>JARBWI010000003.1:2382500-7182500 GCA_037576405.1 Campoplex capitator
GACTCAAGTAAGAGGAAAATGAACAAGGAGATGGAAGGAAAGGGACCGTGAGGCTGTACAACGCCGAAGAACGAGAAAAAGAAAAGGCGTGTGCACGTTTTAGCGAGAGCTTCGAGAGCTTTTAACGGGATTCGGATGTTAGAGCCTGGTACTTCACCCGGCATCGACCATACACGATATTTCATATTTCTTTACATTTTTCTTCGTGTACAACGGAGACGTCCGAAGGTCTGCACTTGAAACTCCAGACTTTCGTGGTTTTATTATTTGTTTTTTTTTTTTTTTTTTTTTTCTCGTCAATCGTCGGTGCTGAATGTTTCTTATGATTACAAAAATTCTATGAAAATAATGTTTGATATTGAAAAAATATTAATTAAATATTCGAAAAAAATGCAAAAATGAAATTTATATCTGAGTTTATATTCAATTGCTAAATTTACATCTGTGTGATTTTCATTTTTATTATAATAAAATTTGCTTGCTGTGTACGATCGACTATTGAATGGCAAATATTCATTTTTTTTCAATATTTTATACAAAATAAATAATATTTATTGATGAAAGCACTTCGGTTTTTATTTTTCCAAGTGGACAGAAATTCGAAGAGTCGATATCGTTTCGGTGTGATTGCTTTTTATCGATATATCCCCGAGGATATACGAGGGTTGAAAAAAAAAAAAAAAAAAAAAACCGGAGTTGAACAGTGGCAGTTGGAAAGTGTTACGGTTCAAAACGCCAAAAATTTTTTATCGCTTGTATAGCTATATAAATATATGTAGAGCTTTCATAAATGAATAGAGGGTGAAACAACGTGGCAAATAATTTTTCGTCACTCCTCCTCTTTCGCCCCCCCCCCCCTCTCCTCCACCCCACAAAGCGAAAACAAAAGAGCACGAATCGTAGTTTTCGATTATTCAATTTTCGGCATTGGCCCCAGTATAAAACATATCGAAAAGCTGAAAATTCCCAAGTTTCAAATCGAGTTTCTAGCGACACCACTCTTTTTCCCATAAATCTATTAGCAATATGGGCTGCTCACTCCGGTGAGGATTTTATTTTCATTTTTTTTTTTTTTAATTTTGAATCATGAGAAATTCTTGGGAGTCTGCCAAAGAATATTTCACCGATTGTGAAAATATGAAAATAAAAAATAATGCAAAAATGAAACAACGACAGATTCGTTGAACGATCTGTAATCGTTGCAATTACTGAAGAAAATTTTTTATTGAAAATAAAAGATTAATCTGCTTTTTTAATATCCGTAACGATCTATTTGTCGAATGTACAAGAAAATCTTTCGTATATCCAATCGAAAAAGTGCTTTACGATGTGCTAAAAGAATAAATAAAAAAACATAGAAAAGTTTTTCGAACGCTTGTATATACGTCTCCATTTTGCCATGAACTCGACAATTGCAATTGTTCTGTATGCACGAGTCTACAAACCTTGTTCGTTTTGTTACTGATATTGCTTCGAGCTTCACAGCCCGGAAATACTGAGGGAGAAAAGCGTCATTTGTGTGTATAGTAGAGAGTTGAAAAAGGAAAGAAAAAAAAGGTTTGCAGGAAAAACTAACCGTCGCCACCCGATGAATTTCAGGCTTTGATCAAACCGCGTGACGTATCGTGCTCGTTGTTACATCGAGCTAACCATTTTTTCGGTCTTTTATATACTGTTTCTCCTACGTTTTATTTTTTATTTTTTTTTTTTTGTTGCATTTGGTTGTTTTCCCCGATTTCCAATTCCTCTCTCATTCACGCTCTTTGGTAAAGGCTCGCATGGAACACACCGAGGTTCGTGCACGAGCGATTTGCTATTATTTTAGACAAATTTTCTCGTCGATTTCGACGAGGCTGCGATTCGTTAAAATTAAAATAAAATTGCATTTGAAATTCGGCTCTTCGGATGGTGCCTGAAGCACATTTCGTTTCTTAATAATTAAATCATTTATTTTCAGCCTGAAAAAAAAAAAAAATCTTATCAAAAAATCCGTCAGTCAAATACTTTAAATTCAACTTTTTTTCCTTGTGTTTATTCTTTTTCGGTGTGCTCTCGTTTCACGATAATGCGATTGTGAAGTTTCGGATATTGTGCAATGGAAAAACGTTGCTCCCGAAGGGATCTAACTTCGAATTAATTTTGCTTGACGACGCCGAGCAGCTAAACTCCGTGAAGAAAAGAAAAATTAATATGCTTTTCCCGTCGAGAGACCTCGAGGATGTGCCACAGCTGTGCTCTCGAATCAACGACGAAAGGGCCAAAGTTTTTTTCACTAACAAGCGCGAAAAATATTAGATTAAGAGTTTTCTTACGAAATGATACTATATTTTTTCTTATGAAAAATAAAAACTCTTATAAGATTAAGTGATTTCGTGATAAGACACGAGATTAACCAATCGCACGATAAACACCAAAAACAACTACTCGTTTGTTTCTTTTTTTTTCTTTCCTTAATCAGGCCAACTCCTGAATTTTCCAAAACCTCTGATAAAGGTGCAACGAAATTGGTGCAGCATTAGCCACCGCTAAAAAGCCCAAAAAAACAAAAAAAATCGAGTTCACTGAGGACCAGTGATGCGGACACGAAACCTCGAGAGATCTGCGACAGAGAGACTACCCTCGCGGACCAAATGAGATGAAAAATGTATGATAATCGTAAAAGCCCGAAGACGCAAGGCTCCTTTGTTTAGTCCCAGTGCTAAAAGCAGGTTTCTCAAAGTATTACTATTCGAAACACAGAGAGAGAGAGAGAAGCGCACGAGACACGAAAACGTGAGAGAAACTTTTCAAGAACTTGGCAAACCCATCAAATAGTGAAAATGGCCGATTAACCGGATAGAAAATTACCCATTTTACAAACTTTCATACACACCCGGCTGTACAAACAAAGAGCATTAGTGTACATGCGTATTATGTAAACGGCATGAATGAACCTACTACTAGTAGCAACTGGATGAGTCTCATATTAACAGAACTGGTCCATGAATGCATAGAACTAACGTTACTATTTTGTACACATGAGATATTCGGAGCTGCTTGTGTCACCGGGTGTCCGAAAAGTCGATTCCGATATTGCCAATCCGCAAAGAAAACTCTTCAACGATTTTGCACCGAAGATACTGGGAAAGCAGCAATTAATTAGTGCCTCTGCTCCTCGATTTTCGATCTTCCCCACTGATGAATCCGTTTCGACCTTTTGGACACCCTGGAGATAAATGTTTCTGCATGTGTTTTGAGGGAGTGAGAGGCTGGCAGTCACGCGCCACCTTACTTATTACGTTGGCTTAACGTAAAGTATTCCGGGCGTTTCTTCCTTCTATGAATTTATGTGTTTGTATATATATATGAAATATGGGTAATATGTATATAGATAAATAGGATGGAGAATAGTGGCTGGTAGAGAGCAACTATGAGGAGGAACGAGCAAGATGAGAGAGAGTTGGAGGTTCCAGTAGCCTGCACTATATACGCTGTGAGATTACACCGGATATTGGAGTTTGTGTGGTTAAACTCGACAAACTTCATCGACCTGTCACCTATATCCGGACGACGTCGAAGTACATATACATTTGTACGTATATATACCGGCTCATAATACCAGTTATAATCCAGAGGCGCGGGGTCCGCGTCACTAAAATTAACGCAGTGATTAGGCGAGAGTTACGTCTCTGCTCGAAATCCTAACATTCCCCGATGTCTCGTGTACTTTTGTAACAAGTTTAATTGCTCTTTTCGTGGTATGCTCTGTACAAAGTTCAGGTGTTTCAATGTTATTCTGCTTTTGGTAACGTTTTGTTTTTTAGTGGAGAGAAAATTTTTTTGGAATATCATACAGGAAAATGTGTGAACGGACTTGTGGTGTGAAGATTCAATGAAAATCAGACAACGAGAAAAAATAAATTCTGTGAGAAATGTAAAAGCTCGAGATTCTGGCTCAAATGATTCGTTCATCCGAGTCAATTGTTCTTTTCACTTTTATCTAATTTGTCAGCAAGTCATTTAGGTTTTCAGCGTCGAATGGTGCATTTATATCCACAAACAGTAGTCTTGAGGTTCCTTTCTCTCTCTCTCTCTCTCGGGATTTTCAAGAAGATCGAAAATAATACTAGTTCGCTGAGATAATGAGGTTTCGATGTGTATATAGACATACCTCAGGTCGATCGTAGACGAATTAAACTCTTAGGTAGGAGTTAATTTTGTTTCGAAATTCAAATTAGCACGGGAGGAGTAAGCCAGCAAGACGCAGGTAATTTAGTTATTTGTCGTATTCCAATGTGTATACGAACAGAAGAAGCCAAACTTATCAGACGTCTCGAGGACTTTCAAAGTCTCGCTTGAATAATTGAAGCTTTATCGCGTTGAGGGTTTAACTCTATCAGGATTCAAATTAGATACGAATACATAATTTATTTTCGCTTCCGTTGATTGAATCCCGTATGCTATCGAGTGTAGAAGCTGATCGATGCTTATTTATCGCAGGTGAACGCATTCGCATCGATTAATTATCCGATCGAATTGTTGGAAAATCGATTAGAGCCCAGAAACGACAGTTTCCTTGTTCAGCTTCGTTGAATTTTTTACTTTCTCGAATAAAGCATCCAATCCGAATTTCCGAAGATGTGAGTAGATCGTAAAATTTCGAAAAGAAAAATATTCGGTGGTCCTCCCATACGCATCGGTTGATGAAAGACATTGGTCTACGGTAACAGCCAATCCCCGATGCGAGGCAGATCACGAAGTGGGGAAAGAACTCCAGGAAAGCTTCGCTCACCCTCGGCCATTAGGCTGTCACTAATTTTCGAAATGAAGCGTTTCGAATGACTGATGATCACACGACCTTTCAGAATCTCTCGAGTTAACTATTTTTTTTTTTGTACTTCAGCATACAGCATATACAGAGAAGCTTAAATATATTTATATATTTACAGAGAAAATGAAGATACAAACGGGATCCACGTCGTCGGGGATAGTCGAGTGAAATACGATGGAGAAAGTAATACACGGAATGAAAGAAAAAGGATGGTCGCGAGAAAGAAGAGAATAAAATTAAGATCGCTCGTTATTTATGAAGGTGGGAGCAGCGGGCGAGGCAATTGTACGAGAGAAGCTTGTCTCGCCCGGGCTGCGTGTTGCTGCTTTTTATTCATGGCGAAGACGAAGTGGGCAGCGATAGTTCTCAGGAAAGATCTTCGTGGAGGAGAGTGAGGTTAAAACGGAAACGAGGAAAAGGGAGGAAGGGGTTGAAGATGGGGAATGCCCATTAGAGCGTCATTAACCTAGTTGCCTGCGCGTTTATCGATGCTGGGGATGCTACCTCGTTCACTGAGCTCCATTGCTTTTGACCAACAGGTTCACCAGCTACGATGAGGCTCCTAAGGATATTTCCTCTACCTGCTGTAACGACAATGCGAGAAGGAGCGAGACAGAGACATAACGTCATGAATCCTAATTGTAGCTGGTGCAGCTTACAGTTAGTGCCAAGGGTCCAAAATCACCTCTCAGGGACAATCTTCTATACTTCGCGATCCTCACGAATCTTCGACGCTGCAACTTTGAATAGGAATTATATTCTATCGTCTCGTATTATACGAGGAGCAATATAAATGGAAAAAAAAAAACAAATTTTTCTTATCAAATAAAAATGATTTTTCAGCAATTATATACAGAGTTGTTGTATTTTTTTTTGGCATTATTCAATTTCTGCAATCGTGAAATTCGTGACGATGAAATACGATGATAAAAATATGAAAACTCTTCGAATTTTCATAAAATATGTTTCCCCCCTTTTTTCTCAATCATGATCAACAGGTTCTTGCCCAAAGCATTCTTTCAAATGTTCTCTTGCTGCTCATCCCTCTCCTTTTTATCTCTCCTTCACTTTATTCGGCTGACATTTTTCGCTCGCTCTCTTCCAAACGGTCAACAGGTTAAATCCCGTGAAAAAATTGCCGACGCTTGAAACACGGCCGATGTCCGGGGCAATACTGGGCAGCCAACCATTGGCACCAACCGTTGGCCTGAACATGGCTCAACGTATGTGCCTATGCTTAACGAACGCTAAGGTTCAGCATCGGCTCAGACGGCCGGCCAAGCTTAGGCCAATTGTTGGGTTGTAAACGTCGATCGACTCTTGTTGTCGAGTGTTCGCCCAGCATCAGGCCGATGCTGCTCACTGTGTTGTTTACTCTAGAGTCGATTCCGCCATCGGCGGCTGACAAAGAGCCCGGGCTAAGCCGGTATTTATTTTGGAAAGGCATCTCACGAATCGCGATCCATTTTCTTCTTTCCTCATTTCGAGCAAAAAAAAAGTTTTATATATATATATAGTATGTATAATGTAACACATTATACATACGTTATCAAACTTAGAATGGAAAATTTGTTGTGAAGCAAAATTACTAAATATCGACGGGATATGCAGAAATTTTCCACGACCAATACATCGAAATGTATTTTAAGTTTTATAATCGTACTAACACATGTATACGCTATAAAGCTTATTTGAAATATTTCACAACAATACGTTTTTATGTATTGATTGTGCAATTATATTTTGGCATATCTTGTCGACAATTAATAAATGTAATAGTGCATGAAAAAATTTTCTGGTTATATAGATTTCTTGAATGAATAATGTCATGACACGAGTGGTGTAATGGATAGCGTCCTCGACTGCCAACGGGAGGTAGGTGGTTCGAATCCCCGATCGACAGGAAATTTTTCTTCGGCCCAATTTCAAAATGCGAGCGCCCAAGACAGTCGAGTTCATTTGTAGAAGGCGAAAAAGCCCCTACGCGAGTCTAAATAAATTTTTTAATAAAAAACAATTTTTTTATAGTACTGGCTCAACGGTTGGCTGAGCATCGGGCCGTTGTCATGACCAACGCTGGGCCAGTGCTGGTCCCGAGCTGTAGCCAACCGTGGGACCGTTGTTATCACCTCCAACGCAGATTCAGTGGTGGGCCGACCAGTTCTGCCAACGGTCGGACAACCGTAAGATACGGTTGGCACAGCGCTGGGCGACGCTTGGGCCATTCGGTCGTTTTTTCACGGGATTTGCTTGCTCCGAGACAGTAAGTGTGGCAAATTCTTCGGACCAACTCGACCTTCGCAAATAAAAAGTTTTCTTCCCAACTCTCAGGATATATACGAACGAAAGTTTCGAGAGAAGAGATTCAAGAATATTTTCTTACGTAAATCACAGTAAATTGTGACGTTTAGTGAGGCGATTTAGTGTGACTTGAAATATCGGCTTGTTCGAGTCTGAGTCATTTTAGAACTGATCAATATGAATTTTTTTTCATGAAATTAAAAAATATTTATTCAATTAGTTAATCAACAGGAAAATTGAGAATATTTATTCGTCTTATTTTTTGTATCATAAATTCCATTTTGCGAGCGGTTATTTGACACATGGATAGAAAAAAAAATGGCTTTACACGCCAATTCGAAATTCATCATTTCAAAGAGATAAAACTCTTTTCGTAAAATACATCGAGAATCCATGAAGCCTGGAGCATCGAATAGCCCTCTATGGGAAAGCCTCTTTCTTGTCCGTTCGCGTCAGAATGAATTACTCATGATTCGAGCTTGATGAGTCGGTAACTAGTTTCACGAATCGCGTGCATGTCCATCTACGAATTCCCGAAGCGTGCAGTGCATTGAGAATTTACATCGATTTCTCGTGCATCCGCATATACAACCTCCATATTTCCATATGTATATTTATATTTATATGTACAAGTCAAAGGTATGAAAAGCCAGCAATTTGTTACTTTAATCAATTATTCCATTTCGATTTGACGAAAGTTGCAAAATTCACGAGATAATTAACATACGATTACAATTTAACAAAAAAAAAAACGAAAAAGTTTCGTAAAAATCGAATTAAATCGATGAATTTTTGTGTGTAAAGAAAAAAATGGATGAATGAATATTTTATAAAAATGAAAATAATTTATTCATTCCAGAATAATATATATATATATATATATATATATCGCGATACAAAAAACGATCCGAAGCAAACCTGCTCGTTGAATCTTTATAGTAAATCGATTTCTCCTGAATTCAAACGTTTTATCCATCTCCGTTCAACGATTTTTTTTCTTTTCTTTCCTTTTTTTTCCTTCGTTTTAGAGCTCTCGTTTGACGACATTTTGCGCGCGCGCGCGCGTGCGTCCAGGTTATACTCGAAGGTTCGAGTGAAATTTTAAGAGGGCACTAAAACTGGCCTGCTTGGAAAACTACTCCGTAAACTCGATCGCATCGCGCCTCGTTATTTTCACGCCTCAACTCGGCACCAGAGAGGTCCCAAGTGCGTGCAAGAAAACTTGGTCACCGTATTCTCGTGGCTTTTCACACCCTTATCCGATGCTTTCGCCCTCTACAACGAGATTCCTATCTTTCTCCTCTTATACCCAATTCTCCGATAACATATACATTTCGCGATTAAAATATTATTCTTCAGAGTTATAAAGAAGAGAAGAGAACCTCAAGAAAAAATGTGCATTTTGTACTTTCGACCGAAGCAATTTCGCGTTTTCTTCTATTTCCTTGACCTTACAACGAGACTTTAACGATCCAAATGAATTCAAGCTGTGAAATGGCCGTTTGAAATTCCTTTTAAAAACCAGTGAGTCCACTGAACCGTCAGAGAAAAAGCCATTTTTTTTTTTCTTTCAGAGCAAACCAGACAAATTACGGTGGCCACTTAAAACAGAATCAAGTTGCAGAATCACATACTTGGAGTACGAAAAAAAAAAAAAAAAGCATTAAATGCCAAGTTAGCTCGTCCCGTCAGGAGCCATTAGACACGAGGCACGTAATCATTATTTGATACTTAAGAAAGAAAATGAGAACTTTGGTCCAGTCCATATTCCGTATCTAGCGCGGTCGTTATCATTATCGCGTTACGAAAAAAAAAACAAAATTTCAAAAAAAAAAAAAACAAATCGCAAAAGAAGAATTATTCAAGGAAAAAGAAAATAAAAAAGGCAAGAGATATCGGAGCTGTCGTATTTTAATTAAAAGCTCCTGCTGGCCGAGAAGCTCTGGGAGGTAAAGCAAAGGGGATTTTACCACGGGGCGCGTAATGAAATACTTTGACAAAGGAAAAACGTAGAAGGATTCGCGCGCGCGAAAGACAGAATCCGTTTGGAGGGAAGACCTCGGAATATATACGCATACGAAAATTCACACAAGCGAATCGTACAACACGCGAACACACGAAACACACGCATACACACGCACTGTAAAACATAGAAACGAACGCAGACGCGCTCAGAGCCAAACTCGCACATAGACAAAAACACATTTTTATGACTTCTGATACTCTCGCACGTATTCCAAGTGTTTATTTACCGTTATAAATCTTGATAATTAAGAAATACGAGTCGTTCCTCCTCGGCCTAGGGTTTAAGTGAAACGCTAAAGAAACGAAATACGATTCTCTCTCTCTCTCTTGATGCTGATTATTCGCGCAACATTTTCCTCGCTGCATTTTATCCTGGCAATAGGAAGATCATAAAAATCTTTTCTCATTTTTATGAGTTCAAGAATCCTCCCAACATATTTACTTTTTTTTATTTATTCATTTATTTTTTTTTTTTATGCACCAATCTGAATTTTTAATCGTACAGGATAAATACGAATAGCACGAAATCCTATTGAAATGTTTAATTTTGTTGGTTAAACTTCCTTAAATACAAAAATTCTTTATCATGTTTGGTGTTTGAATATTCAAAGCTCGAGGAAGCAGAATAACGAAAAAAAAAAAGGTGTATTCTAGGAACGAAACGTTTTTGAAAGGCTCTCGAAAGTGCTATGCTCGTATTGACTCGAATGAGAGCACGAGATGGTGAGAGCAGTTGAAAAATTCTTGTTCTCTCGTATATGTAAACATTTGTCTTAACAGTAGTATACCAGCGGCGGTATAAATTTGTAATTAGAAATGACTTAGATATTCCCTTAGCGATTAGGAAAGCAGCGAGAATGTTTTGGTAGCTTTGCTCCATGGCACTACAAATACATGAGAATGTTCAGGGTGTGCCGAACGTATGGTTTGATCCTCTGACGTGTGGACCGGCGATATCCTGACGAGAAAAGTATCAAAAAAATGTTCTCCAAGATTCGAGCTTCTCGCGACATTGACGATTCGGTGAGAACCGATGAGATCCTCTGCCTCCTACAAAAGAGGGAGGAATTAGCCATAGGACTACGATCAATCTTCCCGCTGCTCGCGCCAGCGTTTCATCGCACCAGCTCACTCCATTGGTTCTCACTGATTAACCAAAATAACATTTTGTTTTTTTTTTTTAATCCTTGAAACTTTCATCTCGAGGATGCTGCGAGCTCCTTCTGTACCCGAGCTGACTGTCGCGATCCCTGCTTCACCTTGTACATACAGATGGAAAGAGACAGAGAGAGACTCTTGCTTCATCCCGCCCAGCTGCTCAGGTATTTCTTCGGGTCAAGGTAAGTTTGAGGAGCTAGTCAAACGTTCCGTTAAACAAAAGTGTACCTCTGACGAAGACAAGTTTCGAGAAGTGTGAGGAGTTACGAGAATCCTCCCTCGCACCTCGATCCTCGAACAAACAAACAAAAGCAACTCCTTTCTTATTCCTCTCTCGGATATCTCTCTCTCTCTCTCTTCGTGTTCGTCGTCAACGTCCTCGTTCTCCTCATTCCATAATCCCTCAACTAACCTCTCAATTCCCTCAGAACAGCCCAAGCACCTCCGTATTTCAACCTCAATGTATCCAACCAACCTCGTTTAATTTCCCGTGGTACCGTTCCAATCGCTAACATTTCGCATTAATTTGACAAAGTGGTATTACCGAAACCCCCTCCTCACCCTTGTCTCAGGCACACTTGACGTATTACGCCATTCGTTTTCATTTATACGTACACGTATATATGTAACACGAATTCACAAAAGATAAATGCGACGAACCGACTTCTCTTTCAACCGGAATTGTATATTCTGCTCCTTTCTATTAACTCAACAACGATTTATAGACGAACTGAGATAAAAATAAAACTAAAAATTCGATGCGAAATTCATTGAATTCTTCAGTGACCAATGATTTTCACGTTTTTACTAATAAATCTATGTTTTCCGCTGGTTTTCGAATGATTCGAGACGAACGATGGTTGAACGTGTTGATCGCGAAACGCCAAATAAGCCGCGTCCTCGTGGCAGTGAATCGTTTCATACGTTTCGTTGCATCGTTTCATTATGATGATTTTGTAAAATAGCGGGAGAGAAAGAATGCGTGAGAATCAGTGACCGAAAGAATATTTCCAGTGGGAACGAGTCCGGGGACGGGTGCAGGAGGGCTGGGAACGCGAATCGCGAGCTCGCGGCGTGGCGAAAAAATATTTTCATCCTTTTTTTTTGTTGCCCGCCTCCCTTTTGTATTTACCCGGTTGCTGTCCCTTTTTTTCGCGGTGCCAGATTTTTGCCATACTCCGTTGTTGCGGATAGTGGTTGAAGGGCTGATCGGAGTAAGCAGAGAGAGAGAGGGGAGGGGATGAACAGGCCGCACGTTTGGGCTTTTTGTCTTTTGGCCAAATAAACCATCGAGAATCGAGAGATACAGAGGAAAGAGCGAGGGAGAAAGCAAGAGATCCAGTGATTTATTTCACAATAAAATTTTAATTGCGATTCCAATTTCCAATCGTTCCAAAGCTTCGTATTCTGTGGCTCTTCTCGTTTTGTGTGCGCAGAGAGAATGTAAATCGGGTCAGCTATGTCGTGATTTTCATCACTGATGTATAGATGTATATTGAGAATATATAAAATGGAAATATTATGTATAGATGTAGACATACACGGGTATAAATATATATATATGTATAAATGAATAGTAAATGTACAACAAAACGAAGAGAAAAAGGCTTTTCCTCTCCGTCCAATCGTTTCATTGTGAGGAAAAATGAATCAGGACTCTTGGTAATTATAAATCGAACCACCGTGCCAGATGTTTTCTGCTATATCGAAACTACGATATTTATTAGCGTGCGAGAAATGTTTGCGAGTCTCTCTCCGACCCTCTCTCTCTCTCTCTCAGACACACACCCACACGTTTTTGCTGCTTTTATTAGTGCGTGTGGCGTAAATTCATCAGTGAGAAACAAGAGAAATAAAAAGAACATTTTGAAAAGAGTGATGTTCTGAATTGAAAAATGATGGAGTATGTAAATCGTTGGACAATTTTTTTTTTTTTATCGCCAGAAACAAGCCTGAATTTTCGAACGAATTTTATAGCGACATCGTATCATTCGTTATTTTAACTCGCAGGATGAATAATTCATGGAGAAAATTTATTATTTTTGTTTCATCGATTATATCTTCTTATTTACATTATCATTTTTCAACGTGTGCACATTTTTGATGACGAAGAAAACACGCGAATGAGACACGAATGATCGCGGCATTTGTGGCACGCTTTAGCACCCGTCCCATAATACACAACGTTTTGAATAACTCTGCAAACATTTGCCGGTGGTCGGTTGGCAGAGGGAAAAGTTGAGAGGGTTGCAAGTGGACGAGTGATACGCGACTGACGTTAAGTAACGTGCAAATATTTTCATACCCGTCAATATTGACCTGGACTTTTTAGTGGTACATTTTTTTTCTCGCATACAGGAATATCCTCCGGGGATAATTGCTTTGAACACGTGTTTTTAAACGATTCAGAATTGGCGACAGAATTGTTCTGTCGTCAAATAATCTATAACAAATTGGACAAAAATCTTTTTTTTTTTTTTTTTTTTTTTTTTTTTTATTGAAACAGAAAATAGTTCGTTAATATTGTCGCTCGGGCCTTTTTCCAAGCTCAAATTCCTCCGAGAATCAACGAGAATAAAGGAGATAAGCTGAAAACCGTGCACCTTGACCCTTCTCTCTCTCTCTCTCGATACGAAAGTGCTAGCTGGTCCATTGGGATTTTCGAGATCGCGAGAAAGTTAGATTGGATCGTAGCACAGGCTCATTGTTGCCGGTGTATCGTACGCGAGAGTTCGGTCAACCGCAAAACACGAGGACGAATTCCTTATAGAAAATATAGTTATATCTCGTTTTGCCAGAGGTCAAATAAAGCTGTGTATTACAGGCTAACTGTAAAGATCTTGCTTGAGAAATTTTGTTTCTGCCAATGAATTCGTTGCTCGAGACAATCGGGAGCAAAAAAAATTGATGATAAAAACCGAGCGAAAGTTATATATTTTTCGACGAGAGTTTAACTCTCTTAAACTACTTGAAAATAATGTAAAAATATATGCAACTAACATATTCTTTAGAATCCAATTAGTGAATTAATCGTGAGCAGGGTGAACAGCATCAGGAAAGGACTAGGAGAAAGTGAGAATCTCGTCGGTTGAGAAGATGGGAGATTGTGTTCGGGGAGGGGGGGGAGGGGACACGAGAGAGAATAATCTTGTCTATAGCGTTCCGCTACGATAATTAAGTCGAGACCGGAAATCCTCGCTTCGTGCAAGCTCCTTTGTGCCACTAATACACGTCGTCATCATCGTCGATGTTCTTATGCTCTACACCGTCTACATTATACTCTCGTGTTATCCAAATTTTATATTTTTAAGCATTTAATTAACACGGGTTATTTCGATAAGAGGACAAAAAAAAACGAAGAAAAAAGAAAAGGAATTTCAATGATTTAAAATCAGCTGTCAATATCTTTATTCTTGTCACTTCTATTGTCATTGATTTGAATTAAAATTTTAGTGAATTTCTGAACGCTATAACCGTTTTAAAAATTTCAACACCGACGATAAATGAATCCGAATGATTTACATTTATCCGTCTTCATTTTACCAATCGTTTCCTACCAATACTGTACGTTTTTTTTTTCTTTTCTTTTTTGCTCTTCATTGGTACAAGTTTGCTCTCTCACAGTTCATTCTATCATTCTCCACGTTCATATTGGAAGAAGCCTTATGTTTAATTCATGGGAATTCTCTTCCTTGTCATTCCCCGGGCTCTATCATCGGACGATCCCGTTGCACCATCTCGTTCGTAACTGAAACGAAAGGACGATCACACGAGACGAGACGAGCTGTCCCGAGCACGTATCTCAATTTTTCACACGAACCTGGATCTTTGAATTTTTTTTCTTTTCCACCCTCTCTCTCTCTATATATATATTTCCTGTTCACGGACCGCAGAGCATCCAGGAAAAAGAATAACGTCGCATCAGCCCGCAGAATTTACCATTTTTTCATTAAACTCTCATTTTATTTTGCAGAAAAGAGAAGAGATGCAAAAAAGAAATAAATTTTCTTGACTGAATAAATATTGAAACGAACGAGTTTTTTTTTTCATTGATTAATCATTCGGTACTTAATTGATTGAATTTTTAAATGAAGTACATATATTTGAATAGATAAGAGGCATCGGAATTTATTCCACGTTCGTTTTTATTCACGTTGTTTCATTGAAATTTAAAAAGAAAATTCGAATGTTTTTCATCAAATATAAAAAGTAGTAGCAGTTTGTGCTCCTTAAAATCGAAAAAAAAAATGAGAAAACCTTTGACGTCGCAACGGAAAAAGTGTCTCATTTGTAATGGCTCAAATACATGTTTTTTTTTTATTTTTTTTTTATTTTTATATCTCCAGTCGAGAGGAATCTTGTACAAGAAGAGTCGTGTTATTTTAGCTGTTGGGTTCTGAGGAAAGAAGGACCACTTTTATTTTACGTATTCAGTACGTACACTAGGTACTCTTAACTTCGAGGAATATCCTTGCCGATAAGGTATTCCTGACGTTTCGAGCTCTGTGCTCTCGTGAACGTTGCTGAGCTACAAACAAAAAAAAAATGAAGAAAAAACGAAGTTTTGTTGGCACACGTGGATATATGGAAAAAGACGCGCATGTTCTGTGACTCGGTCTCGTAAAGTCACCACAGAAGTGAGATCCGCCATGCTACAGATTTTCTCTTAGCTCTTCTGTCCCCTCTTTCCTTTCCTCGGTAGTCTTTTCTCTTTCTCTTCCTCTTCGCTTTTCTTTTCACTATTTCTCTCTCTCTCTCTCTCTCTCTTCCTTAAGAAATAAGTATATACGACGTTCGTGTCCTCGTATGTTTCGGGTGTTAGCTGTGTGTTAAGGATTCCAGCCTGTCGTCCAGAATCCTCTCGTTCTTGCAGAAAAATCCGAGCTGCCTGTCTCTAACGTGACGTTTATCACGAGCTAAATCTTCCTCAGCGGAGTACTCGTGCCCCTCTCGTGCCTAGTCCTTTTTTTGTTTCGTACCCCTGTGTCAAGAACGGTGACTGAAGGAGGGCGAGTGAAAAGAATTATTAGCGATGTTCCATCGTAAGTTTGCCCTCAAACTTTATGGTTTTATTTAGCGAACTATTTATTTGCTTTTTTTTCGTCCCCCTCGATAAGCCTTATGAATCGTAATTGGACTTATTTTTCTTACGGAATCTCAATTTTTTTTTAAATCAAAACATTTCGAAGGGAAAAAAAATGAAAATAATCTCAGAGACAAATCCATTGAAACTGATTGAAGATCCGTTAATATGTTTTATTAATCGCAAAGAGATTTTTATTAAGCAAAGAGAGTTCTCTGTTTGGTTCAAACGTTCGTTGTAAGAGAAAAAAAAAACTGAAAATGATTAAATATTCATGAGAAGCTAATGAAAATAATCAATCGCGAGGAATCCGCAGCGACATTTTAAATGAATCACTGATTTTCAAAGGCACCGATATTTCCTACTTCCGCTGGTGTAATATTACGAGAGGAAATCCTCGGTTCGATCCGAGGTTCGTGTGTAACGTAATTGGGCGTAATTACGCATAATTACGCGTATGGTTGTTAGGCCGCGGGTCGGGACACACACGCTGCTATATATCGCGCCCATATCAGCCTCACGGGGAGAATAGCTTCGATCCGCGAATTGGCACTATTTTGCATAACCAACCTCGGCGCGTCCAATTATCGATGCAATTCCCCTCGATCCCGAGGCTTCTATGTGCGTTTTCTACCCTTCCAGCCCTTCTCTCCTCTCGTGATTAAACCCGCGGTGTTCCAAAAATTAGCTTTCGTACGTGACCAAAATGAATATTTTCTCCGATCTCGAGATTGCTCATTCAATACTTTTTTTTTCCTCCGCGGCGCGGTTACACCAACTTCATAAAAATACGAAAAATCTCCAGGTAATTATAATTATCGAAAAAACTTCGATGCGATCACGATGAATAATCGAAAACGAAAATGTCTTTATTAACAAAAATGAAATTAATGAAAAAAAAACAATGATAAAATTTTTTTCACAAATTACACCGAGATGAAAACTTTCTTGACTGAAATTAATCTCGTTAACGCATCGAACAAAATATTCATCAGCATTATAACGATTAATGAGTTATCAATTAGACATTTTAAAGCTGCAAAATAATTTGTCCTTTTCTGTGAAAAATAAAAAGAAAATGTTAAGAGGAAAGAAATTCATGAGGCGAGTTAAAAGGGTTTGTCGAAATTGTGCATAAAACGTTGACCCAGAAATATCAAACAAGCTCCAGCCAATCGGAAATCAATTGAACACTGCAAACATTCAATCGGTTGGAATAAGTATAAAGGATTCTCCATTGCTAGCCTTTGCTCCGTGTGTCCTCGGTATAGCATAGACCCACCTACTTTCCAGCTGCCTTTTCTCTTTTCTCATTTCTATTATTATATACATTTATATCTACCATTTATATATTTCGCGATGGCAAGAACACACACACACACACACATACATTTTCTCGTTTGTATTTCGGAAGATGCTCGAGGAGGATCACGACGATATCAAAGTGGGCCAACTCCGCAATCTCGCCATCTTTTATTCCCTACCAAATTGCAGCAAAAAAAGTAGCATTCATTACTGACTTACTGATAAAGAATAAAAAAAAAAAATTTTTTAAAGGCGAGTGAAAGGAGCATCGAGTCGATGAATTAATGAATCTTTTGAGCAGTGAAATTAATGAGTCGGTATTTTAATGAATGTTCGTTTGCTGAGAGCTCGAAAAAATAAACGATCGAGTAATAGTAGAGTATTTTTGTGATTTATAACGTTCGATCGTTTATTAATTGAGTAAGAATCCTTGGGGGGATAAAAAAGAAAATATATTACGATATTTTACGAGTCCACGTGCTTTTACACGAACGAAATGAAGAGAAATTCGCACGAGTGTCAAGATCAGGCAGTCATTGACGAGGGGGTGCGTGTGTGAACATTGGATAAGGGTAGAAAAGGATCTTCCATGAATCAAGCTCGTCCGGAGTATTCTCGAAGGAGTAGTTTGCCTACCGAGGTCTGACGAGGCTGCATACATACCTGGGCAGACTCAATGATTAGATTACCAGAAAGTGCTGAACCGGAAGTGGTCCGGAAATGTCTGTTTATCTCATTATTATTTAACGTTTATATTCATTCGTCCATTTTCTTTTGTTTTCTGAACGATAGAATTGATTTTGAAAGGAAAAAAAGTGATTACAAGATATTTTCAGAAATTCGAAAATTTTTGTTTTTCGAACTTCGTTCGGGAGCGAAACGCTCTAAAAACGTTTGAAACCATAAGTGCAGGTATTTTCGAGCGTTTCAATTAAAAGTGCGAGTTATTAAGGGCATGAAACGAGTGAAAAGTCGAAAGAAAGATAAAAGGGTGAAAGGGAAGAGGTTCTATCGTCATACGTGGCAGCAAAGTGTCGCTAAACAGAGCGAGAGCTTTTATTTATACTTTTTCTTTCTTCTTTTTTGTACTTATGATAATATTTTTGCTGTGTGTGATGCGCCCATTTCTCAGGCCTTTTCTCTATATCTGTCGTCATAATCCGGAGTCAACCATGCGGAAATTCGAACCTCTCCTTCTCTCTCCTCTTCCCCCCTGGCCTTTCTTTTAATTTTTTTTTTCCTTCTTTTTTCGTGCTTTTTTCGTCGACATCAGAGGTCTTTAAAGCTCGAGACCAAAGAACGTTCGTGCACGTTCGGGGCACGTTTTCACGTTTTCTCGTTTACGCTTCCGCGTTGCAAAAGCTCCCCCCCCCCTCCCCCCTCGTTCTCTCCTAAACTCACCCCCACCCCTTCCCTCACACAAAAACTTAGCCTTTCTAATATACTTATATATATTATTACGTCCATGTGGTCTTATGCAGTGTACGAACGGTACACACCTCGTCGTACATGTGTTCCATATGAATTGTTCTCGCATGCCCGTGTAAAAGGAGTCCAACCTAAATGGCACGTTTATTTTTCATCCCTCTGGGATTCACGTAAAAACGAGAGAAAAAAAAACCCTCCAATCGCCAATTCCAACATTTTTTACGAGGCTCTTCCGAAGAACCGTTTAATGCCTGCAGTTGTTAAAAAAAAAAAAAAAATTCGACTGAAAATTTAGGAAAATAATTATATCATTGTTTTTCGAGACTCGTTTTTCGTTGAAACTGACAAATCTTGGGGTTTCTCAGGTTCGAGTATCATTGCTTCGATTGTACAAAATTCAATGGAAATAAATTACTGAAAAAGTTAAGTTGTTCGAATTCAGCATCATTTCGTTGAAGCAGAAAGACTTTTATTTTTTATATGAAACTTCTTTGCTGAGGGGGCTACAATTTTCAAGCAATACACGAAAATTCGATTCGTGTGAGAATCAGCAGGGAAGAGGCAAGACGCAATGTCGATGCAGTTACGAATTCTCGTAACGCACTTGTGTTTGTCTACTTCTACACTGAGAAAAGAGTTTAGTTGAATTAACCAAGGCTTCGTAGAATACGTCGAAAGAAATGTTTCGTTCATTCAAAAAATCGTTCAGCTGCACGAATTATTAATTTTATTTCACTAAACAAAGATACTAATTGAATCAACCAAATGAAATTTGTTGTCGTGGATTTTGTTGGATCAATGTAAGATATTTTTCATTTAATGAAACTGATATTTAGTATAATAGAATATTACATTGGACGTATTTCACGAAGCCATTTGGTTGATTCAACTATTCTCTTTTCTCAGTGTACGGATAATAATCCATAAGAAATAAGAAACTTATTATTATAGTTGATCCATGTCTGAGTCAAATTAAATAACGAATTTCTTGAAAAATTTATTTAAAAACATCAACTTCAAGTTGATGTTTCGATTCTTCTTTCTTCCTGTCCTCAATTACCTCTTGTTCAATCCGAAAATATCAATAGTTTATCTCTATCTATACTCATAATAAGCAAGCAGTTTTACTTCTGTCGCGCAATTTTTTTTCTTCTTTATTCCTGAATCAAACGGTGATATTTGTTTTGCGACAAGGGAATTAAGAAGATTCATCTGGTAATCGAATTAACAAACAGATTTTGAGAAAAAAATAAAAAATAAAAATTGAATACAGTTATCAATATCAAGAAAATCAGCTGTCAAAATTACAAGCTTTTAGGATACTTTGTTCGAGAGAAATTAATAAAAACAGATTTTCTAATGAACACGGTTTCGAACGAAACTTCTATATAAATGCCAAACAAAATAGTTTTGACTTGCTCGGTTACCAGATGAACTTCCTTAAATTTGGAAATAAGGGAATTTGGGGAAAAAAAGAACTCGAAATGAAAGTCAATTTATTGGCGATTCAATTGAGACAATAAAAATGATGGGAAAAAATTGTCTGATGCGTTGACCATTCCTGCGTCATCGGTTTCGTCAGTGATCTCATCTTTTTCGAGATATTTTTCTACCAGAGAAAGCCCAATGTCGAGAATTTCTTGGGGCATTTTACGCGGATTTTGATTGTAATTTTCAAAACCGTATTCGCGAAATACTCTCTTTCGCTCGTCTCTCGTTGCTTTGGCCATTTGGAATATCTTCGTACCGATCGAATGACCCTTAGCGAATGCCTTTTCATAGTTTTCACTCCACATGTCCGACTGGGATTGATCGCCTTTATTTTTCAACTTTTCTTCCATTTTTGGTGAATTCGAATCGATTTTTTCTAAAATTTGTATCTCTTCGGTTACAATTTTTTTCGAGGCATCATTTTTATCTTGTTTTTCCATGGTTTCGATGATTTTTTCGTTTTTTTTCTCCGTATATTTGTCTGTTTTTTCATATTCCTCAGTTTTTTCCATTTGCCCAAATTCTTTTTTAATGTTTTCAAAATTTTTCTCAATTTTATCGACTTCCACTTGTTTCTTAGGGATTTTCATCGACCCCTGGCTCATCTCGATTCCTACGCGTGATTTTTTTCGGTTAAATCCCTGCCACACCGGTAATTTCGAACCTGCGAAGTTACGGCTCTTTCCAAATCGGAAATAACTATTTTTTTCATTCGGCGAATTCTCCGTTTTGTTCTTGTAGGGAGGAATGGCCGAAACGTTTTCACTCTTTTCTCCTTCTCTGGATTCCTTGGATGCGTCCGAACGGGACCCGAAATTTTGCGATCGGGTTTCTGGACGATTATTCTGTTTTGCCGGAGGACTAAATTCTCTGTCGAATTTTGATATTCGTTTGGTTCTACTTCGCAATTTATTGGGCACTTTGTCATTCTCGTTTGTCGGATACTCATTTTTCACGTCGTTCGTTATTTTGGAAGTTTTTGTTTGCACTTTTGGGCGAATCGAACTTTTCGAATCTTCGGAAATGTCATCATCGTGCACAGCTCGATCGACAAACTTTTTTTTATCGCGTACTGCTTCGCTCGCTTCGTATTCTTTTTCAACACTTATTTTCTGAGGATCTACGAATTTTTCGCGATTTCTCAAAATATCGAAAATGTTTTGGTAATCTACGAAATGTTCAGTGTCCATCTTTTCGTTCGACACTACGTGACTCGGAAAACATTTGCCCGATAAATGAGAGCCCGCGTGGTCGACGCGCTCGTTCAATTTGTAGGTTATGTTCGCTTCGGGTTTGACTCTTCTTTGGGCGCTAATTTTTTCCTTTGCGAATATTTTCTCTGAACATTTTTTAGCTCTTCCAAAAACTTTACTTTTTTCACTGATTTCCGGGGGAAATGCGTCGCAACCGATGTCCGTCAATTCGACGATTTTGGCGCTTGTAACGAATTCATCATCAACTCGCCGATTTCGGACCGGATCTCCATAAATAAAATCGAAATCTCTGTAGCCCGGCTCGGATTCAACGGTATCGAATAAAAACGGGGGGAAATCCATGAAGGGATCCATGACTTGTTATTATCAAAACTAACCAAACTCAAATTCTTTTTTGATCAAAATTTATTGGACGCACTTTGATGATCGAATAACCGACGATTTTGTCAGGAAAAGTTTTCTCCCACGATCTATGAGACATCGTGCATTTGAAACTCATGCACTCTTTTTTTTTCGACAAATTTTTCGTAATTTTCTCGGACCAATAAGGAAATTCATAATTTTTTTGATACAAATTCAGATTATACAATTTTGAAAATTAGGCGAAAATGGTTAAGGGAAACTTCACTACTTACGCGATGTTTTTCTTTTGTTTTATTCCGACTGATACGAAATAAGAAATTTTTATTATTATCATTATTTCAAACTTTACAGTAAATATAAAATTGATTTCTTAACACTTCCTTTCACCGTTAATAGATTTAGGGAATGTAAAAAAAATCATTTCCCTGAATATTTTCGAGGTTATATCCATGCCATATCTTACCTCCACTTCGGAAATTCTTTTCGTGCAAAACACCGCCTTTCTCAATTATCAAACACTTCTGACGTTTCATAAAATGTCATGTTTTTATTTTTTTCGAGTATCCCGCGCTCACGAATCACGAGCGACGGCTTGTTGTTCCAGTACTGTTTCGCAGTCACTGGGAGACCATTCCCTAACCTCAAATAACAAGAAAAACAATGGTGATATACGGTGTTTACATAGTTTCAAAATCGGGTGGTTTGATATTTAATCATGATCACAATGTGCCGAAAGTCGAAAATGAAAAAGTATTCTCGTACCCACTGGATATTAAATTGGCCTACGAGAATAAGAAGATCGTCGTTGCTTTTGGACAGCGAGACGGAATAAACGGTACGCCACCTGTCAAACATTTTTATTCGTGTAAAATTCAAACTATCAGCTGTCGAAATTCTCAATTGTCAAAACTTTGATTCGTTTCAATTTCCAATTAATAATACTTTAATTTGTTCAAAGTTTTCAAGCTATCAGAACTTTAATCAGTCGGACTTTAACCTATCAAAACTCTAAAATTTTCAGGATTCGAACTGTCTTTTGACGTTTAGCTGTCAAAACTTTGAGCAGCACAAATGTAGAATAATTAAAAGTTCCATATTATTAGAATTAGTAATGTTTCTTTACCGAATTGAGAACAGCCGATGAAGAAAATAATTTTTTTTTTTTCATTTACAGTTGGCCACGTATTGACAGCCGTGAATGGGAATCCTGTGGTCAGTCGTGAGCTTGAAGATGGTAGAGACGTGCTGGAAATGTTGGAGCAGCAGAAAAATTTTCCAATTACATTGAAATTTTGTCGAGCAAAAATGACAACCAACGAAAAGATATTTCTCGCTTCGATGTTTTATCCATTATTCGCAATAGCAAGTCAATTGAGTCCAGAGCCAAGGTGCTCCGGAATCGAAATACTGGAGTCCGATACATTTAGACTTTATTGTTACCAAACTTTGACAGGTGTGAAATTCATGCTTGTTGCCGAACCGTCGCAGCCCGGTATGGAAATTCTCTCCAAGAGAGTTTACGAGCTTTATGCGGATTACGCACTTAAAAATCCATTTTATTCGCTGGAAATGCCCATCAGATGCGAGCTTTTTGAAACGAATTTGCAAGCTTTATTGGACACGGTAGACAAATCTGGTATAAGCAGCGTTTGATCCTCGCATACTTAATCAAGTAACAAAACTTATAATTATAATTGTACAATTCGTATTTGTAATATATTTGAAAAATACAGCTAACTAGATTTCAAAAAATAGTATTTCTTACAGCAATGCTCAATTACACATTGTCATAATTTTATTTCAACGCTCAGAAGCTCTATGTTGGTTCACTGAATTTTCCCCCACTCGCTTCGTCTCAAGGAACAATGTTCCATGATTTCTTGTCATCCGGCACCGGAAACTGTTGCAAAAAGACAGAAATTAATGAGAAAATTCATTGAGAAAAAAAGTACTTCTAAATCCCCTTCGTTTTCAATTGATCTCCTATCGAGATAAGTTTCAGAACAGCGGCTCCAGATCTTTCTTACCTTTGTTGTCAAATGATCTGTACATCCCATGCGAATACGGGCAGCAGTAGCCGGAGAATCCAGTCTAAAAAGCCCTGTAATATTCGCGTCCTTTCGAGCCGCTTTGATCGCTTCCTTGATTGCGAAGAATGCGGAACATGCGAGAAAGAGTGGAGGTTCTCCAACAGCCTGAAATAAATGTTATTCCGCTTGTTAATTTTTGTTTCGGTGGTCATATTATGGCTACGATTCATAGCAGCAAAGAAAAATAAATGTTCATATAAAATAATTTTCAGTGAGTTTGTCCAGTAAGAAATTTATCGTCGGCACTATTTGTCATACCTTCGATGAATACACAGCTCGTGGATTAGAAGCATTTTTCAACAAAGAGACGTTGAATTCTTGAGGTATATCCGTAAAACCGGGAAGCTTGTAAGCTCCGGGTCCTCGACTGTACATTGTTCCTGTCGGCGAGTAAATAAGTTCTTCCAGGGTAAACAATCCGTAACCCTGCATAAATCCACCCTCGACTTGGCCGATATCTATCGCCGGGTTCAGACTGTTCCCTAAATCCATTACTATGTCGGTCCGCAATACCTATATGAAATGAATTACCAAGAATTACAACTTGCTAAAAACATAGCAATGGTGGATTCGAAACATTCAATTGTTGCCCTTCAAAAAAGTGAATGCTTTCTTCAAAACTTGATCTAGATCATTGGGACTCTTCGTCAATTTCCCTTCTGTTGAAAGCTAACAAAATTAAATGAAATTTCTGATGATTAATAATTTGAAAATAATCGATTTTTCAAATCGAAAAATATCAATATTGCCCTAACAATTATGGCCAACATTCTTTTATCGTTGGTTTGTTTCTTTTCATTTGAATTGTAACTGGAAATGATGAACTTATTATTGATTAAACTCAATTTAATAATTTCATTTTTTTTGTTTGTAAATTCCAAACCTGATGATCTCCAGTCAGACAATCGATCTCAACTTCGGTGCAGGCCACTCCATAAGTGTAATAATTGAAAGGATGTCCAGAATTCGTTTCGAAAGAATAGCCAATATCGGGTGTTCTATAAAAGCCTGTAGCTGAGAGACCAATCCGTTCGAAGTATGCTTTCGAGACCCATTGTTCCCAAGTGTCGTTCGGATTAGCATCGATTATGTGTTTTATTCGTTTCATTATTTTGTTACAGGCATTCTGAAAAATTAAATGATAAAAAGAAACGGTTAAATCGACATGAAAACGGAAACAAAAATTTGAAGTATCGAAAGAAAATTGACAAATACATTCATATCGAAGTTGTCGTTTAGCTCAATTTTTTTCTTGCTCTAGGAAAAGTATTTTTCATGCTTTTTCAATTTACCATTACAGCCATTCCGTTCAAATCCGATCCAGCACTCGCTGCAGTTGCCGAAGTGTTTGGTACTTTGTCAGTCGCAGTTTCTGATACGTGAATTTTGTCAGGATTCACCTTCAATATTCTACTCGCTACCTGTATCATTTTAGTGTGCAATCCTTGGCCCATTTCCGTTCCTCCATGACTTATCAACACCGAACCATCCGTATAAACATGCACAAGAGCCCCGCCTTGATTCAAGAACAATGCTGTAAAAGCTATTCCAAATTTCGTTGGTATTACTGCAATTCCCTTTTTCTTGTAACGATGCCCTCTGCAAAAAAGACAAATTCATCCCTTGATGAAATCAAATTTTGTTTCTGATTTCTTTGAAAAACAGACAAAATCTTTGACTGAGAATCATTCAGGCATGAATCTTGATTCGTGGAGCAGACTTACTCGTTGTATTTTTTGACCGCTGTCAATCTTTCGGCATAATTGGCCGACGATATGCACTCGGTCCAGCAACGTCTCAAGGGGCAATTTGTAAGGGGTTGATTGTAGTGCGTCGTGTCACCTTCTTTGTAAAGATTCAACTCTGACAACTGCGGAAAAATAATTATAATGAAAAATCAAAATTATTGAAAATAATTATAAAAATTTCGACAAAAAGGATTTTTAGTCGGATAATTTGGAAAAACGAGCTCTTTGCACCATTCGTATAAAAATTTACCAGCCAAAGTTCACACTTACTACAAAAAAACGAATAAAGTTTATAACTACAATTTCGACTCGAAAAATGGTTAAAAAATTTCCACAAAAAAATGATTCTTTGTAAAAAAATTAATGGTTTATTCCGTATTTGGCTTACTTCAGCGGTTTCGACTCCAAGATAATTGGCAATATCCCACATGATATTTTCAGCAGCGAACATTCCTTGAGGTCCTCCAAATCCCCGAAAAGCAGTGTTCGATGGTAAATTGGTAATGCATCCGTATCCATAAACATTGGAAACAGGTATTTTGTAGGCGTTTTCAAAGTGGAACATGGCACGTTCCAAAACCGAGTGTGACAAATCCATGGAATAACCAGCATTATTGTATATATTAATTTCGACAACTTTGATCAGTCCCTCGTTGGTGAAACCGACTTTATATTTGAACATGAATGGATGTCGTCCACCGCTTATCAGCATATCTTCGTCCCGGTCCAACATACAACGTACCGGCCTTTGTAATCTGTTTCACAAATTTATTTATTCCGAGTTATTTTATTTGAAACTTTCTTGAGACACGTAAATTAAAAATTATTAGTAGTTCGTTTTCATTGTAAAAAACCAGGAGTACACTTTAAACGTTCCTCGATAGGTATGCATCATAAAAATTCGAAAAATATCAAATGAACTTGTTTGAAAAAAATAACCGAAAATTTTTATTTTTGAAAACGTGCGCATTTCAGCTAAAAAATCATTTCAATTTTTCGTATATTTACGATTAATAAAGGAAAGTAAAAAAAAAAAAATATTGATTATGCATAAACGAGGAGAAATAAATATTTATTTTCGATGTCAAATAATATATTTGACGCCGAAAAATTAGTCTGGATCAAGATGTAACAATAAAAATCAGAATAATAAAAATAAATGAGTGAACCAATAAAATATGACAAACCGGTGGGCAGCGAGAGCAGCTGGTAAGGCGACCAACATGCCCCTGGATTCTTTGCCTCCGAAACCGCCACCGAGACGTTTAACACGAACATTAATTCTGTTGATCGGTATATGAAGTACATGTGAAATCAATTTCTGGATTTCCGATGGATGCTGAGTAGACGCGTAAACTTCCAACTCATCGACTTCTTTGGGAATAACGAGAGATGCATGAGTCTCGAGATAAAAGTGTTCCTGACCACCCATCCGTACTTCGTTCTCGAGAATGTGATCAGATTCGGCAAAAGCTTTTTCAGCGTCTCCTTTTACGATTCGTCTCGGTGAACCAGGAATAAAAGAACTTGCTTTTATGGCATCCTAATCAAATGACATTGTCAGTGGAGAAATATTTCAACTAACGTCAACAGTCCCGAATAAGTAAACGAATAATTTTGTATCTCTACAAACTCAAAAATATTGAATGAATCTTAAAGAAATTGAAAATTCAACCGATTAATACTGTTCTCATTTATTTTTCTTTCAATACCGAAAACCATATTCAAATTCGTGTTTTAAGAAACGTGAATGAACGCGATGGCAAAACACCAAAAAGTTGTCATTTTCAGCTCAAATTCACCTACAAAAAATTCTTGAACTGAAATCTTTTGACGAAAAATTCTTCGACCATAGTATCATTGCAGAAAAATGATGATTATTGGAAAGAAAAATGTAAAAATCAAAACATCAAATACCGTTGAAAAACTATTACAATTGATAAAATCTCGTTGCACTTTGTTCGTCCTTGCGTTCTTATAATTATACGATTTTCGAAATTGTCGAAAAATACCTCAATCGTGACGATAATGGGTTGAAGCTCTTCATATCCGACGTGGACCATTCTCGCTGCTTTCTGTGCAGTCGATTGATCGATAGCCACAATGGCTCCTATGGATTGTCCTTGACTCGTGACCTGTAAGTTATTAATTTATTACTCCATTCATCATAGTTTTCCTTCAAATTCGTTTTTTCTTCCTTTAAGAAGTTTCATCGAGATAACAGACCAAAACGAGCATTTTCCAGATTTTTTTTATTTTTAGAACAGAATCTGCGTCCATTTTTTACCCTGATGAAATTCCTTAAACTTCAAAAATTACCGTTTTCGAGACAAAAACTTCTTCGTCGTGCATCACAGGCCCAACCCATCTTTGGTGCTCAGGAATATCTTCGGCACTGAAAAAAGCCACGACACCTTCAACGGCGAGAGCTTTCGAAGCGTCGATTCTGACGATATTCGCATGTGCTTTGGTCGACAGTACCAGTGCCATGTACAACTCGTCAATAAATTGAGGAATATCGTCGCAATAAACTGCCTCACCCGTTGCCTGCTTGTAAGCACTAGCGTGCACAATTGGCCTTCCGATCAAATCATCCGGATCTTGGTCTTTTGGTGCCTGATTATAAAGTAATTCTTTTTACTATTTATCGTTATTTTTATACAGAATATATCTCGTCGTGGTAATGTCGAAAACAGGAATTAATGGATTTTCACAACTGTTTAAAAGTGAGTTTAAAAATAAACTCAAATTTCAAATTAGTACTAAAGATATGGAAAAAAAAAAACAAAATTTAATGAATTTTTTATTAATTCGTCTGGAAATTTGAATTTAATTTTCGAAAATTCAGTCAAACGTTGTTTCACGTACCACTTGATAGTATTGCGAGCTTTTTGGTGCCACGTAATGAAAACCTTTCGAGGCTGAGATCAATTCCTGAGGCAGTGGTTGCAGTCCTGGTAAATTTCGATGCATTTGCTTCGTTATTTCAATGAAAGCCTTGAAAAATAAGCTGAAATTGATATTTATATTTATTTATTCATCGTCCATTTCAAAAGAAAATTCAATTCCCATGAGCTTCATAAACGAGCAGAAAAAAATCTAGATCATCGAAAAAATGATTTTTACTACATCTGCTAAAATGACTTTTTTCTTCCATTTCGAATCGTCGACCTTTTACCAATTTTGCAGTATTTTATTTTTTCATTCCAATCGAGTTTCAAATTGTTTTTTTTTCTCTTCAATCTCATTTTTTGTTTCTTTTTATCATTTCATTAATAACCTGAGCGTCAAGGAACGACGATAATGAACTTGTCCTCCTGGAACACTGTCAGGCAAAGGAAATTCTTCGACCAGTGACTGGTAAGTTGATTCCAACATTTCATTGTCCCATTTTCTAAAAAAAATGAATAAACAAAACAAATAAAAATTAGGCAGCTCGAATGGTTTTTTTTTTTTTTTTTTTTTTTTTTTTAATTTTGTTTGCCATTTGATAAATTATTCGTACGTACTTGCCGACCATTTGGCGACACGTATTAACGGCTAATTTGGTCGTAGGTGCCATTCCACCATAAGCCAAATGAGCTTCAACGATCTCATTAGTTTCAGGCTTGAAAGTTACGTTCAATGCCATGTTAACAATCGCAATATCATCGTCGCGTCTTTTAGCCTGTTTGTAAGCAACAAAATATTGGGAATTTTTGGTGTATGGAATGTCAATGGAGACCAATATTTCGTCCGGCAAAGCAACGTTTCGACGATAACCCACGAAAAACGTGTGGTCCAGTGGAACTGTTCTCGTTTTTTGAGCCAGACTCGAAAAAGTTAACTTTGCATTGGCAGCCATCAGAACAGGAACTTGATCGGATATTGGACTTCCCGTCATTATATTTCCTCCGATCGCCTGGAATCATATTTACTCCGTTTTATTCATAAGCAATGTAAATTTCATTTGAATTGACATTCACTCAGCTTTTATTGATAATTTCATTAAATTTTATTATTAAAAATATAAATTTTCTAACGAAACGGTTCAGTTTTCTTCAAGCGATTCTTCATAGAAGTAGACATTTTGGAAAAGTATTGAGATTTAGAAATTTGCCTTCAACATCCGAATCAGAGAGAATTGAGAACGAATTTTGGCAACTAACAAAATGATTTGCTTCTTCAAAATTTTATAAATATTAAAAAAATTCTCGAATGGGTCGAACTTACTGCCACGTTTCTGATTTGTTTTCCAGCGAACCAGTGCATCATGTTCGCCACTTCCAGAAAAATTCTTGTTCGAAATTCTACCGGAAAAACAAAACGCATCATTATTCTTGTGACGAATCGAATATAACGAGAATCGCAATATATTTTAATCCCAATATTTATTGAGTGATTGATGAAAGACGATTGATTGATGGATGCAGAGAAGAACGAAGAAAATAATGTTCATAATTATCAACCTGGTTCAATTTGTACTTGTTTTCTGAGAGCTTCTTCCATTTCCATGAGAGTTACGCTTGCCCCGATGCGCATGGCGTTATCAAGTTTCGTTATTTCTCGCATTTCCTTGACTTGCATGGGATTTATCAGTATCGGATACGTAAAGTGTTTGAACTTTACTTCAACGCCTGAAAAATAAAGAATTCGTGTAATTATAAGTTTCCAATCATCTCTTATTGTGTAGAATAAGAAAAGAAATAGATTTTTATTTCATATTTACCAACTTCTGTGTTTCCAACGATCACTTTTGCATTTGGATATTTTTCTTTCAGTAATAAAACTTGGTCAAGTGTCGTTGGTCTGTACCAAGTAACCTGCTTTCCTTTGACGACGAGATATTGATCATCCAATTCCGATGAGAGCTGAAAATTTACATTTTTATCATTGTTACGATTTTCTAAATGACTTTTGTCCATTATTTATTGAATATTTTTCCATTATTCGTTCGATAGAATTGCGACATGCCTGGAATTTAAAAAAAAAAAACAAAATTCTATTGAAAAACTCTTCTTTTTTACATTTTATCAAAACTTTTTTTTCGTTTCAAGGAGTTTTCGTTATTGAATCTTCGATGAAAGTGACTTTACTATACACCATTCTATCCGTTATCAAAAAACTCTCAGAAAAATATACAATTAAACGTCATTATCGCGTATGAAGAACATTTAATGGCAGAGAAAAGTTTCGAATCGTTTCCAACCGCTTCGTAGAGTTTTGTAGAGTTGAAAAAAAGAAAAAAAAAACAATAATTCATCAAAGTCTTACCGATAATTTCGGAGGAAATATTGCTTCTTGCGTTGGATCGTAGGGACAAAATTCTTTCGAATTAAAAACCTCCGTAGGCTCCGAAGTAAAAGCTTTTTTGCAACAAGCATCCCCGAGGGCACACGTCCTCGTTCCATTACCGGACTCTCTTTCATTCAGCTTCGATGACAATTGCGAGAGTTCCCAATCTTCCGTGAAAGTTTTGAATCCTTCGATAATCGGTCTGTAGCCGGTACAACGACACAAATTTCCTAAACAATTTTTTTTTTTTATATTATTTATCTCAATAAAATGGACTTTGTTGTTTCACAAGAAAAATTGTATTCATAAAAATGACCCATCCGTTGCTCTGTACTGAATTAAACATTTTTTTTACAATTCTGACTCAGATTTTTGAATTTATAAATTATAAAATTTGTTTAATAATAAATCAAATAAATAAATAAAAAATCAAACTAAAAAGAAAAAAAAATGGAATTTACGTGTTTTCCTGTTGTTTCAATTAAATTTTCCGTAATTTATATTTTTCATTTTGAACTAAAAAATATACCTTGAAAAGCAATTTCGAGATTTTCCATAGTGGGCTTTGGTATCGTGCGCAATAAAGCGTACATCGACATTACGATACCAGGAGTGCAAAATCCACACTGTGAACCGTGAGCTTTTGCGATTCTCTCTTGTACCGGATGTAGCTTTGTTCTGGTACTGCCGATTCCTTCAACGGTGGTGACTGCCATTCCATGAAGACTGCAGACAGGTGCGAGACACGCGTTCACTGCTAAATGCCTGTAATTTCAAGGTTCAGGATGCAAAGCGTAACGAATGTTTTGGGCACATAATTTCGATTGACTTTGAAAAATAATTTTCGTAGATTAATTTCATTCGAATCTCAATATCAATAAAAAGGATACACAATTTTTCCTGTGCTACGATCGATCCTTGACACCATGACGGTGCAAGCCCCACAACCTCCTTCCGCACAGCCCAATTTCGTTCCACATAGTCGTACTGTATCGGTAATTAAAGAAGAAAATATATGAAACCATCAAAATAACCGGAAATCTTTATATTTTTTGTTTTTTCAATTTTCGTTTTTTTAATCATTTGAATCATTCGAAAAATCTCCAATCAAATCTTCATCAAAAAGGATACATTTGTTGCGGAGATAATAAAGCAGAGTCCATTCAGGGTCCACAGCGGAATCCACGATCTATTTTAAAAAAATTAATTTCCACTTAAATTACATTGTTTCGTTACGAGTTTCGAATGGCCTCACAAAAATGGAGTTGGCGACATGAATTAGCAGAAAAAAATGAGTTTTTTTTTTCTAGACTCATTTTAATTTGAATCTTTTTTTTTTTTCAATCCATGTATATTTGATTATCAATTAATTTCATTCATTAAATTCAATTTTATTGTTAAAACTAAATTTATTTTTAATTTATAATAACAAAACTGATAAAATTATTTAAATTCAAATTTTTTTTAAATAAATAAGTTTAAAAAAAAATAATTAAAAATAAAAAAGAATTAATTAATAATTCAATTCAATTATTTTAATTAAGACGGCATTCCACCGAAAATGGATAAAAAATAATGATCTGTGATTGGGGTTACTTATTTTAGCTAACTCTTTACGAGCTTGGCGATTGAATTGAATAAGAAATATAATTTTTAAACGTACCTCTTTGCCATTGACGTAGAATACGAGAGTATGAAATTCTTTGGGTTGGTAAAACGTTGGTTCACTTTTATCACTTGTATCCGATTCTCCATTCGTTCCATTCGTGAATCCATTCATTTTAACGTTTTCCATTTTTTATTTGTTTATTTGTTCCTGAAATTAAAATAAATAACACCACAATATAGTTAGGATAATATCAATTTAAAATGTCAGATGTGATATAATCTACTTAAGTATTTTCCATAATATTAGCCTATAGAGGATATCGAATGACGTCAGGGATTTGTAACTACGCGTGAAGAAAGTAAGAAATTTTGTTAACTTTTAGGACTGATGCTTTCGTGATTTTCGTGTGGTAAAATTTTTTTCATTTTTCACCTCGCTTTTTGCCCAAATTTTTTCTAACTATCAAAAGCGAATAAAAAAACAATTTTTTCACAAATTTATTCATTTTTCAATTAATTATTAGTAATTATGTAAAACAATAAATTGATAATGACATAAATAATTATTGTCAGATGAATAATTAATATTTATCATGTAAATAATTTTTATTTGAATTCATTCAGTTCTCATAAACCAATAAATCGATCGACATCGATTTCAATAGATTAGCGGGAAAATAAATTATTTTGTCAATCCGTTTCGCGATAAATTATCGATGTCAGAAAATAAGAAAAAAAATTTGAAATTTTTTCTCTGACCAATGCCAGTAAGTTACAAAAAAAAAAAAAAATTTCGTATTCATTTTTCCAGATTTGACACCGATCCGGATAGTTTTTGTTTGTTGTATAATTAAAAACAGATGCCCCGAACCCATTTCGAATCAAGATAATCGATGATCCGATTCTAACGATCGAAAATGTTCAACCTCGGAATAGACTGAACAGGTTTCTTTCTCAACCTGTTCTCATAGCATCTTATGCATCAGCAGGTTTTTTGCATATTCCCTTGATGATTCCAGTATTAGATTAATGATTCTCGGCATTTTCCACTGTACGTAACAAATTGATAAATAAACGCATAAACATTTATTTATCGATTTGTTACGTCCCTGAACGTTCGAAAATGGTGGATACTGAGACACTGCCACACTCGAATGCACTCACAAAACGCTTAGAATGTAACGGAATTTATCTCTCCGTTGCCTCGGTCCCCCCGTTCCCCGTTCCAATATTGTGAAAGCATATTCGTGTGTAAAAATCCTCATATAATTGTGTATGTGTGACGCGAAGAAAGTACCACGTGCTTTAAGGACGTCTTTGTGTCGTTTCACAATAAACCAATCAAGTGTTATCGATACCTCTAAAAAGTCTTTTTATTTTTATTATTTTATAATGGATATATTTATTCGTTCAACAATTATTCGATGTGTTTTGTTATAAACGATAAAAGCACGTGATCGATAAGCTGAGCCACTAATTATTCGAGTACGAATAAATAAACTCGTACAAATGGTCTTCTCATGAAATCGGTAGATTGTAAAATGAAGAAGAAACGTACCTTTTTCGAAATCTGATGCGAGTTGTTTACAATTATTTATAAAAACACTTCGAGGTTGCTCATTGGATCCTAAAATCATTCACTTTTATTTACAAAAACATAAAAAAATTACATCTAATTAATCGTTCAAAACGATCGAAAATTTGCATCGATTTTTTGATAAAAATCGATTTTCCGTACAGATAAAAACAATTAAAAAAAAAAAAACGAGCGTCGTAGACAATAAAAACCGTTTGTCACAATTTGGATTTAAATGAATCAACAACAACGAATCTCGATCGAACGCTCGTCTTTCCAATGAATGTAAACACTAAAAAATTTCCAGAACTTGACGTCTTGTCGTAACACACGATTCGCCCGCTCGAAAATTTCGGAAACAATACTTTTCTAGAGACTTCGACAGATCGAAATAAAATGCAGTTCATCAGCCTGCATGAAATCGTCTCAATATCAACGCTTCACTTATTAAAAAAGCACAATTTTTCTTCGAACATTTTGTCTCCGCAGCACTCACGTGTGTTTTCACCAGCTCCAGCGAGCAGACACTTTTAATGAACAAAGGAAAAAAAAGAATCGAGCGAACGATCCGAGGATCACAGGCTCGGGAAGAGCCTGCTGCACCGACAAAAATATTGGACGCGAAACGTCCAATCGCACGATTGTGTTCTGCGCTGTGGATCAAATTGACGAGTCCCAGATATTGCACTATTATCTCCCCTCCCCGAGATCTCGGTGTTTTTTTTTTTTTTTTATCTCCCCTTCTAATATCTTTTCAAGAAAATATACGTAACAAATATGTAACGATCAAACGTAAGCAAGGTCGTAAGACGTTTTATCACTGGAAATCGTAGCGAACAAACATTTGTCAATGCAACACGCGCGCTCCGTGTGTGTGTAACTCGGAATAATATGAAACTCTGTCGTACGAACGCGAGAGGCCGAGACGCGTGTGGGAGAAATAAAAAGCGTTTCTCAATTTCTCTCTTTCGCGCGCGTGGGTTATCAAACGCGCGATACACTCTATGCTGCTTTCTGACGTATTGGCATTTACAACCCCCCGCATTGAACAAAAAATTTATACGATAAGCAATATTGCTTATAATGTTTATCAACGAGCGATAGAAAATTCGAGAAAATTGTTAAAACCATTGAACTTTTGCTCTTGTGTCAATGTCCAGAAGATTATTCTGCTTACCAAGAAATATTCGAGCTCTGAAGAATTTTTTTTTTTCATCTGTCACAAAAAATATCCAAAAAAAATCCATTTTTAGAGAGTCGACAATGAAATTCTAAAGTAAAACTTAAAGAAAAGATTCTAGTAAATACTGAATAAAAATTTATTTTTTGCAATCGTCATTTCAAATGAAAAAGTGATGGATAAAATTTATTCATATTTTTAGTCAACTTATTAAATGTTTTTCAACAATGATAAAATACTAACATTTCACTAAACTTTATCGATATCACATCACTCTTATCGCAAATTAAAAAATGTTTTTGTAACGATTATTCGCTATGATAACATATAGGAGATTTCGCAACTGCGTACCTATCACTCAAGAATGTAGGAAAAAACCGTTGTTATTGCAACCATTTTCTAGGATGATGCATGCATGCGGCTTCCAACATCGCAGGCATTTTTTTCATACGATTTCCTACGTATTATTGCAAAATTAATTATAATCTTACCATATTTTAATAAAATAAAAATCTGAAGACCCAGTTTCGCTGTCAATACAAAAGGTTAAAACATTAAGAGCGCAAAGGATTGATCTATTAACCATTTAATTATTTCTTTTTGTAATGGGCAAATCTTTTTTTTTTTTGAGAGTGCGATAGCGATAAGAAACCGCGACGATCTCAATTTCACGCAAGCGCGTTGACGCTGTGAGACACGTGAGTGCGAGAAAAATATAGTTCGAAAACACGAATTCTATATGCTTTTCAAAATGATCAGCTTTGAAAAAAAATCGCTCGAATTCGTATGTTTTTGTCATGATTCCGCGTACTGTGAGTTGATCCCGATTCTTCGTATCGGTCAAATAATTTAAGGACTTATTTAAAGCGTCTTAAGCGTTTGCATGACAGTTGACGTTTGTTGTTGCATTGCTGATTGCACGAAATAACTTGTAAAACTGAATTCTACAACAAACCAAAGAGGAGTAGTAACCCGAACTCGAATCAACAAATTTAAGAATTTAGTGAAAAGTGATCTTGCGTGTTAATCAAAAGTGTATCGGTGTAATAAAAGCAATGTCGAGGTTAAATCGCGTCAACCATAACCTCGAAGTGGTCCGGTATAATCTTGAAACAGTAAAAAGTTAAATATCACTAATCATCAGGGAGAGCACCTAAATTAAATCGACTCGAAGAATTCTTGTCACGAAATAATGGATTCAAGACACAAACCCCACAAAAAACACAGTGACGATAAATACAACAGTGATTATCGATCTTCGTCGAAAAGGAGTAAATATCGTGACCGAGAAACAGAGCAAAATTACGAAAGCTCTAAAATGCCTCGTAGGGATAACGAGCGGAGGAACGAGCGCAGAGAAACGGAGGATGAGGCTGTCGACTACCGCAACAAAAATGTGCCAAAAGATTATTCAATAACAAAAGATAAATATGAGTTCAATAAAATATTTTCCGCGAACCTCAATCTCGTACAAGACACCCAAGACTTTTGGCAATTTGTACAAAAGTACGAAAGCGTACAAAAAAAATTGAGAGAAAAGAAAGAGCCCCCGGCGAACGAACTGTCCAACTCAATCGGAATTTCCACCGTCTATAACAAATCGAACAGTATCAATATTAACCTGAGTTCCAGTTTTGATGAAACAATCGCTTGCGTACCCAGAATGATGGAACTCGGCAGCACCAAACTAAAAAAGTTCAAAGACGCTATTGTTCTTTATCTTGATTTCAAGCAAAAAGAAAAATTCAATAAACTGAAAAAACTGCGAGTGGATCAAGCCAATTTACCAGTCGCTCAATACAAAAATGATATAATCCAAGCCGTTAGAGAAAAAAGCGTAATCATTATTGCCGGAGATACCGGCTGTGGAAAATCTACTCAAGTACCGCAGTATTTGTATTCTTCTGGTTTTGGTAAAATTGGTAATTATGAGGTTTTAGCCGTTGAGTTTTTTTTAATAGAGTTTCAAAATTTGCATCGTTAGTTTTAATTTTTTCATTTTCAAACATAGTTCTGTGATCGTTGCTTAAGATATTACTTATGACCAGCGCCCTAGATAAAAATTAAAAAACTGTCATACATGATTGTGGGAAAAGCAAAGAGGCGAGTGCTGTGATCACGCAAATTCCAGCCATTGAGAATATTAAACGATGGAGGAAAAACCATTTAAGAATGATCATGGCGCAAACTACTCTTTTCAAACTTCTCAAATAAATCTTGGGCACTAAAAAAATAATAGAGAAACGTCTTTTTCAGCCTCGATGTCTGTTTTTTTTATCCGGTTGTATGATAATAAATTGAATAACGTCAATCATTTTTTGTAGGTTGTACTCAACCAAGGAGGATAGCCTGCCTTTCTCTAGCCAAAAGAGTGGCTTTTGAAACATTGACTGAAAATCGTAACGAAGTTGGATACCAGATACGTTTTGAAAAACAGAGAAATCAATACACCAAAATCACCTTTATTACAGAAGGATTACTTCTGCGACAAGTATGTAATTGGATCGCAAGAGTTACAAAAGAAAAGCATCAACGTAACAATAATAATACTTTGTAGTTGACATTCGGTGTCTGAGAAACATCAAAAATGATATAACTATGCTCAAAATGATCTGAAATAGTTGAATAGAAAACAAAAATTTATACATAAAATTAAAAATAAAAATAAAAATAATAAATATTATAACATTAAGATTCCATTATTGTTAGGTTTCAGGAGACTCAGGCTTGGGGCAATACGATGTTATAGTACTGGACGAAGTACACGAGCGTCATTTGTACGGAGATTTTTTACTGGGCATCATGAAGTGCATAATTCATCAACGTCCAGATCTCAAACTGATACTCATGTCTGCTACCATTAATCTACAATTGTTTAGCAATTATTTTGCGAGTGAAGATGTCCGAGTAATCCAAGTTAGTTTAACGTTCGAATCAGAATTTATTTTGAAGCAGTCTTCTAAATCGAAGGGTCAAAAGAGGTGATTTTTGGGAATTTCTTTTTAAGTGGAACAAAAAAAATAATCTTTTGCAATTTTAGCGCACTTTTTATTACTTGTTCCAACAAACAAATAAAATAAATTCTAATGTTTAAACTTTATTACACATTTTGCAATAAATATTGCTCAAAACAGAGCTTTCAATTCATTTTAAAAGGTTGGCAAAATACTCTAAGAAATAAGCTTCATTCATAGCTGACAGGCCTCGACAGTCTCGACAAATTGAACGAATCGTAAAAACGAGGTATATTATTTAATATTTTTGCTATCGATTAATGCAAAAAAATCGATTTTTTTGACCCTTCAAACTAGATCACTGTCTTAAACTCGTAAAGCATTATTATAATCCCGTTTTTCGTTCAGGTTCCTGGACGATTGTATCCCATCGAACTGATGTACAAACCCATCACAATTGTCGATCCTGGCTCCAAATCTAGTCGTTTTAATCCGGGTCCATATGTCGGAATAATGCAAATTATCGATCACAAATATACAGGTATTATATCAGAAATGTTTTAATAAAATTACGTGTTAAAGTGTCGCATGAAATTTTTTTTTTTTTTTAGTAGTAACAGCTAATAAATGAATTTTATATTTTTCATATTTTCCAGCTGACGACAAAGGCGACTTGCTCATTTTTCTCAGTGGTATGAGCGAAATAACAGCAGTTGCGAATGCTGCCAAAGATTATGCACAGAAGAAAAATAATTGGATCGTTTTGCCGTTGCATAGTACATTGTCCATAGCAGAACAAGACAAAGTACGTACCAGAATCGTACAAGTTTTGCGTCGTTCTAAGGACAGAAAATTATTTTTTCTCCTTTTCAACACTCAAAAACAAAATTCACTAAAAACTTTTGATAATATTAGAAGCCGAAACACTTTTGTGAATAAAAAAGAAAATTTTCGTTGTATTCCAACGATGCTAACTTTGGAATCGTCTCGAAAAATTGAAAAAAAAAAAAAATCACATATTTCTAGATTTCATGATTTTTATCAATTATTTATGAATTCTATATTCTTTCAGGTTTTCGACTATCCTCCCGATGGCGTAAGGAAATGTATTATTTCTACAAATATAGCGGAAACTTCGATCACTATTGATGGAATTAGATTCGTAGCTGACAGTGGTAAAGTTAAAGAAATGAGCTACGATTCAACTTGCAAAATGCAAAGGCTCAAAGAATTTTGGATAAGCAAAGCCAGTGCCGAGCAGAGAAAGGGCAGGGCTGGGAGAACGGGACCCGGAGTGTGTTACAGGTATTTTATTTATATTTTCAAACAAGATTTTTTTAGTAACGATTTAAATAAAAACCAAAGACTCAAATTGTTTTTACAAAAATTGCACATTTTTATATTTAAATTGAAAAGCCCGAATGGAACGTAAGAACTTGAAATGTTATAAACAAGTTTGAAAACATTACAGAATCTATTCGGAAGAAGAATATACACAACTGGAAAATTATTCAGCACCCGAAATACATCGAATTCCTCTCGATTCTCTGCTTTTACAAATGATGGCTATGGGTCTTCCGGACGCTCGCAAATTTCCTTTTATAGAAGCACCACCTTCCGAAAGTTTGGAAATTTCGATATTGTCATTGAAAGAACACGTAAGAACGTCAATTTAAACTTTTTTACTGATTGGTTATTTCATTTCACAAAGTTCTTATCGCTTTTTTCTATAGTGACGAAAATCCTTATCGGCTTTTTGGCTATCGTGTAAATCAACAATTTTTTTAATATCGCTCATTTTTTCTAGGGCGCTTTGACCGAGGACGAAAAGTTAACATGCATAGGAAAAACACTCTCGAGGCTGCCAGTCGATATCACCATAGGCAAAATATTGATCATGGGTTCGATATTTCATCAAGTCGAACCAATACTTTCTGTAGCAGCTGCACTTAGTGTTCAAAATCCATTTGTTAGCAATGCTTTCAAGGATAAAGAATCTGAGGTATTTAAAAAATTTTATTTAGTAAATTTGCTGGAAAAGTTGCAATTTTTTTTAAATTTAGAAATTAGGAAAAAGAAGCGAGTTTTTTTAAATTTGAAATGAGTGAATAAAATATTGTTCAACTTTTTTAATCATTTGGATTTGTCTATCTATTTTTGAAATTCAAAAAAAAGTGAATAAGACTCCATTATGGAATAATTTGGATGCGTTTAGAGAACTACACATTCGATATAACGATAAAAATGATAAGCAAATTCTTCGTTTCAACATCTGGCTTGTAAATTATTGTTATAATTTATAGTGAAACATCAAAATTATAATGAAATAATTTCTCATTAATTTCGAGTGTTTATTCAAGAATGAAAGTATTTATTATTCTCGTGTTGCTGCAGACTTTAAGGAAAAAGCTCGAGTCCGATCATGGAGATCCAATAACTTTATTGAACGCGTACAAGGAGTGGCTCGAAATCAAGCAAGAAAGTAGTCACGAGTCCAGATCTGGTCGGAGCTCCAGTCGAAAATGGTGTAAACGACGAGGCATTGAGGAGCAAAGATTCTACGAAATGACGAAGCTACGGGCCCAATTCAAAGAATTACTTCACGTCAGTCGAGTTGAATATAATTAAAAAAAAAAAAAAAAAAAAAAAAAAGAACCCAAAGAATGGAATTTTTTACTCAAACATGAATTTTCCCATTTCCAGGACTGTAATTTACTTAAAAATGTATCAGAATCGAAAGTTCCGGTCTCGAGTGCAGAACGTTCGATGAGGCATGGAGAATTGAAATTGCTGAAGTCTCTCAAAAGGAATTACAACCAATCGAACCAACGAAAACGAAAACAATTAAAACTCGAGGAATATGACATACAAATTGAGGACGACGAGAAAAATGACGATGAAATTGATATCAAAGATGTAGAATTTCGTATGAGAAACGATTCGTCCCAAGTTCAAAATTTATTAACCGCAGCGACTGCCTGTTCGTACAAAGATTTGATGATGCTCAAATTGATATTGTGCAGCGGATTGTATCCACAATTTGCATCGGCGGACGAATTCAATTATTGCAAGGTAATAAAAGATTCGAAAATTTACGTTTCATCGTGAGTACATTTCATTTTGATTTACAGTCGATGAACGAACAATTATTTCACACGAAAGCCAAGCCTTACGTCGCTCTACACCCGATGAGCTTTTTTGGCAATCATCCTCAAGTTTTACAATTGGAAGAACCTGAAATTGCAATGATTCCTGGATTTAAATGCAAGACTCCGGTCAGCCCGAAGCATCAGTTGCTCACGTATTTGTAAGTTTTCATGGAGTTTAGAAACAATATTTATATTATTTTGAGGAAGAAACTCAAATTATTACGATTTCAGATCACTCCTTGAAACGACGAAACCTTATTTGGTAAATACACTTCGAATGCCTGCTGCTCAAACCCTTCTTCTATTTTCCCGACAAATCGACACGAACGCGATATTTTCGACGTAAGTATAAAAAAAAAGTACAATTGACATTTGATCTCATTTTTTTTAAATATTTTCAATTTCAGTAACAGTTTAGACATTAACTTCAAATTTTATATTTCTACTTTCAAATGATCCAATTAAAATGGATGATTTCTGAACCGTGCACCGCATTTTTCAGCGTTAAAAATGACATTAAAAATGGTTAATTCTCGTAGGCTGGTGTGCGATTCATGGCTCTCATTAGAATTCCCGATACCCGATACAGGACAAACTTTATTGATGAAAGCAACGAAATTGCGTCGGAAATGGGATTTGCTCTTGACGAAGCAGCTTCAAGGTAACGAAGTAAAAAATTGACCCAAAGTTTTCCATTTTCGCCTGATCTTCGTTACGAATTCTCCATTGTTTATAGACGTAACACCCACCGATGAAGAAGCGGAAGATGCCAGACAAATGGAGGATGAACTGAGTCAAGATTTGATTCAATTCATGCACACCACTGTTCCGTACACAGTGAAAAGACTTTTGCCAGCAGATCTGAAGACAATATATGTTGGAAGAGGGGAAAACGAAATGGAAATAAACCCAAATCCATTTCAGCAAGATTTCAAGTGTGTTCCCAACACGACAAAGGGGGGAATTTGGTTAACACAAAACATCACGTACAATTGGTGAGTAAATTTTTTTACCAGCGCCGAAAAAAATATTCAGCAACCGAAAATGAACTGAAAAGTTATTTAGAACTTTAACAAAAAAAATTTCAGCTTGTTCGAAAATGAATGGGCTGAGAAATTATCGTTGGACATGTTCGAAACACCTTGGCAATGTCCAAACTGTAAAGAAGAAACGATTTTGTCAAGCATCGAACGGCTGCAGCATCACGATTCTTGCACGGCTTCGAATACTGAAAAATCAACCAAAAGTTCAGATTCTCGTGCAACAAAACCAAATAGCAAATCGTACGAGTGCCCGACCTGTAAAAAAACTTTGTTCTTGACGCCGATCGAGATATTGAGACACAGGAAGCATCACGAAGCAACTTAGTCCGCCATGAAACGCTAAATTATGGAAATAATGGACGTTATTTCATGTACATAAAAAAGACAAAACGTAGACAAAATTTAAGATCATTCGAGATGATCTTGCAAAATCTCGGAAAATTTTTCGAGTCTTTCCTGTAGAAAGGAAATGTGTATACAAAAATGTTTAATTGTTCGAAAATATATTAACTAGTTCAAGGAATTTTCCAAAGAAAATTTCAATCGTAAAATTTTTTTGAAATATCAGAAAAATGTACATACAGATCCAGTGGAAAATGCAACATTTGAGATTAACTTGCAGAATCTCTAAAAATGTTCAAAGTTAATTGAGAAATTTTTAACAAATGTATATAAACAATTGTAGATTATTTGAGACTGTACTTTTTACTGATTGGAGAAACTTTTCGAAAAAAAAACCAAAAATAAACATATTTTTTCAGAACATGAGCATAGTTAATAGTAATGAAAATGTCCTATTATTCCGAATCAAAAAGCAGACAAGCTTGACGAAATTTTCTCGGGAGACAATTCTAATTGCCAGGAGTTTTATAATCGAGTATTTTGCTAAAGAAACAGAAGAAAAAAAAATCAGAAGAGACTGACGTAGTATACACTTCGGAGACTACTTTATTCAGAGTTGAGAACAATTTTAATATATATGCTCGTCTCCAATAAATCGGCCATTACTCCCTCGGCTAATTGTAAGTCGCACAATGAAATATTCAACCGCGGAATATTTACAAATTAGGTAGGAATGCATTTTTTTTTTTCTCTCGTTTCCAGTAATTTTATCGAATATTTTAGGAATATTCACATCCATCACGTGTGAAATATCAGTTCCGGTATTTGGCCATCCTCGAGCGAAGTCCCATTGTTATCACCAGCTGCGAAACTGAATTGGAACCTTACTTTTTCTTTTCCTGAATCACAGTCCACGGTCACGCGACGCAATCCCTTCGTTCCGTAGTGAGAATCTGGGCCCTGTAACAGTGATAAAGTTTCCTTACAACCTTGAACGATTTTTGAAGGACTCTTTTAGATACTTCGCATTTTCAAAAAATGTGCTCAAAAAGTTATTTTAGATGTTTTCTGCAGAAAACGTAATACGATATTCATTTTCTACTGCAATAGCAAAAAAACATTGCCGCAATCGGAATTACATAGTTCAGGGATGAATGGGCTTTGGAAAATGAAAAATCGAAACATTTTTCAGTGACAGAAAATGTGTGTGAACAATTGATCCATTTACAAACCTTGAACTTTGCGGAGGCAGTGTAAATAGTGTTTGCTATAATTTCTGCGGGCTCCTTGAACGTCAGACGATACGTATAATTCGATCCGTCGCAGCTAAAACTCGTTGCATTTGTAGCAATAATTTTTCCCGATGCGGTATGAATAAGCTCTATCAATACTTCGTATTCCGCGGGTCCGTACGCACTTCCGTAAACACCGTAACCAATAATAAATATCCTTCTATCTACGCTAAAACTGTGAAAAGGGAGAATAATTATTTATGAGCGAATAAAATATTGAATACAATGGAATCAAATACGACCTCAATTCCCTAGGTGCAAACTTTTCTTTAGCATTTATTCAAAACTTTCATTAGCTTTACCGAGTTTTCATGATCAAATACGCTACATTTAACGCTAAAGTAAATATTGGGGTCGTATGTATCCCTGGTCTTAATAATTTTAATATTATTCCTTTGTTGTTTACTAACCGTATTCGATCACTGGTGCCACTGTATCCCCATCGACGATCTGTATGCTGAAACCTAGACACCGTCAATTCTTTGCCCAATCGTCGGCATCGAGGCATCGCTTCAAACCCCACTGGAGGTTTTGGATTCACGGTGAAATATAAAAACAATGAGACCACCTGCAAAAGAAATGAAATTTATTACATTGAAAAAATACAGCACAGAGTGACGTTTTTTCCAAAAATCTTTTATTTACTGAGCAAAAAAACTCTCGTAATTGATTTGATCCTGTACAAAGCCGTTTTCGAAAGCAATTACAGGATTATTATTATTGCTTGTCGCAGGACATTACCTCTCTGTCTGTAAGTAATCCGCTCTGTGCTGGACCAGCAGCAAATTCTTCGACGGACATAAGCGGGAATCGAACCAGAGCCAAAGCTCGGCCTAGAACGGATCTCTGGTTTTCAGGAGTAACAGGCAATTGTTGTCTCACACATTCGGCTTCTGACCATCTGGGAATATAAATAATGGAATTAGAATCAGTTATTCATGATAGCAGTGCTAGGCGATTAATCATAAACAATGCTGTTTTCCTTACCTTACGACAGCTTGAAAAATCTTGAATTCCCTAATCCGTAAAGTGTCTCGTTCCAGAACAACCATCAAAGTATCAATATCAATGTCGGTGAATCCATCGGCATTGAGAGCATCGGTTGTGAATTTGTCGATAGTATCGAGGCATACAGAAGCGAGTTGAGGCTCGTCGAAGAGTCGAGCTTGCGTCAAAAGCATAAAAGCATTATCGCTCGTTAAATTACTGCGAAGAAATTCAACGCAGTGCTTTTCCAGCGGAGATACAGCATATTTTTTAGCTGTATATAAAGTCGTCATAACAGTTTCCGGGCCGATATGCAATTCGTCGGTGTATAAGAAAAGCAACACAGCCAGAAACGCAATTGGCTCGACGTCGGGAACTTCAATTTCTGGCGACGCCGTGGCCAAGGTTCCATTGAACATTGCATCGAATACGGCGCTACCCGAAGACAGAACCAATTTGTGTGCTGGTATATGTTGTTGCTGAGCTCCTCGTCCGACCAGAAATTGAACATCCGATAAAATTTTATTGTTGAAGAGAAACGCAAATCTTTCTTTTATGGTAGCTTTGCTACCCTGCCAATTGTAAACTGCTACATCGGAATGGTGAACTTGAGCGTTTTCTAGTGGCAAATCGTTGGAAGAACGTGCCTCCGAGTGCTGAGTAATCACGGAATTACTGGGCGGGCGGCTGAAATTCAATTTCATAATATTACCGGTTGTCATAACCTCACAATATGGGAAATGAGCTGAAAAATGAACAATTTCTATCATGAGAAATAATCTTAGCAATAGATTATGCCATGAAAAATGACGCTGAGTGTTATCTGCTTCGGTGATAACTTATCGTTCGATGAACTACGATTCAAAGCCTTGATTGGACTAGTTTGCAGATGTGCCCATTTCTTACTTTTGTAATTTAAAAATTGTGTTAATTCTAAGGTGAAATATTTTTTTCGGGAATAAACGAACTCGAGCTTGGCAGCATCTCATGTAGGAAACAAATTGAGAAGAACTGACACTTTATTTATGAGAAATGCAACAAATAATTAAGTGAAATTTGTAACGCTGGACTTGGAATTCTATTCGTCATTTAAAAATTAGTTTCATCCAAATTTTTATTTTCTCACAACATATATAGCCATATACTGTTAAAAAAATTTCAAGGGATTCACAAAACACGAGTCTTTAATTCGAGTCAAAAAAATTGGGAGCTAAAAACACTAACAAACGATTTGCCGAAGAAATCACAAAAATATTATTACTTGTCAGTGCTCGTTGAAGGACATTCTCCACCTCTTGCCAAAGACGAGGACGATTGGTCCTCATCCGTTCCAAACAGAAGGGCCCGTCTCGCTCGCGAAAAAACAAGTATATTTTGTAAGTTTTGAGGTGGCGGAGAAACGTCATCCCCGTCGCTCTGATTTCCGACATTTCCCTCGGGCTGTCCCAGGCTAAGATCCTGAGTTCTCGCTACGAGATTTGATGCATCTTCACCGGAAGACATTTTTATCCACGTAAACCACGATATTTTCCAAAAATCTAGGTTCTTCCATTTAAACCATCTACTCGTTTCTACAGTAATTGTTTTTTTTTCTTTTTCTTTTGTTTATTTTTTCATTATGTTTTGCCTTCTAATTATAAACGACGGTGAGGCAATACTCTTGTGTGTGTTGCTGAATTGTAAATATATACATCGTAATGAAGTTTCTCGTTGTGTCAAATCGTCGATTGGGTTAGTGCTATCACCCGAGAATATATAAATTTATATATAAAAGATTCTTCTTCTGCAGAAACGTAATTCGATCATAGCGACATCTTTGCGAACATGGACCAAAGTAAAAATGAAAGCAGACGGATTGTTCAGCTCAAAAAGGGTTGCAGTTTTCTTAAAAAAAGAAACGCGGAGCGGATAAAGTAAAATTTATTTAATAAAAATAAATCTAAATATTTCGATTGAAATGAAAAAAATATAATGAATGTTGGACGAAGCGTCGAGGATTGCGACCAAAAAATCAATTCGATTGTAATAATATAAAATTCGATCATTTTTTTTATCGAATCCATTCGTTTGATCTGGTTACATGAATTTTCATTTAATTTATTGCCCATTTCGTATATTCGATTCTATATATAACCATTATTCATACTTTTGAAACTTTTTACCGAAATAATACACGAAAGACGATGCGATGCGCTGATAAATATTATATTCCGTACAGGTGACGTATACTTTAACAAAACGTTCATATATATCAACGAAAATTGACGTTATCGTAGAAATAGATTTATGTCGGACTAATATTCATTGCGTTGTGTAATTTAGCTTCTTACAATTATTGACAGTTGTTTTTCGAGTATATAAACGCTCGGTAATTTTTAGAACTTGCCAGAGTACATGCTCAAATCGACAAAATGAAGGCTTTCATCTGTTGTTTCCTCGTGGCGGTTACTATTGGTGAATTTAAAAAAAATTTCGTTGGAAAACATTAATTATTATAATTAAGATGACATATTTTATAAACAATTTTCAATAACTTATTAAATTTATTTTTATTTTATTATATTAATTTTATTATTACATTATATATTTATATAATATATACTAATGATAATAAAATTATTATATTATTTTAACTAAATGATTAAATTAAAACATTTTTAAAAAATTGAAAATTTTTTTAAATTATATTCTTATAGTATAATTGAAATATTTATTTATTATTAAAAAAAAAAAATTTACTAACAAAATTCCTGTAAAAATATCTATTTTTATTCTTTTATTTTGATTATTATCCCTGCACGGAGAGAATCGAAAGGTAAAGATAAGAGTTACAGCAATAGAAACCGAAAACAACCTTGGATGGTTCCTTTTGGATGAAAATAAATATTTTCATTTCAATATATTCATTTCAATTTCTTGGTTTTCGATGTTCCTAAAACAACCTCCAAGGGTGTTATCCACAGTGCCCTTTCCTGCTGCACTACTATAAGGCATTTGCACTCCGGGCCAAGGGAAACTGTGGAAAACCCGGTCGATACATTCGGCTAAATTTTTACCGAGTTTCAATAATCGATTAAAACCATGAGAGACTGGAGAGAATCCTGCTTATCCTGTTCAGTGATTGATGCCCGAGCCGGTTGGTCGCGAATTGGTTACCGAACCAAGTAATCAGCCTCGCTCGAGGCTGCCTAATTGTGCGGTGATCGCCGAACCGCCATACCGACCGCGCACCCATATCCCTGCCAGTACATGAAAAAGTATAAGTTGAAAAAAAATCGATATTCGAAATGAAAATGGCATTTCTTAACAGGAATTCTTGGTAACTGCGGAGCTCAGCAGGGAACCAAGATTGTTACGGAGACATTTAGCAATGGAAAAAAATCAGTGCAGACTGGTAATCCCACCGTAACGTTTTCCTTCTTCACACAACGAAGCCGGGTGGTTCCTTATGTATTCAATTTGGATGAGAATATGGATATCACGATATTGCCGGCTAGAAATTTCAACGCTGATAAATTAACGATTTTTGTGACACACGGAATGATAGAGAATGAGAGGTACCTGGTCTGTACTCGCCTACGTGACGGTGAGTTCAATATTTTTTGTTTTTTTTCTTTGCAAAACGATGAAATCATAAATTCATTCAATTTTTGTAAGACTGTTTCGTATTAGCTTCGATGTTTCCGTCTATTTACAGCGTATCTGAAGAAGGCCGATGTGAACGTGGTCGTTGTTACTTGGAACGGAGGTGATTTTTCGACAGCTGAATCCACGAAGCAACAAGTGACGTTCATCAGTGGAAAGATTAACGCGATGTTGAATCTTCTTGTGAAAAAGTCCAATTTGAAGCTTGATCGTGTTATTCTCGTTGGTTTTTCAATAGGAGCACAGATAATGGGTATCACAGGTCAAAAACTGGCAAACAAAGTTGACACCGTTGTTGGTAAGTTTTTCAGAATATTTGAATTTCTCTCTACTTGGAATGTTGGCAATGATTCTTACAAAAATGAACACGAACAGAAGACCATTTTTTTTTTTTTCAATTTTATCAATCACAAAGAACGTGAAAAGGATTACCGACAAATTGCAATGATAATACAAGTTTTTTTTTTCTCGATTACGATTCAGGCCTGGACCCAGCTCTTTATCCGTTCTCTAACGCCGAAGCGAGTGAAAGATTGAGCCCTTCGAGCGGAAGCTACGTGCAGGTTATTCACACGAACAGTGATTATTATGGTTACAAAAGACCGCTCGGTAATGCGGACTTTTATTTGAACGGTGGAACCGAACAGCCGGGCTGTAACGGCGATCATATCTGTTCGCACAATCGAGCTTGGGAATATTTCGCTGAAACTATCAACAGTGACTTGATACGAGGTGGTAACTGCTCGTCGTACGAAAATCTCGAGCACGATATAGATACTTTAAACTGTAACACGTATTTCCAAAAACTTGGAGGTCTTAAACCGGATCATACGATCGTGGGAATTTTCAATGCCGAAACGAACGACACGGCTCCTTATTCCCCGCATTGGATATATTAGAGGGTGAAAAAAAAGTGCCCAATAAAAATGACATTACCATGCATCCAGCATCTATTCACCGCTGTTCGAAAATTAGTTTGCTGAAAAAAAAAAATCATAATGTACCATCAATAATTACCAATAATGTACGTATATCTAGAGACGCGGCAGCGTCTTGACGCCAAGTATTAAAAAGAAAATGTTTGAACAGATTTTCGATTTCCTCTCACTTCTGAACTTGAAGTCGTCGCCATTGTTACGTAATTCGACTCACGGAAAAAAATGAAACTCCTATCATACATAATGGGATGAATGCGGTTCAGATGATACAATTTTTTTTTTCCTGTAATCCCTGTAAAAAGGTGAATTCGTAATTGTAAAAATTAGGTGCCTTGATTTTTTTACATTATTCCGAAGATTGTATTTTAATAATCAAATAAAAATGACAAAAAAAAGCAAAGTTGGTCCAACACATTAGGGCTGCTCGCTGCAGTGACATGAAAAAAAAATGGACCTAATGTACCGCGTATTTTATCCCTGACAGATCATAGCGACCGAATACAGTTTTGGTCTTTTTAGACGTCTAATTTGTCGAGAAAAAGACTCAAGTGAGTCTTTCTTGTAATTTTTTCTGAGTTTTTTTTTTCAATGAACCGATCAAAATCAGGATATCAAGTTAACTCGACGATTTAACTGACTAATTTTGAAACGACTCGAATGCATGGGTCCTTTTTCGGCGGATCAGACGTCTAAAAAGACCGAGAATTTCGGTCGCTGTGATCCATTAGGGATGAGATATAAAGAATTAACTTATGAAAATTCGTCGAATTCCTTGGCAGAACTTCATTTAAAAATATAGTAAAACGTACACTGGCTATGGCTGTACATTATAGCTGAGACGCATTTGTCACCCTCGATAAATACAATTTTGAAAATGGAAAATAAGTGTTTTCCGCTGCGGCACTGTGTCACACCGTGCAGCGCCGTGTTATGATGCTTCTTGGAATGCAAAAGTGCACGTTCTTCCTCCGGTGACGCAGACCGATCGGACCCAACTATTATTTGGGCAGGACAACACAATTCTCCTCTTTACAGATCTACTCGAAAATAACTCTGCTTCTAAAAACTCTACTCTCGAATTCTATTCCACAAATCGAAGATCCAGAAGAAATCTCCTGCATGACATTCCTCCAATTTCGATTGCGATTTTAATATTCTTCCATTTTATTTGAATTCGTTTCGCAGTTCCAGTATGATAAATTTTACATTATTACACAATTCTCGTCTGTAACCATTTATTCGTGACCTCTACAAATAATTGTTACCGAAATACACGAAGCGATCTTTACAGGTGTGATACTCGAACAACACAGTCATATATAAACGAAAATTGACGTTATCGTAGAAATATATTAATGTCGAACTATATATATTGCGTTGTATTATTTAGCTTTCTTACGCTCAATTTTTTTCGATTACTCAAACGATCGGTTATCGCTAATTTACCGGTAGGTCCTCAATTTAGTTATTAAAAAATAATACAAATTTATAATCCGTTCGTTGTATGTATTGTCATTGAAATAAGGTATCTCGGCAGCAATTTTTGGTACTTAGCTGCGTCGCAACCAAAATTTTCGCTACTAACCTTTGTGATTTTTTTTTTTTTTCTCGGGAAAAAATGCATTCATGTACCAAGAGGCTTCGTTGAAGCCTCCGTGTGTCGGACTACTCTTTTTTTTTTAACGAGGCTATATAATTGCTACCCTACTGTCTTTCTATTCAATTTCAATAGAATCAATGAATATTCTTCGGAATCCGAGAAAAATGATGGACGTGAACTTGGCCCCCCGACATGAACTTTTCGAATTTTTTCTGATTTCAATCGTTTGTGTGTCGTTTGTAGAATATTGTGAGAACAAAATAAACGCTTGTGAGATGAGTTTATCGCGAAAAAATCAAAAATCAAAATTAGCGTGAAGTTAGCCCGCCCATTCTACTTTTTAAATTATATATGAGTCTAATTGTACATAAATCAATGCGAAATCGTTTGTAGAACACTAATATTGCAATAAAAATGTTTGTAGGACGCATATTTTTATGAAAAAGCAAAAACAAAAATTGCATAAATTTTTCCGAACCAGGCAGGGAGACTGGTGTGTAACATACGGGTGAACTCATTAGAAATGAATGAATCTTGAATGTTTTGACATGCTAAAAACGATAAGACTGATTCATAAATGCGAAATTATATGGATAGTCTGTTGAACTGATTCAGATGTTACCACTGTTGCTGATCTATTCCTAAATTCTAACTTTATGAAAAAATTATATAAAAATATTTTGGAATGTTAAAATGGAAAAATTCTACCGACCAAAAAAAAATACAGTATTCATTCCTCATTTCATCAATCAATCCACGGTCAGTAAGAGAAAAAACGTTTTATCCTTCAAAGATTAACGATTGAAATGGAAATCGAATTCTTTCAAAAATAATAGTTAAAATCAAAGAAAGCCCAACAGTTTGATGCTGAAAATTGCTATGCACAGAAATGAAACCAATAAAAATGATGGATTTATGTACTCACTCGTCGATGTCTTGTTTCCCTCCTCAATAACGAACCTACCTTTGGCAAAACCGAAAAGTCCGCAATTCCGAAATAGTCCGCACAGTTAATATCCACTTCCGTTGCAGGACACTCATTGCAGTTGATTAATTTCCACTCGATTTTTCCCAGAACCTGCATGATTTTGAATTCAGACGAGCAGCAGCAGCGTCGTTTTTCCAACGTTGAAAACGATAGTTCATCGTAGTTCAAAATTCAAATGCACTAATTCAAAACCAATATTAACTTTTTACACTTCCGAGATATTAAACGCGTGATTAAGATGTCAAATTTTTTTTTAATTTCCACGTCAACAAACTCTTGCACGGAATAAAAAAATCTATTCAATATTTCTTTGTTCCGCTAACTCAAAAAATGTATTTTTCTTGTGGCAATAAACTTTCTTTTCGCAATTGAATACGGTCGGTGACGAGTGACAGAAAGTGTAATGGCAACTGGTGCCACAGTTTCGTGGAAAATCGTGCGTGCTCACGTGGGTGCACGCGTGCACGGGCGCTAGCGTTCTATTGTACTCTAGCAATTGCGATAGTAAAAACTATTCGCAATACTGTACAATAGCTGCGGTTATACAAGCCTTGCGTGCATTGCGTTGCGTTGCACCGTTTGCAGCATCCGGGTTATATGCATGGACCTTGCCTGCTCGACTTCGATATGCGATACAGAAACTGTATCGCGTTCGGAAACAGCAAACTACAGAGTAGATTTATAGCTTTCGTTCCGTTATTCTTGCCGACAATCCCATGGCTTTACGGCCTGCGTGCGTTTGGTGCTTTTGCGTTGCGTTGCTCGACTCGCATGTATGGTTGCATCTTAGCTCCGCTTGCGAACACGCGTGCGTGCGAGCATACACACGATTTTCGAAGCTATAACACAGCCGACACTAGACTGTCTGTCACTCAAGACCCTTGCTCACGCTGCCATTGATCGTGATTCGGTCAAATATTCAAAGTAATTCGTCCTCTAATTTAGCACGAAAAATAATATCGTGGGCAAGAGGCTTTCCTACCGGCTTATCGCTTATCACGTTGCGAGAAGAAAACTCGTTGATGGAAGAAAAAAATTGAAAATCAATTACGATTGAGAAACGAAAGACAAAAGAGAAATCGTGTTTTCCAACTCTAATATTCGTTTTATAGTTTGTTCGTGCATTGTTTGTTTTCGAGGAATCGCGCATTTTTTTAACCACCAATTAACGGAAATCGTAATAAAGAATTATGTGGAGTTTATAGGTTTGGATAGTTTTAATTTTTTAAAACATGATGGAATAATGAATTGTCCATCTTCGACGTGTGGCAAAATCGTTCGAGAAACTGGCAGACTAACACTAGATTTTTTTCACCAAATGAGTTTAAATACATATTGCACTCGCGACTCGCACTATTATTCAGAATTCAATAGCACTGATTTTAAATCGATATTATTGTTCACATTTCCGAAATAGTCAGCACAGTTAATATCCACTTCCGTTACAGGACACTCGTTGCAGTTGATTAATTTCCACTCGATTTTTTCCAGATCCATGATTTTGAATTCAGACGAGCAGCAGCAGCGTCGTTTTTCCAACGTTGAAAACGATAGTTCATCGTAGTTCAAAATTCAAATGCACTAATTTAAAACCAATATTAACTTTTTATGCTTCCGAGATAGTATAAACGAGTGATTAAGACGTCAAGATTTTTTTAATTTTCGCGTCAACGAACTCATGCACGAAATTAAAAAATCCATTCAATGTTTTTTTGTCCCGCTAACTCAAAAAATGTTTTTCTCTTGTGTCAATAAATTGTCTTTTAGCAACCGAATAAGGTTGACGACGAGTGACAGAAAGTGTAATGGCAACTTGTGCCATAGTTTCGTGGAAAATCGTGCGTGCTCACGTGGGTGCACGCGTGCACGGGCGCTTGCGTTCTCTTGTACTATAGCAATTGCGATAGTAAAAACTATTCGCAATGCTGTACAATAGCTGCGGTTATACAAGCCTTGCGTGCATTGCGTTGCGTTGCACCGTTTGCAGCATCCGGGTTATATGCATGGACCTTGCCTGCTCGACTTCGATATGCGATACAGAAACTGTATCGCGTTCGGAAACAGCAAACTACAGAGTAGATTTATAGCTTTCGTTCCGTTATTCTTGCCGACAATCCCATGGCTTTACGGCCTGCGTGCGTTTGGTGCTTTGCGTTGCGTTGCTCGACTCGCATGTATGGTTGCATCTTAGCTCCGCTTGCGAACACGCGTGCGTGCGAGCATACACACGATTTTCGAAGCTATAACACAGCCGTCACTAGATTGTCTGTCACTCAAAACCCTTGCTCACGCTGCCATTTGTCGTGATTCGATCAAATATTCAAAGTAATTCGTTCTCTAATTGAGCACGAAAAATAATATCGTGAGCAAGAGGCTTCCCTACCGGCTTATCGCTTATCACGTTGCCAGAAGAAAACTCGTTGACGAAAGAGAAATAATTTAAAATTCATTACGATTGACAAACGAGCGAATTGTGTTTAACGACCCTAATATTCTTTTCATAGCGTTTTCGTGCATGGTTCGTTTTCGAGAAATCGCGCATATTTTTAAGCTCTTATTTTCGCGCATTTTTTATTTTCAAAAAATCGCGCACATTTTCAAGCTCTAATTAACGGAAATTGCGATAAAAAATTATGTAAAAATTATAGATTTGGATGGTTTTAATAATAAAAAATTTTATCACGATTTTCCGTTTTTTTATTATCCATCGTTGTATTTTTATTTGGTTTAACGACAATTCAGACCGTTTAAAGTATTTTATATAAAGATTTTCGTCATTAACCGACTCTTATTCCGCACTCTGTTTTATCAATTTCGTTGTACTCAACGAACGATAATGCGCGGTATTGCACTAGCCGACCGATGCTAATGCAACTCTCTCCGCCGCGCTACTTGCCGCCCCGCCCCGCGTCCCGCGGGCGACTGAATGAACGCAAGTGTTTGCTCGCTCCTTCGTTGCCCCGCGCACGCGCATGATCCAGTCCTCGCGCCGCCTGCCCCTTCCAGTCGCCCCGCGTGAACTCTCCCCACCATCCCCGCTACGGAACGGCTTAGCAGGCCAAGCGCGAGAGCGCGTAAACGTAAACACAGAGTCGAGGCCGTCGAGGCTCCACGAATGTAAACAAACCAAACAAGCTGGGGACATTCATTCGCCAATATTTAGCGATCACATTTTTGTTACCGTATTAATATTCGTTCAGTAATATTTTACAAAAATTCATTCTTTCGTTTTGCCAACGCATGAAAATGCCTGTAGCAAAAAAAAGACCGTTAATCGAATTTCATTCAGTTTTTTTGAATCTAGGAAGATCCGTTCCCAGAAAAGTCCGCACCGGAACTTTTAAAGTGCCCAGAACCTATGCCCGAGTCTCAGCATATCATGGTATATAGGAAAGTTAAAAATGTATTAAATCGAAGATTAAACTCGAAAAAATTTTTGAATCACATCTTGGGACCTAGAACTATCCAGGTTCATAAAGATCAACATTCGAACGATACGTTGAAACGGTAAAACCTGTTTAGTAAAAAAAATTAATTTCGATTAATGAAAAAAAGAAAATTCATAAAACTGGACGATCCCAAAAACTGGCAATCGTACTGCGCAAGCGTGGATCAGTCACTTCCACCGATTCCATACATGTAGGGTTTCCAATTCCGGTGGCAGATCTAAGAACTAATTCAAGACGGATTTTTTAAGATTTCGACTATTTATTTTCCTGTGTCCACTCCTTAAAAATTTCTGCAAATTTTGTTTTTGCTTTTTCATAAAAATATGCGTCCTACAAACATTTTTATTGTAATATTCGTGTTCTACAAACGATTTCGCATTGATTTACGTACAATTAGACTCATATATAATTTAAAAAGTAGAATGGGCGGGTCAACTTCACGCTAATTTTTATTTTTGATTTTTTCGCGATAAACTCATCTCACAACCGTTTATTTTGTTCTCACAATACTCTACTAACGACACACAAACGATTGAAATCAGAAACCTTTCGAAAAATTCATGGCAGGGAGCCAAATTTACACCGCTAAAATGCGACGAGACGAACCAGCCCTACCCCCCGCGACTCCGGGACTCAGTGTAGCCAACGAAAACGAAACGTCACGTTTTATGCATGTACCGTGTTGTTGGTAGTTGAAACAAGTTTCTGAATCGATCGACCAATCAGATCTTCGGGAGTTGGGCAGTGGCACGACGGTCACAATGGTCACAACGCCAACGGTCACAACCGTCACAACAATTATGGCTGTGTACGTTCCTCGGTTCATTCCCGACAAATTAAAAAAAATTCAAAGCGATGTGCTAAAAAGCTGTCTTCTGAATACTATAAATATTTCCTTTCAATTTAAATATTGATGCTATGAAATGATTCAAAAAAATTTTAACTCGAGTTTGTTTAATAAAACCATTTTATTACAAGTTTTGTAGATGTATCTACAAATTTTTTAATTTAAATAAATATTAATAACAGAAATGAATCCAAAAATTTAATCCCAAAAAAAATATCAAATGGATAAAATGTTGCTAAATCATGATGAAAATGACAATTCCACAAAAATGGCATGTTCCCATGGAAATATTAGTTCTGATAATGTAAAATAACTTCAAATTTTAACCCCATACATATAACTTGCAAATTGCTGGTGACTTGCGTGCTGCCACACTCGAATGCGATGGTCGTGCCTGTATATGCGACGTGAGGGTGTTGGTGTTAGTTCGTTTGTGTTTGTGTACACTTGTCACCTTATCATCTCGCAAAGGCGCGTTCAACATCGGCTTATCTAGGACTCTCGATCTTGAACATACGTGCTGAATAATTGTATATAAAAACTATTGTAATCCTCAAAAATCGTTCAATGTTACATTCGCATTAATAAATAATAGTTCGGTGACAGTACGTTGAAATATAGTGTATCAGTGATAGAGCCGCGGTTTTGTAAACATATAATGCCTTTGGCGATAACGACGATTCCCTGGAATGAGCCACAAATAACCGAAAAGGTATACAAATAAGTTGACAAAAATTTCATATCCTCAATTACAATTTTCAAAACATTATTTCTTATCATAAAAAGTTAATAAAAATCATAGAAAAAGAAAAAAAAAAAAATTATACGAATCTTCTGAGATACAAAAAGTTCAATGTCATTTCACACGTGTCACGATTAAAATTTATCGATTTTATAAACGTATCCTTTTTAGCCAACGCCAGAAATTCTTCCAGCTGAAAATCAGGAAGAAGCCATGTCCGCTTCATTCCGTCCAAATATCAATGATAATAACGAGTCCGTCGGTTGTGACGACTCCCATGAGATCGAAGTACGAGAACTCGTGAGAGATGGCCATGAAAAAGCTGATCCCGGCTGCTTCGAATTGTTAAAAGTTCTCGGACAAGGATCTTTCGGCAAGGTTGTCATACGTTTATCGATTTATATTTTGTGCCATATTGCAAGTATATTTTCCCAAGAAAGAGGAAAGATGCATGATTTTTAATTCTCGAATTAAATAAAAAGACACTGCTTACAACCACTGGATGATTTTTATCCAGATAAGAACGATTTAATTGAATTGGAACTTCAAATTTATTATCTGCGTGAGAGAACGAGAGAAAATACCTGTTTTGAAAATTATTTCTTTAGTTCAGAAACAGTCTCAAAATCAGCAGTTAAAACTCAATAATTGATAAAAATATTGGGTTACGAGAGAAAATTTATGAGAAATATGATAAAATTTAAAAAAATGAAAGTTACAATAAGATGTTTTTCTGAGTAACCATCGATTTTATATTCACGCATTGCAGGTTTTTCTAGTACGAAAGATCGTTGGAAGGGATAAGGGAACGTTATACGCGATGAAGGTCCTTAGAAAAGCCACCCTGAAAGGTAATTAAATAATTAATATTTGAAGTATCAAAAAACAGAAATAAAGTGTGATTGAAAAAATTTGTATTTCGTGAATAACTCATAATTTTTGTAATTAATATTAATCCCTAGTACAAGACAGAGTACGAACAAAAATGGAACGCAATATTCTAGTGGATGTTGAGCATCCCTTCATCGTTCGTTTGCACTATTCGTTCCAGACCGAAGGCAAACTTTATCTGATTCTTGATTTTCTCAGAGGTGGCGATCTATTTTCCCGACTTTCAAAAGAGGTCAATATTTAATTTATTCTTACAATTACTAATTAATGTTTACTTATAATAATCGTTGGCTTGTAAATAATCGTATTTATTCTTTAACTCCTGTATTGTTTTTTGTTATTTCCATTCTCCTGATGAAATCGAATCTAAATTTTTATGTGTCCGTGTTAAATTTTTGTTCATATCGATTGTAAAAAAGTTTGTGCTCCCTGGACAGCCGCTCAGCCGATGTCAATTTGTTTTTTTACTCTGAAAGGATTAATATCAAAATTTCCGTGTGACATTAATTTTCATTTAATAATGTATTGACGTAAAATTTATGAAATTCATAACTCTCGCAGGTGATGTTCACCGAGGAAGATGTGAAGTTCTATTTAGCTGAACTCGCTCTGGCTCTTGGTCACATACACAAGTTAGGAATAATTTATAGAGATCTCAAACCCGAAAAGTAAGTCAACGGAGGATAATATTGAACGATCGATGAAAAATTTGTGTGTAAAAGCAATGTTAATCAACTTTAATGAAATATTTTGTCCAGCATAATGTTAGATACTCAAGGCCATTTGTCGCTAACGGATTTTGGATTGAGCAAACAGCCGTTGGATGACACGAAGACATACTCGTTTTGCGGTACCGTCGAATACATGGCACCCGAAGTTGTAAATCGACAGGGACATTCTTTTGCGGCGGATTGGTGGAGTTTTGGAGTACTTATGGTAAGAGTGTTGATTACTTTTCAAATCCTTCAATTATATCAACAATAATAATCGAAAATAGTTGTTCCGTTCGAATAAAGCAATTGCATATTTGTTATTTGATATCGCAGTTCGAAATGTTAACCGGAGCACTGCCGTTCCAAGGTGCAAACAGGAAAGCAACGATGACACAAATTTTGAAAGCTAAATTAGGCATGCCCTTTAACATTTCACGAAAAGCCCAAGAACTCTTACGAGCTCTGTTCAAAAGAAATCCAGTCAATAGACTCGGTGTTGGTGAGTCTGATATTCTCACATTCATTCGCTCAACAAAAGCCTTTTCACCCTCAGCGCTAATGGAAATTACAATGTTCGCAGGTGGAGTCGAGGAGATAAAAAGCCACGCGTTTTTTTCACCGATCGACTGGGACGCTCTTTTCAGAAAAGAAGTAACACCGCCGTTCAGACCTGCGGTGTCTCACGAAGATGATGCACTTTATTTCGACAGTGAATTCACCAGCAAAACTCCCAAAGGTAAGTGGATTTATAGTTTACAGAATTATTCATTCATTTTGAAGTGCATGAAAAGTATAGAGCAGAAAATTTTGTATAAAAACAATGTTTGTGGCTAATGTTCGTAACTAGCAAATGTTCCATGAATAATTGTTAATTTGTTTCGAAATTCAACTCGTAAAATAAAGAAATGAGTTTCGTTTTGTTAATTACTTTGGAAAAAATGCAAGTGTGCAGAAAAATATTTGAATAAATTGAAGCTTATATTCTAGGAAGATTTTAACTTGAAGTAGAAAGTTTATTTATAGATTCTCCGGGAGTACCACCGAGCGCGAGTGCCCACGAGTTGTTTCGTGGTTTCAGCTTCATAGCTCCAGGCTTATTGGAAGAACACACGAAGAGCCCGGAACAAAAACATTGCGAAATCATAAGCAATAATATTCCGAAATTCGTGAGCAGCCTCTCGGTTCGAGATGAATATGAGTTCAAAGAAGAAATTGGTAACGGAAGTTACAGCATAGTGCATTTGGCTCTTCACAAAGCATCGAACACTGAATGTGCCATCAAGGTATATTCGATTTTGTTTTGTCCTCTTTTCATAAAATCATAGTTTTAGGCTAAAGGAATCGTAAAGAAAGAGTTTTATATAAAATTTCAATAGTGGACAATGAATAATTTACGGAAACTCCTAACATTGCAAATTCTTCAATAAAAATTCAATAAATATGAGTTTCCGTGACACATGAAAAAAGTAAAAAAATAACTTGATAACGAAGTTCAAAAATCTATTGATTCTATCTCGTCATGGAGATGCAATCATGAATGAATATTCATATTATCTCTTGCTGACAAAACTTTTTTTTATGCAGGTGATCGAAAAAGCGAAACGTGATCCAACGGAAGAAATAGAGATTCTTTTGAGATATGGGAGACATCCTCATATCGTATCCTTGAGGGCGGTACACGAGGATGAAAAACGAGTGTATTTAGTTTTGGAATTATTGAGAGGTGGCGAGTTGCTAGATCGCTTGATAGAACGTCGAAACTTCAGTGAAAGAGAAGCAGCCGAAGTAACTTATACGATCGCCAATGTTGTTAATTATTTGCACGAAAATGGGGTACGTTATCAATATTTAACTAGGTTTACAAAACACCCATTTCGACACATTTTTTTTCAATGAAAAAGCAAGTCCGGGCTACGTGAGTAGTCCAATATCGAACAAAAAATTTTCCTGAATCAAAATGACTCAATTTTACACAGTAAATCCCTTTTTTCCATCTCTGCTACATTCATTTATCGGATCCATGTAAATAATTTCAGGTAGTTCATCGGGATCTCAAACCATCGAATATTTTGTATGCCGAGCCTGGCGGTGACCCCAGCACCTTGCGAATATGTGATCTCGGTTTTGCTAAACAGCTTCGTGCTGAAAATGGCTTATTGATGACCCCTTGTTACACCGCTAATTTTGTCGCACCTGAAGTTCTCAAACGTCAAGGTTACGACGCTGCTTGTGATATCTGGTCCTTAGGCGTTTTGTTGTACATCATGTTGTCTGGGTAATTTAGGCATTTCATGATCAAATTAATTCAATCGATATATTTCGTTGGTTACCAACATATAAAAGATTTGAACGCAGTATTTTTGGATTTTTTTTTTTTTTCCAAACGTAATTTTGTCGAGGATTCTCTTTGTTTTTTTCCTGCAACAGAGAGAATGATATATGATTATCGAGACTCTTGTCACAAACAAAAAGTATGTAATAGTTCGTTATATTTTTATACAGGCGAACGCCGTTTCCCAATAGTCCAGGGGACAGCGCGAGTGACATATTAGATCGTATTGGTCCCGGTTTCGTCGACCTCGAAACTGGTATATGGACTCAAATATCGAAAGAGGCAAAGGAACTTGTGCAAAGGATGCTACACATTGAACCCCGTCGACGGCCTACAGCATCATCGATTCTAAAAGCTCCTTGGTTGTCGAATCGACATAGACTTCCGCAAAAAAATTTGCCTGATCTTGCTATAGATCCTCTCAGCCTAAAGGTGCATTTGGCTTCTCGTACTCTTAAAAAACTATTTCAATTAAAGATCTCATCGAATGAAGATCATCGACGAGATTGAATTGAGATCATTGACATGATTTTTTTGTTTCTGGAACGTTTTTAGGCATGAAATCTGTACCATAACTAAAAGTTCGTTTGATTCATAAAAGAAATAGGATTAAAACGAGAAATGTTTCTTTTTTTTTTCTAGGACGAAGTAGCAGCAACTTATAGAGCGATGACTAACAATTCAAGATCGCTACACGTCGGTCCAGTCGTAATGTCGGACTTGGCACGTCGCAGAACGAAAGCTAAACCGGGTGGATCGTCGCAGGACTGAAAAAGGAAGTTGTTCTAGTTGATTTTTTTTTTTTTTTTCTTAATTTCTTAAAAATTATAATTGTAAATATGATGAAAACAAAAGGGCAAAAATGATGAAAAGGCCAAAAATATTTTAGTCTCTATTCCGAAATCTTTCGAAGATTGAATTGTGGCAAAAAAGTAATGCTATTTAGATTTCCAGTAGTGATGCGATTCTGGTCTCTCTTCCAATGAATTTCCATTTAAATTATTTAAGAATGTGTACGAAATCTTCAATCAAGAAAAAAAAAAAGTATAATTAACTGTTGAGTAATTGAGTGTTCGAAACAATCGGTTAATACAGGAAAAAAATGTTTTTCCTTGCATTTTCCATATTTATTCGAAAATTATATCGGATTTTTATTGCATCGCGGTAAACTCCTAACGAATATTACTTCCTATTGCAAACTTCTACTCGCGAAAGACCTGAAAAATAATGCGTACTTGATTGATCTAATTGCAAAGTTGAAAGTGAAAAAAAAACAAAAAAAAAAATGGCACACGAAACTTGTTAACAATCACAAAAGTCAATATAGCAATTCTCTTTGAATTCGCCTTCGATGGAAAACAATTTTCGAGAGTAGACCTTGGTAGAAGTTTCAAATCGTCGTAATTTTTTGACTGAAAATATTTTGGGTTCAGAAATTGCAAATATGTATTCCAACGCCAAACTATTTTTCGGTCTAGTCTCGAAATACAGGTGTTCTACTACGATGTAGTTCTTCGAATCATTCCCAAGTTTTTAGACGATAGAAATATTCACCCGAAGTAAAGTACAAAGTTGAAAAAAAAAAAAAGAAAAAACTGCGACGATTTGCATTAGTTCTATCGAGATTGCCCGACAAGCTTGAATATGTTTTTTTTCATTCGTACTGCTTCCAGCATAAAAGTAAGGTGAAAATCGAGTAAAAAATAGTCCTTAAAATTGGACTATCGTTGATCCCTCATTCAAACTTCGATTGAAAGTTTTTCCAGAGCTTCATCAAATATTTCCATCGAATAACTGATACTTAACGAGTACAATGTAAATAAGTAACCGAACACAAAAAAAAAAAACGAGTCGAAACAGAAAAGTATTGCTCGACGGAATTTTACCCAAACTGTTAACTCCCGCTGTGATCACACGCGTATTAATGACGTTGATGCACACTTCGCCATAGTTTTATTCAACTATGAGGTGACGTACGATCGATCTTACAAGAGTCAAGCTTTTACTCGAGATCCGAAATTCAAATTGAAAAATCGCTGAATTTATTTTTCACTGGGAATAACACTAAAAATCTTCATTCTACAGCGAATTAAATTTCTCATTCAAAATTTTTAGCTACACTTTTTTATCCCCATAAGTTTAGTCCTCAGAGAGTATAAAAAAAATTCTTAAACGTTTGTCAAATATTTTGATCGATCATCAGGGCTTCGTAAAAAATGTTATGCTCTGCAAAATCGGTATTCTTCTCCATTTCCAACCGTTTCAGTGGTGTCGACGATGAAAGCCCGATTAAAATGGTGCTCTAGACTTCGGCTAGAATTTCGTTGCATAACTTTTGAGCACACTTTTTGTAACATTGATCGTGAAAAATCCTTTTTATTGTACATGTATAGTCTCTTCCAGTATAAACTCAAAATATTATTTTTCCATTATAATAATCCTTCGACGGTGTATTATTGTATGTCAAAGTATCAGTATTTATAGAAATTAAGAACAGCGGGAATACAGTTTAAACGTAAGAATTTAAAAGAACAGATATTTTGAGCTACGGATTAATAGTGATAAAACTAATCGAATTATCGGTCGTGTTAACATATAAAAAAACCAATTGGTCTCTCGAACCCTGCACCGGGCCCGGAAGACCCCTGTGAAAAAACATTTTCTTCCAAATATCAAAATTCACCGAATCAATGATCCGACGCAACGGTGATAATGAAAAACGTTTAAAGAAATAGTCAATTATACTGAGAAATATAAACGAAGAAAGCTTCGGGTCTCTCAGACCCATGTGTACTGAAATCAGCTGGCTGACGTTAACCGGTGTCTGAGGGATACAGTTATTCGTTACAGCGAGTTTCGGGTACTTTGGTTCTTCTTTATTGAGGAAATTTTCGAACGATTAGTTCGCTGAGTGAACAAATCGAAGAGGCTCCGGAGGGCCAAAAATTCCAGTATTTTTTCTCAAGATCAAACCAAAGTACTCTGAATTTGAAGTGAAATAAAATTCTTATACAGATTAAAATCAACATTCAAGATTTTCTGAACTCTCGTACTGCTACTTAATAAATAAATTTTAAAAAATAAAAAAATTAAACAACAATACTACTGCACTGCAGCGAGAAAAAATCGAGCACGTAGTTTTGAAAGAAATTCCTGAGAAAATAAATTCATAAGAATGTCGAATTCTATTTTTTTTTTTAGTAACAACAGTCGCAGAAAAAAAAAGACAAAAAAAATCGTTGAATTATTTTTAATTCGTTGCAATTATGTTTCTGTGTTAAAAAACCTGCAACACACTCGTTGTTTACTTTTTTTAGTTTACTAATTACCTAAACATTCGGCTCTAAGAGGCCGCGAAATATTAACCCGAAAAGAATCACCAGATACGTATATTTTTACACGTTTTCTCGATATAATTGTTAAAAATTGTATTTTAGACTAATTAGAAGAAGAAAGAAAGGAAAAAAAAGCAAAAAAACATACGAGTGTTGAATTGTTCGTCCGCGATTACATGCCATAAAACGCCTTGACTGCTCCGACAGTCCGTTCAACTGTTCGTAGATTAAAAGCCAGTGTCAAAGAGCCCTTCGCCATCTCCTTATATTTCATATGTTTATATTCGTAGTAAATATGTTTTATGTGCGTTTTATTTTTGTTATAAATATATATATATATATATATTTTTTTTTCAATTGTAATCCACAGAGAATATCTTTGTAAAACAAAGGAAAGAGTAAATCGTTTTTTTTTTCTTTCGGCGAATACTTTGATTTATTTCGTATTCCTATCGCTTCCAGCGAAGCACTTTATTCTAATGTCACTGGAGCTTTGCATCGTTGGAATACGAGGAGAAAAAAATCAAATTATAATAAAATTTCTCTCGAACTTTTTCGAATTTTTTCATCATTTTTGTTTATTTCCATTTTTTTTTTCAATTACCGAAACGAATCTTGTGATTTTTGAGGATCTTTAAAAAAAAGATCGAAAAAATGTTGAAAAAAGAAATTCCAATCCATATTCCAACGATGCTAAAGCTCTAAAATCATAACTACAAATAATTTACTGTAAAAACTCGATTACGAATGAATTTAATCCGATGCAATAATGAAATGAGACGATTTAACGGATTTTCATATTTTTTTTTTTCCGAGCTCTACAAAGATCGTTGAAAAACTGTTGATATTCGTTGAAAACTGTATTATGGAATGTCAGGTGCATCGCGCACACAAAAAAATGCCCATCGCCGCTAGGAATTTCGCCGCATGAAGCAGCTCGATATAGATCAATATGAAACCAGATGATTTTATTGATGCAGGGAAACGACTGATCACACGAGTCACGGATTATACTTTCTAAATATTTGTTACTTATGTATTTTTTGTGTTTTTCTTTTTTTGTTCTTTATCGAAATAAAAATCCTTAAAATGATATAAAAGAAAAATAGTTTTAATGGATCGCTCGAATTTTTAACATTTCGTTGTGGAAAATACATTTTCAAGATCTCATCGAACTCTGATTTGTTTGCACTCCACAGAATCGTTTTATTCCAACGTGTTTTTTTTTTTCTTTTCATTCGCATTCGTTGAGTTTTCTCTCAACGTGTATGCACAGTGTATTTAATTAATTAAGTAGTGACAGGCACAAATGACATTCATAATTCGAGAACACGACGAGTTTGTGTGTATATATACAGCTCCAGCGGGGTTTATAAGGACTTGGAAACGGTTACACTGGCGGCGGCGGCGGGCGCCGCGCGGAGGAGAGAGAAAAACAGCAATGTAAACATGCATGTCACAGTCCCGGCGTATATAAGAGAGGGAGGAGGAAGAGAGAAAGTCTCCGCGATGCGGAGATGGGTGAAAATGTAAATGTGTGTGGTATGGAAAGCCATGCACGATTCCTTCGCGAATATACGTGGCTGCGAAAGAAAACTCGGGCAATATTCGTGAAGCAATGGATCCCGGGGCTTGAGGTTGCGGAATTTAATGCGTCGGATTTGAGAAGCGGATTATTCGTTGAAATCAGCTCTCATGCAGCCTCGATGATACTCTGAATTTTTCAAGATTTTTTTTCGACACGATCCTCGATGCTTCAACTTTCGTTGCTCGTACTAAATACTTTTTCTACTTTTTTGAGACTGTAGTTTTGCGATCAAAATCAAATTTTATTTTTCTCCGAATATTACTTTTTTTTTTTTTTCTCGATAAAACGTCACTGAAAATAGACGATAAAGTATTGGATTTGAAATAGCGAGACACACACGTATACTTATTTCTTCAGTCAAGATATTCAATGATTCATTATGTTTAAAACGAAAAAATAAAATTTTTAAAATCTTTCCAACCGAAATAGAATATCCTCGAGTACGTTATTTGTTGAAATAAAGTGCATTTCGTGATGACTGACGAGAGATTATCCTGCACGAAACGCGCTGTAAATGAACATAATTCTTTTTTTTTCTTTTTTTTTTTCTCTCAACTTGTGGTAAATTCTCCACGATGCTGGAACCAAGATTACGAAATATTGTAATTATAGGAATCGAGAACTGGCGGAAGTTGCTATATTTACAAACGCCGCTACAGTCTAAACAAGACTCTACGCAATTAATATATTCCGGGCATGTTTCGGAAGTTCCACAGGAATGTTATTTGTTGAATTTAGGTGTACATCGCCCGCGATGATCGACGAGAGATAATTTCGGTAGTGTTTTTTCATTCAAGAATTTCTGTTGAGCTTTAGAGAAACGCGTTAACTTCGTGAAAAAAAAAATAAAAAAAATAAAAAAAAACTGGTCAAGAAAAATTCGTTAAAATTCGCAATAAAATAAAACGAAATAATTATCACAAATTCTAATCAAATTATTTCAGTGTCTTTGAGGCTTAATGGAATTTGAGCGATTAAAATTGATCGTGAAACTGATAATTAATGGAAAATTTTAATTTTTTTGTGAAAATTTTTTTTTTACTTAATCCTACCATGCGTCAATGCAGATTTATATCATTGGTCAATTGCCAAAGTATCAAAATTGATAAAACTGTGTGCGAGTTTATCCAAAGTCGAAGAGGAGCAGGTTTGACTCCGGAATTTCGAATTATTTTGAATGATAAAATGGATGAATTTCGAATGATAAAATGGAGCAGCGATTATATTTTCTTACGAGAAAATATTCGAAAGAATATTAAAATTGCACGGGTCTCCCAGACCCATTAAAAAACTTCAACTTTGTCACATCCCGTAATATTATTTCTAAAAATTTTAAATTCAACAAGTTTTCATCATTTCATCTTTTGACTCAACAAAAAATATAGTTTCAAACCAATTTGTTCGGAGAGCCCGGATCTTTGGAGCCGAGTATAGCACGGACTCCTTGATCCTCTCCAGACTCGAAAATTACAAACTCTGCCCTTTCGAGTCGATCCATTTCCAAGCCTCCAAAACACCACACAAAAACCTTCAAGATTTTCTCATCGTTTACTGATTGCTCCCAATTTTCATCGATAAACAGTTAAAAAAAAAAAAAAAACCAGGAACTCAGCGATTTCAAATCGATCCATTTCCAAGTCTCCAAACACAAAAACCTTCAAGATTTTCCTATCGTTTAAAGATCCCTTCCAATTTTCGCCAATAAACAGTAAAAAAAAAAGCCAGAAAACTTCTGTCAGCGATTTCGAATCAATCAATTTGCAAGCCTCCAAAAAAAAATGACCTTCAAGATTTTCCCATCGTCCCTAGATCGCGACGAAAAGATTTTCGCAAAATTTATCATCCCAAAATATTGGAAAAAAAAAGTATAAAATAATCCAAAAATAGAATATTCCATATCAAATACAAAATAAAAGATATAAAAATTAGAATGCAATAAATAAAATGAAGATTGCGACGGAGATGATGATTGAAGATAATCCGACCGACAAATTTAGGCTCGACGGTCGGTATAAATTGGGGTTCGCCGGTGGATGTTATGAAGTTCGTAGGACAGAGATAGTCTGACGAGGGAGGGAGGGAGGGAGGGAAGAAGGTGGTATATCAAAGGTAGAGAATATATATTCGAGCGACGTATACATGATGAGCTGTGGCGTGTGCTGGGTTCGTGCAAGGAGTTGTTTCGAGACAGTTCGCGTGGCCGAAGATTGGTCTGACATCGTCTCTTCCATCGGTGGTAAGAGAGTGGGGGCGTGTGTTATACAGGATTTGGGGTTCAACGTGGTGGTAAGACCGGCGTGGCGAACTAGTTCGCCCCGACATCGGGGCATCCACCGCGACTCGAGAGCACTCTGCTGCTGGTGCTGCTGCTGCTGCTGCTTCGTTCCCCGCTCACAGCAGTCTCCGGTTTTCTCGGTCTCTCGTAGTATGGCCAAACGTCGCTCACTCTTTAGAGACACACAGTCTCACGAAGCTGCTTCACTATAAACCGTCGCGTTCGGCCCAAACTTGAAGTTTCTTCTCTTTTTTTTTTTTTTTTTCTTTTTTTTTAAATCAATTTATTAGTTTAATTTAAAAAAATCATGAATCAGAAATGAAAATAGGACTCGGAGCTCATAAATTCTTGAAGATTTCTTCCGACTCGTGGCTCGTTCGTTTACGCGGGAATTTCTTGTCGGATCGAGGATCCTACTGAGCTTGATGATAATGAAAAACCTCGTGGTCCTCAGCCGCTGTATACTCGGACAATCGTATTCGCGGTTTTGAAGAATCGAAGAAGAAAAAAAAAAAAAAAAAAAAAGGGCACAAGTGCGAATTTATAAGTGGTACCCCGGTCGAAGGATCCAACGACGGAAGTAATTGGTGGCGAAAATAATGATTTTCCGGTTGTTCCGAAGAGGTCATAAGCTCGTTCGAATCGATCCCCGTTATCCGCGTATTATCGCGACGAGCGAGTTAACCGCGCTTCGTACGAGTATCGTGTGAGAATATATACGAAAAATTCGGTTGCAGTACATATTTTATGCCCTTGCTAATGGTCTCCCAACAACCTGAGACGAGTCTCGTTTACGATAACCTGCTATACGTCCGTACGCGTTAACTCGCGCCAGTCAAAGTGAAGCAGAATAAGAACCAGAAGAAGAAGAAGAAGAAGAAGAAGAAGAGGAATAAAAAGAGGAAATCAAATTAAACGGACCGTGGACTCGGGACCAACAGGACTGACAGATACATATTTGCATCCTATCGCGCGTCTCAAAGATACACCGTCAAACGACCTATCTATTCCGGATTAATACACCATGAAAAAGTTTTTTTTCAATATCCCAACTCGAATTCTCGAAAATTTCAACGTTCAGTGAGCCCTTATCGAGGCAAAAAAAAAACAATTCTAAAAAGTGCCAAAAACAAGGGATCCTCCCTCGGTATACCCGACGAATAAACCAAAAAAAAGTGCAAAAATACTCGACGATAGTGATCAATGAGAATCGAACGAGAAATCAATGTTCATTGTTGCTCTTTCGCAATATGGAAATAAAGAAGAAAGCACCGATATCAACGCCCCCGCGGGATGCTGGACGTTAATAGCTTCCGGTGTATAGCCTCGCGATGGACTAAGATCTACGCTCAATTATATATATATATATATGTATGTATATATGTGCTTAAATTATGCGCATAAAAGCTTGGATAATGTGGCAACAGCATCGATAACTATGCAGAGTGGGCTCGTGGTAATGCCTTATACGTTATCGAATAAACGGGATTTACAGCCACCTCGTGAGAGAAAAAATTGGTGGCGAATCGCGAAACGATACAATGGACCAGCGCCCTTATGCATATGGATATAAATTTCGATTTGAAGCCGAAGTAACCTTACAGCCGAACGTTATTTCATTGATTTTCGTATCCTGATAAAACAACAACGAAAACAACATCAATAATAACGAGATACGAGACAAATTTCAAGCACAAACAGAACGAAAAAGAAAAAAATCAAAAATGATAACTCACTCAGCCACAACGATAACGAAACAGACGTTTTATGAACTTTTATCATATTTTATTTCGTTCATTTTTACCTGAGATATTCGGTACTATTGCCGCGAGTCTCGGCTCTACACTAGAGTGGCTCTAAGTCAAAGGCTTTAAGCTTCTTACAGTTATCGATCAATGTATACCAAACGATATTCGTGCCGGGAGAGGGATGAAAGGATACTGAATAAAAGAACCAAATACTTTGGAATCATGTGATCGAGAACTGTTAATCGAGTGCTTTCGTTGGTTCGATAACCCTGAGAGAGCAAGAGAGAGAGAGAGAGAAAGAGAGTACAACGTGCAAGCTGGTGCTAAGGAAAGAATTAACCATTTAGTTAGGGACTAAAGTTTCGTTCTTTCGTTGCGCACAGACCAAACAATACCAGTGTCATGTAACATAGCATCCTGCCGTTCGTATTTGTATTGAATAATAACTTCGGTAACGCATACACACGATGAACAATACGCGGATACACAACGCGATATCTTGTATCACTCAAATATTTATATCTTGAGCGCTCACACTCGAGAAACCTTTTGATCGGAATTTTTTTTTGTTTTTTTTTTTTTTTTTTTTTTTTAATGCCTGCTTCCGTAACAAATCTTCTGGGAGGATTTTAAACTCGTCAAACGTTTACCGGTGCCGCCGCTTTAATCCTCGAGTCAGAACAGATTTAACGGATCTTTATTCGATCGAGGTAAGTACCCGCCGCTACTGGCTACCTTTATAATTAATCCGTTTCACCTGGTTATCAAAACACATCGTCAAGAGTACCTTTTTTTTACTTTTCTTTCTTCTTGATATCCTGCGAGTTTTCTTCTGCTTTATTTTTCGATCAAACGTTCCAAAAAAATGAGAATTTTTTTGAAAAATAAGCATTTTAGAAAATTCTTGGTCATTTTTTCAACCCCGAGGGTACCGGTACGTTTACGCTGAAAAACAAAATTTGGTTGAAACGACTAAATTTTTCGTTCAATCAAATGGATTTGGTTTATTGAACAATTTTTTTGTTGTGTGAAAAATAAAATCGCTTGATTTCGAAAAAAAATTGTTTCACCGAATCAAATATCCATTTGGTTGAACGAAAATTTTGTTTTCGGTGCATACACCGAGAAAAGGAATTTCTTGATTCAACGAATGTTTTTCTAACGAATCGTGGCGAACAAATGAAATTCGTTGATCGAACAAAACTTTTTTTGATTCAACGATTCAACGAACGAAAGAAACTGTCGCTTTGACACTCTTGTAAAAAAAATCGTATTAGAAATAGTTTTTTTTTCAACCACACGAAACAGGGAAACGACTCTCGTTTTACACTGCAGAGCTTTGAAACGAGAAAAAAAAACGATTCGGATAATCCTGCGAAGAGAATATCGAAACCCTCCGATTCAGCCGAGAAGAATTCCCTCGTATTTATTGATTTAAATAAATATTCCTCGAGCTCCATTTAATCGTTGATTCTCGAGATAAAATAGATCGATAAATACTCGAAAAAAATGAGTTTCGAAACGGTGGCATATGTACGCAGAAATTTGTTGACGATTGAAACAAATATTTTTTCATCGAGTTTGAGCTCCGATATTTTCCAAAAAGGGAGAAGGAGAAGAACTAGGGTATTTGTGAAATGGGAGTTACGTGGAAGACCGAAAGGCTGGTTCGTGCGTGGGTCATGTGGACGCGGAGTTTGGTCTTGTGCCTTACCAGAGCTACGTGCCTTCGTACTCTAACCTAAACAACGAACCCAATAAAAGCCAGGGTCATCGTTTTATACGACGGCAGGTCGTCTTTGCTACCCGACCTGAAATTATCGTCGACGCGCGGGCATACAAACGCGGACAGCAACGAGATGTTTATATGCCGCGGAAGGATATGCCACGGTCCAGCATACACGCCGCTCAAATTATACTACCCTTCCACCTTAAAGGCAATGCATCGGTTCCAAAGTATAACAGCTGCATATTTCCGACTCTAATTTCTAAGAAATCGTATATATTACCGCGCGATCAGAATTTTAAATAAAGCTCGCAGAGGTACACTTTTGCCTTCCTTTTCATTTATCAAACTCTATGGATTAATCGCTGTTTTTTTTTTCATTCCTCATTCGCGTTGGCTCCTTTCGGAGAAAGTGGATTACGAAATTTCCGAGCTGCGAGTACGCGAGTTGGTTAGATTTGTACGGGAATGCGTATGTGTACGAATGATCTTCGAAATAGTTTGGAAATTATGAACAAATTTTCCCTAATTAATCTGATTACACTGAGAAAAGAGAATTGTTGAATAAACGAAATGGCTTCGTGAAATACGTCCAATGTAATATTTTGTTATACCAAATATCAGTTTTATTAAATGAAAAATATCTTACGTTGATCCAACAAAATTCACGACAACAAATCTCATTTGGTTGATTCAATTGGTATTTTTGTTTAGTTAAATAAAATTAATAATTCGTGCAACTGAACGATTTTTTGAATGAACGAAATATTTCTTTCGACGTATTCTACGAAGCTTTGGATTTAACAGAAATAGAAGAAATGCATCAGGAAAATCCTTATTTCGGAAATAAAGTTTCGATGAACTCTGCCATCGATTTTAATTGGAAAAAAAAACGAAAGTTGTTTGATTCGATTAACATTTTCCAAAAAAAAAATAGTCAGCAAGCAGAATTCATGAAAATAGTGCAGTCAAAAAAAAATCTTTACCGACTCAGGAGAAATTTTGTTCAACACAACAAAAAAAGAGGAAAAAAATGTGAAAATGAATTGTAAATTAATCAATTGAGCGATCGCGGTATCGCTGATGATGGTATCGTTCAAATAACTGGCATAATGCGTTTGCTGACGAATACCTTCGGTTGTTCCAATGAAATATTTGATCGAGACCGAATTCTCGGAGTGACTGGGCAAGCGATATTGTTGAGATGAATTATTTTATTGGAACGATATCTCGTTACATTACCATTAATTTTTTTGGCCAGGAGTGTGTCGTTGGTTGCTGGCAACAACTCGTTTGAACATTCATACGAATGACTTATCATTATCTAAAAAAGTATTTCGTTGCTGCGATATCGAACGAAATATTTTGATAGCCAGCAACGTAATTTGCATAGGTCAGCAACGATTTTTATATTTTCGTCGATATCCAGCGTCGAATTAATCAATTTCGTGCCGAATAGATTGATTTCGATCGAGCACGAGATTCTTCTCATTCGCGAATGTCGAATTACCAGCAGAGAACAAACGCTTCAATTATTTGATGTCAAAAACATTCTTCAACGGATTGTGCGATTTCGAAGATTAAAATCATTCCTCGATACAAAGTTACGAAGCGAGCGAACAAGGCTGTAAGATTCATAGCTGAAGCTGTGTACTTACACTGGAATCGAAGTGAAAATACGGTTGTAGGATGTCGTTTGAATAATTTTTATGAATTCAGGCGTCAATATACGAGGAGACGCCGGGTATTCGGATTCAGCGAAGTAGTGCAATTTCGTTTACGAGATGCGGCATATCGACGGTATATCCTTAGTTGAAATATGAAGAAAAGAAAAAAATGACAAAAAAAAAAGAAAACAGAAGATTCGTATTACTCCAGATCGATGATTCCAGCAAGATTTTCCTTGAAGGAATATAGAAAAAAAAAAGTGATCGTGATCCGTTGCGCTTCATCACCTCGCGGCCGAAGCAATGAAAATGCTCTATATCGTTGAAATATTGAATAATAAAATCGCGCTATTAAAATATTTTCACGAGACAGCTCGGGTGAAACAAGATTCGCGCGCGACGTTGAGGAACCTTTTTATAACGAGTGACTAGCGTACGAGCGTAGTTCCAGGTCTTTCGAGACACAAATTCGAAGAACATAAAAGCCTGGCAGACCGGATTTCAAATTTTACATTGAAATACGAAGATGATAATAATTGCGATAAATTTCGTTCTAATCGGTTCATTAGCTTTGATTAGTTATCTCGTGAGGATCGACCGGAAGTGGGAGGTTTCGTTATAGAAATAGTGTTTTAAAGCTGCACAGGGATCAATCGCAGGGAGGATGTGTCCGTTAACTCGACATCATTAATCTTCTGCTTATAGAACCGATCCGTCGTTCTCGACTAAATAACTTGGATAAATTAATTTCGTATCGCGATTTCCTTCTTTTTTTTTCCTCGATCAAAGGGATGAGGCTCTCGTACCGGTAATGGGACCTTTTATCGTTATATTTTGAGCGGGAGATCAATAAAAAAAAACACTTTGTAAATACGCGATCGAGGTGCAAATTGGTGGAGCGATTTCGAGCTTGTTTTTTTTTTTCAGCGGTTTATTTCTTTGAGAGAGTGAGAGAGAGAGAGAGAGAGAGATATCGTTAAATCGGTCGTAGCTTGAGTGGAGATACGGGAGCAATTTGACGGAGAGATGGTTTTGGTAAAAAAATTTGTTAAGTGAAGAGTCCCGGTGTGATATTTGGTCAGGAGGATATGAGCGTTAATAATAAATTGGCGAGAAAAATGAAGAGGAAAGGGAGGTGAAAATAAAAACAAAAAAAAAAAGAGGTAAATGAGCGAAGCGAATGCGCGCGAGAACGATGTGAGAAGAGCAACGAGACCGAGAGATAAAAAAATAGGATAAAAAAAGTGAGAAAGAGAGAGAGGGAGAGAGAGAAGAGAGGAGGAAAGGAAAAGGAAGCAGTGTTGTTTAAACTCGGGGCCGAGGTATGCCATGAGAGTGTATGCAGGTGAGAGAGATTTCAACTTGAGCATCGTAAATCGCAGGCTCACCGTTTCCACGAGTCACGCCCTGTTAACGCGCGGATCCGCCCATTTTCGGCTCCGATTTATATTGTGTACGTGCGCGAGTCTCTATACAAGAGAGAACACCCCCTTAAAATAAATAATACAGGCACTAATATATTCTCACATTTTGCTTTGTTTTTTATTTATTTTTTTATTATTTTTTAAATACTTCTGTTGGTTCGGGAGGAGGGAGGAAAGGGAGGATTCGGTAGGAGACAGATGGCAAAGCTCTCTGCTCGATCGTTGCGATCATTTGAGATTGCTCGATACGAGGGAGGAGGGGAGGAAGGGGTGGGTTAAACAAATATCGAAAACGAATGTGTTCTCTGAGAGGTGCTCGCGAGAGCAGCAGCGATAATAGCTATGCTTTCCATCCTGTAGCTTTCTCTTTCGATCTCCTACCCAATTTTTTTTTTTTTTTTCTTCTATACTCCGTAATACACACCATTGATCTCTCAAGAATTGTTCAATCGAAAGCATTTTATATCTCCCTGCAATAATGTAAATACTTTCGAGCTGTTCCTCAAGCTTTGAAATAACAGTCGAAGACGTTTCCTGCGACTAAGCCTGCTGCTGCTGCTGCTGCTCTGCTGCTGCACGTTTCTCTCACAAAGATGACTAGTGATTTCAACGCCGTAGTTTTCATACGCCTGATAAAATGCAAATTAAACTCGATCTCGTTCATTGTATTACTTCTGATACGGGCCCCCCTCCGATAAACAGACACCTGTAATTGCAAACAATATTTTTTCCTCCCATTGACGAATTGAATGAAAAAGAAAGAAAAAATACTTGGAAACGTTGAACACTCGAAGATATACTATTCACCAAAACGTTTAGTCATCTTGGCTTATTATAAATGTTGTTTTAATAATGAATAATGTTCGTACGAGCAATCACATGTTTACCTCTTTGTTATAGCGGTTCGTAAGAGCGGTTATAAACTGATAAGTGATAAATATCTTTTGCAGCTTGATATATACATATATATATATATATATATACATATGTATAAGTTGTAACTAGACTATGTATATCTCACTTCAGTATTTACATAAGCCCAATGGAACGATAATTTACTGTCACCGATAGTAAATGTTGGCGCCAGTCATCCGTCGCGCATAAGCGCCCGCGTCATATTCAATTCGCTACTGAGCGAGAGGTGATATTGCATTTATATATATGTGTGAATAGAGCTCCAGCCCTCTGGACCAAAGATCTTAAGTAGACTTGTTTACAATGATCGAGATCATTATTATTTTTGAAAAATTCATCTATCCGATCGGGGGTGACAGAACTCTCTGCGTGACAAATGCTCTTTCATACGCTTTTGAATCTAATTGTAATGTAGAATGTAGGTAACTGCCTCTGACACTTCTCTCACTTTTCAATATACATCGCTCCAACGTTCGAGACAGTTTATTTTTTCTTTTGTTTATTTTTTTTGAAGTGTATTAACTCGGGTTCGAATCAATCTTTTATGAACTCTGTTTATACCGATCGGTGACACTTATCTTTCGTAGGATATTGTCCAATAGCTGTGATTCTCGTGGACTCGACATCTATGAGATCATCGAGAAATCTCTGGAGAATACTTTTCTCAATCGTCACACTTGAAAAAGTCTTCAGATTTAACCCTCTCGATATATACACGTTTCTTGAAGTTTCATTCTTTTTGGAGCTCAATCTCCGGTGTACGTAACGTACATGAAAAATTTTCTTCTTTCTACCGAAGGGATGAAAATGGAGCTCGCGGGAGTCTTACAAAAATCGAAATTTCGATAATGAAAATTAGGTTTTTACGAATTTTTAGTAATCGTGTCAACGTCGAAGGGAATTTGAAAGAGATTTTTTTTTGTTTTAGCAGGCTAAAAAAATAGGAATTTTGAATTTGGACGAAATTCAACCCTCTTGATACACCGTGCAACATTTCTTCAAGAAAATAAATTTTTTTTTTTTTTTTTTTCTACCGAAGGGATGGAAACAGAGATTGGAAATTTTCGACAAAAATCAAAATTTCGATAATGAAAATACGATTTTTACGAATTTTTAATAATCGTGTCAACGCCGAAGGGAATTGAAAATAAATTTTTTTCATAGCGGGCTCATAAAAAGTAGGAACTTTTTGAATGAAAATATTTGGAATTTGAACGAAACGATCATTCGGGATTGGATGATGCAGTGAAAAATGCTGGATAAATTGAGTTCAGCGAGTATATTCGCACGAAACTATCACGAAATGGTGTATCGCGGTTCAGTGCGACGTTTATATACGAGAAAGTAAGTCAATCCCTGAGGAATTAGTGAGTTCTGACCTTTCGGTCCGAGCACAAGCTTATCCTATTTCATCAACGTAGAGATAAGAACCTTTTTTTTTTTTTTTTTCTTTCTTTTATTCTGTCGCGAGAAGTAAATCTGTCATCGAGTTTAAAGAAACATTGGATTAGCCAATGTAATTAATTATTATCTGGAATACCGATGTATTTTCTTTTTTTTAAATCCGTCGAATGTTTCAAAGATAAAATTGTTAGAAACGTTAAAGTGGGCGCTGGAGGTGCGTGGTAAGCGCCGATGCATGATCTCTCAAAGAGGCTGCTGCTGCTGCTGCTGCTTTGTCCAGGAGTATACAAGCGCCAGAAAATTGTGAATGCGAGAAGCTATTTTACACAATTGTTTATGGCATCTCTATGATAATGGTTTATTCATGAATATAATATATCCCCCGCGCCTTACCAACCATTATAATCGGAAGAATTTAATGAACTATTATCATCGGTGAAATCGCGTTGCCGGCCAATCCCCATTGTCGTTTTCAATCGCCTTTATACAGTCGTTAGATATATCCGTTCGTTGCAGCCCGATACTTCCGCCCCGTCTCGCTTTTGTGGCTCTACTTCATACATTCTTTTTTCATGAATTCTTTTACGATCGAAAATTTTTTATCATTTCATTTATAAACGTCTTATTAGTTACGCCATCCTCGATTTCACCTCGAGCGTCCCACTTTTCGTTCATTATTTTATACAATTACGATGAATTCTCTGTTATCGAATTCCTCACGTCTGTATCACGCATCCCAAGCCCTTTGGCTGGGTCCCGTAGACCCGTGCAGAGTCAACAATTTCTAAGAAAAAAGATCGACCGCGTTCTTTTTTTTTCTTCACCCTTCTGCTGGCTAAAAAGGAATGATTGGGGAAAAAAGCAGGAAAAAAATGATCGATCGACGAATCGTTTCGACCGAAAACATCGAGAATTTCTAATCGTTTTTTTTTTTCTTCTTTTTTTTACTCCAAAGATAAAATTGGATCAAGGCACTTGTCATTTGGGAAGAAACGTCTCGGACGGGAAGGTCTGAGAGATTCGACACGTGACGCGACAGATATAAGTGTTGGCCGAACAGATAGAAAGAACAAATACAACGTGACCCTGGAACGTTGAGGGAAGAGGGAGGGGGAGGGAGGGCCCTGTGAGAAATAATTCATCGAGAGAATTAATCGTTTCTGAGATAATCGATTCATCGATCGGAACATAGAAACCTTTTAGACCGGTAATAGTGTCAGGTATCACGATTTACGAGTTATTTGGTCCGATAAGAGTGGCAGCGCGGTTGGTCTCGCTCATAAGAGCCGAACCTGGGTCCCCCTCGTCGTACACCGGCTATAGCGTGCCAAATGATATTTACTTTTTCAGGTTACCGCTCTTATACGATCCCCGTATATACGTACCGCGCCCGCGCCCGCGATAGGGACTCGTCTCATACTCGTTCGGCGCCTTTTCGAATACTACTTAAGATAAGCCAACGATGTAGTCCAATTTGTGTAGGTACGCAATAACAGCGGTTCTTTCAAGATTTACTATGCTAAACGGCGAAATAAAATGTGTTCACTAATTAGGAGACTTGATTTCAAAAATCCCTTTTTTTTTAATTAAAAAAAAAGTTTTTTCATCAATTTACTTTTTCAGTCGCTCATTCACTCGAATTACGTCGATACCATTTTGCCCCGATGACCTGTCTCGAATCCTCGAAGTATCGCGAAGATTTTGCTTCGTTAAATGGCTCCTCAAATTTTCTATCCTCGATCGAGTCCAGCATCGCGAAGTTACGATTAGGAAATGGAAAGAGACCAGGAACCTGGGCCTATTAAGAAATAAACCCTGACAAATGTCACCGGAAAATGCTAATCGACGTTTCGTTATCTTCGCGTTGTTTCTCCTTATTCATCGATACTCGATTCAATTACTTTCGTACAGAGACGCAACGAGACTCTGTGCTTCGTGTATATTCTGTACTTATGTGTCATTGATCAACGACTCTTTCGAACAAATCTGGAAGAAATCGTTGAGAGACTGTATCAGAGATAACAAGATCGATAGAATTCATGGTCGAAATCGTTGGATCTAGGAACGCAGGAGAGTCTCGATGGCAAGTACTAAAAAGGTGCTTTTTCTTTACTTTTATCAAGTGATTTTTTTTATGAAAATTTTTGAAAATAATGTATTTGAGGAAAATGAGACTGTTGATTGGAGCAACGAAGGATCGGAGGATCCAAAACCATCGAAGCTTGACCTTTACTACTGAATTCGAATGGTCGATGAGACACTCGATGACACGAATTATTGCTATTAGTCATATATTTCAAATTACAAGCTCGAATATATACGCCTCTCTGATCATTGTTCGCGTGGGTGTTTAGGCGCGAGACAAAGAACGAGTAGAGCGCGAGCAATGTAAATAAATTTCACTATTAAAACGTTAATGTGAGATTGCAAGAAAGAACACACAAAAACAAAACAAAAAATCGAATATACTTTATTGCCGATGTTGTATGATAATTATGTGAGAAACGAGCTGATATTGATTAGATTTTCTATATCACATTATTCATACAACGATATTACACAATTTTTATTTCTTTTTTTTATTATTTTTTATTATTTTTCTCGCGTTCAACCTTTTTGTTATTTATTATGACACGATGACATTTAGAATTGAAAAAAAAAAATGATGTTTTTACTTCAATGCTTAGGATAAATGGTTATGATTTATCGACGCTAATAAAAGCACAAATGAAATCAAGCATCGGAGCTGAACTTCTCTCACCGTACCACGAAGCGTTAACGCTTCTATCGAACCTTTACGATCGATAAATCGAGCCCGAATTCAATCTTTTTTGTTTTTTTTTTTTTTTTGTTTTTTCAGCAAACACATTATTACATCCATAAATTTCTCTACGTTGATAGGAAAATTGTTTTTCTTTTCGTTACAGATATCGTGATTTACGGTGACAACATCCACGTGGCTCCTTCAAATTATTCGTCACAACGATGTTCGCGAAATTTTTTCAAGACATTCACTCAGTGCATCACAATTATCGGATGAGGTAAAACAACGCTACTGATACTTTGTCATCAGCGAGTTTTCGTTCAACGTCATTTCGCACTCGATACCAATTTTAACGAATTCAGAATAAATCCTGATTTAATGTCATAATGGTGTTCGTCGATGATATTGGGAAAAGCAGTGAATTAACTGGCTCGACGAGGCATTCTGAAAAAAAAAAAGTAGATTCAATCAACCAGTCCAAAATGTAAACGGTGCTGTTACTTTTTTTTCTTCTGTCTTTCCAGATTCTGGATCGCAACGAGAAAATGTTTATAGAGCCTCGGCATTATTCATCGCAGCGATGGATCCATAAATTATTAAATGTACGTATACCAAGAAATATGAAATTTGATAATCAAGAAATCGGGAGGGGAGTAACGAGTCGAATGATAAAAAAGATAACGAATAATGAAGAAAAAAAAATAAACAAAAATTATAACCAATGATTATTTGAAACAAAAAATTGACCTGAAAAAAAAGGGAGTACAAAAAAAAATGAAGCAGCGAACAATCCAAACTCCCTTCAGAACGTGAACGAGAAGTGAGAACCTTGAGAATAATGTAGGGAAAAGGGTGAATGGCTGTGAAGAGAAAACCGCAAGAACTCAAGCGTTTAAGCCAAAGTGTAGCCGCAAACCGTAGACGAATAAATTGAGAAAGGGTCGTGTACCAAAGTCCATAACCGGAGTCGTGACAACCAATTTGTTCCGGAGCAAAAGAAAAAATAAATAAAATAAAGATAGTGAGGAATAACAACGAGAACCGAGCCTGAATTGGTCAGAAAAATGTGCTAGTTTGTTTCGAGCATCTTCGTGATCTTAAAATCGTCTGCGGAACTTTGAAGTAAAACTGAAAAATACAAAATTATAGAAATAAAAAGAGGGAAAAAAAAATCGAATTTTTACAACGATCACTATTCAAAGTGTGAATTTTCGTGAAATATTACATTCTATATTTTCGTAACGGTAATCATTCGGTTTTAATTATCTCCGTGGAGAGCAAAAAACAATGTAAAAATATCGAAACGAACAATAAATTTTTGATCGTTAACGATGATTTAAAAAAAAGTGACATAACACCAAGTTTTGTGGTTGCAGGTGGGTGTGCTGATCTCTCTTCTGTGTCTACCATTGGTTCCAGCCTCTAATAACGCAACGATAACGTCTCCAGCTCGAAAAACCAGAGAATATTCATCTCGCGGACATACCGCACAGTGGTGGGTACAGAGATGTACGCTATTGAACGAAGCTTTTTTTAGCAACATCCACACAAACGTATTTCATTCATAAAAAAAACTAGGGATCAGCGAAAGAGCAGATCCTGCTGCTTCCTGACTTTTGATCATAAAAAATATGTCCTGTTAGTTGAGCCGAGTTTCCCGTTCTTTTTAGCACCCAAAAAGTGTCGAAAACCACGAGACGCAGAAGACAAAAAAGTTCGAGGTGAAAGTTTTTCGGTATGAAAAAGGGCTGCTTCTTTGAAAAAAGATTCTTTCAAAGTTTCATCAAAGCTCTGAACGATGTTTCAAGACTTTGGCATGTTCATGTGTTTTTAAGATTCCATCTGAAAGCCTGGGCATAAAAAACGACCGATTTCATGTCCGAATCACAGCGCAGCAGGGTTTTAAACTCCTTTTACAAGGAAAAACATGATTTTCTATAATCCTAGACGAAAATTGATTTTCCTACTGTTCTCAATGCACCCTCCTCATTCACCAACGTTACTCCGGAGTGGTAGGTGAAAGTAAGGCGATAGATAGATGACATAGTGGGGGAAGATGTATAGATACGTCTGAGGGCAGCAACGCCAACTAATTCTAGTTACAAAAGCCATGATACATGTTCAACGTGCTAAAACTATGGCATTCGCAATCGTAGGCGTCCCGTAAGATTACCCGAGACCTGATTACCCGTGAGGTTCCCACCACCGCATTCAAAAGTCGTTCACATGGAAAATAATTATATACAAGATATCCTGCTGCGAAGGCCGATTAACTTAATTTAGATACAGCGTTAGATCTCGAGTGAAAAAAACTTATTGGACATTTTTTTATGTCGAAGAATCCTTGATGATCAATTAGGCGCTTATCTGGCGCTCGAGGCTCAATGATCACGTGCTATATTCGTTTGACTACGACGCTGAATCTCACTCGACACAAGATACGTGGCAACTACTCGGACCCAGGCAACTTTGCATGTTTGCAACGCTTGAAAAACTCTCTATTTTTTAAGACATTTTTTCGAGAGCTATTGCTGACTGAGCGACTGGTATCAGGCTCAAAGCCACGAAACGACTCGCTCTATTGAAGTTTAAATCCAATTGAAAATGATCGTTTTGGCCCGGTTCGAAATGACCCGATGAGAGTTTCCTCGAATGCTTCACCGTTCGTGCCATGAATATTGGATTTTCCGCTCGGACATTCGTGAATATAATCTGGAAAAATTATTCGTTAATTCCATAAACATCGTCTATAAATACAGCAATGAAGAATTTTTACTTTTTCATGAAAAAAAAAAAAAAAAATGCAATTTTTACTGATCCAATATGGAAAGAGCAAAGACAAATTTTTTCACAATCTCAATACGCTTCGAAGAATCGTTCAGAATTTTTTTTAATTTTTCCTATCGATGGTTTTTGCAGAAAAAAAATAAAGAAAGTAAGTTTTCCATCGTTTTTGAATTTCTACCTGAGCCTCGACATAATCAGCAGGTCCAAATCGATCTCATCAAGATGTCACTGATCTGCACGATTCAGCTCTTACAAAAATACTTTATTTGATGTATTTTGATGCAGGGAAACTCAACATATTGAAACGTTAAAGAGTTCCGGGGTGTTGACTTACCGGGAGATACAGAACCTGCTGCGTCGAGAGGGTGGTGAGGATGGTGCGCCGGTCGAATGCTGCCCGACTGTCGAGGAATTGTCCGAGCCAGTTGGCGGTAAAAATCGTGAAGAACGATATGTCGAGCTCTATCGGGATGGTGATAATAAACAAGTCTTTTACGAATACTCGTGCAGACCCGACGTCCTGGATCAACCCTGTCGATTCATCGACCGCAAACTATCTAATCAATCCAGATGCGTACAGAGATTCTCTTACACTTATGCACTCGTCAGCGATCCCAGAGCACGATCATCTCATCAGGTACGTCTCAAGATTTCGTTACTGTTTTCAATACTGTATGTCAAAACTGATAAAATCTTGTAACTGTTGGGCATGAAATACTCAGACTTTCAACAAGATTTTTCCATTTTTTTTTTTCTCTTCTTCATCACGATTCTTATTATAGACTTCTATTTTTCTGGGTCAAAAAAATTGTACAAAAATTCTACTTTAGTCCTTTGCTTTTCTCAAATATATTAGATTCGTTTGAAATATTTTCACCAACTTTCCATACTTTTTCTTCGAACAACGAAAGAAAGTTTCGTGACGTGTAGCAGACTATTCATGTCAAACTGAATTTGGTTTTAAAATCATGTTTCATCATCTTGTTTTGCTCTTGAGGACAAAATTCTCAAATATTTTCTTTGCAAAATATTTATCGTGATTTTGGACATTGAAAAAATTTGATTTCGTCGATAAATTCTATGATTTATCGAGCTTTATTAGTGTCTAAGTGCTTAACATTTTTTTCAAACTTACCTGCGTCAGCTCGAACCTTGTGCATGAACAAAAATAAAATCATCATCATCATCATTAGACTGAAAAATCAGGCGAATTTTTCAACTCTCAAAGCTTACACTGGCCTACAGATACGTGGACACTGCACGCGAAGATCCAGAATATCCCAGCAGCTTCGAACTGCTACTAAGTTAAAAATAATAAATATTGACACAGCAGCTTTGTCTCAGTCGCATTCAAAAGTTACCTCCTCGGTCAATGTTCGAAAATTTGAATATAACTTGCGAAACGATCCAATAATATTATTCGCTATAAACAATGAAGCTGGGAAAAATATAAACTTTGTGAAAAAATGTGAAATGAAAGATTCAGAGTTACAAAAATCATCGAAACTTCTTCGAAAATTGCAATGGATTTTACTCAGAGAATAGTGTGGAAATTACTCCACTCGAAAGAGAATTTTTACGGGAAATATTGTTGAATTTATCAATACAATTACAAATTATTAATAATTCTCTCTCTCTCTCTCTCTCTTATAATGAAAAAAAAAAAAAAAAAAACTCATACTCTTATAAATTATTTTCAATTATAAATTTGAAAATTATAATTATTTATAAAAAAATGAATGACAAAAAAAAGTAGAGAAAAACGCCTGGAGGAAGTACTATTTTACAGTTCAAAAGAATTGGTTCATCACATAAAATTTTAGTGAAATTTCAACTCAAATCTTTGGATCGGTAAAAAGTTTTGCTGTCAACAAAATAGGAAAGAATAATAAGAGTTTTGTCTACACTTTTCCAAACTGTTGTGACCGAAATTTTAATTCCTTCGCTCTTTGATCATCAGGGTGGAACAAACGAGGAATACAAACGGCGGCACGGAAGGAAGCCGGAAAACGTTCTGCCGGACATATCCACAATCACCACACCTGGCACTAATTGGAGTCTGGATTATATTAGAGTTCGGAGTGGATGTAGCTGCGAACTTCTCCCAAAGCAAAAGAAGAAAAAGAATGGCACGACATACAAAAATAAAAAGTCAAAGAGCAAGTGGCGTAAGGCCAGGGATCGGGGATCCGAATACGAATAATGAATTAACCGACAGAGGATCGTACTCTGCTATTAAATTTTGTATAAATTATACTAGAGATATTATTTAATATTTGAATAAACTAAAAATTTGTTAAACATTATTTTATCATTTTTCAAATCCTACGATTCCATAACTTCGTGTACTTCCATGACACATCGAAGTAGCGCCTGGTCGAAATAACTCGCGACTGAATTTGTCTGAACTCAGAAGCTTCAAAGTCTAGGGATAAAAAAGCAGCGAATAAAGCGTAATCACATGATCGACCGAACAAAGATGCATTTATCAAGAAAACAGTGATATATTTACATTTTTTTCTTTCTATAGTTATAAAATAATCTTCGAAATGAATTTCGTAGTTCAATCGAGAGATCGAGAAACGAGCGAAAGTACTTAACTCAAATAATTAATTTGTAATGGCTACTTCTTCGGTCTCCATATCCTCGTCGGAAGCTTCCGCTTTCTCATCATCTTCAATGGAATCTTCTTGTTTATTGGCTTTCTTGAGGCCTGCCGCTGGTGATCTGATGAGCGCCAGATCCCTTTGAACTTCCTTGACATTTCTATCTTGTTCCAGCTCTCGTCCCTTCCTCAATCTCTGCATTATATGTGTGTTTTGTCGCCTCTGTCTGATCAATTCGACCTTCTTCATTGCTTCCACCGTTTTGGACCATAATTCACGATTATATTTCACCGGAACGTTTCTTCTTTTCTCAAATTCGAAGGAAGGATCCACCGCCAATTCTTTGCCCGCCGTCTTCCTGTACGCTTTCGTCCATTTTGCTTTTCTTGGATTCTTCTTCTTCTTGAACGCCGCGTGACACTTTGATCTACAGAATTTGAATATCTGAAACAAACCACGATTGTCATTATCGATCGAAAGGTCAGGCAACTTGGTGGCAGAAATATTTCATATTTTCCTATTCCAGTACATGTTGAGTCATTTTTTTTTTATGCTAGATTCGTTCTCTACTTCAGAAGACATTACAGAAAATATATTATAATGTTTTCCAATAATTTTGTTTCTAGGTCCTTATATATTTTCACATTATCGTAGCAAAACATGGCATAAACATCTACAAAGAAAAAATTAACAATTTGACAAATGAGAGCTGATCAATTTGAAAAAGCGTTCAATGTTATCAGCTAAAAGTGTCAACTATCAATTCATCAGAAATGTTTTTTTAACTAGAAAAAACACAAGGTCGAAGTTTAAACAGAAGTTTTAAATGATCTTTATCACGATTGAAAATTCATTCAAGTAATTACTAAATGACTAGATCAATAATTTACTGGTAACGATAAAATTCACAAATAATTGAAAAACGATTCATCAACGCTTAGAATATGAAATATCAACAAGATGTTGATGAATCAATCTTGGTCCAAAAAATCTAAAAAATGTATCAAATCCAGAGCAATGTGTCAATGTGTTAAAATAAATGTTACTGTAAATCAATCGCACACGAAAAGACGATTTACCAATAAGAGGTTAAGATATTTGTATTTATTTAATTCACCGATTAAATAATTGTGCAATTGGATGAAATTTTATTATTGAGCATGCTCAAAGTTGACGCAGCAAACATAACCAAGCTTTTGTCACGCGAACTCAAAGTTTAATGACATTCGTATAAAATGATGAAATTTTTTATTGTATAAATTTTAATGCCACTTACTTTGCAGTCGTTTCTCACAAACTGGATTCCATGCCCCGGATATATTCGCGAGGAACAAAAATAACACGTTTCTATACGCATGTTTTGTGTTGTTTCACGTGTACGCAAAGGCGGTTGTGCTCTAACGCCTCTAACCTCGAAATAACCGTGGTGGAGGAGCAGGGGACAGGGGAAAAGAGACTAGCAGAGGGCTGTATGCTGTATCTGCTGCCAGTGCTGTCAGCACTTCGAATTGCATTCCAAAATTGCTCGCAGCATGCTGTGGCGGCGCTGTGAAGCATATGACGTCACAGATTTTGTCGTCATTTTCCTGATGCGGCTGCTGCCGCCGTAATTTAAATTTCAATCGTCGCAACGTTATAAAAAAGCTTTGATATTAATTGAAAATTCTAATTGTTATTTTTTCTTTGAAGTTCCTGCGCATTCGAAATATGAACCAGAAATCCTTTCCACCATAAAATAAAAAATTAAATAATTTTTTCGTAATGAAAAAAAAATGATGAAAATAATCCGAGATTTGTACGGATTTGACAAAGAAACCAAGTTACAATTCTGACATTTGTTTTTATTGTAAAGACACATAGAAAAATACTAAAGTGATTGATGCGATTGGATAAAAAAATGGGCCCACAAAGATTTTGAAGGCGATCCGAAAAATGTCGACGATTTTTTAGTACTTGAAATATCCATCGGAGAGAAAATTTGTTACAAATGTTGTGAATTCACGATTTTTTGAATTCCAACTATTCGTTAATGGTTATTTATATGTAGGCACAGACTCAAAAGACTATATTTATATTGAATAGTTAATGACATTTTGAAAAGTTAGATAGGTGTAGCATGTTTTTTTTTCCTGTATATGATTCAAAAGCACAAAGATTATTGAAAAATTCCGTTGTCGTGAATTCACGTCTCACAAAAACTCGACAATTATCTGTAAAAAATTTTGTAAATTTATAAAATACATATTTTATTCACAGGAAAAAATAAAGTATTAACAGATGAACAATTCTCAAGAATGAAACAATCAACGCGATTGAGAACCTGCAAAAAATACATATAATTCGTAAGGAACCGTGTACGTTATTATCGAGGCTAACTTATTACCGTTGAGTCATATTGACCCAGGCTAAAATCATAATTTTCAAGTAAATTAGAATGGTAAATTTCTGTCATGAGTTTTTCTTGAAAATCTAACGATTAAAAGAATTTTTTACCTCGCTGTTAACGAGTCGAAAAGCAACTGCGAAAAATACAAAATATAATAATTTTATTGAGGGTGTGACCGACCAAAAAATTGTCGTACTTTGGGAATTACGACGTCACAGTGACGTCGCATCCTTAATTATTAGGCTTCATCAAACCTAAATGTTTAAATTGCGCGTTATCACATGGATCCTTAAACATCCTTAAACAAACCGTATAACGAGCATTTTTGAAGATCCTCAAGACCGAATATTTGATGACGAATCATTATCAACTAATTCACCGAAATAGTAGAGCCTTATGGTTATCGGCAAATGGTTTTGAACTAAGATTCGGATTAAAAAATAGGCAATTAGCCTCGAAGAATGTTCGCAAGTTCTTCAAAACTTGTTCCCTGCAAATCGCGATTTCCTCGGAGCGGAATTCCAGGCGATCTATTCTGATTTACCGGTGATCGCGTATCGTACAAACTCGGGGCTTGAAAAATAATTCCTATGGTTCCTCCGGTACAAGCAAGAGTGAATACCCAGAGAAAAAATCTGTCAAGCACCATGGCAACGAATTTCCAATCTTCTATTACCTGAAAAATACCGATTTGAAAATTCTTGAATATCAATGGCTCCAGAATTATTATATATTATCAATAAACAGTCATGGATTTCGACTTAACGTTAAATTTTTAAGAAATCACGACTTAAATCCATTTCATAACTAGTGATTCAATGCTTGAATATAAGCCCGATAGTTACCTCGTTATCTCTGTCAGCATCCTTTATGTGTTGAGCGATGAATCGAACTCCTTGAAGCGCAGACATGACATCCGGTGAAATATGTCTGAGCATTGTATTTTCGCTATCTGTAACTAAATAAAAACAGAAATGTATTTTGGAATAAGCTCGAAGGTTAACTGCATTCCAAATTGTCAATTAATCCCACAATTTGGTAGAAACCAAAATAACAGCCTCTGGATACAATAAAATTTTGACCCAAAATTTGGAGATTAACAGGTAAAGATTAATATTCGTATTCTGCCCTCATGATCTACAAAAATTATTCTCAAAACGCATACTGTTTTTTATGTATTTTATAACTAAACGTTTTGTAATTTATAAATGATTCCTAGACGAGTCTCAGAATTCGTTTTTTACCATACTTCGTTTTTGATTATTTATTCTTGATAAAGAACGAACGATGTGTAAAATATTTGCCATTCTGATACCTGATGTTTGGGGTGCGTGTCGTGCATCGCCATCTCGAATATGTTTATATGCAGATGTAACGCTCTCGAATGCGTCGGTACTTCCTTTCAAATCTGCAGGATACTCGCTGATGCTGTCACGATAGCTAATACATAAATTGGTAAATTCGCGTTAAATATCAGAGTATTTCAATGCAACTCAGACGCTTCTCACCTCAAATCAATTTCATTCGTATATCCACCGTCTATGTAAGTATCATCGTACTCTGGCGTCGAATATGGTGTACGTCTCATCATGAGAAAACGTGGCATCCAGTTTAAGAATACTTGCCGCACCCAAGGAGACATGTTATGCGTCGATGGCGAGCTGTATGAGAATAAATTTTTCAATTAAATGTTCCCTGATAATTGAATTATGAAACTTTACTACTCGAATGCATTCAGGATCGATTTAGAATTGAAAAATTTTATGAAGAAAGCGAAAAGGGAGGAAGAAACCGAATAAAAAATGTGAAAGTCAAAAAGCGAGCTTTTCGATCATAACAAAAAACGTTACTAAATTTACGTTCGGAAACTTAAAATTTTAAGAATCAGATAAACAAATCTATTTCGAGAAGAAAGCAGTGTTTGAATAAATTTCACTCACCGGAAGTGAACATTGAGGACGCAGACTGTGATCCAGATCGACAGTGTTACGAGTATCATCGTGAATAGTAAATATTTTCCGAGCAGTGGGATTGCTAGCGACGTCGGTGGAATGATTTCCGCAAGCAATAAGAAAAACACTGTCAGCGACAAAAGAATGGACGAGCACAATGAAACCTGAAATCAAGAGCCGAAAGTAAAATGTAGGAAATTCAGTAAAAAATTTTTGTAGCTGATTATTTTTAAGGTTTGATTCATTAACATACATGGAAACACTAAAAGCATTGAAAATTAATGAAAATTAAAAAAATAAGTTCAATAAATGATAAATTTCGAGTAAATTAACTCAATTTGAAACGAGCCGACCGTTACTACATTCCCAACTATTTAGTTTACTGACCTTTTCTCCGGAATCACTAGGCAAGTAGAACACTAGTACAGTCAGAAAAGTTATTCCAACACATGGTATTATAAGGTTGACAGTATAAAACAAAGTTTTCCTTCTCATAGTGATGTTGAAGGTAATATCTATGAAAAATAAAGATCACAATAATTAAAACTCTTAATGGTAGTTCTGCAATCTATTTTTCCGAACTGCAACGAGGTCAACAACAACCCCAATTTTCTCTTCAGCATAAAATCTTTCTCAGTGACGACAATAAGGTTTACTTATGTACTATTTTATTTAATTCATGATAAAGAAACGAATACCGCATCATTAGTTCGTATTCGGTGATCATTGAATAATGGAACTCCAAACTTGAAAATCTTTTTTTGTAAATTAATCATTTTTCCTGATATGTTCATGCATCTTTTTGATGAACAAGATGTTATTCAAGAAAAGTACTGAAACTAATATTCGTGACTACCTTTACGAAACATGACTGTTTCGAACGTAGGAACGATGAAAGAGAAATTATTGAAAATTTTAAACCTATAAACGTACCGGAATAGGGTTCGGTACAACAAGGATAATATTCCTCGTTACGAGATGCTGGCACCTCCAAAATGTCCCATTCCACTGACATGTAAAAGTCGCTCAAATCGATCCCAGTAGCAACCAAATTGCTGCCTGGTTCTTGCAGCATGTGTTTTAAATCGACCTGTTAAAAAATATGCAATAATGATTTCTCATTGACTGTATGGTTTAAAAAAAAAACGATTTCTGACAATCAAAAAAGATGGGAAAAAACGCTTTTATCCTCGTTACCTGGGCTCCGTTGTAAGTCCATGATCCGAATTTCATGATACACGATTGTTCATCAAATGGAAAATATTCCACGTTGATTTCACACGAAGACTTATAAATTGCAGGTGGTTTCCAAAAAACTTCACCGGTATATTTTAAAGTCGCTTTCGTCATAAGCGTCACCTCGTAATTTCCATCGGCACTGTAACGAAGTAAAAAATTCATTAATAGAAAGAAAAATTAGATGCTCCAAGTGAGAATTAACGAATGCCAAGAATCCAAGAACATCGAGAAGTCACGATGAAAAGGTCAAAACTATTGTTCACTTAAATTTTCAATTTATGTCAATTTTAGTCATAACTCACTTGTTATACAAAACAATATCCGGTAGCCAAATGTTTTCAGATGGTACATACAGCATCTCGGTGCCTCCATATTCTTCAGGATTCCATCGAAGTTTGTAGTCGAACCATTTCTATAGAATTAAATTGGAACTAAATATACAGAACTTAAAATTCGATGAAGGAATATTTCAAGTTATCGCACTCGTATTTCGTTAAACAACAATTAATTTATTGTAATTGAAAAAAAAACAAAAATCTTTTCACTTTTATTTTGCCTGCATGGAATAACGTTTGAGATTACTATGATTATTTTCCCTCCTCCATTCAACAACTTCTTTCTTCGATCATGAAAGCTAATGAGAGTTTACGAAAAAATGCTTACTTGTTCGACCCACACGTTTGTTGTCATCACTTGATTTTTGAGGTTCTGAAAATAGATGAACATACGCTTAATAATTGATCACGAATTTGTTGTAATTCGATTTACGCAACAGTTTAAAAGTATATGAATCCAAAGAATCTCTTATCGCTTTTACTAAATCGAAACAGAACTTTGAAGACATGGACATTTTCCTGAGATATTGAAGATAAAAAATTAGCAATCTTAAAAATTGGTTGAATTTTTAAATTAACTTACCATTTCAATCAACTGCGAAAGCTTCAAGCTCAACCACACAGTGAGAGTTTCTGTATTGTTGATAACTGGACGAATGAGCCTATTATAATTCGAAAGGAGATCATCGTACAATCTTTTCGTATCTGGATTGGCTTCGAACGTTTGTATTGGCAGATTTCCTGAAATCAAATAATTCGACACATAATAAAAGTAGTTACGAAGCTTCCAAAATCAGTCGTTCGGTTGCTATTAGTTCTTCGAATTGCACAATTGGAGCCAAAATCCTGTTTCCCAATTTTTACGAGTATTCGATTCAACCTTCCTTAACTTTTTCAAATATAAATAATGCCATTTAGCAAATAACTGCAATTGAAAAAATAAAATAATAATTTTGTGTTTCGCGATAACAAAACAGATTAATCGCTAATTAATTTATTAACCAGCAATAAAAAAACAAACTGACGTTGAAACGTATTTCGAATTAAATGAATTTCAGGGGCTGCAGGCGTGGCCTCGATTGATAGGGAATTTCAGTAAATCAAAATGTGCTGTGGTCAAAGAATGTAAATACACACGTGCACTTTACAATGTAAATTATTACGTTAATTATTTCTAATTAGTTTTTCCACGCTATTAATATGACAGGGTCGTTGTCACAATAATAGATTACCCAATCGTTAGAAATTTAAAGTTGTAAAAGTCATTTACAACTATATAACGAAGTGTATAAGAGAAATAGTGACAGTAATAACTGCCATAGTGACAACTATCGGCTTGTTTACATGCTAAACAGTTGCTGTCATATGACAGGAGTTCAACGACAAACGGTGCATTAATGACAATTTCATATGACAATAGTTAAGAAGCCTAAAAACGGATCAGATTTTTTTATGATTTTTTTTTTCAGTTTTCAGGTGAATATTTCGAATAAATGTAAATTTGAGAGTCCTAAAAAAACATAGTAATCAATGTTACTACGATCGCAGCCAACAGCCAAATAATTAACGTTGTTTTCAATGTCGCAGGATTGAACGCCTGATAAAACTATTGAATAACTCCAAACGAATAAAAGTAATAAACAATTAATGAGCGAAGCTCCGAATTGATGCTAAATTTACAGTAACAAAGATCTGTACACCATAATAATAAATAAGTCTTTTATCGAACCGCTTACCGTTTACGATTTGAATAATGGAAGCGGTAAAAATAATAACAATGAGATTCATAATTAAACAAAGCTACGTTTGTAGTATAGCAATTGATAAAGTAATGCGACGGTGTAAATAAAGGTGCGCACGCGAGTGCTGCCACAGGAAGACTGCTGTGGGCGTAACTCGTGTGACACCTCTTTTCGGAAAATCGATATTTCACGCGCATTCGAAACGAACAACCACAAAACTCTTCTACACCACGTTGTGATATGCGCGGAATCGCATTCTCTTCCAGAATCAACCTTTTCATGGAACATAACAGTTCAAATGATGGACAAAACTTAATTGTCCAAGTTTTAAAGTCGATTGGATTTTCTTCGGTGCAATAGAAAAATAATTCTCAAAATGTACGTAAAGTTCAGATCTTAATGAATCTTTTATATGTTTTAATTATAATTCTTTTTATCTTTGATAAAAAAAATTATAATTATTTGGGCAGGAATTCGAAAAAATATGATCGAACTGTTGCATAATTTTTCTTGTGTCTAATGTTGTTATCAACTTCAGAACCTTTGAGGCTTATTCACTGATATTATTTGATTTATTTATTTACACACTATTTTATATCGATTTTTATCCTATTACGAATATTTTTACTGTTTGTATAGTTTACGCAAAATAATAAATTAAATTAAAAGAAATATTCACGCCCTTCCTAAAAGTAGCTGTTGAATTTTCTGATTGTTCTTCATGATATTCAATTTGATCTGATATATTTTATCCGACTGATCGTCTATTGCGGCCTGGATGCTGTCAAACGACTCCTGATATGGATGAGCCGTTTCCCGGGATTCGCTGTCGAATAAAATTATCAACAGTTATTGAACTTTTAGTCAATTAAAAAAAAAAACAGAATTCAGTTAGTATCACGATGATTACAAAAATATTCTTTTTGAAGCAAAAATTATGGGACATTATTACACAAAATAAGAAAAGGAAAAAAATAATATATAACAATCCTTCAAAATGGATGATTGGTCAGAAGAAAATAGAAAATTTAAAACTCACGCCGTCGCAACTTCTAATTGTGTACGAAATTGCCCAAATTTATTGCGCCACTCCGCTAACTCTTTCTGCATTAATTCCACATCCTCCTGAAAAATGTAAATTATGTGATTGAATTGAAATTTTTTTTTCATCATGATTATTTCAGTCTCTAAAAAAAATGACAAATTGCTTCATTTATACTGATTTGGCTCTGTTGTAAAAGAAAAATATCTTGAGAACATTTTACTTCAGAAAATTAAATTTTGAAAAATCTAGAAATGCTACTGCTTTACGTTAGGCATACCTGTAAAAAATCTAGTAATTTTCCCATAGGATGAGTCGCTCGTATCAAGGTTTGTACCGTGCTCCGTAAACTTTCAACTTCCTTTATGACAGCTTCTGGATTCCTTTTGGATGTTCGTTTCAATTCCTAGAACGCAACGATGGTTTTATCTATTTTACATTTTTTTAAAACCTTCTCAGGAAAAAAACCTTTAAGGCAATATGGAAGACGATCAATCGGTAAAAATCTCGAATTCAAGTTTTAGAATGGATAAATTATAATTCGAGCTGTTCGTTTTTCAACAGAGTGGAAAATGGTTCTTTCTTGTTTTCAAGTGTCTTTAAGTCTCTTTCTCTCTCTTTTTCTTGTCCGTATTCGTCTCGTCTTGTCGGTATTTCACATAGCCTCAATACCGCGTATTAACTCTCTTACGCTGTCAGCTTTGTGTGAAATGAGATCCACCGAACTGTCTTTGGCGAGCTCACGTTGCGTTTCCAATATTTGTGCAACTAGATATCCGTGCTCTTGCGAATCGTCACCGGACATATTTTCAGGACCATTCATAACAGGAGCATAATCGGTTGGATCGGTTTCCAGTACTACCATATTCTCAGCGTCGTCATTTTGTTCGTTAAATATTTCGACAATAACATTCTCGCTCTCAGGCAACACCCTAGAAATAATAAATTACAGAATTTGAGTAATTTTTCAAAAAAAATATACATTCAAAACAATTCGCAAACAGTAAGTAAACGGATTTTCACTCACGGTTCGTAATGCTTCATGCTAATATCAGATTTCCATCGCAATTTCGGAGCTGCGGGTCTGGCACTCGAAGGTCTACTAATCGCAGATCGCAGAGTTTCTTTTAACACCGGTACGCTCGGTTCTGGAACACTAAAAAAATGTGTGAAATTCATTTTTTTTTTTCCATACTCGGATTAAAAGTATGAATCAGTCAGCCCTGGCTCTCAAAAATCTGCCAAATCAATGGAAAAAAAGTATTTTTATTGCGAAATAACGAAAAAAATGTGACAATGAATCTTTTTTTTCAATGCGTGCCATTTATCAAATCACTAATTTATTTTGTACTTTGTGAGATTATTGAATCAATATGAATGGTGATTACAATAAAAAAATTAGTTGGTTTCTATCAGATCAATGCAACACAAGTTTTGCCATTATGAAACTCGCGTTATTTATAAAATGGAGTATAAAAATATAAAAAAGTAACTGCTGATGTGAAAATCTACAAATTTCTCGTTGATTTTCTGCATTCGATCATATTTTGTCGGTTTTAGCTCATTTTGTATGAGTATCAGATAACAAGAGAACATTTTTTTGGAAAATCTCAAAAAATGAATGCAGCCTGTAAAATTTTGCTGTATTTACTTTTGAGGGATTGTTTCCTGCTTTTTTTCTCCCCCGACGTCTGCAGCAGGCATGGAAGGAGTTTTTGCTGCTTGCTCATTTTTCTCAGGAGGTAATGTCACCGGATCTGTTTTGAGGGCTACAGAAGTCGTCTCTTCTGAATTTTTGTTATCTGGAGGTGGCGATGATGGGGCAGGAGCTTCGGTTACACCATTTGCTTGAGTATTTTCGGTTTTAGGAGGTCGCTTAGGACTGCTGACAACTGACTTGCGATTTGAAACCAAATTTTCTGTTGATACACTAGCTGGAACCTGTAAGGGAGAGACGAAAAGATGAAACAAAATTAAACCCCGAATTTTTCATCATCCATCAAAAACAGTTACAAAAATAAAAATCTACCTTCCGTTGCGGGTTGTCGACGACTTTGGTTTTCTTTGATTGTTTCGTTTGGCTGTTTGTCTTGGTTTCTTTACTATTGACATTTTCCTGCGATCCTCGTTCCTTCAGATTTTTTTCAGATGAGACTCGAGTCGTTTTTTGTTCAGGAACCGAATCCTGCTTTTCTGTGACTCCTTTAGCACGTTCGGTACGCTTTCCAGTTCCTGCTTTTGAGGATTCGCGTTTGGAGCCTTTCGATCCTGTAGGCTTACTTGAATCTTTTTCCAAACTGGCTTTATAATGTTGGACTGCTTCTGCACTGCTAATCTGGAATGGGACGAAAAAAATGTTCACATTTTCAAATTTCATTTCGAATATATATATATTTTTTTTAATAGTTTTTATTTCTCAATTGATTTGCCTCCACATTTGTTCTTCACATTATTTGATAATCCACAAACGTTAAATATTTAGAGCGCTGATTTTCAACATACATTTTTATCCAGCGCTTTTGCAATTGCTTGCAACAGTTCATTAGTTTTTGCAGGTTCTTGGCCAGCGACCACTTTGGAAGGACGCACCGTTAGTTCGTTACCTGTAATCAGTTCTTTGGAAAGATATTTTTTTAGTTAATTGACATTTGTCATCAAACGTTTCTACTAATCGTCGGGCAGGAAAAGACTTTTGTTTTCATTTTTAGATGTATTTTATTTAACAACGATAAAAGGTAGTAAAACAGTGATAGAACTTTCATGATGATACTAGTGTTTGCCATTTAATTTAATAATTCAATAAATTTCATTCAGCTTCTTACTGCATTTTATCACATTCTATGTCTTAAATTCATGTTTTCTTTCAATACTTAACAGAGTATATTTTAATAGAATGAAACTTCACGAACATATAATTTGAAAAACAAAAATAACAGCGTGTTGCTATATTTAGTATACGAATAATAATTTTATGTAAAAAGTCTTAAAATAGTTGATAACGAAGGAAAAAATCGATGCGAAATATTATTACTGTGTTTATTCGTCGATCGAAGTATTTCTGGGCTCAATTGCCAGTCCAAAGCCTTCTTCAGGCATGAGACTACCGTTTGTCTTATTGAATTGAACTGGCCAACGTGCTTTTGAGCTCGGCTTTATGAAGCACTTGGCCAGAAGATGAAAAACGAGTACTTTTATTTCGAGAAGTGCGAATCGGTTGCCAATGCACATTCTTGGTCCTTGACCGAAAGGGATATAAGTGAAAGGATTGATATGAGTTTTGGCAGGACTCATAAACCTTTCGGGATCGAATTTTTCCGGATTAGGATAATACTTCGGATCCCTGTGTACAGAAAAAACTGGATACCAAATCGTTTGGCCGGGCTCGATCGTGATGGGTTTCGCTCCCGGGAGAGCTGGTGGTAATTCGAAAGTTTTGACGCACACTCTTTCAACGAGGAAACCGATCGGATAGAGTCTTAGTGTTTCGTTGACGACAGCGTCGAGATAGTGCATTCCATTGATCGCCTCGTAGGTCACGTCGCCATTGGTTTCTGTTACAACGTCGTCGATTTCGTTCCTCAGCCTTGTCTGAACGTCCGAATTGCCAGCAATTTCGTGAGCAACGAAACACATCGCCGTGGCAGAGGTTTCGAAACCTCCCAAAAAGAAAATGATGGCTTGTGCTGTCATTTCTTGAATCGTAAGATCGTCATCGTCGTTTTCATCGTCAGTTTTTTTTTCTCTCGACTCCATCATCAATTGAATCATATCAGGTCTCGTTATTCCTTCTTTTTCTCTCATTTCGATCGTTTCTTTAACAAGATTCTCAAAAAACATTTCAGTCTTGGAAGAAATCAAAGAAAGCTTGAAGAATTTGAACAATGTTGGAAGCAGCCGGGCCAATAGTATTTTTATTCCTTGAAGTCCTCCGAAATTCGTAATCTCTTTGCCCATCAGGTAAAATTCGTTTTTTGGATTTCTCATGGAATCAACGCTTATACCAAATGCGCAAGAAGCTATGACGTCGTTCGTGTACCTCGTGAAAGTTTCCTTAGACTCGATGAGCTCCGGTTTATGCGATTGAACCTCAACCAAATAATCCACAAAGTTTTCACCACATTTCGATATTAATTTGAACATGCTCTTCATTTTGCTACCGGTGAACGCGGGACTCAAAAGATTTCTCACTTTCCTCCATTTTTCACCGCGCAAAGAGGCCAGATTTTTACTGAACAGTGAATTCAATTCCGGATCCAGAAAAGTAGTGTGATCTGTAAAATGATCAAAATTTTTTACTACTATACTTTTTATCAAGTTCGGTGATCTTATCAGGATTATTGGATCGGTGAAGCTGTAGAATCCAACGTAGTCGGCGTCTTTGTTGAAATTGTATATGTCGCACATCGTCTTGGTTAAATGACTTCGGAAACACACCAGTGAAGCTATGTTGCCGATAAGAGGCCAAGGTTTTGGATGCAGCACTCCTAGTTTTTTCAGTCGATGCGATTTTTGCCAAAGCACGTACCTTGTACCAAGGTATCCAAGGAGAAGCGTAAAAATCAGAATTAACCACTCCATCGTAGACTTTTTCAATCCTTTTTTTCTTCCAATTACAATTCCTTTTAACTCATTAATTCTTCTCCGATTAGAAATTTTTTTATATGCAGTTCGAATTTTGTATTACCGCAATCTTTTTCTATTCGATTGGACTTTTCGAATCCCACAGTCCTTGATTATGTTCTTGATCCAAACACTTTGTGGTTTCTGAAGCAAACTGCATTAGTAGCAAGTACAAAAGTTTATGCTTTCAGCGAGCAGCTATGATCATCTGCAAAGTACACAAAACGAGCTGGCAAACTCCAGATATGCTTCTCCACTCGATAGTATTATCAGTCACAAACTTCAGATACGCGTGTCGACTGAATGATATTATCAGTTGTCATACGTTTTTTATCTTTGATGATGATACATTTTTTTTCTTCTTTTCTTTATATCAACTGTGATCGTTGTTATATCAATGGTCAAAATTTTTCATAGCAAGACGTATACTCTGGATATTTTAACTCATCGCAGAGGACACCTACGCTTGGAAGTTAAAAAAAAAAACGATCTTTGCACAATTATCTTTGTCTTTATTGACAACATTTTTTTTAATACTCCCTATTTTATAATGGAAACCCGTCAAAATGAGGAACGGAGATGAAGAAAGGAATGGAAGAAGTAGGAGAGGGACAAATATGGCAAAAGATAAGAGAAGGCGATACAACAGGGGTGGAAATTATAGTAAAAAGGATAACACAAGTGAAGATGGAACAGGAACTGCGATTGAACTGGACAATGATGGAGGAATCGAAATACTGCAGCGAGTATAAAGACAGGAAAAAGAAAATAGGGATGGAAGAATATTGGGAGAGGAGGGATACACGAATGGAAACAAAAGAAACCTGGGCGAGGATGAGATGTGGAAATATAGGAAGAGAAAGATCCAAAGGATACAGGGAAAGTAAATGTAGAAAATGCAAAAGGGAAGAGGAAACACTAGCACACATTTGCGAGTGCAAGGAAATAAAAGCGGACATGAGAAAAGAAAAGGTAGAAGGACTAGAAAGATGGTTCGATAGAACAGGTGGGGAAAGAGTGGGAGAGAAAATAAATAGAGCGCTAAAAGGAGAAATGAGCATAGAGCTGTGTGAATATGTGAGACGATATGAATGGATGATGAGGAAAAACGTGAGTGAAAAGAATGACTGAGTAAAACATAAGAAAGGGAAATATCTAAAAAATATCTAGGAAGTGAGGACTTTTGTAAATAGGGGGGGAACTATGTAAAAACCCGCAAGGGCATACTTGGAAATAAACTACTACTACTACTACTACTCCCTATTTTCCAAATGGAAGAAAAAAAAATGAGACATCTTGACACGAGGATTCAAAACTTTGTGATTTTCCGAAGATTGGAATTTAAAAATATCAGTCTCATCGAGTATGAGATTTATTTGACAGATTTAATAAAAACATTTGTTCTATTTTTTGATTGAATTATACAGTCAACATCCTGAGGTAATGGCACATAGGTTTTTAAGACAAACTATTTTACTACAATTAAAACTCATCTGAAATTTTGTATTTATCAAAATCTTCTATAGTTACATTGACAACAATTTTTTTTTTTCAAATAAAATATAATATCCATATATCAATATAAAAATATTTGATTCAATAGACAGAATTCATGCACAATATAAATTTTGCAATGTCATTTCATACTCACTCACGACGTTTATGAGTTTGGTCAAATAGGCCACTTTAGCTTCCTTATCTCGGATATCCGAATTCAATTCTTCATCCGTAAATAAATTATCCAGAAATCCTGTTTCTTTGATGACCTAAAAAAAATTTTCTTAAGGAATGAAAAAAAGAGGGGTGAGTCTTTTAAAAATACACGACAGTGAACTTCAATAATGCTGGCTGCTCGAATACAAAGCGTTTTGGCGGCTTTGCAGTGAAAATCTATTCTATAGCTCAAAACTTTAGTTTTTAGATTTTTTGTATACGAAGTATTTTATTGAATGAAGAAAAAAAAGTACATACCGTTGTTATGACATCGTGAAGAAACCGGAACGGTGGTTTTCGGAGAAGCTTCTCGGTAAGTGGCGGTTTTTTGACGTATTTTCCAAGACTCTTCTGCGTCTTTTTTATAATTTCCGGCTTAATTTCATCAGCCATTGTGATTTGAATTCAATTATAAAATCAATTAACCGAAAGAATCACGATCACCGGAATTTCCAAATTCCGCAGCACTGAAAAATGGTTTCATGTTTATGTCAAAGTATCGTAACCGGTTGCCACGGGAAACGGTAATATAACAAAACCTGTAGAGAATCTCGCCGAAGAAAATTTCAAACTAAAAGTTACCAGAATTCATAGTAACCTTGGCTTTAAAAGTTTGGTTTATCACTTTTTGATTTTTAACATTATTTATCAATTCTTATTAATTTATTTATGATCCATTCATTTTATTTACAATTAGAAGTGGCTTTGAGATTAGTTGTGTTAACATTTTTTTTTTTTATAAAATGCGACAGCGACGCCATCTAAGGTATTTCTGAACAAACAACTGCTCCCGTGTCGTTAGAAATAGCTTTTCGACCATGAATACGAGCCTTAAATAGCGTTGATTTCTATGGTAGTACTAGTACAAACACGTACACCGGTGCGTACATACAAGTGTTTGGTAAACACTTGGTACCGTTGTTATTAATCTTGATCGTAATGTCGTATCAGTTGTACAGAAATACTACCTTAGGCAATACATTACAAGAAAGTTTGGACGAATTAATTCAGGTGCGTAAAATGTAAATGAATTGACTAATATCGAAGCCTGACGTAAATTTTCGGCTGAAGTTACATAAACATATGTCCGATACACACGATTTTGAGGCTTGACAGTGAAACCGTGTGACTTTCACAGAGAAACTTTTCAACGCGTAGCTTTATCGCGACTTGAACTCGTGGCAAAAAAAAATCAATAAAATTAACACTCATGTTATTTTACTTAGAAAACTGATTGACATTTTCACTAATTCGACATTTGCAAATTTGAAAAAATTACAGCATTGTTAAATAGTAAATACTAAAAATGCAGTAATCCATTTTATGAGGTTAGAGTAATTAATCTTATGTTCCAACGTTCAGGTCCTCTATTAAATTATGTAAAAATCAGACTCGTACATATGATCTTAGCTCTTACAACCTTCTACAAAACCATGAGAGAAAAACTTACCTCATTGCCTACAATTATTGCTTAATTTGTGGCTTTGGTAGCATCTTCAGCCATGTTGCAAAACATTTCCATCTGAATTTTCTTTTTTTTTTCACGACTGGTTTAATGTTTTCATGCTAAGCCACTGTGACTAGAGTCGATACTTGGTTCGGTAACCATCCAACCCAGATTGATGGTTTCACGTCAAATTCACAAAAGTGTCTCAATTTAATAATGATTTTTCAGAAGTAAAACAAGCATTCGGAGCATGCTGTAAATCTAGCGTTGAAAACCAAAATGAAATCCAATAACCAGTAGGTTTATTGAACCTAAATCGCAATAACTTACAGATTTTCTTTTCATTTCAGTATGGTCAAATAACTCCACAACTTGCAATTAAGGTTTTACTGCAATTCGACAAAGCTATCAATCAAGCTCTGGCGACAAGAGTCAAATCACGACTTACATTTAAGGTAACAATCCCCTGATAAACTTATAATGAATTTACAATGATTTTTATTTAGATATAATGATACATTTGGAAAAATATTTTTTGTACCACATTACAATGGTAGTTTACGACAAACTACTTCCATTCGAGACTAAATCATACGATTTTAGACATGTTAATCGTGTGAATTTGTCAATATGAAATTTCCATGAACGTTAACTCTTAGAATCTGTGACAGGATTAAAAAGGAAGCTTGTTTTCTCGGTACAAACTTTTCTTCCGCTTGGTTTTGCGATATTTTTTTATTTCATGAAGTTTTCATCATCGAACGTTCGAACTCAATAATACACTATTCTTTTAGTTATGGAAAATCGAAAAAAGTAGTGTATAAATAAACCTTATTTCATGCGAGGAACATATTATGCGAAATAAACTCTGAAGCTCGTATTTCGTATTAATTCCCTACTTGTCTTTGTTATCTCTATCAGGCAGGCAAGCTGAATACATACAGATTTTGTGATAATGTTTGGACGTTCATGTTGAACGATGTGGAATTCCGGGAGGTGCAAGAAGTCGCTATTGTGGACAAAGTAAAAATAGTTGCCTGTGATGGAAAGAGTAAGTATCGGTCGACAGAATAATAATAATAATGATTTAAGAATAAAATAGAATGAAATTTGAGAATTCTTTGTAATAATTCTTACTCATTTCTTTTATTTTAGCGCTAGATATGGAAACGACTACAAAAAGATAATTAATATTTTCAAATGACAATTGGCAAACTACTCGTGGGCTCCCATGTTTGGAGATTGGTTTATAGGTGGAATCACTCGAAATCACACGATGTATCATCATCACAAGACGTATAATGGGATATTTTATCAGGGTATTGCTGCAGCCAAATTATGGATACATTTCAGGCCAAAATCTAAACGCCACCAACTATAAGCGATACATTGACAATATAGAGAGAAAAAAAAACGTTTGTAATGAAAACACAATAAAATCATAATATAAGTTAAAAGTGGTTCCATTTTCACACATTCCCAACCGTTTGATTTGTTTTTCGCTTAATTTACTAAATGACATGAATAATAGTTCGAGAATCGAATAAGAAGTATTTATTTTCAAGTTCAGGTATTACAGAGTCAATTTTTTTGTTAATTTTTATGAAGAAATTCTTACTCTACTTGAACGATTCGGGTCAAGAAAAATGCGCTTCGCTTTCCTTTGTACTTTTCATTCAATAACATGTGTCGAGTGTAACGCAGGGTATCCATTTTGAACTCTCTAACGCATCCCACATATTGTAATCTTGCTCAATAGCGTCTCTGTTCAATTTATCAACGTCCACAGGAACGGAATGTTCTGTAACAAAAAAAAATACACAACAAGAATTAATATCGTTTCGATAATTCTCAATAAAGTGATTTAATTTAACTCAACAAACCGATGAGTTCCAATTCGTCCTCTTCAGTTTTATGATCTACGGTGTAGTTGTTGTAAGTATCGGACGTTGGTTCATTTTCGTAATAACCGTGTTGCCATGCGCTGTAACTGCTCCAATAAGAAGACGTGTCGTAATAATTGTAAGCATCAGAGTTCATATTTGTAGAGGAATAGTCCGAAGCTTGAGGTGGCGTTGTGCTGTAAATAATAAGATGGAAACATAATTATCATGAGCAGGATAATGGATTTAATTTTTTAAATTTCCTCATCTATATGGTTTTTGACTTAATCATTAATTCGACAAGTTGACCGAGGCTTGCACATTGAATTGACGAACGAAGCTTACCAACTCATTTTGTTCCATGGTCGAGGCACTGCGGTACATATTTTCAGAGGATTAGTACCGAGGCCACGGTACTTTTGCATTGTAACCAAACTATTTTTTTGCTCGTCTTCATTAGCGAATCTTACAAATCCGTATCCTCTGCTAAATCCTGAACTGTCCAAAATTACTTTAGCTGTTCTGATAGAATTATATTTTGCGGCGAACGTTCTGTACAACGAATAATCATCTACGTCTGTCGACAAATCGCCTACCCATATACTGAACTCACGGTCAGCAGCTGGTTTGCTTGTCGTGCTGGCATGGTTCAATCGGAATCTTACGGCCTGGAAAAAAATTCAATTCATTTATAACAAAATTCGAATACAGCAAAGATCTCAAGAATCAACAAATCATGTATGTTCCGATCTTTCTTTAGTTTCAAAAATTTCTAACATTGTTTTTCATCAGTTTGTCGGGACAAATGATATTTTTCACAAATTTTTTCATCTTTTGGAGATTCAATTTTTTTTTTTTTGACAATTACAAATCAACTCACCGGGCTTGAGCCTGGTATGAATTTGCCGTTCAACTTGTGCATAGCATCCAGAGCCATTTCGTCAGTAGGAAAATGAACGAAGCAATATCCAGCTGGCTCACCGGTGTATCTGTTCCTCATGACTTTGACGGTCTGCGGTTGTTCTCCCATTTTGTGGAAAGCATTCATAATGAAACTTTCTGTCATATATGGTTCTAACTGTAAATAATCATGATAAATATTCAACAAACCCTGCTTCTACAAATTTCTTTCGATTCATCATGAATATAAATATCTTGAAATTAGTTTGAAATTGACAATAAGAGATTTGAATTTAATGAAAATAAAATAACTTCTCGTAAATTTCAACCGGTTGATCAAATTTACAAAATTTTTATTCTATATTACAAACAACATAGGTGACAACATGAAAACAAAAATGCAGCTAATTTATTTTCTTCATTATTTTTATGATTTTGATAAACGTAATGGAAAATAACTTGAAACATAATAGTTATTCGGCACAATTGCTTTCAATTTACAATTGAAGATTCCAAAAAATAGCACTCTCGTACTGAAAAACAGGACATGGGGAAAAGGAGAAACATTAACAAAAACTTCAAAAAGCCGATCGCAAATTTACTCACGCCGCCCATCCACAACTGACACAAAATCATTGGTCCCGACATGTTTACTCAGAAAACACGTCTTTGAATTCTATACAGCGAAATAATACAGTGGATGAATTTATTAAAAAATCATATAATATCTTGACAGAAGACAGAGGTTAGAAATTTCGATAATTTGAAAATATACAAGCGGAGACACCGGTGACTAAAAAAAATTTCATCGAGTGTTGTCATGATCTGTACTTTTTGATTGTCCATGTGGAATTGCTTGAAGTATTCACCGGGTGTCGCTCAAATCGACTGTGTACGCCGAGAATGTGTAATTCGTCGCTAGAGTGCGCTGATCCCCTTCGCAGAAAAACCGCGAAAGCGCAAAATGTTAGGCTTCATACACTCGCGTAAATCTTTTGATAAATTTTTCAGTTATTAACAATTCAAGAAAAGGTGAACTTTTCTTTTTCATCATGAACTAATTATCCACCGTAGATGACGGTCTTTCTACGTGGGTTAATTTTCGAGCAAATAAGGAGAACTAATGTGTTTTTTTTTTTCAATGGAATGACACGCAGGAAAAAGGAGATGTTATCTATTCTTTTTAAATTTACTTTTTTGATTTTTGAACTCAGAAACGTCGAAACATTTCTTCGAACGTTATTTTCTTTTTTAACATATCTTTTTTTGGGAGGAAATTTTTAACCGCAAAAAGGTTTTTCAAGAATTGCTTTTCGTTATAAATATATATTTTCGGGGGAAAAAAAAAACTGGGAAATGCACAAATATTCGAGGGTTGTTTTCTTATTTCTAAATGTCTACTTTTTGGATAAGACGAAGGCAAAATGAAATTTTAATCAGTATTCCAAGTTGCTCACAACTCATCCAAGTTTTATATTGAAATTCGTCTGGAAATTCCCAGAAAAAAAAAAGAAAACGAAGTTCTCATTCAAGAGTTTCAAACTCATGGCATCAAGTGCAAAAAAAGAAGCAATGAATGATCTGTACGAGAAAGGCTTTGACCATACGCTATATTCATAAATTTCGATGACGAAAAGCACTATTACACATATTAAAACGTGTAAAACAGTTGATACGTCGGAAAAAAAATATTCATTTGAGTTTCACACATATACAGAGCTGGCGGGTCACCTAAAAATATTTTTTTGTGCATCAACGATTGTTTGTGAGTGGGGCATGTATTCGAAAGACTTTTTTCTCCGGTTTGGCATTTCTGACAAATTGTCCTTTCATCAAGTTCTTGACCAGAGAATAGCCTGCACCGTAAATGTTGATCGATTCGACATCAAACTGTCAGTGATGAAACACACCATGATGAACCGATGAAGTAACACCATCGAATGTCAACGTCATTAAGACCGTGCGTTAAAAAAAACATTTGCACATAACGTTCGGTCCACAAGATACATTAAACATTCCGCAAATTTGTTCTCGCACGTCCAGCCGTGCCACTACGTGTTCAGATAACGCGAACGATTGAAGGGATCAATCGGCTTTATATTTACTCGAGGTCAATAATCATAAGCTCCGGCGAATCGCTGGTGCTGCTAATGTCACCGTGTGTACTCGACTGTATCTTCTTAGGCGAGCCCTGGCTCGATTTTTTGCTTGAATTCTGTTTTGGATTGGAATCCTCCTCTTCGTCATCCGTATCTGATATCAAATCTATAACGACTGCGCGCTTTTTCTCCTCCGAAGTTGGCGCATCTTCCGGAGGACTCGACTCGTCTAAAATTTCAAACAAATTGATTAATTAATTGTTGAGGTTTCGTGGAAGAGAGCAAAACGAAGCTTTGAATTTTGTCATTTTTTCCTGGACTATTCATTTTCCCAGTTTTTACATAAACATTGTTTTTTTTTTCATTAACAAATCCACGATTATTTATCTCGAATGTAATAAAAATTTAATTTCGTTCGTAGACGTTTGAAAGCAAAGACTCACCTAAATCCACTGTGTCGACATTGACTTTCCTCTGCTTTTTCGACTCCGATTTCACTTCGGCTTTGTCCTTTTCTTTTTCTTTCTCCTTTTTAAGAACTAAATTTTCCCACGAGCCATCTTGGAGCAGCTGTATTTCGTTGACGTCAGGCAAAAGTTTGTGTGAATTTAGAACTTCTTGGAAATAACCATCGATCACCAAATGATCGTAAAGAGCCGGTTTGTCGCAAACGGGACAACTCCAAGTCGGTTTTCGTTCGTTCATTTGCAGGAATAACGAGGCATCGAAACACTGCAAATGCGAGCACGTTGATGCTCGGCAAGGAGTGCTCATTCGCATTTTTCCCAACGGACAAGCCAGTGAGACCCGCAACGACGTCGTTGCGATTTCACTGTCAGCGTCTTCGTTCAGTTTCTCTTTAACTGGAATGTTTCAAGTGTAATAAAATTCTTAATAAGTCGATAACGACCTGAGAGATTGATACGAAAAGATTTCATTCGTAATGTCAGTTCGAATTTAATTTACAAGTTCATTTTGCAACTGATGTTTGAGTGAAAATCTTTGAGTTTCAATTGAAACTGACTGAAATGTGTTTGGATGATTTGTATCACAACTCTCGCGAACGACACAGGAAAAATACTTAAATTTTCTTTTTTCCTTTGAAAAATATCAATGAAACTTACTTAATCCCCTCGTGTAATCCGACTGTCGAGCTCCTCTACCTTTCAATCTTCCTAGTAACTCGGAGCTGGTAAGTTTCCTAACAAGGTACACAGCAATGGCGAATCTTCGTCCGTAGTCTGCTGACCATGTGACATGGATGTTATTTCCAACAGTTGGTGATAATTTTACAAGTGGACTTATGTTTACCGGTCTTGGTGGTCTCTTCGGTTCTACTCCTGGTTTATTTGTCGGTATGGGATTCTAAAAAATTAAGAGAAACGAATAAGACATCTGGCAAAATTTTTTCATATTTTTTGTGGATAACAAAAATAATTTTATAAAATGAATCAAGAAAAAGAACTTTGCATTAGAAATGCATATCTGGAGACGCGACCAAGATAAGTCGCGCTTCGTATCTATTCTCGGCGAGATTGGGCGATATGAAAATATCGTTAAACTCACAGGTAATGGGCACAATTTTCCGTTGACTTTGACAGCAACGCTTGGAGGGAAATAATCTTCTTGTTCACAAGATGTTTCTTGCAAACAAAATCGCATTTGTACCTGGAGAAATAAAAAGATGGTAAACTCTGTCGAAGAAATAGAGGATTCGATTGAAATCTGTAATTACCTGTACAGTATAATCCATTTTACTACCGGAACGACAATCTCGCGAACTTGCAATGTCGGTCGATTGTTGCGGTGTCAAATGGAACACGAAAGTATTTTCTTGAAGCCTTATTGATCCTTGCGGCATTAGACTAGAGGGTTTCAACAATTCCGCCAGCAAATCAAAAAATGGTAATTTCTTTAAACGGACGTCCGGGTGGACTGGATACTGAGCTGGCTGCTGAATTTGCATGGCCGGAGCCAATACTTTGGTCGGATACGGATACGGATAAACGGCGCTCCCAGGTCGCTGTGTAATATTCAAATTATTCACATTTACATGAAATTTACAGAAACGTTAATTTTATCATTTTAAGAATCTTTAGCCAATTAAAAATTCAACTTTGTAAAAGTTCCAACATTCTATCGATTTAGTTTTGATACAATGGAATTATTATCATTTTTGGATGTCTTCACATGGAAAATAGTCAACACCTTTGATTCTGATTGTGTAGCTTTAAAAAACTCAATGTTCTCAGCATAAATCTTCATCTAACAACGTTAACAGACTACATGTGATTGCAATCGAACGATGCAAGCTTCAACACGATGTGTTGAAATTTTTGGTTTTAAATAATGAAACATTTATTCGGGGACACTCGAATCTGAGCATAAAGAATAAAGTATAAATTTTTAAAAGAGTATGATGCGAAACATGAAAACATTAATAAAAACTTATTATTTTTTAGTAAATTGAACTGTACTTTAACAGAAATGAATGATGAAAGGTGAACTGAGTATACTTGTTAAAAAATTCTTTGTTTGTACCTGTTGCGCAACGCTTGTATATCCTGGCGGTTGATACACAGGATTTGTTCGAGCGACCTGAGATTGTGGTAACGAGGCTTGATGCGCAGGAGGCAGATCTTTTCCAGGTGAAACTGTGGATTGGCTGGAAGGATTCTGCCGCATCGTTCGCATCACCCTCACCCAGGATTGTGCATGACCCTGTCTGCGATTCGAACCCAAATATTTTATTACATTTGACAGATTTTTTTTTACCAAAATAGAATCGCGAAAATAGACAACGTTTGGAAAACAGTTAGAAAATTTTTAAGTTCTTCGATACAAAATGATAAGAATTTTTCAGTTAACGTTTGGCATATTGGAAAAAATGCTTTTCATGAAAAACAAGTTTCATTAATAAATGTTAAAGATTCAATTTGTTCCGATTGCTCTAATAATTCATTACCTAGAGTCATCGTTTCGTTGATGCAGGTTTTGGTCCATTTGTGACTCTCCTGCACCGCTTCCTTGTCCATACATTTGATGGGCTACTAATTGATCCGCTCTGAAAATAAATTATCATGAGAATTTTTTTCAGTCAGCTTTCACACTGCAGTCCACATATTTTAGACCGTTTGATTCTGCGAATGAAAATTTACAAGTATTTTGCAAACTTACTGTATAGTTTTATAAAGTTCACGAATTTTAAGTTGAACCGGATGAGAACGAAGACGTAAGAGCTCCAAAGCACGAGTTTGAAGTTCGTTTTTTCTGCCAGACTTGTTTCTGCCGGCAAATCCCAAAAGCATCTGAAGCTCAGATACTCGGAAACTCAAGACCATATTCTGAAAGTAAAATTACAGATCGTTACGCTCATAATGTAGCGGGATTGATAACTCGTATATTTTTTTGTTATTTGATATTATAGTTCAATGAAATTAACAGAATTGAATTTTCAAAGACATATTATTCGACGATACAACGATAGGGGAAAATGTCAAAACAAAGAATCGATAAGAGTTTTCAGAAAATTTCAAGTTTGGTTGTAGAAAATTATTTTTCCCATGATTTTTGTATCATTGCTCATTATTACTATTAAAAATAACCATCTGATTGAATAACAAATGATGATCAAATAAATAATTGAATATTTTGAAAATCTAGGTTGTTTTTAGTTGCTTCGGAGTATAAAAACGGTATGAAAAAACAGTGAAAAATCGACCTGATTCGCATCCTCTTACCCAAAGATTAATTGGTAGAATAAAGTTAAACTGTCGAAAAAATACAATGTTTTAAATTCTTCGAAAATTGTCGTGTGTCAAAACTTATTCCACTGTTTTCAGGGAAAAAAAAAGAGCTGTTTACATTGCGGTTCATATATTATTTTGATAACAGGTAGATCAGAGAAAACGATTTTGATGATAAAAAAGGCAGAAAAATAGATAATAATTTCGAAATCGTTGGAAATGGAGTCTAGTATTGTACAGATCGTCACCTTTCACCACGTACAACGAGACGCGAAAATGGCAGCCACCTGTTTAATTCGATCTCGTTGCGCCATTGTCAACGAAAAATCGAATACGAAATTTAATTGAGTTTTTTGACCGTCAGGCATGTATCATTTTCCAAGGAAATAAAAAATTTCGTGGATCGTTATTTATTGTCGTAGCACAAGAGTGTGTAGAAAAAGAATAAAAACTTTGTCAGGTCCGTTCGGCAGGATTTATTGTGCGTCGTAACATAACCTGGTTATATATGCAAACATGCCAACAGCGCGATTTCCTTGATAATTCGGTAGGTAACTAGATTTATGAGTAAACGAAAAAAAGAGGCAGACGTTACGACTCGCGTACCTGCAGCGAGGCGGGTTAAACATGTTTTTTTTTTTTTTTTTTTTAAAGATCGCCAATGTCGCCGGAAACACAAACGAGCAAAGAGGAAATGAGCAAAAAAACTTTTTTTCGAGTTCCGGAAATGGTTTGTGTATGTGCATGTGTACGCGAATAGCCCGGCGTTCTCGAGCAAACTTCACAAAGCTTTAATAACTATCCAAAAGAGGTCGAAGCATTAATTCGACAAACGGAGTCTTGGACGACGGAGATAATAAGCGGAATTACACGAATCTTGGTAGTTCTCGATTTCACGTAACTACGAGAACTCATCATTGACAATGAAATGTTTTCGTGTTAAAACAAGTAAAAAAATGAATCTTTGACTTACCTCTAACTCATCTGTCTCCGCCATGTTCTTCGACGGTTTCTTTTGTGAAGCCGTTTTGTTTGTTATTTGATAAACTGTCGGCGGAACTAACTTTACATCGAGTTGTTCCGCTCCTTAACACGAATGTATTGTCGATATTCATGGGTTACAAGCATTCGACAAATATTTACTCTAAAGAAATTCAATTCGTCCTAACTCTCCGAACACGATGATGCTACTTTTATTGTAATAGGAAACACGATTTTTTGCTATTACAACGAGCGCATTCAACCTCCGAACTCCTAACCGTTGATCGAACCAAACTTCACTAGTTCGATGCGCGCAACGCGCAAGTCAAGACTCATATATAGACCCCATAGAACTTTCATTTTGAGTCGGTCGATCCAGTGTTCCTCGAGATATTAGCGACAGATGGCGCAGATCCGTGGCGCCATCTGTTCTAGTTTTTCAAATAGTGTTTTTTCTATCAATTTTTCCTACTTTATCAATGAATAAAAAATGTCTATTATCGTTATAAAATATTTCAATAAAATTACCAAAAAAAAAAAAAAGTTGACAAATTGTTGAATGAGAAAAATTTCCAACTAATCTGATGATAATTTTAATATTTCGAAACTTTTTTTCAATTCGTCGTCGCCTTTTTTTACATACGAAACGGAATATAAAAAACTATTCCGTCAAATGTAAATAATCATTGAATATTTTTCACCTGATCTGGATCCATCGGAAAGCTCAAAAAAATCAAGTTTCTTATCCCGAAGCCCATTTTCTTCACCGTTAATCGAAGTTTAAACCTTGGATGATAAATCTATAAAATTGATAGTTCAGTAGCAAAATGCACACATTATTACGAAAACTATTTATTTGCAAATATCAATAATAATTCATTATCTAAATTTATAATAAAAAAGTACAAAACCACTTAAATTTGTATTTTTCGCTAAATTTAAATGTACTGAGATGAGTCTTAGGACTTACTAGCTAGAAAATAAAATAGTTTTTTTTGCAATCATTTCACAACGCTGATAATATAATCTACCTAAACTTTCAGGTAATAACATCGTCAGATCTGACAAAAAAAATATCGTCAAAGGTACGATGTTGTACCTTGGTTGCTTATATTCTTAAAATATTGTTTTTTCTTTCTCGTCTCTTAACCTTTCGCGTTGAAGGCTCAGAATTGATAATTAAAATGCGATTAGTCGAAATAATACATTTCCATGAAAACTTCACATTGCTTCGTCGTATTATTAAAATTTTCAATCGTTCATGAGCTATTCGAGTTTTCCCCATAAATAAATCACGGACTCGTAATCGTATGAAATTGAACGAGAAAATATTCTTAAACTTTTTTATCATTAATAATATTCTTGTGATTTTATTGTTGTCGTTTTTTGTATCAATTTCTTGTGAGATCATCGAACATTGATAATTTTTTAAAACACGCCTTTTATAATAGCCGATTTAACCCGCAAGCAATATTGTTCCCAAGCTGAACCGTAACGGTTTCTGCAACGCGCTTCGTCCCTCATCGCTCGATACATCAATGAGAATGTACAAAAAAGTGCAGGATAGTACGGCAAAAAATCTTTCGTCAAAGCTCCACAAGCTAACGACCAATGCATTATAATGTCACCGAGATAATTCGGGTGTCTCACGTGACCCCACAGACCCGAACTTATGATCCTTTTTCCTCTCGATGTCGAAATAGTATCCAGGTCTGGAAGAGAAATTTTTTTTTTTTTACACAACAAAGTTCAATGAAAATCTTTGACACATTTACCAGAGAAACAGACTTTTTTTTTCACTAAATCGATGAGAAAAGGAGAAGCAAAACTTACGAGAAAGAGCTGACGAAAATGGATTCGTCCTGAATTCATTTTTTTGCGAGTTACTCAATCTGTAAATTGAATATCCCACGAAGAAACACACGGCGAGAGCTCCCAATACGTAAGGCGATTGATTGATTCTGCAAAAAAATAATGAAACAGAAAACAAAATAAGAAATTTTTCATGTAAAATTCTCAAACATGCGTAATTGTAACTGCATTTTGTAATAACAAAATGTGAAATGTAAAATCTCAGTGTAAATTGGCAAACTTAAAATGGATTTTTGAACTCGCGATCAGAAAAAATCAAGTTGTAGAAAAAACTATAAATCATTCAATGAAATGAAAAAATTGACGAACAAAAAAAAAAGTTTCAGTTCAAACGACACGAACTTTAATACCATTGTTAAATAATATTTCAATTGTTTTTTTACTCACTTTTGATACAACAAATATCTCGATCCTAGCGTGGCTAAGAAAGGATACACCAAATTTCCAGTGCAAATCATGTATCCTGTGCCTTCATAGAGAATTTCGAACGAGGTCAACATCGCAGATTCGAAAACCAAATAATCGAGAGAATAGAGAATGTGCAGCGAAGCAACGGTCAAAACTGTGTAGTTGAGATCCTTCAAGGCCAGAGAATCTGCGTCGGATATTGACTTTGCGATAACGGCTGAATTCAAGATAAGCTAAAAAAAAAATTATTAATAAAACACTGGTTTATAAAAATGGTACAATTGAAATTTATTCATTTGAACAATTTCAGTTGATTCGCCTCAAACGGCTTCCTGATCTAAATTTCCTGACACAATATTTTTTTTTCCAATTAGATATCGTTCGATTTTGAAAAATGATGGATTGCATTACAATAATTAAATCGTCACGATTGATTACTGATTTAAAAACAATTTGCTCTTCGAATTAAAAAAAAAAATTTGAAAGATGCAAATATTTAGACGATCTAAAAGCTGATTTCGATGCATTACGATAAAGATTTAAGAACCATTGCAATTTTTCTGTTTCAAAAGTGCAATGAAAATTCGGATTTGTAAAGAACTCAAATATTTTTCGTACCGTTCCGATAACGCTGACTCGTAAAAGTAAGAGTTTGACGTCAAGAGGACCGATTCTCGGATTGACTTCTCTGCCTTGCCAGAAATCGTAAACGGGATTATTCGTCGAGCCGTATAAATTGAGAGCGGCGATAGAAATTCTTCCAGCTTTAATGTAAAGGCCCGTAGCGATGAGGGTTCCAAGGAACCATCCAGCGATGGACAATTGTAGACAGGAATTAAGAATAAAGTCAGCAACTCTATAAGATTTATATTCCAGAGCAGCGAGTATCGTTATCGTCAAAAATGCACTGAGTATTCCATTTATTCGATACTGCAATCTTCCAGTTTTGTTCTGTTGGCCATCGATCAAAGTTCCAATCGGTATGAGCGAAAAAAGCGCGATGATACTCAAGAATCCAAGGTAAGTTGCGAACGCGTGTAAATTGAGGTAAGTTTGCCATTTGGTCGATACGCGAAATTGAGCGCTGCTACATTGGCCATTGAAACAGGCGACTTGAGGCAAAATTATAGCAACCGGTAGGATAAATATAAGGCACAAAGCTCCGATCCAACCCCCCCATTCTTGGGGCTTACTTATAAGCTCAATCTCTTTTTTACTCTTCTCGGTCATCGTTGAAGAGTCCGGAAGTGCTTCTTCTTCGTAGTGCAAGATTTTCGACAAATCCTGCAAGCGAAATCAGTCATCACAAATTTTAATAACTATGAAATACAGCGTTAAAGCAGAAATGCGAATGATCATTACGACGAAGTCAAAAAAAATTCCAATTCATTGGTAAATTACTGTTAGATTTTTTTGAAACTTCCTATCGGTATATAGATTTTCTTTCTTTGAAAATCATGTAAACATTTTTCATGGTAAATTAATAGTATTTTCTGATCAAACAGTTATTCTTCAACGAATGAAAAACAATATAAACTTTTACCCTGTCTCTCTGCATCGATAATCCTCTTTCCCTCTGTTCAGCAACGAAATCATACATATGAGCTCGTCGATCTGTAGGCAGCGAAACAGCTCGATCGACGCTCCTCGTCAGAGAAATTAATCTTTGTTCCCGTTCAGTTTTCATCATGTTCGAGAGGATTCGAGTAGACCGTCTGGTGACCTGTGACGTTTCACGTATGCGAGATTGCAATGGCAAAAGTTCGGAAACCTCGTCAGTTTCTTTCGACACGTCGATAGTATTTTTGGTGGATTCAATAGTTTCATCGTTCTGAGTCATCTCGGTCCGAGGTATTGAGACCTGAGCTATTCTCACGTTACGCGTTGCCAATTTCCTTGATCGAGAGGATGGCGATCGACCCGGAGATCGTCGGGCCGGTGATTTTCTAGAAGGAGATCTCCTTGCCGGAGAACGTCTGCTCGGCGATTGTTTACGGTTTGGCGATGGACGCGAGGCACTTGTTTTAGAACGTCCTCGTGTCCTTGTCATGGATCTCGATGTCCTTTCTGGCCTCTGCTTTCAAACGATGTTTTGTTATTTGACGAATAACGAATTTTAAATTCTTATTTCTACCATATTCTTCACAACTACAGTTTGATTTACGTACCTGCGCATTCTCAACGTTTGTGGACTCCATAACATTGACTTAGATTACTTTCTCTTGTTTCAATTGTACTTTCTGTAAGGCGGTATATATTTTGTAGCCGAGGAGCTTATTTTGTGATTCTAGAAACAAAAAAAATGCAAAAAACTTCTAGTTAGCATCGATAATCAGGAAAATCTGACATCAAAATAGACACGAATGTGTTGATACCAGAACTTTACTATCATTTTCTATATTTTACTTAGGAAAATATATCACTGAATTGTAATAAAACTGGAAAATCGTAACGGTTTGAATATATTGATGACACAGCTGCGGTATGCTGTTTGCCAAACAGTATCAAATCACTTTTAACGGCAAAAGATTGTATAAGAAGTACTTGATAATGGGATAAAATAGAAAACAATTTTAAAAAATTCAGCCTTATCTTTAAGAATACAAAAGTGTTACGTAACAAATTTCTATTGAAGTTGCCAACAGCTCGTAAAATTTGTTTTCCAAGTAGTTATGATAAAGCACCAGAAAATATTGCAGAAAACATTTGATATAAAATATAAAATGGTACGTTTAGATGATTGGTTTTTTATTTTGTCTATTGAATTATTTCCTTCGAGCAAAGAGTCACAATACGAAAATAATAGGACAAAATTAATTCAATGTTTCTGGAGGAAAAAAATAATTACAACTGAACGATTTATTATGCATTTTTAAAGTAGCATATCTCGCGATATACGAGTGCAAGAGAGACAGCGATAAGCTGTCGAGTTTGTGAGGGGAGTTGGAAGAGATTTGAGATCGAATTAAGATAAGTATGTTATAATTAGTGCCGCCAGGATTACAGAAAAATTCAAACATTCCGTTCGATCGAAAGGACGACCGAATTCGATGGTTATGTTATTAAATTCGGTGAGAGAAATTACGGAAATTCCAATTAATCGAAAACATTTGGATAGTACGATGAAATAAACGGGGAGAGCAATGAGAACAAACGCTATGAACAAGCTTGGCGTCACTTTTCGTTTACAAACATCGGTCAATTCAATTAATCTCGATGTGTAAAATTAGCGGGCAAAAATTCCCGCGTAAAAAAAAAAGCATTCAAAGTACTTGTTTAGTAACCCAAATAAACAGTAACTCAATTACGATAAAACATTATTCCGCATAGTTCTCGATTTTCTTATCGTACTAAGCGTGTAAAACCAAAAAATAGGGGATCGTTGAACCACATCCCGGAAGCATTGATAAACTAATGTGTACCGCTACGTAAACGAGTTATTTGTTTTTTTTTTTTCAAATATTATTCGCGTTCCGATTCAACAATGCGGGGGATTGTAAGGAAAAAGCTTTTTTCTCACCTAAGCTACAGATGAACTCTCCTCGTTGAACTAGTGATTTAAGCACTGAGAAACAACACTCAAGCGGCACGTGAGGTTATAATTAACTATTTTTTTGCATTATATACATACGTTGCATCGTATAGACGCCGCGCATCGCTCGTGTTCCTAAACTGGTCGATTCCGAGCCACGCGCATTGGCGTAGAAGCCTCGAATTCTTTAGTTTACATGAAATTTCGTACTACGCCATTGCACATGATTTTAAGAATACCGGAATTTGGTTTTTTGCTTCAGAAAAACTAACTTTTTCAATTATGAGACACAATGAAACTCGAACTGCCCTATATTTAAAATATTATTAAATAATTCAGTTTTGATTGAAAAATTTTGACGAAATTCCGTTAAACAACCGATGACGCGATGCCTCGCAAGATCCAATCGGAAAGCAGCCTTCGCGCAGCGGTACTTCGGCGCTGCTTTCCCCGCATAGACTCACGTGCGTGCGCATCGCGGTTGAATTCGTATAAACAAACCCGACGCGCGTGAACGGTTTTTCGACACGCTTGAGTGAGTAGCGGGACTTAACATTCAATTTAAAACTCGTCGCACGAATTATGACAGGCTAATAAAAAATAAAATAAATAAAAAAAAAAACAGTTGTAATTAGTGTCGCGTAAAATTTAGAGGTTATAAAATGAAGAATAACGAAGATCCGAGCGAGACTGGACTCTATGAGAACGACTACGATCATTTCGTACGTTTAGTGGGTGATTTTCGTGAAAATTTTTAATCGAATACGCGTATTTATAGTTGCAGGATGAGTCTAAAAAATGTAAAAATGATTTGAAGCCAGGAATATCGAAGCACGAAGAAAATATTGAGACCCGGAATTATCCACAAAATGAAATTCCTGTTGTCCTCAAAAATACCTCGTATACAATGGTTTCGAAATTAAATCCAGAGACAACTTCGAAAATGGGTGGGCGATCGCGAAGTTACATGTTAAAAACTGTCAACCTCTAAATTAACCTTTATTGACAGAAAATATTGTAAAATCATGGTTTTTTTTTTTTTAGAAAAAGCCGAAAGTATTTCTGAGCTCGAAAGTAAATATTACGAACTGGAAGCGAAATTAGAGTTCGCGGAGGATCAGCGTGTGAGAGACCAAGCCGAAATCGACCGTTTAAACAGTCATGTAATTTTTTTCTCCTTCATTTAACCTACTCGATTTAAGTTTATGGCAATTGGCCCATTTTATCAAGATTTTAGCAGAAATGGAAAAAAAAAGTTCAACGATTTCGATCAATCTCCAAATAAAAAAAAACTCATCGGTAATTAAAAATGATCGATAAATGAAAAAATCGAATTACCGATTCAAAAAAAATTTGAAAACGAACAAAATAAGCAGAGGCTGAGTGCACCAGTTTGGTATAGAAAAAAATTGACAGCATTTTTAATGAAAGGATGAAAAATTGAAAAAGTTTAAATCTTTCGTTTGATTATTTTGTTCAGAAGACAGCTGGAAAATTATGTTTGAAATTAACATCCTAATACTTTTTTTTCATGTATAGAATAAAAAAAAAATAATATTTCTCATATAAAATAAAGGTGATAAAACTATGATTTAAATTCAGATCGAAATAAAAATATAAAGAAATGTTTCATACGAAAATAAGTAATGAATTTCGCCATAAGTCTAGAAACGTCAAATAAATTTTTGTCCACTAGGAATTTAGTCAAAGCAAAAGTGTTTTTTTTTTTTGTCTTTTTCTTCAATTTCTCAACGATTCTCATTTTTTTATTATATTTTTTACTCACGTGTTTCAACGGTTTGTGAACACGCCTAATTTTAATGATCCCGAAATCTTGACTTATCGGATAATATCACCGTAATGATATTTGTCGACGTAAGTTTAAAAATCTGAGACTTTCAATTGAACTGATAAGATAAAAACGTGAAAATAGGAAACGGCCTTCGAACGGGCGTTTCACACGATAGTCGAACATTTCCATAATTCGTCATTTATCTATTTTCCTAATGATTTTTTTTTTCCCCAAGTTAAATCGTTTCTTTTTTTCTCTAATCCCTGCTTCCTTTTGTGTAGATAGAAAGTCAGACCGCTTTTACGTTAAATGTCGGTGCGGTTATGGGAAATCTGGTCTGGAGAGCTTCTAGCGAGCCTGAAGTGATTCAGCAGTGGTTTACGCAACAGTTGGTAAGAATTCGAAGCTGAATTTCTAATGAGATTTCAATACGAATTTGTGTACAAATTTATCGAAAACAAAACAATTTTCTAAGCACTTCGAAAAGTTTTTTTTTTTTTTTTTAATTAAAAAAAAAAAATTCAAATAGGCGAGAAAAAATGATTAAATACTGAGCTTTTGATGCATTTTTTCACGAGGAGCGAGTCTCCTGCGACGAAGAATGATATTTAAAACGAGAATTTCGTTTGGTAAAAACAGTATAAAAAAAAAGTGGAAGAATTCGTCTCGATAGCTGACAGAATAATCGAGACTTTTTTCAAAATGTACGAAGAGGAGCTCCCTCCGTACAGCACCGACGAGTATCAATTCGCGAGGGGACTTTTGGGCACGGTTGCAAACATGGCCCATATACCCGAGGGAAGAAATTTTTTAATCGAGAACAAAGACGGCAAGAGTCTTATCAGAAATCTTGTCTACTTTTTGCCCAGAATTCCCATGCCTCCGGGGGTCCATTTGAAAAAGTAAGTGTCGATAACGAAACGACGAAAGATTAAGCAATTCCGAAAATTCGAAAATTTTTATATGAGTATTTTCGATCGTTTTCACATTGATTCGGAAACAAATTTGAAAAAAAAAAAACGGAATTCCTGAGCTTTGAAGACGAGAAGATAATTCTTTCACAGATTATTGATGGTAATTCTGTGGAACATGTCGGTAAATAAATCCGTACTGAGCTATTTCTTCGAGTTACAAATCGGCCGAGTCGTTGCTCATTGCCTGGAGGAGTCTAGTCCTGAGATCCTGAAACTCACGGGTTTCGAATTGCTCTTATCGATAACTTATAATCTTACGGATACGAGGCTACTCGACGAAATTTTCAAGCACGTCTCGATCGAAAATATCCGTAGAATCGCTGATACCGGACAAGACAAAGAAGCAGATTTGGCACAAAGATTCTTGGATTATTTAACGAGCAACGGAAACACGAAGCTGCAACCGAGCAATCGGACTTGATTTTGCTTTCAATTTATCTTCTCATTAACTTCTGATTCTTCGTACCATTGCAATGATGACATGATCAATAAAATTAGAAACTTTTTGAAGAAGCATTCTTTTTACACACTCTTTGCTTCGAGTTAGATAATCGCGTTTATGCTGGGATCTGGGATCGAAAACAAACCGAATTTCCCAGTCAAAAACTTGGTTTTCGCGTTCTTTCAAAACTTTTTCAATCGTACACCATTCTCTTTGTAATGAAAAAACGAAGATAATGATGGGTAATGAAAGCTCATTGTCGCCTATGACGAGGAAACTTTTATGCTAAAGAGAAGATCGAGTTAGTTGTCGACCTCGTTGGAGAGTTTCGTATTCAGAAAAATAGATCATCGTCGCGAGTCTTTGGAAGTTAAAATTCGTATCGATTAATGTGTTTCTTTTTTTTTTTTTCATGCATACAAAATTGCGGATATCGTGAGAAAAATAGCCTCCAACGAAAGCGCAAGTAACGTAACGTTACAGCGACTATCTAGGTCCCGACTTAGTTTCAGCAGCTACAAAATTCGATTGATGTACAGTAGCTGAACGGGGTAATACGGATCAAGAAACGATATTGCGGTCAGAGCTCTACATCGTCATAATTCTATAAATAAAAGGTGGAGTGTATAGAAGTTCTAGTTTTGAAGTTGAAGCTTATCGAGCTGTGTTAAGATTTGTACAGAGGTAAGTTCTGTTTCGTTCGAAGTGGAACAATTTCTTTAAAACGAAATCGTTCAGTTTCTGCATTTATTTAATATTCATCGCAATCTTAGGATAGTCTTCCAACCGTTTCTGCAATAAAGTGTTGCTTCGGATAACGACTTTTCGATCCATTTGAATCGTTCTTCTCTGATGTTCCGCATCGAATGACTTCAGTCTCCTTGGGGATGGCGACATCAGGTTGCTACCAAAGTTTAGTGGCTGCAAAGCTCATCCTTGGTGGAAAGCTTGTTAGCCGTCTCTGGAAGCACGTAATTGAAGTAACTTTTGTGCGAAATGTTATTTCGAATGCGGAGTCGCATTTCCGGTTTCCGGGGACTAAAGTCAGATTTAGTCCGAGTGGCTTCAAAGTGCAGTGAAAATTTGTTGTTTTTTCGAAATTCTGATGCATCGACACGAAGTGAACTGGCCTGAAGCAAAAGGATAACTAACTTTGACTCGAGGACCTTCATCAGGCTTTGCGAAACTTGCCAAAATGGATTGCGCTCCGGTAATTCTAAATGGTTGGAACGACATTCCATGGGGATTTCTATGACGAGGCCGGTTGGAACGTCTGTGAAGATCCGAGATTAAATCTGCTGAGCATTTACTATCTCGTTGATAAAACTCGAAGAATCGTTGCTCGAACGATCGTGATTGTCTCGTTATTCTCAGCTGGATTGATATATAAATCACCGAGAAATGCTCGTCGATATGGCGGGCGCGCGTATATACGGCGCACGCAACGAGTTCGCAAGGGAGGAAAGGAGGGATATCGCGCCTGGGCGATAGCTGCTATGGTAGAGGGGCGCTCGCGACTTCGGCGGCTCTGGGTGCAACGGGAAAGCTCGCCAGGAAGGCAGAGGAAGGAATAGAAGGAGTCGGCCGGCGTCGGTTTATTGATCCCGGGGCGCTGCGGCGCTACCCACCCGCGGGATCAGCTGAGAATTCGCCGATTAAACCGAAAAAAATAAAAGACGAAGACGTCAAAAAGGTTCATTTATTCGAGCAACAAATAAGTAAATTTATTTGGTTAAAAGCCTCCCTGTCGCGACGGTGATAAAAGACAGAAGTCGAGTCATTCCTGGACGGAGGAGAGTCGATTGGCGAAGCCGTGGCTGACGAGTAAGAATCACGGCGCAGAGCTCGGTGCGGTGTCTCTTCATCAAATATACACTTTCTCCTGGCACTCTGGACGCATCAATCCACCGAAGTACCGTTGTCCAGGATTTTCGCAAACCTCCGAAAGACCGCAGTTAACATTGATGTGGACCAGCGGAAGCCAAGTTCATTGGAAGCCAGGCTCATCGATGCGATCAGCGGAATCGATTTCAAGGCAATGCGAGCATTCGGTCGACACGGTTTTCGAAGGATCTTATAGCACAGCCGGATTATTGTGAGAGTGAAAAACGAAAAACAAAAAGGAAGGATACGAATAAGTTTGAGTGTTGAAGAAGATACAACCCGGGAAAGGGGGTGGAAGATAGTGATAAAATGTAACGAATAGTGATTTTCGATGTTCCCCACATTCCTATGTTACTCTGATCATGATCCATGTGCTCTGATAACCTTGGTCAATTAATATTTCGATAAATAAAGCACAATTACACCCTCCTGTGGCAGCGCAGTTGGTAAAAAAGCGCTTGACTCTGACAGATAAAAGGAATACTCTCTTGGCAAAAGTTCCCGCGAATTTAGTCAGCTCTACTCTCGTTGGAAAAGTCTCGAGGGGGGCTAGTGCGCAAGAAAGAGGATCAAATCGTCGCCGGACTGGCACACGAAACAGCTGAGCCACCCAAGTTCGCAGGGTGGTTAGTTAAGTATCAGCTCGAGGCTGCGGGAGATCTTTTGTGGAATATCGAGAGAGAGAGAGAGAGAGAGAGAGAGAGAGAGAGAGAGAGAGGGAAAGAGAGATAAAGAGAGGAAAAAAGCCGCTAAGTTGTACGTACAAAAGAGAGACTGTCTGGTGAGCACTTGATCGTTCGAAGAGATACGAAACCGTCGCGAATTTTGTGAGAATATCTTTTTTTTTCAAAGGAATAATCAGTGATTATCTGTCACTGGAAAACAAGTTCTGACAGTTGTTAAGTTTTTTCAATGAAAGATGATGATAATTGAAGTGTATACGGGAGGCCTGCTGGTTAAACTTTAGCGATTGACGGTTTACTGAGCAAGAGGAGAAATAGCGAGGAAATTAAGGCTCATCTCGCGATACGAAGATCACTCGCAACAAGGCGAAGATTAATTGAAGGAGAAATTCGTGGGCGCCCTGTGGCGCTGAAATGGGCCCCACCAACAGTCGTGAAGGCCAATTCGAAGAACCGATTGGCGACGATGACGGCCTACATATTAATCCTCATCCCATCGCATCATCCAACGTTGTGAGTTCTCTACATCAAATACCATAACCGTTGTTCAGGAGCTTCCAATTTATATCGAGTTTTATCATCCATCCCCCCCTACAAATTCCAATAGTTTCAATTGAATTTTACAATATCTGGAGTAGCTTGTAGCTCGAACCTTGATTGTCGAGACGGAATTAAAACTGCGAAAGGTTCTGTGCGGGTGAACATTGAGAGTATGACTATAAATTTGAATTGGTAGAAATCAAAGCGATCGAGTTACCACACCTTTTGAAAAAGAGACACATTTTTCTTCTCGATTTTCATCTCCTTTACATACGACTTGTTACATGAAAAGCAATTGAATTCCAGAATTGAATTGATCAGTTTGAATCAAACGAATAATCTGCTGAAATCAATGATTCCTGATTCATTTGATCGTTTTGAAATTGCCGTTTCATGAGAAAGTATGAGATCAATATGAAAGGACTTGTTTTTTTTTTTTTTTGCATGAAACGTGTGAGCAATATTTGATGATTGCAGTAGCAACAATCATCCCGGAACCACGTGAGCGTCGAAAGCATACTACAACTTCATTCTAATCCATTATGCTCGAAGTTTTGTGTTTTTTCTTTCTCATCCAGATAGCTCGCATGTCAATAGCAAAACTGTGCCAATATGCATATATACTTATTACACTATTATCTTCTACTCGAGGGAAATTTTCGCAGGGTTAAAAAGACTCGTGGAAGAGAAGGACGCGAAGGACATGCTTACGTAAATTTTCATTACCAGCAGAAGCTTTAGCTATAATCGATAAATTGTAGCGTGCGAATGTACAGAGTATTTCGTAATTTTCATACGAATCGCGAGCCCTCGTACGCTCGAGGCAGAACTATCGTCGAAAAATCTTTCTGTCCCCCCCTCCCCCCCCCCCCCCCCGAGACGAAACGTGACCTTCGTGTTACGAACCGCAGTCCTTATACCAATTGACAAGCGCAGTCTTCTCGTTTTGATTTATATTATGATTCAAAGAATCTTTACGATGAACGCATCGTCTGCTGGAAAGTATGGAGCTTTTAAACCCCCGGAAACATCTCACTTTCAGGCGAGATCTTTATCGCCCATAAACAACGAATTTTCCATTCAAGTCGATAAAGCAGCGGCAGCAGCATTCTAGAATTTCATCATAAAAATTCTGTCGAAAGTTAACTGAACAAGTAGATCGGAAAATTGTGAAGAAAAAAGTCTTTAGCTATTTTCCTCTCGGATGCACCGGTCGCGAGATATATAACAATTAATAGTAGCCTATCCGGTGGGTTGGAGAGAGAAAACGTGGAGTGGGGGGGCAGCGCTGAAGCTTTTCACAGCGACAGCGGCGGGGATAGGCTCGAACGCTATCGCTGTGCGGCTGTCACGCCCACTTTTTTATCGGAGCACCGGATTGGCCGACACGAATGAGTCTCTATCGCGTCAACGGTTAGTTGGAAAGAAAAATGAAAAAGGACTTTTTTCTTTAGAATTTCACGATCCAAGTTAATACGTCGGTCAGAAAACGATTTATAAAAAAATTTTACGCAAAACAGACCGTTTGGGTTAAGGCGTTTCGTTCCTTTCGAACTGCTGCCACTGCGGCTCGTGCATTTCCAATGATTCTACTTGAAAATCATTCCAATTCTTTTCAAGCTTTCTCTTTAAGAACTCTCGGCTTCTCAATTGTCCCTTTTTCACCTTTAAACGTCGGTCCTATCAATAAAGACTCTGAGATTACCGGGAGGCTTGAAGTAGGATGAATTTTTCATTCTTTTTTGCGATCAATCCTTGAGATTCGTAATGTTTCGAGACTGGATTTTATCTCTACGTGAATTCTGTTGTCAGAAGAAGAGGAGCACACTCGCTCACCTTGACCCACTGTATAATCCTGAGAAAATCCTTCTTTTATGTAATTCAGCAGATTTTTTTATGTTCATATTGGAAGTTTGAGATGAGTTTTTGATCTCAAAGCCGAAGAAACCGTTTGTTTATAGCTTTTACAATACGTTTGAGCATTTCAGATGGAATTTGTGTTCATCAGAGGCACAAAGGTTTTACGATTATGACCGGTCTCCCCGGTTTTCTATCCCTCGATGTAAGGGGTCGGTGGATGACCTTAGGGCGACAGAAAAGCGGCGACGTAACAAATACTCCGTCCATTGTGTGTGCATGAATTCATGAAACGTTTAAAAAAGTTTCTAACGTTTGTGGACAGCGAGGAAATACGTGAAATGTATATGGAGAATCCTCGCGAGTTGTTTTTATGGATTTATCGAGCAGAGAAACGAGTGCGTTCGTGCGAGCATGTACACATATATTTATATACGATATGACGGTGTATGCAGCGACGTAATAAGTACGATAATAGCGATGAATGCGGAGCACCTTTCCCCACACGATGTTGCGAGCGTGCTGTGCCATAATTTTCGTTCTCCCTTTTCTCCACTATTTTGTGCCACGAGTCCGCGCTAAATAGTTCTCCTCATCGACATTTCACGTAGAGAATATAACCGCGAAAACGTGCATGTAAACCTCGACTTCTTAACATTTTTTTTCTCTCTCCCTCTGCCTCATTGCTCGTTCCACGAATTTCCCTTCGACGTTATCGAACGTACGAAGGGTTGTGGACTGCACGAAATGCTTTTTGCAGTCCACACACGCTCCTCATTTTTCCTAATACAATAACTTGCTCTCCTCCTTGGCTTCTGTTTACATGAACCCTTTGTCGGTCCGGATCGATGCAGGCCCAAACAACTCCATATTGCGAACTATTTTTTTCTTACAGGCTCGTTTACTCGCTCTTGGTCCTCGTTTACCTTTATTCAGATTCGTTATCATTCGGTTGGATTCATTCATTATTATGATTTTAGATTTGACATGGAGTGTAATTCACTTTTCGCCTAATTTCAGGCGTGATTTTAAATTCAAATTTATTTATAAATTCTCTTTTTTTTTTACGAAATCAATCGATTGTTACCAGCTTAGCGAACTCCCAATGACAACGAGCTGTTTTTGTTTTCTACAAAAATGCAAAGGGCTTAAGTTACGGAATTTTTACATCTTGATATCTTTCAATACTGAAGCAGATATCGAGTTAAACGAAAGACTGAATCTGAAAAATGAATATACCGAATAATAAATAAAATGCAGAATGAATATGAAATGAATGGAAGGTTGTGAAGAATGAAACTACGGTGTGCTCTGCACTGACGTAATGCCATGTTCGTGTTGAAGTTTAGGATTTTAAAAAAATGAATTTTCTGACATCGTTCCTATGTGGAAACAAATGAACCGGATATCGATTTTTGAACCACTATAAATGGTTCAATTTGAATTATCCTCTCTCTGGGAACTCTCAAAATCGACGAGAAACAAAACCAGGTACAAGTTGATTTGTCCCTGTGTAGAAAACTGCGGATAAAAGCTTCCGAATATTCGGCCCAATTCCAATGAAAGGGGCCCAATTCCAATCTACCCAAATATTAGGGTAGATTGCTTCATGGAATATAATTCCGATTCGATTGTTTCATTTGTTCCATACAATGCTTATGTAAATGTTTGCAATAATAATTTAGGCTATTAAGATCACTCGAGCACACCCCTCGAGCTTTTGTCTCCAGGGATCACTCGAAAACATCTGCGAGGTAGAGAATGGAGTGTATTTGAAACAAAAAAAATCATTGACAAAACGTGCGTCACTGTCACAATCGTTTATCCTTATTCAATTGCTTATGAATGCTATTTTCTCATACCGATTATCGACCTGTAACCTTTAGAGAATAAAAAATTCTCATGGCATTCTATGGACGAATGAAAATATTTATTGATGCTTTTTGGTCACGTCATAAAACAGAAAATTGGGAAATTGCCATATTCTTTATTTTTAAAAAATTGTGTGGTTTTTACTTTGATGTCCACGTCGACTGAAGTCTTCCACTAAAAAAGTATCGGCAAACAAGGTCAAAGTGATCGACGCTGAAATGAAGAGTTTCGAGTTCGAGATGAAGAGCATCCGTATAAAAACACACCGAGACGTTATCAAGAAATATAAATAATTAATGTATCTGATCGCACGTTTTCACTAGAACTTCCTGACCTTGGAATCCTCCGTCCATCTCGATTGACCTTGCCTGTCGGAGTTTTCCTTATTGACCCAGAGCTTCTTGGACTTAATAAATGTGGGTGGATATGGGGGATGCCGGGCGCTCGTGTCGTTTCCAACCCTTTACGTTTTCCTTCCAAATAAGAAGCAAAAGAAAGAAATGATTCTTATCGGGTTTGTTGAAGAGCCGCAACAGCTCGACGTAGCAGCGTTTGACTATTAACATTTTTCGAAAAGTCACCAGTTCACGAGCCCACTAAACATTCCCGCCGAATGCCATTGGGTCAATCGTGATGAGGAGGTTTCAAACTATAAGTAGACATCGCTACGAGCTCAATTTTCGAGTGAGCTGCTGTTCAAACTTGAACTCGAACTTTGCCTGGGGTTAGCTACAACCCTATAAGCGACTGTGGAAGGCGCGAGGAAATTGGATTATTCTAAAATTCTCGCTAATGATCATTACTGCTAAGCGTTCAAACCTGGGCGTTGGTTCACGCGGATTAAAGTAGTAATTTAAGGAATTTTTGCTCGAATTTCAAAACGATGACAGATCTTTGAAATTTTAATAGCACCTTCTTGAACATATTCCACGTGTACCTGCAAAATTTGAACAAGATTGACCATCTACTTTCTGAGATAAAAAATCGTAAAGTTACCTTCAAATTGCACAGAGTTTTATGGCTATTACTATTTTGACAGGAGAAATGATTCAATATCGTGTAGTAAAAGAGATGGTGGCTCAAAGCAAATTCGATCAAGTATTGACCTATACATTACGGTGACATGGGGAAAAAATGAACCCGATTTACCACGTATTTCATGAGATATAACGAATTAACTTATGAAAATTCGTCGAATCCCTTGGGATATTGCCGCATGAACTTTTGGCGCGGCAACTGAACAGCAAAATAGATAAACAGAACGAAGAAAGAGAGAGAGAGAGAGAGAGAGAGAGGAAGATAGAAAAATCATGTTAGCAGCATTGCGACGCTCAAAGTAAGAGCAGAACTTTCTGAAGGGAAACAAAAACAGTTGAATCCATTAATTTGGACCTCTGGAAAAACTGATTCTTGATGTCATTCGAGGCTCAGCGAACCTCTGAGTGTCCATCATCAATTTTTTAAATCTATTTGATTAGAAATAACGTGAAACTAGGAGGAAAGAGAACCGACAGGAATGTAATCTCGTCCTACTCTGGTCTGATTCGCAGCCTATCAATGTTTCGTAATCCACGATGAAATAAATTCTGCATCTCGAGTGTCTTCCAAAGCCCAAAATCAGCACATCGAAATCAAGTCTTATCTGGACATTTCGAAGTAATCAATTGAAAGCTTTGCTCCAATATTTCTACAAATTGCAACTCGAATAATGCTATCGCAGCACCCAGTCACGTGACTTCTTGATTATGAAAGATTTCAAACACGCTGGGTATTCCTTATTTCGATAAAAAAAATAATAATCTGATCTGATGTATTACTTCATGCCGATATATGTCGTTATCCACATATAACAGTTTTTATTTATAGGCAGAATATTCTATTGCATATGTTTTGAGAGTTATCGATCTGAAGCTTACCCCAAAAACTATTAAATCGATGCTTTCGTCATATCAAAATCAATGGCACCATTTATAGACCCGTTTATATCGCTATCAAACGAATAGCAACCTGGCGAATCATTTACTTTCATGAAGTATGAAATTCTCGTCGGAATATTCGGCTAATTGAACTCTGTCGCAAGCTCATTAAGGGCACCTTTTCATATAACTTTGAAAACGTGTTTTATCGTATCTTCAAATGAATTGGAATGAAGTCAAGACTTACAAGTGTAAAATTGCGGCACAGAGGACCAGGTTCCTAACTCTGTTTGCAAACATTGACTGTTTTTTGGAAAATTATATTTTGATCCTTGCAGCCATCGTTTTTGAGTTCACCCTTCGAGTGGTTTCTCCAGGTTGGAAGAGAATTTTTCAAATTCAACAAAATCAAATATACATTTTCTCTTTCATCAAATGTAAAATACAACTTTTCAACGAAACAATGAAATGATTTGAGTCACTCTGACCGTGTGAGACTCGCCTCCAAAAGATTCTGAAAGCCTGATAAAGAGGAGCGTTTTTCATGGAATCAAACTTTCATCGAGGCAGTAAGATCGTTAAAGTTTTCTAATTGCTATCGCAACGCGATTGAGGAATGTAATTTGAAAAAAAATTCGTTTTCGAGCTGAATTTTGAGGAAACTTTTGTTGCTGATTAGATGGTTAGATCTGCCCATCTGCTGTCAACGCGCTCGGAAAGTAAATTATCCAAAAAAAGCTTTTTTTTCGGATTCGAAAAAAAGAAAAAAAAAACTTTTGAGCCTGATGGAATGCCTCGATCGAGAATTCAAAACTGCGCTTTGATCTCGACAGATCTATCGAAATCGAAGATCCAGAAGCTCCACGCAACAGAAAATATGATTCCTTCATTATAAACGATCTCGAGAACAGAAGTTTCCACGTAACATTCGAAAATGGTGTTCACAAAAACGAATCAAAATCATTGCAACACTCAACTTGTGAAAAAAACTGAATCCTACACTGAAGTATCGAAGCAACGAAAGAAAAGGGTATAAAAAGCAGAGCAACAGAGTTCCAACAAAAGCACAAGCCATCCCTTGTATATATTTACCGAAAGTTCAAATGTCAGTGAAAATCCTTTGCAAGCGCGTCAATAGTACGAGAGAATGATTGGCGTAAGGCAGAGAGTTTCCCAAGATATGAAGCTTGCTTGATCCATCAATCTAGACTGGCATATATCGAAGTTTGAAGTTATAATCTCGTATGAGAAAGTGAAGCCGGAGGGGTTATTGGGACTAGAACTTTGTACCGTTATTTGCTTTGTTATGTTGTAATTAGAGAAAGATAGCTAAAAGATAGAAAGAGAGAAAGTGTGGAGAATAACGAGAGACGGCGTTAGCGGTGGAGTCCTAAAGCCGGGGAGGAGTGGAGCAGCATGTAAAAGTCCGTGCGCGTCCCTGTGTGGGCCCCGGGCAAGCGCGCGCTCAACATTAGTAATACGATCGCGATGTTGGGACAGAGGGAGGAGGAAAAACATAAATGCGGCGACGATACACAAAGTAGCGTTTGTACACAAATGTATTTAAGCGTTTATGTGTGCACATATCTATCCATATAGATATATATATAAATATAGAGAAACGAGGAGAACAAAGAGAGAAGAGGTAGGAGGGATGAGTGATGCGTTACGCAGTAGGGGAATATCGCGGATGCTCGCTGCTTTCGCGATCATCATCATCATCATCATCATTGTCATACCGATCTGAAGAGAAAACGAGAGTGGGGCATTCTCGTCAGATGGGAATATCTCTTGGTTGTTCGTGTTCTGCTGCTTTTGTATTACTGCACGTCCGTTTGTCCGTGATAAGTGACTCGAGAGCAGCCCTCGTCGCATTTTAATAACGCGCTCGTTACACGGAATAACCCGAGCGACTTCTCGAGTCTCTCTCTCTCTCTCTTTCTTTTTCTTTCTTTCTTCGTTGTCCCTCTCTCATATCTTTCCTATATCACGCTCGGTTGTATCTATAATCTCATAATCCATATCTATCGATCTATATAGGCCTGGTAGCGCCGGTCCTCGGGTGGTGCTGCGTTTAAGTTCGACTTCCACTCACTCTCTGCCCTCTTTACCTCGCGGAGGGTGTTCGGTGTTGTGCGCGAACCTTTTTTTTTTTTTTTTCTTTCTTTTGTCTTTCTTGTTTTCGTCGTCGTCGCTCTCTCACTCGATCGATCTCTCAATCGTTTCTCGTTAAGCTTTAACCGGCTATTCCGCTGCTCCTTCGTAACATCGGTAACTCGAAATGTCACCCAAGAGCAAGGTACGTACCCAAGCTTTGCGAAATTTTTTCAAGCGACACCTTTTCTGTGCATTCTTCTCTTAAAAATTCGATTTTTCAATCGGTTTTTTTTCTTCTTTCTTTCTTTTTTTCACGTCAATCTCTTCTTTTATCGCTGACTAATTTAACGCTCACGCGGAAACCACGACGCCCACTGGCCCACAGCTGATACCTCGTTTCATAGCTTCTCACTCGTGATCCATTAGGCCAATGCGACATCGATGTTTCAACAATTTACTCCAGTTTTTTTAGGCTTTTGCGATGAGCTTGCTCTCGAGTTTTGATAATTAATCCTCGTTCAATCGTGTGAATTCCCATAGAAATAAATCGAGGCTTGCCTGAGCAGAAGAAATCGATATTTTTTTTCATTCTAGCCACAGGAGAATCGAATTAAAAATAAAAATTCACGCTCGATCGCGGTTAATCTTATCAAGAGATTCCTCGTGATATTTTTTTAGTCAATAGGATCGATCGATTCTTCACAAATGTGACAGATTCATCGGAAATCCAAAAGTTTCATGCGATGACAGGCACGATTCACAAAATTTCAATCGTTTAATTAATTCTTATTGGTTATTGGTATAAAAATTTAAAATTTTTAGAAAATCGTTGAAAAAATAATTTCAAAAATGTCGAAACACTTGGTTGAGTTGCCTATCGAAGGCTCCGCGTTGCTCGTGTACGTAATATTGAGAAAATAATTTTTCTCTATTTTTTTTCAACTCCCAAAGAGTCATTTGTTCCCTTCCTGAATAAAAATGCTTCGGAAACGACGGGAATTTTGAATCCTCGTCAAGCCGTTGACGAGCTTGGAGTAAGAGAAGAAAATAATTGGAAAAAACTGAGCCATATTTATGCAGCATTACGATGTGCCGAAAACAAAATGAGGAAGCAGTGATAACTTTCAATTCTCACCTTTTTTTCGTATTCTTTGCTCACGCTTCACCTTCGAAAGTGTCAAATTTCAAAACTATATCTCACTCTCGAAGATACGGGGTGTCATAATAACGCAATTTTTTCACTACACAGATGAGCCACGTTTTTTCTTTTAAGGAGGTTCATCTGGTAATCGAATCAACAAACATGATATTGATAAAAAAAAAATTGAATACAGTTATCGATATCAATGAAATCACTTGTCAAAATTTCAAGCCCTAAGAATACTTCGTTCGAGTGAAATTAATAAAAACAGATTTCCCAATTAAACACGATCCCTCATGCGTTTCTGTGGTTTTCTCGTCTGTAAACATGAAATTCGCAAGCATTGACGAACAGTTTCGAACGAAACTTCTATAAATGCTGAAAAAAAATATCGAAAAAACTCTTTTACGACTTCGTAAAATCGATTCGATACTTATGAGGTTCGGAATAAATTAATTTGTCTCGAAGAAGGAGGTTAAACTTTGAAGGTTAAATACACTAAACATACTGAGCCGACTACGCTAGTCGTGACAGTTTTTTCTCTTGACTCGCTACTAATTATAATTACAGAACCCTTTTGAATAGCCAACGACTTTTATTTTTTGTTTTAATTCGTTGAAAATATTTTCCAAGCGATGCACACCAAAAATCGTCGACAATTTTTGGTGTGCACCAAAATCGATCATTGATGGAAACGATCTAAAAATCACAAGTTTATTCATCATTTTAGGTTCCAAAAAAAAAATTTCCTATTCCTCAGCAACGTTTGAGAATCTCTGTATATTTTTTTTTTACTTTTCTTTTTCGTTCGTCCAAAAATACAGAGCGGACTATTTTCTTTCACACGAAGTACAACGACTGTTAAACGATCTCGTTAATTAAGAGAGTACGAGACTGGCAGCGTGCTCGGTGGCACGAACGTTCATCTTGTTCACGTGTTTCTCATTCTGCTGGACAGATCGTTTGTCTCATTATTTATTACGCATAGAGACACAAATTTTTTTCATCCTCATATTGTACGAACGGCAAATTTTTTTTTCCCAGCACGCGGAATAGCTGACGATATTTTTGTTTTTTTTTTTTCTCTTTGCAAATTCATTGCTTTCGTCATGATGAATGATTGATTTCATCCAATAAAATCCAGTAAAAGTCGAATTTGGGTAAATAAAAAATTTTCGAAATTTCTTGCTTTTTTCGATCATCTTCGACGCGATCACAATCTTCAGTCTCGACAATCCGTTGCTTCTTCGCGAAACGTTGATTTATTCTTTTCTCGTTTCAAGCTCAATATCATTCCTTATGCCAGCGACAGAGATTTTTGTCTTTAACTCTTATTATTTTCTGTTTTCCTGATTAAACGAAGAAGATCAAGATTTGTTTTTCGTGCTTCGAAACTCTGAGCAGCGAGCTTATCTCCTTGAGTGTTTGTTGTACCGTTATCACTCGTTATATCGCTGTCGAATGTTCTTTAACTCGCTACAATAAAATAGGTGTACGCCATCATATCGCTTCGGTATACTTATAAAAAGACGAGCAATTTCTCATTATAAAGATTTTTCGTCATAGCTACGTGAGAAAAAAAAACGAGAAATCGCGAACGATGTCGTCTCCTCGTCGATTTCTTATCATTTTTATCCACCAATTAATTTCGAAAAATCATCATTTCTCGACAGATCGTCACGTAACAAGAGACTAAAACAGAGATTTTTCTCGTTGAAATTGCAGTTCGAAGAATCGTTGCTGATTTCGACGTTTTATCATCGAAACGAACTGCTTTTCAAAAAACGAAAAGAAAATTCGGATTTCAACCAATTTTTCGTTTTCTTTCAGTTTGTTTTTCAATTTTTAAAAATTATTTTTCACTTTCTACGACTTTTTCAGTCGACCCTCGAAGTGTTATTAGGGACGAAATATCGCAATGTCTCTCTCTTTAGCTCTCGAGCAGAAACTTTTTTTTTGTCAAAAAGATATCGGCCCTGAAATGACGAAAAATTCTCTGTGTGAAAACAGCTTTTTCTCTTTTTCACCCCCGGAGGCTCAGTCAGCGTTTCATTGGAGTCACATTCGAGAAAAAAAGAATTTTTTCAATGTTGATTTTTGTAATTCTTTGGTTCACTGACTTTTCTCAAAAATGATGAAAATTTTTTTCTTTTTCCCCACTGATTATCATCATTCGTAACCTAATAAATGAGAAAATTACAAAAATTTGAAAAATTAACAAAATGGCGAGGATCAACGAGAGAACTTGAAAAAAAAAAAATTGGAACAAGGCGCTTCACGAGTTGATTTCGAGAATGATTGTAGTCTCGAAGACGCGAAATTGGAATGGCTGTATAACGGAAAAACTCATCTTGATCCAGTGACCTTGATTGTTATCGTGAAAATCGTGATCAACGCCCATCAACTTTTTACCTTGATGAAATCCCTCAAATAGAACGGTCGAAAACCTACATACGACTGGTACCCTCTCTCTCTCTCTCTCTGACTCTCGTTTATTGTGTCGCGAAGAAAAAAGTTTTGGAACGACATCGTTCAGGTTATATATTTTCAGTCGAATGAGAATTTTCGACACCTGATTTTCTCTTGTCCCTGTAAACGTGAGTTTAAGGAACAATGAAACAGTGGATTTTGCACAGCTTTTCATAACTTTTAAGCAATCGACCAGGAATGAAGGAGAAGAGAGAACAAAATTCACACTGTCCAATTCTGTTCGGGTTTCTTTCGACTTAACCTCAAATTTCGTTCAATTTTTCGTAATTTTTTACGATACTTCGGACCCCTGAGTTTCATATCTTCTATTTTTCGTAGTTAAGAGTACAAAGAAATTGATTAAATTTTGTAATGATTGCTATTAAAATAATTGTTTTGATTGAAAAAAAGAAGTGAATAAAACTACTGTGATCTAAAAATATTGAAAGAAATCTTCAAATTGATTATTTCGGATCGAAAATATATGAAGTTTTATAAGAAACCTTGAATAATTCAATTGAGCAAACAATCGAAGTATTTATTCTACTGAATTTGAAGAAAGAGAAAAAAAAAAAAACATTTACCGATCTCCGTAATCGACGAGTCGTTCGCAGCTCGTTTCTGTAACAACGATAATGACGACGATCGTCATTCGTGCTTACGCCGTTCTCTTCTCAATAAAACGTTGCTCCACCAATTTTTTAAATTTTTTTCTATTTTTTTTTTTTCACTCGGGATGAGAAGCAGATGGTGTTTTGATGCTGCATTGTCCTCGCCGATCTTGTGGATCTAATTGCCGGGTGCTCGTTATCTAATTAATTCGTGTAAGTCTCGCAGTCATATTCGTATCCATCTTTGTTTGTACAGCCACGAGAGATTTCAGGTCAGCTCGTCGGATTCGTGACCCTCGTAATTTTCAACGTTTTTGTTTTTTGTTTGTCATTATTCAATAGATTCCGAGGCAATTGGCGAAGAAAACAATCACCGAATAACGTAGAATAAAAATCTTTGTAGATTCCTAACGCTGTTGAAAACGTGACATTTTTATTTTAGAATTTCCCCCACCCACCTTTGGAGGCACGCAGATCGATCAAAAATGGCTGAAACTTGTAAGATATTGCTGAAAGATTTTTACAATCGTTGAACTTTAAAATTTTCACATTAATTCCGTTTTGTTCATTTCGTTGAAACGAATGTCATGAAAATCGGTGAATCCACGAAAAAAATCTATTCGAAAAATGAATAAAAGTCAAACAAAATGTCGAAGGATAACAAAAAAACAGACTCTGGGTAGCTTCGAACGATGTTTATATTCGTAAAAAAAAAAAAATGAAAATTACACGATCACGGATACTATTATTAGCATATTTCCGTAGAATCGTACACGCACTAACTCGTTCATCGTCACAGAGAGCTTTCGCTACTGCGTAATTAAGTAAATTAGTGTGCGGTGTAGCGTATCGTTGCTCGAGAAACGTCTCTGGCATCATCAAAACAAGCAGTAGCCGGGCGAGTGAGCTTCAAAAACATTCGTATTCACCTTCGAATCGTTGCGTAGCGCGTGTAAACAAACGCTTTCATTCTCATCAGACTCTCGTTGTTATAAGGGATAAAGGGAAATTGTGGATGCTTGAATCGATGGTAAAGAAAAGGAATATTTTTTTCAGCATTTAATTAACAAATTCATCGAAAACTCAAGTTTTTTCATCGTTGCACAACTGTTTATATTTTATCTCTAACAAAATTTTGATGATATTGAAAACCTCAAAGGAATCTTCGTGCGATTCGTTATTGAAGAAAAAAGACGTCAAGTACACATGTATTTTGTAGGAGAGAAACAAAGAAAAAAAATTAATAAATGGAAAAAGGGTGGTTCGATTTTGTCTCGTAAAATTCGCGCTCAATCGCTGATTGTATTATGACGACGAGCTATCAACTAGGTCAGGACTAATCGTCGAAAAAAGTTGTCGATAGATGGTTATACACAGCGAAACAACAGGCTGTAGAGACGCTCGGTAGGGAAAGCAAGCGTGAGTAATCCTCTCGATTTGATAATCAGAGTTGAAAATACCGTGAATAATGAGCATAGAAACAAGCTATATACGGAGATAATGCACAAAATATATACAGGACGATTCAAAACAACGTCGTCGTGAAAACGTCGCGTCAATGTTTTTAGGTTAGGACTGACCTTAAATATAGATTATTTCATTCCGTCATGATTCCGGGCCCGACAAATTTATTTTCATTGAGATCCGATGGAACAGTTAAATAAAAAAAAAAAAAAAAAAAGCTTTCGTAATTCTGGGACGAGCCGAGCGGAAACACGTCACAAAAGCGCGGTTGGGGAAAAGCGAAAAGAAAGAAGGGGGCGACGCGGCGCGGAGATTCTCAGACCGAACGGTGTGGGAGGAGCCATGGGAAAACCTGTTAGTAATTCTGTCTGTAACGCTTCATGCAGATCATTACAAATCGACGCATGACTTGCGCAAATCATCACCATTAACTGGTTTAGCGTTCTCTCTCATTCTGAGCAATTTATTTTTGCTTCATACTCGATTTAACAAACGAATAATCCGTGTGCGACACTGCTGAGGTCCAGTGTCGCGCCGACAAGCATCAACGCGACGATAATAAACGCGCTTCCAACAAAAATCTATTCAAATAACGGCCGAGCAACCGTGAAAGTTTTGTTTTCACGTTATGAGCAAGTTTCTATCAGAAAAAATTGAAATTTGACTTGATTATTATTCAAATTATCTTCGTGATTAAATTGGAATTCTTTCGTTCGATTCTTGTCCTGATCACTGATGAATGAACGTTCGAAATAAAACGCTTGTGACTTTTGTAGAGTTACCCTTAGTCGGTAAAGTAAACTTTTTTTTTCACTATACTTTGCCTGAAAATTCACTGCAAACTATTCAATAATTCGACATAATTTTTGGTCGTGTGCACTAAAATGTACTTATATTTCAGGGGTTGTTGGTCTTTTGTAATCTCATGATTACAAAGAAGGATGTAATAATAATAAAATTTTATTATCACTTCCGAACCCCCTCCCTCCATTTTTCCCCACTAATCTGACGTGTTTTTCAATGTAGTCATTCCAGCATATGATATTTTCAATAGTTTTTATTTAGTTGAAAACTGAAGAATTTTTGAAACCGTCTAAAAATTGTTGATAAGCCAAATCTCCGTGGCTTAGTTCTCCAAACGGTCAATAAGCGGCGCTCGAAGCTGCTTCAACTGAAGATTTCAATAGCATAATATACATAAATTCGTAAAGAATTTTTATTCAGAATATTCTTCGGGAAAATCAAACAACCCAATGAATGTGGTGCAAATCGAGTTATTTAAAACAATCTAAACATCATGACATAAAACGAATTGTTGATATGTTTGAGCATTTTTCACGTACCAGCGATCGTGCTGTTTCAACAAATCGCCGCAAAAAGCGTTGGCCTCAAGAGGAGCTGCGCGCGCGACGCTTGAAAAAGAAAGCCGCTAACAAGAAAGAGACGCCGAGAGGCCAATCATTCAGATTGGGGCGAATTAACCTCCGCACTTGTCACAAAGAAAATATTTGTACGCTTCGCGCGTTTCCTTTATCGTTGTTTTTGTTTTCAGTCCGTGATTAATCATACCAGCAGAGAGTAGAACACATTTTCGCGGCCTTAATTTAGTTATTTTAGATCAACTTCCTGCGCATGCGTGGTTACAAAAAGCCTAGAAAAGTAATAGAAAAACGCTCCAAATATCCTTCGAAGTAAATGTAAACAAGTTGTGTTTCCGTCGCTCCCTCAGCTCCGAACGTCCTCAATACCATCTCCGTCTGATACATGAATATTTCTCAATTCAGGATCTTTGTTCTCATCTCGTAAAATTCGCCTTCGTCTCTCTCTCTCTCTCTCTCTCTCTGCCACTTTATAACACGAACGGAAGAAAAAATTCGAGGTTATTGCCGCGGGGCCTGCTCATGGGAAAACAAAGATAACGGATGAGTAATGCGAGACATTCGCCATGAGAACTCGAACGTCATAGAATTACGGCCACGAAGATTATAAATTTAAATAACTATCGAATCTCGTTTTTGTTCATTTTTCCAATAATAAATTTTAAACAACTAAAGAATTGTTTTCATTCAAATACCTAGTTATCTAAATAAAACGATTAAAAAATAATATCCCAGCACAAAGTGCTATTATTTTATAAATTAACGTACTGGCCACATAATTTCATCGAAATGAGGTTATGTTTGCGTCGGAAATTCAATATTTTTAACTCATTTTTCGACGAGCGTTACGAGAAAAAAAACTGCTCGAAATTTCACAACCTTCAGCACATTTTATCCCATCGATGAAAATAAACTTGAAAATTCGAATTTCAATGATAAACAATGCGTGAAATAGAAATAGATTAAAACTATGATTTAAGTATAAGAAAAAAACATAAGAGAAGTGAGTTTTTTCAATCACGCAGTTGCTATAAATAAAATTTATTCGAAAGCCAATATTACGTTCGTTGTTTCGTGACAACAATGTTTCCGATTGTTTAGGTTATGTCAAAAAACGTTTCGAGGCTAAACAATGCAAGGGGCACTTGAATCAATACATCTGTCCAATGTCCGTTATTCGGAGCAAAGTATGGTAAAATTTTCCAGATACGAAATTGCAGAAAGCGTTCGGCAGATATATTCGAGGTGAAGTAATCGCGAGAGCTCTGATCTATCGGTGAAAATAGAAGATAAAAGTGTAAGAAAAGCACGTTGTTGAAATCGGCTGGCGAATCAAGCAACTGAAGAAACAGAGAAGAGAAAAAGAAAAGAAAAGAAGAGGGAGAAACGTGCGCGCGCTTAGCTAGGCTGCGCTCACCGCACCGATCTTATTGGCATCCACGTAACTGTAGTGAGTAGATGAAGCGAGCGAAACGCGTGCGTATGATTTTCACCGTTGACGCCATCGACTCTCTCGGCAGGGAGGCTTGCCTTGATATCATGGGAGCGGTGGTTAGAGAAAAAAAAAAGAAACAAGGAACGTGGCGAGCTCCGTAGAGTGATGAATCATCGGAGCCCGATGTTTCCAGTCTGTTGATATTGGCTCGAGTTGAATTTCTTTTTCCATTTCTTTCTTCCTCTCTTTTCAGTCACTACTGTACATACGAATGTTTTTTTTCTCCCACGTTTTTTTTTTTTTGTAAATAAAATATATTTGGCTCGATCGAATAGCGATATTTTTCTTATAGTTCGCGGGTGCATCATCGTAACGCAGCTGGTGTAGCAAAACGCAAGACGGGAGTAAAGTATAAATAAACCCGTCCGTGGCCAGCTTACATACACACCCACCCCCACACACACACACACGCTCGATACGCACGAGTTTCCCTCTCTCTCTCTCTCTCTTCCACGAGCGATGTATACCAATGACAGTTCGAGAGCAAAGAAAAACTCGAACTTTTCATTTGCCTCTCATGCTCTCTTCTCCCGCACGTTGAAAGGCGCGGGTTATTCCCGAGTCTTTGCGTAAATGCAGAACATATTTCGTCCAGCTCGCGCGCGCGACCGTCCATATTCAGGATCATTGGGGAAGGCAAAGAGAAAGAAAGAATAGGAAGAAGGAAAAAAAAAATAAAATAAAAATAAAGAAAGAGCGAGTAGAAAATATGTATATGGAAGCGAGTGTCGGTGTGCGCAGATTACGAGTATAAGCGGGACGGTGCGGTGCGAGAGCGCGCGGCCGAGTCGGGCGACCAGTCAGTCAGCCAGCAGAGCCAGAACTCACGCGCTCGAAGAAGGCGCGCGTATATCCAAGGTTTTTCGAGACTCGCGTGAACGCGATATATAAGCATAATTATTAAATATAAAAGTTAATATATACGACGAACAAAAACATTATTTTAAAAATCACGAAAAACAATATAAAAATAAAGCAAGGACACTCGTGTTTCGTTTACGGGGATACACAAGTCACGGCGTGTCAAAATATACGATATATACACTTTATACTACTATAAGGCCCCGCGCGCTGCATTCGCGAAGCGTGTTTTTTTTTTTCTCTTTTCAACGTTATAACAGGAGTTTTCTCCCACCGCAGCGACGCTCGCGCGCGTCTTTCATCCCCACTTCGTACTCTCCCCACCCTTAGTTGCGATTTTGTTTCCCCTTCTGGGGTCGTACACCCTTCGTTCTCTCTTCTCTGTCGCATGACAAAAGAAGCGTGAAGGAAAAAAAAAAAAAAAGCCGTGAAAACTCAGCCCCGAAGGGGCCTCCTGCCTGATCCGAGGTTATAGATTTCCGTTTTCAAAGTTTCGTTTCGTTATATTGTGACATGGCAGCCGATTATGACGAGCTGTGTTATGTTTTGTAGTTGGAACTTTTGAAAGTGCGTGAATCACGTTGCGCTACGAAGATCGTATATTCTGTTTTGTTTTCGATTTTTTTTTTTTTGCGTCCTCGTCGCTGGTGGTGGTGTCGCCGTCGTCGTCGTCGTCATTGTCGTCGTCGATGCTGATGCTGCTCGATGTCGTCGGTTTCAATAACGGACGAGCCAGCTATCGCGAGGCAGTTTTCATGTAGCTCTCTATGATATACGCAAAGTATTTGAAACACACACATACACGACACACTAATTTTCTATTATTGAAAGAATCGAGAAGAGAAAAAATTAAGTATTTTACATTATAAATATAGATTTTCGTTTTTACGAGAGGGAATACGAGCCCACGCGCGCGGGGGTGCTCGCGCGAGTGTCGCGCTCTGTGTCAGCGCTTTAATCTCTGGCTCTCTCTCTCTCTCTCTCATTCTCACCCTTTCATTTCACTGTGATCTCTCGTGACGCGACTTTTTAAATACAATATTGCTTCTGTTTTTTTTTTTTTTTTTTAAATTGAAATAATGTCGCGTGTGTCGTTAAACAAGTCGCAGTACAGCCAGTACGGCTCGCGACGAGTCAGGAAAATTAGCACGGTGCGTTTTGATTATTTGTTTTTGTTTTCTTCGTTCCTTTTTTTTTGTTTTGTTGTGTGTACCATATTATTATGATGATTTTATTGAGTGTCTACGTTGGTTTTTTTTTTTTTTTTTTTTTTCAACGATGTGTTGCGTATTGTGTGCTTGTGTCTGCTTTTATAGTGCTCGAAGCGGATTTACGCCCATCGAAATGCTTCTAATTCCCAATTTATCGTAATACTCTCACGATATATTTTGCTTCTCGCAAAAATTAGTCGTACGACGCAACGACGTTAAATAACATTCACGTCATCGTAACATTTATACTATTTCATGTTTTTTTTTTTTTTTTTTCAAATATATTCCAATACATTATCATTTTCTCCGGCAATAAAACGTGAGCTGTGAAATATGATGCGGTGACCACGTGACCAACCTTGACAATCGCGATTATTCAAACGCGTTTATACGCTTCACCGTGTTTCGCCGCGAAACCGCTCGTTTTTCTCGTTTCAAATTTTTTTTTTTTTTTCAACATTTTCTTTCTTATTCTCAAATATTGAAATCAAGTCCGAGTTCTGGAATTCGCTGATACAATAAAAATCAAACGTTTGCTACAATTTTCTGTGAATCTTCTTATCGTGGATGTTGTGGAAGTGACATTTTTTTTTGAGTCAAGAATCTACTTTATTTTTTAATACAGTGAAGTTTTCTGACTGCTGAACGATTGGTGTTGTTTATTTTTTTTTTTTCATTTTCAGACATCTGTTTACCGATACCGTGAATTTTATTTTTGTCTGTACATAAAATCTGTGAAAATTTTTATTTCGTTCGTTTTTTCGTTCGTGCTTATAAACTTGTGTTTCTCAAGCGCGTCCACACGTGGTTCGGTTATGTTTCCGCGAAAAAAAAAAAGTAAAGAAAAAACTAGGCGAGAATGCTCGTAAAATGAAAATATATTCTCGAGCTAAAATTGTTCGAACGTTCCAACGGTGCAAGGTCGCTTAACCCAAGAGGCGAAAACTCTTGACGCGGAGGGATAAAACACATTTGGTGCAAAGCGTCCCGGATTACCATGCCTCGTAAAGGAACGCCGCGATGCTTCGCATTATTTACTCGCGGCCATTACGGCCGCGAGAGGGCGATCAGCTGATCGCCGTCAACCTTCGCCCCGCGGGGCAAGCCTTGGCGCGCGTGTACAGTCATCCAACTTCAACAACTACATTTGAATATTTGTTTCGCCCACCTCTCCAAAGGGTGCGTAATGCAAGGGTCGTATAGTCACGAACAAAAAGTCTGCGTGGCGTCGTTAAGGGAAAGGGGGGCGGGGGGAGCAACGAGAACATCGTTATATTTTTCTCGGGATCTAATGTACCCTTGACATTGACAAATGCTTATTATTTTATGCACAAACGAAATAAAACGTTTCGTCAATAAATTCTTCCATTATGTGCTTGAGAAAATATAATAAATGACCTGTTGAGTGTATCGCTAATATTGAAAGAGCACTTCTTCCGCTTTTGGCCAAACTGACAATACTTTTGCTCATAACCATTTACAAAAATGTCATTTCGTGCTGAGCTTTTCGGTGAATCATTCTATACTTTTCTATACTTTTTCTAATTGGTGAATGCATTTTTAGTCAATTTACTTTTTTTTTTTTTTTTTTTTTTTTTTCAAATTATTCTACGTGAAAACGATCGGGGGGAACCGAGAAATAATCGACTTCGCTCATTCGAGGAAAAAAAAAAATGTATTCCAGTTATTTATAGCCGTTCAGAAATGTACCGCTGATCAATAAATTCTCATGAATTCGACGATTCAATTGAAATTGAATTTAATAAAGTGCTCGTTCGAAAATTGTGATAAAATTCGACGTTTCGTGTAAATAAAAATGTTCGAGAAATTGTGAAAAATTGGTTATACGAAAATATCGAAAAAATAAAATAAAGTTGAATTTTTCGGAACTTTTTGCAGGCTATTCGTGGAACTCTTGATCGGTAATACGAATTCGACCGAATGTAAACAAATATTAAAGAAAAGTTTTTTCTCAATAGAGGTTATCTTTTTCAGCAATGAATATTCCAGTCATTTTGTTTGAGAAGCAAGCTCAATTCTAAAATACGTAAAAATGTTCTATTTTTGGAATTCTCATTATTGAATTAATGTGACTGTGCAACTTGAGCTTTCTCACAAGGGATTATAACTTCACGCTTCGTATATTAAATGTTTTGTCCAAACGAGTATTCGTCGCTTCATGTAGGTCAACGATCGACGCTTATCGCGCCGCAGCTCTCTCTCTCTTTCTCTCCCTATCTTCCTTTGTTTTATCCACACCGGTGAATTGCAAGGTGCGTGCACCAAAAAAATTATCAATTTTTTTGTTTCCCAGTAATTATGTGCTGGGAAGTGACCAAAATTCCTTACTTTTTGTACCAAAAAGTTCAGTTTTTCATCGAAAAATGTGAGCTAAGCATTTCTACGATTCGATGTTTTTAAATGGAAAATCTATTTTCATTCGGTTTTTTTTTTTTTAATCATTTATTGTTCCGATGAATTAATGCAAATTCGAAATTAATCGATTTCGAACGGTTCTAAAGTAATTGACAGATTCGTTCGGGTGAGAAAACCGAAGAAACAAATAGGAATTAAGTTTTTCAAGAGTCCCAGTTGAAACGAATAAAACATATTTGTGGAAGTTCATCTGGTACCGAGCAAGTCAAAACAAAAAAACTGTCGTGACTAGCGTAATCGGCTCAGTATGCTGAGTGTGTTTAACCTCCAAAGTTTAACCTCCTTCTTCGAGACAAATTAATTTATCCCGAACCTCATAAGTATCGAATCGATTTTACGAAGTCGTAAAAAAGTTCTTTCGATATTATTTTTAGCATGTATAGAAGTTTCGTTCGAAACTGTTTGTCAATATTTGCGAATTTCGTGTTTACAGAAGGGAAAACTACAGAAACGCATAAGGGACCCTGTTAAATTGGGAAATCTGTTTTTATTAATTTCTCTCAAACACAGTATTCTAAGGGCTTGAAATTTTGACAGGTGATTTCATTGATATCGATAATTGTATTCAATTTTTTTTTATCAATATCTGTTTGTTGATTCGATTACCAGATAAACTTCCTTAAAACTAACGGACGAATTGTTTCTGACTGAATTGCATTACGATAACATTTTTTACTCGAAAATTAATGAGTCCGAGAGAACACAAAGTTACTTAGAAAGTTAAATTTGCTGACGAAAATAGAGAGAAACGTTTTTCACCTGCTTTGAGTCACAAGGGCACGCTCTAAATATTCGAAATAAATTTGCACGCTTTTTGAGATTCCAAGAATGTTTGATTCCTCGTACGGTTCGTTGTATTTCACAAAAAAAAAAGCGATGCATAGAAAACTAGCTTTTTGTTCACGTAGCAAATACGAAATATGCCAATCGATAATTTTTTATTCACGCGTCACCCTCTAATCGACGTCTCAACAAGTCGATAGTTCGAGAATGCAAAAAACAAAATGAAAATTAATTACACGTCCGGAAAATGCGGGCTCGCTTTCGTAACGAACCTTATTTCACATAATTCTCGTTTGCCTCGCTCATTGGAAACAAAACGGTGTAGATTGTAGTGTGCGAGGTGCTTAGATGAATCATAAAATCGAGCGAAAAGTTATTGCAACACCTCGTTACGAAAACTGTTGCAATACTTATTTAAATTCCCGCCAAAAATATTCGACCACCGCTCCTCTCTCTCTCTCTCTTTCTCTCTCTTTGTTACGAGGAGTGCGGAGCGAATAAACGTATAGTAGCCGCTTGTTTCCTTCGACTCAACATTTACACGGCTCATAAAATTCATAGTTTTATGGTACTCACGATCGTTTTTTTAAATTAGCAAACATTATTTCTTTGTTAATAAATCCGAGAACATTCGCATCAACTGAATTATCATCAGTCTGTTGTTTTTTCGAGTCTCTCTTTCGTGTGTTATTCGGCCAAAAGCAGTAGTTCAATGTTTGTCCACTATAATGTCGTGGTGCTGTGTGTAAAACCGTCAGTCGAAAAACAATGCCCGATCGAACAAAAAAATGAATAAAAACACCGTTTAATCAATTGAATTTTAATTAATTTATACAGGAGTATTAAAATTCATACAAAGTGAAAATGGCGCAGTTTTTTTATTCGCAAAAAATAATAAATTCTGGTAACTTCGAATCGTTTTTCATTTATATTTTAACCTACAAAAAATATCGTTGAAAAACATACACAACGATGAAAAAATGTTTTTCTTCATTCTGTTTCAAATGAGCTTCGAATTGGCCATGAGGAAAATACGAATAAATTCAGCGAGACAGGGCAATGTTTTATTTTCATCTCGACAGCTCAGAAAAATTCATTCACATCGATTGTTTAACTTGATAAATGCATTTCGCTCCAGATAGTTGACATAATACGAATCAACTGGGTTGGGAAGTAATAGGAGAGTATTTAAGGTCTCCGAGCAAGTGAAAAACAAGATTTTTTTTTTTTTTTTTTTTTTTTTTCACGATCTCGCTGTCAAGGTGATCAGCTCGCTATAGATCTTTCGAGGCTTGCTGCATGTCGTAGTCTCACGTCGTAGAAATACGACGTACCAGGCATTTTCATTCTATATGTATACGCCTGAGATGAAAAATCACGATCTATTCACAATATTACCGGCCAAACCCGATTTCGTGATAAATATTATTCAACTTCATCCAAACGAGATGTGTGATCCTAACAATGCTCAACTAGTTTAGCTTAAAAAGTCGGCAGCAGGTCAAATTGGTTTTTCCGTAAAATTTTGTAGAAAAAATTAATTTCTCAAAATTTTTACGCGAAAAACTAGTTTGTCCGGGAAAGTCATCAGGAAAAATTAGTTTGCAAAAAATCGGCAGACGAAAATAGTTTTTTTTTTTTTTTTTTTTTTCCAAAAATTTCGTAGGAAAAATTAGTTTCTCAAAATTTTGATACTAAAACTAGCTTGTTCTGGAAAATTGTCAAGGAAAACTAGTTTCTCCTGAAAAAACAGTGGCCAAAACTAGTTTGTCCTAGAAATTTTCTAGGAAAAACTAGTTTATCCTGGAAATTTGATCGGAAAAACTAGTTTGTCCTGGAAATTCGATCGGAAAAACTAGTTCGTCCGAGATACGTAATGAATGAAATCATTCAGTCCCGAGATCGAGTCGTAAAATCGGGTTTGGCCTGTAAGACGTGTGTAATTGATACAAAATAAAGTGCGATTTATCAAATTGATGAGTTCGAAGCAGTCTGGTACATAGCTGTGATATTGGATATGGTTTCGAAGTTTGTACGACGAATAGAATATCCTAATCGTCGAGAGTAACTGGTTCTGAAACGCACTGACTCTGCTGCTTCGTTGCCATACATGAGTGTATTTATGTATGAGTTATTTCTTCGAAGATCAATTACTTCAACATTTATAGTTTAACTTTTATTATCTGCAATGCAAGACTGCAATAACGTGACGTAAATTAAAAACGTTTGATTTGAGAAATTGTATCAGAAGAATTTCAAATCAGAACAATTCGTCATTTTTATATCGCGAATAAATATTCATTGAACTTTTTATTCGATGCTGTCGTTGCCAGCTAAAGAATCTTCGACCAATAAGCTAATTGAAAATTTCGAAAAAACAAAAAGTGCAAACGTTTGTAACACGAAACACACGAACATCATTGTTTTTTATTCGATGAATCTCTGATTAATTGTGTTGCTTGATTGATTTCTAATTGAGAGACCCCATGCACGTTGGAATAGAATGTGTGTCAAGGATTGGTGTGTACCTTCGTTCATAGGCTTTTGATTATTATGTCGATAATGTTCCTCGCTGATACGTGCGCACATTCCTCAATAAGAAAAATAAGTTTTATTTTTTTTATTTTTTTTTTATTTCTCATCGAGATGTTTTTTACGAAATAACTCGATGATGAGTCAATCGTTTTCGATTTCATATATTCGTTTTTTCATTTGTTTTTTTTTTTTACTCTTCTGTTTATTATATCCATTTTTGAATTTACAGACGGAGAGTGAATACTCGGTCGAGGAACAAGCGAGATTAACGGGAGCAGATGGAGGAGTTGACGAAACTTCGCCCGAGGACGAGGGTGGATCTTTGTGCGAATATCACGACATTCCCCCACCCCCTGACGGGGGTTACGGATGGGTCGTCGTATTCGCATCTTTCATGTGTAACATGATCGTCGACGGTATTGCTTACACTTTTGGCGTTTTTCTCGGAGAATTTGTTATTGCCTTTGACGAAGGACCTGGCAAAGTTGCTTGGGTCGGCTCTCTCCTCTCGGGGATGTACCTCAGCGCTGGTAAAATATTTCAATTATTTTTCATTCTTATATCGAAATATCATTGATTATTGCCAATGGAATTTTGTTATTTTTGACTCACAAATTAGTCGTTCGTAGATTCTTGGCGAAAAAAAAAAAAACAAGAAAAAGAGAAACGTTCGTTCGCCGTTTTGTTTTGTTTTTTTTTTTGCTTTTTTTATTATTAGAGATTGTTTCATTTCATTCGATATAAATCTATCGTTTTTGTAATGATGCTGAACGAAAGAATTTTATACTTTTGTTTTATTCCTCAGGTCCTGTGGTGAGTGCCCTAACGAACAAATATGGCTGTAGAGCGGTCTGTATGGCTGGAAGTTTTATAGGGGCAGGGGCATTTGTACTTTCAACATTTTCGACATCAGTCAATATGCTCATGGTCACTTACGGCGTAATAGGAGGTAAATTTGAAAAAAAAATGGATTTTTTTTTCTTTCGTAATTTTGTAAATGATTCTACTCATGATTTTTAGTAAATAATTCAATAGCAGCTACAGTTCAATTTGAACGAAGGATTAATGTAAAAATTTCGATAAAAAAGATTGTATTTTTTATTTCGGTGCCAACTATGTGTTTTTCCATAAATTTGTAGCTATTATATGACTTTTATTTCGATGATAACTGAACCGAACATAATTATTCGTTATTTCAATAACTAAGATTTGATTTTATTTATTTGTATTCGTGATTTCTTTATTTTATTAAAATTCTTATTTTTATTAACAACTGACAGGATTCAAGAAATCGTCTGTTTGTGCGAAACTATTTATTTTAATGAAATACTTTCACGAAATCGATTATATTCAATAGCTGCTTTGTTACTTTTCAATGTTTACTTGTACCGAATCTCGGTTGTTGTTATTTTATTTTTATTTTTTATAATGATTTCAATTAAATTGTTTCTTTTGCATTTTATGTGAATGGAATAATTATTTTGAATTATTCTGTGTTAAATCGATGATTTTCATTTGTTATTTCAGGTATCGGTTTCGGTCTGATATATTTACCGGCGGTGGTGTGCGTCGGTTATTATTTCGAGACAAAGAGATCATTGGCGACTGGAATAGCCGTTTGCGGCTCAGGTTTTGGTACGTTCGCGTTCGCCCCGTTGGCCACCATGCTACTCGAATCTTACAATTGGAAGGGAGCTAATTTAATATTGGCCGGTCTTATTCTCAATTGCGCGGTGTTTGGAGCCATGATGAGGCCGCTCGAGTATCCAAAACAGTCCTCGGTCAAACCGCTTCTGCAAAGAATGGCTGAGGAAAAGAGATTTCAAATGGAACGGGGGAGCATCGGGGGCTCATATTTTATGGTACAATTGCCCGATGGCTCCATGGAAAAAAGAATGAAAATGCCGATAAACGTCGATCCTGGCGTTCATTCTAGCTTCAATTTAGATCAATTAGTACCTGGTAAGCCCCTAACGTCATGGCCGTTATTTATTTCTTCGTTTTTCATTTCTTTTCAAAGAATTGAAATATTTGACTTTCGAAACAATTGTTAAGTCACTTTCAAATGATTTTCTCATCTCTCGACACACTCGATCCTGCACACGAAAACGAGAATTCGTTTCTTCAAAATTTCACGAATTTTAATTCGTTAAGTTCAACGAAAAATCTGATTATTTTCTGCGGCATCTTTCGTGTAATTTTATTTTTTTAAATTAATTTTTTGTCGTTATTCATCAAGCTTTTATCCTCATTTAAAAAGAGAATTCATTCCACATTCCTTATTTCTTGAAATAAAGAAATTTATTATCTCTCAAAATGCTGAAATTAGTTTTTTAGAATCGATTAATAAAAAACTTGAAAAAAAAAAAAAAAAGATTTTTTCGTCTTTTCGATGGTCAAATATTTCGCACGAATTGTCACGATCGATCGCACGGCCTTAGGCACTCGTTATGACAAACGAAAGTAGGGTAGTTACGATTGAACGTATAACTCTAAAGGAACGCCTTTAACACCAGTACCGACGGTGCCGACATTGCCGACGATCTCGGAGGTCAAAGTCCAGGAGCATTCGTCAAGCGGAGCAACGAGCAACAGCGGAAGTTTGGATCAGCTAAAGAGTTCCGTTAAATCAAAGAGTCGACGTGGAATCGACGACGCCAAAGACGCTAAGGATGGAACTGACAAACTCGAGAGTGAATTCAACAAACCGGTCATACCGAGGAATGCATCGCAACCAGCGTTCACCACTCACGTTCAGGGCTTACCCAAAAATGGCTCCGTGCCTTTCTTCGATCGTATAAGAAAAACTAGCACCGGCGAACGCTACAAACCCAGTCTCAGCGCTATCAAAAATTCACGAACCACTCTCAATTCCAACGGTGACATTAGAAAAAGTTTGCATCTCAGATTATCCACTAGCAGCATGCTTGGCTCACGAAACAATAACACCGAAGTTGATGTGAGTATTTCCTTCCATCATTTTATTTTTCAAGACTATTTTTACTCCTCAGCGGTTTCGTTACTTGTACTTTCAACATTGCTGGACCGATGAGAGATTTCATCTCATCGTTACAGATTCAACTGCTCAGTTCGATGAATAAAAACTTGAAAATAATTCGGCTGCAACGATTGTGCTCTGAAGCGAAAACAGAAAAATAAAAAGTCAAAATTAAATAAAATCATTCATCTCGTACAAAAAAATTAATTTTGTGAAGATAAAAAAAATTTCAAGTCTTTATGCCTTTTAAATTGTTCGTGGCAGATTTTGTTTTAATAAAATTATTAGAAAATGCCATTCCGAAAAAGACTTGATTTTGAGGCAATTTTTTTATATTGGAAAAAAATATTGAACATTTGGAATAGAAAAGCTTTGTCACGGTGATTCGTTCGTTTCATTTTTGAGCGAAAATGACCGATTTTTTCTCTCAACTTTGATAAAAAGAATCTGAATTAACCGAGAATCAACTTTCCACGATGAAGCTTGTTTCAGTGGTGCTATAAAATGCCTACTTTAATTTTGGCACACGACGCAGCCAATGAATTTTCTTTGTTCGAAGCTCCTGTCATGAGAAACGTTGAACCCGAGCAGAACTCATGAGCATTATCACTTTCGTTCTTTTCATTTCTGTAAATACTCGGAGTCAGCCAAATTTCCAGACATTTGTCTTCAAATCTTGCATGAAATTCAATCGCTTCAAAACATTGTTTTTTGTTTTTGTTTTTTTTTTCAAATGCAGCGATTGTAAATAAATATTTTAACGACTTTGAAGTCGATCAATCATTCTTGTTTTCGATAATTCTTGTTGAAAAAAATATTTCCGGAAAACAACGTTGTCTCGAAATCTAATTCTATTCCTGAGTTAATGTTTTGTTTTTTCTTTTCGTTCATTTTTCCAAAAATTTTTTAACGGATGCCAAAATTGAAGGATTTCTTAGCTCCGAAAATAAAAGTTGTGCAATTTCTTTTGCGTTTTTTTTTTTTCAAGTTATTGCGAATAACGGTGACACTTTCTATTTTATTCTCAATTTTGTCATTTTTTTTTTCCAAATATATTCTTTCTTTTTGTATGATTTTTTTTTTTTTTTTTTTTTTCATTAAACAGTTTTCTCTTACAATATCAGAAAATCTGGTAAACACGTGCCAAAATTCTTGAAATATTTCGAGCATTTAAAAATAATTTCGAGTCAAGACATATATGCCTTTGAAACGACGTTGCAGAAACAAAACGTACAATTCGAGAATGACTTGAACGTTCGGACCGCAATTTGGCTCGGGAACAAAGCTTTAGCTCATTTCGGTAACCATGATATTCGTCAAATTGCAAATATGTTTTTGCTCTTTTGAAACGAAATTCCGCAAAAATTCTGGTCTCCAATTTGTAAAATGATATTCTCTGGAGATTTTGAAATATGAATCTGTCACGTGACCATCTCATTTCTCAATTATAATCATAAAAATTATGAAAATACATTTTTTTAAGGATAGCACGTTTGTCGCGAAGGCAAAAAATTGAATTCGATTGCGAATGAAAATATTTTTGATTAAAAAAAAAAAAAAAAATAGAGTAATCGCATGTAATTAAATTTTCTATTTAGAAATCCATCGATTTTTTAGAGCATTTTGCGTGCACGAATCGTGCAAAAACCAATTTCAATGAATAATAATGAAAGAATTGTGTGAAGTTTTAGTGCGTTATTAAATTTGACATTTCACTTTCAGGATGGCGAGAGCATTACATTTACAACTAGCAAGTCGAGCATTCCTAAAGAGAAGGCCTTGATCGTTCGTCCACTATCGAGAAAGGATATTTTTTACAGCGGTAGCGTGGTCAATCTTCCTGAATATCAGAGTCAAAAATCTTTGGCAAATTATCGTCAAAGTGTTATATCTTTGCCGAAATCAGTCAGGGGCGATGTGAGAGACGGTGATGTTGAAAAAGCTCCGCAACGTAAGTCGAAAAATTAATTAATTTTTTTAAACGTAAACTCTACTCCGAGGCTTTAAATTAGGGTTCGTTAAAAAAAAAAAAAAAAAAAAAAAAGTAGGAAGAAAGAAATTTTAATTGTGCTTTCTCTGCAGCTGTTCATAAATTTCTCAATAATTGATTCGTTCAAATTTATTTTTCAGAACCTCTGTGCCCTTGTTTGGTATTACCCGAGTCATTCAAAGAGGCCTTAGCAACCATGATGGATATGTCATTACTGAGAGATCCCGTTTTTCTGTTGATCGGTATCAGCAACGTATTTGGAATGGCAGGATTATATGTACCTTTTGTATATTTGGTAGACGTTGCGATCAAAGATGTAAGTATCGTCGGATTCTTCGTTGTTTTCACAACAGCGTTTCGTTGAACGTAAATATTTTCTGAACAACGAAATTCAATTGAACGAATAATATTTACAAAATTCGATTTATTCCAGTTCTGTTTCCAACAGACAAGTCCCACCATTAAACAGAAATCAATAATAATTTGCAGTAATCTTTTAATATTATCGCAGACGAAACTGTCAGAATCATTCGAAAAGATGATTTTTTTGTTGAAATGTTTCTTCATATTTTTTTCATAACTTATTTTATTATTGAAGATTTTTCATTCGAAAATACCGTTGTGATGGAAATATTGCGTTGTATTGTAAACGATTTTGTTGTTGTTGTTGTTGTTAAAATCCTTCTTATTGTTTTCAGGGTATTGATAAAAATTCGGCATCCTTTCTTTTGTCTATTATCGGTATAACGAACACTGTAGGACGTGTCGCGTGTGGCTACGTCGCCGATTTTCCTCAGGTCGATTCTCTTCTGCTGAATAATATTTGTTTAGTTATTTCAACAATCGCCGTTGCTGCAACCCCACTTTGCCATACTTATCCAGCTTACATAGCCATGAGTATTTTCTTCGGTATTGCCATATGTAAGTAGCATTTTGTGTCTCCCTTTTTGTTATTTCTTTTATCGAACATAACTCTATTCCGAATAGAATTAAGTAATTTTGCATTAATATTGAGTCAAAGTTAATATCAATTTTTTACGAATTATTCATTCTCCAAACCACTATTTTATCGCTCATTCATTATTATCATTATTTTGAGGGTAAATGAATAAAAAAAGAAATGGAAAAAAGTGCATGAAAGTGCACACTTTATTCTTCGACCAAAATGTACATTAATATCGGAAATATTCTAATTATTGATTCAGTTCAATAGTTTTGACAAATAACAACAAAAACAAATGATTGTGTTTATTGCTTTTTGTGAAATGATAAAAAACTTATTTTTTTTTTTCTTTAGCCGGCTACATTTCACTGACGTCGATTATTCTGGTCGATCTTCTCGGTTTGGATAAATTGACCAACGCTTTTGGGCTCTTGATTCTATTCAGAGGTGCAGCTGCCATTATCGGATCTCCTCTTGCCGGAACTGTTTACGACGCGACTGGCAGTTACAGTATTCCATTTTTCATGGCCGGTTTCTTCTTTTTCTTGAGCGCCGTTACGAGCTTTATGGCACCTGCGATGAAACGCTGCACCACGCCACAGGTACGAAACTAATTTCGGTAAAGCTCTCATCAAATATTGCAATGATACGGAATTCTTGGGACGCTTGATTTTTCGGATAATGAAAAATCTTTTTTCGTAGCAAACTACAATTTTATTGAAAAATCGACAAAGCTTACACTATTGTTAAAAACTCAAGTAGAAAATTGACAATTTGAATTATTCGCAACTCGTAGTTTTTCACGTTTTTATTTGTACGAATTGGAATGACTTTTTTTCACTGTAAAATCTTCACTTCATCAAAATTCTGTGCAAATTCTCAACGGTTCTATTTTACCCTCCCAAATCATGAAAAAAATTTCCATTCGTCGTTCTTGTCTAGAGTCTTAAGAAGACAAATTCGGTATTTGCCCGGCATTATCTATAATGGAGCGATAAAATCATGAATTTCGGATCCTAAACCAGAAGCAGAGAAACTTTTACACGCTACGAGTCCCAACGTTGATTGCGTAAAAGTTTCTTAAGCTCTCGTTCTAAATCACCCGCATTTGTTCAACGAAATAGATTTTTTTTCTTCAAAGTCTTATCATGCAAAATTCGTTCGTTTTACGAGGCTCGAAGAATAGATTCAACTTTTGTCCCTCGGGATTTATAAAACAATAGTACGAAGAAGCTGTTCAGCAAAATTAGTTTTCGTCGTTTCATCGAGTATTTTTGGGGGGGATTTACTAAAATAGTTTCGTTTTTTTACAGACTCAACCTGTGATACTAGACACCTTAACGCCGATAGACGAGGACATTGAGGAAGAGAACGAGGACGATATTCCCGAGATAATTGAAACGGCACCGTCGCCTTCGGATCCACCGGAGAAAGAAATAAAGCAGATCGAATCGGTGTTATAATGGAATAATGACGAAGAAGAAAACAGAAAAATAAAAAACACCGCAGCGAGAGAGAAGATTTGTGCCCATCCAACGTTCAACTCCGAGCCAAACTCGCCTGCGAGTCGAGGAACGAAAACTTGTGTATTGTGACGAAAGTTCCGAGGCGCTTAAGGTCCACGAATCATTCGTAATTTTCGTTCGATAATTGAAAAACAAAAAAAGCACAAGGCGTGATGATGGATCACGAGATATTAAAGAAAACAAAAGAGGCCGCAATGAAAACGCAGAAGTACTTTGGAGATCGAATTCGCGTGCGAAAGATTTCCCAATTTAACAAAAAAAAAAAAAAAAACAAAAAACAAAAAAAAAAAGCTGACTGAATGAAAAAGGATCGGAGAGACCCGATGTGTCTTCTTCCTCGTGACAAAATCGTTCGTTCGTCGCTCTTCCGGCGCAGAGTCATTTCGCGCAACAAATTAAGACAAACATATTTTTGTTGTTGGAAGAGTTCGAAAAGCCACAAGCAAAAAATCGAGGCAAAACATCGCGATCGACGATCGGTTTTGTTCACTGGTCAAAGTCAAATTGCCGAAAACAAAAGCTACAAACTCATTCGGAGGCTTAATCGATCGATTAACGTTTTTTTCAGTCGCGATACGAAAATTCGTTTCGTTCGAGTAAGCGAAAAGGAAACAAAAAATTGAATTATTTTATCGTCAATATAATTCTCCCGCCGAGCACACGCTTGCATCGCGTTTGTCAAGAAAAATCTATTATTATATATATACAAAATATATATGTATATTTGTGGCTTGGTACAAAAAGCGAAGACTTTCATTAGTTTCTTCAATTTCTCAAATTCCTCGCTTTTTGTAACGAGCTCCGAATACATATTTCTCGAAAAATATGCTACAAATGTACATAATCGAAAAAAGAAGAGTGGATGACAAATCGTTATGAAAATATGAAGCACGTCGTGTGAATTAATCGAAAAGAAGAAGAAAAAAGGATTAAAAATAATATACGTGTGTAGTTCGCGCAGCAAGCAGGGTGTACTTTTTTTGTTTGTTAATTTCTCTTTCTTTTTGTAAATAATATTAAGCAATTTGTAATATAGCTCGTAACAAAGCCGACGCTAAGATTAGTTAGATAATTGCAAATCGCGCGATATGATTTATACACGCGGGAACATAACGGATTCCAATGTTCCATTATTATATTTATATACTTGTACGTTTAAGCGCTTTCGACTACCGATTTCTTTGTAACTCCAAAACGTTTTTTATGAAAATTTATACCGTGTCAGCCGCCACCATCAATATCGTGAAGTTTAGTTCAGCGATTTATGAGTCCCTGAAATTTTTTTTTTAATCATCTTTCGCGCGTAAGACAGAATTTTATTCCATCACAGAACTGTCGATTGAGTGTTTGACGAAAATTTGAATAAGCTCGTTCGTCCTTCCAACGTCCAAAGTTTTTCGACAATAAAAATGTTCGGAATTGTTAATTGTTTAATGGGATAAAAACTGCACTTCAATATTGATTGCTTTTTTCTGTCGTTTCTTAAAATTTCTTATAAATTAATCGCTAAATTGCGAATCTGACGCCTTTTTTCCATTTAAATCTTCGACATTCAAATCTTCGAGTTCACAACTATTTAAAGCCGGCTGAATATTTCGAAACTATTGTTCGATCGCTGAAATCGAAATTCCGATGAAAATCGTTTGTGTCCACCCATTCTCGTGCTCTTTACTTGTCCCCACTGGGTCTGTCGACCCGGCCCACCGCAAAAAAAAATGTAGTTTGAGCGTATAAACATAGTCGGATTGGAAAACCACAAGTTTTTCACTTTTCTCGGGTCCCTCAGGCCCGACAGTGCACTTCTAGGCTTACCGATCGATGAAAACTTTAAAAAGGGTCTGACAGAAAAAAACTCATGAGACTTTCGGACTCGAGATTCGATCCTGAGTTTCGTATTCACGGTATTGATAATACACGATGGAAAAACTTTGTATATAAAGATCGTCGTAGGTAAATTTGAATCAACGCGTGCTACACAAAAAGCTCCGATTAATATTCTCGTACTCATACTTAATTATTATTAGAAAAAGAAAAAAAAAAATAGAAAAAAGCTAAACAAATTTGTCAATGGAAGTGTATAATTTGTATTTTTTAAGCTCGTACGACTTTGTTTGTTCGCGAAGAGAAGAAGCCACCGTATTATTCATAAGTCAAATAATGTAAGTTTAAATTAGAGTTAAAGGAACAAAGAAGCACACATCTGAGAACTTAAGATTATTTTTCAAAGAATTGATATATAAACGAAAAAACAATGAGACGAAAAAAAAAACGCGAAAAATAGTTTGAAAAAAAAAAAAAAAAAAAAAAAAATGACAGAGGAATGGGCAAAGGCTGATAGTGAAAAATCAAATACGTTAGTTTTGAAATATTTCTCATACTACTTTTTTTCCGCAATCGTCTTTTTATTTTCTTTTTCTCATTTTATTGTTACGCCATTTTCAATGATTTTTATTATTCATTTACACGGTGGCCGTCGTCGACCAACTAAATATTTATTTTTACGTATGAATTTTTATTTTTTTGAGATTTTAATATTTTTTTTTTCTCGTATATCGGAACGAGACTCAGGACGATCGCCGATACAATTTTTCGGACGTTTTTAAACTGTCGTTCGGAATAACGAATATAGAAAGAAAAAAAAAAAAAAAACAGAAGATTAAAGGGGTGAAAAGAAAATCGTGAAAAAGCCGCTCGATCGGAGTGGGATCTTCGAACGTTAAAACTCGACAAAGTTTTTCAAACACCACGGTCGCGATCACACATGTGAAATAATTGTTGTATGTATATATATATATATATATCGTAGAAAAATGATGTACGCTCGCCTACGAAATCACACATACACGAAAAAAATGGAATAACGAACGGATCGAGACGAAAGAGAATGATGAAAAAAAAATGAAAAAAATCGTGAGAAACGTAGTTGAAAAATTGTTGTAAATCTTGTTGAAACCTCGAATTGCACACATTGTAAATAAATTATTAGAATAATCACAACGATCGAAGGATTGCGCGCTTTCGTGTACGAAAATTCGAAAATCATTGTTTTTCGAAAATAGTCTGTTCATTTTTTATTTTCATTTTTTCAAGAGCGACGAACTGTCTGCAATTCTTCGACATCGTTCTCAAATAATCATGGAATTCATTCAAATTTGTTGTGCACATTTATCGACGCGGTTCGATAAAACTAAAAAAAAAAAAGAAAGAAAAAAAAAACGTTTTCAACGTGAACGCGCGTAATCTTTCGACGAGGATTCATAAGAAGTGATGATTTCGTGAAAATCATAACGAAACAGAAATAAAAAGGAAACAAAAAAAAAATAGCGCTATTTGTCGAGAGCGGTTGGAAACAAATGGAAAAAAAAAAAAATATTATTCGTACAAACCGCAACGAGAACAAGAGAAGAGGCCGAACGAGAGTTATCATTTGCCTCTTAACGACTTAATTAATTAAATGGAAATTATAGCAATGACTATATACAGAAATAAAAAAAAAAAAAAAAAGAAAAACAGGAAAACAGATTCAAGAGGGAAACATGAGAAAATAATTTCTTACTCGTATCTCGCGTTATTCGCTGCGATCGTATGAATTACGCTAAGAATTATTCATAAATATTCAAAACAATTATAACGTTTGCGATAATTGAGCAAATGTGTAATATAAGTTAATAAGAATAATTATCATCGGGGCTAATAAGCACGCCTATTTAAAGATACGAAGAAAAAGAAGAAGAAAAATAAAGCGTAAAGAAACGAGACAAAGAAAATGATGAAAAAAAGAAAGAAAAAAAAAAAAAATGGTTAAAAAAGATGAAATATGTCGCGCATACTCGCCCACGCCCACACGCGGTACTGAACCTGTTGAATTATATTAAAGATTTCAGATAAATAATAAAAATATAAAAATAACGATAGCGTGGTGCGTGTGTGAGTTTACGTGTGTGTGTGTGTGTGTGTGTGTGTGTGTGTGTTTGTGTATGTGCGTGTAAAAATGTTTTTGCGTGCATGAGAAAAAGATATCCGAGCAAGATTATTGTGCGTCTGAAATATTGTGTAATTCTGTATAGATAAAAAAAAAAAAAAAAGAAAAAAAAATGCGTTATAAGTGCGCCTGTGCCGCGTGCGTGAGTGTTCGATCGCTTGTTTTTTCGAATGTAAATTAACAACAACAAAACACACACACACACAATGAAAAGAAAAAGAAGAATAAAAAAAAGTTATATTCGCGTGTGCACGCGCTCTTTAAGCAGAAATAAACAAAAGAACAAAAAATCTACTACTACGAACGTTATTTTTTTCCTCTCTATTTTTTTCATATTTCTTTTCATTTACCAATCGATTTATATGCGAGTTATTGATATAGACGGAATTATGAGGCAATGTCGGTTACTCAATTGATTTCATCGAATTCCTTTTGTATAACTGCTATCCTCTTTGGTTCGAACACAGGAATCTTATGAATTTTGACAGGTTCGAATAATCGACTCGTCCTCTCAACGTGCTTATCGAATTGGCCAAGACAATAGTCGTTCAACGATGAAGAATGAAAAGATTTTCTCTATTTTTTTTTTTAGTTTATATTATTTTTTTCGTTTTGAATAAATTTTTAAATTTTTTTTCTCATATAGGTGCGTCTGCGAACTTTTGGAATATTTTTTGTTTCTTTAGTTTATTTGGGGATTTTGTTCGGTGCACTCAAAATTTAGTTTGTTACTCGATCGATATATTTATTCACTGATTTTAATGTGTTTGAAAAAATTACCAAACGATGCTCACACCAGAACATTACGGATAACACTTATTTTTTCGATTGAAATATGAAGAACGAAAATGAAATGTTGTCCGTGAAAAATGAATTAAAAAACATAATAGACTTTTCAATTCTGGGTAAAAATGAAAGGGCTGCTCTGTAATTTATTTGTATAAATCAGCAGACGAAAGCGAGCTGCAAATGCACTTGCGAGATCATATAATCATAAAATATATCGGTGCGCGATGTTCAATGAAATGACAGAAATCATGAATCCTGTTAATTGATTTTTTGTGCAAATTCGATCAGTTATATTTCTCTAAAGCAAAGAAACGAGCGATTCAAGAATATTATCCGAAGGTTCGCTAATTTTTTATACATTTTCTTTCCCTGCTCCTATGCTTCTCTCCTTCGATCTTTCTTATACTTTCTCTTCAGTCGAATTTTCGATTGGTTTATAATGTATTGGTAATGAAATAACGATATAAAACCATCACGTTGACCCCGAAGTGAAAGGACAGAACAACTTTTTCTATACAAACGAACGTATCGGGCACAATTCTTCGTATATACATCGATTTTATTAATTTTTTTTTTCACTCATTCGCGTAGCCCTGTTGTTGCGGCGATGTCACTGTTTTTGGCTTACTTCTGACAAAATCAAGGTCCTCGCAAAAGTGAGGTTAAGTCGATCGTTCGTGTTTCGATACTCGGTCATTTTTCCGTTGACCGATCGACTGGGATAAAAAAAAAAAATGTTTGCCGATTTTCATCACTTTTCTACATTCGATTGATTTGATACTTTCTTCCGATCGGTTTTCACCTATCGGAAAAGTCACGTTTTTCGACATCTCGAAACGGTCAACGCGCTCGAATTCATGACCTTGAATCTCAATTAGATCAAAATTTTGACATTTTTTCGTACATACTCGAATGTTTTGTTTTTTTTTTTTTTTTTTTCATTTATTTTTCGTAATAAATCTCGTGATTGAAACGACCACCGTGCAGCTGCAGCACCGGTATGCGTATCGATCCTAATTCATATGAGTTCGTGATTTATCGACCGATGGTAACGAAAACAGTGATAAAATATTGAATAAAAATATGAAAATACTTTCGAAAAATTTCAATAAACACAGTTTAAAAAAATTCACGATCCGTGGCTTTTTTTTTCACCACGAATCATTTTATTTCGCGTAAATAATGTGAAAAATTCTCAGCACAATGGGCCCTCGTTTTATCACACGAAAAAAAATTGTCCAATTTTTTCACATCGAAAATCTTCATCGAATAATGATGAATCAAACGAGACAAAAACATAAAAATGTGATTAATCAATTTGCTCGATTCCGTTCATATCGATCGTCGAAAGCCAGTGATCGAAAAATTTCAAGGCGATATATTTTATTATTTCTAAAGCAAAAGGATCCTCCGATGAAAAAGAGATTAAAAAATAAAACACGATTCGATATCGAATATCGAAATCATGCAGGCGCTCGCGATCGTGTGTCCTCACCTCGTTAAGTTAAGTTTTTTTTTTCTTCCTCGCTTTCCCAAGCAAAATAAATTCCAATGCCAAAGATTTAAGAATGCCCCTGCCTCTGCTGGTGTGCGGATTTCGAAAAATGCACTGCACTTTCCCGACGTGCTTGACGCGTAAGACTGCGTATGACATTGACTAACCAGAGGCAAACGAGAGAGAATCGAGAGAGTTTACAGAACCGTGAAAGAGAACCAGACATAATTCCGCCCCCTCCCGCTCACACCCCTCAATCCCCTGGTTTTTCATACCATATATACGCCAGTTACAATCCACACATTGGCACTCGCCCGAGCAGAGTTTGTTTCACGGTTAATTGCGCTCGTGATTACATCACGAGGTGCACCCACCAGTTCGAGCCTCTAACAGGGAGGCTCGATACCGCTTCTAATCCTCAACAATTTTCCTTGTTTATCGTTCACACTTTTCCGCACGACCGTCATTTTTATCATTTACATTATTCATTTTTACTTGTCGTTCGAGGATCGAAATCCTGTTTTTTTTTTTTTTCTCTCCTCAATATTTCTCTTTAATATCGACGTTTATTGCTATTTAGCAGCTGCACCGCCGAGTCTTACTGGAATGTTCGAAACGAGGAGGAAAAATAAAAATCGTAATCGAATCGCGATTTTCATCGAACCACATCGAGTCGATTTGTATTCGGTTTGGTCAGCGGTATGAAAAGTTTTGAAAAATACTTTTCGAGATGAAATAATTCGATTTTATGGAGAGAAAAAAAAAGGAACTCGAGTTTTGAATTTTTTTTTCGATTTCGAAATTTCGAAAAAAAAAAGAGAAATTGAAGTCGAATGAAGATATTTAGGACGATTTGTTAAATGATTTGAATAAATGAATTAAATTTTCAAAATAATGTACAATATTTCGAATTTAAAAATAAATTTTTAATTTTGATAAAAAAATTGATTTTTACTCTAAAATTAACACTTTATTTTAATAAAATAAATGAGAATTTTCGTATCTTTCGTGATCCCTCGGACGGATCATCGATGAAAAAATTTCATTTGATAATAATCATTGTTGATGCGTGATTCTCGTTTGAGTTATTGGAGCATGAGACACGATCAATCGTAGCTCAATGAGTTTGAGTTTGAGTCTGAGACGATACGAGGACTTGCGAAAGAGTTTGTCAGAGCGTGACATTTTTTTTTTAATCACAAAATCGTTGTAAAAATAATGAACAAAATTGTTTTTTTTAATTACCAACAAATATTCGGAGCTTCGCCAATGACGTTTCAGCTTCTCTTCGAAATTCGATTCTACAATTCGAATAAAATGGTTATCGATTCGCTCTCCGTATCCATTTTTTTTTTTTCAAATATTTTTCACCCCCCACTCGCATCCTGAACGAAACACCAATGACGATAAAGGTACACAGAGATGCCCCAATTTATGGCAAACATCCACGAGATCATGCTTTTTTTTTTATTCGTATACGTTTGGAAAAGAAAAAAAAAAAAATACGACCGTTACGTACGACCTACATCGATGACTAAATCTCTGAATATTCTTTCAACGATCATCGATATATCGCTTTATCTTACGCGACTAATCGATTGTAACAAAATCAATAAAAAATTATACGTTTTTTCCTATTATTTTACTCCAAACGATATAATGTTTATGAATTTACGTGATTATGTACAAAATTTAAACAAACATTTATAAAAAAAAAGTATTTTTTCGATTGTGATGAAATTTCGTCAAAATAAAAATTAAATTTTCATTTATTTATGTAGGGTCTGAGTGTGAGTTAGAGGAGAAAAGATTAAATATGAACAAAAGAATTGTTTTTATTAAATTAATACATGAATTGAACTATTTTGAAAATAATCTTGAAATCCTTTTTTATTAAGTCCTTTCCCTTCTCGCTGACTTGTTTATACTGCCTTTTTTTTTCTTTTTTTCCCACGCCTCAACCGTTCCGCTCTTTCTCCAAAACCCTCATCCCACATTTATTATTTTCTATTTATTTATTTACTCATTAAGGAGTTTCGGTACAAGCGATACAATGTTGCCATGCTAAACCATGTTAAAAAGACAAAAAATTGTCAAAAAGTTAAGAATTTTATAATATTTGGTTAACATATTCTTTAGAGCCAAATTTGACAATACAAATTTTTTCAGATTTTTCTTCTACACAGTTATCGAGTAATTGAACACTAAACGTTCACGTGTATAAGCATAGCGTATATATAGGTATACATTCCGGGCATAAGAAATCTGCTTTAATGCATAATTACTCGATAACTAAAGTAGAAGAAAATTTTGAAAAAATTTGTCTTTTCGTACTTGATGTTGAAGAACATTATCACCAAATTTCATTAATTTCTTAACATTTTGCCTTTTGTACTGAAACTCCTTAACTATTACTTAAAATTAAAAAAAGATTTTCCAACGATGAACGATCGATGAATTTGATAATCGAATAATTGTCAAAAAAGGGATGAACGTTCCAGCGCGATCAATTTATAAAAGCGAGCTGTTTCGTGGCAAGGGCAGACGGGCATTGTTCCAGAAAGTAGTAGAAAGAAAATGAAAGAAAAAAAAAAAAAAAACACGAAATTAATTCTCAAATGAGTGGTAAGCTGCTCCTCGGTCCTTAAGAGACTAATAAAATTCGTTTGGCATCGTGCCGCAGATTTCTGAGAGAGTAAAATCTGTCCGATCGACACTATACCATACGCGAAAACTCTTCCTCGTACATAGATCTTTTCGAATTAGCGTTAACCGCGGCTCTACTCCGGTTTGTTGCGATATATAATAAAGCGAAGAAAATGCTTGAGCTATACGCGCGAGGGTGCCTCCGCACCATTTATATCTATATTCGTCGACATATATATAGACCCGACCTTACTCCAACAAGAATCCGCAAGTCCAGGCTATTCGGTATCGCTGGTTAGACGCGAGTATAGCGAACTCCCGGTATCACTATCTCGCTGCTAAGAGGAACAACAAAACCAGGAAGAAATCTGGAACTGATCCAATCCTGCTGGGATTGTCGTACGTCTCCTCCCTGTACGCATACTCCGCATCTCAAAAGCCTTTCAGACAGATACACTCCGAATGATATATATATATAAATATATTATTCCGTACTCGTACAACGCAGTCCGAGTCAACTGTATTTACCACATTTTCGCATCAATTTTTTATTTTATACGATGATCGTTCATTGATCGTGCTTCGTTCGATTCAAAAAATCGATCGAATCGTTGCAGTTGCCGAATTAATTTTTTTTGTTCACCGATCGTGCTGCTTCTGATGGATTACGTTCGAAGATCAATAATCGTGAGACTCGAGACTCGATTTTAGCACGATTCACCGGTATTTTCACTCAAATTTTGCTTATCGATCTTGATTCGTCGCCGAGAGAAACAGCGCTCGAGGATAGTTGTCGGTTGAACAGAGATTTCATTGATATTTTCAGCTGAATTCTCGAGTTAACAGCAATCGATGAAGATAAGAATGAAAATCCTTTGAATGGACGTAACTATAGAGAATGAGTTGAGAGGCAATACGATATACTTTCAAAAATATCTTGAAAGTATAAACTTGATATATAACTTGAAAATTATAAATAATTGAAAGAAGAATAGCGTTTTTCTCGAAATGAGAAATTATCCGATTGACCTGAAATTTGAACCGCGAGTTCTCTTGAATATATCAACTCTGCAATGAAACCAGGATATTTTCTATTGAATGAGAATCGATGATTCGGCATTGAAAAATCGATCGTTTTTCTAGGCAAGAAAACAGACTTTTTTTTAATTCACAACTACGCCATTTCGTTAGATTTTGATATTTTTCGAAAATCCTACATCAGTGTACAGGAAATACCTTGCAGTTGAACGACAATTTTTTCCTTTTTTTTTTTGGTTTCAGCTACTCGATCGTCCGGAATCATGTCCAGCAGCGGAGGAACTTTTTTTTCTTGGCACTTTCGAAGGCAGCGCACAAGTCGCTTGGATCTCAATATTTTTCTATGAAAAAATTATGCAATATCGATCAAAATATAGCCGAATATATTCTCAATTTTTCAAAAAAATGAATTCAGGACTTATCTTCCAAAAAAATTTCCGAAAATCAGCCAAATTTTTAGCCTTCGCACTGGTTTATCACACGCAAAGTCGAACACCGAAAACGAAATTTTGTTGAAATATTAAAATATTTTGTTGCAGTATTAAACAAAATTTGTTCTCCTCCAGCTTTCAAAATTCCCAATATTACAACAAAATTTCTTCGTACCGAAACAACACTTTGATGAGACGATAAAATATATTGTTTTTCAACAAAATTTCCCATATTCAGTGAATCACCCATGGATCGAACGCAGTACAAGTCTGAGTTTGAGAAAGGCTAATGTGACATTTAACCCAAAAGATTCGCGAATCTTTCGAGTTCTGAGCACAACCGGCGTGGTATATATTTATATAGAAAGAGAGCAAGAGAGAGAGAGAGGGAGAGGGACGGAGCGATCACAAGGTAAAGTGCAGGCTAGACGTCGTCGAAATGTTCGGTGCACTTACGCACGTTAAACGAGTGGTTCGGTCAGGTCGCAAGCTCTCGCCGTGAAAGTTGGCTACCACGGTGTGTAGTTTTTCGCGGATTGCAGGAGGGGGTGGGGTGGGGGGGCATTAAATCCGCTAGTCTTTGGGTGTCCGGAGTATATATCGGGCGTTTCGTCGGCGTTCTCTGTTTCTGGCGATGTCGTTTAGGTGCTGCGGGCTCTCTGCCGTTTTGCCGCCCGGTTGGTTAGTTGCCGAGGCTTTTATAAAACTCACGCAGCGGGGACCAGACAGTGTATTAAACTCTAGGGGCACTGGTTGGATATAACGCTGGTTATCGGGGAGCCTGGTTCGCGGAGTCGGCACAACTTGCCACCGCAACGCGCTCCTACGTGCCTCCGCACAACCGCCTTGCTGTGTACAAAGTGTAAAACGCGAGAACCGGGTTTGTAAGTTTTCGTCGTTCGCGGTGAGCACAACTCGTAACTCGCGCCGCGAGCCTCATTCGTTGATCGCGATCATACATATATGTATATATATGTATATATATATTTCCTGTCTTTACTCACGACACGGATAAGAAGACGAAAACGCGCCATTTTTTTTTGTTTTTTTTTTCTCCATTTTACTTTACCTTCGAAGGGGTTGCGCGGAGGAAGAAAAGAAAATTGTTCGAATTTGGAAATACCGAAAGCAGCAGCAGCAGCAGCAGCAGCCGCTTAAACCTGTTGAAAGTTTTTATCCGTCCGCGTACGGAGAAGTGCGTATGCGTTAAACGCCTATTATTTCTGGCTTCGTGGGCCAAAAATTTTACATGTGTGCTCCGTTCTGTGTCAAGTTTTCATCGATTATTGTTCGATCGCGGGAAGACGAAAAAAAGGATTTCCCGATACCGGGATTCGCGGGACTCTTTTGGCGCCCTCAGCTTTTTCGCCTTGAACCGTTAAATGTACGTAAAGAAAAAAAAAAAAAAACAAAATGTGTTTACAAATCACAGTTTTTCAACGAGCTTTCCATCTCCGATTCGACTCATCGCTCCTCTTCCCGGTGATTCATTTCCCTTTTCATTAACTTTTTTGGTTTTTTTTTCCTCATTTCTTTTCGTGAAAAGAATATCTGTGGATACCGATTGAGTTTGCGATTCATAAAAAAAAGGTGAGTTAAATAACCAGTCGTCGAGAGAACGCGGAAAAAAAAGTCATTTCTTCTCCGTCGTACTCTGTGCGGCTTCGAAACTCTCAGACTTGGTGTATGTCGACAAAACCCCCCTCATTTCATACATATGTATATCTTTTTCTTTATTTCAAACTTTTTATGGCTCTCGATTATTTCGGACTTACTGAAAAAAAAAAATTTCCCCCTCCCCCCTCCCCCTCCTCCTCCTCCTCCTCCTCAACATGCTCCAGCTCACGATCTCGCTCGTTCTCCCGGAATTGCTTAATTTCCCGTATGCTTCTTTTTCATTTCTCTTACGATGATCTCTGCCGCCGCATGGTGCGCAACTACCGATGCGCGATAAAAATGCTCCGAAGATGTTGGAACCACGAGTAGTATTAGTACATCGTAAGCTTCTCGCGATCACGAACTCTCGGGCTACCACGTGGCCAAACCCGGAGACACGTGTTTCCCCGCCGATACTCGAGTTGTTAGCTTTCCGCGTTCACGTTCGCGCCTCGCTCGCTCGCTCGTTAACCGCTATACTTTTCGTGTACTCTCGTTAATCAAACTCTTATATATCTCGCACCTTCTCATCCAATTTTTCAGAGATCATATCATTATTTCTTCACGTCTCGCTTCACAAATCGTTCGTACTGGTTCTCTAATTTCTTTTTTTTTCTGCTGCTCTTGATACAAGATTTTTATCCTCAGAGAATATCGATTTCTCGAAATTTCGAGATTTGGCGAATAAAAAATTTCTTTTTCGAACGATTCAGTTCGATAACAGTTTCTTCGTTATCAATCGAATCGGCCTCTGACACCGTGAATTTCTCTTTATTCAAAAAACGAATGAAAAAAAAAAGAAAATTCGAGTGTTGCTGGAACGTAATCGAATCGATCGTGCTCCATTCGTTTAGTTTTTAAATAGGATAGATTTCGAGTGAGAGAACCGAGATCAAAGTCGATCAAAAACTAATTTATTCGATGCCAAAAGTGCGGTCTTCATCCGGATTGCCATTCGTGTCTCTTATCTGCTCTACGATTATCGTTGCATTCACTGCTATTTTTGCCTAATTCGTCGCGATCGATTGATTTTCGGTACGATTAAAAGAGCTTTTGGAGGCACGAAAAAAAACGAATTGGGTCGCACTCTTTGGCAAAACTTCGAGGTTATCGTAATCGATGCTTTTTTTTTTTTCAAGCGATTTGGGCGCGTGGTCGCGATGGTTCTGGAAATATACCGGAGCTCAAGATTACGCACCTTTACCGATAAAGTATCAAAGTTTGGGGTCCTTGAGTCACTTCGTCGTCAGAGCTCATGTGACCGGGCGACGTCACGTGCCGCGGCCCGAATGTAACTCTGTTTTATTCAGCGAGTTTTTAGTTTTTACAGAAACACGCTCAAAACGGTAGCTATTGTTTCCGGAATCGGGGAACCACATGTGGCGTGTACGAGTTGAATTTTTTTCGGCCCTGGAATTTTATTCGATCGAGATAACAAGTTTTTATCGCGTTATTTTCTATCACACGACGTGCTCTCCGCTCCTCCTCCTCCTCCTTCTTCTTCTTTTCTCTTTCGTTTCCCTCTCTTTCTCTCGCGCCGAAAAAATTCCTTCAACACACGGTATTTCGAGCCTATCAAACGTGCAGAAATCGCAATGAAATGGCGAGTTTGACTTTTTTTTTTTCCAACAAATATTCATGCTATTTCGGGTTCAACCTATTGAACCGCGAACGGAATTTTTGAGAAAATGTAACACGTAAACATAAATGATTCACGAAACACAGTATTCTCCTGTCTATCGCGAAACTATTTTCTACGATAATGTACCGGGTGGCCGATCAATTTGCTTTGATAATTCTCGCGAATTCGAGTTTTTAGCGACGAATTTCGTTACGACTCGATACCCGTTCTCTTCGATTTGATCTTTTATACATTTCATTTTTGCAAAGCTGAACGGAGTCCTCGGCGACTACTATCAAACGTTATTTCGTCAAAGCTGTTAGAGATGGAGCAAAAACTCATTGGACTGATCTTTCGAAGCGTGAAGCTTGTATTGTTTCTAAACTCAATCGCTGATCTCTAATATCGTAGTTTTGAGAGAGCGATTAGAGAAAAACTTCTGGTTTCCTGAGGCTCTCGCGTGCGTGTACAGGGCTAGATAAAAAGTCATTTTTTCGACTCGATTCGAGCCTCAAATTATTGAAAATCAAAGAACATCGTTTAAATCTTTTTTGTAGGAAATTCAATTTTCTACAACTTTGGTCCCATACATTTTTACTCTATCTTTCGTCCTTTCGACGGTATGCCCGAGGAAAGCGCGAAGCTCTGAAAAATCAAGCAACCGACTTGCTAGAAGCCTATCTCATCGCGAAATAAGTTTTCAATATGGAATTCAGGCTTGAACTTGAGTCCACGAGAACACATGTCCAGGCGACACCCTATATATTGAAATAATTTAGGAACTCGGACAAGATATGGCTTACTTTCGCGTTTATCTGCTTCTCTTGTCCAAGGACGTTGAAACGTCATATTAAAATACGTGACGACGACCGGTTCCCGATTGTCCGCGGAGCCCCCGAACCTCTTTTTTCCCTTCTCGGAGACACTTTTTTTTTTTTTTTCTTCATTCAGAGACTTTCTCAGATTCTTTTGATAAGGAGAATATAGTTTTGGCGAAGAGAAAAATAGCGAATTTCAAAGAGAGATAGAGAGAGAATCATGAATTCATTTTTTCACTTGTGAAAAGAATCGTACAATTTTATCAAACACTTCTCGAAATTGTGAAAATTGTGCAGACAAAAAAGCAGAATAAAAAATTACTGAAATGCACAAACCGAAGCGAAACTCGTGGATATTTTTGCGTCAAACTCGGTACAATTTTTCTACACCGATTCAAATCGATTTTTGTGACGTCGTATCAAAAAAATTCGGTTGTAAAGATAAGATACGGAGTGGACGAAGAAAACGGTAAATTCGCACGAAATTTTACTTTTTTTTTTTTTTTTCAAATGATCGACGATCTTTCAATATCCTCATCGATCGAATGTCACGTCCATCGAATAAGCACCTTCATTAATCTCCATTTGAGAAGAGTTCATCGAAAAATTGATTTTTCCCAAAATCATCGAAACGAAATGCTCCTTTTATTTTTTTCCCACTTTTTCTCGCCAGCAATATATGTTATCGACACAAAAAAAATATCGTCGAGTTTCCTGTCACGAGAAAAGTTCAATCATTTACTTATTTTCGCGAAAACAACGGGTCCGGATATATCGATAATTAAGAAAATGGTAGCCGAAAGATGCATGGAGAGAAAGGTAGAAAAAAGAAGGAGGGAGGAGGAGGAGAAGGAAGGGGAGGGGGCTGGATGAATTGAAACGCCTCGTGATACGAGCGAATGCTTGTTCGATACGAGGACAATTTATCTCCGTAGCTCGACGATCATTCATTCACGCAAATGTGGATCGTATACTGGCCGCGCAAAGTCAACAGCGAATATATACATATATATATATATCCGCGGGCATAAATAACATGGAAATCGAAGTGTCGCTTGTTGCCTGAAGTATATTAACGAATAGATGCATACATATGCATGATACCGATCGCGTACAAAGGTGTATACATGCAAATATGAGAATACAGTCGATTTCAAAAGGAATGCTTCACACGAAAATGATATTTTTTTATGCGACTTTAAAGATTCGTTGCTCCAAAAATTCGAGAGATTAAGAAAATAAAAAAACAGGAAGAATCTATCGTATTCAATTTTATTATCTCTCGAACGGGACTAGCTGCATCGAGGAACGATTAAACGCTCTCTTTGAATTACCAGTTGAAACAATAATTACGTTTCCACTCGTTGTTTTCGTGGCGATTGTATACGCTTACGTCGCCATGTTTATAGCTGTATAAATGGCTTGTTTCATATACATACGCGCTTAATCGATATGTATATACGTATAAGCTTCGCGACCTACGGATTATTAGTGGAAGTGTTAGTTGCACGAAGTCATGAAAAGATAAAATAAACGATGGGACACACAATGTTGATGTCGAAACTGACGTTACAGTTTGACGTTATCACAAGCACAAATTGGTGCGTTTCCGATAACGAGAAATTTTCGCTTGGTAATGACGACGGTTATTGGAAAAAAAAAAAACGAGTCAATTTCAAACGAGTCGTCGCTGATTGACTTTTATTGTTTTTTGTTTGTTTGTTTTTTTTTTTAAGATTCAAGCCCAGATTTTATCAACCATTTATTCTTGGTGAACATTGGCTCTTGTCGACGTCAGAGAGGTGGACTATCGTTTCGGGTTTTTAAATGTTTTTGCTAATCATTGGCGCCCGAGATTCGCCTGCATCATGCACTTCCGGAAACTCTGTTGTCGCCGATCGGTAACGACATCGAACGAGACGTTTTTATATCGAAGGAACGAAATGTTGTTTCGATTTCGGTGCTTTTTAGCCGCGCGTGTATTTGAAAGTGCTTTTTTGTCGCCACGTGGCAGCAGCCTATTCGGGCGATATTATTGCGATAAAAAAAAAAAATTATTTTATCGCTCGTATAACGCGACGCTTTCGGGCAGAAGAAAATATTTGCTTCGCGTATTTACTTTTCAACATTTTGTAATTCACATTTGTCGTGGAATAGCTTTACGATAGTTTTGAGATAAATGAATAACGGATCGTCTCTAGAAGAAGGAAAAATTTGAGGCTGATGTTAGCTTCGTTAAAAAATTATATTATTTTTAGTGCGACGCAACGAATCGTTGCTTTTTCAGATGGCTCGGAAGAATTCATTTGAAAATTTCCTTCTGTTTTGTTCCTCGTTTACTATCCACGGCGATACGCTGATAACGATTCGTATTATCCATTAGGCTAAATATGTTTTATCCGTTTATCGTTGAGCATCGATCCGTTCTAGTCTTCGAAAAATAATCGAATTTTCTTGAATCATAAAACGACGATCTTGTTTAGTTATTTTGGAATTTTTTTTTTGTTGCCAGTGAGATGAAATTTGTTACGAAAATAATAGCGCTATCGTGACTGATTTGAAGAATTCGTAAACTTCAGTCTAGACGATCGAGGCACCGCGGTCGTGATGAGAATAAAAATTAAAAAAAAAAACTGAGCCACATGTGCCAATTCGATTTTGATTGACGACGTCGCTATTGGTTCAATCGTTTCGAGAATATCATTCGCGTGGCTTAAAAAATGGCCTAAATATTATAAAAATTATAAGCCCTCCCGTCTCTATATAAAGTAATCGGTCATCCGAATGAGGAACGAAGCGTTGAAATAGTACAACAAAATCGTTCGTTGTCTGGTTAAACGAATCAAAAAATAAATAAATATTCAAGTATACGAAATATCGACTTATCTAATCTCCGCCGCAGTTTCGGCTTCGTTTTTGTTTTGTCACGAGTGTATAATATACATATATATATCGTTTCATATATTTTTCATGCATCAACAATGATACTGCGTACGTAATCCTACTTGTCCGGAGAATCGAATGTTGCCAAATTCCACAGTTCTCTTATGACTTCTGATAAAACTTGACTAAAAAAAAACTTTGAAAACATCGAAATTAGATAACGAAGTGAAGAGATCTCTCGCGGTACAGACACCGAAAGAAGATGCTGGCAAATTTTTTTTTTCATTCAGTTTACACCAATAGGATTGCACATTACTGAACAAAAGTGCTGTCGATTCTCGAGCGGATCATTTGACGTTTTCTCTTTTTTGTATACTTCCAATCTCAAAATGATCTAAACTTGGCTCCCTGTACAATGACTGTATATGCACGAGTACATGATGTAGGTAGGCGGATGAACGATAAGAGCGGAAGAAAGCGCATCCCGAGAGCGGACTTTGTCCGCGAGCACGTGCTGCTCCGTTTCAACTGTCAGAGTTGTAAACTCGTGATGAAATCATTGCACTAAACTAATATAAATATATATATTTTTTTTCTGACTTATGTACACGATTTTTGGCCAAGGAGTGTCCGATTTATAGGCACAATTATTATAATTATAATTGGATCAACATATTTTTCTCCCTTTATCTCTCGATTATCAGAGTGTCAGCAACAGATGCCCGTAGCGCGGTGTATGCAAATAGCTCATGCACGTACATCGCTTCGGCTGATATCGGTCACGCGGTTTACCACTGAATCATTATTTAGCTTGCAACAACACCCCCGTCCAAACTGTATTACTCATTCTTACGGACTTTGTGGTGAAAAAAAAATAAAAATAATTTTTTTTTCTTTACTTCTCAAAATCTTAGGAAGGATTTACCGACGATTATTCTCTGCTTCTAGGACGTCGAAAATGATCCATTTGTCTTTTTCTTATTTATTGCTGTTTTTTTTCTTCTCGTTATTGGGGAAAAAATAAAAACGTGAAAATAGAGAGGATCAATCTTGTAAAGCGTCGAAATTTCGTACAAAAAACGTTTCTATAGTTTCGATAGAGTTTTGTCTCGGGCGAGGATCTTTAAAAAAAGATCTGCGACGTTGAGGCTGACTCGTTGGGCCTGACAAAGGTATTTTATTCCTAATTTTGATGCTTTATTTCAAGACGCAATGGATTTCGGAAAATTGTGAAAAATTAGTTTCCTCAGTAACGCCATGTTCTCACGACGAAAGAAGCCTAATTTATGAGATTAATTATCGGCTAGAAGATTGTTTGTAAAACACGTATAAAACTCTCGCGATTTGCTTCTCTCGAGAGGGTCTAGCTACGAACCATATTTCACTTTAATCGTTCCGCTTGTCCGTCATGTGCCACGTTTAATCTCGTTTTCAGCGCGTTATCGCGGTAGGAACAACACCTTTAGCAAGTCTAATTTGGTAATTCCACGAGAATATTGTGTCAGCTTGGTAAATACAAATTTCTAGGCTCCTTCTCGTTTCAGCGCCACTTAATATCAGCAGATTGTCAGCTTTCCATTTATTTTTTATTTCACTCTCTGCTATTGCAATTTGTATTTTTTTTTTTCACACGAATTCACTTCGCGTAGCTTCCGAAGATTTTGTTTTTTCTTGTTGAAAATGCACTTTTTTAACGAATAAAAATAAAGAAGAATTGAGAACTCTTTTTCCAGCAAGATTTTGTTTTATTTGTTCCTACCAGCTATTCCTGAAACAGTTTTATCCGAATTTCAATCGAACCAAAGTACCCTCACCGCGGAGATAAAAATCGACAGAAAAACATGTCCGAGGGAGGCAAAATCTTGATCAAAAGATTTTTTAATTTTTTTTTTTCACACTTCGATCTTTCATTTTCAAACTCGATGTACGTATACGTATTCGTGTGTCGTATTGCCAATTTTTTCGACCGTATATCTCGATGCTACGTCTCTGATCTCCGCGGGAAGGTACTCGAGTGATAAGAGGACTTTATTCTCACGGAGATTTTTTAATCTACAACGAAGAATTTCAATCTCTCTCGGTCGACTCGCGAACTGATTAAATGAGATCGCATTGAAACGATTAATGACGAAGAGCTCGAATCTCGCCCGTTCCTTCGCCCTATAAATATCGGGCGGTCTTCGATATCAAAGTCTTTTTCTCGTCGACGTCACAGGTCAGGACATAAAATAATACCAAGATTCGTCTTCATTTTTTTTTACCAAAATTCTCGATGTAATTCTATTTTTTTTTTTTAATTCATCACAATGGAGAATAAAATAACGAATTAGGAATTATTTCTTAATTGCAATTTCACTATTTTCAACATTCAGTTTTCAACTCACGTGCAATGGTCAAATAATTTTTGCGTACGAACATATTTTTTCTTATCGGTTCTTAAGTTACGAAGGACGAGCGACTGTTCAATCCTTCGGTACACAAAATTTTTTAAATATTTACGAGATTATTTTTGAGAAATATTTGCGAAATATTTTCGAAAATGAGAAAATAATGTCTTAGAAGATCTTACACACGTGGCAAAGACATCGAAAAGTTAATTCAATAAAACTCGCAATAATCAATCAATAATAATTAATGCACGTCCGACAGACCTTCGAAGTTATCTTTCCTGATAGTTTCTGTTTTTTGTAGTCCTTTTGATCTTGATTCGAAGCCCTGTCAGATCGCACAGGCGTCCGGATTCCATCAGAAAAATATTTTCAACGTTCAATTATTTAAAAAAATCTTTAAAATGAATTTTCTTTATCGAGAAATCCAAAGACGACGAGCAGCGCTCTGATCCGGGCGTTTTCTTTTCTTTGACGAATTAATCTTTCATCGAAGCGTCAAATAGGAATGCGAGTGAAAAATAAATGAAGCAAAATCTGTAGCGCGAAGGCTCGAAGTTTCATTGAGAGCTGTCAGGCTGATTGGCTCTTGCCGCAAGGCACACACTCGGAGTATATATTAATCGAGAAGATCGAGAGAGGAACCCGTAAGCGCTCCCGATAAAGTGTTGAAACAGTCTGGCACGAGAGACCCAACTCGCGGGCAGCGAATATAAACTCCGCGAACGGGCTGCTGCCGGTCTCGAAAGACATATCTCCGCCGGCAACGAAACACCTGCATTCGCCGTTTTGTCTATCTTTCCCGCAGCCTCCCTCTCGTCTTTTCACACTTCGCTCGGTGAGATATCACACGTTAATTCATATTAATTTTCGATTTTTCGATCAGCTCCTTTCGTGTCCACGCGCGTGTGTATGTGTGTGTTATTCCTCTACGTTTATCCTCGATTTCATAAAATTTGTCAATTCCATCAGGTTTTCGTGAAGATGGATCAAAATATTCGAGGCTGATGACCAAGGAATTTCGAATATTTCGATTGAGCAAAAAACGCATGAAATCCAATGGATTTCATCAACTTCATCGCGTTCTCTGCACTCGTCTATGGCAGTTGAATTTAACGTGCGTTTACAATGAGTTTTCTCAATAATTGCAAGTTTCATTGATATATTTGAACGAATAATTGAATGTAATCACGAAAAAATCAAATCAAAGGTGTCGTCGTTTGATCTATGACCGTTGTTCGTATAAAATTCAACCAACAAATAAGTTTGATGGATAAATACGACGAATCAAAACATGATTGAATTATCGTTGTATCGAGAATGTTGAAAATACTGATTTTGGTAGTTCGATCATATAGAGGACGTCGGCAAACTTCATAAAGACTTCAATTTACTCATTTTTTTGTTATTGACGATATTTCAAATTATGTTCGCGAGTGTGGTTAGCACGAGATGATGAGTAATAGGGGCATTTACCTCGCGGATCATCGCGATTGGCCCCTGATCTTGGAGCCCCTCGTTAACCTCTCGACACTGCTTTTCTTCTATTCTTCTCTATACGTCTTCCGCTGTTGGTTCATGGCCCTCATAGACCTCCGTATCCTCCTTAATTTTTATTTATTTTTCTCTCTCTCTCTTTCTCCTTCTTTCTCGTTCCCTCAGGAAGGTCGACGTAATTTTTTTCTCGGAAGAAGAGAGCGACTGGCTGTCGGCACTCTTTAGTTAGAGGATATAACTCGAACGATTCAATTCGCGATCTACACACGCTTCATTCAAACGTTTTTTTTTATTCTCGAGAGGGCCTGTCTCTTCGAAACCGTTGAGCCGGACGTGCAATCGAAAAGTTCCGGAGTTGAAATTCCTTTCGTTTTTCTTTTTGATTCTCATCGATTTTTCTTTCTTCTCATATCTTCGCGGTTCACACTCATTGAAATTAATGGTGTTTCGATCGATGGAACTCTCTCTCATTAGATCGATTTTCCAAAATGTGCCTGGAAGATCAAAGAATATATCGTGAGTGAAAAAAGTCAGTGTTGCTTTCGAGAAAATTTTTTATAATCGAACCATTGAATTCAGCAGTTTTAACTGATTCTTTTTTTTTAAGTGCAAAAATTGTCTTACTTTAGTAAAAATTCAGTTTCGTGCGAAAAACAGAAATCGATGATTCTATCGTAGAAAGATTCAGTGTTTCGACCTGAATACTTCGAGGGTTCAGGTCGAAAAAATCGTCACTATTATTAACCAGTCGATAGTTTTTCAGTGATAATAAAAACAAAAATGAAAAATCGTTATTTTATCACTCTTGATGAGTATTTATTTTTATTCATTTTGTACTACTTGCTACGTAATCCGTAAGTGACAATGAGTATCGGAGAAACGAGAGTGAGGCAAGGGAGGGCGAGAGAAAGAAGAGAGTATTTGATAAAAAAAAAATAAAAAAAACGTGACACAGTCTTCGATATATTAGGACTGATTTAGACGAAGATCACTGAGGTCGTGTATAGTGTCAGACAAGAGAGTCAAGGTCTTTGAAATCTTTTATCGAAATGACAAGAGCAAAATTTAATGAGAGATTCTTTTTTTTTTTACCGTAACCAATTCTTCTCGTTGAGAGAAAAAGGAAAATAGAGAAAAATAATGATAATTGATCGCTGATCTGATATGATCGCATTTAGTGTAAAAAAAAGGCAAAAAAATCGAATGATTATTTCGTACTTTTGACGAGCATCATTTTATTTGGCTCACAGTGTTTGTAAATTATATTATTCTGATCATTGATAAATTCGATAAAATTAATTCCGATTCATCGATTTATATTTTTTATTCGTTTTTTTTTTTCAATATTTTTTTTAACTAGACCAATTTTTTTTCTAGCACAACTTAATTCCCTTAACCTTGTACACACACCACTGGTGAAGGAATTCCAGATTTTAAATAGAAATAAGATACGAGAACTGTTGATAGGCTTTCCGTAGTACGATTCGTAGATGAGAACTTCGTAAATAAGCAAAGTACACTTTATATTATAGCGTGATTTATAAGATTTCAGACGATAATACATTTATATGGTAGAAGAATTCTTAACGAAAGTAATTTATTGCTAGAGGAAGCATAAAATGAGTTGAACGACTCGAAAAATATGTTTTTCATTCTTTGCGCGTAACTTCGAGGTTTTTTTGCTGAAGAATTGGAACGATTTTTATCTATAAAATTGTATCTCAATAAAGCGTTTTTTTTTTTTTCCAATAAATTTATATGTGAGATTTCCGTATCACAAATGAGATTAAAAAAAATTTTAAACCCTGGCAAATTATTGAGAAGTTTCTTTTTTATAAATGCTCGTCAAACATCATTTACGATGTTTTTCGCCACAATGACTGTATCGATAAGAGGTTACGATCGGATTAATTTTTTTTCTTTCTCAATCTCCGAAGCAGCTTACGAGATTTTGACACCTCATAAAAATCTTGATTTCCGGGATATAATAATTTTGGAATTTCTGTTACGAAAATTACTTTCGAAATGAAACTTTTGAATGGTAAAAAATTGGATTGTTCAGTGTTATTTGACGTTGAATCGCCTCGTGTATTTATTTTTGGCACAACCGCGAAAGTTCAATGACTCGAGTTTATAAGAAAATATTTATTGTTGAGTTGTAGATGCAACAAAGAGAGTTGCAAGTGTGGCCTCGAGATCGTAACGATCGGTGGCAACGACTCCGTACACACATATTTTTAGCTATTTGCAATTCTGTTGCTATTTTTTGAACCTTTTCGTACAAAGGAATATTTCATATGCCTGTTGTCGAGTGATTTTTTAAAATGAAAATAGACTCGTTAGCCTCGTTGTAATCGATATTCGCAGACTGATAACGAAATTTTGTTGAAACCTTGAAATATTTTTTCTAAATTTTTATTGAAATACGTGCAATAAAATATTTTAATATTTCAACAAAATTTCGTTTTCACTCAAGACAACACGATACTTTGGCGTTTGAAAAGAAATAAAGAAATTAATACTTACAAGTTCCTCAGAGAGTGCTGATAAGCTGACCAATCTAGAGCAGTTATCGAAAAATTCCATTGTCTCGGTATTTCCAAACGACGAAATAAAACTGTCGTTACACGATTTTCTAGTTTCGATGTCGCTTTCAAGTACAATCTTATCTTTTTTAGTGTACTTCATTAATTACGAATTTAATCTATTCACTTTTTTTTAACAAGAGTCCTGGATTACGAATCGGCCTCTTTGAGGCTTCAGTGGATATTAATAAACCAGAAAATAAGTCATTGCTTTTGACGTTTTATGGATGTTTTCATCGAGTATCGAATATGAGAAAAAATGGTTCAAAATTGGATAAAAAATTCGAATACCAATCTCAACGTTGTTTTATTTATTTAATATTTAAATAATAATAATTTTTTTAAATGTTTCGATTTTCTCCACTTTTTAGCACCCAAAGGCGAAAAGAATCGTTTGAAAGATTTTTTTGGTCCTGATCTCTTTTTTTTTTATCGTCCATATAGTATACAAGAGTGATGGCTCTGATTGAGTGATGGCTCATGCAATATTTCCTTTTAATATTTGCTCGATACGCCACGTGGTTATTTTATTTATTTTTTTTCCAGCACTCTCAACAATAAATTGTCTGATAAGCGTGACTTTTTTCTGTAAAGATGTTTGACGATTGCACGGGATTCAATCAATCAGTCGCGTCAAGTAATGTTTGCTTTTACAATTAATTGTTTACACTAGGTTTTCTGATGGTAGCTTTATTTGCAAAGTAGAAAAATATCACGAGAAGAGAAGAAAAATGTAACTCTGATGAGTGTAGTTTAACTTTTGATAAAGAAATGTGATTCGAGGAAAAAAAAAAGTGCAAAAAAAATTAAAGTTTGAATTATTTTTATGAAGAATATTCTGAGAGCCTCGGAATATTCCGAAAATGTCTTAAAACCTGATCGATTTATTTCTCAAATATTTCACAACAGAATGGAAAATTTCAGCGATTAGTTTGACAGCGAAGCTCTGCTTTCAAGTTCAATGCTTCAAACGTAAATGGGAATGGAATAAAATCAGTTTATATGAGACTAGTAATTAATTTTATTCTGCAACGAGTCGTATTTCGTTGTTGAAAGACACGTGGATTTTTGAACTATTATTCGGCGCAAGGACAGACCCCGCGATTCATCCATAAATCGTTCAAGCTTGTTATTTTTTTCGTTTTCATTCCAGACCGACTCACAAGTGTCTCGTTTTGACGAATGGTGGGAAAATAGAAAGAGAGAGAGAGAGAGAGAGAGAGAGAGAGAGAGAGAGAGAGAGAGAGAGAGAGAGAGAGAGAGAGAGAGAGAGAGAGAGAGAGAGAGAGAGATGCGATTCCAAGACGTTTGTCTAGTAACCAAATTGATAAAGAGTTTCCAATAGTCTTCATTCGTGTTAGGAAATATCGTGCGAAACGTTGGTAGAGGCGCCACCATTTTGCCCCGAAGCTGGTACGATGATGAAACTCACTTATTTCTGTCGGTTTGTTCCAAGAGTTTCGATAAAAAACAAATGCCTGAACGATCGTTCGCGTATGTGCATCCAGTCTTGAGCTCGGTGCTCTCTGAGATCGAGGGTCGTCGACGTGCCGCGACGCCGTTTTAATCTCCGTTTGTCTTTCGATCCAAACGACCACATTCACGTTCTTCTCTCATTCATATTTTTACAACGGTGCGTTCTTTACATTTTTTTCATCTTGTGCCCTGCTCAGCTCCGTTAAAAAATAAACGAGATAAAAATTTGTCATTTTTAGCACGAATTATTTGTACCTATCTGTCAAGTTGACTGCTCCATTTCTATGTCATTTTTTCATCGTTTCATTATTTGATCTTTCGGGCCAACAGCTTAAACCACGTTTGAAATAAGAACAACTTTGATGCAACGGTCTTACCAACCCCCGTTGCTGTTACGATCAACCCCATCTTCACACAATGGCACCCTCGACCGAAGACAAAAATGATTGCTGCGATTCACCCTCACAACGGAACGGACATCTTACTCCAAAAACCGAGGACATTCCCCTTCAAAATCGAAACGATAACAACAATGAGGTGAGAAAATCATTTATTTTGTGACTAAAAATTATTTATAATTTCGATTAAAAAGCGAATTTTACAATTGAAGGAAACTGAATCTAATAATTTTGGTTGTAAAATTTGTTTTGCGGTGATAAACAGACTTTTCGCACATTCGAATCTCTTCGTTTTTCAATAACGAATAGAAGAGTGTGGGATAAAATGAATTTCATGAAAAATACATTGACGAGAAAGACATTTGAAAAGTGAAGAATTGAAAAAATTGATAAAAATCTCATTTTTTTGACGTTTTAAGCAAAAAATCTTTCGATCAGCTAACATTTGATGAAAAAAATGACATTTTTATTGATACCGAATCAGTCGTGTCTTAATAAGATTTTGAGGATATTTGACAATTGTATAGAATTTTTAAAATAATTCGATAAATTTGAACGAAAATTCGAACTTTCACTAATTCGATGTCGAAATATGTAAAATTTCTATTTTTCAATTTCATCGATAATAATTTTTCTCGACCTTTCAAACGTTAGATGGAAAAATAATAGAGACTAATGAAGCCGACACCGGCATTAATGATACATTGTAATGGAAAACACACGATTTGCGCCTTATCTCGAAAGACACGAGTTTCGTTTCGTATAAACGATACATCAAAAACATCACGAGTGTGAAAAAGAAAAAAACCAGTTTTCATCGGATGTAACTAATGAATTTGCTTCGAACAATCTCATACTGGCATAAACTTCTTTATTAATGGAGCAACCGGTTGTCGAATTAACGAGTGATACTCGTTTTCACGATAATTCCGTTGTTGTCGAAGATATTTGAAAAAAAAAAGAATCGGTTTAAGACCAAGTTTTATGCTTCGTTGAATCCGTATGGAAGAAGCTTCGAGAAAAAGCGTTTTCGACAAAGCTAATGATCGAAACTATTCCGATTCGCATTCGCTCGGACCAGAATCTACTTCGATTACGATCAAAATACTATTTTTCTCAAGAATCCTTTTAATCGAGCTCGATTATGTGATTCGAATTTCTTTTCTGCTTCCACGATCCAAACTTGTCTGCATCAAACACAATATTCATTCGATTTCAAAGTGTCAACCGATTGAAACGATTCAAAGTATTTCCAAGCTTCATTGATAAGAGATTATCTCAGATTGATCTGTTTGCAAAATTATTAAAATGCCTAGATTTTTTCGGAAATCTCATCGACGAATGAAAAAAGTTAGTTCAATTTTGAGTATTTTAAAAATTTTCATTTTTTTCCTGCATTAACTCTTAACTCGACTTTTCCCCTCACTTAACTGTTCCTGTTTCTGTTCCTCCGAGACCCTCCCGGAGAGGATTGCCCACAGCAACTCTTTCCTCATGCACTACCGTACCGCGTTTGCACGCGAGGGCTGAGGGAAACTGTCGAAAACCCGGTCGATACAGGCTGCTGCATTTTTTATGGGGTTTCAGTTAGTCGGGGTCATGAGAAACTTAGAAAAATTGCCTCCAGCTCGGTCCTTGATGGGCGAGCCGGTACATGGCCAAGGCGGTCCCCCATCCAAGTACTGGCCTCATCCAAGGCTGCTTAACTCGGATAATCGCCGAAGCCATGCACCGACATTCGTCGTGGTCGGTTTTAAAACTATGGAAATTAAAACCGTTTCGAAATAGAGAAAATTACTTCGGATGACGTAGTCAAGCCTCACGACTGTTGTGAAGGTTAAGTGCAATAGAAAGTGTTTTAAAACTGTATAGTCGATCAACTGCGTAAGAAAATCAGTCCGAAGAGTGTTAGTTTCGTAGCCAAAGAATCCTCTGAAATATTGCTTATTCAAATTTCAAAAGTAAATGAATTATAATGAAACAGGAATTTTCATAATTGCATGAGTTGACGAAAAAAAAAAAACAACAATTTCCATTTGCAATTGAACATTCAGGGACACGTGATTTATTGAAAAATAAAGTCTTGTCATAAACAAAGTCGTAGATCGTGTTGTTCGTTCATAAAATTATTTTTGCAATTTTATAACAAGATTTATTCAATGCCCAATGACATTTTTCTGTCGCTTTTACATTTCGTAATCCGTTCTACGAAGAAACAAAAATAAAAATATTATGATATCGGAGTAACGATACCGAAGAGTGGAAAAAAATTAAAAAAATATTAGAATAAAAATAAATTTTTTTTTGTCAGCGAAACGATCGATTGCGATACTATTTTCAAGATCAAAACGTCATCGCGAGAATTGAGAAACGCGGTGGTTCATTTTTTTTTAAATTTTCGTCACGATTCATCGTCGTTTTTTCATATTCGAGGTCGTCTTTGCTAATCTTTAGCTCATGCATCGAGAAGAAAAAACAATAATTGTTCGAGTCTCTCTCACAGGGAGAAGAAAGAGAAAGAGAAAGAAAGAGGGAAAAAAGGAAAAGAAAAAAAAACGAGAGAAGTTGTATTTTCATAATGTACAATCAAAGATCGCTATTGAAGAGGTCACGATGTTATCGCCATGTGTCAAATATTACGACGTGTCCATGTCCACACGTTTATTCTGTCCATGTATGTACGAGTGGATTGGTACATATATTTTTTATGATGTTTCTAAATTTTCCAGGGAATCGAGGTGGAGATGGTTGTACCACCGGATGGAGGCTGGGGATGGGTAATAGTTGCAGCCTCCTTCATGTGCAATCTTTTCGTCGATGGAATCATCTTCAGCTTCGGCGTTTTTCTCGGTGATATTTCACAGACTTTTGGCGTTTCGAAAGCTCGTGTCGCCCTCGTTGGATCCCTTCAAACCGGATTTTATCTCATGGCTGGTACGTCCTCTCATTCGTTCATGCAAAAATTCTTCTCGATCGTAACGAAAGTTGGCACTTTTTTTTTTTCTTTTTTTCTTTCGTTCATATCCAAAGATTGACGAATCAAAATCTCTCATTGCACAAATCAAAAGAGTAATTTCAATGACATTCGTTTATGTTTTATTGTCTTTTTAAAATTTTACTCAAAGTCCAATAATTCTTGATGATTCGTCGAATTATTTTTCTGATCAATACAATCGTATTGATGTATAATAGTTTTTTGTAGCACATTATAATCGCAAAAAGGATAAAAAAAAACGAAGAAGAGTGAGAAAATATATATCGAGCTGGGCGATAACGATAAAACATTGTTGCGCTAGACTCAATCGTAAATTAGTTCAAACGTACGTAACCGTGGCAATGTTTTTTATATTGAGCGTGACAAAATGATTTATACGAGATATCTCGGCCTTTGGAAAATCTCACTACAGATTCTACAGGGAGGGACAATGAAATCTAACGATGTGCACTTAATTCACGATCCATTTGTATTCTCGTATACGAACATTCCAGGGCCAACGAATCGCGAGATCGTACAGAGAAATTCATTTTATTCTAAAGTCATTAGTTTTCGTTGCTTCTAAAAATTCTAACGTAGAGTTGTAAGATTCATTTTATTCGATGATTTTCTGACAAGAATTGTGACCACTGAACGGAGGAATTAATGGCAACCAAATTGAAAATGAAATTTCAATTCTTTTTCTTCACGATTCGTTCTCTTGGATCACTAAAATGACAGTAGTCGATGCTATAAAAATATCACGCTCTCTCGAGTAGCATCTTTACGATTTCTTTTTCTCTCGCGGGCACAGACTCGGTTATCGCATGTATATTTACCAAATAGAAACAGTTCTCGCTTTGACAAGAGTCTCGCAAACAATTGTATTATCTCTCGTTTATTTATCGATAATACTGAATATGTTGCAACGGTAAAAGGCCATAATCTGCTTTGCTCAAAGCTAGAAACGTTTATCTTCGAATTACAATGCTCGTTATTATTAGCTTGAGAAAGCTTCGATGTATTTTTAATGACTAATATATGGAGCAATGACAGTTTTATTACTTGTCAGAGACGAGAGCGGTAAATCTATATTCGGAATCGTTAAAACTCCACGCGAACAACAATAATGTCAATTTTTTGCAAAGCCATTTTTCAAAGTTAAAAAAAAAAACAAAAAAAAAAACAAACATTTATCGATATCATTGAAGTTGTCGAATCTCTCGTACGTACAATTATACAAAATTTGTTGCAACATCGAATTCGAAAAAAGATCGTAGCTATTCAACGATCGGAATTGGAATTTTTTTTTTTAACAGCAAAAAGGCGAGAATATGAAAAAAAAATATATGTCAACATTTTTCTCTCTCACTTTTCGTAAGTTCAATAAAATTATGTCAGTTTGATCAATCAAAAAATCGCCACGTGGGATGATAACTAGAGGCGTTTTTCACAGAACGGATCTCTCGTCAAGGTGGTTGGATCGTTAATTTTTTTATTTGCAAAAAAAAAAAACCACTTTCAATCTGATCATCACAATATTTCGACTCAGAGATGAAAAATTGCAGTCTTCGAATCACAAGAAAATTCGTTTTTATCCATTTTTCGTCTTTATTATAGTGAAATTCCGTTTTTTTTTTCAATAGAAATACATTTTCCAATGTTTCAATGTGGATTCCATCGTTCTCAATAGTTTTCGAATTAAATTTTAATACATGACAGTTCTATCGAGTTTCAATATTTTTTTTTTTCATCGAACAACAATATTCTTTAAGTTTAAAATTGGTTTAAAGGGCCAACGATGCCAGTGAACGAAAAACAATTTTTTTGAAGTACTTTAACGATTCCTTGATTCCTAAAATTTGTTTTTTAGGACCATTCGTTTCGGCACTGGCAAATCGTTACGGATTTAGATTGGTAGCGATATTAGGAAGTGTTATAAGCTGTTTAGCGTTTATTCTGTCCTACTTCAGCTGGTCAATCGAGTACATGTACATCACATACGGCGTCTTGGGTAAGTTGATCATTGTTTTTTAAATTTCATTAACGTAATCTTACCCTCGGAATATCCACCAATCGCAGTTTCTCTCGATAAATGGAGAATTTTAACATATTATAATTTGATACCGTCGTCGTCTTTTATTTTTGTTGCATAATTTTATTATGATAGCATGAAAGAGCGTGTGTTTCGCGGTAACTGGATCCTCTCTACCGAGCTTATATTTACTTCGAACAATTTGTACGGCACACTTATTTCTATATTTGTTTTTTTTTTTTTTTTTTCATCAACCGTGCGAACGCGAATCCCTTCCACTTCTATCGCGCTACAAAAAAAAAAGCGATAAGATTGCAAAAGCCAGGCTCGGTGCTAAGAGGACCGAGATACACCAAAAATTTTTTTCTTTTGTAACTTCCACCAAACGAAATTCGCATGAAAACAAATGATTTGAAAAATTATATCGATATTTAATAGTTCTGCATTGTTTTTATGGCGAAAGGACTATAAATTTAGGCTTTTCAATGATTTTCAATAAAATTAACTGAAATTTGTTTCGACAGAACGAAAAAACATGTAAATGATTTTATTTTTATTCTAAATAATAAAAAAAATTTCATAACTATATTTTGTAGACTACAATTTAATTTTTTTTTTTTGCATACTCATCGAAAACAAAATTTCATTCGACGTATTCTACGAAATGATTTCGTCCTGGCAACGAAATTTCGTATATGTTACGACAAATCTTTTTTTTTTCATACTGAAACGAAAGTTTGTTGAAAAGAAACACATTTAATTGCGTGGATGAAAAAATATTTTTTCAGTACGAAAATGGAAATTTACTCGAGTTGTGTTACGTTTCATTAAAAGCTCGTAGATATTTTCGGATTAACGGAATATCCATTGTCTTCGACCGTACATTAGTTAGCGAGGAAGCAATTACGAACTGCGTAGTAAGGAAGAGAAATAAGATGGAGAGAGATAGAGAGAAATAGAGAGAGAAAGAGAGAGAGAGTTTAGTAGAAGATGCAGGAATAAAAGGCCTTGAACCGGTGCGTTAAGTGGGAGCGTGTTTTTTTTTTTTTTTTAAACTAATATAACGTGTCTTCTGATTTTTACATAAATTCTCCAGGGGGAATCGGAGTGGGGCTAATTTATGTCCCCGCAGTGATAACGACGGGTTTCTATTTCGAAAGATGGCGGGCACTAGCAACGGGAATTGCGGTTTGCGGTTCGGGAATCGGTGCTTTCGTCCTTGCACCGGTCTCGGATTTACTTATCAAACAATTTGGCTGGAGGGGAGCACTCCTTTTCCAAGCAGGTTAGTCTTTTCTCTCTTGTTACGTTTGAATCATATTTTTTCTATGAACAACATTTTCTCTAGCTTTTTCGACGTGAAAAATAAAATCGCTTCGAAATTCTTTAATGATACTTTCGAAGGATCAATTAAATCTTTTTCTCATCCAAAGTGACTACGACGAGGATAATCGTCATTGTTTTCCGGCTTTTACGCTCTCAGGTATGCTGCTGAATTGTGCAACTTTCGGCGCTATGTTTCGTCCTCTCAAACCCACTCGAATCAAAGTTGAACAGACTCAGGAACAAGTTGGAGCTGAAGTCAAGAGTCCGTTGATGGGCAAGGGCGCTTCCACTACCTCTTTACACGCCAATCATCCGATTCGCAATCGTTTCTTTGGCACAAACAATAATACCGAATATCCAACAGCTGCTCAACTTCTCAGCAGTCATCCGGATATTGCCAAGTAATTAAGAGTCATGATTCTTTCATTATTTTTCACGAGCAACTTGATCCTTTGGCCACATCGCGATAAACTCTGTGAACAAAATTTCATTTTTTTCGCTGTTTCCTTTCGATTTTCATTACGTTTGATTGGAATTGGTTCGAAATGATGTTTGGTATTGTTTTTTTTTTCAATTTGCTTTTTTCTGCACAATAGTACATCAATGCACTCGTTACATCATGTCGAATCTAGGCTGGAAAAGCAGCTTAGTACCTCGGAGAAACGGCTCTCTGCTCCGATATATCCAGATTCTGTGGTTATCACCGGTGAAGAGATGAAATCCGTCGAGGAGGAAAATAATTTACTTAGCGGTGACCTGGAACGTCTCAACGGAAGGATCCCCACGGTATGTGCGGTTTCACTTTAATGCATGCATTGTTCCGAGTTAAAAGACCTGGATTGTTCCTTTGTATTCCGGCGAATATTCCGGAGCAGCTAAATCTGCTAGGAGACCTTGAAAAAAATGGCTAAATTCCCATTTTATTTGTCTGGCTTCGCCAGAAAAATTTGGCTTGAAAAAAGAAGCGAAGATTCCTGTTCTTTCGGTAATAAAAAAATGATGTCGACCGGCCAAATACCGATCGATGATTTTCGTCCAACAGATACGTAGACACACGATAAGTGGTCGGCGTCTCGGATTCGATGGCCTCTTCGATTTCGATGAAAGCGACAAATCCTTCAAAATGATCCACAAACGAAATTCTACCAGCAGGGATCCCCAGAGGCCTTTTTATAGGGATGACATCTTTTATGGTGGTTCACTTCACAGGCTGCCTCATTACAAGTCCCAAGTGAGTATTTAGCTCGTTATTATCCTCACTGGGAATACGAAAATATATTTTTATTTTTTCATCCAGATGAATATTCTTGATATTTGGTATTAATTCAAACGATTTAAATACTGTGACCAATGTGTCATTAAAAATAGCTTCTAATTTCGAAATTTCGTAAGAAACAATAATCGTTCATTTTTGACTACAACGAAACATGATTTTCAATTGCACAGGTAACTTTTTCCTCCAATAAAACAATAAAATTGACTGATAACGAATGTGATTAAGGTGATTCACGTTTTCGCAGAAGTTCAATTTTCGATAACAAAAAACAAACCGTTTTCGCCGATATTAACCGAAACGATATTATTACTAATAACAATCTGACTTTTTCGTCCCTTAATAGCTGTCATCGGTCGGTTATCACATGTCAGTAACACGTTTGCCAACGACGAACGATGTCGAGGAGGAGGAGAGCGGAAGCTGTTATTTATGTCCGGAAAGCGTGCGACGGATCCTGACGACGATGCTCGACCTGAGCCTCTTGAAGAGTCCATCATTTCTCATTCTGGCGATAAGCGGTGGTCTCACCATGATGGGATTCTACACGCCATTCATGTATCTACCAGGTAAAATAGCCCGATAGCAAGGACATTAGCTTCGCTAAATCTCACTACGACCGGACGATAAAAGATCGCGTTACCCTAACGCCCCTCCTAACGATTTACCTTCGTAATGTTGTACACTCTCGAGCAAATATTTTTTCACAATTTTCAATCCAAATTTCAACGAATTTAGTCATCGCCTCATTTTATACGCGCAGATCCATTTTCGGCTATAAATATTCCGAAAATAAACCAAGTAAATTAAATTAAATTAAATTTCATAGTGGTCCAAGAATTTTTTATTTTTCATTATTTAGGAAAAAAAAAAATTAGAAAAAAGTCGAAGCGACAAATGAAAATTAGTCGATTGTAGTTTTTGGACGTGAATTTTCTATTCTTAAATTGTACATTTTTGACGTTCTTCGTCGAGACTGTGCGAGCGCGCGAAGAATCTTCAAAGATCATTTAAACTGTGGCTCATTATGATTGTGAAAAATAAATTTTTTCCACAGATCGTGCTCAGCTGAGTGGAATAGACACTTCGACCGCGATGTTCCTCGTGTCGGTTATCGGTATCGGCAACACAATCGGGCGTGTAGTTTGTGGTATCGTTAGCAGTTTTCCCGGAGTCGATGCTCTTCTCATCAACAATATATTCATAAGCATCGGTGGAATAGCGACGATGTGCTCGGGGATCTCGCCAACTAAGGAGTACCAGTTTTTTTATGCCGCTAGCTTCGGTCTCAGTATATGTGAGTAAAAAAATGTAAAACGATTTTTCATCCGATTCGGTTTTGATCAAAATTATTGAATTTCTTCGATCCCAAAATTCAGTCGTCACAACACGAAACGTCATAATTTATTGAACAGTTCTCAGCCCACAGCTTTTCCATCGCAAAATTAAACTGTTTGTATAAAAAAAGAAAAAAAAAAAAAAAAAAAAAACAGAAAATTTTGCAAAATTTTGAGTTCATTTCTTTATTTTTCTTCTTCTTATTTCAGCGGTATTTGCCTCTCTCAGGTCCATAATAGTGGTGGATTTGATGGGTCTGGAGAAGTTGACAAACGCTTTTGGTTTGCTTCTGCTATTCCAAGGTTTGGCTGCAGCTGTTGGTGCTCCACTGGCAGGTGATTAAATAAAATATTTCAGAGGCTGTTTCTCAACGCAGCTCACGTATTTCGACCTTTGGTTTCATCGATTTTTAATATTCATTTGAATTCGGCGTTGCGGTGACAGGTGCGTTTATGGACGCGACCGGAAGTTACGACGCTTCGTTCTACATATCGGGAGCGTTGATTCTTCTATCCGCAATAATTTGCTATCCACTGAAGCGAGTCAACGATTGGGAGAAAAGAAAGAGCGAGTCGGGCGTGACGAATTCGTCGCAGTCATGATCCCAGCGAGAATTCACGGTGACGATTCGCCCTCGCTCTTCTACTATTACGAAACGAAGAAAAGGAAGAAGAAAAAAAGAAGAAGAAGAAGAAACACAGAAATTATCACTCCAAGAGCGTAAGACTGCGTTTCGTACAAAAAATATAACGTGCGAAACGATTTGTTTAAGAAAAAAAAAAAACGTGTAGCTCTGCTCATAACCGTGCGTGCCTTGGTGAGGGAAAAGAATATGAAAATATGCATTTATATAGATAGAATGAAAGGGTTTTCCAGCCCAAAAATCGACCAGGAACTGTGCTGGATGTTTAACGAGGCAAAGATTTGTCTCGAGAGTGCAAAAATTACGTTGAAATGAGAATCAACATTTTTGTGTAGATAGCAACAGTGGGCGGTTACTTTTTAGTTGACACGTTGGTCGATTTTTAGCTCGAGTACGAATTTGAGATTGAACTTGAGCAGAAATTCATGGAATAAGCTTTGAAGTACGTCGACTCAAAAGTTCATTCTTCGTTCAAGTCTAATAATCGAGTCTCGAGAATAATTCGACTTCGATCAAGTTAAACTTGACTTACTTTCCTTCAGTTACAAATCCGGACTTGAATACAAATGACTTCGGTATCTTTTGATCCGAATCCGATCGCGTATTCTTCATTTTTTAGCACATTATCCATCCACGACGCGACACCCTGTATAAAAAGTTGGTCGAATGAGTATTCTGTGATCATCGCTTACACTCTGTACAGTTGAACTTTACTTTACATCGCAGTAATATACATTCTTGAGCCATTCTCCTCTCTCTCTCTGCATCTCTTTCTGCTGTTCGACCCTGCGACCAGGTTCTCACTCGTTACGATTCAGCCCTGTTCCATAAATCTCGATAATTGGACTCGTAGCTTCTTGTTTTCAGTTTCCGAAACTGGATTAACCCTTTAAACATATGTGAGAATGGCTCTACGAGTAATATATATATCTCTGCATTGTTATGATCCAGTACAATCAACGAAAACAGAGTTCAGATAGCGTTTTACACATCGATGAATTTCAGTTTAGAATTCGTTAATTGACTAAACTTGTGGTACAGACGTTCCGAGTACTATCGTCGATGATTTTGTTTCCAAAATTCCATCATTAATTGTCATTTCTGATGATGAATCTTGAACATGATTCGATGCAGTGAAGATATGACATTAAAATAATTACGAAAGCGTCTGAAAAAATTAACAAACGAATTTGTGTTTGAGGCTGAACCCCTCGATCACTCATGATTTTGAAAAAAAAAAGAACGCAAAAATATCTAAATTTCATCGAGTCTACTTATCCAACGACATTGCTAAAAAAAACCGTCCATAAATATTCCGCAACCGAAGCTATGATATTCGATCGTTGATAAAAGCTCGACTAAAGAATCAAAAGAGTCAAGATTTTGTAACGTCCGATTAAAATCGTGTCAGATTTGCACCAAAGGAGAGATTGAAATGCAGCTGTGATTCTAAAATACAATGTTCGTGTATTGTTGAAAAACAGTATGAAAAATTGTCAGAGTCATATCTTCGGCTAAGAAGAAGAAAAAAGAAAAAAAAAAAAAAACGTTGAACAAATATTCATGTAAATAGTACTTTGCCTTAAATTCTTTTTTTTTTTGTACAGATTGAGAAATTGAAGAATTTTGCATTATATATATATATATATATATATATATACAGTTAATTCTAAGAACAAATTTTATCCGAACGATTTTATTGTTTCCTAAAATAAAAAAAAATACGATTGGAAGAGAAAAAAAAACATGTCAACGACGTAACTATTTTCATTTCGAGAGTTTCGATTTTTCGAGAGTTTATCCGAGTTTGTGAATCATTTTGCCTTCATGTGAAAAGTTTCGAAAAATCATTTTCTCGCTCCGATCGTTTTCCTTATAGTCGTGCCTTTAGTTATTTTACCCATAATTGCAATGACGAACGAGTGTACCTGGTATTTCGTCGTTAGGAACTGTTACGAGTGTCACTACTATATACGTATACGATATCATCGAAAATCCTCAGTGCAATAATATTTATCATTAAAATACAAACAAAATATTCTAGTTTATTAATCAGAATATATGTTGATACGTTCTTTTGAATAATTCGAATAGAACGACTACATGCCAATGTGTGTTTATTGATAAATCGCGCCCACATATCTTTATGTTGTACATTAAATATAAATAAATATTTATATTTATCTATTCGTTATTAGTCAAGAGGAAAAAGCAGCATATAAAAACAAAAACAAAATAGTTCTTCCAGAGAAACTTTGGCTGGCAAAATATCGTAATTGTTTAGATTCGATTATTGAAATTATCGAGATCGAAAAGTGTGAGGCATTTTTTGCCTCTCGTTCCTGTGGCTCAAGATTCAAGTGAAAAAATTTTCGTCGAACTCGTGTCAGCCGTATGTTCGAATGAAAAAAATTTTTTTATAACTTTGCTCAGAAAACTGCTTCTATTATAAAAAAAAAAGAAACGAAAGGAATTGTTTTGGGTTCTGACGAAAAATATCACAATTTCGAAGACTTTTACGGCGTTGAAAAACAAAACAAAAAAACAACGAATCTGGTTCCGAGTTGCGATAGAGATTTAATCCAAGCCACATGTACATATGTTTTTATCTATAACGAATATTAATACTCGTCCGCGAAGCTGAGATATTGGAACTGGAAAATGAAACGATTTGCTCAACAAATATTTTGTTACGTAATACGAAAGTTTTGTATCCCAAGCGATTATTATTTTATCTTCGTAACTGCCTCGAATCTGCATATATACCTTCGATACGCAATGAAAATAATGATGTAAATTTTGTATATTTAAGTCGCGTGTGTGAATAAATGAACATAAGTGAACCGTGCATTGATTCGTTCGATTGATTTAATCGGGTTTTTTTTTTATCTTCTAAGACCGGAATCTCGTCATGCAATTCTGCTGGTCTCACCTTGAGAGGGTAGCAACACAATGATTTTTTCTTATCCCTAGTCAAGAGCCATAAAAAATCATGAAAACAGTAGAGTTCAAAGGTTCTTCCTATCGAACTTAGGCAAAGAAATGTTGCAGAAAACGAAGCTCCAGTTTTGTTTTTTATCGAGAAAACTTTCAGATAATATCACCAGTTGGATCAGCTGGGTAAAAATGGTCTCGCAGCATGAGCCAAAATGTCTTTCCGCATCCGTAGACCGATGGCATCGAGTGCCATCATCGGCATAACCTTGAAGCAAATATTTAGAGAAAAGCAAGATAAAGGTTTGTGTAACGACGAAAAATATCGGGTTTCCGGTGTACACGATTTACACATGTTAAGGGGGGAAGCTGGTCTAGAGCGTAAAAAAATGGGCATAATTTATGAATTTTTTATGACTCAACAAAAAGATCAATCGAAAATCTGTGAAAGAGGTTTTATAATTTAGGTTTTAATATACAAATACAAATTTTTTCGTGTCAATTAAATTCAAAATGGCGGTGTCCGGCATTTCTTCGGAGGCGCCTCGATTTTTAGACGGGTCCATGGCCGAAGATGTAACCTCCTTAATTTTGGTCCGGGAATAAAATCCCGAAAATTTTTAGTTTCTATATAACAACAGCAAGAGACGTACGTAGCATTTTTTCGATATTTTGTTTTTTCGCGAAATGGTGCACGTTTGAACAAAACATTAAAATTTTCACTATAAAAAAACGACAAAATTGTTGACTAAAAAAAAAACTATGCAATATAAAAAAAAAATCCTACGTACGTCTCCGGAGAAAGGTATTTCGAATGTACTGTCAAAATTTCGTATAGATCGGTGAAGATTTGCTCGAGTTATGTCTTCGGCCAGTTCAAAAAAAGTCATTTCGAGAAAAACGCGTTTAAAGTTTTACGTACTATAAAATCATATTAAATGCGTATATACTTTTAATCTGCGATGCCTGCGCCGTACAATTGCCCTTCTGTATCAATCTCTTCGGCTTCTTTTTCCTTTCGGAAAATGATCTTTATCCCCCCGGAAAGGGAATCTTTATGATCCTGGCGCACGCATTACAGCGTGCGCCGGGATCATAAAGGGCGCTCGGGGCATACCTGAGAGGCGCTGTCGCAGAATGGAAAGTTTGGGCATTTAGACATTTTTGCCGACATCCATCCTTTAGTATGTTATTTTTAAGACCCTAAAGTACCTTTTAAGACAAAAAAAAAAATTTCGGTTTCTTCAAAATTCTAGACCAGCTTCCCCCCTTAAGGGTTGAAACAACGATAGAGAATGTGCCCAGTAGACGCTTCGACCTTGGCGCCCCGCAGAGTAAGTGGCTGCGATAGTCACGAGAACGTGAGAATCGAGCTTGCTCGTATGTGTGAAACTCTCGCTCTTTGCCAACTCCATATTTCGATGTCGTAGACAAAAGAGTCACCGGACGAGTGTTCACGCAGAAGCTAATATTTTCTAGACACGAGGGTACCAGAGCATTTTGAATTATGTCGTTACGGATTAATATGGCGATGGCGAATTCATAGCTTCCCGTCTGTAACTGCTGAGAACTACGAATACTATGTGTCTGCGTTGAATGAACTTTTTCGAGAATTTAGAACATCTGTTGGCAGCTTATTTTCTCAAATTTTCTTTCCATCGAATATATTCAATGAAATGAGCTTATGAAAAATCATGTAGAAATTGTGCCAACGATTTGAAGGCTTGAAAAAATTTACCAAAATTCAATAATCACTTTGAATCATTTCTCATTTAACGATAATTCATTAATCGAAGCAGTATCTTTTGAGCCGTTATCTCGAGTTACTTTCGATAACGATGCATCGGAGAAGCGTTTTAGCTCAGTAGATTTGAGAAATCCAATAAAAATTTGTCTCCTCTGGAACACAAACGTTCAGTTTCGTCGCGAATAAGTGAAATCGAACCGGCTGCTACGATCGTAGAAACATCTCTATGAAGGTTTGAGATGCAGTGTTCGAGATAGAGGAGCTTATCGTTTCATGGCTCACTTGAGCTTCGAGTGGAAAAGACTTTCAGCGTAGCTATCGAGAGATCGCGATAATCTTTTGTACTCAAGATATACCCTCGCGTAAATATAGACATAGCAGAAGTCTTTTTGAAAATAGTGTAAACAGGTAATTAGCATTGATTTTTATAGAAAATGAAAAACAAATGAAAATACTGAGGAAGAGATAAGTGTATCGTCGACTGTCCAGCAAAAAATCAATAATGACTATAAGAATGATAAAGTTACAATCAAAATTGTTTTAGTTTGAAAATTTCTCACGATAAATTCGTAGACTTTTTTGATGTATTAGTGAGAAAATGATTTTTTTCTTTATTGCCTTTTGTGGTCGAATTCTTCTATATTATTAATAAAAAGTAGGCTGTTCATTATGAAGGGCCATTGAGAAACGAAATAAGTAAGAGAAAAAGATTCTTGAGGAAGTAGAAGTTGCTCGGTAAGCATCGAGCTTGTTTCGTTACTGCCTTTGTTTACTAATTGGGCGAATGGGAAGGAAGACTAGAAAAAGCTGTGATGGTGTACTAACGACTTTCGTTTCGAGAAAAAGATTCATTTTTCACAAAAATGTTTGTTGAAAACTCGTTGTTGAACAAACGTAGCAGTATTTTCTTTCAGAAATTTGATAACAACGAATAAAATGGAGGGCATTTTCAGGCTCATCTTTCGAGATCAATCGTCTGAAGCAAAAAAGAGAACAAAAAACAATTATTTACTGCAAAGGATATGGAGCGCATGTAGATTGAAAGATCCGAAGCATCGATAGAGGCAAGAACTTCCAACAAGTTTTTTTTTTTTTTTCACGAAGATGAAAAATATTTGGCTTCATTCAACGTCCCACTTAGCCCAAGAGCCAAAGAATACACGAATGCAAAAAGAGCCCGAGTATACGTGAATATGTGCGCCTTTCCCGAAAGAAAAAAAAAAAAGAAAAATGAAAATAAAAAAAAAGTTGTATCGGATGCAAGCCAGCAAGAAGTAACTCCCGAAAATTCGTTACACGCGTTCTTTTCGGGTTAGGGGCTCGAATGTCTGTCTGTTCTCTTTTTTCTTCGGGACAAGAGAGTCTACGGTATAGAAAGGGGTTTACTTTCGACTGCAGATACATTGCGACATGGAAGCGTCAGGCGGGGGAGGGAGAGAAAGAGATAGAGAGTTGGTCGTAAAGGTTATATAGTGTTAAGGTATAGGCCGGAGACATGAGTGAGAGAGAGAGAGAGAGAGAGAGAGAGAGAGAGAGTTCGTGGGGAGGGTTATGGCGGCCGGTGAGACGGTGAAGAGCGGGGAAAACGGCGCGTTGCATCCAGTACCCAGAAGGGGGATGAAATGTTCACCGCTAGGCGCTGCGGTGCTACAAAACTACCGGGAAAGACAGAGAAAGAGAATGAGAAAGAGAGAGAGAGAGAGAGATCGAGGGAAAGAGGGAGAACGGGAGGCAAAGAGAGAGAGAGCGAGAGAGGAAGGTTTTCCTCTGCATCCGCAGCATCCTCTCCCTCTGTCCCTCTCTGCACGGTCCTCTTGCGCTATCGCTTCACTATTCTCACGGTTGCACCCCTCTCCCCTTTCTCTCGTACCCTCACGCCCTTGTCCACCTCCAGCAGCCGGAGCAGAGCTAGCAGTAGAGCCGCACGCCGGGTACTGGATAGTTCATTCTTCACGATCGCTCACACCATCTTCTCTCATTAATAATTATTTTCATTCGCACACATGGCCCAAATATAATATATTTCATTACAATTGTTCAATCGTGAATACATCAAGGGTTTCAAGTGCCGCAGTGAATATAATCCAATAAATACATTAATCACGTCTTCGTTGTATAGCAACATTGATTTCCCGCTCCGCAGCCTCTATCGCCAAATCTCGCACATTTTTCACTGTACAAAGAAAAGCTCTTAGACGATATAACTCACGTTCCTTTGAGCCTGTCCGAAAAAACCTCCATCTTCGCATGCCATCGGATACTTTTTAAAGGATTCAAAGTTCCTGAAGAACGGGAAAGGCTGAACGTTGCTCTTGGATTCGACCGGATATCGTCTCTGGCCGCGTCTTACCCCACTACACATCTTAAGCACTTGTACACGCGGAGCATTATCAAGTAAATTTTCATACGAAACTCACTCGGATATTCCAAAGGTTAAACGAATCTGCTAATTTTGATTTTTGTCAACGTTTTTTTCATGGTTTTTACGCACGTAAACATTAGAGCGCGATAGAAAAATAAAATTTAACGTTTGACAAAAATTTTCGAAATTTTCATGAAAAATTAGCCATTTTTAATGAAAAAATTTTGCATAAGCTTTAAAATGTGAAGTGTTATATAAAATTCATCAAATCAGACAATATTGAATTATCAAAAAATTTAATTCATTTAAAAAATATTTTTCATCGTAGTCAAGAAATTGAATTTCATTTTCCAAACGAAAAATGCAGTTTAATGAAGATGTTATTAAAAAATTCGCATAAACCCTTCACTTCGAAAATTTGCAGATTTATTTGAAAAATATAATGCTTTCTACAGTGTACAATTGCGACTCGAAATTTGACAACAAGGCTGACGTATCGCGGACGAATTGGTATAGGTACAGGTGAAAACAAGGAGCAAGTAGCCTCGTCGGTACTTGATAGTAGCAGTTATTTTAGTGCTAATTAAGCGCGCCACCGTTCCGAGTTTCCGCGAGTCTAATTGGCAACGAGGAGAGTCCGTCTCGTGCAGTCAAACGCGGACAGGACGGTCACTCGAAGAAATTTTTTTTTAGTGAGAGCCGACTTAATTAATTGTAATTCGTAACCTCGAGGAGGAAGACGAGCAAAACGAAAACTGAAAACAAATGGAACGATGAGCTGGATTCTTCAAGCTGTAGCATTGTTCGCCGATGAATTTCACTGCCATTACGAGCCCAACAGCATCCCTATTGGCATCACGATTTTACTCCAGTTTCCGTTAAAGGATTCAACCTCATTCGCTACTTCGTCGCAACCATTACATTGATTTTTGGATCTTTGAAAAGAGGAAACAGTTTTGAGCAGCCAAGTTGGGCGATAATATTATCATTGAAAAAGATAGAAAACGGTCTACCGTTGCTTCGACGATAATTCGAACAACCTTATTGTTCTTCTATGACGAGATTTATCGATACGTGACAAAATTCGCAGCCATGACCAGCGGATCGCAGAAGGGAAAAAATGCCGTTAATTCGGATCAACGGTACAGTTACATGGCCTGCCCGTTGCACGATGCTGGTAAGTTACTTTTTTATTTTCCATGTTTTTTTTTTTTTTTTCAATCAGAAAATTCACAAATTTCTTGAAGCGCCGTGGAGATTATTATAACAGAATTTTCTTTCGACGATTGGAATGTCGCGGTTTTACTCGATAAAAAATGTCTTTTCGTTTGGTGGTCAAATGGTGGTCAAAGTTAGCCAACTTATGTCCATGTGTTTCGTCACGGTTTATCGATTGTTTTATTTTATTTTATTTTTCGGTGATAAAGTTATCGGTTCGAAAGGAACTTACTGAATATGGGCAATGGATTTATGGCAGCCCATTACCTGCCCTCCGCTAATGGAACCTGACCGTCACCCTCGCCGTATCTCGTGGGGCAGTTGAGCTCGTCGTTAATCATGTAGAAAATGGGCTAAATTTAATTTCATGCCTCATTTATGGGAGACACCAACAGGGTTTTACGAAATTCTCGCATAAATTGGCATAAAAATGAATCGATGAAAATTGACGAACCGAGTAACGGATTGATGGTCGAAAATAATCAATATTTCACCAGTATGAATTTAACTTTCAGTAAAATTCATTTGCCATGCATCAGGGATCACGAGTCATGCGTTCAAATTAATATTCCAATACACGTGATTTTTCTGAAGAAAAATTAAAAGTCAGGCAGACTGTATGTGCATGCGATGAAAAATCGTTCAACTTGAGCAATAAAAATAATAACAAACGTTCAACATTCCGATAAATTTCGTCGGAAACGATCTAAATATTCGAAAATAAGAAAACAGATGTTGGAACGATCCATTGTAGTTTTTTTCATTTGCATGTAATGGATAGAAGGTGGTGAAGAAAAAGTTTTGAGAACTACTGAAATGGGGGGGAACGATCAAGCGAAGTTAAAATATGATGAAAAAATGTTAATTCCAGAGTATTCAGAATGGCGAGTATGAGATAAGTTCCAAGGTGTCGGTATAAAGAATAAGAATAAAGTAATGCATTTGAGTTAAAAGTGTCGGAAGTTTCGGGCCCGAAGTTTCGCTCCGCAGAGGCTGAAGCTCCGGTATAATTTTTTTTTTTTCATTTTCTTCTCTCTCCGATTTTCATTGGATCCTGGAATAGGGCGGATGAAAGGGGAAAGTAGAAACGATGTGTTGGATGAGAAAAGAAGAAGAAAAAAAGTATAGAGAGAAAAGACGAGAAAGGAAAGGACAGAGAGAAGCTTTGAGTGGCTTTTCGGCCTGGCGGTGAAAAAGATTCTTCCCGACAGCTCGGCCAGCTCCACGGGAACCGTCCCGATGTGACCAAACGAACCGTGTTTTTTTTTTCCAGCCTGACAATTCTCCTCGTTGATGCCGTTGTTGATGTTGTGGTTTTTTTTTCTTTCTTTTTTTCGTCTCATTCAACTCGAGCCTGAAGGCTTGTATGCGCTTTCACAAATCCGAATTAGCGGCGAGGGTAAAAGAGAGAGAGAGAGGAGGAGAATGAAACACAAGGGTTCAGCTTTATGTTACGCCGGTTAGCCGCACTGCCTCACCGCGCTTTCGCGCCTGTGCAGATAGGAGCTTTCCGGTACCGCGGCGGTGCATTGTCAGTCAGGACCATAGAAATTTCGGAATGGTGGCCACGTGTGCAGGCGAATTACACACATACACACACACACACACACACGCGTACGAAACTGGAGTGCAAAAGTAGTCGATACTCGATAGAGCACGTTCATGATATGTGCTATCTTATTCGGGGTTAGAGCTTAGAAGAGTACGGGCTAAGAGAAATAGAAAGAGCACAAATGAGGGGAGAGGTACAGATAAAACGAGAGAGAGAGAAAAGAAGAGAAACGAGAGAAAGAAAAAACGACCTGTCTCCTGATGGAAGAAAAAGAAATCAGAGACGAAGAGAAATAGGTTGAAAGGGAATGAGAGCATAGAAAAGAGCAACTGAGCAAAAGGAGAGAGAATTAAAAATCTGGTGACAGGCACCTGTCATTCGAAATGACAGATCAAACGATTACTATTTTGAAACAGAATGGCGAGACACCAGGAATAGCCTGAGAGCATATCGATTCTTACAATGAAAATTACTGAAATCGATTAGAAGGATAATAAAAGTATTCTTTCATTATCTCAGAAATAAATTTTTACATTTTGACTAAAATTCAGACTCTTTTGACAGAGCCTATTTATATTTTTTTAAAGTCAAGAAGAACATTGAATTTGCTACCGAACGTCAAGACTGTTGGGATGATTCATCAGTTTGCCAAATTGTCGATTAAATCATCTGTTTCCTGCTTATTCGAGTGTAGTTTTTGATGATCCTAATCCTACGACTCGTTGTTCAGTATTTTCGTTTTTGTTTTTTTTTTTTCGTTTCGATGGCAAATTGGTCAAAGTCATGGAGCTTCTGGTTTATTTACATTTTTTGTTTTGTTACGAGGATTCTAAGAGCGAGTTTTTGGTCGTGAGACTTTGTCAACGGGAATGTAGAAAAACATTTAAACAGGACGATAATTTCGACAGAGATGTTTATTCAACGGACAGAACTGTGTTTCGAGCAAATGAAAGGGACGAAAGCCAAGCGTTAGTTTGTCGAAATGCCAAGGAAACAATAATCGCCCTCGGAATAATACAGGATGTTCTCTTGTTTAGGGGTGAGCTTTCGCACCAACCGCAATGAATGCTTTCTCAGCATGTCCTTCTCTTTCCAACGAAACGATAACTGACATTTGAGGTTAGTAAACAGCTGTTATGGCCACAGCCGAACGAATAAGGTGTCGACCTGCTTTGGCTATCAATTATCGAGATTGCATTACTTCTGGTTCATTATTGGTGTGGATCTCGACGTCTCTATTCATGGTCCATAACGAGGGTCGTTAAGAGTCCGTTAATTTGCCTTTCCATCATAGAGTGTTTCATGAATCGTGACCGAATTTCGGTATCATCAACAACAATGGGATCGTCTTAAAGGGACAACGTCGAGGGAACATTCTGAGGGAATTCTGAGGCCAATTGTCAACTTGATCGATGTCAGATGCGATTGAAGACATGAGAAACGAACAGTAGTTGGAAAAAAGTGTTTTTTCATGAGAGCTTGACTTCGGATGATAGTTATCACTGATTCGGGTCATCCGTTTTGTTTTCCACGAGCAAAGGGTCCGCGGGAATGGACGATGGCTTAGTTTTCCTTTCAACTGGAACAGCTGCAGCATATTCGAAGATTTTTTGTTTGCCTGTTTACCTCGTCGCACTCTCTAAGTTGAGAAGACGAAAACACGAGACTATATCTCTCGTAAAATTTTATTCGACATCGAAGGCTTTTCTACTAAAATTGGATATGAAAGTTTTCGATCAAAGTAAGACGATGTTTTTCGAGGAAAAAAAAACAACGACTTTATAAATGTGATTGAATTTTATTTTTCGTGCTCGAAATTTAGTCGCGCAAAAAAAAAGTCTTCTCTCCATTGAATTTGGTCAGAAAATACCGTTCGGAAAGCAACTTTAATCGATCGAAGCGACGACGAACTAAGAAACAATTAATTTCCTTCATCTTTTTAATAAAAAAAAAAAAAAAAAATAAAGAAAACAATATGAAGCTGAAAAAATTTGTGTCAAAACTGTTCCATGGTGGTTATTGGACCGAAGAAACATTCGCACACGTTCTTATTCGCCAAAATATCGTGTCATTATCTTCGAATTCACTTTCATAAGAGTTGAGCAACGAATTTAAGATAACTGCATGTGGAATGTAATAGGAATCATAAAGAAACGCCTCGTGAAACAATATATTCGGTGCCATTGGACATAGAGCTTCCTGTTCTTTGCTACACGAGCACGGTTCACTTTCCTATATATATATATGTATATATATTTATGGTACATAACGAAAGAAGCTCCAACACCAATGCGCACACACGAAATCTTCTCGTCTTCCACTTTTCCGCGCAATAATTTGGCTCCTCCTTCCTGATGTAACTTCGCCGAGGCATTTATATATACACGTATATTTGCTCGTGTATATTTATAAGCATATAGCTGCTATGTGGCTCTGGGAAGAACGAAGCCACAAGTTGTGTTCCCGGGACAGGATAAGGGAGAGCAAAAGCGAAACGATTACCCCTGCTTGCACTCGGACAATCCATTTTACAGAGAATATTCCAGTTGTATAATTCTCGTCGTGGCTCTCAGCCTCCAATGTGTAAGTGTTGACCCATGAAAGAATATTAGAGACGCATTTTTTTTCGGCTAATTTTCAAAGAATTTTAAATACTCCTTAAATATTATAAAAATATGTGACTCCACTCTATTTTTAAGGAGTCTGCATTATAATATACATTGTGAAAAATAAAATCCTTGGTATTTCTAATTGTTGTCTCTTGATGTTGATACTTTGCTTATTTATTTGAGAAGAAAATGGATAAACGTATCTTTGGATATTTTTATTCAAATTTTCACAATTACGTTTTTATTCTTTTCGTCTGATTGCGTCGTTTTCTTTTAAATCATTGACGATGAAAATCGTTGCGAAAGAATTCACTCGATTCGTTCATAACCTCCATGGAATTGATAGCTTCGCGTTTCTACCGCTAGGTGGTCTCTAGCGCAAGATCTCTCGCAACGGAAGTACAGCGTCCGGGACTATAACATGGGTTCTCTCGGGAGTTTGATTGTCCACGGATGTTTTGCTTCTGAAAACGCCCCCTCAAATACGGTAGTACGAAATTCAGAAGTTAGGTGTGGATGTCAACGGTCTGCGTGATGAGAGTTTTTCTCAAATTTACCTTCTGAAGTATCGGATTCATCGAATGGGGAATAAAAAATCGTTTTGTCAGGGTAATTGTGGCTTTTTACTATTTTCCTTTCTTAAGAATCGTACACTAAAAAAAAATCATGCAGTGATTAATGAAAAAAAAAAGAATGAACATAAATATTAAATTTCACAGCATTTTTTTACATCAATTTTTTTTTTTTTTTTTTTTTTTACAGCCAAACCAATTTACAGCAAAATGAATTTGAGATAGGAATCATTTCTGTATGCCATTTCAGAGCTTCTAGTAATTATTGGTCGCTAATTCTCTCTTTTCTCTTCCAATCCTAACTAATCCTAACTAAAACTAGATTATTTTTATTTTTTTTAACTAAAATAGTGGTGAGCGCAGTATCGAACTTCGAGATTTCGATTGTTGTCATTTTGTCCAGCTTCTGAAAAAAGCTTCATTTTGTGAAGCTTTTTTTATGCAAAAATTAAGCCATTCGTGAATGAAAAATCATAGTTTATACATGAAACGTATAACGGTAGACGCCTTGACCACGAACACGGTCACTTGAAGGAAAAAACCTTCGGCGTTCGTTGACACTGCGATGAGTTCTCTCGTGAAGCCAATTCAGCTGTTCCCTGTCATATTGTCGAATGAAAGATATGCGAGTGTTCCTTACACCTTGAGGGATATCGACAAACAATAAACGTTTGTGAGCACCAGTGCAAAACAATTAAAAAAAAAAAAAAAAAATTATCACAGTAATTGCAATTAAAAAAATAACGTCATCGATAACAGCTCTGCTCAAAAGTCAAAAACACCGATTCGCTTCTTCGAATCGCCTTGAAGTTTATATTTACTCCTTTTGCATACGTTGACGCGAAAAACCTCCAAATCTATTTTTACCGATCACTCGAGTATCGTTACGTTTGGTAGAGAGTCAGCGGCGGCGTTTGGCTATTGCCAAGATGAAAATTAGCGTCTACGTCCAGAGATTGATGTAGAATTTTTCAAGTCACGGATGTGCAGCATCCCTGTGGCATTATCGAGCCGCATATTCTTGCCCGTTAATCGCGACAAGGTTGTTGCGCCAAGAAAGTTTGATATTCATCGAATTCTCGGAATTTTATGACCGCTAATAATTTCGAATGGCCAGTAAACCGAGGACAATGGAATAACGACGTTTTCCTTAGCGGCGATACACTCGTGCGTATTCCCTCTATTTTCATCCGCTTGATTCTTTCGAAAATTGAGGTTCTCAAGCGTAATGGCTGTATATATACTTTACGATCTCAGTCAATGGATTATAAAATTTATCGTTTCGAAAGAACGACCCGAAGATTAATGCCTTCGAGGAAACCTCGTTCAATCGTAACTGGAGGATAACGAAACACTTGAAAAGTAAAGTTAGCGTCTTTACAAAATATTTTCTAAAGCACCTGTTGGGGGAAACGCTCCGCCAATCCCAGTATCCCTAGCTCGGAGGTCGTCTGTGCAGAATTACGTGCGCAGCTTCGATCCGAGCACGTGCTTCGAACGTTTGCTAATTCCGTCACTGATTCAATAATCAAGACTCCCCTGTAGAGGGTACTTTCGTGACGAGAAGATGACGGACAACGAGTTGACACGTTCGAAACGGGGGAAATATCGCCACGAAATCCGAGGCAACGGAATAATCGCAGAGACGATGAATTGACGAGAGAGAGCGTTGAAACAGAGAGCAGACTGGTCGTGTCAAAACCGCATGAAAATGTGTTAATAAATCTTTTCGTAAAAATGACGCATGTCCCGAACGACCATTTGCGATTCGTACAACCTCATTCGCCCCACCTTCCCTCCAGTCGTCACGGAAATAGTTTTTTTTTTTTCTATTTTTTTTTTTCGATTCGACTTCAGCTCAGTTGGCTTTCGAACGGGCTCGTAACTCTCCTGAAATACTCAATCGTCGTGTTTCTTTCAAATCTGTTTTTAATCTGACGTTTAACAGTGCTGTTGAATATAATCGAACGTTTTATTGTTTCCACATGGTAAATCATCGAGAATACGTTTAATTTCTGGACCACAATCATCTCATCATCGTCATTAATAGTGCTTGTTTCATGCAACATTTTGTCTGGGTCATTTTGAACGTTTAAAATCTGCAATCTTTTCATTTTCATTATTTGACATTATCACTGCTCTCCGAATAGTTCCACAGTAGGGAAAACCAACGTTTTTGTTCTAAAATAAAAAAATAAAAAGTAACGAACGGTGCAGTTTGCAGATGTTTTTCCGACTGACATTATTTTATTTTTTTGGAAATTTGAATATCGTTCAAGGCTAAGAAAATGCGACATGAAATCGATAGAAAGGCTTGACGAAAAATGTTCAAGTGGTACAGTTTGATGACTGCGGCGTTCGTAATTGCGTTTAAAAACTTGTTCACGATAATGGATCTCATTGAAAGACGAGAAAATTAATCCGCAGTGCGCAGGAATGTGTCTCTCAACACGATTGGCCTTGAACCCTGTTAAATAGCTAGGGACACGTGGTTTCGGTTCAGAAACCGTCAATCGACTAGCCTTGACCTGATGGCACCTTCTCGCACAACCAGAGTCACTGTGCCACTCTCTCTCTCTCTCTCTCTCTCTGAAGTTATTCTTGGGTTGGATTTAATGCAACGAATGAAAGTGAAAGCGAAGAATCAAATGCTCGCGGAATCCCTCAGGGGATTTTGTCCTGAGAGCACTTTGACAAGATTATTCATTGAATATCTGGAGCTAATCAAATAATGCAATTCGTTCGTTTGATGAAATCATTGCGAAATTCGAAACAAAATAAACGATTGTCTCTCGTCCAGTGGCGACCAAATGGCTATTTCATTTTTGCAGTTTGATCAATACTTATCTCTACCTTCATGATCATTCATTGTTCAAGAAAAAATTGATGATGATGAGAACAGATGCTGAAAAATATTGTGATTCGTCGTGTAAAATGCGAGTGAGAATCCGAAGATCGATGCAGACACGTTTCAACGTCGTTCAGAGCCAAAAATATTAAAGTTGTATCACAAAGATTTACTACGATTTCCACCAACGACCACCAGCTTCATTCACTCACTTCTGTTTCACCGTCTTACATTTTTTTTTGTCGAAGCAGCTGTTTTTATTGCATGCAACGAATCGAAACCAGGACAGGAAGGATGCCATAAACCTAAAACTCTTGGGAAATCACTCTTTTATTCCTTTCCCTGAGCATCTAGTCTAGACACTTCATGAGTCTTGGTGAAATATGCTCATACTTGTATGTGAAAATAGGACGGGCAACAAGTGACAAAGTTCCCTTTTATTGCTAAGAATTTTTCACGAGATTGAGACGTGAATTCTTGAGGTTCGACAGTGAAATGAAGTTTTTTTTTTAATGTCTCGCGTGTTCGCTTCGTGCGTTCGAAGGAAAAGTGAAGGATCAGGGTTCAATGTTTTTGGTGCTGAACTCCTGTACTTTTTTTTTTTCCTACAATTCTTTTAATTTTCAGCATGTCCTCCGTTAGAAGAGCTACCAAAAAAAATTCATTTTTTTTATACACCATAATAAATCAGGAATCGATGAAAAAAAAAGTTTTTTTTTGGAAGACACCCAGATAAGATCGCGAGCATTGAAAATAGAAATAAAAAATGATGATTTTCGACGATCGAACGACTGATAAAAATAATAAAGAAAATTCTACTCGCCCTCGTATTTTCTACATGGACAATATCACTGAGAGATTCGACGAGAGCTAATTTTATTTGAAAATCGATTGAAAGTAACGGTCGTAAAAAAAAAAAAGAAAAAAACTCAAGGAGCTAAAAGAAGGGTGGATTAGAAATGAGCAATTCTGGAAATGACTAGAAGAAGAGAAAATTTCATTGTTCGATTCAACGTGACCCAATAAGAATGAGATCGAATCGTATATTTTCGAGTGTTAAGTGGATAATATCGTAAATACGAGAGTACGAGTCGGGATCGTATTCGCAATCGATGCTTATTCGAGTTTTTCGTCGAGAGGTGTTCCGTCAGACAAACAAATATAAAAATACGTGTTTATAGAGGTGTACACGCACGAAGGTAGAGCGAAACGCACACGAGGAAAGCCCCACCCAACCCCCCGAGGTCTTTCTGGTCAGGGGAGGAGAGACTCTTAGCGGCGTGTTAGTTTCTTCGACGGCGAGAGACCCCAGGCAGTGCGGGGGTGTCGCTCGTACGAGCAGCCACATATCGGGTTTTTGACGCTCTCTCGAACAATAATTATCGTCAGATTGCTCTCGGCTTTTGTCTCGTATATTTATACTCGTAACTGTACCGCATCCATTCTTTACGATTCAAACAAAATCCTCGGTCTCATTTTTTTTTTTTTCCTGAGAATATTGCTTCGAATCGGACACTCGTCCTGTCGGAATAGAAAGTGGATCTTTTCATCTGCTCCCTATTCCAAGACGTTGAGGTTTCTCATTATCGTATAACGTCGCAACGAGACAGGAGATATATTAACATCGGAAAAAACTATGAGAATGGACGAAAGGATAGAGAAGAAAAAATAACAGTTCTGAAATCGGAGTTATTATTCACTGAGGAAAAAGCGCTTCGAAATCGATCATTCGTTCGTAAATTTTTAATAATTGTCAGTTGTAGAGGTTGTTAGGAATGTAACGAGTACCGATACGATGGGTGGGAACGACCAACGGAAGTAACCTTGAGGAAGTTAGCCTCGTGAGACTGTGAATGTTTCAACAACTATCGATCTTTCGCGCGCGGTTTCTTTTTAACGTAGTCGTCACGTGTGTGCGTGCGCGACCGCGTCGATGACACTGCCTGTCTCATCTACTTTTTTTTTTCGTTCACTAGCAATCCTCTTTTTTTTAAATCAAATCTTCGAGTCTCTTGCACGAGATTGAATCGAATGAAACCTATTTTTGTTTTGGACTCTTACGCATGAGCATTCGATTCGATTCAAGGATCGTAACACGACGAATTTCGGCTCTTTTTGGAACCCCGAAAACGTGTGCTTTTCGGATATAAATCACGAAGAATAAGGGAACTATTGGATAGGAAATAATACGAGAAATGATGAATCGATTACCACGATCGCTCTGTCTGACCAAACTCGACTCGAACTACTAGCATTTCGTGTCCGTTGCATTAACGCCTGATCCACTTGAGTCCGGACATTACTCGTACACTCTCGCCTTATGTTTTTTCGCAGATTATTATTAACCATCGACGCGAAAATATGAGACGCAATAATCGAGAGACACGTGTACGATTGTATTGAAAAATAGAATATTCGCGACTCGTGCGCTCGGTAGAAAGGGCGGGAGGTGGCTCGAAAGAAGTACGAAACATTGGAGGTACAATTGAATGTTTCATACGCACTCTGTCAATAACTCGGTCGTACGTTTCCTTTTTTTCTTATTTCGTAGCGCACCTATCGAATACACGAATTCTTATATAAAAAAATGCGAGCTTTTTGTGGGTACGAATGGGAGAACGAATCGGTTTGTCAAACGCTTTTGTGTTTGTTGTAACAATAATAATAACAATTTATAATTGACGATTTTAAATAATATTTTACGTGTTTATCCTTCGAGTTTTGTGCTTGGTCATCCGTCTCTCACGCTTTTTTAACTGTTCAAATAAATCAAATGTGCTTTTTGTGTACGTAATTACTGAAGTTAAAAAAAAAAAAAAAAAAAACAAGACAACGATACGAAACGTTAAGAAAATCACAAAATTTCCAGAGTTTTTTCAAATTATTCGTAAATCTCAAGCTTATTTCGATTACGTTTTTTATTACGGAAGGAACAGCTTTTCCCCTATTTTCGAGAGACCGACATAACGCGAAAAACGATCGATTTATTGATAAACGATTTCACATTGAATGTCGTGCTTTTCATAATAATACGCGTTCGGTTCTATTCGAGCTTTTCATCTCTGGGGGATAATAATTTTAAATACAAACCGGGTGTCGCATCGGAAGAAAAAAAAAATTACAAAATTAATACAAAAAAGAAATAACAGAAAAAAAAACGAAAATAGTCGAACGAAACTGTTTTGATTAAAAAATCTGAGAGAATTATCGTTTTTTCGAAATTAACAAAATTATGACAACATTTTTGAAAGGATAAAGAATAATAATTACGCGAGACATCGACGATAAAAATGGTTTTTTTTTTTGCTTTCGATCGTATCAAAGGAAAGGAAATTTATAAGTTTGAATCCTCCGCTAAATTTTACTCTATTTCAACGTTTTCGAAACTTTTCATATATTTTATATTCCGATTGAGACACCCTGTGTATGAACACGGCACATTTATATCCGGAGCGGGTACAAATAGAATTTAACCGAGACAATAAAATCTACAACTGTTATATTTCATGTCAGAAATCGGGTGGGCAGGAGGTTCGCATATATCGTTTGGTTTTCGTGAGAACGGTAGAGCTCTCGCTCCCACGGCAGATCAATCGAGAGCTCCTTGCTATTAATGTCTTACGTTGCGAGGTGGGAGGTAAAACGATGACGAGGAAAGTTTTCCTATAGCTTTTCGTCGGAGTACGGTAAATAGACAGGAAAAACGAGGTGGCGGTGTTGCGCACGTCGGAAAGAGAAAAACAGAGAGCGAGAGAGAGAGAGAGAGAGGAAGAGGGAGAAAAAAACGGAGGATAAAACGATTCTTGGTCATGTCTATCCAGTATCGCGAGTCGCGTTCTCGAACGTCATCCTTAGGGTTTTTCGCACCGAGACTAGAAAAGTCGAATGTATGGAGATCGATTGGTTTTTCAATAAATCATTCAAAATCATTCTTCGGCAATGTTAATGCCGTCTAATTTGATTTTTTTTTTTTAAATATTCATTCTCGAAATCATGAAAAGTAGTTGATCGACTGAGAATCTCCGGAGAGGAATTCTCCACAGAAAAAACATAGTTACCAATTATTTTCACTATTTTTCAAAATCATTCCTTTTTTTTATGATCGTTTTCGAATAAATGCGGTGAAACGAAAAGTTTTTTTTTTCGAGTGGCAAAAAATAGAGAGAAAATCTTTCGAAACGTTGAATCAAAATTTCGTTCGATTCAAGATTATTCTGTTTTGGTTACACGCGAAGCTGTTCAATTTTCGAAATAACCTAAAATAAAAATGGGGGCTTACGTCGCGAAAACTTGAAAGAACTTTCAAAACGAGAAATAAAAAAAATTTAATAAAGGAAAAAATGTGACAGCGAACGATCGAGATTCAAAAAAGAAAAAAAAAACAATGGTAGAGAAGCCAAGAATCGTTTTATAAACGAGTCTCAGATGGATGACCACCGCGATGAGAGGGTTAGCGAGGAAGAAGCGTCGTGTGGTATATTTTTAACACACGACCTTTGAGAAGCAACGAAATATCACTGTCTCGCTTGCTCTTTCGGTGCAGACCTCGGTCCAAGCGGTCGTACATCATGCGCGAAGGTCTAGTCCATCATGTTTGTCGCTTCATAGATGAATGTCCGTTGGCTCCTAAATATCCAGCGAAAGTATAAAAAAATAAAAGGAAAAGTGTATTAAAAAACAGAAAACGAGCAAAAAAAAAAACTTGGGAAAAAGTCATTTTTCAACGCAATCAGTGTGTAGTTTTTCTAAAATGCGTTTGACTGTGTTCGTGTCGCAATGAGTGTCTATGTTTTTCCCGTGTGTCAAGCCATAAATCATCGGAAAGAGAGCGCGAAAAAGCCATAATAAATAGTTAAAAAAAAAAGGAAAAAAAAAATGTTGCGAGAAGGAAAAAGCACTTTTTTAACGTCGTCTTTAAAGTCTCTTTATTCATCATCTTCCTTATAAATCTCTTCCCTCTTCTTCATCATCCTCATCGTTCTGGCATTTTCCTCGTCTCGGTAAGATCACGATGCAAGCTGGACAGCTGCGAGACGTGTGTAACGAGTTGACGATGACGACGACGACGACGATGATGATGATGATGATGATGATGATGACGGCGATGACGCCGACGCCGAAGACGAAGACGACGACGTCGAGCTCCGTCGCTTACGATGTCGCGGTAGTGCTGTCGACGTACCCGCGGACTCACCAGCTGTTGATGCTTGGTTCGCCTCTAAACAACCTACGGAACGAAATAATATCATCGCCGATAAAAAGCCTGGCGTTGTCATGTATCAGCAAACACAAGTCGCACGAGTTTCAACGCATAAACGATATATCCGTGATTGACTAATTTTACATAATCATTTATATCCACTCCGTGTATATAATAATATTTCCTTTCACAAATCTGTGATTCATATTAGACCCTGGCGGTAGACGCGATATCGCAGAATTACCGACAGATAATAATTCATCCAGATTTCCAATTGATTCCGAGTGTGTTCTTGCTGGTCGACCGAGAACCATCGGTGAACGACGAGAAAAGAAACAAAAAAAAAGAAAACAAACATGTGTGTGTTTCCGGTCAATGTGAGTGCTAATGTCTGAATGCCTGTATGCGTGTGAGAGATAAAAGAAGCAAAAGAAAAAAGAAAGAGAGAAATTTATATGGACGGTTGTCCGATCGTGGAAAAACACGCAATCCTGCAGCACACGAGTCTCGTTATTCATCCTCGATCCATCAGTGTTGTCGCAGCATATCACAGCCCCATACGAAATAAAACGAACGAATCCAAGCCACACCCGACCTCTCCTCCCCTGTCCCAAACTCACACAGACACACAGACACGCGCATACATATAAAGAATACTCTTGAAAGAACCTCGACCAAGAAGAACTCTGACATACGATAATTAAAATCCGTAAAAAGAGAAAGACACGGTTCCAATCATGAATCTTATGTTTCGCAAGAATTTCGGGGAGAAAAGCTCGAGCAGTGGCGAGGGTGGTGGTGGTTCGGGACGTACAGGAATCGGTTCTTACGGGATCGTGGCCGGCTCGATCGGTAGCACAGGCGGAGTCGGTGGCTCCTCCATCGGGCCTGGTGGTCCGCGTCTCGGTATAAGACCGAGTATCGGGGCCGTAGGTGGCCGCGGGCCTATAAGACGCAGCCGTGAATTCGGCTATTATCCGATGGAGGAACATCCGAGCCACGCTTATCGCACTCATCTGTTCCTGTCGCCACCCACAGGTGCACCCGATGATAACGAAACACGTGGCCTTGGCCCTGGTCCACGTCGCAACTCCGGGCCCCACGTCATCAAATGGGGCGGCGGTGGCGGGGCTGCTGGACTTAACAATAATAACCAACCGCAACAACAGACCGCCTCCTCCAATGCCAATGCCAATGCCAATGCCAATCTCACCTCTCCTGGGACCACTAATGCCAACAAGAGGAAACAACAGAACGGCAATCTCGGCAAGGAAACTTCGGAACCACCTACACCTACTGCCTCCAGACAGGTATTTCAATCTTTTTATTACACTCCCCTTTAGCCTCTTCCCTTTTCCTGCAGCCCTGAACCGTAGCCAGTAAAATAATCACTTTGATTCCATTATACTTTGATGATTATAGGGATCACTAAGATCTGAAGTTCTAGATTTCTTGTTATTGAATCCTTTACCAATACTGACAGAATTAGATCATCAAAATGTAGAATTCTGATGATGAATTTGTAGGAAACTATGATAGGACACAAGGCTACGATATTACTCTCATAAAAATGAATTTTTATTGGCTAGTTTTTAGATAGATGCGTGTATAAGAGCATTGAAATTTTCGTTCCTTTATCTCGTACCTGTGTGCCTTGTCTATGCCACTCGATAAAGTATATTCTATCTTCAGGATAAAGAGAATAAAATGTTGACGGAACATGCAACTGTGCTATCGATTCCTATCGCGATTAATATCTTTGGTCAGTCGATATTCGCTTCCTGAAAGGTGCACAGCTGCGTTGGACACTTGTGTGTATCAAATATACATTCTAGTTGTGTACCCTTCAAGATACGATCTGTTTCTCGGTGTGTGCCGCCATATACACGTGTTGTATGGTAAGTGCGGTATGTACACGCCATGCACCATTAGACTGACCAAGGTCAAACTGGCCTCGTTATTTGTCCGCTGCATTTTTCGATCGCCGTTATGTTTATCGATAAAATTATTTGTTTTTTGTTTTTAGAGGCATTTTTCTACTTCGTGATTCATTAACTGCACGATTCAAATCGTCGAGTGGAATAACGCTTTCGTTTTCTCCAGTGTTTTTATTCTTTCTTACATGACGATGATTGGCACATAAAATTGCAGAAATTTCGTAACCGCTCTATACCGGTGGTTGCAAAAGACCTTTTCGAAGTGTCCGGAACAGTTGGATTACCTGATTTTGGAGAACAAAAAAGTCTCGAGAAATTGTTTTTTTCCGATGCTCGCTTGATGAGATATTCATTAATCAGTGATGACCAATCCGAGAAGCCAATGCGCCCTCCCCCACCCCAGCACGTCCCCTCGCATTAGCCTACCGGATTGGTCGCCACTAATTCATTCGTATCTCTTCAGTACTGCGTCTAACAACAAAATGAATGAGGACTTTTCCATTCGGAATTTCACGATCTACTCGCTGCTCTCTTAATCTCAAATTATACTTTTGAAACTGTCTGTATAATGCTTCGCTGAAAGCAGCCTTGAACTCGATAAATTTCAAATGAGCGTGCCACGGCGCGCGGGAATTGTTTTACGATTCTGAAATTGATATATTCAAGACAGTATCGTGCTACTTGCAAATCGGGACAAAAAATACGGACTCCGAAGGGATTCGGACCACGGGACCGAGTGAGTGAATGAGGGTCATTCGAGTCTAAATTCCTGTCTGAATTGCAATGTTTTTTTTTTGTTTCAAGGGTACAGTGATCAATAAAATCGTAATGGAAAACTACTAAATATTGTTCATTCCTGATCAACTAAATATGTCCAATAATTTACAACGATTTTTCCATAATAACTTGCTTCGAGACCTAAGCTTTTCAATCGAAGTTAACTTTAAATGGATGTAGCGAAGAAAAAGCCAGTCCGTTGGGAAGACACAACTGTCAGATCGGTCAATCCAAGTGTTCTGCGTACAAAGCTCGAAGAGCCGGAAGCTTATTCGATGCCAAGTTATTTCAATGAACGCGTTATACAATGCTCAAGGTTTATGATTGAAATTTTTCCATTGATCTCGCATTTCCGACAGTTATTACATTAAAATGTGTTATTCGCGTTGTCGTCGGTATTATTATTGTAAAATTCTTTGATAATATTAATCAGAATTTTTTATTTCCAAAATACGATTGTTTATCGCGAATCACTAGAGTCAAATCGAGTTAAAATTTTTAACAAATTTGTCCGCAGTGACAAAATTGCCGTTTTGTTTCTCGTTATTTTTATCATGACCTCCATTACCCCAGATTTGGCAAAACAGGTATCGAGTGCGTGGCTAAATTGCCCAAGGGGCTGGAAGCGTGACCACCGGAGACTCGGTATCGCGTGCGAGTATGGCAATATCATGCACAGGCGAAAATGTGTAAACACGGTATGAGCTATTTGGCGTACCGAGTTGTCGGCCACAGCATTGAAACACACTGGTGTTCGAATAAAATTATATGTCACTGTCATGGAAGTGTCAGCCAATCTCCAGCCTTTTCTACCTACGATTTTCGCGCGTTAATATGAAAAAAAAAGATCGGAATAAAAATCATGAAAAAACACTTGTGCAAAAATAATTTTGCGTACTTGACATTTTTATAAGCTTCGCAGAAAAAAGTTGTTCATCGTTATTTCATAATAAATTACAAAAAAAGGAGTGAATAATTCCAGAATTTTCGTTGTCAGGTTTTGAAAGATCAGAAAAACAGTATTAATTTGAAAAATGGATTGAAACGAGCTGGAGGTAGTATCGTACTCGATACGTTTATCGGTTTTTTTCTCTTTCTTTATGGTACACGACTTTTTTCATAGCAGAATAAAGAGGAACAGCAATGAACTTCACCTCGCGATGTATGCGAGTAAACGTGTGGGGAATATGACTCTATATCTCTTATCGACTCGCGTTAAGGGCATTTTTTTTCTTTCTCACGCGATGACAAATTGTCTGGCTCTGTAAAAGCGAACATGTGTGTGCTATTCAACGCGGGACTCGCCGCAGTTTTAAATATTCAATGGCGCCTCGCCTCCTCGTTCGGTGGTTAGAGCTCGTTCAGGGTGCTCTTGCGATTACACATCATCTTTCGTGGCTAGAAAGAGGGAGAGAGTTTGAAGAGGAATAGTTTAAAACTCAAAACAATCGATCTCGATATTTTCTTCAGTAAATCGTTGTTTCATTTACAATTAAAAATCTTTTGAAGGTATGCAAAAAAATACTAAAGTATTCGTGATTCTGTAATAAAAGAATAAATATGAGAGGTAACTTAAAAAATAAATAATTCATTGAAACAATGAAGAGAAGAAACTGTTCATGTTTTACTACTTTAGAGGCTCAAGCTTTCTCTTTTTTAATCCAGCCTCGTCCAATAACAAAGTACGAAATCGACTGATCTCAAATGAGCTTTAAAAATAGTGGAAATTCGAAATCGTAAAAGGAAATTAGTCGCTAGCTAAGACTGTCTCGAGATTTTTTTAACACGTTCTCCAATTCTATTTTTTTCCCCATTCAACTCTGAAGTCCTCTACGAACGACCACGAGGTTATTATCGCCTTGTCCGTCTTACCGTTCGCCAACGTCTTTAACCCACTCTTGTTTAATTATTTTCACCGCACACCCACAAAACCTAGTTAAACGTTTTTTTCTCTTTGCCCGCAAGCTCCAACGACCGAATTCACCTCTTTTTCTCTACTTGCTTAACCTCCATTCCAGTCCATCCTCATTCCTGCGAACTTTCCTTTGTCCCAATGTCCTCAAGTGGCAACCTTATTATCCATTCCCTTTAAAAATCTATAGGCGATTTATCACGAAATTTTTCATGGAGAATCTAAAAATCGGTTGAATTTTAGCATAATTTCTTTGCTTCGAATTTTTTGTCATTTTTTACGATATTTTTTGTCTTCATTTAATGTAAAATGGTCTTTAATTCAGCTAAAATGTGACCAAGTTGAGTCCCAATAATCCGGGGTTCGACAGAAATTTAAAAAAAGCAAAAACCAAATTCATGTTTGCCTATTTCAGACAGTTTCATAAATTTTCAGTAGGCCATTTACCACGACGAATGGTTGTATAATAAATCGTAGAATTGTAGAATCATATAAATAATAATAATTAATCCACAGAATGTGCTGTTGATAATAATTATTAACGATGATTATTATTACAGTTATTAAAACTTTAATCATCGATGTCATGTCGGAATTGTCTCGTTACGTATGCATTGAATATTTGCATGCCTTTTTCCTTTTCTTCGTTCCATGTGGGCTTGTCAAACCCAGCGGTACAGTATGTCGTATACATCGGGACCGAATATTAATATGTTACGATTTACGAAGGTCAACTGATCGACAAATTTCCAATGAAATATTAGGTCGAATCGTCATTCAGTAATTATTAATCGAGAAAAAGTTTTTAGGGTCGAAAAAATCATTCGTTTAGTTTCATTTTCAAGAAAAACTGGCCATTATTATAATATTGATGAAAATTAACATATAAAGTCGCGTTGAGCACTCGGTATACTTGGTATCCGTTGGATCAGGAAATTCGGAAGAGAAAAGTCTTTTTCCATTTTAATCTCAGACGCACGGTTGACCAGATATTGACAGATCCATTACAGCCAATACGGTGCGTCGATGAGAGCAGGCGCGGAGTGGGAGAAGGAGACTCCGCCTCCGTGCTACCCCCCCACTCGATCTATCGACGCATCGGATTCGCTGTTCTTCGGCAAGGAATATCTCTTCACTGGCACTTCGTAGAGAAAAGTGCATCAGGACTTTTCTTTTTAGAATTTAATGATCTACTCGTCCTCTAAATCTTGAGCTAAACTTCTCCAACGGGCTTTAGAATGAACGAAATTGATATCGCACGAAAATATAGCGTGTCGGTAAATGTCTGAAATACGAGGGAGATAGACGAACGTTTTGCACTCTGCACCGCAGGTATCCTTCAGCGGCAATCGTCCAGTGGGAATCTACACGCCACTCATAGTATCCGGGAACAGTCCTCCCCGGGGCGAGCCAATATCACTGGCCACGCTGGACCGCGACTGCTTCATCATACCCCTCGCCTCACTCGAGCGTTTTCTACCAGCTGGAGTGCCGGTACGATGAGCTATACGATTTCAAAAATGCGTGTGATGGAGAAAAGTCACCTCTGCGATCCGAATGCTTCATGTTCACCCAACCCTCCGGCGATAATCCGGCTTCCCCTACACCCATAAACAATCATTCACTAGAAAAGTTACCCTTCGAGGGAGCATGTCGGATTGGAATAGTTGATCCAATTTTCCTCTAGCGTGTACGAACTTTCTTTTGTTTGTTTTTTTTTTTTTTTTTCGTTTGTTTGTTTTTATTACAAATAGGCAATCGTAGTTTAGGCTTGAACCCTCGTAATGCTATATTCTTTTCAGTCTCAATGCCTCTCAATTTTGAGCTCAACGGACGCTGCAATTTTGAGCGCGATTGTAATTTCCCTTAATCGATATAAAACGAGAGTTATCGACCGGTTACGAAGTCAATTTTTTTTTAATCCAGTTTTAAAATCTTGCTGACTATTTATACCTATGTGTGGACCTTAGAGACGTTTTTTTTTATTTGAAATTTGACTCAAAATTTCTTTCTTCGGGGCTCAAATTTGGTGGCCATAATTAATGACTAAATTACAGTTTGATTTTACTTTCTGCGTAAATAGAGCCAAGTAAAATAGAAAAAAAAGAGCAAACAAAAATCTTTATTTCGTGTCAACAAACACGAAGAGCTCTGATTTGTCTTCTTTATTAAATTCAAGCACGCGCCTATAGCGGACAAAAAAAGATCAGGGAGTCCACTGTCGGTTCTCGAAGTCGAAGATCCGAAACAATGTGTTCTGGCGCATTTTATGACACCTCTGGAACCTCTGGATCCTCTGGTGGAGTCGCCAATCGCGAGACCTTTGGTACTACAACGCGATACTGCCGCTGAACTTATTGCTGAAATCGCGCCCTCGGCTTCTCAGAGTATATTGCTCACGAATATGGAGAGAAACGGTGAGAACCAAACGTTTTATACGATCGTGTCTCATGGAATAATTGTTTTAAATAATTGAGGAGTGAGGGCTACTTGTAACGCCGAAAAAAACGCTTTTTCGGGATTTTTTTTTTTCAAACAGGTTTCATTATTTAGTGAAAAATGTTTTCCCATATGAATAATCAATATTTCTAGTAGTTACAGTAAAATTTTCATTGAAAAATAATGATAAATAAACAGATGTTCGTGTTAAAAGATGTTGTTAAATAAAGATAATTGTTTTTTGAAAGCTGATTAATTTATAGAATTGGATATTATTATTATTATTATTATTATCGATTGGTTGAAAGAAATGAAAATCCCACGCTGTCCTCGATTTATTCGTGTGTTTATATATATGTATATCTAAGCAAGAAAAACAAATAAACGAGAGAGGGAGAAACCGCGTTTGTTTTCCGGTAGAGAAAAAAAAAAATAGAGACGAAGAAGGACGTCAACGAAATACGTTTTTCGTTGGATAATGGATAATACAATAAATTTGTGGACAATAAACAATAATTAATTATACATATTCCGGATACCTACAGGTAAGATTCTATAATCAATTAAAATCAATGTTTAATCTCAAGAGTTTCTCTAATCATGTGAATCGATAGACGATCATATTTAATCGAAAGATTTGATTCTCGCTCTATATTAATATCATTTGGCTACTCTCATTATTATCTAACAAGCTGACTCTATTATTTCGAGCTACTTATCATAGATAATATATCAAATTGAGCAAGACACAGTACATCCTCGTCTCACACGAATCATGTCGATTCTCTCAAATCGTGTGAGTCAACTCTTGCTCAAGATATATTATAATCTTGATAGGTTACTTATCAAACAATTTTATCGTGAGCTGTATCATCTTCAACAATTATCTGAATGAATCATATTAAATACGTGTTTATTTATTGGATTTTCTTAATCATGAATTCTGTAGAACTCTGTAATTCACAATAAAAATTGGAGTTTCCTTTATTACAGAAATCTTGTATTTAATTCAAAACCATGGAGTCTATTTGACAGTTCGCGATGAAACTTTGCACTCAACAAATCATTCTCCCAGTTTGACGGTTCGATTTCAAGGGAATGTTACGATAAACCATTACTTTCATAATTGTTTTTCTTTTTTTTCGTTAATTGATGATTTTTTTTTTCCAGCGGACTTTCCGTTTATCACATATTACTTGATAAACAAACACAGCACGGATCCATCAGATTTTTATCAAGAGGTGCAATGCGCAGCTTTGCGAAAGTTCGATCCGCGTGATTTGCGTTACGCGGCAAGTCATACATTGGATTTGTTCAACGAAGTGGCGACGATAGCGAGGCCACCGTTGGAGCCCCCAGGTGGTAGGCCACCAATTCCGTCCACCGGCTACATCGTTTCTATTTTCAAAGTTTTCGAGGGTGACGACGGTCTCAAGTTCGAGCAAAACTGGCTCTACTGGACCGGTGAGTTGATTCCGTTGCATAAATCTTATGATTTTCGAGGTCAAACACTTAATAAATACGCGTTATATCCCGAGGCTCACTGAGAATTGCATTTAAAATTTATGAGCTTATGAACAGCATGAAGTTTCAATGAAAAAAGTTTTTGTCTGCTTTTTGATCGGACAATTTTTCTATGAGTTATCGATTACAAATGATTATGCGTCCGTATAAAATACAAAAGCAATAAATCCTTCAAAATGTTTTTTGCATAATATGTTTTTATTTTAATTTCAGGTGCACGCATGATCTATCGTTATCTGCCAAAGTCAGTTGGACTGAAACGTATAACTCTGCACAAATCTATGTCTCAGGGTGACAAGATGTATTTGCTGATATGCGAGTGTTCTCAGCTTCAGGATAATTTATCAGCTGCAGCGATATTATTGCCTGCGTTAAGGGCGCGTCTCTGCGGTTACACGGGTCTGTACAGGCCATCGGTGTGCTTCTGATTTCGGTCCTGCACAAATTATCTTTCTCCTAATTAATATAAGCGATTAAAACAATAATGATAGATAAGCGATTATTGGCTGACTTAGCGCTCTCGATTTTTCTACTCGACTAAAAAAAAATAAAAAAATAAAAACAACCTACGAAAAAGCATACACAAATAATGAGAGTGAAAAGTTAAAAAACGAATGAAGAAGAAAGATCCTTCTTCTCGATCGCCAACAAATACGTGCATTAAAAAAGAAAAAAAAAAATAATAATAAAAAAAAATAAAAATAAAATAAAAACCGATAACAAACAAAAATAAAACAAATAAAGCAACACATTTTTACAACGGCTTCTACAATTAACGACATATCATGTTTGATGAGCTGTGATATCAAAAACAAAAAAGAAGAAAAGAAAAAAAAAAAAACAAAACAAAACAAAAAAGAGAGAAAAGAAAAATCACGTGTCACACTACAAACGCGATTAAATAGTGAGAAAATAATTCGTGCGTATTGCGTTAAAAACACGTAGTCGCAGTTTTATCATTAATTTATTGAAAAATTCGCGAGTTTAAAACCACGAGAAACGACTTTAGAAAATTCGAGAAAAAAAAAAAAAAAATGTATACGGTAGAAGAATTTTTCGTCCGTAATTAGAGTCAAACTTTTGCTTTTCGTCGATAATTAAGAAACAAAATTGGAGAAGTAAACGAACGAATAGAAATGAAATTTGGAATTAGTGGTCCTATGGTACCAAGTATATGCGAAACTTTTTCAATTTTTCTAGTCAAATTTCTCAGTGATCTTAGGAAATGTGCATCGTCGAAAAAAAAAAAAAAAAAAAAAAAAAACAAAAGTAAATATTATTCGATACACTTTTTAGCTCTCCGAAATTCGCCATTATAAATTATGATAAATTAGAGAAAAGAGAAAAAAAAAAAAATAGCGTTTAGTAGTACAAATCAACTACTAGAGTCAATACGCTTGTTGCAATACAGACAATAGATAGATTATTGCGCAGGCGCAATCTTTGACTAATAATATTAATATAATTATGAATAATAATAATGTATAACAACAACAATAATCTTAGTATATTAATAATAATAATGTAATATATAATATTCCATAGTTGTAGTGTTTTTATTAAAAATCAATTGTTTTGTCATGAAACGAAGAAGAAGAAAAAAAAAAAGGATAAGAAAATGAATACTAAACGAAAAGAAAATACCATTGTACTCACCGACCATGAAACAAGAGCCCTAAGTCTATTTTAAGAGCCTTGCAATTGTACTGTGATTCACGTGTATCGCGAAAATACCTCTCGATACACACATACATTATATATTATACGATTAAACACACGAAAAAAAAAAAAAAAAAAAAAAAAAAACTGTGATTGTATAATATTGAAAACATAACGTGTTTCACGAAAACGATTATTCATTTCGATTCGCTTGTATCATTTCGTTTATTTTGACGGTAGTTTTGGGAACTTGAGAAACGCGCGAAAAATCAAATTCTGAATTTTCGAAAAAGTGATTTTGTCGCAACGCAAATACACTTCGTAGATGTGAAAACGATTTTTTTCTCTTTTTTTTTTTTTCTTAATCTCCACTTTTGTCGCTTCATATCCTTTACTCGAGGTTTTTTTCAATAATTTTTTAATTACATAAGTTTCATGAAAACTTAAAGTTTCAGTTGATTTTTTCGTTTTTGCATTATTTAGATATTCAATAACTGCGCATTATGATTCCGAATTTTTCTGTCATCTTGAGTATAATTGGAATGAATGAAGAGAAAAAAAAAGTATTGTAAAATCAGGAAAAAACGAAAACAAGAACGGTTCACGCGACTACGAAGTTTCCAAACTTGGTAATAACTGTTATAAAAAGAGAAGATCTCGCGAAGCGAATGAAAGATAAAATTGTATTTTCAATAAATTAGTACGCGAATGAACTCGTTACTCGAGCATACCGGAAAGGATCGAATTCGAAATTGAGTTTCGTAGAGAAAAAAAAAAAAAAAACTTACAAATACATCGAAAAACACGACCATTGAATCTGAACACATTGCATCAAGATTTTTGATCACGTTGTTGCCGATTTTTCTAAAGAAAACAAAAAATATGAAGGGAATAAAATAAAATGATATAAAAGATAAAAAAAAAAAAAATAATATGAATTAAGATTACACACCGATTAAATTTCGCGACACGTTTATAGCCGATTCATTACGAGTAATTAAGCTTAAGAATTATTTATCGATTTATGTACAGCTCAAATAACGCTACGACGAAATAAATCAATTCGACCACAGATTATAAAGAAATTTTTTTTCAAATTCGTTTCAATGGTGAAAAAACAAAAAGGTAAGTCACTGATATACAGTTTTGTACTTTTTTTTTTCTGTTGATGCATTTAACTGGGCTCAAAATAAAATTGAAAATTGAGCTGGAGTAAAATGCGTTGATTTGTGTCTCAAACAATACCATGCAAAAACAAATAATTTTGACTACAAACTATGAATGAAAATTTTTCAAATTGGGTTTAGTTAATTTGTAATATAAAAGTAAAAAAAATAGATAATTCAATGATGTCATTCAGCGAAAAATTGGACTAGTCGTTTTTATTTGCAGAATACAAATTTTAATGATTAAATCAACCTCACAGTTCCATCAGTAGCCCTTAGTACCTCGAAATCTCCTGCGGCCATCTATCTGCAAAATAGAAAATGAATCAATTCCTTATAAAGTTATAAATGGCAGTAAAATTCAATTTGCATAATATATAAGGCAGTTTTCTCGTCAATGTATTTTTGTCTAAAATTTTTTACCATTTTATTGAATGTTTAATAAAGTGTTTAAGAGATTTTGTTCATGATTATGCAGTTGAAAATTTATTAGCATGGGGATAACTTATATCTTTGCTAAACTATTTGGGTTATAGTAATCACATCATTCATTGATCACTAATTGTTTATAGTATTTTCAATCACAATTATTTATAGTAATAATAGACTATCACTTCAATAATTTAATATTTGGTAATCTTGAAATTCATATGTTTGTCAAGATTTTTTTTTATAATTGACCGAATTGAATGTATGCGAATAGAAGTATTTTAAGTTTGAAACGATAACGAAAGGCTCTGTCAGTGGATGTAGGACATTGGCAAAATCCGCTGACAAGGCCTAGTTGTAACCGATTAAATCGTGTTGAAAAATTTTACTTTAGAAATTTGCACGGTGACGAGATACCGACTGACCTATGCTCTTAAAATTTCTTGTGGAAACATGAGAAAAATAAGTGACAGTGTCAAATGTCGAGAAATTGGACCTTAATTAATGGAGTGAATAGAATGAATGGAAAATTTTAAAAACTTTCCAACTCCTTCAAAATTGAATGGAATACCTAATAATAATTCAAAGTTGAATTCACAATTACTTACTATGGATCGTTTACATTCGAAAAATGTTATTCGGAGAGCCGAACATGCCTCGGGTACTGAACCATCGTGGGCATTGAGACATTCTCTCGGTGTTCGATGGAACTGCGAAAAGAGGAATAAATTTTTCAAAATAATGTGCACACGAGTTTGCATGGTTTCCTCGAAATTTTTTTTCAAGTTGACGTCTGTAACTACTAAAAAAAAGTTTTAGTAAGTGATAGAATAATACCAACTCATAACGCCCACAAACTTCTATTTAATGGTTAAATTTCAAAAATATTACTAACAACTTTACAACAGTCACTTTCGAGAAGGCACATTTTGAGATCGGCACGAGCTCCTGCACATCTCGATTTATCTTTCAGCCTCTCGTTCGATTCCTCGTATTTCATCATCTTGATAATTTGTATTTTTGATATACTTTTTGTTCAATGGAAATTCTCGCGATCGCGTAGGAGAGTAATAAACAATTGCAACATTTGAAGTAACAAACTGCACGACAAACGACAAGAGATTTGAACGATGCTTTTAGCCACTCTCAGCTGTTCAGCTTTCAGTACATAATAGAAAATTATCAAGCTAGGTTAGGTTGTCAAAGTTGTACCGTGGCAACCTAACCTCACTATTGTTTTTTATACGTATTCAATGATTTTTGAAAATTCTTACGGTCGTTTATAAAAATAATGAAAAAATGAAAAATATGCAGTAAAGAAATGAGAAAAAATTGATAAGTTGGTCTCAGCTCTGTTTTGTATTGTATACGTGAGAAAAAATTCTCAGGTTAAGTTAGGTTGTGGAAATTGGGAAATTAACCTAACTTTTCATTTGCTTTCAGTCGTTCGTGACAGTGCTTACATGTGTGAAAATCGTATAATTTTTTTGTGTGCATCATTAATTGACAAAACGACGTGTTATTAGTGCGCGTGGCGCATTGTATGTCAAATATTCAACTTGATGTTACGTTTATCCTAAAACCATAAGGAGGATAGGAAAAATCATTTCGTCAGTGAAAATTTATCCTGTGAGTGACAGATCAAGTCTGACGTGTAAAAAAACTCGTCTTATTATCCACAATCGTAACGCAACAGATATGGCATCACAGTTCATCGTTGGATATTCGTGAAATTCAACGGTCGTTTTTTTCTCAGTCGTTTAAAATGAGGAAAAAATCGGCTGGTAGCTTGAACGATCAGACAAAAACGAGCAGGTATTGTTTTTTCGGGTTTTTTCTCTGTTTCTCTCTGCTCTTTGTTTTAATTCCACAGATTTTGGAGCAAAGTGCACGTCTAAAATAATAATGCAATCAGTCGTAAACACAATTTCATGACAATAATTATAATTATTCTTAATTTTTAAGATTTTGTCATGTTGAATAATTTTTCAAGATTTAAAAGCACATCAACACTGGTTACCAATGTTTTTCAGTTCTCACATTTTCGATTGAAAAACTTTTCGAATACTCATGCTATATTTCAAATAATTTTCAATCATCATTCCAGTTTCTTTATTTTTGAACAAAATTTCATAAATCAAACATATTATCTTTATTTATTTAAAAACAAGAATAATGATTGCTTCGAACATGCTAAATGTGTTTTTGTTCGAAAAATTTATTCGTCAAATTCAATTATCTCGAAAACTGCTCTGAATCAAAATGAATATAAATTTTTGAAAAGTCATACTGAATGTGTATAAGATTATTTGTCCCATTTGGGAAACTAATTGACCAAATATTTCAGACAAACGGTGTATCAGCGTGGAACTCAGAGAGAAGGATCGCCGCATTATGTATTTTTGTATTCAGACGATGAGGATGACGGTGAACAAGAAGACATTCCATTAGAGCCAAGAAATAGAGGGAAAACAGTTCCACGCAAAGTAGAAGTTATCAAAGTTTCTCTCAAACCAGATGACACTTTGCAGGCTCTGGCTGTCAGATATCGGTGTACGGTGAGTTCACTAATCCAAATTAATGTTTTTGGAAATACTAAACACTTTGAGCATCAGAAACGAAACAAACTGCAAGGTTTTGAAAAATGAAGTTCAATTTTATTGAAATAGTTCTTACATAGGATTTTTGAAATAAATTTCTCTGATTTAGCTAAAATTTTGCAGTTTTTTCTCAATGGCGTTGCGATAATATTTTGCAAAAAAGTTTTTTCCTAGCATCTCATTTGCGTTTCCCTTCCAACAATATTTCCTTGAATAATGATATATGAGACAGAAAAAGTTGAACTTCTTAGCAATTGATAACGAGTACAAATGTTTGTTGCCGCATCATTTTGAAAGAAAAAGTTTCTTTCCAGATATCCGAGCTGAAAAGGATAAATAATATTCATAAAGAGAACGAGATATTCGCCCACAGATTCATCAAAGTTCCGGTGCAACCATTTTCGATATTCACAGAAAATTTAATCGACTATGAGCAACCATCGACGAGCAAAGAAAATGGAATAGTCGGTGGACAATCGGTAGAGGCAAGCACATCGCGGGAAGATCATTTGAAAAATTTGATCGCAACTCCGATCGTGGGATCGGTTTATCAAAACAGGGGAATCAACGATATAATATTAAATTCCATTTGCGAGCCTCTCGCTAAAACTGTCGATTGCGAATCAACCTCGATCGCTGAGAATGCCGAATTCGAACAATTACTCTCATCGGAGGATCGCGAATCTTCCTCCAATTTACAAACCTCCACAATCGACACGTTCAAATGTTCCGGTGCAGATTGGGGCTTATCTTGGACTCATTTACTTGGTTTTTCCTTGCTTCTAGTATTTGCCGGACCTCTCATTTATATTTTTTATATTGCCGAAGAATCTCCCCACGAAAATGGCAATTAATGTACAAAAGTACGTTCGCCAAATTTTTTTAAAGGACTCCGTTCACCAAGGGGGTAGTGAAAGCAGAACAGAGTTTGACCATCTTTTTTTCAATGATCGAACTTTTTGTTCAAAAATCAGTTGATATTTCCTCAAGCTCATAGCTTCAAGTGTATTCAATAAAATTTCAACTACGAAAAATTGAAGATTGTCATTGTGCCGTGTAGACGCCCGATCCCGTCGAAGCTGTTTCAAAAATCATCATAGTCACGTCATTTTTTTCACTTCAAATAGAAACTTCAAAAGTTCTAAGTAAATAAAAAAAAGGAAGAGAGAAGGAATCGTCACGGCTGGTTGAAAAAAAAATATATATATTTTTCGAAAATTGGCGACCGTTTGAATGTAAAAATGCGTTTTGTTTTATAAAAAAAAAAAATCGTCTTCTTTCATGCGTAGAAAAAATATAATGGTGAAAGAAAAATCTCATGAAAGACTTCCTTCTTCCACGTACGTTCAGAAAATTTTCTTGTTTTATAAATCAAAAATTTTATTGAATACATTACAAGCTATCAACTTTTAGGAACATTTATTCATTTTTTAATAAATACAAATTATTTAGTGAATAAATCGGTCCAACTCCGTTCTGCTTTCACTGCTCCCTTTGACAAATTTATTATTTTAGTCTTGATTATTGCTCTTGTACTTTCTAGGGTATTGTCTGCAAATTTTTTTTTTAAATTGTGTCGGTTTATTTTGATGAATATCAAATTTTTTAAAATATATTCTTTAAAATTACTGTTTCCTTTTAAGAATTAGTTGACGTAAAATTTGAGTCGACATTTAAAAAGCTTGATCGACTATAAAATTATCTGATTTTAGAAATGAATTGTCAAAATGAGAATTGAAAATTTTCGGTTGACAAAACTCTTATTCAACGAAGGAAAGCCTCTCAGAGGATTTAGTTTTATTATTCAATCGTTCTCATTTTTGGCAATCGAACAATATTTTTGTTTCCATTCTGATGAAACTGTGAAATGATAAATGATGAAAAAAAATCACTATTTTTCTGATTCGAAATAACTTGAACAAGAAGAAACAGCGTTATCACACAGAAAATCGTGAATCTTCCCTGACGAAATAGCGACAATAATTCTGCGGTTTATCAAATTGTTATCCGCTTATTTTTAGTGTAGCTATCGACGATGTTAAAGTTTGTTAGAATTATATTTTTGCTCTGCTTAAGGGAATGGATCAGTCACCTAACCTCACTTCGAATTTTCGAAATTGAAATTCTTCCGTACAGTTTGACCGATTACAAAAAGGCTCTGTCAGCGGACGCAGGACGATGGCAAAAATCCGCTGACAGGGCCTTTTTTTAATCAGACAAACCGTATCGAAGGATTTCACTTTCGAAATTTGCAGCTATCTCTCTCGCACTCACGGTGGCAAGATACTGACTGATCCATTCCCTTAATATTTCAATGCGAAATAACATAATGATTATAAAAAATTAGGCTGGAGAATCTCGTGTATCAAGGATGTAAAGAACAAACAGAAAATGTGCCTTGACGTTTCTGAAGTAAGCTTCACTGCAATGTTAAAAAAAAAATACCGAAGTGATATTATCGATTTGTTCTGAATATTTAATTCCAGATTGTTTTGTAATGTAAAATAGAGTAAGAAAAAAGGAGTTTTATCACTTGTTCTGAGGATGAACATTTTTTGGAGCAGATCCAAAAGTTATTCACTAACTTCTCGATGTTCTATTTTTTTGCAAATTTTTCTAAAGAAATGGGGCATGCTTTTACGATTTTTTTGTAATGTTCTCAAAATTCCTAAACACGGTACATGTTCGAATGATGTTTTTTTTTGTAATGTTCTCAAAATTTGGTGTTTTTAGTTCTCGTTTTGAAAAAACGATGGCAGCTAACCTTGTGATTTTATAAATAATTTTTATAAGTAATTTTTTTTTCGGGATCGTCTACGTTTACATTTGAATTTGAAAATTTGATCGATTTTTTAAACACTCCTGTAAATAACGTTTTCTTCAAGACTTCAAATTTGCTATAAGAACAGAACTGTGAACGAATGAGAAAAAAATTTACAAGGTTCTTTACGTTCAAATAGCTTTGAACAATTTTGAAAATGCAATAAAATAAAATATCAAAATGTACAGATGAGAAATCAAATTTCTACGAACGAAACGAATTTTTCAAAAATTCAGGTAGAAAATTTGATAACTTGAGAGGTAGATCACGGTCAATTGACAATGATTAAGACGATCCGTGCAGCAAAATGATTGAGTCACAGAGAATTTTTCCATGGAACGCACCATTTTTTATACTCGAAAGCAATTATATATAAATGCAAATAAAAATATATTTTTCGAAAATGAAAAAAAAAAAAAGAAAAAAAATGATCTTTATTCGAAAATGTGTTACTTCGATTTTTCTAGGAATTCAAGACTTGCGTTACGTCAACGAGACTCGATACCTTATCGACTTGACTCAGGTTGTAGAGCTCGGACCGTTTTTCTTAATCTTTCATTCTAACTTTACGATTAATGACTTTTTTTTTTTTATCGTTCTGGAAACAATCGGGCTTGACGTACAAAGAAAAGTACATTGAGCACGAGAAAACAGCGTTAATAATGTTCTTCTGCACTCTCAGTATTTTCGTATGCTTTTTATTTGTGGTAAGTGATTTATATTGTCAGTTTCTCGCAAGAAAATATTTTTTTAATCGTTAAATTGTGTTAAATCGGATGATAAGTGATTGATAATCGATTTGTGAAGGATTCTGAATTTTCGACATGTCTCTTCGCGATTACGTTAAAAAAATCCAAAGGAGTCTTCGAACGCTCACAATTGATTGGAAACTTTTGTAAAAAAAGTAGTTTTCAACCGAATCTGTCATGCAATAGTTTAACCGGATTTGGTCGAGTTTATAACAATTTGATACTAATTTCAGATAAAAAGTACGAAGACTCGTAACGCGATTGATAGTTTGATTTGAACAGCTTCAAATTCCCGTTTTTCTCGAGTCCTCTCAAGTATTCGAGTGTTTGAAATGGAAAAAAAAAATTGAAGTTTGAATTGTTTATGTTTTTGTGAAGAATAGCGGTGCACAAGAGATGAAATCATCGTCATCAGAGACGCATGAATATCGTAAAATTTGGGAAGTACCGCAGGAGATAAAAGATCTGGTACCGGTTAATTTTGCAGTATCGAATCTGCGCGAGTCGAGATTGAAGAATGAGATTGATCGAAACGGATCGAATAAAGTTTCGAGTGATTTGAACAAAAAAAATCGTCCGACGAACTGGACGGGTCGAGCGATTGGTAACGCCAGAAAAATGTCAAAGAAATCAAACAAAATGAAGTTCACGCCTGCTAGAAAGTACTTTCGGTCTCGGACCGGAAGTACCAAAAAATGTAACACGACAACGAGTCTTCCGGAACGGGCGACGACCGTCTCGCCTGAGGAAACTACAGTGAAAAAGTTCAATAACGATAATCTGGAGTCCGAGATGCTATCGAAAATGCGTGTAAAATCGGTTTCCTCAAAAACAGCGAATTCGTTCGCTTTCATACAAAAAGCAATCAACGCTTTGCCCGAAGAGCTTGTCAAGGTCATTACGGATAACGACGACTGCAACGATGATTTGGAAAAAATTAGAGACGGTCATGGAACACCTTGTGCTCTTTCCCAACGATGGTCAGGATCCAGCGGAGATTTGTGGCTCTCACCCAGAAATGTTATCAATCGAAATTGGGAAATTCCGATTAATTAACTGTATCGATTCTCATCGAATCAATTACCTCGAGATATTTCGTTTTATCGCGAATACTATTATTATTTTGTGTCCAGTTGGATTTTTGCGGTCAGTCAATGTCGTTTGGTTAACAAGAAACGGTTTTTTTTTTTTTTCAGTTTTTATGTCGTAGATTGACAACTTTTTATTTATTTGTCATTAGTCAGATTCAAGTTCTGAAAAATTTTTATTCTCGTTTTTCTATTGAACTGAAAATTTTCAAATAAATTTCGAAGTTATCCTTCTTCTTCTTCTGAATTTGACGCTTGAATCCAATCGAATCCCGTCAGTCTCCCGAATTCCTCAATACTTCGAACGAAATCTAAGCAAAGGATTAGAAAAAAAAATCCAAGATTAGTACAAAAGATTTTGATCAGAAAAACATCGCTTTTTGTTTTTATAAAAGTTCAGTAGACGATGATATCGTTCAATTTGTATTCAGAAGACCGTCGTCAAACTCATCATTTAAAAAAAGAAAAAAATGGAAATAAACTATCGATTTACTAGAATTCTAATGAATTAATTTATTCGACTCACCTAAAGAGCGAGCTCTAAAACTTCTTAAAGCTCTTTTTCGATCCCGTTCCCTTGGTGACCTTGAGAACGTTGAATCTGACGGTTTTGCTGAGTGGTCTGCATTCTCCGATCGTAACAACGTCTCCAATTTCGACATCTCTGAATAGGAAAAATTGGCAGCGAAAAATCAGAATTCGAAGTTCATCCAACGATCGTTGACAGGAAAAATAATAAATTTGAGTTTTTGTCAGTTGACGATTAAGTTGACTTCAATTTGTTTTCAGAAGACCGTCGTCAATATCATCATGTTAAAATTCAAAATCAAACACGCTACTCCAATGAGATACAAATTTTATTTAGATAATTCAGATGCTTTCCGAATTAATAAGATTGCAAGATGAAAAAGCACAAATTCTGATCTATGATCAATATTTTCTCCAACGATAAAGGCTACTGATCGAAATTTCTCATGTTTTAAAATTAAAGCTCAAGAAAGAAAAGAGAGTATAAAAAAATCATGTACCTGAAGCAAGGGCTCAAATGTACGCTCATGTTGCGATGACGTTTCTCAAATCTGTTGTATTTACGAATGTAGTGAAGATAATCCCTGCGGATAACGATGGTCCGTTGCATCTTCATTTTTTGGACTACTCCAGTCAGGATACGTCCTCTGATCGAAACGTTGCCGGTGAACGGACATTTTTTGTCAATATACGTTCCTTCAAGGGCCTGGAATGAAGAATTATCAGCAATTTTTAACAAGTTTTGTTATGTTGTCAATGCTAAGTGGTTCTAATAACACTCAATTTGAGGTTAGATGCATATTTTCGAATTTTAAACTTGAAATAACCAATTTTGCAGAGAATTTCATTTGGATTGATAAACAGAAGTGTTATTGATTCATGATTTGTGAAAAAAAATGCAACGAGAAAATACACTAGGATTGGATCGAAGGAGTAGAGAAAATGCGGCTTACCTCACGGGGCGTCTTGAATCCAAGACCGACATTGCGGCTGTATCGAGCGGGCTTGCGGGATTTTGGACCAAGTCCCTTTTTGCGGTTCAAGAAGACCGTTGGTTGCTTTTGGAACGAGCGCTCGGTCTAAAAATGAAACAGAAGCAACATTGAAAAATCATCGGATATCGAAATGAGTAAGTTTGAAAAATTCAGAAATAATGTTATCGGAGGTTAGGTTGAAATTCATATTTTTATTGCTCATTATGAAAAGGATAAAAGCGATGAAAATTTGCAGTGATTAAATGAATCGTCGTGATACATTGATAAATAAAGAATTACTCGATATTTTGTTGGGATTAAACGAGAAAAGCTGTTCGTCAATTGGCGTGTCGGGACGCGCTAACCACGTGTCGTGACTTCTTCGTGCAGGCCACTTTTTTAATATCTTATCCATAATTAAGTTACGAATTTCGAAGGAAATGATAATTAAACTGAATTAAAGCACTTTTTTAATGTGATTAACGATGTAAGTATAAAACGATCTCACGAAACAGTACTTTCCGGTAACAGTTAATATCGAGAGCGTACCTGATCAGCCATCTTGAATCGTCGAAAGAACGAGCTAATGCCGGATGTGCAAAACGACGGGCATAAGTTGGAAAACCCGATTGCGCATGCGTCAGTGGCGATTGGCGATACGCTGACTGTACCAGTCTCTGACTGTACTGTAGATTATGAGAAGAAACCTGCAATCGTAGCCGAGTAGAGGTAGGAGTTTCTCGTGGCAGGGTTTCCTGCGTTAAGTCTCGACCGTGGCTGGGTTCGAGGTTCTAACGTTTCCCGAGTTGGCCACTACGAAAAAGCATTTCTTTTTTGGAACTACGCTGCTCCTATAGCATCAGCAGCGATCTCTCGACTCATTACTGCTTGGAAGTTTGTTGATGGAGTTGACAAAATAAGAACGTAATTCAATGGGTGATTAGTATTTCTCTGAATAAATACGTGCGTTTAGAATTATCTCGGTCGATAATGCAAACCGTTTCTTTTTCGGCTGAGAAAATATGGTAAATTATCGGTGAATCACGAAGATACTTTTTCACCAGGAAGGAAGGATACTTTTTCAATGGAACGCGGTATGACTGCAGTTGTTTTTTACTTTTCGAATTTTTTGAAATAAATTTAACAATTTTATTCGTTCGAACTTGTTGCAAATGCAAGGTTCTACAAAAAAGATCTTTAGGAATATCGGAGTAGAACTAATAGATGAACGAGAGTAGAATATGCAAATATGTAACTTTGCAAGTCGATAGCTTTTGAAAGGTTGGAGTCACGGTTTTTTTTCTTCAAAAATCCTTTTTACCGAAGCATCAAATTTCTTATGGGAATATGCTGTGAAATTATTCACTCCAGTTGACATACAATCTCTGTACATTCTCTTTCTCGCTCTCAAAAGCCAAGAAACGCCTTAATATCTATAAGGAAGTTCTGCTCAAATCTCAAAACAATGGCAGGTCTTTGAAATTTTAATAGCATCTTCTCGAACATATTCCGCGTGTACCTGCAAAATTTGACCAAGATTGACCATCTACTTTCTGAGATAAAAAATCGTAAAGTTACCTTCAAATTGCACAGAGTCTTATGGCTGTTACCGTTTTGACGGGAGAAATGATTTAATATCATGTAGTAAAAAAAATGGTGGCTCAACGCAAATTCGATCAAGTATTGACCTCTACATTACAGTGACATGGAAAAAAAATGAACCTGATTCACCACGTATTTCATGAGATATAACGAATTAACTTATGAAAATTCGTCAAATTCCTTGGGATTTGGCACGGCATCTGAACAGAGCAAAAGAGAGAAAGATAGAAAAATCAGGTTGGCAGCATTGCGGTTAGCCTATGTATAAGCATTAAGCATAAGGACCCCTGACGCCCCCCGCGTGTCCCTCAAAGTAGGAGCAGAATTTCCTAGATCTTTGAACAAACTATTCTTTATATACAGTGTACAATAATTCAAAAATATTTTAGAAAATTTGCAAATTCCTTTCTGCGATGAGGAAAAAAATACCGCGATGATCCCGCTGATGAATTTTTTTTGTCAACCAATTTGTCGATGATATTATTATTGTGCAGCAATTATTGTAACGTTTGAAATATAATAGAAGAAATCGTTTTTCTTTTATCCGCTCGCCCGAAGAAAAAACTATTTATTTGACCAATACATACAATTTTTCGAAACAGAAATTCAACCCCCGTTTGAGCAAAACCATTCACTCAGTCTGCGGAAACTCGATGTGTTTATCCGTTCATTTTGTAGGTCATTCAATGAGAAAGCATTAGGATCGCGAAGTTTCAATAATAAAAAAAAAAAAACTAGCGCTTACATTGAATATTAATTTGCCGCCATTTAGTTGCATGGATTGAGCCAGTACATATTTCGCATGTGTTTCATAAAAATGTACTATTCATAGACCTTTCGATGCATTAAATAGCCTCTCGAACGTCGAAATCTAATGCTCTTGCTCGGCTGCTTAGCCGTCCAATGACTGCTAAAGTTAATGGTCTCTGTCATTACAAGAGCCATAATTATCACGGAGATTGATGGAACGCGCTGACTATTAAGTTCAAACGAACCAATGTACTGTGTATTAACAGTATATACATGTATACAGCTCTATCTAAGCTACAAATATACATATATATCGGGTGTCTAAAAAATCGAGCCAACTTTTTTTTTTTTTTGACAGATCGCGAGATTTCAAAACAAAAAGTTCTCATTGATTGTTCTCTCCGATGCATCGTTGACGAGATATGTGAACTTTTTCTAAAACGACCAATCCTGTTAGCTCGATACGTTTCTCCCACTCCACGCTGCTTCCAAACGGCCCAGCCGATTGGCTGTCACTGTTTGATGAATATCTCATCAACGGAGCATCGGGGAGAGAAACGAATGAGAACTTTTCTCTTCAGAATCGAACGATCTACTCGATCCGTGAACATTGATCAGAGGTTTTAGAACAGAATATACGAACGTTTCAAATACATGTACATTCGCACACCGGAGTAGCACGAAAGGCATATTCTGCTGATGTACAAATTGGATCGAAAGGAAATAGCAATAGTTACCAAGCGATCAATCACGTGTCAGACGAAGATGATAAAAGTTTGGAAAACGGAAAACTAGAGGCGTGTGCTAGATAGATCGAAATATTAATACAAGCATATGAGAGAAAATATACATTTATATCTTTTCTTTGTGTCTCTTTTTCCAACATGCTAGCAACTTGCTACTCATAAGTTGCTTATTAATTTAACGTTCGACCATGCTTCGCAAATAACTGGTCGACCAGCTGATTTACAGTCTCACATTCACGTATTCAAAGGTACGATGTAACTGTAGCTCATATAATATAGCGTATACTTTATAGTACCTAGTAATACTCATGTATGTACACTACATTTAGCCTCTCTTACACATATTTCATTAATTATACACGTAAATAATGCCACACTGTATAATTTCTTAGTGCTGTCCCGTTCGAATCGTTAAAATCTGAGCACCCTCGTTTCCTTTGTGCTGTCCTTTCGTTTTATCTTTTTTAACAACTTGAATTTTGTTTATTTTTCCCTTAATATGCAACACGCTGTCGTTATAAGTTAGGTACGATTACTTGGTTCGTTTACTCCAAGCAATGAGTCAAATGAGGCTTCGGTATATATCTGACAACAAAGCCCTAATCTGCTCTTCTCTATTTAATAGGTTGAGTAGCTTGACCTTTTTCATAAGGTTTAAACGCAGCTGCACTCAAAACAACGAGCATTTGGTCTGTCGGTTTCCTCATCATGAACTGAACAATGTTTGTGATTTAAATAAATTTATACAGCTTAAGGAAGTTCTGCTCCTACTTTATTGAGGGATGCACGGGGCACCAGGAGTCCTTATGTTTATACACAGGCTAGCTGCAGTGCTGCCAACCTGATTTTTTTATCTATCTCTCTTTATTTTCTCATTCTGTCTCTCTCTCTTTAGCTCTCCTCAGTTGCCGCGCCTAAGGTCGGTGCGGCCATATCCCAAGGAATTCGACGATTTTCATAAGTTAATTCGTCATATCTCATGAAATACGTGGTGAATCAGGTTCATTTTTTTTCCATGTCACTGTAATGTAGAGGTCAATACTTGATCGAATTTGCGTTGAGCCACCATTTTTTTTACTACATGATATTAAATCATTTCTCCCGTCAAAACGGTAACAGCCATAAGACTCTGTGCAATTTGAAGGTAACTTTACGATTTTTTATCTCAGAAAGTAGATGGTCAATCTTGTTCAAATTTTGCAGGTACACGCGGAATATGTTCAAGAAGATGCTATTAAAATTTCAAAGACCTGCCATTGTTTTGAGATTTGAGCAAAACTTTCTTAAAGATATTCAAGCGTTCCTTGGCCTTTGACAGCGAGAAAGAGGATGTACAGAGATTCATGCGTGTCTCATACATATAAGACCGTAACGCCTTTTTATTGTTATTGATTTTCAGCCTTGATCATCAATCACCTGTCGCGTCGTCATCGATCAGAATAATTTAACATTCATCGTGTCTGCTCGGCTTAGATCGCTTTCCGTGTACGATGCGTGTGAGGCTTTTTTTTTTTTATTCATTATTTCGATTCCGTTTCTTTTAATTCTTTTCGTTATCGTCGAGTCACATCGCGTGGCGTTTCCGAGAGCAAAATCATCAGGCTCTCACCAGAACTCACTGAAATCGATATCGTGACTAATACTGATCGCAGCGATTATCCATAATCAGCCATGAGAGCGTAGAAGAGGAAATTCAGAGAGGAAAAAAATGACGTTTGGGAGAAATAAAAAAGAAAAAAAGAAAAGAAAAAAGAAATCGTAGGAGGAAGCGGAGAACTTGAGATGAAACGAGTCGAGACTATGAAGAAATACTAGAAGCGTTTATCCTTGTAGCTTCTTCTCATCTCGATCCTCACTTACGAGCCTTTATGGCTCACGTCTCCGTTCGCATATATATCGAGTGTCTCGGAATACGTTTTCGAAGTTAACACAACGAATGAATCAAGAAATCTGAAAGAGAGAAGTTCTTATCCATTTTTCTCTAATCCAGATTCGATGAAATATCGATTACTTACTGATTGCTGATTCGATAGCCTGCTCGGAAAAAATAGGGCTATCTCTCGTCATCGTTTGGGCTTAGTGAATCGGCTTCAGCGTCATTCCATCGCGCCTGGCACACCCACTCTTTATTCCACCCCACCGAATTGGGTATCGCTTATCGAAGACGATTTCACTGATATTTGAAAGAAAAGATGATTGAAATGAGAATAAAATCACGAAAAAAGGAGGAAAATCGATAAAACATGCATGGAAATATAGCGGAGCGGGAGGGAGAGGTAAATTCTCTCTTCTCTCGTCAGCATTTGACATTTCTCCACATTGTTTTGCACGACACGTTTTAAGTAAAAAAAAAATTGAATCAAATTCCGAAGAATATTTGAAAAATGTTCTCAAGCTCCATTGGAATTCTATTCGTCAACGGAAAATGCTGAGAACGATGGAATTTTAATTTTCATTTGATTTTTGTTTTTTTTTTTGGTAAAAGTCGATAAATCTTCAAATCCCATAGGGAAATGTACAGGGAGGTCTTCCCGGGCATTACTGCGGATAATGCAGATGAGCTATCTCTTTTTCTCTCTCCTAAACACGCACACGAACATATACACGCACGTTTTGATTAATGTGACCGGCATTGAAACGTCGTTATCCATTTACTTCCGCGAATCAATTTACAAGCGTGGAATATTATTAGATTATTTCTCTACACGCATATCCACAATTCTCCGTCTCTTACTCTCCCTCACGTTGAATAATCATCATAATAGATTCAACGGTTCTCTGACGCGGGAGTATTATTTATTTACCGATGGGAGGTGGTACATACTAATAAACCTCTGCAACGTAATTCTTCATTTTTCAGATCACAATAATGCTGCTATGGATATTTTGAATAATCCGCATCTTCTCGAACCCAAATACCGTATAATGAAAATAAAATTTTTGCGAAAATCGAAAAGAGCCAAGAGAGAGAGAGAGCTAAATGTGCAATTTTCCATCGAGCAAAATTCGAATAAATACAGCAAACGGATCACTTTTCTTTTTTCGCCCAGAAATATTATCGAATCTGAAAAAATTGAGTTGGTATATTGAACAGAAAAGAACTCATCATCGGTGTAATTTTCGAAATGCCATGAGAATTGGGTATAGCAGTGAAGGCAGGCTGGAATACATAGTGCGAGAGTCAAAAATGTATCGATAGTTGTAAAATACATGTATATTCGATGGGATGGGATGTGGTGTTATTGGATGTATGCGGTATGAAACGCGCATTGGCGAGAGCTATGGAGATCATCGTGGGGGATGCAAGAACGGCATTATCTTCGCACCTCCGGCTCTCCCGCGCTTTTATTCGCTCGTTCTCTCCTCCTTCATCTCTCTTTACCGCGAGTGCATCCTTCGTCACGTTTCGTGAAGTTATAATCTATACTCGTACCGTTACGAATTTCCGACAATGGATTATAGCGTGTCTGTTTTTTTTTTTATTTTTTATTTTTTATTCCTTTTAGAGGCTCTCCGTGAAAACAAAGTTCGAACAACGAAGAAGAGAGAGAGAGAGAAAGAGAGAGAAGATGAAAAATAAGATAATAAGATGTGAGATAATGAAAAGTAGGAGAGAGGAAAAGAGAGGCCAGAAGACGTGTACGTATTGAGTCTTCGCAATCAATTTGACTTAAGTGCAATCGACAGTTCAGCAAAATTCCGCTGTCCCTTACTCCGTGTACCCGCGATATAATTAATTAGCAGGTACAAAACGAAGTTTCTATCGACGCTAATTACGCATTCGCGTGAGGTTGCTCTCCGACATTATTTTCTGTCTGCGACTCCAAGCGTTCGCCTCTTTGCAGAGCTGATTACAGGAGCTGCAATCCCTTGGCGGGTTTCGACATCTTGCCAACTCGTCCGTTTAATATCTTCGTAAATAATCTTCGCTAAAACGATAGGACCGCGCGGCGAATGCGTGCGTTAAAGAGTCGTGGCCAATTCCAATGACGAATTTGCATTCTCCCTCCAGGCTGGCTGATCTCTAATTGCTGAGGGTGCGATATTACTTATCTCGGTCCATGAATCATTGATATCAATGAAATAAAATGGAAGTGTATGGAGTTTAAGCCGAAGATAGGGGGGCGAAAAAGGAAGCGAGAAAGTTGGAAGGAGAGGGTTGTCGAGAAAGGAAAAGGAAGGAATGAGCAAGACGGACGGATAGACGAACGAGAAAACTAGAGCCAGGAGATAGACATACGGAAAGAGAGAAGAGACGATAAGTAATAAGGAACCAAGAGAAAAAACGTGAATCAGTTACCGAACGAGAAAACCCAAGATAGCAAAGGGAAGACTGAAGGATAAGGAAAAAAAGAGTAAGTCAGTAACAGGGGCAATCGTGTCGAAAAAAGCACCAACGAGCAAGAGATAAAGAGGAAGAAAAGGGGATCGAATTGCACAAAAAAATAGCCGGTGCCTAGAAAGAATAAGTGAAACTAGGATAAGGGACTAAGTAAAGGGAAAATATAAGGAAGAGCCAGCTTTTGAAGGAACAATGGCGAAGGGCGTATGAAAACTGAAGAGAAGTATAGAAAAAAGGAAAAGAGACACGACGGAATAAGAAAATAGAGAAATTCAAGAAAAATAAATTATGAAAAATTCTTCATTTCGTTGAATACGAAGATTGTCATTAGAAAACGAAAATTTTCTATTACAATTGTTCACTGAATTGATTAATTTCCATGAAAGAATAATCCACAAAATTTGATACCTTTTGAACTTCGGACAGTCAATCGTCAATTGGGATTAGATAGAGAGCCCATGATTTCGTTGCGTAAAAATGTTATTTTGTAAAATATAGCTCAATGTTAATGAAAAATGTAAATCCGAGGTTGGAAGTTTCTTATCTAAGTGTATAAACGAGCGGTAGAATATGCGTTTGAGAAGCTCGGGCGCGTGTGTCATACGAAAACCAGATTAACTGGATTTCCGAGAGCATAAGGATAAGTAACAAGCTTACACGAGTCTCGCACTACCATTAAAAACGATGAAAAACGAAAATGTATTTATGGAAAAAAAAAAAGAAAGAATTTCGATGCGAAGTTAAGAACCAACAATAATCCCAACCGATAAATTTCGTCCTCACAAATAAGAGATACGTGTCCAATTTTACGAGGGTTTTATCTGTACATATTTTCCTGTGTTATTTTCCTGTTTGTTTTTCAAGTTGAAGAGAAGAAAAAATAAAACGGTGAGAAGTTGGATGGACTCTGTGTAAATTGAGAAGTCATTAATCAATGCTGCATTTCAGTCGCCCTTTTCCAAGCTTGTACGGTTTCAGATCGCAACGCCACCGTACAGGCCACAAGTTCCCACACATCCTCATGCCGTACACTTATACAAAGAAACACTCACGCACGTACACATACAAACATAAACTCACTCTTTGGTCCAAGAGAGATTCTTCTGCGAGTATAAGCCTTTGTAATCAGGTTAGGTAAGAAACCGCACGAGTGGTTTCCACGAGAGGGACAGGACATCATCGTTCGTGTTAGCCTGGTCTAGTCTATATGGATACTGCATAGGTAACACTCCATCTTTGTGCTTTCTCGCTATCCAGATATATCATAATAAATAAACGAATGCGGATAGATACGTATGCATGTAACCGACAAGACTTTGGTCTACTCTTTAGTCTTGTTCTCGTTAGAATATGGCATATGAAATGACAGGAGGTCGATGATTCTTGGATAACCAACATTATGAAGCCATTTTGTGGATATAAAATCTGTTGCAGAAATTTGGGTGAATCTGGACCATTTTTTTTAGTGAATTATATTTTTTATCAGACTTCTACTGCAAAGTGAATTATAGAAAATCACCATTTGGGTGATTTTTTTTTTTCAGTCACCTAGGCCAAGAAATGTGGGATTTTATTTTGATTGAACAATGTTATGGGTCTCGTGTGCTGTGCTTCGAATCTAATGGAGAGACCAGGTGATTACTTAACCCAGTTTTCTTGACCTCATTTACCTCGTGGCTAATGAACGTTCATTTCCTTCAATTACACGTTTTCTTAGACTTGGCATAAATGGTGCAATTACTACACTCTCACTTGTCCCGGACGTGGTACATTAGACATTGAAAATACATTTGTTTTTTTTTTTTTACTCATTACGACGAAGATTTCTTTGATACTCAAAAGATTCTTCATCGTTTTTTAGAATGATTCGAAGAGTGCTATTGTCCTCTTGTCATTCCTCTTTTAACGCTTGTGTATCCCACTCAAATTTTTCTTACCGTCGTGTACCACTGAACGATTGGTTCTCTCATAGGTTTTGAAAAAAAAAAAAACAAAGTAGGAACCTCTGACTCGTTTAATTTTATCTTATCCCACTTGTCGACACTTTCATTCTCGTCGAAAATCTCTGACACTTCCTGTAATTTGACACTTCCTGCGATTCACCGAAAACCCACACTTCGATCAAGGTTCGCGATTAAGCTTCTGCGAGACAATCTGTTTTTTTTTCTCCTGGTCCCTCCATTTGCAGCTCTGTCCCTTTCACGCTCCGCACTTTCTCTTTGATAGCATGTCAATAATAGCTTTGTTTTTTTTTCAAATGGCTAACTTAAACACATATTTTTGTCTCGTTTTCTATCCTTTATTCTGATCATTCAATGACATTAGACAATCGAAACGCCAACGAAAATTGTTCACTCAATAAACTTGGCGCGATTTTTTTCTACAAAATTGATAATCGTTTCGAAAATATTGTTTGTTACACCATGCCCGGAATGCCTGATATTAAAAATGATTAATTTCCCTACGGTAATATTATATTGGCAAGATTGTACGAATGCAGAATCCTCTAAATTGCAAACATTTAATAAGATATAATTAACGTTTTTTGTTTGTTCGAAGATAGCTTCCATTTAACATCCCATTAAGTTATGTATACTACACGAAGCTGAGGGTAAACAGAGTAAGAGATGAGTCTCCTGTCTCTCTTTTCTCCTGAATCCTATTTAATTTCCTGGGGGCAGTTGGCGCAATAATAATTACGAGGATAATTGCTCCGAAGAATCTCAGATTAACGTGTGAGTAGAAAATAAGATCTCTGCTCGTGTCAGTGCTCCTCCGTATTTCCGAGCTCTCTCCTCTCAGCCTTTTCCTCTTTCTCTTTCTTATGAGATCCCTCATACACGAAACACAGGCTTCAACGTCCAATGTACTGTACCGAGTGTGCACAACGGAGGTAGCGAGTTCCTTCGGTCTTGCGGAGTAAAAAAAACGCGACGAGGAAACGATTCTCTATTCTCTTTCCTGGTGCATTGCAAACATCTTTGAGTGAGCTTTCGTGGAATCGTCGCAAGTTCGCTTTTTAGTATACGAGAAATATTCGACAAATGAATGCCCCGTTATACCTCTCGCAGATCTATCCGTAGATGCATAGAATCCATATTTCATACAAAGGGGGAGAGCTGATGAAATCGTAACGTTGAATCGCCAATGAAATTCTGACCTAAAAACAATTTGAAAGATTTTTTATCCAATGAAACCTTGACGAGTTATCAATTTTTTTAAATTGGACCAATCAGATTAGTGCGTTTAGTGAGCAAGACCGCGTGGGCGGAGCACGTATATCCGCGGCGTATAGGAGGAAGACGCGACGCTCTCCGCACGCATCCCATTGGTCTCGAGTATCAATGACCCATAAAATGACTTCGTGGAGTAAAAAAAAAATCATTCAAATTACCTTTGGACCCAAGATTTTATCCTGCATTGATTCGTAAAATACTGATTGCCGGTTCTAGGACAGCCTTGAATCTGCGTGTAAATATTTATACATAAAAGAAATTTAACATCGGGAGATAGAAAGATTTTTGCGAGTGTGTTAGCGCATCGTGCCGTATTCTTGGTGGATTATAATGCTGTAGGCACGATAATAGAGAATCTTCATAGTGTATTTACGAGGACAGGTCTCTGACGGTAAATGCCCTTAGGATTAGCGATATCACCGGATAATTAAAATGGACGCCCGTGGAGTTGTAATTATCCGTCGTCGTTGCGCACACATATCCCAACACACACGCAGCAGACTATATATATATAAATATGTATAAAAATATTGCTCATGCGAGCAGCGGGGTTTGGGGCAGAGCGAGAAGTTTTTATATTTAAATCCCTTCGTAAAAGATCGAGCGGATTCATTTATTCAGTAAGATTTTGTTAGTGCGAGCGAGATATAACGCGCGCTCACGATTCTGCCTTACGATTATTTTAACATGAGAATAACGTCGCCTCTATCTCACTCTCATTTCTACCGATATGTGTACGCCGACTTATAATTGCAGGATTTACCTACGGTCAAGTTAATTTAATAGACACACGAGGCCACTCGCACCAACGTACTTGTACGACTGACATTTTATGCATTTACCACTTTCGAGGCTCGCGATACAATCTGCCAATATAGCTTGCCGCAATCCTGGCACTCCGATTTATATTTTTTGTTTATTATTTTTCGTCCGATTTCTCGCATTTTGTTTATTTATCAAACATCTTTTTTTTTTTCAAGCTGGAGGATAATGGCTGATTCCAACTTCTTTACGAGGTGCAACTCGCTTTTTGAAATGATAAACTTCTGTAATAAGCTACGATTATTTTTTAAAACCGTTTTTTGCAGTATTTATTGTTACAATAGTCGAGCACTATCATTCTTGAAATAAATATTGTTGATTATAGCTGGTACAGATGAATAGAGACGTGTACGAAAGCGTTGATTTTAAGTATTTGTTTCAGTAGCCAGTATTTCTCGGAGAAAATACATCGAAATCGATGTTTTTTTTTTAAATCTTCTTCAATCGTTATGAAAACTGAAGAAAAAAAAAATGTTCGAACGATCAAAGAATATAGACGAGTAAAAGAGAATTAACGATCCGGATGTGTGCAAGCGGACAAGCGTGCCAACAATACGTTTGGCATATACGCGATGAATTTGTAAGATATTTTCCACTTGACATTGAAGGCTTAAGAAGATACAAAACAAAACAAAAAAAAATCTTCTTTTCTCTGTATATGGGCGCGCTACCAAACGTTTAGAAGGTCATAGCCAGAAATGAATTTCGTGAGGTGGCACACGTTACCGACGAAAGTGAGATTCGTCACGATGCCGTCAAGGTCAGAATATCGTAACACGAAGTGGGTACATCGGAAGTGTAATTAAATGACGTGATAGTGACGCTTGATTGAAAACCCGATTAGATTTTTCTCCTTGAACGCAGTTAGCTTGGAATATTAATGTAACATGTACCACATAAATAATTCCTATTCATCTTGTTGAGAGCGTCTCCCTCTCTCTCTCTTTCTCTCTCTTCAGACTCTCTGCTTACCGGCGGATAAAGTTCATCACGTAATACGAGGATCGACGTACTTAACGGCACAATAAATGGTCCCTGTGGCCGAAGATAGATACGTGGACAAAGATGTACACCATTGTGGTAGAAATAGTCGAGGATATAGTCGGTACGAGCGCCTTCCTGGTAGAGTGTAGGCAGAAGACTCTTGGACGAGGTAAAGGTAAACCTATCTTGAGTCGAGCATGTCCCCACGTGCCATGCCAATCAATGAAATGGCTTTTCAGCCATATCGGCATCTAGGAGGATATTTAATGTTGTTATCCAACCAACTTGTACATATGTGTATGTGTATTTAGCGCTGTACGTGGAGGCCATATGGACGACGCAGTTTTTACTCCCGGAACCGCGACTCCGTCTTCACCGGAGTCTATAATTAGTTAGCCCCGACTCCAGGTGACGTTCGTAAAACGATTTTTTTTCTTCACTTTGTTCGTTAGTCCAAAAAGCTTGTCTATAAAAGTTGTAAATTTATGCTCGTGTATTCCATCGATTCTCAAAGCTTTGCGGAAACGCGATTCGTTACACCGTCGCTCACGGTACAACTGATTGGATTGGTATTCGATCAATTGCCAAAGAAAATCGTGCACAGAATCATTCTACTCTAGACTGGATTACTTTCATTCGGTTATTTTGAACCCAGTACCTTAAATCAGAGTCAACTGAGATGCAGTCTTTTTCATTCATTCGCGATGCAATAAATCAGCTCCTCGTTCCGACTTTTCACCATTTTCAATAATCAGGTATCGAAAAATAGAGTCGCTAGCATTAAAAAAAAAAATCGATGCGGAGAGTGTCGAAGGGATAATGTAAACATAAACAGTCATCATACAGAAAGAAAGAACAGAGAGTTTTTTGTAATTTAGCGATGCAACCCTGTATGGTTTTGTCCTAACACTTTAGTCTTTCAGAAATCTTTAAACTGTAAAGACCGTTTTTCCTTATGCATTAGAATAAAAGTATAAAGTAGAGTTAATCCATTGTGTTTTTACATTATTTGTCAACCCATTTCCAATAGGTTATGGGCCAAGTACACTTTGTGCATTGACTGTGTGTAATTTACATATTAATTTAATTGATTCTGAGTAAAGTTTTCTTGAATGAATAAAATTAATAGATAAAGTGACAATGGACAAATAAAAGAACAAGGGACACATCTTACCATTCAATGACAGTAAATACAATGGATCAAAATATCGAATAAGAAATCAATTATTTGAATTAAATGTACTCAAAGTGATTGATGAACAAGTTACTGATCAAGTGAACAGAAAATGGGAGAAATCTGAACGTGTTGCAAAATGTGATCGAAACATACTGATTATGTCGAGCTCACCAAAAGTTGCCTGAGTTGAGTAGATGCCCATGGTGCTAACACACTTATATTATTGAAAAAAGTTGGTAAACTAGGCTTGATTCGGAAGAGATTTTGTCAATTGATTCTTTATTGTTTCGCAACGAGAGTACATTGACGTTTGATTTCCTGGTATGAATGAGCAAAAACCTTATTCATAATTCTAAGTGATAATCATTCGATCGATGTATGATTGCAATTTGAATAATGATTATTCTACCCGAGTGTTTCCATTGTGGATACGAAGATGACTATTTGTTGGAACGATGCTCGGCAATAATAGTAACAGCTTAATAATATGCAGATTGCACCCGCGCGCAGAATACCGGAAGGTATATAGCGACTTTATATATAGAGACAGGATTGGCTATATATAGCCAGTAGCAACGAGTCTACCGCATATTGCCTGCAAAGAATAGATACAGCGTAAGTGAGTGAACATAATAGCGCAAGGCGTGGGATATATACACACATAGATAGTATGACGTTGAAACTTGCTGCTGTACTCCCATGCCAGGCCTGCCACCTCGCTTGGTGGCCCCTCTTATCCTCGGGTCAAAACCATTTTTCAGAGACCTTTGCTTTTTTTTTTCTCTTTCGATAAGTTATGCATGAATTGTCGAGGTAATGCCGTTAAACGTAACTTTGGACTACTCGTGTATGTATGTATTATACGGTGAAAGAGGATGAAAATTATCGAATGAACAAAAACGTGAGAGCGTTGAGGACATTATTTTTTTTTTTTAAATGCAGATTAAGTGCTGCTCGAGCATTCATAAAATTATACCACTATTACGAGGAAGATAATCTTATGGAAAAAAAGAATTGGGGCATTTGTCATTTTCTCATGAAAAACTCGAGTGGTCAAAGTTTGAACTTGTGGAGAGATAAAATGAATAAGTTTGTGGGGCAAATAATAAATATTGCTCACAGCCTGTGCTCTTTGTATGAAAAAGTTTATGGCCTCTGTGATGAGCAATATAATAACAACCACATGGATCGAATCGTGGCATTCCAACATGAGCGGTTGTCACAATACTTGATCTCTTCTGATCTCTTCAGAGTTTGATGACACCGATGATTTTTTTCACTCAACTCTGTATGAAGAATGCACGACTTCTTGAGAAATACTACATTTTGATAATCTCATAGGAAGACAAGAGAGTATTGATGATCGTACATAATATTCAACGAGACACAACTCGTACGTAATTTACTGTTGCTGGATAGAAGTTACGTGCTACTCTGTAGAGAAGAACATTAAACTGGAAGACCTCGATACACAGAAAAGATAAATTGTTGTCGGGAAATATGTTTGAGGAGAGTTCAGTATTTACTATTTGCGAAAAAAACGTTTTTAAATAATTGAAGCATTATCGCAGGGCTTCTCGATGGTTTTTCTCTCGTTCGAACCAATTGCAAATTCATAATTGGCTCAAAATAAGTTGAAATGTTAAATAAACTTCGAAGTAGGGCACAAATACACATAGGAAGATGCGAGCAGGAGGAGATACATGGGCTGCTCTGTAGGAACGTTTGTAACCGCTTTATTCTGTAACGATGCATATAATCGTTCCTACCTCGTGCGATCTAATAATCGTTTCTCGTGTGTTTTTCAAGTATATCCAATGTGTAGAGTTTTGCACGTAGAGTGTGCTGTACCCGACGTAGTAGTGTATTTCGTGAATGATAAATTGACCATAATAGGCAGTCAGTTTTTCACGATCAACCGAGCGTTCTAAACTCCAAAGTTAATAACGCCTCTTTCCCAGTCCCCCACTCATTCAATTAACATTTTGCGATAAATCATTTCTCCTATTATTTGTATACATATATCGTTAATTCGTTGCTGTAGGGTTTGAAGAAATTTTTTCAATCGCTTGAAAACTTTACTCGATAACTTGATTTAGGAACCTCCGAAGTCCTCTGTACTTGCTGCTAACAAAAACAGTAGCTTATGTTATTCTAAGACGTTGTAATATGGACCTTGGTAAATTATTAGCGGACGTTGGATAAGTTAGCACCTTCGCTAATAATTTTCCATGGAGAGCGGAGATCCTCCAGTATTTCTAATGACGTTTATGATAGTTTTTGTTGTGCGTTTATATTCACTAAGCTCACATACGAAGAGGTAATTTAGCCACGCCTTTCAGAACCTCTCAGGATCGTGTTTAATTAGCGATCCATATACCACCTATCTTTTTTCTCGTCTAGTAGTGTTCTGAAAAATGATTTTCATTGTAAAAAGTCTCCATAGGTTTCTGTCATTCATGCAATTTTGTGAGCTCATATATCTTCGAGAAATTGGATTCTTTCGATATATTTACATAATCGATTCTGTTCGGATGCGGTTGAAGTTTGATAAAAATGTATTTTAAATTACTAGAACGATGAATTAGCGATGATGGAAAGTGTATAACGTTTGCGAAACGTCGGTAACACACTGAAACCACTGCACGCCATCCACCCGGAAGCCTTGAACTTTAGTAACAATAATGGTCGTGTAAGCCTAAAAATTAGTAGCGCGTTGCATGTTCTTTCGATTTGACTCGTTTCCCTTAACGATTTGAAAGAATTGAGAAAATATCTCGTTCTCAGGAAATGATGAACTTTTGAAGGTAGGGTGCGCGCGCACAAGGAAGTGTGGAAAAGAGCGTTTGGATTCGACGCTTCCGAGTAATGATAGCTGTGACATGGAATGCATGCAATTTTTTTTTCCTTCCCTATGGTTATGGTGCGACTCAAGAGCAAGATATTCTCTACACGCCCAACAACTTTATTGTTTTATTTTCATTCCGGGTGAGTATGACATTTTGTTGTAATAAATCATTGGCGAGGGTCAGTGATATCTTACGAATATCTAGTTCGTTATTCGTATACATATATATGAAGGAATTCTGGATAGCTCCGTTAGTGATGCTAAACAAAACGGGGACCAGCAATTCCAGGGATATAGTTGCTCCTTGAGTGTCCTTCGTGAGTTTCGTCGAGCGTGTGGGTGAAGGAACGAAAATTGTACATCAGGGGGAGTACGCCTTGGCTGCTCCATCGCAGCTCTCCACGCCCCCATAACGGTCGAAAACCATTTCCATAATTATCCCACGATGGAATATCGAAACAAGGAAGTTACGAGGGAACAGAAAAGTTTGCACACGCTTTCTCCCCTTCCCCGCACCCGCCTGCACAATTCTTTGCTTCGGCCCCCTTATATATCTATCCACTTCGTTTTATGCTCCTTCTGGTGCTTCCTTCTCCTTGTCTTCAACTTCTTCTTCTTCTTCTTCTCTTCTTTTCTTAAGGTTCCGTGTTCCACGAACAGTAGCAGCACAAACGTGTGCTTTAATCGCGACAAAGGCACGCACGCTTGCTGTCCACTGCGGCAAGAGCAGCACTCTCTCTCTGTTACCTCGATCTACAGCACCGTGGCATATATCAAGAGCCTCTGTTCGCCTGGTACGTGCAAAGATTCGCGAAATCAACGCTCTTCGAAGTATCCCTAGAAAACGGTCGATCCAACCAAGCTACATCGACCAGACTCTCAAGGCTGACCTTATACTAGATTCTTCAGATCCTTACCAGGAACAATGTAGTGGCTTAGGCCATCTGCGGTGTGGCTAACAATTTTTCTGGTCTTCCTTCTCAAAACTTGTTATCAGCGTACATTGTCGTATGTGCGATTCAATGATTACCTAACCAGCCAAATTATACTCAAATCAGAATCACACATCTGGATATCAGGACAAAGGAGTTGTAATTTCATTTATGGCAGTAGGTTAAGATTGGTGTTGATGAAAGTAGGACGCAGATGGCAGATGGAGTCTTGATTATCCCATATAATTACTGGATATATTGAACCCTTCATTAGAAGCGTAACAGTTATGTTATAGAAGTTCTTTTCGAGTTTGTAGGTTGAACCATTCTCGAAGATTAGAAATTTTAGTGGGCATTTGTGATGTCTATTCTGAGTCATTTCTTTCATGTACTTCTTTAGTCGAAGATAATTCACATGCCGGTATCATTGCGATGTTCGATCCATTCCTGTATTCAATTCTAAGATACGACTTCGAACTCTGAATGAACGAATGTCCATAAAGGTAAACCCCTTGGTTAAGTTACTTTAAAGTTCTTCACTATCTTTACCGATCACACAAGAAGAGGATGGGGTTGCTTTGCGTGGGATGATGTACACGATACATACGGGGCTAACGTTTGAGAGCTTACGTATACGGTACGTACCCCAAGTGGTATACCTTGTCCTGTTATAAATTGCACACTGGTATCTTCTTGGTTCTCAACAACTTGATTTTGGACAACTTTTGACCACTTTATCGAGTGGCTTTGCGGGCTAATCCTAAGAGGGTAGCTTTATTATAAAACCTAGATGACTATCACTATTTTCAGCTACCGCTATTTCGATACTCCACCAATCCAGGGTTTGCCTTAATAATATTATTTTTGGGTGCAGAACTGAAAATTGATCAATGTTGCAAAAGCTAATAATGTGGACGTAACGTCCTGACACTATGGGGATTTTCGAGCATTCCCTGGAGACACTCTTTCCACCATGCTACGTGATCTTTTTCCAATGTTAGAGTGGACCAAATGAATCTAGACATATTTGGAATATCTTGTGAAGATTTATATTGTATTTCTTGTCAACAGTCGCTCTGGTTTTAGTTGGTTCTCGTAGAACTGGAATTTTCTTACAATTGTGATAATCCCAATTCCATCATATGCTGACGAAAAATCGGAATAATTTGTTATTCAATAGCTTTTCGTACTTATGCAGGAGCTTTCCTTCATAAATTGCGAGGAGATATATTTATTTTTTTTTCAATCAAGAAATCAACTTCTGGGAAATTACGAACGCGGATATGGATGAAAAAAAAAATGTAAAAATAGAGGGTCGCATTTGATTCGCGAGGGAACCAGCACCGTGTATAGCAAAGTTGAGAATTTACCTCGATTTTTTGTCGTCCATCTGTGATTCGTCGCCCTCTATACGCCCTACGATCATACAGTTTTTACCGCTGGAGCGAAATTTACCTACAGAGGGCTATTTAAGCGACCTCTCGCGTGCCTCACACTTCTGTGCTAACTTTCAACTTTCGTTCTCCCTGCACCATCGACTTAAAGTTCGCACAATCTTGGTCTCTTCTTTTCTCTCTTTCTCGTTCGATCCCGGTTTCCCGCGCGCTGCGCTCTCACCGCTCGACAATGATTATAACTTTAGCATTCTTACGGCAAGATAATTGATTCTCAAGGCCGCAGATCGAATCTCCCCTGCTCGCTCGTAGCGAAACTGACTGTTTTAAACTCGCTTCCAACAGCGTTACAGAACAGTTTTTTTTTCTTTTATATTTTGTAGTCGATATGAAAACCAGGAAATAAAGACAGCGCTTGATTCTCTCAACAAAATGATTTATATTTCTTATTAATAAAACCAGATAAATTACACAAAATGCTGTTCAGCTCAGCGATACAAACTTTGGATAAATTTACGAAGAGATTTGATCAAATAGCTAAAATATTTCCGGTTGAAGAGGGCATTAAGTAGATACGGTAAAGCCTGATCCACTTGCTAGAGAAATCGGAACCGGATGTCCACCTGTCCGAGCATTAGAAAAACCCGATTCGTAGTTTCTCCATATAACGGCACATCAGTCGGTACATCGATACTTCAGAGAATCGAATCTTAAGTTGTAAGAGATCTCTCAGGCGGATGACGAAATAAAGTCAAATCGCATGAAACAATGATGATCCAATCTTTGTCAAAAGCTCAGATGGGACTCAACAAAAAGTTATTCAAATGAATCGAGCACCGTTGAAGCATAGGCTTCGCCGTTTTCTATGAACACTCCGAATAACGTTGAATTTTGGGTGAAAAGAAAATTGATTCCGACAGTATGCAGCTGTTCTACATATATAGGACAGAAATAAAAAAAATCATCGGCAGTAAATTTGTATCAAGAGGTCAAAAAAGAGCAATTGCATCATTGGCAAAATTGCTGTTACATGCAATTCCAAAAAAGAGCATCATCGGGCTGCTCCACCAAATTTGACGATTCAAATTTGTTTTGGTACGTTGAGTTTTTCTTGAAAATTTGAAGTTTGCGAGGCTCCGGATCGCAGTTTCCGGTGCAGGCACTTTGACACGAGTACTTTGAAGTTCGGGGCATGAAAGTGACGACGCTGGGTCTTCGAGGAACAATAACCTGGGACCTTTATACACGTATGTGTGCATCTATACGCTTGTGAGTTAGAGTATGTCTCTCGAGTGCAGCGTGTATATATATACGTGTAACCGGCGACGAAACGTATACCGTATTCACAAGCGTTTAAGACTCACACTTAGCAGGGTATATTTTTGTACATACATGGAGTAAGTTGTGGCTGGAATACAAAGTTATAGGTATACGGAGGTAGGGAGTGCGATTGGAGAGGCCGAGGTGAGTCGAGAGTGAACGAAAGGAGCCGAAGGTACGGGAGCCGGTGGTGTCCTGTCGTTCTCCAGCGGCGAGTGCGAGTCAGTAACGCGTCAGTCCTCGGTGAAGTTGGTCAGTGTTCTGTGTGTCAGAGCAGGGCCTTGCGCATATGAATTACGATTGTACAAAACGATTTTTTTTTTCACTTCCCTTGACTTCGAAAGCGGAGTGATAGTGGAAGAAAGTTTGGCGGGAAGGGTTCGATCTTTCGGTAGCTTCGACAGGGGCTGAATTTTTTTGTTTTAACTTTTTTTTATTGAAAATCCTTAGATTCTCGTCGGTCTTATTTGACGTTCGTTGAAATTTTAAACTTTCGAAGGAAGGCGCGCATCTCGCTTATCCCGCAGTGCTTCTAAAACGGAATAAATACCAATAATAGTGAGTTTCTAATGAAGTGGTGAAAAAAAAAAAAAAAAAAAATAATGATATAAGAAAACTATTGGTGATTCTTGGAGGAGGGCTTGATCGATGTTGATCGAATGAATAAATATAAAACAGAGTGAGTTGAGATCCAAGGGAAAGAATAAGAACTGACGTTCTCCACTTTACAGCGACTACTACTATCTCGGATAATACTCCAATTTTTTTCTCTTTCGGTAAGTATCCAACTGTGAGATTCGTTTTATTTTTTTATTTTTATTTTTTAACAATCTTTTTTGTAAACGGTTCCTGGCAAAACGATAAGGGCTTTTGCAGGACATCATGGACTGCTCTTAAAGTTTTCATATATTTGCCACATACTATACGTTTCGAAAATAATAGGCAGACGATAGAGGGAGTAAGTGCAGGGCTGGGTGCGCGTATATACACTCGCTTCTCTCTGTACTCTTGTGGCCACAACTCGAGACTCTATATAAACTCGCTCGAAATGCAACCCGTTCGCTGCTGTTGCTGTTGCTGCTGTTGCTGCTGCTTCGTGACGAGCTACGTAGAGAGAGTAAGACCGAAGGAAAAAGCCAGAGAGCAAGCAAGATCTTATACCACCTCGCGAGAGAAGTCTCTTCCACACGAAGGAGAGACCGCACCACCGGTTTACCCGAGAATTCACTGAACCTGCAGCACATCCTTGAAAAAGCACCAGTCTAGTTTTTTATGAGCTGTACCATAGGTATAGCCACTTACGTTTCCTCTCGTCGTATCTCCCCCCCCCCCCCTTGGTGCTACGTCTTACGTATATTTTTGGATTTATATATTTATTCATGTTACCTGTATAAATATTACGTCCGTAATATAAAATACTGATCAAATTCAATATTTCCAATCATAAAAACGATCTTCCACTTTGTCTGTTCGAATCCGATCGAAATGTGCTCTGTTCGCGTTTCACTTTATCATTTTTTTATAAATGCGACACTATTTTTAGTGCTGTTATGCCTCTGCATATCGGAAATGAAACTCAAAAATGAATTTCATTTTGAGACCCTGATCCGCGGCTGAATTCGATAATTTTAAGGTAATTGGGGTTAGCAATGAAGGAAGTAACAATATTGAAAATTAAAACAAAAATATTTAAATTATAAATAGGAATTTAGAAGTCACTTAGCTAGTACGAATGACTGGTTATTACTACGTATGACATTGAGAATATATTTAATGGATGAAAATCATTTTCGATTGTCAATAGTGCCACTTTTTTATTAAAAGAACCTTTATAAGTCAAAGTCTGAAAGAAAAATAGAAGCTAAAGAGGTTTCGTGTTATAGATCAGGTACAGGTTTTGAGGCCGCAAAAGGGAAGGGAACTACGGACATTTCGTTCGAATTATGAAGGTTCTAGTTGTTGAGATTCTGCTCTATAATTAAATTATATCGTGTTTCTATCGAGATGAAATTTACACCCAACGAGTAGAAAACATGAAAGATTTTCGTTGAATTCACATTCGGGATGTGGGAGAGTTCTGATATGCCAGAATTAAGGATTTACTGAATTTTCAAACTTCGATTCTACCGCGATTCGATCCTTCGTAGTTCAACTGCTTCGAATTTCATTGATTACGTATAAAAATGTCCTGAGCATAAACGTTTGACGAAGTTTTCAAATTTCTTGTTTCAAACAACCCTTGAAATTTTACTGGGAAATAAAACTGCTGATTCATTAAAAAGCTGTGCACGTTTTTTTTTTTTTTTCTCAATAAGTGCATTCTCTGGGAGTCTGGCTCGTTGTTATGTTTGTGGAGAGTTTGAGTTCCTCGAAATTAACGTCGTTTGGCGTAGAGTCGATTGAAATTTTTTTTTTTTTACTATTAATAACTCACTTCTTGATTACCGGATTGGAGTAATTATGGACTCTTTTATTATTTATAATTGATCCGAAATTGTGCATGTTTTTTGGACGAAAAATTTATATTGAATTCTCAGTCGATTGGGCCTGTAAATTTTTTATACGTTCGTAGGTAAATTGATCTTTGGTAGGTACAGAAGATTTATGTACAAAAGTACATTTTTTACACCGAATAAACATTTTACGAACATTATTAATGGCGTTAATCGAGCGCAAGGAAATACAACATTTTTTTTTCTTCAAGTTTTCGACTCCACAACGATCAGATAATGGAGTGAAAATGTGTGTCAGCGCGCTCGTGGCGAGTCCCGGTGATTAGTAGACCCTCGAAGAACTGGACAATTGCCAGACTAATCCGAGAGGAAAAAAAAAAGAAGAAAAAAAAAAACTTAATGAATTTGTGCCTTTTAATTCAAGTTTATGGCACTCGAGTGAATTCTTTGCTCGAGGAAGTTTTCCTGACATACTTGCGGAGAACAATTCTCTCGCAGGAAAACGTTTAAGGATATTCGACATATTACCGGCGAAAAAATTCGTAATGACTGGCTCTTTGTATCCTGGATTTCACGATGAAGAGAAAAGATTTTTTTTTTTTTTTTCCTTTAAAGTTACTTCGTTTCTGGTGGTTGCTTCCAGATTTATTTTTCCCAAACTGCTATTACTACTTTTTGTTTAAAATTTTTTGCATCTTTATTTCACGACCTAAACATTCTCGTTCTATTCCGATAAATTTCTCTGTGGTACAGTATCAAAATTTTCTCAATCAAGTAACAAATATTTTTCGATCAATGACATCATATATGTAACGGAGGATTAAATTTTATAAAATTAGCACGAATCGTAAGATGATTCGAAACAGGAGAATAAATTGATGAATAATAGTTTACACTCGACGATAAACGGTAAAAATTCAAAATGAATCATAGTTCTATCAGCGAGTGATATGGTTTTGTTTTTTGTTATTTTTTTGTTCGTTCGTTATTCCCCTGATTTCATGAAAACTGCGCATACAGCCGCAAATACTCGTATTATCTTGGATCTATATTAGCGCAATTACTCTCGTCATTCGAGTGATATTATGTTACCAGCGCGTATAAAAGTGACACGGCAATCTGGCCTAGAATCTAGAATCTCCCTCCGACTTTTACAATAAGTCAGTCGCGGAATCATAATAATCATTGCGCGAATCACTATCTCCACGTTAACTTTTTTTTTTCCTTACCCCACGTCCTCCAGTAATTAATATGCTTGTTGACACGTCTAGCGAGTTTTATAACGCTGTGTTTATACCGAGTGGCTCGAAAACCGAGTAGAACGTTGACGGTTGTAGCAAATCGTGGAATTGTGACGATCAAACTTCTCGACGATTTTTCTGATGACCAATCGCGCGACAATTCGCTTGTCACGCCCATTTATTTCTCTCGTCCCATCCGATTGGCTCTCGCTGAACGATCAATGTTCCTGATACTCCTGACTCTCGGGACATCCTGTATATAAAAGAGCAACGAGATCGCGAATAAACTCTCGGTGCTGACCGATCAATCTTCCTCATACAAATTGCAACTCTGTCTTTTCTCTATATCCCGGTAATCCAACGCTGTGCATACCTATGTATAAATATTTTATCTTTATTTTTATAGCTCACTGACACAAGGACGTATCTTGCTGATATTTCACTTAATATTATGGTCATTACGAGTTGTGTTCTACAGAGCTCTCGAAAAATTACCTCTTTAAGGAGAAAGCACCATGTAATAGTTAAATTTCTTTTCTCTTTTTTTTTTCTTGCGACTAGCACGAGTCCGAGTGTTTACTAACTTTGAAAAATTAGGAGAATCATATTTTTAGGTAATTATTTTGTATTCGTGTACGATGTTACTTGTGTCGATCGAGTAGATTGCTCTGCTTCTGTTTGGACTTTTTTTCCTATTAAAGAAAGAGGATTTTTTTACGTTTTTTTTTTTGTCAATTTGATGAGATCGTAGGCATCGAGTAAGCTTATCATTGTTTTTTTTTTATTCGAAATCAATACTTTAACGAAAGTTAGATAAATCGGCGAACGCTGATACGTGGCTGATTCGAACTGCGCTGCGATTCGTTGGGACACGTTTCCATTAGGGCGAACAGTGGAATTTAATAGGATTAATTTTTTCCTTTTCTTTTAGACACAACACGAAACATTGTAAATGGGGCAAGGTTGGAGAAAGGGAGGTTCAAACTTTCTATAGAGTTGAGTTGTAGCCTCGATCGATATTTCGTATTAAAAATCTGGCAAAATTCGTAGAAAGAAATTGGATTGTCAGTATTTTTAAGGAACAAACGAAATTTCGACGTTTTTTCATGAATTTTTTTAAACCAGAAAAAAAAACGAACGTTTCGAAATTTTTACATGTTTTTATTGGTATGTTGAAGTGTACAAAAAAATTTTTTTTCTGAATTTGACATTAATTTGCTTATGATTTTTTATGTTAAAGTTGAGATCTCGAAAAAAAGGTGGGCTGCTTCGGGGAAGCGCAAAAAAAAAAAATATGACGGACTTGTGATAAAAAAGTAAAAGAAAAATCGAATTTTTCTTTTGAGAAATCGTTTCAAAAAATTAGTTTATTATTAAAAAATTGAATGTTTCAAAAGTTAGGTATTTAGCTACGTGTGCCTTGAGTAACGGGTAAAATTTTTAGCCAAATCGGTTCAATAGTTTTGAGTCAGTGCTTTCTCAAATTTCGAAAACGTGATTTCGAGAAAAAAGCGTTTAAAGCTTTGACAACAGATTCTTTATAAAAATTATACTCACAGTAATCAGCTATGCCTGGTGCATAGAGCAATTTTTTCGTTTTCTCAAAGTGATCATTTTTAGCTTATTTAATAATTTATTTTTTGTCGTTTTCTGTTTGTCGTTGAATAGCAGTAGTTCGCAGCTTACAAAGCTGAGTAAGAGTTGAGCAGGTTCCGCATTTTTTTTTTTCATTATTTTCATTCGTTCAGAGCAGAGCTTTCTTTATGAAATATTTAATTCCTGAATGACAGCAGGGAATGAGGAAGGAATGTGCGAATTCTCTTTAAACATTTTTCTCAGGCATTTCACACGTTTATATGAAACCTGAAGCATTCGTCATCACCTTTGTTCAAGAAAAATGTTCTGTATATAAGGAAAACGTATTTTGTCAGAATAGATGAGAACATTCGGAGGAATATAAACCAGCTCTCCGATTTTCCCTACATTGAAAAAGAACAATTGATTTGTTTCAATGCCTTTCAGCCATTTAATTTTTTGTTACGAGATCCCATTAACTTTTCATTGGATGTTTATGTCTCACGGGTTCCAGCCCATTTTAGAACGAGCTAATTTTTATTACACGAATTCCCAGTTCGAAATGGTTCTCCCTGCTAAATTTTCCGAGTTACGTAAATAAGATTCCTTTTAAGATAAGCTGTTTCTTTTGAATAATTTGGTTGATAATGAAACAACCAAATGCACCAATCTCTCATTGCCTCATTTTATTTTCATATAAACCGAAACTTTTTCGCGTGCTCACGAAACTTTGGATTTTCGCAGAATTAACAAAACTCGAACGAAGTCACGTCTCCCTCTCCGGGATTCGTGATAGTCTGGCTCTTTTGCGTTCTTGCTCGAAGCTTGCTCTCGAGTCTCGGTTTCTTTCTGATCTCTGGGCTCTTATCCTCCGCCCCCCCCTCCCCTCCCACCGCCCCTTTTTCTTTGCTTCGTTTTTTTCTTGTTTCGTTCGTTTGGTTCGTTACGTTCGCCCTCGAAGGGCCATCTTTTGCCTGGGCCCTTCTTCTTCATCTTCTTCTTTCTCCTCCTCCTCCTCCTCCTCCTCCTCCTTCTCTTCCCTGTCTTCTTCATCCTCTCTTCCATTCTTCTCGCTTTCTCTCTTCCCCTCTCTTTCTCTCTCGGTCAATTTTGCGGCTTTCTCGCGCGCGTCTCTCCCGCGTTCTCCACGGCCGTCACCGCACCGGGCCCTCCCGTAATTAACGAGGAGGCCTGCGAGCCCTCTTTTCTCTTTCCTCTCCATTTTTTACCTCCTCGTTCCCTCTCTTTTCTCTTCGTTTTTTTTCCCCAAGTTTTCTCTTTCCTCTGCATACTTTTTTTTTATTTTTTATTTTTTCATTTTGTTTTCATCCTTCTCTTCCTTCTCGCCATCTCGTTCTCTTCGGCTGCGTCTCCTGTCCTTATAGCTTCGTTCGTGCTTCTCCCTTCCAGTTTCTCTCAATAATCTCTGTTTCCTTCTCACGATTTCACGTGCCTCACTCTCATCCCCCCGCCCCCCTCCTGCACCGTCAAGTACTCTCGTTGCAATGACTGCTGAGAACTCGATTCATCCCCCGCTGCGATTCCCGAATATCCTCAGGGGAAAAGAGACAGAAAAAAAAGAGATGTGAGCTTCGCTCAACCTCTCCAACCTCCAAGATCCAATCTACCGAACTTACCACCGCACCGCGATGTGATCAAAAGCCCTGAAAAAAAAAGGGAGGCCCGGACTGTATTTTACGGCACAAGCTAACGATCGCGTGTTTTTCGCAACTTCGGATAATACGATTTTCATTCGTTAATAAGTCTGGTGCCTCTCGCTGATGTTTGTAATTCGATGCTATCGCATCGCGTATTATACATGATTTAACATTGACACGTGCTACGAGAAGTTCCTTATTTAAGTGGCGATGGGCGTAAAGAGAAAAAAAATATCGTATGATTAAGTTAGGCATGCGCGTTTTCGTGTTACTGGCATAAGGCGATTCCGGCAATTTCACAGGCTATTTTTCTGTCGTCAACGTGATCGTTTTTAATTTCATTTTTACCGCAGCAATTAAAAGTTCATTCATCCAGCGATCGGTCGACTGTACGAAGCTACTGTTTTGACAATTTTCACTGTGAAGCAAATTAATTTTTCATTCGAATTTAACGTTCATTAATTTTACAAAATATCAAAACAATAATGAACAAAAAAATAAGAAATTTCTTTATTTCGATTCGATCATCTTTGGAAAAGAATTTTGTTGTTCATTTATTTTGCCTCTGAATAAGAATTATCGGGGCAACATAAATGCTCGATCTTTTACTAACTTTTCTTATCCGTCAAGATTACGAACTGGTTAAAGTAAGAAAAAAAAAAATAAGAAAAAAAAAAGGATTCCATTTTGCCCCGTGCTCCCCGGGATTTTCGTATATAGAGTTCGTGTGGCGTACACTCGGTGTGCTTTGCCGAGTGGCTTAGGGGCATGTTACATACAAAACGTCGCGTACAACTTCACCTGGCTCGGGCGAAGTGGAGAACCGGAAGATCGGGTTCTTCGTGAGTCCCATCAGGCCTCTGAGGTCCAACGAACTCGCGAACCAACGCGAACGAGGCAATCACATCGATCTAAAGGAGAGACGAGAGAGTCCGAGACTTTGACGAGATTCGACCTAGAGTTAAGCGTACGTGCGTGTGCGTGCGAGTCCCCCGTGAACGAGAGCTCGTATATAAAAATGAAAAAAAAAAAAAGTTAAAAATTTATGGAACCATTAAAATCCATCGGAGCAACACAAAATTCACTTCCTGTTCGTTAAGCAAATGAATTTTTCGTCGTAGAAATTCTGGAGGATTCGTGAACGGATTGGCATAAAAAAATGAAAAAAAAAAACGGAATAACATTGAGTCGAAAAAAAAAAATTTTATTCGTTTACATTGAAGCCTGAACTGTCCATTTTATGACGTAAATCATTTGTTCAATAATCAATTTCATCGGCGACTCATCGTTGTTGAATAACGACGAGGATAAAAAGTTTATTGCTTCCAAATTTTCTGACGGCTCCTTCCATGAATATCCGCGTGCTCACTAAAAAAAATGTTATCAAATTCCGTATCTTTAATATCATAAAGAAATTCTGTTACGACGATGAAAAAAGAAAAAAAGAAATATCTTCGCTCCAGATCGATGAGAGCTCCACTCTCATTTAAGGTAACTTCTGGACTGCATACTGGTCAAATGAATGCTAAAATTTCAAAAAAGCTTTCAGACTGGATTTGTATTACAGCATGTCTTTTTAACGTGGAAAAATATTAAAAACGATAGTTTTGCAAATCCATCAACCGATAAATGCAAATTTTCATGATGACACGTTTTCACTGGGATTTTTCAAAGCATTATCTGTATTTTTCAACCGATTTTCATGCATCACGTCTCATTTTATTCCTCAACTGATCCTCTACGAACCCATCACGTAGATTTTTTCTGAAGTTTAATTCTTTCACTGTTGCAGCCAATTGTTTATTGAGCTAAAAAACTTTTTCATAAATAATTTCTGAACGAATGAACTTTAAAAAAATGTACGTGGTGGGTTCGTAGAGGATCAGTTAAGGAACAAAATGAGACGAGGTGCATCAAAATCGGTTTAAAAATACAGATAATTATTTGAAAAATCCCAGTGAAAATGTGTCATCAAGGAAATTTTAATTGATTGATAGTTTCGCAAAATTATCGTTTTTTCATATTTTTCCACGTTAATGAGACATGCTGTAATAGAAATCCGCTAACAATATGTTCGATCGGTACGTTAAACTTGGCCTAAAAGCTTTGTGAAAATTAAGCACTCATTCGACTGGCACGCAGTACGGTAGTTGCCTGAAATCGCTGAAAGTTCCGATTTCTCATTGATACACACGAGAAATCGATTTCCATCGATCGTCACGCTCAACGAAGAAACGGGAGATTAGAAACTATCGCACGATATGCAATTAATAGAAAATAAAAAACAAATCTATATATTCGATGAATAGTCGTATCCTATCTTAGGATCGATTGACCCAGTTAATCGTATAGGAATAAACTCATGAATCAATGAATTTAAATAATATAAGATCGTTTCATTAATGAAACGAGCGGATTGGGTTCGACCCAGAAGTTCTTTTCATTGGTGAATGAGTCTAATTAATATTCCAAACAGATACGTACTCGCGCGACATATTCGACGCTTTCGTTTCGTCTCACTCCTCTATCATTTGTTCACATATATTTCTTCCTCTCTCTCTCCCTCTCTTTTTCTTTCTTTCGGTGTGATCTCAGAGGAACTTGGCGATGGGTGCTTTCGAAAGAGTCGCATCATCATCATCGTCACCGTCCCCATCGTCGTCGTCCTTTTCGTCTTCGAATACTTGAGACACACAAAGAGAGAGAGAGAGAGAGAGAACTCATCTTCTTCGACCTTGCTAACTCCTATTCGGGAACAATGCGGTTCCATACAATTAACGGTTTGCTGCTGTCTCCCTTTTCCCTCATTGTCCCACCAGGTAGTTTCTTCGAGTCGCTCTCATTGCTAATTAACGAGCCTCATCACGTGTTCTCAAATACAGAACCTGGAGAAGCTCACACGACGTGCAATCTTTCTTTTTTCATATGTGTCCGTATGAGTGCATCTCTTTTTTCGTATGTAACATTGATATCTGCGTCGATGTCTCCGTGCATATTCGTTGTCATTCCGTCCGTATGCGATAATACGAGAGTTCGTGTTAATTTTCTGGGTTTGTATGCTCGTATTTTGTGTTTGTGTGCCACGTGAGCTTTCGCCAAATGGTAGTGTGTTCTCGTGACAGGAAAGAAAAAAAAAATCTCGCGCCTCTTTCGCTCATCGTGACACACGGTGAAATTGTGCCGCGAAACGGTAGATCATCGTGGCTTTAATAATCGGGTCGGGAACAGCAACGCGTCGACTCGTCTACTTTCCTCTCTCTCTCTCTCAGAAACTCGCTCTTGCTCTTTCTCTTTTTATCTTTTAGCTTGTTTTCCTAGGCCGTGAGAAATTTTGCCGTGAGCCGGCTTTTTTTGTCTTTCTCTTTCATCAAACAACTCTGTTCATTGGGAGAATCCGCGAGCAACAGAGACTCGTTACAGGCGTTAAATAGCTCACGCGTCCGCGTGGAAAATGTTTCTGTTATCAACGTTCATCATGGTCAACGATACAGTAGCTGAAGAGTCTCGTATCGAAATTATTCATCAAGATGAGTTTTCCCAATGATTTCTTATCACCGAATCTTAATCCTTTATCAAGAGCCACTCGAGTCCCTTTTCTCGAGGCCTGATCCCTTCAAACTGTATTGCTGTAATTGCTGTAAACCTCGAAAGCATCATATTTTAAGTTTTACTTTCAAGTTTTTTGCATTTTTTTTTCTTCCACTGATCATTCGAGTTGTGCTATTCAGATACATACTCAAGCTTTTATCTTCGCTGGCAAAGATTCTTAACATAAATACGCATAAATATGTATACGTATTGTAAGAGCACAATTCTATTTCCTCCCGTAGCACTTATCAAACATTAGGACTAAATGTTCTGTTTCCGCAACTATTAGCATAGTTTCATTCTTCTATGTATTAAACGAACACGCATATACCCATACAGATTCAGAGTATTATTCATGCTGCCATCGGAGACGTACGAAGGGATATAAAATTATCTTCAATTGTCTCTCCGAAGGTGCATATATATATATATGTATATACCAAATGTGAAGAGTTGGAAGAACGCGAGAAACGTATTATTTCGAGCGTTGAATATTCATGAAACGATACGAGTCCATAGACGCGTGTAGGTAAATATCCTTCGTGTCATCTTCATCGCATCGGAATATACGTCTCGCGTTTTGTTAGAATGAAAGACAATATTGCTGAGAGCATGCTTAAGGGTAAGGATACTAAAGTAAGGTGGGGGGGGGGGGGGGCGAGGGGAGGGGAGGGATTGCGGGGGTGTTTCTTTTGTTTTACGACAAATATCGAGGCTTCGTAATGTACGTGCACTTCCTTTAACTACTTGCTAGAAACTCGATGAAAGGTTATGAGCTCGTCGATGTCTTTGAGTACGTCTGTCCGTGTGTGCACTTCGATCAATGAATAATCCCGGTATGCGTGGGTGTAATTCCTCTCGATGTTCAACGACAAGCCTTCATTGTCCGTCGTCCGGCACAACTTCGCAGTCGGTAATTTTCAGTATGACTTCCCGAACAGAAATCATATCGGACGTGTACTTAATTGTACCGCGGATTCAACCTCGCTCGGACGGAACGATTTTTTGTGTCTTTTTGCTACTCTTGTGCTTTTTGTTTTTCTTTATGGGTCTTGGATACTTTTGAAAGAGCCGAAAAAAGTTTAGTAAGTCTTTCCAGGATAAATATACAAAAATGTTTCGATGACGAAACGCCGCAGTGATCGAAAAAGACATAAAATTTTGGGTTGGATTGATTATGAATTAATAAAAATGTCAAAATGAAATTGATCATGAAAAAATTTTTGTTGGAGATCGAAGAGAATCGGTGAATTTCTTGAAATGGTTTTACAGTATTTTACTATTGTCCAAATCTATCGATTAGGAGTCAATTTATTATCCAGATCTCGTGAATTTTTTTCTTCAGAAAAATAAAACTCAGTTTTGGTATTAATGGAAATGGATATGTTCATAAAAAGTAAAGACGCGGAGGGTCTATAAAAAATGAGACGTTAAAAAATATTCGACGATCATATTATTCGTTCGGAGCCGGACTTAATAAAATCGAGGACTCTGCGCTGGTAAAGCAATTATTCATGAATAATTTGACGAAAAGAAAAATAGTGCTCCTTTTGAAATTGGTAGCAGTTTAGGCAATTCGATGCTTTAATCTGCTTTTGTTTCTTTGTGCAGCAGCTTCGAGAATTACAAATGCAGAATTTAATTGATCGATAATTGAGTCGAGGCGGTCTCGTGCGGCGTTTCGCAGTAAGAAAAAAAGTTGACCGAGCGGACGCGAGACGAGAAAGATGTTTTTCTCTCTCTCTCTCTCTCTCTCTCTCTCTCTGTGTTGAGCAAATGTGCATTAGGAATCTGCAATGGATAATTACTATTGGAGTGGAGAATGAATGACGAAAGGCCAAAGGGTGCCGAGAGCTCGGGTTTATCCGAGCGAGAGAGTATAGATTTGTATTGAGAGCCTCGAAGGATATTCTTTGAGAGTCTCCATTGAATCCGGATGCTGTAAAGAGGAGAAAAAATAAAAAGAAAAAAAAAAAAAAAAAAAAAAGGAAAACACTCAGTCAGAGAGACAAAGACTGAGGTAACGACATATCAGATAGAAGCTGAGAAAGAGAGCGAGAAATAGTTGAAAAAGGAAGAGGCTGGAGGAGCAAGAGGGACGCTCCTTTGTCTCATGTTCCTTGGAGAGAATTTATCCGACCACGCGGCCAATTAGCGGACCTAGTCGATCGAGAAAACTGACGAGACTGCCGGGCGCTCGCTGCTTCGCCTATCATCCACTTTCAATGTTTCATCTAGTTCGAAATATTTTCTCGTACTCCGCTACGTAAGTGTAGGCCGTGGGGCTTTTTCTTACTTTCTCTATACAGCTTTGTATTTTTATATATATATATATTCATTTATTTATTTATTTATATGTATATATATCTATGGATACTTGTGGCCTCGGAGGGACGATTTTATTCATGAGTTCTTCGACACGCGTTTATCTTCACTTTTATCCCTCAATCGTTTTCAAATACAGCCAATATATACACACACATTTATACATATATATATACATTTCGTATATACAGATAGACGAATAGATCTCTCGGAAGACTCGCAATAAAAGTTTTACTGCTTCGCGGAGACTGAACGAGCTTGATTTTTATTCAGGGTCAAGTTTAGTCTCTTTAGGTTTCCGTATATAAATCGGGGAAGGGGGATCCAACTTTATTGTAATATCGGCGAACAATCGCTGAGTTTCAGGATGAAAGATTTTTACTTTTTTTTTTGTTTTTTTCTTCGTAACTCTTCGTGTAATTTGTTGATTTCATCGCTTTGAGTAATTATTCGATAGATTCATCGAGTTATTTCGGTAAAATTTTTTTTATATTTCTTTTATTTTTTTTGGCATAATTTTCCAAAGTTCTTAAGGTTTTGCACGTGTTCCACTTGCTCGTATAACCTTCTATAAGTTTTATTGGATTATCTGTCTTGGGTCGAAAAAATTCATAATGCGAATGGAAGATTCTTGAAACTCCTTAACCTTAATAAAGCTTGGCGTATATATTCATAAAACTCGCTCGCAAATAAATGCTGAGTGGGTGATAAAAATGCCTGAGAATTTTTGGCCTCTTCGAATACAAGGCGTGGATTTAAAATTAGTAAATCGGACAGTTTTTTTAAGAGTAAACATTATTTCTCGAATATTTCATCGAGTTAACTGTTTAATAGTTTCTCGAAATTCTTCATTTAATACTTGTGAGTTTGAATCGTTCGAGTTGCTGTCAAATAAGAAAATTGAAATTCATCGAAAAATGATTCGAAAAAGGTTTGAGGATCATACGGCGACTGAATTCAAAATTCCGATGAAATATTCGCGAAATATTTTGACACGAATATATTGACCGATTTCTGGGGTCTTCGCCCTGGCGAACATACAAATATGCGGAGTTGATTTTTCGTGTGAATATAAAATGTATATTCATGAATATATATATATATCGCCCGCGCGGACGTTATGAGTCAAGGAAACGTTGAAATCTTTCCAAGTCCGGAGACACGAGTCTGTATTATAACCCGTTATAGTCCGTTTTGTCACGACAATGTTTTTTTTTTTTTTATTCTTCAGTTCACGCATCATTTTGGTTGGTTTATATTCTCACTCTCTCGAAATACTCGCGGCTCTCACGTATAAATATTGTGCAATACGTCGAGAAGATCCCGTTTTCTTTTGAAGCTGTGCCGCGAACACCGACGCGGTATGACGCATTTCAAACATCGCACCTCGTAGCTTTTGGGGTTTCTTTCTTTTTCAATTTCATCTATTTACATATATGTACTATCGCCTATGAGTTACGATACGTTCTAATTTCTTTGGCTAACTTTGAAAATGTCCTGTCGAACGTAGCAAAGTCATAAAAAGTTTCAAACTCAATGACGAATAATGTAAAAGATTTTAAAGATTTTTAATTAGAGGGACTCATTCGATAAATCTGATTTTCAACGTTCAATCAGGTCAAATGAACCAGTCGAATAATTCATCGATTTATTTGAACAATTCGAGCGATTAGATTCCCCTGAATGAGTGTTTTTAAACGAATAACAAAAATTTTCAAACGTCGGTTTTCAAAATTTTTAACTTTGTCATGGTTTTTAGCAAACACACGAACGAATTTATTCGAAAAAAAAAGTACTTTCGAATCTTAATTATGAAGGAACAAAGAGTGAAAGATAAAAAAAAAATAAAAGAATGAATATCCATATTACAGCATATAAATATACATATGTATATATATATATAGTGATAGACAGATTTACAGTGGACGCGACGATGTAATTTATCTTGTCTCAAGTATCGCTCTCCCTGCCTCTCTTTTCTCCCGTGGCAAATAGCAGCCATACCGATGACCCAACGAGATTACATACAAACTCTCACATAACTGGGTCGATATAAGCGGGAACTGCCATACGTCCTCCGTGCTGGGCTTGTCTCATATTGTTATCGTTCCTCGATATCGCTGATTATACACAGTTTACATAGGAATTTCTCGGGGACTCCTTCTGATTTATTTTCATGCATGTATATCCTGCAAAGTCTAGGGGGTTCGAATTATAAAAAATGATTATCGATACACAATTCTTATCTCGTTGGTTCTGATCGATTTTAGCCAACTTTCGAATATTTTTTCAAGGCTTTCGAGGCGTGCCTCGGCTCTCGAGTGGGTGGTTGTGTACCTGAAAGATGAATAATCTTTTGCGATGTATTCGAAAACAATATTTTTTCTGAAGATGTACCAGTGAACTTGAGACTTTTCGAGGTACAATTAGTCGATTCGTTGTTTTTGGAACGATGAAAAAAAAAAAAAAATATGGAATTTTGGATAAAATAATGAAAAAAAAACAATGAACTCCTGATCAATCGAACTCTCGCTCTCCTTTTCATCTTCATCTCCGCGACTCGTAGACGGAGCTTATAAGATCGAGGAGCACTCGAACGCACTCACCGCTAGTTCTAGTCCCTCTCGCTTTTATCCTCGACCGAAGAACTCGATTTCTCTGGCGTTGTGTTTTCTATCTATTTAATACGAGGCTCTTTCGTTTTTTTTCTCTCTGTTTCTCCAACTCTTCCCCTCTCTCTCTCTCTCTTCTTCTTCTTATACTTCTTCTTCTTCTTCTTCTTCTTTCTCTCTCCTGTTTGTGTGGGTTTCTGGCACAAAAGCTCTTCTCGTTTCATTCTCCCGAGATAGCCAGACTCGTAGCAAGGTTTACAGCAGGTCTAGCGAAGCTTGGCTACAAACCGAGACATGCCGAGAGCATATATGCATTCTTCGGTATCACCCAGCAGCGAGGAACAACGGGCCATGCTCCAGTAACTTCGTGGCTGGGCGACTCCGGCATTGCTTCTCTCTAGCTAGGGCATTCCAGGATCTCCTCCTCCCCTTTACTCTCGCTTCGAATCGAATTTCAAATATATATTCTCTCATCTACAGGGTGTCTTGTCAGAGATGATGAGCCTCGCAAATTCTAATTTCAACCGAAACAAAAGTGAACGAAATGCCGGAGCAACTGTTTCCTGGCGATCATTCTCGTGATCGAAGTCACTTGACTCGTTAAACCGAAGCTCAATCGTCATCGATAACGAGAAGATTCGATAGAAAAATAAACTCATCGATTCCGAATCCAGCTCTGTCGTTCAGTTTCTCATCTTGATCCTCCCTCTCATCGGACACCCTGTAGACGTTCTACTCAACCGTTTCGGCTACATTGGCTCATATACATGTACACATAGGACTTGGGAGGATCAGATCCCTTCACGATCTAGTATAATAATACAGGGAATAGTGCGGAATCGTGTCTCTCGCCCTTGGCTCCTCGATTTTTGTGCGACGTACGCGAAACGAGAACCCCCAACATGTTCGAGATTCCACACGCGGTCTTTCGCCGTATTCTTTTGAAGTTTCGATAGTAAAAGCCGCTGCGATCATCAAAACCTTCCATTTCTATTCGACTTTTCTTCTTTTTTTTTCTTCTTCGATTGGAAGACAAAAAGAATGAATGAATAAAACATCACTTTCGACTTCTAAGATCACATCATTGCGGGAGAAGAGGAAGGAGAGCAACTATTTTTTAGTTTTTTGTTTTTTGTTGCTTGGAATCGTTGAAGAAGGCAGTCGTCTTTCCTGGATGTTGCACTGCTTCGGTGAGTCCAATTGAGTAATAAGATTTTGAAATATTATATTCACTGTTTTGTCGGCTTTAAGAAAGGGATACTTGACCACTTGGAAGGGATTCGATTGATACGAGAAATAATTAATCATCGTCAATCAGCCTCTTTTCATATTCGTTTTTCAGCTATGGCTCGTTCATTTAGTCAAGCTTTGGGAGTCTCGTTTGGTTCGGGTTTTCATGACAAAGGAATTTAATTGTCGAAGCATTGAATCAATCTTTCATTTTTAAAAGCAATCGTAATGTTTTAGGCTGTTCCATACAACCATAAATTCAGTCTCGACAATGTTAACGCAACTTTTTTTCTCTAATTTTCAAATTCTAAGTCAGCAAGATGCAGCAGTCAATTATTCGAGTTGTCAGTAAAACTGGAATTCTCTGGTTGGTCTAGATTTTGTTGAATCTTTTTGAAAGAATCAAGATTGATTATTTCTTGAGCTAGAAGCTGCCAGTTTCACTGATGTAGCATCAAAATGTAGCGAAAAAAGATCAATTCCCAATCTTCTTTCGAACGAAATAAATATTTCTGTAAATTTTTCTCCGACGATATTCAGTGATTTATTGAAATTCAATGTGATCGGGCGAGCGTGTAACCGAGAGTGCAAGTACAGGGGCGATGATTCGCTCTGCGAAAAAGTGTGAGCAATCGAGAGTGTGTGATCTCTTCAGGGTTGTGTGCGGTGAATGAACGCGGGGCACGTTGAAAGAGATGTAAGCGTGAGCTCTCGTCGGAAGTGGGTTATGCCGTATACCGTTGCATCATGAAAGTTGTTATAAATGCATATCTTTCATATGTACTTTTCCAGAGAAACATATTATGATTAAATTTCGATTTCAAGTTGAAATAGAATTTGAATTTCGGATTTTAATCAATCGTAGCCTGGAGCGGTGTGTGGAACACGAAAAAACGAATATACGTTAACTAATTGTCGTGCATTTCGGTCGTTGTGGAAAAGAATCAAAGTCTGAACATGAACTCTGTAAAAGTTTGACGAGCTTATGTAGAGGTCAAAAATGATGAAAGAGTAAAAATATGAAACCAATTATCGTGTGAAGATTATCAAGAACCCGAAGAAAAAACAATAATTTCGAAAAAAAAATGAGAATATTGATAATACTGCGTAGGTACGTCGACCGAGAGGCCTGCTCAACGAGAGGGAGAGAGGAATGAAGTTATATCGAGCTCGCACACGATCTTGCCTTCTTGTCTATCTGCAATCTCTTTCTCTTTCTCTACCGCGCTTTGTGTTACTTCGCACCTATTCGCCTAGATCCTGGCGAGATACTCGAGCACACAGCATATATAGTTTTCTGCCGGAGAAAGTAGTTAGAGACCACGGCCGGGCGTTTCCGCTCTGCTAAATTCAAGGTTGTTCATTGTCGGCGCGTCGATTTGCAGACGCTGCTCCGAAAGAACGCACTCTTCGTGGCCGCGATTCTTCAGCTCATCGTCGTCTCGCCTCCATAGCTCTCTTATCCCTCTTCTTATATTTATCTTTCGTCTTCAGCTGTTTTTTCATTTTTTTTTTGTTTTTTTTTCAATCTCCTTTCCTCTTTTCTCCTTCGTGTCTCTGCGACGACGCTTGCAGGACTGTGACGCTTCATTAAGCACTCCGGTAATTGATTTCAGCGGAAAAGAGCCTGTCGGCAATCTTGTTTATTCGTATTGATATATATATTTACTTTTATACGAACTTTGAGAAATAATAATTCGTCAAAATGCAAATTTTATTCCGAGAAGAAACCCCAGGAATCCGAAGGCCGCTTAATTTTCGGTCTTCACCGTACCTTGCCCAGGGTCAGGGATTATTCTGGGGAGTCCTGTCTTCTCTACCTCGGATTAGTCAGTCTTTTCTTCGTGTTTTTGTTCTTTTCTTTTTTTCGAAATAAAAGACAATCAAATCGAGTCAAACACCGTAGTGCAGCTAATGGGGATGCGGATAAAAAAATAAAGCTCATCAGGAAAGTTTAAGCTCGGGATTTAGTTGGAATTTAAAGCAGAAGAGAGCATCCATTCTGGACTAATAAAATGTTTTTACGTTCAAAGTCAGATCACAATGAAAAACCTTTTTCTTGATATTAATCTTAATTTTATTTATTTCAAAGGAATTCAAGAAAATTAGTTGATATGATGATTCGATCGATGTTTCGTGTCCTGTTGTTAAATGATATTCAATATTCGATTTTAACTTAATCAACGAATCTGCAATATTCAAAAAAATTAATTTTCTTCGAATCAAGTATAAGTCATCTCAACAATATTATTGTTTTTTTTTCTTCAATGCAAATTCTTACTCTTTCTCTCTTGCACCGTAACCCCGCGAGGAATTTAACAGCCGTGTAGGCGACAGTGAAAGCAGGAGCGTTACTTAATACCCACGTCAGACTTGGGGTCTCCTCGAACTCTCGGGAATATATATACACGAGCAATAAAGTACAAAAGCCCGACATGCCTCTCCTCCGTGACCTGCAGCATATGCACCTCTATCGTAATAGCAAATTCTACATACAATACCGTCAGAAAGTTTGGAATCATCGTTATTTTCATGAATAATTTTAATTTACTTGAGAATCTTTTGAACCAAGATATTTTTCATTTTTAACAGCAGTTTGATGATTGATGGGAATTGTTATTCAATATCTCCATAAACGTGACTCGGAATTGCAGTAAAAACATGTTTTAATCGATAAAAAAACATTGAACCGTCAACAGTTTGAATGAATTTATAACTTTTATAAGTGCTATTTATTATTTTCATTAATTTTTTCTCAATAAGTCAGCAGCAAAATTCCTATTTTTTTCACAAACTTTTAGACGATAGTGTACACGCCACGTACATATTCCTCTTGTTCACTTCGGCGTTACGCTCTCGAAATGCACAATCGATTTACCTCTCGCATGAAATCGAACGATGGATTCGGTTGAAACTTTGCAAATCACGCGATTTAAAAGGAATTTAGTGCCGAGTCCATCACCCTTCGATGTTTCTTCACGATGGCTAGTGGCATGATCTGGTTTCCGATTTAAAAAAAAAAATATATATCCAAAATTGACGTTTATGGTCGGATGAGATCGCGAATCAGTTTGGCAAGAGTGACGCGGTTATGTTGATGTTTGAATACAACGACTTTTCGTACGAAGACGTTTTTTTTTAAGACTTGTGTTTTTCGACCTACTTTCGAACCCATTCCGGGGACTCGATGTTTGAACTGATTTAGTGGAAGAAGAGCTCCGTTGAATGTGGCATTTCAATCGATATTCCAGTGTGATAATAGCCCATTAATCTTAATGGAAATATATATCCGGTAACTGTCACACACTACGGCCTTAAAAAGCTTTCGTAGATTGCTATGTAATTTCAAACTACGTTCGACTACTTGTTCGAATGGAGGAAGCGATTTGTTAGTGTCGAGGCCTGGAAGCGGGGGTGGATGAAATGTTGGATAAGTTGGAGTCATATGTGGTTGGAACGAACACGTGACCACCTACTTTGCTTTGCGCATTATGGCGGAATGGTTGACTTAGTCGAAAATGGAACATTGCAGTTTCTGCTGAAGCTTCTAGGAATAATTCATATTTCTAGAGAATTATTGCGATGATTTATTTAGCATGAAAGTTTGCTGGTTTCTCAAACTGAGTGGAACTCGAAGATGCTTTTGTCACAATAATTTTACTCAGCGACTTTGCATCCCGGATCCAACCGCTCTGGCAGCGATGAAACTTTGTTAATCTCTGGCCAGAATGGCGAAGTTCGTTTTTCCTCGGACATCTTTCGCATCGGACCGTTCATTCAACGGTTCATCCAAGCGTCAGATCCGTGTCCACCGAGGTCGTTTCATCCATCGACCAACATCTTTTCTGAGATTCTTGTGTGTTTTCTTTTTCTCTCTGTATCTCTGCATCTCTGGGCTTAATGGAAGATCCGGAATCCGATGGTCGTTGTGGGTGACAAGTTTCAAGGTTCGCATCTTCCGCTATTGCCACGATGAGCCACTCACAATGATCAATGTCATCCCTCTGCGGTTTTCACTTGGCTATATCATATCGCGGAATTCACTGGTCCATTCTTCGCGAAGCTTACCCACAGACATTGGGCATTGCGGTAGGGAGGTCACCGTGTTCTCTACCGCGGCGTTCGCCTTCTTGAACAAAGTTTTCGACTGTCAATAAGCAACCCTGGCGACTACTTCAATTGTATACCTTCAAGAAAGTGAGTAGCGAAGAACTCGATACAATTATCGGGTCATCGAACACAAAACGGACCCGTTCCGCGCTCCAGTTGTCCTCGAGAATTGGCCGCGTTTCTATCTTTCTTCAATGATTGATCTCGGCCTCTGGAAATAAGTAGAACTATCGCAATATCGAAACTTTGAAATACGTTTCTCTCTCACACGATTTATGTCATGAGAATTATCTGTTTTCGAGGGACAATATCATCCGGGAGTTTGGAAACTCTGCTCTTTCATTCGATCGAATGATGTTTCGGCTCTGTTTACTTGATTATTTTTTTTTGCTTCATTACGGTTGTTGCGTTTAACCCAATTCCCTCAGTATGCTCGATTCATCCTTCGACAGTCAAGTAAGTTGATCATCTTATCCGTTTTAAAACTAGGTCGTTAACATCTCAGTTTGGTGCTAATCGAATTGATTAGGATTCCAGTCGATTAATGTTCATTCCAGACAATCGACGATACCTGAGTAGGAGTAATTCAACGATGAGACTCTCCGTAGTGAAAGTTCTTCCACAGTTTGTTGGTGCATGAAGAACAATACGAATCTTGAATGGCAATGAAGCTGTTTCGTTGAATACAGTCTCAACAATATGTGAAGTTTTGCATGAAACTTCGACTTCTCTCACACGAAAAACAGGTTTTTCGGTTGGCAATGATAGCAGATCTAGGCGTAACGTTGCTGTAGGCAAGTGACTAAAAACTAGGCTATCCGAATGGAAATTTGTCTCGGGGATCGTTGTTGATCTTGAACACTATCATCGAGTTCGTAGATGGTGGTTGACGTCAATGAGGACTCAAAGGTGTATTTTGGAGTTCCTCCTGCATACATTTGTCATTGAAGCTCGAAATTTAGACTACGTGACTCTAGATGAGCCACTAAAAAACGAGAACTAGCTTGTTAAGAAGAAAAATAAGAACACTTGAGTTGATCAGTGCTTCGATATCGAATTTGTTATTGAATTCTGATGATAAACTGCTATTTCGGTATCACAATTCCAAGATACGAAAGAGCAGAGTTTTGTGAAGTCTGTATTTTTCATGGAACCATTTGACATGTGATAATCGACACCCACGAAGATCCTGTAAATGGGAGGAACTTTCAATAATTTATAATCGCTTAATCGAATTTAGTTGGGCTATCAGATATACGCGTATAATGTAAGGTGTGTGACTGATTTTATGTATGCTTGGGTGTATGAGAGGAGGATGGAGAAAGAGAAAGACTGCCAGAGCCAATCGATCCGGCTATAAATCGATCACTGTCCATTAGATTCCAAGTCGTGCACTTGGAGCAGGCGCCTCGAAGCATACATTTGTATTGCTGCCTCTTCTCTCCTGGCGTATCACTCAGATGTGAATCTTCCTCTCTCTCTTTCTCGCTTTCTCGATCTATAAAGACGATCGCGTAGCGTTGAAAATTGACTTATGAATGGATAAGCAATTTGTGAATTTTCTCCTTATCTTTTTTCATCAGTTTTCATTTCTTATACATGCGATAACGATGATCGCTTTGGTCCAGACACAACTTTTCGTTGGCGTATGTGATATGCTTTCGAAGCTTTGATAAAAATTCAGGGAACAATAGCTAGTGGAGCAATAGTTGAGTGGAAGCACTACCTACTTCTTTGGCGTTGGAGTTGTTGCTATTCTTCATCAAACCCATGCAAAATTACCTGAACAAAAAAAACAAACTCTGATAGGTACTCTTGAATTCCCTTCTGTAAAAGTATTTGCACGAACTTGGAATGCTCTAGAGAAGGATTCGTCTCTCGTCACGAATAATATTGCTTGGAGTATCTCGCTGCGTTGGGGAGGCTCTCTCATGGTGCTCTCGTATTCCGAGGGCCTTTACGATAGAGACTATAAGAGACTATAAGAGAGAAAGAGATACGTAGGGAAGGAGAGAAAGAGAGATGGAGCAAGAGAGTCTGAACACTGGTCCTGCTATAACCTGGAGGCTTCTCAGAGAGTTCTGTTGCTGCTGTTGCGCCGCCGAGCTGACGGTCGCCCCATGTATGGCAGCTTGTTTTATGCCCGAGCTCCGCCACCATTCGAGATCTCGGCGACTCTATATACTCTCTCTCTTTCTCTCTGGGCTTCTCTCTTTCCTCTCTTGGGGCTGATACTAGCTTGGACTCGTTGCACTTCTGATGCGATGCACACTCGTTGCACGGCCACGGTCTCTCTTCTGTGTGTGTGTGTGCGTGTGTCTATATGAGCGTGTATTTTGCCTCGAATATAAATACGCTACTTCTTTTTCCCGTCTCGTGCCGTTAATTTTTTTCCACCCAATTCTTTTTATCTCAGGAGAATCTTGGCGAAGAAAAACGATGAGAAAAATATTCTCTGGATAATTTTAATAGCCTGTAAAGTTATTACGTTGCTCGCTTCGAAAGTAAAGCCTTGTTTTTTGTCGGAATATTTACTTGGTTTTGTGCGAACATGAAATTCCTTTGGAGCCTCCAAAATTTTGGGTTTCAAAGAATTAAAGAGATGTAGAAGCAGGAACTGAGACGAGAGAAAAAGTAGAAAGGAGTGTGTGTACTTGTGTGTGTGTGTGTGTGTGTGTGTGTATTCGCTAATAGAGGTTGAAAGATCCGCGAAGGCGGATTCCGAAGGTCGAGAGTTGAGAATGCAAATGCCCTCCTCTTTCCTCTCTTCGAGAGAACCCATAGCGGTCAGTGGTCAGCATATACTATGAAGGTAAAAGAGGAAGAGAAGAGAAAGAGAAAAAGAGCCTTCATAGGAGGAATCAAAAATGGCCGATCTGAGAGCTCTTGTCTTCTACCCCGTTGCTTCTGGCCAAGGATTCTCTCCCTGCGTCTGAAGGGCTTCCCAGATGAGGTCCCAGATTCCCTGACAACGTGTGTGCTACCCATATAACCATAATAATAGTCCCCCCCAGGCACTTATCCTTTTCTCTCGATACGCTCTCGATTGAGCTCCTATATATGCTAATGTGTTCAACCCAACAGCGTTGAATCTAATCGAGTAATACAATATTTCTGGTAGATTCGATATAAACTACGTCAGCTCAGTGGACTAAATAATTTTCATTAAGATATTTTTTGTCTCTCGACCGTGACAACTCGTTGATCGGTTGATGAAAACTGATTTTATATCTCGAATCGATATGATTCATCAAGGTTCAATAAATTCAAATCTTCCCACTCGTCATCACGGCTCTGACCACATAAAACTGAGTCGAAATCCTAAGATGTTTCATCATCGATTTTCTGGTCACAATGTTTCAAGAGAAATTCCAAATTCGACCATTTTTTTTGACAATGTGACAACGAAATCCTTGATCCCTATATCGAGTCGTCCGAGTACTAATCGGTTCGAAAAGCTCAACAGTTCAGCGCATCGACAGGTAATGAGATTCCAGACGCGTTTTCCTCAGCTCTGCAAGTTTCTCAGCTCGTCTTCATCGCATGGTATCGCTGACTCTGTTGGAGGTGCAGCGTATTATATCCTTGTGTCATGGATTCTGCTCGAGGCGACGATGCCTCCGAGGAGAGAAAGAGAGAGAGAGAAAGAAACGAATGAGATGAAGAGAGACGAGAAGCAATGGGCAAGAGCACACCCTGACCTTACCACGTCCATATCAGGACACCTCGTATATATAAACCAAGATCCAACATGGATCATTCACTATATATCTACAGAACCATACTGTTTACTATATAAGAGATCTCTTTCTCTTCCCGCGCGTTCATGCTTGATTACTTTCTGCTTTTTGCACGCCGTGTTAAAGTACACTACGGCTTATGAGCAGTACGAGCTATAGCTATGTATACATTTACTTTATTACATGCTATTGCCGTATATGGGACTATTATATCTATATATTTGTATTATTCGTGCAAGCACGTATACGTACTTGGACGACGACGCTACGCATAGACGCACGCAAAGGGCGCGCCCCCGCGAACTGCCAATAATAATCTCTCGAATACATATGAATACAGGATCATAAAGAATGTGTTCAAACTTCTAATATGCCTGCGAGAACATGAACATACCGGTGATATCTACAGGCATGTGCATGTGATATTATCTCGAGTGATAAAAAAACATTTTTTCTGCTCATTGCGAAGAAGCGCTTCTCTGGAGATTCGCTTGCACGCGCCCCCTGTAATGGAGGCACTAAGTAGATTAGACGTATGGGCGTACGATTTCGCAGGTCCTCGATGGGAAATAAGAAAAGGCGATGATTCGGTAAAAAGCTCAACGAGAAATGTCTCCCTCTCTCTCTCTCTCCTCGCTCAGAATAGCTGCGAGAAAAAAAATTGCAATCTTGTTTTTGTGGCATTAAATGTGCGCACGGGAAGAGGGATCATTTATTCGGTTTTTTTTAATCTATCCTTCGGTCGGTGTCTCCCTCTATCGTGAGCATACAGCGACAAGCCCATCAAAACGTACATGCTTCGCGTACAGTATGATGCGAGCATCGTGTTTATCGTTTTCGCAGGTGTCATTACACACTGATTACACTCTATGCGTAGGATATGTATATGTATAAGTATAATCAACATATCGCGAGAAAAGGACGAACGTATGAGTATTTGCACCGATGGGAACTCACATGCGAGCTAGCAACCTCTCCACCCACTTTCTCAAAGCTTTTTTGTTTTTTTTTCTTCTTTCTTTTGATTGTACGATGCACATAAGGGCTTTACGTCTATATGTATATGGGCGTAATAACATATTCGAATATCCGTGAGACTCGAGATGCACAATTTCGCAGGTCGTTATAAAATTCTCTGTTTTCTATCTCTCTCTCTCTCTCTCTCTCTGATTACTCATGGGAATCACGTGAATACGTTATGAATCCATTGGGCAACGGATCAACGTAATTTCTCTTAATAAAAACATTGAAGCTCGATTTTATGAGTCAATTCTAATGAATAAATACTTGCGGCAGAATTTGCCGATGCCGGGGTAAAACAGGAATTATCATCGGCACACACGATGCTACGAACGCTCATGGGGGTTGATTCGTAACCTCCGGCGGAAACTGGTACCGTCACGCGACGCGAGTTACCACAGCGGTTTGTCTGCCTCCGACCGAAATTAAATGATAGTGTAAAAAGAAATAAAAAAAAATAGTTACAGCACGATTGAAGTTCAGTTTTTATTTTTTTTAAATCAAATTTCATGGTTTTCTTCAAAGTAGGGATGTCTTGATTGAAAATAGGAAATACCAGTTACATCGCGGAGGATCTTAATATCGAAAATCATCAAACTTTTTTGCTAGTTGCTAGAAACTTCGACGGTACCCTTGACTGGACGATAATTCTCCATCATTATCAGACAAATTCTTGAAAAATGAACAATATTTTTCGTCGAATCAGGTATTAATTAATGTCGAAGCATATCTCCGAATGATATATATCAACAAGAAGGGGGAGAAAAAAAACAGTAAAACGATACTTGTTAAAGATCGCAGAACTCGAGCTTAAGAGCAATCAATATACAGTTTTACCTTTCATCACATAATTACACGAATTCCATACATAATTACGAACACTTATTTGGAGCGTTGCAGCAGTCGCACGAGTGGCAATCGAAATTTTTTTTTCACTCGTAACTAACTTACATATTCTAAGCTACGTGAAATGAGAAAAATATCCTCCGCTATTTGGAGTTATTATTTATAATTATTGCTATTGTTCAGTACAGTCGTGACCATCACAGCTGAGCCAATTATTGACAGTACGCTGGTCGAGTGCTGAAAAATAAGAAAACAAAAAAATAATAATACAAAAAGAATAAACGACGACTACAAGAGGCATTCACGATTTCTTATGTCATCGACCGCTCTCCAGCCAAGCACAGTGGTCTTGACTTTCGCCCGAAGCAGCAAGCTTTGCCCTCTCCTTCCCTGCTCCCCCCTCCCCTCTCCGTGCTCCTCCCTCACTCTGTTTTCTCGAGTGTAGTTTCTCGACAGCCTGCATCCTGCCTTCGATATACATTACCCGTCTATATATATCGATCAGACGGAGATGTGTGACCGCACGTTTTCTGCACGAAGTTGCGTCAACTAGACTCTCGATATTAAGTTGATTCTCGGGGGGAGAGAACACCACAACTCGTGGGAATGAGAATGTACAAGTTTCGTGCTAAATCTCTTGTGGATTAAAGTCGCGAGTTAGCGAGATTGATGGAAGGAAAAAAAATGGAAAAATTAGAAAAAAAAAAAATATAGTCGAAGTACCCAGCGCGCCAGGAGTCACGCGTCATTCATAAATCCCAATCCATTGCGGATATATCTTTCGTCGGATATTTAACAAGAGTTTTATCGATACGAGTATATTATTTTCAAAGAAATATTCAATCGAGCATGACTCGAAAGACAGCGAGGAGAATAAGAAAAGAAAAAAAAAATCGATGACATACCTTCGACGAATTATCTCGTAAACGCGTGGAAATTATTCGCGAGATTTTCTTCTGTAGTCATACCGTTTGTGTATACATATATAATGTATAAACATGAAAAGAATAATCGACGTAAAAACTCGTTTTTCCCGTTACTACGATGCGAGATTCTTCAACTCGAGATGAGAATTCCCTAGATATGTGCGTGTACAAATATACGCAGATGTACTATTAATATCAAAATGTATGCACGCGATGCGAGTGTTGGATCGGGGGGAGACGAGCGCCCCGTGAAATATCCAACGCTGCGCATACAGCCTACACGATAAAGCCCTCTCTGCATCATGCTAATTGTTTTCTCTCCTTTTTGCAGGTAAGTCTTCTCACGTCTACATTCGTCAGTTTTTCCATGCTCCTTCACCGTGACTCGCCTATCCTTTATGTATAGCGAAGTCCCGTGTACGAAGGTCAAATATGTGTAAACCCGAGGCCAGCGCATCGTTACACACGTGAGTAATCTCCTCGGTTGTATATATTAGACGCTATTGGAATTTATTCTTCGCGAACGCTAAGAAACCGTTCGTTTTGGGTGATTGGAAGAAAAATATTGCCTCTGGCTTTGGTTGATCCTCCGACACAGAGGATCATCATTAATTGATGTATCACTCAGCTTGATGCGTGCTAAAAAAAACAGTGTATCTGCCGACGATACAAGAGAGATTTAATATTCACTTTGCGGGTGTGTGGATTTGAATTGAAGGCCCGGGGTCAAGCCGTTAATCCGGGGTTATCCCCTCGTAAGACTTCTCAGGCAAAGTGCCCGCGCGCGAACTTTGGTTCAGAGCAAGGATTGGCATCAGCTGGCCAGTGGGAAAATTCTTATCTCAAATGTCAGAAAATTTAACGGTTACCCAAAGGCTACCAATAGTTGCATTATCACCGTATGACTACTTAAGACGTTCATCGATAAGCTTCATTCCTTCGAAAGCCATCATCAACCGTTCTTTCGGACATGTCCTCATGAGAACTATTTTTATCGTAACCCCCTGCTGGCCATTCTTTTCTCATTCTTCCTGGAGAGCTCTAACGTGGCCGCACAAAATAATGTAATACTTTGAAGCTACGCCGCGTTACTTGTTTTAGTCCATTAATATTCTCATAATCATCCTGGCGCATGATGACTTTTCGAAAACCATTCAAATTATCCGTTGGACGACAATGTATCCTCGGTCCGATAGGCTGATGCTCATCCGATGATAAGACCTTTCCTTTCTTCGAGACCATGGAACATCCATTTTCGTGCGTTGTGCCTCGAGGATTTTCGTGTCCAAATTCTTTATCGTCATCGATTAATCGACGGTCCTAATAAACAGGAAAAAAAAGCGTCTAACATTGCATTTAGGAGTCTCTGTTATCAAGCTGTAAAATTGCTCTTAAGATGCTTGCGAAAAGTCCGGTTACGAATGCACATACAAGCACACTGATGCATAAATAAATGGTGAATACATGGCGAAAGGAGGTAGCAGTGCGGAAAACTGATGCATCAGTACAGCCACAACGCACGTTTGACCATTGAACTCTTTAAGCTGTACGCGCCGTGTCCATCATACACACGATGTAACGACTTAATAAAAAGGACGCGTAATTTCCTTTCGTGTAAATTATACTCCAAGGAACTTTTCCCTTCGTCTCTCTCATCCCGTATTCACTCTCACTTGGTGTTTCCTCCCGTCACTCTCTTTCCTTCTGGTTCGAGGCACACGCAACGGCGTTACGCTGATACTTATTGTTGACGAGAGTACTCTTTCAGGAGTCGCACACAACCACTATGGTCTCGTGAGCCAAGTGACTTGCTTACCGCCCCGACTCCATACTTCCATCAAACACTGTGCTAATCTCGAGAGATTCCTCCTAGCAATGGATTAAATGCTTCCATGCGTGTAAACACGTGTATCTATCTCAAATGTCATCTGTCCCGGGAAAGGTTTTAGAGAAAAGCTTCTTTCGTCTTTCTATTTGAACGAACTGCTCTTAAATTCTATCCAACATCGGAGGAAGTTGGTTGTGAACTTGGAAACAAGCGCATTGTAGATGACGAAGACTGTGTGGCATTGAAGGCCTAGAACATCAGCCGATGGGATGAAAAGTATTTTGTGAAAGAAAAATGGTGATACGAGCAAGTGCATGATGAACGAGCAATTTTCCAATCGTTCGATGATCCGATAAAACAATAATAATACCGGTCTGCAGCCAGGGTCATAAGTGCTTGATGGTATATGCTTACTATGATGAATAATAAGTCGGCGCGCTTGGACAAGAACCCGATATAACCAGTTACCAGGGTCTAAATTTGTCCCTTGAGCTATGTGTCATTCGGATGGAGCAATAATGGATAATATATGAAAGGGACTCTCTCATGCAGCGCTGAGGAGAATCCCAGCGGATCCTGCCAGACGACATGACACCGCGATATCGCCTATCACCTTAAGGGATATAAATCGTCCGACTAAGTACGTTACTGTTCGTTCGTTCATCATCCGTTGGGAGCTAGTATATGTGTGTATGCATCTTATATAGCGTAAGTGTATCGCGAGCTCGAAGGACGAGTTTCGTGAGCGACGAGAGTTGTCGCGATGGTAAATCCACGCGCTCTGTTGCTGTTCTGGCGTCATCGCGATATAATAGCAAAAAAAGAGCGCGATAGAGAGAGAGAGGGAGGGAGAAAGAGCGGGTTGATGGTGTGTGTTGGGGTCTGAGACTGAAATTACAGGACGTGGAGAATGCCAATTGCTCGCGTGGCATTGAGCTCTCCATGAAAGTTCACATCTCCGTCCCGATATTTCTCTCTCTCACTCCGTGGTAATACTAGAAAAGATAGCTTCGACCCTCGGGACTCGTTTTGACTTCAATAATTAGGCATAAATATGGACTCGAAGGGTTCTACTTGGAACAACGTGCGACATGGGAAAGTGGAAACATTATGTCTCGCATTGCAATTGCATTTTTACTTTCAGCCAGTCGGACCAAGTGGGCTTAATGCTCGATTACGTTTCTCTAGCTGAAGAAAAATGATTAAAACTTTTAAATGAGACAAAGACTCGAAAATTACATCGGTGAACGTCTCCTATATGAATACCACTTTCGTGACAAGGTCGCGAGGATAATTTTATTCCATTTCGATGCGTGGCGCAACGATCCGCGATTAGATTTAATACGATGGTTCAATTTACAATTAGTGATTTGTTTCGTCAACGCGTAGGCATTATGCCATTTCATGTGATGAACGGGACCTCAGAATCGGCCGACGCAAATTGAGGATATCAGATGTGCTACGAGAGAAAAAAAAACAAAACAAAAAATAATACGAGAAACAACATTCTGAGAAAGTCACTTTTGAATTTTTTCATATGTGGAAATAAGCCAGGAAAATTTGGGTCATTAGTAATTACGGTGATTTATGAAAGGGAGAGAAAGAAAGAGAGAGAGTGTGTGATTGAGGAATTGTGGTTTTGTGGGAAACCAACAGAAGAAGGTCCCAGAAGATACACTGTCATTAGAAAATCTAGTGTGTGAAGTGAAAGAAATTATGTTAATGACGGAACAAAAAACAGGGAAAAATGGTTGTTTGGAAAGAGAATCCCTTAAATACAATATTGGGTCGATCATTGCAAATACACGATTCAAAATATTTCGGAAGAGAACTGGCTGTAAATGACAATCGGTCAAGAAGCTTGATAGCGAGAAAAGGGATGGGAGAAACTAACAAAAACAAGACCAACTGCAAGCAAGCGAATGAAGTATAAGAATAGCTTTTTTTGTTGCTAGTTCCATCGACATATCAAGGTTATAATGATCAACGATTGTCAAAGCATAGTTTGGCTGACGTTAATAATCATGTATTAAATTTGACGTATCTTATTAATCAATTCTATGCGTTCACGATGTCGATCACGTAGCGTTGTTGATTTCGTTGAGCTTGCGTAAGTTATGAAACGAATCAGAAGGACCCTGCCTTCCTTTCTCTCTCTCTCTCTCTCTTTCTCTTCGGCTCTGCCAGGATGTGAGTACCGCTACTTTGGCAACTATCTGGTCAAGGCGTAATGACCGGCTATCTGGCTCGGCAGACTCTCGTCAGAATAATAATAAAACAAAAAAAAACAACACACAACCTACTAATGATGCGAAGTGACTAGAAGGAGACGAAGAAAAAAAAATAAAATAAAGCATTTCACACAGAAACAGTTTGGTGAAGTTTCATTGACGATAATGGAGACGGAGAAGGTTGTACATAGTGTATATACATTAAAAAGCGACGGGTTCGCAATAAGAGACAAAATGGATAATTCACAAGAGCCGAGAGATGGGAACGGGAGGTTGAGGCAAAGGGGGTAGACTTTGAAGTCTTGTTCCGGATGTGTGGATGAGCATCATGTGCCTAAGAGAGCCTCTCTCATTTCTCGTCTTGCCTTTCTCGTCGGGACAACTTTAAACCCGGTTCCAATATAGCTTGATGTCGGAGGATGTCGGTCCCGCTACACACAGACCAAGAGTATGAGTGCTTGTGTTCATGAACCTCCTTGCGCGCGCGCGCGCGCGAGCGCGTTCAGGCAAAAGCCTAATGACCAGTTATCCAGCAGGCGGTACGCTTTAAAACTTGGATCGACTCACTTGATTTTGTAGTTAGTACATGATACGAACTATTGTATCGAAGAGAAAGAAGAAAAAAAGCGGTTGGACCGAACATCCAAGAACAATAGTGACTTGATTACGCCTAAAAAGCCAGAGTCACCGTCCCTGACCCTCTTGTGGATAACAATATTCGGGAGAGTTTGCAGGGACGACGAGCACACGCAGACACACACGCACAGGCTAGTCACAATATTTAGCTTGTGTCGAAGGTATACGATGACGCGATCGAATCAGTTTCTGATAGAGAAATAGTTGCAAGCGGGTCCGTAGTATTTCTGGCTAAAGATGACTGGACGAGTGTGAATAAGTTGTTAAATAAATATAATACGGTAACCGGTGATTAATTGTATCTGCTGATTGACCTGGCGCGACGTTCCGGTTGGTGTTACGCGAGGCCCAAGGATAACCGGAGTCCTAGATTCAGCAACCATTAGTTCATATTCTTTCTCTCGCTCTGTTGATCCTAGGTATTCGCGGACGACTCTCCGACATACCGTTTACACTCATATCTATTATTAAACCTCTGACACACGAGAATTTCTCATCTTGCCGCCTCGAACAGCGCATTATTTTCTTCGTGAGGACTTAATCGATTAGCCATCTTTCTTTTTTTTTATATGATTTTTTTATTCTTGTCACGAGGATGAGTTCATTTGTTCAAGAAACTATGATGATCCTGCGTCGAGAGGTAGAGAAACACACGCGGAGAAAGGGGAGTTGGTCCGCGATGCGTTACGCGGCATGCCGTTAAACATGTGGGAAGGTCAAAATAGCTGGTATATCGAACCTGACCGCAAAGCCTACATTTTGGGCTGACAGAGTGGTCCACAGTCTATATACACGGAGCAGAACACGAGTATCGTAAACATTCAACTTTAACGAAGTAGTCGAAGAACATTAAATCGGTTTTTGGTGGTTTGAATCCTGAATTTCAACTGATTTACGATTTCGACCGCGTTTATATATCCTTCAAGCAGGATAATTGTTGACTAAACGGGTTAACCAGGTCGAATTTCTCGATGTTTATGCTCATGAGCATCTGGATTAGACTACTCGCTTGACGTATGTTACCTTTCTATTCTTGAATTAAAAAAATGAGAAAACTCGTAACATAAGCGCCATATCGTAGCTGTTTGCGCTGATCGTTTTCAACAGAGAGTATCCAAACGCGAACCTTTTGTTAATGTCTAGAACTATCGATGGGACAATGATTGTAGCTTTGTGTCAGACAATGTCATCGAATGATTGACAAAACTAGTGACATTCTGGTGCACCATTCTGGAAGATTTGTTTGCAAGATGTTCGATACTTTGTTTCATGATGTTTACACTTGTCTGGGACAAAGACAAAGGACCAGAGCGACAGTTTTCAGCGACTACAATGATTGTGTAGCTCGAGCAATCGAATATGCGGTTTAAAGAAGAGCAAGCGTTGCATTGCGATAAAGTTTGTAGCTCTGTGTCGAATATATGCTTTGGTTGGTAGACTCAAAGAGACTGGCAAATCGACCGGTTTTTGTTCTCGGCTCTCAAAGCCCCGAGTGCTCTTGGTGAGGGCACGTAACACATACAATTGCACGTACGCAATGTATCCGCGGTATTTTGGCGGCGACACTTAATTGCCGGATTAATTTATTTCGGCGTACGATGCTCGCTCGTGTCTCTTTCTGCTTTTTCTTTTTCCTCCCGTATCATCGTAATTGACGCTTTCTTTGCTCAAAGTGAACCTTGCAACTTGCATGAATATACGTATATATATATAAGCGTTTACACATGAACATAAATGAAGAAGGATACAATGAAACAGGACGTTGTTATATACTCAGGGCCGTACACCAAAAGGGGACGATAAGAGCCAATAATCGTAATTCAATTTGCAAATTCAATAAAACGTTGAAAATTGTTGGCGGGAAATCTCTATGGCACGTCGTCGTCGTCGTCGTCGTCGTTGCTGAACTTCGATTAGCCCTAATCTAATACCTTTCTCGAGGAAGAGAAGAGGGAGAGAACAACAAACCGGTTGACGCTATTGCATCCGGTACAAATTCTCATAATAACAATGATACGTTAGGGTTTAATCTACGATTCGTATTTTATTCGTGGGTTCAACGAGAGACAGTACCGAGGTATGTAATCGCTGGAATAAACGTTGTTTATTCAACGTAAATTCTACAGTCTATTGATGTACTCTCTTTCTCTATCGCGTTCACAAACTTGCATGTTTAATGCTGGGCCTTACTTCTGCGATTAGCTAGTGAAAATTTTTTCCTTTTACATTTTCAAACGAAAAAGTTTTTTTTCTCGATTGTTCCTTGTAACACCAGAGGATAAACGTTCCTAATTATTATCATTCCTTGGTGAGAGAAATAAAAGTTGAATTAGTAGCCAAAGAAGAAGGAGAAATGGAAGCAAACGGAAGCTACTATGTACCCATCGTACTGTATTCGCGTTGCATATATACGTACGTATACACCTTGAATGTGGAACGAATAGGCTGAGCACGTTATCTTTATGACTGGACGAATGAATGCAGCAAGCGCGTGGTCTATCGTACCCGGAGATCTTAATACGTCTTTGCGAGGGATGAGGTGCCGAGTAGGAGGAAGCTGGTGCTTGCTCCCTCTCATATGTATATATATATAGTATTTTATACCGAGTCGGCCCTTTTTTTTTACCTCTCGCAGGTATTCTTTGCACCGGCAAACTGTATCGGATAATAAATACAGCCAGGAAAGCCTCCTGCGTGTGGATACGAAAATACACGTATTTACAAATACACACGCTCAATACGTACAATATGTGACGTACTTGAAAAAAAAAAAAAAACGAAAGAGAAGAAGAGGAAGAAAAAAAAATGAGATCTTCCCTCGTCCCTGACTGACTCGGACTTGGTAATAATCATACCGGTTCGTAAACTCATCCTTCTTCGCTTCTTCGTTTACCCTTCGGTCTCGGATAATTACTTAACCTCGCCTTTAAATTCTCGGGGAACGTGTGGGTCCGGCTTTACTCTGATCTTCGTTACCACTCGCTCGGGTTATACATATCGAGTCGAGTTCCGCGACTAAACCAGCACCACCGAGTGGGATACATCCATCCACGCGGAGCAGCAGCAGCCACTGCTACATCACAGCGCGATGGTTACGCGGTTCGGAGAGGCCGTACGGGAAGAAGAGGAGCAAACAGGAAGAGGCCAATCTGTGTGTGCGCGCGCGCACTCACGAAGCCCTTGAATCAAGAGCTCTCCACCTGTACACGAGAAAAAGGGAGCAAAGAAAAGAGCTGAAAAAAAAATTACAAACAAAAACAGAAGAAAAATACAGAGGATAAAAGTAAAAATAGACAAAAAAGAAATTGGAATGAGGAGCATGAGAGCCGGAGAACTACTCGACTAATCAGACTCTCGGTGTAATTTTCTCCCTCTCCTTCCTCATCCCTCTCTTTTTTTTTTTTTATTTCCTCTCGTATATAACGTTATTCGAAAGAGAGCAAAAACCTAGGCTAACTTCCTTGTGCTTGTATACAGAAATCCATCAAAGTTTCGTTGAGTCGTGTTCCTCTACCACTTGCATTTATCTTCTTGATATATTTTTCGTGAAATGATCATCCCGGAGTCTTGATCCTCCTCGTTGCACCTGTATGTTGTCGTTCCCAACGAAAACGAGCTGCCGAGTCATCGTGACGCTTTCTTTCTCTTGCTCAGGTTTTTGTTATTTCGTTTTATATGGAGGTTCCTGCATATAAATACACATTTATGTGTATATAAAATCATTCATATATACAGACACATATTTAAATTCATATACATACGTATATATACGCAACTTTGAGGTCAGTGGAACGTGGGCTGCCAGTGGCGAGAATGAAACCGTTAGGTTAGTTAGAAAATTAGTCGCTCGGTTGCGCCTATCCCTCGTGCACGCGCGCGCGCGCGTGCGGGGTAGGGGGGTAAAGGGAGGGGGCGATGCGCGAGTTATTACGCACGAAATGTGTTGTAAAACGAGGAGTAGCCGCTGAGTGCCTCTCTTTTACGAGGATTCTCTCGACTCATCCCGCGGCTCTGTATTAAAACCAAATCATCAAAGCGCTTCTTGCAATTGTGTTGAAACTTACTCGTGCACTTGTGTATATACTCAAAAAAGTAAGAGCCTAAAGCTAGCGCAGGGCTGTACGTTCGAGGGATTCCCCATTTGATTGCTCTGTGTGGAGATTTTTTTTTTTTGCATATTATTTTATAGTCCAGTCGGCACGTTAATTCATCCAATTATGGAAATTCACCGGACTTCATTCTTACGAATGTGTCTATACACAAGAGGCCTCAATGTGTATGGGTACGATAATAATATATTTTCAGGTCACTGGAACATGAGGATTTATTTGTTGATAAAATTCAATGCTTTCACCTCGTATAACGGTCTTCATATTTTGTCCGAGCTATGCGTGTATGTAATGTAGATACTGGTCCTAGTGTTGGTGCGTGTGCTACTGCGTTAACGACGGATTGAAAACTCGACGCTATCTGTTACCGGTGTACACTTGAAATACTTCCGGGTCTTCCTCGCCATGTAGCCCGGAGGCCGCCTGGTGTTGAGAAGCCAAGAAAAACATCAGTATTCGACAAGAATTTTATTTTTGCTCGCGATTCCCATTTTCAATGGCAACCAATCAGACAAATCGATTCCGTAACGTTTTTTTTTTTCTCATTTTACTGCGTTTAGATGATTCATTGATCCATTCCATTCGGCATCTCGTAGCTTCCGCTCTATTCATGATTCCGTACAAACAGGGGGTGAAAACCAACATCCATTATCGCGGATAAAGCCTGACACGTTGTTATTCCTCGATCTGCGGTTACGAGAATAAAAAAAAATCGATTTGTTCAGCATTTTTTTCCACGTTTTTTCTTGAACTCTGATGAGCATGGATTTTGGCCTCCTGGCAGTCGAATCTTGACATTCGCCATGCTCTCGGGCATTCTCTTCTTCGACCGTATCCAGCAAAAAATTATTTCTATCATCGGAATTATTACGTTTTTTTGAATATCGAATTGTAATCCCGTGTACAGGCTTCGACGTCAGTAAATTCGGATGATTATCGATCCAGCCGAAATACGTTTTCTCAGATGTTTCGAACCCGGAAAGTATTAATCCGAGTATATTATATATTCGAGTGATATTGAACGGTTAACGCACTTTCATGAAACAACGTCACGAACGAAGCGGTAAAGTAACAAGGTGTACTCGGGGCATTGTGAATATACAGGTGTACACAACCGTACATGTCCTTACCGTACAGATACATAGACACTTGACAGCATTGAGCTGAGAGGACAACAAGGTCGTGCGGAGTCGCGGAACGTTCGGGTTCTCTCTTTCTCTCTCTCTGTCTCTGCTCTCCCGGTGACCGGTGACTCGGCAGAAATTCGCACGACGAACTCTCTCATCATGCAATCCTCTCGTGTACCCGACACGAATACACTCACATACAAATATACATAGCGATGTCCCTCTGCCGTCAATGACCTCCACCTTGAGTACTTCCACTTCATTACATTCACACAAACACAGAGAGATTCTCTACAGACATCTTCGATGTATAACATAAGCGTGGCGACTCGTGATTTTCCGGCTGGAGTCGAGATTTCTCGCATTGTTCACGCGTATACTCTGTAAATGTTGAAAAAAAAAGGAGAAAAGAAAAAATAAGGAATTACTAATTGCTGGTCTCGGGGGGCCCTTTTCTCGCCCGGTCGTAGCGCAAAATAAAAAGGAAGAAAATGCTGCAGGGCCACAGAGCTCTCTCTCTCTCTCTCAGTTAATTGTTCTGCCCCCTTTCTCTTCCTCTCCTCCTGCTCCTTTTCCATCGTCTCCTCCCTGCAGCCCTATAGTGAGTACGTGACTTTGGCCTCTTCACGGCGATGATGATAATACGTACGCGTTTATATATCCTACCGTGTCGAAGAAATCGCTCGGAGCGAACACGTTGCGCCACACTTTTCAACGTCTCAATGTATAGATATATTTATATATTTATCTGTGAAAGCAGCACCAACATATACATCTATATCAAGACTGCATAAAAGCGCATGTAGTACACTCGGTGTGAACCTGATCTTCGTGTTTTTTCGTTGTCCTTTCAATCCTGTTCAACGGTTAACTATTTAGCTATGGCAAAAATTTCACTTCTTCGCAATCTTATGAATTCTATATACTTCCGGAATTCGCGGTACACTTTGTAATTTACTCACGGGAGTGTAAAATCTCAATGGTTCTCTGGACACGGAGGTGATCACCAATCGGGACTGTTTATTACAACATATATTCGAGTAAATAGACCGTATAAAAACGAGATTTCATTATTATTCAGTTTCGAATTTGCATTCGTATATTACATGCATGCAATTTTTTTTTTTTTCAGATTTTTAATTTTAATCTTTATACCGGTAATCAACGCCGACAACGTATCCAATCAGGAAATTGGCTGCTTTTATTGATCCTCGCACATCTCTGTTATTTTATTGAACGATAAGAAACGTCATAGCGGACATTTAGAACCGGAAATCACCGTTACAGGTGTCTTTCTATCCCTCGTGAGTTCGCGTCGCCCTTTTTAAGGGTGTACGATGACTAGGCTGGAAAGTGCCAAGTTCCAGCGAGACTTTGACGATGACTCGACGTTCTCTCATCACCTTTCTCGTTCTCCCTCTCTCTCTCTCTCTCTCTCTCTCTCTCTCTCTCTCATTCTCTTTCTCTTTCTACGGTACATTAATAGTTTCTTATCTATCCTGAACGCGAGCCCGTCGCTAATTAACGCACAGCTTCTACTACACGCACCAATACACGTGTAAATACGTGTGTGTATGTAAACATGATATTTATGAGGCGAGTCATGTCAGAGACACGATTCCGGACATCGCGAGCTGCTCTCGTATTTTTATTAAACTTTTATACTTTTCGTATAATCGTTATTATTATTTTGTTGAATATTAATGAACGGTAATTGAGACACATCGGATCGTTAGAGACAGGATCTACGATCAATCGATTCATGAGCTTTTATATAAAAAATAAACAGCATTTCGAATGGCGTAATGTTATTTGTAAATCTGCACGTGCATGTGCCTTCGTTATTGATGTTTGGGTGATCGAATTCCAATGTTCCTTGATAAAAAGGATTTTTGGAGTTTACGTAATATCGTGCAGTACAAAATAATAATTGCTCGTTATTTTATCATACTTCAAGGATCGAGACACGCCCTTTAATAATAACGAAAGGCGCGCGGTGTCAAGCGTGATTTTATTTGAAAAAAGTGAATGATGTTGTACCAACGAAACGTATCATCATCTTTTATTGAGTCTTGATTCAAGGGGCACTTAATTGAAAGAGGAAATTTTATTATTATTGTTATTATAATACTACTAACTCGATGCGTCTGCTATGACGTGCGAGGAGTGCTCTTTCGACTATGTGTTCTTTTAATTATATGCCACGATGAAAACGTTGCTGCCATCTCTCCTGACCTAGAATTAGAAAATATATATGGCAGTTGCGAAAGACCTCGTGACTGATAGGGTCGACAGGGCCATTTACCTTGATGTGACCTGGCCACGATAAAAAACAAAAAATAAAATTAAAAAAAAGAAACCGAAAAAACACATGGAACTTTAATCATATAATCATACGTTTACGTTGCGCGAATATTTTTATGAGCCACTCTACCCTACTCGGTCATTCAGGGAGGTTTTGATTTTCGTGAATAACGAAGTTGAAAAATCGTTCAAGACATTTTTTTTATTCATTTCATAATTTATATAGTGAAATGGAATAAAAGTGTTTGGTATTTTATGGAAGTTGGCATTCAAACAGGTGGTTGGAAATGTTCATGTATCAGTCCATTTATTACCGACCGAGTAGGTGGCAACGTTTTCAAGTTACATTCAACAATCTTTCTGCCTTCGGGTAACAGTGAAAGTTTGTGAAAAAAAAATTCAAAAAGAGTAAAGAATGCTGTCACCTCTCTATTAATATTTAGATAAAATTATTATCGAATACATACATGTTCTTTAATTAAAGTGGTTTTTTACTAAAACTTGATTGATCCATTTATATTTTGGGATCCAGTCGTATTATCCAACTGGAGTGAGAACCAACGAGGCAAAAAGATATATAGGAGATTGTCAGGGCGAAGGAGGACATTGGCACGATTGCTACGATCCGCCTAGTGCATCCTGCAACACTGCAAGAGAGCAAAGGATAATAGCAGAATGAGAAAGAGGAGATGAGGAGAGTCCTGTGCTGCTTGTGGGGTTCGTGACCGGGCCGTATAAGTATCCTCCGGTGCCAACCCACTCGTGCCACAATTTACGGTACTACCCCCACTCTCTCTTTCTTTCTCTGTTTCCCTCCCTCTCTCTCTCTCTTTCTCTCTCTCTCTGTCTCGTAGTACGTACGAAGTACACTAAGAGAGATTATTTTAGTTGCCCCCTTACGTACGTGATACATGCGGCCTCCATCCTAGATGCAGTTTAACCGATCGTGCAATATCAGGCATTCTATGTCAAATTGATTTAAACCAACATTTTTTTCCTGTTCTCTTAAAAAACAAAAAATAAACTGCTCGCTATTAAAAATGAATGAGTATTTCATTATTTTTTATCAATAACAAAACGCACGTTATGAGAAAATGAATAGGGAGTAGTCGTGCAAAAATAAGATTGAAATTATGAATGTTTCAATTAAAAATTAAAGATTTTTATCTTTTCAATTGACTTTCGGGGAAAATAAAATTATCACGATTCATGATAGCTGGCAGTGAAGTCTTGTTTCTGATCTTTGCAGTATGTAGACTAAATTTTGGACAATCGTTAGCAACAGTGATGATTAAGTCGAAAAATGATCGAATTGATACGTATTGAATGATTTTCGAAAGTACAGAGGTGCCTTCGAAGTGTAATGCCTCATATACAATTCTATTATAAAACATAGTCAGTGTACAAATTCGTATTATCCGTGTGTTATGTACTATTGCACCAGGGGACGGAGCTCGTATGTGTGTTTAATTTGAACAGCTGCTCGAAAAACTTTTCGAATGTACAGCAGCAGCTTATATATACATACTTTGAATTTAATTGAGGGCGTGCAACGCGTCGACCTTACATATATTCACTGATGAGAGATACACTCTCTTTCAGGTTGATTGGAATGATAATAAATCGTTCTCTACATTTCCGTGTCATTCACTCTCTCGCGTGTGCTCCAAACTTTTCACATTTATCTTTCAACGCCCATTTATTTTATACACGCTTATATACATGGAAATGGTATCAAACCTTTATATCTATTGCTTCCAGAATTTGAATAAAACGATATGCTCGAATTGAAATAGCACGGTTGAGAATCTGCGATTAAAGTTCGTTAATTTTCTTCTATATGCACTCAATTATTATGAGACTTTTCGCTCAACTATTCAACTTTCATGCTTCATTTAATCAGTTGATTGAAAAAATTTCGTAGTTCATTCGTTTAATGGTTTTACGATTTCGATCATTTCTGGCTTCGGAGCAGATCTCTTAATTGTCATTTCAATAATTGCATAATTAATTTCGAAAGTTTTAGCGTCTGATTATCTAAACGTAAAAAATGTTGTAAATTTTAATAGCTGCTGTGAAAACGATATTAAAATTAATGCAATTTCTGTATTACTCGGATTCTTTAAATTTTTATCATTCCTGCGTATATCCTTTCGATTTTTCATGAACTCATCCCATCACTTCAACCTCACTTTTCCTCTCACTTTGCTGTTCTTGTTTCTGTCAGAAACTCAAAAAAATTGCTTGCTACTCAGTGGTCACCCATCCAAGTATTGTCCTCGCTCGAGTTTGCTTAATTTTGTCACTTTAAGAATCATCTTCTCGAATAAATTTAAAAAATCATTTTCCAAGATTTTTTTTCTTTCTAAAGTCTCAGGTACGAGCTCTCGAACGAAGAAGTTTGAAAAAAGTGCATGAGAGTTACGAACTTCCATAAATAACATTGATTTATCAATTTCTAGGATAAAAATAAACTCAATTGAAATCTCATGTATTTCAATTACAAGGTCGTGATCTTTATCAGCTTGAAGTTACGCCTTCCATTCGTTAATAACTGGTGGTACTACGTGAGCTCGAAAATTTAGCAACAGCGCTTATTCGTCGGTAATTGTTGGCAAATAAGGGTAATCGTTTTTAATTACAATCCTTCAAACGATCAGCATCGACTTAAAAATTAATTGCCAAGTTCAACGTGATTCGTAATTAGATATAAAATGCGATTTTGAACCTCGTTGAACGCTTCTACGAAGCGGTAGTAATATTCCCATGACATATATGACTGAAATAATATTTTACATTTTCATTGAATTCAGTGTCCACGTTTTAACGTCAGTCTCCCTTTTTGCTGAGTAGATTGGATCGTCAAAAATCCTACCTTCCTGCGTCATTAGTCGCTAAATTTAGAGTACAATTACGATATTAATTTTTCGCGTTTTTTTTTTTAATATTTAAAAAAATTATATGAGTAATTGCTCCGGTGAAAATGGAAGATAGTATCTTACGTGTGCAGCCCATTTTTACCCAACCCTGTATGCACACTTTCCCTCTAGGGAAAGAAACGTGAAAAGGGAAAAAAATGTTAAGGCCGCAGAGAGAAGGCGAGGAAAGAGAAAGAGATCAAAACGAGGGAAATAGTAGAGAGAAAGAGAGAGAGAGAGAGAGAGAGAGAGAGAAATAAAAAAAGAAAGAGAGAGAAAGAGTGAGTTCATTAGGGTGATCGGCGCACCCTGGGCCGCACCCTGCTCTACTGCGTCGTCGTTGTCATCATTGGCACGGGTGTGCGCGCAACCTAAGCTGTGATTAGTCCTCAGTGTCTTTATTTCTTTCTTTTTTCTTTCTCTACTGCATCCCACAGAGAGAAGACTGCTATTTTCATCCACACAACACACGTAATTTAATTAAAGCCTCAATAACTCTTCAACTCGCATAACTCGTTCAATTTCTCAGGGGCTTCATTCCACTATTTTCTTCTCCTTCGTCATAATAACACTCTCATGAGACTGACAGACATATCTGTTTTGAATAATTTCATGAGTTATCATCTCCTTACGTATTATTTTCTACAGTTTTAATAACTTCTTTTTTTTTTTTAATGGATTTCAAAACTTTTTGAAGTTTTGACAAAACTTCTTGCAGAACAAATTTCTATTTCGAAGCAAAGGTTCTTTCTACCAATATATATATCGATATATCGATTTATCGAACCAGAAACTTTTATAATAGAAAATGTTGTGTCATTCATGCACATAGATGGCATCGTGCACATTATTTATTCGAATTACGAAATGAGATTTTTCGAGAGGTTTTTTTTTATTTCCCTCGCGGAAAGAATAGAGCACGTGTGTTGCATCGCTTGGATATTGATCGTTCGAAGAAGGTAGACAACTTTCATTTTACTTTTTCTTACAACTTGGGGAGTGTCAACTCGACCCTTCCTTCGAACAGAGTCTCGTCCCATCATTGTAGAATTATTGTCAAAGGTCAAAGGCAAATTCGATTGTATTGAATCGTCATTTCGTGCACAGAAAATATCATATCCTGCGAGCAAATAAATATTATGGTTCGTAGACGATTGCACGACGAATCATTTCAATACTTTTCTCCCAGTGCAATCGGATCCTAATTCAATATTACTGTAGAGTAAATTTTCAAAAGTTTCTTGTAGAAAACAGCTGCTAGACATCAACATTCTAAATCGAATAATTTCGAAGTAGGCCCCCGACGAAAATGAATGCATAAAGGCGTGTTTCAAAATTCTCGACCTGAAGCGATCTGACGAAGCTGTTTTTTCAAATTTTTTCATTTTTTTTTCTACAATTTAGTTTTCTACAAGCAAACAGACGGTTTTTCCATTTTGGTCGATGAATCGAAATATATGTTCAGGGGTTTCTCGAATCACACAAGTTTGCATTCCCGAATGAGTGTAAGAAAAAGCAAAAAAAAAAAAAAAAATCGCATGCCGAGTACCGAATTCATAAAGGCTGAGCAGTTGAAATTTCTTTCATTAATTCTTACAAAGCCATACAAACTGCTGTGGACGAAAGTGGCAATTTGCAGTAGATCCTGCGATCAAGAAAGGTCGCGAAAGTGTTCCCTGAACATCCTCTTTTACTTCCTTCCCTCGCGAAGCCAGAGATGGAGATGAAGTGAAAGAGAAAAAGAACGAGAAATGAAGAGGCAGAAGAAGGGGGTGTCATTCCTCTCTGTTCCTCTTTCCCTCTCTCTCATCAAATGTGACCACTTTTTTTGCGTATCGCACACCATTCTCGAAAAGTTAATTTCGTTTATTGCCAGAGAATCTTAAGAGAGAAACTGGAATGATCGTTCAGTGTCGCACAGTAGCATTTTGGCTGTACAAAATACACGAATAATTATCTGTACGATACAAATATATTTCCTTGCAGAGTGTCGCTTCGTACGTGCCTGAAAGAAATCTTTATTTCGGTCGATCCTTACGATCGTTCGATCGTCCCCTCGTATTCTTCGGATCGATAATCGTTAAGAAGAAATTATGGAGGTAAGGAGGGTCTCCTCGTTCCTCGAGGCACTCTCAAACGTCAAATAAGTATATACCTATAGCCTACAAAATGCTTGAATGTATATTTATACATTGCTCACGAAACACACACACACACACACACACACACACACACACACACACACACATATATATTTTGTTTGTTCGTTTGTGCTCCTTACCCTGCTTCTCTTGCTCTCTGGCCTGTCAGCGTTCTGTCAATTTATTTTATCTCTCGCGTGTGCCCTCCTGCATCGTCCCTCGACGACGATCCACTCCCTCTCTACCAGGCTAACTACAATAGTGCACGTTGCACACGGATCTGTAGAAATATACATGTATGCATACGTGTACCTACATGGGTGTTCTTTTTTCAACATTTTTTTTATCATTTCGTGCAGTGACCGTGCCATATATATCACCCATACGTTTATTATTCATTATTTATTACGTCGTGGATAACGTATACAAACATTTAAACGCATATGCTCATCTCCACGTGTCTGTGTCCGTGTGTGTGTGTGTGTGTGTGTATACCCGTATAGCACAGTATAATACAAATATAATACCATACTCTTGTCAGAATTTATGCGCGAGTCAGGTAGAGAGCCTCGAGAGACCGTTCAAGTAAATTAAAGTCTGCCTGTCATATAGCCCTTTGCTGAGGAGAAAAAACAAAAACGTTGAAGAGATGCGGTTGACTAAGAGAGATAGGGAAGAAAGGGGCAAAAGCTATGGGGAATATGAACGAGCGAGAGAGAATCTATAATAACCCAGCGAGTTCGAAAGATATCGCTCGCTAACTTTCGTATCGGTATCAGTACCAACTAGCTTCATCTCTCTTCTTCTCGTTGCACTCGAATCTATATACCGAGCCCTCGAGAGGGTAGGATGCAGCTTAGACTCTCTCTCTCTCTCTCTCTTTCTTTCTGTAGCTGCTCTACGGGGCTCACGCGCACGGCTCATAAACCCCGTGAGATAATTCAGAGTGGCTCGATTTCCCGTGGCGATACTACCAACTATACACGGGCAAGAAGAACGAAGGAGGGGGAGGGGGAGGCTGGGCAATCTTTATTGCACCGCTGAAAACATCATAATTTCTTGCCCGAGGGAAACTTATGGAGAGAAATAAAACGTCATTGGAACCTTCTCTCCCGCCTTGTCCCGGGGGAAAAGCCCTCGAGCCTATTCGCCCTTTCTTTCTTTACTCTTTTCCTCTCTTTTCCGGAAACTTGGAAACGTTCCAGTGTCATATGATCCTGAAATAGTATGACAGACTTTTTTTTGGGGGAAATTTTGTTTCATGAAAATTTAGTGGTTTTTGTGTTTTATCGATCATTTAATACGCCAGAGTGATAACGTGGCATTGAGAGTGCTAGTTTCGTTGGGATATTCAAAAGAGTTCTTCTCTTGATGTGCAATTAATCGTCGATGGATTGCTCGCTGCATGGTAATTGTACGTTCGGTCTGGAGGTTATTATCATCGTTTACGACGCTTATTTATGCTTATAAAATTACTAATTACCTTTATAACACCTGACAGATATTCTGCGCGATGTTCCAAGGACTCTCTTCATGATTGCCCTCAGGATATCCTGCACAATGTTCTCAACACACATTCCTGATAATTACTCGAGGGCGCTTCTCCGTGGACGACGTCCTTTGCGGATATGTCCGAAATGCCCTTGAGAACGGCCTTGAGAAAATAATGGGTAACCTTCGAGTCCTCCACAGTCGCAATCTTGAAAAATTGGCACTTTGACTTCAGCTTCCAATCGTTTTGTCACGGTCGAGCATCCTGGCGGGTAACGACACAGAATCGTTATTTCAAAAAACTTGGAAGACTTTTTCAATCGGATCGAAGGGGAATTCAGTATTTCAATGGACTTTCGAACAGAGTTTCCGTTTTTATTTCAATAAATTCTATTATTCAAAGCTCATCAGAAGTACGGTTGATGAGTTGATCATCAACTGCTGCTGTGATCAATTTTCAAATAAAAATCGAGTCCATCATTAGACAGGCAATTGGAGCCTTGGAAGCCAGCAGTTGTGACATTATTCCAGGTCTTGAGACAATTTTTTCGGTTCCCAACGCTGCAAGTATTTTTTAGGAGGCAATTTTTTTTTATCCTTTCGTTTCGGTCGAAAGAAAGTGCGCTGAAGCGCAAAAAGATTGTTCGCAAGGAAGATGAGGGGACAAGGTCTGCCTTGGTTCCCTCATTGTCGTTCGTATTGAATCGCTACTGGGCTCACTACCTTTTTTTTTGTATTCCTATTTGTTTTTTTTTCTTTCGTAGAGCTCTTCGTCACTGTGGTAAAAGGTAAAACCTCGCCAGACCGGGTAATTACCAGCTAGTTAAGAAGTTTGAAAGAGCACGTCAGTACACTCTCGCTCTCGATTATTCAATCTCATTCTCTCAGGCGATTCACGTATTATTTCGTCGTTGCAATAGTTATGGTATTCATTGGGACATCATATATACAGGGTGTCCTCCGTGGATAAACAATATTCTGATGATAAATTGGGCCCGAATTATCAATGAGAACGATTCAAGTCTCGGGCCATTCTTTGGGCCTCTAAATGATACGGAACTGTGACTGTTTCTTGCTTAATTAAATAGAACGACGTAACGCAGAGTGTTTGGAAGATGTGATTGCGGTGATAAATCTCGAAAAAACCTGAGAAATTCATTCAAAAATTATCGAAAAAGTCGTGTAAATTTGAAATGAAAATCAATTTGTTCAGAATATATCGACAGAGACTGGTTAATCTTATCCGGAGGCAGCAAATCTTTGAATGAAAGGTTTGAGAAATCAGAGGCCCGGAAGATGTTGTCAAGAGATAAAAAAAAGAGCTTTTTTTCATTCATTTTTTATGAATCTACCTGAAGATAAGTGTATCGGAGTAAATGTGTTGCGTGCTCAGGCCCAACTATATATTTTAGCCGAAGGCGTGACACACTCAAGTCGTAAAGCATTATTGCATCAAACTTTCTCTGCGTTTGCATTAAAAATGGAGGAAAAAATATGTTAGTCGATTAGCCCTCGTATGATCGCGAGGGCAATTCCTCTCGTGTGTTGTTTCTTTGTTTTTTGCGTTGAACGCTCGCATTGTTCGGAGCTGAGGCAAATATTCTGTGCTAAGATGCAGATAATTGATGCAGGATTATGAACGCACTCGAACCGCAACGTGCGGTTGATATCTTTTGAATTGTGTATAACGAACGACCATATGCATGCAGCACTCTTTGTAAAACCAACACCCGCGGATGTCGAATCGTTAGAGACCACCGATTGCGGATATTTTATCGGTCAAAGGTTACTCGTTCACGCGTTACTGCCTTCTGAGCTCAGAGACAATGCGGGCTGAGAGATTGCGCTCAGTTCTAGTGTGAAATCGAGAGAAAGAGAGGGAAATGGAATGAGGGAGAGAATTATTTGATTAGAATCGATCGGATTGGGATAATAAATTGCTGAAGCTAGAGCAATAATAATAATCAAAAAATAGTTAATAAATGATGACAATATAATCACGTTTGTGTCATAACATTAAAACGTGTGAATTGCGAAACTAAAAGCATAGCGATCAGTAAATAATCATAAGAAAATGGGAGAAGAACGTTAATTACTCACGATTAAGCGTTGGGTGAAAGTGATTTTTTTATTCACTTTCCTATGAGATTGTCATTTTTGTTTCTTCCGCGTGAGTCAAAAAAAAAATCATGTCAATTGATAAGTTTCCTCACGAACGAAGGTATTATTTTTACTTTCTTCCGATTTTTTTTAAATTTTCTCTTTGTAATTTCTATTCTCTAAATTCTAGAACTCTACTCATTTCAATTCAAGCAGAAAGTTTTTGGTTGATCAGAGCAGCTAATTTTATTCTTTTAGAGATGGCTTTTAGGATAAATGGTGAAATGATCGTTCGACGAACCTTTCATTTTAACGAAGTTGTTAGCACGGATCGTGTTGGCGTTACAAAAAATTAGGACAGAGACGATCGATAAGATCTCAACAGCAAGGAAATTTGGGAGCTCCGAAACTCTTTCGAAATCGAGTTCAATAAGCACCAAATGATTTTTGATCGATGAACGAAATTTCGTAGATTTTATTTTTTCCGGTCTCGAATCGTTCGATGAAGCAGTTCCAACTTGGTCTCGCTGTAAGATTTAGAAATTTCCGTTGCTTGCCACTTTTACGTGCAGCAAACGTGCGGCTGAGTTAAAAAAAAAAAAAAAAAACACACATTCTGGTGTCGTAGAAGTGCAACAAAAAATCTGTGTTGATCTTTCCAGTTTTCAAACTTTCTGTCGGTGTTTTATGGATCGAGCGTCACATCGGATTAGACTATAATGGAACAACCGGGACACTCGCTTCATTCCCTTCACCTCTCTTACGAAATAATCGATCGGACATTCTTTATTTTTCATCTTATACATATAAAGTTATGTAAATCGATTTAACTTTTTCTTGCTCTCGCGTAAGATTGACACGTGCAAGCCTGGAGTTCACGCCTTCCCCGTACTATAATTATTTAATTTCTCGTATTCTTGCCACAACAATAACACCTTGGGGGCAGCTTCGAAAGTAATAAATCCGTGGATAAAAACTCTTAAGCAGTTTCGAAGGGCCTAAACACTTGAAAAAAAAAAAACTCATAATATTGTGAGAACACGTTATGACTCATGAATTATTTTATTTTTTTTTCGTACTGAATGTCAAATAAGACTCTTATTTCCCAATCGAACATCATTTTCATGGTGTCATTTGTCATGAATATACATTTTTCAGATTGATCGGAATTTCTCGATATTTTGTTGCGTTTGGGATCATTTCCCTGATTAGTCTCATTTATTTCTGGCGTTTCCTCTTCAACTACGAAACTTCTTCCTCTCTCTTGTGCCCTTCCTTCGTTTCCGTACCTTTTTCGCTCTCTTTCCTCCTTCTTTATCCCTCTCTGGCTCATTCTCTGGTTCTTGCTTAGGCAAATGCAACGTGCTCGCACTCGACGAGGAACGTTCACGCGTCGTTGAACCCAAAGTATCGAGAGAGGGCTTTGTATCATGGTTGGTGGCTTTGGCCACAGTTCGGCCAAGGATTCAGTGAGCTAACAATGGAGTGAGAGGAAGAAAGAGAGAGAGAGAGAAAGGGAAAGAAAGTAGGAAAGATAGACAACCTTCTCGGAGAAGTGTTTGGTCGTAGAGCGTGATATAGTTGACGGTGCCAAGAGAAGGCAACGACGCGAGACACTCGATTAGGTAAGCGAGAGCGTGCCGGGCGCGAGAATATTCGCGTCTGTTTCACTGCCATTATACTTCAACCTCCCTGTACCAACTCTCAATACTCTGTACTCCACCTACATTGTACGATGTAAGAAATATCATGTGCAACAGCTCATTTTATATATGGAGCATTCGTGGCAGCATCGACAAAACGCTGAGCAACAACTTATTTAGTTTTTACTTCAATTTTTTTGGATGCCAGATTTTCAGGAGTTTTTCTTTTTCAATTCATTCATTAGAAACTATTTTTGGGTCCAGAATCAATAATTATTTACTGGCTAACAAACCGATTAAAATGGTTTTCATTTCTTTTTACTCGAAATTCGTTATTTTTTTATTGAATTTTATTTCTGACTCCGAGACTTGAAAAATTTTTTTATTGAAATTTTTTCTCCGAGTGCACCGTCACAATGCATTTTGTTACTACTTTGACTGGAAATTGTTAAGAATTTCGAGAGAATTATATTAATCAACGGAATATTTTTATGGTAACGATTTCCAGGGATCTGGAGCTGGTTGAAACGCTTTCGTTGTCCTTAAATGTCGAATTAGATGCTGAAACTTGATCGATTCTGCGTGAAATAGCCTGTATTATATTCATACATCGAGCGTGTATGGACGTAGCTCGAGGGTCTCGATGTCACGCGACCGAGATAGCAGAAAAGAGCCCTGGTCCAGATTCCGCCTATGCTCTCGTGCGTTCTCGCAGCCTACATAGTGTAACATGAACGTATAATAAATATTATACCCGAGACAGAGCGTATTGAACGAGCGAAACTCAACGTTCTCGCTCGTTTATAAGCCATTATAATTTTGCCCTCACCGAGGCTCTCTTCCGCCTTTGCCTTCTCCTTTTATTCACTCTCGATTTTACTCCCGTTCCAATAGTAAATCGAACCCATTGGGCCTCGTATTCTCTACACGCAACGATAATAAATTCATGAAATTCAAATATTCGTATATTCATTTTTGATGATACGAAATTAGTTTAAGGGCTATCCATTTATTTTTTCGTGTGTCAAAATTTATTGGAAGTATACAGTGAAAAAAAAAAAAAAAAAAAAAAAAAAAAAAACAAAAATAAAAAATCTTGTATTTGAGTGTCCATATTGTAAACGTATTTTTCTATTTCTTTACAGAAAGAAACGAGATTCGACGCCGTAACAAGGGGACAAGTGACATTATCGGTAAGTTGATGGCGCGTTCGCCTTGGCTCATTGCTTTTGTTATTTGTGGAGTGAGGTCAGCAGGCAAATCGACAAAGCCGAGTTTTATGAGATTTAATCATTCCTGACGAATTTGACTATTCTACTCGGTCTTTTTAATCTATTTGTCACTCTCCCCGCTCGCAGTGACGAATCTTTTGTTCGATCAGGACTAAATGTTTTATGGACTCGATCACTCGCTGTCTCGTTATCAGACTTTGGTTTTAGATTTAACTCAGTTTTCAATTGTCTCATAATATCGAAGTTGTCACGAATGAAAAGCCAAAAGTGATTATTATTTTTAAATAAACCGACAATTTTATTTTTAACGATTGATCGACAGTTTGAACTTTAAAAATATTTTTTTTTCTGAAAAGCTCCCATGAAAAAGGGTGAAAACGATTATTCGTTTCTGAAATTTTGATTAACCCCAACGGATGAACGCATAAAAAAATGTAAAGTTTGATAAATCGCGGATGAGATTCAAAAAGCCGTTTTGATACAAGCAGCTTGTTCTGTCATTTTGATTTCGTTAAAGATAAAAAAAAACGATTTCGATACCCCCAGCAAAGCGGCCACCACCCTTGATTTACTCTGTCCTTAAGCACGTTACGTAAACTCGAAAAGTTTCGGATTCGCGTGTCGGTAAATAATCACTTCCCTCTTTAGCCGGATCGCGACTGAAGGGCTTGAGGAATCCGGACTAAAAAAAAAAAAAAAAAAAATAAAAAGAAAAATAAAAAATGACGACGACGTCGCGATAAGGTAAACCTGCACGGGTTTACTCCCCTCGCGAGTATACTTATCGGCTGGGCTCTTCCATCCGCAATGTCGTAGTTGTCGTCGTTGGGCTGCTAATGGGATTACATAAAGTCTCGCGAGCGCCCCCTCATACCTTTTCTTTACTCTGGAGCAACAGAGGAAAGAGAAAAAAAAGGAAAGAGAGAGAGAGACGGAGAGAAGTGAGTCCGGACGTTGCACGCGCTTTCTACACCACGGGGAGAATGAACGATAACATATAAAGTCGCGGGTTTACTCGAAAGCGAAGTAAGAGAGGAAAATAAGCTATCTCTTTCCCTTGGTTACGGGATTAAGCACAGGACAAAGCTCTCGATGCAAAATCTCACTCTTACGGTACATCCGTCTGGTTAACATCCTCCTTGCATCTCTCTCTAACTCTTTCGTTGTTTTTCTCTATCTGCTCAAGTTATTTTCTTTTTTTCGTTTGGACATGCCACCCATGCAAAGAGCAGTAAGGTATGTGTAGCTGCACCATAGTCGAGACAAGGTGCGTTGATCCTCTCTTGTCTCTCGAGACAGCTGCAGTAGATACAGAGAGAGAGTGGCGATGTATGGCCACACTCGTCCGGAGGACGGGCGATCACCCGAGAGAGAGATCCGCATATTCTTGTCGTCAGAAAATCCATATTTATTTGTCAGTCGAATCAACTTTGTATAAATTTCGTGCACCCAAAATAAAGGCATCCGAACTTGAAGCTACTACTCGAATTAAAAGATTTTTCGATTTGGACATTTTATCAACTTGCATGATTGAATGAGAGGAATCAAAAATAGAGACTGCTCTTTCTAAGGCTACAACGTCAAACGATTAACTCGAACTAAGGAAATTTCCGAGCTCTCTGTCGACCCGCGATCTTGTGTCAATAATTGTTTGAGAATTTTGCGAGACAAGAATAACTGGCATATTGTATTAAATCTCCCGAGGTTATCCTACTTATCTAGAAAAGTCCTCCTACACTCAGTGTCTCAGGCATTCTTATCCTTTGCACAATGGGTATAAGCGTGACAAAGAAGCGGATGACGTATCTCTAGAAATCACATTTATAATCCGTTATTTATTACGCAGTTATTGTGTCCAGTAAAATGAGAGCCATTTTCTCGAGTGTCAACGTCGGGTTAAGTTAGTCTGTGTTTAATCCTCGGGGCACGCTGCTCTCCGGACGAGATCAAGATTTTTCAACGGATTCACATGACGCAAGGCTGGCAAAAAGTCGTTCCGTTGCTCAGGTGTCGCGTAACTCGATGACGGGACTTTAAAGTCAAATATTAATGATTGTTTAGTCAGATCACTTCTATCTTTCTCTCTCTCTCTCTCTCTTTCTCTTTGTCTTCGAAGGTAGTGAGAAAAAAGAAAAGAAAGAGCAAGAGAGAGAGAGAGAGAGAGCAAGAAAGAGAGAAGATCTGGCGGCATACATCGGCGATGAGAATATGACCCCGGCCGCAGTACTCGCAGGATTGCTCACAGCCATATACATATAGCTAGATCTCGTTCCTCTCGCGATTCCGCGAGAATAAGAGAGACGAATGTATAGGCGTTGCATCGTGCAGGGACGTTGAGTGTGGTGGGAGTACCGCAAGGGTCAATCCTCGGTCCACCATTATATTCTTCGACGAAGACACAGGTCTCGCGAGACTCCCAACGTCCCATGTATAGGGTGTCCCATCACAAATGATCATTATCATAAACATAAGTTCAAGCACTAAATTCCGAGTGGATAACTTCCATTAAATAGATTTTTCTAGCTCAGAAGTCATTGACACTTCCCCCTGAGACTGTTAAGCCTTTCTGTGATTCACGGATCTGCACGATCTCGAGATGATTTTTTGCCGAAATGTTTGCAAATGAATCGCCAATTCGGACGATTTTTTCGAGGCAATTCGTCAGTTGGTAAACGATACGCCTGAGCGTCGGAGAGGAAGCTGAGAAGCAGATTCAAGTATGTTTCAAAAACGCTTGACATATTTCGAGGAAAACTAAACTTACGCTTCTCCTCTGATGAACAAGACTCACCAGCATCTTCTATATTTTTCTCAAAAACTGAACTTCGTCGGAGAATAATGAGCAGCAGAGTTTTCACCGATCGCAAGACAGATGGAATCTTCGAATCAAAGCCCTCGATGCCGAAGAAGAGGAATACGTAATTATAATTGTCATTGAATTCTTGTTCTCGAGATCGAAAAAAAACGAGACCAGGAGCCAGAAGGTCAACAGGCAAATGTTACGGAATTTCCAATGAATAACGTTGCAGGAATCTCTCCCCTCTATGAAATCGTCTTAATTTTATTCATTAATGAAACATCTGGGCTAAAAAAAACACCATGGACGTTCCCCGCTCGGGACTAGGTGCTCAAATTTGATTCACTGTATTGACTACCTGTGGGAAGACACCCTGTATGTGTATATACGCGAATATATAAATGTATTTACATCTAAGAACTCGTGTGTGTGTGTTTGTATCCATACTACGAGCTGGGTTATCCACAGGCCACGGCAGTGAGAGCTCGGCATGCTGAAATGCCGTGGAGCTCTCTCGACGTTCGGTATCTAACATAACGTCGCTCGAGTAATAGCCGGGATTTGTCTGGTGGGCAGGTACAGAGAGACCGGTAATAGAGAACAAGCTTGCCCAGCAAATTCCCATTCCATGGACGAGAGAAAGAAAGAGACAAAGAGAGAGGGAGGGGGGTAACATCCAAGCGTCTCCTGGTCTGTTGTCTGGCCGTTGTGGTGAGAACACCACATCGATATTATCTTCATGAAGATTATTATAATGTATAATATAATAACGCCGATAAAACTAATCCCGACGGAGAAATTCAGGACATTGAATTACTCAAAAATATTATCGAAGCTTATGGACAACAGAAGAGAGAGAGAGAGAGAGTGGAGATATTGGTCAACGTGCTACAGGCACGTAGTCGTTGACATGAGATTTATTCAGCATTCGCATATCATCACTGAACAAACAGAGAGCGGGCAATCAATTTTTTTTCTCGCTTCTTCACCATTTATTGTTTAGCCAGCAACTATAAATTGATTGTTACAATCGAGAGATAAAAATGTTAAACACCGGCTGAATCAACCGTGCCAGGATCGATCGAGGCTTCTTGAGTGTATTCGTCGAATGAGTCCAATGCCTGGATCTTCGCAAAAACTGTTCTTTTTTTAAATTAAGATTCGATGTCAAAGAAGGCCGTGTAAATTACCAGCCAAAGTCACCTTCCGTTGATAAAAGTTAGTAATTATTTGTCCGAATATTTGTGGATAGAGAGTTTGAAAGCTTCAGAAGCAAACTTCTTCATTCGATGTGCTGGAATATTTAAGGGCGACTAAAGAGTGTTGAATCCCAGACGCCGCTATAAACTTCAAGTGTGTCGTGGCTGATGTTACAGAGTCGCGACCTGGTGTGTAGCCTGGGAACATACACAGTTGAGTCGTATGCGCGACGGCTTAAAAGTGCAGCTCGTATCGTGCTACCGAGATAAAACGCCCGGTCAAATAAACGGTAAACGATCGCGTCTTAAAATATATATTATCTGTATTGAGAATATTTTCTTGGAAGCAATACAAAATTTTATTTTATCATTTATACTTTATTAATAGAGGTTCGAGGGTGTCTATGTTGCTTCGATGTCAACGGGTCAACGGGCGAAATATTTGTGCAGCAGGACTGGATTTGATTGCGTTTAAATTGGGTCCTCTCCTGCTCGAATCATGTTTCATAGAAACGAGGCTGAATTCTTCAACGCTTTATAAATTCACGGATATGCACATTCGTTTTAGTCCACGAAACGTGCGAATGCATTTTATCCAGAGAACGATAAAATCGTAATTTAGTGGCCAAGTTATATCTTTCGACAGATTGTTAGAGAATTAATGCGCAGACCCGGGTGGTAATTTATAGGAATACGTTCCAGGATCGCCGGTTCGGTAGAGATGTTGGCTAAATTGAGGAACATCGCCACGAGAATTTTTTCAGCCACGAATAACTTATTCACGGATACTTATGTACCGGGTGTCCACGTTTAACTTTCATATTCGAGAAGAAATTCCAAATTCAAATGAGCTGCTTAACACGTTATTCTTGTGTTGAGTTTAGGGACTCGAGTTTAGGGAGTTTTGCGACACCCTATATTTGTGGGTATAGCTAATGTACAATAAAACTAACGACAGGGAGCGAACAATGTATGGGCCTGTTGGGTCGCTGAAATTTCAGCCGCGAAAGGGCGGCGAAGGGCGGTGCGTGCCTCGAAAAGACCATTGGGATTATAAATACGTCGGATCGTTGAGATTTATCGAAGGGCTTTCTTATCGAGGGCTATGAACTCCGAAAGAGAGTTCCTTCTTTTAATGCAGGATCGTTGCATTTAAAAATCAACGAATAAAACCGGCTCTTCGTTTGGCTTAACCATCTTCGTGTTTCTCTCTCTCTCTCTTTCTGCCTCAAAAGTCTTTTTATTTATATCTACCTTTATTCCTCTCTCTTATTCCTTCGAACTCGAGAGCTTATACAGATATAGTTCTTTCCTGGTACTCAACGACGTCGAGAGACAAAATGAAGTAAAAAGAAAATGACAAATAAAAAAGAAAGAATGAATCAAAAAATCACAAGATGTTGATAAAACACTGCGTTCGAGATGAAGACGCGAGAGTCTCGTGGACACGAGACACACGCTCATATTTACACAGCTGCACTTGACTCTTTCTCTCGCGCTACGAAATATCCCGAGAAAGGACTCCGCTTGCGCTCGCGCTGCCTCTCTTGCGGAAGGATAAATACCCGCGATTAGCGATTTATTCGAATTCTCGTTGGCCTTGTGACACACGAGAGGAAAAGAGAAAGAGCGCGGAAGATGCTGAGAAGGAAAAGTGTATGAAGATACGGAAAAAAAAAAAAAGAAAAAAATGTTTTGCTCGGGCAAGCTAAGATGAGGCAACGGTCAACGGTGAACCGCCGGCGACTTGCGGGACTCTTGCAGGATTTACAAGTCTTCACGACCTTTCGAGCCTGGTGATCGCAAACTCTCGGAAACTTTAAAGAAACTAGAGACAGAGAATAAAAGAGAGAGAGAGAGAGAGGGAGAATAGAGGCTCATTGGAACAATTTCCCTCGTTGGTTTTCTGTAACGTCAAGTAGCTTCTGGCAAGTCCGAAGGGCTCTAAATCTTGTCTCCTTGAAATATGAGCAGAAGAAAAATCTTTCTTTCTCTCTCTCTCTCTCTCTTCTCTCGTTTCAGCTCTTCGCGTGTATCATCTAAGCGGTAAGCAATAGATTCTTTGACGATGCTTAATTGCTCGTGGCTTTTCTTCCATCGTTAATGCAGCCTCTCTGCCTTCGTCAGTTTACCTGAAGTAATAATCCTATGCGTATGCAACTAACAAAAACAAATTACTCAGTCATTAGGCGTCCTATTGAGGAGGTGAGATTTATCTCATTTCAAGGGATATATCATGCCTCGTTCCAGCAGGCTCATATCTTGTCAAAAATAATACTCGCCTGTTATAATTTCTTCTATACCTTCATTAATATCCTTCCACACTGACAACTAGAATTTAAAGACGAGTTTTTTTCTTCTTCTTTTTTTCTTTAGTTCACCGCACCTTTGCAGAACGTTCTCAGAACCCTTTCTTAACTACGTCTATAAAACCGACGGTCATGATCCCTCGAAAACTGCTTGGTTTTACATCACATCATTATCATCGCGTGACTTTGTCCGAATGATTCCAGTATCGATTACAACAACGCGTACGTTGCTTTTGATCCGAGCCCAAAGTGCTCAATTTCAAATGACAACGTGATCAGTAACCATGGTCAAAGCGGTAATAATTCATCATTGGTTGACGCATGCGACTAGGAAATAATAAAACCTTCGAAAAGTCAGACCTTCGAAACCAACAATCAATTACCATGGCTGTGACGTTTAAGGTTTTATTGAATCACTCTGTTCGGACCAAGTTGTTTTTCCTCGCTGTCGTTGTACTTACAAGTGTAGTACTTCTCCTTCCTTCTCTTTTTCTCCTCGCAATGAGACTTGTACAACCAACACCTTTGCACAGTGTCCCGAACATATTTCTCCTGATATTTTTTTATTCTTCTGTCGCGTCAGCAGCGAGTCCACTCGGCTCCACGGCGATTAATTCTTCCGCCAGAGAAGGCTTAACCGACGCTCGAGTGTGGCGCGCGACACACTCTCTCATCCGAGAATGAGAAAAGCCGCTTCCGCCTCTGTGGGAATCCTCCTGTAACCATCCCGCGAGCCAAGAAATACATCGCCACGATCAGGGTATATCGATGTTTCAGGAATTACGCGGCAGGCTTCATTCCCATTCGTGAGGAAATAACTTCTCAATACTAACGATAATCCTGCTCGATTGTCATCAGACCCGTAATTATCAATTCGGATACCCTGTGATCAGAAGAGCTCGGACACTATTTATTTTCAGAATTTTGTATCGTTAACGGCTGAAACGTTATTGTCGTAAAATTTTTATAACGTGGACGTTAAACATTGGAGAAAAGCATCGATGGGAATGTGTTTGGAATTATTTTTTGTCGGCAAGCTTTTTATGATGATCGTCATCGTCATCAAGATTCTTGAAAATGGTTTCTCTTCTGAAGTTGATCCATAAATGAATCGAATTATCAATTAATCAATAATTAGAAAGTTCTCGAATGCTCGAAAGGTTTCCCCGGGTTTGGCTTTTCGATGACATAACTGAAACGGAACGAGCGGCGACGAGCCGAGGTATCTCTACAATTATCTCAGCGGATCTATAAACTACAAAAAGGTCAGCTTTGGATCGAAGTTTACCATTACCTATGCACACGGTGCTCACAAGCTATCTAAACGTAGTCGATAGGACTACGTGCTTCTGCGGTTAGTTTCCCGGTTCTCGAGGAAAGGTCTCCGACACCTTCGTATACACAAACGCTCGAAAGACTACTTGCTTGTTACTGATCGATGATGCGGGAATTCTTCGCGACGCTGGCCAGTCGGCAAAGCTCGAGAAAGACGCGATTCTTTCATGTGACGTTGGATTCTTTTTTTTTTCGGTACAAAGAGAGAAAGAGAGAGAGAGAGAGAGAGAGAGAGAGAGGGGAGATGAACAGACAGAGGTTCAATTGGAATTCCTCCCGTGGGAAATTCGAATCTGTTCTCTGTTTTAACTGTGAGGATTTTCTTCCGTGTCAGGAGAATACGAATGTCATTTGCGTATGTATATTTACTCATAGGGTGCGCCGAAACTCTTGTATCACGTCAGCGTCGAAAGATCGTCAAATTTTAAGAAAATGCTTTCCGCAATTTCTCCTCTAGAACGGCCTTTAACCTTGAATCAATCTATCGACGTCAGAACATTTAGGCGTTCAATTACTTCAAACGATAAACGAGAGACCCACGTTCTATCCTTTCCACAGAAAATTTAAAAATATCTTTTTGCTTGCACTCTCTAAATAAGCTCGAATTAAATGATAGTCGAGAAACAAATGTACAAGAGAAGAAAGATCGAGGATTTTTCTATTCTTCTCAGGACTCAATAATTTAATAATAACCTCGGTTTAAACGGTGACTTTTAAGACACCGTGTAGATCGATATATAAGTGTATACGCTTGAGGAGCAGAGAATGCACACACCGCGGGTGTACGAGGTTTAACGAGACAAGACAGAACGATCAGACAGACGACACGAGAGAGAGACTTCCTTCGAACATCTCGTATTTTATGTGGTCCATTCGTAGGTCAAATCTTTCATCTGCTGCACATATATTATGCGGGTAAAAATATAAATATATATGTATGAATTTATGTATATATGCGCCTAAAGGTGGGACACGGATGAGCCTTGGGCGTTGTATCTCGTCACGAGACGTGTCAGAAATGATGAGGATGAGAAAAACAGCGTATACATATTTCGCCTAATGTATATACACTAAAACAATTCTCTTTTATACATGTACAAATACCTTTTTTCCTTCTTCTGTCTCCGATGCATGTATATGTGGCTAAGATAACGGACAGGGTGGCCGTAGGCTCCATTCTGTAGCCTCGAACCCGACGCACGTTAGCTTTCGGATGAATTTCTTTTATATTTCTAAAATATAAAGTACCACCTTGTAATAATATATGGGTTATTCGGTAGGATGAAAAAGCAATTTTGTAAGTAAATATTGTACAGTTATAAACGAAGATTAGATGCAAAGTAAGTCTGAGAAAAGAGTTTAGTTGAATTAACCAAGGCTTCGTGGAATACGTCGAAAGAAGTATGTCGTTCATTCAAAAAAGCGTTCAGTTGGACGAATTATTTATTTTATTTCACTAAACAAAGATGCTTATTGAATCGACCAAATGAATTTTGTTGAATCAACGCAAGAATCAATATTTAGTGATTAAAATTTTTTCAATTATTGTACCAACTCCATATTTTTGACGAGCTCCATTTTCGAGATTACTGATCACGTTTTACGAGTGTCATTGTTAGAACGTCAAGGAAATAAATCAATAGCTAAACCAAAGGGTTTGATGGAAGATTTATTCATGGTGAATTTTATTGATGCTGCGAAAAGAGGAGACTAAAAATCAGTGAATTTTGCGGATATAGAATAATCTGAGGATAAATCATTCTCGTACGTAGCTGTAACTATAATGTACAGCTTCGCGTTCAAGCATTCTCAAATACTTTTTCGATTGTAAAAGATTATTATTTTTATTCTTTAACTGATCTACCATCTACAATCGTTTCATGAATTTTATCCCTAGGCTGTAAATAGTTATGCACAGGAATGCATCTTGTGACTGGATGAGGAACTTGAGATGCTGTTTCACCATTTTTCCTATGAAATGTTGGTTTTCTCGCTTTATTCAAAACGATTATTATACTTTGTGAGTATTTTGAAACTTTTTACAAAATTCTTACATTCGTCGAATCGATCGATCACTGATCTGATTTTTTTGCTTCAATTTTGTTCCTCTCATTGTTGACGAATTATATTTTTAAACGTAAAAATCTCATTTAAACCGGAAAAAAATTCATTCGATTCATATCGTACGTCGGTGTTTGGGATCGCGGTGCTAGGATTCAAATCCTGTTTAGCTGTTCCCTCTGACCCAGGAATCTCGCAGAATGTCGTATCGGCGAGGATCAGAACCTCGTGGACAAGGAACGAGGGAAGACGTAGTGTGGGCGATATAAGAGGAAGGACAATAAGGTCGTGTGGATTCGCAGGAAGAAAATATACGAGGTTGATAGGAAGAGAGATGGGCTAGGAGGAGATGAAGGAGGAGGAGGAGGTGAAAAAGAGCGGGCGAGAAAGAAGAGACTCGAGATCCCATTGTGATCCTTCCTGGCTCTCTTTCCTTTACCCTCTAACCAATATTTCTCTTTCTCTTTTGAATCCGCATTGCCATAAGGCAGATTACATAGAATCTATACTGTATTATATATACCACGTTCGTTTGAATAGATAGATAAATAGGTAGCAAAAATATATATATATATATGTGTTTATGCCACTTTTAATGTAAATACAGTACGAAACAAAAATAAATATGGAATCGTGTCCGCATCGCTGTTCTCACGTACGAGAATTGCAACTTGGACTGTCTGTCGTATTTTGGATTTTTCAAATTAACTTTCAAGCCTTGAGACTGCATCCCATGACACGACACGATTTTATAAAAATTTGTTAATACTTGTTAAAATTCAAACAATCGATACTCAGATGCACAGATACCTAGTTTGCTTGTACAGCTTTGCAGAGAAAAGTCTATTTTCATGGTTCCTCTCCAAAATGTGTACTTTTTATGAGCTGTTAGTGAGTTTCATCAGTATCCAGCTGGTAGGGTGCACTGGAAGAAGAATTTGACATTAGAGGCATGACCTGCAGCTGTTGCCATCGACTCGATGCATTTTGGCCGCATTTTTTCTATTCTACACTCTTTCTCTTCAGGGTGCTCCTGGATTAGGTTCTTGCTCCCGAGTAAAGGAAAACGAATAAGGACTTTTTTTTGTTGATGATTGCTCGATCTGTAAGTTCCGTAAACCTTTGACACGATGCCTGAGATATGATGTAATGTATTTATTTCTTGTGGAGATCAGACATAATGTACAAGTATAATGCAATGATGCTATACAGACATACGAGTAGGCAGAGGAGCCAGTTGATCGTAACAGCTTGCCACCCAGTAAAGCTTCTGCCGTTACTACTGGCGTCGCTATATATGTTGCTGTTACTACTAAAGAGAGTACATTACCGTCTACCTACGTGGAACAATGCATGCCTCTTCTGGCGTGGTTCTCGATCTTGCTTGTTTCCATCGTTGTTGCGTCTCGCGAGAGCTGTAGGTTATCCCGAGAGAGAGAGAGAGAGAGGCCCTTTACTCTCCAGTCGGAAGTGAGTCTTGTTAGCCTAATACGTAACTCCACTCACCTCTCCATCACTCTGTCCATCTACGCTTATATATTTTACAGAAATGAGCACCGGTTCGAGAAAAAAAAAAAAAAAAAAAAAAAAAAAAAAAAAAAAAAAAAAAAAATGTACATACGCCCTGTTCCAAAGAATTTTCTAAACTAAACAACGATCCTGTATTTTTATTTCGTTGAATAAATACCTGGTGAATGATCATGTTTTTTATTATCGAGATAATGCCGATCGTTGCTTTTCATTTTACCATAAAATCGAGCCACGGGATCGTTATTTTGTTTGTAGCTTCTTCAATGTTTTTCTTTTCCTTTTTTTTTTACGAATGTTCATTACAGACGATAATAAATTTGTTAACTTTGGTGAATTCGGAGCTACACGGATACTCGGAATATCTTTTTTTTTTGTATTATTTATCTCTCATGATTTCTCTCAGTTTTCTCTTTATGTGCGTTTAAAATATTGAAAGGGAGAAAAAAAAGCTGGTGAAGTACTTTCGGTTGATCTACGATAAAGTTTTTCAATGCATAAATTCACTTCACCTTTACATTGTACCGTCTATCCTCTCTTTCTTTTTACTCATTCGTTCTCTTCTTCTCGGGGAAGATTATTGCTCTATACCCTCGTTGACTTTATTGCGGTCGCGTGCTTCGCGCTCCGCTGCTCTTTATCGACTCTCTCGTTCTCTCTCTTTCTCTCTCTCTCTCTCTCCACTCGAGCAGACCCGGTCTCGATTCTCTCGCTTTCGGTGTTCCCTCTGCTCCGATACTCCTCGGATTCACGTGGGTGGCAACACGAATTTCCGAGTCTGACTCTCTTTTACACAATGATCCCTCGTCAAATTGTGGCTTTCGCGGTTTTGTCTTTCCTTCACAAACTCCAAACACTCCGAACTCCGTTTACTCCATGTTTTTCGATTTGCACACCCAATTGTTACTTTTCTTCAATGTCAGCCACGAAAACCGTGTCTGCGGTTCACGCGAATCAAACGCAATTGTGGCTCGTTCGATTCATCATAGACAAAAAAATTCAAAATCGTCGAGACTTCGTTAAAAGTTTTTATCCTTTCCGAATAAATCGAACAACGATCACTAGGTAGAAAATTATGGCCACGAGAGGCAAGTCCAGAGAAAAGTGGCTCCTTCCATCTCAACTGACGAAGCAAAACCCAAACGTAACACTCGCAGCTTCAAAATTGCATCGAACATTTGATGAATTTTCGAATAATTTTCCAACCAGATCGAACGTCATTCGTTACGAATACAAAACTGCATGGATCCGTGAAAATCGAAGAAAAATATTCTCACCTTACACACTTATTAGAAGAAATCGAAGTGATTCGATGCACGCATAATGATGTTTAGAACTGGATTCGATGACAAGCTGGGATCATTCCATCACTCGTGATATCCTACAACCGCACGATTAACGTTCATGCATAACTTTCGTCTACTTCGTAGCGTTCTGAGTTCTAACACCTCGTAAAATTCTGTACAATGTTTAACTACGAAAGCAGCTTACAACTATAGGGACCCGAGGCACACAGGATTTTATAAGAGAAAGTATAGAGTCTCGCAAGCTCTTCAGACTCTTAACATTTGGCGTATCAGAATCGACGCCGTTTTAATACGAATTAACGTATGCCAACGCGAGTATATTCGTGAATGTCCTCTCATTCTTACGCAACTATTTGATCATATACACGTGAGCGTCAAGACTCAAGCACTCGTAGTAAGTATCAACGAATTCGTAAATCTGCCTCAGGAGATTCGTGAGTTTAGGTATCACATAAAAATTCTACATACTTTATATGGTTTTTCATCGTAAGCAATTGGCATTTAAATGTTAGAGCAGCTATCTTCCCGTTGATATTTGCCAGTGGTCTCGTCGCATTTACGCTTTTCTATACTTTGATCCTCACGTTATACAGTATATATACATATACATTCATAAAGGTTTATAAAAGATCAAATATACGTGTATATTTGAATATATAACGATCTTTGGTTCTTTGCAACGTGTATAACGTAATGAGTTTAAGGGAGAGAAAGATTCCCCCATGATACTTTTGTAAATTCACGTTTTATTCGTATGCTCTTCGCATGCTCTAATACACGAGGCCAGAAATACGTGAGTTCTTCTCTCTATAGCGTGCAATTTCGAAAGTTTAAATGTCAATGAGCCTCTACAAGAGCCATGCACAAACGGAGCCTCGCAACTTTTTGCATCTATAGAGTACGACAGATCGATTGAGCAGGGGAAAAAAAATTCGAGGTAAAAGATTTCTCGAGAGAAAGAGAGAGAAAATTTTGCATCTGGAGGCCTGATCACTCCGCGTGTTTCTATATAAATATATATAAACTGGGGGAGGTTAAAAAAAAAAAAAAAAACAGTACTCGAGTTGATAATAACGTTGATCGACGTGCTCGCAGCACGTGCAACCACTCACTTCGCTCTTATTATACGACATCAGACATGAAAAAAAAAGAAAAATAGAAGTACAGATGCAATAACGTTCCGAGTTAGATATTGCTGATAAACGAGTATACGACTATTGACCACGTAGTCGAGTGTAATTGAATATTTTCAGCCTCGATTTCGTGTTTGTATAATAATTGTTTTTTGTTGTGTTAAATATTAATTTTTCTAGAAATTTGATTAGTGTTCATTTATTTATTTTTCTCACTGAAAATAAAAAGATTTTCAAGCATTTCAAACGCTCATTTGTGATATCTTTTTTAACATCTTAACGCTTGTGATAAATTGGACTTTTTTTTCGGTCATGTTTTCGTTAAAAGTTTGACAAACGCGAATGCCATAAATTTTCGTCACATTCTCCTTCTCTCTTTCTCTCGCGAAATAAAAAGGTTGAACTCGAGGTTGGGTTAATCCATCAATCACTGAAGAGAATCCAGAAGAACGCGTGGTAAAGGTTTTCCTGAGCCTTTGGGGCTGTGACGAGGAGAGTCCTTCGAAAGCGTTAAAGATTCTCCCGTGATTAGAAATACGCGATTCACGATCGTTGATTATTAATAGCAGTACGCAGAATTCCGCTATCCAGCGGAGCGATATAATGGGATGAAGCTCATTATAATATCGGTATTATCTGCATTGTATACTCGCAATATATACATATATACGTGTATAGCGATCCTGGGGAATGATGTTCGGTTGAGCAACTCTGTCACGTTATTTCATTCGCTTCCTTACGTTCAATTGAATCGAATTAATTGATAATGTGGGCTCTGCTCGTATAATAATTGTTCGTTATTCCTCTTTATGAGATATTCGAGCGTGTGAGTGATTATGAGAAAAAAATACGACATAATTGTAGCTCGAATGAGAGAGAAAGAGAGATTCCTCAAGAAAGAAGAAAGTAAATAAGAACAGTCTTCAATAATTACAATTAGAAATAATTGAATGGATGAATAGAATAAATCAATCCATTTGGAGCATCGATTAAGTGAACAAATGAATACACCGATCAACTGTTTATTCTCTGATGACTTGGCGCCATATATTTATGTGTCGATACACTTAACTGTATACAGTCCTAGGTTGGGTCATATCGTCAGCGAAACCCTGCCTATCCATCTGCATACATGTATAAAATGATGTCTATAGTGCTACTGTAGATGCTATAGATTGTCGTTGTTGTGCTAGTCGCTACTGACTAGAGTCGCTGGAGCTCCTGGTGGCTAACGGTAGCCTCGGGCTCCCGCGCCAGACTTCGTATGCGAGATATGTTCCCTCCTTGTCGACAGGAAACGGAGTCCCTTCCATTAAATTGCCATAGTTTTATACGCATGCCCTCTACGTGCTACCTCTACCTGTACATGGTGTTCAAAACTTATAGATGCAATATTTTAAGGGGCAATTCCAGTGGAAGGCTAAAAATTTACGAGATTTTCGGGAATTTTTTGGAAAAAAACGTACTCAATTAAATTGTTCTTATTCATAGAAAAATATTGAGAACCAAGCGACTTGTGCGCTGCCTTCGCAGGCGTCAAAAAGAAAAGTTCCTTCACTGCTGACATGATTCTGGCCGATTGAGTAGCTGAAATCGAAAAAGACATAAATGTTTCTTGCCACAAAATGGTCGTTTTTTCAACGCCAAATCGTCAATTTTCATCCACTTGCTCTTTGAGTTTCAATGTCAGCAAATTTGAAAAAAATTAATTTCGAGAAAAACGCTATTCTTCTTTCAATTATTTGTACTTTCGAAATATTTTTTTTAGGATATTTCAAGTTTATACTTACAAGATATTCTTGACAGTCTGATCTATCGAAAAAGGCAAAAAAAAAATCGACTTTTCAAAGTGTCATACTCATACAGCCCTTTAAACTCCTGAAGCTTTTTCTCTGACAGCACATTCGTCTTGTTCGCAGTCAGAAACGAGAGGAATCTCTCAGTTTCCGCATCCACTATTCGTTAAACTCACCCAGAAGCCTCCCTCGAGATATCGATTTTTGGAAGAAATCAGGATTGATTTGTTACGAGGACGAGGGAAATCCTTATCGTGGGTCTTCAACTTGGTCTGTGTGCAGACACGTGTCCTAAGTAACGATTCGATGAATTGTTTAACCACAAAATTCATTCGCAGTACCGATTTGTCTATTTCTTAACCGATCGAAGTCTCTCAATAAATTATAATTCATCCGTTATGATGTCACGTGAAAGCATCATGAGTAGCAGCGACTTGAGTCGATCAGGAAGTGAAACATTATGTATGCAGTCTGCATAGGGCTCATGACTTCCTCCTTTATTTCTTCGAATTGACATAGATATGCGTAAAATTTCACGCGGAGGTTAACGATCCCCGAATATTATCATGCTTCGTCGTTCTTTTTTTTTTTTACCTTGAATTTAATTGGTCAGGATCACAAAGTGCCTGAACGGGGAATCGAGAGCGGTGACCTCAGGGTCGACAGTCGAATTTCACAGAATGAAAGGACGTTTTATTCTCGCCATTGATACGCGTGGAATATTCAGATTCTTTTTTTTTTCGTGCTGTCAAAACTTTGAAATTTTCCAAAAAATTATTTCAACTTTTTTGGTCTTATTCCGTTTTGTTGTTCCCTGGAATATTCTGTATATTTGAATAGAAAATCTTACTACCGAAACACACGTGTTTACGTGTATATTTACGGATTATGTATGCGTGTATATCGCTCGTTATGGTCAGCCAAGCAATATACTCAGCGAATGAAATAGTGGGGGGCAATTAGCCATTTTTCGTGCTGCGATCATGAGAGAAAGAGAGGATCCCTCTCTCCGCAGCCCCTCCTACCCCCCCTCGTAGGCGCCATCCGCGTGAAGATCAAACGCGATAAGTCTCGTTGCGCTCTCGCGGCGCTTCTCTTCTTCCCTTGTTCGTGCTAGATAATCTTCCTAAGTCCATTCATATGGTATAGTTATATATATAAACATTTTTCCTGAATATCTTGTTGTTTTTCTTTCTCTTTCTCTTTCCTTCGTCACATTATCACTGACCAAAATTCTCTCATCTTCTTCTCTCAGTCATGAGACCTTATTGGATGTCTTTGGGGACCAGAACATCGTTCAACGTCCTGCCAATAATGAGGCCGATTTATAACGACGATAATGGAGAGGCTGAAAATTCAATTTACCCTTCTTGAAGGCGATCCATTCTCGATAAGACGAAGAGCTCAGCTTTCGAGAGCTGACAAACAGAAAGACGTAACGAATGTCTGTTCTCGCTCTGACAAATGTCCGTTGACAAACTCTTTTTCCACTGATATTTTCACAGTCATTTATCAAACGACCTCTTCGCGATCTATTTCGAGGTGAAAAGTTTGAGTATTTTTATCAAGTTTTGCTGCCACGAAAGATCTCTATTGTTCTCGTATGCAAATCTTGTGCAACTTTCGTGCCAACAGCATTCAGTACTCTGCAATAAAAGACAAACGAGAAGAAAATTACGCGAAGGAAGGTCATCGCGTGAACTTTAGTCGAATTCTGAAACGTTGGATTTCACTCACGATCGAAAATTCTGTTCTCGATATCACATTACGTTATATAACATCTGTCAACTTGGAGTAGCAACGGTAGTCTTCATGTACTGAGAAAAAAAAATTGTTGAATCAACAAAATTCGAAATATTTTGTTTCGTGATCGAAACATTTGGTCGTCCGTATTAACCAAAAATGTTGATTAAACAATTTGTTTTTTTTTCTCAGTCTGCAAGAAAGGTTTAGCTCAAAGGCATTCATTGGCGTGAAGAAAAAGCTGGTTGTTCTATCAGCGAAAATGAAGAGTTCGAAGGTGAGTGTAAATAGAAGAAAAAAAAAAAGCTGGTAAAATGCATTAGTATAACTGACGAAACGATCGTTTAGCGATATTGCTCCACTAGCATCGCGTCTGGTAGACGATTCTGAATATCTATAGGCCTAAACGCACACAAATATTTCTTCTTATGTGTCCTATACGTAAGAGATATTGTAGCCAGGAGCAAGCAACGAGGGCAACGTGACCGATAAATTATTCATTCGAATCAGTATAGTTATAGAATAGAAAGGATCCAGTGAATACACTGAATAAAACCGTATACAGGGGACTAAAGTATGAAGATAGACTATGGATCCTCTTCTATGCTGAGGAACACACGTGATCCTCGAGGCTGCTCTTCGCCTTCTTTATCTTAGATATAGTCGAGAGATAGTTGGTTATACTACAGCTAGAAAATCTATACACAGATATACGTTGCATATTGCAGTTCTTATATGTAGACACAACATACGTAAATACAGATTTGTATACATATATATATATATTATTATATACACGATATCGTTAAAGGGAGATCGAATCGCAGTTTCTTTTTCTCTATCACGAATCGAACGAAATTCAACACGTTAAACCGATGCTATTCCCAACCCTCATCACGAGCACGTTACCGAAGAACGTGATACAGTGTGTTTGACAAACAATAATTTCACCACAATATATAGAAGGGCCTTTTTTCTTATACTAAATACATGTATATATATTGATATATTTCTTACGGAGACGAAGAGCAAACGATAGAGAGATGTATTCTCTCATCGATTTCTATATAGCGGGTGCGATCATTTGCGATGTAATATCGATTTTCTTTCGAGAGAATATATATCGCAGGATTATATCTCTCCTGTTGAAATCTCGTGATAATGTGCTTTCTTGTACTTCTATCTTCAACTCCCTTTTCTCCATGCTTCACTACCGAAGAGGTGTTAAATTATTCATTCGCCTGCATAAACTCGAGAAGAAAGAGAAAGAGGGAGAGAGAGAGAGAGAGAGAGAGAGAGAGACTGGAGAGAAATCTCCGGACATATCTTACCAACATGGATAATACAGTACTTCTAGAATCTCAGCACCCAGAAGCAACTAGCAAAACGATTCCAGATTCTGTGTCGATCCCGTAACGTGTTACTCCCATGAAATATTATACACGCGTCTAGTGAAGCTTGTCTCTGAGGCAAGATTTTACTGACTCACGTACTACGAAATCGGCTGTAACACACGTTCTCCTCCTACCCTTGACCTCGCAATAACCACCTATTTTTTTTCTCACGAAACCTCACCTAGCTTCGATATTCTCCTGTTACGAGAAAAAAAAACTGGAGTAACCAAGATTTTGATGCACCTATCCCTGATAATGGACTGCAGAATATTTGAAACGATGAAACAGCAGCTTTTCCAATCGCAAAGATATTTATTTATTAAAAAATATTCAATTGTGACTTTCAGGGTGTCTGGCGTTTGTAATCACTAGAATTTCAAGTAGAAATTTTCATTGTTTCGTGTGACAAATTGTCGAGACGGTCCTAACATGAATCGCTCCAACTGGAGAACCCTAATCAGGGCCTCCCTTGGCAGGGTTGCAGCCTCAACCTAAATGACGCATCAGTAGTCACTCCTGTTTTGTAAAATTGAAAAAATAACTAGAAATCGATACTTTTAGTCTCCGTTTGACCAAAAAGTATATTCTCAAATGAAAATAAAAAATAGAAACGTAGGTTCGATCTAGATCAGGTCTTGTACAAGTATCTGGTAAGAGAAGAGAAGGAACGGTTTGGTACACGAGCTCTGATTTCTTGTGTATCGAGGACAGTAATAAAAAAAAAGAGAGTGAGAGAGGGATGAGATCGTTGACAAAACGAGCGGTGTCACAAACGAGCTGTGGAGATGTTAGAAAATCCGGAACGACAACATCCCGCGTCTCTTTTACTGGGTCTTTTGCTTAATGTGGCGTAATCTGACTATTCATTCGTTCGCTGAATGATAAAGAGAGACGGATAGATATAAAAAAAAAGTGGCAAGAGAAATAGAGAGATAAAAGCTGAGCTACCGCGTTGCACGTCTTTTGGACAGAGCACAAGATCGCTCTGTGATTGGCTTTCTCTGCTATAATGCAGGCCTCTCCTCTGTTGCACAGTGCATGCTGTGTAGGTCTAACAACTCTAGTGTATCCCATCGGTGGCTGTAAGGAGAGAGAAACAAAGATAAAGAGGGAATAAAAAAAGACAAAGAGAGAGAGAGAGAGAGAGTGGTTCTCTAGCTCGGGATGTGTGCAAGTCACACAAGCACCGAAGGAGAGATAGAGAGAAACGAGATACGAGATTCATTGTCCTCATTGTCTGAGAGCGTGCGGACTCGCAATACCGAGAGCCCCCGAGCTTGTAGTTCACTGGGTTACAGGGTGTGCGGATATTTCTTCCTTCTTTTAACCCTTTCTGTCTCTCTCTTTCTCTTTTTTTCATGATCTCTCTCTCTCTCTCTCTCTTTCTTTCTCTCATTTTACTATTTCTCTTCTGAGCTCTCTCGATCGTTGAATAATATTATTAATGCGATTACAAACTGCGCGTCAGCTCATTCCCCACCAGTTCGCCATCCATTTAAACTCTAATATTAACACACTCGTACAGGCACACAAACTCACAGATATACGTACCAATATAAATGCATGTAGCGTAGAATCTTGTCATAAAGTTCCCTGATTTTATCGTCGCGAAAATGGACACTATAAATCCTGCGTCCAATTGTTTGATTGCTATCACTCTCTCCGTATATCAAATCATTTTCTACTCTATGCGTAGGTATGTGTCTATAAGCTCGTTTAATTCAATCGATATTACATTTCGCAATGCTTCTTATGCAATAAACGTGAACGTGGATATTTATCAATGGCTAATAATTCGCTATTCTATTTTTAATTGAGCTGATTCTTTTTTTTTTTTTTCTATCAAATTTCATTTTGCTCGAGTTGATTTATGAGTGAAGTGTTTTCGTACGCATCAGAGGAGAATACAAATGATGCGTTAACCTTACTTTTTTTCTCCTGACTTTTTGAAATATTATTTTGCACTCACAGCCTTTTCAATTTGGTCCCATTGACAACTGTCAGTTTACTCGGCCGTTTGTCGAGTCAACGTCGAACAGTTATCGATGTGTTGCGCCGTCGTTACGTTATGGAAACAGAAAATACTCCGTTTTGCTTGGTCGTCGAGATATGAAAATAGCGATAGAGAATAAAATTGAAAGAAAAAGAAAAAAAAAAAAACACGTGAATGTGAAAACTAAGCGTGCGTTTCAAGCGAGCATTTTGTTTTGCCAGAGTTTCTAAACTTTTTACACGTGCCTCGATTTCACGTGGGAATGACAACACAATTGCGAGAGTGTGTTAAAAAACGTGTACAATAGAACAAGAAACAACAGTGTTGCTAGACAATTGGTTGCTGTCCTGGGTGTGCATAGCTTCAGAATATTATCTCGGTACTCGTTAGAAACTTTTCGCTATTAAAATATATTTAATTGACTCGTTTGATAAATTCGAAAATTTGTTATTTCGAAAACGAATTTGTTTGGTATCGACAGGTTTAAAAGATCCAAAAATTCTGTTATTACCTCATGAAGGAGAGAGAAAAAAAATTGGTAAATTAAAGTAAGATCATTAATAACTCATTTTAACATGGCATCCTTGAAACAATGACTCTAGACTCGGAATAACGTAATTGATGATTTAACCATAATTAAAAAAAAAAAACACGTCTGATTCGTTCACGAACAATTACCCGTTAGATAATAATTTTTAATTGAACCGATGCCAGTTGTTTCTCGGTCGTGGGCAGCAAAGCGTTAAAATACGAGAGGTAAAAGGTATATAACGAGGATTCGTGAAGCCCCCCGTCATCTGGGAGAACGTCAACTCGTCTTTGTACCGCGTATAGACGCGACAGAAGATAACTCGGTAAATGAAAAAGATGTTGGTAGGCGTTATTCGCGCAAAAATAGCGCAACGGCCTTGCAAAGGTGCCACACGCTATTGCAATTCTCGTTTTTCATTCTTTCTTGCCATCTCTCTCTGCCTCTCTTTTTCTTTCTCCCTTGCCTTCTTTTCTCACGCGGCAGTACTTCGTTTCCTGAGAACTTGATTTTTCTAGCTAGACAAAAGAGATTCCACGTGGCGTCGACACAGTTGTTAGTATCTGGCAGCACTCATTTCTTTTTTTTTTTTTTTTTGTCGCGTACTCCCCATTCAGTTCCATTCGAGATTCTCGTGGCTTCAGGGTCGCGATATAAGCCAATTGTCAGAATCCTTTTACATCTATCAACAGCGTTGAAATGATGAAAATAAGGTTGTTTGAATGGGAATATAAATAAAACAACGAGCTGTAAACCAAAGTGTCCATTCCCTTAGCGGTGCAATGACGTGTTTCGTAACCATCGTACGTCGATATGTTTGCGCGCTGAAATGTCGAGATGAACGAATTACGACACAATTGTTTATCCATGAATATATGCATGCGAATGATCCCATCACTCGATGGTCAAACACCGTTAACAAGCTCGCAGGACAAAATGCCAAAGTGGAACAGAGTCTAATGCTTCTTTTTTTTTTTTTTTTACTATAACTCAAGACCTTAGAAACAGGAAAAAGAGTATAGAAAAATTGAAATTTTTTACTCGGAATTCGATCATGAACTTACATTCGCGATATCAATGGCCTGAGGCAGGACACCCTTTGTACAGGATGAGAAGAAGACTTTGGAGAATCAAATCGAAACGTTTATATGCACCGTTAGCGGGAGCATCACGAGATAAATCCGGGAGATGTGACGTTTAGCAGATCTCAGAGACGACGGACGTTTTCTCAGTCTCTTTTAGTGTCTCTTTTTTTTCTTCTCTCTCTCTCTCTCTCTCTGTCTTTGATTCTGTTGGGCATGGAGCGACATAGAACCATCCAGCGATGCACTCTTGGTGAGATCCTTCGACTCTGTTATGCAACGAGTCGACAGAAAGAGACCGAGAATAAGGGAATAAGAGATCGCGATCCGAGATCTCGATCGGTCCGATTGCTGTTTACGAGCGTCGTTTCTTCGAGAACTTTATCGCGGATGCTTCTCTCCTTCTCTTTCTCTGTTATTCCTTGCTCTTACTTGCTCTTCCTCCTCCCTCAGATATTTCTCTCGACAATTGAGAGAGAGAGAGAGAGAGAGAGAGAGGCATCGTAACCCGGAAATGCGATCAGCTAGGCCCATGAAAAAGAGTTGAAGAGAAAAGGAGACGAATGGAAAGATCGGTATAAGAGGAGAGAAGGTTGTTCGGGCGGGGGCGAAGGATCTCTCTTTAGGTAAGTGCTACATCTTGTGAACGAGAATAAGACCGAGGGATATCTGTTAAGTCCACAAGCTTCGTAATCCATGTAGAGAAAGATGGAGCGAGAGAGAAAAGGAGAGAAAAAAAGAGAGGAAAGACAAATTTATCGGTATCGAAGTGTTCTTCGTCGCTGTCGTTGTCGTCTGTGGGCCTTATCGAGACTCTCTCTTCGTGTAGACTCGTCCTTTTCCCTCCTTCTTCTCCTCCAACCTCTCCCCTTTTGTATTCCTTTTTCTATCTTTCTCCGCTACAATGTCAATTGGAGAACGGTACAAGTCTCCGGGATAAGTGCTGAAGAGAAGTTCTCTCGAGTTTCTCTTCTCTCGTAATCCTTCTTTTCGTTTTTCTCTCTCTCTCTTCCTTGTGTTCTCTCCTTTTCCCTCTTTTTCAATACTGCTTCTACACTCTCCCTATTTCAATTTTTTCCATTTCACTCTTTCCCCCCCCCCCCCCCCCAAGACTCTCAATTTTTCATTTTTTTTTCGTTCCTCTTTCTTTCTCTTCCTCTCTTTCGTGTCGAACGTATGTTGCCTCATTTCACTACAGATACACTCTCTCCCTGGTGCATGCACCAAGTGGAAAGACCTCGCGTTGCATCGAGTTAAAAACGATGCAACGTACGATGGCGCCAAGGAGATCGGGTTGCGTCATTGTCTGCCGTCCACCATGCGGAACGCAAGAGCGCAAAATGAGAGTATATACAGATACGTGTAGAACGCACGTTAATCTTTACACATACTTACACACATATATTCCATAGATATTTGATGTTAGCGTCCTTATACATGTGTACTCGAATGCAGTCTTGATAGTGCCTCGATAACGCTACCGTCGTACCGCTCGCTACACCCCGCATGTTATCCACATATTATTTATTTTTCATTTACTTTGATAAGGTTCCGCATTAATCGGAATTCAATATTTGTACATCGCGAATTAAACCAACGAACGAGGTGTTTTCACGTTAGCGGTCTTGAAAATTTTCATTGGAAATACGTTCAAAATAATTTAAAACTTCGTGTCTGATTATCTGAACTTTTTTAAATCAATTACCTAATTTAAAAGTGAAATGTAATGGAATTTAAATTAATGGATTGATATCTTTCTTCTATTTGAGAGAAAAAAAAAAACGTTTCCTGATGATTTAGGTATGTGAATATATGCATTTCGAGCGGTAGAAAAAAATGGTATCAATTTTATCAGAACGCTGAAAACTTCAACACCATTAAAATATTCTCAGTTTTTATATTAATTTCTTATTTCAATGAAAACGTTCTAAAAATTGAATCCAGTTTAGAGGAACCAGGTCGGATGACAACTTTTAGCTCGAAAATCATTAGACACACGATTTTCAGGGTCTTCGAAATGACCTCCAAGAAGGGCTTGGAAAGAGTTTATTTTTTTGTTCTCTCTTAATTATGTTACTTTAATACGTAACTGTGCAGATATGCGAGTGAGCTCTCGTCTCGTAATGACTATTACCGGATTGTAGAATGCAAAGTGTGTGCCTGTAACCGGAGAAGCAGGCTTTCCCGAAGAGAATCCCCCGAAGCGTGGCGACCAAGGTAGAGGTCGAGGTACCCGGACGATTTCGCTCCAACTCGCCACTTTTCTTTTCTCTTTCTCTCCCTCTCTTTCTATCTCTTTTTCTCGTAACTCCTGCGAGACTCCACCTTCACCTTCTCTCGTCTCGATCTCTTCCTACACATCCTCATTTCTCTTCTTTTTTTCATGCTATTTTATTTTCTTCGCTTCCTTTTCTCGTTCAGACACTGCGGGATTTCTCCTCTATCGCACGCGCGTTGAGTTCTACTCCACGCGAGAGTGCTTCGTCTGTTCACCAACAACAATAAAGCCTCCCGTGATCACTCAAAGAACTTCTTTGATACAGTCGTGATGATCGGTTATGTAAAACGACAACGCGACGATTCGAATTATCCTCAATCTACCATTAGGTCAGTGCGTAACACGGAAAAATCTTTTAATAAATTAGAATTACTGTCACCGGACAAATGCGAATTATTTAATCTCTCATCGACTGCATTTACAAATTTGAAATGATATGCGCTTTCGTAAGCAAGCTGCTCGATCGAAATAATGACGTTTTCAGTTTTTCGTAAGTTTTGGATCGAAAATATATCAATGTACGAAAACGCGGAGGGAAAAAAACTTGGGCCATTTAAACCTGAACGTTATCACCAAAATTGAAAAACACGACAAATTACCATTTTTGGTCTTATTTTCACTTATTGCGAGGTTTTATAGTCGTTCTTTTATTTCTTACCGTTGCGAATCATTGCATAACGTTTTTTTTTTGGATTACCAGTTAAAAACTGAAGAAACACTTTCGAGTCAAAACCATTGTATCGATCGTGAAATTCGAGCCTCCTTAAAGAAATATAATTCTTGAAAATAAAATTCTTGCAACCTAAATTTCTCTTTACAGGAATTCAGAGCTCTCAAAGATTCATTCTCTGCAAATGAAAGAGAACAAGATTCTTACAAAGAATCAATTCTCAAGGATTAATACTTCTCGAAGAAGCAAAGAAATTTCTCTGACCGAGTTCAAGCCAAACTTTTACTTAATAAATTTGATAAGCTCGGTACAGCTGCGTTGCCTCTGAGACATATTCGCTTTCAGGGCTTCGGGAACCAGGTAAACCGAGCCTATTTATATCCTGATTTCTCTTTGGACAATTGCTCATCGCATCCTGCACCGAGGCAGCAGAGATATTATCCAGATCCATTGATCCTTCGTCATTTTTTTATTTGAATCGACAAATATTTGCTAGAGAATAGGTTCAAAATATTTGAAAAAAAAAATCGAATGCTGGAGAGTGAAATTCTTTTTTTTTCGACCAATTTTGAACTGTCGAGTACTTTTAGTGATTGAGCTAGTGATACAGAGCTAGTGACTTATGAATTTCGAAAGAAAGTGAATGTTTTCAAAATCTTTATTACGCTTTATGCCAAATGACGTAATAGTCGTTGATGGTTGAATTAAATGTTCCAGACGATGGAGAAACTTCAATTTTGATTCGTAAAGAAAAAAAGACGTGAATGATTTTTGTCACCAGGTGCACTGGAGAGTTAATAAGAAATTTCAAGAACAAATCAATCAAAACTCACGCGACTCGAACGTCGAAAAATATGCATAACCCTGTTCATGGTAAACATTTGTCTCCTTCTTGTATGCAAGAGTTGTAAACTAAATGAATTTGGCACCGCGGGTGATCCGCATGATATTCGTGAAAAAACGTTTATCACAAAAATAAATCTGTGGCCCCAAATCGCTTGTACGTTATCCAGCCTGAAAGAGAAAAAAAAACGACAATGGATTGTGACGCCATAGCCAGAGACAATTTCGTGTCTCTCATTTCACTCTTGTGTCCTGTTCTCCCCTCTTATTATTCGGGTTAACGCGATGTCTGAACTTTGAAAATTTCGAAAGTTTCTTTCAAGGGAGACTCGCGATATACGCTCGAAGGTGACACTACCTTGGTGACAATTCATCTATTTTATCGCTCGTAACCGATCATCCTTTATTCGCTCATGGTCTCGTTCCTCGAAATTTCCAAACAGCGAAAACGAAATAAACCTCTTCCACATTTTCGTTTACATCTTTTTTACGTCCCAAGGTACGTTAGTTTCTCTTTGTAATTTGATTTTTTTTGCCAGTCAAACCTTCCTTGAAGCTGCATTTTTTAATTTGCTTCAGGCCTGTCATTCGCTCGCGAGTTCTTTCTTTGCTCGATCACGCAGCCTCACTGAATTACCAATCCATCTCCTCAGATCGGGATCCTTGGAAAAATCTGCTCGCTTTTTCCGTGCCATTTTTTCTTTGGCTTCTGTTAAGGTCGATGAAAAATTTTCATGAATTTCCATAAATATGCTTTATGGCAAATTGTCTCATTCTGCAATTCTTAAGATTTACATTAAAACAGAAAAAAAAATGACGTTCAACCAAGGAGCTCGAAGAATCGAAAATTTACCAAACTTCCAGACGATTAAAAATTCGGTTTGTTGCCATGTGAAAAATGAAAAAATAGTGTGCACGTACCGAACCAAGAAAATTAACTTTTCTTCGTCCAGACTACTTGTATCGCCTGAGCGATCGTCAACGACACGTCCAAGATCGTTTTCGCCAACGTAGTCTTTCATTATCTTCATAATTGTTATAAAATGATATAAAAGTGGCTGTTGCTCGGGGCGATTCACGAATATAAGAGCGTAGGGAGCGTGCTATAGAGCGGGGCACGTACAGTACTCGTATATACGTAAAACGTTTAGATCCGAGCACGAAGATAGGTTAACCTTCGTCATAGCTTACCGAGCGCAACGCCGGTTCCCCTCCGGACGTTTGTACCTGATGGACGAGTATAAACGCACACGCACCGATCCTTGTATCTGTACGCATACAAATTATATGGAGTATTATATGCGAAATTCTTAGCACCGAGACCTTCACCCTCGCTGGTTTCATTACCGATTTTTTCTGCTACAAAACTTTTTCTGATCCCTCGCGTCAGCTGCTAATTAACAATTATTCTGCTGGAATCATTTGTAATGATGAAAAATATATAATGAAGAAAATAGTGACGATGAAATTACTCAATCCTAAATAAGCAATTTTTCTTATAAATAAAAAAATATTTTCATGGTTTGTAGTATTTTTAAGATTTTATTTTATTTCTGAATAATAATTTGCGTAATGATTCGGAATCTTGGAAATAAAATTTCGAATGACAATCCATTGCAGTCTGTTAATATCAAACACAAGTAATATTTTGTATCAAAACAAAACTCGTTTTAGAGACAGCACAGAAAAAAAGTAGTGAATCAAATAAGAAAGTGAAATCATACCGAAGCCTGAATGGTTCGAAGGCGTCGAAAGACGTCGTTGACGCCCTTGAATTATTAGTTTTTAAAAAAATTCTTACGTCTCTTTCCAGATTCAGTTAGCGAAGACCTGAAGGAGTTGCGAGCTCAGGTGTCACCAAAATATTCGATACCTAAATGGGAAAGAAGATCGTGGGATACCGATGAAAAGAAATAACGTAGGATTTTAACGATGCAGAATCCACAATCCTATCGGGTGAGTGTGTATTTTCTCCTACGTATGAATTTCGCTTGGAATGTCCCGTGGAAATTTGCGAGGGCGTTTAGCTGTAATGCATCGTACCTATATATAGAACAGTCCCGAGTTTCCCGGGTTTTACGCACAGCAACAGGCTGTTGCGAATGATATTTCTACGGCAAAATCATAAGAGCAGGATGACCTCTTTTGTTATAATATATTTTGCTTCTCACTCGGAGATCTTTCCACGCTGGTATGAAACTTTTGCCTGCACTTGGTTCCTGCATTCGCGCTACTGTTGCTCCCGCAACACTCGGCGTTAAGGTTTTAAAAAAGGTATAAAGAATAATGAAAACCTCATGTGCGTACGTATACACTCTTACAAGTATTGTACCGCGAAGATATATACGTACGAGGATTCGGATACGTGCGAGCATCCGTTCTGAGTTGAAGTCGAGACGAGCCCGAGTAGAGGGAAGAGCGAGGGATAGTAGTGTAGGTACTCCGCCCTAAAGTCGGAGTTTCTCCTCCCTATTCCTTGCATGCGTCCTTTAATACGAGAGTACGATGTATATAGTAGCTTTTGAGCATAAAACATGCTTATGGGCATCGCATAGGCTCACACGAGCTTCACCGCGAAGTTTCTCGTCCTTCGCCGTCTCTTTCTTCCACCGCCGGGTTGTGGACTCCACGACTGTATTCGTCCAGGAATGGTGGTGGTTGTGTGCTCGTCAAGGCAGCAACAGAGAAGTTTCCCTTTTGTTTCACTTTTTTTTCTCCACTTTATTTTTTTATTTTTTATTTTTTTTTTCATTCGTTTCTTTTTTAAATTATTTTTCGCATCAGCTCTTCGTGGTTTTCTTCGGACCCGTGAACGCGCACCGGCAGACACTCGTTTTGTCGTAAAATCCTTCCAAGGAGAATACAAGGGCGGTGAGCTCATCCTCTTTGCCTCCCTTTCATGTACAACATTTTCTACGTTTACGTTATATATGTTCATGCGTATATGTATGGACCTAAGTGTGGGTATTTGTAATGAGTTCCCCTCATCGTATGGGGATATTGTAAAGATAGGGACTGGCTGGCCAAACGATTTCAAGAAATTGCGAGAAATTATGAACTGCTTGTTCGACTAATTAGACGCTCGGGATTGCCGGACTTCCAGTGGAGCTTCCTCAGCGAGCTAATATTCTACCAGCTGTACTTCCGTTCATTTGACATTGATTTGATGCTCAATGAATAATCGTTATCTTTGGAATACTTGAAATCATGCACTACGGTATTATGGCGTCGTCATTGTGTCATTCAACGTCTGAAACGAACATCCTCATCATTATTCAGAAACAAGGATCGATAGAAGAGTAGGTTGCCTAGGAATGTTTGGAAACGATGTTTCATGTTTGTAATTAGGATTCGTTTGTGACATTGTAAAAATTCTGAAAAGCTTTTAATTAGGAATTCAGCTTGAACAGTTTCATTAAACTTGCTTATGATATTAATTGAATTGATGAAGAGTATCACATGTCATGAGAATCCAGTCAAGCTCATCTGATAACCTTCATTCACCTTTTTCGATTTCACATAAAAATACTTCATTTTCACGATCATGCAAGGTCAATGAACACGGCGGATGGTTGCGAATACAAAATTTATGCGATAACACGCAAACTACTATAATGTAAGAAATAGTATGGTATTGTCCACTTCCCCACGTGATTCCGATCCTGCTGTGTCAAAAAGTAACGATGCATAAATCCTCGAGCTCGACGCTACGCATTCGTATACACTTTCGTCGGAGATTTTTGTGCGCTTGTTCCGTGTCGCGTACCAAAGGTACACGTATATATTTAGTGTTACATACGTATTATACGGTATACGTCAATAGCATACCAGAACAAAACAGACCACTATACTGATTCTGTCGTGAAGGTCGTTAGCCTGATAATTGCGGAGACTTCCGTCGGGGCGATTAATCCCACGGGGTTAACGGCTTCGGGTTACGCGCCATATGGTAGAATGCGACAAGAAGAGTGTAAATTATTTTTTTTTTTTGCCAAGAATCGTGAATAATCAAGACCCCATTAAAACCATTTGATATCAATTTCTCGGTGGTTGATAAGAACAGTGATGGTATAGGAGGGTACAGATAATTTTCTTTTGTTTTCTGTCAATCGGATCCAGATCCTTTTTCAGTTGAAAATGAATGGAAAAAAGGTCATCCAACCTTAGAACTTCGGTCACCGAAGATCAGGATAATTTGAATAATTTTCTAGTTTGAAGGGAAACCACGAGGTGCAAGAAGATTGAGGACTCGAAGTGTCTCCATCTTCTAGTGGCTGGTAACGTGTATATAAGTCGTTACATATGGGCTACTTGACACTTGGCTGCACGTATATTCTCTCCGACGACGAGAGTCGACCCGTCAAGAGGGAAAGACAAGAAAGCGAGAAAGAGAGAAAGGGGAGAGAGAGAGAGAGAGAAAGAGAGAGGAGAAATGACTAACGACCTGTCGTCGTTTCACGCGCGTGATCGTGCCATCGTATGTGTACTCGTCTCTACCTTTCGCCTCTCCTCTTACTCTTGGTCTCTTTAGTCTCTCTGCTAGACTTATATTCTAACGGCGATCCACGAACTATTTTCTCTATGTTGTATCCCATAAACTCTCTTGGTGCCTCTTTTCCGAGACGTGCATACACTATCTGTTTTGCAGCTCCAAGATTTTATATATATGTATGCAATGCTAGTGTCGAGAGGACTCGAATAAGTATATATCACGATCACGACGAATCATATTCCTGTTTGAGAACGAGACTTGCTTGACAACTCATCACAGTCACATCTTCTACCATCCTATCTCTTTTCCATTTCTATTCCTTCGCGAAAGAGAATTTTGCTTTGAAAATCTGCCAACAGCAATCCACACGATCGCTCGACCGTTCAGGGCTGCCAGGGTTTTGTATGGTCTCCTCTTTCTGTCTCTCTTCTTTTTTTTTGTTCCTGTTGGAAATCGATCAGATTGAAAGATATGTAGACCTGGACAAACTAGCTCATATACCGTGATCGGATTTCGTGTGTGTGTGTGTGTGTTTTTTTTCTTCAATATATCCCATGAACGAGCGATGTCCATCAGAATGGAAGTCCTAATCATTTCAACTTTTACGAAAGTAACTTCACCGCAACTTATCTCCACAGTAGATTTGTCACTCCTTTTTATAAATCCATCTACGTTGCGTTGACCTTCTCTTAACCTGAACACCCCACACCTTTCCCGCTTTATCCCGATACATAATATTTTCTAGTTTCGATTCCTTACCGCCCTCAAGAAAAAAAGGATTGTTCAAACGGTACCTCCTGCTTGTCCACCTCACGTTCAAACGTGTTGCGCTTCTCTGATAGGGCATACGTGACGGAGATCATGCGCATTGATACAATTCGCCAGATCCTCACTGGGTACTTTAAGCACGTGTGTGCTCTCCTGCTGAGGGGAACTATACACAGATATATGGTACACCTTTCGGTGGAAACCGGTGATAGAGAACTTCCGGAGAACTTGCTCTAGCTCGACGTGTAAAATACTCGTAGATTATATACAACCTTCTTATCGGGATTAGAGTCAATCTCACTCGTTGCTCTGCAATATTCACCTGTATAAGACGGACGCAATCCTATCTTATCGTCTTTGAAATTGGAAGAACGCTAGGGCAGTTAATTTTTGCTACAAGCTTTCATTGCTTCCTTTTTCCGCAGAACTTTTTAGATTTAACGATTTCATTACAGAATATGATCGTCTTCGGATAGCCAACAATTTGTTGTTGGAACTCCAAAACATTTCTCGGTTAGGATCGAATTGTTGAGGAGAAAACAAATAGCTGGTTATAAATTTTTTACTCTTTGATAAAGTTTTCTTACTGACGTTGCCATTTAGCTAAATCGTTTGGCAATAGTTTCTTGTCAACGGGGCTCGATAGAGTTTCAAGGCCAATCACAAATGCCAGATTCTGTCTTGAAGCACAGATTTCCAGGGCATATGAATGGATGTTTGACAAAACTTCCCGTGGCGTCAGAAACACATTTGAAAAACTGATGGCAGTTATTAGGATCTGGGAAGGATCCAGCGGCCTTGCACTCTGTATCGTTGTCAGAAGATGAAGGGATTTCGGGTTCCTTGACTGGCGTAGGTGTTTCTTCATCGGTGGATTCTTGCGGCGATTCAACTTGAGGGTCGGTGACTGCCTTTCCATTACGAAGAACGTGATTAAGAGTCTTGAGGAGGGGGTATTTGTCACCGCAATTGCCCTTGAAATCGTCAGTTTCGATGGACCATACCATCGCACCACCTAGACCCATTTTGTTCACGAACTCGGCCTTCTCTTTTATGGACCTGTTGTTTGGAATTGGAGACATTAAATTCTGTTCTTTCGTATAGAATTTTTTAATGCGTCTAGTTGACAAATTCCTTCTGTCATGCGCTGCTTCTTGTTATCATCATTAGCAGTGCAGCAAGTGGCCATACTTACTTGACATTGTCGTAGCTAACCCATTGGTTCCCATTGTAAGCGTAAGGCACCCTTCTCTCCTCGTCGAATTTGACATGCCATCCACCTTTGCTTATCGATTCACAAATTTCGTTGAATCCGAGAAGACCGCCCTCGCGAGTGTAAGGTCCAGTGGTTCCCGGTCCTGATGAAACGGAATCAACTGCGTTGCTACCAGGATTGATTGTGAATGATCGACCATACATGGGCGTGCCAAGAATCAATTTCTCTTTGGGTGTTCCTTGCGATAGCCAATATTTGACAATGACATCCTGGGAATAAGCATTATAAAAAGCTATTTAGTATTTCGATATTTACATGATGATGGGTCGTATGATCATAACAATTTTTTTTGGGTGCACTGACGATATTTCGTTTGGCAGCATCGCCACTTTCGGAAGAGGAAGAATACAGGGCTGCATTCATTCCAGTCTTGGAGTCCCAATGACCGTGGAGGTCATACGCCATCAGATTGACGAAATGAAGATATTTCGAGATTTCACGAATGTTGTAAGACTTTGAAGCCGAAGATTCAGCAGCCGCGACTGCTGCACTGAGCAGTAAATTTTCACGATCGAAAGCTGTTCGCAATTCCTTCAGCAGAGCTACAAAGTTGTTCACATCTTCAGGCCTGGCGCCTTCGCGTTGGGCCGGATATTCCCAATCCATATCCAAACCGTTGAAGTCATATTTCTTGATGAACGCAACAACGTTTTTTACGAATGCTGCGCGTGAACTCGGACTGGCTGCCATTTGCGAAAAACCTGTAGATCCTTCGTTCCAACCACCAATCGCCACCATCGTTTTGAGCTCTGGATTTTTATTTCTCAATCCATTAAAACGACTATAACCATTCCTGTTCAAATCTAATTCTGAATCGAGAATTTTCACGTCGTTGTTAGCAACCCCGACGAAGCTGTACATCAAATGAGTACACAGACTTGTATCGATGTCTTCTATGTTGAATTTTCCATTTCCTGGACGATATGCAGACCAAGTTCCAAGGTAACAGACGATTTTCTCTGGAAACAAGTATTGTTCAATCATTTAAACTCTTCCAAACCTTCGGAGGATTCGGTGGATCAGTGGCAAGTCCTTACTGTTGTTTGATGCACAAGTGACCGCAATCAACCCGGCGAAAGTTAATAATAGTACGAAACGCATCTGGAAAAAAGAGCTTTTGTTACACTGACTCATGTCCGCACATGAAAAATGAAGTCTTACCTTTTGACAGAGATTATCGCTGCTACGATTCCAGCGGGAATATCATTCTGTCAAACGAACGCCGAAGCATTTATAGCTGGATTGTTGTCAGTTCAATAATGATGTATTAAGTAAATCGAATGTTCAACAATGTCATAAATATTAGCAGGTGTCATTAATTTATAGGGATAGTTGATGAAATGCCCCGTATATTATGTTATTTCACTCAGGTCAGATTAATGGTCTCTTTGAGGTACAATCTTGGGTTTCATCGATGAGTTGGGCTGAATTTTTTCGTTTGACGTTTGGTCGATACTCAGGTATCACTGGTAGAATATTTATCAATAAGAATGTGTTATTATACTTTTCTTTAATTGGCTGATGAGGTAGCAGAAATAAAATGTACTGTAAAATTCTATTTAAGATAGAGCACATTTTTGGATTAATCATATTCGACATCTGTTATCCAATTTTCAGTAAACAATCAAGGAAAAATATTAAAAATGGGTAGCGAATCGTTGATGATTGTCAGTTCTGTGGTTGCGTTGCTCCAATGAAACGATGATTTAGAAAAATAAAAAAGTGCTATAAAGCTAGAATTCTAGTGTTTTTCACCTTAGTTATATTTTAATTCAATTTCGTGTATTTCTTACACGTGTTATTTTGCCTAAAAATATTTCGTACAAATACATATATTTTGGTCATTGATAAATGATGTTCAATTCTTTTTGGATGACTGGGTAATCGATGATGTACTGTATTAACAATGTATCATTCGTGTCCAGTCGAGACAACCAGGTGGTACGAATGTCATTTGTAGATAAGAAAGCGCTGCAACATTGCGCAATTACATTGAATAAATTGCGCAAGCCTTCACATCTACGATTTATGCTAGCAAATAGCGCTTATGTCGTTATTATTTGTTCGTTAAATAACAAAAAAATACAATAAATTTAGTTGGGCGTTTTTATTATTCAATTTTCATAGCACGTTTCTCGATAGCATGAATTTTGTGGTTCGAATTCCAAATCAGCTTCAATTAACGTTTATTTTTTAATCTCAAATATATTTATATACATAATTAAATTGAACCTGAAGAAATCGATGACATAGGTAAGACACACTGTGACAACGAAAAAAGGAAATATTCGTATAAAGATACCAGTTTAAGGAGAATTAAAGTCCACATGCGACAACTACTGGTCCAGCCACTTTAGGGCTAGTGAGCCAATAATCATAAACATGATTGTCCAACATTCCTGAAGGTCATATTGTTTATCGCTCCATAAGTCGAGGACGCGCTGCCCAAGGAACTTTGTTCGTACATTCAAGTTAGGCTCGTTAATTTTCTAACTTGTTTTCTCAGATGCGATAGCTCGTAATGTCGTAGACAAACGGTGCTGAGTAATGAAACGTAAAATGTTCTTACATTGTGTAGCATTGTAAGAAGAGATATTTACGTGGCTCGAAAGCCATGGCACTCGTATAAAAGCTTCGAGTACGCCTATAAAGCCTATCTCTAGTCTACATACTTGGCAAAAATTCTCTTGCAAAGACAATTACGACGATTCTTCGTCTTCTTAATTGCTAGTCCGAAGATTCAGAGCTAGAAACTTCGAAGGCGAGGCTTCATTCCCTGCAAATTTGACAGATTAATTGTCTTCCAATTCAATCGAATGCTCATTTCATTCCGTTATCAACCCCCGAATGCGTCATTCTGCTATTCGATAGTTAAAAAAAAAAAACATTCGTGAGATATTCGATCGTTTTGAATTTAGCACTTTTTAATTATGACCCATCTCTTTTCTTACAAATTTTGTATTCTCTAATACTTTTTCCTACTCACTAAAAATAATATCGATTGACTTATTCTATAAAGAAACAGAAAATAATAAGTTACCTGGTTTTTGTGAATTTTGTGAAAAAACATGCAATTGTTGGTCGAGATATACAAGTTCTTAGATACACGGTGCCGGTCAAAGATACTTAATTAAAATTCTCTCAGTAAGATACTACACCATGAAGAATTTTAAAGCTACTCGTCCTTGGCTCTTTTCCATGTCATTATCCTATAAAAGTAAAGGAAAAAGGATTGTCGCATGATCATTTTAATATTCTTTTTATAAGTTTTTTAATATTTTTTCACTCATGGTATTTCTTGCATTACATCGAGAACTGTGCTGGAAAGTCCTGGTTAGTATATTAATCCAAGCGTGCAAATTCACCGTGAATCGCTTTTGCGCCATTGCGCGGCGAGTGCGGACGTCCCATATATACGACTGGGGCGCGTTATAACTATACGTGAATGGGCATTTGCTCGTCGGCGAATAGTCTATGTATAGAAAAAAAGAAAGGGGTCCTAGCGGGGGAATAAGGAGAGTACAGGATCACAGGGCATCCTTGGGCATAAATTGAGACACCGGGGAATCTAGTTAAAGCAGGATGTTGTCGGCGCGAACAGAGTTAAAATCCACATTCAGAGAGACAGAGAAAGAGAGAGAGAGAGAGGGGTTCGCGTGCACGCGCCTCGCGCAATATACGTCGTAAACATTTACGGTGTTGCGTGCAAGGGCATATCGGTATATTGGGTCCTTCTCCCTTTCCTCTCTAGTTCCAACCGTCTTTATAATTTCCTTTATTTTTAATCGAATGAAAAGATGTTGGCACTCAGCTGGACCAAGTTCATTCGTTTTTCTCTTTTTCCTTCGCACGATGGTCTTCTGAGTTTCGTTCAAAGGGACCTTTGTCTAAGGAACACTATGGTTTCTTTCTACGAAATTTTACGAGCTGTAGTAGAGTTGAATAATGCAGGAACCGATGCTACGAGATGAGAGCCTGGATCCAAGTCAGTGACTTCGGGCTCATTGTCCTCCTCAGACGGGCGATGAGCCCGAGATGAGCCTGGGTAAAAAAGAAATGATTCTCATTTGAGATATGTCTATTGAGAGCTTTAATAATTGTCATTGGAGACTGTAAATGATCGGGGATGAATCGACATCTCGCGTACCATGTTTGCCATCTTTTTTTTTAACGTCCTTTTGGAGCTTGGGCGATTTGTCTCGAGGGCCTACTGCTGTATCGTTGAGATTTTAAACGAAACGAAATATTCAAAATATTCGTGTGGGCGTTGCACGTATATTGCGAAGATTGCGAATGGGTGTGGGTCCACTGTAGATGTCCAGAGCCTCTGGGCCCTTCGGATCCCTCGTTTTTCATCCTTGCTTCATTCTCCTCTGCCCCTCAACCCCCATCCTCTCACTTGCTCTCTCTCTCTCTCTCTCTCCTCTCTCTTTCTCTGTCTCTCATTCTTCTGGTCTTTCATTGGAAGAATTTGAGAAAGATGAGTATCGGGAGGGGAGTGAGGATCCTGTCTGAGAAAGGTGGGTCCTATCCGATGGATGATAGGATGACTTGTAAAAGCATATATAATAATGTGATATAGGAATGAAACGTAGCAGAGATCTCACGAGATCCGAGTATAGATTTCTGCAAAAATTCGTAGGAGGCAAGGAAGCTCATCTTCACATAAGTTCTTTCCTTTCAATCATCTTCGTCGCAAGTGTACAGGGATCGAAATTCTGGTATCTGTACAAATGCTATTTCGAATTTCTTTCCGTATCATTTTTCATATATTTTTTAAATATTAGCGAGCTTCGTAGAGGCGGTTTTTTTTATCTTGATCATATTCATCGGTTTTGGAAATGCTAAACGTCGAGAAAATGAAGTGGTTCGCTGGATGTGAAAAAATTTGAATTTTTTTCCTCACCCGGGGTACGTTGAATATATTTTTCCGGCAAAAAAATTTTGCGACGGTATGAAATAGACAGTGAGACCGAGCTCGTTATATGGTGAGCAAGAGGGCAGCGACCTCTGCCTGCTGTTTTCTGCGCCAATGCCCCTCTTTGGATCCACTATAAGAAAGCGAAGAGTGGAAGAGAGAAAGAGAGAGAGGTAGGCTGCGTCCAGTTTACAGAGAACACTTACGAGGGCAGCTCCCGCGCACGATGTACGAAAAAGGGCCTCTTCAAAATGGAAGCATTGTTTTTTTATGCCATGCACATTTATTCTCTGTTACAAAATCGTTTCACGATTTTCTTCATATTTTTACGAATTTCAGCACACACAAATTTACATTTTTACAATTGTGCCATTGCTTCTTACTTCCTAAGAGATAAAAGCGTTTTATAAAAATGTAATTTTAGAAATTAATGACATGAACACACATTTATGCCCAAAACTACGATATTTGCCTCAAATTTTCGGTACTTTCGTTGATAACGGAAGTGAAACATGATTTCTAGGTTTCAGTAAAACGCAATCGTATCTCATTGCTACTGATTAAAAATGAATGACACGATAATTATTTTTTTTCTAGACGATGTTGCTGAGAAGAGCAACATTTGAGATATCGATAAAACAAATTTTTAAACTTCAAATTAAAGTGAAAAAATGAGGCAGCGAATTTTGGTAAAATTTAGTGATGTTTGACTTTTAGAGAATCGACGTTATCCATGTTTGTAGCGGCAGATGTCAGCTTATGGAAAATTCTGCTACATATATCCAGGTAGCTTGGTATAAAATAAACTGACGGGAGAATCCGAAGGAGGTGGCGCGCGCGGGCGAGTTCCACGACCGCATTTCGGGACACTCCTCTGTTCGCGGTAACGAACAGAGACGAAGCATACAAAGTCAGGATACGTTTTATCTCTCTCGTTCTTTTGTAAATTTTTTATTTCTTTCTTTCCACGTACTGTGTTACTCCTTTTACTTGGTACACTCTTCTTTTACCGTGAGTACCGTGAGGGGGCAGCAAAAGCAGCAACGGGTGAGAGATAAAGGCAGATAGAGAGAGAGAGAGAGAGAGAGAGAGAGAAAGAGTGAAAGGAGAGTAAAAAGGAGAGAAGGAGAGCGAGACTCAGCCGCCGATGCTGCCGCCTCGCGTCCTTGGTCCGTGTCAGTGGCATAGACCATACAGGGCCCGTTCAAGGTCGAGCCAAGAGTCTCTCAAGCAAGCAACGGGAGAAAGAGAGAGAGAAAGCATTGCGGGAAGAACTCGCGACTGTTGCTGGGTTTCTTGGTGCTGCGGTCTCAAGAGAGCGGAGTATGGGCCCGCAGCCTCACGATTCAACGACGTTGGTGAAGACGACGACGTCGTCGGACGTCCTGGAGTACACTTCAGAGGACCCACAGAGTGTCATCCTATACCCGTGGGCCTCTGAAGTTTGTTCTCTCTCTCTCTCTCTCCCTTTTTTCTTCTTTCTCTCTTACTGTCCGTTTCTCTTTCCGTTTCGCCACACTGCTGCCCCTCCCTTGTTCAAGGCACATTAATTCGAGTTATGTATACACTCCGCGATTCTCCGCGATCCAATGTGCCTCGTGTTCTTTCTTATAACGCACGCAAGCCTACACCACTTGTTGTATAGTGCTTTTTCCTTTTTTTTTCATCGCGGTTTTCCTTAGTCTCTGCCTTTCTTTTTCTTCCTCGGTCAGATCTTGACTTTTTCCGACGTTATTTTTTACATTGTTACTTGGTTTCTCCTTTTTATATGATATACGCTCTCGTTTTTTCGTCCACATCAGTCTATCGAACTCTCGGCCTCTTCCAAGTTTCATGACAGAGGTGTAAACGTCATCGAACGCCACGTACCAAGTCTCGATTTTTATCACCGTTGAATTGAACTCCAGAAGACCTCTCTTCACAGCTTGCAATGGGAACTGTTTACATGACCGATTTCTCTAATCTTTTTCTGATTCAATGCTTAATGTCTCCTATTCTCGTTTTTCTTTCGATATTTCTCCTTTCATTTCACTCTCATCGTTCTCTTCGGAACTACCAGAATTTTATGTGGAAGTAAAAATAATCTCTCTTTTTCCTTTAATTCGTATCTTTCCTCGATTCCATAAGTCCACTACGAAAACCGGAATTACTTTCCCGAATAAACAAACGCAAATCCTTTACTTTCGGTTTCGTTTGATCTTTGATAAATCAGCTGGAATCAATCCGAAAGGAAATCAGATAAAGAATGATTGAGCAAGAATTTATTTCCAATGTCGTGCCTGAAAACCACATTTAAATAATGCCCAATAATGATAACTGTGAAGTATTGAGTTGGACGCGTGGCACTTCATTGGATGTCCGAATAATTGATCTCTGACGATGATCGAGCATTTTTGGTAATCGTCAGATTGATCTTATTCGATTGTCCATTGAAGATCGAGTGAGATTGTCGTGTATACTTAGGAAGGTATCTAAAAGTCTGCATACGTTTTTTACATGAAGCAATGTAGGGACGATGAATGAAAAATCGATTTCGATGGCGTCTGGCCTTTGGTCAAGCAAGATGATATTCACTCCTTGTCGGTGTCGGCTTTTTTTCTCGGTGTAATTTTGTACGTCCAGTAACACCATTTGCTGGGCTAATGTTAGTTTTTTTTTGTAGTTTTTCCATTCCTAACGTTTTCATAATGGAACGTTCCGAGTAAGAGTTTTCAAGAAATCAATCCGGGATTCTTTAATTTCAATTACGATTTCTGATGAACATGCAACGCTGAATCAAGTGGCTCGACGCCAAGTATTGACAAAAGATAAAAATAGAAACTCTTTGAACTTTCTCAATACGCCAACAATTTTTCAATTGAAGCTCATAAGTTAAGCTGATCGAGTAACATGATGAATTTACCTGGTGACACATAAGAACCGAGTAGTCGAGTGCTGGGTCCGCTTTGGAACAACGAGCAGGCAAATGCGCTGTGACTATCCACTACACATTAATATTAATTAGAATGAGTGAATTAATAAGTCTGCTCATGTGCGTCCGGGTATCGCAAAGAAGAAAGAAATAGAGAAAGAAAGAGCGAGAGGGGGGGGGGGGAAGAAAGATAGACTTTCGTGTGAACATGACCTCAGGAGTTCTTCTTCTCCTTTTTTATCTTCTTCTTCCACCCCCTCTTCCGTATATAATGCCAAGTACCATCACGTACCAATGTGCAGAAAGAGAAAAGAGAGAGAGAGAGAGAGAGAGAGTGAGAGAGAAAAAGAGAGGGAGGAGATAAAGAATCCGTAATACGCATATGTACGAAGGATTGTACCTTCGGTAGGTACAGTAGAGTTACTATATAATGGATATACGGTATAATGTAGAAAGGTTAAGGTGAGTTGTGTGTTACACATGCGTATCACAGTAGAATCTCAAATAATTGCGGAATTTCTTGACGAGGCGGAGATAAAAAAAACTGCATCGCCCCCGCTCGCCTGATTCAATGTCGACTGGAGTATGAGCAGCTATATAGGGTGGTCAGAAGTTGTACTTAGATTCAATTTGAAGCCCAACCGAGTGGCTTTGATGAGAGATGTCTTTAGCCATTGGTAGCCGTAGATTGATCAATTAGTGTGTAAATTAGTTGTCCATTGCGGCGTGGGGATGAAGCGTGATCCCCCATTTCAATATTTCTTCAACGACCATGGGGATCCCTGCCATTGACGAGTATCTGATCAACAGAGTGCGTCTAAAAAATTAAAACAAGATTTATCTCTTCGGGATTCGGCAATGACGAGTTTGTCCTGACGATTGCGAATAAGGCCACCCGGTATATCTATATTCATGCGATGGTAGATATAGCAGATAGAAAAAAAGAGGCCTCTACTGAGATTAACTGTCGCGAGGGTTCACGAGTCTCAATTACCGTTGCTTCGCGACATATTTTCCGGGAAAAGCTTCAATCCATCTCACTTGGTCGCTGCGCCAGTGTGTCCCTGGTTCTTCGATGATGTCGCTTATCCAATGATTGTACAAATATCATTAATGCTAATGCTGCCAAGAGATTTTTGACCAAGTCCTCTGCCCTCGATCGAAATACATTTCACTCTTGATTACATGTAACGCGCGACATGAATTCTCGAGTCCTGATGCCATGCACCATATTCGGCACCACATTTATAGCCTTTCAAAAGACTTACTTAGCCATCATCCTGAAGATTTATCATCAATTTTCACTGTATGAAATCGTGTAATGGAAACTTTACAAACGGACTACACGTTGAGATTGTGTCGTTTAATAATAGGTCGCCAGGACCTTTCAAAGCATATAGATACATGGAAGCACTTCATATTTATTAAATATAACTTTAATATACGTTTCACGACGTTACCCTGTCAAGCTCAGGCCTTATAGAGGCGCGGTAGCGTATAGAATAACCCTGTCAGAGCCTTGGCCAAATCCCGTTCTAAATGTTAATGCGTTTATATAGTATTACGTTATGATTCATATGTATACTAGAGTAAGAAGTACATACATATTTGTCTTGTTGGCTCGACGTAACTTTATTATTCATTATTAAATATTCAGCGTGCAACAGCCTAAGTCACTGCGACCGTTGCTTCTGTACTCCACTAGTGTGTCTCATATTCCTTCCATACACATCGAGAATACACATACAAATAAACACGAATGTAAATATATTTATATATAATATAACAACATTCATGTATGAATGTATTACTTACGGAAGTGCAAAGAGCGAGCGCGACGCAGGCTGGCGTTGAATGATTCAGGGCATGCTGGGTCGGTAACTCGACGTACGTGCTCGCACGTGGACCCGTGTTACTATTACCAACAGTACTATGTATACCATCAAGTACTGTAATATACATAAAGGGTGGTTAGGTGTGTACCTCTTTCCTATCGCAAAGTACACGCATATCTATATATGTAAAGCCTTTCTCTCTCTCTCTTTTTCTCTCTCACCGCGCGACCGCCACTCGTTCGTGTCTCATTATGACGTGCCGTTATATCCAAGAAGACCTCATACAACGATTAATCCAACCTGGTATGGGCCCCCTCGGTCACAGCCAAGTGTATATATACGTGAACGGTCCGAGCGACGTCACGGAGGTCAAGGAGGTTGTGGGCTCCTCTCGCTCGCCGAGGTCCTTATTCTCTTTCGACTGGAAGCATCGTGAACAGTTCTTTGGACTCTCATGCAACAGGCATATATAGACACACACGAGGAACGATAGTCTTCGGGCGGCATAGCAGCATTTTTGCCTTTCCACCTCGCGATCCTCCAAGGTTCAATGTCAAGTTCAGGTTCGAGTTCAGGGATGAAATTCTCGTAGGGCACATAATAATAATCCCTCTCGGAGCTATCTATCGGTATAATTACGTATAATCGACAGTACCTAGTTCCATCTCTCTCGCACCAATTAAACTACCTGAGATAAAATACCGCGAGTATGGCATCAGTCTTCCGATAGTCTTCGGGTTCGCTATCGACACAGGAGGGCGCAGATACCACTGAGGGCCCTCTGCCAGAAGACTCACGGCATTTTAAGCATCGGGTGGGAAAGTGCAGAGTCTCTTATATACGTCCGTTTTGGTAAAACAATTTTAAATCTAATCGCGGTCCGATCACGCATGTGTGTTCATGTCTGTACGGATGTGCGAGCATCGGGAATATAAACCGTGAAGCTATCTTGGCGCAGTGTGATTTCATGCTGTCCGTCAATCATCAAAGGTTCCGCGTTCCAAACTCGCACGTGCTTAACTCCGTGTTACTCTCCTACTCGTATGCACTTTACGTTCTCGTGTTTGTAAGATTGTCCATGGCAATGCAATCCCTACATTTCCTGTGTATCTCGCGGTGGCGTGACTACGTTCGTGTGTCTCCAATGTGCCTGTATGTGCTTCTACTAATGTATTAGTGGCAGGCGAACGAGCGCGCGCCCGCGCGCTGCCTTTAGCTGATCGCATACCACGGACTCTCGAGTAGTCACATCAGAGAGAGAGTCGTTTGTTAACCAGCTGCGGGACACCAGTAGTCCGAAGTACCAGGAGGTAGTATAGTATTTTATACTATTTACATAGTATGCCAAGATCGGCGAACGCATACCACCGATCTTTGTTTTCTCTCTCACACTCCCTATATCCCTCGCCGTTTCATTCTCAGTTAACAGAAGAAAATACTGTAACACAGTTAGTATATATACGCTTGAAGTGTATTCCGATACTCTCTTTGCTCTTAGATCACATGCGGGGTTTTGTTCATTGGTGGAACAGCGATGGGTGTCGCGCTTGCTGCTCAAAGCAAGCGCAAAAGAGCATTTGCCGGCGCTTTGTATACACCCGGGCGCGAATATCCTCCTTGCATCGTTTTCCTTATTTGCAGGGGTCCCCGAGGCTTTGAGTAAGACGCTAAATCCGCTGAAATGTCTCTGAATCCAGCTACTGTCGCCGTTTCTTTTGTCTGACTTTTAATACTATACGATTTTATCCCACGTGTACGTAACGTCGAGAAAACTTGTAAGGAGTGTCTCGCAACAAGAGCCTCGGATGGAAGTGATCCTGGTGAATTATCACGGAGAACGATTTACCAATGAAATGATCCGGGATAATCATCCACTTCGAAACTGCTTGAAACCCCGTCAGATTGGAATTTACGATTCATTGTAAACGAGACATTAAAGTGTGGTTTATCGGTGTGGTCTTGAAAATCTTATGGCCTTGCGACATACTTCTTAATATTTTTCAAATTATTCCTCATGGTGTGGTGGTTCGAAATATTTATTCTCTGGAATAATATTTTGAAATTAATCGTTCAACGGCCATTGCAACATAGTATCATTGGATAGCATATCGATGGCGCACAAATTACAGGCAGAAATATTATAACTACTACTCTCAGCTAATTTTACGTGTCAATTATAATTGAAGTGATAAATTCTAACGGTTTTACATTTATTTTACGGTATATATGGTGATTGGGGATCGAGCTGTATGATTCTACGATGTAACATCGAGGACTTTTTCAATCGTTGAATGATTTATCGATTGTTTCTAGCTCTCATACATTTATGAAGTAGCTGCAACAATTAATGATGCATTTAATGTATAATAGGATGATGGGCGGTTGTAATCTTGGGTTCTTGCTCATGATATCGTATCCACACCGTTGCAAACGTTTAATATCGACTTGTTCGAACCGGACAGCGTAGAGCTCCAACGAGTTTCAACATTTTTTTTTTTTTTTCATTGAATAGAACAAAAAATACAAGAGATACGGAAAGAAAGAGAGGAAAAGAGAAACATATCGACTTAATGATTCAACTCACAAATCGTTTCGTGCGTAACTCGGAAAACATGGGTATACAAGAAGAATCTTCTTTCTCTCTCTCACTCTTATACCCTCTTGACGTATCTACCGCGCTTGATTCTTCTGGTTGCTCGGTTCCAGCTTATACATAGTATATAATATATAAGTACAACAGCAAAAGAGCCAGAAAAAAGATACAGTAGCCAGGGAGAAACTGCGAGAGGTCCCTGCGGAGCGCGCTTCCCTCTTCTCTCCTGCATATAGAAACCAGGACGGTAGAGTTCTCTACCCGTGTTACGATCGCTGCGAGAAACGAACTTGCTCCCAACGAGTTACACAGAGTCCTTGAACACCGAGTTAGCTTATTCGCTCTCTTTCTGTTACCGAACTCCTTCTTCTCTCCTTTACCGATATGTTCGTTCACTCGTGTTCATGCACTTTATGGCTACTATATATGAGCATATAACACCCCACAGGCTCATCGAAAGCAAAGATACTTATATTCAAGCTTCGGACGATTCTTCTTTTTCTTCGAAGCCTTAAACGAGGCAACTCGTCAGTGATGATGAAAACGATTACACACGTACGTATTTCGATTATTATCGGCGCGGGACAAATGAGGGAAAAAGGGAGAGAGAGAAAGAGTCTCGATTATAGATGCATCAGCGGGCGATGGGTCGTACAGCATCATAATCAATTCCCTCTTTCGTTCTCTGTCCACCACGTCATAATAGATTATTATGAGGATTTACACGATCGTTTCGTTCGTTTCTTTTCCAAAAGAAGAAAAAAATTATTTTGCCTAAGTGGCTTCAGGGATTATAAAATGATCGATGTTTCGTGTCGATGTGGTCTGGTAGGAGCTATCGAGGAGTTAAATGAATTTTGTTGGATATCGAGAAGCTCCGTTATTACATCTGAAATTTCTTTTTCGACTATTTTTATTTTACATTTCGCATCCATTTTGTTACAGACGTTTCCTTCTTATATACTAAGCGTTGAAGCACAAAACAAACGAACCAAAAATTATAATGACCTAAAAATAAGACTTTTTCTGCAGGTTGATTTCAATTTTGGTGTAAAGACGGAACCTTCAAGACTCGAACCGTGAAGACTCCGAACTCGCGTGAAATTTAAAAATATGAAAATTATTTTTCCCTTATTTTAGTTGAGTACCGGATGAGCTTCCTTGGTCTTTCACTACGAATATGATTACAGCAGGATGAAAAAAGTTGACTCTGAAAACGAAAGGAAGTGAGAGTGAGAGGAAGAGGTGATACCAAGATGTTGGTGGACTGGGGGGAGCGATGCGATGTGCAGTTTGAGGCTCACTGATGTGAATAGAGGGAGAGTGAAAGATCGAGAATTAGAGAGGATAAGTCAAGGCAAGGAGATAATGAAAAAAGAGAGAAACCTGGCACCTTTGACCAGTAAAATGTTCTTCGAATGAAAGGTGCTAGAGTTCGTGAAGCAGGATAGAAACCGAAACGTTCTTCGCATCGTCGAAGCGCGAGTTCCTCCAACTTTGTATACGTATATACATACTTAGGTATACACGGTGGCCTATACAAAAGTGAGAAAAAAAATCAAATGTAATCGAAGACAGAAATTCTGGTTGAAAATACTTTTCTAATCGAGTCCTCATTGGATCATGTACTTGGTTACTGAAATTATATCTTGAGACTTCGAATAACCCCGTTGAATGATCAGATTCGGACACTAGGATCGAACTCGAACTCGAGCATCTGAGTCAGGACACCCTGTACATACATATGATCGTCGGACATAAGATCGCCAGGAGGTCCAAGCGTACCTAGTTGTCTGTATATTCATATAGCTCGTAGTATGTGCACTCGTGGTTGAGCTGGCGTCGTCGCGTCGCGTACTCTTCTCAAGCCACTGCAAGGTCTCTCGTTCTCTCTCATAGTGTGCATCAGTGAGAGCAGGCCTCTAAGAGAGAGAGAGAGAGAGAGAGAGAGAGAGAAAGCGATAAAGGTGGTTGAGAATGAGAAGAGAAGACAGGCGAGATGGCCGGCGCGGTTGCTCTATCCCTCTTGGTGCTCGCGGGGGAGGAAAGGTTTACTCTCTCGTAGAAGAGGAGCAGGAAGGTGCTGGATACATCAGTGGGCGCCTTCACGCTGCCGTCAAGTAGTTATATTTAGATTCAACCCGCCGGTTTTCTCTCCTCTTCTTCTTACTCCCCTTTCTTCTTAATCTTCGTCTCTTCTAGGATCTTCTCTTTCCTCTTCCTTCGTGTCTTTCCATTCTCGTGTCCGTGCGCTTCTTGTTTTACATAGAAGACTATATAGCTCGTACAACCTCCACCAGTCAGCCTCAATCTCGCCCAACAGGATTTTGCGGATACGCGTCAGGAGATCGTACACTCTCGATCGTGCACTGGACTCGCTCTCATTATTCTCACAGGTGTGAGATCTATTCAACGAGACCTATAATTCGTCAAGTACACTTACAGTCACACACATATATATATCGTCTATATATATATACAAGTTTTACTCCACTTGTGGTCGCGAGGATCGAATAATTAGTTAAATGTCACTTTCTCATTCGGCAAAAACGTCGATAATTGCGTAAATTAGCACAGCTATGTTATTTCGTAGAGCATGATTATCGCGATATCATCGATCTTCCAACGCTCTCAATTAATGCAGATTTGACGCGATCGATTACCGAGTACGAGTGTAGAGACGTGTTCAATTGAGCTCTGCAAGTATCCTTCTTGATTCACTCGCTTAGGTCCATTGCGCATCAGCTGATGATAGTTATTTTTTAATTCATTCGTTTATGCAAAAGAAGCAAGAGAGAAAAGAAGAAAGAGAGAGAGAGAGGGGGGGGGGGGAGAGTAGATTTTAATGGGAAGTGTAGCATAAAGATATAAGAAAGATTAATAGATAAAGAGATCGGCGAGAGAATGAGAGTCAGCGAAGCAGAGAATAGGAGGAAGAGATCCTCGTTAAACAGACCCGTGATTTTACCACCTTTCTTTTTCTCTTTCTTTCGCTCTCTCTCTCTCTCTCTCTCTCTCTCTTACTCTTTCTCCCTCTTTCTATTCGCCTATAAAAGTATTTATTTGCCGTCGCTCTCTAGCTCAGTCCAGCGTGGAGGCGCGACTGGGTTACCAGTGATAGCGTTAACTCATCGTCATCCTCCGAGGAATCTCATCTCTCGTTTACCTGTGCCAGCAGAGCAGCAGCAGCAGCCTACTATATACACACAGCTGCACTACTACTAGGTAGTACCCGGTCGCGCAACCGCGTGCTTAGCAATAAGTCAAAATCCTCACTCGGCAGCTTTATATATGCAGCATATCTTACACGCTCGTTGATGCATTTATCGCACGCTCTTTTCCCTCGCGTCTACAGTTACCGCGGAAAATAAAGCGTCCACTATCTCACGGAAACGCGTGTATACTTCACATTTGAAAAAAAAAAAACAAAAAAAAATTAATTGCAACAGCTAGTACGATTAATATAATTTTTATTAAAATTTCACTGAATTTATCACACTATTTAAAAATTATTTTTATTAAATCATCGAAGTTTTCAGTAAGATTGTGCAATACAGATTTTCTTATCAAGAGACTCGGTAGAGCCTCGGGACAAGTACATTGACAGCTCTGTCGTCTGCTGGCTCGAGGCTCGCCGAGACTATACTTTCTCTGAATAAAACGATTCGCAGTAGTGGGGGTAAATTTGGCATGTCATTTCGAATAATAAACTATTCTGTACTCGAATGAAGTCGAGTTAAAAATAAATTATCTAGAATTTCATCCGAATTCTTTCTTTTGCTTGTTTCCATTCGTTCAGCTACTTCCATCCAACAAATAGTCAAATCTATAATAAATTAAAAAGCTTCTGGGTGACCAAATCTTTCTCTTCTTTTGTAAGTGTCAAAGGATAGTTGGTGAAGTGGTTAATCAGTAGGCTGTTACTTCACATTCATCTAGATTCTTCTCTTCTGACTCTTCTGACTCTTCTGAATGAAGAACGCGAAAAATCGTCGATTTTCTTGGTCTCTTTCTTCTTTCTCTTTTCCTTCAGTTATAAATTGAAGACCCTCTTTTAGTACGCTTATAAATGTCGAGGAACACTTATGATATCCCGATAGAGAGGGTCTCCAGAGCGTGGCACAAAGGCTTAATCGATTATTTTAATTCATTTTTGATTCACTCTTTTTAACAGTTTTTTTTCCCCCGTGAACTTTATGCGAGTAACCGCAAGGTTCGGGCGAGAGAGAAAGCCGAAAAATCACAGTGTTAAGATACATACCTATGTATAAATATACAGCGTACGTAACTCCAGCAGAAGTTGGAGCAGCGTTTCTGCGGCTTTATTTTGCGTTATGAAACACAGAGAGTTGAAAGCGAAATGGACTTGGTATCTCTCTGCGGGCGGGTACCCTAGCTTGCGCGATCTCCGACGAGATCGTTCCGTCGGTTTTCTCACTTCCCTTTTATTTTTTTTCTCTTTCGTTCCAGGTAGACCACGTAGCGACTCTGTTATATATCGGTATACAACAGTATTCATTCTTTCTATCTCTCTCTTTCTCCCTCTTTCTTTCTTTTTCTCTGTACGCCACCTTCGTAATTCGATTTACGCGCAGAGAAATTCTCCGACCTCTTTTATCTTCCTTCTCGCTTTTCTGGACCAATACTTTTACAAATATTACTCAGGCGAACATCATTGCACGAGCTAGAGAGCGAGGGTTACATTGCGCCAAAGTAAATGGCAAAATCGTTTTAGCCACGATGAAAGTACGGGTCTCTCTTCGTTCTTTCGACTCTCTCAGCCTGTCAGCACCCAATATTTTATGAATTACGAAGAGGAATATTGATTCGGGAGAAAAGTCTATCATCGTAGATTCGAAATATGATCGTATCAAATGTTCTGCACGTGTGAATTCAAATAGGACGTTAAAACGAGTTTCGAAGAACGTTCAAGATTTTTCATCGAACGGTGACAATCTGAATTTGCATCGCCGATTATAATATAACGTGAGCAATGGTGAACGATTGTAAATCATGATTTTACTCGTGTTACCGTTTAGTATTGACTGAAATAATTCAATAATTCAAATTGATTTACGGCGAAGCTTTGGGAAATCAGCACACATGAACTTTCCCTCGGTTACAAGCCTGAAAAAGAAATATCGGTTACGTTTTATGCAGACATTGATGGATAATATAATTATGGGCGATAAAACATCAAGCGAGTTCCTATTTTCACACACATACACGTAAGCGTTTACAACTTTTGAGCGAAGTTTATTGCATAAATTATTTATACACTTTTGAGTTAATTAAAATTATTATTTTTTTTTCGTAAAAAAGTAATAAAGTGAGAAAACATTCAATTTTTCGTTGAACGAAAGCTGGTTTTGTGAAAGGGATCGAAAAGGGCACTCCGGTCTAGCTGCTGACGCAGAAAAAGCGTGACAAATCCATAATCGGAATTTCACGATGTTCAGGATAGTTGACATAATTCATGGTTCTACATTTGTCACATGTACCGTGCAATATAAGTATGACAAGCGGATTATAAAGCAAAATTACAGGGTTTTTAGATTCGTCCAGCTGCGAGACAGTAGTTTTACGACGAGTCCTCGAATGTCAGGTTCTCGCAGGTATACATTTATGTGAGAGATTCTAGCTCGAGTTCCTGGATGTTAAGGTTTAGGTTGAGAGACGAGTCCGAGCGCAGGCGGACACGCATATTACGCAGACGCCCTGCTGAGATTACGCGCACTTTAATTAATGAGTGAACTCGGCGGTGATCCTGTGTTACGTCCTTCGTAAGCAAGAAGACCCTTTTCTTACTTTCCTCGTTTCTCTCTGTGCCATCGCTCTTGTTCATGTTAACGAGGTCGCGATTCGACGTATATAATTAATAATTATGACGCGAGAGTGATTTAACTCCCCTGCCTCAACATGTCCGAAGTGCAGCACTACCAGAAGCTCCAAGTATTTCCCATACCCAACTATATTTCACCGAATACCTCTCCGAGTAATCGAGGTCATTGCGATAACTATGAAAGTAATGACTACAAATTTGTAGCTCGTAGAACTTTGACCCTGAAACTTTACGGTTATCCGAACCACACGTTCTGTTTTCATCCAATCGTGCGCAATCGTGCACTTAATCTTCGATCCAAATTAGAGTTACGATTTATGCCTGACTAGTCGCCTTCAAACCTAAAGAAATTCAATAAATTTTCTACTTCAGCAATATGACTTCCTGACGTGAAAGAGGCGTTTACTAACCTTACATAAATTAATTTGAAATTAATTACAGGCAAATAAGAATTCTAAAAATCTTTTATAATTAAATATGTACCATAATTTATGTAGACTGTAGCAAAGGTGTACGAAGACTATCGAAAAAAAAAGAATACAGCCATAATGATTGGAATATTTGAAGATAATCATTCCATTTAATCATCATACTCAACGAGATATAAGAGCAAATAAAAAAAATTCCCTAACGATAAACGGTATTTAGATCTGAGATGAAATTTCTCGAAAGCCTGCGTCGCGCCCAACACGTGTACACGTAACACGACGACATCGGGATTGATGTACTTTGCCACACTTGGTCCATCATCGAGCACTTTTCCCGAGGCAGAAGTGAAGAATGAGTCTCGGGAGTTAAGTGCCCATTTCTCGTTTATTCATATCTTTACGATTTTTCTTATGCTTTTTTGTTCTTTTTCTTTTTATTCTTTCTTTCCTCATAACGTCCGATTCTGCTTTCTCGCCTCTTGTGTGCGGCTGAATAAATCTAAATGGGCATTGCATACGGTATGAAATATTACGAGATGAGAGTGAGAGGTTGCGAGAGTTGAAGAAAATATAATGCACACACGGATGTACAGTCAGAGAACGAGAGGAATGAGCTTAGCGTGTGCGAATTCATCGGGTATGATCCTCACAGGAGAGATCTCATGTTGCACCGGTACAGAGAGAGAGAGAGAGAGAGAGACCCTCCGAGTGATGCACTCTGAGGGATATTTCTCTCGGTAAACACTGTCATTATAATTCAATTTAATATTAATTTGTAGTCGTTTCTGAAGAGCGGTGCTCATTTACTGTGATTTCTGCAATGAGCAACATAAAAATAATAGAAATCGAGAAAGAAGGTGGTAACACGCGAGACAAAAAAAAAGCCAAACGTTTCCGTGGACAAAAACAACGAATCACCATTAGCAAAAAATAATCGAAAGGCTTTCATGAAGAGAGATGAATTAATTATATCGCAGTCGACCGAATATTAGCTGTTCCGAAGCAACCACTTTTCATATCAAACATTAAGACATTTGAAGACTTTTCAAGGCGTCGATCCTTACTAGAACCTTCGTATCAAATCTTATTCTATTTTAAAACCTTCTGGGAGCTCCATAGAACCGTGAAAAAAAATAGAGTAACAACTCGTACACTCGACTGTATTTTTACTTCCGGCATCTTGATATCTCAATTTAATTAACATCGGTGCATCGAACGAATGAAAAAAAAAGAATATCGATTCTAGACTTTTGTGATCTGTCTATCACAATTTTAGCATATCATTCTTCAGGACTTCCTGTATTGATCCCTTCGGCCGGTATCAAATCTGCTGCTGCTATACGCTGCTGATACCTGTCCTAGGACGAGAGTGCTCTCGATTCCTCTCGGCGGTTGAGAGTCACGTTTCACGGGGGATGATTGATGGTCGCGAGCGTGTTCTTGCTCGTTCATGAGGAAGTTATTATGGTTTGTGAGGGCTTTCCGAGTTCGCGAAACGTGCCACAGTGCAAAAAAAGAAAAGAAAAGAGAAAAAAACGAGGACGGAGACAAGAGATCGCTGAACTAGCGGTAGAAAGCCCCACGAATTAGCGCAAGGGGAGACGATTCGCTGCCACCAGCAAACTATTCCAAGAGAATTAAGAATAAAATTTAGTGCAGAATAAAAAAAATAAAAAAGAGATAAGAGCGAAGAGGATAGCAAGCTGTTTGATGATGCAAGGAATGGCAGGAATTTATGAGCATTCTTGTATTCTCGGAGCGTTCGTCTTCCGCTTCCTTAGTATTATCTACTTCTTGTCATGTCTACCGGAACTCGTTTTTTCCAAACTTATTTTTTATTAGAATCAGCTGTTTTGATGTGGGCCATCATTGGTTGGTGATGGATCGAAATCCTTGCGTTAATGATGTGGTTTGGCGACGTTGCATGCACGTGTCAATTTTTTTCATTAAATATACAAAGTTATTTTGTATCGTCATGGCGATCAATGTCAAGAACGCACGCTATATGCATAGCTGTTGACATAAAAATTGAGGTTACGAAATTTTGCAAAAAAAAGAAAACGAGTTCCGAAGACGCAATAATCTTATGATGCAAAAAATCGAGGATTGACGTCATTGATCAATGACATCCAGAACGAATAACCAAAAAAAATTAATTGAAATACAACACGCTACATTTCATGTCTCGGTATACTTTTCATATTCTTAACAACAAAGATCGCTTTGACCATCGTATTTTTCATGAATATCGGAACTACACCTAGTAAAGGTAATATTCAATTTTCTTTGATGGAAATACTTCTATTACAGTGCATAGATCTATGTATTTATCGACGTCTACTACTCGATATAAATAAAACGACAAAGAAGTAGTTTCGCAATTCGAGGCCTTTCTCCATCATACTGGAACGAAAGCGTAGCGTTTAAGCGCTCGACGTGAAACAAAACTGTAAACAGAATATTTAGGATAGGCAATTTTTCAAAGTGGTGATCCACTTATAATCCTTATGATCGTGACTCTCTTGCGAATTGTCTGTGAGAGAGCATACAGCGATGTTGCAAAATTACGATATAAAAGAGTCATTAAACTCATCACGAGATCTTTCCTAGCCAGAATAACGAAACTCTCTCTTTTCCGTTAATGCTTTTAATGTTCAATCCAGATATTACAAGATTCAGATTAACACGGAGAAATGAGAGAGCGTAAAGATCATCGCGGTGTGTCGAATGACTTCCTAGAGGCGCGGCCTCGTCACGATACCTACAGCAAACCAGGGTTATTGGTCACGACTGTCCGCTCTGGTCTTCTTGGTCCATTCTCTTCTATTCCTCTTCAACTTTCTCTCTCTCTCTCCCTCTCTTTTTCTGTCTTTTGTTACCTTATCTCGGAGTGTCTTCGGGGCATCGCGTAACCAAGTTGCTGCACAGCACTCTTTGGTACACGTTATTTCTTGGTGAATTGCACGTATCAATGCTGAACCGTCGGTAAAGAGTCTCCATTTACTATATATCGCTTCCGTCTCTCGCTCAACATATCGATAACAATATCGCTCGACTACACACAGCCAATTAAATCTCTCAATCATTTTAAAATGGTAAGAATATTGCAAAAAGATTGTAATTGAAAACCCTGCAGGTCGTGTCGTAACGGCATTGAGGAAAGTTGTATTTTTTCTTCGAAAATTATAGTTCGCTGTTTCGAGTTGTAAAAAGAGATTTCGAATTATAAGTTGACGTCAAATCTGTATCGTATTTTTTCCAGGCTTGTGTATAGGGAAATGGGGAATAGGGAAGGAAACATCTAACATGGGTACAAAGTTCCTCGTTGAGAAGGTTATGCACACTCGATAGAAGTAGTAGTAGTGTCAGTACTATGTTTCGTCTCCACTTGGTACTGCTCACATATCAACGTATAGCGAACGGAAGAGAGAGCGAGAGAGAGAGAGTGACTCGTTGCCTGGTGTTAAAAATTGTAGAACCGGTCCCTAATTGGTACCCAAACTCTCTTCTCTTTCTGAAGAGGATTTTCCTGCTTGCACGTATTCGCGTGAGGATATCCACTACATTATTTCCTCCTGTAACCGAGGCCTCGCAGTTCTGGACGAATGCAGAATGTCTAGGTACGAGATATTCTCGTTCAACTTGCAATAGTTGGGAATCAATCTTATTTAAATGTACAAAATGTAAAACGTCAATATTGTTCGGTTGCAAACTTTTTAAAGCGCAGTTTTGTCTTTCGTTATTCTTTCCGAATTATTCAAGATCGATTAATTTGTTCCCGTTGAATCTTCGATTCATCATGAAGATGATTCAGAATATCGAGGCGAATAGCGAGCATGATAATTCTCGCTTAAACTCTCCGTGGTTTCTTTATTTATATCCACATGATGTACATGCACGCTTCATCGACACTTCTTGTGAGTGTATAGAAAGGAACGAGCTAAACGTAATAGCCACTGCGAAAAGTCCAAAAGGAATAAAAATCATGGGATAAAAAAATAAATAACGATAGATTAAAAAGAGATGCATCTCTTGCGGCTTGTACGAGGAGCCAAGTGAGTCTAGTTATATACTATCCGAGAGGATAATCGTTATACCGGTTGTCTGCTAACAACGCGAAGCCCTCTCACGAGGAAGAAGCGATATTCAACGGACGCGAGAATATTTCTGGTCACCATCGAGAAATCAAGACACCCGAGACTATCGAAGAGCAAAATTGTTCTGTTCTTCTCTTTCTTGGAATGCTGTATCTCACTGTTTCACATTGCTTCCGCGTTACCCGCGTGTGTTATATATCTACTCTCCATAGAGAATTGCATGAGCCGGCTTTGCAATCCTGTAATCGATGGATTAAAGGATATTAGCGTGCTTGCATACCAGTTATATTATTATATCATGTCAAACGGTCAAGTTTTATCTCTATAGTTCCCACGACATTGAACCCAATGATTTTCGTGAAATTATGTGAGAGAGATTTTATATTTTTTCTTTCTTTTATCTGTTATAGATGGGGAACAGAGGCACCGTTGTAGTGGCAAATACGCAGCAGAACAAGTGCCGAGTTTCGTGGCGAGCTAACATTCATTGATTGCCCCGATAGTTTGATCATTTGGATATTGTTATTTTCTCTTTTTTTTTAATAATCATCGTGACGAGCTGGCAGGCCACCAGTTGTTTGCCGATCGTGCGAGAGTGATCGTGCGAGTTTGGTGGCAATGGCCGCGACCGACGGTCAGATTGTCGTCGCAGCTGCACGCTGGGCCGACGAGGCCACCTATCTACGTGAATTCGTAACGAAACATCGGCTACCGGCAGTCATCAAGATCACCAAAGGTCAATATGGTGGTCTCGGTGTACCGACATTACCAGCTCCGAGTCTACAGAGTACATCGCTCCTCGTGTCAGCCGGTAGAAGACGTAAGATCGTCGCCCAAGCGGTCAAGATCAAGGAAGGTCGAAGGGTTGTAGGTGTTGGACCTAGACTTGCAATACCTGACTCTTATGCCGGTTACTTCGAGATTCTTAGTGAAGAGGGTCGAGCTGTCCGCGGTATCGAATCGGTCAACGAACTCGCACGTCGATGTCCCGACGAGGGAGCCCTCGTGAGAGAGACGATACGTGGAATAGCGTGCAAAGTTGGCGAGGAAACGGGTAACGTCATACCGGAAGGAAGTAGAATGTTGAACACCGGTGAAACGATTGTTGCCGCTGGCGAGGTTACGATACCAGGCCGAGGACGTTTTCTTCGTTGCGTAGATGGCCGAGGTGACAGTGTGCTCCTTGGCATGGATCAACGTGGTCGCTTCAGTGCTTTAGCGAGGGAGGACAACATCAGCGGTGTCCATACGGCTCGTGCTCTGCTCAGTAAACGATTACCGCTTACGGTGCGATTGGTTCACGGTCAACCACCGAGGGGACTTAAATCATCCTCGCAATTCGTACCGGAACTAAGATTATTATCGACTTTCGAGGAGGAGCACGTATTCGCATTACCATTGCAGAGAGAAGGAGCCGCTGTGGCGTTACCCCTAGCAGCACCCTTGAAACTCGTGAAAGCCCGAAATGAAGAATCGTTGAGATCGATGCCAGAGTTTACCCGATTGGTCGAAAGGGCTTCTCGTCTCGTTGCTGACGTCGCCGACAGGGCTCACGTATTGGATGGCCGACTCGGTGAGACCAAACAAACGAGACAAACAAGAAGTGGTGGTTTTCTTAGAAGATCAGCAAGTTCCGATAGCGCCAATACTCATCAATCACAACAGCAGCATCGTCATCATCATCATCATCATTATCATCACAATCATCTAAGCAGTCACAGCAGCGGTAGTGCTTATCGCGACGAAAACCGCGTACCACCGTCCTATACCGAGGAGTATGATGAGATCGATCAGATTTATGACTACGTAAGGGGTTTCGCGCCATTGCCGAAAAGCGTTAGATCCCCCTACGAAAGTCCGGTCAGTAGCAATGGGTGCGTGCCGTCTGGCCAGTCGAATAACGCGAGTCCACCTTTGACACCGGTGACCGTGACGATCGCGCCTTTCCTTGATGATCGACCGGAACCACCACCCATCGAGACTATACCAACGAAAAAAATGCAGGCGGAAAAAAGAACGAGGAGAGCCGTGAAGGAAGCGCCGATGTTAAGAGTCGAGAAACCTCCACTCGCTAAGCTATACGTTAAGAACAGTGGAACCCAACGTGGCAGACCTCTCATGAGACAGAAGAGCGCATCGCCCCTCAAAGAAACACCACCCGGATTCAAGGGTGGCTCACCACTTTTCAACATTCGGTACAAGAGCCTCACGAATCTTCAACAAGCAATGGAACTTGATGGAACACTAGATTCCAGTCACTCTGGTGGAAGAACCTCCGGGGATTCTGGTGCTGGAGCTAAACTTCCGGAGAAGAGGTAGAGTCTTTTATTCCGATGGTCGCTTTGCCCATTATCATTTCTGCTTACTCCATTGGTCACCAATTGGCCTTTACCTTTTTTGACAGGTCACGACGCTTGAGCAGACCTCGGTCGCTGACGAATCTTGTGTGGGAACTTCGTGGTGGCCTCGGAGGTGGATGCACAAGACCCGAGACTCCACCACCGGTTATCACGGCTCCTTTGCCTCCTGCCAAATGTGGACCTCGATTGGCACTTACCGTCGTGGCGCCTCGACGCGTTGGTACCCTCTACCTCTAATTCGTAAGTTGCAAACATTTTCTTTCAAGAATAAAATGCTCCGTAATAACATTTACAGAAAAATTGCAATAGGAATCTTAATTCCTGGTCTGGACTATCATCGAAAAGAAGTTTCCTGCATTTGAAATCAGGTCTTGACTGCTTGGTAGTTCAAGTTCCAATCCTTCTGTGTTCGTCCCCTCATGAAAATCAGCACCTCGAAATTCCCAGTGATCTTTCATCGCCACTCCTTAATTTCTGTCCAATTTCTTTTTGCTCGGTTTCCATGCAATCTTATATAAAACCGAGATGACGATGATTCATGTTTGGAACGTGCCCGGACATCCGGTGATGACTCGTTCGATGCAGATGGTTCGTTGCTGCCACGAGAAAAAACCCCGTTCGGTGGATCCGAGATATATGCATATTTACCAAACAACCGCGCCTTTTGTCTGCTCCCTCGAATGATAGACATGCTGCGACCCTAAGACTATAAGAAAGAGAGAAGTGAAAAAAGGACAGAGAAGAAGAGAGAAAGCCATGCAGCTACTTCAGAAGAATTTCTATTCCATTGTCTACCTACGTCTTGAACGCATAACCGCTTAGTTACTTACTGTTTTCTATCTCTCTTTCTCTCACTATCTTACGAGAAAGCCCGCGTGTGCTTACCGCCGCATAGAGGCTGCTGGAGGCAGCGTGCCTCACTGACTCACTGACAAACACTTTTTTCACCCATTTTCGAGAGTTAATACGTCGTCTTAGACTAGAGTTGTTGGGCGTATCAGAATAATATGTACCCGGGAACAGAGGTGGAGAGGAGTATGAGGAATGCTTTTAAACAGCGCACACAAAGTCTGGCAAATCCTTTTGCGGTGATTCTTACGCCTCCAGGAATCAGCCCATGGGTTGAGGATCCACTTTCTTTCGATTCATCTGAGCCTGACTCCACCCTCTCATTCAATACTCTATGAAAGTCTGATGGCTCCCAATACTTTGAATCTCTTTCACTTCTGACTTAATAAATCAGATTGCTCTAAATTTCGTTCGCCTGACAATTGCTTTGACCGATTAAGGATGAATAAAACTGATGCACTGGTGTATAACATCCAGCATGTGTTACAGTGGAGTGATGTCAAGTAGAGCTTTCATATGTGAAAAGAGGTCAACGATCTTCCAGCAACTAGCGCACTATTAGAAAATCCGGATGGATGAATGTCCTGATGGATGACGACTGCTCTCGCAGCTCATATACTTCATTCGCATCTTTTCCACGTGTGTATTATAATTGGTTTAGTCTATCAGACTCAAACCAGGTAAAAAGTACGTTTATGTGGGATAGCTTAATTGCATGACTTGTCGCGGGACCGCGGCGATAGGGCAGATAAAGCAACGAGAGCTTATACCGAATACCGATGAATCGATCCTTTCGAATCCTCCATGGCAAATTACTTTCGTATTTCTCGTAGTACATTCGCATACAAACTAAATAAATGACATTGACGAAGTCGGCGGTGAAGATAGTATTAGAGTTGAGTAATGATGTTCGGTTGTTTGAAATACATGCGATTGAAATGGAATTGAAGATGCTGAGTGTAAGCTATGGAGAGAGAGAAAGAGGGAAGGAAAAACGTGAAAGAGAAAAAAGTGGAAACGTTGTGGCCATAAACTAAGAACGAGTGACGTGACATCTTCGTGGTGGCAGATTTCGTTCAGTTTAGTTACGAGTAGTAAGGCTTCAGAACTACGAGTTGTTCGTAATATTCTGCGGGAGGATTACCGAGCTCAACCGGTATGCATATACTATACGCGTCATATGAAAGAAATCAAAAAATCATACAGGACTACGATCAAATTTGTTGCCAGAGGATAAGCAGCGAGTTATTTGCATCCATGTTAAGATTATGTATTTGTACTTCGTCGCTATAGTGTGGTGTAGGCAGCAACATTTTGTGTATATTACTAACATATATATACATATGGATACGCGTTTGTGCGTGGGAGGAGGAGGAGGAGGAGGAGTGACCAGTAGCCAGCTCGGCACATGGCCGGTTGATCAGCCTGTTCGACCATGACGGGGCGCACCGCACTGCGAGCTTGACCACTACCACTTTATTATTACTACTTGCTCGCTTGCAGTCTCAGCGTGTAGCACTATAATGCACAACACACTTACGTGTACACATTTGCATGTTACCCTACCCGTGCACGTGCATAGGGCAGCACATGCTCGATCGGTAGCTGTGGAAAGAGCTGCCGGGTTTATTACACTTCTCCAATCAAATTCGTTCGTATATACATGTATAGAGATCGGGGAGTGCACGCAATATATACGCAAACTATACAATTCGTGGTGTGCTGAGAAATCGTTTCCATACACTGAATTTTTCTATGTCTTTTTTAACTTACTGCCTCCGTCTGTCTCTATCTTGTTCTTTATCACACACACACACACACTTTCTCTCTTTTCTCCTCTCTCATAGTGTAGACTCGATCATTGCTCACGTTGCTCCTTATACAGCTAGAATCAAGTGAATCTAGTCAGCTCTCTGCAGATCTTTCTTCTCTTATTCTTCTTCATCTCTTGCCTTTCCATGATATTTCTTGTATACGGTACAATGCATAAAGTTATCGTATATAGTACGAGAAAACAGCCGCAGCAGGTCATTCGTAGTGCACTTTTCTCTTCCTCAACAAGACGTCTCGATGCCTAAACACACATACATCCTACTTTGTTCTTCGTGTATGTATGTTGTGAGAAACAGCAAGGAGGAAATGTGCACATACCTTTACTGTATAGAAATCTCGACGAGTGCACTCCCGAGTAAGTGCACAAATTTGTTGAACAAATAATAGCAACGATCGCGCGGGCGCACACAGTCCCTTATTCTTCGGTCGTGTGCTCAAGCTCGTGGCTCTCTTTGGGATGACCGGCTCTTGCGAGAGAGGACCGGCTCTCTCTCTCTCTCTCTCTCTTTCATGCATCGACCCATTCCTTATTCTTCTCCTCGCTTCTTTTCCATCCTTTTTCCTTTACTCCAATGCTTCTTCGTGCCTACCGCAAAGAACCGTGTACTCTGACCGGACGCTTCTGCATATTTCAGACAGAATCCGGTCCTTTACCGTTATTTGCGCCGATATACCATAGCAAGAATCTTCAGATTCCCACACAGCTCGGTCGTCGTGGAATGATAAAGAAGATTGAGCAGGGAAAGATCTATCTGATTTTTACCATCCTCTCAAAGCTACTCAAAGAAAAACGTTTCGATATCTTCATGAGGTATTAGAATTCGCGTATAATAATATATAGCAGAGTCGTAGATCGCACTTTGGATTTTTTTTTTCTTTATGATACGATTACGTAAAATGATAGGTGATCTCGTTAATACTGAAACGGATTTCACTTCATCCACGCTATATAGATCGCCCGTTTGAGGATAGTTGTGAGAGCAACTTTACAAACTTAGCAATTTGATACTCATTAGTGGACGGGAGCAGGGTTATAGTATTATAGTACACGGAGTGTAGTGCTCGTAGAGGAAGACTACTAATTGCTATTCATGGATGATAGCCGATACCAATAATTTGATTTTTTGCACAGTTTGTGAAATTAGAGTCCAAGCTGTTGATCGTTTAATACGCGATCATCCTGGATGTACATACATTTGATCTTGAAGGCTTCCGGAACGTTTAGCTCGCGTGCAAGAATGATTTGTAACTAGTATCTTCATCCGAGGTTTTCAATTAAACGAGACTTCCCTCGAGACTATCGCACGAGAAATTAGGATATGTTTTGCAGGCAAAAGATGTACAGTTTTTGATATTATAAAAAGAGCTCGCGAGTGTCCTTGGGTTTCACTTTGTGAGTCTCAAAGGAGCCAGTCACGTTATTTTTCTTGAATCCTCCAGGCAACTCCGTCCCCTGGGGAATGAGGATTGATGAACCACGCCCGCAGAGGATTTGCTGATTAAAACGGCACCATCCTTTTCCACTACGTCGACCGTTCATATCTCTCTCACCCTTTTTATCTCACTGTCTTTTGCTTGCTCTTCCTCCCTTTCTCTTTGAGTGTTTCTCTCCGCCACCAAGCATCCGCTTTCTGCTTCTTGCCTTTGAAATAGCTGATGTATACTGATGCCCGTGTATGCGTCATGTTGTCTCTCGGTAGGTGAACAACCTCCGTTCGATGATATGGTAGATTGCCGGACGACGAGAGACAACTCTTTATCTTTTTGCCCCTTTGGTCCGCTCTTCAAGGATCGACTTATTATCTCATCCTGAGAATGAAACGTTGATACCGTAAACTCGGTCGTAGATTGGTGTTTCTTTTTTCACACACCGGAATACAGTCTTATCCCATCGCGCGTACTTAAACGCACATTTATAAATAGTAAATATATCACAATTCTTTTTTCTTCCCTCCGATATTATATATTTATTTGTGTAAGTGACATCCGTTTTCCTCGTTTTGCTAAAAAAAAGCTCCGCATCACCATCCGCTGTTTGCGTATCGCCCGATGATCAGTCGCATCAGTGACGGATGTCGGCTATCCATGGTCTTCAACCAGCTAGAACAGAACAGCTCTCGATCGCGTTCTCTCATTCGCAATCCGTTATCCCGGTTTCTATGTACCGCCAATCACGGAATATCACGGACAATCTTCCAGAGACCGTTGGAAAAAAAAAATCTAATTAGATATGCTCACGGCCATACTACGACAGGGTAAATTTACAGGGTACTATGTGTACGCTGATCATTTCTTTCGCGGCTGTAAATATTCCGGCTTTTATCTGATTAATGTCCTGATTGCCATCGCAAAATATCTCAGTCGGAAAGAGGATCCTCTGGACATAGAAGTTCGAAACGAATAAAAAATATCCTCGATCTCGCTTTTGGTCATATTTTTAAATATCCATAGATCTTTTTCTCAGGATCATCTAGCTCTACCCACGGATAAACGTTTGATTCACGGCTGTCTTACTTTTACAAGTCATGATGGACCATAATATATCTGGTAATATGTCCCTACATACAGTATGCACGTTGTATCTATATAACATCTGTAATACAGATAGAATTTGTCACCCGCTATAAAGACCCGATATTAGAAGTGAATTCATTACGCAACTAACCTCGGAAAATAGCTGAGTTTGCAGCATCGACGATGACGACGACAGCGATAAGACTCTTGTGAAACTTCTCGAACGTTGCGATTGCCAGGCATGTGTTCTAGACAAAAGTGTCTGCCCTGACCACCAACCACCACTATACCACAACATATTGGTGGGTGGTCTCTGCTCAAAGATGTTTATGGCTCGTGTGTCCCATGCCAAAGTGGTCTCGACTGTGAGCACGCCACCAACCCCTTTGCTCTTTCCTTTCTCGCTGTCTCTCTGTAGCGAGAGATGATTCTCTCTTGTCCCTCTTGCTTTAATTCCCTTGCAGAACCTTTAGCACGTGATCCATCTGATTTCTCGTGAATTTGCATCAGTGCCTTCGAATTGCTCACAAATGTAAATTCTCGATGTCCCATAATGGTATTCACGTTGATGTGAATAAAAGATTTTTATGGGTATCTGCTTACATGATAAAGGATGGCTCTCTGAAACCTTTTTGATGTTATTTAGTATGGAAAACATCGATTACAATCGGTTGGCAATCATGATTATAAAATGGTGAATCAAAACGTTCCACGCTTATATTCTGAACTTTGATGACAAATCTCTGTGTAATTTTAGGCGTTCTAACTTTTTTTTGCAAACAAACATGTTTGGTTTGCAGTCGTCTGTTTGAAATTTTGTCAGTGACTTCGTTTTCTTTGGTCGCTTTGCTTGTTCAATATTTCCTAGCGTTGGGCAGGCTTTCTATTGAGAATTTCTTGACGTATGTTAGAAGGCCGATAACGCGCAACGATGTTAATCGATATTATAATCAGTGAATCATCGCCCGAGGCAGTTTGTCGTCCCTGGCAGTACACTGGCACCGTCCCATAACGGTATACCCCGGTTCTCCACACTTACAATACACACGGGTATTAAAATCTTTTTTAATTGTAGCTTCAAACACAAATCTAATCCATACCGATCGAACTAAATCGGTTGATTGATCGTTTCTAACTATATTTGCTCTGGCTCTGTAATACTCGCGAATTTTAATCAGAAAAATGTGATCGAGATCGAAGACGCTCAGGCAGGGCCAAGAATATTATTCATTGCTTCTTGGAAGCGACGCATATGAAAGCCGTACACAAGCGTCAAAGGTTCAACTTACTCTTTTCGATCATGGCAGATTTTGTGATCAATAATTCCAAAGCGCTCCGTTAAGCGGCAGTCGTTAAATTCATCAGTTCTTCGCTCCTTCCTCGTATTATGATTATTATTCACTTCAAAAGGGGTTTGCCGCATGTTTTTTTTTTACTGATCGTACAGCACTAAACCCAAATCAAATGATTTATCGCCATGTTAAGAGAGTTGCCAGGGTTCTGCGTCTCCGGTCGTTTGCCTAATTTGCATTTGGGTATGGGCCCATATACAAGGTGTCTCCAATAGTCATGTCCACATTTTAGGAGATCGTTACATCAAGTAAAGCAGAAGTGAGGATCATTCATCGATGTTTCTCGTCAATCAGAACTTGATATCATATAATCCAATGAATAGGAGTTTAATGACTTCTCTCTTCAGAATATTATGATCATCTTGACTTGTAGGCTTGAGCTGCGATATTTGGGACACTCTCTATGTCGTGAAATTCATACATTTTCAACATATGCATACATTCATGGATATAACCCAAGTCTTCTTTGTATTATGAAAATATTATATTATAATTCTTTGTATTATAACCCAAGTATTCTTTGTATTATGAAAAAAGTGAATGAGAATGGTATATCTTTATGGTGTAATAACTCTTTTGCGGCGTTATTTCGGTTCAGATGAGTGATCATGTGCGTGTGCCTGAATTCTTTCGGTCCTGTTCATTGTCATCGTCGCAGGGCTTTGATCGAATACCGTATTTCGAAGATTATAGGATTAAGCTATGAAGTGAAGAAAAGCTTACGAAGAGAAATATATACAGCGACAGAGATAGCGAAACCATCTGTTTTCAAGCGTGACCGTCAGGAACAGATAAAAAAACATAACTGAACGCATTTCAGTGTTGTTCCACGAAACTGTTCGCTCGTAGAGGACTCTGAAGATCTTTTCCGCTACCTTATCAGACCGGGTGAGGAGCGTGTACCGATTTCATAGCTACGCTCATTCGATTTACGACTTGGACGATTGCTCGAGGCCGGAGTTAATTTTTCCTTACCGATTATTGGCCACACGTGCAAAAGGCAATTCAAAGAAGAGTGAGAAACAAATACGAGAATAATGAATAAAAAAGAATAAATAATAGATAGATATCGTCGCTGGAAGAGTGTACGCCTGGCAGCTTCCAATTCCAAGGGAACACGGCATGTATGCAAGCTCGACGTAGAGGCACGTGACAGCACGAAGAGTTGACCACGCCTTTTGCCTTGGCAATGAGCACTTTTTGCCCCGAGCATTACTAATATATCGACTTGTACTGCCACCTTCTTCTATTTCGTTTACTCTCTCTTTCTCTCTCTCTCTCTCTCTCTTTCCTTTCTCCTCTTATTGCCTTCTTCAACTTATTCTTCGTCTTCTTTTTCATCATCATCGTCATCCACTCCCTCGCCTCGCCCAGAGGGCGTACGTGGGTGTAAAGACGCATCGCGACTAGAGAACATGCACATGCAGGATCGTTCCACTCGAACTAATTCGAGAAACTCTTGCACATACATAGACGACTCTTTGCTGTGGTGATCTTCGAACGTCGAGGGAACTTAAATTACTGTGGTCGTCTTGTGAACGTGAAATACGCTCTCACTCTCTTTCTCCTTTTTGCTCTCGAAGGCACGTAGCCTCGCGAAGGACGCGAGAGTACCAAACCACGGTAGAGAATTATAGCCGGAGCCAATAGCCGAGCAATCGATGTCTTCTCAGGAGCAGGATCATATACACACATAACGATATACACATCTTAAAGCTAATATAATATATATATATATATATATATATATCGTATTTTACTACTCACGGTGCCTATGGGACTATGACTAGTATTAAATACTTTTACACTTCGTTACTATCTTCATGTGAAAGTCTCCTTCCCTTACGCCTCGCGATCTATTAGACTGCATGCGAAAGTGGTTCTTGAATAAGATAAACAGAGGTGAGAGAGAAAGAGAGGAAGCTATCGAGAATCTTAAATAGATACTGAGAAGCATAGAAAAGAGATCGATGCTCTATCGACCTTTCCCTCTACCTCACCCATACTCGTGTACATCGATTTATTATTGTTCGTAACGTTACGACAGTCACCCGGAAGGCGAGGCGATCTAGCTAGTACGTCTAAGGTATTTATACGTGCTCTCCTGACCAGATACCACATACTCATGTTGTCAGGGTATATGCTGTGCATAATATGCCAGTTCAGCGCGTATTTCGATGCAGAAGAGCATGAATGATGCTGCGTGAGACAGAGAAAGACGGAGGAAAAAGCATCCTGGCAAGCTTGTTGCGCCTGCGTGAGAATTAGAAATTATCGGTATACGTGACTCAAAATAATTCCTTCCATCTTCGCTGGAAATGTAATCATTCGAATATTGTGAAGTTAAAATGGGAGCGTAGGAGAAATTTCATAGAAAACGTATTTGAAGTGAAGTTTCAATTATAAATAAGCGAAAAAAAAAGGAACAGATCCATATCTCGACGGAGTAATTCCGGTCGGACTAAGCCCAGATCTAGCCTAGATTGTCTGATTTTACCGACTGGTCATATTAAAAAAAAATAGACTTTTATTGGCACGTGAAGTGCCCGAGCGTATCCGTCACGAAGCTTTGAGTCCCTGACCGCACGAATCATCACCTTTATCCGCAACTATAAGACACGTACTTAGCTGTTCTCCAACTTCAGAGCTGTTTCGCGTGGAGCACTTCAGATAGGCATCTTATACTAAGAGTTGGCGTGGCTAATAAACGCGTAGATAATCATACCATTGGCATTGAAAGGTATGACTTCAGGAGCGTTTGTGCGTTCGCTAAGAAATTGTTGAGTATTTGCTCCGATGCTATCAAAATCCTTAGACCCGAACGGAGACTCAGAACTCGCTGTGCTATTGGAATTTCAATACAGAGAATTTCTACATTGAGCGAAAAACAGATTAGAAATAGTCCTTAATACAAAAATCGTCAAACACGTAAATTAACCGATGAAGTGCATAATCCAAGGTCACGTGACCAAGATTCTAGGGAATAACGCGTTCGTTGAAATTATTTCTTCTGATTCCAATTTATAAGTCTTATCATACTTGAGCTATACCTACGTATAGCGAGAAAACCCATAATTCACGGGAGATTATCCATAATTGATTATTATCTTGTGAAACAACATCGGGTACTCAGCGAAACTGAGACATCTGGATGTGTACTTGCGTTGAAACCTTGTCGGGATCGTTTTCTCGAGTTAAAACTCAATTACGAGCCGTCTTATAGAGGTTGGTAGACCCCTTACTACTGTGACACCGTGGTTCTCTTCGTATCATCGGGATTTCTTCCTGGGTTCAGCTCCCGGATTTATTGCTCGACGATGTATATATGAGTTGCTGAGAATATACCCGGACGACTGCTGGACGCCTCTCGGAAGATCCAAGGCGTGTATATACAGTACGAAAAGCAAAACGAACCCACCTTTCCTCATCATGTTGCTCACATTAATTCGTTGCTCGTAGTGATTCTGCTTTATGTACCATCAAAGTTTTTGCGCCTCGGCTAAAGCCTATCTTGCTGAGCTGTAGCCACTAAGCGCGTGTTTCTTAGTACATTCGATTTTTAACCTCACCTGACGTTCAAGAAAGATTGCTTCGATTTTTTTTTTTCGTTTTTATTCAATCTCTCTATGATTTCCTTATTCTCATCTCGAGTTTCAACGGTAAACGCGTAGGTATGGACCGGACGAAGACAAGTAACAGAGCACAAAGTTAGGCCCTGTGTTTTTTTACTTTTTCACAAACTTCTCATCTCGAGTGTTCGCTTGCACTCCAGCTCTCGTTCATCGTTCGATAGCTGATACCAAAACGCATCCTTTTCTCTCGAGCTCATCCACCTTCCAGATTTGGTCCAGATGATGCTTCTATGAAATTCGATCTGAGACTATTCTTCTCTCTCCGTACACGGTTTTTTAAGATCAAAACTCCGATGATGAACGAAGTATCAACTTCACTTTTTTATCCGCAATGAAATCCGTACTCCCTTGTTGGTTGATGTTCCTAACTCAAGCTCAAGACTCTCGTCTCAGGGTGGCTATTTCATTGATGATAACTGAGAACGTGAGATTCGCTTCTGAAATATCATGTTGCTGATCGATAAACGAGGAAGGATAGCATAAAAAAAAAAAAACAAACTTAGAGACCCAATTTTTCTTTCGGCTCATCCGCAATGGCCCATTGACTCGGCGTTTTCGTTCTATCAATAGATGCAACATACGCGAGCTTACAAAGCCAACAGACCCCTTCCACGAACATGACTTTCCTTCCTTTTCAAGGCTTTTCTATTCGATCTGTATTTGTTGTTTCCTTTGTTGGAGAGTCAAAGTCACGCTCCATGTTGCTACCGGGAATACACGGAGTGCTTTATGTCCTATCATTTATATGTATCGTTGGCTATTACTCCGGTTTGCATACGTATACGTGGAGAGTATATGTTTCTATGCAGAGTACGTTTTATATCTTTACAAAGTGCTGCACCGATACGGTGCGGTGGAATCTCCATTTTAATCACAGGTCGATTAACGGCGACCTTCGTGTAAAGAGAAAAGTAAGGTGAAGTGTAGCGTCTGTTGGTATATATATGTGTATATTCGCTCGCATTGTCTTCTCAGCAACGCACGATGCACAATACCTCAACATGCAGCAAGTTCGTAACCCATGAACGAAGGGGGCTCGTGAGTTCACAGGATGCGGGAAACGTTAGATTAGACCTGTCAGAGTAGCTTGCCCGCAGTGTGTGTGTGCGTAGCGCAAAAGATAGGTGAAAAAGAACTTCAGATAGGCCGATATTGTGTGCGAAGGCACACCCACAGCAACCGGCTTGATACGTACCGACATTTCCCGGTTCTTTATCATTGATTATCCGGCGTACAGTATTTTTTCTTTCTTCTTCTTCTTTTAACCTTGAAGAGGAAAGGCAGCATTGAACTATCCACGAGTATTATATTTCTCGAAGCTCGGGATTGAGGCTTCCGCTGAGAAAGTTCGTGCCTCTTGGTAGAGTTCGGCGCTGCTTCATCATCATCATCAGTATAATCTTCATCATCATCATCATCATCATCATAATCGTGTTCGGTGCAACGGTCTTGCATCACCTCGATTACGATAGGCTACTTTCCGACAATCACTTTTTCATCGCGACACGGTGGATCATGCGGACACACCGAATAATTATACCTAGATCGTGCATAAACGAGAAATCCCTGGAAACCCGATAGACTCGATGTCTATAAACTTCAACGTTCGATCTTCCATCCTATCCCACCGATTTCTTCTCGTGTTTGAGCAAGCTCCAAGTTGATTTAGTACCAAATCTGCGAACCTATATTCTTCAGCGAGTCTGCTGTGCGGCAATTTTCTTTTTTCCATGAACATAACCTCAGGATCGTCTACATGGAGACATGTTGTAATACGCTGGAGTTGCCTTCGCAACGACGTTGCGATAACCTAATCAACTTTAAACGCTTTTGCAAAACATTCTCCAGCAGATTTTATTATACGGGTATTACACACGTGCGTATACGACGATCGTCAGCGGCAACATAGGCGAAAACATACATACGTTCCTTTTTTTTCCGGGAAGCAGAGAAAGAAAGCCTGTTTCTTGGTCTCTTTTTCTTTCCTAAGCATGTGATCTGGGTCGGGTGATTGCAACAATGCGCTTTGTGTCGCTCGAACGAGCAGCTTGACTTTTCTCTCTTATCCCCTTTTTTTTCATTCTTCTTAGCGGTATAGCTATATGTCCTATGCCAGCTGCCGTATTTTGTGTGACACAATAGACGCCTTTCGATGAATTAACCTTCACTTCTCGCCTACGCACGTAGTTGAAACGCAGTTTTTTTTTTTTTTTTTTTTTTTTTTTTTCAACTGATCCAAGTGTACCGTTTTTTCTCATTCTCTATATGCTGATTGTTCGTACACACATTACAGTACCGTCTCCGAAAGTGTCATCCAGTAATTTAACAACCCTGCAGGCTCAAAGCAAGCAACAATTAATCAAAGAGCCTGAGGAGTTACTCAGCTTCGTGTCACAGCTTTTTCATATCCAAAGGTTTCAACCGAGAAAAAAAAACGTTCAACAACTCGAGGACGTACACGCACAACAGAGGCTAGTTAGTTGCCTTGTAACTCATTAGCAATCGTTTGTTCCAAGAGACCGGCAGGTCACCGATTCCGTGCGAGTCTCATATAGCGGAAGGATAGATCGACTATACCGCTACAATTGTTCATTATCGTAAGACGTGCATGATAAATGTATACATATATATCCTGATACGTGTACCGCGAACACCGATAAATGCCTTGGAATAAAACTTTGCAAGGCCCACTCGCGCGTCCAACGACCCTTAACACCAGCCATCTCAACGATTCGTCGTCGCGATGCATTTCCGGTACGAAAGCACCGTACTTTAGTCGTATACAGAGACCATGTCACCGGAAGCTCTGTGAACGAAGCCTTCTCTCTTGCCGTCCCTTTCTCTCACTCCATTTGTTATTGGATCCGGCGTGATGAAAACCTAGGCCCATTGGGAATTCATCTTGTTACAAAATAATCGTTCATATCGATCAGATTCGTCGAGCTTAAAAGTTTTATGCAGCCGGAAGCATGTCAAGGTTGCAAGTTCTCTGAAAAATTGAGGAACAAATGAAACGGGGTTGTCTGTGTTTTGTTTTAGAAATTCTGAGCATGGTGTCGTGAAGTTTCTCCATAATTTCCAGCTTTCTCAAGTGATCGCTCGTGATTCTCTTCTGTAAGAAATCTAGGCTCAAGGTTGTACAACTTCGTAGGATAAGTTTTTTTTTTTCTTTTATCGTGATTGCGTATATGAGTTGCAGGAATCTTGAGAGAATTTTTTTACAGCCAGATAATTTATTTTTTGTTGAAGTATGTATGAATCAATCGAGTATGCTCCAAAAACTTTGAAACTATGTTTCTCAGATCTATCCAAACGCAGTCTCGTCAGACAACGTGTGTCCGAAAGCAGCCTATCATCAAAAGACTCGTGCATAACGAATTCGAGAATAAAAAATAGGGTTGCTACGGTCGATTTGACTCGAAGAAACACAGCATCGCATGGAAATGCTGTGTTCACCACGATGAATGACTTACTTTTTCTTGGAGAGGAAACTACAGTCTATATTGTTCACTAAAACTCTCGTGCCTTAAATTTTCTTATGTATTCTACGAACATCCAATTCATGAAGTTTGTCCGTGAGGATTAAATTTCCGATGGAATTTCTTAATTATTCGTCCCACGAGCTCCAGATCCATGTTTTTTTTCCTTTTTTTTTCAAATACCAGACCATCCAAATTCCTATGAATGAAACTGTAAGTATATGCGACACGCCTCAATCGTTCCAGAATACTTCCATGGATGCGCAGCATGATATTTTCTCTTGGAATACAGTTGCATTTCAATTGTACATCATAAAATATAAATTCATATTTCACCCATACATATACTCAGGTGTTTCAGGAAGAAACGCATTTTTCTTTAGGCATGATTTCCTATACTTAGCAGAGATTATTATTAATTCTATTATTAGTTATTTTGACTAATATCCTCCGTAGTAAAGTGAATTTTCATTGTTGCTTTGAATGCCTTTCATTCGGTATGATGCACACGGGGTTTCCACCCGGGTCAGTGTCACTGAACGAAAAGTTTTCTCGACTTCCTTGTACGAGTTGATAATAGGCCTCCTCCCTTCCGCGGAAAAAAAAAACCAGGCAAAAAGTACATGGCTGGATGTAAAGTGCGAATGCAGAAGATGCGCGCGGAAAGAGAGTGAATTTCTGTGGCGCACTTTTCCATGCTTCGACAACCGTGAAATGCACGCACGGCTTATTTTACTCGTCATATTCAACGTAGCCTGAGAATGCAAGAAAGTAGAAGCGAAGTTGAGAAGTAGAAAGAAAGGAACGAAATAAGCTAGGTGCAAACTTTCGATGATGGAACGAAAGATGAAAGCAGAGGGATGAAGAAGGCAGGAAAAGAGCGAGAAGTTTGGCTCTGCTAGATTCTCTTTTCGTATATATATCGCGCGCAAGCATAAAAATATATATTCGAAGACTCGAGCACTTTAACTCTTGTCTTGATTTCTCTGTACAGATATGTATTTATACGATACAGATACACACCTATATGGGAATATATATATACGTATACGCGGTATTATACAGTTCATTCGATTGCATTCGCCCGTTTCTGCTGTCCGAAGAAAGTAACAGTGCATAAAGTCGAGGTTTATCGGCCCCTGTGTCCGGACGGGTGCGTGCGCACCTTCTTTCGTGGTCTTACGTTCTCCTCGATTACACACTGGGAGCAAAGCTCTTGCTCAAGCCCAATGCAGAAAGGCCCAGCGGCAGCAGAAGCGAATAAAGGACCAACGGCCAGACGCAAGTCTGCATAAGTGGCCGAGACCATCAGAGAGACCGAAGAGGTCGATGGCCTCGCTCTTTTCGTCCTTTTATTTTCATTCTTCGTTCCTCTCTTTTTCCCGAGTTTCGGTAATGACCCCATTGTTGTTGCAGTTGCTACTTTATCTGCCTTTGAAACCCCTGAAGGTAAAAAGGCAAAGTATATGTGCCCGAGCATGAAAAAAAAACGCCCATAAAACACTACTGAAATCCCCGAAAAATGTTACCTCTTCGAGTTAGTCTTCGCTGCTCGACTGTATGAATGTAAGCATGAAACAGTGCAGGTGCATTCCAAATGCGGAAGCCTAAAGGTTGCCTTCGGCATAGGTTCTATTTTTTGGTCTTTCTTGCCTCGAGATATTTGAAGCCAATTCGTATCAACACCGTAGTATCTACAAAGAGGATTGAATCCATCATAAATTCATTTGTCACAGCATGGATCTACACGAGCCATCGATATAGCTTAACATCAATTTTGTAAGGCATTGCCGGGAGATGATTCGATGCGAGCTGTCACGACTTGGAGTTCTTTGCGATGGAATTTCAATCATCATCGATAGGGGTATCCGCACGCTTGACGCATATATCGACAATTTATGCGATTAAATTCCATCGGGAAGGAAAATAATGTTATCTTTGAACGTGACGTCCTGTGCTCGTGAGGGAGATAGATAGACTCAATATTATAAGCGACTGGCCTGAAGCGACGAGAGCCAACAAGGTGCAGTCTCACGTCATCCTTTGATCGTGTGCGAGAGAGTAACACAGGAGAAAGTAGAAGGGCACGAAAGGGTGAGAGGGACGAAGAAGCAGGACGTGTAGTGCGGTCGATGGCATAACCGATCCAACGGTAGCTTAAGCTACACCTATACATACTTGCAATTGCAATTCTTTGTGTCCTGTAAAGTGTGAGCTCGTGTATATATATATATATATATATATATATATATATCTCTATACAGTATATATGTATATAGATGATGGATACGTGTATATTCATCGTCCATACACTTTTTCTTGCTGTTGCTACATTCGCTATTCTCCACTTCACAGAGATATCGTTGAACAGCAATCTACCGACGAGATACACATAGTTTGGATTAACAAGTGTGGCTAATGCTGTTCATCTGATGCCTTCATGGTAACACTGAGCTTCTGAGTAAAGTCCCATAAGAGTCGCGTGCATGTGCGTACCCACATGGATGACACAGTGGGACTGGAGAAAAAAATTGACAAAGAAAGAGAGAGAGAGAGTAGTGTAGTGTAAAGAAGCAAGTGCGCACTAGGGTGGTCCTTAATGGGGCTGTTGATGAATTTCGATGAGTGCGCCTCCCAGATACGTTTGGAATAAATAAATAAAAATGTGTGCAAAACCCCAGCGCTGTAGTGCCATGAGAAGACGTGCCTGTAAGCTCGTTTTGTTTCCCATTTAGATAACATGGCATTTTTCGACCAATTCAGTCACTATTTTTTCCAGTCATCCCTAAGTATGTTGAAAATTATTTATCCACAAAAATCTATTGTTAACAGACATGACTACGCGTACATTTTTTTACAAAACCTCACATATATTGTGTTTCATTATAAATTTGATATTGGATATATAATATCCGAAAGATGATATCAACGAGACTCTGCCGAGTCTCTTGATATCATAAAAATGTTCTTTATTTAATTTGAATGAATCCTTGGTCTCCCGGTATTCAAAGTCAAATTTTTATTCGCTAGGTGGCAATGAAACGTAATGGAACGTCCAGAAAACAAAAATGAGCAACCGACCGGCTGGTCAGTCCGTGAATAACAAAGGACGCTCGTAACCGCCTCTGTTTACAACGAGAGCTTGCCGAAGCACGAAGTTTTCTGTTCCGAGCGTGCGTGCGCGAGTCTATTCTTATAACTATCGTTTTTCAGTGATTGATGGAAAAAATTATTTAGCTCTGGTTTTATCGTTTGCTTTGGTGTTATGGAAAAAAATTACTACAGTTTTTTGCTGTTTCCATGGTTGACTGCTACGTGAAAATTTTTTTCCCGTTCCGATACATGTACGAATTTGATGAGTTTAATTCAGATAACGCCATAAGCCGTAGGTGGTCATTGTACTTTCGCTAGTTTCGTGGTGATATTTAATTTCCGTACGTTTGTCTATCACTGTAAAATGTATAATGTCTTCGACACGTAGAACACGGTTGAACATTTTTTTGATCGGTGACGTTGACACACAAATTTATGGCAACAAGTTACCATGTCAAAAACAGGTTTTAAAAGTGCTTTTTTTCAACCTTCGTGAATTAAAATTAACGCTGCTAGAAAGTGCAACATTAGCAATAAAAGAAGTGATCATATTTTGGGAAAAAGCCCGTTTACCGACACAACAATTTCATCGCGCTGTACAAAAATTGACAGATTTATATGAGAAGTGGCGAAAATTGCAAAAAAATGCCGGGAAGTTATTCAACAAAGAGAAAGAGGAAGCTTTCTCCCGTGGACTTTCGAACTTATTTGACATCGGCCATGGAAATGTGATGGACATGGTGGATGAGAAGGGAAAAGAATTTTTACTGAACCAAAGAAAAGATGGACGAGTTGGTTACATCGGAGACATCGAAACAATGTACGAGAATGATGAAGAACTCCAACGACATAAAGAAGAGATTTTTCTGCAAAGACTACGAAAAAACGAAATGGAGAAAAACTTAGCCAGTAAGTTTTTATTTTTATTTTTTTCAATTTTTCATTTGGATTCAATGCGACTCAGAATGATTATAATTTGTTGTAGGAGAATTCGTAGAATTGGCATCAAGTGATGAAAACTCTTTGAACACACTCAGTCAAAGGAGCGTTGGCACTTATTCTAACGTTTCTATAGAAGATATTGATTCGTCAGTTCTCTTAATCGATGAGTCCGAAGCCGGACCGTCGCAGCCCAAAAAATCACGTGGGAGCGTGAATATAATTAACGAAAAATTGGTCGCCGTACTAGATAAATGCAAATTAAGCGACAGAGATGCTGTCCACGTAATTGCTGCCGTTGCTCAATCTCTACAATACGATATTAACTCGTTGGTTCTCAATAGAACATCAATTCGACGCTACAGAGAAAAATTGCGTACTGCAAAAGCAATGAATATTAAACGAGTATTTAACGAAACGGAACTCAATGCAGTCGTCTTACACTGGGATGGAAAAATGCTGCCCAATATATTGACACGTGAGGTAAATGACAGACTACCTATTGTCATAACGAATGGGAATGTCGAAAAACTTTTGGGAGTGCCAGAGTTAGAGGACGGAACTGGGCTATCCCAAGCAAACGCTATATATGAAGTACTTGAAGATTGGGGTCTCTCTCACGCAGTAAAGGCACTATGCTGTGATACGACAGCTTCTAATCTCGGTCACATAAAAGGCGCAGCAGTCGTTTTGGAACAAATTTTAAATCGAGATATTTTATTCTTACCTTGCCGACACCATATATTCGAGATTATTCTAAGGAGTGTTTTCGAACAAAAAATGCCTGCATCGAGCGGTCCTAACGTCGCTATTTTCAAGAGGTTTCAAGAATCGTGGACTAAGACAGATAAGACCTCATGGAAAAGTGGAATCGAAGATGCGGATGTAAAAGAAGTATTAATCGAGCATATCGAAAGTATCAAAACATTCGTGGAAAAAACATCGATGAATAGTCAACCGAGGGAAGATTATCAAGAGTTACTGGAATTAACGCAAATCTTTATCGGAATTACTCCGCCTCGTGGTATTAGATTCCGGTTCCCCGGAGCGTATCATCATGCTCGTTGGATGGCGAAAGCGATCTATTGCTTAAAAATATATCTGTTTCGCGAAAGTTTCAAGTTAACTTCAAAAGAACACAAAGGGATTTCTGGGGTGTGTATTTTTATTGTCGTAATATACGTAAGAGCATGGTTTACGGCTCAATTTCCAGCTCAAGCACCGAACCACGATTTGCAGCTGTTGAAAAAACTTGACAATTACAAGTCAATTGATCCTGATGTTTCTCGAGTTACAATCCAAAAACTCATGAAGCACTTGTGGTATCTCAATCCGGAAACTGCAGCGATGTCGTTTTTCGATCACGAAATATCACTGTGCGTGAAACGAAAAATGTTGCTCGGCTTAAACACAGGTGATGAAACTGAAGAGAATTACTCTAATCGCATACAGTTGAATCCCAAAGATATTAATACTATACTCGACAAAGAGATGGATTACTTCATATCCCCACAATCGCTAAACTTTTTCACGAGATTCGAAATTAGTACGCATTTTTTGGAACTCGATCCGTCTCTTTGGCCTGAAGATGAACATTTCAACAAAGGTCTAAATGTTGTCAAACATTTGAAGGTCGTAAATGATACAGCTGAGAGAGCAGTTCATTTAATGGAAGAATATAACAATATTCTCACACGGAACGAAGACCAGAAGCAGTATATTCTTCAGATAGTCTCGGAATATCGTAAAAGCTTTCCCGATCCAAAAAAACAAACAGTGATGAAAACATTTTAATTTGAAAGATTATGTTTTTGAAAAAAAGTAGAAAGTGTAATCGTTGTGTTTTGAAATACGATAATTGAAATAAATATTTTTTCCTACATGTACAATTATTACTTTTACCATCTCATGACGTGAATAAGACGGCCTTTTAATGAGTGGAATACTTTAAAGCACCAAGCATCTCAAAACAGGTAGTCAAGTTGATCGATTTGCCGTCGTGTATATTATAAAGAGGATGGCCGCCATGAGGGCTGTGATAACGCCTTGTAAAAAGATTTACTCGTAGACATATCAATTAAGAATATATTAACATGAAAAACTTTTTTTTTTAATGCTTAGGAGCAGATCCAAAAAATAATGACTGAATTATCCTGGAAATTCCATGTTATTGAAATAGGAAACAAAATGAGCTTACAGGCACGTTTTCTCATTGGACTACAGCACTGGGGTTTCGCACATATTTTTATTTAATTATTTTGAACGTATCAGGGGGGCGCACTTGTCGGAATTCTCCAACACCCCTATTAAGGACCACCCTAGTGCGCACGGACAGTAATCGCAGACTCGCGAGCCTAACCAATAGCAACTTATATACTGTACTTATGTATACATATAAATGATTGTACACCCCGCTGCCACTGATTCTTTGCCTTTACCATAAGAATTTATTCATTCATGACAGATGAAAGGTTCTCCATGACCACATAAAGAGAGAGAGAGAGAGAGAAAGAAAGAGAGTAAGAGGTTGAGATCCGCGCAAATCGTGAACGAAAACGCTTTATTCCTGAGTAATAGGAGTTACACTCTAATCACGCTGACCTTTCTCATACTCTACTGATGATCCTTTCCCTTGCTAATCAAATGAGCCTCTAAGGAATGAATTCACAGCAGGCTGTCGATTTCTATTCGAACTTTCGTTATCTTAATTTATTTTTTTTGTCTAGATGAACGTAAATGCAGCTTCGTTACATATTAAACGTTTCAATAAATGAAACGTTATTCAGCCTTCGGAAGATGTGTATACACGATAATTTTCTCTGGGATTAAGTCTCGAAAGTTCATGAGATTGCTGTTTTTGTGCAAAAAGAATTTCGAAATGTTGTAAAAAGGTGGAGGAGCGCATGCACCGTCAGACAATAGGGTAAAGTATCCGAAACGAGAAAATAGACGGTTTTCTAGAAATTACTTGGAAATTTGTGACACTGCTGGGATTGCGTCGAGTCTGAACGGTAGCGTAGGTCTTTGCTCGGTAAGCAAAGTAAATTTGCTTTCTGAGGAGCTCGTATGTGTATTTTTTGCGATTCACCGGTGCTGTTATCTTCACATATATGGATACGAATATGATGAGAGGTATCTGTAGATACGATGAGAGAAAGAACGCGTGGGTCGGACTCGTGTATGCTTTGTTCCAATCCTCTCTCTCTCTCTCTCTCTCTCTCTCTCTCTCTCGGTCTTCCTTCCTCTAACCTATCCAACCGCTCACATATTCACGCGTACCCATGCGGTATTGGCGATTATGGTTCCTGTGTGGTTTCTCCTTCCCCAAGACGTACTCACACTCGGAAACTCTTTCTTTCTTACCCTGAAATATGCAATGGCGTAGCTAGACGATTATGGCGAGTTTGAGCTCGCGACACACCTACGTTACTTCCTCTGTGAGTGCTTCACGTCTTCGAAACGTCAACGCGTTTCCTTCGACAACGTGCCTATCGGTACTTGCATATTCTCTTTGACGCGATAAACGCTGACCACCTGGGTGGTCATACTCGCGAAACTATCAAACTGAATAAAATGAGGTGCACGCTAGAACGACTGCAATGACTGTCGCCAAACTAACATACCCTTATCTTTGTTCTTACGTCTTGTACCAATACGATTTAGTCCGTTCATGTTGTGAATAAAGGCTTGGAGACGAGGATTCCACCGGGAATAATCTTGCATGTCTTGATTTCATAGATTTTCTAAATTCCAGCCAAGATCAGAAATCGATGATCCTAACGATGACTCAAAATTGTTGCCGGTAAGGTGTTTTCGTTTTCCACAATCCAACGAGGAACGATCAATTTGGTTATAGATCAACATCATGATCACATTCGGAGCTATACTCATAGGTATACAAACGATTCAAGGATTCCGTGATTGTCCGGTATCGAGCTTTCTACCATTTTGAGGTCATAGTGACTCGTGCATTCTTTGACATGACTTTCTAGTCAGAGTAATAGAATAACTCGAAAGCATTGACTTATGACAACGAAAAAAGTAGTACTTCGAGTCCCTCGAGACGTTTGTCGAGTTCCACGTCAATGGGATAGTCCGCGTGTATGATAATAAGTATGAAAGCACATTGCCATTGTGTACGCTTGAGGAGAACGCGGAGAGGAGAAGTAAAAAAAAAGTTGAAAAAAAAAATAAAAAAAATGAAATAAAAAAAAAAACGTGACAGAGGCGACGTCGACCACAGAGAGGGGGCGAAGGGTTATCGTTTCGGAGAAAGGTACGTGCTCCTGCTGTTCTCCCTGCTGTTTCTGTGGTACGATTTTCAGGACCTATCGTCTGCCTCGCTGTCGCCATGCATATTGTTGTTGCCATCGTGTGTTCTCCTCTTTGTTCATCTGTACGCATGTCTCTTGCTTTCTCTCTTCTGTCAGATCTAATCCCACTTTTGGCCTCTGTGTCAATTGTATTAGTACAATTGACCTGTTGATAGATGACTATTGATTTGAAATCATTTGCAAGTCGCGTACGTGGAGTTATGTACCGAGATTTTTTTCCGAACAACTCGTACTTTCACTAGATCAATCAAGTTCAATCAGAAAGGCAGTCTATTTTTGAATTTTCTTGAGATAACGAAAATCAGTTCTTACTTTCGATTCTAAAGTGCTAGAATTAGCGGTTTTTACAAGAAAATTACTTAATGAGAATGCTGATATGATAATAATGCGTGTACCATGCATTGCAAACTTGACGTGATCTTGGCTCTCGCTGACTTTTCCAGTCATGAGATCGTTTACCGTATAAGAGGATTGGAAGAAGAGTTTCACCGATGGCAAAGTTGGCGCCTGGCGAACGAATCGACACGCAATGCATTTACGGCGTGCAATATCGACACGAGCAAATTGATGGGAGAGAATATATAGAGTCTGTGAAATCATAAAGAAAGAAAAGAGATAAAGATACGGAATTGTCGGTATTGCAGGCCCTCAGGGAACAATGATCTCCTTCCACTTACCGCTTTCCAACTGGCAAAGCATATCTGGAAGTTGAAGGTGGTGCTAACGTAGCCATTATATCATTCGACGAGTATGTGATTGGGAATTAATGAGAATCGATATGCTACCTTTCGTAGGAAGCAGAAGAGATAAGAGCAGCGAAATATCGGTAGCAAAAGAGTCTTAATCCCTATGGTAGACCTTAGGCGGAAATAGTCTGTAGAAAGTACTCAATCTCATAGAAAATCACGCAATAGTTGATGTACGCACACGCAATCCAAACACTTTTGTTCCGGATACATCGGTCAGTGAATGCTCAATTTGTATCAACCAAAGTATACTACTGCTCGGAGGAGAGTACATGCACGTTGTCGTGAGTCACGTTCTTTGAATTGGAATTCTTGAGCCGATCATTCGTCTTTGCTAGCTATGTCGAAATATCTTTGTTTTAAGTCGACTGGGAGTTATCAATCGTACACTTCTATTATCCTATCAACCGAGACTGGAATCCTAACTTCTAGCATCCCAGATCCATTGGTCCATGGAGGCACATTCTACGCATGTAATAACAGACGAGTCTTTAATCACACGCAACTCTGAGTCTAATTCTTGGACATCCTCTCTGTATACTATATTTCATGCAGCGAATATTCCATTGACGAGGCTTCCGGAGCAATTCGCACCGTTTGTCCGCCATTGGCGTTTCTATACTGCGATGTAACTGCAGAAAAACTTTTTACTATTGCTCGAATGGCAGTTAGCGGTGTGGTATAAGTAGACAGCAGGCGGTGCATTTACATTGGCAGTAATCGAGGGACTCTGGCAGTGACTACTATCATCATTACCCCCATTCAAAGATACGATCAAACTGTCTGTAATAACAGACAACAAATGTGAAAGCCTCATAGTTAGAACTTATACAGACTTCGTTGTTGTCGTCCTCGTCATCATTGCCGTGGTCGTCCTCATCGCTGCTCCAAGTCTGGGGTCGAGGTTGCTCACCATAAACACGTTATATGCCAACTTGTATGGACCGAGAACTCTCGATAGTCCTCTCTCTCTCTCTCTCTCTCTCTCGTTCTCTCTCCCCAATCCTCTTCACACGACGTACTACCTATGCCCTGCACGTTTATTAAATTACGCGTAATTATTGGTTCAAAGTCCACCGTTTCACTCCAATCGTCTTAGCATAATTTGAGGGAAGGGACGAAAATAGCGTTGCCCATAATCGTCTTCCATTTATTCGTTTATTCCTCGATATATCCAATTGGGTCATTACGCGGAACGCCACTCTTCCTGCCCACTGAAGGAAATCCCCGGGAATCATCCCTCCGCGAATATCTCTCTTATGCTCGTCTCTTTCGTCCTGAATGCTTGGTACTCGGTTTTTCACAATCTGTCCGATTATATAGATCGAAATATGCTGCGGGGCATACTATTAATACAAGCGTGATCTTTGCATTTTTATTCACGGCAAAGTCATTAAGAATTCGTGTAATGGAATGTCTGAGGGTATTGGACTAAAAATAGCGACGGTCACTTCAGCCGTAGGGCCTATTCAACCAGAGGCAATCAGTGTAATGATTATAGGAACTTGAATATATTTCCTGACCTTTGCAAATTGTGAATTAACCTTAAATCAAGTATCGATGTCATCATTCGTGTCATTCCTCATTAAAGCCATCATTCTTAGGAGCTAAATCAGCTTTTGTAATGTTTCTGTTTCTTGTTTGATTTTACAGATTCGAGCGAAGGACTGAAGCAGAAGGAGGAGAGCGAGACAAAAGAGAGAACAAAGTCCGTGGTTCGAATGCAAGAATGACCGATCTCCGACAACGAGTCTTTGACTAATCAAAATTCGTAGCCAGCATCAGAGCTGAATCACTGGAAATGATGCAAACTCACGAGCGGATTGGCGAGTGCGATTCACCAAATTTTCCAAGTTCGTTCCTTCGTTCCGACCAAGATCATTGTCGCGACTCATTGACGAATCGATGTCTGGACACCAAGGGGACAACGAACTTCTTTGACACGAATCCAAGCACACGAGCGCCTTGCTGATCCACCAGTTATTTACGATTAGAAGAATAGAGATACTAGAAAACAGACGAATAAATAACGAAGAATAAGAGAGAGAGAGAGAAAGAGAGCGTTGTTACTCTATCTTGCATACAAGAAAATTCAGTTGAGTGACAAGAATGCCATAATAATGACCAGATTTTGTGGTTCTACTTAAGTCATATTACTTAAACGTTTTTTGCTTCGAGAATTTTAGACGTACGGAAACTTACGCATTCCAGTATCAGAGAGTGTCTTATCGAATAGTAATTACACACCAATTAACAGTATACTATGTAACTCGAAATATTCGCAACGTCAGAATTTAATGGTCCGCTGTAGCTTCGATCAATTATTACATTCCAAAAATTTGTTTCAACTATTTTCAATTATGACTCCCGTTGAGTCTCCTTGACCCGGATTAAAACCATCATTTTCTACTCAATTGAGATGCACTTTTTAATTTTTTTTTTCTTTTTCTCCGAGCGAAGTGGATCAAATCGTTTCCTGACCTCGGCCCTGCTCCATTCGTTCAGTCAAAAGTTCTCTTCAAAAATAATGTTTTGAAAGTTGCCAATTCCTTCAAGAGTCATGAGCACGTACGATTTTTAAAATGAAATCACAAATGAGGCATTCCGGGTTAACCGGGTGGAATTTTTTCCCTGACCCCTGCGAATTTGATTCATTTTCTTGTGTATAATGATTGCATTGAGTTTAAAAGACACCCTGATTTTCCTAGATTCTTATAAACATCTTTTATTGAAAAAAAAAAATTGAAAAAAACGCTCCGGAACTTTGGTTCCGGATATGGCAGCTCGCGTGGGTATATTTTGATCTCTGGATATTCGTAGATACATAGTATACGACAATATACCTTTGAAATGTAAGCGAACCAGTGTGATACAAAAAAAAATAACAAACAATGTTAAAAATAGCGTATTCGTACTTAAGTTTTGTTTTTTTTTTTTCATGAAGTAAAGCGACGAATGAAAATGCGAGAAAATCTTACAGACGTGTTCTCATTGCATTACAGTTATTATAATATACACGCAGTCGTATCGCGTTTTAATGTCTTACGACCCCTATTATTTTATCCTGTACTTGAATCTTTCGTTAATCAACCATTGTATTTTCACACGATATAAAGTAACACACGCACGAATTTGTACACGAACATACGCGGCAAGTGTATTATGTGAGGACGTTCACAGAGTTAGGAATTTGTAATCGGTATTTTATTCGATATCGGCGAGTTTGCCATAAACGAATTATTGCAGGAACACGACCTGAGCTCGGGACCACTTTTGGCGACTAATGTTTCCAATATCCACTGTGGTATCTGGACCTAAGTTTCATATGTATTTTTTTTCCATTTTTTTTTATTTTTTTTTTATCATTGTTGTTGTGATTACAAAAGTAGATAAAACACGATTAAAAATAAAGAGTAGAATAGGCTAGGCTTTTTTCCAATTGCGTGCGAGAGAGAAATAGAGAGTGTGAGAGAGAGAGAGAGAGAGAGCAAGAGAGATAACTTCACCGCATTAAAAAAAGAATATTTCATCGTATGAAACAAACTCATGGGCCAGTCGGATGAATCCCGATACGTGGCGATAAGTCGAGCGATTATCGATTAACGAATGGAACAATAGCGAATGAATGATCGTTCCTGAAAGAGGAAACGGACAGTGACAGTCAAGTGGCCTTTGGAGAACTTTTTTCTCGCGGTTTTTTTCAAAGCCCCGAGAGAAATAAAAAGGAAAATACTATTTAACACGCTGATAAGGAATATTGTACGTTTTTTGTTGGTTTTTTCTTCTTCCCTCTGATGTCTACTGTGCACCGGCTGATGAAGGATTTTCTGACGCGAATGAGACAGAGACAGAAAAAGTTTTTAGCAATGCGATGAAATGAATTATAGCGATTAAAAAACTGTATGATAGGGTCTCGAAGTTCAAGCCTCGGGAGCATTGATCATAGTAATATTACGTTTGTGTAGCGAGTTTTGAGAGAAGGCACTCGGTCCCCTTTACGATTGAACTCTGTGCGACATATATGTGTCTTTGTTTTTATTTTACACTTTTTTTCTTTTTTTTTTTTTTTACTTTTTTTTTATTGTTCAGTATGTGAATGAATATTTCGCGCGTTGATGTTCTCAGGAAGCTCCATATTGCCACGATTACAAAACAATCCCGATAACTTTGTATTTATAGTTATCTCGAAATTATCTTGTCCAAATACCTTCCTCCTTCCACTCTTTGGCTGCTCAACAGCCAAATTTTTCTTAACATTACCATTTCGTCACAGTCTCCATTTTTGTTTCATTCCTCAGCACTGAAACTAACCGCACTCGTTTTCGTGGCAACGTGCTCATACGTAAGGGTCGAGGATCGCGGTGCCTTCTAATACGATCGTCGATTTTAATTAATGATCGCAAGAACGGCTGACATCCATTTTTGTGATTCCAATGAACGTTTTGTTCGTTTGTCTTTTTTTTTTTTTTTAATACCTTACGTAATGCTTACTTAGACTAGCTTATAATGTATACCCTCAAGAGTGTTTCAATAAATGACTGTGAAATCAGAGTCTCAGATGTGTCCAACCGTGTCTTATTATTTTCCCACAAAACCTACACTGCAATATGACCAAAATTCTAGGCAAATTCCGAATTTCGTAATAAAAATGTAACGAAATTTCTTGAGTTATGAATAAAAAGAAAAATTCAATAGATATAAAAAATTAAGTTTGAAGATTTCGTGGAACCAAGAACCAATCGTCGGAGCTCGTCTCGCAGATTTCGAGGCAGCTCGTTCGACTATTCCAAATGTTTTTAATTCATTCAATTATTCTGCAAAGTCATTAACCAGTGTTCTGATAACTGATGTTTGACGTCACTCAACGTTACAAGGTGGAATTATAAAACCTGAAATTATGGTGGTCATGACAGTGCCATAATCCGTGATTAATTTGTAACAGTTTTAGAAACCCTCAGCTGGAATCTTCGAAAGAAAATATTTTTCTGGGGCCCCCTTCAAAACTTGCTCATAATTGTTGCTCATGTTAAAAGGTTTAGACGATTAATTATCTTGATCCTTTGGGTAGATAAGACTTTTTCAAACGAGCAAGTACTTGAAAAATTATACCATAGTAGGCTTGAACCTTGAATTTTTCTTTTTATGCCATATCATTCGGTACGTGGGTCAACATGTTTAATGAAGAGTGAGACAAAATGAAAATCAGTGAGTAAAAAAAGTTTATTGACATAAAAAAACCATGGACAGAATGCATGGTAAGTAACTTCGATGAGATCATTTTCACGATAAATCAATTAACGTTTCATCATTGAGATTTTTTTTTTCAAATCTTGATCATCATAATTGAAAGAAGGCATAACGTAAATGTCAAAAAAAAATAAAAACTTCAAATTATTCTTAGTTTAACTGTTTTTCTCCAAGTTCGATAGTGCGTCCATAGCTTTTTTTTAGTTATGCCTTTGCTCTAAGAAAAAAATGGCCATAGGTTTTTTCGAAATTTCGAACAAGAATTACTGTGAAGCATAGCAGAGCAAATGTGTTTACTTGCATGTTGATTTTCCTCGAAATCCTACCAAATAATAAAGAAATATACATTTCATAATTACGTTATCAGTTGAATCTTTCAACGAATCGTTACTCGATCGGTATGTTGTTCCAACATGCTCCAATATGAGTATTTCTGTTTTGCTGGCCGTCGATGAAGATGGAATTCATTATGTCGGTCAATGCCAGTGTTTGCCTTTCTTTTCTACAAAGGATTATCGCAAATGTTTTCTGTATTATCGTCATAAAATTTTCGAAAAATATGATGAAAAAATTCATCGAAGAATTTGCACAAAATGTATTTAAACCAAAAAATACTTGACGCTAAATCAGTAAAATCCTTATTCTTGAATGGAACTATTCCCATGTAGCCAAAAAGTAGAATGAAAAGCTAATTCCTCTTTACTAACTATCGATTCCCAAGGGACCGGAGAACTGCAGTGTTTGAATCAACGATGCAGACTTTACATTTGCATTTGTTGGTAAATCTCAATTGATGTTTATTGGTTATTTTACTTCAATCAGAGCAAAGTTGTTAAGAGCAAAGTTGTTATTCGAATGAAAAGTGAATCAATTTGTGATTGAAAACGATAATGGATCGGTGAAGTTGGTTGAAAATTATATAAATATACTCTCTCAATAATTCCTTTCAGCATTTCCTGTTGACAGATACCTAAAAAAAGAATCTTCCTTCGTTGTACATTGAAAAATCAATTTCCTGTCGATGAAAGAATTGGAATGAAAAGAGCAGTCGAGTATTCGCAGTTTACCAATATTTATTGTACGTAATATCGTTATTCGTTAAAACGTTTGTTCCGAAGACATATTTATATTGCGATGTCAAATGAAACATTTAACAAAAAAAAAAAAAAAGAGGTTTCGTGATGTTTATTTTCTTTATCTTTGTTGGCGAAACATTGTGCAACAACTGAATCTCATGGAGAGACTCCTCGATCAATGCGTACGACAATAATCAATGATAACAGCGTTAAAATTTAGTGTTAATTAGTATTTACAGATTACTATACAGACACGCTATTACGTAGGAATGTTTCAATGACTTAATAGCGATTTTTAGAAATGTTTTGTTAATTTTTGTTATTCTTATGACTCTTAGTCGCTCATGTAATAAAACGAATTCACAGTGACAGTAAAACGTAGCTGAAACTTACATGTTAATACTGTCATTGAATAATAAATTATGTTTTCTTTTTTTTTTTTTTTTCATTATGCACATCGATCGTAAATTAATGCTTAATCGAAGTTCGCTTAAAGATAGATATTCGAAGCAGCCTCCAGATGGATTAGGGTCAAAGCCCTTTTTTATATCACTCATACGTTTTTTTTTTCTTTCTATTACTATTTTCCTCCAACAAGTTCACCGATTTACACGGAAGAATCATACAAATTTTCACGGACACGAATCATACGTCGACGATCACAACGGCATTTGCATAACGAGAAGGTGCGTCACCGGGCGCGACGTCTATGAATTTTAATTCGACGATGAAAGCTTCCCATCGCTGTCGACAATCTGGTTGAACTCTTCACAACAAGTAGATGGTCGAGTACGACGAGTGTGTGGCATAGAGAAAGAGCTGAATCGCGGTTAATACAGTGAACAAGCTGCTACGGGCCTCGTCGTCATAATTCGTTTTAGCAGCGTTCCACTGGTCGTGATGCACAGCCGCTTGCTTCTCGCCTGCAATCAGTCAAAAAGGAACGAACGAAAGAGAAAAGATGAAAAAAAGGAGCAGGAGAAGGAAAGAAAAAGTAGAATAAGGCGTTGAGTGAAGTGCAATTTCCTTTTTTTTCCTCTCACTCTCTCTCTCTCTCTCTCTTTCTCTCATTCTTTTATAGCTCAAATGTAAAGTGCATGCCAGACGGTCATTGTCGTGCGTCAAATAGGGAGCTTTGAAAACTGAAGCTTCTCACACTTCTTTTTATTATTATCATCCTGCCATTTCTACGCTTCATCCCTTTCTACGTCGGCAGTGGGGTGTCGCGGGAAACCGTTTGGCAAAACGAATCTGTCGGCCTCCATCACCCCTCGCTTTCTGTACCACTGCCCTCTGCCACGCCGTAAAACTACCACTGAATTCCCCCACTTACTTTTCCCTTCCCCTCTTTGCTGCTCCTCTTGGTTTTTCGCGGGATCTTGTAATTTCCTTCGGCATAAAGCACTTTCTCCTTTTCACCACTACACCCCCCCCCTTCCCTCCTTCCTCTATCTCTCTCGTTCCTTTTATCTCGATGATAGACGCAACCGAGAGTCTTGATAAGTGAGTTGAAAAACTTGTGATAATTAAATGTCTCGAGGCGGCTTGTCGCAGCCTTTAGTCTGGCAAGTTTGAAAGAGGATCGACTATGCGGAGTGAGAGTCGAGAATATTATACTAAATGTGATATCTTTATAAAATGATCTTTCGTTTCAAGTATTTTACATTCATCTAGAATAATTGTAATAAAATCGAATGGATTTAATGCTTTTGAAATTATTCGTAAAACTTATAATTCCAGTGGCTTTACTAGTTTTGATCAAGGACCCGAGATCCAGTGGGTTTTGTCGTTTGATCAGTCGAAAAATTAAACTTTTCATTTCTGTGAACTGTAAAGAAAATCGCAATTTGTCAGTTGGCTGTGTTATCTGACCAAGCTGTATACAAATATAATACACTCGATATCTCACTGAGCGTCCAGTCTCTGAATCCCTTGGAAAGGAGTAATCATTCCAGAAGCTTGAATTAATCAGCATGTTGATTAGGCAGTGGCCAGTGCCACGTTTCAACCATACTCACTGTTATTCACGTCCTGTGTCTGACTAATGGGAGCCAGATCTACTGACGCATCGGAGAATTCTGAGCCAGTTAGAGTTATCCCATCATAGCTGACAAGGTTTATGCACTCAACATGGTAAAGTGGTTATCAAACTATCAAAGTTATGCTTCAACAGAAATTAAGTAAGCTTGGAGCACACAGCAAGGAGTATTATAGTTTGATAAAGCGTTTAAATTTCATCACCAACATTTTAGCTATGAATGAGGAAAGGACTCACATTCGATCAATGTTCGAATCATGAAAAAAGCCATTAAGTAAAAGAAGCCAGAAAGAGAGATAGAGAGAGAGAGAGAGAGAGGGAGAGAGGCAGCCACGCAAATGACCGTCGAGTCATGACAATTCCAATGTCAGTATAACAATGAGCATATTTTTTTTACCATTAAGAACGTGAATGTGTACCATCGTGCTGGTGAACTGTCCGAGCGAGCACGTGTACTCGCCGCTATCAATTTTTTTGGCACGATCGATGTGCAAGCCAGTGATCAATTCATCGTTCGAACTGCGAACAAATAATAACGAAAGCTTAGAGCCAGTGATAATAAGTTTCGTTTAATCAACGAATGGAATTTGTCAACACTTGGTTATCGTACCGGAGGGAAATTCTGGTAGGATGTAACACTAAAAATCAAGGGAATTCAGAACTGTGCTGGAAAACCACGCTCGTTTACAAGGCCAGAGCAATTGACACCTAGATATCAGGTAGTCTGTTAAGGAAACAAGTATACAGTGGTTTCCTCTCTGGAGAGTCAACGCAGGGGTTTCAGTGGTTTCACGATGTTTGACTTGCGACACTTTGCAGCGCTTGATGCCCCAGTTGTTCCACCAAACACCAGTACAGAATACCGCAACTGGCTGTGAGCTTGGTTTCACCTACGTTTCGCTCAATGTTTACACGCCAGGTGAACATTTCGAGTTCGGAGCTGTGTCGAGAGGGTCTCTGTCCTCTCGGTCAGGCAACTCGGTCCAGTTACCTCTATGATCAGTGACCGTCAATGAGAGTAAACTTTGGCAAATTCGGGCCTTTCCATGACTGAGCTTGGGAGTCAATGTTGTGAAGATATTACGAAGAGGACTTTCAGTCTCGTCAGGATCTTGAGCAAATTGCACGATTGCTCAATCGTTTAACCGTTAACGACACGACTATCGAAGTTCTCAATGGAGTAATTATGACTTTGGTATATACAGGATTTCTCAAAAGTTAGGCTCAATATGGTAGATTTCATGAGAATAAAAGTATTTGTATTTTGTAAAGGAACGAATGAGGCCATTTTTTTTCGGGTACACTCAACTCTGAGATGCTTCTGAAACGTTTATGGCAATATCCTGTTACAGTTATTGTTTAATGCTCACCCATTAATGTGATAAATCTTAACGTGTTCGGGCAATGGATTACCAGCCTTTTTCCACGTTGGATGAGGCACTTGCGAGTCGGGACGAGCTGGTTTAACGATGCAGGCGAGTTCAATACCACTTCCCGTCTTGTAGTAACGATCACGCAACTCGTGACTGGCTTCATCGACGACTCTGATGTCCGGCGCTGAAACAAAATGTATTTCGAGATGAATGTACAGACTAAAACGGAAACAACAATAACTTGTATACAACTAGGTGAACAATTTAGAAATGAGAAATAGCGCGTGCATGATACACAGGGGGAGAAAAACTGTCGATCGTTGATGATGAAATATGACTGGTGAAATCGGTGTACTTTACTTTTTGTTTGCCTTTTGTCCTGCTTCCTATTTTTTTTTCCGTGTCCTAGTGAAGATTAATAACTGGACATAGGAGAGAGTATCGAGGGGTCGTTCGTTTAGCAGCTCTAGATATCGTCGGACTTGTATATCTATACGTGTACAGTCGAAACTCGTTCAACGACCCATCGATACCGGTAGCTAACATCAATTGATTTTCGGCCAAGCCGGACACAGAGAGGCGGTCGGTTACGAGAGAGCTATTTTCCTCTCGCTTCCACCATTGCCTCTACGGTTCGTTATATAACTGCGATAAATCCTCGTAGGCGTAATGGATGACGATAAATCTTCAGTAAATTTCGATTCTTTTCAACGAACTATGCCTCGGACCACAGTGCTACTGACCGATAGCTCAGATCTCTATGACCTGTTTCGTCTCACATTGAAGCTGTCATCGATAGTCCTACGGCTTAGGGTACGCAATAAATGTGAAGGGGCCTTTTACGATAAGCACCTGATACCGAGAACTTGAGATTTTCTTCAATACTATGATGATTCATCTTTCTTCGTGAAGATATCTGTATAAAGATACTGCATTAAATCTCTTTAACTCAATTTCGGATCTAGTTCTGCATTTGCAGTCAGTATTTTTCTTGGAACACCCTGTATATCAACATAAATTGTCTCTTACTCTGTCTCTTACTATATCTGTCTTTTTGAATATATAATATATCGCGTCAGACGTAGAGTCCACCTGCAACACAACACCAGCAAGCCACTCCAGGCTTCATCTCTCTGCTGGTGAACACAGGAACCACGTTGATCCGAATTTATCACACGCAGACGACAGGGGAGCTTTGTACGAGAGCGTTAATCATTGGACTCGTACATATACCGTACTCGAGCAATAATCGTGTATACTCTATGCAAATGTGTATACATGTATATGCCATTTAACGTCGACTTAACACCGAGCCTTACTTTATCAGCGATTATTACTTGTTTTTGGCTTGTCACTGTTTTTTCATCACTTTTGAATAGCGATGAAAAGTTGGTTTCGATTTTTTGGACATAAAAATTCTTCGACAACAATTTCATACATTGTGGTACAACGTCATTTGGGAATGAGTTTGAATCGACCATTTCAAAGTTTGAATTGCACCAAAAAGTTGCTTCAATTTAATGGCCATGTTGAACAGCTTACACCCCATTCGTGCTATCCAACAGAGCGTGTTTCTCCTGCTGTGACCAATGTCCAGCCCGATGAGTATTGTCTGTCCAGGGTCATCGCTTCATCATTATAGCTTATGCTCAGTATCTCATCGTGATTGCTTTGAGGTTTGCTCCAAATATATATATTCGTATGGGTTAGTTCTCTCTTGTACCACCGATTCATTTCCTATGCGAACATATCGAATACACGCTTTCGAGCATGGCATGTCCTCTTCCGGATTATCCTCCGATCTACATTGTGTAAGTACCGCTCTGAATTAATCCACGGTAATGTAATTAACGTTTTGTTGTAACGATTTCTATGTTTAGGGACGCGATGTTTTATGTTTGTCGATCGTTCAATGTAGATGACAATTTCTGCGAGCTCACAGATGCACTTATGTAGACCTAGACAGTCCGAAAAGAAGTTTTTTTTTATTGCTACGAGGTCTGATATCGGGTTGTATTTGACCCAGCAAAAACTTTTATTCTATCAATTTTTTATTATTATTCTATTGTTATTGTATTGATTAAAAATTGTCATGACGAAGTCGTATTGTTATACGTTCTCGTTATTTGTCGAAAAAAAAAATAAAATCTTATGAAAGAAATCAGTCAAATTCTACGCATCAATTTTGTACGATTGAGTGATAGAGCGAACGAAAAAACTGACACTCGGAGTATGAAAAAAATCTAAGTTGAAAAAAAAATGTAATCTTTATATCGATGTTGTGCGAGCAATGGTACTAAAATTTGACGGAATACCATTTGCTCGACTAAATGACAGCAGGCTAAATCTTGATGATCGATTTTCCAAATTTATTTGATTCCAGAAATCAACTTCTATAGCAAAATTCTAGACAACAATTTGGCTTCGAGACAAAAATTCCAACGAAGGATGCTAGAAGCTGAGGTCGATTCAAAAATCTTCTTCGAAGCGTTTTAATTATGCAGGATGCGTCGGTGAGCATTTTTCCTCGGATCATTAAGGGGTTTGAATGGTGAAAATTTTCAACGCCATTTAATTGGGTAAGAGTCTACAGACCGGCAATTTTTCCATACATTATGCATATTGGAAGAGCTTAGGGAGTGTGTCGGAGAAATTCCCTCTGGGTTTGGCCACGATTACGCTGGTGCTATTTTTTTTTTCTTATTTCGAGGGCGCTCGCTGCATGAATTCCTAATTACACGTCGCTATGAGACACAGCGGTAAGCGGGAAAAGTTTAATCAAAATGCTGCCAGTGCCTCGCGCTGTCGACAGGGTCGGTTTTGTCTCGTCGACCACTTGACGGTGCCCGGAGTCTCTGTTTTTCTCTTCACCAAAGTCCTGCTTTTTCACATCGATTGTGCTGCGCAAAAGGGCGTAAATAGTCTCCGGTACTTCGGTGATGAAAGAACGAAGGGATCAGGATACTTTTCCCTGTATATAGATGCATAAAATCCTTCTCTGTGGTTATACGTTAACGGTGAGTGCGAGATCTGCTTACAAAATAAGCTCAGACAGATGAGAAAAACGCGTTACGTGTAGGACAACTTTATACCACCTAAAGCTAGGGCTTGTACTGCATGACGACTAGAAAGCGACCACGTAGAATGCACATAATCGTGCTACTCATGGATAAATCTGTGCAAGCTTCTCATTGTAATTGAATCTTCACGAGGATGGAATTTTAATCGAGCTTCTAGCTGCTGCTGCTGCTGCTGCTGCTGTAGTCTCGTCTTCGTGCATTTTGCAATCAGCCGGGCTTGGAAGAGAGTGGCTATGGGCTTTGTGTGAGGCTAATAGTAAGGAGGAAGATGAGGGAAGCGCGAATTTAAAAATCTTTTTCTTTTGAAACTTATATACCAGCAGAGATCGAATAAATTTTGCGTACCGAAGGAAATGGAAAGGTAAAGCTCGAGAATCTAAGATTAAAATCGACTAGTCCATGCAAGGAAAACTTCTTGAATCTTAATAAAATGCCCTTGGCGAACTAAGGTATAACTCCGTACACGCGGCGTTAATGGAAAGGAATAAAAAGAAGAAGAAAAAATCGACTGCCATTAACAGAACCGATAGAACTCGGTACGAAGCTCGATTTCAAGACTTTGTCAAACTTCATTGAGAAGAAAAGTGACGGTGAGAAAAACCGTGCAGCATCACACTGACGGATAATTGAAACTTCCACTTTCGATGCAGCGACGCGGCTACGATTTTCTTGACCGAATTAATCGAGCTATCGATTCACTATTATTCTCACGGTGAATGAGTTTGTAATCACTTTTCCGGATAAATGGAGTCAACGAGGAGAAAAAAACGGTGAAGAATCTGGTAAAAAAAAAGAAACGAAAGAGAAGGCAATTAGCAGGAATGGCTATGGAGCACAGGAATAAAGGGGATGAGATGAATCGAAGGCAAGAACAAAGCTGCGATTCATGGACCCAGAAAGTCCGACGTGTTGACGTTACAATGCACACCCTTTCTCCCCCAAACTTTATTCTTCCACGTCAACCCTTTTCCCACCTTAACTCTGGCACGTGGTCAATAGGGGCTGCGAGATACTCTTGACAATATTTACTCTCCATCGGCTTTGCTTTTGACGTCTTTTCCTTTTCTTCGCTCTTCTGATTTCCTGCTCAGAACCTTATGCATGCCCACTTCAACTTTTTTTTTCCTCGAGTGTACCCACATCGAGATTAACGCTTCGATGCCGAGTAGCTCAGAACAGGGAATGTCATCCTGCATATTTCGTGTAAACATCCTCATCATCATCATCTATCGATAACCCTTTTTCATTCTTTACTCGTTTGCTTTCACACAACTTTTCTCATCGGATATTGAAGCATGGTGTTTTGGAAGTTTCTGCACAAACTACCTCCATACCTGACTGAATACTCACGTGAAATATACCATTTTGTTAATCCTACAGATTTTCATGTAGCTTTCAAGCATTTTGAGAATCTTCGAATTTTTAACGATAATCATTTACATTGTGAACCGTGTTAGTTATTATCATATTAACATCAATCAAAATTGATTTGAAAAATGTTTTCTTTGGTTCAAAAGCTTTTTTTCGTGGTCCTTAAGAATTCCAGATTTTCGTCTTTTTTATTTTTCTTTCAAATAAAAACTGTGTGACAACGTGATAATTTGAATCGAAAAGGAAGACAAAATTGAAAGTTGACCCGAACGTGATATCAACCTCGAAAATTATAAATCGAATACTTTGCTGCATGAGCGTAAAGGCGTACTGTAAGGAATTTTCAAGTGAATCTGTGTCACAGATTGCTCTTGTAATTTACGAGTCGTTTAGTTGGTTCACCATCTCTAAAATGGATATTTCGTATGAGAAATGAGTAAAGTTTTAATTGCGAACGGTACTTCATCAAACATCAATTCTTCTTGAAATGAAGCACGCAATGTTGGCAAACCTGCGAACATTCAAGCGTGGCAGATTTGGGTGGTTCAGCTCGATGAAACAAAACTGTGACTTTGTCACAGAAATCTTCCAATTTTCATTTGAAAAATATGTAAAATATAAATATTATCTGTTCGAATTGATGTGCGAAAGTTTAGAGAAAAACTTTGTCTCTTTTCTCTTTTATTATGAACAGGAAAACTCAAAAATCGAGTTGGTACTTCCTGGCTTTCCTAAAATTTTACGAAATAAAAGACAGCATTATTGATTCTTGAAGGTACCAAAACCGATTTGGACTTGACGCCCATCGAAAATGATCATTCTGAATGGTCATTGATTTTTATTTTTAACGTGAAAACGGTTTACAACAACAAGCAACGACCTTCGAAGGAAGCCTGTATCTTTTAGATTGATTGGATGTTTCGGCCCATCGGTATCCGAAAGCAAGAAACTTTTCGTCGAAGATTTGACCAATGCTTCAACTCTTTTGCACGCCAGCTACGGTCAAAGTCTTTTGGAAATTAAGAAAATGACTTATTCACGGCTGTTACTTTGTGAGATTTGGTTTGAATCTTTTCTCGAGGGGCTGGAAAGAGTTTCGAAATTCGAGTTCCAAAAGCCAGAGAGAAACAAGCAAGGCTCGAACTGCTGATCAAAGGCCTGTGGCATGCCTCAACAAACTTATGGTTTTTCTCTCTGATCTCTCTGACTTTTAACAAGTATATGTATATTTTTCTAGCTCATTCCAAATTCAGAGTAAACTGTTTTTTTTTTTTCATCGGTTTAGCTAGTTTTTTCGAGAATTCTGGTAAAAATAATTAGATTGGTACGAAATCTCTCAAGCAACTTGAATAAATTTATCCAGATCCTATATGGCTACGAATAAAATCCATAATCACAAAACCATTGGTCGTTTGTTTCATTATTCGTCAAAAGAATTCTTTCGATACGAGCTTTACGAGAGAGAATGATGTTTTTTTTTTAGTATTGAGTCGTTGTAATTTTTCGTGCAAAGATTCTCGAAACTTTTCTTGAGGTTTTACGGAATTTTATACTCCGGTGAATGCATACACGTCTGTATAAAAGTTCAAGTCAGAAATCGAATAAACTTCTGGCATTTAATGCTTTCGTTTTTCAGAGTTACGATATCCTGTTTGCAGTAACGATTTTTTTTGTTTGTAGTCATGAGTTTAGTTTTCCGCAGGTACGAATTCACGATCGTCATAGAAGTAAAATAAAAAAAAGAAAACAAAAAAAAACTTTCTACGTGACGGAATATCATTTCCGCTTCATAGTTCGGCGCTGCGTTGAAATCTTTCGATTTTTCTGTACCTATTTCATAAACGACTGGCTTTTTCTTTTTTATACGATTCTCCGATCGACATAATTCATTTCAAAATAAATTAGAAGGCTTCGCGAAATATAGTAATCAAAAATTGTAATTTTTTTCGAATCCTTCCACCGCAATCTCGGTCAGTTCGGTGTCTGCTTTCAAAAATACATGCTCAAAACACAAATTTGCATAAATCCAACACCATCAATGAAAATTTGCATCTGAACTTCCCATCCTGGCCGGTATACAGCCCATATTTAGAAACAGAAATGGGAAACTAAAAAGAGAATGACTCTGATCGTGACAGGAGCATCGTAAGATCTACTAAATCCGCGATTAAAAACAAATGTGAATATTACCGAGCACGGTTACGTTGGTGACGAGCATAGTTGGTGGATGAGTATTAACTTCACACACGTATTGTCCTCGATCCTCTTTTTGTACCGAGGAAATAGCCAGTCTCCAATTATTAGGATACTGAAAATTCACGCTGTACCGTGAATCCGTGATGTGAACTTCTCTCCCAATGGTCAGAAGTGACGGTCGATCTGCAATTTTTCTTACCCACATAACCTGGAACATTTTTTTTTTTTTCATTTCCAAAAATAAATTATTTCTTCCACCCTCATTGCTGTTTCTCTTTCCGTTTTTTTATTTGTATTTTCAAATATATAACATTCCATATTTTTGAAACTCAAAAAATGGATAGAAAAAAATAGTATATTACACTACAAGGGCAGAAAGTTGAGATTCCTGCACTGCGCGTCACAATGCCCGAGGCGAAGCCGAGGGCATTTGACGCGCAGTTCAGGGCTCTCAAACTTCTGCCCGTGTGGTGTATACTATTTTTCTTCATAGCCGGTCGAAAGTACGGAGACAAAATATTAAATGTATTGCATCAAAAAAAAAAATTGATGCCTGCCCCCGACATTTGCGGCACGAGCGAAGCGAGTGCTGCTGGTCGGGGGGGCAGGCATCAAATAAAAAAAAACCTATGTAGACAATTAAATATTCTATCGGAAATTTTAAAAAATTTAACAAACATGAAATTTTTTTAATTCAACAAATGTGAAAATTTGTTAATTCAACTAACATGAAAATTTGTAAAATTCAACATGAAAATTTTTCAAATTAAATAAACAAAATTTGTTTGAATTGAACAAACATAAATTGTTTTGAATTAAACAAACGTAAAATGCAAATTAACAATAATATTAATGCGTACATTAGTTTTTTTTATTAAAATATATATAAATAATAAAAAAAAACCAATGTAGACAATTAAACATTTAATCAGAAAAATTTTTTAATTTATCAAACATGAACATTTTTAAAATTAAACAAGCATCCAAATGAATTAAACAAACATAATTTTTTATAAATTAAACAAACGTAAAATTATCAATAGTATTAATGCGTACATTATTTTTTTTCATTTTTACCATGGTCACATACATAATAAAAATTGTTAATTATGTCACCATGAAATACGCAGTTTTCGAATAAATTATGTGGATTTTCATTGACAGACAGATATTTTGATTTTTGTCCATTTACATGATGCTTCAAATTATGAATAACCAGCGTAAACAAAAGAGCAGCTTTGACGTCAGAGAAAAAAAATGGTTAGGGACAACTGTCACCGGTGACAGTTGCGGGAGCCTCACATACAGCTGTGCGTGAAAAAAGTGTTTGCTCCCGCCGTCATTCAGTTGTTTTACCAATGCAAGAAAGTCGGTCTTTCTGCATCGAAATTGATGCGGAAAGAGCGTACTTTCGACCGAGGTATGAAGAAAACTTTTCTTCATATATCTGTCTGTCAATGAAAATCCACATAATTTATTCGAAAACTGCGTATTTCATGGTGACATAATTAACAATTTTTATTATGCATGTGACGATGGTAAAAATTAAAAAAAATAATATACGCATTAATACTATTGATAATTTGCATTTTACGTTTGTTTAATTTTAAAAAAATTATGTTTGTTACTTCATTTGGATGCTTGTTTAATTTAAAAAATGTTCATGTTTGATAAATTAAAAAATTTTTCTGATTAAATGTTTAATTGTCTACATTGGTTTTTTTAAATTATTTATATATATTTTAATAAAAAAAACTAATGTACGCATTAATATTATCGTTAATTTGCATTTTACGTTTGTTTAATTTAAAACAATTTATGTTTGTTCAATTCAAACAAATTTTGTTTGTTTAATTTGAAAAATTTTCATGTTGAATTTTACAAATTTTCATGTTAGTTGAATTAACAAATTTTCACATTTGTTGAATTAAAAAATTTTCATGTTGGTTAAATTTTTTAAAATTTCCGATAGAATGTTTAATTGTCTACATAGGTTTTTTTTTTTTTTGATGCCTGCCCCCCCGACCAGCAGCACTCGCTTCGCTCGTGCCGCAAATGTCGGGGGCAGGCATCAATTTTTTTTTTGATGTAATACATTTGATATTTCGTCTCCGTACTTTCGACCGGCTATGAAGAAAAATAGTATACACCACACGGGCCGAAGTTTGAGAGCCCTGAACTGCGCGTCAAATGCCCTCGGCTTCGCCTCGGGCATTGTGACGCGCAGTGCAGGAATCTCAACTTTCTGCCCTTGTAGTGTAATATACTATTTCGCTTCGACGATGCAAGAGTCAGCGTCATTTTCTGTTAAAATTTATAGAAAAAATGATGCATTTAGTTACCGTTCTTTTGTCCAGCATCGCGACCCGACAATCAAGCATCGCCGTGGCTCCGAGATGAAGGCCAACGTGTTGCGATCCATTGATCCATTGACCCTCAGCATTCTCGAAGTAAGGACCCCAGTGGGTGACGTGATGGTGTCTCAGATGAGGTACCCGTAGAGGTGGCAACTGAACGTTAATCTGTTCTACGATAGAAACACAAAAAAATAAACGATAGTCGTTAGAATAGACGAGTGTTTTTGACTGGAAAAACCCATCAAATGATCATCATCGAATGACTTACACTTTATAAAATTTTTATAAATTTAAAAATTTCCATACTGCTCAACATTCTGCTAACGAGATTAAGAGATCATATTGATGTCAAGGTTAACAGTTTCTTGATAGCGATAAATACATCGATCTGGTGAACGGTTCGCTGTCAACCGATCCTGGCTGAGGTTAGGGAGAATACAAGCGGTTAAAATGTTCGGTGGGGCGGCATAACCAATACTTCTGATCGAGCAGAGAGAGAGAGAGAGAGAGAGAGAGAGAGAGAGAGAGAGAGAGAGAGAGAGAGAGGAAGGAAGAGAAGCCACAGAAAGCGAGGGAACGAGGGAACGAGAGGCCCTCGCAAAGCTTGATGACCAAGCCACGTGACACCAACCTGTTCCACTCTCGTAGCCGTATGATTTCATTACTTAACATCGGCATACATGATGGCGTTAAACGTATGGAATCAGTATTCCGTCGTGGTAGCAGGTTTTCTAGTCATGTATAATAATTACATGATCCACATATCTATACGAATGTTATAGAATATGCATATAGACATGGGCTTTTTGAGACTAAATCGAATGAGTGTAATTTGCTTACATGTTTATGACACAATTATTATCATATTTTATCTTGAAAATGGAATTACTTTACTTCTTCGATAAATTGTTTTTGCACTCAGGAAACTATTTTGAGCAAGTCTCACTAAGTTAATTATGGATTAATTACATAATTCATGGATATATGTGACGACAGCAAAAACATCGACGCTTCGTAGTACACGGATTGGTACGGATTTTTCAAGGATCTTTTCCTCTCGACATGCAGAATTGTGGTTCGATTACGATATGCTAATTTTTTTATTTTTCCACTTCGGGAAACTCGAACCTATTTTTTTTTATTCACAGACAGGGTACGGAAAAATGGAATAACAGATTCGATGAAAGTGTGATGGAAAGGAAAAAGACAAAAAACGGTGACTTCGTTAGGACAACGAATTATTTAGATATACAGATGGAATCCAAGATTTATTTCTATTTATGCATTTTGGAAAGGATATGACGTTTGTATTTTTTGACCGGATGGTTAACGTATTCAAAAATAACGTTTGAAGAAACAGTCTTCAACTGGTTTAAGCACTTTTGAAACGATTTTTTTTTTCATTTTTGCACGATGCAAGAGATTCCTGAAAGTTAGTTGATCAAAGTCTATCAAGGATAACAATATTCGGCATCAATCTTGTAACGAAGTTCTTTGCCTCAACGTACAAGAGTACATAGAACCGTAGTCCAATAATTAAAAAAAAAAAAAATGGTCAATGTAATAAGCAAATAATAAGAAAAATCAAAGGCGAAAGCACCCAAATTGACGAGAGAAGGGAGCGAGAATCTTATGCTTGAGTTTGGGTGCATCTTTACCGACAACTTGGGAGTTGAGCAAGTCACATATTCTTTAAATCGTTGTCACGTTAGTTAGTCGTTCGAGCGGCTTTTCTCATTAGAAGAGTTGTAACTGACGTTTCGAGTATATAAATGAAAGCGCAATAAAAATGCGAAGAGTCAAATTCAGTTGGATAAAAACGGACAAAAAAGCTGAAAGAGTTTGCGCGGATAGGCTGGCACAGATTTGGGAGCGTGGTGCTCGAGAATTTTAAGTTGCGATGATACTTGGAACGAACGAATACGTATTTTAAGAAACCGAGGCTGGAAATAACCCAAAAACATTTCAAACATGCCCAACCGTTTTTTTTTCCCACATCTGCTTCGAACGAGTTTAATCGAGACGATTATTTTTTCACGTCGTTTCGTCTCTTCAACCTTTCGTACAAAGCTCATTTCGAATTGTGCCAGTTTAACCGATGACGTAAGTTATCCCTGCCGCGTGGAAAAAAAGTGTGGATTTTCAGACGGTGGAAAAAAACGTTTCTACGATTCTGATTACCGTCGAGGGAATTCACAAGGATACACGATACAAGCGTCGTCCATTGAAGCCGCAGTTTACTCACAGCCACTGAATCTCATACTCCAGTCAATGGAGTAATAACCAGCACGAACTTTGAAGCTAAAAAAAACAAGAAAGTTAATTTTCTCTTCTGATGATATGGCTCTCGAGAGGTGATCCAAGAAACAATGATAATTTCAAGTGCACGCTCGAAGAAACCGCACTGAATTGAGTCAGGAGGCTGTGAGGAATCAAGTGAGAATGAAGAACGAGAAAAACGCCGTTGGGATACGAGTGCCCTCGTGAATTGTGGGCACTAAAAAAAGCCTATGAAAAGTAAAGAGTGTCGTAAACGTAGCCACGACATAAGGACAACTCGACGCGTTCTCGTTTCTAGAAAAACTGATTTCACACACATTTTTATCACAGTTTTCCTCAATCAAACGTTCCCTGGTGTGATTAATTAACATCGTTTTAAACAACACCTATCAGTGGAGAGGGATAAGACTGAATTGTCAAGTCTTTTAAATAAAATTTATGATGATCAGCCTTTTCTAGGCTGCTTCGAAACGTCCCGCGTGCAAAATTGAAGATGATTGTGTAATTTTCATCAATAACCAGAAGCGAACTCACTTCCACGTTCCATCATACTCGAAGCCAAATTAACTAGTCAATAATCAGTTGAACGCCACTTATCGGGGTTGCCATTCCTCGGCAACTCTTGAAGCCAATGGCCATAGGTAGAAACAAAGAAAATCGATTATGTAGAAAGTTTAACCCAGTTATGGTGAGAAAAATTAAACATCGCCAAGGTTTGAAGCCATTTGGTCTGGTCAAGAAAGAGAAAAATAGTGAGACAAACGACTCTTACGAAGTTGCGATCGGATTATTGTGGCTGGAATTAGAGTAAAGTGTTTGAAACTTCAGCTGCACCGATTGCTTGTTTGTATTTTTTTAGTGCTCTGGAACTTGGCTGCAAAATGATATCCGTTATATTCTCGGACTCGAGTGGCTTTGAGGATTGGCTCGTTGATTGTTGAGCCAACGATATACAGCAACGTAAAAACGATGAAAGGTCATATTCGATCGAACACATTGGGTGAGGCTCGTATCGAGTCGCCGAGGAAATAGAGGACCGTTTTTCTTGTACTATTATTTGTGGTATCGTGTATTGGTAGTTTTTCTTCAGGTCATCTGTATCGTGAGACGAGGCTTTATTCTTATGATGATCGTGCAGAACGTGTACTCATGTGTACACAAGTCCAAGAGTCTTATGGGCACAGAGCCCTGAGCTTCGAGTTCCTGAAGCTCGTTTTCCGCACCAATGTCACGCGAAGAATCAATTTCCTTGGGTTCAAGAGAGAGAGAGAGAAAGAGAGAGAGAGAGAGAGAGAGACGCGGGTGAGTTAGTCGAGTGGAAAACCCATCGCTGTTTAGGCGTCCAGTATATGTTCTCGTGTTGTGTATCCAAAACCGGAAGACCTTAGATATCCGTCGTATTTGTCGAGAAAATACATTTTTTTGCTGTCACAGTAGAGCAGAGAGAGAGAGAGAGAGAGTTGATATCCGTCAATTGTTCCATCGTAGAAAAAAATTGTTTTTTTTTTTTCAGTTTTTTGCTTCTTTCTACTTAATAAATAACAATTTTCCACAGCAATGACATTTCAAGTCATCAATATTTAGAATCAGCGATATTTCCTGCAAGGTTTTTCTTCGAGAATTTTTCGACGAGATTTAAATAGTCCTTGTCACTGGTTCCAGAAGGTTTTTCAGCATTTCTTTCGCGCCGTGAAAAATCGTAATCGAATACACGTTCGGGCGTTGATCTCTTTGACTCCATGGCTGGATTATTCTACGCGAAATCGTGGCTTTTCAATACGGTGGCCTGTCAGTACCAATACTCCGGTTTATTACCTCAGCGTATTGATAAAAATAAGGAATAAGTATGCGCGAATTTTTCGAGATATTGCACTACCAAAGAGGCCTATTTTCGTACAGATTTACCTTCGAGCAAAGAACAGTAATCGGGGGAAAAGAGGTAAAGAGGAAGAAAACGCCATTACGATTGCCGCGAGCTGGGCTCGTGAAGAAATAAGAATGAGAGCTCAGAACAAGAATAAGGACTTAGCCTCAACGTTCTCTTCCCGTTGGTCTTTGTCCCCGGAAGAAATTACCCATCCGTTACTGATTCGATTTCGTCCAACCTCTACGGAAGAGGTTTAACGGAGCAGAGAGCTGAATGTCTTCGGCAACGCTGCGACCGGGCTCGACTTTCCCTTTCTCCCTCTCTTTCTCTCTTTAGTTCTTTTTTATTCTTGTTCTGCTTTTTATCGTCGCTTTTGCTTTTCTCGCAGTGGTTTGCCTTAACCGAAAAGACGAACTTGCTGCTTGTGCACTGGCGAATTTTCATGAGAAATTAGTGAAATTGAGAGTCGTCTAGAAAAGACCTGCGAGGAAAAAGCGCACGCCCGAAATCCTACAGCAATGAAGGACCACGGGATTACACAATTCAACGATTCTCGAGAAAATTGCCTCCGGCAAATTCGACCCTAATTCTTTCCCTTCTTCAACGTTATTATACCTTCACTTTTTATTTCGTTTTTACTGTCTTGTTTCGTGGTCTCTTTCCCTCTCTCTCTTTCTCTCTCATACTCTCTAGACGCTTTATCAAAGTGATATTCTCAATTGACCGTAGTTGCAAGCATTCACGAGTTTTGCTGTCCACCCTTCGCAGCACGCGACACTTGAAGAGTTTTTTTTTCATTCAGCTTGAAAGGGTCACGTCTATAAACGCAAAAGCTTTCGGTTTCTACTCGACTCGATGAGAACAACTGTTTCGTTCCAAATTTTCTTTTCACTCTAATACTCACGCGTTTCTTCGAATTTTTTCATCGTCAGATCTATTTTCTTAACACTTTTCCACTCTCTTCGCTCATGTTTAATGCTATAAATAAATTGATCGCCATTTAATCGTACTAACTTTTGTGAAGTAATTAAAAGTGCGGTCGTAACTTTCGGTAACTGTTCGGATGATTTGTTTTTCGATACGAAAAATCGATGTTTTCAGGGTCCACTTTGTTTATTGTCCGAAGCGTTAATATTCCGAAGAAACGATTATTGGAACTCAACCACTTTTGCTCGTGAAATTTTGTGATTGGAACTTTCAAACGAAAGAATTTTTATCTCTAATTTTATACAACGTTGATGAAGTTTTCAATAAATTATTCATCGCCTCCGGATAGTGCAAAATGCTTATGGTTATGGAGGATCATTATTAGTGCTTCTACGACTTAACGTTATGAAAGGGTGATCAGATTGGTACGAGACTTTGTATGAACGCAATAAACCATAAAACTACAAGGAGGATGGCTTTTTCGTCTCCGCAAGCGGTTCCGATATCTTTCCTCGTTTCAGCGATATATATGAGTTGCTGAACATCGTAAAAAGGTGTTGCAGGAAGTATTGAAAAAGGAAGTTTCGGGAAGGCTTTATCGACCACCAAATACGTGACAAAAATCTGTTGTTCAAGTATAACGATTAAATATTTGTGACTGAAAAAAAAAATTACTATTTGCTCATTCAAATCGATGAATATCCCGATGAAAAAAATAAATATTTGATTGCTTCAATCAAATGTTTTTTTTTGCATCTTTCGGAATGAAATATAATATGAATTTTTTCGTGTTCATCATCACTTCCAATGACTGTCGAGTGCATTCAGTGGAATCTAAATAATTAATAAGTTTCAACTTAGCTGAATACCAAAATAAAAATGGTCGATCTTTTTTCATATATTTATCAACAATTTTACACAAGAAATAACGAATCAATTCGATTTTGTAAATTAAAATTTTTTTTTCAATCATATAAATGTGAGAAAAATCTTCAGGCTTCATTACGTTCGATATCTTTTTTATTCATCCCCGCGGATATGGTATTTCATTTTGTGTACCATTCGAATAATATGTGCTGCTGGATACCTATATGGATAGCTTTTTTTTTTTATCAATTTGTATAGTTTTGTTCCGGTTTCTCATTCATGCCTGCACGGAAATCGAATTGTATGTTGTCCAAGATTAAACTAGTGCCCGGGTTGCCAATATTTTGTTACTCTCCAATGGACGAGTCATGCGATTGACCATAAAATGTTTGCTTAACGCCTGTCGAAAAACGATAAGCCTTAGGCTTTACCGGATCGTGAGCCAGCCAAGCGAGAGTAGAGACGTACGTTGTACGTTCTTTATTCGTTACTCTATCGGAGTGTACAGTTGCGTTTTTCGTTTTTTTTGTTTTTTTATACATCTCGTGTCTCTTCATTTTCTCTTCTTCTTTCTCTTGCTCTTTTACATCGGCGGACTTGGATGTACCTCTTCGTTCGAAGATTTATAGGTATAACGTAACGGTAAACTTGCGCCAGCGATAAAAAGCCTCGGGTCTCCGGACCTTCAGGAAAATTTCTAATAAATCATCGCGGGCTTCGGATTTACGAAGGGATAGAGACCTCTCGTGGCAAAAGCTCGAGATCCAAATGGGAAATCGATGTAACCGTGCGAGAGAAATCCCGGATAAATGGAATCGTAAATCGTTCATATATAGCGTAACGTCCTTATCGAATATGTCATAAACGCACTTTGGGTGATTGGCACCAGCCGTTACAAATTTTTTAAAACATCAAATTCCATTGAATCTTCAACTGTTAAATAAATTTATTGTAAGCCATGAAAAAGAAAAAGAAATTGCATCCCAAGATTAAATGGTCGAAGATCGAATTTACTCGTCGTTTCTATTTCGTGTCATTCTTCTCGTTGAAACAATCAATTCTTTATGCGATTGCAATAAAAACGTTAATGGAATTTCGTTGTTTTCGATTGAATGCCTTTGTGTGATTTAAAATTGCACATTGTTGAAGTTTCAGGGCGATATATTTCGTGGACAGTTGTCTTTTGACAGTGAAATATCAATTGTTCGAGTCTCCTAAAATCCTGTTGTTTGTTGTTTGTCTTTTCATTCGTTCAATGAATAATTGTTTATACCGAAGCGTTTGAATCGCTTGAGACTATCTCAGATCGAGGAGATAATTCCGAAAGAACTTCCTGCTGAATAAGTTCGAAACAGATCTATCGATTATTTCGTTCTCCTCGCAATTATCCTCATTTGTCAACGGGTATTGGCTGTTAAGTCGGCTCACGCGAACTTTCAATCTATTCCATCGTTTTCCTGCCAGCTTTCATCGCCGGTTAAACTCGTCGGATTTCCGGTTCGAGCCACGCAAAAGTGCTAGTAAAAAATATTAAAAAAAAAAATCTACGTTAAACGCGTTGAATGCAAACGGCGTGTTTTCTTTTGCCACACCATTGATTCCGTGGATCGCTGACGAAATTATTTTTTGACAAAGCTTTCGGACGTAATTGGCTTTCAATTCATGCCCGAGAAATTCTTTTCATAAAAATTAATATCGCGCGAGTTTTTTTTTATTTTTTTTTTATTTTTTTTTTAATGGTTCAAGCACCGTCTACTCTCGTCGTAAATTTCAAAAACATACGAAACCACGAAACACACTATAGAATCATACGAAGATGATATTTTTTGAACTGATGATAAAAATTTTCGCATCGTTGAATCAAATAAATTGTCGACGAATTTGTTTTTCCTGCTCGCCTCCGAAACAATTTGACCGCTATGAACTGATGAGGAAACAGCGTATGCAAGTTTCAGGCTAACAGTGGATTTCCTTCTCAACTCCCTAATTGTATAGAAAAAAAAAAATCTCTTGATTGGACATTTTTTGTTTCGTCATAATATTTTTTTTTTGTCAGAGAAATTCTAATAAACCGCAAAGTAATGTCGTGATTCGAGAAATGATATTTTATTGTATTTTTATTTTCTTGATAAAACATTTGAAAAAGTGTACAATAATTAGGTCTTTTATCTCGGGTGCGCAACATCCTGTCTGTGCGCGGCTGCTTTTTTTTAAACTACGAACGTACAGCGAGAGATCTTTTCATCAAACTCGTTGGTTGTATAAAAAAAAAAAAGAAAAAAAAAACAAAAAACACACAAAGAGAAAAGGATTTCGCTAAAAACTTCACTATCCGCGCTTCACAGCCAAACATTTTTTTTTCTTTTTTCGCGAGTTCCGTTCCCTTTTTTTTTATTAACGCCTCTGGCAGGCTTGAAAAAGCTTCGGCACACCGAATCATCGAAAGTCCAACGCGTAACTTCCAATGGCTTCTCTCTCTCTCTCGTTCAACAGTCGTTTCTCTGTCCTCGTATGAACGGGATGCTACGAAAATATGTGTGTTTTCATTAACGCTAATGGAGCAGGCATCGGTTTAAAAAAAAAAACTCATCACAGCGAACCTGCTTCGCTTCCACTGGATATAATCAGTTACACACCGTTTTTTTGGAATTTAACGAGCATGATTTTTCGTCGTTAATCAGAGACCAGGTATATTCGCAATTTTATCATTTTTTATTTTCTTTCACGTGGTTGTTAACGGGCAGATATTTGCTTTGACGCCGAAGCTTTTACACGTAGTTGGAATATGCAACGAAGTTTTCTTTCATTTTCTTTTCATTTTGAAAATTATTACGCTGTAAAATACGTTTATTGAAATGAAAAAATTGATCGACAAAAAACAGTCACAATAAGCTTCGTTACCTCCGAATACTCGTCTTACTATTTTTTCGATTCAAGTCAAATCAGCTTCGATTAGTTAAAAAAAATATCATCGAGTACATTTTTATTTCGTGTCGCTTTTTTCTTTTGTAGTTTTATTTCATATTAATTTACGTTTTGCTAATGGATTATTGTCCTCGTGACCCAGTATCGTTGCTTGCGTTCACATCTTCAGCTGAAATTGTCTTTCCGTCTGGAATTTTATTTCTGCTTGTTTTATGGTGGCAGGATTTTGCATTTTATTTCTAACACGGGCATAACGTGTACCCGAGGCAAGGAAATTGAAACGGTTGTAACATCGAATGTATCGAGATACACATATGACCGACATAACACTCGCTCAATCCACGTGCGCGGCGATCGACGATCCATCTCGGATTCTCGTATTCCATTCAGTGTGATGCTAAAATTTTATTGGTCTCGCAACGCGTCGCTCGTGAACTCTGTAACGTCCGTATTTCATGGCTCTGCACAGAGAGAGATTTCTACAAACATCATGCATCGGAATTCCTTTGTGAAAATAACATTCTCCTGTAACCGTCACGGTGTTTGTACTTTACTCGATAATATCGGATCGTATCACGATTAACGAGCGATATATTTTATGATATTATTCTATAATCACCGGATCCTTATTGTCCAAGAATAGATTCGGTCACAAAAGTATAACGAACGCTACTAAGAGGGCTGTGAGAGCCTGCGGTAGTCCGAGGTTCTCGAAAATTCTTAATATTTAATCGAATAACCATCGTCTGATTCTATTTAATTTTGTAATTCCATTAAAACGTTGCTTTTTCTGGATATACTCAACGTCAGGCGATCGAATTTAAATGTTCGTGCAGAATTTAAAATTCACTGGCATTGAACAAAACTTAAATATCTTCAGAGTACTGATTTATTTTTGTAAAACAAAAATTAATTAATGAATTTATGGAAAGGGACAACGAAAGTTCCAGAGTATGAAGACAGAATGATTGAAAAATGTTGTAAGTTGGAAGAAAAAAATTATTTTCGTTCTGTTTCTATTTTCATTTCGTTTTTAATGCTTTGTATTAATTGTCGTCAGATGACTGTCGAGTATCTCGATATTTTAGATTCGAAAAATAAGTTACAAGATTAATGGTGCGGAGATAAATTGAAAGAAGATAAATATTCAGTGAATTTCATCGCTCCATAAAGTGTAAATGTTGGCTACTGTCATCGTCAAAGTGTGGCGAGCACCCGGCACATTCGCGGTTTGATAATTGAATATTTCCACATCTCATCGTATTTGACGTTCCCGACGACAAAAAAGGGGCATAGAATCACGCGACACGAAAAAAAAAAAAAAAAAAAAAACTCGTTATGTATAGGTGGAATTGCATCAGAAATTCTTCCATGTCATTGCTCGGAAATGTCTTCTGGTTTTTGTACAAACGTTGCTTGCGTCAAAAGTGAAATGGGCACAGAAATGTCTGCAACATTTATGCCAGTAAAATTGCAATACTTAAAAATTTATCGCGTCAACGGAGCATTAACGGAAACACAGTTTATTATTTTTTGTATTTTTTTATGTTATAAAACATACGTATTGAAATATTTTGATATTCCAACATCGCTTGAAACTCTATTTTCAGTAAATTTCGAACATCGAAGAAATTTCTAAGATGTCAATACTTCCACGCTGTATGCTTTCTCCCATATTTTCTTTGGTAGAATATTTCACGGATCAAAGCCTTCTGCCACTTGTAAAACGAATACTTTGGTAATTAAGGTTAAGGCTAAAGGACACGAAAAAAAAAAAAAAACAAATTTTAATGAAATTGCAGCAGGATGTGGACGAAGGTTATTTTCATGGAATGAAATGTCCCTTTTCGGTATTTTTCTTTTTGTAGCTTTCTTTTTTTGTGAAAAAGTAAAGGACAAAGTGGAAAACGTGCTGAGAAGTAAAGAAGTATGTGCGGCAGTGGTAAGAATCCGCGTGTAGTCAGCCGCAGTATGATGTCGCGTAGAACTGTGCAGTCGACGTTCGTGTAAAACCATATCTAGCTGTGTACATGCACTCATGATTATTATTTTTTCGTCCACCATTCACTTCTTCTTCTTCCGCTTTCCTTTTTTCCCTCTTTTACTCCCTAACCGCGTCTCAGTCCTTTTCCTCTGCGTAATAAATATACATCCGCGGCAAAGACCATTTGTTTTCTCGCATTGTTTTATGGCACAAGATGTGGATCAAGCGAACAGAATTCATTCGTCTTCGTGGCAGTTTTTCTTAACCCTTATAACAGCTCGTGACACAGAAGGAGAGGGTGGGGGGGGGGGGGGGGGGGGGTCACTAAATTCATCGAGTGAAAAAGGCGTCGCAATGGTGATGAAGAAGCTTTATGGTCCTTTTACGAAAGACCCGAATGACACCTCTTGAGTTTCACAACTTTTCGCGAACAGTCGAGATGTGGAGAAACTCGAAACTTGGAAGATCGCGACGTTTTCTTATAACTTTATATATATTATATAATTTTATATATAATATATATAATATATATATAATATATAATATATATATAATATATAATATATATATAATATATAATATATAATATATATAATATAATATAAAGTTATAACTTTCGTTATATTTTTCGTATTCTTTTATTTCTCTTTCTCACTTCTGGTTGTGAGGATGAGGTCCAACTCGAAAAAAAAAAAAAAAAAAAAAAAAAAAAAAAAACTTTTTGGTTTGTTGGAGAAAACGTTTTTATAAAAGCCTCGATAATTCCTCAGCATGAGAAGTATGCATACATATTATTTGTAAATAACCAGGAAATAGGGAAAGAGAAAAGGATGGAGAAAGAGCTTGGAGTCTTAGTCTCTCAATAAATCGATAAATTGCTCATTCAAAAGGACTTCCCAAGTTATTTGTGCAGGAAGGATCACGTCAATGGTAAAGATTCATGTATCTATACGTTGAAGCATATGCATCGAAGTGAAGAGTGAGGAGCTTATTCATGAATATCGTGTAGCCTTCGTTTCAGGGTGCTCGTAGTACATCCCGTATTTTTTTTTTTTTTTTACCACCCACGATGAGACGTTGAGTGACGAGTAGTTTGAGAGGACGTTGTTTCAAACTTGTCTGCTGCTTTCGAGTCTTGGTGGGGGGGGGGGGGGGGAGGCAAAGGCAGTTTATACTTAAGGGCTTATTTGCCAGTGGCTGAGTAGAGCAAACTCTCCACATTCTGTCTGTCAGTTTTCATTGTATCTTGTGATGTGTTTTATACACATGAAGCACTTCGCTCAAACTTGGATGGGAAGCCTCGTGTGACAACCGAGTCTCCCTCTTTCTCTCTCTTTTCAAGCTTTAAATTTTTTGAGGCTTTTTTTCATCGCATTCGAGTTGTGCCTGTCGTTTGCTAGTCTCGAAAGCTTTGCCTCTTTCCCTTTTTTTTTATTCTTCAGATATATTGATTTTTAATTCGTCAAGTGCGACTTAAAAACCAGAAGTTCAGTAGACGTAAAACGTTCTATAAAGCGAAGCACAAAAGTGATCGTGGGGAATCGATCGAATTCGATTCCCCACGAGTTTTATTCCGGACCCTTGCTGATTACAACGAGTTGCTGGATAACACGTATGAGAAAAATCCAATTAAGCTATGGAATCAAAGTCCCAAACAACGCAAACGAAAAAAAAAAGAAATAGTGCTGGACGCGCTTATAAAAATCCCTGATTGCCATTTTGTTTCTTTTGTTTTTCGTGCACGATCCTTACAGCACACTCTTTCATATTCTAGAATTCGTTGTTAATAAAAGAAAAAGTGGGAAAAAAAAATATTCACTTCTAAGGAAAAAATTTTGAACCGCTATGTTCAACTTCCTTGGAGCTTTTTTTGTACCAATTTCATTAAAGTCTTCAGTGTTATTCTGTTCGCGTTGTACTCAGAAAATTTTCTAGAGGAGCCTAAAAAAATTGATTAATTTTTCATAAATGTCCACCATCTTCATCGATTTGTGTACAAATTGAAACGATCAAAACTTGAGATCATTATTCGTGGTCAATGCTAGAAAGCAACGAAAAATTGGTTTTGCGTCGTGCTCGTGTAAAAGTGGACGACTTGATAGACCACAATTTCACGAGCCCTGAAACACCTCTGCATTGATCGGTGCAGCGCTGTAACTCACAAAGAGAATTCGATCGTCGAGCAAATCCACGAAAGCCTACGATTTTCTGTAAAATTCAATCATTCTTCAGTGCAATAGTGCTGCGCGGTCGCGTCGTAAAAGCAGCATGAAACCCCGAATATATCCAACTCACGTATGAGCTTTCGTTCGAGAGAAAAAAGCGACTTTTCATCGTGTCCGAAGACTCGAGTAAAATTGGCTCAATTGGGCTGAATTCTACCGATCGATGAATAAATCGGTATCCGTGTAGATATTCATTGAATTTTATAGTTTCATGAAAATTCTATTTTTCGAATGAATGGAAAAATAAATAGAAAAACAAGAAAATCATCAGTTGCTTTTTTATTAAAAACTTTCAAAGTTTGTTTGTTAATCTATGATTTTTGTGTCTGTAAAAAAACAATTTTTAAAAGGACGAAAGTTCATCGCGTTCAATTGCAAAGTTTGATAAGGATGAGTGGTTGTAAGTATATTAAAAAAAAAAAAAAAAAACTTTGCCTTTTATTTCAAAAAATCAATCGGATAGTCTGTCAGTTCTTTTATTCCGTGCTTAACTTTTTTTTAACAAAAGTTTCTATGGCGTCACGAGCGATGGTGTAAGAGCTTGAAACTAATTTGTCAAGATTCCGAACTCTGAATTGCCACACCTGGGTGGTCGTAGAGGGATCACCAGGAACACCTTCATTCCTTTTGTTTCTTGTTGAAAATAGTTGGTGGTAAAAACTTTAAGAGATCGAGGTAGCGTCGTCGAGGATTATTTTTCCGAGTGAGGTCACGGTCGAAGTTTCTTTTTAATTTTACTTTTTTTTTTCTTTTTCCGGTAGGAACTTTGATGGTCTGTAAAAGCTGGAGCAAGAGATATTGAATGGAAAGCTAAAAGTAACATTTCAATTGAACGTGAAAAAGCACTTTGATAGAAAGGAGAGAAAAAAAAATCGTCATAACAATTTTTATCTTTTTTTTTTTCTCGATCGTGAAATTTTCAACTAGTGTAATTAAAGACGCTAAAGAAAGCGTGTGATTTATGCAGCTACTTCGATCGAATCCTGTGCTAAATAGTTCGTCCTGAAAATTTAATTACATCGACGAAAGTTTTTCACTGAATTTGAATCTGTTGGAGCGATGTGAATATTTTGATGGTAAATGACGTGTTTTATCAAATGGCCATCGACATAATATCACAATCGATTAGTATGATCAACTCAATTATTCCGAGCAGTTTAAGAGGTGACTATAGTGAGCTTTAAAACGAAAATTCCTCTTCGACATAATTTCGTAATTAGCAGCAAAGCTTTAATGAACTCGAAGAAACTGGTTTTCGAATGAATCAATTTTCTTCATTAAGCTGAGGGAATCTCTCGGTATTTATCGGTAAGACCAAAGAAGAGAAAAACTATAAGGATGTAGATAAAAGGAGGTTAAAAGGGATGCAAAACTCGATGGATCTTCCAAGAGGTTTGACGAGAGGAGTGGAAGGAAGAACGATACTAAAAGTTTCTGCTGATGTGACGCTGCGTTTGCAAGGATGAAGAGCTGGGGACTCTTACTAATAAGCGAAGCAGATGCTGTACACACTCACTTCAAAACACACACAGAGACACAGACACTATTACAGTGTCACATCCAAACACACATACGTGGCCAGACGAATACTTGATCAAAGCTCGTTCGTCGTTATACCGGAGTGCTTAATTGCCGGATTAAAGCTTGGCTTTCACCGTACCACCATTAAATGGTGCCCGCAATGCTCGTTTCCAGTCGATTCATATCTTTGCATATAAACGTCCAAGGTAAAGACGGTTTAACATTAACGTTATTGTGTATATTATATATATGTATATATGTATATACGTCAAATCATTTGGAGGAAAATGGGAATAAGATCGAGAAATAGTAAAGAGGCCACGTAACTCGACAATGAGAACGTGACTTTTCTCTCTATCCTGGACCATTTAACGACGCATATCGAATCGTTCTCACGTAGTACGCAGTCATGCTTTCCCGAAAGCGTTTCAGGGCCATCACGACCGATCCTCCTATGCCCCTGTCAGAAGACTGATGAGATAAAACTTGCCAGGGGCACAGGGCTGGTTCATTAGTTCAATGAAGTTACCCAAACGTGATCGAGTCATCGTTTCGACGATGAATATCATCCTTAAGTTTCTCTGATCAATAATACCAATGCACACAAAAAACTTTGTTTCTGAAAACATCTTAATCTCGACCCATGATTTTTGGCCGAATTTTTCATTTCTTTTCTCAATTACACTACTGAATTCGAGAACACATACAAATCAATATCGTCGTTGGTTAATTTAATATAATAAATCATTCATTCATTAATGCTCATTGTTTCTATGCGAGAGAATATGATTCGTTCATTAAATCATGTTACATTGCTCCTCGTGACGATACATCGTATAATCGTATCTGTTTGTCATAGATTTACTCCATTGTATTATTCAATTAGGGAGAAATCTATACGTTCTGTAATATCATCAATATTATTATGTCCAGAATATCATATTGTATCCAGTTTGGCATAATAAATAGCAAATGAACTATTGCAGAGCCAACAATTTGACGATCTAACTAAATTCCATTCAATAAATACGTGAGAAAATGTTTAAAGACTTATTTTTTTGAATCTGTTATCCCAAAATCAATACTTCGAACTTGTTCTCGAAAAGAATCGAAAAATTAAATTTCTGTGATGAAGTAAAGTGAAGAATAAATCTTTTTTAATGTCGATTATGGATCAATAATAATATCGGATTTCACTATATGTTCTCTGCAATGTGTTGCGTGAGCAGAGCTATGCTGGTATTCGTATGAATGGTTCTATGCATATCCATAAATATATAAAGGCATGACGAGCCAGAGGAGGAGCTTTTCCATGGAAATGGCGTAACTTTATGGCTCGCGGTGATCCAGCAGGCGTCATAAAGCGAACGAAGTACCTTCGTACATGAATATAGCTATGAAAGCGGGGGTTTACAGGTAACGGTGATGGAAAATAATATCGTCCATGACAATAATTGTTTTCTAGATGTAAAACTACCAACGATTGTCTATGTTTTGTGGAATAAAATGAAAGAAAAAAATAATAAACAGAAAAAGAATTCTATCAATTCGAACTATAAACCTACATTGAAACGAAAATCCAATAAAACGACGATGACATTTTGAAATAAAATAAATTTAGCTAGACGAAAAATCTCGTTAGACGATTCGATGTGATCGACGAATTAAGGAGTTTCGGTACAAAAGGCAAAATGTTAAGAAATTGATCGAATTTGGTGATCATGTTCTTCAACATCTACTACGATAACTGTGTAGAAGAAAAATCTGAAAAAAATTGTATTGTCAAATTTGGCACTGAATAATATGTTCACCAAATTTAATAAAATTTTGAACTTTTTGAAATTTTTTACGTTTTTAACATGTTTTAGCATGGCAACATTAAATCGCCTGTACCGAAACTCCTTAAAAGGCTCGAGTCATTAAATTTATTGCACCAGATAAATTTTAATAGTTATGAAAACTGTATTTATGAAAAACAATAAATTTGATTCATGTTCCATTAGGTAGTATCGCGTAGAAATTTTCACTGAAGTTTCGTGCAGTCGTTAAATTGATCCCGGGTCACCTACACGTATTCAAGATTCCTTTCAGGATGACAGTGCGCGTGTTAATAAGCTCGAAGGCTTCTAGATACTTGTTCTTCGTCAAAACCCCCGTTGATGAAACGATGCCGAGATAGAAAGGGTAAGAGGAAGAGATTAGGGGAAGAGAAAATGTACAAGATATTGTGAGGAAGGTCGGGGTGATGCCACTGTGGTACACATACGATGCTAATTACCACATTATTCGAGTGAAAAGCGTGTGTGCAACAGCCAGTGGAATCAACACAGACAGGGAGTCAGGTTTAACGACAAAACTTTCGAATGCTCGCACCCTCAAAGTTGGCGTGCTGCTTTCCTCTCGAAAGTCCTTCTCACGTATAGCCCACAATCCGTGTGGCTAAGGGAACTTGATGCTAACGGGTAAACGCGTGGAACATCTATGGATGAGAGCTTATTCCAGCGCATGATTTATTCACTCGCACTTACGAATCTACTCGGTGGACTGTGAAGGTCTAACGAATTATTAGTATTACTAGGTTTTGGTAATTTATTGAAGAGCCAAAACTCAAGATATATGTTTTTAGAAAAAAGTTATTTAATGACTGTAACTTGTGATTTTATTTCCTTGATACCAGGCTGTGATAATTGTTGCAATTGATTCTAAATGATCAGGTGACTTTCTCTTTTTCTCTCGTACACTCGAAGATCCCAGAGGAAACACGAAAAAAAACGGTTGTAGAATAAGTGGAAGAAATTTTGGAATTCGTGCTCATCATGAAGGTAAAATTTTTTTTCATTTCAGTATTTTCAGCTTTCACTCTCGTGAAACTAATCGTATTTCAATGTTTCGCATCGAGTGGCGTACCGTTCACTCAGTCAAGATATTGTCGATGATGAGAAAAAAAAAAAAAAAAAAATCTGTCAAAAAATACGAATTCGTTGAAGACTTACGAAGAGATAAAAGTAGCCTGAGCCATTCTGACCCACAACACTAACTCATGGGGTAAAATAAAAGTGTATTTTTTATCGCAGTTTCGTTCTACTATCACGTTCTGCGAGCAGTACGTCAACACACTCGTGGCCGTGTTCATATTTGGCCAATAAAAAAGATGTCATTTTACTACCAATTTTTTTGTACCCCAAATGCCTCGGTGAGACAAGAGAATACATTTTTATTTTGCTTCTTATTTTTTTCCCTATCATAGGAACGTGACTTATGGCTGATACTACTTTATTCGTCAACGTCTTTCTTCTTGCGACAGAAAAATTAACTTTTCTCCCTTGAACTCCTGAGAGAACAGAAAAATCGTCAGACTCCCTGCGGAGATGATAAGATGAAACGTTTCCTTTGTGCAGCTCTCGCCCAGGATCAACTCGAAGATTTTCGACGAGAGCTCAACAAATTCTTAGATTCTTGGAAAATTTTAAGGATATCGAGACAGCGAGACATTTCGTTGAGTTTTCTCTCTTTATTCTTATCTCTCTTCCTTCCTCTTATCATGCAGCACATCCGTTCCCCCGTGAACAAAAGCACTCTTCGTAACTCACAAGCGTACACTCTCAGGTATCTTTGATCATAATGCGATTTTTTTCGATGGCTCGAATATCTATTATTTTTAAAAGATTTTAGTCTCAATGCAACCGAAAAAAAAGACATTATGAATGGAACAATTGTTATAATAACACATACACTACCGTGGGAAAGTTTCCGGACAAAAGTCCAAAAAAGTTTCTGCACTCTTTTTCATGCTCTTCGGTCGATTTCATAGATAAATGAATTTAATAAACGGCATTTTGAAGGAGAACAAACACGTTTCATTTTCCTTTTTTTGGAAAATTTTTGCGATTTTTTTTACGACTGGTACGTCATTTTGAAAAAGACCATTCTTCGTTGCTTTTTTAACCCTTTTACAGGGGGACTGCGTTTTCAGAAGAATTTTTTTTTTTCGAATTCCTGCGATCAGATCTTCAGAGGCGAAAGCTCAGGCTTCAATTTTGTTTTTATTAAAATTCGGTGTGATTTTTTTTCAAAAAGTTATTTTATTATTGGTGAAAAAAGACAAAATTCAGAAATTCCTGCATAATACGAAAACTATCGCGTTCAGAAAGAAATTTGAAATAAGTGAAAAGTTGGGTCAGTGATTGTTTTAGTCACTGGATTTTTTTCAGATTTTTTTTTTTTCGTCGGTTTTAGTCAAACCCCAGGTACATCAATTTCCGTAATTGAAAAACTATGAGTTTCATGACAAAAATTCATTCAAAGTTTTATTTCTTCATTTCAGACATTTTGGAATTTTTTCAGATTGTTTTTTTCGAATTTTCTTGTCCGAATATGCCCAGTGTCAATGAGCTTCGTATCGGTAACAGTTCATTACAAATGTAAAAATCATGATCAGAGGAATCCATTATCGCAGCATCGTCGATTTCAATGATTCAACAATTGCATCGAATAAAGATGTTCTATTATCGGAAATTCAAAATTGCCTATTTCAGTATGCCCATACAATCGATTCGAACGTAAATGCCGATTAGTTTCCATTGATCCTCGATGAATGCTTAATTATCAATTCGTTTGCAAAGAAATTGGAATAATTACTCCATCATCGATGAAACTTGAGGCGCAGGTTGACTCGAATGAAATAATACTAATGAAATTGAGCTGCAATCATCGTTAAAATTGGTACGTAATATTTAGAAAAATCCTGCGAGCAAAACGGACCCTGGATTGATCCTCTTCATCCTATGTGTTACAAATGTCCCATAAACTTCGTACTTCACGTATATGTAATAAACAAAGTTAGTTGGAGAAGTGGGTCAATTTCCACCCCAAGGGTATCGAAGACTCACGGTCATATTGGCGTGTCGGTCGACCTGGAACGTGGCGGTATACTTTACTCGATAGAGAGAGTATCGTCAGAAAAAGCATACATAATCGTTCAGAAATTGATGCTAACCTTGTTCAATGAGAAAACTTTGAGGAGAGTAGATTCGAAACTGAATCCTTTGGAGATGGAACAAAGAGGAATTAGTGCCAAAATAGAATGACGAACAATTTTTGAATAATTTGTAAACAGTTTTTCATTTTCATAGATTTCAATTTAAATATGCAACTTGGAATTTCCTCGTTCGGTAAGAATGATTTTTGTTTTCTCAGGGTAATGGAATTATACCGAACGTTATTAGATCTGCTATCCCAGGGTGATGAAGGATAAGGAATTACAGTGGCGAACCAAGCGACTACAATGCGGCGTGTAAGGTCTCGGTGGGACCAGTGTCCCACTTGTATGTTGTTCATAATTCGTGTCAATACGGTCATAGAGCCCTACAAACACGATCCTGAAATTCAACTGCAACATGTACGATGTAGATCGAGGGTACACCGAATGGAGACTCGAGGTACGAAGTACCATATCTGTCAAGGTCCCTTTCAAACCAGTTCAAATTCCGATCATTCACTGTGAAACAAAGACTCGAAATATTAGTTGCGAAATCGATTATCCTGCAACTGAAAAATTACCGAATTTTCAAAACAGTCGTAAGTATTTCGTTCTCCAAAAGTATTTTTCGTAATTTTTGTTCGAATTTGAAAAATCTTGGTCTGGTTTTAATGCTTTATTTTTTTTTAGAAGCCCAAGGGTTGAAATGAATAAAAAAGCAATTTTTCTATTACAGAAGTCTTTAAAAGTCTTGTTGATTTTTTATGAAAAGCCCAATACCCCTCGATGAATTGAGAAAATAATAGACGCGAGAGCTTCCGATATCATTTCACGTGTCCCTTATGCATAATGCATAAAAGTAGCTTCTATAAAATGAGGGTATCAAGGGTTGAGAGAATCGCTGGAGAATGGGTGGTCGTTCGCATAATTTCAAAACTCGAGTATATAAGTCTCTATTCCAGTAGAACTGACTCGATCCTCGAAGGTTCGAGTTTTTCTTACAAGTTATATAAATATGTGTATACAGTGGGTATATCAAGGGTATCATCGAGGAAGATAACTCTCGTTTTTATTTTCTATCACGAGAGCGCATATATAATGTATAAAAACCATGAATCCAAATACATTCGTTTGAATATCGGTGGCACGAATCCTCGAATTTTCACACATGAAATTCGATCGATTCAATATCTCGCCATTCTTCTCTCATAAGTGGAAAAAATATCTGGAATAAAAGCAATTCATGATTTTTTTTTTTTCGACTTTCCAGTAGTATTCAACCAGGAAAAGTGAGAATAATGAATCGTCAGTAATCATTGCGCCAATTCGGGCGGTGTGCCAATTGTCGAGATAGTATCGACGCATATATAGACACTTGACTGCAGCAGAAGACTATTTTAAATCAGTTTATTGAATCAGCTCTCAATTCGTGCAAATATCATTTTTTTTTTTATCAACCGCAATCTGCAGTGAATTTTGAACGAAATAAATTTACGTACCGTTATACTACTGCACACATTATTTTTGCTACACAGAAAAAAAGGATTCGTAAATTCAACAGAAATTGAATTAAACCAACCCAATATTACGATAACGGGTGGCGAAACAAATATGGCATTAATTTAACTCACGTATTGAGTTAATTTGAATGTGTAAAAAAAATATTTTTGCATCCAGATACAGTTGACCCAACCATATATCGACTTGAAATAATAACGTATCAAGTTTGACCAACCACAAGAAAGTTTAAATCAACACAATTATACATCATGATAAAAAAAATTGTATTTATTTAAATTTTTTCGTGTATTCGAATAATTTAGTTGGAAGAACTATTCTTGCAGAGAAAATCTTAGTCATCATCAAATTTTCACTTTGATTCATAAATAACCAATTGAACCTTAGAAGAACAAAAATGGCGCAATCAAAAATTTGATAGACAATATAAATCATTTGTCATGATTTGGCCATCCATGGTATGTAAAAATATTTATTATTGACTTCTGAGACAGAAGTCAGTATTATAAAGTCGCATTGGCTTCTCTTGCTTATATAACCGTCTGGAGCGCATTTTGCATATGAGAAATCTCAACGCTTTGCGCCACACTGTGGCTGAACAAAGAAGCTTTCACACCCGAAATTCAGTTAGAACAACCAAATCTTGAGTATCCAGTATTCAATAAACGTGCACGGTAAATTAAAGATGGCTAAATGTTGTTTGGATATCAACAAAATATTGTAGTAAATTTAAACCACTGTGCTATTTATACAGTATTATGTTGGTTATATATATAGTTTGATTTTAAAAACATGAAGGCTAAAATATATTTAACCTGTTGTCGAACCTGGTCAATTGATTTTGCTGAACCCTTGATTCAGCGCAACACAATATACATTTCAATTTAACAAAATACGTCGGTCAATCGGTTGCCACCTGTATAGTATAATGCCAAACAAATATTTAATTATTTGAATCGAAATGTAGTAATATTAAACAAATATTGGGTAATTCCTGTTAAAAAAACGATGCAGTTAAAATGACTAAACCAGTTTCATTGAATCAAACACCGTGTCTTAAATTCAAACTAATTTTAGTCAATTTTAACGAATTTTCGGTGATCGCATATGGTGAGTTAAATTTACCAATCCTTTTTTTTCTGTGTACATTTAAAAAATTCATGTATTTTCGGCTGCCTGAAGCTTTGTTGGAAGCTTTTCATTCAATTTGCTTCTGTCTCTGTCATTGCGAGATACAAAAAATTAGCAATTAAGGGGCTATACCAGTGTGACACTTTCAAAAAATCGATTTTTTTTCTGCCTTTTTCTACCGTTTATATTTTCAAGAATATCTTGAAAGTATAAATTTGAAATATCTGAAAAATAATATCTCGAACGTATCAATAATTGAAAGAAGAATAACGTTTATCTCGAAATGAGATTTATCAAATTTGCTGACATTTGAACTGGAAATTTGAACTGAGTACTCTTGAATATTATTTACTTTATAATGAACTAGGATATTTCTGATTGAATGAAAATTGACGATTTGGCGTTGACAAAACGACCATTTTCATAGGCAAGAAAACAGACTTTTTTTTTCATAACTACGTCATTTTGTTAGATTTTGATATTTTTCGAAAATCCTACGTCATTGTGCAGGAAATACCTTCCAGTTTAACGACATTTTTTCTTTTTTTGGTTTCAGCTACTCAATCGGCCGGAATCATGGCAGCAATGGAGGATCTTTTTTGGCGTTTCCAAAGGCAGTGCATAAGTCGCTTGGATCTCAATATTTTTCTATGAAAAAATTATATAATATAGGTCGATTATAGCCAAATATATTCTCAATTTTCTGAAACATTAAATAGAGAAGTTTTCTTCCAAAAAATTTCCGAAAATCACCCAAATTTTCAGCGTTCACAATGGCCCTTAGTTCTCGTGGTGATTCTCCTCATTCCTAAACGACGAAATATTCACAAAGTCAAGGAAATCCCTGTTTTTTAGAAAATTGCCACAATTCATTATAGTGTTTCTACGGGACACTAAAATAAAAATGAAAATATGAAAACTTGTTAGGAAGAAAAGAGGAGAAAAACGAGACAGAGAAATTCCTCTCGTCAAGGAATTTCCTCGCCGGATGTTGAAAAAGATGTCTCGGTTCTAATAGGTACTCTTCGTGAGGGTGAAAAGACATTGAAAATTAGTGAAACGAAGAGATGAATGACCCGAGAGTTGGCCTCATTTAGGATGGTTTTGTAAATGAAAGCTCGGTTGACCTCTTGTCTCACGTGGCACACTTGTTATGCCGTTGTTCGAGAGAGCGAGACACGTTTACGAGTACACCTTGTGTGTTTCCTGAAGCCGTATTTCCAGCATGCCATACATCCAGGATATGTGAAGTCTGCGAGTTTGCGTCAACCACGGAAGGGCAACAATGACCATTGTGCAACGTGAGAAGAGGCTCTACTTCCCGAGCTTAACCGACAACCCTTTTCAGTCCTTTTCACACGAGAACCAAGTTGGCTGGTGAAACGATCATCGTGGAAAACTTCTTTCACGAAGCCTCTTTTAACACTCTGCGTATTACATTCTCAACTCCAATATTTCATGATCCAACCTGCGCGAGCGCGATAAAAATTGCGTTCAGGCTTTTTGTGCTTGTACAAAAGTTCAAATAACACCATCAAATGTTAAGAAAAATTCGTTGACTATTTTTCTCTTTGTTAAAAAGTCTCTGAGAATGCGAAACCGATTGAGATCCGAGGAACGATGTAACGGAGGAAAAAAAATAGTTTTCCTAAGAATTTCGTGATCAGTCTTCGAAGGATGCTGCGAAGATTCTAAACGTAATTATTGTAGCCCTAGGAGGGGGGGGGGGCGGTATGTTCATTGGCAGGTTTTCGGCTGGATGTGTGTAGAGAAAACAAGAAAATTTAGGAACTGTGAAAGTATTGTTTTCGTTGCTTTTAATGAGGAAGGAGAGATACTGACAAATGAATCTCGCGAAAGTTTTTCATGAGAACTTGAAAGCCTGGCGAGTGCCTTTTTCCGAGAGCTCACCCGTTGATGTTGCGAGCTTTTTGTGGGGAAAAATGTTACGCTGTAACGAGCACATTACTCGTTTTTTATTGCCCCGATGTGGCTGATAGGGTGTTACAGAGCTACGAGTATGGTCGAGCTTTTATATCGTGATTCTGAGTTTTAAGCGACACCTTTTGTCCTTCGCTTGCATTCTCTTCTGTATGTCTACCTATATATATTTCGTAACTGTACACGACACTTTACGACTCAATAATAATTCTTCCAGAATCTGCACGTTTCGAGAGAGAGAGAGAGAGAGAGAGAGAGAGAGAGAGAGAGAGAGAGAGAGAGAGAGAGAGAGAGAAAAAGGTAGCAAATGGCAATACAGCGGAACGGTTGCATTCGTTGTGAAAAATAGCCACGATTGTTGGTATCATTGATGACGTAAATTCACAGCATTAAATGAAAACTTTTCGCACTGACATCTGTCAAAAATTGTACACTTCACACGGTATTTTCATGGATTATCATAACTGGCTTTTCAAAATTAGTTCAACAGGAAATTGTTCATGAGGCAATGCAGCAGACGATTGTTTCCCACCAAGTTTGCAATTGAATGTATATTTTCAGCCGTTTTCTACTAATTCCAATACTGAATAACGTTCGAATCTGCAGTCATTTGTGACCAAATTAAATGGTCCTTATAATATAATGATAGATTTACGATATGTTTATTGATTCGTTTCTATTGGTGTATTATCATGAATGGAATCACCCTCAAAATACATAATGAATAATTCAATCGTTACAGTGACCCATAAACTCTGAGTAGAAACGCAATCGAGTGAAATAAATTAGTCATCGGGTCAATAACTTTTGATGGTTCTTTTCGAGCCATTGGATCGATCGATGAAACACTGTTTCATCCCTCACACTGCTGGGGCGAACCAGCAAATTTATCAAAAGAACTCTATATATCTGATTTTGAAATTTTTAGAACGAAGCAAAAAATGTTTTCGATACTTCTATCGGACTGATGTGCTTCCAGAGATCATTTTAGAATCCAATATTTCGGAAATTTGTTCAATTTTTTCTCTGAAAAAGGGAAAATAACAAAATTTTCGCTCAAGTGCTTAGGGATTCATTGAAGATGCCTACAATTCGTTGAGATAAAACTCAAAAATTCTGTTCTAAAACTCATCTTGAAAAAAATTAAATGTAAAAAAAATTATTTATAAATAATCTGAAGTTAATTCGATTTTTTTTTTCAATCTTTCAGTGGTGCTGAGTGTGATCAACAATTCTAGAATGGGAGCATGATTTCAGAACGTACATAAATAATACCATATAAAATAGAAAAATCTTCTGTATCGGATCCGAAAGTCGTGATTCACTTTCCATACAGAAATATTCATGTAACATATCTGCATTTGGAAGCGAACGTAATTTCAAAATCAAGTTTACCATTGCACTCAGATTGAAGTGCAAAAAGGGATGGATTGAAGTTGAAAGTCTGTCGATTCCTATACCGTGTAGAGCGCCATGGGGTTGAGGATCGATCTTACTGTAAAATCTCAGAATTGATGGAGAAAATATGTATGCACGTGGAGAGTACACGTACGTCTTGATCTTGTAAACGTTTCTTTCCATTTCGAGCTGTTCCTCGCGAAAAAGCGAACTTCAATAGATCCTGAAACTCTATCACACACGTCCGTAGAACCTTTCGAATTTCAACGCACTCTGAACTCGTTATAGGCTCATTCCTGCTGTCAATCTCGTAAATAAATTTGTCATCGAGGATACGACGTTTGAGTATTATATCCAATGTGATAGCGAAAAGATCGCTGTTTTCATCGAATAAAAATATGTGAAACAATATGAGATTCTCGTTTCCTATCATTGAAATTATTTTCCAATTTCGAACAATACAGTCTGATCAAAAAGAAAAAAAAAAATAAATCGGAGAATCAATAGTATTGTAGCGAGAAAATGCGTTAATCGGGAGCTTTTCCACGAGTATGTGAGACGATTGGATTTTGTAAAAAGCTCTCGGCAATATGGTGTTTCCGACAGGTTATCAAATACCACAGAGTGCAATGTGTTCTGATATTTTACGTTTGATATTAACAATTGAAAATAGAGTTCGCATTGAATTTCATCGTGAACAATGAATTATTATTTCCATTCATAATATCTTTCGATTATTTGTATTGCGATAAAAATGGACCGATTATTTGAATTCAATCGCGGAGCTTCCGATACTGTTTTATTTTTATCGGAATTTTCATATTATATTCGTATTAAATAATATCTACCGGGTGTACCGAATATAAATATGCGTGGAGCCGTTAACTTTATCGCATGATTTTGACCAAAAATATAAATTTAGCTAAAAACTATTTTTGTAAAAGTTTGAATTTTCAAAATATACATCGATATGGATTCAGAAATATTGATGAAAAATATTACTCTTCCTGGTAAATCTCATGTGTGGTGGGAGGAATTTTATCACAGGGCGCGCTAGTACACTGGTGAGTCTGAGGGGTAGGTATTAAAGCCGAAAGCTCACTCGGTCGTTGTCGTCTTGGTCTTGTTGCGTTGGAAAAACTGCTCAAGATCGCAAAAGTGGCTGTATAAGAGATGCTCTTGATCTAGATTCATCGTTGGCCATCTAGTTGCGTATTATGCCATAAAAGCTAGGAAAAGAGCGTTACTGGACCTTTCAAGTAGCCTTGTAAATCTCGCAAGCTGTTCGGTACGCCTGAGAAATACATTATCGAGAAATGAGAAAATTTTGAATATAATTTTATTTTATTTTTTTCACATTTTCTTGGGATGAACGAAACTTATACGAAAAGAAGAATATGAATAAAATGATTTTGAAAATAATTTGGTAAATCGGATAAAAAATGAAGAAAATAAAAAATTTTAATAATTCAGTTGATTCGAATGATTTTTTTTATTTTTTTTATTCGTATCGAATAAATTTTATTTGTGTATTTTCTATTACAGGAAACTTGCGGAGGGATAAACTACAAGAAAGTTACAGAAGACAACGCAACGAAAAAGTGATATGTCGCAATTGAAAGAGCCTAAGAACGTGAGCTTTTCGTATAATTCGACCGTTATTTTCGTCTGCTCTAATTAAGGGGGTTTCACCGATTTATGACGATCCCTCGTTTTTTGGTCTCAGCGACGGGGTTTCACCGAGTTTGCTGAGTGCAAAGGGTCAGAGGGGCAGAAAGGAAGAAGAAGAAGAAGGAGACACGGAACAAAAGCAAAATAGGTTAGGTCGGTGAGAGCTTAATACACGCGAAGATTCTCCAAGAGACATTTGTTCTCTCTCAGTTCTCTCTATATGAAAATCTGCGAGCTTGCGAAACCCTTTCCGGCCACTAATTGCCGTGCAATAACAAGTGACCTTCCCCTCCTTTCAAGCATTTTCCGTGATTCGTACCTATACTTAACGACGACGTTGCTCCGGGGCACACTTTTCCTAAACCTCGAGTATAAATCTTTGGGAGATCCTCTACTGGCAAGTTTCCAGTTTAGACTCCGTATAATATGTTATAATGAATAACTAGAAAGAGATTTTAATTAACTTAACGCCTTAACCTTAGAATCGAGGTGACTTTGCAATGGGAAAATTAAACTGCGGAGCAGTTTGACTTTGAAACTTTAATTTTGAGCTGATTTTTTTTTATTCAAATGTAAATATTCAATATTTTTTTAAAACAAATGTTAAAAAATTATCATCGTACACTTTACAATGAAAAGAAACAAAATTGCAAACCTCCTGCAGGTCACGATACTTCAAATTTCTTCTTGGTTCAGTTCTCAACTGAAAAGTCATGATTTTTCGGAAAATTTCATGTTGAATGCAGCAGCTAATGTTTTCCGTTCATTATCCTGGTAACCGAAAAGTAATCGAAAGGTTGTGTGGAAAGGGGGTATTTTAAGTGCCCAACTGTATAATACTTTTGTTCCTGCACTCAATGACAGATGGTATTTACACGTCGAATGATTACATAATTTAGGCGATGATGCACAGATGGCTCTGGATTTGGAAAATGGTTTGGGAAATTCAATGACGACGATTATTCTATCAACGAATCAATGGTGAAAAGCTCGTCTATGTTCGTGGAATTGACTAGCTTTTCATTCATTAAACGTTCATTGAAATGGGTTGAATATACAGTTCACAATCGAATTATATTCGACGCTTCATGCGAGGCGAACCATTTTTTTTGTTATTTATTTAAGATCAATATTTTCATTCGAAGATATTTAATTTTTATTAATTAAAGACCTGATTGAATTCACTCTGAGTATAGCAAAGTTTTTTTTCCCCCCCGATATCTACGATCTCTTATTTTTATTCTGGGTATAACGAGCAAGAAAGCAGAGCCCTATGAATGAAACAGTAATAAATCGAGAATCATGTACGTTAGAATAAATATTTGTGGGATACGATCATTGATGTTTGATATAATGAAAAAATCGGTTACATGGGATCGTATATTGTACAGGCAAACGTCCGAGTATATTACTATGTACACGTTCGTAGGGAAATAGCTCGGAATTTAGTTTCACTTCCTGCTGAACGAATAAACACTGTAGGAGAAGAGCCTGAATAAATATTATCGAGAGTCCGGCCAATTCCATTGTAATACCAACAGTTTAATTTGATTTCGGGGCTCGAAGAAGGTAATAATATTGTACCAAACTTTCATCGCCATAGGGGAAACACCCCATCAATGAAAACGAGGAAAAACACCTCGAAAAATAACAGTAATCGTCAGATTCAAAGTTATAAAATAAATATAAAAGCGAACGGTATTAATGAGCAGAAATACACGAACAGTTTATCAATTTTTCATAATTACATAAATGTTTGAAAAGCCCGAGTGTAAAACGTGACGATTTTATGAACAAAAAAAGATAAATCCGTTGGGAAAACGGACCCGAGGAGTATCGTTGGCATACGTAGCTCATTGCCAAGCCTCTGCTCGGATGATATATTTCATCAGACAGAGTGGACGTCCACGACTACGAGAACAAATAAATAATATCATCAAATGTACGTGACGTTTATACGTGTATTTGTACTTGGCAGTATGAAGAAATTTCTCTCCCTCTCTACATTCTATGAGATATACTGCACACCCTCGAAAGCATGGGCACGTTTTTTGTATCATAAAAAGCTCAAAAAAATCACACCGTACCGAGAGTAATCCCATATCGAAAGGAAATCCCTTCATTTTCATCATCTTAGAAAATGAATGGTTTCTAAACAGAAACTCAAAATTCAAGAAAAAGTTCGTGAGTCAGAGCTTCGTCCAAAATAGGTGGAAAAACTTCGAAAAATTTTGAGTTCAATTTCTCTCAATCAATGATTTGAATAAAAAACAATGTAAAACTACAATGAAAATGCATTGTGTCAATTAAACTTTGAATATCATGAAAAAATGACAGTTACTCAACGCAAGGATTTCGATCAATACGTGCAGCACGACGAAAATAAGAAATGAGCATGAGTAAAAATGTTTTGTTCCTGGAGTGGTAGACACTCAGGTTTTTTATACATTTTTCACGGGACTATTAAAATACGAATGTTTAACAGCCGCTCTTCGAAGTAGTAATTGCGGTGCTGAGAGCCGAGCAACTCTAGCATATCCGAGTGTTCTATAGTAGTGTGTTCAACGACTACGAGCCCAGACATCTCGACTAGAAAACCTGCATAACATTATGCACCTCAAATCAACATTCTCTCTACATGTGCAATTTATGGAGTAAAACAACATGCAAAAAGTGAATTCAAAATTAAGAGATTAGTTAAAGAGGAAAAGAGACCACATTTTTTGCTAGCATCAATTTAGACTCGAAGATTGCTTGTACTTTTTTCGGGTTTTTACGAGCTCACCCTAACACTCGAATCCCACTTTTTCCCTCACTTTACCGTTCCTGTTTCTATTCCTGCGAAACCCCCCAGAGTCTTACCCACAGCCAGTTTTTTTTTCTAACGCACTACTATCACATCTGCACCAGGGCCAAGGGAAACTGTAGAAAACCCGGCCGACACAGGTGGCTATATTTTTACTGTTCTTCGGAAGAGTGGCGGGTATCCCCTGTTCGGGAATGTGCTCGTCTCCTCTTCGGAAACGTTGTTTGTCCCCTTTTCGGGAACGAGGCTTTCCTCCTATTCGGAAGTCGGAGCTCGAGGTACCAGACAGAATTCGGTTTCGCACGCGAGCCTCAAGACTCAGCGCGTACCTGATAGAAGGGCCTTACAGTGGCGTCGAATCTCAGGGGCAAGCGCGTACCTGATAGACGGGCCTCAGTGACGTCGAATCCGAGGGGCTACACATTTCTCAAGTCTGGGGAATTTTTAGTTCGTGCTTTTGCCGCACAAGTTCGGAGAGGCTCACGATGCTTTTTCGCAAGTTTTGACAGTTTGAAAATTTAAGAGTTTTCGTGATGTTAAAATAAAAGTGCGCGTAATAAGTAGTTGAATTAATTATAATTCTCAATTAATATTTTATTATGAAAAACAAATGAACTGCCAACGTAGGTGAGTATAAATAACCATTACGTGAGATGAGTCATTATTGGTTTGCTGAGTGTCTACAGTGATTTCTTTGTCCATGGCTCATTTGTTTATCTAACACCGTTAATTAATTGATCAACGTTCATTTCAGTCATTGTGAATGGTATGTATTAACAAGGGTATCATTAAGCTGTCTATCCTCCACTGACTCGTTAACGAAATACTGTTGTATCGGGATAACGCGAGTGATTCAAATTTACTCGATAATCCGTGGATCGTTAAGGACCGATCCTCTAATTTCTCTCTCATTCCGGGGTCCATACCATACCCACAATTCTATATCCGGTACACGGGTATGTTCTACACTGAATACTCAAATGGGGAATTGGCCGTGTGAAACGTGAATTTAGCAAGAATATCATGATCGTGAAAATACGAGATTTGAATGAAAATACATTCTCATACGTTTCACCAATGACATTAATGCAAAAAATCCTTCTACAAGAATAATCATCCGGAATGAACTATTTTTTTTTAATTTCCATTTTATTGAGTACAACTAGGTAACTTCCATATTTTATTAAACTTTCTTCGAATTATTTGGAAAAACCATAAACGGCGAAAATTAGATGAAAATCAATTATTAAAAAAAAAAAAAAACAATTCTCAATGCAGCCCAGAGCGTTTCGAAATCTGTAAAATCGACTAATTTTGATATCTGGAGAAAAAGATGGATTTCATACCTAGAAGATTTGGAAGTTAACGATTTTTGTTATATTAGTAACGAATCTTTCACGTATTCCAGAGAAGCTGCAACATTGTTCGTGGGAGTAGTCTGTGTGATAGAGCTTCTATGCTGTACGTGCTCTCCTGCTGGATTCACGGTTCGATGAGGCGAAACGCGATAAAGCGACTAAGTTACGCCGTGCCTCTCGGTACATTTTATACTTGCGAATGGTTTCTACCACCGACAAACCTCGGGACTTTAGTGATGTATCGAACGTAGTGCAAAGGGATATTCAGATACGAGTGTGCGCCGAGGATATTCGACGAGAATCACGTGCGAGAGGTACAACGCTTCTACGTTGCCAAATAACTTTCTAATATCACGACTCTTCCGAGTTCCAGTCACTGTGTTGGTTATTGAACCTTCCACAAATGAATAAAAGTAACAAAACATAATGTTTTTCAAACAATAAAGATAAACGTCAAAAAAATAATACAAAATTATAGTCTTTCATGATTCACATGAATCTTGCGTTGCTCCTAAAATATAAAAATTTTATCTTTCAACTGCTGAAATGTTGAAAAACACAGAACAGTAGATATTGACTCGTCCGAAATGACTCGAACTATCATCAGTTGTCGGTAGTGAAATTTTCGAGATTCCGATAGTTTAGGTTTCAAAAACGATTTTCTTGTGATGACATCGGTAAAAAGCACATCGCGATGAAAAAAAGACTGGAATCCATTTTTCCGATAGCAAAGCTGTTCCACATATGGTGATGATACCAGGAAGGTAAGTACATTGGAAAAAGGGAGTCATATGCAGAGCAAGATACGTTTAATACAGAGGGCAATAACAAGTTGGCACCTCTATGATAATATTACGAGTATCTTTATCGGTACGTTTATAATACAGGGTGTTCAGCGATCTCGAGGATGTTATAACACTGGCAGGATACGCCGAAGGATATTAAAGTCCGGATACTTACAAGGATGTTCAATGGCTGCTACGTGCAAGAAAGCACTCGACGAGTTTCATGGTGAACACGACCTCGCTAACTTTGTTATTTCATATTTCTTCCTTTTTCTCTCTGTCTTCATCTCAACGATTAAATTTTACCTATTTGTTTTATCCTTGCATTTACTATGATAAGAATAAAAAAAATCGCGAGATCTTTTATCCGCTTTTGTACTTTGCTCAAAAGAGAATAACAAAAATGATTTTTTAACTTAGATTATTTATCATTTTCACAACGATTCATTGTCCAGGATTTGTTTGACAGCGATAACATGACCATCGTTGGTTGAACAATGACTTCCATTAAATCTTGCTTCAACCAATTTTCATTAAAATATTACACTGAAAAAAATAACACGAATTCAATGAAAGAAGCTAACAAAAGAGAAGAATTTAGAGAAGTCTTTGATGCAAACGTATCTATTTGATAAACTAACATTTTTGCTAGCCCCACTAAAAATTAAAGAGTCTGAGATGACCGTTGTTGAGTTGATAACGAATGTTCTACTCGAAGACGAGAAGACAAGCTTGACAAAGAGAGAAAGAGAGATTTTGGGTTATGAACTGCCAGGCGGAGTGGCACACGTTTTTATTCCAGTGTCACCGCGGTTAGACGGAGACAACCGAAACCCACAGAGAATAACTGAGTGTCGGTGTGAACGATGCACGAAGCTACGGGTTTGAGATATAAGCCAATTAACACAGAGCCAGTGGTAATTAGTAATTAAATAAATAAGACGATGATGGTGGAGTGTGTTGAGCGCTTGACTGTACGAGAGCAGCACCACGAAGAGGGCTTTGGATGGGTGAACATAGTGGCGCAGAGAAGGTTAAAAGTGTTTCGTGGTCGGAGAGAAAGCGTTGCGAGGCTGTGTAGTTACGTGTAGGGTATAGACGGTGGCGGTTAGTGCAGTGAACATTAAGCTCAACGCTGGTCGCCTTACGGCTCTTGGGCTTTTCCTAATGGAAAAGCTCCGAGCCTCTCATCTTCTAACCATCGTCTCTCTATCCACCCTTGTACCATCTCCTTCTTCTTCTTCTAGACACGCAGACACTCACTAATATTCCCATCCGCACTCATCCTCACAACTACGCTTACACACCCTTACAAACGTTCTTAAACATTCTTACGTATGACTTCAACCTTCAAAAAACATGAAGAACACACATTCTGAAATGTTACGTTAACGTTCCAGCACGGACTGCTCGCCGAGGAACCCAACCGCTTATTTTTCACTGGCTGCGTATAAACAGTCGTTGGATAACCGTCGAAATATCGTACCCCCGTTCATGTCCTATTAACGAAACTCACGAGTCTGGCAATGTTACTTTTGATGGGTCAATTGTGGACTGGAAAAAGCTTAGGTTCTGCGACTACTTAACGTTGATCGATTATCAAACAGTAGATGGAATTTTAATTGAACAAGTGATGGTCCAATTTAGTTGCATTGATTCGTTAACAGCTCTTCGTTTATTTGATGCTGTTTGAACATTCGTTCGAGTCCGCAACAAAGCATTCATTCGAGGTTTGAAAAAACGTTTGTCAACGTGATTTCAATGACGAATTTAGAGATCGAGTCACATTCGTTCATACCCGATGAACTGTATTTTTTCTCTAAGTGTTCATGAGGCTTCTTTAAATGGTAAAAGTTTTTTCCAATTGGTAAGAGCAATTATGAGCTGGAGCCAAAAAAAAACACTTCGAAAAAGTGTAACCTATATCTATGAACGTTTCATCCACTGTGGTCGAATACAAAAACAGGTGGCTGTCGCATACCTCGGAAAGGCGATCTTTACCGAAGCGTTCACAAAGCCTGGAAGAGTGGCAAGCCATGAAGCTTTGCGGTGGCTACAACGTCAGTAATATTAACCGAACCCTTTGCGAGAAAGCGCGGCGATGGGAAACCGCACGGAATATATTCTCCTCTGTCCGGAGTCCAGGTCCATCAAGAGCCTGGAAAATTGCGCTTTGTGCCAAATCGTCGGTCGCGGAAAGGAACGCTTGGAAAACTCAACATTTTAGTGATTGTTTCCGAGGATTCCTCTCGCACCTGAACTCAGCTGATATAAATCAGCCACAACATTCTTTCAAATGAAGAAACTTTTTTTTTTGTTGAAAGCTAAAAAAAAATGGTTTCCTGGTGAACATTCGTTGATTCTTTCGTCACTATTTTTTTTCGTTATCAATGATAACAATGAAGTTATTCATTTTTTGGATACAACGGAGCAGCATTTATTCCGACGATCCTTGAAACTTTTGTCGAATCCAGAAAAATTCCCTTTTTCCATAATGCCTGTGTAATAAAGTGGAAAGACTTTTATTTGCCCATGATTCGAGCATGAAGCTTGCTTCGTAGATTACTCGGGCAATTTTACCACATGAGCGAGATTATACGAGAAATACCAAGCGAAATTTGTAACGCGTTTGAACAGCATTGAATTCAAGCATCCAGCTTAGAAACGCAAATAGAGGTTTGGAAGGGTGGAAGACCAGCAGGTACGCAGTGACAGGAAATCAGAGAACGTTAGAGAGTAGATGGGCGAGAGCCGTCACGGTGAGGCGATAGAGGGGATTGGACGATTTTATGGAACGAGGACAAGAGTGATAACGATCGTTTGAAAAGTGATGAAGGGTACGTTTTCGAGAGGTTGGTGGGTGGTAAGGCACAGCGAAAAAATTGTTCATACTTCTTGCTTTACTATTCAGTGAGTGAATCGAGACTGTATAGTGCTGTGTATACTTTATGCCTTTGCATAGTTGTGTGTTCTGGTGTAGGTGAGCTCAACGGTAATTAAGCTCCACCGAAATCCGGGGGAGGCAGAAGCAGGGGCTGCAATTGAGTTTGCCTGAGAATACTACGTGCTGCTGAAAAGAAAGGACAAGAGAACGACGTGAGCGTGTGTGAGAGCGCTTGGATATAGTTTCAGTAATGCATGACGTGCATATATGCGCTTTATATTTACTGGATGAATAAGTGTATACACGAGTATACGATCCATGCTCACGGGGCTTCAGCTGTGCTATTGCAACGGGGATTTAGCTTAGGAACGATCCCGTTCCAATGAGAGCTTAATTCTGTCACCATATTTATATAATTCGATTAAAAATTATGTAATATTCGTTTCGGTACTGTAATGAACAATAAAAATTCATATGACGTATTTCGTTTTTTTTCTTCTTTTTTTTTTTTAGAGAAACGAATGCAGAATGAAAACAAATCGATGCAACCGGGTTCTCCGCTTTACAGAAATTCAATAAAAGAAAAATGATACTAACGATCACGAAACAGAATGCAATTCCAGTTAAAACTTATTCACCGTTCCATTGTCTTTCCTCGTTATCTATGCAACTGGGGTTTTCAGCTCATTTTAAAACTTTTTCTTTTCCAGTGGCACCAATCAGAACTTAGTCACTGGCTTTATTGGTTACTGGTACTAGTATCTAGGAGAGAATTTAATTTTTGTATTAAAGTATCAGGATTAGGATTTCTGGATGAAATCAGGGACAAGTATTTGCCACATCTACTTGCCAATTATTCGTTAAAGTATGTTGCCATGCGTGTATACCAATGTGCTGTGACTGCGCTAGATAAGTATGAACACACGAAGCAACACATGTTTGTAGGTTTATGTATGTATCAATTTACTAAATGTAAAGCTCCAGCTATGTTACCCGGATCATTCTACAAGCTACCTGCATACATGAAATTCATTCGAATTTACGTGGAAAGTTATATACTTGTGTTTATTTTGCATTCAAGAATTTGTATCTCGGATGCTTCGTGTTTCAGCTCGCTTGTTAAAAAATAAAGTCTGCGCAATGATGCTGCAGCGAAAACGCTATGGAACCGACTATTTGTAGAATTCGTGTTTGCGCAAATTCATCAGTCGAGTGTATTCAATGTTTCGTCAGTCTGTACGATATTCACGAGGTTTGTCTTGCGTCGATTGTTCAATTCTGCATTACGGATTTTTTTCATTCAATTAAAAAAGTGATGAGGTACGATTCGTATTCTCGGTTCTTGATATCCTTTTTGAAATATTTTATCGGCCATTTGTGTTTTTTTTATATTTTTCACGAGCATTCGAATAGCAAAATAGACGCAGAGACGCAAAGTCAACTTTTGGGAAAACTCATATTATATCACTTCCCGATTCATTTTATTTTCGCAGGAATTTTTCATCGCGTGCATGTCCATAATAAAGCAGGAAGCTATTTGGTAGCATGTCGAACAAACGATGCATTGGGCTCCTCGGTTCCCATAATTAATGCCCCCCCATTGACCCATACTCCTTAGCAAACTTAGAGTCTTACGGTTTAGTCCACACTTGAATGGCACACAGATGTGTATTTCGATTAAATGTCATTAAAAACGATTTGGGTTTGTATAAAGTGAAGTTTCACTTCATGCAACATCTCGAAAAATTGATTTTTAAGCATTCTGTAGAAATGAAAAGATAAAAAAAAAACTGTCTGTGACTAGCATGCAGTACAGTAGTAGTTAACTCAAATCAATGCACCATCTGTCACGAAAATATTGTACATTATGTTTTTAGTGTTGTACGATCCAGGGAAAAACATTCGATTCGATGGGCATATACGAAAAAAAAAAAACATTTCAATCTCAGGACCAATGTTTCGTAGTCATATTATTTAAGAGTAATCCAGGTCAGGATATGCAAGGAGGTCACTATCCGTACATTGTATGAGCCGAGGTTACTCAGCAGTGTATTTCACGTTTCTCTCATTTTATCTTTTTCGCTCTTGTGAATTTGCCACCTTTGATTCTTTCACATATATCCAAATGTGCTTTATCTACTTCTGTTTCACCCTCTCCGGTTCCATATACCTCGGTGAATGGAAAATATCTTGCTGTGAAAAAGTTTCGACTTTAGCGTCGGTAACACGACCGTTGGGAACAAATTTCTATGGAAATCCGTAACTCCTTTATCCGTTCCTATCTCTTTCGCATCTCTCTTGTCTCTTTGCGAGTCACGTCTAGTGTTGGGAATTTTATTCGTAGCTTGTATACGTTGACTGGGGTCGTTCGTCCACCGGGAAGAGCGAGACTTTCTCAATTTGAAACGATCCAATGTAGCGAGGAATCGAGATATAAACTACGGACGAGCCACAGCTTCCTCCTTTTTCTCTCTCACTCACTGTCACTCCCTTTTCCCATCTTTTTTTTACTTTTTCTACCGTTGTCACTAGACCACAACGGTCTTGAAGGATTATCGTTAATCTTTCGCATCAACTTTTCCAATAAAAAAAAAAAAAAACCCCTTTATATCCTTTACAAAACTGTAGTTATGAGTTTCCATGCGTAGGATTCTCATTCAGCATTGACTAGCGATACGTCTTCGCGTTTAAGTAGAACACGTCAAACGTAGTCAGCCCCTTATCGCAGGTTGGTTATGATTTTGTCAATATTTCGTGTCCCCGACGAGCAAAAGTCACGTTTTCAAAAACACATTTCAATCATTGCTTTACGATGTACAATACGATGTTAAGTTTTTAGTGTTTTTAAATCGATTTGGGAATAACGAAAGCTAATCCGTAACGATTTCGTAATAAAAACTCGACTTTGATCAATTATTATCAGCATAATTTTATATCGAATTAAATTATTCTGATTGACCCAATTAGCAAGTTTCTTCAAACAATCTAAATCTTCATGGAAGCAATCACTGAATATCACGAATTCTTAATAATATCTGAATTCGCTAGAGAAAGTTCTCATCTCTCCTGAATTTCATCGACAGATTAGAACGAACGTGAGTGACGTGTGAAATACGAGTTTTCGAAAGCTCGCGATTTCGTGACTCAATAGAATTATCAACTCGAGTATTTCTCAAGGTTTTCCCCAATTAAATTCATGAATTCCCCCGAATCCTGCCATTCGATATTATTTTCGGTATTCCTTACGCGATATCGACAGGTGATCAGCGTCAATTTGGCAGAGAAATTTATTTATATATTCGCGTGCAGCTTGATCATTATTATTAAGATTTTGATGCCAGATTACGTTGGATCACTACAGTTTTCTTTGATTTCTCATTAACCTGACAAAAAGAACCTCCTCATAATTTATTTAATTTCTCTTCAACGATGCATCCAAGAAAAAAAAATGGATTTTTTCGACCCGAGGCATCTGGTATATATACGAAGCTGTTGGAGATAATGGAGTTTCGTTACCACGATTGTTTTAAGCTACGTCTACCTGTAACAACGTGCAGAGAGTCGATGTCGGGAAAGCAAAGGAAAGCTCGTTCCCAAACTGTTTGTAAACCATTTTCTAGTAATATACGAACGATAAGCGCATTTGCACTTTGTCGCTCTCTTCAGTAAATGTACATCAAAGTACTTCAATGTATACCTTTGTTCTCTTCAGTGATCGTCGTTTATTCGACATTTATGGTGATGAAGTACATTAATGATGTCGTTTGTAGATTTTTTGATCCATCGCAATCTTATTTTTCTGCTTTTCGTTATTATTTGATATGCAACGACAATTGTGTTTCAAAAATCTTCTAAATATTTGAAGAAATGTGTCATGGGATGAAAGATCATTATCAAAAAGTTCATTTGATGAGTTTCAGTTCTTTATCTGAACTCTGCCAATTCGATTAGATTTTTTAAAATAAAATTGCATCAAGTCTAAAAACCACTCTGGAATTAAGAAAAAAATTTCAAAAAATGTTCCAGATTTGTCAGATTTGAAAATCTGGAAAAAAGTTGAAAAAAATCTGTGATTATATGTAGAACGTATAGTGCCATCAGCCTCGTAGTAAAAGTATAATTTTTTCTTTGTTTTACGAGCTATAAACGTTGAAAACATTCAAGAACCGCTTGATTTGGGCAGATATTTAAATATTTTTATACCCAAAATTAATTGTCTTGATAATCTTTGAATATTTAATCAGCTTTCATACTTTCACCATGGGTGACAGCTCAAGATGTTCTACACGTGATCAGGAATGTTTTCAGATTTTTAAAACGTAGCTTTTTTATCGATTTTCTTTTCGATGAGAGTTGATTTTAAAAATCTAAGAAAAATCCAGGGTGTTTCATAAACCCAATGCAATCCTATGAAAAAATGAATCAAATTGGCAGGGATGAGGTAAAAAGTCTGCCGAGTTGGTGTGGAATGCCTCTCATATTCATATGACAATCACGTAAAAGATCACGGGAATACGTAGGACTGGTGAAAAATTGGAAGTGTAGTAACGTGGTGGAGTCAAGTAGAGATTGAGCTACCAGGCCTCGCTGACAGTCACGAAATTGCTTTCATGGAACTGTCAATTTAGATTTTACTGTCAGCCTCTGGTATCCTCTCGAACGACCTCGTAAAGCATTTGTGTCCAGTCGCTATGTCGACTTTGAATATATGCATACACAGATACATATATATATATATATATGTATGTAACTGGATAAAATAAAAAAAAAATGTGTTCGTGTATCAGAAATGTGTTGAGCTTTTTTTTCTCTCACCGGAATTTACAATCACCGAACTATCCTCTCTTCCAGAGATTGTACCGGCGTTTCGTGGTGAATGCGAAGCAAGCATTGGTCATTTTCAAACCTCGTGAATTTGACCAATCCATGACCCAATAAAAAAAAATAAAAAAAACTCACACTTTCGTCCTTTTATAATCCTGTTTCACATCCGTCGACGTGTATATACACAATTTTTGCCTGTTTTCAGTCCAATGATTTTTTTTTTTTTTCGGTCAGTGGAATGCGGCTAACGAAACCTTTGCAATTCTCCGGAAGCATCTGTGAAGATTGATCAACTGAGCCAATTAGTTTGATTACTTATTTTTATAATTATTTTTTTCCAGAGTTTTTTCATTTATTTTTTAGCCACAGTAATCTACACTTCGAAGAAAAATCACATTAATTCTGTTGTTTCGAAAATAATTTTTTTTTTTTATTTACTCGAATCTGTTGAGTTTTCTGATAAAAAAAACTCATCGGTGGATCCAGACCAAAAATTTTTTATAAAATAAATACCCATTCGTAACAATAATAACGATAATAATACGAGTAACCGCTGTTACGATTTCGGATGGATGAAAATTTCTTACCAGAGATTTTGCGGCCTATGCGATTGCACCTGTTGCCATATACCGGCTGAACGCCAGTTGCAGCGAATGAGGTCACCAAAGTCAACGGGATTGGGGCAGAGATGTGAGGATATTCCTCTTTCTACTCCCTTACCTCAGTGTTCACATCCAGCCGGTTATTCTGCACAGTTTGTAGGCGTTTCCGAATTTTCATGTACCCGCACTACATGACCTACTTTGACTATTATACTACCAATCTTCAATTGTATTCATGGAATCAAACGAATTCGGGAAAAACTTGTACATAAGTCATTGAGTACACTTGTGCTTAATTACCTCTCTAATCTGGCTTCAAATCCTGAGACTAATGAATCAAAGCTCTGCTTCTCGATATATGTATAAATGATTTTTTATCGAATTGATAGAATTTCTCTGCTGTTTTTTCAGGCTGCATACTAGTGTTCGATTATATTCGATGATTGGTGCAGTCTTTTGGCGTCAGTGGACTTTCGGTCAGTTGAAACTTCCATTCGAGTACAATTTCGGTGATTAAGGGACTATAAAAGTGTGACACTTTAAAAAAATCGATTTTTTTTGTCTTTTTCCACAGTTTATACTTTCAAGTCAGGTATAAACTGCTTCATCTACCTGGAGGCGGAGCTAGGAGTTGACGAAATGAAATTTTTCAAGTTTGCTGCCGTTGTAACTCAAAGAGCAATTATCCGATTGGCTTGAATTTTGAACTGAGTATTTTTGAATATATTTACTCTACAATGAACTAGGATATTTTTTATTGGATGAAAATTGACGATTTGGCATTGAAAAAACGACCATTTTTGTAGGCAAGAAAACAGACTTTTTTCATAACCACGCCATTTTGTTAGATTTTGATATTTTTCGAAAATCCTACGTCACTGTACAGGAAGTACCTTCCAGTTTAACGACATTTTTTTTTTTTCGGTTTCAGCCACTCAATCCGCCGGAATCATGGCAACGGTGGAGGAACTTTTTTTTTTTGGCGCCTCCAAAGACAGCGCACAAGTCGCTTGGATCTCAATATTTTTTTACGTACTTTTCTTCCAAAAAAATTCTCGAAAATCACCTAAATTATCAGCGTTCACACTCGTAAAGCCCTGCAAATATTTGAGAAAAATCTGAAATCATTGAGGCATCACTGCGCTATAGTGACACTTCTTTTTAATCATATTAATTACAAAATTGATTTATTAACCGTTGTTAATAAATGAGTTTTTGTCCAGTAATCCGACACAACGCCGAATAATATTTGTTTGAAAATTTTTTATTAAATTTTGTTGTTGTTGTAAATAACATTTCGGAAATCAAAGGATTTTATCGAAGACTGTAAGATTACCCGAGCACTGTTCAAATGAAACGATCTTGCGTGAATTTGTAACAAGCAAAAAAAATGTAATCGTGTGAAATCCATTGTTTATATGTATTTTACAAGAGCTGTAGAAACTTACCCTGTATGCGGGATGCGTTTACAATTGTTCGGTGATCACCCCCAATTTGCTCGTAATTCCTGAGGCTCGAGTTATCGCGGGAACGCTGGTAATTGGCGATGACGAACGTTGTCGTCACGAGCATGAGGAACAGCCTCGACCCCCAAGCCGCTCCCGACGACATCCTCCTCCGGCATTCGCATTCCCCGAGGATTTATTCACGTCAAACTTCCCGGTGACTCGAGTACTCGCAATTCTCAACTCCGAACTTCACCCTTCCGCGAGAACTCCGACGCTGCGATGGGTTTTCCTCGCTCGAGCTGAAATTATGGATGAAGAAAATAAAAAAAAAAAACATTAAATCTTCACTCACTCATTCACATAGTTATATGAAGACATATTTATGACGACGTTTATATATTCGACTTGAAAAATTTATTTTTATGTAAATTTTAATGTAAAAAAACACCGAAAATTCCGATCTTTCTTTTTCACTCGAAATTTCATGACAAAACCCTAAAAAACTGCATTTCAGGCATTTTTTGACACAACCTCGAGAACCGATTGAAAAATCACATTTTTTTAAAATTTTCATAAAAAAAAACTAATGAAGAAACGAAGACAATCGTTTTCCATTGATCCTGGTGTCCCAATTTTGCTTCTGATTATTTATTATTGTACATGTTTTTGGCTGTTCATTAACACAGACTGAAATTTTTTTCTTCTCTGTTAACTTTGATGAATACAGAGAATATAATTGTAAAATATCTGCTTTCTGAGCAGGTCTATGGCAATAAGTTGGTGTTCATTTTTCACTGTTGGATTATTATTGAATCGTAAATTCGTGTTTCGCTTCTCCCCTATATATTCTTGCACGAGTTATTATTACTGATCGGTAATTATTCAGCTTTACGTTACGTAGAGAAATTTTATTGTTCGAATATGTTAAGTGCAGAATTAATATTCCGAATAATTTTAGGGTCGTTGTTTGGGAATGAAATACCGGTAGACCGATGTCAGGGGTTTCCGTTGATCGAGTGTTTCTTTCCACAGATAAAAGGACAATTACCAATAATCCAATAACGAGAGGGCAGAGGATTTTTTTTCAAAGAATTCTACCAATCAGCTCGAAGCTCAAAAAAGCCTGTTTCCATATTTGCTTGGCACATCGAAATAATTGCAAAAAATATCATAAAACCACATACCAGGATCCTGCACAAGAAAAACCTGGCGAACAAAAGTTCTGTGCGGTCAAGTCAATTAAAAATGAGTCTGAAAAATATAACTCTCGTTAATTTGACAAGGGACGTGTTTTCGAGGCGTCAAAATGTTCTACTCACAGCAGCATGGTCTGATGAAATAAGCTTAACAAGCTGTGAAAAAAAAAAAAAACAAAATATAAATAAAGGAGTGTTGGGACGATCTCCACTCCTGCGCAAAGTTTTAATGAATTGATAAGTGCGCGGAGCCTCGTTAATTACACCGCCAACTTGAGTTACAGAAGTAACTGACTCTCCGGATAGAGTTACAGCTCTGTGTCTTCCATCAACTTGGAATTCTCTCGGGCAACGAGATAAATAGGCTTTCGCTGAAGAAACTTGAAGAATCTTCCGTATAGTTAGAGGTGCAGAACAGACGGTGAGTCTGGTAGATGAGATTGAGACGTAAAATAACCGAAATTACGAAGATAACAAATAAATAAAAACTTTCTCCTGGGATTATTACCCTTATCTCTGTTTAATCGACTATCTGAAACGAAAAAATGGGGCTAATGCTTGTTGTATGCTTCAGGAATAATTCAAAAATTCGAAGCATTGTTTGGACATCGATTGCAAGAATGCCATGCAGAACCAATTAGCTAAGATTGGTACATTTTCTTAAAAAAAATGCTTTTTACCTAATCCACTATGAATATGGGGATGAATTTTTTTTTTTTTTTACAATTTCGGTACACTTCCAAGAATTCTATAGAATTTTCTCAAAATTTTTCGTACTGTAGTTTTTGTTTGTAAATAAATTACAACAATTTCTGAATTAGATCCAAACCGACGATAGTGTTCGTCGAAAACTTCCTTCAATATGTTTTCATTTTGTTTTCGATCTATTTACGGAAACTTTCAAACGAATCGTATGTGACAGAAAATAACAAAGCCCCCATTCACGTTTTTATGTGCAGAAAATCCTTGTAATGAAATAGAAGAAGCAGAAACGGAGTGGAAGTGATTTCCGCATGGATATGAATTCGAAATGATTTTCAAATAAAAAGCATTATCCATTACCCATCTCGGAGGTCAGTTTTATTCGCAATAAAACATTTTAAACTCCCGAAAGGCCGAAACAGCTGATAATAATTTTTTATGCGATATTTATACACGTATACATTCCTTCGAAAAAATATTTGTACGCTCTTCTCTTACAAATCGTTGCATATATTATAAAAGATTCGCGGTCCATTAGGCCGTTAAAAAGGACGAGGTTGGTGGCATCGCGCGCGAGCCTGGTGTATTTTTAAATAAATCAATGGTTTATTATCCGCGCACAGAACGCCCTCAAACGCACATGTGGGTATGCGGCGTATGAGAATCCACACGACGCGATAGATAACCAGCCGTGAACGAGGCAGATAATTTTTTTCCCCTTTACGTGCCAACCAGCGAGTATTTTTTTTTCCCATAACAAGTTAAATGAAGGAAGTATAAACCGCTGAATTCGGTGAGGGAAATAAGTATAAACAATGAAAAAAATTTTCTAAAAAAACAAACAAACATTCGAGGTGTTGATCACATCTCAAATCTTTTCAACGTGAAGTCGAAAGTATCGAACAATTGTCAACGTATTTGGAATTGTATGATCAAGAGGTAATAATCTGTACTCGCATTTCCTTTTTTATCGTTCTTTTGGGATGAAAAAAGCTCAGGTCACGTAGAAAAATGGTGAAAATTATCGGAAGCTTTGTCGTCTCAATTATAGGATTATACATACGAAAGTCATAAATCCCTTTGCGACCCTTTCAAGGCGGAGTCTATGTATATGTATGTGTGCGGGGATCTTGTTTGTGCATACGAGCTGACGCATGGCCTCAGGGTGCAATCCGTCTTTGTTAGGAAATTCCCCGAAACCTTTGAGGGCTCGGAGGTCTTGATCTCAGGAAATCCAATGCCGAGAGAGAGAGAGAGAGAGATTCGAAACGTGCAAAGCTCACAATATCCTGTTACTTATGTGCGAAGCTTCGAGCAGATATCCACATTTTCATTATGTATCACGTGTGAATTATTCTCATTCCTTTTTCATGCCTTGCTTAAATTATTTACATTTTTTTTTCTCGCCACATCGCTTCATAATGCCATATCTATGTCCCTCACAGTATCGTATAAAATATACGAATGCCTGCTATTCACCTAGCTTGTTTCTGGCTCTACGGACCAACCAACGACTCCCCTAATGTATTTACTCTATACATGCCTTCCAGTTTGAATGTACAGCCAAGGGTTCAATGCGGATGCGATATGTTTGTTCAGGCTGTGTTTATTTTATTTGTGCATGCGGCTATCCCAATGGGGAAAACGATACGACATAGTGCCGTGCATGGCCCTTCATAACTCTATAATCTCGAAACCACATGTGCTTCGTTTCGCGAAACCTCATCTGGTTTGGTTGCCCAAGTTTTTGTCTTTTTTATTTTTTTATTTTATTTTTTTTACTCTTATTAGAGGTTTATTCAAGACCACATTTGGGGTGTTAAAGTGCTGAAGTAACGATTTTGTGGAAACATGCATACGAGCACGTTACTCGCTAAAGTTTTTATCTTTATAAACTCTTGTTTATTGCAAATCAATATTTTCAGCTTTACTAATCACCTCTGCTTGAGGTCCTATCTGAATCTCACTTCCTTCGAACCCTTCGAGACATACATTTTTTTCTTATCTACGATTCTCTCAATGTTTACGTAGTTGTTGGAATTGCTGATTAGGAATCTGGGCCCCGAATCAGAGATAAGCCAAAGTTGTACAACTGTTAGCTCGTATCTGTGCTACAAAAATGATTGTATTTTTTAACGGAAATCACAGGTGAGAATATGCATCAAACGTTCTGTCCCATTTCTTAGATCGTGTTGAAGTTATGACAAGCTGCCATCGCGATTTTCATTGACGGTCAGTAGACAGCGCCTTTTATGTTTGACTTCATTTATGAATTAATGAAGATTTAAGGGCTAAGCTCATCTGGTCTTGAAAAGTCTTTTAGTTCTCATCAGCCCTGTTAAATATCATCAACGATTGTTCGAAAGTCAATTTACTGTAATATTATTCATATAATTGTTTCAATATGTGTTCACGAATGCTAATTCTGGTTTGGGATAGGATGATTGAGTTGAGAAAACTTCTTCAAATTCTATTCAACGGATAGATTGCTACGACAGATTCTTTCATCTCGTATGAGTGTTCAGTGCTTTCTTTAAAAGTATGGATCAGTCGATATAACGTCACCGTGTTAGCTGTAAATTTTGGAAAAGCTTTCGTGGGCTGACAGAGCTTTTGCGTAATCGGTCAAACCGTGTCAAAGAATTTAAACTTTGAAAATTCGAGTTTATATAGGTCAGGTGGCCGATCCATCCTTTTGAAGTCTCAGAGGAGGTAGGACGGTATAAATACTTGAACTTGATACCATTGATACTGTACCAGCTCAATGTATGCATGAGCTGGTACAGTTTTCGTGAGTTTATTATGAACGAAGGAATATAAATTTTCCGCATTCATTTATTTATCGACAAGCATGTGGGTACACAAGAGATGTCATCCGAGTTCAATCGTTTGCTCTGTGGATTATGGAAATTGACAATTGGAAATAGTGCTCAAAAGCTTTTATTTGCAGCGGATTCGTGTCTCTGATTCGCGAGAACGTTTTTATTTATTTTATTTTTTTTTTTTCGAAATAGACACGCCGTAAATTTTAGTCTTTATGAAAATTGGCCACACTTTTGTAAGCACGCTCGCATGACTTCTGTGAAGCGGGGCACGTAGGTCGCTCGTTATACAAAGTTAAGCAAAACCGAGAGGCCAGTGTTTAAATCGAACGAGGCTCTCACGTAGTAACGATGAAAGTATACAATTGTGCTATACACGTACGACCGGAAAATGTGGTGATTCACACGATGCACAATAAACGCTAGGGGATTCGTAATGAAAATATGACAACTAGAGAAACTCGAGAGGAAGGAAGTCAATGTTGTTGCATGGTGTGTGGCTTCGGAGCGACGCACATGAGAGATATCACTTTGTCGAAACGTTGGAAAATACACGAAATAGAATGAGAGACAGAAGTTATGGGCTGAAACGGGAGATATTCGACGAGCAAACTTGGTATTATCTGCCATAAATAGAGTGGAATATCCAACGAGCTATTCGAGGCTTTTGCGATGTTATAAATCATCACGTTTTACCTATTACATTTGTTGTTTTCCTGTTCTTTTTCATGACGTTCCATTGAAAAGCCTCGTAATCTTTTTCCACTGTGAAAAGTTGCGAGATGAGACAAATCCTTGTCGGCTTACGGTTGCACTCTCTTATTCGAAAACCCGTAAAATGCACTCTTCGTATTAAAATATTTATACAAATCTGGCAATATTTTTTACTATTCCATTTTTAGCTTAGCAAAAAAACGCTCGAGCTTTTCTCTCAACGTATTTACAGTAAAAACATATTGCTCCAATTTATTCGGTCGTGTACCAAGAGCTTTGAGTTCTTCAGCGAGCATCAGCTGATTCAGTCAAACCTGGACTTCACTGGGGATATTCCCAATCAGAGCAAACCAAAAGCCTCTCGGGGCTGTGCGTTTCGATCTCCTATTGCAACCTTCGCGTCTCTCTAATCGAAGCAGTTCTACCTGATGAGCACATTTGAACAACGCGTGTACCAAGCTTCAGGATGAGATACAAATCTACTTACTCTGATACAAATCTATCCTCTTGCCTGCCAAAAACACAGTTTTAAGAGAACGAAAAAAAAAAAAACAAAACCAGACTCTTAGTGTCATCGAAAATTTTCACCGAAAAGATTATGGCAAGGCGCCAAGTGTGAAATTGAAACTTGTGGCGCCCCCAGCGGTACAGGTCATCGCATACGCGTTTTATCATTCTCCCTTCTGGGTAAAACCACGATTTTTAGTGAAGGGTGCAATTTCATTGGGATAAAAAAGGTCATGCCTTATTTGTGGAATTGAAAATAACTTTCTACTCACTTATTTGTTTCTTTTGTTCTGCTCAGTCTACAAACAATTTCGAAATACGAATTTTGAAAGTTGAAATTCAGTTGTTTGTGGAAAAAAATATCGCAAGTTTCTTAATTTATGGATCTTGTGTCTCGATTCACCATGAAAAGAGTTTTGAACCTGATTGGAAAGATATTTCGTCAAGTTCTGGTAACACCAACGTGCATCGGATTATTTAATTAGTACGAAATCCATGTTCACGCTGATTGAAAGAATCTCGATTAAATACTGCAATCACACTTGTGTCGCCTTCGATCACCACCTATTTAACGCTATTCCCGTTTCAAGGGATTCTTGTTAGGGAACGAAAGTCTTTTACCGGGTTGTATGGCTCGATTAGAAATCCCGATGGTTGGCGTGTTTGCTTTAGAGAGCCAACGATATTCCTCGGTAAAGTACGTAGTTTGGGACTGGCTTCGAATAGAGGTTTAAACGTTTAGGTATAAGAGAGTTTAACTCGACTATGGCGGGTTTATTAGAGAGAGTTTAGCACTGAGTAACGTCTCTTACCCATTGCTGATTCCACGTAATTGCCACCCTTAACCCAAACCCTTGATCATCTTCCCTCCCGCACACTTCATTAACTAACTGCGTTTCCAATTCCCGTGGTTTAACTGGATTACACGACGAACAAATGTTGTTGCAGCCTCTGCATATCCACGATCCATACGTTCTGACATTTTGTCCACTGTACCTCTCTAAATAGGTCCATTTAGACTATGAGAATACACAGTCATAGTTTTCTCGTGTCTGGACGTGGAAGTGTATGTGGAGTGGAAAAAAAAATGATCGAAATTGTTGTAAACGATTGAAAAAAGTTTCTGATATTTGTCATTTTAGAAATTATCCAGAATTTTTCAGGGCGAATCAAATATTTGTAACGTTTCCAGAGTGCATGATTCAATTATCATTTCATATTCGCCAAGAGTCGATAGTCTAATCCATTTTTAATGGGAGCTCAACAGGTATTGCAACGTCGAGCGGTTGCTTCGTGTTTCATTAGCATCTTGAAGCAGAATGATTGATGATTAAGGATAGAGTTACATATCTTGGTGATTGATTACTCAATAGTTGTGTCTGTCAATACCACTTCATGGATGTGTGAGGAAACAATTGTTTCATCATCATCTCACACACAGATGCAGATACGTGTGTTTTTATCTCGTTGATACAAGATATTGAATAAGATATTGTGTTCACAAAGCTTCTAGTTCCAATTAGCTATCGAGATACCTTTTTCGTCAAGCGATATTCGGAAGAATTCGAGAATTTCTCTCCAATCTCCGCCAATTTCTATTCGGTTTTTGAACAAGCATTTTTCGTAAATATTTGACAGTGGAGCTCAACCTACAACCAGGCTAAATTCTTTTTATGCATTTTTTATGTGCTGCAGAACACCATAGTTGTTATTATTATGATGGCACATGACTGTATATGTATAAAGAAAAAATTGGGTTTTCAGAAAAATTTTGATTCGATACAACACGGTTCCACGTACCCTGTCATTCTGCAAACCCCACTATTCCACCCTCATACATCGCGATGATACAAACTCCCCTTACTAATTCATACACACTGCGATCCCACGTATCCTGCGCTTCCATAAGCTCCACTATTCCAGGCACGCACACATCGTAATCAAACTTTGTATCATATTTTTTATTCGTGAAGAACGTAAAAAAAAGATTTTAATCCGTCTGTAAGTGGAGTCCCACGTCCGAATGATTGCCGCAGTTTTTAATTCGCAAAAAACAAATGTTACGTTGGTAGCAGTTTGAAGAATCGAGTGCTAATAAGTAGCATGGCTGGATCATTTCTATTCAGGAATTCAATGTTTAGATGAATAATTCAATTCGATTTTTTTTTTCTTACTTTTTGGACCTTACGTGAAAAGAAAATTGAGTCATGATGAAATGAGTCTAAAAATTTGAACATTTAATTTATACCCAACAGAAGACTGTACACGAGTGTTTGCAAATGCATGAGAAGTAAGAAAATAAATGAAATGAGCGCCCGATGTCTGACCAAAATCAGTTACTACTACTAGCTCAACCGTAATTGTAAAGCTCTCCGTGTTTTTCTCTCGCGTTTCTGTACTACTCCCATATAATGCAGAAATAAGATAGCGCCGGAAAACTAGATCTACGAGTCTTGATGTTCTCACGGGAAAGTTTTCGGTGTTGTAAATATTGGCCAGCATGGAAATTTTCTCGAGATTACAGTAGCGAGGTAGATACAGCAGAGAGGAGGTAGCTACGAAAAGAGAGGACTGTGAGGCGAGCTTTTGCAAGGCTTTTGCGGGATGCTGTTGCCTGGATGTTTGGTCTCGCTTCGTTGAAAGCCTTTCACCAGACTTTGGCTACAAACTATAAGGAAAAGTTTTTCGTGACGATGCTCTCCCCTCAACGTGTGGAGACTTTCTTGTCCGACGTCGTATACAAAACGGCCTAGATGCTTTCCCAAGCTCATTTACGTTTCGCAACGTGTATTTAAATGTAGAACATACGTCGAGATATAGAAGCAGCAGTGTGCTTCGTAAGGATTCGCTACAGTTTGTCTACGTCGCTGCTAACTCATCTTTACAGCTTATTCATTACCCTGTTGCACGAGGATCTCATTCACTGATGTTTTCAACTTCAGAAGTTATTAAAGATAGGATTGGTAATAAGACTGAAAGTCCGAAAATGAAACTCGTTCACCACTTCTGTGAAGATTAATTCCATTATGATTAAACTACTTATCGATTTTTTGATCAAAAATAATTCTGATGTCTTCCAATATATCCATTGCTAATATGTTCACCAATGAAAGCTCACTCATTTTGAAGCATTTTTGAATGACTTTTTCCGCAATTAGTTGGAATTTTTCTGCAATTGGAGAACTAATGATTTTCCAAAGTTACAATTTATATTTTGATTTCCTGGCCCACGTAAAACTGTATACAGGTACAGGCTTCGTTGTTTGTTTTCAACGAAATTTTGCTATGTGAAGCGGCGCTTTGTTTGAAAGCAGTAGAATCGTACTGGAGTTCCTTAAAATCGTGGTCACTTCGATAGAAGCAGTTTTTACAATTACGACAAAACGTCGGTTAAAAGTAAGTCCGTTTCATAGAATCGTTTAAAATTGACAAAACTGGCGCTTGGTTTTTGTTGTGAGTGTCTTTCTTGAAGTGGTTAAATTCTGAGAGAAAACATAAATTTGATCTGTTCAGAGTTTCAAGAAGTTTGAAGAAAGCCAGAAAATGCATCCTAATTCTAAAACACAATGCCACAAGACCACATTGAGGGAATACTGGTCCTACAGCGTGAATTTAATGCACGGTTCAAGTGCTGAAAAGAGAAGAGTACTTAAAGGTTTCAACAAGTACAAAACGCGGACTTTGGTGAAATTCTTCTCTTTACGAACGCAAATTCGTACTGGAAATTACACTGGTTCCAGGTTGAAAGAGGAAGGGGGGAGGGGGTTGAAATAGTAAGGGAAGGGGAGACACGGTGGCCGATGTTAGACGCTGCTGAAGAGTTGTATACTTTGCCTTGTCGTAGAGCACTGGGACCCCGTAGCTGGCATGTCACGTTCACGGTTTTTGCATTGCAAATCCTGTAACTTTATTACTTGGTTACAATACACCGTGAGCAGCGCAGCAGCGCTTGGTAAAGAGAAGGAAAACTAAGAGAAGGCGAACAAGGACGATCAGGAAAGCGAGGCCACGTACACATCAACAAGCCAAGCTCGTACACATTGGTAGTTGATGGTGAGAAACACGACTGCTCCTTCACGCTACAATCCGTATACAAGTTCAACGTCTTAAGACGTCCATTACTTAAAAACACATCGCTCGTGTCTCTAAAGTCGTGGTGAAAATCATTAAAATGGTCTCCAGGTTTCTACCATGGTTTTAGCCAGGGCCGTCACCATCATCGTGTCTGCATGACCCAGACCGTTCAGAGTACCAATAACTATTCAATAAATTCACATTTTTTGGCGGATATTTTTTGTTGAGGTGTCGCTCTGAATAATTTTTGCTGTACCATAATATTCTAGCAAATAAAATCTCATAATATCCTATGAAAAGCCATACGAATGAAACTTATATACGAATAAATGTATTCAAGTATGTGGTATTGGAAGTCGAAACCATTTTTTTCAACATATCTTATTTTTACAACGTAAGCTATAGTTTGAACGAAGCTATTTTTGCAAAATCTACCCATTCCCATAGTTTTCGAGCTCACTTAGGAAGATCTGCGTGAGAGTGGAATAATCCGCAAAAAGTATTTTAGAACTATCCAGGAAAAAAATGGTCGGGGATGGAATATGTACAACGAGGGGGGAAAGGACAAGAGCTTTCTTACCAAGGGCGGCTTTAGTGTGGAGCTTTGTAAGAGATCCTATGAAAATTCTTCGGCAATGAAGAGAAGAGAGAGAGAGAGAGAGAGAGAGAGAGAGAGAGAGAGAGAAAGAAGAGAAAAAAAGAATGAAATGAGTAGAACAACGAGAGAGAAGGTGGAAGGGAATATGAAAGAAAGTGAAAAAAAGAGGCACAGGGAAGGTGGATCCGTGCGCTGGCCACATGAGAGGTCTGCAAATTTTTCACGACTGAGAGGACACGACCGCGTGCGAGTGGTAGAGATGAAGGGTTTGCGGGACGGCTTACAGCGCAGCTCCGGGACAAAAGCCTGGGAAGGGATGTGGAGGAGAGCAGGAGCTAGAAGGGAAGCTTGGAATTGGCGAGAGAGGAATATATACGATGGGCTAATACGGAGTACTCGCTCGTACACGCCCCTGCATAAGTTCAGTTGCATGAAAAGCAGCGTAAAAAGTCTCTCAGCTAGCGAAGAGGTGAACCAGATTTTTTCTTTTCGTTCCAGACTGCAGTGGCTCGTGGCATTACACTGTTGATTCGTAAGCTCGATAGGATTTGTTGGCCATACTACTTTTCTACGCTTAATCTCGTCTTTTGTAGCATCGTATACGCGGCACGTTTTAGTGAGGGAATGAGAAGTTTTAGAGCATATTTTTCTCGGAGATTTTACTAAAACCATTTTTTCCAAATGCTGAACGGAAACTCTTGATGGTAGATGATCCATGGATTTTTCTAATGGATCCAGAAGCAAAATCGATTTTTTTTTCCTCACATCAGATTAGCAGTATCAAGAACAATTAGCGTTTGATGAATTATTGCAATGACTCTGTAGACTATCATCGCTCACCATGTAACTATCATGCTCATAGGATAAATCAACCCTGAAAAAAAAATCCCAGGTGACGCAGAGTGGCAAGGCAGCGTCTGACGATTGTAGGGAGGATCAAGTAAATTAGTCGACAAAGGATTCTGATCGTTTTCCTAGTTGGACTAGCACCCTTCGTATATAAGTCACCGCAAACCAAGAGCGAGAATTCCCTTCTCTCTCTCTCTCTCTCTCTCTCTCTACCTTTCAGAGAGAGAGAGAGGTAGAGAAACAAGGAAGAATGATAGGGGAAGAGCTATAAACTTCTCGGAAATTTCGTCGACAAACCGGAAGCAGAAACGTGGTGGAGCCCCAAGTTCGATCTTGTTCTTAGCCACTCTCCCTCGTTCTCGGCAAGCGTTGTCATTCGCTAAGGCGGAAATATAGCCAAAGGTTGGATGGAGCGGTTGTACTACCTTTGTCCGAAAGGATGAGAAACTCTGCTCTTGCGATACCAGAACATATCCCGGATACCCATGCTTACTGACTCAGTCACTTTGCACCCACACTTCCCGCTTTCCTCCTCCATAACCTTCTTCGCTATTCTCTTCACTATTATCCTCCTATGCAGACTCTGCCCTCGCGTGCTTCCTTCCTATTGAGTTTCAACTATGCAAACCAAACCGCACCAACGGACTTCAGAGACTGATGCTGAATTGCTCATGAAGAGAAAAGCCAATGAGTTGAAGGTAACGAACGAAGGCAAGGCAAGAATTCCTCTTTCCATCTCCATATGTCATTCTCTGTCCGTTCTCCATCCTTTTTCAAATGTCTCATGAATACATTCACTCTCGTATTGACTTACGAACAAGCCACCGGTCAACTTGTTCAACCCATAGGATTAATCAATGGGCAATCATTAGGCAACCTACCCAAGGTCATGAGGTCAACATCGATATCTACACATGGATATTTCAACAAATATCTTCAAATTTTACAAACAAACACGAGTATCATTTATTAATTCATCATGTTGACTGATGCAGAATAATTGTATGGAATTGGTTCATAGAACATAGCACCGATTTTTGTTGATAATATATCACCAAATGTTTTTGTAATAATAAACTTTTCTCATAGCAGAATCGTTTGAACTTTTTTCAAATTTATTTATGAAAGCTCGAGTCTTCGATAATCCGTTTATAACTTCGTCACTCGACTGTAAGCAAAGCAATGCAAAAAACTACATCGATCAGCGGTGAAACGAGCAAAAAACATATCGAAAATGTTCATCGAATTTTTACGACAAATTCAAACATGAAATCACGAGTGAATTAGTCAATAAACCATGGAATTGATCCAATGGAATGAACAGAATAAAAACGACCAAGAGCCATAGTGATAAAAATAGATAAATCTGTGTGTGCATATACTATACACAAAAACAGTAAATAATCAGAAACTATTTTCACAGCATACATCGAAAGAGGAATTGATAATTTCCATAATCCATTATGCTCACAATTTTATTGAAATGAAAACAGGGGATTATGTTCAGCAACAAATAGAAGACAATAATTGAATCAAGCAACGTCACATGACAGGCAAATTCACGAAGATGAATTTCAAAAAACGACACAAGACAGGGTGGATTCGCTCAAAAGATCGGACATTATCATCATCATTAATTTCATCAGGGTCATGTCTGTTTCAATTATCCTCTCTCTCACTCCCTTCACCCTCCCTGCATTATTATATCGTACTCTCGTTGTTTCCATGATGCGATTATACAATCTGTATAAAGCTCCCAGCATCGATGAATTTTATCATTTTTACTAATATCATATGCATTGTAATCAGGATTCCACCGGAGAAACGTCAAAATGAATTTTTGACACCTCCACACAATTACTCTTTTGATAAAGGTCTCATTTCATTTCACTCAGTCGTAAAGCCCTCTTCTGTTTAGAATTTGTCGGTTCGCTGATTCCATTCTTTTGTTGGATAACATATGAACGTTAAACTCGCAGTGTCTACCTAGATGGAATAATTTCTCGCATTCGAGAAACTGGAAGCACTGTAGGGGAGACCGGGGCAAAACGGAGCACTTAAGGGAATACTGTACTTTTCTATTTCTTACTCTTCAACAACCGAGAAATGTGCTGTGCTTTTTTGCAATCCGTTCCAAAATTATTTTTTTTTTTTTTTGGTTAAGACCCGCCTAAGGGTGGTCAACTTCCAACGATCGAAAGTTGATTTGAAGCTTCAAAACATTGATGAATTCCTTGATGAAAAAAACTATCAACAGCTGACGAATCCAAAGGTTTCCAGGGGCTTAGATGACTCTCACGTGACCCAAAGCTTTGTGCGTTGCATTCCTTGTTTTGTTCAACAATGTAACGTGACGAGAATACGTTACATTACGTCGTAAGACATATAAACCGGGATTTAATAGTTTTTCAGGATTAAAACCGTAGTCAGGCTAGATATGGGCATAAAAACTCAAATCACCGCAGCTTTGATGGTTTTCATTCTCGTTTTCCTGCATACGCGCATGCGTCAGTGTACTTCTGGATGTAATACCTGAAACGTTGGGGTGGGGAGCGTGCGTTGCATAACTAAGTTTATATACCCACTGACACTGTGCTTAAGCCGGTGGATACGGGCTTATAGCCATACATATTGTACGGAAGATACACACGACGTGCACAATTTAAAGGAAGAACGTTCCTTCCCGTAAAAGCCATACGCGAAACGATTGCATTTTGCGTCGTAACACAGTGTATCTCCAAGCTGATACGTGGCCCCTGAAGGGTTTTTGTATATGATTATGTAGGCTGAATTGGAAGTCACTCATAAAAGTTACAGGGTAGTTTTATAACAGCATTCGGAAAAAACAGGTTCTTCGGTATTTTTATTTCCAGCGTATACTGTTGAGGAGATATTGAGAAATTGATGGTAGCCAATCCTGTGCGGGCATTCCCCTTTTAGATTTTTCCCCACAATGCTACTCCAGCAATGGCCTGTCACAACGAGAATCGGTTCAGGACTTTTCTCTCCACACTTTCATATTTAGTTGGGCCATAAATCATTGATGCAACTTCTGGAACGTCCTGTGTATGAGGATAACCGCAAGCTCTTCGCGTTACCGGAGGAAGCAGCGGCAGCAACGTCTAAGGTGTGCATGAAAATGCACCTTGGGGACAGAAATTGTACGAACGTGCTCAACCATAATCCATAACGGATGGTATACTGATGGGTTTAACTCTGATGTGCGATAAAACTCTCAACAGGAAAGGAAGATAATGTGCCATTAAATCAATATCAATCAATACGGTCGGAGGAAATTTAGAGAAAGAAATCACTATTGGACACTAAAGAAGTAGATAAATTTATAGAGATTATTGACGCGTTATCTGGCGGAATAATATTTATGAGAGATCAGAATAACTTTTTGTATTCTTAGAGTGATCGTATTTTCGAAAATTTCCACATGATCTGCGAGTCTTTGACATCGATGAGATTCATTCGGTACCGAGTTATTTTCAACTTTAGAATTTTTAATTGCCGTTTAATATGATCGGTTGAATCAAAAATAGAACGAATGACGTATAAAAAGGTCACGCATTATTTTTTCATTCGTTCCGCAAACACGTTTCTCGCATTCGAGCGCAGCTTCGACGATTTTTTCTTTTTTTTTTTCTGCCACATGTCAATTGGTTTTGCAGTAATTGGATCTGGATGAAGAAGGCTTCGTGCGCCAGATATCAATTAAGAAATAGACACCGTTTTGGACGATCTCTCATGGAGGTACTCGCGTGTATCCCGGGCAAATTCGCTACTCCTTGTTATTGCAACTGCGAGAGCTTCTATTAAATGCTCGTTTCTCCGACGAATGGGAGACAGGGTTCATGGAATGAGGATGCAACGGACGCTCCGTTGGAGAAATGTTCATCACGTATTTCTCACTTCCATCGTTAGAATGACGATGGTGAATTGAACGTCGACTGCCATATTCTAAATACAGAGAAGGAAGCAGTAGCATGTTTGCATGCTTGGTACGTTGGAAGCTTATTCTCATTTTCACAGATGAGCAAAGCGTTTAATTATAATTGGGACTATTAGTCGTCTCTAGAAAACCCGAAACAAAGATATCCTTTATTTTTCCACTTCTTGTATATGGAAAACCTGAGCGCTCGAGGGGAAAATACTAATGACAGGAGGATATATAACTTTTTCTCAGTGACGAGTGTTTGTCATGCAAGCCTGCAGACATTTAAGAGCTCATGCGGAACTAATGGTTATAGAACACAATATTTCGTTTCGTCAACTTTCACGATACGCGTTGCTTGCGAGTGGATGCTTTCTTTTCTCTCGTCTTCTCTTACCCCCGAATGTTATCCTATTTATTTTTCATTGTTGATACCAAGTCCGAAAGAAAGCAAAACAGAAAACTAATCTTCAATTTCGAGAACCAAATAGTTCAAGATTCTTAGTGAATAAATATAAATAAATTATGTTTTTGTGCTCTAACGCTGTACATTTCATTGCAAAAGTATTTTAGTCCTTTGTGTTGATTGAATTTGATTTTTTTTTTTTTTTCATTTACCTTTGCAATATTGAACATTAGTAGTGAGAGCGTACTGTACATTCGATATTTACAGAGTTTACGCGTGTACAGCATATTGACAGTATCGGTTATGGAGCAGGCATATAAATGTTCTTCGCAACGAAACTAAATCCCAAAGGATATTTAAAGTATCAGGATATTCATATTGATAAAAGCCAGGTAAGATACTCGTGACTTGAATAACGCGATTAAGATTATCCGTAGAGCATATCTGGAGCGTCTAGAAAGGAAGTCCCGGATGTAGAACAATGCAGAGAAGAGGAACAAAAGAGAACAAGCCGGCAAGAGAAACAGCCGTGGAGCGTTAGTCACGGGGGGATGAGGAGTCGAAAGAAGCGAAGGGGGAGGAGGGAAGGTGGTGATGAAATTTAGCCAGAGTTAAACAGGGCTCGGTTGAACACCCTGAAAACCAACAACACCTAACACGAATCCTCAGATACGTGTTGAAGGAATCCGAGAGCCAAATACCGTGGTTTCGGTGATGCTGTTCGGGGAAGAAGTAGAAGATTTCAAGAAATAGGTGAGAAGGGATAGGAAGGGAGAGGAGGAAGACCAAGTTGTGGTTGGGTGAACATTCGTTGGTGAATAAGTTTCGGCCCGCCATAATGACTGCGGACCTAGGGACTTGCTCGAAGAAACATAGATCCACACACAATGGCGGCGAGTACACGAGGGCTTAGCGGTGTTGCCGGCACTAGAGATACTTCGAAAAAATAGCCCTGAAGAGGGAGAGACTACTGAAAAGTAAGTCGTACATGGATGGTTTGAAAGTCTCCGCATGTTGAAAATGCCATGACTTCTAGTTTCCTCGGGTTGGGGCTGAGGGAAAGAGAGAAATCGAGCACGGGAGCTTCTCACATAGTATATACGATAGATATATACATCTTCGTACATAATCTACAGGGTGAAAAGTCTCCGAGGTTGCATAACAGGTGAGAGACAGCCAGCATGGTTAGACATTGGAAGTAAGTGAAAGAGAAAGACCACAAGGTTTAGAAGAGCGAAGCAACTAGCCAAGAGATATTCTACGTTAGAGGTCGTCCGTTATACCGTTAGACCCTCCAGACGTTCTTCACTCGTCCAAAGAGGGAATGAGAAGCGAGAGGAAAGTGTTACCCGGCTGGCAGGAAACGTGAAGCGTCCCTGACTCTGTCCAAGATCCAACCCAGCCATAGATTCATCCTCGCTTCATCTCATTGCTACCGCTACTACCACTGATCCGGCATGGTCGTTGCGGCAATTCCACTCGAGGTTTCACCTGGGGAGAATACAGCTGGAAAGTCTCATTAGTCAAAGCCTTATTCGAAATGAAATACTCCGTCACACTTGAGGATGTGTAGTTTTGATTAATGACGCGGGAATTTGAAAGAAATGATTATTCTGATAGCGCGAGATATACTTTTCAAGTGAATTCATCCGTATGCACTCAAAATTGCATCAGTTTTGTTTGCGAATTATAATTTTTTTTTTTCAAGTCCCAATCAATATCGAAACTATATTTAATCCGGTATTTTTTTTTCGGAACTAATTTCACAAAAAATCAAATTCCAAACTCGACAAATCTCAAGTCAGTATTAATCAATTCGCTGGTACTCGAATAAAATAAGCGAACGTTTCGAGAATATCCGGTAGCACTGAATCGTTCAGGGAAACATCGTTGTCAAACTATCTCGTCAGCTACTCTTAACTCCACCGGACCATTGTAGATCTTGAAGCTTCTTTGCTCGCAACTTATTCGTGAACGTGAGTAGGGCTCTAGGCGGATATTCCATCGAGCAGACACCATTCTCAAGGGAAAAGTCGTTCAACGAGAAAGTTCTAATACCACATGACTTTAGTGACCTGTGGGATGCTCGTTGCGACATTTTTCACAGTGCTCCAAAAGTCAGGAAAGCTAAGAATTTTTTCATCTTTCTTGTCTCATGTTTAACCTATTCAAACTGAAATTGTTGTAATAATTCACTGGACCCAGGTGTCTCTTCAATATTTCAAATAAGAATTTCGAATGTCACATGAGAACTTGGTCTTCGCATACACAAAAATGTTTTTTCTATGAGCTTTATCCATCAGCATGAGAGCTCAAACCTCATTGAGTATAAAGACATTTTATAACTTGTAAACAAACATTATCAATTGACACAAATGGGAATTATCAAGAAAAAACAAATATTCGTCAGATATTAAAATTCACGAACCAGTCGCATTGGTTTCGATCCAACATTATTTTAAGCAGTTTATAAATTGAAGTGGCAATATCGATCGATGAAATTGTTGAAAAAAATATCATTTCAACTCGTCCTCGACAATTTGTACCGGACCATTAGAAACGAAAGAAAATAAATGGACTTTCATCGTGTTCGTTGAGCGAAGACCTCATTCTGGCCAATATAAATTAATGATGTGGTGAACTAAACGGTCCGTCCAGCAGTGAGACAAGGAGTAAAAAAGTCAACGATGGAAAAAAGCAGAGAAAGAAAAATGCCTGGTGCATTGGATCGAAGAAACTCGGAGATTGGATCCAACAAATTAGATGGACAGACTGAGGAACAGAGGGTCATTGGCCAGAATATCTGAGGAAGTTGGTTTGAGCTACTTTAACTGTTGGCTTATCTTTTTTTCTTTTTCATCTCCCTACTAATCTACTTTTTCATTGACACTTATACGTTTTCTTAATATCCTGATAACTAAGGTGCTCTCGACTCATTTACTTCTGAAGACATAAACAAACGTCATCATAGCAGAGCTCACAATAATTTCATCCTTGACCGAATGAACGGCAATCATGCAATTCGAGAAGTTACCATGGTGCAAATCGAATTACAACTTTGCCAGGATAACCAATTGCTCAAACGTACTCAATCGCATCAGCGGTACGACCAAGAATTTGTTCCTACGCCATTAAATTATAAGCCAAAAACGAATTAATCGAACTAGAGCCGTAACGTTAATCGTGTACCAGTAGTTAACATCAGTGATTGGGTTAGCCCGTACTTTGACTTCACAGCTAGCCACACCGTGATTTTTGGTGGAACGAATGGACGTTGAACGTAACGCTTACACATGGATATTCAGGTATATATAGTGCGTAAACCACGAGTCCATCAACCCCGTCGCTTGGTCTTCTAAACTGTAATCGAACATATTTGCACTGACACGAATTGGCTACCGGGAACATATACAGGGTATCCGGAATGTCGGGAACAAGGAGGATGCAGAAGATGGCTACAGGAGCAGAGTACTTTTTTTTAAATTCGTTCAGCTTCTAGTTGCTAAAATATCAATTAATTTGCTAGTTCGTGCAGTAGGTGGCCACAAAAAAGTGAGTATCACTTTGTTGCATTCGCTATCTCTTTTCGTTTCCTCATGATGCAGTCACTGAGCTATGTTAAGCTTAATAAAAGCTTAATCAAATCCTGTCAACGTTCAATTAGATAAACCAAATGTGGCGTGTAATCATTTAGTTAAAAAATTCAAAAAAATGTCGTCCCACCTAGCTCCAGCATCATTTCAAGGACGCCTTTTATGCAGATCGTAGAGCAGCGTAGTTTGATGATAGCCAGCGCTCAAACTTTATTCATGCTGACCTCGATCGGACGTCATTCTCATGAAGTGCACATCGAACGTCCGGGCTAGTCGATCACCGTGCAATCAACCAGAGAATTTAATTCATTGCTCGTCACATATAGCCCTTCGAATGTCCAATCTATCTGGCCGATCCCATAACCCAATAAGGATTTTGAATATTAATCTCTGAGAGACCGGCACACGACGCGACCATACGTGCTATACCCAACAAGACTTTGGCTCGATCTATGGTAATTCTAGCGATCAATCTGTCCGATCGTTCAACGCATACCTGATTGCTGACGGTGCGAAGAGATTACCGCACACGTGCTAAAATCCGTACTTTGTTTATAATTACAAAATCGATTCTTCCCATGAGAAGCCTTGACTCTTATTTTAATTCAAATCTTCTCGCAAATAAAATCTTTCATAATAACAATAATTTCCACTTTTCAGCGTTCCAGTTCCAAGAGAAAATGTTAAAAATTTTCATTCCGTTGTCAAGAAACCTTTTGTGTATTTCGAGTTCCCCGAGGTGTGCCATCAGCAAAATAAAATATGAGCACAAATGGGAAACCGGTAGGTAAAATAAATTCGCAAGTGCTCTAGAACTCGTAATCTGCGTATTGTCGACAACAAAATGAACAAAAAAAGTTTAGATGACGAGTCCAGTTTTATTTCACGTAACAGACTAACATGCTCAGAGCCACGTTTGGATATGAGGCTGTTGCGAAATTCGTTAAGCTTTTTGAATATATAATATGTAAGCCAGAAGCAAACAACACAATATGTTGAACAAAATAGAAGGTGTAATTAAAGAAGTTTGCCAGAGTGGTGAGCGCAGAGCTTTATTCATTCTCGTCAACAACTCACTCTTTTCCTACCCACGAGGCTCCCTCCCTTCCCTCCCCTCCTCTCTCTCCGTATCTATCGATATATGTATATACTTCGATGTTTCCTTCTCTCTTTCCCTTCGTCTCCTTTCATTCACTGACTAGTCGTGGAACATTGGCCAGATTGGCAATAGAACAATGACCTCCACATTAGCACCTGGTTCACGGAAGCTCGTCCAGCTTGCATCGACCCCCATCCTCCCCACACACACCTACACGCACACTCGCACACATACAAAACAGTGAAGGTGGTCACTATATAAGCTGGGCAAAGCTAACAAATCCAGAGAACAAGGGCGCCCAATGGGTGGTAAGCTTGACGCTTGCCGGAACGAATAAACGATCAACAAGAACGAGGGCATGAGCTTTCACCATTTGATATCCGCACGTACACGTGCAGATGCACACATGCAAATGCGAGCACGTTTGTATATACATGTAACGTCCAATACCAAAATACACATCGTGTATATATGTGTATAATTTATTGGTATTAAACCCGGTGCACGCGATCAGTAAAATCGTTCAATTGATTTTCACTCGAAAAACGCACTGTCGATGAATTTTCTACGATCTCATCTGACCCGACCTTTTGTCTCGACTGAAATATTCCACACCGATGAATCGTTACAGTTTTTCCGATTACTTTGGCGACCGTCAGAAAATATCGGAAATCTGATGTAGAGAATTCAGCATCATTCTCGCGACGAAAAGCCAGTGATTGCGTCACTGCAAGTGTCAGGTGACATGGAGCTGAAACTTTGCGCCTCAGGGAAGAAGGATGGAGAAATGTAGAGAGAAAGAGCACAGGGGGGGGGGGAGGGTATATGTACCGAAAAATGGCTTAACATTGTTACATTCAAGTTGGAACCGCCTAAAGCTTTTGACTGCCACGACGATGTATCATCGTCGCTTGTCTTTCGTCATTCCTAACCGACGACATACGCCGTCTTTCTCCTGGAGAAAAATGGTTCAATGGTATCTTCGTATGTTATACTCAATCATTACTTTCTTCGTGAGGATTTACTCGTATGACGTATCAAGTTTTCTGTTTTTAAAAATAGAAAACAATTGAAGAACGCTTGTGAAAAAAAATACAAAATGAATATAAATTATGCTGGGAATGAACATCGAGAACACTGCGAAGAGTTCTGAGATATTGTTCGATGTCGAATTGATTTCTTTCGTAAAAATCATGTATCATAATAGTTGAGCAATATTTCGACATATAATTTCAATCGGAACATGGAAACAAATCAGTTTTGATAAGGATCAGAAAATAATCGATGACATCGGACAAAACGGATGAAATTACGTGTGAATCGGTCGCACGTTATATCCGAAATGACGAAATTCAAAATGTTGATCGTACACGACAAAAATAAACCGCGAAATATCTGGAACTGACAAGACCGTCGTATAGTGTGACACGCAGATAATGAAGCTCGGTCGTTGGAGTTTTGTCTGCTGTCAACATTTAAAAAAAAAAAAAAATACACATTCGTTCAAAATATAAACAAATAAATTATCATAAAATGCAGAGCATCCACGAATAGCTGATAATGTATAAACAAAAAGTCATATCCATCATCGACTCGTTTGCGGTAGAGTGGATTTAACGTTGAAAGTTTAGTAATGAACCACAAAAGCTCAATTCCCTCTTTACTCTCGGTGAGATTTTGATAAGAGCAAATGTACAAAGCTCGCAGCGTTTCATGCATACGAAGAGAGTTTCAATCTGGTTTTTTGTTGTTCTCTTGGAAATAGCGGACCGTATATCAGGACGTAGACAAGAGATATAAATTCAGCCAGAGTCGTGTTAAACCTTAGCTGTCAGTGGTAATTCCTCTCGGTCCTTTTCAGGAGGTAAAGCAAACGTTTATTGTCAGTAAAAAAAGAAAAGAAAAAGTCGAATGTTTTTATAATGAAAGTAAAGTAGAGGCAATCGTACAGAAAGGGGTTATCAAACGAGAATACGAGTTGTGACGTCATCCCTGATACACATAACGTTGAAAGATAATTTCTGTCAGAACGGAAAATCGAAAGGGGATGGAGAAACTTTTTGTTTTGGCTTCATCGCGGGGCACTCCACTCGACGTAAACGTTGAAGAACGTTAGACCGGAAACTGTACGTATCAGCTGTAAAAAAAAAAGAAAAAAGAAAAAAAAATTCGAGACTCTCGAATCTCAATAGTTATGTGTGTTTTTACAGTGACTCAAACGAAAACGCACAGCCCTCAACCCCTTGACGACCAAGGGTGCTGATGCGGAACGTCAAAGAGTCTTTCACGATTTTGCTGCGCTCGCTGATACGTATACATTGAACACGAGGCCACAGCTACGTTTTTTCAATGTTTCTCTCTATTACTCCCTACTTTCAAACCCTCAAAACTCACACTCGAGCCTCTCAAAAGCAGCCCCATCAATCTGAGAATTCTGCGGAATCGCTTCAAAATGTTCTTGATTTTTTTTTTTTTTGCTTTACCAAGTGGGTGCTCTCAGAATTTTATGCAGTTTTGCAGCGATGAAAATTTCTCGGTGAGTTTTGAAAAAAAATCGTAGCTTTATGTGAGCTCTCAAGGGTACGAATTTGATGATGATATTTCGTTGCACTTCGAACATGAAAAATGAAATATTCTCGAAAACTTTAAATTGTTTTTCACGAAGCCCACCGTATCAAAATGAGGCTGCAACATTCCGTTTGATTTCCAACTTATTTTCTTCAAATCTTTCCGGAATTATATAATTCGAAATAATTTTAGCGTTTGGTCATCATTTCCTGTTACATCGATTCGTTTTTTTTTCAACATTTTTCTACAATATTTTTTTTAGATTGCTGTATAACCCAGCATTATGCATGAGAGGTCGATAAAAATACAGAAACTGTGTGATTGTAGATGTGCCAAAATCTCCTGTACGATTTGCCCGCAATAGCGAGTGCTTGTAATGTTGGTGTTTGCTGACCAAAATTTAGGTCGACTTGTGCAATATCCGCTTGATGAAAATGCATCCCTTCTTTTTCGTATCATTCCGACGATGCTCGCTCATATAGTACAGTAGAGTACCCGGCACTCTAGCGGCATGAAACAGCCTGCTTATTCCAACGCTTCATGAAAAGATTTGCTACTCGATTGTTAAATGTCAAAACAGACAAGTCGATGACTTTTTGAATTTTGGCATTTCGTTGAACTACTTTTAATTTCAGTTACACAAGTTTTTTTTCGTTGTCTCACGTCAGTGTCGATGCCCATTGCCACACATTTCGGAATCAACCTCAACCCTGTCACAACTTTGATCTATCGTTTCAGGTCCAGTAAAAAATTATGGAAAAATCGAAATCGTACAGAACTGACGCTTTTTTCACTTTTATTTTAGTGCCCTGTTTCTCGTAAATGAAAAAATTCTCGGTGTCACGTCTCCGGATGATTATCATTTTTTTAAAAGTAACAAATTTAAGTCATTCTTCGTCTCCCTTTCGTACAACATGAAAAAAAATGTCAATAGTAGTCCAGGACAATCTTGATACTCCTCAAATTTGATAATTTCTCATCCACACAGTCAACTTATGGAAGATCATACTGTAGCATGAATTTCGAAATTATTGTTCTTCACTTTGAGCCACGAGATTCGGATCGTGGGAAAAAAAATTCAAAACGAAAAAACAACGATGTCTCTGTACACGATACTCCATAGTACTCAACTTGATGGAGTATTTATCTCTCAGTGTAGAACATTCGTCCGAATATCAGAAACACTCTCGGGTCATTCTGCAACAAAAGAGCTTGTCATTAGGACATAGATTTAAAAAAAAACTTGAAGACATTCAAATTTCATCTGCTAAGCTCAAGAGTTCCAGCTTTGTTATATGTTTTTTTTTTTTTTATCATTATTTCTAGGTTTTCGCGAGTCTATTCTGTCACTTTAACTCATCTCCAAAATTTCTCTAATTTGAATGTTCCTAAAAAATCCCAAGGATGTTGATCACAGTCACTCGTTTCTCATACATCACTGTTCACATTTATACGAGACTAAGAGAAACTGTGGAAAACCAATTGCTGAATTCCTGTTTATCAGCATCATCATAAACTCAGAATAACTGCTTCTCGCTCAGCAATTGATGCTCGAGTCGATGCACGGTTATAATTGATCAAAATGAACACTACTTTGAGCTTTAATTTCGATGCAAAAAGTTTGTGATTTTGAAATTCCATTTGATGTTGCTAATTGAATGACATAAATGCTGTTTCGAACTTCAATTTCCAGGTGAAAAATTCACGAAAACGCAGCAACGTGAGGTTTCTTTTTAACTCCTCAACATGAAAAGATGAAAAATGGATTTCTAGGGAATAGAAAAATGGAGAAAGGCATCTTAACCATAATCGAGTGCATCGCGAATTTCAGACTCCACAATATTTCGAGGTTGGCCAAAAATTTCATCTCGCACCACCTGTGCATTGGCTCGAGGGCGCAACAGAAACATGTGACTTCGTAAAATCGTGAATTTATCGCCTGGATCGTGAATCCCGCATCCCGTTCTCACTCTTATCGCTCGGGGTTGTGTCTGGCAAAATGCACGGGACGTTTTATCTGAAAAAGGCTACGATACTCGTGTAAAGAAAAAATAAAAATAAAACAGAAGTGCACAATGTTCACGTTAGTCGGATAGAAACGGGGTTGCACCCTGGGGGTAAACAAGCCTGTGAATCTCCGATATTCTAGAATGGTGAAAATAAACTTTGGAGAAACGCTCATTTTGGGTTTTTTAAAAATATCAAACTTCAGTTTTGACATTTGGTCAATCAACTGCAAGGTGAATGGAATTTATTTTCTCTCTGACTAGAAGATTTTCATTTTGTCTTGAAATAATTTCGAAACGTTTTTTTCTCGAAACGACAACAATAAATTCGTTGTCATCGATGGATTTCGATCAGCACCAAACCACGGTTTATCAGTAGTTTTTAATCATTTCTTCTTTTTTTTTTCACTATCCTCTTTCCACATAATTCTTTCAGCGAATTGTTCTCGAGCCACAAAAATAGAAAAAAAAAAAACATTTTTGTAATACGAGTCATAAGCTCGTTTCATTACGATGACAGATACGTTTGTCCCTCGAAATGGTAGTTTCGCTCATCCGAACTGACGCAGATATAGAAACGATCGGAAAATAGTACTTCAAGTGTCGAAAGTAATAGTACTTGCGGCGTTTCCGTAAATGGTTCTCGGTCCATCATGTCGCCGCAGAAACTTAGAGCTATCGAAGCTCTCGCTCATTCTCCTTGCCACAATCACTCTCTAATTCTCTTTCTTTTGCTTTAATCCGATCTCGTGCAAAATAAATATTGGTATTTGATAGATTATACTTTTGGATCAACGCTCTGAACATCCGTCGACACAAACGCGTGTATCATTGAAGTAAATGATCAGCGTCAGGGTCTAGGTAAATGAAGATCTTCGATCAGCCAAGTTTCAAATGCACTTTCCTCCAATATTTCGAAGAAAAATCTTGTTTCGAGAATTCGGCTATTACATTTCGTTTGAATTTTATCATTTATTAAACTTCCCGATGTATGCATATACATTCAATCTTTTAGCCTCATAATTTTACATCATATTCGTGGCTGTGCGTACCCAGCAGTAGAGATGTTATCCGTTCTATCATATAGTCCTGGTTTACTCATATCGTGCGCTTCCCCGGTCTCATTATCTACGCTACAGATCCGCTTCCTCATTGTGTAATCCAGCCTCTATCTCTTTCTCTACCCCTGTTACTTCCTCGAGCCTTGTCACCACGCACTAATAAATGCATGACTATTTATCGAACACGGGTCAATATTCGAATATCCGAAGGACATCACAACTCATTGATATACACATGTTACAGGCGTATACACGTGACCACATCGATATCAAAATCTAAATCGGGTCATGTGGACCAACGATGCAATGTTCGTCAATTTCGCCCTTTCTCTTCGCCTTTCATTGCGGTTACGTACTCACTGGGCTTGTCTTTAACGATACGAAGCGAATTGAATACTTTTTTCATTGATAAAAGGATCGTATAAAAAAAGTATTTGAAGTAAACATCTTCGATGTTCAGATTGACCTGGAATCAGCCTGTTGGAATTGTTCATTTCCGAACAGTTTACAATTGATAATCAGAGGGTTTTACACAACGGGTGTAATTTTGTATTTTACAAGTTGAACTTTGATGAGTTTAATATTACATTTGAAAGTGATTCGCTCAACGAAGCAGCGAGTAATATGTTTTTAATTTTATACAAAGGAAACGTTCCGCAGTCTCGCGTTCCTTCGTGCACCTTTTTGAAGGCCTCTCAACCTTTGTAACGTGCAGGCTGTTTTTTTTTGTTTTTTTTGTAGGCTTTTTTCTTTTTCTTTTTTTTTTTTAATTTTCAAGAAACGTGCCACCGGTAAAAAGGCTTCGAGTGAATACGTGACATGCACGAAATTAGCTTGACTGAAAAAGCCCACTCGGCTCAGCATGATGGAATTGCACGCGACCACTAAAGGCTCTCGTGGCTTCACACGTGTCTATAGATATGTATCGAACCAGCATAAACCTTCGTTCACTTTTGCAACTGAAGAATTCGCTTTTTTTTTTGTTTGTTCGAGAACGAATATTAGTGGAGTCAAATCGTTCGCTCACTATTTTTTGCCTCCTTTTCCGGTAATTTTTTTTTCTTGACCCCTTTGTAATGGAATTTCAATCAAATTTGTCATTGCTTCGATAAAAATAATCTCTCGATTCAAATAAATCGATCCGGACAATTTTTAGCGAAATAAAAGTTTCCTGAGAAATTGAATTTATTCTTCATTCGATTTTCGTTCAATTTCGAAACATTTCGTCCTTCATTTTTTTTCTCTCTACTTTCAGTATAACTTAAGTCTCGTCTCTCATTAAGTTATGTCTAACTTCCGCCGATATATACCAACCATCAATAATATTTAATTGCCATGGGAATTCCAGAAATTTGAACACCGCCATCTTGGGACTCGAGTTCGTGATTAATTAAATTTCCGGTAGTCTCATTCGTCGGGAAAATTAGATTACAACGAAATTTCCCTTCGGACATGAACAGACCAGTGTAAATAAGTATATCGGTGATAATGGACAATTAATTAGAGCACGAATCGTGTATCGACGACGATAGAGAATACGTTTATTAACAGATGCCCTCTTCACTCGAGCGATTCGGATAATCGCGAGATGGATAGGTTTTTGAATAGATTTTAATCTGTTTTCATTGAACCAGGGGATTCCTGTAGGATACGTCAATAAGCTGATTACAGATTAATTGATAGCGAGTCGGTTGTTTCATTGTCCAATGAAGTAAAACTAAACAACTCGCGACAACTTCAGTTTCTAAACGTTGTTGAAAGATTTCCAGAATACCAAACCGAGTCCAAAAATATTTTTTACTCAGCTGCCAGGTGTACATTTGATGGGAACTCTGGTGCTCGAAGCAGGTAAAAATTTGAATAAATTTTTTTAAATCTCACTGAAAACCAAACCAAGTTCCACTATTATACTCGACTGCCATTCGATGCGACGAGGTTACGGATGTTTCTTTTCCATCAAACGTACAATCAATCATTCTATTGATAAAAACATATGTATTGACAATAAGGTAGACGCTGGTGCATAGTGGACGACAGCTAGCTGCTGCTGATGTTGTTGCTGGTGGTAACAGTGAGCAAGCGTCGAGCGACTGTGCGAGAGTGGACACAGCGTGCGGAAGGATAGATTGCAACGGACCCTGAGTTGACCCGAAGTGATACGTCATTCGGGCTCTCCGGTTTAGGCGCCAGGAATTGCTTGTTATACGTACCAGAGAGCCGAACGCCTGAGGTACTCTCTTTCCCTCTCCCTCTCTCTTGACCCTTTTCCTTCCTACCTCCGCTGTTCCTCTCAAATCGCTCCGAATTCTGTAGGAAAGGAGAGCTTTCCCAATACATGACCATTATGGACGCGAATACACAATGATTTATACGACCTGGCATATGCATTATATGCGTGTTGCATTGTGTGCCAATCGTGCACATATTTTCCTTCGAACTCGTAGCTTTGTCAAAGATAACGAGTATCAACGTCGATTGATTTGTTCATTAGTTACAATTTATTTTGGAAAAATGCATGTAACTGTCGTAGCTATTGAATCGGCGTTGAAAATAAATCAGATGATGATGAAACTCATGCTGAAAAAAGTGTGGAAGAACCAATGACGACCAGAATAATGAATACAAATGCACCAAGTTTGCATACACCGTTACGAGAATGTTTATGAGCATTAAATAATAAATATACGATTCATACGAAGATCCAATTGTTATCTACGATGCAGCACACCTTCCTGATAGCCATTCGATTTAATAGCATCTCGATAATATCCTTGGGTCCCCCTAAATCTGAGGTCCTGGAATATAATCAGTAGGTCAAGATCGTTGAGAGAGAAACCATCAAACATCGTCTCGAACTACCGATGGGTCACCCTCTTCCTAGTTCAAGTGCTGGGTTCTAGAAGACGATGCCTACCAAGAGCTCCTATAGTCGTGAAATTGAATGAGCGGATTAAGATGTAGAGACATGGATTACATGTAACACATTATTCTCCACGCATGTAGGGTCGTTCGAGATCCATGGCAAATTTCATCACGTTCGACCTCGAGGTATGGAACTATGCAGGAAGCTTAGAATATTTTTCTTTTCGAACGTAAGAATTTTTAAGGAATTCCGTAAGATGCAAAATCACTGGTAAATGTGGTCGTTTTGGATCACAAATTACTGAATTACAATGCTTGACTCATTTTTTGTTGATGCAAGTTTTCTTCATCGATATTGATGAGAATTTGGCTAAATGCCAATCAATTGGAAGATGTGTTCATGGGAAGGTATTTTTTTTTCCAGGACTAGAGAAAATAATGATCGTTCAATAAACAACTCTCCAATTACTAAATATGAAATGTTGAAAGGTTCCGGAAATGAATGATACTTATTCGGTCCAGAAATTGGAGGGACCCAATGTATTTGGCTAATACAGGCTTTGATAGCTTCGGAGGTTTAAGGATGTTGCCAGTTGGAGCTTATATACGTAGTACATGATATTGGGTTTCCAGGGGATGTTTCTCGGTTTTGTACGATCGAGCCTCGTTATACCAACGATAGGGATCGTCGACGAAGCTTTTGAGATAGGGAGCCATAGGAGAGAGTAAATGCGTCGAATGCGATTACTGGACCATGTATAGTCCAACCTGTGCCAACCGCAATGAGGAAACAGGAAGTTATGAAGTGTATATAAACGATAATTTATTATGCGTTTAGGTAATTGTAAAAGTATAAAGAGTGTTCCAAGAGCAACGAGTGATACTTGGTCTGGAACTTGATTTCAGAGAAAAAAAAAGTCTTTTTTGATTGCTTCTTTGCATATTTTGTTTTGCAAAACAATAAAGTTTTTACTTGAAAGAGATAAGAAGTGATTTCGACGTGGCGACAATCTCACGTTATTAAAGATTCTCTGTTTGCTGTCTTTTTCCGGGTACTCGGTTCACTTATGAAAATGGGATAGGAAATTTCTGCGTTCGATGGCAAATGCAAAGAGGGTTATGAAACCATGAATAAGAGAGATAAAAAGGGAAGTAAGAGTGAAAATCGTGCGTGAGAATAAACATGGGAATGTAGTGGCCAGGAGAAAGAGGAGGACGTAGGTCGTCACGTCGTAAAAACGACCACGACAGATGCACCCCTGCACAAGTGCATGGCACTCTACGCTACAAAGCCCAAGGGCGGTTGTGATGCAAGACCTCTCTCGCACAATTTTCCATCTCGATCGTGCAAATTTAACGATCCTTCTTTCCATATAGTTATATTTATATCACCGAGGACGCGATGAAAAAGCTATGCAAATTACGGCAAAGTGACTGGAGACCTACATAAAAACCATTTTTAACTGTCTTTCCGCGAAAAGGCTGCATATACGAAAAAAAAAAAGACACGAAAGAAAAATCAATAATTCTTTATGGTAAATGAAATTCATATGGAACTATTCCCACGAGATTCACTGCGTTGTCTTTGGATCAAAGTGGTTGTGCTATTTCTTTTCTCTCCTATCTTTTCACAACTTGCTATCGTTCGACATTGAATCTAATGAGTAAAATATAAGCGTTCTCTTCAGACTTTTTACACTCTTATGTATTTTTTCTAATAATTGCACTCTTTAAATTGTTCTTGAACGACTTTAATCGTTGAAGCTTAAAAGTAGAAGCAATAAACATCGAACATGTGTTTACATCGATAAGATATGACAATTTTCCAATAACCCTGACCAGAGAATCCCAAAGTTCCAGCTTCAATTAAAAAGACTTTTTGAAAGGCACTAAGCTCTATAAGATTTCCAACCATTTTGCTTCCTTGCTATCCTTGTCTTTACATTTCTCTCTTATTCCTCTCGTTTCTCGGCGATTAACGTTCATTTGTGTACATTTACAGCCTTGCGTTAATTACTCGCAGCGTAGATCTCTACGGGTGCTCGTTATACTTGACGCTTTGGCTTTTAGTCGCTTATGGTTTTCCGTTGGCTTCTATCGCCACCTCCAAGATTCTTGGCCTCTATATCGTCCTCTTGGGAAATTGAAAGGCATCAGAGAGAAACAGGAAGTGGCTTAACGTCGTCCTCGTCGCAGTACACCTACGCACACATACTTACGTCAAATGTATATTGACATATACTGGTCTATAATGGGTGTCTGAAGAGTAACCGTCGAGAAGTCATCGAGAGTACAAAATTATGACGAGGAAAGTATTTTTTTTAATTAATTGTCGGAAGAATTTGGTATAAGGCGATTTGTTTTGGAATTCCAACGTTCTTCAATGTTACAAAGCTGATGTGTCACTTTTGGGATACCCTATTTATACACACGTATAAGACGACACAAACTCCGGGGATACACGGCTCTGGTTCTCCCCAGCATATCAACCTCTTTAAGTTTTGCCACTAACCTCGGAGTTTTGCGCCTCTCGCGTGAGATTTCAACCAGTAGTCGGGACCAGAGAGCTTTTCTTTTCATTCGTTCGGGATGGGGCGCGAACGCAACAACTTTGCAAATAAATGGAATTTCAAGGAGTTCTTGATACTCTCCCTGCAGTACGTCCCGGACCTCGTTAACTTCGTCAACTGGGTCGCCGATTATTTTCTACCGTATACATTTATATGTATATACATATTTTTCTTATTCTTTTTTCTATTTTTTTTTCTTCCATTTTTCTATATAAATTGAAACTTGGGAATTTCGAAATCTGTTTCACTCGTGCAAACGAATAGACCTCATGTACCGCCGTAGTCAGCTATTGTAGGACAGGAATGTATCACTTTGGTTTTGTAGTTTTTGCTCAAGGCATATTTCTTGTTGACCTTATTCCTGAGGACTACTGGCTCGATAGAGCGGTTATGATGTTTTTTAAGTGATTGTCTCTTCCACTATCTGATTTTTTATATCACTGCGTTTTTGGTAAAAATGACATCTCAAAAGACTTGAAATACGTGATTGGAGAACTGAATTCGATTCTTTTTTTTTATAACTAATATGAATATTTCTAATAAATAAATATTATTTATTGCATATAATTTTTTTTGTTCATTGCTAGTTGACTTTAAGGACATGAAATAAAGAATTGTAGAGTAAAATATAGGAAATTGAAATATGGAATATTCAATCCTGCATTATCCATTTTAATGTCAAATTGTGCCCGGAAATCATTTATGAAACACATTTTCGCAAAGTTGGCGACTATTATAAGGGTGTCGTGGTATAAAAAGCGGTTGCTTAAAGCTTCTCTGTAAATTGCAGTCATGTTGCGGTTCTGAACCTAATTTAATTTTTCTGAGCTTGTCTCCTGTATGAGATATGGCGCTGGCTCACATTATAATCGTCGGGATGGGACCTCACATTTTTTTTTCTCGTCACGCTAAAGGGTTTCGACAAAAAGAAAAGTTCTTGCTCTGTGTTTTATCTTGCGAAACATGGAGATGACTATGAAAAAAGCAATTAGGTACTTTTGGCTTTAAAATGATTACATCGTTGTTGAGCAAATTCTACGTAATTATATTCATTGTAGAGAGAAAACATTTTTTATTTTATTTTCGGATTTAAAAAGTCATTTTTATTCTGAAAATTTGCGCTTTATTTATATCGCAGATTGTGTGGTGTTAATTTTTTTAATTATGCACTCGTTTGAAGTAAATTAATTAATCGATCATCGTTTCATTGACCTCAAAGTTAGGATACTCTTGTGTGGATATCTATTGGTACTTGCTACGATCTGTTACCCGACCTTGGCGAACGATCTGTGTATGTCCATTTAATTTAGGATAACATCCTTGCATTAGCACCCCCAATCGTCCATGCACAGTTCTGGTGAATTAATAGAGCATCAGCTGCAGCCATATCCGAAACACGTGCCACGAAACCCTTTGGTTCGGGTTGACTTGGCCAGAAGCAATCGTGTGAATGCTCACTAACTGATCGAATTAAGCCACTTACTGGTTTCTACGTCATGGCCATCTGTCACCTCATTACGATTAATAGAATTTACTTGACCCCTGGCATATTTAAAACGGTGCTTTTAGGTCATGATGAAAATGAGGAAATTGGAGAATCAGTATCAAAGCATCGCATCAGTCAGAGTAATTATAATTATCAATAATTTTTCTCATCAATCGTTCTTCCAAATGAAATCTTAGATTTAAAATCAAATTTTTGCTATCTCTTGTATTGGTTCTGCTAAGTAAGAGAAACTTCAAAATGAATAACTTCCGGTGAATTTCAGCGTTGCATACTCATCGCTACTATTTTCAATGTAAAAAAAAATCACTGGATTGTGTCATGTCGAGATCTTCCTTTCAGGTCATTTGAAAAGCAGAGAAAAGTGTTTCGTACATATCCTGTCTCGAGTTCTCAAGAATAAACAGCATGTGAACTTTGAGTAACGTTAATCAGCATTTTTCGTGTTTACAGCACTCTGAATCCTCACTGACTCGGAAGTGCAAGAAGTCTCTTTACGAGCATTGAGTGTGCAAGGGTTGAGATGAGCTGAAGAGGAAATAAGGGGGTGCATGATGATGACGTTGATGATATGGCTTGCTGGTTGGAATGAGGACGGTGACCCGTGGATAAAAGAGCGGGACAAGCAGAAAGAAGGAAGATTCTGGAGTTCAGAAATAGTTGGACGTGTGTATGCGAAGACACAGGGGTTAAGAATGCGCGGGCTTGATGAGGGGGGGGGGGGAGGGGGACAAAGAAAGAGACGGAGTGTGCTGCGTTATGAGAGTATGTGTGCGATATACCGGGGCGCAATCCTGAGGACTGTCAACCACGTCGCCAGTTATTCCCGAGCTTTTGTTAAAGAGACAATTAGCATTCTACAAACTGGTGCTATAGTTTTAGATATAAAAATAACTGTACGCGTACGTGTATACGGAAGCTTGGAGCTTGGGTCATTAGAAAAGCACGAGGGTTAGTTGTCACGAGCAATAAGAGGTTGACGACTCAATGATGAGCAGGAGAAAGGCCTGACTTTGAATGGCAGAGACTTTAGGATCCTACTACTTCCTTTCTCCTGGGACCGGAAATATGTTTCAACGAAGTTAGTTATTCATTTTCTGCATCAATTCATTCAAGTAACGATTCAAAAGTTGGTTCATCAAACGATATTTGGTTGGAATGCTCATTCAATGATTAATCTCTGAAATCCAGATTCGATATTGGTCTCTGTAAATTTGGATTATGATAGAGAGCAGCAAATGGCATTTAAAGAGAAGACACGGTCGCTTCAAAGTTCGATTTGACTCAACTAAGATGGAATCCATCGGAAACATCGATATATCGAGAAAAGATAAAGAAAGGGGAAGGGGAGACAGTCAGTCAGATGAATGGTTCTGGTCTGCTCACTTTCGTACACATATAGACACTGATATCTGGAGAGCGGGTGAGCAAGCGAGGGTAAAATTCACCTCGAGGGATATGTCGTGGAATTCCGCTACTTTTCCGATTCGAAAAAACCAAAGCCGGATTCTTCTTATCCTTCGCTGAAACGAAAGTATGTTCCGAGCTTTCGATGGACTTTTACGAGCCACTGCAGCGAAAACGTGATCCGCGTGTTTCTCATCATCTATTTCGCGGAATACCCGGTGTGAGGAAGAAAAAGTATACGCGCGTGTGTGTGTGTATGTGTGTGTCAGTGTGGAAGGTGACGCGATGAGAAAGTGGATGGAAAATGTGAAGATGGAGGATTCCTGAAGCAGTTGATGAAGGGACAAATGTATCGATGTTCTGCTCTCTTTACATATACGTATTTTTATTACCTCTGCTCTACTGGCCGCGATCAAGCTCGAATATTGAAAAACATACACAGATATAAGCGAGAACATGTTTAAAAAAGTAGACCAATAGGACAGGAACTGCCAAAAGCTGAATTCAGCGAAAAACGTTTCCTGCTCGATTCATACACGTTTTTTTTTCTTCCAATATTACGTGAGTTTCTCCTGTAAAGCATTCGAACAAAAACCTCGACTTTTTTGTCGATAACTTTGTTGAGGACTTTGAAAAACAAAAGCCAATTTATGTTGAAAGCCTCTATTACTCGATTCATTGTTTTTCGATGTATTCGAGCTTGTTTCTTGGACTGCTCTACAAACTTATAATATGAAATTACGAAACTCTTTGGGGTTGCTTTAGAGTGCTCATTCAAGTTTTCTTTGATTTTCATTCGATTGACTCGTTCATTCGCATCTTACTCAATTGTAAACATCGAAAAAACATATTTTCTCATGGGAAAATGATTTCGGAAAGTAACCACCTGACGATTCTCAACCCAATTAATCTGCAAATTTGCTTAGTTTTTATTGGATCTTTTTATAGAAACAGATGTCATTTTTTTCAGCGTAGAAGTTGCCTGAGAGCTCAGATCATTAGTGAAAAAGTCAACATACTTAGTTTAGTTACGAAAACTTTTCCCATCTCTGGGAAAACATCAAAGTCTTAACAAACATTCAGAGTCACGTGATGCTGTTGAAGAGGCCATAACTTCCTTGTTCCAAGCGTGCAGACGAGAGTTAGTAAGTTGCAGAACGGGCAGGGCTCAAGTTGACATGGAATAAACTAAGAGTCTCTCGCATGTAAGCAAACCGTATCGTAAACCTAATAATAAATTGACAATTGAGCTAAAATACACTTTTAACCCTTCACTGACGTTCACGAAATAGAAACCGTGTTATGAAGCCCCTGATAAATGAATAATTGGGTCAATACACTTCTGAATCTTCGTAAGACCTTGCTTGATATGAATTTTGATTTTCTCTGCGATCACCCGACGACGCAAACTTTCACAGTCGTCAAAGTTTTTGTACACGATGAAATTACACTACGAAACGTCATTCTCGACCATTCGGTGTAACGCCAAGTGAATTCACGGCTATAAACAATTACGATCGGTTGTAAAATCGTCAGCCCGGAATAGTTCAAAAGTTAAGAGGCTAAAGCATGTAAAGAACCAAACGATCGAAACTCAGCAACTGTTTACAACAAAAAGTAATTACGAAAGGAAACAACGAACTTGAGGACAGTGTTAAATTTTGAATAGTATCGAGGATGCATTGGCCAATGGTAGTTAAACCTGGAGGAACCCTTAACATTTTGACGTTCCATCGATATATTTTATTTTGCAAATAAGTCTTCGTTCGATAGCAGCTGAATCTACGAAAAGCGTTGTTTGACTTTGGGCTATTGGACAACGGCCTAATAAATTGTGGATCAAATTCCAGGGAGCTATGGATCACAAATTTATCCATTTGTGCTGAAACTCACCGCTTATCTTCTCCTAATTTACTTTTCACGTGTGCAACGGTCATTCGAGAAACACACACACACAGACACATACACATTTTTCCTGAACTAGGGATACGAAACTATTATGGATACTGATACGGTCACCCTTTGTCTTGTGATTTAATTCGCATGAAAATATATCGATACAAAAGTATAGAGCATGAAAAGAAAAATGGTTTGGAGACGGAACGAAAGCAATAGGCAACGACGTTATACTCCCTTTTTCAGGGTTTTCGTATGCGCAAAGAATCTCGGGGGAAGTGTAAAAAGAAAAAGAGACAGGAATAGGGAGAGAGAGAGAGAGAGAGAGGAGAATCGAGATACGATAAAATCTCCAGTGGAAGGACCAACGGAAATTCAATCGGCAAAATATAGTAATGTCGTGGCATGTGCATATCTGGCCACAAGAAAATCGACATCCTCTTCGGCAAATATTGCTTCACAAGACTACTTCGTCGAATGAATACATTTTCCAAGAAAATATATTTTCTCGCAGTGAGATGAGGAAATACCGAATTTTCCCGTCCGTAAACTTGACGAAATGGTTCGCTCTTCAACTTTTTCACCGTCTCATTATAAAGAGTCATGTATTCATTGGTGTACGTCCGACATGAATAGCTGAGTGCACGTTTTTGTAACGTACAAGTGCGGCATTAAAACTTGCTGAGTTGAAATATAACGAAATTTACTTCATATTCGTGTATTTATTAATCTTTTAATTTTTCACGTCATCCATTGTCATATTCCATTCTGTATGTTCGTGACATTTTTAGACTTCCTGTTCATTATAGGCCTGGAATAATAAATTTGAAACGATTTCGATTCGACCCCGCAATTCCTTACAGCCTTTGGGGCACTCGGAATAACAAGAAACATCGTCGATCCAAATTATTTAGAGTTTTGCTACACTTCAGTAGTGCATTTCGATTTATTATTCATTCGTCTCTATCAGCTCTGAATGAATAAAAAAATATCGTGTATAAAAATATAGGAAAAGGCCCGTGGACTGGTTGGCCAACTTTTTGGTATTCAATTATTTAATTCAAAGGAATTAAAAGATATTTTTACAAACGGTCAATTTGTCCCAAATGCCAACGAGTCTCAGTCTCCCTTGATATTAGTAAATAAATATTATTTTAATAAATATTCAAATAATACAGAATGACTGGGTTTTATAAAAGAAAATTCAATCCAACGAAAGTAGAAAGAGCTCCTTCCATTTTTCTTGTTAATCGTTACACATTCAGAGATTTAAAAGAACCAAAAATATATCGACGTAATGAACAATTGTCTGACAACGAATCTTGAAGGTGAACAAAGTTACGAAACGAGAAAACAGACATCTGTTACTTGTTGGATTCTCAATAAACGAGACCCTCTCTTCAACTACTTATTTCTCGAAGCTACTGAATCTTACAGAAAAAAAACGAAACACGACAAAGAAACAGAAAGGAAGAGCTCTGAAGAATGTGGTCCATTGTTCAATAATGAGGACTCTATAACATTCTTCTTTCACAGGACTTTCTTTTTCCTTTATTGTGACCTATACAAAGCCAATTCAGAAAACTAGGCTTGTAAATTCCAGTGCACATGAATGAGAGCAAATTTGATAAAGATTTTTTTTTTTTTTTTCAACGTGCAAAGGTCATCGAATCAAATCTAACCTCCAATCAGAGTAAGAAAAAAATGACCCACTGTTCAGTGAGTTTAAATTTAAAAAGAATCGAACCGATGTCCAGTTCATCAAAAATAGTAAATGAAAGATTAAACCTTCTCCCACTATCGAACGAGTACACTTGCCAAGCATCAGCCCTTGCGTTACGAGGACTCATCATCGAGACACTGCCTCGTCGCTTGATGAATATTTAGCAACGTTATTTTGAACTATGCCCCGTTCGTTTTCAGAGACAGGAATACATGAAGTCTTTCTTGTTAGTTTAACGTAGGAAGGGAGTGTTAGAAACTTGAAGTGGCGTTCTTCACTTTGTCATACAAGTTAAGGGTCATCTTCTTGAGACAGGATAAGAGGCTTATGGGACCAGGACCCTTCAGTTTTGATGGCTCGAGTAATAAGGAAAAGAAGCTGAGGGACAAGCGTTCAGGAGGATCGTATGCAGAAGCCAATCCTCGAGAGTGGTCAATCATTCCAGACTGTGTTTACATCTTCAAGGGAGCTTGAAACCATATCTGAAGAGAGCCCGAGAGCCTGAGAGAGGAAAAGCAGCGGGAGCAAAAGTTCATCGGATTTCCTTCGAGAGACAAGACACTACTAAAATCGCTAGAAGGCGACATACTTCGTCGAAACTCAAGGTCTACTTCGACTTTAAACAGTATAATAGCAATCTATACTTTCGACCGAACCACCAAGAGACCGATAACGAACTCGTGGCTTGTTTGTAACAATGTGAGTATATATATATATATATATATATATATAAGAGCGTGACAAAACTTGAGAAGGTGGGACTCTACAACCGATCGATTCAAACTTCCCGAAAGATCACTACCGCGGTGAACTCTCGCTGACGTCTGTCTTCTCTATCGGTTTAACGACTTTGAGATGGATGGAGAAATATTTCTCTACCGAAATTTCGCTTTCATATTTCATAAGATCGTGACAAGACAAGTTCTTTTTTAATAAATTTGCATAAAAATGCAGCATGCAACACTCTGAGATTATCACATTTGCAGTGAAAGCCACAGCATGGATCAGAAATCGAATTAAACTACGCTGCGATCGAAAAATAAACTGACAAAGAATAGGCATAAATAGAATAAGGAAAAATCAAATATGCGACTCATTTGTGGATCCAAAGTTTCTGTACATATTTCATCGAAATTATGACAAGCAATCGAATTAACTTTCGAGGACAAGCACAACGTGGGGGAAGGGCTGCTCTGCCCCTTCAACGACAGTAGTCAGAGGCCTGATGTATATCGCCTTTCATTGCTTCTTATCTGAATCATTAATTTTCAATTATTTCCAATATTTCATCAATGCCATGGCCTAGGGAAAAATGGACGACGAGTTTTCCTATAAGACTTCAGGCTCATCGTTGCAAATTTCATAAAACTTTTGTAAAATCTTGTTATGTTAAGCTTCTAAACGTTCGGGCATGGATAAATTATTGATGAATATATTTCTGGTAGTTTGTCACACGTGTTCTCTTCTAAATTAAGACTGAATTTTTTAGCCAGGGACATTGGAATATGCTCTGGGTCAGACGCGAGCACGCTATCCTCTGCGCCAAATCACCGGTCGCGAAGGAAAAATAATCAGTCGACATAGTAAATAAACATGAGGCTCCATTTCCTATTGGTAGAGGTGAAAAGGAAAAAAATCTCAGACGTTTTTACGAGTCTTATCTGTTTCTAGAATCAAACGAATAAGTGTGCTAAAGTAATTTTCACTACGAAGTTGCCTCGAAACAGGAGCAACGCTTTAACGAAGTATAATGTTTGAACATGACTTAAAAAAATGTCGAAAAACATAGAAGCACAGATTGAGTTGAAAACCCGGTCACCAAAAAACTATTTTTTAAATAATTCAACAACGATAAAATGATGTCAATGGAAGTAAACTTATTTTTTGTAACAGAAATAATTTGTTCGATTGATCGAATCGAATGTTTAAAGTCTGACAAGTTGGGAAAGAATCATTTGATGTGATCATTTTGAGGAAAACATCGAAAAGAGTAAAAGTTTAAAAAAAAATTGGGCGCTGTTCTCATTCCATCGATGTTGAAAGGTTTTTTGTTTCTTTCATTTCTTCTTTCTTAATCTCGATTCAAAAAGGGAATGCAGATACGAGTTAAAAAAAAAGGCAATTTAATTAAATAGAGTGGAGTTAATGGGGCAGTCATAGAAATTAGTTTGCTTGTGTGTAGGAAACAAGAGGGCTGGAACCTTTAAAACTCTCGATCCTCGACTCACCAAACATTCTTCGCGAATTTCGTTGGGAATGCCAAAACTTTCGAACCTTCTGATATCGTTGCCTGCATCCACACGGACGATATTCTTTTTGGCCTAAAAAGTGCGTTACTTTCTTGTTCTATAGCTTCCTGCTTCTGTGTTTTTCGGTCTTTCGTTCCCACCCGAATCCAATTAGCCTGAGAAATGTATTTAATTAATTATTCGACCGTCTCAACGTTTCCAGAATATTTTTTTCGCGGATTTTGGAAGAAATTAATAAATAATTCAAAACGATTATTTATCGCGAATCTTTCGAATCCATTTGCACAAGTTCCAAAAGAAAACTTCAAAATTCGTAACTTTCCCATTGCTCCAACAACAAAAACTCAGGAAATGCATTGATTTCGAAAAAACAATCAAACGACAGTACATTTGAGCCCTAAAATTGCCACGAATAATGGAACAAAATCAGAAAAAATCAGCTCTCAAAGCATGCATCAGCAATGCTCGAAAGATAAATAAAAAAGCCAACATTTTGAGGCTGAATTATTCGGATAGATTTAATCAAATTCACGAACAAAGTCTTCTCCCGAATATAATCAAGAGTTTTAATAAATCTGATGCAAATTGACTGCCACATTCGTTTTGCCCTAATTAATGTAACATTTTTTTTCCTCCTGAAGGTTAGACCTTATTTTACATCATAGTCACCGTCACGCTGATAGCTTTGTAGTGAAAGGATTACGTTAAATATGAAATAGCGACGGGAGCGTGAATATATATGAGCGAATGAGGAGAGGCAGAGAAGCTTTTAATTATATCAAGACAACTCGTTTCTCTCGTGTTTCTTTCATAATACCAAAAAGCAACACAAAAGCTGGGGAAATGAGAAAGAGTCTGAAAGAGCACAACGCGAAAGAACACAATAATAATAATCCCCACGAGGAGGGACAAGTGGAACGCGCAGGGGGGGGGGGGGTGAGAAAGTTTTTAATCAACTAGTTTACGCGACCGAAAGAAAGTTTGGTGAAAAGGGAGTTGGCGCTGAGACCCATGGCCCGATATACAGACTGGACCGAGAAGAAATTTCAAATCTGAACCTACCGTAACGACTATATCACCTGAGTCATCAGTTTAAAAGCTCTTTGGGTTTATGCATAAAACATAAAATAAGAATAAAATCCAGAAATTGATTTTACATTTTTACCTCGTTACATTATTTCTTCTGTTAAATGTTCTTCAAATTTTTGTTGAGCGTTCCTACCACTCTTTGGATTATAAAACGCGAATAAAGTTTCGGTGACAAAGTGGAAAGTCAATGTGCAACGATTTAAATTTTACTCATTTTTCAAATTCAATATTTAACACTCGAAAATATCAGAAATCGTGAAGCTTCGCGATGTTATTTTTAGAGGGTTGAACTCGAAAGTTTAACAGGAATTTGTGGCATGGAAGGTACAAAATTCTGCAATTTTATGCAGGTAATTCTTGGATAAAATAAATATTTATAGATATTTAATTCATGAACCAAAACCGAGAATGAGGAATGCATTTCGTTCAGCTCATCACGAATCCACAATATTAACAACAGAGGTCGACGAATAATAAACTCGATAATCAGCATTTCGAATCGGTCATTCAATTATTCATGAAATCCTGAAGCTTCGGTTGAATTAAAAAAAAGAATAAATTTTTTTGCTTAGCAACAAAAAAGGTACTTTATTTTCCAACGTGCTTTGCCATGATTACATAAAATTGTACAGTTCGAGAATTGTGACTCGAGCACTTTAACACCTGTTACGCGCTCTCTCGTTTCGTGCCTACCCCTACTCGTCTATGTGGGCAGCGATGGCTTGATTTAAATTGACCGCGTTAACCCCTGAGGTGTCAAGATTTTACATATATTAAACCTCCTACAGGAGATAAATTTTTTATTTCACACAAAAAGAACAGAATTGGGCTTAAAACAAAGTGGATTTTTGAATTTGAACTGAGAAGTCAACGATTCATAAATTCAGTAAAACATTGGAAGCGTACATAAATGGGAAGACAAATGAATAACGAACGAATGTGTTCTAGAAAAAGTAAAATTTCTGTGGGGAAAAATTACTAAAAAAAAAATGGTTTGAAAAAAAATCTTGGACCGTACTCCATTTTTCATGAGATCGTTGTACGAGAATTTGGGATAAACGATTCCGGCTCGAATGCAATAAAGTTCGGTTGATAGGTTAACTGCACGTTAATCGAAAATTTCGTGGACAGAAAAAAAGTGAGATTAATTTGACGAATCAATCTGTTGGACACGTTCAAATGGCTCGTTAATCGCGAATGAAAATTTGAAGCAGGTAGGACACTGTCACTGACGAATTGTCGATTGAGCAATTAAAGTCACTGTATGACGAGGCTCATAAAAATAAAATCATCAACCGGATTGACGAAAAAATTTTAACCCGGTGCAGTGATGAAAGGTCCGGCTGCAATTTCAGTTTAAAGTAAACTGTTCATTCGTCGTTTAACGGACGTTATCGCGAATGAAAAAATTTTCTTGAAAAAGAAATTAAAAAATTGCCTACTAACCAAGCCACAGGCAATGTGATGAATAAGATTTCAAAAAGGAAAAAACAAATTGTTATTCTAAACCAAAAGAAATCTTCCACTATGTCAGACAATTATTGAAAGTTTGTTTTTTATAAAATACCAAGTGAGTTACCCCGACGTCAGGGTGAGTTGACTCAATTACCAGGCAAGTTGACATGACACGATTCTTGCCTGATAATCACTACAATTGAATGAAACAAACGGATGGTTACAAATATTATTGATTCAATAAGTTCAGAAACGAATACAAATGCTAAAAAAAAATGAAATGAAAAATCATTTTCGTTGTCGATTGTTTAAACGTGAGTATTCAATTCTCTTCACCAGTTCGTTCGTCATCGTGATCAGAATCATAGTTCACACTCGTTTCAATGTGTCAACATAACAATGTTGACCCATTGACCCAGTTCCATTTTATTAGAAACAAAACACGCGAATGATAACAGCCTGCTTGGTAAAAATTATCAGCCAAAATTATATACTTCAATGTATGTGTCTTCCTACAGAGGATAATTTCAACGAATAGAAAAATACTCCAGGCATGCAGCTAGAGATCGGATCGATTTTCGAAAATCGTGTATTTCTTCTAAACGACGTTTTGCTATGACATATCAGGGCACAAGGATCAGCGATAAGTAATAATGAAAGAAACTGAAACAAAACGCTCGTGATTTGGATGTCATCCGAAATTATTCCAATCGAGTCAAGTAAAATAAACAATTTTCACAGCTCAATTCTTAATCAATCATTCAATTTTCACTTATTTTTCATTTTCACCCGGAAAACACAATTTCGGTGTTCGTACCACGGTTCGAAAACGATAAAGGCAACAGGAGCAGCGGGGAACACACTAAAAAAAAAAAAAAAAAACTAATTTTGGCAAACTGCTCGTTCGAACTATTGACCCGCGTCGTTTAAACTATTTCGATTCGCTGGCTACAGATCCCTTAATAACCGCGAGGTATTTATTCAATGATATCGTCGCTGCTAGTGCTAAAACGCGGCTGTTACACGGTCTTTCCTATGTTGTTAGAGTATGCGCATATCCTTTCAACACTTCGCATCGTTAAATATTTACGATATGCAAATGTAAACATTGATATCAAATAGTTATTTGTTGTTAGAGGGAAATAAGAGATTTAACAAAAAATTTGTTACCAGTTACGATCGAACGATCATGTTTGCTGTCATTCGCGATTAGTGTCATTGGGCTGATTGTAAACAAGCTTTTTGTGGCAGGATCGAGTGGTTTGTTTCGGAGGATCGGTTTAGTTTGTAGGAGAACAGTTATCCAACGATTAAGAAAAATATAAATTCGGTAAAGCAGCGATCAGGCTACAGCGAAGACGCGTGCTCCGGGGCTCCGTTGATTCGGTGCGGTTGACCCCGAACGTGAATAGTCCGCAAAACTGGTGAATTTCAATGGGGAAAAAAAGGTTGGATCAAGGTGATCGGAAGAAGAAAGAAAAGTGAAAAAATGAATTTCATCCCTTCGCTGCCACATTCCGGTTCGACTGATCCCATCTCTTCGGGTTTTCTCTAGTTCAATCCTTTCGGCAGTAGTTCGATCGCCGTTCGCAGAACGGTAAAATTGTTTTATAATCTCGTTAACGGAATCCCACACCCGATAATTAAATTTTGCTTCTCGTCCCCCTTTCGTTTCGCGTCTCGTTTTATTTTCTTCTCATCTCTTCCTCCGTAACATCGAGAGCCAAAAGACTTTTCATTCGGTTCGCTTGGTAAGAGTCCCTTTGAAAAGCAAAACGCTTTAAAGCCATGATTCCTTGACGGTGTATATACGTCAGCCGCGCATTCACCACTTTATTTTATTTTTTTCATCTTCCTTTCTGCCTTTTACTCTTTGAACGAGCGAGAAACGATGGCGTGTGTTCCTAATGAAATAGCTCCACGAGTATATGGACTTTCCGAGAAGAAATTGTTTCGTGATGCAATAATGTTTATCGCATTAAAATAATAAGAGTGAGGAAACTATATTTTCAGCCATGGGCATTTGATTTCGACGCATAAAATAATTAAATAACTTCCCTCCATTTTCCAATCAAAAAGCTTTTCGAACTCGCTTAAAAGCTTACTTTGTTTTTATTTTTTAATTTATCAAAACAAAAATATACTTTTCTTGTCACTCACCGTTCGTTAATCTCGTCACTTGCACTCTCGTCACGTGTCCCCCCCGTCCAAATTCACTCGTATACATACATAAGAATATTATTCTCGATGCGATGGATTAGTCGATTTTTTTTTGGCAGAAGAGATTTGCGTTATCGTAAGCAAAAAGTACCGAGATAAAAGGGGCAAGGTTTGACGACAAGGGCTTAATCCGAAACTTGTGGATGGTGAGACGGTCGGCCGCTGACTGACTGCTACGAAAGCAGTCGCAAGCTCAGCCCCCTCCACAGCACCACGTGCTCATCGCTCTATATAATACACGGAACACCCGAAGCTTCGTGCGAAAGCGCGCTCCACCAACATCCAGCCAGCCCTTGCTTAAACGTGAAAATCTCAGCATCATATATACCCACGCGCACCCTTCCTGAGCATCATCCTCTTTGATGAAACTAACTTTGGTCCATGAATACGTCCCCAAAGCTCGCAACACCCTTTTGGGCTAAACAATACAAAATGTCATTAAAAAAAAAGAAAAGGACAAAAACGAAACATCTGTCACTGGTAAAAAGTGACCTTGGAACACGATTGCTCTAGGTATAAAAGGGTTGGAAAACAATGGGATTTCACAATTTCATTTTATTCCATAAATTCCTCATGTTTTTACATCTTTTTTAAATACTAACGTTGCAAATATTTTCGCTGTGCTTTTTGCCATACCGAGAGGAGTCTCCGCTCCACAAGTCTCCAGGAATTCAACGTATACGTAATCAGTTTTTTTTTTTTTTTTTTCCCTCACAATATCGTCGGATGAAACTGACTATGAATATTAATTCGTTCATCATTCGTGTAACTATGTACAAAAGAATAGCGTAAAATGGAATTACAAAAAAGAAAATAAAAATTTAGCACGTCAAAGTATGGCGAATGAAATTGCATTCCATCGAATGAATCCTTTGTTTTATAGCCTTCGACAAGGAATTTGACCCTCGGGGTATACACACTGTATTCACTCCCTTATCACGTATCCCTGGTTTCGCTCGACTGCATTAGATATTTAATTTTTTTCTATGGGAGAAGATTGGTATTAGGAATACTGAACCCATATCCGCTCACTTTTCCTACCGTGACGAAGTTCCACGTTCTTGTTTGACGCTCAGGACTCTTTGAGACTCGTGTGCACTTTGAAAGCTAAATGGAAAGTTCAAAATATGCTACATTGATCTATGAACAACGTCGGAATTAAGGGCATCTTTCTCACTCGGAACGAAAGATCTTTAGATTCAATCAAAATTCTTAAACACTATTTGTTAATTGCTAATGACGAATAAAGGCGAAGAAAAGATTTTTTATTTATGAAAAAAAAATATTCATAGGAAAAAGTTTTCATATTTAGATACTCACCCACGTGATAAAAAATGGAAAAATTAGGAATTTGTGTTTGAGTGGTAACGATAGAAATTGAGATTGTAAAATTAAATGAACGAAAATGGAGAAAAACGTGTTCATGGATTAATAAAAATCGAGGAGGATCCCTGAGCAGGGCTGAAACTTAAAAACAATAATATCGGTCATTGATAAAAAAATCTCTACTCTCGAAAGACGAAAAAGTTGAAGTAAAAGGTCGTGTAATGAATTGCTAAAGATCCATGATTACTGAATCATTTCTTATTTTAATCAAATAATTCATTTGAAAGATAATTAATAAACTGGAACGATGCATAATAAAAAGAAAATGCTGATCGAAGGCTTTCAAGATCAATCGATATTGCAGGAAGATTTGATTGAATAGGCTCCAAGTCAAACAAGACTTGGCAGCCCTCGACCCAATTGCGAATCGCGTAGCCATGAAAGTGATGAATCGCCCTTGCTAAATGAGAAATCGAAGTCACTTGCACTCGCGTTTTGCAACTGATTTCATCCTTTTTATTTCCTGTGGAGGTCGAGTATTATCACTCAGTTGTTAGCACGAAACTTTCCACAGTTTTGACCCTCGATTCAGCATCATTTTCAACTTTCTGTTATTATTCTCCATTAACTATCGCTAATTCAAGAATGCAAAAATCACCAAGGACTAAAGAAAACTTGTTTATGTAGATATTCTACAGAAATTTTCCCATCAGAGTCTTGCCCGTTGAGAATCAAACTTCCAAACTTGATGATCAGCGAATCGATCCCGAACCATCTGCATTGTGACTCGTTCGATCGAAGTGTCTTCGAAAATCTTTCTCCATACCATTATTTTCCTTTTTCGTAGTATAATTTTATTGGTTTTTTGTCACGACAAAATATGATTATGAAATTGGGAGAGGGATGTGTAAGATAATTAATGAAAGTTTACAATTTTTTCATCAAAAAATCTTGATGCTCAATATCCTGCCCTTAAAAATGTCTTCTGGCCAAACTTTGCGTTGCTGACAGCCTCATCAGGCTTGTTTTCATTTTCAATGAATCTCTCAGACGTGCAGAGACGTTTTTTTTTGGCTAACGGTATAAATTTTTTTTTCTTCTTTTTCAGTGTAACAGTGTGTGCAGGAAACAGAAGCACCACCCGGGACCCAAGACAGTCTCTATGTTTTTCGAGAGTCTTTTAGTAAGATTAAAGCATCAGGTGCAGTTTTCACGTTGATGGGATTTCTCATCTCCGAGCGGTTCAGGGATGACGAGCCGATGAGTACAACAATTTGGATGGTCCTTGAATAAATTGTACGATCTATCGGGAATGAAACGCGGATTTCGTTGGTTCACGTTGATGTCATTGGTATTTGACAGAGTTTCGATGGAATTCAACAAATACCATTCAAACGGAATTCAAATTGAGTCTGCTTGATGGAATTCATTTGCATTTCGGAGGACACGTGAATTATCGAGCAACAAAAAATCTCTTTTCTTAGCGCGTACAAAAAAAATATTGTCTCGTTCAAATATATTGGAGATAAAATTGAATGAAAAGTCTGTGATACTTTTTTCAGCTGTATTGAAAAAATGAAAATTTTTAAATAACCATTTTCCAATTTCACATTCAACATTTCATCAAAGAACGATTCACATTCTTGTTATTTGTGGCTGAAGTTCAGTTCGGTGATTGTTGCACCGGTGTATCGGTGACCACGTATACGCGTTGACTTCCTGAAAAAATAAAAATAAATAAATAAGCGAACGAATGGGAACAGTCGCGACGTGCGTGGTGATAAGCTCGAATAGTCAGTTTTGCGGAGTTAAAAAATATCAGAAAACCGCATGCACGTTGGAAAATTTCCATCACCCAAAATGCAAATCTCAGTAAAACGATCACATAACGTATGTTTCTATTGAATTAGTTTATATACGTAGATGATAGAATTCCGAATGCATGAACCGATGCACGTTACGTCTAAAACGATTTTTTCAAAAAACTGTATTTCACGAATAAATTTTACTGGAGAACAACAAAAATTTTAAGTTTGACAAAAGTGATAATCAATTCAAATGTTACTTCAGATACAATTTATATATTTTTTTCTTCCTCTAGTCAGTAATTGACTGATCATTATCATTCTGATTCGAAAACGATTATTTAGTTAATTTCATCAGGAATCCTGCTTGACTCCTCTTTCCATTCATTTTTTTTTTCATTATAATCGGAAAAATTTATCTTGAAAAGAGAAACTTTTTTCTCGCGATGCAATCTCGTTTGTTTATGCAAATGAAAAGACGAACATTGCCTGCAACTACTCTCAAAACTTCTAATTATTGACGATAAAACTTGTTAAAAATCGACAAGTTAAATTCTACCATATGAATCAAGGATTGCGTTACTACGAAAAAGTTTCAATTTCCGGTCGTAAAGGGAATGGCACCGACGGATTTGGCAACGTCACGCTTAACAGCTGATACATTTGGCTAACTTCACCACAATTTTTTTTTGTGACTCGCGATGAGTTTCAACCAATCTTTCAAGTCAAAAAAGTATGGTCTTCGCCACTTCCAGCTTCTGCTGCAGATTACAAGCGATAAGGAATAATATTACGAATATTTAATGCAAAATCGAATCTCAGCGAGAGTATTTTTAATTCAAGCACTTTTCGACTGCAATAGACTAGCCACACCTGTACGAATATCTGTGGTATTGATACCACACTGAAAAAAAAAACTGAAAACGTCAAAAAAAATCATTCCAAAGATAAGAAACATTGATGGAAAATGAGTATAGATATTTAGGTACTTTTGAATTCGTATAAAATGCGTCATAAAAGTAGGGAAAAGGAAATGTACAGGCTTGTGTATTTATAGAGTTAAAGATGTGATTCGAGCAATAAAAAGTGGTTCGTATCTCTCATTCGGGAGCAAGTTCCAGTGTTATTTTCATCTGTACTGGTAATAATTTTCTTGATCAACAGCTCGAGTGAAGGATCTTAAAAAAAAATTCGTTTCGAGTGTATTATCTCCGGCGTGTATTATGTTGGCGTTTTTTATTCTCGTTTCAGACGGGTCACCTGGTACGAAGATAAATCACATTAGTATGAAAGAAAAAAAAGGGGTAATTCTCAACGGGGTTGCAGGCCATTAATTCCTTGGCGAACGACATCTAAACCGCCATGCAGCAATTTATCTTTATCGATTTTTCTATATCCGAGCAATTGTGCCGCGAACGCGACAATTCTTTGTTTTTTTTTTCTTCTTCTTCAAAGCGACAGAGACAAAGAGAGAAAGAGAAGAGCATGTGAGAAAAAAGGATGAGCAAAAGGTTTGCGAAGGAGCGAACACACGAGGAACACACTCATCAAAACTCTTAAATCGACTCATCGAAGGATTATCCATCTTTGAAGGTATCCGACGTTCGTATAAATCAGCAGGAATCTAGAATCCATGTGAAAAACTTCGTAAAACGTTTGCCTCGAGTGATGAAAATAATTTACAATTTTTCCGCATCCTCCCATAACTATGCGAAAGTCTCGGATAAACCGTGGAAAAACTTATACCTCGTGTTACGATTAATGCATTGTAGAAAGAAAAAAAATTAAATTTCGTTCAGGCTCTAGAAATCGATTTTCATTCACTCGTCACCTTTATTCATAAAACCTCGTCGTTCATGATTTACGAGGCTTCCGGTAAACTACTAATTTTTTTTTTTTTTTATACTGCAATAAAAATACTATTTTCAATCTCTATATGCTACAACATTTATATGAAATATGGGAAACATCAATTTTTCTTTCCTCATCATCATAATTCCTCGACGTACTAGAAAACATACAGTCAAGAGGTGGGACACGGACGAAAAAATGTATTATCAGATATCAACGATTCGCTGAAAATCGAAGAAAATATGATTTCTTATATTAACATACTTTTTCATAACAAACTGTTTGTAAATGATATTTATATTCTAGTTTTAAAACTTTCACGGCGATATTATTATCACAAAAGTTTAAGGGGTTATACCAGTGTGACATTTTCAAAAAATCAATTATTTTTTTTTGCCTCTTTCGACAGTTTAGACTTTCAAGAATATGAGATTTGTCAAATTTGCTGACATCGTAACTCAAAGAGCATCCGATTGACTTGAAATTTGAATTGAGTAGACTTGAATATATTTACTCTGCAATGACCTAGGATATATTTGATTGGACGAGAATTGACGATTTGACATTGAAAAAACGACCATTTTTTAGGCAAGAAAACAGACCCTTTTTTCACAACTACGCCATTTAGTTAGATTTTGATATTTTTCGAAAATCCTACGTCATTTTACAGGAAATACCTTCCAGTTTAACGACATTTTTTTTTCTTTTTTCGGTTTCAGCTACTCAATCGGCCGGAATCGTGTCAAATGTGGAATAAAATATAGCCAAATGTGTTCTTAAAATTCCGAAATAATTAATCGAGTACCAATAAATCATCCAAATTTGCAACCTTCACACTGGTACAGCCCCTTAGAAAATATTAAAAATTTACGAACTACTTGTCGAAACTGGGCGAACTAATCGAACTCTGTAGTTTAAAAAAAAATACTTTCAAGTGCAACAAAGCACAATTATTGCCAAGTTCATGAACGATTAACAGGCCCTTGCAAAAATGACGTTTCGTTACATATTTTTTCATAAGGAATTTAAAAAATTTGAAAATTCATGAATCTCATAAAAATTGATGAACTAATGGCGAACCACTAAACTTTCCTTATGCTCAAGATTTTTTATACTCGCGTGTATATATAGCCTAGGGTTTTTGCTATTTTTTTTTCTTCGTCTATGCAGTGAACGAACAAAGTCAACGAAGATTAATGGCCAAGCACCTTCGAAGTTTCGAATATAGTCGACGCACGTGCTTCCTATAAGTTATAACAGACCACTCTTCGCACACACACACACATATATACATAGCTATGCAGACGTATATGACTGAGAATAAATATACATTCGTTCACTGATGGTAATGGGCTATCCCAAAAATCGGAACAATTTTTTTCTCCCTCCCCCCCCCCTCCTATACCTGTTACGTATATCCTCTAGCAAGCTATCCCGATCGCCACATCGGTGACATATCCACCGAATATTCAATCTATCCTGGCCAGTGAATCGAGAGAATCGAAAAAAAAAAAAAAAAAAAAAAAAAAAAAAAAAAAAAAAAAAGATTATTTCCGGTGTGCTGGAACGAAAGAGTGCACAGAGAAAACGTACAAAAGCTTCATATATGGATATTATACTTCGATTCGTCTGCACATCACCGAAAAAAAAAAAAAAAAAATAATGGAATATGAATGAATGGCATATATATTATATATTTTTTTTTCGTGCAGGTACGTGACATGTACACAATATGTGTTATTAGAAATGGATTCTTCGGATTTATTTCTTTTTTTATTTTTATTTTGCTAAAATTATTGCTGGGTTTATACGAAATTAGTATAATTTGATTTATTCTCCAAATTTTCATGATTTTTTTTAGGTCAATTTATTATTGAAATGTTTGAACAATTTATTCGATTATAAATATGGGTGGTACATGAAAATTTGCGCGAGCATACGAGCTCTTTCCATTTACTTTGTCGATGCGATTATTGGATTAAATCTTTTGTCAAATAAAACTTCGTTTTCATTTTCTCTCTCTCTCTCTCGTAATTTTAACGAAATTAACGAACTACTTGTCGAAACTGGGTGAGCGTGTCGAACGTAAAATCTTCGTGATCCGTGCCAGTTCCATGGGTTATAGGGAAACATGTTTTTTTTATGGAATTCATGCTGGCTAAAAATATACAATTTTTACGTCACCTTTATAATCAGTGCATGATATAATTTCGTAAAAACGTAGTGCTTTGGAATTGAATTAGTCAGTGCGTGACGTAGATTATATTCTTATTTCTAATATTATTTTAAAAAATATAGAAATTGAACAAAATGATGATTATTTTGAAAATGATTTTAAAAAATTGATAAAAAAAACTCAAACTTTAATATACTGATTCGGAGATGTTGAATATAATTGACTCTTCTTTTATTTGTTAAAAAAATTACAGCCCTCCATGGAATCCTTGAGACATTGTCAATCGTAGATGTCGCTTCAATCATGAAGGGGTCGAAAACGTGATGAAAATCTTCAAGTCCCTGTATGGGGATCGCGTCGTCAGCGTGAACAAAAAAAAAAAGAGAATGAAAAAATGACAAGAACAGATTGGATGTTGTTGATGATTGCTCAAAGACTGTGAACCAACGTGAAAGTTTTTGGTGAGATGAAGCTGGCTGAGTGATGCTGGAAGTTTACACAACGAGTGCTGAAAATGACTGCGAACCAAAGCATTTTTAACACTCTCAAATTATCTCGAACACGATACTGAAACAAATTTTGTTTCATCAGGTTCCTTATTTCATTCATTAATTCCATTTTTCCCAGAAATACTGTTTCCAATTCAGAAAAATAAGAAGAATTCTATTACAAACCCTTATATGGAGTTTCTAGTGTTCATGATCATAACTATTTTTTCTCCTGTGATCTATATCCATAAATACTGAAAACCTTATGCTCCTTTCTAAAAATTTTTTTTCAGTAAAAAAGAATTTTTATGAACTATTCTTGATTAGTGAGTCTGAATAATTCGTAAAGGTCTCTAGGATTTCGAAAACGTAAGAATAAACAGTTCTAAGTACTCCCTTTACCCCTCCTCCCCTCTCTCTTTTCCACTCTCTTGCAGGAAAAATGTAATATAAAATATAAAATGTTGATTACAAAAATGTGCTCGTATGCCAGCACATCAAAAATGAACTACTCTCTCTCTCTCTCTCTCGCTCCTCCTCTCTCATCGATGACGTTGGCACTCAAGTACATCGCCAAAAGTTATGCACGTTTTCGCATTAAGTACTCTTCTTACCACGAAGAAGTGGCAAAAAAATGGTCCAAGATGGATCTCTTCAACATCTAATCGAGGACAAAGGCAAGTAGGAAGCTTGAGCGAAGCAGTTCGCTCTCCTACAGACGAGAAACTGCTGCACCTCTTCAAAAATCCTTATTCAGCAAATTGACAATGTGTAGCAGGCTAATTAGATTCATGGAATAAAGTGTTGGGATACATAAAACAAGCTGCAGAGGAAGTTCGTCGGAGTTTGCTGCACTTTTAGCATGGCCATCATCAAAGATTTGCGCGCATCGAAGCTCGATAGAAGTTGGCACTCTCAAAAGTGCGACTGAATCGCCCGGACTTTTTAGTATACAAACCTTTGAGGATAAAAACGAAGCCTTCATTTGTGCTCAACTATCGGAACAGGCAGCAAAGTTTTATCTCCGACAAAACAAAAAAGCTACAACCGTTTTTCCGTAATGAACAACATTTTTTCGAACATACGGCCTCATAGTGGCACATTTCAACGTTACGTATACTAAAATAAAAGGAAACAGTTATTATTTTGTTTTACTTTGAATTAAAAAAAAAAAAAAAACTCCCATAGGACCCCTTCGATAGTCCAATTTTGTACTGTATCCTCTCCTGCAGATGAAATTTTATTTGCAGCATCTAATTTTTGAACGAAATTGCATCACAAAAGTAGGCAAACGTACTTTCTGTCACTTTGAAAAGAAAGGTTCATTCGACTGAGAAAATCACTTGAAATAGCTGCAGACATAAAGAGCCTTGAAGCTCGACCCAACAACCAGTCACTCGTCAATTATGGCCAATTAAAAAATCTTTCTTTGAATCTTTGAATCAGTAAAACATTTTCAAAAATGAGCTTCCACGTCGAGTCTATCTCAACTTATCATTGTCGCGTTCAACCGTTGAAGAGTTTGAAGACAGTTGCGGAAGTGAAGTTGATTGGAGTGTGGATATAAAATAAAATTGAGAACGATGTGTACAGAGGGTAGAAGTAGATCAGAAACAAGAAGTGGTATAGAGAGATGCCGCGAAGTTGTTTCCTCTAGGCACATAAGAGGAAGCAGCATCTGTTCTCGTCAGATGAGATAGTATTTCCTCTCTGTACTATATTCCTCGAGACAAACCTTCGACGCCAAATTAATCTATCAATTCATGCACATACTATATACATTATAAGTAAATAATTGAAATTGAAATCGAATGCTCGTTATAAATGAATCGAAATGGTTAACGGAATTCAAATTGGTGGCAAAAGATTTAATTGCTTTGTATCGTACACATGAAATGTTTCGTTGCAGATGCTTCGAAAACGTAATTAAATTAAACTAATTGCAAGCAATGGGGTTGCAAGGGAACCTAAAAATTGCTCGAATTTTGCAAATTGATCGCATCGTCTGTATCGTGTTGGCTTTATACTTTATAGACAAGACAAAAACTAATTAACTATTTGCCATGAACAATTGCCATATTTTTCCTTCGATTATTGTTTCATCATTCGCTGAAACGCTTCTTGAAAAATCGTTCGATCGTATCTTCGCGAATAAAACGATTGGGATCCACATTTTTATCGGTCCTCCCGCGCCGCACATCAAGCGCAGAACCGAGAATGGAAACGTCATTATTTGCGGTCGATAGTTTCACGCTCGAATGACGCATACAAGCTGGATACGTGGCAGTTGACAGTTTTTGCTTGATTAATTACAACCAACGATATACATATATATGCTGCTGGAATCGTGCGGAGTATAGTTTGGATGGGTTAAACGCATTACGTCGCGGTCTGACTAATATGTTTGCGCACATGAAGTCATTCCATCCTGAATCGACCTTTGTCGGTAGAAAGTAGAATCATTTTTTATCAACGACGTATGAAAATTTATTGTTATTTTTATTACGCTCAACGTGCGTAATGAGCCTCTGATTAATGTCCCGAAACTTGTACTCGTATTTTCGAGAATTATTCAAAATCTCTTGCTCATAGTGCAGCGAATTATTAACTCAGCAGACACAGATTGGATAGTTGCCGTAACTTTGATTATCCAAAAGTTACGAACTCGTGTTAAGTTTTCACCAAAACTTGTGAAAATCGATGCAAACGTGTATTCTGGGAATATTTTAAAACCGTTGCCTCTGCGGTACTTTTCTCGACAGCTAGCATTGGACGAATCAATCAATCAATTTTTATAGTCGATTTGTTACGCACTGATCCGTGCCATTTGGATGACGTTTGATTTCACGTTTCTTTCGTCTCTCATTTGATTATGACTAGTTGAAATGAAACCACCGATTTGCCTTTGATGATCGATGGAATAATCCCGAATGAAATTCATCCATTTTTTCTCTGATCATATGTCGAAGAAACATAAAACAAAAAAAAACAAATCAAAGAAAAAAATATTGCATGATGTTTCATCAAGAAAATCGTGTTCAGACATCGAACGATTAAGGCTCATCCATCCACGGCGTAACGTCATTGGACGGGTCAGAGGAAAGAACGATTTTTTACAGTTAGCAGTAGCAGTAGGAACAGCAGAGAGTATGGGGTTGGGGACAGAAAACTTGGAAAATACAGAAAGCAATGATTGACGTACTATTCGTATTGTCCTCGGGACAGGGGGAATATCCTGCGGTACAGAGGAAGGCTCCATCTGACGCACTGAACTAACCGGAATCTTTGTGTCTCGTGCCATACAAGAGAATTGAAATAACGATTTTTCGTTTGTTTGTTTGTTTGTTTACACGGATAACAGACACATAGGCTAAGCTCCGGAAATCGCGAGAGCTCTCTGGATGCGTTTCACTCACTCATCGCAGAGATAGAAGGGAGCGAAGGGTTGTATGGATTGCTGGTGGCAGGGAGACATGAAGCGGCGTATCAATGAAACTGGAAAAAAAAATAAAGGAAGAAGAAGATGAAACAGAGTCGAAAGAACGAGAGAGAGAGAGAGAGAGAGTGCACAGATGTGACGACGATGAAAACGTGCAACGAACAAACGAGTAGTGCGTTTAATCGGCGTGGAATCGTGCCGGATGCTGGGTACACACGAGGCGAATTTGAAAAGCCAAAATTTCCACCCGGCATACCTTTGCCCTCGGCTTATATTTGTATATATATCGAAAGGTTTTGTCACTGGTTGCACTATTTTTGTCTCTCTGGCTACTAGCCAAAACACCAGTTTTTCTTCAATTCAATGATTTCTCTGCCCCATGACCAAGTACTTTATTTAATTTATCTCGTATATTTGGCCAACTCTGATCCCGTAATCCACCGAGTAATTAGCTTCGATCGAATTCTACCAAGGATTAAACACGAATGGGTTTATAGGAACACCCTACGACTGCGTACAACAAAAGAACTAATGGGAGTGCAGGGAGTGAGCCTATGACATCAGCTGTGAATAGCGTTTCCACTCGATGCTCGTCAGCATTTCTATGGCAATATTAATCTCTGTGCCATGTACTTTGTCCAATCATTCACACCATGATGGTATGGGATCACGTTCATCGATGATTCAACTCCAGCTTTGATTTTCTTCTTCTTCTTCTGCTCTCAAATTCGTCAAATGTTATCGTTTCCTGTGTGTGTGTGAGAGTTTCATCAATTAATATGAATGAAAAAAAAAATTGACAAAAATAACGTCATCGAATGCTATTCAATTTGACAAATTCGCATTTTTTGTAACTACCATATTCCATATTTTTTGTAACTACCATATGAATGAAAAAAAAAATTGACAAAAATAACGTCATCGAATGCTATTCAATTTGACAAATTCGCATTTTTTGTAACTACCATATTCGTTCGGCGAATAACTATTTGTGTTGGTGGGTTAAATATCTTCAATAGACACTAGAATGCATCGGCCCATTAGCTCAGTTGGTTAGAGCGTCGTGCTAATAACGCGAAGGTCGCGGGTTCGATCCCCTCATGGGCCAATTTTTTTTTTACCTTGCCAACAACCCCGACATTTATCTGACAATTAATATCAATGGGATTCGAAAAAATATTAATTTTTAGATGATTGGAGTCATTTGTTTTATGATATTTTAGGATTCGTGGCGAATATACAAGTATTTATTGTTCAACGTTAACTTTATTCGGTTATCACATTCGTTCGATAAATTTTATCATATTGTTATCTTGTTTGACCTTCACATAATGACCTTACTGAGCTGGTTGCTTATGTAATCCATCCGCAGATTGATTATCATTTTTAAAATAATGCTGCTAATCACGAGAGACTCAGTTTATAATTTTTTTTTCACTTTATTCTTGATTCCACATTCGATTGAAACAAATATTTATTTTTTTTGTGTTTCTAATGGTTATTTTGATTAGGGAAAAGTTTTGAAATGATTTTTACACTTTTGTTGAGTTATTTGCCTGGTTTTTTCGGCGATTTTGATTTCCAGCAGCTGCCCATCGATATCTAGACGTTATCACGTATCTCCATTCGGTGGGATCTGTATTTTTAGGTATAAATTGACTGAAAAAAGAAAATAACGTCATCACGCTCAATCGACTGTCAAAATAAAATTTCAGTAAAAAAATATTATTTTCATTCTCGTACCTGCCAGTCACCCAAGCTAAAAAGATCTCGGTGAGGATTTTTCCCTTGCTGGCAATGATCGCAACGAAAGGACGATCCACCTTGAACTGCTTCACTTCCTGGATCAAGGCTCCAGTGATCAAGGCTCCACTGTACTCATCTATCAGCATAAAACCGCGTATACTCCGTTCCCAACAGTCAGAAACGTTTTTTTTTTTCATAGATTCGGTGTCAGGATTGGTCGAGCGGAGAACCGAGAGTAAAATGCTTGCAACAGTCTCCATCGTGCATCGAGAAGTGCATAGCTATATCGCTCTGTTACTTATTCGAGTTACCATCTGCTGGTAACAATAGCAGTGTCAACTTGGACCTTTTCTGTTTAGACGATCGCCCTCTCTATACATCGAGCACTTTACGCTCCGGTGGCAGAGAGAATATCTCGAATTTGAAGCGAACGGGACAATAGATATTCGATCCTGATATGCTACGAGTGAATCTCATCGAGACGTGCAAACCTGTCCGAGTGTCTCGACTTCAAATATTCTCTGCGTACAGCACACTTTTACTTCGTAGAATCGTTTTTTTTTTTTTTACAAAATCATTACATTTATTCTAACGAAGTGCGGAGAAAATGTTTGTCTTCGTAGGCGTAAGGAGACAGTCCTAACATTCATGATCAACGTCTTCAGACTGGAGCTTCATAAGAATTGTACATTACAGATTTTATTGAATTTTCATAAATTTCTATAAAACCATTATTAAGTAAAGTCTCAGGACAAAGTACGAAGTTAAAGTACTATCCGATTGGTTGAAGTTGTGGGGAAATGGATAAACGAAAAAAAGATCGATGGGATATGTCACCGCATGTAAAACTGCAGCTTTTCAATAATCCAAGGGCCTTCAAGTTCTTACTGGTGAGTGTGAAAACCATATTCTCGAGGTGAATTTTCCAATATCGCTTTTTATCGGAGATCAGAAAATCCGTAGACGATTTAGATAAGTATATAAAAGTCAACACATGCAAATCGACACAACTCCTGACAGATAACACTTTCGTTATGACTTTTTTCTAACATGATCTTGGCTGATAATCGTATGTTTTTGAATTCTGAAAATTCTCTGCGTTCTTTTAAAAACACATAACACAAATGATGTCCATTCCATCCCATAAAAGCTGAACTTGAAATGTGCATGGCGCCATCACGCGGGGAACCACTAAGAACTGTTTGAAATTACTGTTCTCTAATGTAGAGGAATGCTACGACTTTTCACGTTCACTGTTCTGAACCTTTTCGAAGCGTCAGACTTCTCGTATCATGATTCCTATGCCAGCTCCTCTTTCTCTCATAAATAGTATTTTTTTTTTTTTTTTTTTTTTTTTATACGCGGATTTCCAATCAAGGGATTTAGAGCCTGGCTGAGTACGCTTTGCATCGAATATGAGGTTCATTTATCCGGAGCAAAGTGTACTTCAATGTATTCAAATAAAATTATCTGTATATATATATTTATGTAAGAGGATTCAGCCTCGAGAGGTTTTCTCTCATTTCAAATGCTTGCGAATGAAGGGCGTCACAAGTCCGATGCACATAGTTGGTCCGAGAATTTGGATGCTTGGCTCTCGGGACTAGCTCTAAGTGTCCGGATGGGGGCGGACAAGCTTGAAAATAATGTGAAAATCGAGCTTTACATCGGCTTTGCAAACTCAGCAGATGGTTATCGTTGACGCTCTCGTTTATTTACTGACAAAAAAAAAACGTCAGCATTCTATATAAAAATAAATACATTCGTCCTGTCACGATCAACTCCATGGACTCATCGGTCATGAAGGCGACCAATGAGAATTCAACTGGAATTAAGGTTTTTAGAAATAAGTAGAGTTGATAACAAAATAATATTAGTTTAATAGTTTTATTCACCGCTCCATTTAACCTGGAAAATATTCGTGACTCTGAAATTTCTGTGTCGAACAGCGCTGGACATACTCGTCAGTCAATGGAAATGATCGATTTCACTAATCCTATTATTATCACTGTACAGAAGCTACAGAAACGTTGAAAGGAACTTTTGTGAACGGATTAATTGCTCGAGTCTCGTGGTTAATCGCGCATGCGATCGGTGAAAGTATTTGCACAGTTCTTTCTACAACGTTTACTCTCAAAACTGCCAAAAATTAATCGTTTTACATTATAGATCGGATTATATATGGGATCAAGTGAACATCGAACGTCCGCACGCGCTTATCGACTTATTTACGGTGATACGTCGCGGAGAATGCCCGTCATTTTGAAAAGAAACAGCCGAGCTCATGGCTTCACCTTTCGCATTTCTAATCATGGTCAAATGTAATAATGAATCACTGACAAGTGTCTCGGACTCAGGTAAAATCGGTACAGGAAATAGAAAGCATTGAAAAAGAGATTTCCATCGAAAAGCTTCGGAACAACGACACTGCTGGGGATGTACAGCCCGGTATAATTTTCTTCCACGCTTTAAGGCAAAATATTCGAGGTAAGAGAGGACGCAGAGGCAGTGAGAGAGGGAGCACTCGGGGCATTTGGGACATAACCGTTTCTGTGAATGAGCTTTTCCAAGTGAACATTTCGTATCAGCTTGCCAGAAAATCGCCAGAAGGAAAACTGGGCTGAAAAGAAGCGCGTTGGCGAAAACAGCTCACCAGCTGAGAATCAGCAGACGCTATTTCCTCCTTTCATTCGATAATAGGTCTCCAAGGAATCCACTGATTCCCTTGCTTTCTTTCTGTCTGCATACGTATGGATGGATATATTCGTGTATCTACAGGGTGCTCAAAAACTTACTATCAATATTTTGTAAACATACGTTCAGGACGAAATTTGAATTTGCAAATTCTATTGCTGTAACTTCTATAATTGTTGACGTATCAGGATTCGGTCTACGAAACAAGCAAAATAAAAAATTTTCATCACCTCACATTCGTGACAAAATTCAATTTTTCCTGGTCCTGCGTAACACTCGTGATTTCGATACGCTCTGTACGTCCCTAGTCTTCACGTCGATAGGTACATTGCCACGTTTGACTGGAAACAATTTCGTCAGTAGTGAATCGAATACCAACGATTTTGGAGCCTAAGCACATTCGAAAAACGAATATCCACACTTCTGTGCAGATTTCTGTAAATTATACGATGATGTTCGAAATAAAAATGTCAGAAATGTGGCAACATTTTTTTAAAATACAGCTCTAACAGTATTTAAAAAATTGCACTCGATAGCATGCGAAATTAGCGAATGATGAAAGCAATGGTTGGAGCTCATAGGGGTGTTGGAAAATAACGTCGAGATTTTCGGATTAATTAGCTTTTATATTCTCGATATTCAGTGCTACCAATTCTTGAAAACGATTTTTGCATGCGTTTATTTTCCACGAAGTAATTGTAAGGGTTGCAAAAACTGAAGAGAGAATTCTCCCCAATGAATGTATGTAATATAAATGTGAAGCTATGTTACGTTCGTTTTGAGCTTACTGCCATTACTTTACTCTGCTATTTCGACCTGATACTCACGGAATAACAGATCGAGTTGGTATAAAAGGTCCATTTTTTTTTATATACCACACATTTCTCCGCTGATCGATAATCGTCATATGTTATAGAAGAAAGTTTATACTACAATTTTCGCTGAAAATAAATGTGAGGAATTTATCTTGATCAACCGTTTCATCGCACACTTTTTATATCGATCAAATTGTTCAAGATCGTGTGAGGTCTCTCAACTCTCGATCGAGTTACTAAAATTTTTATATCAAATGGTTAATTTCTTGGACAAACAATGATGGTGCTTATCGAAGCGAGAGAAATGAGAAAAAGTGTAACGGATTCATAATATTCATAATTTTCCATTTTCTCTTACTGGAGACATGAACAAAGGATAAAATTGGAAGAAAAGAAAGAGAAAAAAAAAACAAAAGAGAAGTCGTTGAGCAAGTAGAAATAAAACACGTCATGCTTGATGATAATATGGAAATAAGTATTCGATATTAGTTACAAAAGTTATTTTCATCATACATTGTAATAAGGGCGTTTAAAGTTATATCAAATTGCTTGCCGTTTATTTATATCTCGCTTATACATTGTTGCAACGAGTAGAAAAAAAATCCAATTATACCGGTGACCTTAGCGAAGTTCATTGTTCCTGAACACGTCGTTCAAGGCCGCCATTTTGTTTTCGTTGAACTAACAGCACCAGTCGCACTTCAACTCTGGTATCAACCGGATCTTCTCTTCCTGAGTAATGTCTTAGATATTATACAGCTAATAGTGACATAGGTTTTCGGAGTGGAAAACAAAAAATAGTGATAGGCGAATAGACACCGAATTCCATTAATCCCTCTGGTACGACGGTGGGTAAGTGATCGAACAATTAATAAATTAAATATCTTCGAAAAAAATCCGTTCATCCGAAGACTTCACTGCGACAAAAAGCATCACTACACTTACTCGAACGAATTCGTACGGAGTACGTTCGGCTGTCAGGCCACCAATTGAAGTCTCAGATTATGAATCCTGATTATTAAAAAAAGCAAAAAAAAAAAAAATAACTATCAGTGTTATATTCAGCAAAAAAATATTCATTTCGTGATGAATAAGTGGAGTTGGATCTCGGTCCTTGTACTCTAGTGATTGAAATAGCTGTCATGTCTTTGTTTTCAAATTTCGAAAAAAATTTAGTTTCGATTCGCTTGATTTCCCGTATTTTTTGATGATATACATGGGCGAGAGTAACGATCACGAAACGTTAGTGCATGCTTCACCGCATGACCGAATGAAACTTTCTGGAGTTCGCGGCTAATTGCACCGAAGGCAGAGTAACTGAGATAAAGAGTCGGAGAAGTGAGCAACTGGAAAATTTATGCCCTGCGCTCGTTTGGTCCAAAGGGCTGTCCCAATATATACATATACACATAGCAGCGTAGATCCTATTTGGAAAATGTGTTCACGGTCGATTCAAGGAAATACGTCGATGATAACCGTTCAATGCTGTTAACCCACATAACGAAAATACTGATCCGTTTACCGGGACTCATAGAACGAAAGCTCTTGACAGTTTTCGTTAAAAAAAAAAAAAAAAAACAAAATGATGCAAGATTTTTCACGATCCAATAGCTCCGAACCCAATTAATGGGCTCAATCCTCATTATTTTATATCCTGCTCATTCCGAGTTGGAACAAGAAGAACGAAGTCGAATAAGTTTTCAGAAATTCTGTTACAGAGTTCGGTAATGAAGGCTACACAGCGTACTCGGTATATAACCCTGATAGTTCGATTGCGGAAGCCCCTCGTTTGTGGCTAGGCCCGAGACCCCTTCGTCGAGTTGGATAATTACGTCGGAGAGAAAGGGAGATATCGAGGGATGCGCCTAGGGAAACAGAGATGGTTCGTTAAAAACATAATTAGCCCTGATTAATCCAGTAGGCAAAGTTGATTCGGGGAACAAACAAAAGCTTGTTTATCCACTGTTTTCTATCACTCTCTTTCATGTCATTCTCTATACTGCTTTTTGTTCTTCTACGGATTCAATAAATCTCGTTCGACCCCGCCGACCATTGAGTGATCTCTCTGCAATTCTTCTGTCTCCTTCCTCTTCCATCTTCTGTTTCCCACTCTCCTCTTTCTCCCTCCCTCTCTCAAGAGAGAGAGAGAGAGAGAGCTTCATGGAGCATAAATGAACTGTAAATATTGGATAACAATTGGTTATTGATCCAGTAGTCTTGTCGAGGTCATCAGAAATGAGAATGATGGAAAAACGTTCGAGCACAGCTTTCAACAGTAAATCGATTGGATGATTGGTAATAACAGAAATAGAATACCAATTGTTTCGCTTCTTGTTCGATAAGATTTTCTTTTTTTTTTTATCGTATTCGCAACATTTAATCATACATTTTTTCCTAGAACGCTCAAAGCCTTTTATACAAATGCAAAATGATATAATTTATGAGGGATCCTTTCGAACGAAACTTTTCTATAACCATGGAAAACATTCTAAGAAAAGCTGCTTCAGCCAATTTGAACGTAAATGGCATCACTGCTCGGAAGATTAAAACAAATTACTTGATAGTAAGTCGATTCGCTCGCAATTGCATTAAAATTTTTTAAACTTGTCAGTGACGATGAAGATGATGCTGAATGTCTGACAACGGATGACATTCAGAACTTGACAGCAGGTTCACTCTCATAGTTTTTCCTCGTGATATTCTTTCCTCGGATTTTTCTAATAGTGAAAATTCATGCAAGACAATTGCTGAAATACGAGAACTGACGGTCACAGTTTATTTCACAATTCAGAGTTTCAATGCTTCAATGACTACGGTGGTCAGGAAATTTCGAAACATTTTCATCACGCAGCTTCAATTTTCCCGAAACTTTCATACCCTCGCACAGTCTTTCGTTGCTTTACCTCGGTACTCGACGTATCTTACCGGCTGGGGTCACTCATTGAGGTCGTTCAACTAAAATATTCTTATCCATCGGTTTTGTCAGATCTTTACTGGCGAAAATCTACTTTGCCGACGGTCTCTTCGATGCGGCACATTCTCGGGGAGAATACAAACGATAACATACCGTTCACTGCAATATTACCATCGCCTGGGTACGATGGACTGACTGATCAGTGGCTCTTGGAAGAGATTCAATTACCGAGCATCATTGTTCTTTGATCGACGGTCGTCAAAAGGCTGATCGCTGCACTTGGAATTTTACAAAAAAAGTTTCATTTTTATGTTCTGAAATCTGTTGATCCGCAGAATATGAAAAACATAATCTTTCTATTCAGAAAATTGTTCTTGTTACGATATTCGAATCAACGAGTTCAGAAATCCATCATTTTTGCTTTACAACCAGCTACTTTTTTTGTCACCTCAATTTTTATGAAAATATTTATCCTGGTGTTAAAACTGCCACTATCGTATGCTGCCAGATTAAAAAAAAAAAAAAAAAACGTAATTTTTAATAGGAACGAAAATAACTCAGCTCAGCAACGATAATTAGCAGGAGTATGGGAGGATGAGGCAATGTAATCGCAAAAAAAAATTGATCCATAAACGTCATTTATGAACTTCAAAGTTCTGATTCACAACGAAAATTCGCAGTTGAATATTTCCAAAATACTGATGCAGGAAGCTCGTCACCAACGATTCGGCAAATAAAAATGGAATGTCTGGCAATATGAGAAGTATTTGGAATGAAAAATTCCTGTCTCATTCCAGAAATGTTTCATGATATATTGAAAAACGAAAATCTAGGCTCAGTGTTTTACGACTACGAAGAATGGTTTGGATTATTGGCTTTTTGTCCGATCGCATTCACAAAATGGCATCAAAAGATTGAAGTAAATTTTCAAAATGTGACAGCGGATCTCATATCCTATTTATTATTATTATTATTATTATTATTATTATTATTATTATTTTATCAATAAAAACATTTTTTCTCAAAATGTCTTAGAGGTCTTGGATGCCTACTTCTGCGAAGAGCTTTCACAGCATCGTTCGAATCCAGTCTATTATTTAGTTTTAACTTTAACACGAAACAAAACAAAAAATTTTACAAAATATTTTGTTTCGTACAATATTCGGTCTATCAGCGATGGAGAAATCATTGCAAATTGAATTAAAAATTCTGAAACTGTTTCTGAAACAATAATTAACTTCGAAAAAATATCATCGATTCGTTCCATCTTAAATATAAACGATAATTAAATATCTGAGAATCTTGTGAAAATATCTGTCATACTTTGCAAGAAACATGATTCGAAGAGTTGTTGGCTTTTTTCAACAATGAAGAGCCATGTCCCTTGTGTGGTGAAACGTACAACCGATTATCTGAAATATATTACATATGTTGAGTGTAACCTAGAATATTTCGAAACAATTTTAATCATAAATTTATATAGATGTTTATTTAATACATATGAACATGGCTTGGTTGAAATTTCGTAATATCGAAGTCGTGTGGTAGCTTTATCAAACAGAATATTCCCCGGATTTCAATTATTCTGCGTGCATTGCTCGCTGCATATATTGCGTGTGTATGTGTCGACTTCGATGTCGCCAATCTCGTGTGGCTCGATTTGTGGTATGAGCTCGTTTTCGCTTCGTTCTTGAGTTTGTTGGCTGATTCGGTAACGCCCCTTGCCTCGAAACGGGCGTTTTCGCTTTAAATACGAGGGCGTGTGAGGCTTGGTTTATCGTCCGTGCAAATTCGTAGTTTCTAATTGTTTTTTTTTTTTTTTTATATAAAGTTCACGAATCCTTGCTTTTTTGTAAAGTATAATCGTGACGCGTGAATTAGCTGTTCGTTGTCATCGCTTTTCCACGATTCTCATTGGTTCCTGTGACATCACACGTAGCTCAAGAGAGCTTGAGTCTCATTATGGCTCGGACCGTTTGATCCCAAATGTCACGATGACAGCTGGCCTTTCATATGTCTATGACTACTCAGATTCGTTAATGACAAGTCCTTTCTCGGTTAATTTCGCGAAAGAGAAATTTTCTGAAAACTTGAATAAATTATAAAGAATAATCTTTTATGTATTTTTTTTTTCACATCCACCAAACGGCTTGAATAATGTTGAGGTTTGTTTTATTATTAGAAATAATTTTAAGCAAGAAGTTATCGTTTATTTTTTTTCAAATCCATCTAACCACTCGAATAATGTTGAGGTTCGTTTTATAATTAGAAATAATTTTAGACAAGAATTTCTCGTTTAGTTGTTCAATAAATAATATGATTTTATTGCTTTTTTCAGCTCGATAATAGTATTTCGAGCTTTCGAAATATTCTATGAATAAAATTCTTATGATGGTAGAAACAATAGTGAAAATGCTCAAGGAACCATTCAATGACGATGCGGAATTTCCTCTTTCTATTGATCATCGAGGACGAAGATCAAACGAAATGAAAATTTCTAATGAACCTTGGTCTGAGATGAGAGAAGAACGTTGCATATTTAATGACACACACAATGGTTTGGCCTGTGTAAAAACACAATGCCATGGGAAGTAACCATTTTTGTCAATTACCTTTTACTTCGTACGTATATGTACGTTTTGGTCACGTAATATTTCAGCGGTTTAATAGTGGTAATTGGCTTTTTTTTTTATAAAGATGCGTTGGAAGGAGAAATGAAGTTTGCTCCGAGAGTAAGTGTGTGTCGGGTTGGCCTGGATATGGTTTGGAAAATATATTTCCCTACGTGTCGCGAAACCTGAAATCTCGGAAAATTTTTCGCAGTGTATACGTAACAGGAGCATGAGGCGCGGGCAAATGCCCGGGAGTAGAAAAAAGAGAGAGAAAGAGTAGCAAAAAGCGTGGGAAGGTAAAAGGAGAAACAGAAAGAGAAAGATAGGAAGAGAGACGACGTCGTGGCATAAATATTCATGGGGTGTATATGGCCTGGGCACACGTGAGAAGCACCCTTTGTGCATAGGGGAATGATGATTTAAATTATCGTATATATATACACGAGTGCCGCTCACCAGAACAACCCCCAACCCCCTACCGAACCATCCCTCTCGTACTTCTCGACACCTCCTTCGTGCCTCACCGGTGTGTTGTAAAAAAATAAAATAAAAAATACGAGAGACAACATCATTTCGTTTTACTTCCGGGCACGTTAACGCGTCTATCCGTTTGAGCAATGTGTGTGTATGCTCGAGGAAGAATGCGCATTTCCTTTTGCCCTTATAACCAGAACCCTAAAAAAAAAAAAAAAAAAAAAAAAAAAAAACAAAATTGCTAATCAGCGAATAACACAATTTCGTCTCGTTCGAATAAAATTATAAAATTGATTATACCTTTTCATAAGCTTATAAATAACGTTTTCTTTTTCTTTCATATTTCAATTTTCACGGATTAAAAAAGACTGAATTTTCCTGAATTTTAATGCCAAGTGCTTCTAATGAATATTCATTTTGCCTCTCTACTGTCACATACTTTCGGTAAATTAATAGTATTCATTGTTATTTTAGTAACCACTTGGACAAAAAAAAAAGAAGGAAGAAAAATCGATGTAAACCCAGAGGATTTAACTGCTCTAAATTTCTTATGCGGAATTCATTTCTCCTGAAAGTTCCAGATTATTTTATATAGACACTTTTTAAAGTAGATTTCATACAAGGCTGTTAATTTTTTTTTTTTTTTCGTAGAGGCGTGATATCGCGGATATGAGGGTGAAAAATAAAGCACCACGGATTTTGACGCGAGTTTGGACGATGGGTATATTTTCATGGGTAAATCCGGAAAGTGAGAAAAGCCCTCACCCGTGGTTATACGCATGTAATCGCGCTTACCGGGCCGCTTCATCATCGTTTTATGGACCCTTGGCTTTCCCTCTCTAGCATTCACAACCCTCATTCACTCGCAAGAGGGAGACGCGGAGCTGGGGGATAAAAAGAGGGAAAAAAGGGCGAAAGCCAAAAAGGAATAGACAGAGAAAAAGGATCGGAGGATAGAGAGAGAGAGAGAGAGAGAGAGAAAGAGAGAGAAAAATTGAAGACAGGATGGGAAATGCGCTTTTTTTTCTTGAAGGACTATGGCTTTCAGCTTTTCGCAAGCCCTTGAAAGTGATGAAGCAGTCACCGCACAACGTCCAGATCAACTGGACCTTGATGCCATTGGGGTGAAAGCATAATATGCGACTTTTCCTTATGCTCGGATTTAAGAAATAAGATCAACCGTGTCCATTCATCACAGATACTTCAATCCCCCCCCTCCCCCCCCCCCCTTCTACTCTTGTCACAAAAATATTTCATGCCTTTTTGGCTCGTTCAACGATACAAAAAGCTCGATTTCCAATGATAAGATACATGAAAATAACATAAATGTATAAAAGACACTCGTACAAAGAAAAAATATCTATCGTAATGTAGTATAAAAAAAAAAAAAATGCCCGATCGAGCGTGTGAAAGAAGGCGAAGGATGTTGTCAGAGTAACGCAAAATAAACAGCGATTGCAATTTTTCATAAAAGAAAAAAACAGTGAGAGACGGCCGAGCGATCGAATAGGACGTTGGTCTGATCGAGGCACGAATTATCGGTCTTAACGATTGTTTTATTATAACCACGTATCTCATTCATTATAACGAATAATCTGTGATTCCTTATATCAATAAAAAGTTATTCCACAGTATGAATAAATGAAAGCATTGCAATTCGAAGACTTCAACAATCCCATATAATCAGATTTCAAAGGAAAAAAAATCAAAAAGAAAAATTTAAAAATTCAACACAAAAGAGGTCGTAAAACATACTTTTTCTGGACAAGACTCACGTTTCTGGGACGGAAATACCAAATATTCGTACGTATTTCGGACGGAAGTAACAAATATTCGTGTAATAAAAATAAATGAAAGATTTATTTAAATTTAGAATCACGTGTGATTAGATTTGCGAGATTTTTTCACTTTTAGCTCTCGTGCTATATATACGTGTAACGAAAGCTCGAGCTGTGGGTTATAAATTTTTGCATAGAATTTAAAGCCAGCCGTTCTTCGTTCGCTGTCCCAGTGACGTTGTTTTATATGCCTGGGGTTCTTCCTAACAAAAGGAGAGATGAGTAGCTTGAACCTCTCTTGCTGAACTACTGGTCTAGTAATACAGTGGATATTAGAGAAAGTTTTCGGTGCGAAGGCAGTATGAATAATATATAGATACACAAAAAAAACTGAATAATTGTCCCTGGCAATTTAGGATGACAAGTCATTCGTAATTTTAATGTGGATTTCCTCCTTGGAGGATTATGTTTATCAACGAAACTGGAACTCATTTAAATGTAAATTCTTGCTTCACCATTATTTTCCCACTCTCACAGAACCTCTCGAAAAAATGACAAATGTCATTCGATTATCAGATAAAATCATTTTTGCTATTTTGTGTTTTTTTTTCTTTTTTTTTTCAAAAATTTTTATAATTTCTTTAAAAAATAATTGCTCCGTCGGACAATCGAATGGCGAATAAATAACGCTCAAAAAGAGAAAAACCATGAGATCGTGTAAAAGGTTATTTCTACGAAATGTTAAAGGTGCGAGAAAACGAGAGGAAAAATCAAGTGCGAGTGACATTTAAAATCCAAAAGACATTTTTGGACGTTCCGAGTGCGGCAGGCAGCTAAGAGTCTCTTTATCGTTGGCCCTTACGATTTTTTTTTTTTCCCTCTTTTTACAGATCTCTTAAAGGATTCACATCTATTTCGTTTCTTTCCTCCTTCGCTCACGTCCACTTTATTCTTTCTGCAAACCTGCCACCTTTCTTTGCGTATATCTATCCGTGAAACTATTCCTCAGTGAGTATTTCATTCGTCGCACGGGGACTTTTCCTTGTATCGCACAGTTAAACGCTGTACAAGAAATCTTGAGCTCCCCGTAACCGTCCACAAGAATTACGAGGAAGGAAGCGAAAGAAAAAGCTGAAAGGAACGAAAGGAACTATATAGTTTCCCTCTGTCCTGCCTTTTTCTCTAGATTTTCTTCTCTCTCGCTCTCTCTCTCTCTCTCTTTTCCTTCTTAACCTTTCTTTTTCTTTCAACGCCAAGCTCATGTGCTTGAGGAGGGTAAGATTTATTATGCGCCTATGCTCGTTGAGATTAGTACACTGCAGCTGGCTTGATTCTGCCAAGCCTCAAGCACTGTACCGTCTTCCTCTTTTGGCTCCAACAAAAGAGAATAAGAATATACGAAGAAAGTTGAATCAACTTGAACAAAATAAATGATCAAATTTGTCGAAATGAATGAGAAAGATTTGTTAATCGAGTGTCGTGAACTGGCTAATGTTTCGAGAATCCCTTGAAGCTTTGTATTCGTGTCTCTAATTTTATAATTTTATCACTGATTTCGATTTCCCACCGAATTCATCTAAAAACGAGAACGAAAATAAATGAGAATCTTCAGCTTCCTGCTCACATCTGACCCGTTCTGTCCTCAGAATTCCTTTCGTTCCATATTTTCCATATAACTGCTCTCGAGTTGCACAGCTATTCCATATTTTGAATCGATGATTATTCATTCGGGAAGTTGTATTAAATGTTAAATGCCATTAGTCGAGAAACACCGAGCTTGATCAATAGATCAATAGACCTGGATCCTGCTGTCGTTCTTCCCGATCCCCTTCGATTCCGCTATACACATAAACCCATATGCATACCTACGATTCTCCAGTGACCAATATACGATTATCCGACTCCTGGGGTCTCCGGAGACAGCAAACGCCCAGCTGGTTTCCAATAGTTCAATACGTCACGTTAACGTGTCCGAGGCTTGAATCGAGAGAGCCTGCATGCGCGTCACGGTTTGCAAATCTGTTATGCGTCTGCCAGATGCAGTTGAGCATTGTGTATGTGCGTATCCATAAAGTTCATCGATGTATAAATATAATTATGAGAAACATGAGAAATTCCTCATTGAATTATCATCCTAAAGGTCTGACCTCGTTCGATGAAATATTTATGCATTTTTTATGTTAAAATTTTTCTCAAATATGCGCTTAAGAGAAAATACAGAATTCAAACAACAAAAGAATAAAAAGAAGAAGGTTTTGACACGCTGTCAGTTTCTCATATTATTTATGCTTCGTAACTATTTCTTAGTCGTAGTACGACTGGAAGAAAATCCATGATAAAAATTGAGTTCATAATATCGAATGATTCTCGATTCATTTCAAGAGATGAGAAATAGTCTCGTCGATCGTATATAGTCTTTCAAATCGAATATTCCTGTATTTTTTATATATTTTTTTTCTGTCACTCAAGAAACGGCATGCTTCGGTATTCTATACCAGAAAAATTTCGATTCATTGCCGACCTGCTGTACTATATATATATGAAAGATGCGAAGCAACGAATCGCGAATCGATAAATATATCACGATACGTGTCACTGTGATACGGTTCGAACGAATTCATCTCTTGCGGAGCTTCCTACCGTAGACTGACTCGCGATCCAAGTCGAATTAATATCCGGAACGTTGGATGGAAAATTCATGCGATATCAGTTGGATATATTGAAACAAATTGAGACACGCTTCAATTTATGTGCGTAACATCGTGCTCTTTTATTTGCATATAGAGGCGCATGAAAATTTATTCCAATTAAAGTATTCCTGACGATTAATATGCGCTTGACCATGCGCTGAAAAACTACCTCTGCTGACCAACGTGGCACTCAAGCTTAGACCAACAACAATGTCTTTGCTGATGTTCAACCAACGTTTGTAGATTACACTCGGATATTCAAAGATTCGTATGTTCTGGGACAGGACATCAACCGGTATGATTATACTGAAAAAAAAAACGCTGCTCGAGTAACAAACCACATTTTTTTTTTCACACTACGTTTCTCATCGCAATTCATATTGATCGTGGTAATGATGAGACACTGATCAACATCATTTTGTACTGTGGTCAATAGGATGTAGCGATTCGTAGCTGACAGTCAGAAGATGACGTTGAATTAGCTGTAGAGAAGCATCAACCGCTGAAGCCAGGACCTCATCGTTTAGGGTTCCGGTCAACCGACGTCTGCTTGTGACGCTACTTATTATCCGAGTATCAAACTCCGGTGACACTCGCTTAATGCTCTGAGTCGTTGTCAAATCTGTTCGAGGGCTGCAGGTATCAATGGACTGCACCGATGTAGCTTCTAGGTTTGATTTAAATCATAATAATAATGACGATGTTTTATCAAATTTTTCTTCTAATTCAATTTTGAAAAAATTTCACAATTGAAATATAAAGCTGTTATACTTTTTCGAACTAAGTTACGTTTTAGGATTTATCGATAAAGCCACGAAAATAATTGCACGAAAATAGAGATAGAAGACGAAATCTTCATTGATCCGTCTTCCCAGACAGGAAAAATAAAAGAAAATCATAAGAGAGAAAGCTTTGAGAGACCTTCTTAATGAATTTTTTCTGTCTCTCATTTCTTTTTGTTATTTGGATTATTATGGTTTCTGATTCATAAATGATTTATGATAAGAATCATAAGAGTGTCTGACTTGTTATCGTTTAATCATTGTTTTCGTACCAATGGAAACTACAATCATGTCACATAACTATATCCAGGCAGACTTTGGTATTAATTAATATTAAAATTAATTAATTTATTTCGATCCAATGTGCATTGAGATTGTATTCAGAATTGCTGCTTCCAGAGGTGATATTCAGGATAGAATAATTCTGAATCTCTTCGAGTTTTGTCTTTAAAAAATTCTAATCGTTGGCCAAAGCATCGATCGTTGCACGCATTCGTTGTATAAAGAGAACCAGAACCAGACAGAAAACACGTTTTTTACAAAATGGCACCATGATTGACCTTTATTATCGATTTTTTTGTTTTTTCTCCTTCAACTGGTCTCAGAGAAGAAAGTAATAATTATTGTGACTCAATCCTGGTCCGAATGACTGAAAAACGATTGAGCTGGTTATCGAGATAGCGCAGTAACCTCATCTAGAAACAATTTTTCTGGAAAAACTGGTCTAAAGCACTTTGTAAAATTTTTATCTCCAGAAAATTAGTACTTTTTCATAAAAAATAATTGGGAACGAATGCGCGAGATTTCAGAAAAAAAACTCGAATAGTTGTAGATTTATGTTGACCAAAAAGTTAGAAAACAGTGTTCCAGATAACAATACGGTCTTGAAACACGTCTCCCTCGAAATACTCGTTTGTTTTTGCAGATTTCTACATGAATGCTAATGCATTAATTAGGCAATGAAAATAGACAAATAAAAGAGGTTATCGAAAAAAAAAAAAGAAAAATTCGGTACAGACGAGATGACCTTAGCTGCTAATGCAGATTTGCATAAATTTATTCAGTGTTCCCGTCCCCCTCACAGGAGTTTTATGTCGCATGTCTCTCTTTGTCATCGTAAAACGAGAAAAATGAAGTAGCCACTGAAAAATATAGGTTGGGTGAATGTCGCCATTCTCGTGTACAAGTTCAAGCGAGAAGCGTGTTTTTCTCCAAAATGTGTATATTACAGGAGAGAAACGACACATGAGCGCCAAAGCACAATTTTAAATCCCGACGCTTTTATCTCAACGAAAAAATATGACTCATGTTTTATAGTATTGTAAAGTTGCGGTATACGCGCCACCGAGAAACAGCTTTCAAAAGAAAGATACCGAAAACATGAATGAGAAAAAAAAATCCACTTGATCTCTGTGCAGATGATCCTAAATCTATTTTACATCTTCTCAAAGTCAGCGGTAACGTTTTATTATCAGGTGGAATAAGTTTTCCATGCATTTCCGTAAAACAAGGTGAGTGTAAAATTTTTAAATGAAAATTCACATTTTGATGGATGAATAGCTTCGAGATTTCGTTCCAGTCAAAAATACATTTTCACTAATGGAAGTTCCGGCCATAATATTTTATTTCAGGTTAGACATTCAAAGAGAGTAATTACTAGGGTGACTAAAAAAAAACAAACATTTTTTTTCTGATCCCGAACACGTTGAAAAGTTTTGTTCAGGAAAAAAAAATATGCCTGATAAGATTTGAGCCCTTAACATTAATATTTAGATGGTCCGGATCGCACTTTTTGATTTTACATAAAAATAACATGAAAACATTTTTTCTTGCTTCTTCTAATTTTTATAACTAACTGACAATGCGTCAGACAAATAAACTACAAATATATTTTTGTAGGAAATTAAACGCTCTACAAAAATGGTATCTTATCATTTTTTGCTAAATTTGGCGGTTCCGAAGTTATTCAAGGTCAAAGTTAAGGATAAAAATTTCTTCTAAAATTAGAAGCAAAAAAAAAAATTTCCCATGTTATTCTTAGGAAAAATCAAAAAGTGCGATGCGGAACATCCAAATATTAATATTAAGAGCTGAAATTTTAACAGGCGTATACTTAAACGAAACTTTTCAACCTGTTTGAGGGTAGAAAAAAATGTTCGTTTCTTTTAAATCATTGTAGAATTTACAGAATTACTTTCAATTACAAGAATAAATAAAAGTTTAGAAAAATTCATGGACCATCTGACCAATTGCATTGAATTCAGGAAGCATTGTTTCCAATATTAAAGAGTGTTATTTGCATAATTCATTTTTTTTATCGTTTCCTGGAATCCATCCTATCTCTATAGGCGAAAGAATTGTTAAAAAATGTGAAATTAAGTCTCTGCTGTTTGGAAGGGGTGCGTTTTCGAGTAGGTTCAGGAAGCTGTGAACCATAAAGAATAATAATATCTGTAATGTCTGAAATAGAGGACCAGCTATCGACCATTCGTCATATCGGACCCTTGATCTTTGCGTGATCTCAAGAGGATGCCAGGGAACAGTCAAAAGAAGCGTGACATCGGTCGGTTCTTATCGTTTCTCGAGAGTCGCGTGTGATATCCTCATTTTTTTTTCTTATATTTTTTCACCTTCTTTTCTTTTTCTTTTTTTTTTTTTTTTATTCGTTCGTTGGTTCTTTCTTCACGAACCACCCAGATGCTTCCCCGGCACAGGACGTGGCTGGAATACGGTAAGAGCCACTCGTTTCCCCTTTCTCACTTCGCTTTCTCAGTCTTACTCTTTTGCCCATGTGTGTTCTTCCTGTGTCCATAATCATATATATGTAGATGAGTGTTTATATATCAGGAAGATAGCGTCTATCGTTTTCAATATATCTAGGGTGTATGCTCAAACACGTATTCCGGCTTTACGGACCTAGTAAATCTTGAAATTATGCGAAGAAAAAAGTCCTTATCGGTTTTTTTTTTTTTTATCCATTGACTCTTTAATGAGTTATTAATTAATAAGTGAGAGCCAAGAGAGCCAATGGCTTGCCTGTTAAAACAGAGTTGCCTCGGTATAGCCCCGGTAAAGAGGCTTTAACCAATCGCTCTCCAAACGCTTGCTACCATCCACTCATTAAAATCGAAGCACCGATAGACCTTCGAGCCCACATTAGCGAATATCTCATCAACGCTAGACACATAACTTCATTCAAGTTTATTGTTTTTTTTTCTTTTTCTTCCAGATCATCCAATTTTCTTTTTTTCTTTCCTCTTTTTTCATCACTTTGATCATGATTTTCGCGACATCCTATACATTCGAATAGATTTACATGCCTGTTCAATGTGGCCCAGGTGCACATGTCTTGGTACGATTTTCCATTAAAAGTCAACCACTTCGAGAATTTTTCCTGCTGCTGGTGGCGAGCCAAGAAACTATCCATCATACACGTGTGCGGCCACTGTTTTCTTTACGGGGTTCCCAAGACTTTTACCGACTATCACACGGGCCTCCAAAACAGCACTCTTCTTCTACCACCGCGCAAGCAGCATCGTGAGCAACCTCATGCCGTAGTAAACAGAGGGCATCCCACCAACTCGCAGTTTCCCAGAGATGATACCCTGTCGTATAAAATTTTCTGAGTCTTTGATAGTCTTCGCGAGATATATATATATTGTTCGACGGAGTGTGGCGTTGACGGGCTAAGTCGTTATGGTCTCTGATATCCGCGTATGTAAGAATATTTGAAAAGTTTCAAGACCTCGAGCTAACTGGGGCTCTCTGCGCTGCCAATCGTCAGCATCCCGAGCGGTGAACTTTTTCCTACTCCATGACAGACGAATCCTTTCGATCTTTTTATCCAGGATCTTTTCTTTTCCGCGTTTGACTTTGCATCTAGGAATGTGTTGACTGAAAATGTCTGTTAATCACTTTTTGATGAACCGTGGGAAAAGGAACTTTGGCTTAAAGTTTCGTGGGATCTTTGATGAGGATCTTTTTCGTGATCTGGCACGTTACCAATCAATATCGATGAACAAGCTACTTTTGTCTACAATTTCAACGAATAATAAAATGATACAGGATCACTGAATGAATATTTCAATAATTAAAGCTACGAGAATCGTCGATATCTCAGATTTATTCGCGGCTTGTTTTTGATCCATCGAGTGCATGTTGAGGGCACAAAGCCTCACGTAGATCATCCTATATTCGAGGGATATAAAGGAGCGATAAAAAAAAAAATAAAAAAAATATGCCCATCGTGTAGGATCAAAACAAATCTGTCGAGATACTTGAGAGGTTTGGGTTTAGAAAGATTTATTGATGGGATATATATATATATACACGTATACGTGAATAAGTTTATCTCTGTACGTTACCTCTTTTGAAGATTCTTTCATTCCGTGGCCTCGTTTCATTTCAAAGAGTTTGTAAATCTGTGTGTAGTTATGCTACGTGGTATTATACGTGTATATATAAATTGTATTCGCAGAACAAATGGAGAAGAAAGATTTTATAGTTCCGAAGGAAAGTTAGTCGGAGAGTGCCATCAACTTCTCCGCGCTGATGTCTTATCGTTTTGTCTCCTTTTCTCATCCCCTTCTCTCTCTCTCTCACTCTCCTTTTTCTTTTGGCTTCGAGCTTTTCGGTTGGTTCGCCACCCTCGACGGGTTAAAAAGAGATGATGGTGTATACGTGTGAGCAGTTTGAGGTATCCAACTCGCTCTCAAATCCTGGCAGAAACTTTGCATGTAGGCAAATTCTAGGACCCAACCTGGGTAGCCAATCTAGTTGGCTGTATTCTCGTTCTTCTCAAATATATAAGCGTTTACACGTGACTATATAATTTCAACATGAATGTGTGCATGTATTATGCCTGGTCTTCCTTCTGGATTTGGTTAGCCGAGCTTCCTGTCCTCTCAAATCTGTGTCTTAGAATACCTAAATTTTCGTTCCTTTGGATTCACGTACAGGCTATCTCACAAGACGCGATGAACAGTTAATTTCGGGTTAAAAAGGCAAATATCGTTTTTTTTTTAACTGAATATCATTCTCGAAAGTTGTTTCAGTGTTGCGCCAAATCTTCAGTAAGAGTTCGAACTACAAGAAGCTTAATTATTGGCCTTGGAACTATGGCTTCTAAACTCGAGCTCAGAGCTTTGGAACATCTGTTTAAAAACAGCCTGTATACGCTTAAATATATGTGCACGAGTTTGCACGTAGTGTATGTAAAATATCAACGTGTATAGATATATATCTATAGGGGCTACAGTGGATGAGAAAACCTGGAGCAAGGACACACGTTCGAACGTTTACGAGGGCGGTTACCCGTGGCTTTATCACTCGGCGTGAACGCCAAAATAATCGCAGCTATTCAACGAAACTCGACCACACATGTAGCACACAAACACACGCACACACACACATCCTTCGAGTGAGTTTGTGGTTGTGCGAATTGGGAGAGGAAAACGTTTGGGTCGAGTGGAAAGGTAGAAAAAGCAGGCTACGGATGTGCAAAAACGCTTTTCTCAAAAGTTTAATATTGCGAGCTGGCCACAACGAAAGTGGAGGTGGTAAAACGACCATCAAAACGGGCGTTCCCGATAGTCGTTACGATGATAGGGAAGTAAAGCGAGAAAGCCAAAAGCTCACGGAGATATTCTACAACTGAAACTTCTGTTCGACCGGTGGTTCGCTTGATGATCAACCATTTTCACGAAATGAGGGTGCAAAGCGCACGTACGAGCTTTTTGATTCACGTGTTCATAAAAAAAAAAGGAGGGAGGTAAATTGAAACTGTCGATTTCTGCTCGTAACGACCTCTTCCGTGTTTGAATTCGCGTGCATGAATGAGCCGTTTCTTTGTTTCATTCTCAACTTAACCGTTCACGAGTCTTACTATTTACGGTTTTTTTTTTATGTATTTTGATGGGAATTTAATGAACACTCAAATTGAAAAGAATTTTAAATTCTCATAATTACGTAACAATTTTATTATATTTATTTCTTCAGAAAGTTGAGATTTTTATAAAATTTTGAGAATAATGCCAGTGATGCTATCACTTATTTCGCACCTAATAGTGGAATACGTTTTCATTGAAATTAAATATGCAGGATATTACACAACCATTTTCTCATGAAAATGCATCGAGTTGCATAACTTCAATGTTCCATTGGTTGGAAGTCGTATTCGTGCGATCAAATTTTGTTTCCATTTTATTTTCAATCTCGATTTCATTACGTTTCATCGCGTGAATTTTTATTAGATTTTTTACTTTATGTCACGTTCGAAAAGTCTCATTTGACATGCTCCTAATCGATGCGTTCATAAAAAATTCCATGTTGAAATTGTCAATGAAATCTCATTATTTCAAATTACATTTCAAGCTGCGATAAAATCCAGTTGGCCAGTCTAATAAGAATCAGCATATTGATTATTTCAAAGAGCTGTGTCACTAGCCAAAGACACGTTGGTTGTAAAATAATTTAGCTCAAAAATGTTTAATTCCGATGTAAGAAATGTCCAGTAGTTTGGAAATATCCAAGAGTCTGGAAGATGAGTTCTGTGCGAATAAATTGATGGAAATTTTATGATTGATGAAAGTGAATAAATCGATTTTTCTGTATTCAGGAGAGTTTCCTACTTCGCTCCATTTCTACTTATCCTCGAAAAGTTAATTCGCTTTGAGTCCATTTTTTGTTTTGTCAATTTTGCCTAAAATATATTGTCAGTTTTAGCATCGAGGAACACACCCCCGACGATTTATTCGCATCGCCATAAAAACATTGAACGACCTTGGATCAAACTGTCTGAGAGCTTGATCGTTGAAAAAAGATAAATACTGATAAGTATCGATGACTGGGAGAAACGAGATACGGAATCGATTAATCCCCCCCCTTTTTTTTTAACTGTTCGTAAAGTTGAATGCGCGAATTTCATGTCCTTTTCGTCCGGGTGTATGCCTTCGAGCCTTGTGGCGGTTGGAATTCACTTGGTCCATGAGCGATAGGTTTACATTACGATGACGGTTCTTCAACGGAAAGAGTGAGAGAGATGGAACATTATCGATACGTTAGGGAGGCTGAGTTGGCTGGTGAGAGAGTCAGGTCGTTCTCCCTTCCTCTCTCTCTCTCTCTCTCTCGCTTACACATTCTCTTTCATTTTCTCCCTCCGACTAACCTTAGCTCCGAACCCCTTTTCAACTTTTTTTTTTCACTTATTCTTCTTTTTGCTGTCTGTGTACCACCAGTGAGGAAGAAGATTCGCTGCTGGAGGACTGCCGAGGCTCGATCTAGATAAGAATTTCATTTAGTTCACTCGGACTTTATTGCTTCCGGTATCTGACGACGCAACGTTCACGAGTAAGAACGAACGGGACGGTGAGATCGAGAGAAAGACCGAGGGCAAGAAGGCGAAGGCAAAAAGACGAGACTCATAGCGCGAGAAATCGAGAACGGACAAGAGGAAGAAAGACAAAAAGATCGCTGGAATGCAAATCGAAATTTGAGTATCTCAACGGACCTCGTTTGATTCAAAATCCAGAAAGAAAGAGAAAAAAAAACATACTACTCGTGCTAAATTCTCAATGTGGATCCATTTCCGAAATGAAAAACCCACATCGCATATAACCGACAAGCAGAAAGCCCTTATTTCTTGTATCTCTAGGTTTTCAGTCGTTTCTCAAGAGAGTACGAAAAACTTTACAAAGCATTTGAAAGGGATTTGATGTAACATGAGAATACATCCATTCGCCACGGAATCCAAATTTCAATTGTTTCTTTTTCCTTTTCATTGCTCCTTAACGTCATCATGAATTTAATGTCTTTGCATTAAGCCATGTAATAAAAAGACCAACCGTGTAGTTACAACGTCAGGACAAGACGTCAGAATGAGCAGATTGATCATCCCCCGATCAACCCTCAAAACTTCTCATTTTCTCCATCTTCCTTGCTGCATGCTCTTTTGTTATCGCTCCCAGAGAAAAGTAGAGATTCGAGTTTACACACACTAATACTCGCGAAACGAAGATCGTTTGTACTCATCAAAAGTTCTCACAATGAGCAAACTCAAACTGATGCTGGTTGATGCTTATATATGTGCCTCTTCGTTCATATACGTGGGTTAACACTCACGTACCTACATATGGTACACTCATTAATATTCATCAAGGCGAGGACCGAAAACTGCGCGGATTCCTCGTCTTCTTATACTCTCATCACGTTGGAGCTGGCAGAACGAAGCTCCATGCGCGGACCTCAACCGAGTTAATGCATCAAAGACCCTTCGTGCAATCTCCCTACATCCATAATAATAGAGCAAGATGATGAAATAAAGGCTTGTTATGTGAGCAATGAAAAATTGCATAAAATACATGAAAAACTCGCATTTCCGACGGTATTTTTCAACTTCACGAGCGACCAGATTCGAAGATCTTTTATCTCGACAAATGTACGTTTTCATTTCGATCTCCTGTACTATGAGAAATAATGGGATTTAGAATAGATATGTAGAATAACCCACACAGCAATCCGTTCGATTACATTCGAAGCTCGCCCTACGCTTTGGTTAGTTGAGAAGAAATAACTCAAAATTTCTACGAAACAACAATGAGAAATATGACTGGAATGTTAGAAATTTTCATCATTTTCACTCATCTTATAATTGCAAAGTTATATTTCAATGAAATTTCATTAAATACTGGAATTTGAATGAGATTTTCTGCTCGCATTCTTGCATTTGTGGAAACAAACAATATCTCTTAATCGGTTGATTGAATTACCGTTGGTCCAACGATTAATTCTTATATCATAATTGTAATATCGTTTTATTTTGATTCATTTACCAAAAATTTCATACGTAACCTGCAAAATTTTGTATCCTACACCTTCCAAGCCAGTTATGTTTATTTCTTTCAAACTTCCCGAAAATATTACGAGCGATAAATTGATGTTGTGGTTTTTTTTTTTATGCGCAATAAGATGGGAAAACTCCTTTAATTTTTTTTGGCTGATGCGGGAGGCCGAAAGTTGGAGGAATGGTGAGTTGTATTTTAGGTATAGGGCCACGCTCGATATCTCTTTATGGCTGTCTCGATACCGGCGCGTACTACTGCATATGCTGCTTCTCCCGTAACACGCTCCTAAAGTCTACGAGCTCGATTCCGTCTCGATATCCTCGATACATCTGGCTTCGTACTATACCATGGATATAATCTACCCGGTCTGCTTCATCCCCGATGTTCACCCACTCGCTTCGTCGTTAACTCTGTGAAAATCGTTCGCGAGATCGATTTTTATTGCCAGCTTCGAACACCCCCTCCCCCCTTCCCCGCCTACTATTACATCGCTGGAAAAGTTCACTTTGAACTCACCGGAGAAGTGCTCCTATAAAACGATGAATACGCTTCTATGTATTTTGTGTGGAAAAAAAAAAAAAAATCGAATTGACGATGTATGAAGAATTTATTGCATGTTTAAAAATTGCCGATGTATCCGCTAACTTCCAGGTACTCCGAAGATATTTCATGACCCGGTATGGAGCGTACACATGCTCTTTAAAAAAAGCCTTCGGATCGACACTTGAGAGAGTCGAGCAGTACTCGAACTGAGTATCTAACAGTTTTATTCACGTTTAAAAAATAATGTAAAACAACTTTGAAAGATACACATTTTTCTTTGAAATTAATTTATTTATTCTATCACGAATTAATAAAATTGCTCGAAATATTCGGTCGAGTACTCTCGAGTTGCATCAAATTTTCATCGGTTCATGGAAATTTCGAAAAAACATTCCAGGAAAAAGGAACTTTGAGCAACAGCGAGAATCATGAACAATTTATCTGCGTAATTAGCGATGCTGTTCCGGTTCGTGCAACGATTTCGTAAATAATTGAAATACCGTTCTTTCCACTCGGTTATTGCTAAAATTCGAAAGCTTTCGTGTTGTAAATAGAAGAAAAAAAAGAAAAGAATTTCGTGTATTCGATAAATCGCAGAAATGAGCTTGTTTCGTCGAATTGGATAAAAATAACTGAATGTGAATTGAATGGAAGATGAATTGAATTAAAAATAAAATGATTGATGTATGTAACGTAAAATAATAATTTAGATTCGCGAATGTTAAATTTTCATCAGTTATTTATAATACGGATGAAGTTATTAATTTACATGTGGATGAAGTATTATTCGCACTAATTTAGTAGAATTTGACTGGATTAATTTCGCTGGATAACAGAAATGAAAATGGTGAATTGATAATGACGTTGGGTCAATAATAAATATCAGATGGACGAGTAGATGAGCAAACAGAAAAATGTGGTGGATTTCATGCGGAACGAATATTTATCGATGGACTGCATATCAATATCGAAGGCCCAATGGTTGTAAGATTGGTTCAATATTTCGAAAAGCACCAGAGGAACCTGGGTGAGTCATATTCATCGTGTTTTTCGATTATAATCGTGGCTTCCACAATTAAAAGTCATTATTTAAATTACACCAGATGATTGACATACATCGGATGAAGAAGAAGAAGAAGACGAAGCGAACACTTTCGATGAAGGATCGAAATAAGGTCGAAATGTCAGAGATCGTGAAGCAATGACTATTCATGAAACTCTCCTGTAACACGTGGCAATCGATGAGCCTTAATAGTGCCAGTACAAGAGTAGCCACTTGGATGTGTTCTAACGGCCTATGGTCTTCGACCCTCTTCCATTTGAATTTCTCCGACGATTCTCGTATGTTTAGCTCTCGCGATCAGATCCATCCGCTAACCTCTTCGGTACTGAGGTCTCGTTAGTTACACGAAATGGTTGTTACGATCTCGCGTGCTCCAAATACTCCCGGAATACAAGGAGGAAGAAGGAATCCAACTGTTCCTGCATCATGCTCTCTTTCGTTCTCCACCTTTGCTGTTCATATACATCGGCGTAGCACGTACAGAGTGTCTTAAAAGCAATCGGCGATGACTCTTGAACTTCGATTAGCAACTGGACGTTTTTATCTTTTAAATAAAAGCCAACCCTGATGAAGTTATTAATTGTTTAATTATTATTGAGGCAGAGCAGACTAACCGGTGACGTGTGAAAACTGATCGATCTTCGGTGAACGGAACGTAGAACTATTTGTGAAATTCTCACGATATTTCGATCGATCGAACAACCCTTAAAAAGCTATCGGACCTTTCAACCCTGAAACGAATCTCCGATGAATGTTTTCTCGTTTCGTCTATCACTCGTTGAATGCCCTGTACAAGTATCCGAGTCTAAGAATTCCTCCGAAGTGGTAGCGTAACAACGGCGTACTTAAAGCAGCTTTCCATTCATCGATCGAATTCTACCAAGCCACGCATCCTGTGTACAAGAATTCCACGCGGTTTTGAGAGCTCTCCTTCCTCAGTTACGAATAACCTCTCGATTTTCTCCCTCTCCGATAGCACATTTCCGAGTGCGAGGAATAATTTACGCGGGAACAAGATCCTTCGTATAATCTCTCGCTGCGAGCTCCCTCTCTCATCGAGGTGAAAAGTCACGCGTTAGCTTCTTCGTGTTCCTCGTATATGATCTTGCCTCGTATTATTCTTTGGTATAACCATCAGACGTCCCGGAAGCTAGCTCCTAAATGTAAAACTCCAAGTTTTTACACGTTGCTGAAAAGAGGTAAATAAATTGTAGAATTTTGGTATTTATTGCAGCAAGAAATTATTGAATCAACGATGACGATTGAATCATTCGTAAATCCCCGAATAAGCCAATCATCGGTGAATGGCGATGGATATATCGAGCTTGTCACATTTTATAACTTTTATGCTCGAACAGCTTCTAAAATTGGTAAAATGTAAGGTAGCTGATAGGTCGCAAGGGTTTGTGCAAGTGGTTTTGATGTTTAGCTTTCGAACCGATCGATATCTAATCGAATCGTGATAACAGCGGCGTTAATCTACTCAGTGATTGTTTTAGTCATGCCCGTATATGAACTTCGAAACTATGGTCAGCAAGACCGGAACGTGGATGGGAAAATTGGAAAACTGGTAGTTGCGGATTATGTTTGATTCTCATTATCGAGCATAGTGTAGAGGCATTAATCGTCCAACGGTTATTCGCTCAGCCCGGAATAATTTTGTGACGATAACTGGTAAGCTGAGCAGAAATAAATTCAATTCAATTGTTGAAGAGTTGGATCATGAACGCCATACAAAAATTGTACTTGGCGCATTCGCTTATTGAAATTGAAATGACATTTCGGTGGGATTTAAATCGAAATGAGTAAAATTGAACAAAGTAAAATTGAAATGAATAAATTACAATTCTCTTCACATTTTTTTTCCCTCCAAATGGCTATATAATGAAATAAATTAGACGGAAGAATTTAAAATGGAACGATGTAATTAGGAACACACGTGATCAACGCTCTGCAGCCTGGCGAAGAACCTCGGCGCACTCGACGCTCATCACTCTGACGCATGCCTCAATGTTTCGAGGATTGCCCCCATAATCCTAGAGGTGGAGTCGAAGGACCTCGTTTCACTCGAGGAACAGAGGCTCGGAAGTGTGAACGATTCGTACGTCAACGGGGAGAACTAATTACGTTAACGGGAAATTAACGAGGAAGCACGTAGTGAGGTGGTGGCAGATTCGCGAGGGCTGCTGCCAGCTGGAGAACAACCCTCCAACCGTTCATTAGGAACACAAGCATGCTAAAATACTTGTCTGGATATATATCGATATAAATATATATAACGTTGGACGTGGATGTATATGGATATAAAAAACAGAGGTCGAATAAAAATTAAAAAAAAAAAGATATTTTTATTATGCAAATGAATGCAAAGCCATGGAAAAAATTCTACATTCCGGCTACAGCTTATTGAACATCCATTCGGAATGTTTGAATTTCGCGGAAAAAAACATATCCAGCAAAGTTTAAAAAAAAAAAAAAAAAAAAAAAAAAACTTCGACAGCCGAACGAAACGTACTGTAAAAATATGAATGCCGTTTGAATATTTAGCCGAGTTTGTGACGATGCTGATCGAGCAATTTTTCATTCTGTAAACTTAAAGAAAAAGACTCGTCAAATACACCAATGGAATTTGATTTTCATCAAATTTTTCTTGGAACTGTTGTTTGTTTGACGTATTGAAAAAGTAAAAATGAAGTTTATTGATGCCTCATGATCCTCGCGGCCTTTTTGCAAGATCAAACGACTGAAACTCGTCTGGTATTTGCCATTGACGTATAAAACTCGAAAATTTATGATAACTTCGTGAATAATATTGACGAAAAAGTGGATAAACCTGAACTCAAGATATCATCAATAAATGAAGGCATGAGAAATAGCAGTTAGATATGTATATTTCTCTTTCTCTCTTATTCCACGCTTTGCCAGCTCGGAATATTGCAGGAGAGCAATATCGATATTTTATAATGCATTAGCCGTTCTTATTCGAACCGGAAGCTCTGATCAGATAGATTCTCGATCGGCGGTGGGGTGCAAGCGCACGAGACCGGGACGGCTGTGGCACGGAGTTGATATATTTCGAAGCATAGCACACGGGAGGACGCTTTATGTCTATATTTCTACTTAGTTATACGATAGGCAGTACGTATAGTTTCCGGGTTGCTGTGGAATGTGAGGGGAAGGGGAAAAAGGGAAAAAGAGGAACGAGGGAAGGGGACAAGGGTAGCAGAGAAATAGAAACGAAGTACGAGGATTGTACAACACACTGGCACACGGCATAACCCAGTGAAACGATCCGCAGCTCTACAGAGGGTGCTGAGAAATGGCCCGTCTCGTAGAATACTCGGGTTATCCCGAAGCCATACGCTCCGATATATCAAATCTCGCTACGGCTAAAACCGACGTCGCAACTTTTGTCCAATAACGCCGAACCGATATACCTTAACGGAACTGTGTTTTCTCTCCGAGCCGAAGATCTGTAAGCCTCTTCTTCAATACCACGTGTGTGTGTGTGTGTCTGTATTTTCGTGTATTTTCACTTGTATATCCAGTTTCCATGTGCCTCACAAGTTTCGCCAAGAGGGATGAGCCAAGGATTTCAAGCCAGGACAACTATTTGTTCTACCCATGGATTACACGATCAGATAAATTTCGCAGTAACAAATCGACCCTCTCTGACACTAGTTCGATGGCTCGGAAAGCTCCGAGAGCTGCTGCTGCTTTTTTTTTTGCCTAAGGATATTCGTATAGGTGTTATGTGCCATTGAAGATTACAGAGCCTTGAGCGATGCCTAACTGTCTTGGATCATTAAACCCTCAGCGAGAGTGGACATGCCAATATGGTACATCCAGGAGATCATCCCTTAGGAGAGGTTAGGACCGTTCCTTTCCTAAACTTTTTTTATTCCAAAATACCTTCGGAATCCTTGATTCGCAAAAACAAACGAAAGATACACGCTGCGAAGTTCGTACATGTGGACGACTATTGGTCCGCAACACTTCTAATGGAGACCTACCTTGAGAGAGTTCCGGGGAGTTCCTTTTTTCCCCCAATGATATCCTATCATTTCCGGGTATTCCGGACGTCAGGAAATATGATATAGCTCAAAAGTACGTGAGAAAAATCGTTTAAGAAATAGTGTCACGTTTGAAACTGGGATGAATTGGAAGCTCGTGTATGTAGTATCAGACTCTCTAAGGGACTACTTCTTTTTCAACGAACCATTATACACTGGCTACCGAAAAATCACCGTCTGTTTCAGTAACATTCGTCTCTGGTCGCTCTTCAAACAAACAACAAAATACGATTCTCTGTCAAATTCTAAGAAAATATTATTCTCAGACGCATGTCATGATTGTAAACATCAATTTAACGATTTTTTTGTAAACTTGCGGTTTTTTATCACCAGTAACGATCACCAATTCCTGCGAATTGAGCTCGGGAGACAGAGACAACTAACGGCGAGGCCATCGCTCATTAATTATGTCCACCCCTAGCACTTTACCCTCCCAAATATCAGATCCTAGTCGCTGCAACGCGCCCGTATCATCATAAACCAGGTCGTAATAATCCCTAAACGGGCCAATCATAATCCCTTCCTTTAAGGGCAAGCTTATGATGAGGGTCTTAAGGAGAAAATTATACATGACGAGAAATATGCACCTATAAACTGTAAGATTCGTATCTTCTAAGGATACGTCTTATGAGAGATTTCACTGTACGTGAAAATGGCTGTTAAATTGTAATAGTTTCGACTTTAAGTCCTGTTTCGACCAAGTTTATCGTTCGTTTGACTCAGTTGAGATTTGTTTTGTTCTTCTAGAATATCATAACAGCATTTTCATCGAATTAACTTTATTTTTATTGGATACCAGTCCGGCTTTTCTAGTATTTCATTGCGTTAATATTGTACAAAAGAAAACAAGAAACATGCCCGTTTAGCCGAGATGATTCGATCGGACGTTTTTTTTTGTTGTTGGTGTCTTTTAGGATCGAACGAGAAACTCAACAACTATTTTATCAGCGAAAAAGTAATGGTTATGGCGTCCCGGTGGGTTTCGGCAACACGCCGGCGTATATACGATACTTGAAAAGCATTGAAGAGAAGAATACGAGGATCACGCCCCTTTAGCCTCGACTAAAGGGCGGTGGAGCCCGTTAAAACAATTCGCCATGAAGTTTTTCGAGGTCGAGGTGGAGCAACGTCGACAACTGTTGTTTCAACAACTCTCATTTTCTCTTTAACTCGCAGTCCGTTATTCAACCCTCATTCTACTTCACGCTCCTTTTCGTATATCCGAGAATCTTTGACCCACAGAACCGTACAAACTGTTCTATACATGTATAGAGATATAGATAGAATTTTTGGAAAGAAAATAATAATAATAAAAAAAAAAGAAAAATAAAATAAAATAAAACACGACAGTAGGAAAATGACGCACCGTCGGTAGGTCAATTTTACGAGTTTCCCTAAGATGCGGGACATCTGGCACCTTCGCAACCCGACTATGTCTCCTCTCTGACTTTTGTTTTATTCTCTCCAGCTTTTACATCACCGACCATTTGCTTTTACAACTTGCCACCCCCGTTGCGAAACGAAATCTCCAAAGTCACGTACTTGGCTCGCTAAAATCACGCAGCCGGAAATTCAACCCTTATACTCGAAGGCTCCGTCATCATAACGTGCTTCCACGTGCCACGATTTTTATTCCGGAATTGGAGAGGTGAAAAAAAAAAAAGTTCGTAGTCTTTTTGTGGCCAACGAAAATCACTGAACTTATACCTCGGTTATATGCTCCTCCAGCTGGTTTTCATGGCTTCCGTTTTAGTATGAATAATTATCCTGAAGACATTCTCTGAACTGAAATAAGAGAAAATATGTCGGTTTTTTTTTCAGTAATTATCTTCTGATTCAATTTCATGACGTCATTCTGAGAAATATCAATCAAAATATTTTTTTATTTCAACGCTTTTTCGCCGGACTTAAATCTCGTGAGAAAAAACAAGTAGTACGAGGACAGCACAAAGTTAAAAATCGTAGAGTTACAAGAAAAATGGATTATACGAAAATTTTCTCTGACACGAGTATGTGAACCAGCGAAGAAGCATTTCTGTCCACTTCCCTTTACCGCAGTATTTTCCACTCATCGTTCTTTGCCATTTTCTTCACTGTTATTCTACGAGCTGCAAAGCTCTATTCACGCAGTCCGTAATCCATAGAAAACAAGAGCCTTGGATAGTTTTAAAATACGGTAAGATTATTTGTTCTCTGAAGCATCGCTCGTACCACTCAAACTCTTTCGTTTTTATCGAGGCCTGCTGCTTCTCTTTGCTGGGTTTTGAAAATTCGTCAATTCGATCTGATTTTTCATCGATTATTTTCTTTGACAAGCCTCGAAGATCTGCTATGACATCGATATTCATATCGATTCCTGATAAAAGGTTTTCCACACATTTTTCTATTTCTCTCGCATAAGTACTCATCAATGACTTGTCGTTGGATGATGGATAATCATCAAACGTCTTGTTGGGCTATTTAGGAAGTAAAAACATCAATAAATAACAGTTGGAACTGAGTGTTCAGTTATGTCGTTCAACTGACTTTTATTACTGATATAATTTTGCAAGCCAGTCGTACCATTCGACGACACCGAGCAATGGCTTTTTCGACTTCATCCAAAATGGGATCTCCTTCGTTGGCAATTCTCATCAGTAGGTCCAAGGTCAAAACTTCGTTATTATTTTGTACCATAGACTTTTGAGTTTTTTTCTCGTTCGTTACACCTTTACCAAACGGAAAAATCCAATCGTATGGATCGGCATAAGTGCTTCGTAATAAATCAACTCGCTCTGGATTCCTTTCGACGATCGGTTTAATCTGTGGGACATAAAATTCAATCATATTCAATGTCATCGTGAGTTTCTTCTTTCAAGTTCTCCATCGTACGATAAAGCCTGCCTTTAGAAGCCATTTTTTAGAGAAATCGATCGGTTCAAGGGGATTTAAAAACAATCGATATCCCGGCAGGCCATCTGTCGACACGGGGATGAAAATTGATTCAGATTTTTCCGTCCAATTGATTCTGCCTGGGTAGTGATCTCGTTGACACTTGTCCAAATACTCAAAACCTGTGAGGTCTCTATTGACCGCGAAAAATCTGTGGGCTTTTTTCAACGGATTCGAAGATGAGTGATCGTCACGAATGGTGGTACCATCAACTTTGACCTCGAAAATTTTTCCCCGCGAGTCAGTAGTGATGAGCAATGTATCACTGTTTCCCATTGCTTCGTCATCAAGTATTGTTTCTCGTAAATTATAAATGGACACGCTACGACCATGTGTGCACATTTCCGACGAAAATGTTAATTTATCATCTCGAATCGAAAGTTCAGTGGCCTGACCCACCCGAATATCGAAGAAGGCCTCTCTCGTTATTTCGATCTCAACTTCATCAGGCATCGACAACTGGCAACTATTTTTTATCGGTTCGTAAACGACTGTTGCGTAACACTCGTGCTCGATGCGACAAGTAAGTAGAACCGATACGAAACCCTCCGACAATAACATCTCAACTCTGTCATCAGGGTTAGTTGGCCTATGAAATTCAGATCGATACGAATCCGTCCGAGTCACGTTGCTCAAACCCGATGAAATTGCTTCGTCGTTTTGTCGTTGGATCAAATTGACGTCTGGGTCACTACCGAAGAATCTCGTGAACTCATCGTCACTCCAGTCACATAACAATGGCTCCTCCTCGATCATATAGCCGGTAATGATTTGAGTACCATCTGTCGATACCAAACGTGCCGTAGAAGTATAAGCGTATAAGACACGTATTCGTTCTCGAATCATACAATCTTCAATCGTAGGCATGCAATCAAGAAATTTCGTTGATGATTTCATGTACAATAATAAATCTCAACGACGTTTGAAGATCGAACGATGCTGTCAAGTGTTTGACTGATAAAATTCTTGTTTTCATTTGATTTATTTTTATTTTCGGTTTCTTACGTAGTGGAGTATGAAATAAATGATTGACTCGAAGAACTATTCAAACTGTTCGCAATTTGATATTTTCTTAGTACTTTGCAAATAGTGATCTGTAATTCTGTGACGTGTATGTACTTAATCAATTTGAGTGTGTTTAGTTACTAACCCGGAAAAGAGACGAGCAGTTCGCCTCTCGAATTCAATACAGACCGCGTACCATCGTCGCGTCGCGTAAACTTCTCGCAAGTCTCAACGTCCGTACTCGTTCTCACGAGAGATCTATCGTATACACGGGAAACCTCATCGTTCTCGACTTCGTAGCGGCGGCCGTCGTGCTCCAATGCGATGTACCGAGTTATCTTGACTCTCGCAGCATCTTCCTTCGGCGAGTAAATTTCTCCCTGAATCAAGAAGTTCGAGTACTATTCCTTGGTAAATAAGGACCATCAAAATGACAAATTAATCTGCATAATAACCTGGTTCATTAATTTCTAATAATTATTATTTGGAAACGCTAACACTTATCATCGGATTCCAGTCCTTGAAAATGTTTAATTATTGAAAAAGTAACTGGCAACTGGAATCATGACAAATGGCTGATGCATCGACGAGTGCTTTATCGAAAATTTATGTTAATTATATTAAAATATAAATAATTAGACTCAACGAAGCTGGGCTCGACCGATGACTCGTCGTTCAAACGTTTTCGAGTACGTTCAGCTTCCACATCTCTTCCAATCGATTTTCCCGCGCTAGAAGATTTACGTTTTCCTCTCGTTGTCATTGAATACTTTTTCTTAGGACTTTTCAAAAACTCTTCTATAACTCGAGTTTCTCATGTATTTAACTTGCCTGATATAATGATGATGTATCAAAGGATATATCGCTACGGCATAAGACGGCGTACCTTTGCTAACGTTGGCATTGCTTCTAGAGGCAAACTCTCCCGAGAACTTGTCGTACTCGAAGCATCGAACTATTGTGCTATTCGGACGCAGCACTTCGATCTCATTGTCACCGAGAAACTTGAGAACAGTGCCGTTTCTCAAGAACTTGCGGTAACTCTCTCCTGACACGTTCTCGCACTCTGAACCTTTTGAAACGTATCTCTGCTGAATGTAGAAAGGATTCTCGAAACTGTCGCCTCTTACGATCTTCGCTAATAAACCGGACGGCCAAGAAACCTCGAATTCGAAAGCAATACTGCTTTGCCCCTTCTCGAGATTTGCGCTTTCTGTACAAACAATTCTCGAGTCAACTCTGTACAGTTAATTTCCATTTCACGTTAGAATTTATAGAAAGTTTGTGAATATCACAAACATTTGTGTTATCTTTCGAAAGATAGTGCCTCAGAAGGTCTGTTGGAGACTACAAACAATGCGAGTAATTATGGATGAAAAATTTGAGTAAAAATTCAAATTATTTCGTGTCTTGGATGAAGCATCGGTATAAAATGTTGAATCGATAACGTACCGTCGACTCGAGAGACCCGAGAAAAGGCCATAACGATTCCATTTTTCGTCATCAAGTGAAAAGCCTGATTCTGATTTTCCTGACGACCTATTGGACGTTGTACTTTTAGAAAAGAGCCTTGAAGATTTATACCGATTGCGAGAAATCTTTTTTCATAGAGCCATTCATCAAGATCGACCTTGACCAAAGTGCCATCTGGAGAGGCAAATGTTTCACTGCCGGTTGTAAGATGAACCCTGAACGTTCCTATGTCATAACCTAGAAATTTGTAAGGTTCGTCGTCTCCTGCACATCTCAATGACGGCATTTTTCGCACTTTCATCGAATCACCATGGATATCCGGAGTTTTCACACTAGTCAGACTTTTTTCGCTCGAATTTTTTTTTTCCGATGACTTGTTCTTCTTCGTTTTATCATCAATAATACTTTTGACGGTTTGACGACTATCAATCTTTTTCGAATGTATGTCTATCTCGGTCGATGCTTTTGGATCTGTGTTTTTTCGTCTAGCCTGTCCTTTCAAGGAGTTGGGCAGTATAAAATCATCATCGTTAAAGGTCGTTACACCCGGAATACCAATGTCACTGTGTTGACTCAATTTTCTCGTCAATTCACCAGCACTCATTGACCTTTTTCCGGATCTAAACTTTTCAACATCACGAATAAAGTCCTTCTCTTCGTGAATAACATATTCGGAAAAGTTTCTAAGGCAAACAGGCGTTACCATTTTCAAAGTTCGTAGAGGGCAAGGATAGTCGTAAAAAAGGAGCCGTTCTTCTTCATTTTGTTTGGCTTCGGATGATTTCCGTGGTTTGTCAACGTGACCGAAGCACAGTAGCATCGAGTCCGTGATCTCGGAGTACTCGGAGTAAAACCTTTGATATTCTTGGAAGCATTCGTGAACCGCCTGTAGTAAAGTCCTGGAAGATAGGAGACGAACGTCGATAAACTTCTCGAGATACGAACTGTCTTCTCTCGTTTTCCCAACTTTTTCACTCCCCGTTTCCGTGAAAAGGTCCAGATCAGCCAGCATTTTATGGCTATTCTTTGGAGCATCCAACATTTCTTGGAATCCGAGGATGTCACCTTGAGCCACGTGATAATCGATTATACTATCGCTTTTCGATGTGAGTAAATTGGAAATCAGATCACCACCGGATGCTAGAGTTCGATCGGTTCGAATGTCTCTCGATGTCAGTGGGAATTGGTCGGAACGAGTGGCGAGCGGAAAAACTTCTTTATTTTTTTTTATCACGCCCTCCCGATCTTCGTGGCAGATAAAAGTTCGATTAAATCGATCATGAATCATTTCGTCGAAGAATCGAAGGTGAAGGTAGTGAATTAGTTTCTTAGAATCAACCGTATAACTGAAACACTGCGCGATCTTTTTCATACAATTTTCATATTTTTTTTTCGCATCTTCCGTAAGCGTATCATGATTCTTCCATAAATCAATGATTTTTCCGTTTCGAAAACTTCTTTCAGCGAATTCAGCTAATGATGTAGGTACAGGCTTAACCAGCTCAATGATATCGTGACTGAGCGGAACGTGATAAGTCTTCGACTCGAGGAAATCACGTTCGAGAATGACTCTTCGATTTACTTCTGAAGATGAAAGGAGCTTTTTTGGAATAACTCGAGTGAGAAGATTCGGTTCTCGAATGTAGGTCCTTTGATTGTTCTCGTAATCTCCGGGATTATTATCAACTGTCAATGAGCTCCTATCGTCGTTCTTATTTTCTGATAGTTCTCTGCGTAATGATTCTTCATGGAATCCTGAAATTTCGTTGCCATCTGAAACGCTCTCATCCAGAAACTTTTCATTTGGAATAGTAGCTTCAACTTGGGAAATCATGGCTTGGAGTATAACGCTTACAAAAGAACATTCTGCAGGAATTGCGTTCATTATTCTCATGTAGATTTTCGAATCTCCGGGTGGTTCTAGAGGAATGTGCAAAAGCTTCATGCTTCTGAGGTATTCGGCATGGAGGCTCTGAAGATCGTAAAGATCGTAAACAATATAAGAGACCCGGTCGTACAAATCTTTTTTATATTTTTCAATCTCTTCGTGGTCATCGTAGGACGGTACTTTTGGTGGACAAAAGTTTCGAATCATGACACTGGAATAAATCTCTATGGTTTCACGACGATTCAAGGCCATTTCGAAAGTTTCCCAAAATCGAGCAAGCTCACTTTCCGTTAACTTCCCGAAGACGCTTTCTCTGCTTTCAACAACTTTGTCAATTTCTTCTACATTTTTTTCAGAACTCTCATCGGTGTCATGAATATCCGGATTTTTAATCTTCAGAACGCAGATCAAAGGGAGACCAGCTTTCATAAGCTCCAATGGAAAATTTGGATCGCGAAAACCCGTCAGAATGATGAACAGATGAGGACCATCTTCCGGTGAGTCGTCAATGTAAAATTTGTTCTTTTCAACTTCGCCACGTTTTCGTAAATTGGTGTTTGATTTTTGTGTTACCGAAACGTCGAAACCTTGATCAGGATCTTTTGTTTTAGCTGATTTCATCGAACGCTGCGATTCTACATTAGTGGCAGAGAGCAAAGCTCGTATACTTCGATCTATCTCATGCTCGATATCTGTTTCTCTTTGGGCTCTGAGCAGCGTTTCCATTTTCGCTCGATAAACGAGATACTTTACGAGTCTGGCCACGAGCCAAGCTTCCAAATTTTCACCTCTAGCGATGAGCCTGCTCGCTTGATGAAATACTCCCTGTGCAACTGGACACTTGTTCTCGTCAATTTTCGACAAACTTTTCACGCTGCTCATCAGCTTTTTCAGTGTCAGTACATGAATCGCTCTTCTGTTACCATTTTCCGAAGCCTTCTCAAAGAGTTCGATTAATCTGGCTTGTGATGGCGCAGTTTCGACAATCATTGTCATCGTGCACCACCAATGATCGTCGTTTATCGTTATCTCTTCCAGGGCCTCTACCCATGAATTCGACGTCTTACTTTGCTTAGCGGAAGTTGACTGCTTTTTCTTGGTGCTCATTTTCGTGAGCTCATTAATTTTCGAACCTATTTCACAAAGATTAACTTTTAACCTGTTGAAATCGTTTCCATATTATCCAAGGAATCAAGAATAATGACAGTTATGAAACAAGTGATCGCACATATTGACGAGTCAGTTGTTTTCTTGAAAATAATAATAAGAAATACTTAACCCGTGTCTGCTATTCTAGATTTTTCAAATTTATTAATATCTGAAATGTCTGAATCGAAAATTAGCAAGTAATGAAGCACAGATGGTTCTGTGGATAATGGAACGTAAAGAAATCAGTTGTTCAATGGATAAAGATTCTTTGCTTGAAATGATGGTAAGATCTGTGAAATGAAGGAGAACAATGTGGCGTCAGGAAAGGAAGTAATACGATCAAGTGTACTATCACACTGTCCGTCCTACATTTGCCTTTCCATGGAGACTCTGATGACACCTGAGGCAAGGAGCTGAGAACTGGATCTCAAGAGAGCATCATATAGCTATATGTATCTCTCACCTACAGTCAATTCTAAAGTCGTGAGGTGTGCATTTCATTCCATTGAATAGATAGAAGCTCGTCTTCGTGTACGGAGGACAGAAACCTACCTCACACCGGTTGAAATGAAAACCGAAGTGGGTTAACCCGACTCCTGGGTAAAGCGAGTTCTTGCAGCTCAGGGATAGTGCGGAAATAAGAAAAAAATGTTGCTCGTGTTTGTTTGTACATGGGATTCAGAGAGAAGGAAATAGAGAGAGAGAGAGGGACAGAGCAAAAGAGAAATAAGATTGCTTCAAAGTGAAATTTGCAAGGAATCCAACTGAGCACGTTCTGTGATGTAGATTCTATAACAAAGCGACACTAGCTTCATTTTTCGGAACTTGGCACCATGAGGTTGATATCAAATCTATCTTTTTTTACTCTCTTCGCAGTTGATTGAAACTAATATTTCTAAAGTTGATTGAAACATCACTGTCGGAACGTTTCTCGAACGATTTCAACCAATTATTTTTTTTCTTGTTTACCGAAACTTTCAACGAAACACTTTCTTTACCATCAACAATTTATCAAGTGCTCGCGCAAGGTCCCAAGAGAACTCTTCACCTTTGGCTTGTATAATATGTGGGTAAATAGTCAATTTTTCATCCTTGTTTTTTTTTTCTGCAGACTCACACGCGTATCTTCCATCAACATCCGGTCCCGCGAGGCACCCTTTTTTGTTACTATAAAGGATTCGTCGAGGTTCAGATATCCTCGGTGAGGGAGTGTGGTTGGAAATTGCGAAAAACATAGAAGCCAGCAGGAGATACGTACGCGAAAGTTTAATTTATGCGAGACCTTAAAATCTCGAACAGCGTTGGAAGCAGGCTATGTAACCCTAAGGCAGAGGGAAATAAAAAATAAAAAATGAGTATGAGAGAAAGAGAAAAGGTAGTCAGAGGGATGGAAACTATAAAAAGAGAAGAAGAAAGATTGTTGAGTTTGTATATACCTATATAAAAAGGTAAAGACCACAACGGTGTAGAATTAGCTCATTTCTCGAGCTGGAAAGCAGAAAAAGATGCGAAAAGAGCTCGTACAGTGATAGTGGACACTGCGGAGAGACGCTCCGAGGATTGGACGATTCGTGGAAAACTTTTTCCGAAAAAAGAAAGAGCAACGCTTCTTTTGTTTTTTGTACAAATGCGCCCCCTTGTCATCGCAAAGTTTAAATTCTCCCGAAAGAAAAATATATGTATGCGCGTGTGTACGCGTGTGTGTCTGTATTTATGACGGGATGATTTTTTGTTGGGCCAGTCGAGAATCACGAAACAACGTATTCGCCTTGCATGGAAATCATCATTTTTTTGCATACCAGCTATGATTCGTGATGTGTACACATTTTTACGACAAAGCAATCTATTCTGGGTATACAGGGGTGGGGGGGAGGGGGGGGGGGGAGTAGTGTAGGAATATTTTTTTTCTCAGCTTTCTCGCTTTTGTACCAAAGAGGAAGTTATGGAGCAGAAATGAAGACACAGAGACAGTGAGCAGGGAAAGAGGGGAAAAAGGGTTCAAACGGAAACTCTCTCGCTGGTGTGAGGTTCCCAGTCAGCCCGTAATGGAAAACGTATTACCCACCAAGAGTCGTAAGTTTCGTGGACTACGGTGGAGGATTTTAGAGAGAGGGGTTGGTGGACCAGGGCCTGCCTGACATTATAACGCGGATGTGCAGCCTGTACTTAACGACGAAACTCCGGGAAAACTGTAATTTTCGAGAGAAAAAAAACGAGGGGAGATAAAAAAAAAATGTTGAAAAAAAAGAAATAGTGACCGGTGAGAGGTGCACGAGAGATGGAGGGCGAATGAGTCGAGATACGCCCGTGGTACGCTTCCGTTCTCCTAGGGCAAAGACCGAGTGAGAGCGAAAGGAGACAGATGAGGGTGAACAGAGTCTGGTATGTGCGAGGCGTCGGGTTTCGTGGATTCACGTCTAACGCCTTCGTACCTATTTGTGTGCGCGTATATGTCCGTGTTCGCGTATAAAATATGGTCGGACCGAAAAGTTAGTAAAACAGAATAACAAAAAAATTATTTTGCACCCGTCTGAGAGAGCCAACGGGAATGCAGAGAGAGAGCGAGAGAGAAACAGAAAAAGTGGGAGCTACTCTCAGTTTTTTTTTCTTTTAATTCCATGCGGAGGCACATTCACATGACTATAACTTTGTGAATCAGGAAATGAAAATGGTAGTTTCGGTGTGAGGAAAAATTCTCTGGCAATGAAAAAAAAAAAAGAACTTTTTTTTTGAAACAATGACAGAATCGTTGATGGGGAGTTTATTTTAAAAATCGATTCGTGTGATTACTCTCGATTTTCGTTCCCTGTTCTAAAAAAATTTTTATTTTTCAATAAAAATCATTATATTTTCTGACAATAATAGAATGCGGTGACGTAATACGAATTTATAAAAGCACAAAATTCACTTTGCCAGCTGAGAGAGTCGAGATAATTCGTCAGTTGAGCAACATATTTCAAAAAAAAATTTCGATTTTATAATTATTAAGGATAAAATATAATCACTTAGTCTGTCCTACCCACGAGCACTGAAAATTTCTACTGAAAATTAAGGTCGTAATTCATACAGAGTTGAAAAAGTTCTGAGAAAAATTCTATGCCGGTTTGATAATACTCAAAATTTATGGCAGCTAACGTATTATTTTTTGTTTGTTTTTTTCTTCTTTTTTTTTTTCAAACTTTTCAACATCCAAAATCTGAGCTGTCACGAAAAATTTTCCTGAAAGCGAGAGATAACAGAAACCATTTTAACATGGCACGGAAGTGGAAACTCGTTTTTCCACTTTGGTGGCATATTAAAGCTCGATTATTCAAGTTAGTCCTGAAGTTGAATCCGTTCAATCTCGAACACGAGAGTCACACACATCGCGTAAACATTTTAACGCGGAATTGATTCAGTGAGAATTTGAAAAATTTCGAATTCAAATAATCTTTTATGGCAGAAAAAAGTAGTAAAAAATGCATTAGCAATGTAAAACTTGAATTAGCTATCTCCTGAATAGCATTTTCGAATTACCATCCAGCTTAAAGAGATTGTGGAGGTGGAGAGAGTGAAGACTTGTAATCAACGACTCGGATAGTAACCAAAATTACCAGATTATCCACAAAGATTGAATACAAAAATAATTTTTTATGACACAGGCTTGCACATAAATGTTCGGAATGTTACAAAAGTGGCTGGCCTTCAGGTGAAATTGGGATGACAATCGTTTTTACAAAGAATTTGAATACTCAACAATTCTATTTTTTTTTTTCTTTAACTCAAACATTTTACCTCTATAATATAAAAAAAAAACGAAATATCATTTTCTTTAAATGTATTTCTTGTGCTCAAGAACTCGGCCCCAATGTTTGAATTAGTTTCATATTTTAGTGTCTGACCGTCACAAGCATCCCTTGAGAATTCTTTACTTAGTTTGAATTTATTTTTGTACCTTTGACCTGACGAGATTGTATTTTCTTTGAAGAATCCCTGGTGGCGTGAAAACCGAGTCACTTAAAGAGACGAGCTTTTGCAAGACGAGTCTATCACCGGAAAACTCTTTGACAATTTCAACGAAGCGATTTTCTCTATTGGAATGAAAATATATATGAGCTGAAATCAATTTACCTCATCGTCCGGGGTCAGAAGATCTATTACATGTTATCTTTCATAAGGACTATGATATATCTGACAGATTTTTGTTATTATTTCTGAGGATGAAAAAAAGAATAAAGAATTAAAAAAAAAAATTTTTTAAAGAAAATGAAAGAAGAATAGCTGAGAATACGCAATTTCAGAAAAAAACATAAAAATTGTGATAAGACAGTTAATTGGTTTTTTCAAATTTTTTCTTACTGACCAAAAGTCACTCGGAAGAAGCGTGATAAGAATAAAAATGAAATGTTGTTAATTTAATATGCACATGTATTTGATTTTACGTGTTTTCATAATTGTTATTTGCAATCAGCAATAAATGGCAACTTGAACGTCTATAAATAGTAAAAGGCAACTCGACAGTCTAGAAATAGTACCTTCATGGTCACGAATAGCAAAAGGTCGTGTCATGGAAGTATTTGCAATTTTGTCACATATTGGGTCTTAAAAATTTTTTTGATCCGTCATGGATGGGCTGCTTATAGAGGACATCGATTCGACCAGCATCCGCACTCGTTCGTACTCATCTAACTAGCCAATTTATCGTATACGTTGCAAGTAAAATGATATGAAAATTCTAGAAATTTATGCAGTGTTTTTGATGTTTTATTCTCAATAAAAAAAATATGTCGCAACGAATTTCAATGATCTCGCAAAATTTAAGGAGTTTCGAAACAATTGGTAAAATGCTACCAGCCACTTCAAATTCTTTGACACATACCAGATGTGCTTACGTCGTTTTTGTGAAAATCAATATTAAAAAAAAAGAAACACTTCTTAACAGGGTGAGATGCCTACCGTCACTGGAGCTTGGGTCAACGAGCTTTACGAATGGGATTGTGCGAAAAAGTTTTGAAAACTGATTGAAAAATTGTGAAACCACTGAGTATACTGTTGCAATTCCGGGGTCCAAAAATTGAATAATTCGTCTGTAGCGTTTATCAATTATTCACTTATTCGTCAACGAAAACGGTAAGTTTTCCTCGCATCGACCGAATGTACATTTAACCATATCATATCCTTGTATAATGTCCCCTGCAACAATCGGAGAAGTACGAATTTCAGATTAAAACATTTATTATTTGCATTTCACACTGATTGCAATAACTGAATTGTTCATATAATCTACTTATTTAGTCGTATTTCTCCTTCGAAGATCCTGTACACATGCAACAAGGACTTCAGACTTAGTTGCATCGATTCTGAGACTGGATAATGGTTTTTTTTGTTTTTTTTTTTTAATTTTTTAACATAGTTTTTTTATTGATTAAAAAATGTTTTGAAAAAACATAAAAACTCCCGACTGAAAAACTCTTTCACTCAAAGAAAACAGTATTAAACTTTAAAAAGTCTGAAATAAAAAGATTTTTTAAGTTTTTTCAAGTTTTTAAGCTTTTTAAAGTTTAATACTATTTTCTTTAAGTGAAAGAGTTTTTCAGTCGGGAATTTTTATGTTTTTTCAAAACATTTTTTTATTTCACACTTTTTTAAGTTCATAATTTTTCATTTATTTTTTTTAATTATTATCACATTAGGTAAGAATTATAACACGAAAAAAAATATATATATGCATGTATATAGACGAACTGCATGGACAGACGCGCGTCGGTTCGGATTGAAATTAGCAGCGCACAACGGTGTGAAGTTCGCGATAGTCGAGCATGACCTTATAAGGTCCCCTTTCGATATGGCAAAATGCGTTTGAATGTGAATATTAATGATTCTTAATTATTTCAGCGAGTTTGCAATAGAATTGAACAAACTATGTCTAAGAACACTGTCTGTCACACATGGAAAGTATATGCAAAAATTGGTCAAGACAGTTGTCATTGTTTCGGAGAAAAGTAGTGACAAAGAAATAGCCCCAATCAGCTGATCGCAGTGAAACGCATAACTCCCGTCTTCTTGCCCTGTGGGCAGTCGGGAGTTAAAAACCACTGATTCCAATCTGAATGGATAACCAGACGGTGTTCATTCCAGCAACCCATAAAACCCAGTTTAAAGGTTTCAAAATATGTTCCTTCCATGCGATTATTATTATTACAAATTCACTAGATTTTATAGCCCAAGTTTTGTTTTGTTTATTGATTTTTCATCCAACAGTTCATTGTGGTTGAGATAATTTTTTCATCAACGTAGGTATCTGATATTTGAATTTTCTTTCAGTGTAAAAAAAAAAAAATGGATGATTATTTTGGATGAGATTTATTTCTTATGCTTGAGAACTCGTCCTCCATGGTTAAATCAGTTTTAAATTTTAGTGTGTGACCGTCACAAGGATCTCTCGAGGATTCTTTACTTGGCTCGAACTTGTTTGTATACCTTTGACCTGACGAAATTGTATTTTCTTTGAAGACCCCTGGTGACGTGAAAATCGACTTCCTCAAAGAGTACGTCTTTTGCAAGACGAGTCTCTGTCACCGGAAAACTCTTTGATGATTTCAACGAAGCTTTTCCCATACTGGAATGGCAGTGTACATGAGCTGAAATCAATTTGACTGCATTGTCTTGGAGTTGAAAGATTGTTTGATAATTTACATTTTCTTGGCATTAAAGCTCGCGGGGAACAATGTTACTTTTATCAGTTTGGAAATTTATTTACAGAATAATAATTTCATTGCATAGAGTGAAATCACGTCTGAAAATACTTATTTTTGGTTATCAAGGCAGACAAATATTCTGATTACTTATTCCCTGGCTACGACGAACACGAGTAGTCAAAATATACTCAGAAAACTTACAAATGAACAAGCCAAAGGATAACATCGATGCTCGTGCTATAAAACAGATCCATGAAAATTTGATAATGAGAAGGTCACACCGTTTCTTCGAACACAGCCGACTAATCTGTAACATGAAAATCGAAATAGCTGATAAAAAAAGCTTCAGGTAAAATGGTAAGCGATCTATTATGTATTTTTTGAGTGTCGTATCGAATAGATGCATATGAAGAAGTAAGGTGACGCGAGCGTTGATAAAAACAAAACTGTAAAAGCACACGTGTTTCTTTTTCCAATATTTCAATCACCAAACCATTCGATTCTGTACACATAACACCATTTTTTATCGTTCATTTATGTTAGTTTAGAAAGTAATTTTGTTTAACGATAAAAAGAGAAAATTTAACACTAGTTTTTATATTGAATTTCGCTAGAAAGTAACCGTAATATACTTAAACGTAAGGACACGCCAGTGAAATATATTTTTTCATGAGCTAAAGGTTTTTTCCAACTCACATAACGTTAACTTCCAGATACTTGACGTTATTTTCACAATTCTTGCAGGATCATAATAATATAGAGTTGAACGTATGTACCTAATGTATTTGTAAAATTAACAGGGATCAATAAGAAAAAAATCAAATTACTCATTTCTTCAATCTGACATCGCTCAAAGGTAATATAATGAATGAAATGAATCCATAATACTAATTTGAATTTATGCTCATACTCTCTATTGTTAAGGAAAGTTTCTTATCTTTAACTTTGGTCCAGTTTTCCAAGGCATGCCCTTACCAGCAGGAATCTGGTTGAAGATATGCTCGTGCAAATTGAAGGGTCAAGTAACACCTGTCTGCCAAAGTTTTAAATTCACGTAAATTCGAAATGATCTCCTGATCACAAACGAAAATAAAATAGAAAAATTTTGTCGCCATTACTCTATTACGTCTCCCACCACCAAGTTATCCTGGCGTAAAATACTTGGAGTGGATTTCGTACTGTGCAGCATGATAGAGTATATTGCGAGGCTCATTCAAAATTTTACTATAAATAGCGATTCAGTCATCATGACTTCGACACTTTTGCTAGGAAACTTTTTAAAGATGTGAAACAATGTGCGGTAAAATTTCATTTGCATGACATGAACTAAGAACTGTTATTGCCAATATTTTACTCGTTATCAAAATTCACTAGAAACTCCGATAAAGTTATCCTTTTCAAACCGTAAATTCATCGTCCCCAAGGTGACTGCAATTGAAATTTTGATTCTCTCCACAGGCACTTCAGTGTTTTTGTTATAGATAATTAATGATAACTGAGAGTATCCACTGGTTCTATGAATATGTGAAGAAATGGTATCTACTGAAATCAGCAGACAGATAAATAAACCGATGCCTTTGGATTAGCATGAGGCAGCTGTTGTCAGAAAGCTTTAAAAGAGTCGATCTCATATGTATACGAGCTAGAAGTTTCTTGCAACGAGTACAATGGTGATTTTTTCATCGGTAGCGATAGTCCTTGCTAGTTTAATCCAGCAATTCGGGGCTAATGAAATAACAGCTGTTATTGACACTACCACTGGGCCAGTGCAAGGTGAAATACAGACGTCTGTCTATGAAACTAAATATGCCTCTTTCAAAGGCATCAGATATGCCGAGCCAGCACTCGGTTATATGAGATTCAAGGTAGGTTTCAAAGTAAATAAAACAGCATGATTGGTATCCAGAAAAAGGGGATCATTGAATTTGAATTACGTCGTTAAATAGTCTTTTGAAAAATAAAATCCTACAAATAGTTTTAAGAAATAGTTCACGATCGACATGAGAAAAAAGATAAACAAATTCGAATCGCATCGATTATAATTCTCTCCCAGTAAAATACAACATATTTGAGTGAATTCATTGATTGTTTGAAAGCCTCCGGTCCCCATAAAGCCGTGGAGTGAAGTACTAAATGCTACTGTCGATAGGAGCGAGTGCCCTCAATTCAACTTGACCACTCTCAAAGTGTATGGCTCTGAAGATTGTCTGTTTCTCAATGTCTACACTCCAGTGGTAAATAATTGAACATAATAATTTATAATAAAAAAAAATTTCCTGAAAATCGAGTCGATTGTATCATCTGGGTGTTCTTTTTCTCTTGCAGACAAATCTAAGTCGAACTCCTACGGACCTGAAAGCCGTTATGGTATGGATTTATGGTGGTTCTTTTGTGAGTGGATCTTCAGCAACAAAATTTAATCGTCCGGACTTTTTGATCGAGAGAGACGTTGTTGTGGTTACATTAAATTATCGTCTCGGAGCTCTTGGTAACGTACTTTATAATGTTATTACTGCGGCCTTTAATGGCATCACTAGTGTCACAATTGTAATAGTGAAGATAAAGAGCATTCCATAAAAATAATTTCTCAATAAAATTTATCAGAAATGTAGTTTTCATTTTTCTTTCAGACCAGTTTAATCATTTCTAAGATTTCTGCAGTTTTATGCAAAAAAGAAACAACAATTTTCAAATTGTAGGATAGAACCATGTCGTTATTCCATATTTTTAATGGAAAAACATTACAATTTTTTTTCCATTAGTGAAATCATTAATTTGATCTATTCCTTTTTTCATTTATATATGTTCGATAATATTTTTCAATCATATTTGCGAATACTCGACTGATCGTGAAAACGATTATTCATTCGTCGAAATTCTACTGTACTCGAGTGACAAATAATGAAATCTTGAATTACAAATAAAATAAACTACTAGAAAAATTGATGAGTTTATAAATTATAAGGTTTTTTGAACCTGGGTCATCGAAACGCGACCGGCAATGCGGGCCTCAAGGATCAGAGCCTCGCTCTCAAATGGGTACAGAAGAACATAGAAAAATTTGGTGGTAATCGAAAAAACGTTACGATCTTCGGTCAAAGTGCTGGAGCGGTGTCAGTAGGTTTTCATGTGCTGTCAGAAAAATCGTCAGGTGCGAATTTTCATATTTTCCCACGAGGATCACAGAAATCCTTGAACATCATGTTTTCACATAGTTGATCGTTTAAATGTTGCGAAACGCAGGACTTTTCCATGGAGCAATATCGATGAGTGGAACGCCTTTAGTTCCTTGGGGATTTACCAAACGAGAAGATGCCATTGAACGAGGCGAGACACTGGCAAGGCTGCTAGGAGCTTTACCATGGACCAAGAATCATTATCTCAAGACTCTTTACTCAGCTCCGGTGTCAAAACTCGTTGAACTTGCACTTGTCGTAAATCCGGTTAGTTATTTATTAGTCTTAGAAAATTAACGTTCGACAGTTTTATTAACACACGTTGTTAGGGCTTCGAGACTGATACTGAACTTCCTGTTCAGCATTAAATGAGCAAAGCGTTTTCCACCGGTCGAACGGACTGTCGAATTTAAGTCGACTCCATCGAGCATGTGTTAATAAATTTCCAACGATTTTTAACGATTCTCATTAGTTTTTCGTCCATTTCCCCCCTTTTTCACATATACTCACTTGCATGTAGTTTATTTTTTTGCTGAGCTTTCCCAATGAGTAAATTCTTTTTGTAATATTACTGGCACGTGTACGTTTGATTGCGAATAATCATTAACATATCAAAGTTCATCAACAAAAATTTAATGATTTTATGGTGTAATATGAAATTTCATGCAGATTACACCGTTCACACCAACTCTTGAAGATCCAAACCTAACCAGTGATCCTTTCATCTCGGAATGTTCAATAAAGAAGTATCAAAGTGGAAACTTCAACAAAGTTCCACAACTTCTGGGCTTCGAGGAGCAGGAGACCGTTTCATTTCTTTCTGGTGAGTACAAACTTCTTTCGTACCCGAACTTTCGATGTAATATTGAAAAACAGGTAATCTGATGTGTTTCAAATAATGTGAGTAGTATTATTCCAGAGGATGGACAACCTAGAAATTCATAGAGAATATTTTCAAATTTTTACGTGTTTAATTTCCCTGCATGAAATATGCAGGGAACTGCTTGAATAGAAAAACGTCGAAGTACGAAAAGTGACCAGAACGGTATTTTTTTTATTTATTTTTTTTTATCGATGGGTATCCAAGTAGCTTATTTTGATTTTGAATTGATTTCAATGAGGTGCTGGTTCAGGCAACGTCCTGAAATACTTGTAGGCAGTTTATAAATCCTGTAGAGCAAAAAAGCTTTTTTCAGAAAAAATATAAGTCTCATCAATTTGTTCCAGGCATAGATGCATTCTTTGGTCTTGTCGAAGAAGCATCCGGTTTGACTGACTTGGTCGCTGGTCCACTGTCTAAATTAGGAAGTCAGATAGCATCTATCGCAGGGAACCTTCTTGATCCATTAGAAAAGCTCGTAAATTCTGCAGGCCAGCTGGTTGAAGAAGCGAAAGATTCTATTTTGGAATCTGCTGTGAATGTATGGACTTCTTTGTTTGATAGTGATATTTTTTATTATTAATCTTTAGCTTCGTTCAACCGCTCTAAATTTTTAAAGGTCATTTCCCTTGATTCGTTTACTTTTTTGTATTATATCCAGATCACGAGTGACACTCTCTTCAAGCTTCAAATAGATCAAACTCAAAGATTACTGGTCGACAATGTAGGCAACGTTCCTATTTACTACTACGACAATACGTTCGATTACCCTCGATCGCGTCACAATCTTGGAAAAAAGAATCCGATGCCTGGTGAGTGAAAGAAAAATTGGTGAACGGAAACTTTATGCAACTTTGTATTTTATTTAGCGAAAATTCAAGATTAATTTTTTTTTTTTCTTATCTGGCATCTGTGATCTATGAAACTATTTTTTATTTAATCTCAAGGTGCTGGACACGGTGACGACCTTTACTACATTTTTTACGTGCCTACTGCACATTATAATCTTAGTCTGAGCAATCCAATGGGCCTCACAATCTACAGAGTTTCGACCATGTGGACAAACTTTGCTAAATATGGGTAAATCACATTTCAGCAGTATTCATAACTATTGAGTTACTGTGCAAAACTGATTTTTTTTTTCGATACAGGAATCCAACTCCATCTTGGATCGATCAATATCCATTGAATGTATCGTGGCCACCTTCTGGTAAATCTGGACAGGCACTCGAAATTGGTGATCAATTGAAAGTGATACCAAGACCAATCAGTTCCGGTACGAATCTTCTTGAAACGCTACTTACACCATTATCTCCTACCTTCAATGACTGTTAGAAAAACAGACAACAAATACCGGACGCGCCGATTTGTAAAAATCAAACTACTGTGACGATGAAAAAAGAGAAGAAACCGAGTCAACGATTTTATAACTTATAATTTTTCAAATGTTCATTTTGGTGATAGTAATAAATGATATATTTAATATAATAAATATTAGGACCCTTAGTACAAATAGTTACTCTCTGAACGTGCCTAGGAGAGTTCAAGTCAAATTAGAACTCTGAAGTTATTCTGTCTGCTCCCAAATATGTCAAAATGATAGCTGATCACCCTTCATGTGTCTATGACATCCAAGATTCGTTCTTGATAAGTCACGAATAGGAAAGAACTATTATCGAAGGATAATTATTCTCAATGAATTTTGCAAAAAAAGCAAATATCATCAAAGCTTGAGTGAGTAAATGATAAAGAACATTGTTTTTATGTACGATTTATTTTTTCAAATTTATCCAACAGTTCGAATAATGTTGAGGCTAGCTTTATCCCTGGAGGCAAAGGAAAGACCTCCCTCATGACACGAGACGTTCCATCCAGTCACGGTGGGTCCACAGAATAATCCATCAGGCAAAACAGCACCTTTTCTCCAAAAAAAATGTCCTGAACCCTACCTGACAAAAAGATCCAACTCCACAATTGATCAGTCACCATTGAATGTAACTTGACCTTTATTACTTGATCGCTAAATTGGGATTGGCCCTTGAAATCGGTAACCACTCTTTTTGTGTATTCAGATTCCCCACTTCAGTGATCTTTCTTTTCAACGATACTAATCAATAAGAACTGAAGAAGTCTCGTAATAGTCTCGAAACTTCACCGAGTTTCTTGACATGTAAATTCACTTGTCTTGGGTCGCTGCCGTTGTTCTTGATAAGCTGAAGGCCATGATACATATTCACGAGAGTACTAGTGTAAATATGTATCACGAGTTGAGGCGAATGTAGCACATATTCGATCATATTCACTGTTTCCCACACTTAGCTTGGATACTGCCCCAGATCAGATGGATGGCCAGAAGGTGATGTTGAACCTGATCAAAGATGAAACTCGTTCAGACATTGGCCAGCAGGTTTCGGCAAAATCAGGACAGGCTCTCAAAATTGGTGACCAACTCAGAGTGGTATCTTTGCGAAGAACCTTGTTTCTCTTTTTTCTACTGAAGCTTTACACTTCAGTGGTTTTCCTTTCACATAACTAGTCAATAAGAACTGAAGGTGTACATTTTTTTATATCAATATGTATATAAACGGTTTTCAGATAACCACATGTTAGTGGGAATATTCAACCGAACCTCAACGACTTGAAATGAGAATGCGACAGCTGTTGTTGAAAAGCTTTAAAAGAATTGTTCACGTGTGTATACAAGTTAGACGGTTCATGCCTCAAGTATAATCAGGATGGTTCTACTATTGAAAATTGTTCTTCTGAATTTAATTCAGCAATATGTGGCTAAAGAAATTACAGCTGTTATAAATACTACCACTGGTCCTGTGCAAGGTGAAATTAGTGAATCTATCCGTTCGTTTAAATATGCTGCTTTCAAAGGCATCAGATATGGCGAACCACCGCTTGGGTATCTGAGATTCAAGGTACGTTTGACACACATAAAAAGCAATCTGACTCTGTACAAACAGGTATATCTGTTGTGTTCTCTTATGAGAATTCAATAACCAATTGGGATTGAACACAATAAATGGCGTCGAAATATATTTCTGGACTCCAATGAACGTTTTATTATCTGAAACATAAAATTTTGTATTAATCAATGACGTAATGGCTAGTGGTTGAGTTATGGTTGTTGTCAGCTGGAGCCTGATCTATTTGTTCAATGATACTATTTTTTACGCCTGGCTCTTGGTCCAAACCTTCTTCGAAAATGTTTATTTGTCCACAATTCCAATAATTTTTTTTTTTTTTTTCATAATCTGGTGATTAGTATTCCATATAGTTATACATCTTGTGTTATTATTACCACCTTGTGCTTTGGAGATGTACTCGAAATTATGACCGTATAAATTGACCGGATTCAGTCGGTTTTACCTTCAACATTATTTTCACACTGAGAAAAAAAAGTTATTGGAACAACAAAATCCCTCATTACGGAGTGCCAATAAAATATATGATCATCATAATGTCATAAACCATTGAACGAACACATAAATTTTTCATCAGACTGTACGTTCATTCTGCCAAAGAAATGTGCATTTCAATTGACAAAACTCTTCCAATAACATCAATTTTTATTGAATCAACCATTTTTTTTTCTCTGTGCAGTTTATATCGTTGGTCTCTGAATACCCTACTGTCTTAGCCCTTCTTTCGTCTCTAGATTGAGGTTAGGCATTCTTTATTGTCTCAGCCTTTTGAATTTTGCTTTAAATGTCTCAATTTTCCTTAGGTTTGGGTTTAAGAGTACACAAAATCTACAGAATCTTGTAAGACAATAAATAATTTCACGAATGATGTAATGATGTAATGTTAAGGTAGAAGAATAAACATTTTGGCTACATGTCACGACGAATGCCAATCGATGACTGACTCATTTTCTCATTGCCCCCACCGCTATGGTGCGGGCTACAGTATCACCGACGACGATAAAAATATTTCGTGTTTCACAACAGTTAAGTATATAATATGATTGCTATCGATTTGGTGAAATTTCACCATTTGATCGCATCGCGTTCCTTATGGAAAGAAAATAATGTTTCATCCTTGAATGATAAAAATTTTTCTAAATCTAATAATAATTAAAAAGCCTCCAGTGCCCGTAAAGCCATGGACCGAAGTACTGGATGCCACCGTTGACGGAAATGACTGTCCTCAAATAAACGAAACAACCTCCAACGTTGATGGCTCTGAGGATTGCCTGTTTCTAAACGTTTACACTCCAGTGGTAAATAGTAATTATAAAATAAATCCAATTATAAGATTCAAGAATCAGATAAATTGTAAGTTGCATGAGTCAGGCCACGTTGTTTTTCGATGTAGATAAATCTGAGCCAGACTCCAACAAAATTGAAAGCCGTTATGATATGGATTTTTGGTGGTGCTTTCGTGAGCGGATCATCGGCAACCGAAAATAATCGTCCGGACTTTTTAATCGAGAAGGACGTTGTCGTGGTTGCATTCAATTATCGTCTCGGTGCTCTCGGTAAAAAATTTTATGATTATCTCTTTTTTTAATATGTCAACACTGACATTGTAGATAATTACAATAATACGGAAATATTCAAATTTCTCAAGCTCAGAGTTTTGCTCATTTTCATCCATTCTTTCAACTCATCGTAGTCCCAGGTCTTAACTCATCAGGGTGTCCCAGGTCAATCGCCCAAGATCTGAGATCTGTCTACATCCGGTAATTCTGAACTGAGACAAGTCTTCAACTAGCTTGACGTTCAATGAATCGTTGCTGCCTCGCGGCAGGCTCGCTGTCAGTGCGCGACTATAGCGCTGTATAAGTAAACAATAAATCGTTGAACGTCAAAATAGCAAAGAACTTTTCATTTCGAAATGACGGAATGAGTACCGATCTCAAAGCTCGGGCTGCTAAAAGGTGTTTTTACATTTCACCTTATCGCACTCACGAGATTTCATGGAAACAATTGCACAAATTAGCTGCGAACAAGTTGAATTCTATAGGAACGTGTATCATTATAGCTTTCAATGAAATACGCATTTTTATTGCCTCAATATACTCCGCTAAATAATGTTTAACAAGCAGAAATATCAATGAGTTGAAGGAAAAATCATAACGTTGATACAAAATAGAGGAACGAAAAGCAGGTTTATCGAAAACAGTTACTCAACTCATGCATTGAATATTGATAAATGCAAAATGACAGAGATTAGGGATTCATGAATTATTTAGCAAGTCAAATAAGTGAATACAATGATGTTATCGTTGTTCACAGTATGAGCATCACAACGAAAATAAAGACTTCGCTTAACGGAAAACTAAAAATAAGTCACTACAACGTACACTCCTCTTACACCGAAACTCATTCAAACAAAAATAAATTCAATCATACTTTGAGATGGAGAAAAAAATCGAACTTTTTGTTTGTCAGTGCACAAGTCTCAGAGATTTTTTTGTATGCACTGAATGATATTTCACTATGTTTCAGTGAATGATGTTTCAGTGATTTAGTGAAATAATAAATAATGTCAAATAAAAAAAGTGTGAATTCACAGGTTTCTTGAACCTGGGTCATCCAAACGCGACCGGAAACGCAGGCCTCAAGGATCAAACCCTTGCCTTTAAATGGGTACAAGCTAACATAGAAAAATTTGGTGGTAATCCAAAAAACGTTACGCTTTTTGGTTGCAGTACGGGAGCAGTTGCAGTAGGATTTCACATCATATCAGAAAAATCAAAAGGTGCGATATTTTCTTTTTTTTTCGATAGGATAAAAAATATTGTAAATATTTTGAATTGCAGCTTTTTCGAAAAATAATACATTTTTATTTTAGCTCCAAAATTTCAAGAATAACAGTAATAATATAATATTCAATTTTTTCGGAAAAGCCGCACTTCTGAATAATTACCAAAAATATTTGTCAACAATAGGATTATGAATCATCGATAATGTTGCACCTGCAAAATGTAGGACTTTTCCAGGGTGCAATATCGATGAGTGGAACACCTTTAGTGCCTTGGGGATTCAACAAACGAACGGTGATCATTGAGCGAAGCGAGGCACTCGCGAAATTGTTAGGAGCGTTACCTGGGACCAAGGCTAACTATCTCAAGTCCCTTTACGCAGCATCGGCCGAAGATCTTGTCAAACTCGCATTTGTCGTGCATATGGTGAGATTTAAAAAAAAAAATTTCGTGTTATTTTTTTTCAATAATTTGAATAATAATTTTTTTGTTTCGAATTTTATTCGAATAATTTGAATTTGAATAATAATGATGGATTGACAACTATAATAATTTATTTCTCATAAGTTTTATTTTCAACGCTGATAAATTTTTCAAAGATTGGAATTTTCGAAAATAAATTCAATCAATAGATTTTCGATTTTCATGAAAATCCTTCACTCTTTTAATCGATCACGTAGTGCAATATGATTTTTTTAATTAGGCAACACCGTTCACACCGACAATAGAAGACGCAAGCCTAACCAGTGATCCCTTCATAACTGATTGTTCAATAAAACAATATCAGCATGGAAATTTCAACAAAGTTCCTCAACTTTTAGGCTTCATGCAACATGAGGCAGTCGCTTTCATGCTGAGTAAGTATATGTTCACTCTCTGAAATGGCAGCTTCGCCGTAACGTTGATGTAGAATTCAATTTTATTTCTCTTTTTCACCCTGACCAATGTATCTTTCAGACTTCTACCAATTCCTTGGGCTATTCAGGCAAGCGTGCGAATTAATTAATATGGTCACACTCGAAACAATACAGTTTTTGTCTGCAATAGAACTTCAGACACTATTAGATGCTGAAGATAGCACAGAGCTTTCAGGATCAATGAATGCAGATGTAAAATCGGACCAGTCGGATGAAACAGTCGATAACGATATTTTAGGAACTGCTTTGAATGTGAGTACATTCGAACGGAATACTTGGACTTTCGCAATATAGAATTCTAGCCCTTTTCTCAAATGCCCTAAAAATATGAAATTCAATATTTTCGATTAATTCACTCTTCTCGTGTAGCTTACGTCGGATGTTCTCTTCAAGCTTCAAGTAGATGCAACGCAAAGATTACTAGCTGAAAATATAGGCGATGTACCAATTTACTACTACGAAAATACGTTTTCCTCTCTTAGATCGCGTCACAACATCGGAATGAAGCATCCAGTTGATGGTAATCAGAAAAAATTGCGATGTAATGATTTTTCATCGAGTTCATTTTTCTTACCATTCAATTTATAAAACTTCGCTTACATTCGTCATATTTTATTAATTCTTATATATTTTTTATCGAAAAAATAAAACAACCGTTGATTATTCTCAAGGTGCTGGACACGCTGACGATCTTGCCTATATTTTTTACCTCTCACCTGAAGATCACAATCTGAGCATGAGCGATCCGATGGGTTTGATGATCCATAGAATTTCCACGATGTGGACTAATTTTGCGAAATACGGGTGAGCCAAAGACTGCCTAAAACTCCCAAATACTTGATCCTCTTAGTCAAAATCACATGTTTCAATATCACTTTTTCACAGAGATCCAACTCCAAATTGGATCAACCAGAACTCACTGAATATAAGCTGGCCACCTTCTGGTGATTCAGGACAGGCCCTCGAAATTGGCAACCAACTCAGAATTGTACCAAGGCCAATCGATTCCACTATCGAAGTATTGGAAAAGCTACTGGGACCTTTATTTCTCGTATTAAATGATTGTTAAAAAAAATTATCTCGTACCAGATACCTCTGGGTTCAGTTAATGTAAATGGTGAGAGGATATAAAACGAAAAGAATATTCGTTGAGAATTATCAAAATGAACAATTAAAAAACGTTAATACTTCTATGAATAGTGATAACTAAATCAATGGTTAAAATATTGTTGTCTCTTTGCTACCATGGATTCATCCTTCCATCAATATCGTTGACAATGGTTGATCAAGAAACGCTGTAGCTGCTCCACACGCCAAGTATGAATAACGAAATTTTGATTGAGTTTTTGATTGACATTTAAAAATATAATCGTTCGAATACCAAAAAAAAATGTTGGCGAAAGAAAACGCGAACGCAAAATACAAGAAAAATCATTTTATTCATTTAGAAGAATCAAGGGAAAATACAATATGGAAAATAAATTTGATTCTTTTTTTAAACAGTAAACGTATTTTATCACGTTTTTATAAAGGCTCGCTCCTTAGATATCGAATGATCGATGCAGTATTTTTAGTTCATTTATTATTCCAACAATCGATTTTTGTACAAATTAAACATCGAACATTCTGAAATTAAATAAATTCATATTTTCTGCTTCCAGAACTATAAAACCCGCGTCTTCTCACGTTTTTTTCATTAACTGCTCTTAAATATTTAGCAAGCTTGAATCGACGCATGGCGCCGTCTAGCGATCGCGTCGTTACGATATGTTCGTTGTTACGACGGAGTGACATTGTGACAATCGATGATATTTATAATTCTTATATTACTAGAAGCTTTCTATTTCAATTTACATTCCTCACCTACTGCGCCTGGTGCCGAAACATTAATTTTTTTTCGTCGTCTAAGCTACATAGTTACTCCGGCCATACGCTAAGTCCAGAATTCCGATTCGTTTAAAGCTGGAAACTTTATTTCGATCCCTACGAAATCCGGGGAGTGTCACCCTTCTCGAATGGCAATTCGGCAATTGGCAATGGCCTGGAAAACACAAGTTCTTGACAGGATTCGATCAAAGCGTCGCAGCGATTATGGCTTCTTGTTATTCGATTATTATCATTTAGGATTCGGTCAGTCATTGCTAATTTTCCCTGCCCAAAAAGGAAAAAAAAATCTTATGTGCAAATGTTTTGGTGATAAATCAGGACCTGCAGACGTTAATTGATTCCCCAGGTGTAAAGATCGATGGCTTTCGGTGACGAAACTTCAAGTTTGACAGGTGAAGTTGAACTAGCTTCTGGAATTTTGAAATTCTTGCTTTCACACCGGAATCACTGAGAGTGTTGAAGATAACGACGTTGAATAAGCCCCTCGATGACTATCTTAGCAGTGACGATGTCGATTGGAAGAACCATCAATATTCCACAGATCAAATGGGGTAATATAATTGTAAAGTAAAATTCATATCCTCCTCTGTGACTCGATAAGATGTTTGGTCACTATACGACGTACCTCGTCATGTGGGACCAAATTTTGGTAAACTTGGTGACATACAAAAGAAACAAAGTATAATGTAAAGAAGTGCATTTCAGATAACCAAATTGTGCTGTAAATGGATAAGATAGCATTGTCGACTACACTTAGCTTACGACAGCTATAATTGGAAAGTTTAAAAGTAGTGTTCTTAAATATATATCAGCGTTCCTATCTGATCGACAGTTTAGCTGAAAGTTCGTGTGATGAGTATCGAGACGATGTTGTCGTTGCTTACGATAGTTCTTGTGACTTTGATCAGACGATCGGTGGCCATTGAAATTACAGCAATAGTAAATACTACCACTGGTCCGGTCCAAGGTGTAATTTGCACTTCTGTATTCTCAGCTAATTACTCTTCTTTCAAAGGCATCAGGTATGCCGAACCACCGGTCGGCTATCTGAGATTTCGGGTACGTTTTAAACGTCAAAACAACAGCATGAAAAGTGTGCCAAAAGTTTTGAGAAAAATCGCTTTTTAAATTACATTTTTAAGTGAAATCTTTCAATGAAATCCTAACATTGCTTCTAGACGAATAGATTAAACTGATAATTTGGTCATTTATGCTGAAAATTATTTCATTATTGATTATAATTTTATTCCTCAATATAATGCAAGTTTTTGTGAATTCAATAATGGTTAAAAAGCCTCCAGTTCCTATTGAGCCATGGACCGAGGTACTTAATGCAACGGCAGATGGGCACCAGTGTCCTCAATATAATGGGACATCATCCAAAGTTGATGGTTCCGAAGATTGTCTTTTTCTCAACGTCTACTCTCCGGTGGTAAATAATAATAAAAAAATAAGAAATTGGATGACACGAGTCTTCTTTTTTCGAGAAATATGCACATTGTTACGCTTCAGTTTTTACTCATTTTTTGTTTCGATCTAGACGAACTTGAGCAAGACTCCTACCAAATTGAAAGCTGTCATGGTATGGATTTACGGTGGCGCTTTCGTGAGTGGATCGTCAGCAACGAAAAATAATCTCCCAGACTTTCTGATCAAGAGAGATGTTGTAGTAGTTGCACTCAATTATCGTTTGGGAGCCCTCGGTAATGAACTTTTATTATATTATGAAATGTTCTTTTTATATCTATAATTTTAGATTTTATTTTTATTTACTATTTCGATCGATTTTCGAATTTTCAACGAGATTAAACTTGGACGGTATAAGTTACATGATAGCTTCCGCAACCACAGACATCGCGTTTTACTTTGTTTGGAAGAAGAAAACGCTCACAGGACGAAACCATAGCATTTGATTTTGAAAATAACGCTATCGAATTTTTTCAGTTGTTTTTACCACGTTCGTCGAAATTTCGATTTTATGATTTTTTGAAAAATCAAAAACTGCATCAGATCTTAATACAAAAATTCGAGAGTGTTCTTTAACTAATTTCAAGACATTTTTCTTCTTAAAAATTTTTTGCTCAACTCCAAAGTTTTTGACAAGAAAAATTCCTCAAGTTTCGAAAAAAAAAAATCCATTGTTGCTGCCATTTTGATTTACCAAAACTTTGTTATATAAAAAAAATCTCACATATTTTTAGTTCAGACATCGAGGTCGCTGATTTTTATTGGTTTTCGGCATGAGAAAAAATGGAAAAAGAACGAAAAATCATTTTTTTTCATTCAAAAAAAAAATCTCGTTTTTTTTTTGTGTAATATTTATTTTTCCATAGTTAAATTTTTTTTTCGAGACATTTTATCCATCACCATTGGGAAGAGGATACTCTAAAACATAGCAAACGGTGGTTCTCGATTTTTTTTTCTTCGCATTCATCACGTGGCGGTAATTCAAACTCAAATGCCGAAGTTGCGTCCTGTGAGCGTTAAAGGGTTGATAAAAAAAAAAAAAAGATAAATGACAAAAACATCAGTATCGAAAATGCGTTGTCGGGTATTCATGAATATTGAAGGAAATAGAATGGACTGCTACAATCGTGCTATCTTTGAATACTCAATGAGCTTTACTGCTTCACAATCCAAAGTGAGACCCAATCAACGTAACATGAACAGTAACTGAGATCAACATTCTCGTTTTTACATCAAAAATTCATTTGCATAAATCATAATTCATAAATGTTTTTTCGAATGGAAGACAGTAGTCTTGCCACAGTCACGTCCAAAAAATGATTCTTTAGCCAAAGCCCGGAAACTCAGATATACCTGACGCAATAATGCCAGCTGTTACATCATCCAGGAACCTGAGAACATATAAACTTTCATGACTTGACCCTGCTTGATACACATTACACAAGCTTCATCTCCAAAACCAAGCAGTCAAAATTTCTGTCAATTTTTCAACAAACTCTATCATCAATATCTCTGTGAAATGACGATTGAAAAATAAACCTCTAGTAAAGTTTCAAGTCATTGAATAGAACATGGAATTAAAACGGAATCTCGAATGTCGAATAAATTCTGTGGAAAGACACTTTGGTAGATGGCTACTCTCCCAAAAGAAGTTCTCGATCGTTCCGGAATTATAATCAGCGATAGTCGGTTCAACTCTTCGTTATGATCGTCGATTTTTATGAGATTTTGAATCGTCAGGTTTTTTAAACCTGGGTCATCCAAACGCAACCGGAAATGCGGGCCTCAAAGATCAGAATCTCGGGCTCAAATGGGTGCAGGCCAATATTGAGAAATTCGGAGGTAATCCAAAAAACGTTACGATTTTTGGTGAAAGTGCTGGAGCCGTATCGGTGGGATTCCAAGTTTTGTCAGAAAAATCGGCGGGTAAGATTTTGTGTGTTTTTTTTTTTTTTTTTTTGAATGAATGATTAAAATTTGTTAATGACGTTGCTGTTACAAAATTTAGGACTTTTTCATGGAGCGATATCGATGAGTGGGACACCCCTGGTGCCCTGGGGTTTCACCAGAAGAGCGGACGCCATCTCACAAGCCGAGACACTCGCAAGACTTTTAGGAGCGTTTCCATGGACCAAGCCACGTTATCTGCAGTCTCTTTACGCAGCGACGCCCGAGCAACTTGTTATAAATGCATTGCTCATCAACCCGGTCAGTTATTTATCAATGAAAAAAGAAACACCCACACTGAGTAAAAACAAAATTAACCCTTCAGCTGCCATTGTAGCAAATTTGCTACGTCTACTTTCACCCCTCCTGTAAAAACATGAAGACGTTATAGCGGACGAATTAGTTTGCAGTGCTATCAATCCATGCTAGATAGAGCTCCAGGTGTCAGGATAGCTTGAAATTCAAACGTAAACATATGAATTATTTCAATATAGCGATAATGTAGCCGTGAAAATATACGATGCTTGGCATCTGCTGTCCGTTTTCGATAAAAATAAGTAAGAAAATGGACATTCTCGAAATATTTTCTGATGGAATTGGATAAATGAAGCTTGACTAGACACACTAGGCTTTGAAGATTCGTGATTGAATTGGAATAATAGTTCGAACTAAGAATGTAAAACCGTCCATGCAGGAAATTTTCTACAGTTCGAAAACACTATTTCCCAGGCCCTTATCGATAAAATTATGGTTGAACATTCATGGTCTACCCTTCTTCAGCTATACTACCAGAGGGAATAATTTTAAGCCGTTCAGAAATAGGTGTGGACGTTAAAGGGTTAAATTATCTTTTGACATGTTACGTGATGAAAGTTGATTTTTTATACAGGTTACACCCTTCACACCGACTCTCGAAGATCCGAGCGTAACCAGTGACCCCTTCATCTCTGATTGCTCGATAATAAAGTATCAGAGTGGAAATTTCAACAAAGTACCGCAAATGTTAGGCTTCATGGATCAGGAGACCGTCACTTTTCTTAACTGTGAGTAATGATTCACCTCTTGTCTCATTTTCCTCGTGCAACCTTGACGAAAAAATAGCTGTCAATGACTCGATAATTTTGGAAACGTTTCAGTATCAAACAAAATTTTTAAACTCACATGTTTTTTTTTTTGTTTTGTTTCAATCTTTTATTTGTTCCAGATTTCAGTGAATTTTTCGCGCTTCTCGATCAAGCGAACGGATTGAATGGCCTAGTCGCGGCTAAAACAATTCAGCAGGGAGTGTCGAAAGTAGCATTGCAGGCACAATCGGATGCTGAGGCTGTTATGAACATTCTAGGTCAAGTAGAATTAGAAGCTACTGGATCGGATTATTTAGTCGGAAGCGTCAGTAATGCCGTATTAGAAACCGCCGTAAACGTAAGTACATTTGCGGATAATCGTTGGACCATTTAACATACGAAATTTGAATTTTCTTTGAATTCTGCTTGAGAATTTTAAATGTCAATATTTTTCCAATATTTTCTTTACTCGATTAACGTCGTAGATAACGACCGACAGTCTCTTCAAGCTCGAAATAGATCAAACTCAAAGATTACTAGTAGATCATATCGGTGATGTTCCTGTTTACTACTACGATATCACGTTTGATTACCCTCGATCCCGCCACAGCACTGAATCGAAACATCCTCTATACGGTAAGAGAAAAACATTCGAAACAAGTCGTACCTGAAAAGCAAATTTCCCTTCCGAATATCCTGTCAATAAATCGATCAGACGAATCGATCCTCCTAAAGAAAAAAAAATTATTCCAAACAGTAAAATCGTAATATTAGTCATCATGAAATTTGTGATTTTTCGAAAGGTTCCATTTCACTCGAATTCCAAAATTCATTTCAATTTATTACATCTGGACGGTGAAACGACCGTCGATTTTTTTCAAGGCCCTGGACACGCCGACGATATCGCATATGTTTTTTACATACCCGGCAACCATTACAACCTGAGCATGAGCGATCCGATGGGTCGAACGATCTATAGAATTTCCACAATGTGGACGAATTTTGCGAAATATGGGTTAGTCAAAATCTACCGAAATTCGTAAATATTTTTCCATTGTCGGGTATAATCTTACGATTGAATTTTTTATTTTCATACAGTGATCCAACACCTCACTGGGTCGACGAGAATCCGCTCAACGTAACTTGGCCACCTTCCGGTAAATCGGGACAGGCCCTCCAAATTGGTAACGAACTCAAAGTGGTACCAAGACCTATCAACGTCGCTACGTATATCCTCGAATCGATACTTACTCCGTTGGCTCCCCAGTTAAATGATTGTTGAAAAAAAAAAAAAAAAAAAAAAAAAAAAATCTTGCATGTTACTGGATATCGCGCGATAACAGGATGTGAAATATGAAATAAAGTGCGAAGCAAGTTTCAAAACGAAAATAAAGATTTTTCAGTAAATTAATTTCATTTTCATGAATATTTGGAAAATTAAAATCACAAAAACTTTCAATAATCCTCATTCAAACTTTAAAAACGTTTTATGAGGAGAGAGAGGAACGTATGAATTTAAATAGGACACCCTATACGTTGGACCTTCAGTGTACTCATTTCTTTTGCATATTCTTGTGGAAGCTGCCTGCCTCTCCGAAACGTTATTCCGTGGACAGTTGCATTAGACCTTCAGACTTCTTTGTTCAGAGTTGTTTTGATTTCGTTTTTCTCTCTGTTCCGTCTCAAAGAGAAACCAAGGAGTATCCATTTTTCCCTTTTCTTTTTCTTCTTCGATGTATTTCGTTCGCACGACAATACAGAATTGATGCTTCACCCAGAATTGCCTTTATTTCCCAAGCGAGATGAATTGACCACATCGTCTTATGACAATACTTTCTGGGACGAATATCATATCAAAAAATGTCATACAAAGGAATAAATGAACTTTTTGAAAATCCAATTATTGGAACGTTCATACTATACATAGATCAGCTACACATAGATCAATGACGAGAATTATGTTCTATGGAATATAATTAAAGCTGGTTTGAATGGTCTAGTTGAGTCAAACGACGGTTTACGAAATTCATTTATTTGAAGCCTCGAAAAAGTGTTGGGAAGAGCCGGGCAGAACGGAACACTCCACTGAAAAAGTGGAATTTTTTTTTGGCTGAACATGAACAGTAGAAATGTTATATTTATTGGGAACTTGAGTTTTTGACACAAATTTGATATTTATACAGATTAATCTTATTCGCGAGAAGATTGAAGAATTTTGAACCAGCTTAGAGAGTGCAAGGTTCTGAAGTCCTTCAAGGAGAAAAAAAAAGAAAAAACTGAAAATCGTTAAAATTAATTCGTTTCGATGATGATCGAAGTTCCGACGCGTTGTTTCCATCTCTAATTAATAAGAGAAGACCTTTTTCATTGAAACTATGATGAAGCTTTCGAAGAGTGGTAAAACGTATGATTTTGATTGATAGTTCGAAAGTTAGTCGTTCTTGGTCGTCTCATCATCATCATCCGGAAGTTCAGTCTTCCTCGTTTACTCAGCATACGAAATTCCTTTGTCGACAGTGTTTACCGTGCTATCGCCTCGGAATTCTAACGGGCAAACTCTCTTGGTGGATTGTGGATTTTCCCTTATCGATTTCACTTCGAAGGATCCTTTCTTTCACAGTCTTACATCTTTCTCGGCCTTAGTGCTACGGAGTCTCTTCGCTTTCGATGTCTTTTGCGAACAATTTCCCGGACTACGAATTTTCTCTCTCTCTCTCTCTCTCTCTCTCTCGCATTTATCGCGTGTCCTCGATATGACTGCTTTCAACTCTCGTCCAACTCGTACTTGAAAAGCTGAGGATTCGAGCCCAGGAAACTCTCGTCCCAGAACTCTTTTGCCGGGTCTTTTTCCAAACGGAAAACTCTTGGTACACCGACTATGGTCCACGTCATATGAATATCCTTGATCTCGGAGCGACCTCGACATTTGGCTGCAACTGACGAGGGAGGATCATAGGATCACTTGCAAGGGGCGCGTTTCTTTGAATCGTGGCGAGACTCTCGATTGAGTTTGTTCCGTTGTTCGTCAGGTAATAGCTATATTTCGTATTCAGAATGAGAAAAAAAGAAATTTTTTTTTTTTTTAAACTATACTCGGGAAAAAAAGCAGCAGTTGAAAAATAAAGAAAATCGTTGAATAATCCAATTCAAAAAAATACAAAGCACACACCACCTTGACAAGTTGGAAAGCATTTATTTCATATTTAGAAAATCTTCAAAAATATCTGTAAATTTTGGAAAAGAAGATAAATTCAAATGTCAATGAGTTACGAATCAATCATTCGGAAAAAATTTGTAAGAAGATCAGACAAATATTTTATAAATTATTAATACATGTACTAACTCACATTTACATTTCTTTACTCATGCCATGGGATTGTGACAACGAATACTAGACTTGTCAGTAGTTTTATTTCCAAATCAATCACCGAGAATTAACGTTTATCGGAATATTCTGAATAAGGATCTAAAAGCCAAGCTCAACGTATCCTGATGAAGAAACATTTTTTCACCGTTTCTCAGTGTTTCTGTTTTCCTTTTTTTTTAAAGACTCACAATCTGCGCCGGTTCTTTTCACCTTTTTTCGGACTTTTTAATTACGGTGTTCTAATTAAAATCGATATACAGAGATTGTAGAACTGTCGAAGCAACTCGGTGATTGTCACTTATTCGCTACTCACGATGCTATTTTTCATGGTAGAAAGCATGCGTGTGCTTCAGGAAAGTACATCGAGCATGCCAGGAAAAATAGCGTCGTGTTTCGCGAGTTTTACTTGTTATTTAGTCCGTTCTTCTCCTCGATCTACTTAAAATAATAATGAAAATCGATTTTTTCAAACTGTGATATTGTGAAGCGGACAGGGTTAATGAGGGAAGAATTAAAAAAACAACCTCAATTCATTTATTTTACTTCGGAGCAAGAGCGTCAAAGCTTCTGATTGAATGAACAGCGGTGAAATTGATTTCCAATGGGAAAGCTTGCGGGAGAGCTCTCGAGAGAAAGTGAAATTCTCCGGTAATAGGGAACGTAACGAGCTCGATGGATTCTCTTGGGAAAAGCAGGCAAAACGTGATGAATCGAGACCATCCGATAGGCTCGGGTAAAATCACTGACGTTTCAGGGATCGGATTTCGTAATTTATATCGTTTGATTGTGAAAAAGAGATTTATTTGAGGCGAACACCGAATCATTCTGTACCGAAGATAAAAGATCGATCTCACGTTGCGAGAGTGTATATGCCTCATTCGATTTAAGGATTTTGTATATTGGAGCCAATTTACAATAGTCAATTCGAAATGAGATCAAAGCCGAACGGGAGTTATCGTAAACCTTCCAAAATCGATGCGACTACTTCGTCGTTTCTCGTGCTTTAAAATTACATTCATTTTAAGGAGGTTGGCTACACACAACAATGTTGCCATGTTAAAAGCATAGGAAAATTCGAAATGATTAGAATTTAATGAAATTTGGTGAGCATATTCTTTTGGATTAAATATGAATATACAAATTTTTTAAGATTTTTCTTCTGCATATAGTTTTCGAGTAATTTAACACTAGAGTTTACATCCGTAAGCATAGGATTCTGATACATATAGGTATATCTTTTGCATATTGTAAACTCCAATTATTTGACAATTATGTAGACGAAAAATTTGAAAAAAATTGTGTCATTGCATTTGATGCTAAAGAATGTTATCACTAAATTTTATTAAATTCTTATCTCATATTGTCGTATGTAGCCACCCTCCTTAAATCCGATTTATTCCCCTGGTATAATTTCTAAATAACATCCAAACGATTATACATTCCCTTCTAGAAATCTTCATCTTGGATTCACCGTCATAAACCCCTAACAAAAGTATTCCATTAATTTCAAGTGATTTTTTTGTTGTTGATAATTCACGTCGTAGATTAGATGATTGCGATTGAACTCCAATGATGAACACTTTCCCCACAACGTTATTTAACACAAAGCAGCTAGAAGCTAAATCAACAGTTATAACTCGACTCTTTGACTTTGAGAATCCATAGGCGAAGGGCTTGTGTAGAGCAGGGTTGAATAAGGCCTGGAGCCAGAGCCATAGTTCAGCTAGCTTCTAGCATCTCTCTCATCATTTCCATACCTTCATGACGAGGAAGTTGCCGAAACCGTGGTAAACTCTCAGGGCGTTGAGCCACTTGTTCCCGGCTCTCGAATCCGCTCTTGCAGAGCCTTACATATCCCATCTTCTGATGGAGGTATACGTTTGAGCATCAGAAACGATTAGTTAGTACATTCATACACACACACACACACGCGCGCAAAGGAGTCAGTTGATTAGTTACCGGAACAAGGTAAAGCTAGTTCGACGCCAGTACGAATACGTGATGTATGTTCCATTATTCAGTATCGTTAACGTTTGTCCATAGAGGTAAGTTCGAATTTGAAAAATATACTTGACAGAGGATCAAGCTTTGTAAAAAAAATAAGATTTGAGAATTTGTGGCTTGATAATCTGGTCGATTCTGAAACTGATGTTTACATGATCTATTATCTCTCGGACATGATGCTGCGCAGCTAACGTATTGTCTGGACTGGCTTCTTGCTGTTGCGGAAGGATTCAAGCAGCTTCCGGTTTCGTGGCGACTTCATTCGCTATCGTATGGTAACCCTCTGCATCGAGTTATCACGAGATTAATTCAGAATTTCAGGTGCACTTTGCAAGACTTGATCTCGAGGTCAAGTGACTATTATAGTCAACTATATAATAATGAAGCGGTGTGAAAATGAAAATCTTTGTAATTCGCCATCTTTCCTGACCATCGAGTTAAACCTTATCACCTTAAACTGTTAGTTTCCCTTTTTTTATCTCTTAGCAAAAGTCTTTCAATCGTGGAGATAATTAATATTTTAGTTTTAATATTCAGTGGGTGAGCTTCGGTATCGGGTCAATGAAGTCAACGGAAAACTTCAGGAACAGTAATCATACGGCCTCGATTCTAAAGACGTAGTTAAATAATTATAAAAACAAGAGGAATTTTTTGTTTCTCCTGTTAGAAACTCATTTTCTTATGTAGACGAAGCCTTATAATAATATTACGTTATAAACGCTTGATGCTCAATACATTCTGTATCGATAAAGTGCGTTCACTTACAACGATTAGAACGCGCGTATACGAAGAGGCTCTCGTACAAGCTATAACATTGCTCACTGAGTTTTTAATTAAATATTGATTGATCCGATTTGACGGTTCAATTTACGTTCCGATGGGTTTTAATCTCTTGATACAATATACATCGGTTGGTGTATTCTTGCTCTCGTTCAAGCAAGTTACAATGTATTTATTCTTCAACGTGAAACACAGTGCGAAATAACAAGCTGTCCAAATAGAAATAGCTCGAACGTTGCTCCGTGGATGCTGAAATTAAAAAAAAAAAAAAATGATAAAAAAAATCTCTAAAAAGTAAAATAAATCACCATCAATTCTTTGACAAGGGTCAATTAAAGACAAAAATGAATGATCTGATTATTTTAATCATAAACGAAATGTCCTGTCTCTCTTTTTTAAATCACCTTCGTGTCTATTCATATATACATGAAAGTATTTGCCGGAAGCAGATGTTCTCCACGGGCGAGATAAATCGTGGACAACTCTACTCGCTCGCCGAACCCCCGTGGGAAAGCGCCGGATGGGACGGAAATGTTCGCGAATCTTGAAGAGAGTTTTCCAAGGGGTAGGTTGGGTGGGAAAAAGTGGCGATGGAGCATGGAGAGGTATAGGTAAGAAAGGTATAGGGAGAGACTCAAACAGAGAAGACACAAGATGGGAGAGAGAGAGAGAGAGAGAGGGGCACGAAGTAGATCTGAAAACGAAGTCGTAGTGGAAAAGGGATAGTCGAGGATAACCCTCTCTCTGCCTCGTAGCTCATCCCTTATAACGCCCCATCCCATATGCTATGAAGAGAGGGTTAGCGGTAGTATGAGGCTGATATACGCGAGTATATCCGTCAGGAAATATTGAATCGGTTATGGTAAGTGGGCAAACGTATTTATGTACTATGTGAAAAGAGCGAAAGAAGCTTTTGCAGTATCGGGTAAGGAGGTACCTCCATCGATTCATACGTGTGGGTGAGATTTTCGAACAGAGTTTATAAAATCTATGGATGTAAGGAGGATAAAAATATATCGAAAAAAAAACTGCTTTGGTATGGGTCGTGTAACTTATAGACCCAAACGCCTCGATCGATTCAGTCGTTATTTACTCTCAAAATATACTTGAATGAGTATTCTTCACAGAACCAGTTTCAATGAGTTCATCGAATGAAGAAAGAGAGAATTTACTTGATTCCAGTCGGAATACAAAAACTACGGATTACTTTAGAAAAACCTCAGTCCCTGATACAATCATCGATCAAACGATACAATCAAAATGATGAAGGTATGACATCTAAAATTCAAAAAAGCATGAAAATAGGAAGGATAAAAATCTATTATTTAAGGAAATTGTTAACACGGAATCAATTAAATATTGTCGTTCTTTCTTCACAATTACAAAAAACGTCATTCATGTTGGCAACCAGTGTGGAAAGTCGCGATTCAAGTTGTTTAGCTTTCTTTTGTTTTTCATGCAATTTTTTTAGATGTTTGCAATAATCTCACGTTTTCGGCACACAAAAAAGATCCTCGTGTACTGGATACCGAGGGGTCTGGAATGAAGAAGAGCTTGGAAAGAAAGGTGCAGAGAGTAAGAGGGGGAGGAGCGAGGGAGAAAGTGAAACGTTGGAACCTAAGAGCATGCCGTCGGTTGTGTTTCTGGTTTGCGGGTATGCTTGAGCAAAGTCTTCTTGGCCAAGGCAAAAGCGAAACTTTGGTAAGTAATTAGAAACCGGAAAGTACCCACGAGAAATGCGAGCCTACAATCGAGGGGGGAAATTGATTAAGGAAATATCACGCCCTCTGTTTATTCAGCCTGCTTCATTTATCCAAACACTCGTTATGATGGCTAAAGCAGAATGGGAGAAACGAACCAACACAGAAGACGTAAACGATATTCCAAAAGTTATCTTCCTAGTTTGGATCTCATATAATGGCAGTTGATTTTCATGCAATCTTACGACTTTGGAACACGAATCAATCGATCGATTATCGTATACGATTTTTCGAAGCACATGTCAACTCGTAGGCAGCTGATATTTGTTCAATTTAGAAATAAATTTATTTTGGTTTTATTGTACTTTCTTCGTTCATGTATTTGAATTTATTTGCTCTTTGTAAGGGCAAACTAGCTTCCAAAATTTCAAGATAAACGGTACATATTTCATCGCTACAAGCAGAGTACATCCAACGGCTTTAACTCCAACTCGTGCCTCGTGACTTGCAGCGTGCATACCGGGGTTAAACAGCTAAGAAACACATAGCTCGCGCCTCGTCATGCCAACTAAGCTTCTCGCAAAACGGTATCAAATTCCCAACAGGCTTATATTATAGGTGGAGAGAGTAAACCGACCTTGTTATGATATGGGAGCTTAACAGTGTTTAATGCCAGGATCTTCTTTAATGGATCTGGGCGAATATTTGATGCTACCATTCATCCTGCGTGTATAACTTTCAGCTGTACCGGTCCTTCTGTGACCCTATTTTCTAAAGCATTTAATGAATGTAGTCGAAGCTCTGTGGATGTGAGTTTGGTGGAAATAAATCTTCACCTCGGCATCAAGCGCAGAGCTCACACTTTCCCAAAGGGGTTGTGACTTTTATATGACAGAACTCTCGCTGTTTTTTTTCATATTAATGCTCAAAGTCATGAAGGCTCAAGTACCCGGGGCTAACAATTTAACTGATCCGATGTGGTCAGAATGTTCTCATCTTTTCTAATGTGACTCGAATGCTAACTATTCTGAATTCTGATGTTCACTGGAAAATTAAATTACTCTCGAATATCCCTCTTGCATATTCCATGACAACGGCGTATCCTCTTCGCCCAGAAACGTCAGTGGAAGACTTTTCTGAAAGAATTTTTAAACGTCGTTAACGAAGAGTTCATTTGCCGCGTACTCCACGACAAATAACACGTTTGGAAGCACGGTTTTTGGATTTGATTGAGAGTGCATAAAACCGTGCATACGTGGGATGTCCAACAGGTAAAAGTCTGATGTTTTAGGAAGAAATTCATAAAAAGGTTGAAAAAAAAAGTTCCGAATACTTTTGGAAGCGAAATGTCATTCTAAAAATCCAAGCAAATGTTGCTGCTCTCTTCATTTTCGGATTACCTCGTATATGCATACATATCTGAGCTTACGTGGCCGCGAGCTTGTGGCTAACCTGGGTGGTGGCAGGTAGATATACCAACGGCAGAATGCCGTTCAAACCAAAGTATGAGGGGACTACTGGATGTATAGAGAGTTTGCAGAGAGAAAGTGCAATGAGAGCAAGCGAGAGTGGAGATTCCGTTTACGCGGCTGATTTCAGTTCCAACCCAGAAGCCAGTGTCCCGATGTAGAGTGCCTGTGACATGAAAAATAGTGTTTTATCCGTCAGAAATATAGCCCGGGGTTGTACACAGGAGTTAGTACGAATATCAAGCGTTGTTTGCATTTTCTATTCATTCTCACATGATAAAAAAAATTCGAATGTACAGGAAAACGTGGTTTCCGAAGTGTGTGTTACGAATATCGTTTGTCGAAAGCAACTAGCGAAATTTTCAGCAGAAATAAAAAAAATGTTGTCTGAGACAGTGCAACTTGAAGTTGACAGAAAACTTCTTTTTGTCCAGGGAATTTTCGTCCAGGTACGAATGTCCACCAAACCTCGAGTCCATCGTCGAACGGAGGATCGTTCTCGTCTATTCATCCTCGACTGAACTTTAGCCTCGATACACGCTTTGCTTCTGTACACAAATATTCATGGAGGTAATACTTTTATCTGTATGAAATGCAGATCCATGAATAAAAAGGTCTTTTGAACGAGCGTGAGAACGGTTTAGATTATTGCAAGCGAGCGATTGCTTTCGAGTTTTTATTCTCGATTTTCTCTTTTCACGTTTTACCTTGTCTGAATACAGTTACGGAGCTTGGAATATAAGCCATCTCGTTTTTTCTATTCTCCTCTCTCTCTCTCTCTCTCTCTCTCTCTCTCTCTCTCTCTCTCTCTCTCTCTCTCTCTCTCTCTCTCTCTCTCTCTCTCTCTCTCTCTCTCTCTCTCTCTCTCTCTCTCTCTCTCTCTCACTCTTCTCTACTACTCTCACGGTCCTTCGTTCTTTCCTCCTCCCTCCCTTATTCTGTCGCGTTCTGACCGATAATCCATAGATCGATACAGAGTACAGCGGTTGGTTGATCTTGTCAGAGGATGATTTTACACGCTTATATCTGTATTGGTATTGTAGGTAACGAACTCCTCCCTCGTAGAGACCAGCTACATACCATGTTCGAACTATATAGTAAGACATAATAAATGTATCGTGGCAACCGGAGTTAAAGAAAGGGATGCAGGGAGAAAGAGATAACAGGATACTATAGTGCATCGTTCGTAGATATCGATATATATGCTCTGCGGCAAAAAACTTGTTCCGCATGAGATAATCCACGGGATTTGTTAGATCGACGATCTCTCAGCAAAAATACTCGAAAGTTCACGGGATCGGGACGATTTGGTATTTATAAAGGGCAAAAATCATCGGGCCAAAAGGACACAACTTTCTTGAAACTGTATCCGTTTGGTAATGAATTACAGCATCATTTTACTTTACGTAATTAACACTGGAGGAGGCTCGGAGCTATTTGCTCATCTGCTCATGCTAACAAATCTTGAAATCGATCATTTCTTCCTCGAGAACATTGGCTCGATATATTCCGGTCAATATTACGGTTCGGTTTTTTTGTGGATTGCTGGAATTTTTTAATTATAGAACCGACTCTTTCTGTACCAGCAAAATTAAGATTTTTCCACTTCAGCAATTTTCAATTCTCGTGGCTTTATTAACATTTGTCTTACCTAATATTTTTTGGATCCAACGGTTAATTTACTTGGGGACACTGGTACGTAACTATGAAATAAAATGAACGTTTCCAGTTGAATTGATCGGAACGTAATGATCGTAAGAGTTTCGAATTTTATTGTGAAAAAATGAATCTGCGATTACTGATTGTCAGAGTTTCTTTGAGTTGTTATTCACGGATGAAAGTCAACTCGAATCAATCAATCTTACAATCATTTCGAATTATAATCAAACTTACAGATTATTCCTAGCCACATTTGATGATTTTCTGGCTCGATCTAATCTCGTGTCAATCAACTAGTTCTAGGGATCCTCATGTGCTATTGGAAACACTAGGATTCGATGCCTTAACCTTCTCTGATCCAAAACTCGTATCGAAGTTTCGTGAAGCCGAGAAAATTCATTGAAAAAACTGAAAACGTTGTTTCGTGTAGGACTTTAAGCCAGGGATCCTGATTGTCAAATAGTTCGATGAGTATTTGGGTGACGTTTGATAAGGGTTATGGGAAAGACAAAAGTATCAGGAGGGTTGAAAATCACTAGGGCGTGAATCACCGGATCGTTACCAGTTTTAACACCGTATAAATTCCTATGTGAATTCGTAGCTCTTGCGTAATCCTCTTAAAGGGAATGGAACGAAATCGGTCAACAAAACTGGGATTCATGAACGCGTGCCAAAGTGGAACCTGCTCGTTGATTACAGTTGAGAAATTTTGGCATTTTATCACTTTGACATTGAGATTTTTCCTCGGAATTTTTTTTTTTTTTTTTTTTTTCAACTCATGTCTCATTTTAGAATGAAAACATAAAACCGTAAAAAATGGTAAAACGAGCATGTAACGTTGGATCCTCCATAGAAATATTTCATTTGGTACCAATTTACCGATTTTTTAATGACTACGAAACATGCCATTTATACAAAATTACGTGAGAGAGAGAGAGAGAGAGAAAGAGAGAGGTCTCGAAAGAATTTCCCCACTGTTCATAATACGTGCCTGAGCGTAACTAGCAATACAAAGCTCTTCTCGAGGAGAAGGAAACATAGCGGAAAGCAATTACCGTTCCCATTTCGTAGCTCGTGGAACACAACAAAACTCCTGTAATAAAGTTAGCAGGTACATTCAAGCCTGGAGCAAAAACGCAGCTTCTGGATACGTTATTCGCACCTATAGTACACTCGAGCCATGTTTTTCAGTGAATCTCAATAACCATGGACAAACCCATATGAACGCACACTCTCGGATATATCTACACTCACCGATACACATTTATGTTTTTATGTTGTTTTCGTGACATTTGGATAATGATATAAAACGTGTAAATAGTGTGGTCGTAAGACAGTGCATTGTACATGAATTTCGTTCTCCATCTTTTACGGTCCTGGAGCCAATTAAAATTGTCTCAATTCAACGGAATCGACGTGTGCAACAATTATTTTTCATCTAATAAAATCTTGGAATTAATGTATCCGCACAATCACGATTCGAAATGTTTTCATCCTATTTGGCTCCTTTTATAGCGAGTAATTGAGATAATTTCGAGAAATATTTCTTTAATGTACATCATAAACAGTAGTGTGGTTTATGTGTATACAGCTTTTTCGAAAGCTTATTTTATACCTTGGTAGATGAAATTTATTTTCGTGGACGAGACTCTATAAAATTGAAACTGTTGATTTCGTTTCTTAATTTTTTTATTTACTAGAATCAAATGATTTGTTTCCAATTCTTTTTAGATGATATTTGATAAATTTTTTTTTCGATCTTCTATTTCGCATATCTCCGGGCTTGGGACACTTCATTAAGGAAAAATTTTCTTGCGGTACGCACGGTTACGTGCGGCCACTTTTAATTCGCGATAAACTCACGATTTACATTTTTTTTCTTTTTCCGTGCAAGGCCATGCCGTATCTTTTAAAACAATCTTTACTGCATTGAGGCCAAAATAAAGTGAGATCGAACGAAGAAACAGAAAATGTTAGCTACTTCGGAATAATTGAATTCAATTTTTTTTTATTTCAAAAAAAAGATCGCTGTTTAAACGCGATTGAAGTTGAAGTTGAAATCTATTCACATATCTCCGGTGGGCATCGTCAATTTTGGGCCGACGTGTCACGAAGAAAATATCTCCGTTACATTGACCTCGTTTACTTCGTCTTTCTTCGGCAGAACGTTGCTCGTTGGAGTGAACGCTGCGAGTCATGATCCGGTGAACAAATCTTCCCGGATCGAAGGAATAAGCTCCGCGATAGTTGGTGAACGGTGTCGTAAACGACTGAAGGACTATGTGTAAAATTCCACGGACATAACATAGATACGGTTTGCATGGTAGTATCGCGATCTCTGGAATGTTTAATACCGTCGCAACGACACGCCATCGAGTAATGGCTGCTTCTTCCTTGGAATAAATCCCATGGCGTCTCATACTATATTCGTCAGAGCTTCCTTGTATTTCAGCTGCTTTCGCAGCCCCTCTGCTTTGTTCTTATTCGTTCGCTTCACCTCTCGGATGTTTCCAAAGTCTTCCGCGACTTTCTCTCTCTCTCTCTTTCTTTCTTGATATTTCGTCTCTTGCTCGCATTCCGACTTAGTCGTGTCGATAAAGTGAAACTTAATAAAATTGGTGTAAATTTGTTCTTTTTTTTTTTGTGTTTTCTCAATTCATCTGAAGGAGTTCAAAAAATGAAAAAGTTTTATCAACTGGAAAAAATTTTTCTGAACAAAATAAAATTTGATCGCGTGAATATTAACAGGCGGACTTAAAGGAGTTAAAAATGCATGATGAAATTCAGTTTGCAAGGATGGTATGGAATTCAAGATGGATGCTCAATATGTCTGTTGACAACCGGAGATAAAACTTAAGATGAAGATAATTAAGTAGAGAAAATTCGAAAGAGGAAACACGTATAACCAGACGCAGCAACGGAGCCGGTTAGCTGCGAAATAAAAATAGATAAAATACTGTTCCATGACATAAAAAAATTAAAACGAAGGTGTAGAGCTCTATTTTATTGGCGCATATTGCCCTCTCGGCAAAATTTAATTTTATGAGCTCACGCCCTGTCACGAAACATAAATAAGTTGTCGAATAGCACTTTAATGAAAAATCTTATTCATGAAAAAATTCATTTATGAAAAAATGTTATTCCCTCGACGAATGATATTTATGCAGTTTTTCGTACGGGCTTAAAGTTTTGAACTTTTCAATTATTCATTATTCGACCCGAGATATTTTTGGTAATATATATGAATCTTCAGATTTGATTTGATACGTCTATGAATAATTTATCGTTCTTGGGCACTTCGTATGTTTTAACGTGCTTTTACTCGATAATAATCAATGCAAAAAAGAAATCATGAAATTCTTTTTATTCATCAAATTTCCGAGAAATTCTCTGCGCACCAAGAATATTTCAGGGATATTCGATGTTTTTTTCCGATATTTACTGAAATGTATGAAATGCCATGAGTCTTTCTTTCTCTTCTATCGTTTCCTAACCTGTTAGCCGGAAGCTACAGACTCATGTATGCAATACTGACCACTAGGAAACTAATTTCAACATTCTCAGATATTACCCCCGGTGTCTGGAATCCTTCCGGGCAGTTCGATGTCAATTTTTCATGAACCTCTATCATTTTTTTTCCATATTTACAAACAAGTATTTTTCACGAAACTTCTTCTGTTAAATAAACGATAACACAATGTTTCAATCGAATAAATAGTTTTGAAAAATTCATTAAATATTTTTCAATCATAACTCATTCGTTATCCACGTTTCGTGTCGAATATAATTCCCACTTGAATATTGTAATGGACGAGTTATGCTTTATAAAAATTAATAAATTCTTTCTGCATATCTTGAAAAATTTCCATTGAAATTATTCATTATACGAATGGAATATTTCGGGAAAAAATCGTTGTGCATGTTAGTTGATTTTACAAATATTTGATCGGTGTTATTAAACAACATGATTTACAGGTATTATTTTACAAAAAAAAATGATGAAATAATGATGATTTGTATTAATAATATTAATACAAAATGAATTGATCAGTATTTAATTCTGCATCGAATGATTCCATTTGGATGGCTATAATTAGCATATTGAAAAGCTGATTAAATATATATTTGTGGCCACGATTGCATTTATTTCTCAACATTTTTTCTTCCTACGCATCATTAGGATTCTGCTAATTTTGTCGATGCTACATAATCAGAAATGAACTAATCGGATGATTTTAATTTGGCAGTGAATAAACACGTTGGCGATATTCTTTGAAATTCTTGACATTGCAAGATATCCCGGTGACTTGATTAATAATGCTGTTCGTGTATTTCGTCCGGGTGGTTGGTCCACCACCAACGAATCTAAGACCGCTTGCCTTGGATGATCTCAATTCTTTTTTCCGATCGTGATAAGGTTCACTCGTGTATTCAAACTTAGTAAATCCGCCGAATTTATCACCAGTCAATTTTTTTGGGAATGGCACGTAGAAGCGACCGGGTCCAATCATTTTGGAAGATTTATCATCTTTCGTACGTCGCACGTACGTTGGACCTGGTTCCAATTCTACGTAAGGATTCGGTGGAAAATACTCGAGCGGGCTGCTCGCTACCAAGAACTTTGGTACTCCTGGCTTTCCACCTGGCGAATTCCAGTCGTAATTCACTCATCAAGTAGAATCTGAATGACAAAGCTCAAGATGATGTGAAACGGATGAGAGTCTAAGAAAAATGAAGATGATGACAGAAACATGGAAAAAGGAAATGATCCGTTGATTCGTTCCATCAAGAATCATGTAAAAATCTCAATGAAAATATTGATAACCGATATCCGAATGAATGTCAGATTGCCTAAAACCTATCAGATTGCCTATAACATACTTCGAATGAGCTTCATCACATTGAATTAGTCAGTCGCAGCCTTGTACTAAGGTTTTCAAAGTTTTGATTTTCATTCAGCTTATCGATGACTTCGAATGATACCTTTTGGATACTCGCCGCCGATGCTGTAAGGCTCAGATGGATGTTTGGGATAAGGATTGATGCAAATGTCAAGATATCCTGGACCTCCGAACGGGTTAGGTTTGATCTTGCAATTCGGAGGTTCACCACCAGCTCTCTTCTTTTTACCCCCAATTTCTCTAACCTCAGGGCTAAAGTAATCCGGAGGCGGTCCAATGCAGCCGTACCAATCATTCGGGGTTGAGTGGATTTTCGTTGGTGACGGTGGTAGCATCGCACGACCTCCTGAAACTTCAAGCTTCTTTTTCGCCCGCGGCTCATGTTGTACAGCTTCGCCATCGAAGATCCTCTTCAAGTCCTTATCGATTAGGTCGTTGCCCGGTCCAGCGAGTAATTGTCTCCCCTTGAAATCACTTCGAGCAGTGGGTCGTTTTTGGACGTATACATCGAAAGGTCCATTTGGTCGATCATCAAAAAATCCTGGAATACAATTTGTTAAGGTCGGATAAGAATTAAGCGTTTATACTTCAATGATGTCCAATTACCAACTCGATCCAAATCAAATTTCCCATAATGACGACCGACATCTCCGCTAACCTCAAATTTTTCACGCTCTTGCGTCATATCAAAATTGCCAAATGCTTCGACTAAAAGGATCCACGAAGCTCGACCCTATCTAGGATGAAGAAAAAAAAAAAAGAAACGAATCGCTCCACACTCCTGGTCCAGATATTTCTGTCGAGGCCAGCTTTCGTTGCTCGCTCCAGTCTCTCTCTCTCTCTCTCTCTCTCTCTCTCTCTCTCTCTCTCTCTCTCTCTCTCTCTCTCTCTCTCCCTCTTCTCTCCTTCCCTCGAGTCCACCATTCTTTTCATCTCAGCAACTTCACCTCTTGTAGGTTCTCGATTGTTCTACGAAAGACAAAGGCGATCGGTACACGGACAACTCTCTAAGCCCAGCTCGAAGACACACCGCGCGATTATTTTTTCTTTTTTCTTTACATTCTTTTTTTTCTTCCGATTTTCTCCTCTTTCTCAGTGAATTGCATGAAATGCCCCGGTACAAAAAATGAAGACGAAAGATTTGAAAAGAATGTGAAATGTGGATCAAAGCACGCAGAAAAAAGATTGCGAGTTATGAAAAAAAAAAATTGAAAACTAGGCCGTCTTCTGTATTTCAAACTAGCAAACTGGTAACGTTCACACACGCAAAGTGAAAAACGCTGAAAGAATGAATAATTTTTTATACTTCGATGCATGAAAATTTCATCAAAAATCAGCTCACTGGTTATGACCGAGTCAACGCGATTCCGCCATCTGGCAGGCCCACCGGTGAAGAGATTAATAAAATAAAAATGTTCAATCGTTTTTTCATCTACTACTTTTATCCATATATCTGCGTCCAAACTCTCCTTCTCCCTTCCTGATTTTGCACATGATTGACGAATCAACTGGAAAATCAACTCAGCGTGAGCATTCTAGAGGACTTTTCTTTCCACCCACTTCAAATACTTTATTTTTGATTGATAATTGTTTCCATCTCCTTTTGGAATTCGATCGTGCTCGTTTGTCAATGCAAATTCTAACATCTTCAACCACTTCACAAACACATTTCAACTGTTTTTAAAACACAAATTCGTTGGTCAGAACACAGAAAATTAGAATTGTATAAAAAGTATTGCACATACACTTCGATAATGGCCACCATCCCATGCAGCGCGAACACGGGATTCAATAAGAACAAAAAATGTAGAGAACTCTTTGCGGCAAAAGGCGAAATTTTGACTCTACTGCAAGGCAACGGTCTTAATGAGACGGTCTGAATAAGTTGACACGGTGAAGGCTGTGGCTGTATGCTTGGATGACTATAGAGACGTTTCCGGTACTGGTACAGTGGAACATTCATTACCGCGTCAAGGCGAATGTCCTCGGCACTGGGCGCTTCGAACTCTGCTCTTTGTCTTTTCATCTCTTTCCTTCTTGTCCAAGCCAAGGTTTTCTCTCTTCTTCTTGAATTTACGAAGGACAAAAACGCTTGGCTCACATCAAGAGTTAATCTATTGGCGACCTACGGTGTAAGGATATCCTGTTGGCATTTTTTTTTTCCTTGAAAAAGTTTACTCGAGCTGTCTTTTCAAATAGAAGCCTTTCATCGTCACCGCAGAGAATGAAATAAAAAATAGACCTCTCTTTTAGCACGTGCCCACAGTTGACTTTGACTCGGTGGACTGCTCGTTGACAAAAAGTAAAAAAAATCAAATAAAACTCGCGTGCAAATTGAGGCCACAAAAAAACGGAGGCTGCTGCTGCTGCTGTTTTATTTTATACTGCCACAATTATGAGGAATATTTATTTTTCTTGTAATCGTTCTGTCAGGAGAAATAAAAATAGAAAAAACAAAAATAATGCAACACTCCTTCATTAAAGTGCTGTGTTTCGACTTCACATGAGCAAATATTCATAGTGACTTTTGAGTCGCATTTTCACAGAGGGAACGATGAAGACGTAATGACTTTTTCAGATGTTTGTTGTTTAGAACACTATTGCATTTTTCTCGAAAGCATCAACAACAGTGATCCAATTTAGAGAGTCTTGTGGTCCTCCCGTTTTTTCCTTTCTCTCTCTTTCTCTCTCATTCTCGAGCAGACGGACAAACTTTTTCTTATTTTCACTTGCTAATTTATACACGTATATAAATATAGATGATAACAGTTGGAAGGAAATACGGTATTCAGGGTGGAGAAACACCGTGCCAGAGAACTGTGATAATAACTAAACTTTCGATTGGTGGGTTGAACATGCGAAGTTGCAACTGCAAAGGGGTCTCGGCTATTAAGATAAGACGGGGCTGTATCTGCCATCTATATACCCAATGTATATCTATAGACCGTGTGTTTCTCGTGTTCCGCTACTACGAAACGTTACTATGACAAAACTGGTATGTTGATACCATTTTACGTGCTTCGGAAGATCCAGAAATGGCTGTCACACGTGTATCCAAAATTTTGCTAAAACGAGGAGGAAGTTAACAGAGATGAAGTAGTTCCAAAATCTGTGTCCGTTTCTGGCTTAGAAAACGATGAGATTAACAACTAGTCTCGGTGGATTCCGTTGGAGTACAAAAAAATCAGCTGGACAATCGATCAAAAAATGCATTTAGATAGACGAATATGTCATCCGAATTCGGATACGACTCGACGAGTGCAAAAAACCTATCGCACTGTCGAGTGAAATTTTTTTGTAGTGGATATAGAATTTTTCTGGTGAAAAATATCAAAACCAATTGGAAAAAAGTTCATCGAAAGAATTCTTATATCCGAAATTGATGGCCTGTCGTCTCTTGAATCCAATTGTTTTTTTTTTTTTTTTTTTCTATGTGCCCTCGAACATGGACTACTGGATACTCTTTGGTCTGCCGTTGAAGAAGTGAAAAACTGATGAAATTGGTCCACATTTATAAATTAACGGATATAAATGTTACTTTGGAAAGCACCGATTCAGCTATTCTCCTCTTCTGAAGAATAAGAACTAATTTTGACTCTCAGACGTCCTCGAGATAAGATGTGTAATATTCTTCTACTACAGCTCATTGCCAGACCTGGTCGAGGCTCGAGACATCGAACTCGTTTGTGTGACTGTAATGGCGACAGCCTGGCGACTACCAATACATTTCCAGACGACAGAAACATCTTGAACATCTTACAAGTGCGAACATTATATACTTGGTATCTTGAAGAAGGATGCCTCAAATTCACAGGACCAATTGTTCAAAACCCTAAACGAAGAGAATGCTAAAAGTCGAACCAATTTATATTCGGTAACGTAGAGCCACTGTTTAATTAATATTGATTCAATATTGAAACAATTACGGAAGGAATCTCGTTGTGCATGAGAACTCTGACATGGAGAAACAATGAAAAATGAACTTCTGCTATCATAGAGGTTTGCCACGACAGGATTTCGAGAAATGTTTAAAATAGGTTACCAATGGTCAGTTCTGGGTACATCTGCTCTTAGCCTCAGGCTGACAGGTTAGCAAATGATTGAAAAGGCAGAAAGTCCTGGTACTATTTCCATCTCCGTGAATATGGAAAAGATTGAATATCTCTGGAATATTATTCGCCCATGGTCGAAGTTCTTGCAATACGAACAGAAGCGGTTATTTCTCAATGTTTCTGATACCGACCAACGTTGAATTCGACCGTATGAAAATATCTCTGCTGTATTTTGGATCCCTGCTGCGTTAGGATATTGCGTTCAGGAAAAAAATTTTCAAACGTTCACGTTGATTTAAAATATTTTATTTTTATTTATTTTATTTATTATTTATTCCAGCCAATCCTGAATTTTTTTATCGTGGAACAATGACCAGTCGGTAGGTGCATTTATGAAAAGTAAAGAAATCGAACATTTGTTCACTCCTAGAGTATAAAATTTCGTTTGATTTTTCGTTTCTTGATTGAAAAAAGTAAGGATGAATTCTAAGATCTGTGATATTGACTAGGCAATAAAACTTGCATGTTTTCTGAATGTGTTGTTTTGAAGCTGAGCGAAAAAATTCATGGTAAACATAGTACAAGTCTCTGAAGAGAATGAACAGAATTCTGACTGGAATTTAACTCCTTGAAACGCCCTGGAGCTAGGATTTTTCCAATCAACTGCTCCAAAGCGTTTTGTTCCGTATCCTTTTTTTTTTGTTTTTTTTTTTTTTTTCATTCTCGTTGTCTTTTGACCTCGTTCGGCGGAGCAATTTTTAAATTCTTCGCACGACAGCTCGTGACGAAGACGGAGACGAAATGAAAGTGCGATAAAGACAGTGGAAGTGCTTTACTCATCCTTAGCTTCAACGAGGATTTTATTTTATTAAGGATTCTCGTTGTCGGCAAACATTTTCCCTCAGGAATCTTGGCGCTCCAGAATCTCATTCAAAAGACGTAGTCTCATCGTGATCCACGTGCACGATGTCGCAGTTTGAAAGATCACTCCTGTCGAGTGTATAGCACGCGACTAAAAACGTGAAAGAGGAAATGAGCTGCGATATATATACATATATATTAGACTTAGTATGCACGTATATATGCACACAACTAAGAGAATATCAACTTTAGAAATCGATATTCTCAAGAGATTTCCCGCAGCCTCGTTATACTTTCGGCTGTGAAGAAACGAAGAGTCACTATAATCTGCCACCAGTGTTCGTGCTGGATTCAACGATTTTGCGAAGGGTTCATATATCCATAGGGCCTTCCACGCGTCCAAAACTATTTTTTATTTTAACCGAGGTTTACTGATCAGGAGAGCAAGGACTTTGGTTCTGCTTCATTCAAATCTTAAACGATTATTTATTATCTCAAGTTTAATCAATCTTTCATCAAATTCCAGTTGAATGGAGTACGACCGAAACCTTACTGGAATTTCGATTTTTCTACCTACACTGTTCAGTGTATTCTGAAATTCTCATTGGAAGATTCATTTTGTTCGTGAATCTCAACCATTACGACAAAGTGGTTTTTATTTTAACGAAAATATTCCAACATTCATACCAGATATTTGTTTTTTAGTTAGTAAAGGTATTTAGTGGGTATTACGAAATGGCTATTGGGAAAAAAACTGTTGATAAAAAAAAAATAATGTGAAAAAAATGATTTATCGTTTTTCAGCTTTCGATTGGCTATTTCTCATTTGAAGCAGCGACAAATTAATATCAGATAAAAAAAAATTGCATTTGCCCAAAGCGACGGTATTGATAATCGTAAATGAAACAGCAACTTTCTTCACTTTCAACATGGCAAACTATTCTTCTTAATATGGAATGCCCTGTGTACACATCGGTCAGTTTGCCAAGAGAGATTTTCGAGCTTTTCTACTTCGCCCTTTCTCTTGTTCGTTCGGTCTCATTATACGGATTTAGTGAGAGATCCTCGACGCTTCTGCTTCGCTTTCTCGTCATAGATTACGGTGATAACATTAATTCCATCGGAAAATGTAGATGAGATCTCGGCGGAAAATTGTCGATGTAAGTAACGATTGCAAAGCTCTTGATTAAAGAACGAACGACATTTGGAAGTTTTCCTAACTTTTTTTTTTCCATCCGTTAATTATGATAATTTCAGCATCAAAGGAAATTCGCGATTCTAATCGAGTTGAGAAGCTGATAAAAGAAGAGATTGAACAGGATCTTACCCTGAAGAAAAACTCTAATATTTTATAAATCTTCAACGCGAATTACTCCTAATTAAGAGAAAAGAATTTTACGTAACATTCAATTTGAAATAATTGATTCGATTCTCAATGTTAAAAATCATAGTTTTTTTTTTTGATTCAATCGATTCAATTCACTGGAATCATCGTAAGTGATTCAATGGCAAATAAACAAATCAAAGTATAACTGATACCATGCGAGACGAAAAATTTGAATCGAAGATAATGGAATATGATATTGATAACAATAATAAAATCATATTAACAGTTATATTCGAGTAAAAATGAAGGCAACAATGCACAAAAACGAATCAAACACAGAAAATAAAAAGACAAAGATCGAATAACAGAGAAAGAGAATGCAAGGGAGCCAACAGACACGAGATTGTTGTCGTTGCATGCATTCGAACAATCCACGTAGTTTGGTGATGTGGCATTGCGGTTCTGTATCCATTAATTCGGCGTTAGCCTAAGGGGGTTAAATGATTAATCCCAAAGGAGTGCGCACTCTCGCCTCGATTACACCTTACACGATTAAACCGGGCCATTATACTCATGTGCCAAGGATTCGTGATTTCGTGTACGTAACGATCAACATCTATACATGCTATCACGTATATAGACACATAGTTGAAATCCTCCAACGGTTTAATTCGATCTGACTGGTATCATTGACTCTTGCAGCATAGATCGCCGCGAGATGGTCCATTTCCGTTCCTGCCATTGCTTTCTGCCTGCTGAACGAGCAGCGTATCAGCTCTGACAATAAATTATCTCGAGGTTCGAAACCATACCCCAGAGACAAGAGATCGTTTCACGTATTCAGTCGCTGATCATCTTGTATATTAGACGTTCTGTTGGGAACTTAATCTTATCGATCGTTCTGCATGTAATATTCAATCGTCAATCCCAAACCGAGCCATAGATATGAGCTTCACTGCACATCAACCCCATCAGCTTGGGCACGTGTTAAGTACCAAATGGTGAATTATGCACCATCAAATTGACCGTATTCCCCAAGGCTCGTTAATTACATCGATCATTAATTTATCAGCGATATCATCCTCGAATTAAACTGCTAACAAATTTCGATACCACTTTGAAGGAATCTCAATTGATGCCTTTTTAATCGAACTTGATTATAAATCCACTCGAAAATATTTGATTCCCAAATCTGAAAACCATACCATTTTCCATGAATGTTCCGATAAAAAATGGTCGGATGCTCGTGATTTTTTTTTCATCCAAATTCCGACCAGTTGAAAGTCGGTATTCGCGTGCTACCAGCAAGACGAAATCATATAACATAGCTTTTCGAAAAATTGAAACATTGATTTATTGAAAAATTACCGATATAATTTGGTCCTGCTGATGCCTATCAGGAAATTCCTGATAATTATCAAGCTCTTGAAGTATTATAAACGAAAATTTGGTCTAGAAATAAAGCTCTAATTATTAACTGTTCAATTTGAAACGAATACCGAGATCCTCCAAATCCGGTTATCCATTCCATTGAGTCCGACGAAATAACTTGCACACGACTTTTCAACATGCAGCATATAACTGTGCTATCGTTGTATGATGATGCATTTATTTATACATCCGACGAATCCTTTTGCCTCCACGTAAAACGAATTCCACTGAAAATTGAGTCAAAAGCATTGGTCGATGTAGGTTCTGTTGTGTGTGTGTGTGTGTGTGTGTATGTGTGTGTGTGTGTGTGTGTGTGTGTGTGTGTGTGGGACCATGCAAATGTAATTGCAGAGAAGAAAGGCATAATTTTAATTTTCATATAATATATTCACTGGCTCTGGTTGCTATAATATACGATGAAATTGGTGCAACAGAGACGAACATGATTCTATAAAATTTATTGTGAAATAATGATGTTTCAATGGAAAGGATTGAAATTTTTCTCGTGATAGCAGAATCGCTCGAAGTACAATCACTGAAATTTCGTTAAATTATGTAAATGTTCAAAATTAAGTTCAATGCATCCTCCGATACCGAAATACATCGTTTCAAAAAATCTTCTGAATATGAACAAATATAGGAATTGCTCTTTACATGCAAAAAAAACCTACCACTTTAACTCTGTATGTTCAAATTTGCATGGGAACAGATCTTAGAAGAGCCATGCACTCAGAGATGTTCAAGAATGCTGTAAAGGTGCGAGAAGCGAGAGCTGAAAAGATTTCGTGATACAGAGCTTTCTCGCTAGGAAGCTTGCAATGAGAGTACTTGTTCGACGAGCCACTTATTCTTGCAATATGCATTCAGACTCAACTGACTTTTCGAGAGCACAGATGTGTGATCCTATGAAATCAACGATGTTGTACTTAATTTAGTCGAGAGTACCCTATCAAGCCTCTTTGTGAAGCTATCCTGTCAAAGGGCCATACAAAACGAATGCTCACTAACGTAAGTTGTCATTCGAATCTGATTGCAGAATTGAGAAATCATATGTCGCTACGTAATCAATTTTTCAAATTGAATTCAGTGGGTAATTCCTTGCCAGCAGGGATACAGTAATCAAAAAACGACGCCTGACTTTTCAGCTACGATTTTCTTCTCCACGTTGACTTCACGCGTTGATATTCAATCTCAAGACTTTCTTCAGAGCTCCTTGTTCCGAACAGCTTCATGAACACGAAATCGCCAACGGCATAAGAGCTTCTCGTTCAATTATTTCGTTTTATACAATTCGTTTACTAGATTCTCACTTGAACTGCGAGATTCTGCAGCAATACGAAGGGCTGACGAAAGTTGTTGATTTGCTTTTCCCCTTGTAATTTACCACAAAGGTTCTCATTGCTGTAATGAAGAAAAAAAAAGGGAAACTCGTAGAAAGAGAGAAAGAAGAAAAAGTAGTTTGCGTACATGAAAAAAGCAAGAAGAGCTCTGAGGTCCGTCTGGTCTGGCGACGACTAGACGCGACAGATGAAGATCTCGAGTCTGCTTCTCATCGTCGGAAGATCTTGAGGGATGCTAATTACCAAAGCCTATATATGTATAAAGATTACACAAAAGTTCTACCGCTCCCCTGTTTCAAGCGAACATGCGGAAGTCTCATTACCAAGCTCAATCAGAAGCGACATATTATGGACCTCGGTGATGCTGCATTCTCTTGTCCCATGCCTTAAATGGATGCCACATTTCCATTAAATTGAAAAACGACAATAATTTTATGCTGCTGCCATTAGAATCAAGTGTTTCCAACTGATGCAGAGGCCATCGTCATTGACATGCTGAGTAGCTGGATATCAAGGGTCTTGAATTCTTGGTGACCCAAAGTCCATATGCTCTTTGGTAACTTTGGCCAACTATCCTACAACGTACCACTTGGATCTGGCTTGTGTAAACAATTTGAAATTTGAATTTTCCAATTAGTCAAGTTCGTTGAAAATACCCAACCAAACACATGTGTTTTTCTCCACATTATATTGATAGTTGCACGGCACTGGCATTTAAAAGAATCGAATGTACTGCATTCCGGATATTCCAATTAAGGCGAATCCATGTTGGTTGTGGTTTTGGGGTTAGAGTACCACAGAACGGGTATATAGTACTCGGAGTATTCGAAGCTTACGGCATATATCTACTTATTTATGAATTTGTGCAGTATTTTTGGGACTCCCACTCCATGAGCTTCCAAAGGGTCAACCCGATAATTTAACGTTAATTTACAAAGCATGATATGTAAACTGAAACTGCGGAGGTAGCTCGAAATTACGGGAAACATGTGGCGGTCCATGGACTTTTATAAATGTGGATAAATTACCGGTGAAAATCGTGCTACCTTCAGTTTGCATCAATATTATATCCATTTAATTGCAGCTGAAGCCATATTTTATTTGACACTGCACACGTTGATTAACGTTTTAAAAAAAAAGCTTTTATTCCACAGTCAATTTGGAGGGATTCAATTAAAACGAAGCCCATTTGAGACTGAAAATTAATTGGCGGACTGAAACAACAACCCGCTTGATAAACATCACCGATTTCTCGATCACTCCACTGTCGAAATGATCCTGAATCCACCGGACATTCAATTCGTTCAATTTTGAAGAATAATTCCGAATCTTCTATAAGCCACGTCATTGCGCTTAGATGATTAATTCATTACTGCAGTGATTTTTGAATGTTACATCTATTCAATGAGCCTGCATATTCCTTTGTAAAAGTGTGCACAAAAGAAAGTAAATGTTACAGGCACATGGCAGATCGTCTCATTGTACGAGTTTGGTAAATCCGAGACGGTTGTCAAAGGTTTTTTGAGCAACGTTTACACGAGCCATGAAATTTCGTGCTCTCTGTTGGCAAATTGGTGGTCCACGGATCCATCGGCAATGACCAAAGTTTGATGAAGTAATGGACGTTCTGTGTCGACGTGTTGACCCAGAGTTTGACGATGTACATACGCATTCAAGAGGGAGGGGGGGGGGGGTGGGGAGGGCAGTCCTGCTTCGACCATTGCAATTCAGTCACACTACTGTTATGTGACTACATCTGTGGGCATCTATAGAGCTATACAGGTTGTTCCACATTTAATGGCTACCAAAGTATATTCAAATTGTGAACCTGATTTCACGAATCTAAGGCTTTGAATAAATACACTTGAATACTTGAGCTCCTCGAATACGTGCTTCGAGGCAGATTATATCTCAACTCATAATTCTCAACGATCTTTTTAATCGACTTTTTAAGCTGAACTCAGTGAAACCGACCAAGTTACGACGTGGACTTTCATTGGCAGAAAGTTCTGTGATCAATCATCGCCTCTCTACCTTCATCCATTTCGACAACACTCAACAAAAACACTTATTTGTCAATAGTGTCAGATGAAAGTCCGATGAAAAGGAGTAACACTTTATTTGGACAGCCGGTATATCAACGAGAAACATGCATGAATAATATACAAGGGATTGGCTTCGATGTGTTCGCACCATATCAGGTATATACATAATGACGTAGTACACGGTCACCACGTCGGGACGTTCACCGATGCGTGCTTGCGCGGATACACATATATGAATCCTGTTCTCCAGAAGCATCAAGTCGAAACCCATTTGATTTTATTTCATTTTGCTAACGGTGTATTAATGTTACTGTATTGAAAAGCATTGAATAATTATTTCCCAGAATTTTGATTCAACAGAAGTTCAAATAAATCATTGTTCGAGGAACATATTCACAATTTTATTCTCTGTAAACATTGTTTTCAGTTAACTTTGAAATGATTCTCTGAAACGTCAAATGTTGATTCAACGGAAGTTCAAATAAATCATTGTTCGAGGAACATATTCACAATTTTATTCTCTGTAAACATTGTTTTCAGTTAATTTCGAAATGATTCTCTGAAACGTCAAATGTTGATTCAACGGAAGTTCAAATAAATCATTGTTCGAGGAACATATTCACAATTTTATTCTCTGTAAACATTGTTTTCAGTTAATTTTGAAATGATTCTCTGAAACGTCAAATGTTATTGATCAAATATTCCTGGTGAATAGTCTCGCAATAACCATGATGGTAGAAAGAATTCTGATTTTGATTTTAGTACAATGAAACAATTTTATCATCATTCATGCAACGTTTGTCTATAGCATAATATGGGATATCGCAGCAGCTTGAACTTCTGACACAAGTTTTCGTTTTAGTGAATTTTATCGTACCGTTCATTTTTGTTTTCTCGGACTTTTATAGGAGAAAAATATTACAGAGACCGCGGAAGAGGACTGTGCACTTGAAAACTTTTGAAGTTACAAATCTTTTGAAAATATCATGAGTGTGGTGGCCCAGGCCCAAGTATAGCACGGAATTTCTCGTGGAGCATTGATCGTTGAGCCAGAACTCGAAAGACGGCAGCTTGGCTAATCTTTCATGATAACTATGAATTGCACTGAACCGCACACACCGCCCCAATCGATTTCCCTCCTCACCGCTTTTTCACATATCACATTACTTTTCAATCCTCTTTCTAGAACGTTTCTACCCTTCAATTTGTGGTAACGGAAGAAAAAGAAAGTCATTCATAAAGATCTAATGCCGGGACAATCGTTCAAGACTTTCAGTGGCTTAGAAGTATTTTCAGAAAAATCTAGGATATTGGAGCGAAAGGATTATAACGACGGAACAATATTTTTTGAGAAAAAAAATAAATCAAAATAACCAGTAGAAAATATTCTCACTGCCGTTTCATAGGATTTTATTTTACACATTATTGTTATACACCGAATATCAAATCTGTAGTTTGTTTTCTTTTTTATTAGCACGAAATTACAAAAAAAAAAAATTTTATTCAAATAATCAAGACTTTTGTAGGTATCTTTTTGAAAAATCTGGTCGCACTCATAGTCTGAATAAAAAATCGTTAATATTTTTTTTTTCAAGTTCCAAAAACTTTTTTCGTCAAAAATGAATGTATTGTTAGTGAACAATTTTGAAACAATGTCCGGATGAAGAGTAATATTAAAAGCTGTCTGCCCCAAACGAGCTTCTCGCTGGAAAAAAAGATTACACGTCATGTGAATCTGTGGAGGTTGATGGTGACGTTGGAAATTGATATTTATTCTCCGTTGTTTTAACGGTTATTGTGCTAAAAATGTGTACATTGATTAATAAAACACCAGAGATTTTGTTATTTTTTTTTTCCCAATTCCGAAAATTCGATGTTGGAACGGGCTGACTGCTGGAACAGAGCTTCCGTCTAGGTGTTTTTAGCCCATTGTTAAGAGTCGTCAAATCTCATTGCTCCGTTCAACGATAACGACAGAATAAATAAAGCATAAGTGTGAGAAATATTCAATGGTAGGAGCGTTTATATAGCATTTGTATAAATATTACAAAAATTTCGCGTTCGATCAACGACGAAATACTGCATGAAGGTTTCATAATGGTAAAGAAGACATCAATCGTGTACGTATACGATGAATTTTATTTTTATTTTCTCGTCTGTGTGTCTGGGTGTTACAAATAGTGAACAACGAATACCAACATTAAATTGTATTTTTTTTTTCTTCTTCTTCATTCAACAATTTCAACGCAAGTCTCTGCTCTGCAAAGGCAGTAAAAGAGAGATTTTTGGATAACACGCGATCTCATGCACACCAGTCCTATATGTTCATACTTATTTAATTTTTATTTTTTATTTGTTTTATACTCTTACTCCTCATAGTGATCGTTACTTAATTACCATTAAACTATGGCCTGTGTTTATAGTTCTTTTCTTATAACCGCTTTAATTCTTCTCAATACATTCCTATTTATGAGAAATTTTTGTATGTGTGTGTACGCGTATGAGTGAGCTTTGATCAATATATTTCGAGTATCATTATAATATTTGTTTTACATCGATACGCGAATTTTGATCTGTTCAATGAATCGATTATCTCGTAGACGTCCTTTCGTTAGTGATTTCTTTTTCGATGATGATGACTATTCACTAGGCTTGCTTCGATTATTATTAATATTATTGTTATTATTATTATTATTATTATTTTTCTTTCCTTTTATTATTTAAACACGGAATTGAGTCCTTAATATATCCGATCGGACACACACGCTGACGCGTACTCGCAAAGATTGCATATCCCTTTCAAACACAATGATCTCATTTTTTAATGAATGTAGAATGATTTACAGTGGCAAACGATGCTGGGAAGTAGTCCCTTATCAATTCTTCACCATTATTTTAACTCACGCTTCTTCTCATTCACGCTACGGATGAACAAATTATTTAAAAAAGCAGTGAACGATAAACGTTTGTTCACATTTCATAGACAATGAGGAACGATTCCGTTCGAGAAAACGCTTTTCATTACTCTAAGTTATTCACAACGGTTTTTCTCCTTGAAAAAAAAAAAAAAAAAAAAATAAGCACACTTCGTTCTGGACGAGCCCTTAGAAAATATAAGTTCTTTCACATCGATATCAATCTCGTTATTCTTGCTCATTCACACTCGTTCTTCTACTCTTCTTCGATGTTCATTCTCGACACAAAAGTCGACTGGTCGAACAAACAAATTTACAGAAAAAATTTTCGAAGCCAGCCGAATTTCAATTTTCATTTTGTCAAATTTCAGAATAAAAATATCCGCTGAATTTATTCGCTCGGACAAAAAAAAAGAATACAAATCCTAATTATCTCACCGATCCGTAAATTTCGAACAACAATTCGAATTTTCATGAACTTTGTATGACTTTCGTTCAGGATTTCATGACTTTTGCGGAGTAAACGTCGATTCCTATGAACCAAAAATCTGAATGACTTTGTCGTAAACGCGTTCGACAAACACGGCAGAATAGTCGTTGAATTTACAATCAGGAATAAACGTCACAGTGGTAAAATTTGAAAAAGAAAAAAAATAAAATAAAGAAAGAAATAAAAACATGTGATTTGATTTTCGAGCACCGGGAATACCCGGAGGAGATTTAGTCACGCGTAGTAATTAAATTTATCGCGGCCACCGACGCTCAATATCTGCTAACGGATTATGGACGCGTGCACCGGAGAGGTGTTGCCCGTGGGGTAGTGGGATAATGTTTGTGAGAAATTTGCGGTTTTCCTAACCGTTTTGCACCTCTGGCGAGCATGAAATATTTTGCACCTGTGGAGGTGCAATAATGCTTTTGTTATATATTATCATACGTATATACAGGCGCACACTGACAAACGCGCAATTATATATAAATATACACGGGTATGAAAATGGTATATGACACGGGGCATGATTTACGCCCGAACCGACGTTTTGTCGTGACTCTATCGTGCGTCATTGTCACAACAATAAGCGCGGACCAGAATCCAGTCGAGTTGTGCCCTCGTTGACCCGAACAAATCCCCGCGTATTTCCTTGCGCTTCGTACAGATCTCGTTATTCATCGACGAATCGGGATCGATGAATAACCGAGAATCCAATGAAAACGCGGTTTGTGGCAACGACGGATACGTCTGGCTTCCGATAAGCATTTGTAATCCTGTGTCAATCGCGTACTTCTATAAACTCAGGCTTCTTCCTTCGAGCATATTCGACTCGCTAGCACTTTTGGAAAATAATCTTTCTCCGTACGTTCTGCATTCTCAATATTCATGGTAACGAGCTCGCATCTGCTTTAATTTCTCTGTCGATCAAGCCTGCTTCTGGAAGAGGGCATATGCACACCTCTTCGAATTTCATTTGGTAACAATCGAATATCGGCTTTTCCTTCACTAGCAATTGTCTGTCCGAGTATACCACAATGACGCTTCTAAAATGGTCGAATGAATCGACGTTCCATAAGGAAGTTTCGTTAAATCGTGTTCCAGTGGAAAATCCATTCGTTTACATTGTCAGTGTCAACGTCCATTTCACCAAAGTATCTCCGGCGTTCATTTCTTCCGCGATTTTTATTTATTCGGGTCATGGTTCTATCGAGGTTAACGCAAACACTGGAATTCGAATTTTGGTTTTTTTAAATTCTTTTTACAAGTTTCTGATGATTTTTCGATCGAAGCATTAGCACGTTGGCGACGAAAGATAATTTGGGAGAGAAATAACATTTCTGGAATCGTCGAGTCAGCGATCTTTACATTTTTTAATATTTAATCTTCGTTCATTCGCACGATTATCTAATAAAAGATTCCAACATTTACAGAAGCAGGCATGTTTAGAAAAAATAAATACTAATATATTCCGCGATAAAAATAGTGAAATATGAATAATTTGAGGAAACAAAAATGCTCGAAAACTCTTGGTCTTCAGAGGCTTGAACCACCATTAACGTTTCAGCATGAAAATGGCAGATGATAGATATCAAGAGACACGGATATTCGCTGTTAATAATGATAAGAGAAGAGAACAAAATGTCAAATAATTAGAGAGTCCAAAAAGTTCAAAAGCTTCTACTTTTTTTATAAGCTAATGTAGGCGTTGTCGCGCTTGAAAATGAAAGAAAAATAGTTAACAAGATGATAGAGGAAGAGAAGAATAATCGAGAAGAGATGAAAACGAAAAGCGATTTCAAAACGAGAGAATAGAGGAAAAGAGGGGGTGAAAAAGAGAAAGAGGGCTTTGGAGTGTGCTGAAAACGAAGCAGAAAATTGAATACGGTGAGCAAACGTCGTTCTAAAACGAAACGAAAACGGAGGGTCTGATGCGTCGCTTTTGCGATTCTGCTTTGCCTCTTTCGCTTCCTCTGTTGTACCATGAAAAAGCTTCGACATACAACGAGAAGCTTTCCAGATGTTTACCAAAAACTTTCAGCGAGTCTCAGTCTCTCCCTTGTCGTATATATACCTTCGTTGAATCTATTTCGTCCGATATATTGTACGTATGCATACATAAAACTAGCTTTGCTGAGCCAAACAACATGCTCGCTCATCCCCTTTCTATCTTCTTTCGAACAATCGTGCTCGTGAATTATAGGAAATTCACAATCAACCGATATATTCGAAATATTTTCTGGCTTTTTTGTGGAACAACGATCACTTTTTTCGCGACTCCATTCGGTTACAAAAAAAATCGTATTTCTACCAAATGAAAAATGTTTGAAGTAAACTAATTCGTGTGTTGCTTTATACATATTATTTCATCGAACAGCATGAAAGAAAAAAAACGATTTTATTTGTCAAAAAAATTGATTTTTGAGCCAGTACCAAACTTTCGACGATTCCACGTGCTGCAGATCGATGGGTGAGAATACTGAATCGACCGTAAATTGTTTAATAAAAAAGAAGAGGTCTGACATCGACAGGAAATCCTGGAAGTTACATGAACAACGGTATCAGAAATTTCAATCGTTACGTTTTTTTGTTGAAATGAGTGAAACGAGCTTGTGTATAACACTCGGGCGTTCGATCGCCCACGGGGTTATACAGCTTTTGTAACATTGTTTCGTATCGATCGTGTTTACATGATTTTTCAATTATTCCGATCGAAGAAACACCCACGGGAAACACCCGTCCCAAAGCGTATCGGTTAGTAGTTATTTTCATGATATGTACAAAATTTCATTTCAATCTGATCGGAGAATCGCTTAAATGACATCGTGAACTCTACCAATCAGCAATGAAAATTCTCTTTTTATAAAAAAAAAAAGTTAATTAAGAAGTTTCGGTACAGGCGATACAATGTTGCCATGCTAAACCATGTTAAAAACACAAAAAGTTAAGAACTTTATAAAATTTGGTGAACATATTCTTTAGTGCCAAATTTGACAATACAAATTTTTTCAGATTTTTCTTCTACACAGTTATCGAGTTATTGAAGACTAAAGTTCCCGTGTATAAGCATAGCGTTTCCATATATATAGGTATACACTTCGGGCATAAGAAATCTGCTTTAATGCATAATTACTCGATAATTAAGTAGAAGAAAATTTTGAAAAAATTTGTCTTTTCGTACTTGATGTTGAAAAATATGATCGCCAAATTTAATTAATTTCTTAACATTTTGCCTTTTGTACCGAAACTCCTTAAGCCTCAATTTTTTTTTCTCAGTGTGCTTATTAAAATCGTTTGCAACTCAATGATGCTCTTTCAAAGTGATCGCACTTTTGATTATCATTGGCGACGAGACAAATTTCTTTTTCTATGCCTGTACAGGAGGAGAAAGATAAAAGAGAGGAAAAGATGAAAAATAGAAAACAGAGACAGGGAGAGAGAGAGAGAGGATGCTGTCGATGTGAGAAAGAATAAAAGAGAGAAGAGTGAATATGGTCAGCGACGATTAAATAATAGTTGATAAGGTTCGAAGCTATGGAAAATTAAATCACACGTTTTTTCCGTTCCGTGGCATTTTTCGACACATCAAGCCCCGCGCGTGTTCGACGGACGCGTTCGAGTTTCGAACAACTATTCGTCGGATGATAATTGGAAAATTGTCGGTACGAGATGTATATTTATAGGTATATGTTCGTGAGTAATATATACATATTCGTAGGTATTTCTGCGTGTGAATACCTGACTGACGTCCGTCGACGTCCACGAGAGTTCACGCTCATAAATAAAACATTTTTCCCCTGCTGATGCGCCCGGCGTTTATGACCTATGTGAATTTCTCCGCAAAAATAAAATGGAATTAAAAGAAAATGAAAGAAATAAAAAATAGCGAGCGAAGAGGGTGAAACACATTTTTACTGTGCACCCTGCATCCTAGTTATTTATTAAACGTCCAGTCGTTTCGACTCTCGAGTAATGCATAAAATGTGAAAATGTCCGAATGAGCGACGAGTGTGAACAAAAAAAAACGAATCAAGTGACCTTAGTGCACACGCAGCCAAACCGATAAGTCGAAAGATTTTACAAAGTAAACTTTTCTCTGTTCTTAATCCTACTATCGCACTTCACTGACTCATTACTCAATGAATTTTTCATTCGCACTCGTTCTCTCTTTTTCTTTTTTTCGATATATATATTTACAAATGCACAGTCGAGAAATTCTAGATCCACGTATTCCGCGCATTTATTCGATACCGAATCGCAATTTACCTGTATTTAACGAAGTATTATTCATAGTTTAATTAACGTATTCTGTTGTTTTTTTTTTGTTTTTTTTTTTTCATTTTTCATTGTTTTTTTGTTAGTGTTTGTTGTTTTAACGTCACGTAAATAACTATTTTGCGAAATATTTTTCTCGCATTATTATACGATTTCATTATTATCGATGTGTTATTTTTCGTTTTGTTTTATTTTTTTCATAACATAGTCGCATCGTTTCTATATATAATCGAAGATTGATTTTTCATTGTATCAGTTTATATATTCCTTTTTTTCGTTTTTTTTTTTTCTTATTATTCGTTCGAATCTATACGATTTCTTTTTGTTTCTCGTAAAATTTTCATTCATTCGTTTTTTCCTTGCTTCCGCTGATAAAATCTAATGCATTCGCATCGTCCGATTTTCAATTATCATCCACTGTCATTCCAATTTGTTTTATCTTTTTGTTTTTTATTTTTTACCTCCCATTCGTCACGAGCTATTATGAATTATTTATGTCGTGCGCACTTGCACACGCCATCAAGCCCGGATACGAGAGAAAGGGAGGGAAAATAATCACGTCAACTGTTCCGAGAACACGATATTTTTATTTTTACGTTTTTTATTTTTCCTCTTCTTTTTTTTTTCGTCACTTTCGTCAAAGTGAGAGGAAAAAAAAATTGCGCGTTGTACCGAGACGTCAACGACGTGAGTGACGAGGGAACGACACGCGCTGATCTCCGATCGTCCGCGTGATTTCCATTTCTCCGTCCAATTTTTCACACGCTCGTATATATCGCACTATAAATTAGGCGTCCGAAATAGGAGATGAGCACCGATCGAATACTCCATCCGGAGATTTAAAGAGGCCTCATGGTCACCTTAATAGAGAGGCTGATGTCAGCATTGCCACAAGAACAAATCCTCCTCTCAATGCTTCCACGCCCCCGTGCTGCATTGCTGCTGGATTTTCTCCTGAGAACCCAAGAAAAAAAGAGAAAAAATCATCATCATCGTTCATGAATATCTCGTTAATGATGAGTCCTGAAACGATTAACGAGTCATAAATATTGATGCTTTCAACGTCACTACGTCGAATATATTTTCATTCGGTTTTTCACGTTCGTTGGATATTTTTCCACGAATGAAAAAAAAATAAAAATAAAAATAAAAAACGGATGATAAGATTCTGAGAAACTGAGCGTTTTGAAAAGTTTCGCAAAATTCAAAGTATCGAAATATTCGAACGACACACGAAACAGTTTCGTGAAATATACGATTCGACGAAATTCAATTTGGTCGTTATCAGCCTCGGGGAAGCCAGCGGTGTTCACTTTACTTTTTTTTTTGTTTATCAATGACACATGACCACGTCAATGCTCCTGTTACACGCTTCATTCAACCTGGCTATTGCCACTGTACTATTTTCGGTGTGATTTTTTTACGGGTTAATGCGGTACAGCCGCAACGCGAACATGAAGATTGATTACGTGGGACACGTGGTACAGCATTATAAGTCCCGCAATTCCAAAGACTCTACCATTAATCATACCATTTTTTTATATTTTTTTTATATATCATATTTACGAAATGTCCAGACAGTAAAACATCATTATTTGATAGTCTGCTTCACATCACGATGTTAGTTAACTTTTTTTTTTTTTTTTTTTTCATGTTGCCATAAGTTCAACCGAGCGGGCGCGTTAGCTGTGGACAATACACATGAAAAATTCTCAATGTCGAAAATGAAGAAAAGTTTCAATGTTCCATATAGACGAATAGATTTTTTTTAGCTCATGAATTCATATTTTCCAAAAAAAAAAAAAAATCTCAATATTCTACATCGTGAAAATCATTTCGATTAATCTCGAAATCGGAGAAAACAAGTGTTCCTCAAATCGAACATAAAATTGAATCAATTGAAAAATAAATTTCGAGATAATCAGGAATTTCATATTCTTTTCGTAACTTCGAGATGAAATAAGAAACAAAAGTGGTAATCGTTTGAAAAAATGTCGATCGAACGAATCGAGAAACTGCTAAATAAAATGGTTAACGAATGCGGAACAACATCGAAATAGGATACACGAAAAGTTCGATTGATGTTGTATCTTATCAGAGAGCTTCCAAATCTTTGATCAAACGAAAAGAAATTATTTTCACGAACTAATTTCAGTTTAACGTTGTTGTTTTTTTTTTTTTTTTTTTTTTTCTTTCAGTTTTCCATTGACCCCGGTAGATTCTCTTTTATGTATCCGAAGAAGCATGTTCGTATATACCAAAAGGCGAAATTGGTTCCGAGTTTCAGAGTTTTGTCGGTTAGAATGCTGCTGGGAAATCTCGAGCGAACCGGCAACCCAGAGGTACCGATAGTATGAAGGGATAAAAAAAACAAACAAACAAAAAAAAAACAAAAAGGCTGCGATATCGAAAAGAAGAAGGTCCGAGTTCGGGGAAGCTCGTTAGCTGATTCTGGCGCTGATATACTATACACACGTGTATAGCGATCGTATAACGATTAGATGTATATATAAAGCAGCGAAGCCGGCACGAAGTCGGCAGTGTTTTCACGAGAGAGTGTCACCGAGCGAATGAACGAAGGTGGTTCCTGCCGCACCGCACAGAGATTCGTGCGCGCTCTAATTTTTGTTTTCAAACTCCTGCCACAAAGTTAATTAATCGCGAGACACGAGGTCACGGGTGAACCTCGAAGGTCCCGGATTGCCACCTACCCACACACACACGGATACGCATACTCATACACAGATAAATACGAGTGTATACGTTGAAGTTGGTTTCGCAGTCACACGCAATGTGAGAATAGTACGCTCACTGGCTCGGTCCAACCGAAAGCAAACTTTGCAGAATGAGGTCCAGTCCAGAACAACAGAAAGAGGGATGAAAAAAAGGCAAAAGAGAGAGAGAGAGAGAGAGAGGGAGGGAGGATGAATGGGAGAGTGAGAAGGAGAGAATGAGAGAAAGAGTTTGCGCTGGTCACGGACTTTAAATCCCACGGGAATATAACTCATTCGATTCTCCACGTGCAACCATTCGCGGTTGTCCCGGTAGACTCTGGAGTAGAGGAAAGAGGAATAAAAAAGCATAAAACACTCGTGACACGCGAAATATTCGCGCCTGGAATTTTTCGACTATTCTTGTGCATACACACATCCAGCATGCGGACACGCACGCGTTTATATACGAATGTGGTATATTATAGAATGAAAACTTGTTCAGCCTGAAGAATATGGATACGGTTAAACTATGTATGCAGCGCACGGCGACCGTTTGTTCTAATACAAAGCTCGCTTTATTCGTCAAACGTTCCATTTGTTATCTGAATAACTCTCTTTATAAAAATAACATCTTCGCGTCCAATTTTTAAATCCTTGGAAGCAGATCAATACAGGAGCTAATTTTTAAAACGGTCCACAAGAATTTTTCATGAATTTTATACGATTATCGTTTTTATTATTTCAGAAGAATGACGTATTTCAGAATTTAACGGATATAGGAATCCTCGTGTGGGATCCCAGTAATCGAATCAACACAAAATCTGAGAAAGAAATAAATGAAATTTTTTAATAAAGATACTGATACTTCCATTTGATTTTTATATTTGTTATCCAAAATGAAGTCTTTTATTAATATGTTTACAATTTTACACTTCTGAACTGATTTTTTTTTCGCATAGTAGTCGAATTTTTTGGTCAAATATTCTGTGATGCATGCATTGATAAAAAAAAAAGATGAAGCATGACATAAATCGAGTGGCTACATTGATATCTGACAGAAATCTAAAAATGAGTGTCTTATTTCACAGAGCATTGTTTTTTTTTTCTTTTTTCGAAAGAGACTGAAAAACTATGAATAAATAATGGAAAAACATGAAGGGAAAGAAAATTGGAGCCAAGTCGTAGATAGTATTGTTCGATAGATTAGTAACGTTGATAAGTATTTTGCGGAGGTTGGCATTTCCGAAGAAAGAATGCGGCCGCGATTTGATTTGCAGCGAGGCCATACACGCTGGTAGCACGAAACGGGACCGTGAATATCGCGAAAGGTACAGGGGAACTTCCGGTGGATCGTAATCGACTGCTCGTTTCGAATCCGGTTAGTTCGAGGCCTGTACAATAGGCCGTTGATCGAAGGACCGGGAAAACGAGGAAAGCGCGTTGTACGCGGTCGCTACCGTCAACGCCGGACGGCCGTTCGAAAGATGAATGAGACGATCGGCTTGCTCGAAACATAGCCTCGTTCTGCTGGAAATCGATAATTCTCACTCCCTTCCTTCTGTTCTTCTGTTTTCATCTCTCTCTCTCTCTCTCTCTCTCTCTTTCTCTGGTATGATTCTATATATACGACGAGTCCGATTTCGCACACTGGAATCAGAGTAGTACGTAGCCGGTATAGAGAAGTTTCCGGTTACGATTCGCAACCGCGATGTGAACGAGAACACGTTATCCTTCCTCGATGCTTCGATAACGTTGAACGTACAGTTGTGCGACGTTCAACTCGTATAAATAATCATGTCGATACACATTATATATGTGTATACGCGATCACCGCAATTTGATCGTTTCTGATGTCGTCAGCCGGGATATGCGCATCTCACCGTACTTTGGCGGCTTGCCGACATCCTGCCGTAAACTCTCTTTCCCCTATCCTTCCTCTCTGCCGCTCTCTCTCTCTTCTCTCTTCGTCTCTCCACCCCTTCTTCCAAGTTCGACTCTCAGCCACCCTGTTAAATGCTACATTCGATTTATTTACGATCTTCCTCACAATCATGATTCACACGTCAAATCGTTCGGACATTTGTAATTCTTCAGGATGCGAATCCACGGATAGCAACTCTACCAGAAAACAGCTCATCCGAAACATGTTCATCAAAAATTTCAAACCTACCGAAACATGGCTCTCCCGGAGTGTGCGCATCGAACAATCAACTTCGATGTCATCGCATGTCTCTGGATTAGATTGAATCATTTGATTTTTCAACTTGTTACTTGTTGTCCGTAATTAATCACGAAAACTCGAGCCGGTTAAAAAGATGATTTAAACGCAGTCAATCAGGCAAAAATGATAGCAGGATTCCATGGTCATCGCCTGGGTTATCAAGGGCTAATGTCACTGCGTAACGTGGAGAGATGAGGCTGGCCCGTGGCCAATGAACCCTCCGCGATTACGATTGTTTAGTGCCAGTGATACCGGTCAACTTTTGCCGAGCGGCTTGGTTGGATTGTCCAGGATACGATTGCCGAGTTTCTGACTTCCTGGCCTGGTGATCAAGAGAGTTTATAGGATCATGAGAAGGTGATAGCGGTTAGGAAGAGCGAGAGAGAAAGAGAAAGAGAATGGTCGATTCGCAAATCGAGCAAATCCACCAGATCCGTTTTCAAGCTGGGTCAACATTGATGAAAATCTTTCCACGACATTAAATAAACTCTAGGATGCCAAATGGAGGCTGGTCTTCTGGATTCTCGTATCATAAGATTGTATCATCCTGACGGTACAGTAACCACGAAAACATCCAACCTCAGGTAATATGAGAGTGTAAAATGAAAAAAATTAACGAAACCAGTCGGGAGTTTCTGCATTCATCCATGCGAAGCCAACTTCCAGCATTGGAGTGGATGAAAAAACAAACGATAAATATTCAAAACATGATGATCGTGGATGTATTCGCAAGCGCATTAACTCACTTCTTATCCACAACGTTGACGTACAAACTGTACGATAATTCACGAGAGAGGAGGATCCCGTTACGGTTGAGGGTTCGTAGCGGACTAACCATGGTGGTCATATCTCTCCCCACCTATCGTTTTGCGCTGGCGGGTCACGTGCAAAAAAGGCCGTATGCAAATTGAGCTGTCAAGCACCCTTGGGAGATTCCTTCTGCGTATTATACATGGCTGTACGGAAGCGGGACAACGCTGGAGCAGCCTCCTCTGTTAACTACGTCTCGCGAGAAGAGCTTTGCAAACTCCTCACGCTTGTAGTACGCGCGGTATAGGTAAGCTTGGCGAAGTGGGTGGTGAGGTTCACATGGAAACCCCTCGCGAGATTCCTCTCTTCCTCGCTCTTTCTCACTCTCTCCCTTTCATCCCGAGTACACCAACACGAGATCTCTCCTTCTCTCACCACTTCTACATGCTTTTCTCAGCAGTGTCCTCAGACCAGCCCATACCCAGAGCCTCCCATACCCCGAATGAGCATACACAGAGCTGCATACACAAAGCCAGACCGAGGGTGTGCGATGAGCAGAGAAACTGCTTCTGCGTCTGGTGGTGCACTAGTGAAGCTGCTGCTGCTGCTGCTTTTGCTGAGGCACCCCCGGTTCTCTGTTAAGGGGCAGGGGAGTGAAACACATAGATAGTGCCAAGCGAGAAAGAGAGTCTGAAAACCAGCAGGCTCCGCTGGTTTGGTAGAGGGAGTAAAGGGTAGGCAAGAGGAACCCAAGGAGCTTGAACCTGGGTTATTAATGGGCGAGGCGTGACACCTCACGAAATAACCTCCCTAACTCCGACCTACCTAGCCCCGAGAAAAGGACAGGTAGTATAAGTGACAGAGCGAAAGAATGAGTAGGAAAATGGCTCAACGAAGCGGTCGAGGGTCTCTCTTCTCCTATCTTCATTGACCTCACCAACTGGCTTGTCTCTTCGTCCTGGGCGTTAACTGGGCCAAGAACTACTCATTTTTCAACAACGAGAGGACAATCGCCACCTCCGTGTTTCTCTTTGGCTACAAATCCTCTTGCCCTCCATCCTGTCTTTTACCAATGGAACCCCACCTATTAGTCTTTTCTTCATTTTGTCAATGAAAGGTTTCGTAAATCCTAATAATGGAAGTCTTCAAATGAACCTTTCCCAAGTACATAAACATTTTAACAAAATTCCTTTCAGATCCTCATTCACTTTATCATCATTATACTCACGAAAGGCATTTTCAACTTTATTTTGATTATCAGGATTCAATAACCAATATTAAGGAACAAGCGGAATGTATTTTTGACATATAAACTTTGCGGTCAATGATAATCAGAAAATAACCGATGTGAGTTGAAAGAGAAACCCTTTACGCGTAGTCTCGTCGGATACAGCTACGTTGACTTTCACGGGCTTGGAGTATTCGGAAAAGCAGAAAGAAGAGGATGAAAAAGGAGAAGGCCGCAAGTCAGTATGAAACTAAGAAAGATGATAGTTAGTAGAAGTATAGACTAAGATGGGAGGACAGCCAACGCAGCTGAGAGTCTCCTTTCTGAACATGGAAAGGGTAAGTGGATGTGGAATACATGGCCCAAGAGGCTCTCTGTATACACATAGACGTATAGCTACATACGTCCGCAAACACATGTACACATATGTATGTATATATATACATATATATATATCTATAAACTATATATTGTTCTCGTTCCACCTCGGAGGGTTGGAATCACACGGAGAGATAGCACCGAGTAATGGGCTTTGCTCTTCCTTGGGTCACATCTAATTAATAACTGCGGCATATCGCGGCAAGTAATGTACGTTAATTGCAAAAAAAAAGTGTGTCAAGGTATGCTAGAGCATACGGATATGATGGAGAGGGAGCGAGGATACCCCGCAGTTTCTGAAATTCTTAATCATTCCACTTTCTCTCTCTCCTCCTCCCCTTATCCTCATTCCCTTGTCTTCTCACATGAGCTTGACGAGCCTTCTCGAGTAGCCACGCCCATTCCAGGATTCTCCTAGTTTTTTTTTTTTTTTTTTTTTACTTTACATGGTAAATGAAAAATTAATGAAATGAAAAAAATGATAGGGTTGTAGGAGTTTCTTATCGGAAAACGAACTTTATGAATTTCGCTTATAAAGTTTGATCAGTTGCACGATGATATCCGGTCGAAAAACATAGGTATTTGTGAAATTTTTTTTTCAATGCAAGCATTATGATGTTATTTTTCTATTTCTGATATATAAACCATAAACTTGGAAACAACGCTATAGAAAAGTTGACGTCTCCCTGACGATGTTTATGAGTGACGTAAACAAGGTCAAAAGAGCCAACTCCACTAAAATGCCGTCGTGCTATGACAGCAAACTGACGGTTTACATGTTCTCTGAGCTTTAAAAACTAAAAGAATTTCAAAAGGATGCTTCCGGAAGTTACCGTTCAACTATAGGAAATTTGGAAAAATGTCGCAGTGGCGTATGACGAAAAAATAAAAATTGTATCCATTTCTCGAAAAATAAACTGGATAAAACGAACACATCGATTTATATTTCGCTAAAATGTGATTCGCAACAAAGTCCCGATATTGTCATCTTGACAGGATAAAAACAGAGATTCAAATTTTTATCATAACGATTCGCGATGATGAACTGTCCGAAAAAAAAAAAAATCATATTTGTAGATCGAGCTGAAACCTTAATGGAAAAGTCTTTAGAGCACGGTACGGGTTTCATTCAGCGAGATTGCAAGTGTGTTGAGCGCAAAATTAAAAGAAGATCAGAGGAAGGGGTAATTGGAGAATTGCAAAGAGCAAACCGGTAACGATCCTGTCGGGAAGTAAAGCTCTCCACTTTGTCGGAGAAACGAGAAATAATGAACGCTGGGGGGATAAGTTGTTTACAATTTGCAAGGGATTGGAGAATACCGCCGACGCTGCGTCTTTTCCCTCGTTCCTCGTAAGATTTCCTCGGCTTCATAAGGGAGTTTGAATTTTGGCGATGCCATAGGTCCTTCCATCTATTCTCGTGTACACCCTCCATGTTAATTTCTCCGCTCTCTCCCTCCCACACTATCTTTGTCTACTTCTGGATGGATATATATTCGTTCAGAACGTTACCTCATGTATCAAACGAGAAACTGCTTTTGTATTCGCAGCTCGAGTTTCGACTACGTGTCAAATGAACTTGTATCGCGTGAAGAACATCGTGGCAATACTGTTACCAACTACCCATAAGTATTACGTTACTCCATACCCATAACACATTAAATTGCATCATTCTCTCTCTCCCCCTTTCTTCCCATTATTTCTCATCCCAACTGAAACAAAATAACTTTTTTTCTTATTTTTCCTTTTCAGTTAGTTTTTGTCTAACTAACTTTTTCTCCAATTTTTTCTTTTTCTTTTTTGTTGGTTTATTTTCTAGTTTTTAGTTAGATTTTAGAGTAATTTGTTAAAAATAATTATATTTCTGAACATTGCCCCACGGATAATGTATCTACGGCAAAATAAAACATGATGATGACAATCACCTTTTTGTCTATTTATTCTGAGCTAGAGAACTGACATTACTAACTTCAGCAATGATCGCGATTCGCAAAGATACCCAAAATAGATCGAGTTCAGCAATGCTTTTTTTTTTTAAATACAGTATCATAGATAATGTAAGTATTTTTTCCACTTTTTCCCATGACAAAGTTTACAAGTGTTACAAATTCTCGATCAGAAATTTCTCCATTTTTCTATGACCCCAATACCTCGAGGTGAAAGAGTTTTGTTACAAGATACTCAGTGTCACAATGATGATGATATTACTATGCATACATTGAACGAACTCGGTGAACAGCTTCTGTGTGCCGTTAATACAGATAGATGTATATGTGTAGACTGAATATAAATCACAGGGAAGTAGAGTCACGTAAAACGGCAAAACTCGAGTCTTATGCAAACTCAGTACTTCGTTTCATTCCGTGGAGAGACGGAGGTAAGGAGAAACATGAAATCCCTGTCAGACCCAATAGACCATCGTAAATAATGCAAGAAGCCTGCCAGTACGATCTTTCCACCATATTCCCTAACGACAAAAAGCAAAACAGGTACGTTTCCGTGATCCAGATCTTCGAAACTGTTATATCGCTTTATTTTTCTCTTTTGACTCCGAAATCGATCATTTTCTTCACCTCGAAACAAGAAATTATCATGCATCAGGTACTCGATTTTTTCGAGCAGAAGTACAATGAGCTTCCATCGCTGAGCACTCATTAGTCGATGCAGTATTCCATACGCAAAGGCTATGGAAATGCACCTTAATTGTTGAGCTATGAGAACGGTTCACCACAAAAGGGCACCATATGCACCCAGCGAATGGAACAAAGCAACAGCGCGAGCAAGCACTGCACTGGTGCAGTAAACTTGAGGCTATATAGACCTCTCTGGAGTGAGATAAAATAGGTATATACTTTGGAATTTTGTTTCGACGAAATCATGGAATCCATCGCATTTCTATGGGAAGTTCTTTGTAGAAATGTAAATGGACTTAAAAAAATCGCATGGATTAATGAAAAAGATAGCGACTGCACAGCATTTTCTGGTGACACTTTTTTCTGTGAGGTTCTGGATGGAAATGAATCTCGCTCGAAGGAAATGAAACTCGTTTGGATTTAATGATTTTTGGTAAAATGGCCTCTTTTTTTCCAAAAATGTACAAATTTCTAGATTAAATCATGAGATAATCGTTGGTACAAAAGAAATTGCAATGTAACGCGAAAATTCTGCAATCTTCTCTAGACATCCTTACATAAAACCTAAAAAGTTATGGTTTTTCGTTTCTAGGTTAAAAACTGTATGAAATTTGTTTCCGGCCATGGGCTCTCCCTTTTTTTCATTAATCCCAATGAATTTTTCAGTCGATTAATAATTCAATGAAGAACTGCATACGGAATTTTGATTTGTTCCATAAATGCACTAAAAAAAAAATTAGAAATTGTACCGATTTTTTCTCGCTCCAGAGTGGTGGCGACCCTTAAAAGGATCGAGGGATAGCGAAGGAGAGAGAAGAAGGGGATGCTAATAGGGAACGTAGGGGAGATGAAAACCCAGGATAATGAAAAGAAAAAAGAAGAAAAAACCAGAGAAATGATAATAGGAGAAAAGTAAAAAAAAAAGTCATAGGGAGAGAGAGAGAGAGAACTCTGGAAATGTCCAGGTATACATGGCGATCGTAGCCAATGTACGCATTCGACTGAAATGTAGGCAACGATCCGGGCATGTTAATTGTAATTAAGCGCCCTGGCAGAAGCGCAATGCTGGTCGACCGACTGCCAGCGTTTCTCTTGGTCTCTCCTAGTTCTCTATTGCCATTGGCTATACGGGTTGATGGGGCCACAATATTCTCGTGAATGCAAAGCGCTCTAAGCCTAGTACAAGAGAAATTGGGCAATTCGTGGTGTCTCTTAGCGCGCAGGGGCTTATTGCACGGAATAGTGGACATCAGTTGTAAAATGTGCACGAAAATTACCACGAATGCTGCTAAAGTATTAATTATGGTGTTTCCTGTGCACACTCGCCATTGGAAACCTGATCAAAATGGTAGAAAGCAATAGAAATTGAGAAATAAATTTATAAAATTGTTTTGTCATTTGATAATCGTTTCATTCAAGCAAGATTTTTTTTTTTCAATTTATGGCATTATTTTGTAAAATTTTATCAGGCTATTAAGGAGTTTCAATACAGCCGATACAATGTTGCCATGCTAAACCCTGTTAAAAACGCAAAAAATTTCAAAAAGTCAAGAATTTTATAAAATTTGGTGAACATATTCTTTAGTGTCAAATTTGACAATACAAATTTTTCCAGATTTTTCTTCTACACAGTTATCGAGTAATTGAAGACTAAAATTCACGTGTATAAGCATAGCGTTTCCATATATATAGGTACACACTTCGAGCATAAGAAATCTGCTTTAATGCATAATTACTCGATAACTAGGTAGAAGGAAATTTTGAAAAAATTTGTGTTTTCGTACTTGATGTTGAAGAACATTATCACCAAATTTCATTAATTTCTTAAAATTTTGCCTTTTGTACCAAAACTCCTTAAGAGGACACTTTTGTGATTAACAGCTCATAATTTATGAAAAAAAAATAAAAATTGCTAATAATTTCAAAGCTTATCTTGCAATTCACGATTTATTGTTTCACTTCCTAGATTAGAAAAAATCGAATCGACTTAATATATTTGAATGCCACTCACCATTGAGAACGTGGACGGAGATAGTGGTAGCGGCAACGTTCACCAACGAACAGCTATAATTGCCACTGTCTTTCTTGTTTGCGTTTGCAATGTAGAGCCTCGAAACAGCTCCTCCGGAGCCCATATCTGTCTTGACACTGTAACAAAAGTTTAAAACATTTGAATCAATGATGCAGGCTCGTGAAAAAGAAAAAAATACAATAGATTTAATGGTATTAAAAAAACACCATGAAAAATTCTCATTGATATTGCTTATTCATTCGAATTCCATAAATCTAAAAAATTTCGTGTCATCGATACTCAAGATTTCAGGTGGAAAGTTGGTCTGCTGATAACAAAAGTATTATTACCAGTTTTGCTTCGATAGTATTCGACAAGTAGGATCGAGTACCAATTGAATCAGATGCTGGTAAATTACAAATAAATTATATTTTTCTGTTTTTGACTCGATTCGTGAAAATTTATTTTTTGTCGATTCTATTGCTGCCACTGATTAAATGTTTGTCGGTTCCTTTCCGAAACGGGTGTGATTCATCATTTCGCCGTTAAATTGAGCTTGACAATGAATAATTAAATGATCGTTTACGGGAACAGTTAAACGTGCGTTGTATCACGCTTTCATAATGAAATTTGCTTTCCTCACTCCTCGTTTCTACGAGAAACGACAAGGTAGAGGCGAGCAATGATTGAGACAATAGCCTTGAGCGTTCTGACGGTATGCTCTGAGAACGGATAACGGAAGTAATCCCCAGCGGTCTTCCTCAGCAACGGTTGCAGACTGACTGCTCTGTAGCCAGTCCCGGCAGCCGGAACAGATAACCACGCAGTGCATTAGATTACCGGATACACGACAGGACCACCACCGACGGATCCACGACGGTGCATGCAGTGATACGAGGAAGAAAATGTTCAAGGTACTCGTGAGCTAGGGCTTTCGAGTACGAGCACATGAGGTGAAGCAGTAACAATTGCCACCTCAAATATTTTCGAACCGATAAGAAGAAAGAGAAAATATTATGAAAAAAAAAATATTTTTCCATGATGCAAAAACAATTTTATCGTCCACCCTTACGATTTTTGAAACATTCTACGACATTCGCCACGTGTATGTGTAACGAAAAAGAAAAATCCCTGAAAACCCAGGGCAAGAACCTGGAATATCGTTAGAAAGGTCAAAAATTCATTTGGAATTGTTCGGTAACGTTTCGAGATGTCGGAGGCAGTATATGTGTAAAAAAATCCGAGTAAAAGCGACCCAAGAAAACGTATTTCTTCCTAAGATACGTCACATTTTTCAGTCTCGTATTTTTTTTTCCCTTCATTTTTTTTCATTTTTGTAAATTCTGACTGCTGGTGCACATGTGTATATCTATAGATTTCAGAACAGGGGTGGAATCTACGAGACGAGGGATATCTCTCGTTGCCTCGCATTCCTTTTTCCGCCTGCTGCCTGCAAAGGGCGGAGCACACCACCGGATACTAAAAGCACTTGTTGCCCCGTTATCGTTACTCTTGGGTGCGCACTTTCTTCGCTTTCCCCTTTTACTCTAGCCTGCCTAAGAGTAAGACACGGAAAAAGAGTATCAAAAAAAAAGAGAGACATAATATATCCGGATATATACCAACTAGTTTTCCCAAAATGGAACGTCTGCGCGCTAAGGTTTCTCGCACTCGTCTAACTCTTTTACTTTACGAAAATAAGTCACGAGGAGAACGATGTGCCTCTATCTTTATCTCCAACGCGAACGCTCATGCTGGTGAATTTCATTCATCGTTAGATCGATGTTCCGTTGACTCGTTATCAGGACTCTGCAAAATTTCTTGATGAAAAATGAAAAGATGATTAAGAAATATTTTTAAGAAAGAGATACAACTTTGAAGAAGTTTTTAAAATTCTTACATTTGTCACGCCCCAAAAAATACGACGCATTAATTCTTTCTGTCGTCACTTTTTTACGAGCTCCATTATTTTTGTTTTTTTTTTTTTTCCTTCTTTATTCCGCCACTCGTTCTTTCTCTTGTTTCCTTTCAACACCACTCGCGGAGTGAAAAATTAATTCAAAAGAAAGTTTTTTTTTTTTTTTTCTTTTTTTTCTGCGCAAAACTGAGACTTCGTTAAGTAGACTTGAGGAAGAATTTCTATCGCACTCCGACACCGCCTACCTAAGTAGCTTATTTTGAATCAAAGCAGAGAATTTCCGCACTTCCTCTCCCGTCTACCCTCTCCTCAATCTTCCAAGAGCTGAAGCGAAAATACTTGAAAATGTCTGCTTCCCACGTGAAAGATTGTGAATGCCACGAGATTATGAGCTTTAATTAATCAGTGGCAGGAAAGTTTGTGTTGGCGAAGATATCAACGAGGCTAAACAAGTTCCACGAGAAAAGAAATTCAACCCATGTGTAAACGACACTGTGAAGAAGAAATCTGCAAGTTTTGTTTTAAATATGAGTGCAACTAAACCAAAGTGCAACTAAACATTGTTTTGAGAGGAAAGAAACTGGTGAAAAACGACTAGAAAAAAGTATATTTTCGGTATCTCCATTAAATGTTATATCATTTTGTTCTCTAAATATCGTGTAGTAATTTTCTGTTTTCAAGCTCACCCGAACATGCCTGAGAACGAGTAACATTCTATTTTGTTTGTAAATAGCCTGCACGATAATGATGCATGATCGAGGACAAAATAATCTCGTATAAACGGCAGCGAAGAGGAACTTAAACACTCGTGCGCAACAAACGCCTTTCAGAGTAAAACACAGAGGATGTTATCAGGCTGCTTTTCCGGTTGGAAGCTCTTTACATACAACCCCGTTCTCCCCTTTACCAGTTTCGAGTCCCTTGGTTTCTCTCGCTACAGTAATCGGAACACGACGTTTACCTGAATGCAACATGTGTACAGAACCTTTCAAAACTGATGCCTCTAAATGTAAAGTTAACTATTAGTTTCGTTGAGCCAAGTTCAGGTAATCGAGTCAGCTGTCACCGGTGAGTCTGTTTCAAACAATGACATGCGACTCCAAGTGATAACTGTTTCTCGAAACAGCGTATAATTTATATACCAGAATCAACAGATACTTGGAGTTGCTGGCAATTTTTTTTTATTTTTTTTTATTTTTTTTTTATTATTGTTTGTGATGGAACAGCCTATATAAATGTATTACATTTGCAATATGTATCGACACCAAAAGTTACGAGTGTACGAAACACTACCACAAGGGCGTTGTCCCGGTGCTCGGTAGATTGGTAGACCTCTGAGACAATTCAACGTACGGAGCTTTCATAAGTGCCTCGTTAAATGAAATCGTCGAGCCGTAAGCACAATCACTACGGATAGACTGTTATGAGGTGAGTATAGTGTTTCAGTAGGGTAGTATTTCCATTGCTACGAGTTTTTTTTTTTTTTTTTTTTTTTTTTTTTGGAATTCGGCTTAACGCGTGCAGAAATATTCCATTGTTCTCGCTACATTTTTGATCCATTATATTGTCAGATGGGAACAAATGTTATCGGATTAATCTTGTGTATTTTGGAAAACAAAAAAAATTTTCGCAAGACTTAAACGTCAAACATGACAATTCGTACATGCGATAATGAAACGAATGTAACAAGAACCGATAGTTGTAAAAATGAAAAAAAAAAGTAAAAAAAGCAAAAACAAACCGAGCTAGCGAACAAATGTAAAAAAATATGAAAAAGAGGAAACAAGTAGATAAAAAACGAACAAAGTTCTAAAAAACCTTAATGACGGGAAGAGTAAATAAAAGAATAGGTGAAAGAAAAAAAACGGAATAGTAGGTCAAAGGGAAAAGATAATAAGAAGTGAAAAAAATGCATGGGGTAGATTGAGCAAAAAACTTGAAAGGAAAATAAAGCTGGTAAATTAAAAACTTGCACATCGCTTCCCCGTTATTATTTCTTTCTCAATTTAATTTCTATTTTACAGGCATAAAGTTACATGAAGAATTTACGCATATTCGTTTCGTCGCTAAATACCAAAGGCCATTGAAACTAAAATGTTCAGTTCTTCTTTTAAAGCCTGCCAGCTCCATTGAATTTTATTGTCATGAAAGAATTTTGCAAAGGAGTACATAAAGTGTATGCATCGCTGTAAAATAATGTGCGCCCGTTCACAAAATGCACGAAATAGGTGGGATTTCTTCGCTCGAAAAGCTAGGAAACAATGCGTACACCATCCCAAGTAGTTTCATCAAAAATCCAACAGCAGAACTAAAACACTTGTTTCTTCACTGTGAAATTTTGCGCTCCCTATGAGCTTAGTAGATTAAATGGTCCCTCTTGAGAAAACGTGCATCGAATGACGATTTTTTACGACAAAAATTTCGAAAAAAAAAAAAACAAAGAGAAGGAAATAATCAAAAAGGTCTGATGAAAAATTTGTTTCCTTAGAAGTGATAAAGGAATTTGACAATAAATAAACAATAAAAAAAAGTGATGATAAAAAGTTTTATTTTTCTTTGAGATATTGTTTATCACGTGTGGTCTGTCTTTAAAATTGAATAATAAATACTTATATAAAATTGATTATTCGCTGTCGCGTAACGAGGAGAAGATGACTGGCATATAAGATGCGACAAGAGCGATATAATGAATTGTATTTCATTACAGCAACGAGCGCATAAAGTCTACTAACCGAATGGAAGCGAGGGAAATGGACGTGATAGATATCGAAAAATCAAGGCACACACTCTGTCGGAAAACGGCTTTGCGTTGGAGGTTCGGGTATTCGAAGCTCGTAGTCACCCTTGACCAGTACGTGACTAGCACAACGTTTCGCCCTATCTCTTGTACGAGCTTTGCTCCCTCATACTTCGACTCTCCCCTGTACGTAGTTCAGTTTCGCCGTCCTTTTCTCATTTCCCAAGGTGGCAAAGCTTTCGTTATAACGGCTATTTCCTTGCAATGCACTTTGGCACGATCTTATATAACGAAAAAAATGGGGTCAATGTGCGTTTCTCGTATGCTCGAAGCTGAATGCTCGCTCCTACCAGATCGCTGAACCATTCGCAGAAAACGCTTTTCAGAAAAATTTCGAATAATCCGAAGTGCTCTTTATAATGTGAAAAATGAAAAAAATAAAAATCAATTCGCGATGGAAATTTGAAATTCTTAGGAAAGTTCAAAGTTTTCAAGGATTTTTCAAATTCAAGCACAAACTATTTCTCGACTATTTCGATCGCAATCTTGGGACACAGCGGTGAACAAAAATTCAAATAGCCTGTCAACAAATTTTACGATCACAATTATGAAAACGTGAGCTTCCAACGTTCTGTTCTTTTTTAACTCAATAAACTTACGACCTCGTCACTCAGTCTAATTCTATTATTAGAGAAAAATTCCGATTCTACTAGCGAAAAATACACGATATTTTATTTTCTCATTTTTCCGACGAATCCCATTGCTCCTAGGCAGTCAATGTTTCGTTTTCTTTTTCAACGAGCACATTATCCTTAACGTCGTACCAACGAGTTTCACGCCACTGCGGTTTCTCTATGCAAGAATTTAATTTCACAGCTTCTCGTGGTCTCGTGTCCGGTTCTCGAACTGCTCGTCGCGGTCGAGTTTCAAGCTCTCTCGATTATCCATGGTACGTGCCTATCGCGAAAGATGCATAAGGATGCAAGCCGGTTGGAGCAGTGGTAGCAGCGATAGTATGAAATTATTCGAACCGTCGTTGGGTGGTGAGAGAGAATGACGAAGTGAAAAAAATGAAGATGAGAGCAGCGTTTTGCATAATAAAGTTATTCGCCATACGATTTTTCAATATTGTAAGAAAAATTATTGTTTCAAACGATTCGAACGGTCGAAACAAAACTTCACTCAGCTCAAACCTGACCACGATAGAAGTGGACTAAATATTCCATGTTGCTGAGAAATTTGATGGCTTTAAATGATAAATGTACCAATTTAAAAACAGAATTATCCTTCTTTTCGAAAGGGGGTAATCAAATATTATATTTCCCAATGATCAATGATATTTTTGTAGTTGAATTACGACAGCAATTTGGGGAAATTCCCGCAGCAAACCCTTCGAAAAAAAAAACTACAAAAAAGAAACCCATCCTTTCATTCGTACTCACGAACTTCCAGAGAAATAAGTTTCTGAAGGAGTAACCAACCGTTTCCGCATTTTACCCAAGGTTTTCATTCTGCTTTAATTACGTAAAAAGTTTGTCGGTATTACGTTTCCAGGGCCATCATAGAACAAGAGTGTAATAAATCTACCATGAAGAGGCGAGAAGAACGAATAATTCTTAAACAGAATTCATTGCTCCTCTATTCATACAAACTCTTCCTATACATCGTTCATTCCATCTTGATTCATTCTCATCATAAGGTTTTTACTTTCTCGATACTACAATGAAAGAAACAATGTAACTGTGTTTAATAACAACGTTTTGCAATTCCGTTCGAAACAACCAATTGTATATTCCCTTGAAATAAATATAATTTTTTTAGCAAATATTGCTTGTTCCATTCATTTTCGTTGTCAGATTAAAAAATTCCTTGGGAATTTTAAATTTAATTTTGCTGTAACGGATGGCAATTCATTTTGATCGATAACTCAGTAAATACCTTTGACAGCAGACTCTTTTCTCTTTTACGAGACTTGCAAAATGCAAGACATTAAAGTCGAAAAAGGGCCATTATTTGCCTTGCAGAAATAAATAGAAAATGGTAGGAAATTGAAACGCTTTCGCATTTCATGCAAAAACATCGAAATAAAAATAGCCGAAAGAAAATAAAAACAACAGAAAGGTTGAATATCTTATCCGTAGAACAAACTCAGCAAAGGATCAAACATAATGAAAATATGAGAGCGTGAGCGTTTTCTTATCTCACGTAATTTCACTCGAAAAGGTCTTATGATTGATTCTTTAAGAGAAAGGGTTTCTTCACTGTGGGAAAAGGATAATGGATCGTAAGGTCGTCAGATCATCAAGCTCAAGCGGTTTCCCGATAGTTTCTCTTTTATGGCTCCATAATGAGCAACGAATCCTAAGAAAATTGCTCTGATCGACCAATCGAAAGAGACATTTCTGCGTGTATAATAAGCCATATTAATGAGCCATGAGTCATAATCAAGAAACTTCGAAGGAAGAAAGATTGTGAGATTCATAACTACCGAAGATTTCATTTTATTCGGTCACTATAATTAATAGTTAATGGACTATGACGTAACAGTTAACCGGACACTTGAGCGTTCGAAGATTTTATGCGACATATTCAAATGAACTTTCGTCCCGTCGACTATTCACTTAAACGCAGTACCTTTCAACGTGGTTCATGGTAAAACTGAATTATCAAGAGACAAGGAAAGACGAGAGACGAATGCGATTTACAACTTGCTCAATTGTTCGCAAAATAACAGACAGAACTTGTTTAATACGTGAACGTTCTTAATTGCATGAATTAAAAATTAAATGTTCCGTTACAAGTTTATTCGTTGGGAATAACTTTTCTTGTAATTTGTTAAATTTGTCTTAGTTTTGTGACAAATTGGACTTGTCGATTTTCTCGTAGATCGTTACATGAGATTGATAGGGATGGAAACGAGTGCCTTTTAGCTTATTAACATCTAGTCGCTAATGAACAAATATTAGGAAATCAGGATCTGCTTTGCAAGATAGAGACGATTTGACGTTTTCTAAAAAAAAAAAAAAGGAAAACGTGACTTTTTTTAGTGAAATATCGTTTTTATCAATCGATATCCGCTGACGTTTGGAGATGCTCATGGAATTTCAATAGCAACGAAGGGACTTCCATGCAATTTAGATTTGCCTCGGCACTTCTTTTCACAGTAGAAACCGACAGACGATGGGATCGGAGTGAGCGCGGGAAAGTTCAGGATTTATTTTAAACTGAAACGAGAAGACACGAGGTGAATCCTACCGACATCAGAGCATATTCCTTATCGTACTTTCCCTTCTTCCGAGTGTATTTACTATGCGATATAAAGATCCCAGTTTTCTATCTTGCGATCGAGCTCAGTGACGTTTTTGCCTGAATTGTGCTGCGTATTCCATGGCGTTCGTACGCCCTCGGGTATAAGGAATGGTTATGCGTCAGTCTCGGTAGCATCCTGAGAGAGAAAATCCTGGGGATTTCCTTCAGTTTTCGTGAAACGTTGCGTCTATCAAGCGTCATCCTCACAGCACCGGATGCAATACCGTTCCCACAGCTGGCCCTCCTTTTTCAATCGACGTCAACGTCCTCTTGCTGCCCGCTGATGCCAATGTATGCATGTATACGTATTCAATTCTACATACATATACATACACGCGATTTCGAGCTCGATCTTCGAATGGCTTTTCATTTCTCCTGTGTTCTTCACTCCTTGCTAAAACTATCAGGCAATGTTCCAAGCCCATCGAGATAAAACACGGAAGACATTGCGGTGTTCGGAAAACAACGAATTCATTCTCAACATGAATTAAGTATAGGGACCGCCAAAGTTAGTTAAGTTAAAGTAGGATAATCCGTAGAAATTATTTCCATCGGCATGTTTTCTCGTATTTCATGATATATATTTCAACTTGAATGGATTATGATATTTTGATAAACCTAACATTTCTGAGACGAGTGTTTTCATTTGTTTTTTATTCGTGCAATTTCGTAATAACAATATGAAATCACAATATTATGACATTTAGATTTATCGTATCAAAATATTTGTATTCGATTGAGTTCTCAAAACATTAAGCTCGTTAAGGGCTATGTTAATTGCAGAAATATGCAAAACTAGTAGATAAACATTAAAAAAAAAAAAAAAACTGCACCATTTGCATACCACCAGATTATATTTGCAGTTGAATTTTGCAATTCGCTCATGTATATTTTGAGATAAAAATCAAAGCACCGTTTTCCATAGAGTGAAAAAAATGTGAAGTGCGGCCCGTTCATTGTCGACAGGATAAAACGAAAAATATTTCTTGCAAACCAGCACGCTTTTGCGATATTTTTATTGTAGAGTTCAGTTAACGAATTGGATCATCGAAATAGTGAGATAATTATGGTGCAGGAGAAGACTCAATTGAAGCACTGATTATACCAAAATTGAAGGAATAATAATATTCGAAAAAATTAATTTAAAGAAAAAAAAACAATTTCCGAAGCTCTATCATGAATACTCTATCATGCTTTTTTTTACAGGCGTAGTAACTCTCTATGTGTTGAAAATATTCATAAGAATTCCTGCAGCAGATGAGTTCTTTCAACGACTTTTTAGAATTTCGGATTCTGCCGGAGTTCAAGAGCGAAGGTTGTCGTGTCAAGAAAAATTCGTATGACTGAAAAATATACTGATCTTTGGAGGTCACTTTCTGACAACAACCTTTTAATTTTCAACGTCCATTTCTTTACCTAAAGCAAATAAAAGGAAGAAACAATATTATTAAAACATATGATTTAAGCGTCAATTATAGAAGAATAACATTTTTCTATAACTGATTCACTCACCAATATTGCCTTGTCAGAGTACTGCGGAATTAGTGAAATCTGTTGTTGCTGTCAACAATAAAAAGATCCCTCATTTTCTAAAAATGTTCTGCATTAACTAACACTTTTATTTTCCTGATAGCATAGTTTTAGTTTCATCGGTAAGTATAGAGAAGATTTTAAAACTAATTCCATCCACACTTTGCCCGGGTGAAAAACCTCTCCCGCTGGCTCCGCCGACCTGTGAAAAGTAAATAAATGTAAATATCCATGCATACTTCTTAAAATGATACTCTCATCTAAACATTACATTTTACATAACTAATTCCACAGCAGCGAATCTTGAATAAAACAAGAGAACAAATAAACGTTGGTAAAAAAAAAACTCACCTATGACTGCGTCTGGGAAAAAATGACTCCTGCGCTGTTCTCCGCTGTACCTGAAAACAAAACTACAGGCAGTCGGGAGTTAAAAAAAGATATTCTATAAAATAACTTTCAAAAAGTTATCCCAATAATCTTATTCCTACCTAGATATGAAATATGTACTTAGCTTCAGCCGAAAAAGATCCAGGAATACCAAATTGAATGTGAAACCTAACCTGTAAACCCAAACATCAGAAGAATTACTATTACGGAACCATCACTTTATGGCGATCTCGCTAGTCATCACACGAGCTTCAACTACTTTCAAGCCGACTATCTAAATTATTGTGAATAATAATTGGTAGGAAGTCGTGAGAATAAAAAAATTGAATAAAATAAATGAAAATTCATGTGATGATAACTTACCCATAATATTTTTAATCCTTGGGTGATATATTTTTTTCGTAATCGCGTTCACTCACCAGTACGTACTTTCACAATAAAATATTCATTATTCGATTGAAATTTTCACTTCCCGCACTTGAATTTTTTAAACATCGCGAACCTTTTGAAGTGTTAAATTTGCGAAAATAAATTGCAAGCGCCTCTAAGATGACGCGACTAAAGCGCGAACTTTATAACTCCCTAGACTCAAGAAATTTGCAGCCCCTCAAAAGCGACGCCTATACAACGTCACTCTATAAGGTACGCGCTCGCCCCTGAGAGTCGACGCCATTGCAAAGCCTCTCTTTCAGGTGCGCGCTAAGTCTTCAGGTTCACGAGCAAAATCGCATTTAATCGGATACCCTTCGTTCTGACTACCAAACAGAGGCAAATACGCTACCGAAAGGAGGCAACCAAGCTACCGAAAGGAGGCAACCAAGCTACCGAAAGGAGGCAACCAAGCTACCGAAAGGAGGCAGCCGAGCTACCGAAAGGAGGCAGCCACGACAAAATTAATTTTATTAATTTCATTGGGTAATTAATTTTATTATACTTCAAAATAATTAGATTAAGAATATGGTTATTCCATTTTTGTGGAAATCAAGTTTTCTTAATCCAAAAGGTGAAAAGTAGAAAATAATAATAATATTTTTGTCTTTCCCCGAAGTACCTCCGATGCCGAGAAAGGAAAATTCTTCTCGTCTTCGACGAAGGAAACGTCGAGCTGACAGAGCCATCATGGCGAACTCCATGTCGCTGATCTCAGTGACCCACCACCTTCCGGACCCACGACTGTATCTCACCGACAACAGATATCATCAATGTGATGGGACATCATCAGCTCGAGCCAATACATCGTCGGAATCTACTTTTGCTGCAGAATCGAGTAAACCAGTAGCGTTTTCAATAGACCAGCAATCGAAGGCACTCACTGATCAGATACGCAATAATGCTCTTCCCAAAATATTGTCAGAGAGTAATGAAAAAGGTAATCAACCGTCATCGAAGCCAAGCCACACCGAACTAAAAGCTCCTGCAGAAAGAACGCCTGTAAACTTATTGGTGCCCCATTACGCGCCGTCTAGAGTACGAACGCGACCAGTTAGGCCGCCCACGAGCCATCGCAGTAAGCGCCAAGTGATCGAGATACCGGAGCGATGTGAGAAAACATATCTACCGCGGTGAATCGCCTCATCTTTTCAAACGGCCCTTTTCAGGGCCACAAATTAATCATGCAACGTTTCAACTTCGCTGTTACACGAATGCTCCTTTACAGGGCAAGAAATCCATTGTAAATTGTTTTCAGTGCTGAACAAAAGGAAAACATTATATGCTTTTCCAGGGCCAACGTACCAGGACATATGGATGCACTGCTGCACTTATTTTGATCAGTCAAGTGTTACAATAAGCTCGTAAAGCTTTCTCTCTCGTGGCATTTGATATCAACCGCATTCAATATCAACCTGCGTTGTGCATTCTATAGGCAAAGTAGATGAAAAAAAAATATAAAAGTCATACGAAGTTATTTGTGTATATAATGTGCCACATCAACATCATCACCATCAGACCAGGGTTAATTTAATAATTAATTTGTTCCTAGAGCAAGACGGTTGTATTGGCCCAGGCCCAACCAGACATGTGCAGAGACCTGGCTTGAAACATCAGGGGATTCTCCTTGATGATATATATTTGTATGAAACAGTACAAATATCCTTACCATCTCAAGCCTCTGTGACTATGTCGACGATCGTTACCTATACTTTGAAAGAACGGAGTGTGAGAAAATTTCAGTTCACTGTTGTCGGATGAATAACGACGACAGTCAGTGCGCACCGGAGAGCAATTAATAGCCGCGTGCTGATTGTACGCAATTTATTGCCGTAATTTGGTCGGAAATAGTCGACGCGACACAAACACACATAGACACTAGTTTATGTATATACAAAAACATATCTATAAACATAAAGTCCTATACCCGAAATTCGTGTTGCACAATTTATCGTTCTCTGCGACAATTATTTATTTAGGGGTGAGGTTCGAAAGGGTGGGAAAGAGTGGAGCAAAACAAAAAAGCGTTAAACGGTATTTATTCCCAGAAGGCTTCTCTATTTTTGTTCCGTGCATTCCTCATCCACTGTGTTGGTCACGAAACTCAGAGGAAAAAAAGAGGAGTGTAACGGCGCTTGTTACTGATATCAGAGTAGTTGTAAAACAGATGAAACTTTCGGAGGTTGAAAACGAGGATTCGGTTTTGATAAAAGTAAATTTCCTGTAAACCGCACGTCGGAGAGTAGAAAAATATCCAAAACACATCCGACTTCCACTATCCGTTAGGCGTTGCCCTGGCCATCAGGTTGAAAGCTGTGGCATGCATCGATACTGCGCTCATTGAAGCTAGGTGGCCTCCCGCCAAGCATGTGGGTCACGTGAAGGAAGGCGGTAGTGTTAGTGGACCAATATGCGGCATCTGGCGTTACATGCTTCAAGCTTCGCATAACAAGCTTACCCAACCCTCTACTTCCTGGTAAATTTTGGCATGGAGTGAGAAAGTACAGAGTTAGGGTGCATTGTTGATGGGAAAAGTTGCACCCTGCAAGTTCAAATGCATCCTCTCTATGGGTGGGCGGGGTATTCTGCCCAAGGTGGTGTCCTTCCTTATAGCGGCTCCTTCGTCAAAAGCATCTATCCAACGGCACACAGCTTACCAACGAACTGAATATCACGGGTATGGTGCATGCTGGAAAAATCCTGGATACGACCGCCGCTATCCGTTGGTACTGCCGTCGCAAAGAAGCAATGCGAGTATCAACCGTAATCTCTTCTCTTTTTTCATTCCCCCGCTATCGCATCAAGACATCTTTCCTTTTTTCTTCCTCGGTAACCCTCCACTCTGGGTAAACCACCTTCTCGTTGTGTATTCAGTCGAAGCTCAGCTGAGCCAAAGCCCGTGTATACATGCACGAAACTGGTATCCATTGCATGGGCATGATATGGTGTTTGTGCACAAACCTCGTGGCATCCAATTTTCATGGAAAAACATCTTGGTCCTTCTTTTATTCTGTACGTGTTGTCCCCTAAAATTCGGTATTCGTTCTGCCTCTTTCTGTTCTTTCTCGTTTTTTTTTGTTTCTGCGTGGTTAGGAACGAATACATATATACAGACATACCAACTTCTATTATCTGCTATCTAAAGTATCGACAGAGAAAAAAAAACGGGTACCGATGGAAGAACGGAAGAATGAGAATTGTACGTGTATCTGGATCTCAGCGTGATAAAAGGCAACCGGCGCGAGAATTTTGAAGCTTCATGCAGCAACCCTTTCATTCACCATCTCTCTTCCTCTTTTGCTCTTCCACAGAACCGTTGAAATATTCTTGTGCATGATGCGATAAAATCGAAACCATTTGGTGTACGTGCCATGCCAACAGATGTTTTAGAGCTCCAAACTCGCACCAGCCCCGACAATGATTTATACCATCTACAGTCTCTTATTTACTGTATCGAGAGCGTCCAAAATACATCTAGTGACGAATAATCATCACTTCATCGATTAAGCTACGCTATCTTCAGCAAGAAGGGAACCCTTGCATTAGATAAAATAAAAAAACTTGACAGATTTTTGAATTGAAAAATTTTTGAATCAATATTTTTTTTGAAATTTTGTACTCGAAAAAAATCCCTAGAATTCCTTGAAATTTCTCGATGGAATCGGATGAAAAATCTTTCGAATTTTTTAAAATTTAATTTTTGTGTGGATCCAGATGTTTTGAAGTGTTGAAGCATTATTAAATCTTTTAAATGGAAATGTGTCTCATCAGCCCTGTGCTACATCATCGGCTTTTCTTCTATAGCTTTAAAAAGCAAAGATTATTGTGGATAATGACTTTGTCGCAGTGTGGACGATCCCTTTGGTTGTTTCCCAGTATAGCGGCTTTATAAACATGTCGTTGTCGTCTTAGCTTTATAACGGATCGGGTAAACAACTTGTACACCGAAGTAGGGGAAACTCTACGAAATCGCAGGACCATGTTCTCCTGGATAGTCATCCTAGCGCGATATTATACAGCTCAGGCATATTCAAAGTTCACCATAAACGACTTGAGCCCCCCAAGCTTCCTGTTGCTGTACTCACCCCTTGCTACTGTCATGCTTCTGGTGCTCACAGGAAGAGGGAATATTACGTTCAACGTAGTTATACACGCTACATGTATAGCAACAACCAAGGTTAGCTTCAGGCTCCCACAGGAGAACGGAGAACTATGACGCCCTGGGGAGATTTTCACCCTCTTCACTCCCAACGATACTTATTACGGTGTATACATGCTTGCTTGCAAAGATCAAGCTAATGATGTGACTTGACTTTCTTAGCGCTCCGAGTCCAAGGTTTTGAAACACCGTTTTCAACAGTATTCGTTATTCATATTACTGATACAGAAAAAAAACATCACGAGTACGGAGGTGTCCAATTTACTACAAGTGATAAGATCAAGTATTGAGAAAATTCAATTAGAAGAATATAATTTGGAAAATACTTTTCGCCGAAATAAGTACTGGTTAAGTAAGTTCAATGGAACTTGTGGTACTGCAAAGCAAACAAATGATTCGCTTCCTACCAATATGATAAAAAAAATTTACCCAATCGGTGACCTGGATGGTGGGTATAATTGAGCCAACACTATTCAGTTTTAATGCTTTATAATGATCAAACTGTTGCATATAATAAATTTTATGAGGCTGGGCTCTATTCTTATTGGTGGAAAAGTTTCATCAACTTCACCGTCATTTAAACTTACTTAAACCTCCTCCCTCTCCTGTCCTTTGCACCTCACTCACCTGTTCTCTCACTTTGTTACCATGAAGCTTAGCCATTTGCCCAATTCATTCTGTTTGTTACACCAATGGATACTTCAGAGTTGACGGGTGGAATCCGAAACTTATAGCAGTAGATAATTGTAACTATCACTACCGAGTCGACGACGAATCGTATAACCGAAGTGCTAAACTGTCCTAAACTCGCGATATCGTGGCTGACCGTGTTCGTTCTCCCTTTTTCTCTCTTTCTCGCTCTCCCTATACGTTCACTAGTTCAACCGCAAACCAGTCTTGTCTCTGCGGTCTTCTCCCTCTGCACCCTTTTACCTCATGATCCCTCTAAACTCGGTTGAACAAATATTTCGCGACGTGCCTCCAGCTTTCAACCGTACCTTTATCGATCGTAAGCCAGCACGTAACTGACCCCAAGACATAGAATACTCCGATCCCAATTACCATTATCCGCCTCAAGTGTCCCGTCAAACTGATATCACGTACAAGCCTTTCTTTTTAAATTACTATAATAGGAAAGTATATACGAACTTGAAGGATCAGTTCCGACAAGTTTGCATGAATATTATCGAAACAAGGCTGTAAAAAGTTCTCAGAATATCTGTGGAGGCACGTCAACTTTCGATGAGTTGTTTTCAGGAGCTTTTTCACAATTCAATAGTAAATAGTCATATTCAAATATACGGAGACAATGTTCGCCAAGAACTGATGAGAAAATTAACATTGCCAATGTTTCGAAGTGAATTTTCAAAATCGATGAATAGAACTTGTATTCAATTGATATATTGATCCACTTATCGTGCACCCCTCTTTTTTATTGATACAATAAAGATTGAGCCATTATGGCTTAACGTCCCTCCAGGGTCCAGGAAGTCTGGATGTTCCTTTTTTTTTCCATTTCACAGCCAGATCTTTTTCTTCATTCTTGTTTCCTGTCCCAGCTCATGTGTTCTTGCCGTTTCTCATGCGTAGCATAGCAAGACTGTTCAGAAGCATAGCTCGCACGGGAATTGCTGTTGGATAGATATACATCGCGGAATGAAATATCGTGCAATACCGTGTTCGGCGATGGGGTCAGAAAAACCTAGCACAAAACCGACCCTAGAGTTTTCTACTTTTGAAATGCACGCGCTCCTTGATACTGGCGCGCTGGAAAAGATATTCCCCAAATGATGCCTCATCAGTTGGATGAGCTTACAAGCATCAGGCTGAAAGTGAGTATCACACCCTCCGCCAAGGGAAGACAGAACAGTGTCTGTCTGGGGAATTTCATTGAATCACGAGCACTTCTGAGCATCATCACTCGTTTTTTGACACGCGTCTCACTATATCACGGCCCGACTATGTCGTTTATTAAATCTGACTTACTTCAAGCACCAGCACGTGAAACTACTTTTTTTAGGATCAGCGAACGTTCTCGACGAAAAAATTCAATTGTACGAGAAATTCGTCGTGTTCTTCCAGATACACTGCTCAACGAAACTTGTTCCGCAATTATGAATTGCGTCATTCCGTTTTTAGCTCAGCTCGAAATAGAAGACATATGATGTCAGATATTACAGGCTGGTGTTTGGGAATTACGGATAGAGAGAGAAACATAAGTTAAAAACGACGTCACTGCAATGATCACGATGACCACTGACCACGAAAATATTCCGTGAAGTAACTATTCCAACATTGTTTAATTGAAAACAATTTTTTCATCATTTCTTGAAATTAATTTATATTTTTTAACTGGAAGTCCGTCTATGTGTAATTACGGTTTCCTGAGTACCAACATCGTCAGTTCTAATGCGTTTAAGTTTGTTTCGTGAAAAAGAATATACAAATTCATTCTTGAGTCGCAATAATTATATTTATTAATAATTCCTATCCATTGCGACTTGGAGTAAATCCGCATGAAATTATGTATTTTCATGTGTGAAGTTGTTTGTTTGAAAAAAAAAATGAATACATGAAGGGAGTCTCGCGTTTTCCAGGTGCAAACTGGTAAATTATGAGCAAGTACCATTACCACTTTTACAGGCAACTCACACAGCCTTTATCTCTCCCTCGACATTATGTTGGAGAGCGGGTGTTCCGCGTGAATGCATAATCTCGGGACAACGAGTCCTGGACAAGGTGCGAATCCAGCTCCACAGGGACATAATTCGTTTGTCCCGGATTTCCTTTGTCTTTTTGACTCGCTCCGGCTGTACTAGCTACCGTGAATAGTGTATAATGCCCGGGCTTTTCTACAGATGTGACAGTTCTGCTTGTGCTAAAATTCAATGTGTCACAATATACACTTACGCATACAGTCATAAATCAAGGTTGAGTGCGAAGACAGTGTCAACATACCTGACGAGCCATTGTTCTTTAGTTAAAAAAATATTTTATTATCATACGCGAGTACTTGAGGAAAGTTTAAAAAAGCGTATCTCATTGTACATCAAATTCTGGTACGCTAAGAGTTCGCAAAAAAAAAAACTTGGTTTAGTTGAGAAAATTCGAAAAATATTAACTAAAGCGTCAAGTATTCGTTCCATCGAAGCTCTAAACCCCTCGGAGTAATTCCTAACGCATTATCATAAGATTTAGCGTGACTTTTCCAGTGTTATTTACGAGTATAACATGGAATAAGAAAATTTCTGTCTATTCACGCACTTAAAGAAGAGAGAAGTTGAAAAAAATGAGTGCGAACTCGAATAGACGTGCAGACAAACGAACAATAAGCCATGGATCCGTGATGAACGTGAACAATGTGCAAAAAAGCGCAAGATTTTTCCGTCTCATTAATTTGTATGTTTTACTCTCGAGCTTGTGTACTCGTGCGATACGCGAAATATAATGCGAATTCATTGCGTAGTATTTAACTTCGTAGCATTTATTTGGGGCGCGGGAATAACTCGATTGCGCGTGAAACGCATGATTCTCGCATTAAACGTATATTACGATTGGATACGTACGGACAACTTTAACTCGGCGTTATATTGTGATTATTTTTCTCTTTATTGTTCACGGTATGTACAAAATTCTCAATGGAATATCCGTTCTCCGATTATATTCCATTGTCAATGAACGTTTACAACTCATTAGCGGGAGATACTAAATCAAAATGGCATTCCCCGTAGTCCGTTATAACTGGACCATTAAACGTAAATCATTTTTCCAGTATATCAAAAGATTTAGTAATCACTTAAAAACTGATAGGAAAAATAATATTTGCCTAGGAATTGTAATAAAATCTCTTGCTACGTCAGATCCGGCGCCCTCGATCGATCCTTCGCCGATTGACGCGAACGGCCTACGGGAAAATGTTGATTTGACATTCAGTAAAATAATGAATTCAATTAATTAATCATTCAAATCAGCTAATCAACTCGTGCGTCAGTTTTTTTTTTTTCTTTTCAAAGTGTGCAATTAATTTAATAACTTATTCATTTCTAATAAGAGGAATAAAATTTGGAATGAAAAAAAAAAACTGAAAAAAAAAACATCAATTATTTTTGAACTTTGACTTTTTTTATGTTAAATTTCGTGAATTTTTCTCAATTGGTCAAAACATACTTGGTTTCATCCACATAAATATATAATAACATCATACATTCTCTGAACAAGAGAACCAAGTTGGCATAAGCTCTGGTCTATTCATATTTTGTAAAAAGCATAACGTAGAAACCGAGTGGCTGCATCCAACTTATTGTGCGTGTTCTATGTATAAATATGACGAGACATTTATCACATTCTTCCTCAGCAGAGAGCATTTCAATCAAACGATAAATTTTCCATAGTTAAATATCCAGAGGGTATAACTTAGTCTCCCGTAACATTGGCCAATGCATTCCCCTTGGAATTGGAATACAAAGCTATCCATAAAAAACGTATCTTCGGTGAAAACGGTGTAAGTTTTATTTACAGTATTATTTTCGAACACCTATTTCAAGAAATATACTGTCGTAGAAAAATGAAAATGAGAGACATCTATGCCACATATAGACGCGTGCATTCACTAGATAATATTTCTACCTCATCTTTTCTCGTTCTCGACACGATATCAGGAACCTTTTTGTATGCAACCCAATATGTATGCTGTTTGAATGACGGCCTCGTTGTATCCTCGTATTTTACCGTGTTTTCATTCTCTCCCGTATCATGTTTCCGTTACTTTATTTTTTTAAATATTTTTTTTCATTTTGTTTTTTTTTTTTTATCAACACATAAACTCAACTACGAATTGCACGACGGAACCTACCAACCTAGCTTCTCTCTGTCCGCTGACTGCTACCGCGATAACATAGACCACTTTTCAGGAAAATACTTCACCGATGCAACACCAATTCAGTTCTCTCGGCGTATTCGTACCGTATACGTATATTACTGTTATACATATTATCGTTATTACGTTTAGAGAATATTTTAGTTCGTGCTCGTGGGGGTTTTTAATCTTCTTCTCAATCGTTTTCATTCTATTCTGTAAATAACCGTTTCTGCAATTTGATAATTTTTATCTTTCTCTCTGAATCTCTTTTTTTATTTTTTTTTTGTACACCGCATTTAGGATTATTTTGAAGTGTAATTTATTTTAAAGAGAAACTGTACATCTACAGGAGGCGAATAAATACACTGGATGTATACACAATATCGTTAATTTGGTTCTATTCTCATTGTAGAAACTGTTTCTGAAGAGGCTTCGATAAAATACATCCTCATTGTTTCAACAACGAAATATGTATTTATCCTAAATGTTGTACGTATTTGGCTTGAGTACAAAAAAACTTTCATGTGGAAAGAAAAATGAAAATTCGTGGAACAATGTATTCTTCCCTTGAAAAGAGCCAATTAGAGAAAACTCAACGAATCATTTTTTTTTTTTTTTTTTTTCGTTTTTTTGCTCTGATAAAAAATATATTGTTCTCTAGAAATTGTCTGGAAAAAGACTCTCCAGAGAATGACTATTGAGATAATGTAATGCGTTATTTGAAAAAAATGTTCCGGACCAGAGCAAAAAAAAAAATTTTGTTAAGGGATTAGTTTTCTTCAAACAAGATTTCAGACGAAATCCCTTCTCATTTAATCCTGAATGAACATCATGAAATTACAAGTTCCATATCACTATTGTAAAAGTCCTTTCCTCGGCCGTAAGAAAAACCATTGAATTGCAATTCATTTTTTCTAAAAAAAATCTCCGGGACGTAGACGGCTTAATTGAGATTACATATTGTAAAAAAATGTTTTTAAAACTATGAACTTCAGATCAATGAACAAATATTATACAATTGTTCATGAATTTAACGAGTAAAATAAAATCGCAATTTATGTGCAATCTCTCCTGAAAAACGAGCAGAAACCAAATATTCTTATATACTCACATTTATTGTGTGTTATATCAGTGTAAATTCATTAATTAATTCTAAATTTTCTACTGCTTCAACTCGGATCCAAGAAAAATCTACGTACAATCATAAATTAGTTTCCAAAAAAAGCATCATTAAATAGAAAAATTTTAGTGTTAAATAAATGGAGTGACAATTAAAGATCGAATTAATATTTATTCAAGGAAATGAGAATTAAAAATGATCGATTTAATATATATTAACTGATGTTATTGGAAGAGTGTTGTCGAATTGACTGCAATGTTCTCGATCAGATTGAATATGCAGTTTGATCTCAAAACTAGTGTGATCGTTTAATAGTTTATAATATCGTGATGATCGTATATTCTATAGCCCCCCCCCCTTCCTCCCCTCCCCGTAATGTGACTTTTTGCAAACGTTACAGTTTGCATTTTCTAGACAGACTAGGAGCTCCAAAAACTGCGCTAAATTTTCAGTTTAAATACAAAACGACGTAATGATAGGAAACGCAATATGGTTTTCTGTCAAGATGAAAAAAAAAAGACACACGCACACAACGCAGTCTTCTATTTACGACTCAAAGGGAAGATCCTACCGAAAAGTGCTGATTGAAATAAATGAAATAAAACGAAACGTACCGAAATCAAGATACATATGGAACAAGGTCGATTGTAAATGGCAGATGAGCAGAGGTGGTATACTGTATTCGGAGTGTTACGCTCGACTATATTATATTGCCGAGAGCCAGTTCATTCTTCAGCAACTTTAAGCTCATCTCTCTGGCCAATTCAGGGATATGCTTTTTCTCTCGTTTGCAATTTTATACCACTAACATTCGCATTCTACTGCAGTGCAGTCATTCCCGAATAGTTTTGGCTTTGAGTTTCCCTACCCTCCGGCCACGGGATCGCTCTACCGAATAACGCACACACGTACTACACATATATATATATGTACAAACTTATACGGCTTACGATATATAAATATGAGACCTTGTGTATGTAGTACATGAAACGAATCGGTTCGTTACGAGGCTACGGCAGCCAAAAGAGTGACATTAAAATTGTAGATAAAGTTGAATGTACGGATAATGGTTTCGCGGGGACTGCGGAGCAGGACTAGTCTTTTTCATTCAACTATTTTCGTACTCGTACACATTTTCGTGTTAACGTCATTTGAATTTTGTGAATACATACATTTTCTTCGCTACTCGACACTCTTTTTAAACTGTTAAAACCGTCGTCGCAATTTGCCACTCGATGAGTATTCAACTGCAAAAATTTCACGAAGCCAAAAACTAATTGAAGTTCTTTGACGTTTGACAGTTTTTTTTTTTTTCGTCAATGCTAGGATGCGAGTTCTTCGCATCCTATAATTGCTAATGGAACTCCTCATTTCACGATTGGAGACTAGAATAAAATGAACATGGCTGAGAACGTATTGTGTGGAATCGTGGTGGACTGGGTTTTGTCACCTGGAAAATTGGAACAAAATAAAGTCAGCTGCAGTGGCATTGCATGACATTCGATACCTTTTTTTTTTGTCTTAAAACAGTTAATTCTGATGCGTCTTCTGAAACCTCTAGCGTGTCTAACGCGAAAAAAATTAGCGTTGAATGTAAAGAAGTTCTGTTATAAAAAGAGGGCATAACCGGAGCGATTCCTAAGGGTCTGGTTGGTGACTTTGCTGTCCCCGTTGGCATGACATCTTATCGATTTTCTTGGTAGGTCGTCACCTGCTATGAAAAGCCGAGAAACGCTAATTAAATTTCCGCGAATTCCTCGAGGCTTGGAAATGAATAGACGTGTACCAGTGTTAAGATATCGCAGTCGTATTTATATTCGCTCTTTCTCTCTTTCTCACTCGCAATGGAACTAATTAATGGGCTACACGTTTCCAACCAGCTAAACTCCCTTCCATATTGCTCACCCTGCTGCCACGATCACTCCTATCCAAACAACGGGAAAGCGAAATAAAATGTCAGTTCTGGAAGGAAACATCGGGCAAAACAAGATAAGGTTGAGAGCACAGAACGACGACGAACAATAAATAAAAATGAAGCACTGGATGCTCGTAGAGCTCAAACGGCTGAAGAGAAAATGAACCGAAGAAAAGTAATTGGTAATTGATATTTTTTTTTCTCCTTTATTTCTCTCAAAGAAATTTGTCGATTTCAGGAAATCATGCGAAAATCGACTACCGGAAGGATGAATATTGAAGGAAAAAATAATCATGATTACACTAGAAATATTCAACGATTTATTTCACATAAGGTAACCATGTATAATTGCTCTTCTATCGCGCGTACTGAGCCAGAGCAGCAAGCATCTCATTGTCAACTCTGTTGCAAACGAAATATTATCCAAGCTTAATTATCGACAAAATCCCTTTCAATTTAAATGTAGAGAACATCGCGAGATTATGAATTTAATATCGCAACCGTAGAAGCATTTTCTCGGTTGTGCAAATCCGTTGAATTTTAATATGATCATTATGTTACGTCACAAAAGATTCATTTAATGTGCTTCGTTAAATGAAATTACTCGCAACAGAGTGATTTTTGCGTAATGTTGACTTTAAAGAAATAATTGCGTGGTTTTCAAACATCCATAAATCATCATTCCTTCGTGAATAATAACAAGCATGTGAACCCAAATAAACGAATAAATTTGCCTATTCAAATGTTTTCCTAACGTATCTATCAATTGGGTTCATTTCCGGTGTTTTTTTTTTCCTTTTTTTTTCTTTTTCTTTTTTTTTTATCGAATAGTCAAGATCTACGAAACAGAAACAATCGTATCGTAATTCGTTGATCCCCGTTACAGCTACAATACGAGAGGTGGTAAACATACGGGATAGCCGTCCCTTGTACGTGCTTTGGCACATTACAAAGCATCGCTTCGTATACCTGACGGCCAAATGGAAACCCAATTGCAATGTTTACTCTAGAGGGATCGAGCACAGGGAGAGGAAGAGCTTCCAAGAGTCGATGTATGTGGACGTGCATGAGCACATTCGCACACGTTCCACAAGGGTTACTTGACAGGAATACATGTACGCTTGTATCCCAAACGATCCATTACCATATCGTTAATGCCACGCATTGAAATTCGCCTAAGTTTAACGCCACGCCCTTTGGACTCGAGTACGTTGAGAAGAAAGACAAGAACGGTTCAGTATTGTCGAATCATTTACAGGTATACTGATCAATCGCAACTAATTTTGTGAGTGTATTTTAAAAAGCTACTTTGGAATTGGAGGAATTGGAGGAATTGGAAACAAAAAATATCAACTATAGCATTACTTTATAATACTTTATAAACTAAACGAAAATTGTAAGAATTATTTAGAGAACTTTTAAGAAAAAAATAATCATTCAAAATGGAAAGAATTGAGAATAAAATCAATATTTTTATGTTTCATCAGTGGAATAAAGTTTAGCTTCAGTGGCGAGATTTAAACTACGAATGTCCACTGATTCTTAATTAACGATGAAAGATTCCATTCTCTATTGGCAAGTCTGAGTCTAACGTGATATATATACGTTATTTAATATCTGCACAATGCTGCTTCATGATTGTTTTAGTGCTTGCAATAAGTATTCATATTTGAGCCATGAACCATTCCCTCAGGAGTCCTATGACCATATAAACCAGCCAGTATCCCAAAGATGTTTTAATTTCTCTAAAAACTCGCAGCACATCGTTATATCAACGAGTTTCACAGTCACTCCACAGGGAGTCATGAAATATTCACCCGAAACAGGTTATGTACAACATCCAGCCTCAAATATTGCCCATATACATACCAGCTAGCGTCAACCCTCTGGGAGCCCTTACGTGACGCTTTTTGTGTTGAAAAAAAAAATTTATATTTTTTTTTCCTCTCTTTGCGCTGGATAGACCTTCCGGTTTTTCCTTCATTACTCTTTTTTCTTTTCTTCCTTTATCCCATATTCTCGACCAACTCATATTACCAGCGTGGTAAAGAAAATAGAAATTTGAGTCAAGGGCTATCAGAAGTTGTCGAAGCACTGCCTGAATTCAACTGAATAAATGGGCTGCTATCTCTCTTCGCCTCCTTTGAACGAATAATGGAACACATTGACGATCACAGAATCATTGATATTTGAACTGCGATGCACCAAAGAGAAAAAATTTAAAAAAAATTTCTTTTCGATGACTCAACGCACAATTTTGTAATAATCAGGAAAATACTTTTGAAAGATTACATAACGATGCATCTTCTGAGGCAAATGTTGGGAGTGTTTGCCACGTGTTACACGTACTTTCTTTTCTCCATAGGCACGTTCCATTTCGTACATAAATATGTTCGTCAAATTTCAGTCCGCAGTAGTCTGGTGAAATCGCGTACATTTCAATTTTTTTTTTTTTCATGCACCATGTTTCCGTAAGATTGAAAATATCGCTTTGCCACTTACACATTGAAAATGTGTTATTTTTGGCTGCAGTGAAGAGAAAATTGCAGGCACTCTGAGGGCAAAAATTTGCAACGGGTTGCTAAGTGCTGCGGTTTGAAACATTCTCGTATTTCAAGGTCGTTCAAGATGTCTCGTGCTTACCCAAGCACGCGAAAAAGGGAAATTCACGTTCAAAGATAGCCATAAGTATGAAGATACTTTTGGCCTCCTGGACAAACTAACTCTCTCTCTCTCTCTCTTCTCTCTCCACTACTTCAGAGTCCACTAAGAAACTCTCCTGGGGCAGAGAGGCTAGTGCGAAACGCTTCTATAGCGAATGGTTATGTGCTTTAAGTGGATCGCTTTGCTTTTCCTCGACAAACTTTGACCACCAGTCCATCACGAAAACTCGACGTTATGTCTCGAAGGAGTTGCCTTTTGTGGAATGTTCTGCCTCTCGTACTCACAAATCTACATATAGTATATATAAAATTAAGGTCTTTCAAGTTTACTCATTTTGTGTAGCTTGTTGAATAAGTTAAAAAATTTGTATCGATTTTGTGAGTTCTTCTTTATAACCAACTCATTTAATATTTCATCGCAGTCACATGTTCATAACTCTGAACCTCAGATCGAGCTATAAAGAACTGACTAATGAGAAAATTCCATTGGGGAATCTAGTTTGTAGAATATTTTATATTCTTATTTTCAGGAAAATTATTTCTTTTTCTTTGCACATACGAAATATTCATTCGTGTATTTTTATATAAATTTACAGGTTTGTCTAGAAGCTCACCAACATCGTTGGGTTCGGGTTCTTACATCTATGCCACGAATGTACAGAATTTACTTCGAAAGATGAAGAAGTTTTGTGAAGAAGTTGAACGAAGAATTTTTCCAATACTATTACTCGTACCAGTTGGAAAATGTATGCTATTTCGTGATATAACTTTTTTTGTGTCGTACGACTAGAATTTTCATCATTTTGAAACTGAAAGAACTATTTCATTTTGTGACTCCAATGCGGATCGTCAATTCGTCGGGAATGTTTGTTTTTTCCTCTATCAATATCCTCGTTCTCAAGATGTTCTCGGTCAAGAAAAAGGCAGGAAATAAATAATGTAAATTCTTATCGCCTTTTGTTTTCTTGAATTTATGAACTTTCTGAAAATCGTTTTCTTTATATTGTCAAAATAAACACAAGAAAATCTTTCATTTATATATTTATATGTTTGTGTGCGTTTGCTCAAATGGCCGAAAATTCGTTGTCGAGCGACGAGCAAGGCACCAATTTATACTCTATACCTCTAGCAGCGCTTTTCTCTCGTGGTGATATAGCATTATTCATCTCTCCTTCCCCTCTCTCATACACCGTTCATTCGCTATTTCTTCGTTCTTTCCCTCGGAGAAATGTCGAGAAGAGAGGGCCTCATGAATATCCTGTACATAAATTTACTCGCGACACAAGACAGTCGTCGAAATATTACTGGACCCTGGATCACGCTGTGAATATGAGGATAGTAAAGGATAAGGACTGTACAAGAGCAGGAAAAAGGCGCATACAGTTATCTTTAATGTATGGTACAATGGAGAGAGAAAGAGGAAAAAAAACTCGGCCAAGTGGATGCAGGAAGATGATGCTGAATCACGGGCCGAATATCCAACATCCACCAAAAATATCATCGTCGAGGATAATACCATATCGGAGTGATTTTCTTTCGAAAGACTTCACACTAGTCTTTGTGCTACCATTTTTTCACTGCTACATGGATTTGGTTCTCGCATGTACACGGTCGGAAAAATATTCATTTATGATTTGACGTAAATGTGATAACTTCAGGAACTTCAATATTTGTCGATTCCTTGAAAAAAATTGATGTATACATTTTGACAAATACGTCAGTCGCCCTTAACCAGGATACCATATCGAGTGGCCACGGTAAAATTGGTGAGTTTTATCTCCGTGTACGACTGCAGGTAGATACCGGAAATTAAAAGAACTGATGGAAACATTGATTAAACATCGTTTTGAATTTCATATTGAATGGAACGTGAATAAAAATATTTACGCTCCAATTTGTTTTGGCTAAAATCTCCATTCCCATATTTACAAGCTTAAAAAAATATCTCTATTTCCGAAAGTTTTGTCAATATGCTTTGAAATGGTAGAGGATTTTATTCAGCTTCTCAATTAAGCGCGTTTCGTTGTACCAACGAAATCGTTTTTTTTTTTTTTTTTTTTTTTTTTTTTCCATGAAAATTGATGAAAATTTGTTGGAAAAAATATTATTTTTCAGTGATCTATCGCGATGGTGATCCAATCGGCGGTAATAAAAGTAAAAACGACGCAGTGAATTTTTTATGTTATTTTTAAATATAACGATGGTACGTAACGCTTTTGTTTTCTATCCGAACAATTTCTACTTTGTTTCTATGAATAGAAAAAATATGAAATCCCCTGGAAAGCTTCAATATTTGTCTTATGATGCCAAACAGCAGGATGCCGAGAGTGGATGACGACAAATGTTCATATTCTCTAGACTTTTCCCCACATCGAATCTCACGGGTTCAAGACTCTGGAGATACATATCGTAGAAACTTATTTGAATCGAACTGGGGCGTCATTGCAGCATCGGACACGTGGCGTCATTTTGATTAATTGTACCAACTTTAGTGACGTACGAACGAGAATAGGACATTTCCTGGCATATGTGGAATAATTCTCTGGCGTGTTTCCCCAGCAGCCTCGGAATTATTGTACCAAGAGCTTCGATCTCCGGCACTCGTCGTATTAATCACATTTCGTGTCATCAAGAGAGAAACGACTATCGACTCGAACACGTAAAGAGCCCTGAGGGGCTCTTGTCACAGGAAAAAAAAATAAAAATTCTCGTAACGGTAATAAAACAGAGCATTAGAATAATTGGAGCGACATCATGCACCAGGGGTTCTCAGGCTACGTTCAACGAAGACCCTTCGATTCAATCCACACACTTTTGACTTTATCAACCTCATAACATTTTTTAATAGTTCGCTCAATCGTTGATAAGATATAGGATTTGTATCAAACGTCTCTGTGCTAGTTACACGCAAATATAATAATAAATGCTCCAGATTCATTGCACAAGAGAATCTGTGACTCTAGAATTTTCCATTCGCTAGAGTTTCTATGACGAAATTCCGTATGACATATCGCGAAGTGGAAAATGACGATTTAAACTTGAATAAAAGCCCTCGGGGCTCGAGATTGTAGGTTATAAATTACGAAATAATTGAAGGTTGTAATATGTAACGAATTCACGTTACAGGACAATATTTAAGGTGTTCAAAAAAAAAATGCTGATCATCTCTTTTTATTGTGAAAATCACAAGGGCCTTTAATCGAACATATTTCATGCATCACATGCAAATTTTTATTATCGTTAAAATGTATGAGTTGTATGTAAAAAAAAAACGATATCGTGCCATGCTATAAATTTAGTATGCCTACTATAAATCTTTTGTCTACACACATAAAGAATTCATATCGAACAGAATATTTTTTATGACTCATATTTTTTTATGCGATTCCGTCATACGTATGTGTTATTGAAAATGGGAATGGTATCTGTTGGATAATTTCCGCTGGATCTTTTCTTGTAACGAAATAAAGGTCACATTTTTCTCAGAACTTGTAATCATTTCGAAAGTTACTTTTTATTTATTATTGAAATTATTAATTATTCATCTGCTGAAGTCACACACTTTAATAGAATAATAACACTGTTATGATCAGTCTATATTGAAAAAACATAAAATAACTCCCGACTGATAAAATCGTATAGCTTGATGAAAATTGTTTAAAAAAAAACGAACAAATCACCGCACTTCGAAATATCATATTGAAAAAAGAAAAACTTGGAAAAAAAAAACAAGAAAATAATGATAAAAAAATAACTCCCTCAGGATTTCGTTTTTCTGATCTGAAAATATTTATCAATGAATAATTGAACGATAATTATGGTAATTGATATGGAATTGAGGGGATGTTGGGACACGTTTCCTAGAGTATCCACAAGAAATGTAGCAAACGTCTTCTTTTTGAACCGAAATCAATCGTGTCAAGAAAAAATGATCTCCCTTTTCCCGCTACGTATAACAGACAAAACGTTCAATCATTTTAGTTTTCCCTGCCTTCTCTCTCTCTCTCTCTCTCCTTCCTCACAGCAGTTGTGCTTCTTGACTTCGTGCTATTGCAGTCGGCGTATCTCTTCCACTAACCTTGTTTGTTTCGCCCATGGTAGGGTGTAAAAGAGAAACGAGTGAGAATAGAAAAAGGTATTCGTTTGAAAGGGACTCGAGGATCTCTAAAGAAAAAGCATCCAATACTGGTTGTCGAGTGTTCGCGGTGAGGCTAAGAGGGCTTAGGTAAATTGAAAATGGAATTTAATTTTCAACCTGGACCGGAACGGTACTGGTTGCGCAACTCCTCACCATAAATTGAAGATGTAAAATCCGAGACTAGCCCCAGTTCAAAGCAAATACTTACCAATATGCATTATGCTTTACTCGATTCAGCTTTTCCCACTTTACCGTAACGAAATTAAAACTCTCTTCATATTTTAATCTTTTACTGTGCAACCACGGAGATTCCAACGTTACCCTTCCAAGAGTTATGTAAATCTTAACCGGAAACGTAAAACGATTCATGGTCCGTATTTCTCCACAAACTACGTTCCACATTCAACTGCATGGAAAACCTGATTAGCACGCAAAAAATGAATCACAGTATTTTGTACAATGAAAGTTTGTATCCGACTGCTCTCTACTGTTTTGTGAATCTTGGACGACGTTTGAAGTTTCTTTCGGCTACTCGAGTCACTTGGAAAGACAAGTGTCAACTTCGAGAAAGGGTATACTCGAGTCTCTTCTTCTTTTGTTACAAAATCGAGCATCGAGTCTGCTGCGACATTTTTCGTCAATTAGGCACTCTTTTCGAACTTAATTCGAGTGACACTTTTGGCTTCTGAAGACTCCTCGACCAGAATGGCCCTCAACGAAGTCAAGGACATTTTCAAAGAAGCTACAATGGACTACTCTTACCATTTCGCAAATATTATTCATCACTTTTGTCAAAAAACTCATGAATATTTCGATCAAATTTTTTTCTTAATTGCTGCACTCTCTCGATCCTTCCCTGTGTGTATCCCCCTCAATAATTCAACGGGCATTTCACTAAATCCGGGGTTATTAAAAGGCCGACGAAAATGATTTTCAATTACGAGAATAATTCTCAATGCGCACAAGTGGAAAAAGACGTCTCGCGGGATTCAGAACAACACCTGTCTGATTCGATAACAGTCCTTTAGCACCATGAGCAAATGTCTTCTGCCAGGACAGAGGTTTTTATACGTTAGTCGTTTTTTTCTATTTTTTTTTTTTTTATTCTTGTTTTCCACGCGAAGAATCACGGGAGGTACAGGTGGAACCCACGGGACAAATTTGCAGAAAATTCCATAGGAGAACAACGCGAGAAGCAGAAAAAGATCGTATAAGTCAGCCGACTGTGTCTGAGATCGCTGGAGAATCGGATTTAACGGGAGCCCGAGGGAGATCGACTAAACTTCTCTTCGAAGACGTGAGCTCCTTCGACGTTTCTTTATATACATATATATGGGTATGCGAATACATACAGATATGAAAATATACATATGTAAGAATTTAAGTTCGATGTTGAGTCAAAATATATCTATACATTTGCATGGATTTTTCTGATGAAAGGATTTCTTCTGCCAGGAAACTCTTTACAGACTATTGATATTATGATTTTCCTATGCCATTTCAACATCTCTGAGCCTATCAAATGCGATAAACGGAAAAAGGATAAGTATGTATCGATTACGCTAAAGTCGTTCCGATCATAACGTAAGATGGTTTGTTCCAAAAGCTTCTGCTGGGCTTTCTCGAGAATCGAAAATTGAAGATACTTTCGAATGATACATTTAACGATAATTCTAAATGGTCACAAAAATTTTATTCAGACATACGATTTCAGATTCAGCAGCCTATATTCATAACTAAACTGTAATTAACTACGAAATACAATTTTATTGATTCTTCATACTTTTCAGATATACATTCTCATGAGCTTTCTAAACATCGAACTTCTTCAGCCAGATTACTGATTTTCTTTTTAACGATTCCAGGCTCTTTCTTCCAACTATTTTTAGAGTGAATTCGAAATTCAGTTACAAGATCATAAGCAATATATATTCAAGAATATATTTTCGAGGATATATTTTCGAGAAGGACGATGTGAAAATATGCTGATATAATCTGAATTCGAGTGGAGAGTTTTTTTTTTCCACAAAATGAAGGGATGCAGGTGCACAGAGATAACAATATAAAACTATCATTTGTCCATTTATGACGCTGCGAAATAATAAATTTAAACTCCAATCAATTAACGTTTTTCGTATTTTGATTGATTGAATACTGAATACCGATTAAATTCAATTGAGTATAAATACTAGTTAGATAATTGCAAAGTTCTAATTTATGTAACTATTTTCCAAACTGATATTGTTCCTGAGTACCTTTTACGGGGCGTTTACATATCACATAGGATCGTGACCGATACCGTGGTCGAAAAGTTATTTCGCACAAGAACAAGCGTGCTTTCACACAAAATCTGTCAAAGTTTTTCGTTCGTCCGTGAACGATTGGACGAGGCTTTAACTTTTATCGTTACCCGCCTCGAATAGGCGGGTCTCGAAAGGACAAAAGCTATAATGTCATTGGATAGAGTTCTCTCCATATCGAAAGGCATTAAAAAGCGGTAAGTATTTTGTGGTCACAAGCATCCGTATAAAATTAAACAACTTTCTCTTCCTCTCGCATGATCCATAGACGTGATGAAAGAAGAATAAAAAATGTATAGGGAGAAAGAGAATCATTGGTTGGAATGAACAAAAAAAAAAGAAAGACTTTGGTTTACATGGAAGAAATGTGTGTTGTACAAATAAAAATGAGGAGATGCTGGACTGTGTCCGAACTAACCTCAAAGTCGTTCGCATCGGTGAAGGCACCGGAAGCTCGTACGATACATATACTCATACACAAAAAAACTAGTGGATAAGAAACAGAGAGGCAAAAAAAAGAAAATAAAAAAAGAAAAAAAGGAAAGATGTGGAAAAGGATCCAGTTGAATGTAACTCGGGCCGTACATACATGTCTAAAGTTACTTTGTAGCAAACACTGTTGGTTTCAAGCCCGGGCTGAGGAGAACACAGCGATGGCAGGTAGTCAAGACTTGGAGTACCAACCACCGAAGTTCTGGACAATGTCTACTGGCGTGGCTGGTCCCTGTTTCCTGAAAAAACTTTCTTTCAAGTCCCTATTTCGTGTGTACGTGTATATAAAAATGCACCATTACTTTCTTGCTTCTTTAAGTTCACGGATATACCACCGAGCTGTGGAAAAACGTTGGATCTAACAAAATCGTAAATATAATACTAGCTTTATCTATCAAGAACCAGTTAACAAGGATAACAATCGTTGTACATTTTCTTGGACGTAACCCAATAAAACTTCCTCATATTGTCACGTATACTACTGCTTCATATCATTCAAGTACACTCAACGAAATCTACACTGAAAAAAAAAAATACACTGAGAATCAACTAAAATTTTTGTTCGTGCAGCAATCGTACAGTAATGAAGAGATCATGATTCTTAATTCGAACTTCGAAATTCGAGATAAAAGTTGGAAGAGTAGAGAAAAAGGAAGGTTCCGAATAAAATTGATTTTTATATTGCTATAAAAAGAACTTTCCTAGGCTCGAGAGACTGGAAACATGTGATTTCTGATGGTTGAAGTACTGAAAAAAATATTGGAACTCATGGTATCTTGTTGCAGAATTCAACAACGATGCTATTGTACAGCAGAGAGTTCTCTGCTTGAAGATATGTATAGAGATAGTGTCTATGCAAATACTGATAGGATTATTGGACGGATGGATAAACTTATATACAAATATCTATATACATATGATCCTGGATTGAAGGGCAATGGGTAGCTGGACACAAATATACTGGTCACGAGCTGTAGTGGGTGGCCAATATTTGTTCACCTTTCCATGTACCTGGAAAGAGGAACGAGAAGCTTGTCTTATCTCATTCGATTTTCCTTCTGTGCGCTCAAATATTTCTCTCCACCACGATTCGTTGAACAAATTTGTATACATTCACGGATTCTTGGCTGTGGATCGAGATGGATCGTTTGGTATATCGTTTGAAATATGAGTGTAATTTTGGCTTTTCGTCTCATGTCCAAAATTCATCTCGTAGATGGAAAAATATAAAAGAGGGTACACGTTGGAAGAAAAAAAAGCGATTCAATATTCAAATAACTTGTATAAATATATTTTCTGTATCTGAATTAAAAAAAAAAAGAAAATAAATGATATTGTTCGACTAAACCCGGACGAAACAGTGTACCGATCGAATTCACGTAACAGTCAAAAGATGAAAAGAGCCAGATATGCTCATTCTGTTTTCGGTCAAAACAGAACTATTCGAATTAAAGTTGTTGCCCGCAAAAGTTGTGTTTTCTCTGAAGAAATTTTACAGCTTCCACCGCATCGAGCGTGATTCATAAGATTCGGTATTTCGATATCGATATAAAGTTGTTGTTCAATCGTTTACCAAGTTTCAGCTCATTCCTTCATTGAAATCGACACAGCACAATCTCACTTCTTCGCTTTGATTTTTCTCAACTTTTATAGACGGTTTTTTTTTGTTCTGTGAGATTTTTCATCCTGCCAGAAACGAATGACACGAGGTAAATCGTTTATTTTTGAACACCGTAGATCATATTTTCTTCCCCGAGGACGAGAAACTTTACTCTTGGACGATCGCATCTACCTTACACCTTTGTTTACATCGAGAATGTTCAATGACCCTTTCTCTCCCTCTCTCTCTCTCTCTCTCCCTCTCCATATAATATATGTATAGATAGGTTCGTGCGAGAAGTAATGTAATTCGAGACAGTGAACTGACGGTGGATGCGTTGCTTCGGAAAACAAGCACGGAAGAAGAGATTCTTCTACTTTTCATCGAGACAGAAAGAGAATGAGAAAGTGAGAGATTTTAACCGAAGTGCGCCCACTTGGATAGAAGAGTTCTGGAAGAAAGATGGGCAAAGGATGAAAGAAAGAACAGAGGAAACACGAAATTGAGAGGGTAGGAGAAAACTATTCGTCGCGAATAGCTCGGCAGGAAGAATATATACGAACCGGAAAGCTACTCAAGCGAACCGGAAGTCCCTCGATCGCCCTCGATCGTTTTCTCTCCCGGCAGCATCTGGCGTATAGCTGACTCTATGTGGCAAAGTATTTCCAAATCTATTCTCCAGACTGAGAATCTTCCACATTTATTCTCCCTCTCTCTCTCTCTCTCTCTCTCTCTCGCTCTCTTTCTCTCACTTGGGAATTAAGATTGTCTTATCTTTTTCGCAATTAAAAAGATATCGCCGATGTACTCCAGGTGGCGGTTTTCTTCCCAACTTCTTTCAGGTACTACAGAAAGTAAAAACTTTTTTCAGATTTGGGCCTGAGGAAGAAAAAGAAATTGGAAAGAAAAAGAAAAATATAGTTTCGTAAGAAGAGAATCGAGGAAGTTCCTGAGGGGAAATTATTGCAGTTGCCAAAATGGGTGCAGACCGTTAATTCGCTTCTCTCCATCTCATTAACGCTCAGTTATTTTCAGGAAGCTTCACGAAACTCCGTTTTCTCTTATTTTTTTTTTCCTCCGTCACTTTCTTTTCTCTCGTATGTATATAAATAAGCGTCTTATTTCCTGCGGTTGGCTGCTGTGAATCCGCGACCACGTTCCCGAATCTCGCTCTCCTCTTTTGACCATCTCTTTCGTCCGTAAAAATGCTAAGCGTCGCTCGCATAATCTTACTAGAATGCAAAGTCATTTGAATAAATGAAATCTTGAGAGGTTATTCGTACGACGAGTGGTAACGTTGTCGTGGAAAATGTTTCGTTTTGATAAAAAAAAATAATCGAACAAAATAATTGTCTATTCCGCAGGTAACAAACTCATTCTTCACTTCACTAGAATTTGATTTTTTTTTCGCGTCTTATATTTGAGGAAATGAAGAAATCGTTCCGTCTTAATATTTAGAATCCTTTTGTTATGAATAAAAATGAATAGGAAAACTGAATTATTGAAATTTATCGCATCAGCTCATAGCTGGAATGAAATTTGTAAACTTCAACTGTCCGACGAGATATTAAACGATGATAAAATCTAAGGATAGCGGGGTGTTTCCATATAATAGCATGAACAAGATATAAAATGTTGTTCACACTTCAATTTATTACCTCGCAAATATGAAATGAATTGTCGGAAAAGTTGAATCCATTTATATCGAGTGATTTTGAAGAAAAAAAAAAAAGAAAAAGTTGGGTTCTCATGATGAAATGGGAGTATTGTATGACCTTTAACGAGAGGTACGTAGTCGTTTTATTCGGTACGCGAACTCGAGTACACAAATTTATGAGCAAACCATAGCCGGCTCTTCATTTGCTTGGCTGCACACTTTACAAAAGTATTAACCCACACTCCGCTTGATATACTTGTGTATGCAGTTGCTCGTCTCGTGAGCACGTCCACCGAGTTGACCCACTCTCGTTGGAAATAAGCCATAAAGAGTAACAAAGTTTTCTTTTCTCCTCGCGGGAGTTTCAGCGACCTCTCGAGTCACCGGCAACGGAAATAGAGTAAAACGAGAAGACAGGAAACTTAGCAATGGTTGGAGACGTTTTAGAGCGTGTGTGCTTGTAACAATGAATTTTACAGTCCCTTAGCTTTCACAACGATTTTCACAGCGTTACCAAAACGCTTGTCTAAATCGTCTTCAAAGCTCTTTGACATCAGTTGCCCTCTTCTATATCATCGATCGAGTCCTGATTGACTTATAATTATATATATTCAATCACTGGCCACTGTAATCACTTATTAGGACCAACATTTTAATTAACGCGTTTATCGATATATCGACTTCCAATGGACTTTGTGTATGTGTCCTTTAACGATGTATCAGTGGTCAATTTTAAAAAGCCTGCAAATTGTGCAATAATTGCATCGTAATTTCACTTCACATTCGATTTTTTCACAGCCCACCTAGAAACTCCTCTTCATTGATACTAAAGCTTAACATCGACTTAATTAGCATCGAACTGAACTCATTGGCTTTTTGAAAATTTACTTCATATAACGAGAAAACTCAACCCAGCTACGAAATGCAGAAAATGAATTCTTCTTCTACTGGAATCAAGACAAATTATTTTTCCCATTTTTTAAAGAACTCTCTTTTTCGATTTGCGAATTCTCTCATTCGAAACAGGATTTAATTAATGGTTATGCATTTTTCGAGTTATCACGAAAAACATGTGTTTTCTAAACTCATTCTGTATCTATCGATACTAGTTTTTATTCTCTTCAATCATAAAAACAACACTGAAAACGAAATTTTTGTTGAAATATAAAAATATTTTGTTGCACGTATCGAAGAAATTTTTTTTCTTCAGGCAACAAAATTTCGAAGATTACAACAAAACTTCTCTAGACTTGAACAAAACTTTGTTGGCTCCGAAAAAATGTTGAGCACTCTAATTATCAAAATGATTGTCTCGGATTAATTTCCGGTAACAGTGCTCTTAGATTTATTGCATCACAAAAATACGACTGACAATAATTTTGCACCTTGGTTGAGACGAAAAAAAAATAGGTTCGCTCGAACGTTTTCATTATTTTCGTAATTATAGCAGCTAAAATATTATTGCAGCGATGTTAAAAATGTGAAGCACGAAACGGAACAGAAGAGCCCTTGTAGAATCTCGTTCAAGCGTTTAACGAGAAGAGAGAAGATAGGATCGGAGAAGAGAGAAAGTAGAAGTAAGACAGTAGCATCAGGCACCGAGATGGAGAATATTTTTTTTTTTTTTTTCATGAACGAGGTTGCAGCGTGATCCATCCTTGCTGGAGGGTGAACAGAAGGTCGGTGGGTGAAAGAGGTGGCCGGGGATGGGGGCATAATGAGCCGTCGTGAATTCTCTTGTCTTGACGCGCGTTTCTCTTGCCCATACCCCAACAACTGCTTTTATACAATGACTAGCTCCCTTACATCGGTGTCTACCTTCCGTCTTATTCAAGTGCAAAAATAATTAATTTTATGTAAATGGAAGATTTTTCTTGGTTTCCTCGTGCTCTTCTCTCACTCTCTCCCCGAGGAAAACCCTTTGTCTCCATTCTAGCAATATAGTCTGCGCCTCCTGTTAAGACGAACAACTAAACAAAACGAGAACAGAGCGGATTTTTAAGTGCACGAGTTTTTCGAGTGTCATTTATTTGTTTTTTTTTTTTTTTTTTTTTTTTTTTTTTTTTTTTTTTTATAGAACTTGAAGTCATTCCTTAAAAGTCCGGTCTCCATTTGCGATCCTCCGGTACATTGGGACCTGGATGACTCTTAAAAAACTGCATAATTGAACGAATATAATGTGAGAAAAAAACAAAATCCATCAAAAGTTTTCCTTTTGAACTTCCGCATGGTATTCGTTCAATAATTAAAATGAAAATTCAACTTTCGTTAGCGTTAGGAAGAGAGAGAGAGTGAGAGAGAGAAGAGGGTCGCAGTTTGCGCTGGTCATTTATCGCGAACTCTATTTATTACAGCTATTATCGAGCAACGCATGGCTAGGAGGAGATGAACTGAAAAGTACACGAACGTTTGTGGCCGATAAAACAAAATCGCTTTAATCGCTTTGTTTTCGTCACATTGTTCAGCTCTTCCAAAAGGTATATGTATGCCCATCTCACGTTAGTTTTTGCAGGCAAACCGGGGTCCATCCCTACCCGTCGCCGTTATAAATCAAAATCGATAAACTGGCCTGTGCAAGTGGGTCGGACAGGACTGGGATATAAAACTGGTTACGAATATCCGGTAAATTTATTTATGCACGAGATAGCGAAACAACGAAGTTATAAAAAAAAAAAGAAAACAAAAACGTTGACAAATCTAATAGAATAGATAATAGAATAGAGTTCATCAGTGTTAGAGAAAATCTCAAGACCTTTCCGATTGTTACGAAAATACAAAGAAATAAGAATGTTTCTCGGTCGTCCCCGTTTGGCTCTAGCGCAATGGAAAAGTCGAAATTCTTGCAGATCAATTAACGTCGATCGATGTAAATGAGAAAGACTGTGTTGATTATGTACCAGGAGAGATTTCGCGAGGCTCCCAGCAGTGTGGTGAGCCATCGACATATTTCTTTCAGTTATTAAAGAGAGTGTGTATGTGTGTGTGTGTGAAGCAGTGGGAAAGTTATTTGAAGAGTGTACGATGCACGATATGGCATTATGCCAGATACGATGAACAGCAGGTTCCTCGTTCCACTCCACCACTCTCTTCGTTTCACTTTTTTTTTTTTATTTTTGTAATATCTTGAAGTGCAGTATTGTTGAAAACGCCTGTGCAATCCTCTCCTCTGTTTATATCCATACCTAAATGTATGCATATATACTCTGAAATGATCAAATTAATGGAGCTACGGTCGGAAAACAAGTTCAACGTCATATTCATTTGAGAGAAAAGCAAAATAACAACGTATTTACGCCATGATTTCGTTAAGTCCTGAATCCTTCGTTGGAAAAACATCCAGAAAGGTACTAGGATAATTCCAAGTCACGGAATTGGCTGCCGTCTATCATTCGGCGTATAATTCCGATATATTTTTTCTGTACAGTTTATACAAAATGTTTAACTCCTTCATCAGATGCTGTAGAAAGTAACTCTTGAAAAAGTTTTTACGTATAAGTTCCGATCACCTCTTTCCCTCGTTCATCCAGTCGTGATCAAGAAATTTTTCAGATAAGTCCCATCTTCTATGACTGATGGGACTGGCTGTAATGATTGGATCACGTTTCTTTAACGAAGAAAAAGGTGAAGTGGAAAAGCCAACCGATTGAACACATTTTTTTTCCATTTCTGTATATCCACATTTGAATTCATTCGCAACGATCCTTAATCGCCAAAACGGTACAGCAGGCAACAACGTTCCATAAACTTTTATCGACCATCAAGAAAATACATGTTGATACGTTATAATGTAATGTATTTTCGTTTTTCATGAACTTGTCCGACCAAATAAAACCTTTACTACTGTGACCGGGTGTCAATCGCTCTCGTTCTCGCCTCAGTACATTCTCACATGTTCTCTCTCCCAATCCGTTTATCAAATCTAGAAGAATCTACACTTTCAATGTGTATAAAAAAAAAAAAAAAAAATCTCTGATAACACAATGCGTATAAAAGCTCCGAAATTTTGTGTTTCTGGGTCTCGCTGAGCATAGCGTGAAAACCAGTGTGCTATATTCTCGTCTCGATATCCGAATCTAGATTTTATCGTATTACTGTACAGAGCTCGTTCAACCACTCCGGCAAACTACACTATACTGGCCGTTCTCGAATTTACGAGGAAATTCGAATTTTCCTGTCACCGGTCACGTTTTATATAGTAGTATATACGTATACAGACACCCATATTTATTTTTATTTATTTTTTATTGAAGCGTTTCCCGAGTGCGTGATAAAGCTCATTTGTCTATGTATAGCACGTATACATAGGCAATCTACAAAGTATACGTTTAATTTGTGCAGTTATTAATTATTTGAGATTGCTCGTTGCAGCGACCATCTCCATAGCTATACACGTAACGGATAAACAAGCGCAACAGATTTATCACGATGAATCATCAAATCAACCCTTAATTAACGATATTCCGCATATCGCATGCTTCGAAAAATATATCGTTTTGAGAACGAATTTGCACAAATGTGACCCAACGTTTAAACCTGCCTGCACAGTGGCATGCTTCGTCTACGTAAAACACAATTATTGAGACTTTCTGATGACAGAGAGGATACTTTAAAATGAAATGACAAAATTGACGATGGGATAAATGACCGGTTTGTACCAGCTGAAACACTCGAAAAATGAGTTCAAAACTCATTTCGAGGATTTCACAGATTACTGGATTTTTAGTCGAAAGCTTTGAAGCTTTTGAGCGCTTGTGAAGACGAAAGAAGTTGGAGAGAACAATTACTTGAGAATTTATTGGACAAGTATCAAAGAAGGCAGATTGAGAGCGTTGGAATACTTTGCAGCCCTTCCGCCATTTTTTTCACCGTTGTAGTACAAAAAATCTGGAAATTCTTATAATTATTTGCTCTTCTTTATGAAAAAAAAAAAAAAAAACTTTTCAAAAGAAGAATTTTGTTCTTTGGGCCTGCATAGTAGCCCAAGGGAACAAGTGACTTTTCATCAAGGCAGGAAGTTAGCTATCCTCTCTTTACCAGTTCTGCTTTCCGATGTTCTGTGGCCACGCGATGTCATTTTGCTAGTGGAGACTCGCAAATTAGTCAACGATAAGATTTCTTATCCCCTGAGGTAGTACGCGGCGTACAAACTACTAGGCAAACTGGGCGATAACGGAAGCGGAAGTGGTCAACCTAGTTGAGCTAGTCACGGGTCAAACTCCTAAAGGTCAGGTAAGAGAAGTGCCCTTCTTAGTTCATAATACCAAAGTCTCAAAAGTCTAAGAGAGTTCACCGGAGCTTAAACAAATTTAAACTATGTCAACAATTAAGCTGGAATCATTGAGGAATTGATTAAGATTCGTAGTTAATGTATATATGAATCTGGAAAAATATATATACAGTCCGAATTAATTGAGGCTCGTTAATAGGCCTGCTTGAATAACAGCTGTAATTAGTCTATTTATTATATGATTTTATTTTAATTGTACCGTCACTTATTTGGATCGTGTCCAAGTATATTTTGTTCTGGCTTTCGAGTCTGAGGAAAGAGAAATTTTTCAAGGACCCTGGACTTTGCTCCTCGCTTCGTATTCTGTAGGTGTTACTGTTTTTTTTTTCTGCTGCTCCCTGGTGCCAACTTGAAATGTTTTCTTGTTTGTTACGGTGTCCTACATACTCTTATTCGATTCTTCTGTACAGTGGCACGCGATATTGAAACTACAATTGTTCTGACTTTGGAACTCTCCTTCGATTGTGACACAAAAGAGCTCGTAGGAGCCTCCGGCAATAAATGCGAATATTCTTTTTGACAGAGATCCATGTCTTTTGGGGGAATCACTGGTTTCTGAAAAAAATTTCAGTGTGTTCAATGACCCAATGAACCGACCGACCTCGGTACAAAAAGACCTGATGGAGTATCCTTCAAGCCTATAATTCTTAGACCGATAATTACCTTCGCCCATAAAACCTCAACCTCATAGCCAATACTATATTATTATTTTTTTTTTTTTTTTAAGCATCCTGCCTGAACGAACTCGTGGAAAATGCAATAGGACGTAACCGTTGACGCAGAAGGAAGGAGAAGAAGAGGAACAAAGAAAATTGTACTTGCCTGCATATAATCTACCACCGACCACACCCCACCCCTCTCTATCTCTCTCTTTCTTTACGTATGTTATCTTTCAATGAAAATTAAAAAATTCCATGTTTGTCACGAATTTATCAAACAAAATTCGTTGCTTTTTGCAATATACCAAAATATTCGAAATTGGAAAATGTTTGCGACCTTCTTGTACGATGATTTTATGTATGCTCACAAAGTTAACTCTGAACTTGAAAGCTTCTTGGATTTTTACATTTCAAGTAAACCGTGTTTGATTACGAACGATTGAAATATTATGCAGGATTCTGTCTTAATCTGGTAAGAAATTCAATCAACTTTGTTTTCAATAGTTTTTGGGGTTAAAACGATCGAGTGCCACGTGTCCACATTCTGTCTTTTTGCAATTACAATTAATTGGGATTCTTCCAAAAAGTTTCATACTGGAGTTAGTTGGAGAAAAAACGAAAAATGCTGTGTTTTAATGCAATAAGAGAGAACGAGTGGAGACAGAGCAGAAGGGGAGAGAATGATAGAAAAGTGGTGAATAGAATGGCACGGAAAGCAAAGTACGAGCGTAGGACATGATTTCAGAGTCAATGCGTCTCAGCATATTTCTTTCCATTTCGATCAACCTCGAACATTTATCGAATGGAATTGGTACGCAGCCATTGAACCACCGGACTACTATATTCGTGCAGGATCAAATGGCTGCATGTAGTACTTTAATACTGATATATTTATATACATATAACTTATACGTTCTTGAGCAGATTCAAAGAAGTATTCACTCTTCTTACGTTGGTTTGTATATTCGATATACTAAAAACGTATCAAGGAGTTTTGTTGGCTCAGGGTGTTTCCGGACTAAGCTATTCATCCGATTGATTCCGAATTGTTTAACGTGCGCATTATCAAGTGACAGCGAATCTTTATTCGTAACGACGTTTCACTATTTCCTCTATTTAAACGAAGTAAAACCAATTTTGTTTCAACAATGTGATGATCGGTAAAGAATAGTTTTAATAATGGATGGTTTCATTCGAAAAGAAAGTATTTTCGTTATCTACTTCGGTCACCATCGACGTTTGACGTGTTTCATATGCAGGAGCCCATAATACATTGTGAGTAGGTGTCGTGCGCCAGAGAAAAAGTGTGATAGAAAATATATGGGTAAGTTGAAGGACTCGAGAGAGGCGGCTGCTGGTGAAAATCCATTCAAAGAGCAAGGATATTGCCTTTCACAGTTGATGTCGTTCTTTGTACCCTCAGATATCGGTGGAATACGATGAATCGTGCCACTTTTATCGACAACTCTGCGGGGGATGAAAAACCTTGTGGCGAAATGTCAATAAACTTATTTTACGTTTGATTCGCAAATTTTAGAAAGAATTAATAACGATTTTGTTTGAAGCGGTGAGCATGCACGTCGTTTTTCATTCGATTTCTTTACATTCATTGAACTTCGATCGAATGTACTGTGATAAAACATGTATGAATCGAATAAAATAAAACAAAAATGCTCACCATGAATTTCGTCGAAAGACTCTGGATATTTTTGCATTATCGTTTCGATAGATATTTTCGATTTATTCGCTTGGATAATCGAGCATAAAAACCGTATTTTCGATAAAACTTGACCCAAAGACATCAAATTCACAACAAACAAATGTTCCAAACGATCGTGACTCCGCAATTATTATGTTTTATATACTGCAAACGCTGCTCTCAGCTATTCCGATGAATTTCGATAGAATTTATATCGTACTGTAAAATCGATCGTTTCCCAAATAACCAGAACAGAACAGACGGCTTGGAAGTGAAGCAGTAGCAGGAGCAGGGTGATATGAAAAACAAAAACCACGAATCGAGAGCGACGTGATTGAAAAGCAGCAGCGATGTCAAACGGTGATGAAGACGATGCCGATAATAAACGATCAATCAAGTGATTGCGCATTGTCAATTAAAATTCATGAATTTTAGTATTACACACGAACAACGAGGCCAGGTGAATTCAACCAAACACAAACTAGAACAGCTCTGTAGATGTATACATACGTGTGATTGTCCTGTCGCTAGTAAACGAGAATAGCGACTACCATTGAGGGAGAAACATATTTGTGATGAAGGCAGCTAGAGAATGTACGCCGAGTTATACACACTAGCTTTAATGGAGGGCTTTCAAAGTACATCGGATGCCCCATTTTTTTATTAGACCAATTACAAACTTTGCTCATATGGCTGTAATAAACTATATGCCATGTATGCCGCGTGGTGCAAAATTACGCTGCGGATGCTCCTAAGTGAGGTGCCCCTCCTCCCTCCCCTCTCGGTATGAAAACCGCTGAGAATGTTCGAGCGTGTTGGTTAAACGTATCGTAAGAGAGAAGCCCTCTTTCCTGCTCAAGCTCCTATTTGGAAAGTCGATATTATATTTTTCCCTTATTCAGGCCGGACTATATGGGCCACGTTATCGCTGCAAATTTACTTTTGTTTTCATGATTGCTTGTCAAAAATTCAAATTATTATTCAGAACGAATGTTGCTCTGATTTAGCCCTTTTTTGTTGACACCCACGCATAATCGATGAGTTTCGCTTTGTTTGAATTCGGATGATTAAAACTATGCACAAAACGAATTTTATGATGTCACAGGTTATAGGAACGATTGAAAAGTACGAAACAAACACTTACCTAATTCCACCTCGAGTCGTGTCATAATTTAGCGTCCTTGAACCGTGCTTCCATGTTACGTAACCAGATGGATTTGGCACTTTGCTAACTACGCATTTTAGTTCTATCGTGCTGCCTGCTTTGTAGAATTTGTCGCTAGCGGTCGCACCGTGCTCGTCCACTATTTCGACTCTCGGCACTGAAATCATGAGAATAAGAACAAATTGATCATTCGTAGTGTTCGATAATCTCCTGCTTGGGGATGGTTGATTAGTCAAAAATTGTCAAGAAAGATCGTATACGGTTTCACGATATATAAATATCTGCCCCCAAGTAAGCGGTTCTCAAATTTTTTTGAAATTCTGTTAGATTTTTAAAGCGAGGCGTTCTTTTTGTCGAATTTTTTCTTTTTTTTTTTAGTAAAAGCTGTTTATGAAAATGTCAAAAAAATTCAGGATGTCTCTCAGACTCGATACAATTGTATAAAAAAAAAAAAAAAATTATTCAAATTGTCAAGGGTCAAGGAAAAAGTTTGTCTGGTTCGTGTGCATGGAATGCCTCGTACACAATGAAACGGGCCCCCTCTTCGTCGTACACATGTAAATTTGAGAACACTTGAATCTCACTAATGTTGTGATACGTTACAGGTTACACAGAATTCTCGCATTCGCTTCGAGGTTTCCTGATTCCCAAACCTGATTCTCTAGGATTTATATTTTAGTGTCAAACCGTTTTTTTCCAATTACGGCAATGGATTCAACAGGATCGCACATTTCGGCGTAGAGGAAGACGGTTCGTTCGGGTAAACGCAGCAACACGCATATTTGGCAGATCTGTAAGCATGTATTTCTGTCTCTTGGTATCAGTGGCTACGATTCTCATACAGGAAGATGCCTACGATGGGAAAAGTAAGGAGATCGTTTGGACGATGTTGCGGAGAATCTTTGTCGACGCTATATCTGTGAAGCTCGTCATGAATAAATGTATTGTCTTGTGACTTTGTACACATCGTAGACTTTGAAAGTCTGCGGAAAGATTCAGCCTTCTTCTTTGCCGCCTGTGCTCACCCTTTCCCCGTTCTTTCTTTCATCCATTGTTATTTATTTCTTCTCTGAGAGAGCTTTTCCAGATGGTCGAACGAAAAAGTTGTAAAGAAATACGAACCGATAGCGTGACTCACCGTGTACGAAGAAAAACTAAATAAAAAAAAGAAGAAGAAGAAGCGTCTCATTCTCTCCTCTCTTCGTTTCAATGTCTTTGTCGCTCGGTTTCTTTCTCCTGTTCTCCTTCTCTCTTTTTCTCCTTCCTTCACACTCTTTTCTCTTCCCTTATCACCGCAATGAACACGGTGCGTCAGTTTACTGGAGTCGAGATGCTCGAGCACACAGCTTACAAAGGCTGTTCAGTCGGATGCAACGATGGTGACGAGCCCGAGCCAACGTAGAGATATATAAGGAAAAAAAGAGCAGAAAGATTGGAGAAGACAGAAGTAAGAGCACAGCGTAAGAGTAATTGGCTGTTTGTCGTCGACGAGTGGGTCTTCGTACAAAAGCCTATAGCGGGCCACTTCGGCTACCTCCGGAGTTTGTTGTCGAGCGAATTATCGAAAAGCCCCTCGCACTCGTCTCTCCGAGCCCTTTACCCAATCTCTTTTCTCTCAGTCTTTCATCCATTTCTTTCTCTCACAAAGTTTTTCCAGCTTTATATTATTTTATTTTGTTTTATCCACCACTTTCCAAAGGGCTCCTTTTCGCTTTCCTGCTTTTTTTTTCTCATTTCTCTATCAGCGTACACCATTTTTTTTTTTTCACTTTGCTCGCTGTAGTTTTCAAACAAAACCTGAATAACTTCTCTCCTTCAATCGTACTCTCTGTCATTATCTCTGCTCAGTCAAAAATTATCAATAACCACTTTTTTTTTTATCGAATAATTACAGTCTTACTTTCATCACATTTACTCTACAGTATTTGATTTTGTGTGATTCAGGAAGAATCTATTGGAGTGAAAATCGTTTTTTGCTTTCCAATACTCTTAATTTTTATCACTCGAGTCTTGAATAAAACGATAATACAATGAAAATTTTTATATTTTCTCCTTGTAAGAGTGTATTTCTGTTTCGAAAATTAATCATCACCAAAAAGTTTCAAAGTGACACAGAGTAGTAGAGAGATGAACAGTTTAAAATACAGCATGAAATAAATCCTGAATGAGGACAGTGAAACTTGTTTAAGTTTATTTTATATTCGAGCTGTACAGTGTGGCGAAATTACGGTTAAAGAAATGTCACCCCTGGGAAATTTCATAAGGACAAGAGATTGCTAATGTGAAGTTTTCACATTCGCCGAGAACGGGTTATAAACTTGAAAAATTGTGGATATTAGAAAACAAAGAAAAGTGTATTTCAGAATGATCTCTCTGTTTCAACTTACATGCAGCATGGCCTAAGCCGTTTTCTCAGTCTGTACAAAGAAACATGTAAGAACGAGGTGAAGTGCAACATTTTGATAACGTTGATCCTTATTGACAAAAAGTTTGTAATTCTTCGTGTCAAGAAATAAAAACATGAGACATAAGAATAGCATAAATATTTCATGGTAAAATTGGAAGAAAGTTAAAAAGAAAAACGATTGGACGAGAAGAATTTTCGTAACACGAACAACCTCGATTCCCGCTGCTTATTCGTATTCGTTCGGTGATGCTGTAGAATGGAGTGAAAAAAAAGCTTTTTAGAAGAAAGAAAAACCTACGAGTTTTATCTCTCTCTCTCTCTCTCTCTCTCTCTCTCTCTCTCTCTCTCTCTCTCTCTCTTGAAGATTGCAAATAAGACTCTCTAGGCTCGTGTTCTCTGAGGTTTCTCGGGATGGAATAAATAGAACGATGAGAGTAATAGTGATTTCGTGTGCTAGAAATATCTCTTTTTCTTTTATCTTTCTGCAGTGAGAAAAGGCCTTGAAGCTTTTCGAAATGTTCAAGTAAATACGTAAGCTGAAGGGAATAGCATTCGGGAATGGAGAGGAAAAGGGAGAAAAGGTGTTTTAGGAGGGTCATGAACACACATACACCGAGAGATTTGCTCTCCTCTGACGTTGTTTTGGCCTCGACTGGCCTGAGTCTGTTATTTTTCAAAGGGTTTCCGGGGCAAGAGGGCGAATGGGGGTTTCCCGTGGCGTCGAGAATGAGAGTGCCCTCTGGCTCTTTTTGTGCTTCCGGACTGCTTCTATTTGGGGGCAGCACATCTCTGTGGTTTGTAAACGAAGGCACAGCTTAATTGCACCCATAAAGCAATGTAAAGACAGACAGACAGAGAGAGAGAGAGAGAGAGAGAGAGAGAGAGAGGTGGTGGGAACTCTCTTCGTTCTCTTGCAACCCTCTCACGTCTCGACAATGTGGCGCACATTGCAAGGAAAGAGTAAGCTCTTCAGGTTTTACGAACGCTGGGTCACGACCTCGATTAGCGTCGCTGAATCGACGCCGATTTATCCAATTCTTATAAGTCTTCGATATTTATTCTACTGTTTTATCATACTATCTGGAAAGCCTCGAAAATTTTGATTATAAAACGAGTAAAAAATAAGTAAAATAATAAAAGATAATTCGTTCGTTTGGATTGTTATCCAATGAAATACAAACTACCGAGTTGTTATCACAGCTTTTAAAATTATCTGTCCATAATCAACTGACTACGAATTCCAATTTTGTGTGACTGTATACTGGAAAAAAAGAAACGAAATCACAATTTTTTAATATAATCAAGAACCGTACGTTTCTTGGTTATATTAAAAAATTGCGATTAAGATTTTTTTTTTTTTAGATTAACAACACAAAGATGTCAATTCATAACTGAAGCAGTGACCGTTTGATACTTGGCGTTTTTTTTTTTTATTTTTTACTTTTGAAAAGTTTTTACAAGGATTATTTAATAAATGTGCATGTAACAGTCATATCAGTAATATAACGAAGAACAACGAGGATTTGCGAGCAAGAGATTCTGAAGGTTGATTTGGAGTCCTACACAGTTTCCCTTCGGTTTCTCTTTGCGTAGATGAAACACTGGTATGTATGTAACTAATTTATCCAGGGTTTATATGGTATTTACAACGCGGTAACTTGGGTGATATTACAACGACCTCGGGATCCACTGTGGTTTGCGACAGGAAAGCCTATAACTACTACTTCTCTTGCCAACTTTAATGGAGGCTGCTAGAGAGATTCTCCCAGCAGCAGGATATTTCACGAATTTTGTATGCATAGTTTCTCCTCGAGCTAACAATTCGTGAGGGGGTGCGTACGAACGAATTCAAATACGACTGTCCGACTTGATTTCAACGCGTATACATGCTCGAGATTGAACTGATTCGCACGAGATAACTATTAACGTCCAGTTCTCCCTCTATCCGAACGCATTAGCATTGGTGTTGAGCTTTATTATCAAGACGCCTGCATATCCTTTAACTCGTTTAGTTATAGAATAATAATCATTAGACGAAAAAAAAAATATTTACGCGATCATTAACTTTTCCAAATGTTCTAATTTCAAGATTTCATTTTATTCGAATCGCATTTGGTTCAGGGGAGAAAAAAATTATTCAAATGGGACGAAAGGAACTTCATTTTTCAAGGTTTTCAATCAATTTGCAGATCTTTCAGGGTGCTGTATGTGCTTCAAAGTAAATAAAGTCTCCGTACACCTCTCTGATTCAAAGTCAAAGATAAAAATTGTTCTGGACGAGCACAATTTTCACTCCTTGATTTGAGCTTATTGCGAAAGCTCCACGCTACTGAGTCAAAGACGTATTAGCCAGGTCTTTGTGATATTTCAAATTAGACGGAAACGAGATAGTAGGAAATCTTGTTTTTTAAGTAGATCTATTTGGTTTCTCGGTACACTTCTGCATACATGACCCGCATAGCGTAAACGAAAAATTTCTTACCGGTTCATCGAAAGACAATTTGCTAAAAGCACGAGATTGAAAGAAGAATAGCCGGAGAGAGAAAGAGATGGCGAGAGAGCAAAGTTGCACGATAGACACGCAACTCTCGAGGAAGTTCGCAATCTAAAAAGCATCAGGGAAGAGTTTGAACAGTAGTGGTAAATTCAAACTCCAACGAGGTGTGCTGGATCGATAACGAACAAAAGCTCACACATACCAAGGACTATAATCTACTTTAAACTTGCACAAAAACGGCCTATTTACAGGTAATATTCCACAGGAAAAACAAACTAAATTTTTTCCTGCTGAAACACGTTTCACTTAAAAGCGAAATAAAACCATACGTATGTTCAATTTTTGAGCATGATATATTGGCTACCATTTTTTTTTCTATCTAGGAAGGGAAAAACATACTGGGGCTATACCAGTGTGACACTTTCAAAAAATCGATTTTTTTTTGCCTTTTTCGACAGTTTATATTTTTAGCTCGGAGCTGACGAAAAACGGATTTTTCTCGAAATGAGATTTTTCAAATTTGCTGTCATTGTAACTCAAAGAGCAATTATCCGATTGAATTGAAATTTGAACTGAGTACTCTTGTATATATTTACTCTACAATGAACTAGGATATTTCTGATCGAATGAAAATTGATGATTGAGCCATTTTTTAGATTTTGATAATTTTCGAAAATCCTTCGTCATTGTACAAGAAATATCTTTCAGTTTAAGGTCATTTTTTTCGTTCTCAGCTACTCAATCGGCCGCAATCATGGCAGCAGTGGAGGAACTTTTTTTGACGCCTCCGAAGGCAGCGCATAAGTCGCTTGGATGTCAATATTTTTCTATGAAAAAATTATGTAATAAACGTCAAATAGAGCCAAATTTATTTTCAATTTTCCGAAACATTTAATTGAGTACCTTTCTTCCAAAAAATTCCTAAAAATCAACCAAATTTTTACCGTTCACACTGGTATAGCCCCTTAAAGATATAGAAATGATCGTACACTCTGTGTCATTATAATTATTATTTTTTTTTTTAATTTTGTTCCAATTATAGAATTCTTTTATTCTGTAAGAAGAAATTTTGTTTACAGAAGTTATTTTTCGAGCCATATTTGACATCGCGCAGTTTTATCAGGTAAATTGTGACGAACTAAAAATGGCATGTTGTCAAAAATTCCACTGAATAGAAGAGAAACCCGTAACTTTTTGTACACGTGTCCGAGATTGGTATGTTTTCATTAGAGATGGAAATCAGTAATTAAGTTAAAAAAGTAGAATGAAAAGCCACGACAAATGAGTAGGAGAACGGACCTTCGCATGTGGTAAACGAAAGGCAATGAGTCTTGATCGTGAGTCCTGTAATTAAAATCTCTCTGTGAATCAATAATGAAGCGATGTACGTCAAACAAAGGTCTCCGGGCATCGTAAGCTGATCCGATGTTTCGAAAATAAAGAAAAAAAAAAAAACTCTACGAACGGTGCTGAATTTTTTCGTAGGTGGTGGAACACGAATCACGAGCTCGATGGCCTGAAGCATGAAAGTATTTTCAGCTCAATGGACGCGAAAAAAACGGGATTCGTGAAAAAGGCTAACATCGAAATACAAGTATCTTCCTACGGTGTGCTCACTGCCATTCGAAACCTTCCTGCGTATGTTCTACTCCTCCCGAGTTGAATATCTGTTGTTTGAAGCTATTCAATAGTTGGATGAATTTGGAGATTTCATGGAACCAGCCCTGGATCAACTCGGTCAACTGTTTTTTCTATTGTCAGCTTGTATATAACGAGATTTGCGATGCGATGTAAAATTCATACTCGTTCTTTATACACATATATAAACCATAGTTTCCCAGAAGAGTTTTTATCAATACCTGAAATTCATTCGTTCGGGAGATTTTGAAAAAACAAACTCTTCAAGCCACCGGAAATACCGGAAGTGCACGTCCGTAGTTCGATTCTCTCGGTTCAAAATTGCGAGGAATTTAACAATGCACAGAAGGAATGAAGTCTGTCAAAAAGCTGACGAAAGCTCTTGTCTATTTGTACATTTTTTATTCTATTATATGCACCAGAACTAACAGATTTTAATTGGCTCTACTAGCACATGAATACGAATGTCTCATATCCTAATCTGAGAATTATACGATAAATTTTGAGATGATAAGAACCTTTGAGATATTTTGTTTTTCACGTTTCTCAAAGCTGATCAAACTTTTTCCCAAAGTCTTGTCGGGACTATTTCCAAACTTAATTTTTTTTTGAAACACATCAGAATTAACTTTCACTTATAAATATTTTTTTCGTAACAGAAATCAATATTGTATGAGACGAAAAAAGCTTCCACGATTGTTTCTCGCTCATGGGAAAGAGCTGCATATTTTATTGCGACTGAAAAATGAATAATACGACTAAGGTATTAAAAAATTTTTCGAAGTTTCAAAAACTCTGATGTATGCTGTGAGTTTCTCGGTTTGATAAATTCTGACACCCGGTCGAGGTCATTTCGATTCACCCTTCTTTCAGCCACCAAATGTCTTTCAGTCGGATCTATGGGGTGCAAATATACCAAGTGAATTTGTGTAGCTGATGATTTATAGTAATTGTCAAGACAGAAAGACATGGTTCATGCCGCCAGTGTGTCCAACACTATTATCTATTCTACGTATATTTAGTGTGTTTGAGCAGTGGCTACGTAACGGCTAAATTTCCTTATTATCGTGATTGATGTGACGCTGACCAACTGTTTTCCCTTCCGGTCCCTCCGGTCGAAATAACAGTGAATCGGTGTGTTATGCTAACACCCGTAGAGTCTGCGTATGATTAACATTGCATGAGGTAAATCAAGCTTTGATCAATTGACACGGTGAGTTGACATTGCCTTACCCAATCATGGAATTTTGAATGGATACACTAAGAACGCTTGAATCACTATCATGGCAATCTAACTGAATAACGAAAAAGTAAATAATTAAATCCAACAATCAAAAAATCAGTGTTTTAAAAGGGCAGAACAACAACTCTCTTTATTACAGCTCTACTCAAAAACAAATCTGCTTCTAAAGTTCCTATAAAGCTCGTATGTTGACTAAATGCTGAATAATTTGAATGCAAATTTATAAATACTTAATAAGTCAATGCTATCGGATTCAACGTAATAACAATGCAGATGAAATTTCAGTTGAAACATTATATCTGATAAAAATATTATCGGTATAGATTCTTTGATATTTTAAATTTTATTATTTCGATTTCTAATGATTGAGTATAACTTTAAAATATAATTATGACGTTTAAAATTTATATGATTAAAAATATTTGTTGATCTTGAAAAATGATATCAATCTCAAATGGTTTTACCTCGTGGACGAAGGTGTATGAGAGTAGTTGAAAACTATTGTAGAAACTTTTTGTTTTTCTGAAATATCGTTGTCCCGCTGAAAATACGCACACAATGATACACGCCCTTAAAAGAACGTATATCGAATAACCAATTTCAAGTTTAGCAACCTTTGTTCCAAGCGCGAGTGTACCGAAACAAAAACTTTTCTGCATATCTCTCCGTGCAGGTGTTGCTCTAGAGCGGATACAAGCATCTGTCTCCTCTCTTCTGGCACATATATATCTATATAAATCGACATATCATATTTATATACATGCATATATTCATTCATGCCAACTGTCAACCACGAATTCGCCAGAACAGAATTTCAACTGTACTGATAGAGACCGTTTTTATCTGCTTGTTTGTTAGCCAGAAGTTATAAAAGTTGCACGTATGAAATAAATTCGATAGTACAGCACTTTCTATAGAGTGTAAAGGTCCAAAAACTGACATGCTCAACCAGCCGATAGTACGGCAGGGCTCGCACTGACTTTTTAAAAAATACTTGGCCTCGAGTCGTCATTGAGGTTTTCAACATAGAAGGTTTCTCTTCAATGCTGGCATTAGCCAAGTATCCCATTGAATGTAAAATACCGAGAAAAATAGGAAGCATTATGTAAAAGGAAACCATCGACCAGGACAGGTAGTCATTTACAAAATTAGGTATTTACTGAGTATTTGGGTGTTTCGTGGTAACAGTTGTATGCTATACAGTTTTGTACTCCTCCATGTGCTATATTCGCCCGATTAAGCAGACACCTAATGACCAATTAGTTTCCGTGTGATGAAATTCCCACTCGATCTACATCAGAGAACCCTTCGGAGTATGGGGAAAATGTATTGAATTGAAGAAGGCTGTTAATCCGGAAGGGTCATTCAGAAATGATTCGATCAATCAATATGCAATGAAATTCCACTTCATCTACTGGCTTATCGTTTTATGAAATCCGATAATCTATTAAAGCTGTCAACACAAGACATTTGTCCGGAGGTGCAACGGTGTTTTGAAGTCTTGACGCCATAGCAGATTAACAAAATAGTTTTTGAACAGCAAAGACAAATCCTGCTGAACATCTCTGTTTTGTCATACGTAGGCTTTCTCCTTTTTTTCATACGCACCAAAGAAAGTTAAATTAAAAGACTTTGATCATTCATTTCGATGGTGATGTAGGGATGGTGTTGGTGTTAAGGATGGTGTTGGTGTATGTCGAAAACGTCTTATCGAGTTTCCTCTGTGCATATCATAGTATCAGATTTACCGACTGAGGTAATTGCACATGCTCTACCTTGTCAGGAAGTATACGTGCGCTTCAGGCCAGCAGCCAGATCCCGGAGATGCACATCCGAGCTTCGGATGGGTTATACGTTGGGGATATACGTATATATTAGGAGACTCGTCCCTGTTTCACCTCACGCAACATACGTGACTACGTGCCGGTTATACAAGCATTAGAACGCCGCATATATACAGTGTCGACTACACCACGTGACTACCTCTATTCTACTTCCCATCTACTATCATTCGAAGGATACACGAGTCAGGCTACCCAACCCCACTTCCCCTCACCTCTTTTGTTCATACACAACGGATTCACTGCCACAGCTTCACTGACACAAGCTCATGAGCCAGCGAGCACCTGTAAAACCACGCAATGTAGGTCCACATCGAACCAAAAGTATCTACATGCTACTACACAGGGTGCTCATCAGACTTCAATCAAGAACTTGAATTCGGTAGATTCTAAGGATCTCGAAAAAACCTTCATCATCCACGTTTGTGTGTGATTCATAAAATATAGATTGATCGATGATATCCAATGAGATAAAAAAATCCTACAAAACGATTGCTGACACTCCCATCCTAATCGCTCTTTTCATTGGTCATCCCCGATTTTTCACAGTCACTAAAACGGCATGTCAAAGAGAATGGCGGCTAAATACTTTTTTTTTTTTTAGAATTTCACCGGCCTGGAAAGTCCGAGGTAACTATTGCGACACACTGTATACGGGCTTTTGCGTTAGTGAAAGTAGAACAACGCATCACTAGGTAGACTTGCATAAAAGGTCAGACCTTTTGCCACCAAGCAGACTATGTTCATGAAGCATTAGTATGCAGTTGCATGCACGAGTATTACGAGACCGAATTAGGGGATGAGAAGGATCTCGTAAGTATGTAATCGTGTGGTACACGTGCAGCAGGTGCCTCGTATGCACTGACCGGACTATATATATCCATCGACTATATACCATGTCTATAAGTATATGTAAGAGCATATGTCTGTGTATAGCTGTTTATTAGATACATCTATGTTGTGTTATATGTACGCTACGTATGCGGGTGTACAATCGCAGGGAGAATAGAACATGTATGTATATCGCTATCGGAGAGGCGCATACGTCGCTTTACACCCTGGTATCAAGGATTCATGGCAAATTTGCCCTCGCTAAGATTTTAGTCAATCGGTCACCTCCACCGGTGCATGATCGGTTGTGAAAAACCTCTCGGTGCGTTGGTTCTGTACGTACAGAATCCTACTGAACTATTGGAATGCTTTCAACACATCGAATCGATTTTCGTTGAAGAAATATTCATAAATTGGTCGAATCACCAGATTGTAGAGTGAATATCATTAGTTATCTGTACAAAGTTGTACAACGATTAATGAATATTATTCTTTAAAATATTTCTACTTTCAGAAAATCAAAAAGAATTATATGCTTTCGAATTTTAATCCTGAGGTTGTGGAAGCTTTTCGATGAAGTTCACAGAAAATCTAAATTATTGAACTCGTCGACGAAATATTCGTCGGAATTTATTTGGATACGTGGAATTATTTTGTTATAGAATTTGTATTTTCATCAATGCTTTTGCATCTGGATATCATATATCGCATTAGCTGACTCTTCCTATTTTTAAAAGGAACATTTAATTTGATTTCAGCGGTTGATAATGATAAATTTTATCGAATAATCGAAAAGTACAATGAATTGTATTTGTGCATTAATGTAATATGACTGCTCCGCTCGAGTCAAATTAATGCTACATTTTCACAATACATTCATGCAAAGTTTAATGCACTCTGGTTAAATGATTTGAAGATCGATTTACATTATAGCAGAACGCGTTAACCTGGAAATGTAAAAATAATGATAGATTTTCGAAATCATCAATAATTTGTACATCCAACCAATTCTGATTCACCGCATCTCATATTGATCATCACGAAATACTGTATGAATTCATAGCGTAAAATTTTTTCCCCAAACGTAACCGTTTGATAACTCAAACAAGTATATTCATGAAATGTTTCGTGTGACCAATTATACTTACGCGCAATTATACTAGTCCATTGTATCATTGAAAAAATAAACTGATAAGAAAATCCACGCAGTTCGTAGTGGGATCCTGCATTCATCAGTTGATGAGGTAATTTTATAGACAATAAAGAACCCCACCTGCAACACCATTGATCATAGAGTACGCCTATGTCCATACGATTACTAATAAGCTGTTCTGTATAGTACTTTGTCGAGTTTCTATGCGTCCTGATATAACGGAAATGCGTAAACCTTGTCTAGATATCTTGTACGTCCATGTCTAGGCACCCTTGAACATGCACATACATCGATAGTTCAACATTGGAGGATTGCAGGTACGATAGATCTACAGAGAGTGGATACATGGGGAAACTGTCTTGACCGATGTTACAGGGTCATGTATAAGCACATACGAATTCTAACACACATATCGAAATAGTTTAACCGTGCTAAGGTATTGAAATGTCTCTTCCCTATTGTCTCTAAATACTTCACACATAAATAAAATTCGAAACCATCATTTTGATCAATGATTCCTGTCACTTTTTTAAAATTGATTGTGAAAGGGAGATATTTTATAGAGACTGAAGATAAACACCGGACACGAAACCGGATAAACTCAAACAACAATTTATTGTATGCTTAATTAAGCAGCTCATATCGTTGCTTCATACTGGCTAAATAGCTAAATTTTCACATTGCATTTGTACGAAGTTTAATGCACCGACAAAATATATTTAAATTTAAGGTAACGATACAATGTTAAATAGGATAGCAAATGGACGGTAACATTAAAATAAATACTTGATGAGACAAGAATATCTGAAAAGTTCATCGGTTGGTTTAATTTTAATCTTCAAGCTTCGTGCCTAGACGCTGCTCCGGTACATATTTTATGGTTAAATCGAAACAGTGTTCGTTGTAGATTTATTTCAATCCACATGAATTCAACATGAGAGCAGAGTTTCGAACAAATCTATCTCACATTTCAGTAGACGAGAATATTCAAACTAGAAACAGAGTAGAACGTTAAAACACGTTTTGAATCATATTCGGCTAACAATCGTGGAGATTCTATTTTAATTCTCACTTACAGATACAGATTCAGTAGCCCAGTATATTTTATCAATCATTTTCTCAGTAATGTCATTCATTGAAATTGCAATTGTTTCAAATTTCTTTGATTTTATTCCGAATAAATTGAGTATATTACGTAAGTATGTGAGACTCAAATTATTCGGAATACAATTCTAATTTTCATTTGCAGCTAGTGTATTTCCAGTTTGGTAGTCCTGAGAATGGTTGTTGTCGAAAGCAAGAAATTTCGTCGTTACATATCATTTTTAGCATGGCATGACTAGGGAAAAGTGAAAATAGTGGGCGTGTGCATGGAAACAACTTTGTTGTTGTCGGTGCAGATGGCAATAAGTTGCTATGAGTTTTGGGTCGGTGCGACATGGTCGAAGCTTTCAAGCAAACTCTGTATCGAGACGTCACCACTATTTTCATCCTTTCTTGTACGAGCTGAGAGAGAATATCCGGACGTCCTAACCATTTTGATGGAATGGAGAACATTCCCCTGGCATCCCACGCTGTGTGGTTTTCGCTCATTTTCCAGCCACTGGATCTCTACTGAGGGTCCTACTATTTTCGCACAGTACAAAATACGAGTGTGCACTTCCATACGGTTGTTTTTCAATAAAAATAAATCACCGAGTACCATCCAACATTCTCGCCGAATCCCTATGGTCTCACGACCAAGCAGAAAGCGCCAAGCACGTTTCACCCTAAAAAAGCTTTTGGACTTTCGTACGTTAGCTTCTCTATACATTACACACACATGAGAAATCCCATAACAGACTGACTATATCTTAGACTTTTTTATTGTCGGACTTTTATCGTGCTGATTGACGGCAAACTTTCTTGTTTTTTTTTCCTATTTTTTATTGCTTTATTCTACCGTGATCGTTACAATACTAGTGTTGATGAATTAATTCAATAACTCTCGCCACTTGATTAAGGACAATGAAAATCATAATTTTTACTTATTGTAACATTTTTATAAGAACTGTAGTATCTTATTCGATTTTTTATAGATGAATATAAATCAATACGATCTACGAAATTATTTATACTTTGCCTAGTATCGTGCGATGCTCGAGGTGATTTTTTAATTATTACTTTTTCAGTGAAAACGATTCAGATTTGTAACAATACTTTAAACGTTCCTGATGGTTCTCTTAGTTGAATGTGTTTCGTAAAAAAAAAATTCAAATGTATTATTAGAACAAAACTTATTTTTTAATTGATATAAAATGGTCCAATACGTCATGAGCAGTCAGCTGTCATTTAGTCATATTTAGAGGCCAGAATTGCAGGGAGAGTAACGTCCAGCAAGTCTCACTCACAACGCGGAGGTCTCGGGAACAGCTCGAGATTTTAATTAAAATATGGAGATCAACGACTAAAGCTCGGCATTGTCGAGGTCTATATGCTCTCGAGAGTAGCGCTCGGTGGCTGTGATAATAACAGATAATATATCGCTATTGCGAAAACGCGGAGCTCGGTGCAAGAAGCAAGAGAGATTGTGGCCATCCAGCAGCTGCATACTCACCAACGCCACATTTTGAAACAGTGAATCCGAATCCTAGATTCGTTATTGTAATCCTTTTAGAACAATGGTAACAAAGATAAACTAACAAAAAGACCGAAGGTGAATGAACGTCGCAGCGTGATGGGCTGAACGAGCATTGTATTTTTCAAATATCAGTCTATCCACCTGTGAACTGTTACGTTCATATTCGTATTTGTATCAAAACATAGCGACTATCCACGTCAAATTGACACAGATCAATTTTAAAAAGATATCCGATTATCGTTGAATGTTGTATAAACAGGTTTCGATATTCTTACTTTCGTGTAACAATTTCTTGAAAAATTGAGAGTTCAATTGTTTGGAAAAGTGAGATTATCAAGAAACACTATTGTTCAATTATTTAATTGCCATAATTTCGATTATATTTATGCAGCTCTATTTGTCATAGCCGGTTATCTTAAGCACGTGACTCCGAAGTTCAACTATAACGCTTATCAGACTCGTTATGCCTCAAACTTGCGAACCGGAAGCCTCGAACTAGCGTCGTCTACAGCAACCTCACCAAAGCTTAACCGCGATGCTACATTGAATAGAACACGTAGGGCATCAACGTTTACGATTCACCCATGTGCTTCGGCTCGTGAAAATTGGCAGTCCAGAAATGCGCTAGACCGTTTTGCACCCTGTTCTAGCTCTTCAGGGCTTCCGTAATCGACTTGTACGTAGAATTGTTTCTCACTGTTCACTTGACCGTGGATATGACCCAGCATTATAGTGCACAATAGTTTTCAAAGAATTCTTGGTAATAAAGCTCACGCGAATAGGACAATTTTCCCGAATTGTCAACATCTTCCTTACTGACTTAAGCAGTACACAAAAAATCTACAACTTTAATCTTCTTTTTCAAACGATATTCATGGAGTTTCAGATCTCACATGATAAAACTCGAAACAACTCTTTTTTGGTACTTTATTGACATTTTGACTCTACTTTTCGATGAACAGCTCCGGAATCAATTTATTTAAAATTTTCCTCCAATACCAATTGGTAAACGGAAGAAGATTATTGTCCAAAAGTGAAAATCCACATCACGGAGCATAGATGCTCATTAGTCGACTGGCTGGACCCAACGTGGCTGGTTAGCTGATTGGCTCGATAGTCATTATCTCCATTTCACGCTTCTCTGATCCTAGTGTCTGGTGGTAGCTGCTCCAGCGGTCTGGTCCAGCTGGGAGAACATCGGGTATACCCTCCGAACGGGCTCTGTCTCCGCGCCATCACACGCCCCTGTTGCGAGGGAGCGTGACAACATTGACGATCGATTCGGTTCACCTATGGCTATAAGCTCCATCGCCTTCTCATGATGCTAGTCCGTCACTGTAACCCAACTGTCTACTAGCTGATTCGAGCCAAAAGCTTCACTATCCTCCAGTTTACCGATGTCCAGAGAGACGTGAGGCTCTCGCAGCCCACTTGCACTACGTGCCATGAATGCAGTCTCGTTCGATGGTAAACTCCTTACCGTAACCCTGTACACGATGGCACAGGCCGCTGCTTTCTACTGAATCACAAGATAGTCAGGACTAACGAAGTGTTCAGAGAGCCCTACTAACCTCTACCGGAGCTTAAAAAAATGTCTTCTTACGATTAAGATCGTGCAAGTTCAATGATGAAAAAAATTGCTGCACAATCAATCGACTTCCCATTGTTAATGACCATAACCAAAAAAAGTAAAGAATTAAAAAGAACAAGCGTCAGTCACCTTCACGAACAAGCGAAGAAAAGTAAATAATTGCAAGACCATTGCTAGACGCCAAACTCAGTGGAAAAACGTGAGCCCTGCAGAGACGTTTAGTCAAGGAATTGTTATAAACCGGTTGCCAGTTTATATACGATAATAAATCGTCGAAAAGTAATGGGAAGATGGAGGTATAGCGAAGACTCTTGTAGAAAGCACTTCGCAGCTTCCTAACAAAACATAAGAACCTCTTCAGCCGTACCCTGCTACAATGATGCTGCCTCTGCCTTATCTCGAATCCGTTGACGTTATGGAAGTGAAAAACCGAGACCAGAGTTATACCCCGCTAGGAGGAAGTGAGGTTGGCACTCGGAGATGCGGACCAAGTGCTGTTGGGAGAGCACTCTTAAGCGATTTGGAGCTTAGAGCTGCTTGCACGAAGGCGCGATCTGATAACGAAAGACAGAGTTAAACGGTCTGGCGCTTGGGCGCGATTCTTTTACCAGCAGCGACGTAATAAATAAATGAGTTTCTGGATAGGGTTGACACGTATTACTGTTTCTGCTTTTGGAACCTGCCACTTTCTCATTTTTCATCTAACTGGTTTTCTTGGAAAAAGCCTTTTCTCCTTTATTTCTTAACTGACCACCACCAGCATCTTCTGCTCTTGACTCATATTATTAGGAGTTACGAATATAATGCACCATAACCATTGAAGCAGACTAACAATTCGAATTCTCGTGTCTATCTTTTTTATCACAAATTCTAATAAAATAGATCGTTATCCGGAGAAGGGCGAAATTGAAGTCCTAAGTATCTCAATCGTATCAAATGGCTTCGGAATGTTGAAACAATCGAATTACTGCCACTCGATTTATGCTTCAATATCTAAGCAAGCTCTCTTTCATTGTTGCCTGGAGTAAGAGGGTGTCGGTGAATCAGTGATCGCTCGACCGCAGAATGGCACGCCTCAAAGTAGTTACGAGGTAAAAGAAAGGATAGCGACCTTTGAACCAGCTGGCCATTTCAATAATCCGGTGAAAAGTAGTCCATTAGTGGTATTTTCATAGCTGCAGCATTGAATCTCTGCTTGAAAATTAGAGCTGGAAGAAAATCATGAGAAAATGAGACTTCACAAGTACAAAGACACGCCATCATTAATGAGCCTCATGAGATTATTCATCGAGCTATTTGACCCGTACATTCATTCACGTTTAATGCTGTCTTTAAATTATTGTGGTAGTTTAGTTTTTCTTGTAATGGTTAAAAATAATTGACATTATGATTTCGCGTATTTACGAATTTTGATTCGATTTGGTTTATTCGAAAGGAATCGTTGCTTTCAAAGATACTTTGACCGGAAATTTGTGTTTGGTAACTTATTCATAAAATTGAAATGCATTGTTTGGTACACTTTGGAGGTTGTGCTTGAAATTATACACACCCCACGGCGACCACATGCATAACCGTCGACGAGTTTCAGAGAATTGTTTAAATTTAATACGGTCGCGTGCAGACGTAATGGGAACGTCAATTCAATTAGCACCAGTCGGGAGTTTTAGAGTCATCAGCGCATGGACTACTTTCCTTCCCCTTCGCTTCTCCCCTTTCTCCCTATACTATCTTGTCTCTCTTTCCCACACACTCTCTCTCTCTCTCTCTCTCTTTCTTCCTCTCTCTTTATTCCTCTAAGCCACTTTCCCACTTGCACTTGCTGTGTAGGTTTTGGCGTTAAATCCAATTTAAGTGCCGGAAGTGGGCAACCATCCAACCTTCCTAGATGCTCCATTGCTCGCACGCCGACTCCTGCTATGTGCGTGGATTTCTGCTTTTATATGCATACGGCTGTTTTAACCGAGAGTCAACAGAAAGCTAAACCCGAGGATTGCTTAATCTGAAAATATATTCATTCAACTGTGAGCGCGGTTTTGTCCTTAAATCTATTAGAAGTTGAAGGAGGACTTCATTAAATTCTGTATTGAAAAATTTGGATGCTTCTCACCAGCAGCGATGTTGATATGCCCAAAGTGTCTCGAGTGGAGAAAAAAGATATTTTTTTCGAATTCCGCATCTACGGAATAGTTTATTTTCACCGCTGATTCTAACCAATTTTGTTATCAACTATTCTCTTACTCTATTCAAACACCATAATCGAGGCGGATAGATCTTCAAAAATGAAATAAAGACGAACTTCTCCGCTCACCAATTATTTGAGCCTCTAGAAATTCTTTATAGCATGAACCAGTTTGGCCAAATTCAGCGCAATCCAATGAATTTCGCTCAATTAGCTTATCCACGCAAAGTAATTCGATTACATGGCTTTGACGTTTTTAACAGTTGGAATTGCTACCCTAATCAAATTTCAGGTGGTTCGTCAGTAGCTTACGGATGAATCCATCACAAAACACCTTTTTCTCATGGGGAATGAGAAAGTTGAAAAATCATCAATTTTAAAATGATTAATCGTCGAACATATTCAGAAGTATGAAGCAATAAATATTCATTGTGGATCACAGTTATTGGCTAAACTCGAATCAATGTTAAGCCGTTCCTGATTGCTCCATTACCCAAGGCACCGGTAATCGAAGGTTTTCTCCGTACAAAGTTATCGAAGGACTTTTAACTGCAAAGAGGTTCTTAACTGTACAGCATATTAAATCAAATAGAACCAGCTGCGGAAGCGATACCCAGAGATTGTGAATGGTTGTATCGTGTAGTGTAGTTTTGTGTTTATAGTTACAGCCAATAAGATTTTAAAGAGATATTGTTTCGTCGATTTCCATGCCGCATACATTTCCACAATCTGGACTCCTGGTGTGGACACAAGCGCTCGAGCTAACTACACCTCAGCAACACCTTGTATCATCACGGAACACCGTAGATGGTAGTAGAGATGTAAACCACAAGCGTTTCTATAGTAAATTGAATACGGTTAATTCTGGCGTGCCTCTAAATGCGCGCTCAACCGGTATAGTCGAAACCTCGTAACAAACACAATTTCCAACGCAGTGATTCGTATATAGAAAAGAGAGAACGACAAGATGATGAGCAAGAGAGCCCAAGAGAGAAGGAGAATCAGGCTGTAACCAGGTACAGAAACGTGTGTTTGGAGCAAATCCCAACAGCCGCAAAACGTAGCCATCTGTGCCTCGTGGCTGCACAGACTGCCGAGTCCGAATTCTCTTACGATTAAGGTAACAGCAAAGCGTACGTGTACGGTGAATGCACGACTGGGAGAACCAGTTTAATTGTGCACTGATGTCCTTAACGAACAGAGATGAAAGTTCGCTAGAGAAAGGAAAGACCAGATAGAGAGAGAGCGAGAGAGAGGGGTAGGAAGGGGGGGGGGGGAGGAAGATAGCATGACATCGACGACCAAAACTATTCAATCGATACTCAACGACGTCCAACGTCCACTGTACGCATCTGTAGAGGCATCAGACAGCGAACGAGACTAGAAACTAGTGGAAGAGGATCATCCCCTAAACTTCAAAAGGGTGGAATAGGTTGGAAAGTGGAATGAAGAGGATTAATGGAAAATTCAATTAGTAAAATTTAATTGCAGATGAACCTCATTCGTAATTCGATTTACCATTTTAGCTTTCCAGTCCTTGTGCGACTTGGCAATTAAGACTCGGTCATAATGAGGATAGAATAATTCGATTGTACCGTGAGGAAAACCGTCAAAACTGACCGTTGTTGATAATAACAACATCTAAGATACAGCTATAAGAATAATCGTCGATTATAGACATGCATATAATTTTGAAATGAGTATCCCATGTCATCAGAGAAACAAGAAACATATTATTCCGACGTTTACTGGTAGAATAATAATAAATTCCAATACGATAATGCCCATTCGAAATTTATTTGTGATGATAGCATAATTTTTACCCGAGCAATGGGATTCAGTTTTCGAAGTCAAAAGTCGCCGAAGCGTTGTGACATGGTGGCTTCCTATTTGACGAAATTTATCCTCCGATTCCTCAAATTCAAGATTTCTTCACACTTATTGTGTATGCTTTTTCAATAGAAAGTTTTTTTTTTATTCAAAATTAGTTGACAACTTTTCTATAAATAAATTCAAGATTTTTCAAAGTGGAGAATCTCATTTCAAAGTGCAGAGAAGGAAGCAATAATCCGATTTATCTACAATGAGCGCTAGACCAAGTGATTTAAACGAGAATAATAGAAGAGACCCTCTCGGATAGTTTATTGTTATAACCTTAAGGAGACCAACTTCCCTGGTGTATTTTCGGCACTGTTAGAGTTTCCCGTAACGATACAAATGCTCTAATTAATTTACTGTTGCGTACAAGCTTGGACAAGCATTGTTTGCTCCTTTCAATGATATTGTTGTAGAACAATAGTTTCTCATTATTCATTCTTTCAGTTCAAACTGAATGAGTCTGTCATGTCGTCTTTGGCTTTGAAAATGCTCATTCAATCAACAATCTGATATAAACAGTGTTGTTAAAAATAGGAAAAACATTAAAACATTACGGAAGCTAATATATTCTCGTAACTACTTTCTGGAATTATTTTTTTGGCTCGACAAAGTCTGTTTTTATAACCAAAAATTTTATATTCCGAATTTGGCAAATTGAATTTATATCAATGACCTATTAATGTGGCACAACCTGTAGATTTTCCATCCCGATCAAGGATATTCCCTTCATCCTTATTTACCACATCGATTTAACCATCACGATCTGCTCCACTTTGAATGTTCGATACTTTGCTGTAAGCTCTAAGGATATATCGTGGAAACTCCACCTCAAAAGTGCCTCGCCATTTCTAGTAGATCCAATAACACTTAACGAGCCTTCGCTATATCCAATAACAGGCATCTCTGCGACCATATTGAACCGAAGTCCGGGCAAACTTAATCCTAAGAACATTCGTCGACAAATTCTTCGAGTACTTTCTCAAGAGCGCATGTATTCATCTCCGTAATGCACAAACTTTTCTCTATCTAAAGTAATTGAACCAATTACGAGTTAGGGAATGTGGTAGAATTCGAAATAATGGATATGGCACTCATCGATACTGTATTAGTTACGTCATTGTTCCTATTTTTACTGAATCTTGACAAATTTTTAATTATACAAAAAAACATGTGGAGTGTATTCGACATGTGCACGTGATGAGTGCAAGTCGTTGACACGATTTTATTAATAGTTCGTGAAACTACTAATCGAAAATAAAAAGACCCTGGAAGCCAACTCTGGAATTTAATTACGAGGGAAAATCTTTTGGTAATTACTTTTTTTATCAATTCTTTCGGTATCAATATAAAAAAAAAAAATCGGCACTGAGTGACATTTGATTTTCATTCGTAAAAATTTTACTGATTCTATTGTTTACACAAATTTATATTAATCGAAACAAATGTCAGCTGTATATTATTTGTGCGAATAGTTTATCAACACGATTGAATACAAAGCATAAAAAATTACTAATTGTGAGAATTTCCTATGTACAGCGACTTTTGGTTCATATCAATAATCGCACGTCAGCCCTCCTCTATATCTCGATCTTGGGACTCCTGTGATTTTTAGAGCGGGAAAAAACCTGAAAAAAGAATGATCAAATCGGGCATGGAGCATTAAACCATTAGTGGAATCGTCTGCTCTTAAGCACCCTCTCCAGCCTTTTACCAAAAGGAAGTAAGAAACAGGGTGAGCAGGGAACGAATGGAGAAACGTAGAAAGGGAGAGGGAGAGACAGAGAAAGAGAGATTCCAATTTGAGATCCAAACTTTTCAGTTGAAATACGTACGAGAACGATCACGGCCTGTCCTTGGGGCTTTTGTATATTTCTACCCTTGGAAAAATGCACAATAAACGGTACGGCTGTTGGAGTCTGTGAGGCATTTCCAACCAGCGCATAACAACGCCAGGTGGAAAAAATGGTGTCTAAAGAGCTGTGAGGATCGATAAGGGACGATATTAACTTCAACATTGCTTTTAACGACTTTTCTGTATGCAAGCGCGATAATATGTTGGGAAGGATGACAGTAGAAAAATTCCAGCACCGGTTTCATCCGTACTAATTAAAAACAGCATAATTCTTTTTCTGCAGAACTGTATACATCATGTTGATTTTTTTTTTTTCAATTATTATTTATGGGATAGAAATGATTTGATTATATTTGTTTATTTCACTTTTGATTTTCGTCTCACGACTGCAGATTTATTTTGTTTTTCTGCATCTTTTTGTTACTTGATGCTAGCGACGGGGTGCGATGAGTGAAGATCAGTATTAACTGATGGTTTATGGCGGGGAGGAGGGGGGTGTCATGTTAAATCCAATGATTTAGTTTTCGTCTCTTCGAGTTAAGAGAACAATTTTTTTTACCTGCCTGAAAAAATAATTTTTCTTCAAGTTTATCAATCGATAATGCCAATGACCACATCAGAAACTTGGTATTTACGACATCGTTGGATTCGGTGCTACCGTGACTCGAAACCATTTCGGTAGGATGATGAAAGTAAGAAAGGATAGAGATAAAGAAGTATCCATTTTCGCTCCGAGAAATCGTCAATAGTTATCATAGAAAAACCCGTTAACATATCTGATGGGCGCCATAGCAACTAAGACGTAGTACATAGTATGAGCGAGATATAAACAATGAATAGGTCCATTAAGGTAACTAAGTGATGAGTAGTATCAGAGAGAGAAAGAGAGTAAAAAAAAGAGAGAGAGATATAAAAAAAAAAGTAACATCATCAGTGCACTTGATGGAAGAAAAGCTCTGAAACCGAGAGATCCATTGGATACAAAATAATGCAGAGTGCAGCACGACGGATAATATAATGGGAAGCAAGCGGACACTGAATAAGAAAAAAAAATAAAAAAATAAAAGAAGCAAAAGAAATGAAGGAGAGCCTCAGCATTAATCATTCGCGTGAAATGGAAAGGAGAATGTAAAGCAGATATTTCTTATATGAATACAGAGAAAAAAAGCTGGTCCAACATCGAGAAATTTTACCTCTCGAGAGTGGTGATATGGTTTGCTGAAAGTCACGAATTTCACCGAGTAGATAGAAATACCAGAAACGGTGACGGTAGGAAAGAATGAAAGGAAAAGATTGCGAGGAGGAGAAAGAGGAGGTCATAAGGCGCCGAAGTAAATTCCACCCGAAGTGCGACGTCAAGAAAAATGATTGTTTCGCTACTACTCGACCCACTTCCCAAGCACGCTGGCGCCAGCTAATATCGGTTGTATACGATAGTATATATCTATATATATGTATATATATCGCTATCCATTTATATACATACATGAATATACATTTATATGCATGTATATGTGTATATTATTAACTACAATAAGGATTCGCCCGGGAACCTAGTGCGTATACACAGCACGTGGATAGAACTCCTGAACTCTTGTACACATTTCTGACTCGAGAAAAGGATTCGCCGGATGAGGCATACATTTTATCGCCATTTCTTTTTGTATTTCTGTCACTGTATCTTTTCTCTAGTTCTACGATAAGATCAACTCTCTAAAAACGAAGTATATTCGCGACATAAAATCGAAAAAATAAATATCTTACGAAGAAAAACTCAACCTTTTATCTTGTGAATGATACGTTGGTTCCATCGAATGCTGCGAAATGAATCATATGACAAATGAATAATCAATGCGGTTCACCTGCTACGTAAATGGGAATCAAAACTAACTCTTCGTGTTTATTCATATCAATGCAGACTCGTAGAAAATGTTGTGGATCATTTATGCATCGGTATATTGGACCAGAAATCATTTGAATTGCAGTATCGCACGGGGAACCGAAAACGAAATAGACGTCAGTTAGCGCAACCAGCAAAGTGATGTGGATAAAAATTGCAAGCACCGTCGTATAGTAACAATGAAGACAAATGAAATAGAGTCCAGTATATCTTCGAAGACGTTACCCGATGCAGCTTGTTTGCTCAGCAAACATGTGCACAAATTGAATTAACTAGTCTCACCTGACCTTTGACCCAGCTATATCAGAACTTTATTTGAAAAATCTCCAACTTGCAGTGTAGCTTGCTAATAGCCAACTGCTTGTATGTAAGCTATAACTATTCAAATTAAGGAGTCTATAGCATCTTGCCTCAGTTTATCGAGTTGTGTGATTCATAGTTGTTGATGGTGGTACCCGATCTTTCGAAAGCTATGGGATTCTGCTGACCTCTTCATTCCCTCGTTGACCATATTTCCCTGCAGCTATTTGCACGGCATTTACCATAGTTGTTTCTGCCCAATTCTCGTCGTAACGTTCATCACTCGTTTGCCCGAACAATATTTTTGTTACGATATTCATTATTTTCAGTGCAGCACCGATGACACAGGAATATATATTTATTTATTTTTTCGCATATGTTTACTCTAATTTGATGTGCATTTTTCTATTTTCAATGTTTCGTTCATCACTCGACATTCTGATCATACAATTTGCCCGGAAATTGAGTCCGTCTATCAATATCGCAGTAATTGAACAGAATAGATAGTCAATCACGAATGTTATCAGGGATTAAAATAAGCTCATGTGATTATTCAACACCGTACGGTTGCCAATATCGAAAATAACACCGACACAAATTGTACACGAAGAATAATGTCTGGCTCCATAGTTTTTGGATGCCGATAAAAAAACGTATCGTCGATTGGAAAAAAAAAAAAAGAAAAATACTGCCTCGCAGCTGCTTATTCAAGCGGTACGGACACAAAAGTGTAACCGTTGATGTATATGAAGTCTGAATTTTGAGATAGTCGGAAAATGCACTGTTTCCGACGTCGTTATATATCAAGTGCTGGTGAAAGAATAGAAAGAGAAGAGGGAGTTGTAGGAACTGGGTGGGAGGTTAAAGGAGTGGGAACATGGATGTGCCCGGTGGCTCGAGGGGATGGAAGAAAGGTGTGATAATGGACTTCCAGTGATAAAATGGCTCTATACCCGAAACGGCTTGCGCCAGTGGGTACTATAAGTAAGGAAACTATTAGAGGAGGTTGACAAGAAATAATTTACCAATAAAGGTACACGGCTGCGAGAGCGTGAAGAAAAAGACGGGGAATAGTGACGCTCTCACTCTTCTTCTTTGTCTCTCGTTCTTTCTCTCATTCTCTTTTACCCGCCCTGTTTCTCTTCATCTTTCTATATACATATCCGCTGCTGTTTTTCACTTTGTACACTTGTGTGTTCATTCAATACCCGAGGGGTAATTTACCGGTGATTTCGAAACTGCAGGATGAAGCAACCTGTGAGCTGGTCTTGGAACGAGAAGCCCGCTGGCGGTTTTATTTTCTCTACTCTTGCAGAGGAACGAGTAGTGAACGCTCAGTTGGAAATCACACATTTTGAGTGAAGCAAACGAATCAAAATATATATTGATGACGAGATTGGTCTGTGTACGCAATGAAAATCTTCATTTCCATCTGTTATCACGTAACAATCCTTCACGGATGTATAACCAATGAAAATATATCGAATTGATATCCGAGGAAAATTACAAAGATTTATTTCGTCTTCGCGTAATTTATGAAAAGTGAGGGAAAATGGTCGAGCATAAATGTCATCTATAAAGGAATCCAACCTTTTGTATTCATCGGTGAACACAACGACATCTGTTGAATACGTAACTTCCCAGAACGGAGAGGCATGGAAATGAAACAAAAACAATAAATTCTGCAGATGAAATTAAGGTTATCCGCAACTATTGTTACCTGGCCGAGCGCTAATCAGAGCGAGGCCATACCGGAGTGAAAAATAATTGATAAGCTGAAGCACGTAATTCGAATTCATCTATAGTGACTCTCTGTCACACCTGAACAAAATAGAATGTGATCGAATATTCCACACACGCGTGAACTAAAGTGGAGTGTTCTTAGGTGTGATAAACCCTCTATGAGTTTTAGATCACATTATTATTAGTTTCTGAAACTTCCTAGGCAGTGATTAACTTCATTGTGTCGAGTGAAACTCATGATGCAATTAATCAACAAGTGTTGGTTCTTGGAAAAAAAAAAAAAATTTCCAAACCGTACTATTTGCCATCAGCTAAAAGTATAAACGAATTATCAAATAATCATACAAATAGATTAAATAGCATAATCATTAAAGAGCACAATTCACATCGTGCATTCATGTTTTATTAATCTTTATTTTTTCGTGAAGTTTCAAGAAATCTCTTCTTTTTCATGCGATTACCGATCTCTCCACTTTGCTTGGAACGGATGCTGGATCGTAGAGGTGTTAGAAGTCGCCTCGAGGGAGCAAAGTTGAGCTCATCTCCCGCGTTCGTTCGTGGCGAGAGACAAAGAAAAAAAAAAGCCAACAGAGTGTTACATTCCCGCAAGTTCTCGTCGTTCTATAAGGACAAAAAAGAAGCAAAACGCGAAAGAGTAGAAGCGTGGAACGGCGAAACCACCACCAATTTGCTGGGAAAAGGTAGAGAAGAGGTGATAGAAAGGCCCTCGAGGCTCTCGCCCCATGGGCACCTCGAGCATAACTCAAGGGTGATCCTGGAAAATGAGACACCGCAAGATTTTCCTATGCTTTTCCCTTTTGTCGACGAGTGAACTTGGGACCCTCCTGTATATCCATATACATCGGCTTAACTGCCGAACTGAGGGTCGTGAGAAAAAAAAGCGAGGGTTAATAATGTAACCAAGAAATAGGCACCGGTCTTTTGAAAACTCCACAATTAAAACACGCTGGATAGTTTACGTAATTACCGGAAAATCTCATAGATCCGACGAGTTTTTATTTTTTGTCCTTCGCCTATCCTACAGCAAAAAATTGTTTCACAGTTTATTAATTAGTTTCTGGGTTAATTAGTCTTTGAAAAAATTAAATTACCGGTTGAGAGGCAATAAATAGAATAACGCTTAAGCTTCTTCAATCAAAGTTGTGAGACTTTAGTTCCATTGCGATTAAATATTATTAGTTCAAAAATACTTTCTAATTTGTTTGATGCATTATTGCTTCTGGAAATTTGTGAATAAATTCCCTCAAATCAAAACTTAACTTATTTCCTAGAGGCAGATGTAAGTAGAGTAGAGAAATGGAAAAAAGCATGACAGTTGAGATAAGAAATAAGGTTCCGAGAGCCGGTAGAAGGTAATGGGAGTGCGAACGTATTTTGCCACGTGTCGTGCTTGTATTGCTGCGATAGATCCAAACCATGTTTCCCTTATCACGAGCAATGCGAACGGAGCAGCCGATTTCAACCCGTATATGGGGTGTCCTAATATAATCATAGGACGAAAATATTCTCCAAGCTTTCGTGAGCTGTTTGAAAGAAAAAAGTTTCAAGTAAAAGTTGTAACCTTAACTCAAATTCGGAAGCACCCGAAATTTTCAATAACAGTTCTTTTTCGAAATTTCCCATAGCTCCTGAAAACTGTATTTATGAATATTATGCTCTCCATCAATTTTGCATTTTCCTTCTCTCCATTCTTATTGCCACCCCCATCGGCCTTTCCTTATCCCCATCTTGCAGAGCCATTCCACACGCTTATATGACTTCCATTTATTTCTGAGAAGGACGTGTCTGCGTAACAATTTTCTCTCGTTCACCAAGAATCTTTTGACTCTCTATGTTGTCTCGGTACAATGATACCTGGCTGTCAGAGGATTTCTCAACCTTCGACTGCATGCTACTTGCTCGGCTGCGAGATAGGTAATAGAAAACACCCGCGCGCGGGCACGCCGTCTTTCGTCGTCATCAACATCTAAGCCGTCTCTGGGGTGCCTGTCGATACTTTTTCTCGTAGAATTCTAAATGAGAATACAGGATCCGTAGGTATATGAGATCCATCAGACGGAAAACGTGTGCGTTGCCTCGAGCCAGCCGCACAACAACCCTGTTATATTTCATTTGCGAATTCTCCAAATACCATCTCCGTGAAGAAATGCCACTCGGCGAATGCATCCATACGCGAGCATTTTGCACCATTCTGTATTGGTCCGGAATAAGGATATCGAGGTAGTGCGAAGCAATGAACCAATATCTCTGCTTGTGCATGGGTATTCGTACGTAACCTGGTCTCGACGTCGCCTAAAAATTGAGGATTGATGAAACAACAATTCAATTTAGGGTTCCATCGATTCACGAGTAGCTCGTTGCATAATGGCATAGTCCTAGGCAATATGACTGTTGAGAAAGACTCATGGAAAGGATCGTTTCGATAAGCAGCACCTGAACGAACAACGCAAAATAAAATTAAGTGAAAGAATGATTTTGCTAAAAAGCCATCTCGTTGTGTTCAGTTGACAGTTGATTAATGGGCTGCGATCGAATTAGTAATTTGGAAGTATACGAGAGTCAACGAGGATAATTGACTTGATACAAAAGAAAGTAAACAGTACATATTCAATGGGTTTGCTTAGCGCACGATAAAAAAACAGTGAGAAAAATGGAAAAAGGAAAGCACGGGCAAAAGAAATGCGCCTAGTGTATAAGAAGCAAAAAAGGAATAAGCGGTGGTGCCTGGAAGCTAAGCAGCCCACAGAGAAGTTATCGCGTTACCTATGAACGCCCGAGCTCAGCTTGACTTCATTAGCAGTACACTAATTATCCACGGACTTGGCGGGTAATGCAATCAGGCTGCCTTATTTTGCCTTCTACCGAGACTAAGGAGCACCATACCCAACTGAGGCAACCTCCTCCCATCGTGGAAAGCCAAATCTCGGTCTAGTCTCGCTTCTCGTTGTAAGTTGAGAGAAAAATAAAAGGCTCTCTCTCCCTGAGAAAATGTCTTTGCCTCTTCTCAGGATACCGGAACTTTCTCATCTTTCTTTCTCAGCTATATTTCTAGCTTTCTTCTCCCCTTTCCCTCGTTTCTTCCTTCTTATTCTTTTTATATATAAATATGTGCGTTCAAGTGTGTGTACATTCCTTCTTTCGTAAGCCATAAAAAGCTACCTCCCATACACCCATCTTGCTGCTCCTTTTTTTTCTGCCTCGTGAACACACACCATAGAATTTCTCACTCAACCTCGTTTCCTTTTCGTGTATGCCAAAACTCCTAGCGTGCATGGAAACTCACGCACCCCTGTGCACATCATTGTATTCTCACATTCGTACGTTCTCGCGGGGAGGGCTTTCAGCATAGCAAGAAAAAAAAGGCTGTCACCAAGTTAGTTTTTTTTCCAACTCCAGCATCGAAGGAGATCGACTTCTCACACTACGGCAATCTTGCCTCAAGGAAACTCCTAAACTTTCGGCGGTCTTATTTGAGACGAGTTTGTGCCGCAGCTCTCTTTCATCTTCGTCACTCAATAATCCGGCCACTCTATGCATCTATCTCGATTTTTCCTCCAATTGGATTTTCACGAGAAAGCACCTTACGGGACCTGCATTTCGTGGAAGAGATCTCGAAACCAATTGATAAGAAATATTCAGAATTTAAATGAAAAGAAAAATCACCAATGGAAACGTTTACTCCTAAATTGTGTGTGACTCTAGCATAAAAAATAAAGTGCTTGAGCATCATAAAATTCATATTCCCATTGAAAACGTTTTGTACCTACATTATGAATCGAGCGTTATGAAATTTCAAAACATCATGATATTTATTTGAACACAGAACGATGAAAAACAGTTATTAACAATTTCCGATAGCCACTAAATTTCTTGCAGGAAATAGTCAGTGAAATTTTACATTGCACTTTATGGCTTCGAGAATATTCAGCACCCCCTATAAGTCTTCTCGCTTCCTATTTTCACGTGATAAGACCTCACCACTTTATAACCTCCTCCCTATCTGTACTCCTCCACAAGGCAATCGATTGTTTCGAGCCTTTTGGCAATTGGGCGTCGTTCGAGGACCGTTTCGGGGCTCGGTGCTCGAAACGATTTCCACTCTGTATAGCTGTGGGTACAGTAATAGAGATCACTGTATATACATATAGTATATAAATACAAAGCACTATTGAATTGGGTGTCGACGAAACGATCTCGCACGTGTCAAATTCTTTTTCTCGACTTTTTCTCGAGATAGTAATGGAATCAACAGATCGTATGGCTATCGACCGTTATTTAAATCAGTTCAATTTTGCAGTGGGTTAAAAAGAAATAGAGAAATTATGAAACGAAGTAACATGCGAGAAGCAACGTAATTAAATTCTGGAAATTGATAGCAAAAGATATTTTAGTTTTATACCGAAAATGAATTATTTTCAAAACGATGTACCTGAGATGATGTAACTGAATTTTACTTGCACGAAAGACCGGTCACCTTTTTTTTAGTTAGGAATATACGGTCGAAACTTTCAGAAAAACTCGACCTCCATTCGTACCTTTTTATGATTCAGTGATCTGATTTTTGGGAATGAATTAATTGCTTGGCATCGCAACGCTGCCACGTGCTCGTTAATAGCAGGAGGCTTTATAACTAGACTTTAACCACAAAAGTTTTCACCATGAAAGTATGAGAACGTGACGACGAAGAAAATGAAAATGAGACGAAAGAGTGTGTGGCAGAGAAAGGACGTTTGCGGAAGGGTGACGAAGGTAAAGAGCTGCTGCTTCAGAGTTTTCGAATATTATAGTACCCTCAAACGCAGCATTACCTCTTTCCCGAACTTCTCTTTCCCACGACCATTATCCTCCACCAGTTTCGTCCAATCTACCTATCTAAACTTTGATACTTAAACTTTTTGTCTATAATCGTTTAATAACCTCATATTGTAAGTACGAAGTTTCGGCGTCTCTTTTTATCAAGGTGCCCAAAATTTTTCAAAAATAAACACGGTTAATTGAAGTTTACGAAAGCCAGAATGAATTTTAATTCAAGTTGAAAAAATTTTCATTACGAAAGCAGATGCGATTCGACTATCAAAAATGATTTTCATGAATTTTCAATCCGTAATACGTATTTACGAAAAGCTATGATGATTCAGAACGATCAATGCTTCAAAAAAAAAACGTCGTTATCCACAATAAACAAAATAAAAAAAATTCCTCGCGTTGTAATTTCACGCTTGAACTTCTATACCCTGAAAATTGGGTCTTGAATTTGATTAAAACACCATGGTACACGAATCTACCGGGAAGCTTCCGGCGTTCATCACGTGCGTTTGAAAATCTTGTTCTAAAAGGAATTCTAAACTTTTCGTAAAATCGTTTGCTCAATCTGCTCCTCGTACACGTTTCCGAATCTCTTCAAAGAGCTCGACTCTGTCTTTTCACCCGAACATTCAATTTTCTACTCGTACATAGAGCAAATACCTTCTTTATCCACGTGATATATGTATGAAGTCTCGGGGCGTTTGAAAGAGCTGAGTGTGTGCATTTCCTTGATTCGGCCGTCGATAGCTTATTAGTGATTCTGACTGTGAACCGTGCAGGATGGATGGAAAACAGATAGGATATAGGGAACGAAAGAATCGTAGCAAATCTTAGTGCACAAAATAAATAAGTAGTCGAATCATCAAGTTTCCGGATAAAAGAAGCCAATGAGTTGCTAAAGTCGATAAGAAGAATTAATGTAAAATGCAGAAAAAAGTTAGCTTCGAATCTTGCATTCTATCACGTTGTTGTTTGATTTAAAACAAAAAGTATCAGGATTTTTTTTCATTCGCTTTGTACTAGAACATTTTTCTATAAATCAAGGAATTCCTGCTCAAGAATATATCACTGAATAATGAAGCAAATACAATCCGTCAACGATGTCCTTGAGCCAAAGCAAATAGAGCTTGAGGAGGGGAACCTGAAGCCAACAGGGGATGGAGCGGGTTAAAAAAAGTATCTCGTATTATTTCCTGTCTGTTTTATCATGCATCACTCCAGCCACCATCACAGGTTTAATGAATATTCTAGTTTACATACAGCTCCGTAAATTGGAAATTATTTTATGAAGAGATTTGTGAATTTTAATGAGTAAAAGCGTCTGGAATATTTGCATGCATATATTATATTGGCGAAAAAAAAATCAACTGCCAAGGGCAATGTGGCTATCGGATTGATGAGAATCCTCAAAGAGGAATTATGAATATCTATATATTTCTGAAGAAATTCAAACTTTCTGAAAGTGCTGAATATTATATGAAAGAATGTATCCATGTCACAATAAACTTATTCACCCTGTAACAATATTTATTTCCTTCGTGGAGATGGCCAGGAGCCAATGACCTTGGATATTTGCTAAGACACCGAAGGACGTTTCTCTCGTCCTTTAATGTTCCAAACTCTTTATCTCGATCATTGGTTTGCGGGCAATCGCAATACATTTGCACTTACTTTAGCTCGGAGCTTCTAGACGATTGAACGAATGGGCGGAGTCGAATGAATCGATGGTACGAGAAGGGCTTTAGTTCACCCCCAGGGATCGAGAAAAGCTTCGATCCCGGATTGCCTCTTGATTATTGCCCATGTTTTCCCTCAAACTGTCCGACCATCAGACCCGATTCTCAATACCATAAGGAAACCCGAAAACTGTCAAGGACCCTTCCTCCAACACCCTTATGACACAGTACAGAGAAAATAGGGAATGGATTGGACCGATTCAGCTCATAGATTTATGGAACAGGAATTTTTTTACTTCCGCAAAGACACGGCAGCGGCATCAAAAAAAATGCTTATATTTCGGAGTCTAAGACGTTTCAGATCCAGGGTATTAACTGAATAATGACATTTTTTTTTACCATGGTATACCGATTCAATTATTGAAAAGCTGATCGCCCCTTATAATCTGTGATTGAAGATTTCCAATATCAGACGGTATACATACGACCACAATTCGGCTCGAGGCGAAATTCACTAGAAAATTTATAGAAATCCACTTCAGCTTAAAATCCCAAAGCGATATCAAAGCCTCTATGAAAAATGAAAATTCTAGCAGGATAACTCGAGAGGCATTCTCGAAGGTCCCTCGAAACTCAAGAAATAAATCAATGAGTATGCAGATTACTTCCTCGATATAAAACCAACAGATATATCTTTACTTTTGAATTCTCCTGTTTTATGAAATATATGGCCGATTGATTTAGATGCTGGTTGGAAGCCATATAAACTACTCGATTCAACTGATACTAGATCGCAATATTTCTTGAATGGCAGAAGGGTCGCTTGACGCATACCATATCTCGTTATTTCGATCGAGAAAAGAGGTCAAGTGTTGTCACGGAGCACGTGTCGACATCGGCCGTTGGCAAATCCCGATTCGTATCGACAGTACCGATGATTGGACCGAGATACTGTGCGGCCACCGTATTACACTGCTCTACTTTTTTCGCACATTTCTCTTCTTCCATGGGCTATTTCAAGGCTTATAAAACTCATGTTTACTTCGAAGAATTTCTTACATCGATATATTATTTTGTGTCTATTTTTTAATGATCAATGTACACCAGACATAATAGTTGAGCAGGGGCTTTAACTATTCACAGCCATCATCGTAATAAGCAACAAATTTATTGAATTTCGATCAAAACTCATTACTACTGCTTTCAGAAAGTCAGAGTTTTGTTGAAAAAAATTCAGAAATATGCTTATGGTTCGATCGAATATATCATTAGTAATGTAAATCGCCCGAATTACGACGGGCATAAGTAATTGAAACAATCACAAATGTGAAATAAATGGTAGATATTTTATGCACTTACATTAGCCACGGAAATTGGACTGGTGATGAGTCGTACAACCACCGAAATAGTTCAATTTACAACTGGCGATGATGTTTGTCATTGTGATATAACCGGTTTTCAACAATCACACAAAACCTTTAATCAGCTGGAAACAGCGAAGATGAAAGTTAAAAAAAAAAACACATTATATATTGATGAGGTACTTCTCAAACGTGGAGGCAAAAATGGATTCATACTTGAGGAAAATTTGCTATGTTATTAAAGCTACACAAGCTTTTGAAAACTTCACCTTCAAATATCGTTGTAAAAGATTAAACACTTCATCGTACCATAATTCCTGAAAGGCATCACCATTTCTTGGGAAATGTTACTCATTTCGATTCGTGATCAAATATACTCTTGATTTCTCTCTGTGTTTTTTTTTTTCGAATGAAAAAATTACGAGTAAAGTATGAGCTTTCGTTATGCTTTCCAGCCCCGTGAAGTGCAAAGGCTTTCAATGTATACAATGTATGTAATATACGAAAAGTACTCACAGTCTGTGCACATACTTACTGTACTCACATATATGTATATGAATGTGGCAAATAGTACCATTCACTCTGATGGAAACGAGCCTGGCAATATTGTCGGAGCAGTCTAAGAGCGAAAAGCAGGGGGGGCTTTTGCGTATGTGTATGCTACTTCGTTAAAGCTCGAAAGCCGCAAGGATCTAGAGAACGTCGGCTAACTAGTCGTATCAGTAGTGGAACTGTGCAACCGACCATTTTGTATTTACTCTGTCTCTTGTATATACATTTCGTTATTTCACTATATTATATAACTATCCTCCTGCTGACGCCACCATATACGAAAATGTGACGGGGAACCGGAGAAAATTAAACTACCGATATTGTGCTTTTTTCGGGCAAGATTTGATGTTCCAGAAGATCGAGACTTTTCAAATTCATATGGGCGTATCATTTCTAAACGAGGGTTGACCGTTAGACTTTCTATCCTCGATCCTTGAAATTTGTAAAAACGTTGATTAAGAACTTTCAGCATTTCATTCAATAATATTCCATATTTTTCTAAGAATATATGGATCGAAATATATGGATTGATGTCCCTCTTCACCACTCTCTTCTGAAGGCAGAAACTGTCAAAAACAATTTTGAGCTGTAATTTCAACAAATCACGAACAACAACAAAACAATAACAATAACAAAAAACAACAAACAAAATAAAAACAACAGCAAAAAAAATCAAGCAAAATTGAAATGTAAAATGAAATTTAATGAAAAGTAATTTTATAAATGCACTTGGAGTTTTGGTAAAACGATACGAGAAAAAAAAAGATGATAATTATGAAAGTTAAGTACCCACAGCTATAGTACGGTGGTAAAAACAATCCCATCAACCCTTATTATAATAACAATGGATCATGTCGAGAAAAAATTCCGTACTAAGGCTCCGAGAAGTGACGATCATCTCATTTTACTGTCTCGTATAAAATATGACCTAGATCAGCAAAAAGCAAGGCAATGATGTGATTTTCCACAACAATCAGGGTAATCCTTCGTGAGCGACAACGATTTATATGTCGACGAAAATAGTTTTCGGTCGAAAAATATTTCCTTTGTGAGAAGAAACTCCAAAGTGTCGAGAGGCCTTAAGTTTTTCTTTTTTTTTTCTCTTTTTTGTTTCTTTTTTTTTGCGAACTAGGGACATTCCAAGTTTGGGGATTGTTGATAGGTCTCGTATATGTAGGAATATATAGCTACTTTTAGCACAGCTCTTGCGATGTCGGATACCGGCCGTGATAAAGGACCCCACCATACTTGTCCACACTATACAGTATTTCAATGTATACTTACAATATACAGCAGAGAAGGGAGCGTACGTCTACCCAATATCTAGCTATACCACTGCGCGTTCACTCGATGGTCGCGCGCGTCCACGGTACAGAGTGGCAGAAGAAGGGGACTGCGGGGCATGCGGGGATATATACTTGAACCGCACTCGCGTCGGGATTATCAACCCCAAAAGGCTCGTAACTCTCCTCATGTGGACCCAGGAGCTGAGAGAGGTTTGAGGCAACAAGGGAAGAGAGGAAGGAGGGGAGTATCGTTCTCGTTGAAGGTCGCTGGAGGCTATCATTCTCAGTGGTCCTACCGGTGCGGCACCAGCAGGAACGTGGATCGAGGGTTGTGACTGGGAGTTACGAGGAGCAGGAGCTATTCTGAGCTATATATACATATGTAGCTGGATAGGTTGAGGGCATACATATGTGTATATTATATAGGTTATACATAGAGCTACATACAACAAGTGACTAAGTCATTCTTTTGTTAAATCCTAGAAGGGTCTGAGCCATAGAACTTAATCCATGCTTTAGTCTTTCATAGTTTCGAACCAAGTAATGACTTAGTGACTTATTGTACTTAGTCGTACACATATACATGCACACGCCCATTTAGATAGATGTGTTCAATGTGTACTCGTGAAGTTGACTATGAGCATATCTATGTACAGTATTACTCTAAGCGTACCGAACGACATAGTATCAGATTTCGCAGGTAGAACGAGAAGAGTGGAATGTGTCTCGCAGGTCTCTTCTTAAAGGGCCCATGAATTCAGTTATCAAGTGCATACCTTTAAACCGTCGTAATCTGAAGATGTTTAAGAGATGATATGATGCAGATTCTGTGCTTCTAACTCTTGATGGGAGGAATGTGAGTGTAGTCGCATTCAATCAAACAGTCTTGTATCTACTATGGAATGTCTGGGAATATAATAAATAGTATTTCAAGTGGTATACAGATTCCAATAGGGTTTGACTCATTTTCTGGATGTCAATCAGATCACGGCTCCCTTCTTATGAAGAGCAATGAAGATAAACCTGATGATGAAACCCACATTCCACTTGATACTAATTTTTCAACTCCTACAAGCGTTTACATATTAAAAGGGTTCTAAGAGTCGCTAATCAGGTAGATAATATCTACCTGATTAGCGACTCTTAGAACCCTTTTATAGTCTCTCAATATCTTTTCATAAAACAATCAATATGATGTATAATCGAACTAGGGTTGAAGTCGTCGATAGAGCACGCGATCAATACGCCAAAGGGTTTTATCAAGGGAAAAAAAGAGTATTTTATCATCCGCACCTCTACTCTTGCCAACCACGTTGTCAATTCTTGCAAGACAAAACAGGACAACCTGAGACTCCCGGCAACTTGAGAAAGACGCAGTCATTGGGTAGAAAAGAGTACTAGAGCAAGCTCACCTCACTCTCGGAGATGCGAAGACAATAGCCTTAACCTCTTTTCTTTGAGAGCACTCTTTGCTGGGAGATAAATGAGACTCTTGGAGCCTGTGTCTTCAATGTGGAGAGGGGGGCACCCCTGGAGATGAGCGAGCGTGTAGAAGCTTCTATCGAGTACATGATATAAAGAGAAAGAGATAGAATGTACAAGGCGATCGTAAGTAGGCCCGAAAAGGACGCCAAAATCATAACAAGGCTTAAAGAGCAACGGAGAATTACAGAAAACATCGCAATTGTAAGCGAAAGTGTTATTTATAAATGAGGAAAGTTTGAATCACGCCCGTATCCTTATCTATCTACGAACGTATCGTTAGCTAATTGATGAATAACGCATGCACTGTATAATGGTTGTTGACAAGCGTCTGCGTTGATCAAAGGCAATTGGGCTAGGTAACATCCAACTACTGGACTAGTCGATGTCTCCAGACAACCTCTAGCAAAAGAGTAGCCAATCTTCATTTTTATTGCCTTTGATACTATATATTGGCTTCATTGTCGTGAAAATCATGAACAGAACCTGGAAGTGATAGCTACACGAGGGTCGAAAGATAACAAGGAAGTAACGCAAAAGCAGAGATCGAGTGAGCTCGTCGTGTAAGGAAAATCGACAGCTCCCGCAAGGGACCCTCTATTGAACTCAGTAACTCATGACTCGAGACGACCCCGATGGCTAAGCCGAGGAAGAAAAATCGATGAATGCGATAAATTTTCGATAAGCAGGTCTTATTCAGCCAGTGTGAAAATGGAAATTTCCTGCTTACCAATTCGACTTAACCGTAGTAAGCCCCTAATGACCTGGTAACTTCAAGTTTAATCCTCAAGCTCGTTAGTTTGTTTTCTGTTATATGACTCTTGCCGGTGGTGCGAAATACGGTAGTAACGGATGTCGAAGATTTGACTCAGGATCCGCACGTCTGCTGGGGCTTTTCTTTCGTCTAATCTCGAAGGGTCTGAAAATCTAAGAAATGATTCTGTGCATCGAACGTGCTTCCAATCTAGCCCACTTCAGGATACTATTATTTATCCACTAATCCGTGTAGCAATTGCTAACTTAAACTATTTCAAAAGTTGAACTTTCTTTGTCGGTAGCGATTAGAGGTAATTCGTAACAATGTAGTTGGACGTTGAAGCGTATCAGGCGCTTTCATATCGAAGCAGCTTCGTAAAGGCTTGCAAACGGGACGGGTATCTTTCTCATCCGTTCTTACACTGGGCGATAGTGATCGTAAACTTTCCGTAGAATTACAAACAACCTCTCATGATTACTTGGAGCCTGAACCAGTGGCAACGTTGAAACACTTCTCCCTTAAAATAACCAGACGCGGATGGTGTTCCATGCGAAATGCGAATCCTTAAGCATATTCCATTGATATCCGTGGAGGCTCCTTCCTCAAAACTGGCTTATAAACAGTGATCCGCCACATAAATTTGTGCGAAAAAAAAAACACATTGAAGAAAAAATGTGAAAGTGTACGTAACGCGAAGAGTTCATCCGGACGCTAACATGCAGCATCTTCGGTGGTTGGGAAGTGAACAGGAGGTGTGCACAAATGGGAAGCTTTTACTGTAGGGTGTTTGTTACTTGAGAAAGAGCCTGTAAAACCGGGAAGTGTATGTTTTCGCCTTGCGAACGATAACTCACTGGCACTTGACGGGGCACCGCCCTTTTAGCATCTCTAGTCTCTCCTGGCTACAGCATTCCTACCACCACTCTTCTCTTTCTCTCTCTCTCACTCTCTCTATCTTTCTCCCAATTTGTTCATTCACATAGTATGTGAATTTCTCGAGGTTTCCACCCTCATCGTGAATTTCGTCTGCCGAGTTAAACCAAGTGCTCTGAAATAATCCAATCCATTTAGCTCGAACTGCTGAAGAACCTGAAAGAGAAGGAGTAGGACAAAGAATATACGAAGACGAGTGATGCGTAGGTAGATTGTATGCTTTGTGCAAAGAACTATACAGTAATAGTGGAATTGAGGGATGAGACAATCCGGAGTTGATCGACAGTTGAGATGCATGGAAGGACGACTGAGAAGAGACCAAGCTCTGAGCCACGGGGTGAGGACTAAGAGAAAAGCTATGGAGACGAAAACCAGGATGTGGAAGATATAATGATAAGTATAGAATAACCTCTTCAAAGAAAAATAAATTAATGAGTGAAGGAAAAAGAAAACATACCATGAGCAAACCCATTAGAAAAACAAACTCCTTAATGTTTTTACGACATGTTTTTATTATTCATTCGTATCCTTCAAATATCTACCTTGGAAATTGGCAGTCCGTATTCCACTGTGAATGTTTATGGTAGTGTATGGTGAATTGAAGATATTCTCATGAAGATAAATAGATGCAATAAATTGTTATAAAATCACTGTCACATTGTTGGCAGAGAATGTGTGAGAAAACTTCCGAAAACTGTTACTTAATATTCGTTCTATGAGAAAATGCGGTGGAGGAGGTTTCCATACAACTTTGATAAGTATAAGGCGTCTTGGTAAAAGTCTTCGGTAGAAGTAGTCGAAGCTTCGTGCCACAGCAGGCCATCGATCAGTACCAAGAAACTTTAATCGTCGATTACTAATCAGTTTTCGTTTCAGTAGACTTATATTTTAGCATAATTCCAATTTTCTCCTCGAATGAACGTCAGTACGTTCCGAGGTGGCAGAGAGTATTCTGATCATGGTGCGTTGAGATCGCGAAAGCACGAAGACAAAGTGGCATAGATGAGTGAAAAAAAAAGAGAGAAAAAAAAATGTAGCAAGTTAAGGACATGATAAAAGTAGCAGCGGGAGGAGGAAAAGTGGTGAACAGTCTCGAGTCTGACTATAATTCGGCCTAGTCAGCTTAAATTTCAAGCTCTCTTCCGAACGACATTACTCGCCTCCATTCTAGTGATTTATTTTTTATTTTTTAAGGTTTCGCGTACCGCGACTCTCTCCTTTTTCCATTTTTTTTCTTCAACGGATAGAACATTTGAATATCCAACTAAATTAAGAGTCTTTCAGGCCATTAAATCAAAAAGGGAGGTAAAAGCGGTGCCGGTGTGGGAAGAAGAAAAAATGCGAGAAAAACTGAGGACACTAGAGAGAGAGAGAGAGAGAGAGAGAGAGGGAAAGGAAGGAGAATGGGACGCGAATAAGGACTCCTGCTGGAAGAGAAAGGGGTTGAAAACTTTTTCTGATTTGGCCGACGCTCCTGGACTGGTATGAGAAAAAGAAAAGCATTAATGGCGAGAAAATTTACACGAAGTTGCCGTGGAGCCAAGGGAACGGAGCTGGTTTTTCGTATGCATGCTTTTTAACTTTCTTTCTTCACCGAGGCCTTTTCCCCCATGAATCCGGAACACTTCTAGCAAAGGCAAACCTCTCGTAACAATATTTCATTCCTGTATTCGCAGTAGTATATCTCTGATTATTTAATAACCACTCCCAAACCACACCGCACATGCTGGTGCGGAGAAAGCGGCGTTACACCACATTGAAATTATACGTAAAGCAAACAAGCAACCCTTCGTCGACTAATTTGGTTGCATTGGACATCATATTACCAATCATGAATCCATGGACGTTCCTTATTACCCACAAGTTTCTCGCATATATTCCTAAATCGAAGTTGTCATTTATAAACTGATCATAGACCGGAAGAAAATCTTAATCTTCACTTGTTTCACTATTTGGCCATGTCTTAAGCATCTTACTTAAGAATTACAGGATTGCACCTGACAAAATGAGAGGGATTCCACAAACTTTGTTCATTTCAATTAGGTTCAGCTCACTCCCTGAGGGTCAGTTATTAAATTTCCTGCTTACCTAACTGTCTTCTAAAGTCTCCAGGTCACGAGTATAAGAATTTAAACATGAACATTCATAATAGTCTTTTCTGAAAACGAATGTGTATCGTAGAGAAAGTGTTACCTCTAGGAATCACCAGTTGATTCTCAAAAAATATAAGAAAAATTACAGGAGATGGGATTTAAAAAAAAACTGGTCGAAACTGCATTGAAAAACAATCAAACATGAATCACTTGGGCAGTAGTTCAAAAGATATCTAAATAAATTTAGCATAAACAAGTGGTTGAAACTGACAGAATTCTTATCACCAATAAGGCTCTTCCTAAAACCTTTCGTTGCTGAGTAGCCACGTCAACTTTATGTTCAGCAACATTAGATGTCGTCAGTTGTATTTCAAGGAATTGAAGCATTTCAAATTACTCGCAGTATGCGTTATTATGATAAATGATATCATGAATGAAATGAAATGATATTTTGATATCAGGATTATTCCCAGTCTCTGATAGACCTGCACATTCCACTCGAGTGAGCCAGTGAAAGAATAAACTGCATCTACAATATCGTCAACTCGTCAACAGACTACTGAAGCCGAGTTAATTCACTTCAGTGAATTCTATTACGGATGTTGCGAAAAATTGAGTTTTATCGCCAATCTTACTTTTGCACACCCGTTCACTTTTTTCTCCCTCTCTCATTTTTATTTTTTTTTATTTTTTTTTTCCATCCATAACTCACAATACGCAATGAAACTTATTGATACGCTCGGCATGTAGCATCCGTGTGGTATAGGCTTGCAATTTGCAACGACGGGTGGATGTGGGAGTCCAGTTTATAGCCCGTACCTGTTACGCATAACAACTATCGAATAACTAGAACTAATCTGACCTAAACATTCCGTACGTGCTATGTGTATTTGTTAGCGAACGGGGTAGAAAATGAAGGTAGAGGGTGTGGTGGGTTAATCGATATAGGAGTGTCACGTTCGCCATTCTCGCGTAGGCTTCCTCTCACATTTTCCATATATGAACGTGCACACCTTTACACCCTCATACATATGTTTATACATTTTCGTGTATGTATCGAAACAAATCAGTTACAGGTTTTGCTGCACAGAAAACACATGCCTCGAACATTTGTCGCAATTAGGGTATGAAAATGTAATTGGGACGCACTCCCCATTCAGTGCACTCGGCGGCATATCGTTCTATACCTGAAATTGTGAACGTCAAATCGATTATTCTCCGGCTGGAATTACGCGCAAGTTATGATTTTACCACCGAAACATTTGATACATGTCATTATTTTTTTTTGAATTTACAAAAATTTAGTTCAACAGCATAAATAACCAAGCAAAAGTATACTTAACAAATGCAGGCATTGTTGTATGATAGGCATTGATTATGGTTTTGAAACGATGACTGATTATTAAAAAAAAAAAAAAAAAAAAAAAAAACGTACGGTTTTGTTAGTTGACTTTGGACATATTATTAATTTTTTACATCATTTAAACATTGAGGCTTACAATTCCCATTCTTAGTAGTTCCATTTCATCGAACTGTTAAGACTCAGAATTGAAAAAAATATTCTATATATTTCCTGTGCATTCGTGCAAACCCCTCTGTTTCTTTCTTTCTCTCTCTCGGTTTCCTTCTCATATCAATAATATAAGCTCCTTCCCATCAATAAACACTTCATACGTTTATGTATAGAAGGAGCAAAGCGCGTTTGGGCATTTCTCTACCTCCCATCAGGTGAGGCTCTTATGCGGTTGAACTAGTTAGCGAGATAACGCTTTTATGTACCCTTATCCGTACTGTTTGAGATACGTAGATAAGGAATCTACAGGAAAAAAAAAGAGAGATGGAGAAACTCAAAGAGAGATAGCGAAACAACGAAAACAAAACAGCCTCTCGGGTGTGAGTCTTAAGACGAATTTGCATTTGTGACTTTTGAGGTTTACCAGGAAAAGGGGGTTGTGTACTCATAAAATAGGTATGCCGAAAATAGAGAGAAGAAGAAAGGGGCAGAGAGAGAGAGAGAGAGGGAGAGCGAGGAGATCAGACAGGAAGGCTAGGTTAGAGGAAGAATCAAAGCACTGGCAGCATAGGACCTCAGTGTATAAATGTCTACACCTACATATGCATTCATGTGCATGCGCATACAATATGTATGCGGATATGGAACTCACGCTTCTCGAGAGTAAAACGCACAGGGCTCATATCCACATAAGCTTTTCTCTAAAAAATACTGTCGCACATTCCGGTAATTTCTTCTGTTCCAATTTTGATTCCCTTCGACCCATCGAAGCATTGAAAGCTTCAGGTAGATGGTTAGTGACAACTTTTAGAGTTCGAAAACATGCAGTTTTCGGTGAAAAGCCTGCACACGTTATTCTTTATGTAATTTAGTTCAATTTTTATTTTCAGTGTGATCTAAGATTGATTACAGAATAAATCTCTCATTAAAAAAGACTTAGGATGAAGGTTCCAGTAATATTTATAGAAGAGAAACGAGCATCTACGAATCTTTGTTGTAATTAGGGAGTGCCTAGAATCCTTCATGCTTCCGAATGATTCACAATGTAACGTGGATTAAGTTCTGGCTTTGTCCAGTCCAAAGGATGTTAATCACATTCATCAAACGTATATTCAATTCCGCTTGAACTTCCGCCATTGTGACACATGATAGAAATCGAATGATTGCACCGAATAATACGTGTGTATGGCTCAATGACACAGTGGATTCATGTTCGAATGAGAGCCATTTATTCATAATCTGAATCATCAGTGTGGTAATGTATATTCATTTAGTCCAGTGCAAACTCGCAGCACTTTAAAAGTGATTATGTCATATACTATATCAAAGTAAAAGCACATTTTTTCGACGGATCATATATCTGCAATCAGAGTTCACATTTATACATCAGCATTATTCAATAATATTTCAATTGCTGTATACATTTAAACAGATCAAATTTTCGTAGTCATATAGCTAGTCGTCAGTATTTTACAATACAATTTCTATTTTCGTATATATATCGATCACGGTTAGTCCAGAATTATTAATAATTATTTCAGTTGTCAGAGAGTTCCTCTAATTTGTAGAACAATTTTTGTTGACCATTAATACTCTCAACTTGATCCAAGCGTCTGAATACTCGTTATTGAAAAAACAAAAAATTAATAACGAAGAAGAGAAGAATGTGAATTCCAACTCTTCAGTGTGAACCAAAGAAAATATTTCTCTGTTTGTTAACTCAAGTTACTATTCAACAAAAAAAGGCAGAAAAACAATTGTATGTAATTACTTGAATTCATTGTCATGATCACCAACAGTATTGTCAATAAGAAACAATATTTCTATGAGGAATCTTTATTCCACGTTTTGTTTTGGATCAACGGAGCGTTAATGACATCCATAGTCCTGGAATTAAGATCAAAGTGAACGGATGAATGTACGCTCTCGGTGCACTTAAATTTTTGAATAAAAATTTGTTGGATATTGATTGAGATACGAATAAAAAGGTCTCTCGATATGAAAGAATATCGCTGATGCGAATGAAACACGAAGGATGAACGCTGCTTTCATCAGTTTCGAGAGCGTCAATGCTGGAGCAATCTCATTAGTGAACAACGAGACGGCAGAGCGTCGAGGGTCCTGAAACACTTGTCACAGTTGCACTTTCGCAGCATTTAAATTATACGTGGAGAAACACATGTGTACGGGTAAACGAGTGAATATCTGCGCGTGCGAGTGCGTGTGTGTCACAAATAAATACATAGGTACGGTCCGAATAGAAGCCGAAGTACGGAAATATCATCGGCAATCCATTAGGGCAATGTCGATTATGTCACTTGATCTCTCGCGGACAAAATTGCTATAATCACCGCACGCATGGTCGCCTCTAATGGACGTGAGCGAGAAGGAATCAAAAGGATGGAGAGAATAATCGTCGGATTGTCAATCAGTCGAAAGCATTGTCTGCGCATCGACCTCCCCTGCTATGGCATAGAAATTAATGCAAAACGGAAAGAGAATGACGAAGTGGACGTGCATGAAATTTGGCGTTTCAGAAATCATCTGTGATGTATGAAGTATCAAGCTGTCGGTCAGCTTTTCGAGAGCTTCGTTCAAAGTGCATCGTTAAATCCAATAAAATTATATTTAGAGACATGTGCTACTTCACTTATGTTATATTCCAGTATTCGAACACTTGTGTCGTTGATAAGAAAAATTTAACGAATAATAAAATGCCCAATAAATACTATCCCGAAAGAGATAATAATTTCGAGATCGAAACGACCAACGAGCACACCGCTACACTCGTTCTTCCATGTAAAACAATACATTTAACCTTTACTGACTGCAGATTTTTCTCGATGCTCGATATTCTTTTTCAATCAAATATCGAATGACTCGAAGTTCTACCATAATTGCGTGTTCATTCGATATTTTATCGGGTGTATAACCAATTTTTTTTTTCCACGGAAAAGAAAACAATAGATACCATTATAACGGATATTTACCATATAAAATCCTTTCCGGCCTCGATGAGCGAGAGCAGATGTTGCAATAAAAACAGTAAAATACCGTGCACGCCCTGTGGGTTATTTTAAAAATCTCGACCCACTTCCTCTCCGGATTTAACGAATGAAATAATTAACGTCTTCGTGTCGATTTTATTTTTAAAATGAAATATAATTCTTTCGAATTTTTTCATAGAGAAATTCTTTCGAAAAACCATCAATATTGCTAATCTTGTACGAAATAAAAATTTGCAAATCAAATTGCGGAATATCTGATGGCTAAACGCGCGCTGCTTATTTTCATTAAATTCTGAAAATGAATTTGAAAATTCACACCTTATTTTAGGCTTTTATGATAAAAATTGTTTCGCACTGAGCGTTGTTTTGAAATAACTAGACAATGATCCAGAGACGCGGTAGCGGCTCGACGCCAAGTATTAAAAGAAAAAATGCCAGCGCGAGCCCTGCCGCACTCTGATATACTCGAATATGCCGGTTTTATGACGTCATAAAGTTTTCGAATCGCTCTCACGGTCGAACCGTTTACGTAAAAATTCTGAATATCGGTAACGATTTTTTTCCGATTTTTCTCTTTCTATTGGTCCTTGTTGCAAGTAAATCCGTTCAGCCAATCTCGAGATATCATAATTTTGTGAATTAAAATCGAATGTTTTGGGAACTTCTGTCCCTTGGAGTCAGAAAGGCGTAATGAGCGTTTGTTTACGTTGGACTTACGTCCTTTGCGTGAAACGTGACATTTGTCCCGTCTTCTTCGCCCAGTTCCCGCTGAACGAGGCTACCCCCACTTCTCGCGCGCCGCTGAGTGAGAGAGACAGCACGCGGCTGCGCGTTCCCTCTTCCTCGGCATGGCGCGTTCTCTCTCGTTCGCGTTTCTCAACGCGTAGACGATACCGGCATGGTCGCGTCTTTTAATACTTGGCGTTCTTTTTTTACTTTTTAAAAAGTTTTACTTTTTTCAGGCTTTACAGGTACTGAATATCGGATTAATCATATGAACTGGATTTTCGATCAAATTTGTTCGAGCGAATTATACAATTTATCTCACTGTTATTCCTTTTTATAAATTTCAGTGAACTATGCACGGTTTTGTTCGATAAGCGGAAATAGATTTTTATCGTGACAGGTTGCGTTGAAAAAAGGCATTTTGGTTATAACGCTGAGTAGGTTTAACGAAGCGTGAGCCTACTTTCGTTCCATTGTTTCGTCACCCGTGCTACATCATCGATTTTCCGTCACATTCGTATTTCCTCCTGAAATATATGAATTCAATAATCCCTGATTGGTTGCGCTAATTACCGAGGCATAGATTCGATCGCTGAGAGAAATGAACAGGGCATCGGGGAGATCAATCGGCTTTTCTAATCGAGCTTACGCTCTGTAATCACAGCACTCTCCTTTACGTTTTGAAAAGCAGCGCATTAGACCTGTTCAATTGATACGAAAATCACGGATTCACGGGTACTCTGGGATTTCTCGTGCGTTAAAGTGAATTTCTGCTGTGTGATGAAGGTAGTTGAAATGAAAAATTAAACAATTCGGAACAATAATAGAAAGGCGAAGATCGAATTGAAATTTTCACTTAGAATTTTGAACCTGAAACCAAATGAAATAGTTTCAACTATCGATTCCGCCTGCACAGCCAAAAAGACAGAGGAGTTATGCGTTTGTTAACTCCCGACTGCCCGCACGAGTAAAACGCCGAGAGCTATGCGTTTGACCGTGATCAGATGATTTTGAACCTTTTTTTTTTTTTTACAGCCGAATGTTTGTGAAACGGCGAAAAATTGACCGAATTTAGAATAAAAGTTTCTTTAGCTAATAAATTATTTTTCTGGCTATATTTTAAGTTTATCGGTTGCATATGCATGGAAATATTACCATACTAAAAAAAAAAAAAAACTGTTGTATCATATCGATTCAACCAATCAGACGGCAGACGATACCGCCGTATTACCTTCAGTGGCATATACTTCATGCGGTTGCAGCCTGCTCATAACTCTGAAAATGGCCGTGTTTAAATTTTCTTTTCATTCCGTACATCGTGTTTTGAGTCGTGAATTTTTTTATACCCACGATCAGTGCTCATTTTTTTTTTCAATCTTCGTGTGTGTTGGTTGGAAAAGTAACGAATAGCAATAACTTAATCAAAATCCCTGAAATCCCGAAAAATTCCAGAACAATTCCGAGTATAAAACTCATGAGAACGGATAAAATTTTCATGACAAAATAATATCGAAAAAAAAACTCGTTTTTATGAAAAAAAATTAATTGAACGAAGGTAAAGCGATTTAAAAATAGAGACAGAAGAAATAATTCACAGTAAAATAAAGCCCTCAAGATTTTTATCGAATATGATATTTAAAAAATATAAAATAAACATGTTTGTAGGATTAAAATGTTTAATTCTCTTTTGGATCACGAAGGGCTATTCGACTCAACGATTTCCAATCCAATTTGGGTTTGCTGCATTACGAAAGACTATCGATTTACGGTATGTAAGTATAAAAAATATGTACACAGAGTGTGAAACGTTTGGCCATATTTTGAAAAGTGTGCCAAAGTGCCATAAACGTAGGAGTGATCAATTCGAACTATGGTCAAAATATACTACTGCACGAGTCTGATCTCGTATTCCACATTTCTTATCCGTATATCTCACTATTTTCCGATTCGATGTTCGCTCTATGCAGGTATCTCGTTTAGTTAGAATGCCAAACGCGTTTGTTGAAACCAGAATCGCATTTTCTTCTGTATCCGTGCACATAATATTTCAACGTTGCTAACTGATGCATGTGAAAGATTTTTTTAACGAAGCATAAATTAGGGTAGTCAGGATCCAATTTACAGCTTTGTTTCCTAATGAAATCTGCTCTTCCATTTTTCCAGTTTCAACATGATATTAGTAATCAGTATTCTAAGTAGGACGAATCCTATTTACAATTTTTTCTTTAATTCCAGAAACTAGCGACAAAATAGATCTTGACACAAAAAATTTGTTGAGCTTCTTTTTCAGCTCTATCAAGAGGCACGATTTGACTGTATCTATCGCGCATCATTTCTCAATGATGAATGAGCAAACACCTTCAATTACTTCGCATTCAATTCCAGTCTTAAATTATTCCAGATGGCCTGCACACGAACGGAGAATGGATGTTATCGATAATTAAGTAAAATCGCTTTGAATGAAAGTATCAAAGGCGCGTTCAGGCATCGATTTATAATGGCACATGTTACATACAAGCTACGTCGGGATAGAAAGAGATAAAAAAAGGGAGGAGGAGAAAACGAACGAGCTTTTTCGTGATTCATAAGGTTTAAAAGCATCGATAAAACAAAGCATATACGATCTAGATTGAGAAACGAGTAGATGCAGTCGATTCCACATGGAGAAGACGTGATATATATGAGTCGGTGTAAATATATAAGCGTAGCTGAATACGAGGGACTATCACAAACGAAAGAACATTCCCACTCGCTGTCTCTCCTTTTCTCCGTTTGTATATGTGTGTTTGTGTGTGTGTCCGTGTGTGTGTGTGAGTTGGGTTGGTAATAAAAGCTCGTAACGCCCGGTATTGGCAACTCCTTGATTTATTCCGATCGTCGCACGGGCAAAAGAGAGCGGGAGAAAGGGAGGAATGAGGGAAGGAAGTTGGGAGGCTTTTCCAACTAGTGCCGGTATACGTAAAAGGTTGGCAGATCTCTGCCGGAAGGGTGGATGAATCGTGTGGAACGAGAGACTCTTTGTAAGGAGCACACATGGATATAGTCTGCTGAACACATACAAATACATATTCTACCCATCAACGCTTTCCAAGAAATGCCTGCGTGTACCACGAATGCACATATCCAATTCAACATCAGCGGAGTAGCAAGCGACGCCGCCACCAGCAGAGCGAATTCTTATGCCGTACCCACTCGTTTGCGGATTTATATCTCCGTGGTTTCGAAAGCTCACGTACCGTGCTATCCTGTCTAGCGTCTCCTCCTAACTCCTAACCAATCTGCACCCATTCCTTTTTCAGCTGGAACGCTATATGGAACGACACTCGATTCAAAAGCCAGCCACCTACCAATACTTCGGAGTCTTCTGCTTCTGGTGCTGCTGCTGCTGCTACTACAACCTAGTAGTCTGCCGCTTTGCGTGCCAGAAGCAGCAGCACAACCAGTCAGGAACAAACCAAGCGTCAAGACCGGCTAAAAGGGACGAAGAGTAGATGCTACCTTGCTGCAGTTGCCTTACTCCCTTAATATATGGTTATAACAAGTACGCATGGAGACCCAATATTCACCGCTTATGCACTTGCATCAGCATCGCCGGTGAGCACTCTACAAGCCTCTGTGAAAACTTCTGCGCCTCGTTTAACCAACTCCCAGCTAAAAGTACTTGTAAGTTACCTTCTATGTAGATACGTACAGGCGTAGGTGAAAGCATATGGTTCATCCATAGCCTGGTAGTTTTTCCAGAGACAACAATCAATTCCTGAAAGCATCGATTATGATCCAAGAACATGCCTCAATAAAGCAGTTCGCTGTCAGTTGACTCTCCAACGGACCACTGTCAAATGATTCTGAGACGCAATTTCAACCACAGACCAAAACGTTTTTCACGACCTGAACGATCACTTTGATCTTCTATTCGTTACTGGCAGATTCATTTCTACAAAAAAAAATCGTTTGTAACAACAGGAATAATGAAAAACGAGATCTTCGTTCTGCTGAATCGCCGTCATTTCTCGTTGGGACAATCGATTATCAATCAAATGGAGTCACGACCAAGGTAACCTGTCTTCGAGCAACACTCTGATGCAAAAAGATTCTTGCCTGTCTTTGCTACGCGATCAGCTACGATGCTCATTGGTAATATCCGGTTTTCGGTTTTTGTGAAAAGGAAAAGGATTCACGATGCTGGATCCGCTCTGGGCATCTATTATCGGAACCCGATTAGGAGCTTTACCCATAAGGGAATCACGTATGATGTTTGGTAGAAAATTCCTTTTCTCTCTCGTTACAAATATATGTCAAAAGAAATGTAAAAGGAGCGCGGAGGTTGAACCGGGAAGACCGAGAGAAGCTTGCTTCGTGACTACAAAAAAAAAAAAGTTACAGGCGTCTCACCCGTGCACGCCTCTACCTTGGTGAAATTTAAGTTCGCAACTGTTTGAACGTCTGCCAGCTATAGAGCTCTGGTTTTTCGCTCCCTTCTACCCACTACTCTTTATCTATAGTATTCCTTTTTTCACATCCCCAAATGCACAGTAGAGTCAGACGAAGCGAAAGCACTGACTCCCCTTTGGCCCGAGGAATTATTTTGTAAGTTTTCGTGATGGTACGGAAACTAGGGGAAAACACTTTTGACTCTTCGGTTCTTCGGTACTATTCCGTGCACTATACGAAGTCATAGTGAGAACTGAAAGGCAGAAAAGAGAGGAAAAAAAAGTGGGTCCAGGGTTAAAATTGTGAAGTACAACTGTCGCTCACGCTTCCAACCTTCGTCCTCTTATTCTCTCTCTTTATTTCTCTCTATATCTCTTTTGATCTCTCTGAATAAAATTTATTTTGTCCTGTTTCACTCCTTCAACTATACGTCTCTTACTCGCGTCTCGCTTTTTCAAGTTATCGCGAAATATAAGTTCTCATTCGCTTTTTAGCCACGACCTATATTTTTTCCCACATCACTACGCGAACGCTTTACACTCTACGATTCACGTCTTAAGCGAACGACTACGTGAGATTTCGGTACGGTAAAGTTTTCTTCACCAGCGCTCTTTCTGAATCAAAAAAATTTCTTATCCCTGTGAGCAACCCTTTCGTAATCGTATATAGGCTGATTCTCGTAGCATCGAAAAGAGCTTGCGCAGCTTCCCAAAAATCGATGAACCCATTAGCTTAATACAAAATTCTCATTGAAATATTTCAAATCGCATTGTTTGCAAATTTTTAAGAGCTTATTTGAACAATTTGCCGTAAGAAAGCACGATGAGAGTAGTTTGATTTGCACAGCTTGTGTAGGAAAAAAATTTCTAAGAAAAAACTAATATAACGAAATAATTGGTAATCAGGATTATTGCGAGTGTCTATCTGCACTTGTTGTGTTCAAAAAATGTTTTTGCCATTAAATCTTCTATTGAAATTTCATCTTTTTTCAATGAAATTCGTGAAAAATTTTGATGTCCTGTAACAAAAGGTGTCACGATATATTTACATTTATCATACCGCCTCAAATGTAAAAGCAATATGTATTTACATTGATAATCGTACTATAAGTATGAAATACTTTTACAATGTAACAAGCCGCGAACTCATAAAAGTTTACGTGAACCGTGTACATTCTGGAAACATATATACAGCGCAAGTACGTAAATATGCGCACACGCTAATCTCGGCTTAGAGTGTGCGAAACAAATAGAAACCTAGAAAACGTTCATGAAAGTTTGACCGGAATACAGGGCGTACGAAAGCGAGATTGCAATGGTAATATATTTGACTCTTCTTTCATTCAGTCTCATGACTCAACTTATGAGTTTATAACAATATAAATAGAATTTTAACGTGAATGACAGAGTTTTGGTTCAGAATTCGGTCGAGTTTTAGAATCCACATGAATGCCTTTCGCTCGTTACAAACAAAGTGTAAAATACAATAAATAATGATGAAATAGATATATATATATTCATGTCATTTGATAGACGCAGAAAAATTATTACGAATGTTCGTCTATTGGCGTGAAAACGATTTTCTATGATAATGTACATGTACATGTGAGAGACGTCATATCGTACGGTAAATAATGCACAGGGACCCAGAGCTATCGCAGCGCTCAAAAACTATTCATGAACTTCATAACGACGCTGAAAACTCAGCTCGTATTTGTTAGCCTAGAAGCGCAGCACTATAAATAACGAAAAAAGAAAAAAAAAAACATGTCAGAAACAATAATGCTTGCGGCAGGAGACAAAAATGACAAGAATACGTTTCGCTGTCATTATGGTCCCTGCTTTTTCACTGTTCTACCCGGAAAATGTATTACATCGGTGAAAGGTTAAAAATGAAACCCGGAAATACACATTGTTGAAAAAATTTGTTTGGCTGAAGTTATTCAAATTGTTTGAGTCGGATTTATCGAAGACTAATTACCGGTATTTGAATTGAATGATAATTTGAACGAACAGTAAACTACAAATTTGGTATGAGAACTTCAAATAACAGCAAACTACAAATATTTATTGCAGATAGTTAATATTTTTCGACGTAATATTTTATTTAAACAATATCGATGAAAATTGTTCAGGAGATATTTGTAATATTTTTTATTGGAAAAACCCAACGCACTAGAAACAAATAATTTACATTTATTACATCAATTGTGTGTATCTCATTGATATAAAAATATAAACTTTCATCGAAAACAGTTCAATTCATGGGACCACGTAGCTTAAAGCTCTATCCAATTTTTCATTTATTTATCTGAATCGAATCGACTTATTGTTTATAGCAATCGTGCCATCCAGTCCATTAACGCTCTCTCGCTTCAAATGGTTCGATATTCGTGTCAAGAACATATTAACTTTATACCAATCAAGAATTAATGGGTAAACAAGTAATTCATTTATTTACATTTTATTTGGTTGAAGAAAAATGTTGAATTCGAGAGGTTGTTCGGCAGACGAATGAATTACAAAATGTAATCTACTTAATATCGTAAAATAATATTCGAATAATCTGATTAAACGAATAATTTTTTATTTATTTGAATGTTTATGAGAATGACATTGCTGTCAATCTGTATTTATTTTTATTTATTTATTTTTTATTTATTTATTTATTATTTATTTATTATTATATTTATTGTATTTTTAGTTCATTTTTCCATTTCCATCAGTTCACATAAAAAATGCACGCTGGCATTTTTTTTCTACATTCCACTTGCGATAAAACGACGTGCGTATAGAAGACCTCATACAACAACGCAGATTCTGCAACTGTTGCGCAGTCTGCGGGTGATCCTATGATATGATAAAAAATACAAGTTATCTTTATGAAACATAGACTAAAATAAGATGTCTAGACATTATTTATCATCGGATCGATGATATTCTTACAGTCTCTGTATCACAGACAATGAGATGAAACCTTTGAGAAAAGGTAATTTAGTCTATTTTCTTTTTTGTTCCCATTTTATATCCTCTTATTTCATCCGAGCTCGATACAAAAATTCCAAAGCCAGGTCGACCAAAGGGCTAAGAATTTATGATGCTATTGGGAGTAGCCACTATTTTGGTCGAATATATATTCCACGTAAAAGCACCAAGGCTTGCGAAGGGTTTATTTGACCGATGATATACTCTGTCTGTAAATATCGTAATGGTTGTGCTTTCAAAAATAACTTTTCTCTTCATCGATTTATCGACTGTCACAAAGCGAACAAAATTTTTTCCACATATTATCCACCGGACGAACCGCTTTTTTTCTAAAATTCAAAAAGTATTTAAGCTCGAAATCCTTTTCGTTTCATACTGCTAGAAAATGTGTGTCTTGCTCTGTAAATTTTTACAGATTTTCGTATTGTCAAAATAAAATATTACTGTCGAAAATCTGATGTAACAAATACAATAAAAATGGTCAAATTTATTGTTGTGTTTGACGTCGTCTGACGAAACTTTGTTGGAACCCGCCACAGAATATTTCCTTCGTGCATGCCTCATAGAGTTACCATCTATTCATCCGCTTCACATATTTTAACCTGCAAACTTTCTGGAGCGAAACTTGCACAGTGAGGGTGAATCCATTTCAGACCTTACCAAAATCTTCGTTAAAAGTGTAGACTACACCAGTCGCAGCGACGGCATTTTAAGCAACATTAGAGCGACGTTTACGTCTCAAAGCCGGCAAAATACTTGAAGCTAGACATATTGTAGGGAGATTGTGAGAGCGGCGGAGGTATACCTCAGCTCTGCTGTATATTTACTGCTAGCATATAAAAGTGAGATTATGTTTCTCTCATCGCACGATCTCTCTATCATAAAATAAGTTGCTCATTTCGACTTTAAAGCGAAAAGCAGAAGGAGCAAAACCGAAAATCCCTGTCGGAGCACGAAACTTTTCTCATTTCGTTTGCTCGAAGAACAATCGGGCTTTCATTGACGTAGTAGATTATTGCGATTAACCTCCATGTGATTGAATGTGATCGTTTCCACGCATTGTCAAAAAAAGAGAATTTTTTTTTATTCGCCATATTTTTTTGTTCTTGAATTTACTTATTTTCAATTGCTCGCTTGAATCAAGTCAAATTTACAACGTTAACTGATACCGATGAGCATAATTACGGTTAATAATCTCGAGCTCGTTACTACATAAAATTCGAATGATTCAAAGCTGGTTTCTTGAATTTTTGCTTCCATGCCAAGAAACATAAATTGAAGAAGCCCAACTGTAAAACAACATCGATTCGAGAGTATTGAACGAATGCTCATTCGACTTGTAGCATTGACTTGGATATTGAAAAGCAAAAGTCGATGGCGTGTATCCATGACGTCGTTAGAAGCTAGTGGCATGCGGTGGCAAAGATCGTTATCGATGACCCTAACGACACGGCACTTTAGTGATTTATGAGAGTCCGCATTACCCTTGGCACTCTTGGAAAACGGACACATGGTGTACTCCGTGGTAACATCCCTGAAGACACACATATACAATGAAGCGGGCACGCATACAGCGCAGCCACTTGCCAATCATGAAGTTTCTTTCCACACCCTTCTCTCTTTCTCCACTTTTCTGTCAAGCTTTATATTGGCTATAACCGCGTCGAGCTGTGAGATTAACTTCTTCTCATCCATCCTCCGAGAGAACTAACGATGACGTATAGCATATTCCCGTAAACCCGAGCGAAAAGGAGATTATAATACGCTTCGTACGAGTATAGATTGTGTTCGATAATAATGGTGTACCAGAAATGAGACGATCGTAAAGTGTCTTTTACCCATAATACGATCATTATGCGAAATATATTTTATAGCCATAGCGCGATCATTTTTTAGCTCCGACAAGGCGTTCTTCGTTGCCATTCGTCACGAGGATTATGATTATAAATTTTACCTTGTTTTTCGATGGCAAAAAAAATATAACAATTTTAAAGTTATTACACTATTTTGGAAATCTTCATTTTTATTTTGTAATCCCAATCGTCAATCCTTGACTCGTGTCAGAGATCCTGATGACGTTGTAACTCTAATTTTATCCATATCACCTTTTTTTCATGAGATTTATTTTTATCTTTAAACTGGCTCTCGAATGATTCGGTAAGGCTACTCACCCGACACTGATAGATGAACCGTCCTCGTGAGTGGCGGATGAACAGTGATTTGACACTCGTAAACACCTCCGTCTCGTTCGTTCGAAGAACGAATACGAAGACACCAGTCGTTGGGTTTTTGATAGTCCACTTCGAATCGGCTATCACTCGCGTAAGTCTGTATACCGATGGTCAGCAAGTGGAGCTCTTCGCCTCTTCTCCGTACCCATGAAACCTGAAAAAGTGGCGTAAGATATGACTTGGATTATTTTCATTACTGGAGAATCTGCCTGGAAAAAACTGGATCGTCGTACTAAAAATTCCGACCAATCACATGCAGATATTTAAATAGCTTCGATCCGTACGTATGTACAAATTCATAAAATCGTTATCACGAATGTGACAAAAATAAGTATCTGTCGCTGAAAAATTCTTATTAACATCGTCGGATAGGAACTCCTTCGTGATAAGCATAAACTCGCATTTCCAAAAATAGTTTCCGCAGAAGAAGAGCAAAGTTGGGGTTTACCTTTATCGCCAGTGGAAAAATACTCGTGGCATTTATAGTTGAACCCTTACGCCGAGCACATATTACGTTATAATGGGAGTGTTATACGTTAAGACGAAAATCCAGTTCACTTGAAAGAGAGTAGATGGACCGGGAATATTCATGCGCAAACCTGGAGTTTCAGCCGCGGAGTTATACTCGCATTGAATTCTCGCTTGGTAAGCTTAGATCTGTCATTCCTACTCAAAACTTCCAAGCTCGATATATACTACAAGCGTAACTAGGAATATGGGTGAAAATAGAACGAATTATCGATCCACAGGAGGTGATAGTAGTCGGTGAAAATTAGTGTCAATTAAAGTTATAATTTTAGAACAATTAGTGATATTATAACCTCTAGAGGGGATTTGGATCCAAATGAGGATATAAGAAGCCACAGAATCTGCATTTGTTTGACGGGAAGTTAATACCGGACATCGATGTCACTAAAAGTTAAAGAACTAATAAGTACTATACAATCCTAGAGGTTATTCGAGTCAGGTAATCCTAGGCTCGTCTTCTTTTCTTTCCTCAAATGGTACTTCTGAAACTGTAGCGTCTGCTCAGACAACTCTACGTAAGACTCGGTGTATCTTCCTCTGGTTTCCTCTCTCTCTCTCTCTCATTCTTCCTCTCTTTCTTTCTCTCGATCTCTCTCTTTTACAGTTTCTCGTTAGATTTTCTCAGTGCCCTATGGTACAACGTTAACGTTAGACAGCAGGGGTTGCTGGTCATTTGTCACTATTATAAAGGACTGAGCAGTGAATAATTGCGTCTTAAGAAGTTTTGGTGAAAGCATGAGAACGCGCTTGGATTTTCTTCACCAGGCTCGCCATGAAGTGCGAGCAAGCTTCGCATATAACTTTGCTGTAAAACATAAAAATCCTAGAAGTATCTTGGGAGCGAACTCTTTACGGTGTGTAATTTGTACGATTAGAAACTCGAGGTAAAATAATATTTATCAGGAAACTGAAAAAATTAGTTGAGTTTTTAGTTTTTCTTTTGCTAATCGCAAAATATAAATAAAAATATCGACTAAAATAGGGAAAATGAAAAAAGCATCGACGAAATCGTATCGCAGATATTCGGTCGACCGAACTGAAATTCCAGATTTTAGTCGGCTAACTGTTTGCGAACTGGTATAATTTCTCAGGGTGGCTGAATCAGCGTAGAGCAATTTTCGAGAACAATACAGGGAAAAGCGTCGACCTCTCGATGTATCTACGTCGTTATTAACGTCGTAGATGCCACGAAAATACAATGCGTGTATCGTGGCTCTGTGCAACGATGGTCACGTTTGGATTACACCGACGCGCGGAATAATAGTACTCGGTCGAATGTGGTTATGATTACAGGCGCATTCGTGATCCTCCAGCTTCAAATGTTTTCGCGGTGGACTCGCACTACACGTACAAACATTTGCGGCTTTACATCTACTCCATCGTTTCTACAACAATCCCGAAAGACCTTCATTGTGGATACATTCGCATTTCCACGCCGTAATCATCCATGCCGTGATATCATTTGCGAAGACAAAGTTGGTGAAAAACAAAATAGAAGAGTCTTTACCAGGGTAAAAGGCTAAGTTTATTTATTTTATTTTATTTGTTTTTTTTTTTTAAGTGAAAACCAGAAATTTTTCCATCGTCTTGTAGTGGATCCCTGAAGGACCAACACCTCTGATTTCCTGTTCTACTACTCCGCTACGATGAACGAAGAACGTCCAAAAAGTCTGTCAACTGTCAAATTGGCCTTCCAAATATCCGGCGTTAAGAAGTATCCCGAATTATATAAAAGAGTCATTGAGGCAGACGAAAAATGGTATAGCAAAGCCAAAAAACTGTTAACATGATTTGAAAAAATGGAAATTCTGAAAAATAACAAAATCGTAAGGACATGAAAAAGTACTTTGAAATTTTGCTCGCATTTCGTGTACATTGATCAGGTTGATCAATCATAATTCGTTGATTCTATGATACTGATCGTTTGTCGCGTTGCCTACAATCACGAAGCATCCAAAATCATTGTTCACCTGTTATCTCGAGGTTTAAGAAAACCTCTGGAACATTTCGATAAAAATAAGACGGTAAAAATGGGAAGCACATTTGATGTTTGGGCAAACGACCTAACTTCAAAATTTCACTTAAGGCGTAGCCGGATCCGACGATAAAGTCGGTCACCGGAGTTTAACCTCAATGACTAAAGTCCACAGTTGGTGGCAAGCCAGCGCCCCGATATCAGAGACAAACTGATGGATATTTCTTGCCGTATGAATGTCTAATTGGTGTCCCGCACCAAAAGTGAATTTAGGTCAAAAGCGGTGAATAGATTCGTCGCAGATTCGGTGTAAAGTTGTGCGAAGAAGCTAACAGCCGTAGCAGGACGTTAAGAACGAACGCTTATCAAGATTACCGTTAGAAGATTATCCCATTTTCTCGCTATATATACCGAGAAACGAGAGTGTTCATCGGACATAAAACGACGAAATGCATTTGGAAACTGGCTTAACAGGAGGAATCAAGTAAATTTAGGCAACTAGAATGTCATCGATCGAACTGAACTTCGACGGTTTGATTTTGTGTGCTCTTTATAAAAAAAAAAAAAAAGCTGATTCTATTCCTCTCGTTATAATATATACATGAGAATTTAGTTATTTTTCATTGATTATTTGACTGCGTTAAACGCATACATCGGTATCCATGACGTACATGGGAAATTTGAACTATTAGATGGTAAGATGCGTTGCATCGAAATGGATAGCAAATATCCGGTAACAATACGCCCAGGATGGACTGGCTTTTTGTTTACCCTGGTTTTTGGTAGTCAATCCTAGTGATAATATACGAGTACACGATGATGCTACGTATACGCAGGAACGCATTCGTATTGTTGTCGACGATAAAATTGCGGGAAATGGTGCCGGAACCGTTCGACGATATCGGGAACACCGTTCATCGTGGACCCAGTACATTCAATTCGACGAAGCGTGTCCGACGGCAATATATATATAGCATACACTACAGAGCATTGAGAATCACTGCATGAACCTTATATTTACATATATTTTTTTCTCGCGTGTATTTCCATGCCGGAAATAACAGGAACATCGATCAACGCGCGATCAATCCGTTGTTCGAATTATCATGGATGGATTCGAACGTATCGTATTCATAAAAATAAGAAATTTTTCTTTGGGATAAATAAAACGATTGACTCTTTCAAACCACTCGACTGTCGGGCTATGAGACATCGTCTGGCACTTGCGTTGAAACAACGATTACTCCGAAATAAAAAATAACACTATCGTTGGAAATATTTTTCAAAAAACCTCCAACGATCTTTGACCAAAGAATCCATCAATATTTGTAATGATCAATTCAACCGATTTCATATATTAATTGATGTTTTATCAAATCATCGGATTAGGACGTCTGCCTCTAGTTGGAAGATGAAAAAAAAAAAGATCGATGAAAAAGATTTCATCAGATCCTCTGTAAAGCTGCGCTTCATTCGAATCGTATCCAACTTGTAATCGAAACCTGAAGCGATGTCTGAGAAACAGTTTTCATAGCATGATTATACATCGAAAAATAAATATTCATACTTGTTAGTTATAAAATGGCTGTGCTCAAATTAGATCTACAACTCAGGGGTTTTCACCGCCAATTAAAATGGTTTGAAGTTTTAGCGTGTTCGCGGTTAATCGCTCGATCTAGCGGATAGTTTACGTGCTGTGAAACGCGCCGATGTGAGGACGGCTAGCGCCAGCAATGGTATCGATGTTTGTGCATCGAAAAGAGACGAAGAGTGCGGTTTACGCTTTATTCAGTTGCGGTAGGGTTTTCGGTGTAGCGGCGCCAAGCCAACTTCGGATTGCTATAGAATACGATAAAAAGCGAGAATTGGAAGCGAAAATAGAACGAGATACGCAAACCGCGTAACCACGCTGGAGGTAATAGGTTCGGATAATAGGTTTGAACCGCTATGAACTGTAGCAATCCATGGTATGCCACAAAAAAAATTACAGCCCTTTCTGATATTATTGGCCAGGAACACCGAGAACTCGGTGTTTTCTTGTACTTTTTCAAAGTAGAGATACACAGCAAGATCGATAAAAATATCGATTTATTCGTCACAGTAACACAGAATGAAAACTCTATTTTTATATTTTTCAGAGAGAGTTCAGAGAGTGAAATATTTTTATACTAATATTCTGCCTGCTGTCGCGATCACAACGATCAGAAAGTTCCGAAATTGAAGGTCTCGCAATGACTTTCCAAAATTATAGTCGCATATACGATAAAATTGTTTCATTTTCAAATGAGTATCAATCGACATTATCATCGAGTAATTTATAAGTATTTTATCATTTTTCATAAATATATCATTTGTAAGATATCGTCAGGAACGACGCTCGTGGTAAGTTGATTCGGAGCAAAAACCAAAGTGATTGCTCAGAAGATTCTACTTTTTGGAACATGTGCTCGTAATTCGTCTTCCATGCATATGACTCTGCATTTTTGCACCAGTAGGATTGTAACAATCGATGACGGTCGATAGAATGCACGAGGGAGAAGGAATCTTATCGTGAGTCGAAGATTCAATGGTCCAGGATACTTTTGAGGCTGTGGATGGAGATGATGGAGTATAAACTGAACGAAAGCCAGGCAACATGATAATCTCTTGCTGGTTGAAAATGACGGAAGAGAGATGAACTAGAACGAAGTTATAAAAGAGAAAAGGTCGGAATTATGAGATTGGGTCAGGCATCAAATTCAGGACTGTAAGGTACGACGAACCATTAGTTACGTCCCGATTTAGAACGAATCGAACACCCGAACGAAGCTTTCCATTCCGAATTCAATCGAATGGCACAATTAGAGAAGCATTAATCTTTCTTTCAGGCACTCGCGCTTCGAGTCTTTGTTGAATCGGGAAGCTTAAGAAGGCGGAAAGGCAGAGAAAGTCTAGCCAACTCTCTTTCAATTTATGTATGGGAACGACCACCATCTTCCGCACTATTCTAGCCCTTCAGAATCGTAAATTTCTTTTTCCCCACTGGTAGAGTAATTGCTAGATATTCGGATTTTCATATTTCCTTGTCGAAAACTAGTCATCTTCATTTTGCTACTGCGAATTAAGTCCCTACTTCTACCGTTAAAATATATTCGAGGGAGGATAAGAAGCATTATTTTTAATAATAAAAATTTCATTAATTTTAATGTGAGGCCTAGTCTCGGGTTAGGCCATTACTTGGTTGGGTGACCCTTCGGCTATACTGAGATTTTCTGAGCTTCTGATGACGCTTATCGATTGAAATTCAGTAAAAATAGAACCGCCTGCAGCGGCCGGGTTTCCCATAATTTCTTTTCGCGCTCGTGCAACCGCGATACAGTTATATGTCCGGAAAAAGTTACTGCGAGTCACTCTCACGATGATCTCACAGAAACATAGAAATTAGGAAATTGAAGATTATTAAAATGGGTTCAAGGTGATAAAATGGACTCATAAAAACTCGTGAGAGGTATACGCAGAAACAATAAAATGGTAATAATAAAGGATAAGAAAATTAACGACCCGTAAAAAGTCAAGTGCGATATCGAATTTTTTATACAGTTTCCACAGGAATGATTGCATCGAAGTTTATGCAACATTATACATTTTAGTGACGCCCGATGTAATATTTAACGGAAATACAGCAGTTTTTTTTTTTCAGAGTTTTTAATAGGAAGAGGAGTCATGTTTATGCAGAGTAAATTTCTGAATGTATTTAACGTATCAATGAGCAGTAAATTAACCAACCGGAAGGAAAAAAATTCTTATGAAAAGCAAAAAACCTGATTAAATTTTCCCTCGAAGGTGAACCACGATCTCAAGATTTCCATAATGATTTTTCAAAAATCATTTTCTCGAAGTGCTCCACAGTTATCGTTTATTGAAAGTTACGACTCTTTGCGAACTATGAATAAATAAAAATTTCTTATCTCATTTACCCATCGTTTCTCGAGCGATGTAAAAGCGAGCGTTTATAAAATCCAACGAATTCAAAAGATGATATTGATCTTGCTCAAGGGGAGTTGAAACGAACGGCTGTAATGTTCAGTCACTGAGAAGACAGTCGTCGTGTTGCATTTAACGATAACGAGGGTATACAAAACCCAAACAGGCCAATCGTCCGTAAAACTATGATAAGATGAAACTGAATCATTTGACTCGTGTGCAAAGGATCCCAAAAGGTGATTTGTATGCTAATTCTGATCTTGGCTCCATAATTGCCATTAGAAAGGGAGCAGAGACGATGTCTGAATAGCAGGTTTGATAATTTAAGGATATTACGATTCTCGGAGAGCTATTCTGATATTATCTACGAGAGAAGGATGCTGCCTTATCTATTAATCTCGACATGAAAAGGAAAAGATCTTTGATAATCGAAACATATAACCACGATACATTATTCTTGGTTTTCTGACTGTACGAGATACGGAAAAAGGGTGCAGGAACTAAAGAAAGAGAGAGAGAGAGAGAGAGAGAGAGAGAAGTCTGAAGAAATAGAGGCAAATACGAAACGTAGTTGAGAGTAAGGAAACGAACAGGTAGAAAAGAAGATAGAAAAAAAGATAGGGCGAGAGAGAGGGGGGGTTAGGGGGGAGAGAGGTGGGTAAAAACCGCGTGCAAACTGAGACACGAAATTGCAGCTGAGAATGCGACGAAGCCGGGTGTGAATGAAAGCTTGCTAACTCGAATAGGCAAATTAAGGTAAAGTTGTTTTTAGAAAAGGTGAAGAAACGGGGATGTGGAATGAGTCTTCCGCGTCGAAAAAGCAGCGTCTCTAAACACGCTTTCATTCGTAATCGAGTAAGCGAGCAATCGACTCCGTTTCTTCTCTCGTTTCATTTTTCTCCCTTCACCCCGTACTTTTTACTTCATTTTTTTTTTTTACCTCCAATTCTTTTTGGTCATTAGCAAGTGTTTACTCTGGCTCTTACGAAAATATGCGCTCCTTATATTCAGTCTGATCTTCGAATAAGAAACCACTTAAAGTCGACATTGACTCAAATGTAAATTGATTGTGAAATTGTGCTGCCAATTATCTTTTAACTTGCCCGACTATAGCTTCGAACACTTAGCCTGTTATTTTCACCTGTTCTTTCTACTCAAACGTCGAGTATAAGATTCATGAGATAATCGTAAATAAAATCAAATTCAAACGTATATCAACTTGACTCAATTACATCGATGTGCTCTATGATGCCAGGATTTTAGTTAAAAGAAAATTTACTGCGCATAAGCCCATTGAGTGACTTCGAAGGCTCCTGAATTCATGCGTTCCAACTGCCGAGAGATTACGCCAGAACTTTGACGCTTTGTCCTCGCACTCAATGATTATGGCCACGCGTGGTTTTAGTTGAAGTTGTTAAAAGTTGTTTAAGTTCTACAAATTCTTTATTACTAATCAAACTGATATTAAATCGATAATTTCACTTTGGATTTTATGAATCCTGCTCTCTCAGGCACAAAACGAGTGATACGATACCTGAACTTGCATGTACGATCCGATGTACTTTTTACGAAGCTGTTAATCATATAAAAAATAATAAAATACACTGGACGCGCCAGGACTTGCCTTTGCCGTCGAAAAACTATTTATTTAAAACCGAGCGTCAAGACGCTGCCACGTTTCTACAAAATACGGCGTTCATTGTCGCATGTGAATAATTTGCTCGCGCAGATTATAATCCTATGTACATATAAATTGGATATCCGGGTCCTCGACATCGCACAGCTTTCTGTTTGATGAGCATGATATAGCTCTGGTCTGTACTTTCAAAACTTTTGGATACTATACAGTATTCTGAAACGAGAAGAGAATGTAGAATGTTTGAAATTTTCATATTCAAATATTTTTGGATCTTCAAACATCGAAACGTTTCGGCAATAACATTTATGAAACTACTTTTAATGAATATGCATCGAAAAATCTGCTTCCAACGCCAAAATTAGACCCTTACAGTGTTGGCACTTTGATATAAGGATTAAAAATAAATGTGAGAACCGGAAATGTCCCCATACAAAGAACCATTCGGAGCTCAATAACTATAAGCATAAGAGAAATTCGGATAACCAAAAACATACGCGTGAAATAACATTAAAAAATGAAGTAATACCGAGCAGCAGAAACTTTTTCTAAACATCGAAAACGACGAAGGAAGGAGCAAAAATTTATGCAGGTCTTGTACCCCAGCAAACATCAATTACTTGGGTACTCGAATCATCGTATGTACATAAGTTTAGGTGCCTTTCACATTTTTTTAGTCTGACTCAAGGAACACGGCGGGTTTATCCCCATGCTCGAGTTCTTCAGCAATTAACGCGGCGTTCGTAGCGTTAATCTCATTATACGACGATCGTAAGCTCTTCAAGAAAACGTATACAAGCTTAACGAGCCTGACTCCTTCCAGTTTCTTAGGCACTACATTATTTATTTTATTATTTATTAGTGAAAGAAATCATTGAAATTTTCTTGATTTTTTCAACGGTAAATTATTGACTTACTTCAACAATGCCAAATGCTAATGAGCATTTTTTATTTTTTAAATATAAAAATCTTGTTTATCTCGAGGAATATTGAAACAGATATTTGCCAAACAATTACTTCAGTCACGTTGCACGTTTCGAAAATTGAATAGCACAAAAGAATATTTTCATGAAAAGAAAAACCGTTTAACCTGCCATTATTATAAAAACCTGTTAAAATCAAAGTTAACTGCTGAAATTTGATTTCTATTGGAACAAGTACTATATGTATCAGAAGTTAAGTTTTGTTTTTTTTTTTTTTTTTTTTTTTCAAAATGAACCAATTACAAACATAATGAAGCTTTTGCTATTAGTTTATAATATATTGTGTGAAACATTCTCTCGAAAATCTCGTTCGAGCGCAATATTCTTGCCTCTTTTACCGAGCATGATTCGATGTTACTTGCAGCAGGAGGTACACACAGGATCTGAAATCACCCTCGTTGCCTCAGCCCCTCAACGGCTTGTAAGCGGTAGAGGGTCGAAACTAAAACGATGAGGGTGAGAGTGAGAAAGAGAAAGAGAAAGAGGGAGAGAGAGAGAGAAAGAGCAAGGCGAGACGTAGAGCAAGCACGCGTGGATCGTGACAATTAATTAACCGTAAGCTTGATCGTAAACGTCTCCGGTCAATTTATACTTGATTAATGATAAGAAAATACTGTAGTCTATACTGGTGTTGCCTATAAAGATACACGAGCAGTGGATATGAATGATTCTCAAAAGTATAACGAGTTTTTTTTTGTTTATTTAATAATTACCTTTGCTGCAACAAATCTTAGAATTCAACGACAATGAAATTGTACGATTTAGGAAAAAGGATTTTCATCAACTTCATTCTCGATCACTCGTATCGGATGAATTTTTTTTTTTTTTTTTTTTTTTTTTTTTCACAAAAATCAGCCATCATATTGTCGACAGAAAAATGATCTGTTTTTTAGTGCACTCTAGTCAATGAGAGATGATGCTGCAGCTAACACAAAATTGATCATCCTTGTTGAGATATCAAATGCATCAGAAGCACCGGGGGGAGGGAGCACGAAATAATCTGCAGAAAGTGCACTTAATCTTAAGTAAAGAATTGAAACTGCTGGTCTTCTCGTACTCGACGTCACGCTCACGTCTAGTAAGAATGATTATAAGTTTGATAGCTTCTGAATGAAAAACTTCGCGCTATAATAATTGGATTCTAGACAGTTCTTCGACACTGGAGGCAAGCGTGTTTTGGTGACAGGAGCCCAAGTTCATGAATCAGCTCAACACAAAATTCTGACGTTCGATGGCATCGTTGAAAAGGTTCATCGAATTTCTGAAAATATGGTTTTTCAGTATTTTTCTTTGACCAGATATCCCGCTGTTTTCACATGAGTTTTTGACACTCATTCGAACAATTTTAAAAAACAAACAACTCAGATTAAGGCTCAAGATAAAATATATATCTGTTTCTTTTTATTAACTCGGATTTTTGGGTTCGCTGTGAAATGTCACTAAGATACTAAAATAATCTGCATTCATATTGTAAGTGCATAACACGCATACTTAAACATGAATATCCAAAGTGCAAGGTGAATTTGAGGTAGAAGCAGTACGGTATTTCTAGATATAATATATAAAGTAAGGAAGCAAGCAACTCGCTTTATGTCAGCTATGCGATTTATCTTGCTCTCAACGACCACGAGAATTCGTGGTTCTCGGAGCGATGCGATGAAATGAGATGAAATAGGAGAAAGATTGAGGAGAGTATACGAGGATGAGTATACAAATTCAAGGCGCGAATAAAAAACGTGTTGTCGAAAGACCGGTGGTGAAACGTACGAAACTCGATCTCAACTATAAAAATATAAATGCGTGTATGCATATATAGAAATTTACGGAATTTCATCTCAAATTTCAGAATATGAACGTGCATCCGTATATAGAAACCAAGTCAGGCAGGTAGGCGGTGGTCTTCAACTCGATTTTGAATTCAGGCTCAAATTTCGAAACATGAATGCTAATTTCGACGTTTCATAAGATTCTTTACTGATGAATTACCAATTTAAAAAAAGAAATATTAACGGACGAAGTAGCACCCCAGGATTCCATGGCTTTTGCAAAAAGAATCGTTCTCTGGATGTAAAAAATAAAATAATGCAGCAATGTTATAATTACACGAGGATCAACGCGTATTGCAATAACCAAGACAAATCGTTTAGTCGTTGTATCAAGAGCGCTACCGGGCTGCAGCAGCAGTATGGAGAGAAAATTCTTTATTTTTCATTCGCGAGGCCAGTCTCACGTTCTGTGCTTGTTGAGATCAACGGTAAGGGCTGCCTGAACGAACGACTGGAACACCTTGCCCTGAACGATACAGATTTGCACGAGGCTCGGAAAATAAATCGAGTGGCGTGACTGGAACTCGGTGAAAATCGATCGCTATGTCGAGCATGATCGACCCGGCAATCTTTCTCTATACCACTTCTCGTAGCCTCTTCTCTCTTATTTCCCATTTTCTCCTTCCTCTCTTCTCTCTTTTCTCCAATACTATGTATTTTACCGCTCTAACGTACTCCAGCGTGCAGTCACGCCTGCAGGAATCGTACTGTCGAGGCTTTACACAGCGATCACTTACAAGCCTCACGAGGTTACGATGCCCTTAGTGTTAACCATAAATCATTTATTTTTCTTACCGAAAAATAGTGAGAATACCTGCAGCCAGTTTTCCTCAACACTTCGAAAGAATAATTCACGTTTCAATAACAAAGGTTAACTTTTTCAACTTTAACCTCTCTGCATTGATATTATTAATCTCATCATTGCAGGCTGCCAATGAATAATATCTATCAAGACTAATATTAGATTTTCGTAGTTTTACCAACCGTCGAGGCCCCAAAACGATTTATCAAACGCTTCAGAAATCATGCGATATCGAATCTCAGTTTTGTCAAACCAGCAACAACAACCTGCATCTAAATACATCCATTTTGAATGACAGTTTCTTCTACGATAATCCCAATGAATAGATAAAAGTTCGTAAATACAAGACAGCCGACTGCATCGACAAAAGAAAACGTAAAATTGTTTCACGAACGCATTTTGTTTCATAGGAGAATGAGGAAAAAAATTGCTGCACACGCGTCGTATGTGAAGTTTAATGACAACTTGAGCGAGCGAATATCCAAGATATTGTTTCCACAAATGCGGAAACCCAGAAAAGTATCCGCATTTGCAGCTTCAATGGCGCAGACGAATTCAATACGAAAGTCTGCATATTTCATGCAACATGAGGTAGATATTACACGCGAATTCCTAGCACTGTGTTTTGAAAACGTATCGGTTCTCTCGTTCAGGTTCCTCGAAGCATCTTCTATTTACAGGAGTTTCAGTAATAATTGCAAAGAAATTGTTCACCGTATCAAAGTTAGCGTTTCTCAGCTTTGACATGTTCGTGCAAAGTTCTCGCAAACGTTTTTCAAAACACGATCATGCTCACGTACTTACTTGAAAATTATCTTTTAGCTCGCGTTACCTCATTCTCTCTTCACTCCCTAACTATTTTGGTCCCAATGTCGCACGCTCTCTCGCCTCTACATTCAATGGAAAACTGTACTAAAAGTAATTATGTTTTCGACAACTATACCTCAAGGATGTTCAACTTCTTGCGAACCTTTAACACCGCGTTTGATACGACATTCAGGACGCACACTCGTTACGGGTACCGCATGTGTGCTTCGCAGCCATAAACTATTACGTCGAATACTTTCGACTATTACGAAATATTCAAATCGGTATAATGGATTACGAGTATATTGCTCGAGCAAACACAGCTTGGATAATTTTCGTAACTTTGATGTTAAAGTTACGAGCTCATTTGTAAAGTTGTACACAAAAGTTGAGAAAATTATTCAAGTGTGTTTGCTGAGCCATTATCAAAACTTTTGATGCGTAATGCACATGAATTCATATTGGAGGAACGTTATTAATATTCTTAAAGTGGTATCATGAACATTATTTTCATATGACGTACGAAAAAATTGAATTAATATTTGGTTTGAAATCACATTGACGAAGCACCTGATGGAGGCGAGTAGCAGATGGCTAAATTAATCAAGGGGAGTTGAAATTTTTCACCGAGATATGTATGTACATTCTAGTGGTGTTATGAAGTTGATGAAAAAAAACAAAATTAAGAAGGAATAGTTAGTTACCGAGATAATTTCACAAAAGTTGGTGAGAAAGAATCTCGATGGAATATTAAGAATCTCCGCTTGTGTATGTATACATATATAGAAATGAAAATAGAGAAAAACAGGCGTGGAGAACATTCCTCAAGTTTTTCCTGTAGCTCTGATATGAACTCTCATTCCTCTTGAAAACTTTCTTGGGTTCGCTTCTTTCTTCTTCATTTTTTTTTTTCAAAAAAGAACGCACCGAGTGAGAATTAGTTCTCCACCGACTGGAAGGATTCCGTCGATCATGTAGTTCATTGATTGTCTACCGAATGATTCGAACGCGAAGAAAAAGCGTTGCCATTGTTGATTCAGACCGGGTAAAAATAACGGAAAGATACATAGTCTGATCACGAGTTCAATGCTTAAAACCTTGAACTATTGGTATCACAAAGTTTATCTTCCTGGCAATTGAAGGAAAAATGGTGCAAAGTCTTCGTTTTATTTAGATCATAATAAACTGTCAACAATAAAAGCTCTCGAACTTCCCAAGCAGTTCTGTAATTTAAACGTCCTCGTGGCAAAAGCTTTTCGAAGAGAATGAAACAATGAACAAAATTAAGATTTTTAATTCACCAAAAGTTATATAGTTTACAACGGTTATTAATTACTTTAATGGTGTGTTAATTAAAAAATATTATGTAGATGCGCTCAGAAGTACTTGGCAACTTGAGCCAATAATATTTTTCTTTCAGTGAAAACAAATATCTATTGCATGAAATTTTTTATTTTCAGCTAGGAATCGCGTTTAATCGTTTGTGTTTCGAACAGAAATAAATATTTTGAATGAACAAGCTAAGTCTATAAAATGGTAATAACAGTGCGGTCGATAGTTGAATTATCTACAGATACTGGAAGACGATAAAACGTGTATCTTACAAAGCAAAAGAAACACGTTTGTTGATAGTGACATACGTCAGAGGGAGGGGGGGATGCATTGTTAGGTTAAACGGTTGAAGGCAATGTAAAATGAGATTCAAGACGGTTGGATAGCACGAAGGTACAGTGATGATGCTCTAGATTCATACTATATCGAATGAGACTATATCATAGAACGTAAGTCAAGCAATGAGCATTTAATAATGCATATTGCGCTTTCGCACGAAACGTGCAGAATCTCTCAATATACCTGACGTCAAGACCAGCACCCTGCACGATCGATATAATGAAGTAGTCGTGGAACTACCAACTGAATACAATAGCTGCTTCTATTTTGTGCAATCAGAACGTAAAATCGAAATAGATAGGTATTTAAGTAGATCGCTACGGAAAAACGAAATAGAAGTTCGTTGTTTGGCCTCTTCGACAAAGAGGCTAATCATTGGTTCGGTAATCAATACCGTATCACAGTCAGTTGTTTCTTCGAAATAAGAACAAAATTAATTGAGTTCCTTCGAAATAAGAATTAAAATTAATAAATGAACAAAATTAATGAGCTCTCGAATTTTCTCAGTTGACAGTTAATTCATTGTTTTAATAAATTTCTTGAGTACATATCCCGAAAGAATCCTCTCCATAGTTCGTAAGTATCACAATATTTTCTACTGGCTCAACGATTCTTCGTAACAATATTCTCATTGTGTTTCTCGAGATAAAACTTTTCTCGAGTAAAATTAGCCCCTGTTAATGGATTACTCAAGGGGAAGAATCGAGAACAGAATTCTTGGCATACACTATTTCGTTATTTGGATTATATCGTTGGGAGAATATAAAGCGAAACGTAAATTATTAATAGAACTAATTATAGTGAGAAATGGGATGAATGTAATTAAATCCTCGTGTAATTAAAACCTTACACAATCAAACCCTTCTACCACGAATCGAAATCTAAGAGATCTTTTATCAAAACGAATAATCGTAAGTTATATGATGATACTTGAGCAATCAGAATTAACTCTTTTGTCGTTAGCCTACCGATTAACGGTAATCAATATCGAAATATATTTAGATAAATAAAAATAATGTGTATGAATATAAGAGTGTTACGGAGGGAGAATATGAAAAACGCGTTTTAGATATCTGGAATGAGAAATAAAGAGGTTCCTATTCGAGGTCGATTTTTCCATTCGGTTAATTCGATTCCACGTCAATTTCGCCATACACACATGTACTATGTGTATACATATGAATCTACACAACGAACCAGGCAACGGTGTATACGATGGCGGAGATACGGAACGATCGAGTAAAAATATGCGAAAACGCAACGGGAATGGCCGTTGGGGAAAGCCAATTCCACTTGGATAATGGTTATCATAAATACGTTGCTGGATACTCTCCCTCCACTGGGGCCCACCGGAACCCAAGCACGACGTAATTTGGCTATCGCCTTAATATACTGCGGATAATTTTCGTGCGAGAATTGGAACGAAACCCGGATTGCGAGGCGTTGTAGAGGAGACCCGGACGAGAGTACCGGGATATTGCGATTCTCTGCTGAATCCCTCGGGTGGATAGAATAGTTGGAAGGTCCAATCGAATCGAGAATTGAGAAGAGCTTCGTGTGAGAGATTACTGACAAGAGCGAGCACTGAAAATATCATATTTTTCAATCCTTTCGAAATTCTGTTCAAATACTATCACTTTATGTGGAATTGATATGCTATCAAATCTTCTATCATTCTAATAACTTATTACTGTTAATTAAAACCAACGAAAGCATTTTTTTTTTAACAAATCTAAAATGTTGAGCTACGCGCTTCGACTATTGATCACATTTGTATTACGATGTTTGACATGTTGATGTCTGTAGTTGTTTCAGATAAATACACCGTTGGCCAAGAACGTTAACGAATCCTGCAACGTGGACAGCTTTACTCGTAATTAGAAACAGCATAAAAATTTTTTAGCCATATCTTTCAAATATTTTCTTCAAGATGATATTTCAAAATTCCTCGAACCTTTGAAAAAACGACGATTATTGTAAAAAAAAGAATGAAGATCGATATTAAAATTAGAAAAGAAAAATAAAACAAAAAAGACTGTCATCTTGAAAAATTCTCAGACTGGAAAATTGTTGGGATGAAAGATGAAATCTTTGAAAAATCACAGGCTCTTCGACCATCGCTTTATGCTGTATAGAGGTTTTTAAAGTTTGGGGAAAGTATGGAGAAAAGATTTTTCATCGATGGAAAGAGAGGGCGTAGAACTTCATACGTAGTCAGCAACAGCAGGCCAGCTCTCAAGTTCTCGTTTCAATCATGTATCACAGAGCTGCGCACCACCCTTTTTCATCCTCGTCCCGAATCCTGCTAGCGCGAAAAGAAAATGTTTAAACTACCATCCATCAAGCGTCCGCTGGAGCTTCCACGATCGGCTAGTCCGTGACTCGCGTATACATCTATATACCTAGTTGGCCTACCGACAGCCAATTTTCCACGCTGACGTTTAGCATAATATCACGACTATGTCGATACACTCCTCTCCCTCTGCTCACTCCTTCTCTCTTTACTTTAGCCAGGACACACAATATAGTTTTGCCTCGAGGTAAATCATCGTGCAGATTTTGTATAAGTGGGGGCATATACTGGATGTTAGTAAACACACAAAAACTGAAACATCAATTCTCCCTATTCCGTAATATATGACATTAGTTTATATCCCTCTTCTTTTATTTATCGACAATTTGATGTTCATATAGACATATACATGAATTCGGTCCATGCCAGCACATAAGCAGAAGAGCTTCTCTCATTATTCATCTCGGCCATGCAATATTTCCTTCGGCGTTACTGACCCACCGATGATCGATCCTCTTTGCACAACCGCCTGTATAATATAAGCATATACACGCAGATACATCACGTCCCGCGACCAGTCTAACGAAACAATCCAACATACCGTCATCATCCTTTGGGGATGAGAAGAAAAAGAAAACAATTTTTTTTTCCCTTGGAAAGTTTGAAGAACAGGGACGGACGACAAATCACTTTCGATCTTCCATGTTTTTAGATGAAATCTCACCCTCTCTCTCGCTCTCTCTCTTCCTTGATGTTCTCGTATTTTTTTGACGTATGATCGAGCTGCCCGCTACTTTTATGCCGAACAACATGCACTCAATGGCTATTGACTTTTTTGCTAAAAAATATAAGAAAATTTTGATAACGCTCCTGGATTTCGCCCATACGGCAATCGTATTTCATTCAAAAATCACGACTCTCATGCAGCAATAAGTCGAGTTTTGGTCTAATCTCTTTTTCAAACACACTGACCCGTCAAAAATACGATGCGAGTTGAAATAGAATTTCGTTTAGATGAGTTTTTTGTTTTGTGATCTCTTTGTTTTGTACAAAAGTAACGAATAAAAGTGGAAGGAAAAATAAGCTCTAGGAATACAAGGAGAGAAGAAAAGGTCGAAACACGTATGGCTGGATCGTATTTCTTGATTCTCTACGTCCCGAAGTTATTCCACGACGATAAACTGGCTATTCAATAATGTTAGATTTCCGTATTATTCGTAGAGCAACGTTTCTTCGTAGGAAAGTTCTTTTTTCTCGTCGGATAAGCCGAGTATACCCCTTCAAGAAACTTTAGTTTGATACTTTCAGGAATCACAATAAGTGTGAGCGAATTAGTGGTGAAAATTGTTTTTTTTTATTTATTTTATTTATTTTTTTTTTTTTTTATTTAAACGAAAGTGTGAGAGGAATAGTTACAAATTACGAAAGTAAAAACTTTTTTATTACGATGAAGTCAACCGTGTTGAATTGTTTTACTGTAAAAAAAAATCAAAGGGCGAGTGTGACTGATCTATCCCCTCGAAACTTTTTAAGTAACCAAAAACGTTTTTGCATTAAGCTTCGTGGATGGAAATACTCTCTGAGTGAATGAAAATGGAAATTTGATAAACATCCTTCGGTTCTATTCTATGCGAATAATAAAACATTCAAAGAAAAAAATTATTCTTATTTGTCAAGTTTACACGTGATGCTCAAGCTGAATACAAATATCCTGACGATTGCGATGGCCAAATATTCTTGATTGCTTTTGCACCTTCTTCGATTTGACAATATATTATGGATGACGACTGAGAAAACTTTCGAGTCAAGGACCCATCGAACGAGGAGCACAACAGATGCTGAAAGAGGTTATTCCTGTCATCGTTCTGCATGCTGCATCCGCGCGTGCATCAGGTAGATACGTGCCGAACAGAAAAATCACGAGAATTGGTATTTATTTTGCAAATATTTACCAGAAGCGTAGTAGCAGCGAGACAGTATTTGCTTGTACCGCCCCTCGCTCAGTCTATACACTTTTATATTCCCCAAAGTGAAGTGATACAAAATCGAATTTATGCATCACTTTTTTTCAAGACCGACTGCCACGTAGAAAGTAGTGACGAGCAATTGATGTTTCGAGGAGCTTTCGACATTGTTTCATTTTTTTTTTTTTTTTCTTATAAATAGTTTTTCTCATCATCGTTACAAGCTGCCACGGAATAAATGTTTGAAGATCATGAAGGTGTAAATTAGAATTCATCGATTACAGCAGACCCGCGAAGGTTTTCACTCGAGTGAAAGGCTACAGAACATTATGATGATCCAAAACGATGCTACAGAGAGTGATGAATTCCTGTATTGATGTTACCTGTATCGCCACACGTGCTGGTAGCGTTGTGACCGAAACGTTCTACCGTTAACGATCGAAGCAAATTTCATCGTCCTTTTTATTGCTGGAACCTCCATCCTCAGTTTTCCACAAAATCCATGTTACGCAGATAGTGTTTTGCCGTTGATACATTTAATTAAAATTGTAGAATCGAGTGGGTATTGGCCAAACTGTTATTTGATTCAATCGAGAAAAAAAAAACTAGAAGAGTACCGTGTGAAGTCCACGTGTGAATAGGCTTGCTCTTTCACAACGAAAACTATTTTTCTTCAAATGACAATAGAGCGAGCAGTGTACAGATACTTTCAAAGATGCCTTTTTTATGCACATTCGATTAGAAAACCCTTCAATCTCTCCTCCAAATTCCTAATGAACTAACTACGTTTTGTCAATCCATTCGTTCGAATGCATTCACCCTGCTACGACGGTTAACTAAATCTTCTCATCGGACGAGCGAGAATACACCGAAAGCCACGTTACAATCAGATATCCTGCAGGCAAAGCCAGCTTCCTCTTCTTCTGACCTCGAACAACCTTATCCTACCTCTATTTGTTCTATACAAGTTGGGAGTAGTATGGCGATAACTGTCTTTCGAGGTGGTTGAAAAAGGGCCTGAAACAATCAAATTCTCTACGTTGACATAGATGATCCAACAGAACATCAGACAATAATAATTATGTGTACAGAAACGTGGCCCTGTCCATACATGCTCAAGGATGTCATTTGATCTCTCTAAACACGAATGACTTATCCAGTGGTTCAAATGCCTCTGTTTGCCTTGTGTCGTAGGAATTATGGGCTTCTCTTAGTCACATGACCAACCAGAATGGATTTCGAGTCAATGCATTTAACAGACGAATTGAACAGAGGGGAGGGGGAAGAGATGAGACAGTTTTGCTAAAAAGTTGCTTATCTACTGTCAATAAATTCTACAAAGTCGATCGATCCAATTATTCAGTCAATAGTATAATTAGCAAGACTGGAACCTCAGAATTCGGAGTTTCAAAATCAATTATTTGAAATTTAAGCCACAGAACTGTTCAATGTTATAAAATGTTCGGTCAATGATTCGTCGGGCAACCAGAAAGTGTTGCTCAAGTTTCTACGCGATCCCAGCTTTATTAGTTAAATATTTACCGTCTTGACTTCGATAAGAATACCGAAATGTAAAGAATTTGGAAAACAGTGGAGAAGAGTTATTTTCATTTGCATTAACACCACTCGAATGTTAGGCGGAATGATGGAATAAGGAATTGAAGAAAGGTCCAATGTGCTGTGAAACGCATTAACTTTCACCTATTTACAAGGTGTCTCCGGATCTATCGGATTTCCATAGTCTCGGCACAATGTTCCTTCGTTCTTGCCTTCTACTCGCGAAATCTTATGTACTTTTGCGTATTTCTATGTATTACCGGTTTTTTTTTTCTCTCTTTCTTTTGTGCACAGTTCTCTTTCTCCCGGGGATTTCTTGATCCGTGTAACACGCTAAACCACTCGTGCGACCAAAGTTGGTACGATTTCGACGAAGCAGCAGCAGCAACAGCAGCGAGAGGAGCAGTAGCAACAGCAAAGAGCAGCTCCATGCATCCGGAAGCTTTGAGCTCGTTTGCATTTATGAGATACTCACAGGCACTTTAAAATTTACAAAGTTACGACGAGTATATTCCGCCTTCGCGCTGACGGTTCAACATAACATTATCCGGGTGTTGCCGGTACTAATATAGGCCAAGTGCCTCAAGTTTTATCCAGAAATAAAGGTAAATTCGTAGCATGAATACGCGGAGTTAGACACAAGAGCCAGTCATTCGTGTTCATAGAAATCGTGCTGCAGATTATAGAATTTTTTAAATCATTGCTGGTTCTTTGATTCAAAAGATCTTTGAAATCCAATAAAGAAAGAAAAACGCGACAGTCCAAAGACAGATTATTTCCAACCTCACTTTCACGCAGGTACGAATAAAGTAGACGTTTCCGTATATATAAATAATCGGATGTAAGAAGATTTGAAAATAGGAAATGAAAAAACAATCGTCTTTATTGGAAGATTCTGAGGCATGGATGAAGAAAGGTCAGCTCAACGACCATAGTCGAGAGCTGGATCGAACGGGAGGTTTTACACGCTGACTAAAACAAGCGGCTTCTCGTGTGAGACTGCGGGCTCAAATCTATCCGTCGACAAACAATTCCGGTTAACTCCATTTCCGCTTGGATCCCATTCAAATCATTATTTCCCTGCTGTATATCTCAGTATTTTTTTTTTCTCTTCTCCGTTCTTCCGTGTTCACGGCTGCAATCCGGTTTCTCTATTGACGAAAAAGTTATAACATTTTACTTGTGGAAACCTCTTCATGCACGTACACGGAACTAATAATATTAATGAGCTGCTCGCTCGCGGTGTTTCGGAATAATTATAAAAAAGTACGAAAAGATAGAGGGTTAGGGGCAAGCAGGATTCTCACTGAGCCAGGCTATTCGATTCCGTCGGATTACTCGAACATATACTTTTCAGGGTTCGCGCAAACTTGCTCATTTCTCTAACTATTTTAGTTCAAAAAGTATAAATAATAAATCAGTATGATGAGGAAAATGGAAGAGTCAGAAGCTGCAAACGAAATTAAATGAAAGTGATTTTAAAAAACCGAAATCAAAGTGGAGTACTGATCTAAATCGTGATACTGTGATTCATACACTATTCACCAGCGAGTGTGAGCAGCTACGTCGAACTCCGTGAGAAAATTCTATGAAAACTGCAATTTAACATCCAAGGGTAGCATAACTTCGGTAAAATTTCATTAAACTATCGTAACTATTTTACTGGCTGCATCACGTGCACTTTGTGATGACCGACGACGATGTCAGATCGGATTAATTATTCCACTTCACTCTGATAAAAGCTGCATTCTTCTGACATCTTTAGATGTATATCGAGAGATAAAACGATGACCTTTCTACGAGCGCAACACACGTATACGAGATATTTCACATTATTTTAACTCGCCCCCAAGCTGCAACATTTTTTTTTTTTTAAAGCTCGCACACTTTACGACCGAAAAGTACTACCTGTTTTAAAAGTTCGTATATTTTTCAATTTTTTTTTTTTCTCTTTTTATATCGTGCTTCTCGTAAAGTTAAAAATGTTCAAGTCGCTGCTGTATAAAAAAGTTTCATGGTTTGGCCAACCGTATTGGATTCTTATCTCGTATTTTCAGTTAATCTTCGGATTACGTCGTTCTCGATTCTTCAGTCGTAAAGCTGATCATAGTTAGACCTTTTAGACCTTTTCAGAACAGATGACAAATTAGATTATTGACATAAGGCCGGTTGTTCCTCCTCCAGATAAATTTCACCTGACAGTTGCAGCATTGACTCGCAGATCTCTAACTGTCAAATAAAATTCACCGGGAAATGAAAAATCCGAGTCACATGAGTTTATTTACATCTGAATCGTCTCGAAACGAATTGAAATAGACAATGTCCAGGTTATTTGAACCGGAAGTTCGTTACTAATTTCGAAAGCTTGACTCATGCCTGTACTCGAATCATGAGCAACATATGCACGACTGGAAATATATTATGGAGGGATGCTGTGGATAAAAACATCGGATTCGATCCCTTGGGAAATTGAGAACCCGCTGACAACTTTCGAACAAGTCTCTACACTAAATCGCTGATTTTTTTTTTTATCTCGAACCTAGCAGTCGTCGATCGATTTCGTTGGTGATCTTGGAAGATAAAAAATGTACTTTTAGAGTGTCATAATCCCCTAGAACAACGCTAATTATTCGTTCATTTTTGCCACATTCTTATAATTATCATTATTCAGCCAGGGTTTGTCTTCGTCGTTGGAATCATTCGTCACACTTAGTCCAAGTATATGCTATTCCTATAAAACTGCAGAAAGCTGGATGGAAAAAAAAAAATCTCTCGTTTGTCATTAGCATACTTCTTACCTTCATCCCAGCACATGATCGATCTTTCGTCATTGCTCGACGTTCTTCGTAAGTCGAACAATTTAAGGAAACTTTGAGAATTTCGTTGCTGTTAAAGAGATTATATCGTCTGGGAGCTGTCTCACGAGAACTCTACATTAGTAGCGAACAAAATGATATTCCTCATCGTGTTCAGAAAAGGAATAAGTAATTTTCTCATTACTCGTATATCCCTTTGGGCCTCTACTTTTTCTTCTATTTTGTTTTGATTTATGAAAATTACATCGAGATCCCTCGAGACCTTTACCATTTTCGTACATAACCTATCGGTGTATCGCCGAAACTGATTGGATGTAACTGATACGCTTGGAGAAACGTCAAACCGCCATTTATAAATACAATCATGCAAAGATATAGTCGTAGGAAATGAAATAAAGAGAAAGTGCGATAAAAATCGAGAATGAAAATGTGTATAGAAAGCCATATTGGTCAATTGTCCTCGAATATTAATCTCAAAAATTTGTTTTCAGTACATAAATTTTGACGATATTTATGTAAATGTCCTCAGACACGTTCAGCCTGTTCACACAAATGTTAATTAGTCACATGCCACTTCTATTGAAGGCAGTGTATTAGCTCCCTTCGAGACATTAAGGAAAACCATTTTGATACAGAGTAAGTAAGAAGAAAAATTTCGTGTATACAAACGAAAAAAAAAACACTAAAAACCATAAGATATCATGTTACAATATGAAATTCATTTTTATTCATTTCTCACGAACAAAATATCCTAAGGGCTTGAAATTTCAAAAAGTCACTTTATAGATACTGATTATTTTATTCAATTTTTTTTTTCTACCAATATCTGCTTGCCAATTCTTTAATCGAATGAGCTTCCCTAACAGTTGTGGTATGGAGAAAAAAAAATATCAATGACCTTGTTTTTCATTCCCACGAGCTAATAAACCTCAGCTTCGGTACAATTTTTCAGAAGAACTTGTTCATCAGGAATCTATATTATGATTGGGAGATCTATCCGCAGATACAATTCTTTGTATCTCGTGCCATGACGGTCTTGGTATTTCGACTGGGAACATACGATGGTGCTCTCTCTCTCTCTCTCTCTCTCTCTCTCTCTCTCTCTCTCTCTCTCTCTCTCTCTCTCTCTCTCTCTCTCTCTCTCTCTCTCTACACTGTCCTCGTTTGCAATCTATGTATAATTTTGCAAATCTTGTAAGCTCACATTTTATCCAATCGGTCTGATAGTTCGATTCCTCCAGCGACTTCAACTTCACGAAGAATTCAATGTAAATAGACTGGCATTCGATTGATTTTTGGAGAAAACTGGAACGCGAGGTACATCAGTGTCGACGACTATACAAGTCAATCGAAACAAGCGGATGTAAGAACTGAAATATCAGGGTTCCAATTCAGCCAAAAATATTCATACCATGAAGCATGACTTTTCATACGCATTAATTAAATTCCATCTGATCCTCGTGGAGAATCAGATATGAACGGAAATGGTTTTAGTCTTACTGAGCGAGTGATATAAACTCTACACTGAATCGTAACGAATAAAACCTTTTTATAAAATCAGATAATTTATAATCTGCACAAGTATATTGATGAAATACGGTTTTAAGGCTTTTATCGAATTCGCAATTTTTAGACATTTACCAAGTATTTTAAAAAATCGTCACTTCTATTCAGATTTTTAACTCAAACGATTCGTCCGTGAGAGCGATTCAGAAACGCTATGACGTCATAAAATCGACTGTATTCGCGTATATAAAAGTGCGCCAGGGCTTCTCTTTCAGTAGTTGGCGTCGAGCCGTCACTTCGTCTCTTGAAATACTATGGATTTCTATAATACGATTACATTAACTACGAATGTATCTATTGACCCAAATTGATAAGCTCGATCCTTACGGTAACGTATATAAGCTCAGCTTAAATAAATTCATTTCAAAGTTCAACCTCGATGCCATACGCCATACATATTTCAGAATTTTTACAACTTTAAACATACATGACATCACGAATCGCACATAATCTTGAACGGAAGCTCTATCAAAATATCTGTCGATAAAAACTGCATTTACTTATTCGCTGCAGTAACTCTGTAATCTCAGAGAATTTTTATGGACCTCTACTTCTCCATGCATTATCCGTTATCGATGAAAAATTCAAAATCGTGTTTCACGATCAAATTCACGACGCGATTTTTTTCAAAATTTTTCATAACCATAAATTACATTCGAGCTGTGTAAAAAAGATGGATTTCCCTGATTTCCAATTAAAAAAAACGAATATAAATTTGCTTGTTTTTTTTTGTTCGTTGTTGCTGTGCGAAGTTTTCTTTTTTATTTACATGTTAACAATAATATTGGACCCATATGCTCATAAGATTTCTTGTCATTTATTTGAGTTGTTTGAAATAATCAATGACTGATTCAGGGAAGTAGCCTCGTCTCATGAAACCTCTCAACGTGATTATACTACTCCATCGCCTGAAATTTCCCTGTCATTCTCCATAATTATATAAACACATTAAAAAAGATAAGAGGTGTTTTCATGCCGATTCCATCTACGCAACAGTTCAACACCGTTAATATTGCGCTCGATTCCTCAAATGCAATATCACACTAGAACCAGCATAAAATTTGAATAAAGCAGTTTGAATATTATAGTCGTGAAAAATAAACGATTTAACGGCATGATGAGCAACGATTACGGGCATGATGAAAACAATTAAAATTCTCGAATAGAATTGTTTGATTATTTCTACAGTTCAATCAATCATAACTAAATTAACGATCAAATAGGATTACTGCACTTTATATATGAAGGAGCTCTGACCATATGAGTTCGACCAAGGACACGAAGCACTGGAAACGAAATTAATCAGGGCACCCCTCAAGAAAGAGTTGAAAAATATAAGGACAATTAACTGTCGAACAGATGGAAACTAGTCGTAAAAATGGTAAGTGCTCACACGAGCGATTTCTGAGAACGTTGGCACTCAATGCAGATGCTATAACAAAACTGTGTTTCCTCCATCGCGCTCTCCACTTGAACTCTCGCGCCCCCTCTTCTGCTCCTTATCCACGCGATATTCCTACATCTCTCTGGATATCATGCATGACATACAGGGTGTCCGATGGTGGATGACCAAAGGCGAAATCCTGAATTCAGGGCCAAACTAAAGTCGAAAGGTTTGGTGGCATTTTTTCATTAAATTCTTCCTGGTGGTTATTGTTAGAAATGAGTGATTCGTGGGAGACGACGAATCGTTCTAACAACTGCCTTTGCTATTTTGACCATATTTGGTGGAACACCCTGTAGATGTACATTTATATGTTTAGCAAGCATGTCGGCCCCAACCATCGTTGCATCTTACACTTTCAACTTCTCTTCGTGCACTTTACGCATACTTGTGTCGAATATATATATCTCTGACTAACGCTCTTACGATGTTACAAATCGAACTGGAAATTCGCCAAGCCACTTCGTCCTTTGTCATTCGTTACTGTCACAATCGCGGTGAATATAATTTGTACTGTTTCTCACTACCTTCGTACTATTGTCTTACGCTTAGCCAAATCGCGTCTTCCATCTTTATTATAAAATAAAAAGGATTAAAAAAACCGGCTGTGAATCGATGGAATCGGAAGCGTGGACTTTCGAACCCGAAGCTTCTTCCCATACCGTCTGTTACTGCACAATTTTTATTGGAAATTTCGACTTCGTTTTTATAGTGTTTTTATTCAAATTCACCACAGTTTTTTTTTATTATTTAAATTACCATTCTATTTGTCAGATAGTTCGAAAGTTATAAAGCTGGATCCAATGGAAGAACAAATACCGAAGTCTCGTTGTAATACTTTTTTTTGCCGAGGCCTTTTCAGAACTTTTAAATGAAAAACGCCGAGGAAAAATATCCATCCAATCCCGTTTCATTATAATTATGCATGTGGGGCTACGTAGGATCTCTGAGTTGGTCAGATTTTCTCCACTGTTCGCTAAAAATATAATACAAAAGCGAACAAACTCAGTCCGAGTACGTTCCGAATGCGGAATGGCCCTGGAAAAATTTTTTGAATATGGATATCTCATGCTTTGTCCTTTGCATATTACAACACCGCTGTGGAACGAATGAAACGCCGAACCCCAACCGGATACAGAAAAATTCGTTCAGAAGTTTGAGCTTCCGTGAATCCCCCCATGTATGTGCGAGGACACAATCACGAGCTTCATGGAACAGCTGGCAGCCTTGGCTGACACCACACACCCGATCAAGAACATTTCGATATTAATAAATTCGAACGAAAATGAATATTCCTACGGTAATTAAGCGTAGCATATGCATACGAAGGAAAATGAAAAAAAAAAGAACACGAAAAAACATCTCTTCCGTAACTTTTTCCTGTGCGTTACCAATTCACTAGCTGACTAAGCCGAATGGATCAACCGTGAACGTAAATTTCGAAGCATAGTGAAAAGTTAAAAAATTTCCATGAATTGAAAAATGTATAAAAAGTAAACGAAAATTGTCGGAAGAATATGAGGCCTATCGAATGTTAATAAGTACGTATTTGTGTTGTTCAAAAAATGGTCGGGAACATGAAGAATACTCGACGAAAAAGGATTCCATTATAAAAAGTTGCTTTTATAGGAAATATCCCAGGATGGTCGAATCCATTAAAACCCAGCAGGATCCACAGAGGAACAATTTTCGAAGCGCAAGAGCACTGGGCCGACGGGACGCTTAATTAAGGCTCGAACTTTGTCGAATGCGAAGAGAAAAGGCAGCGAAGAAAAGAAGAAAAAGAAAATGAAGAAGAAGAGGTGAACGAGAATGGAAAAGCTGGAAGCATCACGTTTCGCATTAAGGGGGATATGACACGGAGCGAGCGGGTTTCATCCTAAGGAACACGAAGATAGCGCTTCACACCGCAGAAAGCAGATAAAGTAAAACGAGACGAGACGGGACACAGATGTGGAATTAAGACGGGAAATATTCCAGCCACTCGGTATTCCTAGTATTTCTCTTCACGTAGTTTCGCATCGAGGGGAAAAACTGGTAGAAAGATAGCGAGAAGACAGCGAAGGGATGGGAAAAGTGCAAGGAAAGAAGCCGGCAAGGTTGATACGAAAATAAAATGAAACTCGATTCTCCCAAATGAAGCATGACGTTTGCATTTAAAGACGAAGAAAGAAGATTGAAGTTAATTGAAAGGTGGACGGAACAAAGAAACTAAAATATCCGGGTCAACGTCAAATTAGATTCTACCGGAAAATCAATTTATGTGCTGAACGTAAATATATTACATTTAGAGGAAATCGAATGTATTCGATGGAAGGAAACTTCGATCGAATCGTTTCGAATGTTCTGTGATTAAATTACATGTGTACATTGGCTAAATCATCAAGCATTGAATAGCTTCACGTAATAGCTCCATTTCAAGAATTTACAAATTTTCAACTACCATTTGTTCATACGAAAAAATAAGTTTATCTTTCAATTTTACGTTATGATCGCAAGGTGAATGTAATTGGAATATTATCTCAGTAAGGTAAACCAAAAAAAAATTCATGTAACTTTCAGAGGACATAGAAAAGGCTAAAAGCCTGAAGAGTTTTGGCTTCACCCTCGACCGAAAGAATCGAAATGTACGAAGGTCCAGGCAAAGTGTACGTTACCTCCAGGGCGAAATTCCTGCCGAGTCTTTTGTCCCTACCAGTGTAGCTCGAGGTGCGTGGCCTGGCTTAACACCATTAACCCAACAATACGTTCGAAGAGAAAAAAAAAAGTCACGGAAGTCCGAGCAATCAACCTGAAAGGATACCCGAAGTTTTTCTGTACAAATGTCCACAAGTTTGCAAGGCTTAAAAGACAGCCAAAGCCATAAGGGGTGATTTCTATCAGAGGCACGCATCGGTGATTCCGTATCAGCCGCAGGCAATAGCAAAGTTTTACCCTACCGTGGAACAATCAAGATCAGACAATTACTACGGGAGTTACACTTTTCGGTCAACATTAATTCGGATATATTGCCTGGACTTGAGGGGAGCAGTTCAGAGTTTACTACCACCGTAGTTACGACCTTTCCAGAATAAATACATTTGACAAATTCAATTAATCAATTGGTTTGAATACGACATTGATTACGATTTCGATATTTAATTCTGTTTTTATACATTGTGAGTCTTCAGATAATTCTATTGATTTCTTTTTTGTAACATCATCGAATCGATATCTCATCGACGAAAGTACTCTTGTGCACAAAGCCGTGTGCAAAGAATGCTTTGAACGAAACCACACCGCTTTATCCACTTGTTTGTCAAAATGAAAACTTCTGATATTGATTACAAACAAACCTCGACCAGTATATTTTGTTTGATTTTTTGTATTTGCATGTTAAAATCATTTATAAAATATGAAAATAATAAACTCACCATACGCTCCTGCAGATTTTCTACTCGGCAGTGTAAATGTACGTCAGCACCCAGTTGGACAGTAACGTTGCTATCGGGATCTTCGAAGAAGGGCAGAGGCTCCGGAGTCGCACCATTCTCCGTTGAAACATTTTCCTCCTGATACGTCTGATACAACCGTGCAACAAAACAAAAACTTTATGCAATATCTCCATAGAGCAAAAGAATATTAAACAGCCTGTAAGACAGTGCAGGGTAGACTGACTTTTCCACTTGAATTAAGACAAGAGGTTATACTAATATAAGAATCAGAAAAAACTCACTTCGGTAAAGGGTGAGCTGAGTTCATGCCATAACGACTTGGGCAGATCTTCGAGGCCAGAGAACGGCTTGCCACCTGTAAAAGAAAGATTATCTTGTTACAAAATAGCACTGACTCTATGTCTATAGTTACTCCAACCTTTCTGTGTTTTTTCATTAATCAAAAAGCTACGAGATTACTGAACAACGATCAAGAGACTTGGTTAACAGTGACACAGTCCAATGATCCTTTTATCAGGAAATCCCCTTAATATCAAGTGTACCAGAAATTGCACGTTCAGTAAAACAACAACCGTTTTGAAAGGTAATATCGAATCAAAGGAATTCACCGATTGTATCGCAGGAACTTTAAGTACCCTAAGGATTGGCTTGATTTCTTTGATGACATCAAATTTGAATATAACTAATAGTACGATTTCTTGCCACCGGTGATAGTTTGATGTCTCAAAATTGCAATAGTTACAGAACTATCGAGCATTAACATCGTCTCAGCCTGGCTCTCGAGCTTCATCGAACACTGCTGCATTGGACAGCTTCAATAATATCGTGGTTAGAAATTATTCCACCATTATATAGCACAGCAGTATTCACCAAAGGCGATAACCCTTTCGCCAGGATGAAGATCCTGTAACGGAACATATAGCTATGCAGTTATTATGAACAAGCCACGGTGTATAGGTGTGACTTTTGGTCCACAGCTATAAAGGTGTGCTCGACGGTGTATCGGCAAGTGAGTATATAACCCAACGCTGCAGAGAAAGTAGCTGGGAGAGTTTCGGTGAAATAGCTCCATGAAAGACATTGCTACACATGGAAAAGCAAACTTTCTCACAAGCATAGCCCGTGAAACTCCAAGAGTCTCTAGACTGTTCACTCGACGGTGTGCCACCCGCTCTTATCAGACCAGGGCACACCCGCCAGTCCCTATACACACTCTGCTAGAGCTTCTCTTCACCAACCAAACTCGTCGACGCGCTGGAAATATGAGTGCATACTCCTGCGGAACAAGTCGAAATATATACAGGGTGCCTCATCATGAATACCGTAAACAATTTGCTGCTGATTTATTCCGATTATAATAGCCAAAAACCGTTTTCGATGAGTCATCCATTATCGAAATCGGACGATTCAGAGTTGCTAATTATAACGGGGCTTATCGATAATAATAACTAAATATATTTTGGCGAACATTCTACTAGCAGCTCACTTCGTCTATTGACATGCAGCATCGCTCAAATCTTCAAAATTCAAAGACTCGTGTATGGATGGCTTCGAATAAGCAAAAAACTTCGGTGGAATAATATAAAACGTGACTAGGTGTGTTGGAAATGAATGTCAGCATAGAAATATCTGTTCAGAAGGTTGTCAAATTAATGGATTCAAAAAATGACAGTAACAAAATTAATGGAAGGGCTATAGAATTTCAGGTGTCTTGTGTGCTTTCTAAAATGAGAATTTCAAAGTCCTTCTGATGGAAATGTCTGCAAAAAGTGTGCTTCATTGGTGTGATGACAGTGAGACGTACAAAAAATGCTTATAACGAGAATAAAAATGAAAAAGGAAGAATGAAAAAGTATCAATTTTTTTTGGACTAACCGTATTCGAACAATGAGACCTGAGGGGTTTTTCGGTGCCAGAATAATACATGGATCAGCGATTTTCCCAATCATATAGCAGCCTTGTTTCTCGTTCGATAGCAGAAATTCTCGTCGTATAGAACTCTTTGGAGTGCAAGCGAGAAGGGAGGAGGGCGGGAAACGAGAACTCGTGTCATTGGCGGGATTTTCGCTCGAGCGCGATTATGATTCATATCCCTGGGGTTCGTTTGTTCCACAAATAAGGACGAATTTACCGGGTGGGTGTCGAGGCGAAGGTATTTTCGTTCGAGCGCAGTATGAGTTACGGGCGTGAAGAAGTGGGAAATCGCGAGGGGAAAGCTATTTCGATTGCTGGCCAATATAACACTCGCGAACTCGGTGCTACGAACTGCAAACTGTCCTCTCAGCGTTTTGTCATTCGTTCACGTTTTACCGCGGGCGGCCTCGTATTCGAGTAGATCGAATTCGATTTTTTTCTTTCTTTTTAACAATTGTACTGGATAAAATGGTGACCTGGTGACAAGCAAGAGACAATGTTCTTTTTGGCAATTCGGATGAATTTTCAAAGTGAAAAATGATCGATAGACCAAAGTTGCTGAATTCATATCTCATTTAAATGGCTCTTCAATCTCACTGACAATGAGTCAACCCACTACAGAGTATTACAATCATGATGACTGTACGCTAATGAATAGTTGCAGGCGTGTTTATAGAGAAAATTCTCTAAACAGTCGGTAATGCAGTGTAACGGATACTAAACGTTTAGATTGTATTTATACTAAAAGCGTACTGCGAATGAACCGAGGCACCTAATATTGTGCCAGAAAATAGCAGACCCCTAGGATTGAACACATTTTGACAAGATTGAATACGTGCGGAATATGATGGATTATTGAAAATGAGTTGATGCATAAGAGGAAAAAGAGCATTTTTCGCCTCGACCTTGGAGTAGCATACTTGAGCCACGAAGCTGGCCTTGCCATTGAAGTTTTTTTTCTGCAGACATTCAGGAAACTCTTTACCGATTGGTGAAAATTGAGAGAGAGAATTTCAACACGTTTGAAATGTCTAATGCCAGAGATGTTTAACCTCAACGTAATACCAGTTTGTAAATAGGATTGTCAAAAAGTCTTGATTAATCGAAAAGATGACGTTGTAGAGAAAAATGAAAGGGACATTTATACCTCTCCAATGAAGTTAGCTCGCCTCTTTTGAAATAGCTCACAGCTGTAAACTCCGGTGAAATAATTGAGAGCATCACGAGCGTCGCGAAGCAGCACGTTTAAATTTCAAGAGGGTGGGGGCCCGGTTCATACCAGACAAAACGACTCAGCCCTCGTGGTGCATATGGAGATGATGAGAAACCTCCGGACTATAAGTATACACGTAGTATCGTTGACGTTGGAACTTTCTCATGAGTATACGAGAATTCACGCACACATGTTCAACACAATGCGCGCGCATACCTAAACATGAACGCAGGAAAACTTGGTATACATAAGGATTCAGGCATGCGCGGAAAGCTCGCTTCACCCCAGTCATAATAACCGATGGTGATGGTTGGAAGGTTGAAGGTATATGTGCCGAAGGTGCAGGTTTCCCTGTCTCTATGTACAAAGCTCGGTACTCGGTACCGCCTCGGTGCTAACAGTTGCCACTTCATCAAAGTACATACAGCAGTTTAGAAAGCAGCGATGTAGAAACACATTTATGCCCGTGGCAGGAACTGTGCTTGCACTTTCATACATATATATTGTTCCTACATGTGGCCTTTCAAGACTCTGAGAAGCCACTGCAAACATACAATCACAATACACACGTGTTCACAGACACGCACACACATCCAACGAAAACAATCCTTGTGGACGGGGTACTATGAAAGCGTCTCTTGGACCGTCCGTCCTTTGCCTATTCAACTGTTTCTATTGTACATAGAAGCTGCATATTAGGCATACAAGGCACTGATTGTTACATGACATGGTTATTACTAAATATTCCTGGCTGACATTAAACTAAAGAAAATCCATGTTGACCTTGGAACAATTCATGATTTAGGTTTCAATTTCTTTTTGTATATTTGGTGAAAGCAAAATGTATAAAAAACGAGGGAAGCTAATCATTTTGGATAGAACTATTGCTGATTGGCGGGCTAAAAAAATAACAGATGTTGAACAATCAAGGCATTACACATCACGTAGAAAACTGGATGAATTCTATTTTATTTCTTCTGATTGAAATACTTGGAAAAATATTATTAATGTCATAACATAAGTTTGAAATAGTTTTTTTCATATCACGAGTCGTTTGCAGGGCAAATTTCTTCAAACGATGACCAAGCCATTGGATCAAATTATATACCAGAAATGGTAACGATTAATAAGCAACGAAAGGTAGCGTTATAAAACACAGATAACTGGAAAGCTGAGTCATCAAACTCAAATATATATATATATATGAGATTCGAGCAAACAAAAAGCAATTTTGATATCTCGGAAATTAGAAGTATGATCCACAGGATACCCAGAGGGGAAGGACGCACGAACTCGTATAATAGCAACGTCGAGAAACCTACTTTTTTCTATTAGTTTTTCGATAATGCGGATGTGGAGTGGTATTCGTTCTTCCTATATGATTCACTGGGATGCCCTCCACTCTCAAGGGACAAAAAAAGGTCAGACGTTTATGCCACCCAATGTTCAGACCGGAAGTTCCCTCGAGTGCAAAAGAAAGAAAAAAAAACATTTTTTTCCAGTGTGGAAAATTAATCGAAGCGTAATCTTGCAGGTGACTGAAGAATCCTGAAGAAAATGGGAAATATCCACGGTAATATATATCCTCGAAATGATTATCTTCGACTAATCGTATCTTTGCCGGCATGGTCGTCCCGGTCGACGACAGTATAATCCGAGGTAAAATTTGTCAGTCCTTTCCGTTCATGGAATTTCTGCTCCGAGATAATACAGATGGTGTGTTCATGTGTACGAGTGAGCACGTCTCAAGGATGGAGGACCAATTTCGCAGCAGTAGAAACTCCCTTCGCTCTTTCCACCTTCTACGGACTTGGCGAAGTGGAGACTGAAGGAGCCCATGGAGGTGACAGTGCACGGATGGATGTGTGCAAAAGAACGGAAGAAAAAGACTGCCGGTACTCTTGGGTTACGGAGATGGAGAACGAAGTTGAGCGAAGATAGAAGAAAAGAGCACAAGGCCAGCTCTCTTGGCAAGGTAAAATTCAGACGGAGAAAGATTAAACGCAGACGAGCTTGAGGATATACATGAAGAGAGGCGAAATCACCCAAAAGCTCGAGGGAAAAGGTTGAAGGTGGATCTAGCCAATGGGGAAATGGAAAAAAAAAGGAAAATGATGTACAGTGGGAACTCTATTAGAGTAAGCATTCCGAAAGCCACTGAAGGACATCAAAGAAATATCATTCTCAACAATATATCCATATGATAATATCCCAAATAAAAGTGATAGAACGAATTGAGATTTGAGTGAATTTTTTGCGGTTCCAAGGAGTGATACAGTCCCATCCATTAAAAAAAAGAACAATATTCGAAAATAAATCGAATGAACTGACAATTTTTTCACTCTATTCCTGGTTCATGTTACAAAATGAGTACGTTCCATCGAAGTTTTCAGAGTCAAGAGAAAAGAAGAGCAGCACGGCTCAAACTTTAATATCGTTCGCTAGGAGTAAAGAAACGTATGCCCCGTTTTTCCTGGCGTCCTGTAATAAACCTGGAGAAGTACCGTCGACTTAATATCTTCTCTTCACTTTCTTCTATCTTTTTTTTCCCGCATATATAGTCACGGTATTCGATACTTCCGATACTTCACTTCAGGATCATGGAAAAAAAATGATTTGTTCCTACATTTATGCTCCTTCACTTTTTCATGAATATTGCACAAACGTCGTACGTAATGGTTGCATAAATCAATGATTTATATTCTCAAAAGTTGTACAAAAGATTTAAATCCGAGAACTTTTGTATACCTATTTTAAGTTGATTCTTAGTAATCTGTATTAAAATTCAATGTGAAATCCGCACGCGATGGTAATTTGTAAATTTTGAAAAACGTGATTGGAACTCATTACTGCCATTATTTTCGACCGATTGATTCAAAGTTAACTTTTCAGAATAAACTTCAATCTTTTCAATTTCTCCGAGTTTCATTTCAAGCAATTGCCATTGTCTCTTATCCGATCAGAATTCTATTAGCAGGAAATGAAAAATTCTGAAAAAAAAAATCTTCATCAGACTCGCCCCTGACTGATTACAATGAATACAGTTTTGCTTCAAGAGACAGGGGTCTTGCAGCATTAATTAAACGACCTTTCCGAAACGACGCTTTATCGCTAAGCAAAATTGAAAGGAAAAAATGATTTTTCGTCAAACTCACTGGTGCATGATCTCATCAAACATCATACATGCTATATCTTACCCGGTATGTTGGCATTAACGTTCGGCTGGAGAAGATTAACGACTACCGCGGCCAGTAAGGCCGGTATGGTTATCAGCTTCATAGCCTAGTCCTCAACTCATCCTCGTCGTCAAAATGTTCATAGATTCCTTTTGACTCTCGGATTCTGTAACAAAACGACAAAAATAAAAGCATTTTATGAACGATTCTTCAAATCATTTTCTACAATTTTGTTTTCACCCAAAATTCATGTGAATAAAAAGTATAAACCAGGTATTTGAAGCACATTTTATTTTCAAAAAATATTCGAACATACTCATTCAGAGAATGAACAATAGATCAGGGATATTGTGCACGCATGGAAGTTTGGCCTGAACTCGGACTGAATTACAACAATTGCCACTTCGTAAGCACAATGTCAATGAAGATCCATTGGTTTATTCACGGTGTAACACAATACGCGATATAGATATCATCAAACACCATCCTGCCTCTTGTTTCTCTAAATATGGTTGATAACGATATCCTTCGAGTCAAAGTTCTGATACCCGAATCATGATTCCTAGACTCCAACAGTAACAGAGATATTAATTACTGAAATGTACTCGGATAGCTCTTCCAGTAAACCCGTCAGCTACGTTGTATTTCCCTTCTCATCAAGTATCATTGACATCTTGGTACCATAAAATGATATTGCAGCCGATTGCAACGAACCACAATTTAACTTGCGATCTCAATTGAAACGCAACACAGGCACGAACAAAATTATCATTTCAAATATGAATCAAAAAACAAGAATTCCTTTTTTTCCTAATTTTAATAACGGCGCTTCCTAACAGTAGAAATTCAATATTACCCCGTATCCGACGACACAACGCCAGCTACAACCCTGCAGCCACTTATCGACAGTTGATCAAACAATCTATCGCATCAGTAGGATCCACGATTCGAGAGTGCTGACACAATTTTCAATTTTTCCAACCCGTTAATGGTGTTATTTGATGTGGTGTTGACTTTTTCGGTGATTTGGAGACAGTGTCAGTCAAACATTTATCAGCGGATCTGCAGAGATCGTACGCATTGCGGACGGTATGTATTTTCAACTGCGTCACACACGTGGATAATAAACTCGAAGCTACGTTCAATTACCTATGTACTACGTTGTGTAAATGCGTACTCTATAAATATACGTTGATATATAAATGTATATTCGGGTATATGGATCTGTATGTACCGCGGTGCTCGTTGACCTGCACGGACGGGGGATTCTCTTCGTGCGCTGAATCACCGATATCATTGGGCTTGACATTCGCAATAGGAAACTCCACGCTATGGCGTTCCTCTTGCTTCGTTCTGATAGGCTATGGCAACGGTGACAAATCAGTCGTTGTTGGCATCTTCGTCGAGCCAAAGTCAAACAGAAGTACGTTAGCTCTCCAGCATTATGGTTGATTCGATTTAATAGTTTGGAGAGAAACGTAGAAGAGCGATGAAAGAAGAGGGATGAAACGGTAAAAAAGTTGCTACTTGGTTGGGTATTTCGTTTTATTTTTACCTGTGTTTCTGTACATCGCTTCTTCTCAAGTTAGAGGATGGATGTTCGGTCGATTGGTCGGCGTGTGGTTCATCGACGCAGTCACCGACTGCACTTCTTATCTTGTACTCTAACGAACCCTCCGCTTTTTCTTTCTTTCCAAACAAAGAAAAAAAAACCTTAGAAAATTTCTTTCTATCCTCACACATTCTCGGGTCGTTTGCGACGCTTTTTCGTGGATCACTGTGGAGAGCTCAATCGACCACGCACAGAATATCAATCGCGGAAATAAATTACACTGGCCAATTAAGGATTATCCCGCGATAATACCAACGACGATGGCAGCGTGGCACGGAATCGAGTCGACAGAATGATCAAGCTTGAACTCGAAATGCTTGGAAGTCTATGTAAATACATTCATCCTTCGCTCACATATTGAAAATCGTCTGAAATTAGCGAAACCTGGAAATTACAATGCTCCCCAGGGAATTTCGAGTCTCCGTCGATTGATAGAAAATTCGAGCAGCCCTGCGAAAATCTATTCATGCCAACCGAAATTTAGTTGCTGGCATAACACCATTGAGGGTCGCAGCAGATTCTTTAGACATAGACTGGAAGTCTGTAACGAATAATCCGGATTTGGAACGGTGCTGTTGGAACGGAAATAATTAAGGCTTCTCAGAGTGATTCAAACTGTACTGAAGCAATTATTTGTTCCGTAATTACAATGAAGTTGCAGTTGGAAATCAAGAGATATCCAATCCAACGAATACCGCTTTAGATAAAAATTTAAAAAAAAACGTTTCTTTATCACGCTCACGCATTTTTTTCACTCAGAAAAATTCAACTCATACGTCTGTATGAAAAAGCAAAATTACTTGACTGGGTCACCAATCAAGCATCACTTCACCGTCTATGTCAACAGCTAGACGACCTACTCGGATGCTTTGAAAATGGACCTTTGCATCCATGTCCCATATCACGCTTCGAACGTGCTGTACCAACCAACCAATGTCATTTTTGTTGTCGATTTTGCCGCGCTTTATACGTATACTGTGTATAACAGCGTTATACACCTATTAGGCGAATGCGAGAGCAACGAACGAGTGAGATGAAAGCAGGAGAAAGGGCACCAGAAATGGAGAACCATACCCTTTGACGACTCGCACTTGAATCTGATGGTTTCCAGTGCCACGTATGTCACATTTCAAAAGTGATTGGAATACACCCTCCGTTCGGTGGCGGAGACTCACAGGGGACAAGATCGATTTACCTAACGGGGACAAGCGATGTATACACCCCCCTCCCCCCTCCCTCCCCTCCTGTTTGCTTTTTCATCACCAGATGAACCTGTAAACTTAGCGGCGGGAGAGTATAATTCAAAGGCTTGAATACGAGAACGTGTGTACAGCGAAAATATCGATCACTGTAAACGAAATTTTGTTGAAATATAAAAATATTTTGTCGAATACATGCAACAAAATATTTTTAATTCTGATTTTGGGGATCGAACTACTGGACCAGTCATCGCCCCAAAAAGAGAACGAACCCAATCTGCAGAGATCAAAGAAATTTTATTGTTACATCAACTGTTGTTGACTTCGTCATTTCAGGCTCTTGAGATGTGCTCACGTTCTGGAAACATGAATTCTATATCATGACTTTAGATATATTTGGAAATTAACAACAATGATTATTCTATTATACATAGAGCAGTTTCTAACAAAAATCACATCTGTGTTGAGCAATAACTGTACAGATGGATTCTACGAATGGTAACTCTTTCGGTTGTAACCCGAGAACTGGTGGATCAGAAAATATCATAAAACCGTAGCACTCTGAACGATCGGAGTCAGGATTGAATTTAAGAGAACAAAAAATTAATGTATCAGACGGGACAAACTAAAAATTTGGTGAATTTCGATAAATATTCAGAAAAAAAAAAACAAAATGAACGAGATAGCTGGCAGAACGTCGGCGGCAGCAGGCTCGTAAACGTGTCGGGAACAGTCGCGGTGCTTGCGGCCTGTAAAATATCCCATTCCCATTTACCATCAGATTTTTTTTATTTTTTGTTTTTCAAACTTTACAATGTGGTTATGCATCCCATTTATTTTGTATTTTTATGTCTTCATAGCACTGTGCCCAACTCTCAATTACACTTAATGTCAAACAAATATAGTGGATTTGACGCGGTGATAAAGAAATCTCGAAGAAATATTGATTATCGTGTGGAAAGTATATTTGTTGCGGTCCCACTTCATTTTATCGTTTTTTTGAAATTCAAACGATTTTCAATCATCGAATTTTTTGTAGTTTTCTTCTTGAACGATGATTTCATCACAATAAGCTTCAGGTCATTACAATTTTTCGTCAACATAAATGTTTAAATAGAATTTTTATTTCAACGTTCTCTAAAGTGAATTAGAAAATTCGCCAAGAGTTGAAATGTGGCCAAAAAACGTTTTTACTTGACACGAAAAGCCCCATATACATCAAACAGAATGGGAAAAAGCAGGATCGTAGATAAGCAGTATACGGGCCAGTAGATGAGGTACGTTATTGTTCAGACACACGCCTGACCCGACTGGGAATAGTTATTTTCAAAGAAAATACGAGACCCGGTCCTCGGGTAACGTTGCGTGCCAAGCCTTATAAAAATAGTGAAATCGACGTGGAAACGTGGATCCAGGAAGAAGTATATCTCCCAAACAATATTTCAGACTGTATTCGAGAATGGCTTCGATTTACCTACCACTCCCTGACAAGTTATATATATCCTTCTGCATAATTATACTAAAAAACTTCGTTTCCATTTATATCTACCAAAAAACCATTTCAATCCTTTCTATTTTACTACAATTTTTATAGTTATGCGATATCATTACATAAAAGTATAGCATACGGGTGTAAAAGTGTCGAAAAAAGTTCGCGTACTAAAAAAAAAAAGCCGGAGAGTGTAATAAAAACTCGAATTATTGCAAACAAACAAAAAACGATATCTGCATTTGGTTTTTCGTCGAACGAAACAGTCTCATCATCTGGATAAAAAAATTAATTTTCTTGAAATACCGAAAAACAAATAAATAAAACATCGAAACCACTAAATATCTCAAGGACAAGTGTATCAGTTCAACGATCAAGTCAAACTTTCTGTTATGTGGAAATATCACAAGCCAAAATACAACCGACCACACTGCATATACGAAACACCCTACAAAATAGTATTCAAGTTCTGACCAAAGCATCCCACTTATTCTTCATGTATGTACTACATGCATTGAATACCCGTGAGCCAAGAATCTTGTGATAGCCAAGCGAGTCATAGAATGAGTGTGTGGTCAGTAAAGTGGTTTAACGCTGTACGAGAGACTGAACGAATTTTGAAGAGTGAAGAGGGAAAGGAAGGTAGGACACAACGACGAGACAGAAATGGGAATCAAGCGAGTCTCGCTTTTCCGGCTTTAATTCCGTTAAGTCACTCAATACGTACACGAAGCGTGACTAGTAGGGAACAATGCGGCATCTCGCTTTATCTCGTTTCCTGGCAGTGAGGTGGACAGAGGGTAGTTTGTTGTAGGTAGCCAAAGCTCGTTCCCGGGTCGCTCCTCCTACAACTGTATTCGTTCGATTTTTGGGGCCTGGTTCTACCGAAACCCCTTAACCTTCCAGCAGCCAGCGACCACTACGGCGGCCATCCCTGTCGCAAGAGCTTCGCTTTTATTTACGCGAGTTCCCAGTCCGGTGGTCGCGTACTGCCGGACCACTTAGCCCCAGCGGCTACTGACCTTCTATTCCTCTACCTCTTCTTCTTTCGCCTGGGGCTCTCCGGTCTCGTTCCTACCATAGATAGAGAAAGAAAGAAAAAAAAACGAAAGAACCGCACTCCAGCATACACCAAATTCCTTTCCCCTGATTTTCGTTCAATGAACACGAGCGGAAGTTCCTGACCTCACCACATCCTGACACATGTTCTCCTGCTTCTTTCCAAAAACTGCGTGGTCAATTCAGCGCAAATAGTTACGACCCTGTTGAACTCCTGGTGACAGGAAATACCAACACGTTGCAGCTAAAGAGGAAATGAAAAGGGTCCCCTACTGACGAACTCTTGTTCTGACAACTTTGCTACCTCCAAACAATCTTTCTCAATGTTCTCCGTTCTCCGATATTTACACCGCAAGCGATGCGTTTCATATCACCAAAGAGCAAATCTAACAAGAACTCATAGTATTACTGTTGGTTTAACAGTTTCGATGTATCTAGGGTTTTCGATGAGTTGATCAAATGTTCGGCTCAGTGTGCCATGACAGTGTAACTACGAGACTTCAATCCCAAAAACCTCTCGATTCAAAATATATTATCACCGTTACTGATTCAACAGATCATGCATTCGTGGAACATCTAGTTTCTGACATTTGAATAAAAGATCATCGACCCTAACGTAGTCCCGATGAAGTTTGAACTTACGTCATAGAATTAAAAGACCGTAACGAACAAAATATTACTAACAATGGTCCGGTATTTAGGATTCTATATGAATGGTGTTACGGCTTTGATGTTCCTCGGTGCAATTGGTCGCACTGCAACTATATGCTGCCCGGGGAATACGCTTTAATTAGTCCCCCGTAAACTGACGAGACCATTCTCTCATCCTTCTTTCTTTCTCTCTCTCTCTCTCCTCCCATGTTCCAGAGTACTTGGTATATATAGTATTTGTGTGTCGAAAACGTCAGCCGGAAAAGCTGCGCTCGGTTGTATTGCAGCGTAGTAGCGATGGACGATAATTGCTGGGCTCGTGTCGCGTTCCGCCAGCGGAACAATGAAATAAAACCGTGTTAGATATAGTATACAAGTAGAAGTGACAGCGGAGCATACGGAAGTACGATGGACATGCTGGAACCTGGAAACAGGGAAGCATCACAATTTGTTGCTATAGATTTTCGTTGTGGCTCGTCGATTTTACGTAAGCGATCAGTTGGACAAAACCCGCCTTGAAAATCGGTGCCTGCGAGTCGATTTCTCCACGTTTATTATTGACGTATGGTAAATCGAAGCCAGTTCCATTGGGTTCTGATCTCTGTTTTCAGAAATTCCATGCATCAGTGAATGCTAATGAAAGCAAACTCGTACTTGTAATCAGGAATTCAATCCAGGAGAATTTATAACAAAGAGAATGATACCGAATGCCGCTTTAGCAAGACAACCGAAACCTTGAACATGTAGACACAGTGTTCAGAAACGTTCTACTTACGTATATATCGTCAAACGATTACATCACTGGAGATGTCTGTGACAATGCCGAGACAAAAGGTGAATGTCTGAGATCAACGTAGAATTTCCTCGGTAGCACTGAATTGTCTTCGAAATCATTGTAAATCAATAACTCGAAGAACTTCTGTTTAATTAGTTTTCTAGAAGATAGAAAAGTGAACGAATTATATATCTTGCTCAACATTTACAATAGAGGATTCAACGTTCCAATATGCATTATATATTCACTGTCAATGTTCATACTAAAAATCATTACTCGAATACTAAATTCAAGTAATATTGGACAGATCCGTAGAACTCTGACTCGAGTGTCTCCAATTTTTCTACAAACTGCTTTTCATAAAGTGAAAGAAACCTCCCAGCTATAAACAAAAGTGAATTGTTGACGAATTCGAAGTAGCAGCAACGCGAATACGGTTCGGTCAAATAGTTGTGATTGGGAAACAGAGCAACCGAAACAATTTGGTAGGTGGAGCTTGGTGTTTATGTGACGTGTCGAATCGATCGAGCTTTCGTACAACCATAAAGCTTAATGGCGTAGATAGCAGACAGTGTACACATGGTGGATTTCGAAGCATCGAAGTTCTCGGGGATTTTCAGATCTTCGCAGATGACAAAACTGTGTACAAGTATGTATATATGTATATGTTATATATACACGAACACATATACATACATTCGCCAATATATGTATTGTTCATCCATATTGAGGTGTAACGGGTGTTACGTACCTCCGGTATGAGACAACTAGAGCCTGTAGAACAACGGAAGAAGATTTAGCAGTCGGAAAACATAGATCGTCGGAGACAGCCAAGATCGGAGCTTCTTGTTTCGTCCCCGCCTGACACCGTCTACAAGTTCGTGAACACGCTTACAGAAAACGTCTACTATGCATATTCTTTCAGCATTATAAAATCTATTTATAGCTGATCTATCATAATCATTTGAGATACGAAACGATAAGTTTCAGCTATGAGACAAAACAGTTATTGATGAGACCAAATGAGATGTTTTGTGGACCACTTTTATGTGATTGGATTATTGACAAAAAAAGGAGTACACAATTTCAAAGAAAAGTTCCTCTCTCTTGAATATGAAATTTCGTAGCTAGCAAAAATCAATGTCTTCACATTGATTTTTGGTTTTCGAACTGAAAGCAAGCGCGGATGGATGTTCCATTGCAGTAAAATAGAAAAATTCTAATTTCAAGTCGAAGATAAGAAGCTTTGAAATCACTGATTCATGATGAGAATGCAGCATGGGAAAAGTCGCATATCAATCGTAACCACTCGTAGGTTATGGCAATAGTGTGAGAGCGCAGCTCTGAGTGACAACCGAGAAACTACTACGTCTGACACATCTTGGAGCACTCAGCTGATAACAAAGCCGGAAATAACATCAGATTTCTCGAGCAGCTCTGAAGGCCGCAATTTCTCGGCAATTCAACAAATCTCAATGTTACGCCAAGAACGTAATTATGCGCACGATTATCTTCAACTCTAGCTGAGCAAAAAAAAATCATCCAGATGCGAGGAAAACGTGGGATTTTCCAAACCACGCGCATAAACAAAAATCGTAATTTTCATTTTCCAAAAATAAGTTCTACTGCAACATGAGCTCTCGATCAATGAGCTCAACAAATTCGTGCTTAATCAAAACTCTTACGAGGGCAGATTATGTTCCGAAATATTAAATCCGCATACAATGTGCGTGGATGCCGCGTTATTATGATCGATGGCGTTTTCCCTGTCAGGCAGTGTTCATGTTCCCTTCCTTTTTGTCTCGTCAACTTGGCCATCAATCAGATGTAGTTCATAGATTAATCGAACACCCCGGTGAATGCGAAGACCCGCTGGACGATGTGCTTCACAACTGTTGAAGTTGTAGCAGCATCACATCTGCTTGTACAGCATTTCTCAAGTGACAAAAGCAACAGTGCGAAAATTGTCTTTCTTAAGAAAAGCATCTTATCAATTGAGAAAACACACGAACGATAACTAGATACGTGAACGCGCAAACGTGCATCGAATGACCTAATATAAATATATATTCAGATGGCGACAAGTCACGTGTATGCTATAAATGTTCATTTCCCAGTTTTCCGGCCGGATCCACGCGACGAATATCTGGAGTCATGACGTTTGTGCGAAAAACGCGTTCTTTTATCTCGTTGTGGCAAACAAAATGCAAGGGCAAAGTGAGAACTGGGGGAAAAAGGACGGAGTCGAGCGCATTTCGTGGTTGTGCGTATATGTACGAGGTGATGAGCGTGAGACAGATGGGGGCACAAAAAATGAGGGGGAAAAAAACAAAAACGGTAAAATAAAACGCGTTAACGCCCACCCATTTTCATTAAGTTCGCAACGTCACGCCGCAGAGAGAACGAAGTCTCAATTAAAATGGAACTTGCTCTTTAATAAGGATGAAATGCAATGGCCTCTCTCACGTTGATAATGAGCTCAGGTTCATTACGAACGAGCCATGCTGACTCAAAAAAAAAAAAGAAAAAAAAAAGCCTTTGCTCTCCATTCATAATAATCCACGTCATAGTCACTCCGCTGTATTCAATTAAATGCAATTAATGATATTATCATTCCGTCACAATTTTGCCCTTCATATGTCATAGCGCAAAGCTATATTAAAAGAGGTATTAATGTAAAAAGGTAGTAAACGATCTAATTACAACTTCAGAAAAGTATTTCCATCCGAAATATACTGCTTAAATCTTGTATTCTATCGTTTAAAAAATCGCTCTGAACTTAAATCCGGATGCTCATGTTGTTAAATAAAATGATTTAGAATCGGTTTTCACGAGAGATTTTAATGAACAAATGAAGAGGAACGAAAAAAAAAACAGAAAAAAGCAAAATTCGAGTCAGAGAGAAAACATAATATAAAATTATGAAGATTTTTCGTAGTCGATGGTTTTAACCCATTTTTCTTACAATACAATACACTCCACGTTCCATATTTGTTAGGAACTAAACCCATATATCAGAAACCAAACTCAGTAAACCGAGAAACAAAAATTCAGAATCAGATTTAAACCGATGATAATCATTGTTCAACGAACGCAACATCCATTTCTGCAAGCAGCACACGAGCGCTTACGTATCGAAATTTCTGGATTAAAGTACCAGTAGAATATAAAAATGTAATAAACAAGATCCTCGTTGACATGGAACTGTCAATATAGATCAAATGATCTCCATGATTTAATTACACTTAATATACCGTCGAGGCTCTTCATTGTGCTTCGTGATGTTTGCCCATTATGGAATGCACTCCATGCATGATTTGTAGTTATTTGACACTCGGCGATCCAATGCTAACGGTTTACACTAAAATTCAACATGCATAAATGGATACACAAGTATAGACCGTTCTATTTATTGCATAAATATGTGTATCATCGTAATCTTGACGAGTACGCGAACTGTTTATATTGTAATATCAATGAAATGTGGATCATGGAAATCATATCGGAAGTTGGATTAAATAAACCGACCAGAGGTTCGCTCGGATTTTCGGAGGATCGGAAATTGCAACGAAATTCACGTTGTTTTCCAAGCTTTATATAGAATGGAAAAGCTTTTTCGTTACCCTTCATTTACATTCGAGTGCCTGAACAATGGGCTGCAGGAAAAGAAAAAAACTAAGAAATTTTTCGACTAAGTATTGTACAACGAAGACCAACCTAATCGTAACGTTTTCGTTTAGGCTAGCATTTTTTAGGTTTTTAACAAAATTATCATCACAGAGAGTTTCATGCGCGTTAAAAAAATGGCTCTGACGATTTTATCGTTATTTTGATCGCTGAAACGGTGCTAAATAACGATGAACCGGAATGGGCGAATGGATAAAGAGAACGTAAATCCAAACCTAAAAATGAGGAAACTTGTGACTCCAAAACGAGCGTATTGACTGGGTCACTACGGAAAATGAGCGAACGAGAAAAGCGGATATGTGACCATTCGAGCTCATTCGTTCACTCGTCCGCTATCAAACCATCTCGTAAATGCGTATAGATTTATAGACATACGAGATATTCCATCATACTTTCAACGTTCCATATATTTCATCTCATTTTCTGTATAAATATAAAATCCTTCTCTCTCTCCTTTTAAATTGTGAGAGTAAAAGTAAGTACTGCTGAAAAGGTTCAGATACAATGTTTTTTTATCGGTGATCGACCGAATTTCTCGATTCAATTTTCAACGGCATTAGAAAACTCTTGAACTTCAACTATACTCGCAATATCGAAAACTACCGCTTCGAATATTTCTGAAAATAAAAGTGCGCAAAAAATTTGATTTCGAAAGAAATTGTTGGAAGATATTTTCAAACCGGAATCCATTTCGTTATTGAAATCTTTTTTTTTCTTTACTCCAAATCGAACTGACATTTTCTGTTGAAAGTACCAGCCATATTTTTTATTGAGACTCGCGTTCTCCAGATCATGACGCTTCCATCGGTTAACATGAATAGAAGGCATGGCGCCAAAAATGAAGATCAAAATCCAAAATACTAAAAACAAACGAAAATTAGCGTAAGCTTTTGGGCGGAAAAACCAGAGACACACGGAGATTCATCCAACCATTCGACGATTCTATTGATCGCTGGTTTGACACGCACAGATCGATTATAAACTTTGAAAAACTCATACATTCGTTCTGAGTCTGCGTCACGTTTACGATCATTAATATTCCAGTCACACGATGAACGAATTAATGATGAAGTTCCTAAAGAATGCTTTTGACAGATCGCACCGCTCGGATGGGGTACAAAAATATTCAATAATTATATTTCATTGCCTAATTAGATTTTATAAGCAATAACAAATAAAAATTCTCTATTGAGAATCTCTCTAAAGCCGACGAAATCGAGTAATCAGTGGCACTTTTGAAAAAGAATTTTCAATCAATTTGATGCATGCCTGCCCCTAAAATGATAAAAATATATACGTGTCAATTTGATTTAAACTTTGTATCGAATTGTACATAAAAATATTCACACGTCACTTTCATTAAGTCAATCAAATCTACAAACACGTGATGACATTTCTGCAGAAATTTCGTGCTAAACAACACGCGGAATTCATTATAGGAAAATATTTTATACGGATTGAAGCGCAACTGATATTATGACCGACAGACCAACGTTGAATTTGAAATTTTATGATTTTCTTTATTGCTCATGTGTAAATGCTTGTATTTATTAGGGTAATATTGATGACAACATTTTCGAAACTCCTTCCGGACAAAATTTGGTTCGTTGACTCTCCATTTTGTACCTGATGCCATCAAACTTCTCGATCACACGTTCAAATACATTTAAACTCGTTATCAATATCACTTCAATCGATAAAATTTAGAAATTTTTTAATAAAAACTTTTCGTTCGTCATTGAATTGTGATTTACGTTGGTCCATCGAAATCATTCCCTCTCATTGACAATGGCAATAATATTTTAGTCATAGAAAAAGAAAGTTGAGTTTTTTAGTACCGAGGAACACGAGTTCAGATAGCATGGCTATAGCGTCATTTGCCAAACAATCCACATGGCGTTGGTGTTCTCAGGCTTTGAGGAAAATGCATTTTCTCGCGTGAGATCGATCCATCGTTATCGTTTCGCTGTATACTTCCAACAACGTCTGAAGTAATGCATCGAAAAATATATATATATATCTATACATATATATATTTATGTGTATATACGTATAGGGGACACGTGCACAAAGAGAGACAGATTCAAGTGAGAGTCTATCGCGAACGATAACGAGACGCGACGGTAGAGTCCATTTCCGGCAGAAGCGCCGTTAGGCATCAGTTGAGAATTCAACCACCCAACCAACAAAAACCATTATCGCACCGCTATACCGTGTTGCCCATCATTCAGTTCCACTTTCCCCAAGTTCCAATTTTATTCCTCTTGCCTTGTTCTTATTCTCTTGTCAACGCCGATGCGAGAACCGTTACAAAAGGATCTTTGCGGATATATAATAGAAGAAACGACGAAACGAAGATCTCAATAAAAAGCAAAGACAACGATGAGCGTTTTTTATCGGGTATTCCAATTCAACGCGTATGAAGTTTGAAGAAATATTTTAATGTCAAAGATGCATCATGATCCACCAAAATTTGGATCAGGGTGAACAACATTTTCAAAAATTTCGATTAATGAAAAACGTACGAATCCGAGTTCGAGTTTTCAAACTAATAAACGAACTAGAACCTCCTTTTTGACTCCATAAACGTTGTGATTCGATTCGACATGAAGATCCTGTTTTTATGGTGGATAACATTGACGTATACAATTTCCGATAAGCTATTCGTGGAGTTGGAAATTCGCACGAAGCTGCTATTTCGCGAAGTTGGTTCTCAGCGGCGGTGCTGCTACTCCGCGAGGTTCATTCGCATTTATTTGTTTGATAGCCTTTCATTTCCTATCGCATGGTTTACTGTCAAAAACCAATGCTTGTGCAGGTCTCTCTCGTCAATTTGTCCTTTTTGTTGATTTCCTCATGTAGTCAGAAATTCGCGGCTTTATAGCTACTGGTTTACGACATATTCTACGTGCCGCACATTACGACTCCGAAGGAAAGGACGGAGAAACGTCTTTGTGGCACATTGCTGAGGTTTACATCGCTAAAAGCAGGCTGCTTCTTCAACGCTTCATTTGTAACGTAATATTTTATGTCGAAGGATCACTTCATTATCAAAGTTCCTCTAACCCCTGAGCTAAGCAGCTAGCTAGTAAATCTTTCTCCATACTACGTGTACGGCTATGATGAAAAGCGAAACAGAGTCGCGAATCTAAGATTCAAATGACATGTAAATCGTTTAATCGTATCATACCTCCCCATGTGACTGGACGTCAATTTGGATAGTTTGCCATAATCCTGCTCCTTTCATCAGGAGGAATACAAAAAATAGTCGTCAAGGGGAAAGAGGAGAATCTGCCAATTTCTCATCACTACCCGACACCAGGATACGCATCAATCTGCCATTATATGGAGATACGACGTGCTTGTATTAACGGTAAATGTAGATTTGCAAGTAAAGCTGAGATTGGCTTCTCTCGTTTCTCTCCTGATGTCACTAGGTACTGTATATACATTTTACACCACCCCTTCCTATGCCCCTTTAAACCATATTACAGCGGCTATCGAACCGCCCACATGCTCGCGATCTCCTTGGTTCCTGGTATCACAGAATATCAGGAATAGATATATATAGATATATATATGTATGTACGTTCAAGCTGTACATTTGCATAAAGCGACGAACGGTGATTATGCAAACTCGATGACGCGCACGTCACACAAGAGCCGTTCGCACCCACATGGAATCTCTTATTACTTTCGGTTTACCCAATTTCTGTAGGTGGAATTTCGTCAACCAGTTACAATAAACCGGAGTAATCAGGCAGCCTGTTTTTTTTTTTTTTTTTTTTTCATAGTATTCAAAACGTAGTAATGTACATTTGAATCATTACTTTTGGCACTTGATTTTTCCATTCTTCCACGGGTGAAGAATGAAAAAAAAAAGAAAGAAAGAAATATTTGACTGGAATAATGTTCGACTTGAAAACCTGTGAATTCCGGATCCTCGTACGTTAGGTCACGATGATGTTTCGTTGAATAAAAAAAAAATGCTGATCCGATACGTCCAGTTCATAATAAATACTCATGATTCTACATGGTTTTCATATTAATCGTTGTATCCTGCTCGTACGAGGATTATACCAAAACTGAGGACTCACGGATGCGGAATAGATGAAGTACGCAATAACAAAAATAAGACTCGGTACCGTTGTTGCTGATACTGATCCATCAACGATTGATCGCCGAATGTCGCTCTTCCAGCGAAAAATAGTAATCAGGGAATAAGAGACCCGGAACGTAGAGTGCTCTGTACTAAATCCTTCGGAAGGCTGCAATAACTGTTCGGATTATATTTCTGCAGATACTGCTAGGAGACCCAGTGGCAGCACCGATGAAATCCACAGAAGTTCTGTGGCACTAAACCCTCGGATTCGCCTTCGATACGAACGCGTATACATAAATGATACACGTGTATATACATATTTGTTTTCGTTTCATATATACCAATACTCCGGGACAATCTTCCATTCGTGTATACAGGAAGTAACGAAAGAGATGGTCAATCAAGTCAATTCGAATCAGAGGACAAAGGAAGTTCGTTCAATTGACGTTATTAGTGAAGTCAGGGTTTTTGGAGGATTGATTTTTCGACTTCAAATTCAATCCTGATTATTTTTTTTCATTTTAAGTACGACGATTCTAGGGACACCCTGTGCACGTGCATCTCTGCTTTGCCTCCGTATATCTGAATCTGAATGAACGTTATGACGTATCGCAAGACAGACGTAAAACCTTGTAAGCTGCACATATGCAACGGTGAAATATTCAGCACACCCTCAAGAGAAAATACGTGGCTTGGTCTTGGCATCGTAAAATCGAACGGTTCCACGGCTTTGTACACGTATATTTACAAATGGAAAAACCAGGAAAAACACTAAAAACATAGAAAAATAAATTGAAAAGAGTACAAAAAAGCACTCTTATACACACGGCTGTTTTGCCAACCAGGTTTTTACGAACGACTTTCTTTTTTGTCAAATTTAACTCACTTCCCATTTGTTCCCGTACGCAAAAAAAAAACAAAACAAATTTACGTGGCAAACTCCTATGGAAATTTGCATGCAATTTCCGTAAGTGTGTTGCCGGAAAAATTGTGACAGTAGAATGTGCCATGTGTGATAAAAGGAACAACAATAAACGATTGATTCAAATGTTCTCTGAACACGTGATTCTCGAATTGCTTTAATTAGGGCAGACTCATAGGGGCAAACGATTGAGGTCGTGAACTTGGAATAAAATATAAACAACCATGAGAGAAGACGAGCCTCATGGCTCGTCTATGTACTCGTCATGTACTGTTATGGGGTTTTTTACTGACTCATTTTATTGTTAAATTTACTTTTTGCATTGTCGGTGATGTTGAGCCATTGGTTGCCCTGGACTATGAACTTCGACGAAGCACAGAAGACAGCGAGAGAAGGAGGAACGATATTGCTGGGAAGGAAGTCTGCTCTGTTATCTGTTGATAATAACGTGATCGAATGATGTTTTCATGTTGGAAGAGAATCTAAAATTCTTGGGTTGAACGAGGCGGAACGAGGAAATGTCGAGAGGGAGAGTGAGAGAGAGAGAGAGAGAGAGAGTAAAAGTTTTGCAGGATCCTGTTGAAGAGTGTAGAACACTCTAGAAGGATGAGAGGATGAGACCGAGTGAGATAATGAATCTACGAAAGCTCGACGTACAATGGATGCCATCGAGAGTGATTGACTGTGTGAAAGAGGTTCGGGTGTCGAATAACGCGCGAAGAGGATCGAAACGTCCTCGGGATCTCGATAAATCAGCGAGGTCACTCCTGAAAGTACACAGAAAGGACTTTACTACATTTAAGAGAGACATCCTCGTCGAAGAGGACTCGGATGAAAATGAGACGGGAAAAAAAAAAAAAGATTAAGAAGTTAAAAAGGATAAAGTTGGAAAACACGAAAAGAGAAAAAATCAAGGGGAGAAACTATTCGAAGAATGTTATACACACTTCGATAACCTTTCGATCTATTTTTTTTTTTTTTTTTCTACGCCAATCGCATTATATAATCCTTCTAGAATTCTAAATGGGAAAAAATTCACATGACAAGTGATTTCAAAATTTTTGGATTATGATACTGAAAATACGAAAAGAAAAAGTCAGACGGAGAGTGCTATTTCATTTGATAACGATGATAAACAGCACTACTTTAAAATCACTACAGAAACTTGCATTTACTAACAGATGAAACTTCAGATAAAACAGAAAGAACTGCGCACAAAATGATCAAGTTTAGAAAGAAAAATCGGAATAAAATGAAACTGTCGATCGAGAAAAACGATGGGGACAAAATTTGATTGAGACGAAACAATCAATTCGGTCATAATTCCTTCACAAATACTCAACACCAAAAAGCGAGAATCACTAGAATTTATAATATTCGCGTGATTTTTCTCAATAAATATTTAAATCAAAAGCGTCCCGACTATATGAATCGCTACAAATTCATTAGTTGTGTTAAAAGAAAAACATGAGGAGGCTGCTGAGGTCGTGGAAAGATGAGATCTCGACCACGACTCCCGACGACTATACACTTTTATATATATATCGGGCTCATACAGGTAACGAAGGACGGACGTCGTTAACGTTAATTAGAGGCGATTTTACTTGGAATTTAAGTTTCGTAATTACACGATAATGGCTCGTCGCGATATCGTTCCTGCTTTTGCTCCATAACCCAACTAGCGACCTTCTTCTTCATCGTTCCCTCCTTCACTTTTCTCTACTCCCACTTTCTCTCAAGAGAGAGAGAGAGAGAGAGAGGCACGCTGCTTCATGAACTAAAGTTTCACCAACGGGCAACAAGCTAACGTTCTCATGACGTGGCTAAGTAACAACTTGAGTCGGGGAGGGGGGGGGGAGTTTCCCGCTTAAACATCGATGCAAGCTCACGAAAACTCGTAACAGTCTTATCCTCGTAAAGTGTACGCTGAAGGTAATCTAGGCTTTGAACCGCACTCATAAACAGAGCCAATGAAGAAGCGATACGCCTCTGTATACATCAGCGACCAATCGACCGATCCTTCGTTAATTGAAAATTAACCTCTCCCTCTTAATAAACCAAGTTGCTGATTCAATATTGATCATGTGATCGTACACATTTACATTTCAATAAATTAAACGTAAAAATAATATCTAACCACTTTATCAGCTATAACCGTAAGAGTTGAAGAAGTTGGATAAGTTGCCGCGATAGAAGAGCTTTAATGGCTCCCCACCTCCGGAAGCCAACTTACATGCAATACCGAACAAACGAGAAACTTTCGCATTGCTTACTCATTATTTGACTCCACTACCAGAGTTCTGTCTTCGCGAACAAGGGAATTTGGAAACTTGAAAATTTTCACGAATGTAGAACGATGTTGACTGCGATCAAATGACGGAGCCTATTGTGTGCTAATTGTTCATTCGTATACACTTGCCATTCGTATAGTTTTGACGATTTGGCAAATTCAAAATTTTTCACGATCCAAATCATGATTTCTGTTTTTCATTGATTACGAAATTATCGAGAAAATACATGATCACTATGATCGAAGGTCTCGAAGATTGAAGTATACGGGAAAGTTATTCTATAGATACTCGTAAAACGCCATGAAACTTTGGGAATATTATTTTTTAACTATTCCAAAAAAACCTTTTTCCATTCGTGTATATATACGTATCATCATACTGGCTCCAATTAACGTTTTTATTTGGCCTGTCATTCAGATACTCCAATCGAGGCTAATTGTAATCTTCGGAAAATGAAATTTATGCCATAGCGAACGGTTTTATTGAATGGTTTTATTGATTGTTATCAATTTAAGTGGAAAATTGGAGACCACCGAAGCCAGCGGGTACCGGGTGCCGGAGAAACGATTCGTCGATCGTACAACCGTGAAAAATGTCATGAAATGGACGATTGCGCCCAATAAATAACGATGAAAACGATGCGAACGTTCGGTACGCGTGTTCTATTCATGTTTTAGGGGTTCTAAAATCTTCAGCACAGAGCCCTATGAATGCGAGCGTCCGTTTGCATCCAGTCTCGTACAGCTGTGAGTTAGAGAGAATGTCTGTGATGATTTTTTCAATATTATGAACCTTTAAAAACGGTCGTTTTTCATTTGGACGAATGAATTGATCATGAGGAAAATCATAGCGGATATTCTCTCGTCCATTTTTAAACCAAGCTAATCTTGCAGGATTAGTCGACTATATGCCATACCGTTGCCATGACTCTGTCTTTTTCTCCGGGTCGTGTCGTACGAAATAGAAGCGAAAGAATATCGTTTAAGGTCGCAAAAAAAAAATGATAGAGAAGGAGGAAAGCAAATCTAGGGAAGTAGACGCCGGACACGAAGAGTAAAAAAGCACGCAGATAGGCACGGATCCTCCTCCGGCATATATAGGAGCTGGAACGAACCGGACTTCTCGCTCTCAGAGATTAGAGATATTTATGGTTCGGTAAATCAGAAAACGTCGTGACTTCTCTTCCCATCAGCTTCGGTGTATATATATGTATGCGCGTTGATGATTCATGAAAACGAAAGGAAGCCCTGATCTCATATTTAGGCTGCGTATATCTCATGCTCATGAGCTTTTATATTCATGTTTCCATTCTTATGAGCTCATGTAATCAGCAAATATCTTGAACGAGCTTGATTCGCCATCTCTTACTAATAGTTTTCGAGCAATTATGTGTCTTCTGTACTTTTTATCGTTATGCAAACTTAAAAAAAAAACGAGAAAAGAGCAAGATTCCTTCTGAGCTTTCGATGAATATCGACATTTTGAATACATATTTTTTGGTTAATATTTCAAGATAGTTTCCAAAAGCCAAAAATAATAGTTCTGAAGTAAAAAGTCTTTCGGAAACATTTTGTATGAAAAGCAACGCAAGGTTGTGCTTAATGTACAGTAAAACTTCTGGTACTTTAACGTCTGAAACTTTTGTCACTGCTTCTCCAGTGTGCACTCCACTCCAGCTAATCTGCAGTGCAGCCTCAATCCGACTACACACACTCTTTACTCGCTCCAGTGCTCTGTGCTTGAGTACATCACATTCTCATGAGCCAGCGATAATTAGACATGAAAGAGAATTTGAAAAACGTCGTTTCTCAACCATCCTTGCCATCTCTATTCATTCATAATTATAAGTGTGATGAATAAATCACAATGCTGAAAATTATCGAAGAAAAGTACATTTTTTCAGAGTTGAGACATATAGCAGCTAATTGCAAAACAATAAAATTGACCAAAATGACTGTAAACAGTCGAAAAAATAAACAAACAAGTTTGAAGATTATGAAATGTCTTTCCTTCATCAAATTTCTAGCTAAAAATAAAGTAATAAATGATGTTTAACTGGTCTTCAAAATTTTTTCAACAGGGTTCTTGTATCCGAACTTTGTCATCTGATTCAAGAAAAACTTTTCGAATCGCTTTCCTCCTTAACATAAGCTTTTTCCACTACAAGCTACTCTCGGGAATGGGTATGTGCTACTGGGAAAAAGTGAAAACGAGAGAGATAGAGGATTTGCTACTTTTCGAGGCGAATGAAAGAAGCGGTAATGAGGTAACGAAAAAAAATGTTAAACTGAGGATAGAACGAAGAATACATTTGCATGGTACGTATACGAACTTTCGAAATTTCTTGCAGGTCCGAAAGGGTTCTTGAAGTTTATTGCTTTCATAATTTTCGCCATGTTGTTGGAGAAGAAAAAATACGTGTTTTGGAAGAAGCTCTCGAAAACTCGATTTTTTAAAACTTAAACTCGTCAGCAAGACGAAACTTGTCATTAGTTTTAAAGCTATAATTGTTGAGACAAACTTTTAAAATACGAATTTCCGAATCATTGAAGGCAGGACGTTATCAAAACTTGCTCCGCGACATCGGAGACCTGATTTTTTGCCACAATCATCCCTGAGACAAGAGTCGAGATTAATACAACGTCATTACCCTTGAAACATGAAAAAATTGAGTTACGATTACAGTGGGTTAATCGTTGATATGAAAATTCTTTGATATACCAGCGTTATTCGTTATATGATTAATTATCATTTATTTCTGGTTGATCTTACACCGGGAAAGCTTGCATGATGGGACACGCTGTTAGATAAGAATAAAAAGAATCAGAGAGCGTAAACGCGGTGAAGAACAGAGAACACTCAAAAAAAATCATAATAAAAATAATAATAATAATAATAATAATAGAAAAAGAATGCGCTTCGTCGTCAAGCCGGAAGAACGAGAAATGTGAACAACGTCGACGCCAGTTTTACTTAGTATGTATAGGGAATGGGATGGTACATTTTTGCATACACACATACACACCGAAAGACTTGCCCGTAGGCAAACTCTCTCTCGTTCCAGTTATCGCATTCAACCCTATCTCACCTTCTCTCCTTTTTTCTCTTCATTCACTTTCTCTTTCTCTTTCCAGTCCACCGTTCGTCCATTTTTATATACACCTATATATATATATATATTTTTTTTTATACATCTTCTATTCTCTATTTTATGCTACGTTCTGAAGCTCGTGAAATTATTAATATTGCATCTCGGATGATATATTTATATACATAGAAAACTCAAATATGACGTACGAGGAAAGTATGTACATATAAAAACTTTTGGAAGACTGATCATGTGTGCATTCTACCGCAATTTCAAACATAGAGAAGTTTCATTTTGCATGATATACTCAGCTCGTATATGTAATTACGAAACTATATTTGCATTATTCTTTCTCAAATATTTGATACAATTTAAAAATACTTCAGTTTCAATATTCATAGGCCTTTTCGTTATAACTGTTCTTCATCAAAAACCATTTTCATATGCCTTTGTTCTTATCCACCGTCTCTGTCATCTGGTCTAAAATATTTGTGAAAACCTTGGTGTATATCAAACCAACCAACATATTTCGATGCTTGTGTTCGAACCATTATTCCGATTGAATCGTGTCTAAGCTTCACATTTCACTTTGATATATCAAAGTGCTTCAATTTCCACGGGTACGGAACTCGAGTGTAAAAATTGTGTTGTTCAGTGTGAAGTATTACATGCCATTAGTGTCGTCGAATCGGTACAATGGTTACGAAGCACGATGGCGAAGTTTCCATCATTCAATTGTAGCGAAATGGGTTTTTTTTTTCCTTCTATTGACAGATTTTTTCACCGATGAAGTCAACAAAAATGTCAATTCTTTGCGACTCCTTTTGAACGATTATACTAAGGTAACTATTTTCGAATAAAGATACAATCGAAATACAGTCACGTCCAATTAAAACGCAGCACTCGATTGCTCAACGATTTAGGGAGCAGATTGACCGATTCGAAAACATCTAATCGTTTATATTCAACAAATTTTAGCAGCTTTCGAATGCATCTACCTGGACTCCTACTAGTCGGACATCAAATTGCCCATTAGCCTCCGAGTTTGCAAGGAACTTTCAATTGAACTGTACTTTCTCTAATAACACAAGCAGTAAATGGAATATAAACTCGATGGAATTCAAGATCGTGTTGATTAGACATTTGTCACCTCAATCGGAAATAACGTATCTCCAATGTCATCAAGTGCCTATGCCTGTAATGTCCACTCTATGAGCTATGCATAGAGAAGATACTCTCTGAATTATACACTCTAGGGCAGCAGGCGATCGAACTTCATGTCATATGTGTTCACTGTGTGAAGAGAGACTGAGAGAGAGAGAGAGAGAGAGAGAGAGAGGGAGGAAGGTTCACTGACAACGCTGACAACCCTAAAACAGCTCTCCTCCTATTCCAACGAGATTGATCACGAGCGCTGTGTAATATGACTAGAAATGAATAGCAGTGACCTATTACATGATATTACATTACAGTCGAATAACCTGATCAACATCCAACCCACGTATACCACGTGTATTTCGCGATTTAATTACAATAACTACAGATCTTCAATAAAATGTAATATTCAATTTCTCGACCTAGATTTACGAAATTATTCAGAGATAAAGAGTAAAGGAATTTGAACAAATTTGAAGTCGTTTATTTATCCGAAACGTTTTTCGATCACTTTTCTAGTTAATTACGAAGCGAATTTTTTAAATTGATCGTTCCGAATTTAAGTAATTTGCCATCGAAATTCCAGAGTTTGACACACGCTTCTTGTGGAAAGCAAAATCGTAGTTTCGCTCTCGTGATAACTTGAATCTTTTCATTAATTTTTATGAAACTTTCAATTACAGAGGATGATATGACGAAGAATACAGAAAACAAGTAGGATTTCGACCATCCTGGTTACGAGATACAGCGATAAAATTTGAAACTTAATATTAGCCAGTGTAGGCAAAACGCGGTGCTCCGGAAACTCCAAACTTCATATTAGCCACTTACTCGATTGCTCCACAAGTTTTTCACTTCCTGTAGAAATGTGTACGCGATTAAAACAAACAATGTTAGTTGTTATGTTGGCAAGTTTCGTCAGATTTCAACAAGTTCTCCAATAAAGAAGAATTTTTTTATTAGCCAACTCCCTAATCATATTTAATTGTTCAATTCAAATGACCCAGCAATCATCTCATCACCAATGACAGCCAATCTTGAAAGTGAGTAAATAATTAAAAAATCTTTTCCACCTTGAAGTGTGCTTTAATTTATATTCTCCTGTTCCAGTACATGAGAAACTTTGTTCTCGTTTTCATCTCTTATGATGATACCAAGAGCGAAAGTAAGAAGAAGAGAGTTGGCGTCCAATAAGAAGGCTTTTCTTGCGAATACATATATATATACAGTCGCACAGATCGTTAGTTATACCAAGAACGTAGTAGGAATCGTGTAACTTTCAAAATTACTTAGTCGCGTGCATCCCCAGAATAGGGCATGCGGCAAAACTGATTAAAGTTTTTAATTAACGCATTTCATGATTTATCAAGTGTAACACTACGTTTCCTGGCAGAAATGGGGCCTGTGGCATCGGTTCGAGGATATCAGGCTCCACCCTCACTCACCTGTTTGTTCCAACTTTTTAATTCCATAAATATGATAATGAGCTTATTTCTGTGGACAACGAAGCAGTCCTCATTTTGATTGATTCCCTCTCGTTAATATCGGCTGGAGACACTTTTCGTACATTAATTATCGCAAAATCTAAGCACTGGAATAGACATTAGCTCGATTTTCTACCGTGATGAAGTTTGACACAAACAGAGTCAGTCTTTTTTCTTCTTTTACCTTCTCACAGAGAATATTCGAATGAAAAATAATCACCAAGTAATTAAAACCCACAAAAATCATCAAAACTTTTAATCACAAAAAAATTGTGTTATAAAAAAAAATGATGATGCACTTCAAATGTTGAGAACCCTGAGTTTAATGCTAATCTGATTACGTACCTCGTATAATGCGCGAAGTGAACCAGCATATCGAATAAATTTGAACTTATCGGATTATCCCCGAGGTCAAGCCTTTCAAGTGAAATTAACACGAACGTTTTTATTATCCGAAAGGTTGTCGATCGCATTGCAAGCATGTCTGGTCTTCAAAGCAGTACGATTTATTCAACTTTTTCCGAAAATTCCGCTACAAATGTTTCACTCTCTGACGATTATTTATGTTCATATTGATTCGTCGATATTATTACATCCTAGAATTGCTCCATTCTCTTATAACCTGAGATAAAAAATTGATGGAATTCTAGCTCACACGGTGAACGACTTCGATGAGAATTTTTCGTTCCAAGTCGTAATTAATTTATTCTACAATATTACTTTTCATTATAAAATACGTAAAATGGAACAAAGCCAGACAAATGACGTATCATGTATATATATATTTTTTGAGAAAGTTATGGAGTGGACGTGAAAATATAGAATTGTTCGAAAATTCAATAGACGAAGGAGCCAATTTAGCTCGAATCTTTAGGATAGACCAGCACGTTCATTAGCAGCAATTAACGAAAACGTTCGGTATTCGACGCTTCGAGGAACATATTCGTGTCTTCCATCTCTTTCTATTTTGTCTTTCTCGCTTCTGTTCTTATACCATCTCAGTGTCATCTATCCCTCTCTCTCTCTCTCTCTCTCTCTCTCTCTCTCTCTCTCTCTCGCGTATATACATCTCCGTCTAATTTCACTCCGAAGAGCGATTTTCAAGGTCTGTATATACATACGGTATAACTGAACGGGGAATACGACAACTCGCTTTCCCGAGCGGGCAATTAGGCCGAGTGGGTAATTAGAGGGTTAAAGCGGTTGTGCGAGCACACCATACTGGCTTCCGTTCTCTGACAGGAGACTGCCCTCGGCGACGCGAGAGCTTCCTATCGTGAGTGCTCCTCATCGGCCAATATATATATATATATATATATATGGCGTGTTATACTTGAACGAGCAAATGTAGGGTGAGTATCGGATATCTTATCACCGATAGAACGAGTCCCCATGGCTGTGTGAAACTATAAAGATTCCCCAAGTTTTGACGCCTATCAAAAAGCCTGATTCGATCGTGGCGTATATTCTTTGCTCTCTATAAAATCATCCAAATGTCGAGCTTTTGTGGCGAACGTTACGAACCTATGACCCAGAAGAGAACCGAAACTTGACGAATGTATTTCATTCTCGTTTATCCATCGAATAAAACAATTCGTATCTCGAAATAACTATTTTATTTCGAGCTACTGAAAGAACGAAAATTGGAACAAAGATATAAAAACTGAGGATTAGAGATTGATGCGTTTCATGTGGTATCGACGATATTGCAACAGGCTCGAAGTACAATCCCCCTCGATCGGTACGAAACGAAGCCTATACCATAGCCTCAATTCCTGCTCAACGCGATATCGAACGCAGATAAATGGTGCCGATGAAATTAGGCGGGCTTAGAACAGATCGATAGAGACCGCAAGAAAAATATTCAACCGTTTTCTCGAATCGAGGAAAAAACTTTCTGCCCAAATAATCAAACGATGATCGCGAATTATGAGGGATTTTTGAGAAGCGAATTCTTTTGGGCCATTTAAAGAAGATGCGAATGAGTTTAGCAAACTGTAGACATTCGTTTTAACGTCGTTCAATTGATTTGTAGTTTTCTGGGTTAAATAAATCGATATCGACGTCAATGTAGATTTGATATAATCTCAAATAAAAATTCAATCCAATGATCCTTGTTACTCTCGTTATATTTGAGAGTAAAAAAAAAAACTTTACTCGCTCGGTATGCAAGCGTCGCTGAAACAAAATATCGCTGGTGAACTCCTCGCAGCAATGTCTCATGCAATCTCGCCAGGAAGTACGTCTAGACGTTTCATTACGCCGGACGGTCATGAACTTTTGCTCCGAATCAATTGTCAACGTTTCATTATGCCATTTGTCTATTTGCAACAAAAGCCAGAATAAAAAGTAACTGGCATATCTTTCAAATCTTTTTGTATAAGAAGTCGTCTTTTTTTTGTTCCAAATTCCTTACAATACTGCTCATAATGATTGCAGAATCTTGATACAATCTTAGCTCGTTAGGATTAACATTACAGTCACTCGAATTCGGTGAAATATTCTTATATATTCGACCGAGCTACGAATTTGAATATGTTCAACGATAACAAGGGGGTTTAAATTGGTCTACTTGTTCTTCTCCCAAGAGACGTGTTCGATCGTAGCTCGCTGCTGCTGCAATATCGGATATCGTGACGGTCGAATGACGGCCACATGAATTTAATTGGACAAGACTGCTCGTTTATATATTCATAGCTCCTCAAACTTCGGGGTTGCTGACCACTGATGCCCCCGGTATGAAAAATCCTTTCTAAGGATTCCATTGACCAGGGCCGATCGACATGGAAAACGCCATTATCCTTAGACGCATTTCCAAATTTTTGTATTTTGCGCTCCGTTCTCATATTCCTAAAAAAACAATGTTTTTCCAAGTAGAATCCTCGGCATGCATTCAATTCGCTGGATAATTCTCGAATAACGTTGAACAAAAAAAAGCATTTGACACGAGTGATGTGCAGCTCCGAAATTTCGTTTTTCAACGCTGTCATAAACGTGTATATTTGCACGTTCTCGTTTTCAAGCTCGAGAACGTGCGATTTCTCTGTGGACTTGATGACATAGATCGGAGGAATGGAGCACGAAGACACGAGGCAAAAAGTAAAACAACAGAGAATATATTATGGAACACTCGCATCCGTGCACTTGCAAAAATTTAATTCCCATCTTGTTTTTTCTCTTTTTTTTTTTTTTTTTCTTTTTTTTTGTATCATATTCCCATCCCCGTACGCGTACGGTGCGAACTACTACTACTGCTAAGTTTAATGTATACCCGTATATATATTTTTACGCGGAGTACGCCTCCATAACTCGATAAACCACGCTGTAGCCTGGTTGAAATATTCGTCAGACAAAACTTGTATGGCCTCGTGGGAACCGGCTGAAATAGAGAGCGTGATGAGCGAGTGACGTTTTAAATTCATACACCGAATGCAAACTTTTACGCTCGAAATTTTAAATTATGAACGCGCATCTATCCTTCCATGAAATTTAAACTCTTCGAATAAACATTGTATCTATCGATCCTCGTGGAAATTTTGGAATATACCGGTGCAGAAAGAATCAGGTTTGAGCGAAAAAAAAATTCACGTGAAAAGTATGTTCACTTTTAACGAAGAATTATTATTTTATGAAAACGAAATACTAATTGACCTCCGGGGCGACGTTTCGAGCTGCTGCACTCGATGAAAATTCACAAGAAAACGGTAATAACCGTTCGATACGAATCAAGCAAAATTTCTGATGATTACTTCTATTTTTCAATCATTCATCCTCAATCTCGAATGAAAAATCATTGCTTCGTGCGGGAATCTCAAAGAACAATAAAATTTGAAATTTTTATTGCCATTTTAATAACTTATACAAAGTATTAAACTTGAAAATAACATAAATAATTTGGCACTTGTCGACTGAAAGGGCGATCACTTCGTTGACATTTATAATGGAGAGAAACAGCAAAACAGTTTCGCATAATCATGGGACATTTAATGAAAATATAATTCTGTAGCGATCGAAGTACTCTTGAAATATTCAGTCACCCGTGCAACAACCATTTTCCTGCCAAAACTAATTTGTCTCTAGAAAAAAAACAAAGAAAGATAGTTTTCAACGAATTCGCTGATATTATCGATCGGCGGACGATAGCCAGAACGAGCAAATTTTAACGCTCGATGTAAAATTAACGCCGTTCGAAATAGAACGTTCGACACACCCGATTAACCGCAACTTTACACGCGTTTGTTGAAATATAAATGGCAATTATTTCCGTGCTACGGAAAACGGTGATAATCGCGAATACAAAAGCCATTTCGAAATACAATTCATGTAGCTTTAATTTATCTCCAATGGCGATAGCTGCTTTTTGAAAATTTATTTCCGCAATGACAGGAGGTTAAGAAAATGTAGGGGAAAAAAACAATAATTGGCGCTCAATTAAATCATGCGGACAAGCAGAGTTGAACTAAGTTGTAGCTGGAACGATTATCTTTCGCACCAATTATTTCAAACTGTTTTTCCAGATAAACATTCTCTCTGAGTTTATATCTCTCAGAGATTTTGTTTAAAGTGATAAATGTTATATTCGATATTCAGCGAAGCAGTCACATCATCCCGGTCAATTGTTTCGATGCCTTCTCCGAGCTTTCAATTATTGAACGAGAATCCGGAATCTTTGATAAAGTAAAAAAGACTCCGAGAGACTGAGAATCGAATGAAATTTTATGAGTGAATTCCGACTTCGTTCATCCGCGCAATTTTAATGCTGACAACCGTTTGTCGATTCAAATTCAACTTAAAGCGTATCAGCGAGAGCGATAACCGAATAACTTGTTCGTTCGCGGATGATTGAGCAACTTTGAAGAACGATTAATACTCATCAGGATAGCGACGCTCGAAGCAGCCACTTCACTCCCTGCTATACCGAGACACTTCAAATCTTACATTTGACCGCAGCAACATATTTGGTTCATTTCGCATCTTGAAAGCCACTCATCAATCGGCAACCCTTGCAATCCTCCCGAATAACACTTTCAGATTCCCTTGGATATATATCCGAAGTTAATAGGCGACCCAGCAGCTTCTAAACTTCCTTGTATATTGATAGCGAGCTGAAGATGTCTGCGGGCCACACGCTCCCTTGGGCAATAATCCCTCACCTTTTGTTCGAGACGTCTTCCACACTTCTTCGATCTCTTTATCCCAACCCCTCGATCAGTTCCACGATCAAATAACCTAAATGAGCGGAAAGAAATCAAAGCTTATTTCCTCTGTTCTTCATTCCAAGTGCCCTATATATTTGACGCTCTTGTAATATTTTGTTTTCTCTCGATATCGGAAATGTGCAATGTAAAAAAAACCTGCCGAATGAAGTATAAAAAATATAAAAAATTCTGATGTTTTTCTTTTGGAAGAATGTTTTTCGTGATTCTTTTGATTCAAAGTCTGACAAAAAGCCGAATTTGAGGATCGTCGAATAGCGACCAATAAAAATTAGAAACAATCAAATCATTTTTTCATTACGAGCCTGTTGTTGCATGTTTGAAAAATGATGGGATAGCAAGAAGCAGGAATAATCTACAGCCTGCACCGTCTTTCTTCAGGCTTCATATACGTCACGAAGAGAGCGGAGTCCTTGCCTGATGACTGTAAAGGGGTAGAAGTTTGAGGATAGAATCGAAAGCTCTCTCGATGCACTGCGGGAGAAAGCCCGAGAACGCCCCAACGGCGGAAAACTCGCGGAAACTTCGGGATGGAAACTTTCGCATCTCGAAGAAGAAAACAAAGTCATGTTAAAAGAAAGAGAGTAGCAGCGGGAGGAGGGGGAGGAAGAGGAGGGAGATGGAGGAGAGTTTTCGCGAGTGAGATAGAAAGAAAAACAACGTGAAGAGAGTCGTAGACAAGAAAATGGAGAAGAGATTGGAAGAATTTCTCTGGTATAGAGGAGGCAAGTCGAGTTAGCGAAGAGTCTTTTGGAATGGGAGAATATGGCGACGACGAGAAAACGAAGAGATGAAAACGAGCGTGACTACCGGTGGCGGGGTACGAGAGAATTTTCCCCGCTTTGAAAGAGGGGGGAAATGATGGGAAGGAGGGCCGGGACGACGGCGGGAGAAACGGTGAATCGAGGTGGATGCTCAATCTTGAATCGCGATATCGGTCTCTTTGCCAGCAACGAAAACGTAGCACAGTGTAATAACGGAGTAGCGCGGTGATAGAAAGAGAGCTAGAGGGGAGAGGGGGGAGGGAGGGTGGAGAAAAACCGCATTAAATCGTCCTGTATCTCGTCGATTAAATCTTTTGCCCCGCTCAGTAGCAAATGAACGGGCGATTGAGAGTGGAAAAAGGATAGGGCGAGAAATTCAGGACGACGAAAGAGGACGCGTTCGAGTCAGAAGATCGTTGGGGTTACTATTCTTCGATAAATAGGATGCGGAGGCCAAAAAAGAGATAGCTGAGGTCTCGCTAAGCTGTTTTATGGCGCTTATCCATGTTGGGACTCTCAACTACCAGCAGCGACTGTTGAAAAAATAAGAATATTAAAAAGTCGAAGGATTTGAAGCGTACCCGAGCGCTGCTCATTAGAACGGATACAACGTATTAACAGCGAATATTTTAACAAATCCATGGCGAAAATATAAACGTACTTTTGTCCTGCGGAGCTTTTAATTCGTTCGCTATTAAATACGAGAAAAATATTCGTTTGAGCAGCTACCGGATATATGTTTAACTATTCAACCTTTTTTTTACCAGACGAGCCTTCATCCTCGAGGCTAAAAATATAATCGTACAAATTGAATAACATCATTTTTACTGCACTGCGAACGACCCACGAACGAATCCATGCTTATCCCGTTGAATTTTATTTTATTAATTAAAAACGAAGGCCAGTATAGGGATGGGTGCACATTTATTAAACAAACATGATATATGGAAACACGAGAGATACTCTTATATGCTCCAACGACTTAATAATTTTGGAGTTTCAAGCACACGAAATTTGCAGACTGTTTCACAATGTCAAATAATCCCGAATGGAATATAATATTTGATGCACTTTTTAAATAAAATTTTTAAACGAGATAAAATTTCAGTGATGAAATTTGTACGCGATGTATTTGCAGGAAAATATTGAATTTTTGAATATTCATCACAGCGACAATACTAAATAAACAGAATGATGAAAAATTAGAAATTTGAGTAAAAATATTTTCGAAAAGATAAAACCCATCAGCGTGATGTTGACTTGAAAAGCCAAGAATGATGAAGTTTCATAAAAAAAGCATAATCTCATTATTTATACTATGAAAAATGCGACCAAGAAATTCTGAATGCAGACTCACGTAACAATCGATCTAGCAGCGTCTTATTTTATTTTTTTATTTTTTTTCTTTCTTCCTTCCTAAAATGCAGCAGGCACGTAAGTTAATAAATGGGAGTTATACAATCATCACGAACCCCTCCGAATAGGCATCAGCGTGTATATACATACATAAACGTAATCCGGTGAGAACCCTCGTTCTAGAAAAATTGGTAATTTTATATGTATATCCGGCAGTGAAAAGCTCATGAATAGTAGAGAGGTTCCTGATAAATGACTAAGGGAGAAGAGAAAATAGCGATGGGGAATGAAAAGACGAAGATGAATAAAAGTGAAAAAGATGTTAAAGTTAAAGAGGCACAAGTGACAAATCGGTGGGACGTGCAAAAGAAAAGGAGATTAATTTTTAGTCAGGAACATGAGAAATTGATCATTTAACGTTTCATTGATTAACTCTTCACTGCTTCAACTAACCATATCGAATGATTTTTTATAATGCTTCCAATTTAACTGAAATAATGTATGCGTTCCGAGAGCAAACAAGCCCCATCGATCCATTATTTCTGTCTGAATGATGTCTGTATATCTTCAAGTATACGAGAACGACGAGTAGGCGTCGAACAAAAAAATATCTGGTTTCAAGGCATCAAGATATCCTTGTGCCCGAAAGTGCTCCCAGCGAAAAGAAAACTCCTTCTTATTCTTCTCTATTAAAACGTAAGACGACACTCTACTTTCGACAAAAATAGCACTCGTCTCGACGACTTTATTGAAATACTAAAATAACTATTTTTCTCACTAACCTATCTCTGATTAATCGATATAACATCTCATCTTAAGACAGCAATGAATTTTATGACGCAAAATAATTGGGATTTTCGTATGATTCATACGTATTCGTTGTCACTTGTTTTCTTGCGCTCTCATAAGAACTGACAAATAATTTTATTTGTCTAACCGAACACTCTTCCCATAACAGTTCTTCGTCATTACGTACTGGTTTGAGCTTCGTGAATTTTTCGAGTTAGGAACGAAAAAGTAGTGAGAAAGAGCCTCTATTTTAGAAATTTGATTTGTTCAATTTTGACAACTCCATTTGTGTTGTCAATCTAGTTCAGATACACGAGTAAGAATAATCAAAATAGAACAAAAATTCACTTTTATTTTCAAAGAAAAAACAAGCGTTGTCTACGTAGAAATGCTCACGCAGTCAGCAATAATTTTCTCTGCATTCAAACAAGCTATTTATCTGTCACTCAACAATGATTTGAACCTTTGGATCATTAAGAGGAGACTGACGAAATGACTCATTAAAAAATGATTGAATGAGAAATAAAGATTTATGAGGCCGGACATAGAGCGCATGATGCATTAAACAAACCTGACTTTTGTGACGATCGGGAAACGAGATTCTCGTTCGAAACGAGGGTAATGAACGAGAGGAGAACGATGACACGGTCGTGGATAGTTTTTGGCAAGAAAGAGAGCGTGGAAAACGGCCCAGAGAGTGATGTTGCCACGAAATTGGACGCCAATCTCGTGCTACGTGCAGAAAAGTTAAAAGAGTATTGTGAAAACGTGGAAACTCATCCAGGAAGCCACGAAGAGGGACAAGAACAAATGCGCAATAGGCGACATTACTGCTTTACATTTTTACTGTGATAAAGTGGAATTGTTCGTATAACAGTAGTTACACGTGTGTAGAATGATCCTCTTTGTATAGATAAAAATTTGAAAAACTTGACAGTTATTTTCATTGAAAAAAAAATAGTAGTAAACTTTAAAAAGTCTGAAATAATAAAAAATTGATGTCGGGATTTTCGTTGGGAGATGTCTCTAATCGAATCATTGAATAAGAAGTAAAGACCTCTCCCGACGAAAATCCCGACATCTATTTTTTATTATTTCAGACTTTTTAAAGTTTACTACTATTTTTAGTCGGGAGTTTTTATGTTTTTTCAAAACATTTTTTTATTTCACACTTTTTAAAGTTCATAATTTTTTAATTAATTATTGTAAATATAATAAAATAATAAAAAAAAATAATAACACAATCAACCAATCAGTCACAGCAACAACCAATCGGTCACAACCAACCGAGTGAAGTATGGCGCAGATGTTGCGAGTGAATATAGTTATGGCAGCATCACCTATTGTTGTGTCGATATGGTTGAACGGTGATTTTTTGTTTTTCTAATTATTCTTTAAATATACAAGCAATCGTATCAAATTACGACTCCAAACCACGTCCACCGGTAATAGAACCTGTTTCTACAACTAGGTCAAGTAATTTTTGGCCGTTTCAACAAACATTCTGCTTAAAAAATTCGTGAAAATCAGCTGATCACGGTCAAACGCATAACTCCCGGCTTTTGCCCGAGTGGGCAGTCGGGAGTTAAAAACCTTTATCTGATAAGAATTAAGTCAAATTTCCTTCGACTTCGTCAAAATATTTCAAAAAAAGCTTTGTTAAAGCAATATTTCGATCCAGACAATAAAACTGTACTCATTTTGCTTACACTTGATTGAAGATATCGAAATGAACTTTTATTCTGTACTGGAGACCTCAGTTCAGATAAAAATTCAGAAAAAGTACAATCGAAGTAGAATATAAAAGGATTTTAGACAATGATTAAAGAGTGTAATTGACACTCACTGAAATTACAAAAGTAATAAATAAATTATTTTTATATTTTGATTACTTCTTATCGATGAACAAAATGCGAGTCGATCAAGTACTTTTGAATGATAGTGTAATTCGGAATTTCTCATATTCTCATGCATTCAATGCGACGTACAACAGATAATTTTGCTTACCCATCGCTGCGATATCATATTCCATACACACATTTTACTATCACTATATATAACTTCGAAGAATCGAAGCTCTGTATCGCACCAGTTGCATTGCGTCCGTTGCTTACCAATCTCACTATCCAATGTGCTTCTTCTTCTTCTCAGCCTCTGTGATCCGATCGAAATACAATTGCAAACGGAACTATTCGCGCGTTATATACCGGAATGGTCAGCTGCGAAAGTTTGCGGTGCGCGATGCTACGATATACCTCTCGTTCCCTTCCTCTCTTCCTGTTTCATCTCTCTGTGACTCATGCATCAGCATCCTGGTCCAGCAAAGCGCCAATGATAAATTATTGCAGGCTCTCACCCTCTCTCTCTCTTTCTCTTCGTCTCTGTTTTTCACTCTGTCGTCGCAAACTCGAGAGAATCGTGGCAACGAATCGGAATTATTTATCGAACAGAATTCAGAATATTAAGGAATGCCTGCTTCGATCAATCTTTTCATTGCACGAAGCTATCGATCAGCAGCATCGATTAAGCATTGACAACCAAATCATAAATGAAACTCTGAGAAAATTTTTCAACTTTATATATAAAATTGGCTCTGCGGATATCTTCGTGATAAATTTCCACGATTCATCAGAGAAGAACGTGCAAATTCTTTTGTATTTTCAACATTTGTCGGGAGTCAGCTCCGATCAAGAAATTCCTAAGAAGATTTTCGAACGTAGAAAAATCCTAATTCAACTTCATTCAAAACCGAAAATCATAATCTCTCGATGATGAAAAATCGTGGTAAAATGATTAATAAAAATGGATGACACGGAATCAAGTGAAATCACATAAATTCTAAAGCCAGCAAAACATTTATAAAATCAATGCAATAAACTTCGTGTTGAAATCACTCGTTTATCGCACTCGTTTTTATAAATAAAGCTCTCGCTAGCTATTGACACTCCGATATTTAGGTACGTGGAATGATTCAAAAGGCTCAATCAGACAACGTCAATTTCTTTTCTATTTAGCCAACGTCCCGGCGCATTAATCGTTCGCTCATCGAAATTGGCGATCACTCAAAGAAATATAGAAATGAAAAGGGTAAAAAGAAATGAGAGAGTTTCTGGCTCGTCGTTTGATCACCGAGCGTGATATTCTTCGATGTTATATATCCCCGGAGGAGCAACTTCCCGTGTGTAACGAGAAATAATCGATAAACCGATATTTCGTTTCACAGATTAATCTCGCTTGACCGCTAAACGGGGGAGCTATTCCCACGGAGGCTGATGTGATTTTATTCTATGAGAGTAAGAGCACACAAGCGTTTTCGCAGCTCGACTGAAAAGCACTGACTTAACGGTTGCTACCGTTCGTATAGATGCCAGCTCTCCCTACTTTGCATTAATTAGAAAATTGCCTTGTTCATTGGTGAGATGAAAAGAAAAAACAACAAAAAAATTCTCGATTACAAAAACTGAAATCACGATTCACCGATTGTTTATCGAAATATCAGAAAAACAATAAAATCGTTTCAGAGTCGCAGATTTGTGCGAGAGTGTAAGCATCGACGTGAACCGTTTCATGTTTTTGTTAATATAATCAGGAAACATGTAACTAGACGAGGCAAATTATCGTCAAACGGAATATATTAAACGTGACCAACGAACAATGGAAAACCAGTTTAATGGCAAAGTCTTTTTTTTACAAAGAAACCACATCGCCTTCGTTAACAGAAGATAAGGTCGATCCACGTATTAGTATGAATGAGTGTCCCTGTGGACTGCTGAGTATCATCGAATCGTATGAAGCCCTGTCCCGTAGGGGTTTTAAATACAAAAGCTCAATCGTTTTTCTTTTTGGGAACGTGAAGTGAACTAAACGAGCTTATTTTTTTTCTCTTTAACAGTACTTGAAACGTATGAGAATATATTGAGCTCCTTAAACACACAAAACTGATTATCGTTTTACCGCGGACAGCCTTCATGACCTAAAACCATAAGTTATTTTTTTTTTTTCGAAAAACATGAAAGAGAATTAAAAACTGGCCCACTGAGAAATTCCATCGTTGAAAATTCTGTCGAGAATGACCAAGATAATTTGACTTTCATGCGGTAAGAGTTATTCCTGCGTTCATGGGCACGCGAATACATTTCTCATCTGTATTCCGTAATCAAATTCTTTTGTAAAGAATTCACTACGTGTTTGCTTTACGAGATTAAAAGCATTAGAAAATTCATACGATCATGATAGAATTCGGAATACAACGTTATATGAATTCTTAATAAATCAAATTGCAGTATTAATAATTGAATTTTTTATTATTACCACATAACGTATTGAATGAACTAAAATTTTCGAAAACTTTTACCTGCTCGATGAGCATTTTTGACCCCATCGTGTCCTAATCGAGTGTTATTTTATCAAAGTCTGTTTCTCTCCATCTAGACAACAACGTATACACGTTTTTAATATATATATATTATTCAGGAGAACAAGTGCCTGAGAAAATTCCAACCTTTTTCTCGTTTCAAACGTCCGAATGAATTCCGAACGAATTAAAATTCTTCATTCAAGCAAAAGCTTATTCTAATGAAGAAACTAAACTGGAACCTTCGCTAGATCCAAGCCCACGAAATTTCAAGTTCTAAGAGAATAATTTCCATAAGTACGAAGGGACATGAGATCCCGAGTCATATTCTCGAAAAGCACGAAATAAACCTTTGCTCGAATCGCAGCTCGAATCACGTTCCTCACCAATTGAAGTAACCGGACGTTAATTAAATTTCGAATTGATGTAAAAAGTGAAAACCTGTCGAAACATTATTACGGTGGTGTGTTTATAAACAAGGCCTAAATCAACAACGTTTAAACGTTCGTGTATCGTTCATGATTCAAAACATACGATCAAACCTATGAGAGTTTGCTGTACCATTGAATATATACAATCTCAAGTAAAATAACAAACATCGAATATGTATACACGCACTTGGATAAGTATGCAACGTTATATGTGTATCAACATATATATGTTCATTAACATATATGTATATTATATCTGCTTCTATATGAATGTATAATCTTGTAGCTACCTCGCACACCGTGTATTACTACCACCCATTGTATCACTCCATTAAACATTCGCTGCAGTGCACTATAAACCACGATATAATCTCGCAATGCGGTAAACACTGCCAAGTTAAACGAGCACCCGAGCAACCCTTTAGGGATCTGAAAAGAGAGAGAGAGAGAGAGAGAGATAGAGAGGGAGGGGGGAGGGGTTGAAAGAGAGGATACAAGTTATATTATGCCAGGCGTAGCATCGCAATTCCCGGTTCACTATCTTTCTCTCACTCTTTCGTCTCGCTCTTTGCTCCATTATGCTCTGCATTCAAAAGCCTAGGCACACGAAATCGAGCGTCGACGTGAAAACAATTTCGCTTGTTCTCCACCTCTTGTTCATGGGATGAGAATCCTCCCACGTAGTGTGCAATAGGAGGGTGTTAAAATAATAGACATTGAGGAGTTATAGAAGAGAAAAAAAAATCTTTTGATGAAAATTAAGAGTCGCCCATTGAGGTTGTTTAAACGAAATATTTCAAAGCTTTTGTTCGGTTTTTTTTTTTTTTTTTTTTTTTTCTTTTTGTCCACGTTACACGATTCATTATGAAACGAGCCTTTGACTTTTTCAGTTTTTCACAGACGATCCTTGTGGCTGAGGAAATGTTGAAAGTGTACTTCTAACCTTAGTGGTGCCACTGCGTGGTGTACTTTGAAACTATTGTTCGACGTTTGCTTTGTAGCTGAAACAGGCGACAATATTCGATCTTATTGGCTGATGAAAAACAACGAATTTTTCTACTTATTAACCCACTTGGAGTTTATGACGAGAAGTCGTACACGAAGCTTTTGCTGGGGAAAGAATTTATTGAGGAAGGAACTATGCGAGCTTCTTTACTACCTTGTGAAAAGGTGTCAAGTTCGATTATTCATGGTCGCGTCCACGTGCATTGAATTCAGAGCCATAAAACCGGAGGAGAAACGCGCGGCGGTAAATTCATTGCGCTAGTTCATCGAATAAACGGTCGAGTTGTTTGAATATTAAAGCTGCTCTATATAACATTCCAATAGAAAAAATATTTTTTCAATCACCATTTCTGCTTTAATAACAAAAGTTGGAATATACTTTGGAATTATTTAGTGATAAAATCGTTGTCAAATGTTCGGTTGTTCGGTGAAACATTGGCTGTTCCGGGATATGTCTCGAGCTTCTTTGTAATTAAGCTACAAAGAGAATTGAGCAATAAAACTAAATTATATAAAGAAACCGTTGAGAGCTGCTCGCGGTCAAAGGAAGAGTATAAAAGAAAGACCGGCACAATGAGCACGAGGAAATAAAAATGGGCCAGAGTGGGAGATTCGAATGATGAATAGCCAGCAGTAAAAATGTGAGAAAGGTAGCTAGAAGAAAGAGAGAAAGAGAAAGGAAAAAAAGAGAGAAGAGAGAACAAACTAAGAAAAATAGGAAAGACGCAAACCGCACTCGATCTTCGCCAAGTTATAACATTTCTTCTTCTTCTTTTTTTTTTCTTTCTTCTCTTCTTTTCTCTTCTTCATATTGCTCTATAACGTTATTCAAGCCCTCACACGGTCTCTCTTACTTCCTTCCTTCCTTCCGTCCACCCACGCCATTATATCCTTTCGGTCTTTCTCCCCAAACGGCTTTCATCCAGCATCTCTCTAACCTCCCCTCCGGGTATACTTTGTTCTCTCGTCCCGCTTGCACTCGAGCCGTACGCTGCATGAATTTTCAGTCAACGCGCTTGTACACACATATGCGGTAACACTGACTAGAACATTCGTTCACGTCAAACTCATATTATATAGGTCAACTTTTCTCTTTCTTCCTTCTCTATATCCGACCTTTTCACCAGCAATATATACGTTTATGGTGTGCTTAAAATACTTTTTCTTTATGAAATAACTATATGAATGCCAAAATGAGAAAAAAAATATATATATATCGAATTAAATCAGTGATAATGGTTGATGACGTTTCTTGGATCTCCGATCCACGCAATTTTCAGCGTTTCATCATCCCCTGTACCGTAAATAATCCGTAATATCAATGTTACTCGCTATCTGTCCTCGCCCCACCGTTATCCATCAACACCTTCCATTCCGCGAAGATCATAAAACCCTGTGCTTTCGGTTGGGACATTAAAAATTCTTGGCGTCACATTAAACGTGACATTTTCATGAAATTTATTGACGTCGTTGAAAAACAAAGTTCGTTTTTTTTTCTTCCATTATTCTGATTGCTGATGCAACATTATAAAAAATTGTCTCGATCGCAAAACGGCTTTTCTCAATAGAGTGGGACGTGTATACCGACCTACGCGTCTCGAATCAACGAACGCGATAAAATATTCAACTTAATATGTTCCCACCTGGTATGATTCAGGACTGAAACCTCGAAACATTAAAAATAAATGACAAAAAAAAGTGTTTGAGTGTGAATGAAATGAGAGAATGGAAGAATGAGGGAACGAGATAGCTCTCGTACAATGAGACGAATCTCATTCGATTCGAAAGTGTGAAAATCTCAGGCATTTATATATATATATATATATATTGAGATGATCGTGAGTAGAGATTACCGAGAGCTTTTGAATGTTCTTAAATTTCCGGCAACCGCGCGCCATTCACCGTGTCCTCTTTCGCTGGATTTCCTCCTTACGTTTTTCAGGCTCATATAATATTTATATTTTAGTGAAGAAGATGAGACATAACGTGTCCCCAGCATCGCCACAGCATCAAACTCCATCTTCTCTTATCCCTCGTAGTTCGAGCCTGGAGTCTCCACAACTCCGTTCAAACTTTCCACCCCCGCGACACAAAGCCTTGCGGAATACCAAAAAAAAAAAAAAACGTCCTCCAAACAACTAATTCCATGAAAACAAGGAGGAAAAAAAAAAGAAAGAACTGCGCTCACCGTTCTTTAGTATTGAGGTATATGGAAAACAGAAGCGAGAAAAGTACATGATCCACGTTGGGAAAACTTCGCGACGAGACAAAAATTCGACAAATCCCTTATAAAAAAAGATAAAATAAAATCTCAACTCATAACCTCAATTTAAAGGGAGTCTCGACAGACTCAAAAAATCGTGTCTCTGTAATTCGAAATGATGTTTGATCACATTGAAAAGTATATTTATTTTCCTAATTTAAATTTTTGTCAAACGACTGAACTGATGGATAGAGTCTCGGAACAAGTACATTGACAGCCCTGTCGTCTGCTGGCCCGAGCTCGCCGAGACTATACTTTCTCTGAATAAACCGATTCGCGGTGGTGGGGGTAAAATCGGCATGTCATTTTATTGAATTACGAAGCTCTCAGAAGCAATTGAGAAACTTAAAAATTGAACTTTTAGCTAATTAAGAAATTCTCTTTCGATTGCGCCCGTGCAAAGTTTTTGCACGGGCTCAAGATTATGCAAAAGTTACCAACACATTCAAGAATTTGACGTGTCTGTATACAACACCATGATAGGCCTCAACGCCCGCCAGAAGACCCATTTTCATCAAAGCCAGTCTCCAGTGACAGCTGCAGAGAGAGCAATGACTACTACGTTCACACGGAACTCTTATTCCTGATTAATTAATCGGGTTTATTATACCCGATATATATATATACACCCCATTATAACCAAATCGGAATAAGAGTGCCGTGTAAGCGTAGTGTATGACGTCTACACAGTGAAACGGTTATTAACGGAGTTTTGACATAATCAAGTGCAGGACGTCCAAAAAATTTCTATTAATGGATTTATTAAAAATATTCAACGGAGATTCTGAGTGAAGTTCTGTAATGATAAAGTGCGAGATTAGCGAGTAAATTGGATAAATTGTGAAAAAAAATGATCTCAGAATAAACTTTTGAACAGACTGGTAAGCATTTTTTTCGTCATCCTGAGTATTCAAATTTTGCAGTGAACATATTCATCCACAAAATATAAAAATGTAAAATAAAATCAACAGTTATGTGTTATATTCACAAGCTAAAAGTGCGGACTGTAATTATATACAGTCTCCATAGGAGTTTATATGAACCAAAATATTTAAAAATTTTAGAAAAAAGAAGTGATATCAAATAGCAAAAATCCCCTCACGGGAATTTTTTCCACGTTTTTTTCCCCGTTTGGTATATTTTGGGATGAAAATATATGGATATTCGATCGACGACTCGCATGCAGTTTACAGTTAAATACATGAATGGTTTATACCTCAAATGTACAATTTCTTTTTGACCGAAAAATGGCGTTCGAAATACAACGAAATTGTAATTGGAAAATTGCGGATGGCCAATAGAGAAGGACAAGGTTGCGATTCGTTTATTTATTTTTTTTTTTCTGCCTATGTGCAGCCTGAATCAGGTAACATATCAAACAAAAGAAATGAAAAAAACGAATCAAGTGAGTCAGTGGTCCGATCGTGTTATCGTGGGTTACGCATGCATATGGATCCGGACTCGGTCGACCGTTGAACGCGATACCTCTGTTCAATCAATCTCACGCTGGGACGACTAGCAACAACCGATAGTTAGGAAATCGATTTTTTTTTTTTTCTTTCGAATTCACATCATATTCGTAACATTATTTTGAATCTGCTCCACTCTTACTGCTGTCTGAAACCCACTTCTGTATACACTGAGAAAAAAAATTTTGTTTGATCAACAAAATTTTTGTTGATTTCCTGAAACCCTGCGATTACGACGGAGCGAACACGAAACATTCGGTTGATGATACGAAATAATTCAGTTGTTTCAACTTACGAGATACTATCGATTGAACCGAATATTTTTCTATCTCGAACTAAATATATTCATTCGAATTAAATTTTTATTCAACAAAGTCGAATCATCATTTAATCGAGTCAAATGCTACTGGAACTTCCAGTTAACACGAATGAAAATTCAATTAGTTGATGCAATCACACGATGAGTTCACCAAATTCAAATTTCAACAGGTTCAATCGATTACGACAGTGTGCTGGTTTTTCGATTCAACTCAACGGATCTAACAAAATATTTTGATTGTTTCAACCATTCAAATCGTTGATGAAATACGAAGATTACCATTGGCCTTTTTCTCACACGCATTGCCATACGCAGCGAAACTTAAAAAAAAATTCAAAAGTCAATAATTTGATTATTTCTGGCCAAAAACACTGGAAAATATCGTCAGAATACTTATAAATCTTTCAATTTCTCAACGGATATCATTGTTTGTTGAATACTTTTTTTTATGAAAAATGCATGAAAAATAAAGTTTCGATTAGGTCGATAGAGAAATTCTGAAAATGTGTGGATCCATTCGATTCGTTAATCATTTTTTGTAACACGAACGATGAGAATGAAATAAATTGATTTTTGAAGAAAAAAAATTAGATTTTCTATTTTATGTGATATGGCCCGAGGTCAATATATGATTGAAAAATAATACGCGAACGGTAAATAAGAAGTTGAAATCGTCGTTTATATAAGAATGTGTATAAGACCAGAATCTCGTGTTTACAGATGTTTTCTCATTTATTTTCAATGCCATGTAAAGTTGCCATACGTTTACAGAGGCATGCTGAAAAAGTTTCAATCAAATGAGATGAATATTATTTTGTGCTATAATCTTTGTTACCGGGAAAGATCAAAGGCAGGAAACACACATCAAAGATTGGAAAGGTTTAATATAGAAAATTTGCCATTATGTAGTTCAAGCGTCGAGATTGCCCGCGGCAAAGAGGGCTGAGAGGGGTGAGGGTGTCGTCGCCGAGCTTAAAGCTTATCTATGACTTGGCTCTCGTGGAAAAATTGCTGAGTAAACGGAAAACGGTGGATCGTATAACCTGCCAGGATGCTTTTACGAGGAAGCTCGCAAGAAAGCTTCTGTGTCATCCATAATATAACGTTTCCTACGACCGTGGGGAAAAAAAAAAAAAAAAAAAAATAAGCAAAACCTTCTTTTCCCTTTTTTTTTTAGCCAAAAAATTTGGAAACCTTTTCAAAACACTCATCGTTGCCACAAATTCTATTTGCGTGTTATCAAGGAACGTGCAATTCGCCACTTTTATGTGTGAATTTCAAACGAGACCTGAAAAAAAATTTTACTCATTTTTACTCGTACTTTTTTTTTCAGGAATACGAACGAAATTTGTACAATACAAATTGATTGATTTCAGCTGAAATGCAATACCGAATGAAAAAAAATTCGTTCACATTTATACTTTGACGAATATCTAACGTCACTGATCGACAACTGATTCAGTGAAATCCTTTGCGAATTATCTCAGCAAAATGTACTATTAACCATGCCTATGCATATACGGAATATTAATTTTCTCTTGCGAATATTAATACACTTCGTGTGTACCGTTTGTTCGTAATCCAGATTAACAGGGTAATTATAAGAGCACTTAGTCTCATAACGCGTATAATATCTTGATACCTCCATCAGTCTCGAATCAAAATACGAGACCGAAGAGAACAGGAAATTGATATAAACGATTTTGAAATGTATTTTTGCAGTCAAATAAACAAAATTACAAAATCGTTACAAACTACGTGTAAGGAATTTTCGATCGGTTGAATAATTCTCATCCCCTGAATATTGAAATATGAAAGTCCCTTTCAAAGCGAATCTCTGACGACCAGAAAAAGCGTTTCTCTCTCTCTCTCTCCTGAATTATCCTAGCTCACACAGGCACATGCGCGGTTATGAAATCATATGAGATGAACACGTGATACATGTGTATCGTCAAGCTTTTTCGGAGCATATCATTATCCCGTATAATCGCTATCCACAATTTCTGTTCCTCGTATAACATTCGAATATCCAACTGCGGTATTCGGTTTTCACGAAAAAAACTTAGAATTAAGAGATAATTGTTCGTATTACATTTTTTAGGCAGAATTATTCTCGTGAGTGACGTTGCAAAAATTTTTTCGCAACTTCTTTTTTCACGTATGCTAAAACACGATGAGATGGATGTTTCGTGGGTTCGAACAGCTTGTTCTGATTGGCGTTCACGGCGTAATCCCCAAGTGAACGGAACGAACCGGATCGTTGCAGCTTTCTCGTCCTGGGCATCCGAAAATTAAAAACGTCAGAAAAAAAAAAGAGAAAACAATTCTAAACCGTACGGGCATATCTCTCATGTGGTCAGATCTCTCTTTTATGAAAAATAACGAGAGTGGAATTGACGATTGCTGTGGAAATCAAAGCGCGAATATTTCTGTATTCTTTTGCCCTCGTAAAAGAGAACAAAAATGAGTATTACTTCGAACCGCAAAACGAGAAAAAAAAAACCTCCTGCAAAAACCATTTTTATTTTTATATTTTTCATTTTCTACGTCAGCTTTTCTCATTATTCGAAAACCAATCTGATTTCTCGGCTGTACGTTGAAAAATAATCAAAAACAAAATTGAAAAACAAAAAAAAAAAAAGGTAATTTGGAGTTTGGCTAGGAAATATTGAACGAAAAAAAGCGCGGCTGTTATGCAGTGTTTTTTAATCAAAAGGCGTCAACGAATTTGATTCTACGTGAGTTTTTCAAAGTTGACAATTCGTTTTTGCCTATTTTTCTATCCACAATTTTTTTTTTTTTCTTTTTCACAACCATAAAAATAATCGACAAAAGTTTTCTGTCTGTGAATCATTCTTTCAAATTCGTTTCGCAGAGTCCTCGCGATTCATGGCTCGAAAAACATAAAAATGAACAGACAAACTATTTTTTTTTTTCATACAACAAAAATGTACCGAAAAAAAAAGTAAAAATTGTAAATGTCACTCCAGAATGCATCGTTGCAACGATGAAATTCGTAATTATAATTTGATTAATTAATGGCACAAGGCCAAGTGTCTCGCCGTCAGTATCGCCAACAGAATTTCAGAGAAAGACTCTTGAAAAAATATCGAAAAGAGTCTCGCCGAGACCTCACGACGGATGACCAACGAGTCTTGGAAACGCGCATGAGCGAGACAACGCCGAGACACTTGGCGAGAAGAACCCTGTCTTTCGTCGCGCCGAGACTAATTTTTTTTTTTTCTGCGCGGAATACTATATCTATACGTTTTTTCATACAGTACAGCAAGGAACGAGTTCGATAATCGCATTAGTCTTCAGCAAGAAGCTGATGCGAGTTTCGAAGAGCATTTTACGCTCGTTTTGCAAAGACGTGAAAAGGCGGCGCTACGGCCCTTCGTACATTCAATTGGAAAATCTGGCCAGAGGCCAATTTTCGAACGACCCGAATGATCTCGATGTGATTCGGCAGCTTCCCCCCCCCCCCCCCTCTCTCTCTCTCTCTCTCCTGTACCTTTTATCTCTACTTTCTCATACACTGAAAAGCATCAAATACAAAGCGAGCGATTGAACCGACTCATTGGAAATCGATTTAATCCACTTATAATTACTATAACACCATAAAAAAAAGAAGAATTTACAGCGTAAAATATCGAGAAAAGAATTACAGCCCTATCGAACGAAGTCACGTTCTCAACTGCAAACCCCTTCAATTTTGTAAAAAAATGATATTTAATTAATAAATTCTTGACATCTTGAAAAACCAGGAATCTTGCAACATCGTTTGATACTTGCGCAATTAATCGTTCGGAGTTCTCGCTAAATGAGTCACGAGTATTATAGGCTTTATGCTCTGTCTTCGGAATTATGATTATTTAGGAATCTTATCACCATCCCGAATGTCACTCGATACCGATGATATCTCTTCACATAAAAACGTAATTGGTAATGAGGAACTTAAAGAAACGATTAGGAATGAGCGTACGAGCTAGTATTGCCATCGAGTGGACTCGAACGGTGAATTTTTCCCACCAAAAAAGGTAACCAGCTGGTAAATAGTTAGCCGTTGTACCGTACGTCGAATTTGAAAATAACTCAAACTTTTGTTGAAGCTTCTAAAATACTGTAACGACATGGGGTATTCAGGTGACGCGACGTGAACAGCTTATCGTCCGTCGCCATACGAGCGAACGGCTGGTGAACAAAACCAGCAGTAACGCTGGATGCAAGTCGTTGGGTAGTGAGAAAAAAAAACGCCAAATGAAGTGGCGTACGTGCGTAACAGTGGAAGTTATAATCGTGATAAAAATTCGAAAGTTGAACTTTTCTTGTGGGAAATATAACATCGAGTGAATGAATTAAGATGAGAAATGAATAAAAGTGTTATTTCATTTCTCGAAATCGTATCGAATAAACGAAAAACGAGTGATGGAAAAGTGATCAAGTGAGAGAGAAGCAGAAACCCAATGAAATGGTTTAGATGAGAAAATACTTTTAAGAGACTATTTGTAGGACCAATGAAAGCCCGAGTTATCTTTGGGAGTCGAGAACAAAGGATCTCGACGGTATAAAAGACGATGCAGAACGGCACTCGGCACTGCTTTCTCCGGGAGCAACCGAGCTCCCAACAGAAAAACATATATCCGGTTCTATAGTGGAAAAGAATCGACGTAACACACTCAAAACCTTCCTTAATTTCATACCGAGAACGCAAAAACTGTTCGGTTTCGTTCACAGTTTGAAGATTTCTTTTTTTCAGGCCGGAAAGATTTCTGCTGTGCCATCCGTCCTTTCCACACTTGAATAGCAGAAATCGTTCGTTAAATTTTAATATTCTTGATCTCGTCTTCGTCAACCTAAAATTTTATTGAAACAAGGAACCAGAGACCTGTGCAATATGAATTGAAAAACGTCGAAAATGATTTTTATATTAATATCGAATCATTGAAAAAACATTGTTTAATATTTATAGAATTATTTTCATAGAAATTGACAAAAACGTCAATTTCGCAACAATGATTTCACCGATTGGTTATTCACTCATTTCTTCATTATCCTCAAATCATGCACAAATTCGAGTCTCTCATCATCAATTTGACGAACAAATAAAATTTCTCTCTTTCCACCACAAAATCCGTCCAAATCTCACGCTTTCTTTCGTACCTGCTCCCTGTCATTCGAAAGCTCGAATCAGCACCAGACAGAGTACGATGAAACCCTCCCTAATAATCGATCGAAATCATTTCATATTTTTCGTGGCCTGATCGAAATTGAAACAACATCATCAACATACTTGCTATTAAATACAGTAATCCATATAATAATAATTATGAACGAGTGAGAGAAAATTCATCAGCCCGTTATGAGCTTGTATCGAATCAGGTAACAATTTCATGCCACTTACTATATAGACAAATGATCGAAGTGGTCAAGCGTTAGAATACGTACACACAATCGCACATATAATATATGTATATATGTATATTTGGATATACATATACACAATGACAATCTGATCAGTCAGAAAATGGTGATGCATACATATATACACAGGGCAAACTATCCATGATCATTGGATACGTATACTCGTATATGCAGAAGCAAGTTATCCTTTCACGTGAATCGAATAACTACGTCACAGCTAAACTACTCTTATGCATATATCGATATATGCTTATGTGTGAACCCCGCCACATGGATACGGAGAGACGAGGAAGAAGGCAAATGCGCGTTTGGCATACAGAGGGTAGAGGGAGAAATGGAGAGAGAGAAAGAGGATACCGATGGGAGGGATGAAGAGAAAGATAGTCAGGATGAGGAGACAAAAGGGTTCGGAGGAGAGAGAAAGGGAGATGGAGAAAATCTGTGTGCCTGAATATGGGTGTAGTTTCGAGCTGCTCATGCGGACGAGGATAATGCACTGGTGGAGTCGCATCTGCCGGAGTCGCACGCACATAGAGTACACCGGAGAGGTATTACAGGCCTGATTACCTGCGTTTCGACGGAACATCCGAAACGTCGGTGAAGGCAGCAAGCAGGGCAGGGGGGGATATCAGTCTATTATCGTATAATGTAAATCAGCCTTATATCTATGCAGCAACGCGTTGGCCTTGCACTATTATCGAATCGATTGTTTTAATTGGCATACACGAGCCGAAAATTTCCAATACAATTATCAAAAGCTATTGTCCTGAGAAAAAGATTAATTCGAATAATCCGTCATTTGACTCTAATCGTATTCATTTACGAGGGTTTAACTGTACAGAAATTTCGATTACGAATCTTTGATCGATGGAACATCAGAAATTTCACGATTTTTTGCAAACTGGATTTTAATGTTTCTAATCTATTTCGATTAACCGGTAATCAAGTCGTTCGATATTTAAATTCGGTAGTATTCGCTCTAATTTTTACCACCAAATCCGTGAAAAATTGAAAAAGTATATTGCTGAACGAAAATCTAAATGTTGCACTCCGAAAAATGAACTTCAAGCTCCGAAACAATGTGTTCTGTGGGTATCCCTCTCGAATAAAATTATCCGACCATAACATTTACAAGGTAACTCCACTGAAATATTCTCTGCTTGCGAAACCGTAACGCTTCCATCCGATGTACAAGCGCGCGAGAGCTTTTCAACGATCTCTCAAAAATCGTGGAACCGGTTATGGACTTTTGTGTATATTTGTGAAGAAAAAACAAGCGAAAAAATTATAAGTGCTTCCACGTTTTTTGTTAATGTTTTAGCTGAAGAAAATATCTGCCTAAACGTAACAAGGTCGAAGAGACATAAATATAGAATGTTTCGAGAATATTTTCAAACAGGCGAAAGTTTTGTGGTACAAAAGGGATGAAAAACCATTGAGATTCCTGAGATTCTTTCGAATTTTATAAAATACAGTTTTCATCGAATTTATCAAATGATCGTTTGTCAGTAACGATAGGGAATTTAAGATTAAAATGACACGAAATCGCATGATTCTGGATTTACGAAAACTCTCGATTTTCCAAAGTTTTTCTGAATCGCTGAATTCGGATCTGAACTCAAAGACCACAAATCCGTCATCGTTCAGCCAACGTAGCGTTCGAAAATGCCTTTTTCTAACGATACACAATTTTCGAAATGCCCGATCTTAACAGTTTTGACAGGGTAAAACGGCTCAAGGGCTTACCGCGGTTCACCGATTGAAGAGAGCCGTTTACTTAATCCCCTGTGGAATGAGAACTTATTCAAGATAAATGTGCGATATGACTTTTATCGCACGTAAAGATCGAAACCTCAAATATGAAGAACGAAAATTTGATCGTAGATGAATCGATGAATTATTCTCAATTCCCATTGGGAACAAGAAAAACGGTCTCACTTTTCGATTCCATTCGACTTTGGAGTTGGCTATACGAATCTCTGGAATCACAAAGACAAACATAAAAGATATGGAATTTTTTTTTATTTTTTTTTCATCTCGTACTCCACCGTGTCTGTCACCCTTTTCTGATTCACTGAAAATCACTGGGAAACTTTTATCGCGCGTGTTCTTTTATTTTACGAAATAGAAACCTCTAGATTGGAAAAGTTGAAGTTTCGATTTCAAGCAATATGGTGGAAACCGAGATGCTATCGACAACATACGACTTACATATTCTGAATACGAAATTGCTGTACATACTACTTGAGAAAAACACCAATGTAAACTTTGATACATTTGCCACGGGGTGAATAAAAGCATCGTGTTGGAATATTATATATATTTTGTAATTCGAATGAATTTGTCATCAAGCACTTACATGGACTCGGGAATGCTGCGAATAATGTTTTTTCGATAATAATTTTATTCGATAGTGTCGCGTGTTATGTATAATTTATAAAATCTTACCATCAGTTATTGACAACATATTGGGAAAAAATAAAAAGAGATTGCATTTCAATTTGAAAAATAAAGAAATCGCTGCCAAATGGATTTTTTTAATCAAAATCACAAATTGTTGATCGCAACGAGTTGACATTTTGCTGAAGGCTATACTCAACGAAGGATCATAGCACACGCGATGGTGTCTTTACACTGAAATTTTTCAATTTCGTGAAGAATTTCATGTAAATATCAAATAAACAGAAATAAATTTTCACTGAAAATATTTGCTAGTTTTGATTCTCTTTGTGGTACCTACAGTGGTGTGCAAGGCCTTGACTGAGGCTAATCAAAATTTTCACTGCAAGCAAACACGTTCAAGATTCATTGAATAAAAATGTCTGAAATGCTTTCGTTTAGCAATCATGCTACGTCAACCAACGTTTGCTAACAAATAATTTAATGTACACAACCGGTACACGGAAATACCGCATAACGAAACTACGAATCATATTTATCGAACGTTTACGCAAAAATATAAATACAACGTTTTATGTTCAGTTGAGGAAGTTGATGTGTTAGAATTTTTTTAAAAAGATTCGAGTTTTTCACGAGGGCGACATGTAACTAGAATTATTCGTCAACTTCCGATCGAAGACAGTTCTGGATCAGAACCGAAGTGTCAAACGTGTGGCGTCATTTTTTCGGAAACAATTGATTTTTCGAGCAGAAACAAAGGAATCTTTTGATTTCCAGTAAGTAAAAGTTTTTTCCTCGAAATGTCAAGCGAATGAAAGAGTAAATAGAGATCATATATCACGTCTTCGACTACTCGTCGATTGCGCAAAAGAACTTTAGAACACGAAGAAAAGTTGGAGCCTAAAAGCTCAAACTATCGCTGATTCGGTTGAAATTTCAATGGGAAGCACACTTTTTTTTTGATCGTTCGCGTATACTACTTCGCCAGGAAAAAGTTTCGACTCTCTGCATTTTGACGAGATCAAATCCGTTAGAAGGCCATCTATGTTTAATGGAATGTCCAAACAATGTCTTGACTGTGATTGCTCAAAGGAAAAATACCAGGTTTTCGGATTAATCCTCCCTTTTCAGCTAATGGATTTCGCATTATTCTCATTCCCAGAATCTACATCGTTCATCGATAACGAAAAAGTTTTTTCGGACGAATAATCGCTCGTTATTCTCTTCACTCATTATTTTATTGAGCTTGAAAACATGTGAGCAGCATTCCATGAAGAACAGTCTCCAAAATCTCAACGATCGACCGAAATCTCATGCGGTTCTCCGACAATTTTTGAAACGATTCGACTGACTTTAAGAATCATAAAATCGATGGGTTCGAAGTAATTTTCAAACCATTTATCCGAGTAATGCAGCCCTTTGAATTAATTTCAAGAGGGCTTTAACCCTGGTCGGAAAATCGAAGGAGGAATAATGGGAATGGAGGACAATATACACATTCGAAGGATGCGACCAAAGATTCCGAAGTGTACTTCAATATCGAACGGTTTTGTAGCAGCACAAAACGTACCGTTGAAAGCGATATTGGCAGCCGGCGAACGCCCCCGGTTCGCTGCGATAGAAACTTAATCATAGAATCAGGCCACGTCATATTCTCGAGTTACTGATATATAAGAGAAGAAGACGAAATCGCCGAAAATGCTACGAATGATAATTAACAGTCTGGTTGGAAAGGTTAAGGTTCGAAGCTTCGAATTACGTCTTCGTAGCTTAATTACGATGCTATAAAATCATCCGAAGCACCGTAGACCCCTGGGTAATACCCTTCATCAGGATCACCTCCGTGCCATTGTTTTCAGAAGATTCCAAGGCGCCGTAGTTTACCCAAAAACAAATCGATAACGAGACCTGCCTCTCACTACCTTAATAGAATGACATCAGCCGATGAACCTGTATCGGTTATTCGACTACCGTCGCTTCGTCGATGACGCTTCCTTCCAACTCGAGTACAATGTACAATACTCGAACATTAATGGGATTGCAAGTTCATATCGAGAGCAAAATGCTTGTCGAGTATCATAATATTGAAGTTCGTATCGATTGAACACGACGAATTTATTTTCGTGAGTCCTTCGTTCATCAAACTCGATCTTATTTCGAGTTCTTTGAAAGAAAACGTGAATAAAATGTATATGTAATGCATGAGACTTGGCGTCTCACAAAAAACAGATTGCGTCTGGGTTATCACCGGTTTTTAGAGTCCTGGCCATCACTGTTATAGATCTTTATCGAAACGAATTTGAATTGAGCAAATTTTACGGTGGAAGCTCGTCAAATGATGCATTTCAATCGAGTCTCATAAGTTTCTTATGAATTTCATTAGTCATTCGATTGATCGATCGAACGTGCATACTGTTGAAACAAAAAATTTTTGAACCAAATCATATTTGTTTAACGCAAATAAATCAATTGCTTACTAAAAACAAATTACTTGCTAAAAAATGTTTGGCCGCTTTTCAATCGAAAACGGCTGTACCGATTACGATGAATCTTTCACGAGATTAAAGATCATGGTTCAAACTGAGTTTGTGGTTTTGTAAAATTTCGTTATCTCAATTTTTGCAGAAATGAAAAAAAAAAAAAAGTTTAATGATTTTGTTCAATCTCCAATTTTTAAAACTCGACGGTAGTTAAATATTGACGATAAATTAAAAAAAAAACGATTTACCAATGTAAAGGAAATAGGACAACGAACAAAATGAGCGGTGGCTGAATTCTCAATTCGGTATAGAAAAAAAGTTCCAGCATTTTTATTAAAATTATGAAAAATTAGGAAAATAAAAATCTCCTGTTTGATCACATTGTAATATTTTTTTTTCGTCAATCCAAGAACAATTTTATTCCTCATTCCTCATATTATATAAAACTGATGAAACTCTGAACGGAATAATTCATGTATCTAAATATTCTATAATGTGTGATTTTTTATTTTTAGTAAGTAAGTATCACACACAACGGTGTAGTGCGGACGCTACTCTTTGTCTCATGTAAAATATTCCACAATCCGTTAAAAAAAAATATTTGAAATTAGAAAAGTTATCAGCTAGAAATGGCTAGATGCGCCTGCTCTATGCAGCGAGCGAAGCCCGCACGCACAGCTAGTAAAATATAAAAGTGTAAAGTTTACCTTTGTCCGAAGCAACGAAAATCAGCGTAGAATTCGAAGAGCAAAGTCACTGCACTACCGTTTCCGTAAGGTTCGCGGTAGAGTGAAGGGTCGATTCCCGTTGAGTGAGTCACAACGCGCACGGCACAATTTTCGGGTTATTTTGACCTGACGGTTAACTTCACCAACGAAGGTAGAAACACACTCGCGAATAATTGGGCAAAAGCTTATGTTTCTCAAGCAAATCTGAACAAGCTCGCGGTTGAGTTTATGTAACACCGTACGTTACATAGACACGGATATTTACTTAACCGTTGTGCTATAAACGACAAATAACGGCGTGATAATGTTCAGACGGTTTTAAACCAAATTAGTTGAACTCAACTTTTGTACGAGTTCCACTTTTTCCTCACGTTTTTCCTCGTTCACCCGGTCATGTCGTATTACGCGGGAACATGTTACGATGGATAAATCACCGTTCGAGCCAATCGCGTTCGGAAAATCACTTCACTAAAAGAAATCAAATAATCATGAACTTTTAAATATATATTTTTTTTTTTATCATAAAATATTGCAACTGCACAAAAATAATATTGTCGATAATTTACAAGCAGCGCGATAGAGGGATGAATATAAAATTTATTAATGGAGTTGTTTGGTGTCGATAACCGTAAGACGAATGAAAAATGATTTGCATTGATACAATTTTAGAGAACACGACGTTATGAAACAAGGTATTTCGCCATTTATTTCTCAACGCCTTTGTTTCTGTCACTGAATACGAAATTTTGTTGAAACCTAAAAATATTTTGTTTAATACGTTCACCAAAATATTTCATCGTGTCGCCAAAGTTTCGTTCAAGTACAAAGAAGTTTTGTTGTAATATTCGAAATTTTGTTGGCTGAAGAAAAAAAATTTTGTTCGATACGTGCAACAAAATATTTTAATGTTTCAACAAAATTTCGTTTTCAGTGTTGATACATTAAACGGATTATTCGACACTAATTATCTTTTTGAAGTACCTTCTACACAGTTATGAGACTCCTCAAGTGTTTTATAAGAAAAAAAAATACACTTTTTTTCTCCACGTATAGTAATTGAAGAGGTCCAATAAAATGGAATTAATGGACGCTGGGTAATGGAAGAAGTAATGACCCGTTAAGTCTTACCGTTGCTTCGGTTTTTATAGCAAATTTTCATGGATTCTGATTTTTAAAAATAAACCGCTTCTTCTTCTGTGTTTATTAAATTTTTCAAGCCTTAATAACAATAAACCGAAAAGCAAGTACTAATTTATCAACTAAAAAAAAAAACAAATGACGTTCATTGCAAAATTATGTGTCCGTGTGTGTGTGTGTGTGTGTGTGTTTGTATGAGAAAGAAAGAGAGAGAAGAGAGAAAAAGAGTTGTCTCTCTGTGAAGAATGCAATCTTTCTCGTTCCCTTGGTTCTCCAATCTCTTTTCATGGCTGCATTTTCCTTATGCTTTATCTTTCTTATGCTCTAGATGATCCTTCCATTCGTTCTACTCTAAAATTCTTAAAGCACAGCGGGGAGGGGGGGGGGGTAAGATATACAGAATAAATCCGCAGTACATATATAAAACGACGGGTAAATGCTGCAGCTTACGAATCGCCGTTAAAACTTTATAATCCTCGATAACCCAGAGCTCAGTGTGACATCAAACCGTAGTCCTTCTCTAGGACATCTCGCGTCTCCCTTCTGCCCGTCCTCGTCGTTGCATCCTACAACTAACTCAACTTTCGCACTTCTCTCGCACACATAGTGTTGCCCCCCCCCCCCCCCTCCTCCCCTGGTTTCACACTACCCACTGCGATAACGCATGTGACCCATGATGCTCATCGCTCCTCACTCATCTATAAAACGAAGAACGCAAAAGTGAAAAACTAAAATGTACTTCAAGGATTAACGAACAGAAAAAAAGAGCATGGAAGGGCCCTTCACACGTTTGATTCTGCCCAGAACTCTGCTAACTTTGACGATGATGAAAAACCTGCTTCGACACCAAAACTAATCTTTATGACATTTCCCACATCGTTACTCACTGCTGAACGCAACTTTTTTTCATTACCATGCTCGCGAGAACCATCGAAAGATTTTTTTTATTTGAAACCCGGTAAACATCTTGCCAATTAGCGTGTACAGCAAAGCATTAGTACAAGTGCTACACGACGGTTGCTCCAAGAGACCAGAAATTCTAAACCCACTACAATTGTGACCGTTTTCCAAAATGTATGCTGGAAGTTGAGCAAATCCAAATGTAGGAAACCCAGGATAACCACAATCTTCAAGTACATAACGATGGCACAATGCCAGAAAACCGTTAGGCCTATCGTTATACATACCGGATAACGGACTGTAACTTTGATCCCAAGATCTTCCAAATCTTCCAAACGCAATAACAATGAATAACTTATTTTTTTTAACCGAAACAACGTTTCAATGTACCCTGAACCATGAGATTGGCTAAATAACGATTTGCCAGAAACTTGATCGCCTTAACTCGAACCTCCACTCGTTTTTTTTTTTAATGAAAAATATATATAGATATCTGTGTTCAGAAAAGACAACTCGTTGAACCGACCGCTACGAACATCACCAGCTTTCGTTCATCCAACGCTGAATAATAAAAAATAATAAAAAAAACATTCCAAAGTTGATTCCACTGGCAAGGAACCCTTGTAAGTGACTGTCTCGACTGCATAGATTCGAACAAATTCGTCTGCATTTTGAGGTACGTGGGGGATGTAGAAATGAAGGTGTACAGGAATAGCCTCTGTTTAAGAAACTTCCTCGAGTTCCTTATTTTTTTTTCTTTCCTCTCGCGTTAAACCACGAGCAAAGTTTTACGATTCATTTTTTGTTCGAATAAACTACCGGCAGCCGGGATCGCTCGTTTCACAGTTGGCTGGTTGAACCAGGGTGTACTATGCTTCTTTGTATTATTTTTTTTTTTTTTTTCACTTTTCCATATAAAATAAAAAAAGAAGCTTTCCTTTTCGTACGTAACCAAACGGAAGTTACTACGAAGCCTCCAGAACCGTATTTTCTTCTTTTATGTTTTACTATTTAACCGTGTTTTGTGTTACGTGCCAGTTGAATAATGATCTGAACTCATAATGCTGTAGCCAGGTGAAAAAGGGACTTTGCCTCAGGCACATAAAATCATAAAAATATCGCAATATAAAAAAGCACTCTGTCAAATGTTTTGTTTCACGCCCAAGTCAGTTTTAATCTCTCGTCGTAAACAAGATTCCCTTCTAAGACTGTCAACAATATATATTTCGCATGAATCTGTGTGCCAGCAAATCATATTTTATCGTTAAACTCTATCCGTAAACCCAACTTGTAAGAATCTCATTAAAGAGTCGAGCACACCGAGCAAAAACTAATGATCCGTGTGTAAAATTTCTTCTCAACTGTAACAAATAAATCTGGAATGCCAAGCTGGTAGTGCACCCAACAAAAGATAGTTCGAAAACAACGTAAGTAACTGAAAGAAGAAATTAACACACGTAATTGCACGAACATTCAACGATCAATTGAAGAAGCACAATACCAACGTAAGAAAAGTTAACTCGAAAAAACAATCGCCTGCGAAGAGCAGTTCGCGTTGATGAGCAGAGATTTGCGCCACACCGTCGCGCGATCACTAGTCACGTTGATGAACTTCACTCCGGTGCACGTTAACCAACGGGTCAAAGGAAAACAAACTGTAAATTTATTTATCAAATAAAATCACTGTTGGTCCGTCGATATGTTTCAGAAATCGTTTCTCACGAGTCACATTATTTCTTTCACTCGCCAAATTGATTTTCTTTTCTACAATCTGCTCACTCGAGTGTAAACAAATGAAAAGTAAACTCGAGTGTCATACGATTGGTTTCATCAATTCTTCTGTTTCTTGTTTCTTTCTCTTTTTTTTTTGTTTGTCATCAAGATTTATCGCATCGTATAATCAGTGGTGCGGTGACGAGATTGTAAGGGGAAAAAAAAAAAAAAAAATTCACCCACTCCGGTCTTTCGCGATAACACGTCGAACAGCGGGAAGACCGCTCGCGTTCTTCCTCCCGATCGCCGGTTGCTTGTTAGGGCTTCGCGAAAGGACTGCCAGGCGCCGCGGCAAAATCTAGAGCGCATCAAGCCGACGCAGCACCCAAACCCATCCTCCACTCTAGCGGAAGGTATGTACACCGCACGCCAACCATTCCACCAGTTCGACTCTCCCATCCCTCCCCCCCCCTCCCTCTGTTGCCCACCTCATCCCTACGGTCCATACTCAGTTGACGGCAGTACGTACGAATTCCTATCTCTCCCTCGATGCGTCACCCGCCCTACCTCACTCTTCACTTCTCTCCCCTTTTTCCTTTTTTTATTCTCTCTCTTATTCCCTTTTCTTCCCAGCATCTTACAGTCACTCACCCCTTTTCAAAGCCAGTTTCCTTCAAGCTTGATTTTCAAAAATCATCAACTTACGCACAAAGCTATTTTAGAGCTACTTTTTAAACGGTTATGTGTCAAGCTATAAGCTTCTTCAGGGACGGTTGACAGGCTGCTTGTCAGTGTTTTTCCGTATGAAGCGATTGGAAACTCGATTAATCTGAGATCTTAAGAGAATTGGGGTGATAGGGCTATCCACAATAGAAATTTGTCCCACGTTACGACCGATGAAAGAAACAGGACTGAATTAACGGACTGGCTCTCCTAACGATCTCGTAAATTCAATTTTTTTTTTTTTTCATTTTAACTGCGACCTTTAAAAAAGCTAAATGTTACAAAGCAATTGCAGTTTAAAAACTCAATTTGTAAGGATCTCACAAATGGATGTGATTCAATCAGGACAATGCTCTTTCAATATTAAAACAAAAGAAAAAAAAAAGAAAATAAATAAAACTGAACAATATTTTCTCTGTGCGCATGCCATTTTCAATTTTCTCTTCCTGATAAAGCAACTTTTGTCGGCATTGCGAGCTCATAATACGGTTATGCAAATTTCATTTTCATCTCTTTGTTACGTTTACATGTTTAAATGAAAATATAGAAAAGGAAATATGTTTTTTTTTTTTCTTTTTTTTTCTGTATAATACCGGGGAAAAGAGCTTCGAAATCATATTCCCATGTACGATACATATACAATAACGTATTCATAGGCTTCACATGTGCACGATATTTTTCACGCACATGTTCTTCGTCGCTACCGAGTACAAAAGTTGAAAAAAAAAAAAGAAAAAAAATTTAGTAGCAGGAATTGTTCATTGCGTCTTCGAACTCGATCGTTTGCTCAGCTGAAAACAAGAGCAGTGAACTATTCGAATGAAGAAAACATATTTTTAAATAAATAAATAAATTTCTCGATTGAATTCCAATATTCGTCCGCAGCATGATGAGCCAACTACGATGATTTTATGAAATTAAATTTTCACGTTCGTATGAATTCGATGTTGAAAAATTTGCGTTGCAATAAAATATCCCTAATATAAGGAACGGATCTAAGAATCGTGTCAAGGATGAATGAGAAGTGAATTGAAAAGTCTCCGGAGCTCGCAAATGCTCTCTCCCTTTTGATCCATGAATCGAGTCGCTTTTAAGATTGACTAGATTTCAGAAGGAAGGACGATAGTCAAGGACAATACACGAAGAGTACTTAGCATGAGAGGAAGTCTTGAGCCAAGAAAGTGAAGTAACAAGCTTCGAAAGCATAAGGCTAGCTGTCCCGGAGGAGTATAAGCATAACCGGGGGATTACTTTTTCAAGAAAAGCCCAAAGCCTTGCGTTGACTGAAGGCTTACTTAACAGCGAAACTCTAAAGTCAAATAGGCTCCTTGAGAGCCTAGCCTCACAAAACTGAGGCGTTGCTCACTTGACTAGTTACTCGAATCTCCGCTCAGACAAGTTAGCCCGAGTGAAATCTTCGTAAGCTCATACCCGAAACTTTATTTCAAACGAAGACGTATAAAGTCATGAAGCAGCTTCATATCCATCGAAGAAATAATCAGGCTTGCGTTAGCCGGAGAGACGCGAGAACAGAATAACACGAACCGATGAAGCTTTACCTTTTTCATCGATACTTTTTATAATAATATTATTTATTTACTTAAACGAATGAAAAGATGTTGGAATAGTGCTTGATATGAAAAAAAAAACTCAATTCAGCTTTTCTGAGGCTTATATGAAACTGCAATGAAACTGCGTGCAGTGGCTGCCGAGAAACTTCGATCTTCTCGTATACATCACATCCCTGACCTATACCAGGCTTTGATCCCGAGAGAACCAAGAGGAGATTGAAATTCTCCCTTAAGCAGGGGATTTTCGACGAGGACACAACGACCAGTCATGAATTCGAAAGCATATAGCCGTGACCAACGACGATTCCCCCCCCCCCCCCTCCCTCCCCGACGTTGTATTCTCGCGCAGGAAATGTCTGACCTGACACCGACCATTCTCACTGCGACTACTCGAACATCTGCGCCATTCAGCAAATTCCACGTTTTAACGATCCCCGCTATTAAACGTCACAAATGAGGAAGTTATTATTATCGTTTATATGAAACATTTGTACACACACAGACACACACACACACACATGAATATTATAACCTCGTAGAGAAACAGGAAACTGACAATTATTCTCGTTAAGTACAATAACGAGTTGTGTCCATACCGGGTGACCGGTATCTTCCTTTGATCGAATGATTTCAAACGAAAATTCAAAATGTTGAAAAAAACAAAACGAATGAAATGAAAATGAATGCAATTGATAAAAAAAAAAAATTACACGTGCTCACAGCGATAAGTTGCCCTTTAAAATGTACGTACGCGACGTGTTTTTTGATTACTCACGTTCCATTGAATTTTTTTGCATGCAACTATATTTCAATGAGACACCCCATCAATGAATGAAAGCTTCGAGTTGAATTCCCATGCGATCTATTTGCAGCTCCAATTTGCTTTTAACATCAATTAAAGAATCGTAAATGTGAATATAACGGAGCAGGAAAAACGTATTTCACGATTTTTATATAAGCGACGATATTTCACGTACTTTTCATCATCAAAATACGCTACCGGATCTCTGTATCCTGTAAACTGTTTTTCAGATATTTCCCAATACTCGCCTTCATTAAAATCCGTTTCGTATCAATAAAAAAAATAAAAAATAAAAAAAAAGAGCCCACCGAATGACGAATAATGTTTATCCACGAAACATGCATTCGGTTTACGTAAATACGGAATTATTTTTTTTAGTTTTGTTCTGAAATCACAATGGAGAACAAAAACTCGAGAAATATCGATCTTACACTTGGGATACAGGATCAAAAATTTCGAAAAAAAAAATAACAGCTTGCCCTAGTTTGAAAAAAATTCAAACAATAAACGATAAAAATAACAATAGACTTTTCTCACATATTTTCGTCTCGTATAAAGAGCGAATAAAAAGGGGAGAAAAAAAAACAGAATTAAGCACCGAACCTCAGAGCTGGTAATGCCATAAGGCGAGAGAGAAGAAAAGACGCGCGAATAAGAACCTTAGAACATACAACTTCGACGTCACTTTAACACGAAATGTGCCGCTTATTGCTACGGGAGCAACCCTCCGAGGGCGAGACCGATTTAACGACATCCTCCTACTGTGAATAGGAGCGTTACTCATTAATTTACATAACGTTTTAAGCAAGCAAGAACACGGGACCTCCTTCACACATTATCAATACACACATGCCAACCACCCCTACTAACGCACATCTATCTAACATACACTAACACAAATGTACTTTGTGCCACGTGAAATGAGATAAATAGGAACTCGCAACTTGTTATTTACAAAGGAAAGCATACATGGCGGATGACTTCATCGTGTTATAATAAATACATACTCTTCTAACATTTGAAAATATCCAAACTTTTGAGCATTATTTATTTGAAATATCTTTTCGGCTAAAGGAGAGTGACTACATACGACAATATGATAAGAATTTAATAAAATTCGGTGATAACATTCTTTAGCATCAAATGCAATGACACAAATTTTTTCAAATTTTTCGTCTACATAGTTGTCGAATAATTGGAGTTTACAATATGCAAAATATATACCTATATATATCAGAATCCTATGCTTACGGATGTAAACTCTAGTGTTAAATTACTCAAAAACTATGTAGAAGAAAAATCTTTAAAAAATTGTATATTCATATTTAATCCAAAAGAATATGCTCACCAAGTTTCATTAAATTCTAATCATTTCGAATTTTCTTATGCTTTTAACATGGCAACAACGTTGTGTGTAGCCAACCTCCTTAAAAATAAAAAAAATTTTACAATGTCTAACGTTAACTGCCGGTAACGATGAAAAGTGCTCATAAATCGTTTTCAATTGAATCGATTTTGATAGAGAAGCGTTCGAAAACGAAATATAATTGATAAAGAGTTGATTATTTGTTGTTAAACAACCAAATAATCAATTTTTCTTGTAAATAATGGATCGTTGATTCATTTTTTTAACTCGATTCATCGATCAATCAAAATTTTCGGTATTCATCAACCGACTTTTCTTATTTTTTTATTTATTTTTTTGTTTGTGTGGTGTTAGCCGACAAAATGATCAATTTTTTTTTGTATATAATCAACAATTCATTGATTCGTTTAACTCGATTCATCGATCAATCAAAATTCTCGTTCTTCATCAATCGAATAATCAACTTTTCTTGTAAATAACCGATTTTTAATTCATTTCTTATTTAACTCGATTCATCAATTAATTAAAATGTTCGTTCTCTATCAGTTTTCATCATGGAATTGACTCTGCCGTATTCCATTTTCGCTTCATCAACGTATTGTAAAGCCGTAAACGTCAAAAATAGTTTTCCAATACTGGTTTTTTCCCTCTTTTTTAATCGTCTGATCGGCATATTTTAAGAAAAAATACAACGTCGTAAAATGAATTTACGAACACGTAGCTGATTAACTAGTCTCCACGAAACTTTTCTGTCAAGAATTTCACCTCTAAAAGAGAGTGTTCATGCCCCAATGAAAATCAAAATGTTTAGATTCAAATCACGATTAAATTAATATATGTTAATTCATATGCAAATGTGTTATAATAATCATGGTGTTTCGGAGCGACGGATAGAATTGAAATTTTAATTAAGCAGTAACCTTGCATTGATTGAGTTGATTAATTCCATAACGATGATGAATTTTTCTAGTGTACGAACGCTATGAATAACTGCGAACACTTAATTTCATTATCATTAAATAATCGGATTATTGGGCGACAAATAATCAATCTGATGACGTGTACCATAGCGAGTGTTGCAATTTTATTCAACCCTCGCGGAGAAGGACACGTAAGAAAGGTTCAAGTTCTGAGCTACGAAGCAAATTGGAAAAAAAAGTAATAACTGAAAAAACGTTTTTACGACAAAAAGAAATTCGATAAATCGAAAAATCAAGATGTCTCGAAGCAATTCGACGTTGTTGAAACGTCGCATTAATTAAACAAATAAGGAAAGTTCGCTCGTAAGGTATGACGGCCGCACTGGAACGTTCATAATTAGCCTATGAGAAATTTCGACCTTTACGAAGAAGGTCACCGTAGAGATAAAAGTAACTGAGACCCTAGAACGCCGTTTCAACCCTTCGGAGCTTCGAGAGTATTTCTCCACTGCTTTATGAACCCGCCCCGTATCTTTCAAACGCCTCGCTCAAGGAGTTATAAATTAATACGAAATCATTACCGAGTTGATAAATCAGAAATTTTTCTTCACTGCTTTTCAACCTTTGGAAAGTTAAATAAAACCTTTTTTTTCAGGCTGAAGGACTCTCGCGATCTCGAAACGAACCAATCGTTTAATTAAGGTCATCCATCATCTCGCATTCCTATCGCACTCACGAAAGAGATGCAACCCTCGAAAAATCCCTGAAAGATATTCGAGCCCTGATGCAAGAGTGAAAACAAAAATAAAAAGCCTCGAGGCCAAGTGAGGTCGCTCTGTTTTCGTACTTTCATATTTTCTCCACCATCTTTAACTCTGTTTAAAAACTAACAAACTTTCTCCGGATACTTTTCCAGTCCAAATAATTATTTCGCCCATGCCACAACACGTTACAACACCGAAATCGAATTTTCATTCGAAAGCAACAAAATATTTTATCGTATCAACAAAGTTTTGTTTCAGTGTAAAAAAGTTTTGTTGCAACATTCGAAATTTTGTTGGCTAAAGAAAAAAATTTTGTTCAATATATACTTGCAACAAAATATTTTAATATTTCAATAAAATTACGTTTTCACTGAATATTTATATTATTTAATGCCCGCAGCCATCGCTGAGCGAATTATTTACCAATAAAACTTATTTTGTTTATAGTTCACTATTCGAAATTCACTATTAAAAAAATGTTTTGAAAAAACATAAAAACTCCCGACTAAAAATAGTAGTAAACTTTAAAAAGTCTGAAATAATAAAAAATAGATGTCGGGATTTTCGTCGGGAGATGTCTGTAATCGAATCATTGAATAAGAAGTAAAAACCTCTCCCGACGAAAATCCCGACATCTATTTTTTATTATTTCAGACTTTTTAAAGTTTACTACTATTTTTAGTCGGGAGTTTTTATGTTTTTTCAAAGCATTTTTTTTATTTCACACTTTTTAAAGTTCATAATTTTTTAATTAATTATTATAAATATAATTAATAATAAATATAATTGAATAATAAAAAAAAATAATAACACAATCAACCAATCAGTCACAGCAACAACCAATCGGTCACAACCAACCGAGTGAAGTACGGCGCAGATGTTGCGAGTGAATATAGTTATATGGCGGCATCACCTATTGTTGTGTCGATATGGTTGAACGGTTATTTTTTTGTTTTTCTAATTATTCTTTAAATATACAAGCAATCGTATCAAATTACGACTCCAAACCACGTCCACCGTTAATAGAACCTGTTTCTCCAATTTGGTCAAGTAATTTTTGGCCGTTTCAACAAACATTCTGCTTAAAAAATTCGTGAAAATCAGCTGATCACGGTCAAACGCACAACTCCCGGCTTTTGCCCGAGTGGGCAGTCGGGAGTTAAAAATACAGAAAGTTCAATCGGTAAAAAAAATCTTAAAATATTCAAGCAAAATGAAAAAAATGAAAAACATCACGACTGATCGAAACTACTTTCGATCTAATTCTTCAAGCGAGAGGTATACACCGTGTTACATTTGTACGAAACGGACATAAGAATTCCAAATTAACACCAACGATTCAACGTATATATTTTCAACGTTGCCGGTGATTTGCATAAACGAGGTCGAAACACGCAAGTTTAACTCGGTATACGTGAAGTAATGAAGTTATTATTTAATTAAAACATCGCTGTACGAGTTTACTACGGCGATGAGTTCATTTGCTTGTTTTACTTCTCACTGAATTTTAGTGCTCAGACTAAAACTTAGTACTATTGTGAAGGGGGGTCTGTCTCGGGGCTGCTCATGTTGTTGGTTGTTGCAATAACAATACAGTCCCAAAGGTTCGTTCGGAGGGCTCTGCTGATATTTTGTAAAGTCAGTGCTCGGCTGAGAAATTTTGTTTGCCTTTTAAAACCTTTTCAGCTATCCTTTTTGCGCTTCGTTTCAGCGTTACTTTATTGAAAATTCATTGTAAAGATCGTGCGCGGTAATAAGGTAATTGGCCTCCGTCGCGGGAACGAGTAAATTGCACCAATTTTGCAGCCTCCTCTTTTTCGCTTTTACGTTATATACACGTGTCCTTCTCGAGAACGGTGGCGCTTTTCACATGCACAGATAACTTTGATGCGAAATTACTCTTTGAAGAACTGCAGCGAAAGTCGATGAGCACGTGAGCATCTGTGCGTTGAAATTTCTTCAATTTTTATATAATCGCGATTGAAATTCAAGTTTTGCCGAGCAAATGTTCCAAGCGGAAAAAGAAGTGAGTTAGAAATTCGAATTTTACGCCTCAATTAGCTCAACGACGATGATCATCGAATGAAATATTAAACGAATAAAATCAATGAAACGGCGTTTAAATAAATGAAAAAATATCCTGATGAATCGTTTCTCAAATTTCTTGTGAATAAAAATTTTATATAACATCGCAATTTCAATTTGTATTCCAAAAAAAAAATTTCCTTTTCTATCAATAGCTGAATTCTAAAAGTCTGCATGATTCTATGCTGATCGAAAGAAATGAAATCTGAATAAATGATAAGTTTGATAAATATATCATTTTATGTTTTTTTTTTACTTTTAAATAAAATAAAATCGTCGATAAAATTTGTTTCAACTTTGAACGAATAAAATACATAGACTGGTTCAATCTTCGTAAAGAAAAGAAGAGAAAAAAGTATATGACTTGGTTCCATTGGGCTTTTTCGGCTTTTACAGGTCACAAACCGTCAAAGAGCATCGAAAGACAACATTCGGATTTTTACACGTGTGGATCTAGACGCTGATTGATCGACGGCATCGATCATCAAGCCGTTGGTTCCCGCCACGTTAAAGTTTATATTAAAAGCTTCATCACTATTCCGGGGGCTATGGCATGTTCTCTCTGGGATTTTTAACTTAGTTTCCGGCGGGTTGAATCTCGCTGGGTGTACGAGGTTTGCGCAAACGCGTTCAAGTCGCTTTTTTTTTTCTTTTCCTCAAAGCTGTATTTTCTGTTTTTTTTTTTTTCTTTTCTTTTTTTTCTTTTTTTTCACATACCGCTCATTCACTCGGTCTCTCTCTTTCTTTCTTCTTTTCTTTCGATCCTCGACTGGCGTTAGCTTGTTCTATTTTCATCTACGAAACGTTCTCGCTTACAGGTGCCTTTATTAAAAATCGGATACGCCAGGGCGGTGGAATTTTTTTCCGGAAATCCGTTCCTCCCTTTCTCAGTCTCTTTCTCCGAATTTCTTCCTCTCGCATAGAAATAAACGGTTCAGTTTCTCTTTTTGTACGTCTCTGTCTTTCTCTCTTTCTCTGCCCCTCTCTCTCTCTCTCTCGCCCAAACTTATTTTTCTCATTCTCTTTCTCGTGCGTCCCCCTTTTCTTACCCTTATTCACCATTCCGTTTTTCAGCATCGCTACACCAGAGTCGAAGGCATTCCCATATATCGGTCCACCTTCCAAGCCAGTTATTTTAATATTGCACCAAGTTTCCTTGCATCGCGCTATCACTTTTTTATCTTCGTTTTTGGTTGCTCCCGTCAATCTCGAATTTTTCTCATCAGCTGTAAAATTCATTCAATTAAATCGCGAAATAACATCAATCTTGATCTTGAAATACGCGTAATAATTCAACGGATAAAGGAAAGCATTAGAATAAACGTAACAAATGATACTTGCGGACCGAAAAAGTGATAAACGGATCGTTTACGTGTGTCTGAGACGTTTTTTTTTTTTTCTCCCGACTAAGAGAATGAAAGAGTTTGCGCCCCCGCGTCAAGGACAAGTTTTTTCGTCAGCCACTTTCTCTCGCGCGTACATTTTCATTATAGACCATTATCGCCTAAATCCGAGAGAAAATATATATTTTTTTTTGTTTTTTTTTTTTTTTTTTTTTTTTTTTTTTTCAAAAATACAAAATTAGGATTTAGTCGTAGTTGCGAGCGTGTGAAAAACGTTATGTTGAGAAAATACTTCTGATCGAACAACCTTCATCATTATTTAAGAAAGAATAAAAACAGTTAAGAATCTCATGAAATTAAAACTATTTTGATTTGTGAATATTTCATCAGAAACTTCTCAAAATAGCAGGATCGAACGAAGACTATTTTAGTTGTAAAGATTATTTTACGATCTACTGCACCTCTGGAAATTCCAAGGGCGTATTCTATCCGATAATATTCCATCCTAAGAACATCCCCGAGAAATGGCTATTCCTGTTGAAAAGTGGAAGAAAAATGACGAAAAAACTAGCAGCTAGGAAAAAAATAACTCTGCTTTATCGCTGTGCGTCTGAATACAATGAATTCGATAAATAAATTCACCTTCATAATCTGCTACCACTATTTCTACTCACGATACGAGAACTAGAACATTTTTATAACGACGATATGCAAATAAATGTTTTCTACGAATTTCAGAAAAAAAAATATCTTCGCGAGCACAAATTTGAATTTTTTTTTCAAATATTAGTATAATAGTGGAAGAATATGGTTTTTTTCACTGAAAATCGAAATACTTTTTTTACATTATAGCTCAGGAACATGAATTCCTTGGTGCTGAAGCACACTGCAACATTTCCAATGAATCCATTTACTCAAAACTGTGCTTCGACAAGTAATATTTGCACACATCTAACGACATGATAAAAAATTATTTTTCTATTCAAAAACTCCGCAGTTTTTTTATGAGTTAAAATTGGAATCTGTTTTTGTAAGCGTACTATTTTTTTTCGATTTTCAACTTCGTGAAATTTTTTGTAGTTTGAGCACTTTATAGTTTACAAGAAATAAAAATTCCTCTAATTTTTTTCATACCGTAAAACTCCGCCGTAATGAAAAAAAAAAAAAAAAAAAAACAAATTTTGAAACAACACCTAGATTTAACGAATTAAAGAACAAACCATTATCTGTTGAGAAAATAAATAGGAAAATTGAGGGTAATACTTGAGGGATTCAAAGGTATTTTTCTCTGAACGATTTTTATAGAGCCCGACAACATAGGTTTCTCGGCTAAAAACCATTTTAGCATGAAACACAGAAAATATGATTAACCTATTAAGCTGAAATAAATCACGATGACAATAAAATTTCAATCACTGCTCTATATTCAAGCAGAATAATTAGAATGATTTTAACGCCAGTATCAGTTTTTAGTTCTTATTCGAATGTACCTATCGAAGATTTGATGAGAACCCAAGATTTAATCGTAGCTCTGTGCACGTCAGAATCGATTCGAGAATAGGATCGTCACAAATACACGCACACGTGCCTGACTGGATATAATTCGCCTCAAGTAGTCTCATACGATTAGACGACGTTCTTACGACCATTTCTTGCAACATGGTGAATGCATTTATAGAATCAGGTGCATTTGAGTAAGTGGGAAGTCCATACTAGTATAGATATATCTACATTTTAAACCAGCTTCACTGACACGAGGCTTTCCATCTCAATCCACCTAAAATCGAAGTTTTCCTCTGTTTTTTGGCTTTGAAAAATTCGAATATCGATTCAGTCGCTTCAATTTTGTCATCAAAACCAATTCATAGACTTTCTCCAAGTTTTTTTGGCACTCTCTGCAAAGCGTCCGTCCTTTGATCCGTACATTGCTCGATTATTCTATAAAAATGTCATTCAGCTATTGTATGTAGATAATTATTTGTTATAAAAAAAAAAAGGATTTTGTAGAACCAAACGTTGTGCAAGAATCGTAGAGAATTAGTTGAAAAACTTGAAGTTTCGAGGAGCACACTTTAGTTAAGCGAAGTAATGAAATAACTAAGTACGCATATATTTATCATATACTTTCATTCCTTTATCAGCGGCAAGATATTTTTTCCTACACATTCTCATACTTCCGGTTTTTCCACAACCTCTCTACGGGATTCGTCTCGCGTCGTGAACGAACGTTGACACAGCCTCTATCTCTTTTCCCAGCATCAGGCTCAATGTTTATCGTTGTCTCTCTATTTCACTATATCGGGGGGGGGGGGGGGAGAGGGTCTCTGTCGATAAATCGGTCTCTCCCTTGAAACGGGAGTGACCCGGGTTGTCTCTGTCTCCTTCGCTCACTCACTCGCGCCGTCGATCGAGCTTCGGAGCAGCAGGATGGGAGAAAATTGCGTCGCGGGCTTTATTGTCGCGTCGAATATAGGCCAGTAATTCTTCGGCTGAAAGAGAAAAAGAAAGAGAGAGAGAGGGAGGGGGTGTAGTACGAGAAAGAATGAAAGAGGAAGATCGAGAGAAAAGGAGAGAGAAGAGAAGAATAGAAAAAAAAGGAAGAGGGAGTGAATGCTCGTATGTAGAGCAATGGGAGAACGAGGATGTGCGAGCGACGCCGAGAGGGTTGGTTACAGAGCAGGGCATCCCTTACTAGCACTCCCGTCGATGTAGGAACAACCGTCGTCAGCTGGTTCCCTCCATTCTCCCTTCCCCCCCCCCCCCCCTCCCCCTCCCGTCGCTGCTTTTCACACACTACCAGACGCGAGCTGTATATAGCGCCAACATTCCAGTTGCCACGGCTCTCGCATCACCATTGTCAGGAGGATTGCTTATTTCTTGCACGGTCGCGCGCACAAGCCAGTTAGCCTCTCGTCCTCGTTCCCTTTCACCCTCCATCCCCGACAGCCCCGCTTCCGCCTCTCTCTCTCTCTCTCTCCTCCCGGCTCCACCGTCTCCCTTTATCACGAACTTTATCACACATCCCGCACACACATACACCGAGAACTGCTGCGAACGATCAGACAAACCGGACGACGGCATATATACGTATAAAGAAGCGTGCAAAGCTGAGGAATCCCATAAAAGCTCTCGGTTGACCAACATCACTACCTTCCGCCTCATCCCTCCTCCCTTGTTCCCCCCTCCTCTCCTTTCACTCTCATTTCTCACGATGCTTTAATGCTTCCCTTCTTATCGTCCCACAGATACCTACCAACAAGAATAAAAAAGCTCACTACTTACACTCTTTACGCGCGGATCGCAAATAACTGAATATCGTTTGTTGTAAAAGACTCTCCTCTCGATTGCCGCCGCGAGACTCCACGATAAAAATAACGTGCCGAGTGGCCGTACGGTCTAACGACACTGATCGAAGAAATCGTAACTTTTATAATTATAGCGAGTGATCTAATCACTGGAGATATACTACAGCAAAAAAAAAATACTCGAGCTCACGCTTTTTTGGCTGATAGATCTTTGGACATGTGCCCAACTTTATTATGAGCAGAAAATTTCATCTTCTTCATCATCGGGGCTAATCAGTGAATGAATCTCACTCCGTTACGATTCGGTTTTCGTGCATCTTTCCATCAATATTTGTCTGAACAAGACATACACGAACCACTTTACCTTTCGTGAGAGTGCAAATCTTGATAATTAAAAATGTTGGAAATGCCTAACGATTTTTGGCAGTCGGGCATCACTTTCTAAGATTTCCAAGTCGAAAATCATTGGAAAAAATTGTTTTTTTTTAAATTCCTGAAGAAAGGAATTCGCGATTTTAGATCGAAATACCGTCAAAACTATAATGTAAAACTCGAAAAGTAGTCGTAGCTCGAGCAGTAGCACCAGCACCACATCAGAATGGCGTTGAGAAGTCAGAAATAGTTCCTAACAATTTGGCAGTTGAAGATTGGTGATCAAAATTGTTTGCGAAATTCAGGAGGGTTTTTTTTTCTCGCGATTTCACATAAAGGAGTATAAAAACTATAATGAAGAACTTGAAAAGTGCCAGAGACTTTTGACTCATACCGTCAGCGCCGCCAGCTAATATGGTTTGGAAATCGAAAACCAGAAATTTTCAAGATTAATGAACAACTCGAGTCACAACGTCAGCTTACGATGACAGTAAGCTCAGTTGACTTGGATTTCTAAACCTTTTTTCAAGCCACACGGATCAAACGAAATCCATTATTCGAGATGGTGTCAGAATAAAATGTCGTTACTCTTGATTCAAAGAAGCCAAAAAATGCTGATGCTCTTGTAACGTTGATTTGAAAAGTAATTATTAACAAGAGCAATTCTGACTCGTGTATTCCAGCCAAGTCCAACACTTGGCTAAAAAGTTCGAATCCATAAAGTAGCAAAAAGTATTCTAAACTCGACTCAAGCGTATATATTCACCTCCCTTCTCTGCTCCCCTTTGAACTTTACGCTTGAAAGTTCTCGAGACTGCACTTGCCTCTTAGCGAAGCGCAGGGTTAAGATCTGCCTCCTTTTAAAATCTTAACCTAACACCGTTTTCCCAAGGGCTTTGTGACTTTGCTAGGTCAATATTTTTAAGGAATTCCATTATCTTATTTTTATTTGATTTCATAATCGATTCCTTTATTTGATGAAGAGATTTGTGTTCATCCAGAAACTGTGAATTATTCGTTATTACCATATGAAAACATTGAAAAGCTCCTTCAAAGTCTTTGAGAGTGAAAAATATTTTTAAAAAACTTTGTGACGTAGGCTACTATCATATTTAAACTTTGACCTGAATAGCCTAGAATTTCTACTGTTAATACTATTTTGCATACACGTCAGACGAGTTATAAATTTTGAAATCAATGAAAGCTTTTGTATACATCTCCATTCAATTGAACCTCAATGCACTGCTATTTTCTGGCTAACTGAATAAACAACTGTCCTAATTACTCAGTGTTGAGTTTCTCATTGTCCGGAGAGCGTTTGGCTATCTCTTCCGAATGAGCAAAACAAAGCTCGATTCCACTTTGCTCAACTTGTATATTTGTCCTCGAAGAAACTCCGTTCTACCTCGTCTTTCTCTACCTCTTCCTGTTCATTCTCATCTCGCTCGTTCCACCTTATCGCTTTTCGGGCTTTACGGACGGGCTACTTTATCGACGGAACGAACGGACTCTGCATAAGCTCTCAGAGACCACTGACTAACTTCGTGACTATGCTGGTATATGCTGATGAAACCATTCCATTTGGAGCACTTATGTCCAAGGATGTCGCTACCACTCGATCCCCCGTTGTATCTATCACGATGATACTAGCCACGTCCCACACGTACCCCATCCATGGGAAATGTGAACTTCATTGACTTCCAAGTTTTCGTGCTTGTCGATCGAACTGGTTCGAAGTCTCTGGCATGTGCAAACAAGCCCTGAAACGAAGTTCTTCCAAATCATTCTCAAGAGCGTTTCGTATCGAAGATCTTTCGATTCTGAATATAGTAAACTTTGGAGAAACATCCGGTGGAACACAACCAGTTTGCACAATTGCCATGAAACAATAGGAACGTGAGCTCCTTTAAAAATGATTTTATCCCTCTTCTAACAACCTGCCTCAGCAACTATATTTGAAAATTCGCGAGTTTAATATTGTTCCAAAGTGACAATGAATCGCTGAGAACGTTGTTTGAGGAATAAAAAGCCCAATTCCCTTCCAAGCATCCATTTTGGTGGCACAATCATTGATCGATCAATTAAATGGTGAAAGGCTTTTGCCATATCCGATAAAATACTATTCGGAGGTAGACACATATGATATAACACGAATATACGAGAGAGGGAACAATAAATCCCGGTAAACTGCGAACTGCTTGGTGGAGCTTTGAAGTGTTGGATGGATACCGATTAAGCAAAGCAAAGCGACTGACAGCACCTGTTGATGGTTCGGTAGCCAGCGGTGTGCTACTGACATGGGTATTTGTGCATTGTCTAGAAACTCATCAAATCTGCACATGCTTACCATACGAAACTTTGTACGTCAGCAATTTCGAAGTAATCAACATCGGCTCATTACACTCGAGATCTGAACCGTAAATTCTACTGGGATTACTCTTAAATTAATAAATTCGCGATTCTACTTGATACGTTAAAGAACAGAAGCTCCAAAGAGTCAGAAGTAAAAGTTATTTCGTAACGAAACCTTGAAAGTGAAGAGCTTTCTTCTCTTGAGAGTGAAAAACACAAACAGAGAATTTCTTCGCGTTCTCTCGCCACTTTCAGGTAACTTTTAGGTTAATTAAAATGTTTGAAAGAGAACGTTTTTTGTGACTGATTTATGACCGGATTACGGTCAGAATTCAAACGAATAATGTGACATCCCTTTGAAGGTAAAATCAATGTTTTTTTAAAAAATATAAAACGAAAATAAAAGCTTTTGGATCGTCATTGATTTAAATAAAGCGTTCATGAAAGCGAACTTTGCCAAAAGAATCCGAATGAATATTTCTAAATGATCGTTCGGGTAAAGAAATTCGAAAAAAAAGATTGCGAACTCACTCTGTGAGTTGAATAAAACAATTATCTCAGGACGTTGGCGAAAATGGTTTATTCACTGAGCTCTTCTAGTCAATGCAGGATTTATCAATTCTAAATTGTTTCCAGATGTACGAATAATACAATAGAAATGTTTATCGGGTTGGTGATTGAATGAAAAAGGACCACAATATTCCCGTTGAAAGTGGACCCTCCAAAACAAACGGTAGAGATCGAACGTTTCGAATTTCATGAAACGATTAAACAACTGTAATCGAAACGGATGATTCGCGATACGGGTATTTACGATGCAACGGAAATAATGATATCGGTTTTTGAAAAAAAAAAAAAAACAACCCCCCGTTGATCGCCATTTGTACATTTCGTTTTTCCAACTTATTTCAGCTAACGAATGTCATGGCTGAATAGGGGTGAAAAAAAGTTTTTATAGGAAATCAATATGGGACCGGAAATTGAGGCGACTACGATGCTGCACTCCATAAATAATGGGCGCCAACCACTGTGCCAGAGTGCCGGAAATCATTTATTAGACGTACCAGTATCCTCAATCGATTCTCTCAGAATGAAACATGCTCCTTTCAGTGGCGATATTAAAAGTATAACGACGGAAAAAATTTTAATCAAGACAGAAGTCTCAAAGTTTTCAACTCTTTCTCAATATTATTCCGTTTCCCTCTGAATCCTGAAATGAGAATAAATCCGTTAGCGCCGAATCTCATGTTTTCATTCGAATTATGGAAAAAAAAAAAAAAACAAAAACAAAGAATGATTTCATTGAGTTTTAGTTTGGAAAGGACAGCAGCCGCTCAATTCCAATGTACATAATTATGCCGAGGATAGGATTAATAAAAAGCTTGATTGATTTCATGGATGAGTCTGGAAAGCGATGTGAGGAGCAATTTCGATGGAAATATTTCGATGCGTTTGATATATAAAGTCTCCAGAGTTTGAATGGAACGTCCTGCTGGATGGACTTCTCATGAGAGACAGAAGTGGGGATCAAATCTGGGAGAGAAAGAGAGAGAGACAGAGAATGAGAAAGAGAAGAGCTCACATGCTGTTATGGCAGCCAGAGGCCGTGCTGTAAAGTTAGTGAATCTCTCGTTTGTCGTCTCATATCTGGTCCACAGCGTGTCCAATAATTTGCGAAGTTTTCAACAGAGAAACATCTGTCGACATATGTATGCACGAATATCGGCGAAGAGATTTCTGACCGGTGGCTTTGCTACAACTCGTATGCTTTGATTTCCATCAAAAGGTTCTCATAATTAACGAACTGGCCAGAGGGCTATGTCTATACTAATCTGCACGCTGTGTGGACACGTCTACCCAGGGCTTTCATTGACTCTTGTACCAATGCAAACGTAATTGCATAAAAACTTCAAAGTTTTTGTTTGTTTTTTTTTTCAAAAGGCACCAAAGAACCCACTAACAAACGAACGTGCATCGAGTTATGAATAAACTTTCCATTTATTCTCTCATACAATCCGAGTCAATCAACAAAGAAATGAACACGCAGGCATTCGTTACTGGAATCATATTTTTTCTTGTTTTTTTTTTTTTCTGGGTCTATATACACAAAGTGAATTCGACGCAATTATTTGGTCATTACATTTGTACAAATTAAAAATGTGATTAAGTATAGTTGAGAAATCAACTGACCATTTTGAAAGAAGAAAAAATTCAGTGAGCGAAGTTTCCCACGGAACGAGCGACCATACGGTTATGATGAATCTTCACAGTGGATGTGCGGTAAAAAAATCAAAACAAGAAAACTGAATAACGAAGGGATTCGAGACGATTAACTCTAAAACTCGCATGTCCCATTTTTTTTACCTTCCAACGCATGAGCGAGATCGTTATCGACTTCACGATCCTTTTAGCTACAAATTCAGTTTCAGGTAAAGCGCCTCAGTGGCACATGTGTCGATGTACGAAAAATGTAAATTTATAAAAGTCAAGCTGATGAAATGCTATAAAAATTACAGATATTGAAAGAGACTGTGCGATTGCAACTACTGATTCATCGTTTTATTGCAAAGTATTCAATTACATGGATCTTTTACTTTCTGATCAATTGTCAATGTTGATTTGAGGCAGAACTTTGAAGAGTTAAAAAAAAAATCATTTTTCCATTCACTTTATAGTTCAAGAATCGAAAAATACAGTCTGCTGCTACGTGTCGCGTTTCACCTGTACGCTCTCAAAGTTTCAAAGTTCATTAGATACCATTTTCAAAGTTATAGAGTCAAGAGCAGGCAGAGTACCACACAGGTACGAACGCTACGAACTTTGAACCCCATTTTATCGAAATATCATTTTTGAGATTCGTTCAATTTCGCTAGACTCATAGTAACTTGCTCTATCGACCTGAAGCGAAGCTCGTCTTTCAGAATGCTGTCAACCATCCTGAAGGAAGTGAGCAAATTGTAAAAAGTGTTGTTTTAAGCAATATTAATCGCATGAAAACTTTTTCATCAATTGAAATTTTGACAAATGTTGATGTGAACTCTGACGTTAGATTTTCAACCGGAGATCCAGTGCACATCGATAACTAACGCACTCGCATATCATTTAAAGATGTAGCACTGGCCATGTGCCTGTGTCGAATCCCAATGAATGCATTTCCTCACTGATCCACCATGGATATCAGAATATAATTTTTTCCATGCCTCTCCGAAGAATTGTTCAAAAATCCATTCAAAAATGGCTAGTCTATGATTTTCGTATAAAGAAAAAAAAAAACCGAAAACTTTTTTTTATTTTGAATCCTCGCGAATCAATGACCCTACGATCGTCTGATTAAATCGATGAATAAAAAAGGAATCTGTTCAATTGGACCGGATCGAAAGGTTCTGTTGAACAGCGTTTAACCCGCGGACAATGTGCCTTTGACAACAGTCTCACGAGTTAACGTTCAGCGATGCATCGTTCGGTACGTTAGAATTCCGTTAATGCCGAGCAAATACTATTTTCAATATTTGATGAAACGAACGAGACGGACCAGTTGGACGTTACGAATGATTCGATAGAGAACAATCTCGTGGGAATATTGGCCATTACTCGTTGGTATAGTATGTATGTCTGCACTAGCGCAAACGTTCACCACGTTCGTGGCAACAACAGCCCTCCATTGATCATTATACAACTATGGAGGGCTGACCGAGATTCAATCTCACCACTTGGCCGACTAAATGGGATCGTATTCGCTGGCTGACCACGTAGTAGCGTAACTACTTGGCGTACGAAGCTCACGACACGATCAGAGCTGTATGGTCATGCGTTAACGTATCGCTGTTGACCCATTGAAACGAGATACGTCACCGGGCTGCATGTCTGGCCACACCTCGATATTATAACTCGACTGAAAAACTTGTTACTTTTGTTTTGATATACGTAAAAGCTGACATGCATCCAAAAATATTTGAATATTTGAAATAAATATTCCATCATCGTATCCCGTCAACTTTGTGTAACAATTCGTGTTAAACTTTTTTTATTATAATACTTCCTTTCGTTTTAAAATGGAATTCAGCCACCGCGTGTCGTAAATTATTCTCGTGACTGCTATAGTCTGTCATGCATGTGCGTCTGTGTATGTGTGTGTTTTCGCACGCGTATTCGTTCGTGTATGTGTCAAAGGGGCTCTAAATGGTACAAGTGGAAGACGAAAAGGGGAAAAGTAAATTCTGGTAGAAAATAAATAAAAGTTTAGAGCCCTCCATAAACGGCGAGCAATATTCTTGGACCTTTTGAAGCATGTACCTCAAGGATAAAGTAAAAACACGCTAACATATTTCCCATCCGAGCCACGTTCCAGTCTCATTGATTTATACGACAAGGCGAGTACGATTCAACTCCGCGTTAAAGTAATACCTTTTGTTTATAATTTACCGACTATAAATCATAAATTCGTTAACGGATCGTTCTTTCTACACTTTCGCGTTTTTTTCGCATTCTCTCTCTCTCTCTCGCTCTGTCTCTCTTTTTCTCAATGCTGCTTTTTCACACTCTCGTTGTTTATAATACTGGGCATCGTGCCCGGGATGCTTCAGATCGATTACGATTTTGTGGATTCATGGCTCGTTGAATACAACTCCCCGTATATTTTATACACGTATAATAGTATAATGAACCTGGGGAACCCCGGGCACTCGCCATCCTATCAAAATTAAGAGAAACACGACGCCAAGTCATTTAAATAAAACTGAAAGATAAATTGCAGCTTACTTGAATCTGATATATCGATAGCGTTACAGATTTTCTTCTGGTAACAACAATTCATTGTTCAGGATATTTTTTGCCTGTTATTCTACTCCATAAACATTTGGGTACTCAGCAGTTCGAGAGAAATCTGAAAAGAATCAGCCGTTGTATGATCAAATTGTCGAAAAATTATTGACCATTTTTTTTGTCAACGTTTCAACCGCGTAATCAGGACATTTTTTTCGACGTACGAAATGATTCAAATACGATTAATGGAATTTTCTTTCTACAAATTGCACACGATGCTCCAGTGGTTCCTGGTAGAGAAATGCTCTCTGATAGACTGAGAAAAAAAAATTATTGGAACAACGAAATCTCTCATTACGGAGTGCCAATAAAATATATGATCATCATAATATCATAAACCATTGAACGAACACGTTAATTTTTCATCAGACTGCACGATCATTCTGCCAAAGAAATGCGCATTTCAATTGACAAAACTCTTCCAATAACATCAATTTCTATTGAATCAACCATTTTTTTTCTCTGTGTATGCACTGTCGCCCTGGAAAATTTTTTGTGTATAATTACGAACGAAGAATTTGTATTTTTCGTATTTTTTTTTGTTCCACTTCCCTGTTCGTGGAACTCGAAGCTTCAGATTTTGTTGCTTTGCTGTTCACGAGGAACTGTCGTATTCAGGCTTTAGAAATTTGCAGAACTCAATGAAATGATGACCGTTTCTTCGGTTCCGATTTTCTTCATGAAAATTCATCGAATAACGTTTTATTCGTTCACAATAAATAGTCCCCTTGACCTTTAATTTCACACGAGTTAGGACGACAGTTTAAAGGGTTCTCTGACATTTTCGGAAGAACTTAGAAAGCCATTAAATTTAAACGTCCATAATAAATTCTACATCTAGGCTGTTGTTAAGAGCAGAGACAAATGTGCTTTCGAACCTGATCAATCAATGATTCAAGAGCCATCTGGCTCAGGACCGACAAAAAAAACTGAACTTCTGTACCATATTGGCAAGTGACCATTGGAGAACTGTTGACCAGTTTTTAAGTGTACCAACCATCGGTCTTTATCCGCAGTATCAATACCCAAAACGAGAAATAATTCAAAAACGAAATGTCAAGAAAAGAGAACAGTTGATTGTAATCATTGCGAAAATTATGCACGAAGAAAAACTCTCGGAAAAATATCCTACGCTCCCTTATGACACGTTCTCTTTTGTCAAACTCTTTCCATTTCCCATTTGTCAACTATCTCAGACCCCCTATTCCAGCGATCTTAATTTTTTTTATCACTCTTCCTGTTTCTTTTTAATCCTACGAAGTTTAGTTTTGAGAAAAACAGGTGCAGGTCTCCCTTTTCTCGGATTATCGCGAGTCTCGGAGAAAACCATCCGAAGACGGGAGTTCAAGATTCGAGCTGCAGATTCTTTTCCTACTACAAGCAACCGATATTGCAGGTTTATCCTAATTCGTTAAAATAATAATTCAAGAAAAGGGTCCTAATCAAACCGGATTTTGGTTTTAAATTGTAATATTCAAGAATAAAAAAAAAATTAGTTTTGCTCAATTAACATAATAATTGAGTTTTGAAAAATATCAAATTGCTTCCGAATCAATGAATCGAAAGTTATACCGATTATTATCGACTTTAATTCTGAACTTTTCGGAAACTGCAGACTCGACCGAGTTCCGTAAAATAAACTTTTATTCACACATATAGAAGATTCAACTCGGTCTAGGAGAAAAGTGTGCAGCAGAATTTTTACTGACTGCAAAAGACTGGTCGATGGTATAGTCCGCTTGACAAATGGGAGCTCCGAGTGTACTCGATTGCAAGTTTCACCGTCGGTTGGGGGGATGCGTTGTATGTTGGTATGTTGAGGAAAGTGGGTAAACTCGAATGAGCAACTGAATTAATATTGGCACAATTAAAAAAAGCGATTGACGTTAAACTATTGCTGTTACGAATCATTTTTGAATTTTAATTTTTTCTACAATCGTTTTTTTTTCGCAATGATTTTTTTATTGAAACTTTATTTTTTTTTTTCATAGCGTTCTTTTCGACAATGATTAACATAGCTTAATGCGAAAATTCTTGGGTTTACAGAATATCGATTGAATGGGAAAAAAAAAAGGCAACTCAGAGAACAAAAATTGAATGTTTGCCCGCGTGCGAAATTACTTTTTCGCATTAACGACGAATCGACAATGATTATAGAAAAACGCGTTTCTAATAGTTATGTGGAATTCGACGTTTTAATTTTTTAATGTCAAGCATAATCCAGAATTTGATCATCGCACGATTGAAAATTGGAGAGAAATATTCATGACTTTTACGTTCAACGAGCGTAACCAGAAGCTTTGTACAGAATTTTTGTACTCAGCGATGTGACAAAAATGTCAACGAATTCGGCAGTGTTCTAAATATTACGAACATTTGTTTTCAATGATTCCAGGGCGAAAAACATGAATCAGCCATTTTTTTTTTTCTAAAAAAGCGAATAGTGAATTAGTATTTTCAACTAAAAAGTTGTAAGGATGAAAAAATGAAAGAAACCCACTTCGAATAACGGAAAAACTTCAATCCGGAGATGTGTTAGAAAATTTTATTTTCAATAAATATAAGAAATTCTCATTGGCAATTACGTTTTGTTAAAACTCAATGTTCATAACTTTTTTCAAAATTGCTTCATTTTTTTCAAGTAAAAAAAAAGACAGATCTAATCAAATCTTTGCATTTGAATATACGTTCAGGGAGGAAAACTTAGAGCACCGAAAAAAGGTAATTTTGCGACTGTTTTCCACGGCTCGAATAAAACGAATCTTGCGAAAATTTTTACGACGTTTTACTTCATATTTCAACGCCAGGCAACAATTTTTTTTACTCCAGAAACATCGATTTTTGCGACAGAATTTTGTGGAAAATATTTCATTTCGAAACGAACCGACACAAAGAATATTTGAATTAGACGAACTAAAATGTGCGCCGATAGAGCGTCGATGCGTTCCAAGTCTTTCAGACCATTGTACACGAAAAATCAATGTTTCCTTGGGAAAAAAAAAAAAAAAAAAAAAAAAAAAAAACTTCACATTGTCGAAATTGCAATGAAACAGTCTGAAATTTTGGAAAAAATCGTTTTCTTCGAGTCGAGAAAAAGAAATGCGAATTTTATCCTTTTTGGTGTACTCTCATTCAGGTTCGTTGAATGATTTACAAAATCAATGAAATGATGACATCGAGATACCGTGATCCCGAAGAAACTTCATAAGTATAACACTTGCGTAAACCATAATTCTGGATTTTTTTCTGGTGCCATTACAGTAAAAAAATAAAACGATTACGCGAATCTCCAAAGAGATTTCGAAATAAAAATTGAAAAGTAGAGCTCGGTAGCTAATTGCTGTATAAATATTGTTTCTTCGTGCTTTTTCACTTCCGATTTTGAAAATAGATGACAAGTCGTGAATCCAAAAAAATAATCGTACATTTTCTCAACTTCTTAAAATATGATTTATATCTAGTGTAGACGACAAACGACGTCGTAAAAACGAAGAGTAATTATGCTAATTGATCGAGGTTGGAAAAAGAAAACTAAGAATAAATTGCAATTATGCGAATGAACGAAAGTAAAATTAATTTAAAGAGAAAATTAATTTAAAAAAAAGAACCTTGATCCGATTTTTAGTTCGTTTCGAAAATCAACGCAACAGTGTAACGTCGTGTGTTCCTAAAATCTATTTATACAATCACCGAAACGTATCAAGTGTCGCGTCGATCAAGTTATTTCGTATTTTAACCGTATTTCTAAATTCTATTCGTTCGTGTAATTTCTCAACGAATTCCAGCGCGTATTGAGACAGTAACGAGAGAAAATAAGAAGCGAAATTTACAATCACAATGTGTATTACGTTGGGGACACGACCGCTCGTCCAATTTCGAGGAGAAAAACACCGGGGGATGAATCTCGTGGTCCTTCTTCCTTCGTCGTTCCTGTTGCAGGCGTTACGATTTAATGACCAAAGAAAAAGACGAACGTGTCTAGTGAACGTGCGCGAAAAAAAGTGATTTCTTTCATCGTCACAAATTTTCACGACGTACTCGAGCGCCTACACGTGAAACACTTTTCTTTTCCCCCTTTTCTCTCTCCTCGAATTAGTATCCTGATTTTTAAATCTCTTTTTTTTTTTTTGGCGATCCATTGATTTTCAAAACTAGAAGCTTTCTCACAACTTTTCGGTACCTGCAAATGCGCAAAGAGAGTGCTGATTATTACGTTTGTTGCATACAAATTGGACAAGTTTACTCGATCGATCTCATTGTTCCGGATTAGTAGTAAAAAAAAAAAATCGTGTTTATCAACTCTGAACGAGTCAATTTTCGCAATTATTTCTATAATCCCCGAGTACATGGATATTTCGATGGAACAAAACATTGTTTCATTGGCAAACACACTTGCCGAAGGGTCCTCGGTGATGAGAGGAATAAAAGAAGAAATTCTCGGTCTCTCAAAATGGGTTTCACGTTAGTCCCATTTTTACGTATCGTTATCGTATTACCCTTCAAGTCGTGATACATGATAATACCTCAACGAATAAAGACGGATTACGAAGATATATATTTTATATGTACATCTATAACAGTTTTAATGCTTCCATTCGTTATTAAATAAAGAGGAATGCACGCGATACATTGAAGTTTACAGATTAAACTCGAGTAATGATGCGAACAACGATGAGCTTTGGCAAGGCTTTTGTTTACCTTTCATGTTTCGTTTTTTCTCTCTCTCTCTCTCTCTTCTTTAAAAAAAAAAAAAAAAAAAAAAGGATTTCGGACAGTGTCCATTTCACGATTCATCATACTTTACGCATACTATAAGAAACAACGAAAAAACAAATTGAAATGATCCATACCTAATTGCACTATCTCGTATACAGTTACGACAACTAGTAGACGAAGTTTTTTTTTTTTTTTCTTTATCCGTTTCTTTCCTTTCCTTTTTTTTTTCTTTTGTTCCCGAGTCATCGAACTCGCTAGACAATTATCAGCGTTCCACTGACGCCCCGTTTTTTTTTTTTTTTTTTTTTTTTTTTTCGAAGACCGAGCGTCATTCAACTTTTTCCCGCCTGAGCCCTCGCCTTTCTCTCTGACTTTTGTTATCCCCGAGGAAAAAGTACATTTCCCATCAGATTAGATGTAAAAAAATATTGCATACTACTATAAAAAATCTACGGTTTCATACACTCTCCGCCACGCACCCACCGGCCAGCGCACACTTTTTTTTTTATTCCTTTATTTATCTCGTCAGCATCTCATTTATTTATTCGTCAATTTATCAGCTCGAGGAAGAAATTAAAATTCGATATATATAACACAATGCCGGAACCTTCGGCTCGCACGTTTCAGAATTGATGCATTCGAAAAAAAAAAAAAAAAAAAAATGTTCAATCTTCCAAGTACCTGGCTCAAAAATCCTATAGAAGTTTTCTCATCTAAATCACAAGCATACAATGTCGCGCACATTCTACATTACGTTTTATCACCACTGCAAAAATGTAAACGCAAATGCAGTAGAGACGAAAAAAAAAAATTTTTTTTTTAAATAAAAAAAAACGAAAAACATAAGCGATAATGATGGACGATTGTTCACGTCGATTAGTTCGCCTAATTGTGGTGCAGTATCTACCTATTTTTTTTTCTTTTATCACGAAAACGATCGTCGAAATCAACTCGCCTTGCCAACCACCGCTTGAATTATCAGCTCTATTCATTCATACGTTTCTCTTCGCCGGAGTATTCTTATCCTTAACAAGAATAACCTTTTGCCCTCATCCTATAATGTGCTTTTTCAAATTGACAAACGTTAACTTTTCACTTATTCATTTTTCTACCAATTGTCAATTGAAAGGAGCGCCAAGTGACCAACGGAATAGCAACAGATTTCAAAAAAAAAAGTGGATGACAACGAAGACAATTTTCAAAAAGTCACTTTTCTCGGCAACGAAAATTTGTCACAGATTTGTCTTTCCCTGTGTCGAAGTTTGCCCCGTTTTAACACAACAACAATTCATTGTTCGATGTTGCCGGGAGTAACAACGCACAAACTGAATTTTCAAAAAAAATTGTTACAATTCAGAAAGACGAAGAAATTCCACAGCCCAGCAAATCATACGTCAGTTTCGATTAACGTGAACGTTTTATGTCTCGTGAAAAAAAAGGAGTTTCGATTTAATTCACAGAAATGAAAAAAAAAAGAAAACGAAATCATTCCTCTTTTAATTTATAATAATTCATAAAACGACCGTCTCGTATCGTCTCAAAATTCAACAAATATCGGGGTCGAAGGAAAAAGTCATTCGACGCCAAAGTTTCAAACATGAACGAGAAAAAAACTTCGGCGTAATAACGAAAAAAAAAGGAATAGTGACAAACAAAAAATGCTTGCACGCCGAAAATATAAACGAAATAGTTGAAAGTTGTTTTTTCAGAACAAATAAATGTTGCTCATCGTTGCCGCCGCCATGTCGTTCTGTACGATTAAGGTTAAACACGATTCTTGTCGACCACCATTTGACGGAAGCAAAAGGAAAAAAAAAGTAGCGCGTAGTTAACATAGAAAAAAGAAAAAAAAAAGTAGGAAGAGAGAGGAAACCATATTAAAAGTATACACAATCTACTACTTGTGACGACACGCATTTTTCGTACGTATATATGTACACGTGAGATTAGTTTTGACGCACGCGAGATTCTGGTACGTCAATTGGAATATAGGCAATACTTGGGTAACTTCCAAACGAAAATTAAAAAAAAAAAAAATTAAAAAAAAAACGAAGAAACGAACGAAAAAGAAACGAAAAACGAAGGAAAAAACAAACGAAGGGACAAAGAAGTTATTCCCACTTTTTAGCGATGCTCGCGCGTTCCTCGTTCCCCGCGAACCCCCCTTCTTCCCTAATCTCTTCGTCTCGCTCTCGTCGATATTCAGGATCCAAATAATTAATCACTCGTTGACCTCGCTCGCTTTCAAGATCCAGAACACTGCACTGTTTCATTTTTCTTTTGGTTTTTTTTTTTCGTTTATCTGTTTTTTTTTGTTTCTCTTTTTGCGCGGCAGCCTTTTTAGCGATCGAAGGAATTCTACGTAAAATTAGATTCAGTATCCTTAAGTTACCTAGTTAATGTTGTGTTTTCGTGTATCAAATCATTATCGTAACAATTATTTGTTGGGCACACACCGTATTAAAGTCTCAGCTGTAAGCACGCGTCATATCTTTTCTTTTTTTTTTCTTTTCCTTACTCAAAACTCCATTTTCATTAGCCATCCTCCTTCGGTGGTGTGAACCAACCTGCAAAAGAGTAACATAAGAGTTTTATCTCGTGTCTCGTTCGAGATTCATGAGAATTCGTAAGGTCCAGGGATTTTCTTTCCATGAGACTGCATGTTTTTTTGCGAACGAGCACCGTCTGCATCGATTCTATTTTTTTTTTGTCGTCGTTCCGTCCGTAGTGCAGATTGAATATTTTTAATGCAAAGAATTTCAGATCTAACAGTTTACAGAGAATTTTTTTTCGTCGTACAAAATGACGAAATTTCGAGTTTTTGGACACTCTTGACCAAATCCTCGCCAATTGGAGAAAAATGAAGAATTTTCAATGCTTTGAATAAACAGATCCACGTAATCGAGCTAATAGTTTATCCGAGATGAAACTTGTCTGAGAATGAAATTTGTTAATATTTAAAAAAAAAAAAAATTTCAATCGTTTTTAACTATGAAGTAAAATTGCCAAGGATATTAACGAAATTTGTATGTATTTTAAAGAAACTACTATCGTCGCACGATTGATTTCTCAAATTCTCATAATATATTGGGACCATTTGAAAATGATTTTTCAATAAACTCATAAAAAGGATTGATAAATTTTGAAAAACGTACCATTCTTCTCGTGTATTTGAACTAGAGATTTGAATGACTGTTGTGCGCGCGCGAGACTATATTGGCTTTGTCCACCGCAGACTTTTCCAGCCCCTGCCGCTCCCTGGAACTGTATACGCGCCTTTCCCTTTACGAGAGTCGCCGATATCTGCATTATAACTGCTTCGACGGTATACGCCGAGCTCCAGCCTTGTTTCGTAAGCAACTCCATGCAAATTGCACCGCCGACAAGGACATAACCACCGGATATTATAGGGTGAACCACTCGAACGAAAGGTGGTTCATATGGATACGTCTCCTAAAAAATAATGCATCAATCAATAAATAATTAATCGATTGAATTGTTTCGTTATTCGATTTACTGAATTTTGTATGCAATAAAACAAATTAGCAACACTTGACCTACAATTGCCTGTTTAATTATCACAAAGTGTTCAAATTATTGTGCTGTAGGTAAAAAGAACTTATTCGTACTGCATCCATCGAATACAAGGTTTTACTCTCATTTTACGATTGAATAAATGTTGTTGCTATGAGAAAATTGATGTTGAGACTGACGATGGAAAAATGTTATATCAATGATAAGAGTTTGATGTAAAAATGAAATAAAAAACTATTGTAGCCAGATAAAGAACAACTTAAGCACCTTAAACATCATGTTAAGAAGAATACTGTCTTTGCCTTCCTTCTCTTTGAGAAGAACGAGGTCTTTGTGAAGAGGCGAATCCGGATCGACGCACATTAACCTGATATTCCACTCGTACAAACTGTCGTTCACTAGCTCTATGCTATACATTCCTGTTTAAGAAAATTACATCATTTTATTTTTGTGTTTTTATTCATTCAAGGGAGTGACCAATAAATCAACATAAAAAATTCGAGGGAGAATCGAAAAAAAGTTTATTTCGCACTTCCAAATTACCTTTTTTAAAGCTATCGCTTCTGTAAATGTCACGTAATTCCTTCATAAGCCTGTCGGTTGCTTGCACGCTCCCCGACACCGAGCCTCGAAGATAATCCTGTCTCTGATTTTGTCTCAGCCTTTCCAACGTCGCTAGGTGCTCCAGATCCATTTCGTCAGCCTTGGAACGAGAAAATTCATCTTTGACAACGTTTCAAATAACGTAGAGAATTTCTACAAATTTTCGAAAATAAGTGGGTAAATAAATTTCTCAAAAAATTAAAAAGTTTTTGAGAAACTAATGGGACCCTTAACTAAGAAGCGTTCTATCAGTTCAGAGCTTATGTGATTCTCAACTGAGTGAATTTAACACAACCCCTACTGCAAATTAAACGATCTATTATTTACATTTTGTGAGTCGATAAAATTTCAAAGACTGTATATTAAAACGAGTATTTCAGTTATTGATTACACCATGTTTTTTTTTAAGGTAATCGTTCGATTGTTCCAAACCCATTAAAAACATCTTACGTCAGTTTCGATAAATAAAATACAAAACTCAAAGGAACACATTTTCACATCGAATTTCCAGAGATATACCTTATCTGTCTTTACAAAGATGGACGGTCGCAATACTTTTACAAAAACTGAACAAATTCATCAAAATTCATCAATTTTGTGAACATTTAGTTCTTCCGTTTCTATAGGAAACCAAAATGAACATCCAACCATTTTCCTTTACTAAAATCCGCAAAAAAATTAAAGGACTTAAGAACATGATTTTTACCATGCTGAGACAATGGGAACTTTGGATTCATTGCGAAACATTTTTTTCTCCATTACCTTACTCTTGGCATTGGCTTCGCCCTCGTCCATGTCCAAATGAAGGTCTTCCTCAGTCTCGCTCTCCTCATCATCGTCGATATCCTCCGTGTCCTCGGCTTCCATTCTCTGTGCTACCGTGGCAGTTGCTCCGCCGAGACGAAGGGGATCCAAGGCTGTTCTGAGTAACTCAACGTCCGGTGGTTCCGGAAGGGAATGAAGACGACACAACTCTTTGAGGAGTATGCCAACTTGGTTTATGACATGGTTGTCACGCCCCGTTGTGTTGCTCAGAATTTGTACGGCGTTTGTAACGCTCGTTTCCTCCGATTCGGCGAACCAAACAGGTGGAGTGGAAGGATAAGTTTCCTAGAAATTATAACAATTTTTTTTTTTATTGTCTGTCCAGTAAATCCATAATTTCAAATTTTTTTTAATATCATATCCAAATATTTTACGTTAAATGTCAAAATTAATGTGAGAATCATATAATCGTCAAACACCTCAGATTGCAGTAAACATAAGTGTGTCTGCCAAAAACTTGTTTGAACAGTTTGATCCAAATAAATAAACTCAAAGAACGGAAAAGTTTGACGATCAAACGACAAAATTCTCAAATTTGTGTCACAACTGTCACAGTCAGATGATCATTGAGCAAGAGAGACTGGAAAAATCAGCTGATCATGGTAGCATACACGAGTCCTTTTTTGATCAATGCAGGAAAACCAAAACAAAAATTCATTCGTTGAGTTTACTAATGTCATATATACACCAGCTGTCAATAATTATTTCCATCGGATTCCCATAATGCAGCGATAGGTTAAAAAAAAACATGTAAATATTATTTACTATTTTTTCAAGGAATACGATAGACATCTTCGTTTCAATCTCTCAAAATTATGAAAGTGTGCTAGAGGTGCTGTCAAATGAAAAAGAAGCAAGTTTTTCACGAGTTGTTGACACACGGGAAAATTAAAATGTAATTTGTAATGAAAACAATCATTGAAAAATCCATATTTTCGGAAAATTCCAACGTTCGTTAATACAAGAAAAAAAAAAAATCAGAAAATGAGTGGTGGAACAGCTGAAAGTCATCGAAATTGGTAAAAGTTCTCAAAACTTATCTCGGAAAACGCTTAATTCCTGCGTCGTATGAATCGCGCGATATTACGATGAAGTGTAAGAAAAAGATAACGGAACAATAGAATTATCAAACACGATATGAACAATGCCAATTTCAACAACATATGCCAATTGAATCTGGCACAATGAATTGTAGACGTTTAATTAATACGTACAAGCTGTATGTATATCTATAAGTACGAAAAGAAACGTGTGATATATCTATATACATGGCGCGAGCTCTATCGAAAATTCCCTGCATATATGCTGGTACAACGGAATCGCAAGGACGATTAGGAAATCGGATTGAAAGGGGAAAAAAAAAAAACGAAAAAAATAAAATAAAACACGAGATTCTGATGCAGAGTCATTTATTTTTCAATGCAGGAGGGTAGGATTCGAGGGCCTTACCCTCTGTGACACGCATTGACCTCTACCCCCTGATCATTGATTCACGCCGAAAAACCTCATAATTCAAAGGGATCCCGTAACGAGAATCAGACGTAATTCAATCGTTTCGAACAATATGTGGAAAGTTGGAAAAATTGACGAACGGCATTCAACGTATCATGAATCTTTTGGCAGAATAACGGTGGAGGGGAAGACCTTGTCAAATCACAAATAACAACACAAATGTTATTGTTTCTTTGTCCCCTCGAACCCGACCCTCTCGTAAACTCTACTACACTCCCCGTACAAAGATTATTTTCATTCGCTCAATTACCCTTTTCATGCTTAATAAACAAGTCACACTCAATTATAAAAGAACAAATAATTTCGTTGACTTACTGTAATATTGGCGTGAATTTCGTACTTCTTTCCATTTTTACCGACGAACCTGCAACTGAGCTCGTCCACACTCGCGGACATTATCTGAAACCTCTCATGGCTCTTTGGGAAGACAGACTCAAGAGTTTTTATCTCCTGCTTGAGAGTGTTCAAGCAAGCCATTTGAGGTCGAACCACCGGGTTTTGAGTAAACGAAATTTTCGGCGGTGCTCTTGACCGAAAAAAATACACTTTAATCGAGATGATATATAAAAAAAACACGATGTACCGATGACTCCCCGAGGGAAATGGCGACCTAGGACTGAGAATACTTCGGTAAATTTCGTCAACCTTCGAGCTATATCGTTGAGTGGTGGCGCCACTTTACCTGTGTCACACGCACTAACACCTCCGTGAAGTTAGCTCTGAAACTACGTTCAATTATATACATATATTCATTTTTTAACTTCTCCCACAAGCTATTCGCTTCTCTGTGAAGTAAATTGAGCCTTTTCTGTAACTTCTATTACTGTATAATTCGATAAATCGGTTTCTCCAAACTTTGAATCCAAATACTCTTTCCCGAATTAAAAAAACAAAAAAACTGAGATTCTTGAAATCTTTTTAATTTCTCGTGCTCGAAAAATGTATCTTCGAAATAACTCATTGGAATCGTCTACGCGTGCACCTATATAGTAACCATTTCGACAACAATTTTCAAAACGCTACACAGACAGCTTTTTCGAAATTGCTACCTATAATAATTGAAAATTACTCGCTACCAAGAGTAATTGGAACAGACACTAAAAACCCCTGCTGATTTTAATCACTCATATATCGATTTTTCTTTGCACATCGAATGTCAATATTATGGTCGTCATTCGTATCCACACACGCCGTTGTTGAGCAATCCAATAAGCTCTCTATTATCGGTCATTTACAACGACCGCGACAATATCGTTCGGATTGTTATCGGAAAATGTAGAAGCCATCAGAGTTTATTGTCGAGCTTGACATTCGGAAGACTTCGAATCCATTTTTTTCCTCGATTCTTGTTTCCATTCAATCAATTTTTAACAAAAGCCATCATCATAAAAAACCTCGGAAAGTTTGTAAAATCTTTTTGCTGTATCCGATAAAAAAAAATTTCCAATAAAATTCAAAATAAACATAAGAATATGCGAATACAAAAATTTGAAAAAAGCATTTTTTCAGAAAAATCCTTTTGTTTAGCTAATAAAACGAAAATAAAGCTCTCAACCTCAAAGCTATAGAATGTGAGCTCTGAATTATATATCGAAACTTATTTCAGAATTGTGTTTTAAACATTTATTTATTTATATTTGTATGATTATTTTATTTATTTTTATAAATTAAACATTTATTTTAAATTAATAAATGAAATAAAATTGAAAAATAAAAAATTGAAATATTTATAGAAAAACTGGACTGTGAGCTTGATTTTACAAAATTTTAGCTTCATTGAAATTCAATTTTTTAAAAACCAGACGAAGAAGCTTTATTTCTGTGTTCATACGCCCCAGAAAAACAAAATCAAATGATTCAATCTCCAATCAAATCGTCTCGACTTGCGGATCGGCAAAAAAAAAAAAAATATAAATTTCTCAAATAAGTTTTTATAGTCCAATCATGCACGCGTGTTGGAACTGAAGATAAACTTATTACGTTGAGAGTTCGATAGTTGATTCAGTTTAATAAAACGCGTTGGTCTGATCCACGAAAGTTTGAAGGTCAATTTTAGAAAATGTAGGGGAACGACAGAACGTATAAAAGAGGAAGAGCAATTTGGAAATTAGTCACTCGATCGAAGAATAGAGAAGAACGAAGAATTTCAGTTAACTTTCATACAAAAGTATAAAAATGAAATCAATTATTTTCGTGTATTTTGCCCTCGTGCTTAGCTGCGCGTACCTTGGAGCTGATGGAAATTTGCTATTGACAAGAAGTAAGAAAAGCCTGAAATAAATAAACTTCAATCGTCGTTTGCATGAATGAAAATTTCATTGAACACTTGTAAAAAAAAATTTTTTTTTAAAAAAAACGAAACTATTTCTCATGCGACAAAAAAAATTCGTCGATTTTGAAGTATTTCGGTGTAATGAATCTGTTTAAACGAAATCGTACAGCTCCGAGCAACAGCCATGGAGCATCAGAATCTACCGATGACGATACCATAACTACCCTTCAACATGATAGAGGATGTTACATCGAGACCTGTTATAAAAATGGAACAAGATGTTGGGGAAAGGGGTAAGCTCGACGCACCACCGAATCGTCCGGAATCAAACGATTCGAAGCTTTCAAATAAGATTAAAATTCAGTGGCTGTCGACGAATCTGAGGACTTTTAATGGACCTCAAAATAATCATGAATAAATCTTGTTCCAGTCACTCGTCTTTAACGAATTCAAAACCGAAAAATAATATTAGAACGATTGATAACGAATAGAGAAGTGAAAACGTTCGATTTTTTGTTTTCAAAATTTTTATAAGTCATTTTCGATATTATCTGCTCAAATTAATTTCGGGCTTGAACCAAAGTGACAGAGGAAGAATGAATCGAAACTTTTGTATAATGTCCAGTAAACTCTTTCGAACACTTTTTTATGAGATATTTGAAAAATTAGTGGAAAGAAGAATAATGATTCGAAGATAAGAAAACAGGAACTGGAATCAATGTTTGTCGATGCTTCCAGGCTCCAATTGAATATCAGTGGTTTGACCGTTTATTCGTATTATTTTACAGATGTGGTGAAATTAATTGCCCACGAGGAACTGAGATTGGATTCAGACCAATCGATGTATCGAAACCGTATCCCGAATGTTGCAGTCGTCCGATATGCGCGGATGAATGAAAAGATTAAAAACGTACGATAAGGAATTTGTGAAAAATTGTATATTTGAAATAAATTGGAAGCAAAACAAAATGATTGCCGTAACGATATTATTTGATATCGACGATATGAACGACTCAGTGCGACTGGACGTCCGCATCCGGTGAATTTTCTTGTCTTTCCTTTCCAAATAATCAGAAATCGGATGTTTTTTTTATATTTTTTTCAATTCAAAATTGACGGATTAAAAATCTACGAAAAAGTTAATGAATTTGAAGGTTATCGAAGTAAACGATTGATTTTCAAAAATATCTATAAATAATTTTCGTGCTGCCTTACTATCAAGTTTTTCGAAACAATCGATTTCAGCCCTCTGATCAACGCAGTGACAGGCTGTCATCAAGAAATGCAGGATCTCGTGGTTCGAGTTGTTCAACTTGTTCATCATATTTGGTGGAGAAAAAATATCATCGAGATCATCAGTAGGACGTCGAATCATAGTAGTTTTTATTATTTTAGTAATTTTAGACGGGAGACATAAGTTTTAGACTTTTTAAGTGTTTCACTCAACGCCGGGAGAAAAAAAAACACGAAGAAATGACAGAATACGAAAAAATTATACAAATGTAATGAAGATTCTAAAAAAAGATACACGAACCATGATGTTACTCCTGACTCACAGATGCCTTCAACATTTAAAGCTCGAGAAAATATCTGGGTGAAAATAATTTGAACGAATAAACGGATGAATCTAAAAAAAAATGTTTCAAAAAGCGTTATTTTGAACAGAATTTACGTCTCATGGAGTGAATTTGTTTGGGGTTTTGCAGAAATGAGGCAAAAAATTAATTCAACCCATATGTCCTGACTGCTGTTAAAAAACTGTAATAGAAGATCTCATAAGATTTGAGAAATAAAAATATAAAGGAGCACATTCGGAGAGGCGATAGGATGAGCGAAGCGTTGAAGCATGCACACAAATCTAATATATAATTGGGTCTCCTCGTTCGTTGCCCTGCATCACTGAATTTGTGGCCTCAATAACATTCACTACATCCGATGATAAATCCAACGACAGACCTTCATTTTATGTTGATGTGTACCAGAATTAAAAACAAATGGTACAATGAGGTTTCACCACTGTTATCAAACGTATTGAAACTGTAGATAAATTTGTTTGTCACAATTTTCATGGTTAATCCGATTTCGTCAACACCATTTATGTTCTCCACGTGGCTCATCACAGTTCGGAGTTCAAGATTTTAAAAAAAGTAGGAAGAACCCGCAGAGAGAGAGAGAGAGAGAGAGAGAGATCATGATATAAATTAGTGAGTGATTCGAAATATTTTCAGTTCATCAAAAGCATCGAACGAAATACTTTTTTTCACTAATACAGAACTCCAAAAATGAAGTCAGTTACTCTCATGTATGGTTTCATCGTGCTCGGTTGCGTATATCTTCGAGCCGATAGTTCACCGTTATCACCAAAAAGTAAGGAAATAAAGAGATGAGAAAACTGAATGACATAGAGCATGGATTGAAATTGTTGAAGAATTTGTTCTCATTGATGTATAATCCTTACAAATTGCGAATGAAGTATTCTTGGTTACAGTTTTTTACTGACAATGAGTTATAATCCCATGCTCTATTTAAATGGGATTCCATGCTAATGAAAATATTCCAACCATTTTTAAGTATTACAGTTTAATAATATTGTTATAAAAAAATTTCACAGTAACCGAGGTACCCTACGAAATGTGCAGCTCGGACAAACGCTACGAAACCCTCATAAGCAATCAACATGACGACGGGTGTTACGAGAAGCGCTGTCATACAGACTTTAACAATAAATGTGTCTCAATTTTACACAGAATGTAAGTTGCGTGCACCACAAAATCGTGATGTATTTGTTAATTATATTTCAAAGTAGCAATTTCTCGTCATAGACGCTCGTAGTAGATCAATACGGCGACTTTGATACTGTATGATTTGAACATGTCTCCTGTCACACAAAGAGACGATACTATCAGAGCCGCAAATAGTGTAAAATATTAAATAAACACTGGAAGATTGAGAAAATTAACTCATTAGTAATTGTCTACTCAAGTGCACAATTACATGAATAGAAACAGGAATCGAAATAAAAAAAATATTAGTAATTCAACGTTGATAGATGAATTACGTTCGCTATAAAAAAATTTTGCTATCAGAACATATTCAGAAATGTTTGAAATTTTTTTTCAAATTCCATCATATCGTCAAGGAGAATTTACTGAAATTTCTGATCATTAATGAGTGATGTCTAGGAATCTGTTTCTAACGGTATATAGAAATTGAGCGAAATAAAAAAAATTTACTGTATGGAATCCAGAATTTCTAATTTAGCACTAAAGACTTTGGACATAATTGGATAAATAAATGATCATCAACCAATGAATCGATGATCTCAAATATTTTTCCAGTACACTTATCGACTCTAATTCATAATCGATAATTCGGGTTTCAAACACTGTTACAGATGTCCTGAATCGACGTGTTATGAGGGTTCACTTAAGTACGTAGAAGGAAATTATTCAAAACCATTCCCCCATTGTTGTGGTGATTACATATGCAGAGAGCCACCATCTGCGTGAATTACTGCTGGTTTTTTCGAATTATTTGAATTTTGAGGCTGGATATTCGGTTTTAAAAATCGATTATGAAACAATTGGTTCTGTAATTATTCAATTTTTCATCATTAATGAAAGAAAATAATTCAGTCATTCAGGTAATTAATGTTTATTCAATAATATGTATTTCGTAATATAATAAATTTATTCGATATAAAAAAACGTCGGTTCCATCAATATTTAACAATTAAAAAAATATTCAGGAATTCATCGTTCACGTATTTCCAATATGATAAATGTCAATCTGTCACGGGATCGTTGGAACCTGCAATTCTTATTCATCGTCGAGCTTTCTATTATCGAGGGTAAAAAAATGAGTTCATTTTAGCTGAATTCATCCGAATTTTTTCTGAATTTTTCCGCAAAATTTTTTTTTTTCGACTGATTTTAGTCAAAATTCTGAAAAATTGATCGCGGTTACTTAATAACTATGGGGTTTTTGATAAAATTCCAAGATAGAAGAAAGTTTTTTTTGTTCAATTCTGAAGACATCAGAATTTTTTCAAAATTTTTTTCGACATTTTTTTTTTTTAACTTTTTTTCGCAAGTTAAAAAAAATAATTTCGAAAAAAATTTGTAGTGTATTTGATTAGAATCCTATTGAGAATAGCTGATCTGCCCATTTTATTGATTCTAAAAGTCACTCGATTTGTACACGAATGCTCAGCCCGTACAAGTATTCGAAAGTACATGACTTTTTTTGGATCACGACATTTTCCATACAAAGCGTTATTCAAACAATTTCTGCAAAAAAAAACATGAAAGCGTTGATGATAAGTTCAAATTATACATTTATTCATTCATTCATTCTTTGAGACGAAAGTAATTTGTATGATTTCCTATTTTTTGGTCCTTTGAATAAAAACATCGCCACGAATACAAATAAATGTGTGCCACTGGAAAATGATGGATGGCAGTCGCATCATAAATTTATTTGAAATATCTATTATTTATGATTAATACCTACAGCCTATAATTCCTGACAACGATATAATAAATGGATATATTTTGTATTAATTCCTAAATCTGTCCCTATGTTACCTAAGTTCGAGTAATTGGGGTGTCATCAAAAAGGCATGTAGGAAGCGTGCCTAGTGACGTATTTTCAATCTTATCGAAGTCGACGTGAAAGAGAGGTCCGGGGGCTCACGACGTTTCAGTGTACTTGTTTCTGTACGCCGATCGAATCATTGGGGAACGAGGTGATTGGGGTGGACGTATATTTTCATGACACTCAATTTCAACGGTATCAACAAATTCGGTAATCTTCGTTGTGGCATGATAGAACCCACTATTTTGTAGTTGTCCCATTGTCTCGTGTGATCTGCATCGTGTCGGTTCAGAAAAAGAGAAGATTGGAAATACGAGAAGAATGTGACGCTATATAATAAATATACGACGAATAGATATATAAAAATATAAAGATAAAGAAAAACTTGAAAACATGCACATAAATTTCGATCTTAATGTGGGTGTATGAATGTTCAAATCTTCTACGATTATTAGGAGAGAGATCGATCTGCACAGATATGATATCAAAATAAAGGATTTTCATAGTGGATCCAATAAAAAGCCTGATAAATTCGATAAATCTTTTGACATACACAGCAATTCAATGATGAATCAAACGATAAGTGTTCATCTCGTGTTCACGAAAACATCCTCTCGAAACGTGCGTATTGGAATCGAAAATTAATTTGTTTACATATGTACAAATTGATCAACACCGTGTGTTTTCTCCACGTGATCTATCAAAGTTCAAAGTTCATGGTTAAAAGAAGAGGAAAAACCCGCTGGGAGTGAGGATTACGGTAGGATGAGCGGAGCATGGACGCGAAACTAATATAAAATTGGGTCCCCTCGCTCGTTGCCCTGTATCTCCAAATTCATGGCTTCGGTAACATCCACTACAATTTGATGACAAATTCAAGAAGGAAGTTTTATCTTATGGTACGGATTAATAATATTTGAAAAAATGGTCGCTATTGTATCACTCACAAGATATTGTTTGTTTGAGTTTTGGTCACAGAAAAAAAATGTAGTTTTTTACGAAACGGGTTTCACCACTCGAATCTTATTGGAATTGTAGATATATAAATTTGTTTGTCACAACTTTCATGGTCAATCGAATTTCATCGACCCCATCTATTTTCTCCACGTGGCTCACCACAGCTTGGAGTTCAAGATTCAAATGGTAGAAAAAATACGCTGAAAGTCGAAGAGAAAGAGAAAGGGAGAGATCATGATATAAATTAGCGAGTGATTCGAAATATTTTCAGTTCATCAAAAGCATCGAGCGAATCCTTTTTCTGACTAATCGGACTCTTCTGACTAATACAGAACTCTAAATATGAAGTCATTAATTTTCGTGTATGTTTTCGTCGTGCTTGGTTACGTATACCTTCAAGTCGATAGTTCTCCTTTAGCAGGAAAATGTGGTAAGAAAGAATACGAAATAAATAAACTTGAATAATTCTTAACATAAACCACAATTTTATAAGGTTTTTTGTTTTCTTTCTTAATTGAAACTCTCCAAACGTTGGGTGGGACTATTGTTCGTAGAAGAGTTTTTGTTATATTAACGCCACGTCCCGTTGCATTATCCGCAATGATGAACATTTATATTACTCATTTTAACGTATTACAGTATGATTAAGTCGTTTGAAGAAAATTACATAGTAGTTGAGACCGTTCGCATGTACACGTCTCAACAAAGTTTCATTTCAGTGTGAAGAAATTTTGTTTCAACGATAAAATATTTTATTGTGTAGTTGAAATATTTTTTCGTACGTTTGCAACTAAAATTTTGTTGGGTCAACCATTTTTTTCTCAGTGGCCAACCCTCGAGTACTAATATTCATCGATCAACATGACGACGGATGTTACAGGGAAAACTTTTTTACAAACGACATCGGTAAATGCGAGTCGGTCGTGGCGGAAAAGTAAGTTGCATACACCACCAAATCGTAATTTTGATGCTGTATGGAGAACTTGCCTCTTGACATACAAAGTGACATTACGATTAGAACCAAAATAGTGGAAGAATATTAAATACATACTGGAAGTTAGAGAAGTAACTTTTTTGTGATTATCTATTCAAGTGCATAATTACATGAATGGGAACAAAAATTAAAATATTAATAATTCAACGTTATGTTAGATGAATTACGTTCGCTATAAAATAATGTTGGATCAGAACATATTCAGAAATGCTTGAAATTTTTTTTCAAATTCCATTACATCGTCAAGGAGAACTTACTGAAAATTTTGATCATTAATGAGTGATGTCTAGGGATCTATTTCTAACGGTATATGGAAATTGAGCAGAAAGAAAAAAAAATATTGTATGGAATTCAGAATTTTAAATTTAGCAATAAAGACTTTGGAAATAATTGGAAAAATAAATGATCATCAACCAATGAATCGATGATCTCAAATATTTTTCCAGTATACTTATCGACTCCAATTCATAACCGATAATTCGGGTTTCAAACACTGTTACAGATGTCCTGAATTGATGTGCATTGAGGGATTACTTAGGTACGAAGAAGGGAATTTTTCAAAACCATTCCCCGATTGTTGTGGTAAATATATATGCAACAGTGGACTAGGGGAGCGAATTTAACTCGGCGCGTTGGACATCGAGTGATTTGCTGCCGATTTTTTTTTCTAATTATTTGGATTTCGAGGCTACGTATATACAGTTTTAAAAATCGATGATTGAATCGATTATGAAACAATGGGTTCTGTAATTATTCAATTTTTCATTATTAATAAAAGAAAATAACGCACTCATTCAAGTAATGAATGTTTATTCAATAATATGTATTTCATAATGTAATAAATTTATTCGATATGAAAAAACATCGGTTCCATCAACATTTAACAATGAAAAAAAAATATTCCAGAATTCATCGTCCATGTATTTGCAATACATATTATAAATGTCAATCTATTACGGGATCGTTGGAACCTGCAATCCTTTTTCATCGTCAAGCTATTTCAACAATTTTTTTTCTTCAAATTTATGTTATTGTATTTGATTAGAATCCTATTGAGAATAGCTGATCTGCCCATTTCATTAATCCTAAGAGTCACTCGATTTGTACACGAATGCTCAGCCCGTAGAAGTATTCGAAAATGCATGACTTTTTTTGGATCACATTTTTCATACAATGCGATATGCAAACAATTTCGGCAAAAAAAAACATGATAGCGTTGATGAAAAGTTCAAATTGTACATTTTATTTATTCATTTATTCATTCTTTAAGACGAAAGTAATTTGTATGATTTCCTATTTTTTGGTCCCTTGAATAAAAACATCGCCACAAATACAAATAAATATGTGCCACTGGAAAAAGATGGATGACAGCCGCATCATAAATTTATTTCTATTATTTATGATTAATACCTACAGCCTATAATTCCTGACGACGATATAATAAATGGTTATATTTTGTATTAATTCCTAAATCCGTCCCTATGTTACCTGAGTTCAAGCAATTGGGGTGCCATCGAAAGGGCATGTAGAAAGCGTGCCCAGTGACGTAATTTTCAATCTTATCGAAGTCGACGTCGAGAGGGAGGTCCGAGGGCTCACGACGTTTCATGTCAGTCTACTTGTTTCTGTACGCCGATCGAATAGTTGAGTGACGAGGTGATTGAAGTAGACGTATATTTTCATGACACTCGATTTCGACGGTATCAACAAATTCGTTAATCTTCGTTGCGGCATCTAGAACCCACGAAAAGGAGAAGATTGAAAATACGAGAAAAATTAGAGGAAATATAAAATAATGGATTTTAAAAGTGGATCCAATATTAAGCCAGATGAATTCGATAAATCTTTTGACATACACAGTAATTCAATGATAAATCAAACGATAAATGTTGCTCTTGTGTTTATGAAATCATCCTCTGGAAACGTGCTTTTTGGAATCGAAGATTAATTTGTTTACATCAACACCATGTGTTCTCTCCACTTGATCCATCAAAGTTCGAAGTTCACGGTTAAAAGAAGAGGAAGCACCCGTTCGGAATGAGAATGATGGTATACCGTGAGCGGAGCACTAAGGCATATGCACGCAAATCCAATATATAATTGGGTCCCCTCGCTCTCATTGCCCTGTATCTCCAAATTCATGGCTTCGGTAACATCCACTACAATTTGATGACAAATTCAAGAAGGAAGTTTTATCTTATGTCGATGCGGATTAATAATATTTGAATAAATGGTCGCTATTGTATCACTCACCAGATATTGTTTGGGTGAGTTTTGGTCACAGAAAAAAAATGTATTTTTTTATGGAACTGGTTTCACTACTCAAATCATTTATATTGGAATTGTAAATAAATTTGTTTCTCACAACTTTCATGGTTAATCCGATTCCATCGACATCATTTATTTTCTCCACGTGGCTCACCACGGCTTGGAGTTCAAGATTCAAATAGCAGGAAGAACTCGCTGAAAGTCAAAGAGAAAGAGAGAGGGAGAGAGATCATGATATAAATTAGCTAGTGATTCGAAATATTTTCAGTTCATCAAAAGCATCGAACGGAACCTTTTTCTGACTAATCTGACTCTATATATTCTGACTAATACAGAACTCTAAATATGAAGTTATTAATTTTCGTGTATGTTTTCGTCGTGCTCGGTTACAAATACCTTCAAGCCGATAGTTCTCCTTTATCCCGAAAACGTAAGAAAAAAAAACGAAATAAATAAATTTAAATGATTCTTAACATAAACCACAATTTTATAAGGTTATTTGTTTTCTTTCTCAACTGAAACTCTCCAAACGTTGGGTGAAACTATTGTCAGCAGAAGTGTATTTTGTTAAATTAACCCTACGTTCCGATGCATTATCCGCAATGATGAACATTTGTACTACCCATTTTAACGTATTACAGTATGATAAAATCGTTTGAAAAAAATTACATAGTAGTTGAGACCGTTCGTATGTACATGAAATATTTTGTTGTGTAATTGAAATATTTTTTCGTACGTTTGATACTAAAATTTTGTTGATTAAACCATTTTGTTCTCAGAGGGCCTCACTGAAATGATATTATTCATTGATCAACATGACGACGGATGTTACATGGAACACTGTTATACAAACGGCACCAGTAAATGCGAGTCGGTCGTGGCGGAAAGGTAAGTTGCATGCACTACCAAATCGTAATTTTGATGCTGTATGGAGAACTTGTCTCTAGTCATACGAAGTGACATTACGATTAGAACCGAAATAGTGCAAGAATATTAAATATATACTGGAAATTAGAGAACTAATTTTTTCGTCATTGTCTATTCAAGTGCATAATTACATGAATAGGAACGAAAATCGAAATCAACAAATAGTAATAGAAAAATATTAGTAATTCAACGTTGATAGATGATTTACATAGAGCATATTCAGAAATGCTTGAAACTTTTTTTTCTAATTCCATCACATCGTCAAGGAGAATTTACTGAAATTTCTGATCATTAATGAGTGATGTCTAGGAATCTGTTTCTAACGGTATATAGAAATTGAGCGAAATAAAAAAAATTTACTGTATGGAATCCAGAATTTCAAATTTAGCACTAAAGTCTTTGGAAATAATTGGATAAATAAATGATCATCAACCAATAAATCGATGATCTCAAATATTTTTCCAGTACACTCATCGACTCCAATTCATAACCGATAATTCGGGTTTCAAACACTGTTACAGATGTCCTGAACCGACGTGCATAGAGGGTGTACTTAAGTACGTAGAAGGGAATTTTTCAAAACCATTCCCCGATTGTTGTGGTAATTATATATGCAACAGTGGACCAACGTTCCGAATTTAACTCGGCGCATTGGACATCGAGTGATTTGCTGCCGGTTTTTTTTCGAATTATTTGGATTTCGAGGCTACGGATATACAGTTTTAAAAATCGATGATTGAATCGATTATGAAACAATTGGTTCTGTAATTATTCAATTTTTCATTATTAATAAAATAAAATAATCCAGTCATTCAAATAATTTATGTTTATTCGTTAATATGTATTTCATAATATAATAAATTTATTCGATATGAAAAAACATCGGTTCCATCAATATTTAACAATAAAAAAATAATAAATGTCCATCTGTCACGGGATCGTTTGAACCTGCAATCCTTTTTCTTCGTCGAGCTTTCTATTTCAACCATTTTTTTTCTTCAAATTTATGTTATTGTATCCAGTTAGAATCCTATTGAGCATAGCAGATCTGGTCATTTCATTAAATTCGATAAATCTTTTGACATACACAGCAATTCAATGATAAATCAAACGATAAATGTTCATTTCGTACGTGTTCATGAAATCATGCTCTCGAAACGTGCATATTGGAACCGAAAATTAATTTGTTTACATATGTACAATTTGATCAACACCGTGTGTTTTCTCCACGTGATCCATCAAAGTTCGAAGTTCATGGTTAAAAGAAGAGGAAAAACCCGCTAGGAGTAACGATTACGGTAGGATGAGCGTAGGAGCGCTAACCCATGCACGCAAATCGTTGCCCCTCATCTCCAAACAAATCCAAGAAGGGAGTTTCGTTTTATGTCTTTTACGTACCGAAAATAAATAAAAAATCGTTATGATTATATCGCCCACTAAATCTTGTCCATTTGAGTATTGATGACAGAAACAAAATATATATATATATATATATATATCTTTTATGAAACGGATTTTACCAATCAAATTATTCGTATTAAAATCGTGTAGATAAGAGCACGGTTCGGAGTTCAAGATTAGAATAGTCGGAAGAACCCACTTAATGTAAAAGTGACGGAACATATAAAATAGCGAGCGATTCGTAACGTTCTCAGTCCATCAAAAGTGTCGAACAAACAACTTATTTTAACACGAAACCCTAAACATGAAATTAGTAACTTTCGTCAGTTTTTTCGTCGCCCTCGGTTGCGTATACCTTCGAGCCGACAGTTCACCCTTATCACCAAACAGTAAGTGAATAACGAGATGAGAAAATCGAATTGAACATTTGCGAATTTCTTCTTACTGATATAAACCTTACAAATTTCAAACGAAATATTCTTATTGCTGGTTAAAGTATTTTAACAAGATTATAATCTCATGCTGAAGTAAAAAAAATAATAAAAAAATTTCAACCTTTATCAAGTATTACAGTCTAATGACATTGTTGTAAAAAATTGCACAGTATCCGAGTTGCCTGCCAACATATATCCCATGTATTATGACGAAGAAATCATCATAAGTGATCAGCATGACGACGGGTGTTACGAGAAGCGGTGTTTTAGAAACGGCACCCACAGATGTGTATCGATACGACACAAGACGTAAGTTACACGCACACCATCACATCGTCGAGAATTCTTTATAATTCTAAGCTTCGGAATCAGAAAATAATTCGATACGCGTTTAACACTGGACGTAACAATAATAAATAAATAAAAAAAAACAATTAAATGAGCTAAACAACATGAAAAAAATGTTTGCAGTAGATTTACATACTTCAATGTAAAATCGATGTTTCAAAGCTACACTTATTTTTGCAGATGTTCAACAGGTGTGTGTTACGAAGGTCAGATTGGATACGAACCAGGAGATTTTTCGAAGCCGTTTCCTCAATGTTGTGGCCGTCTTATATGCTCAGGACCACTGGTATAAAAAGGATTATTAAAAAACATTTGATTTGCTGGCTGCTTCGAAAGGATATTAATAAAAAAACAAATGAAATGTATACTCACAAAATAAATAGAAAAACTTGAATGAAAACGAATGTTATCCTGCTGTCATTTTTTTCGATGTAATTGAATTGTCTTTCGATTGAACATTTGGCAACGTTTCACGTATTTGTGGCATCATTTTTCATTCAATCTACTGCTTTTAACTCCCGACGATTATCTCGCGACTCTTCGTTCACTGCCATAGCCTGATGACTCTCGACGAATGGCGATCGAAAAAAAAAAAAAAAGGACAGGACGAATAATCGACGATGGAGTTGTTCATCTTATTGCCGAATCACAAAAATTCATATATTTTATATTCATAATACGTACTATTATGATAATTACTAATATTATTTTGGAAATCGATTTAAACGAGAGCTTTCGAATGAAAATATTGCCTGGAAGAAAACGTATAATCGAAAAATAAATGAGGAAGCCACAATGAAATTAGTTATATCATGAATTTATTTGAAATATCTATTATTTCTAATTAATTCTTATAGGCTATATTTACAAATGACAGTATGATAAATTATAATACACGTATTATCATAACAAGTGATTTAACAAATGAATGCTCTAGTCTCTAATGTACTTAAAATTCATCTCTAAGTTTTGGACTGGTGCCTCACAGAAATGAACTCTTGAGATTCAGCGTGTACAGAACATCTCGTTAGACTGTCTCGGGTTACTAACAATATAATTTTCATCGACTTTTGTATTTTTTTATTTTTTTTTTTTACGTTTTTTCTCTTCAATGTTCGTTTCGTTCTCTCCGTCTAAGATTACATTTATCACCGACATAACAGAATCGAATAATCCGACGATTGAATAGGACTAACAGTTATAACGTCTTCATCAAGTCTTCTACAGAAATAATTCGAGAAATTTTACTAATACTATTTGAACAGGGTGAAATGTTTTTGTTGTTTATGTTTTTTGTTTTATTTTTTTACGTTTATTTTCAATTATCCCAGAAGCATATATTTTATATGCCTCATAAATCATGTAGATTTTTTTATTTTAGCGCAGAAAACACGTATCGTAATCCACATAATCGACGTTACAAAAATATCGAATATATTCATAGAATTTTTCTTTCAACTGTACATTTGGGAACGTCTCGCGTGAATTCTACAAAATATAAAAAATTAGGGCACAGCGAAGATTGCATTTCTTTTTTTTTTTTTTTTTTTTTTTTCTTTCACCGCAGCAAGACTCTCACGTGAAAACGAAAAGTTCTCACAATTATTTCGTAGACACCTTCGTAAAACCACGCCACTCGATGGATATACTTTTCTTCCATAATAATTAGCACCCTTTTGACAAATTTCTTGCATTATTTCCATAGTGCTTGGCTCCCTTATCGTTCTTCATTATATACCGTTATGTGATCGCAGTCGTAAAAACAAAATGAAAAACTGAATTATTCTGGGACGAGGATCCCATAGAGCCAACGACGCGCCAGTCCTTCGTAGTCTTTTTTTTTCATGGCAATTTAATCTTTCGATATTGAACGATCTCGTTAAATACATTTTATAATTTTATATAAATAATAAAACATATCATTTTAACCGATAACAGTAGTTTTGGGCTTTATCAATTTTTACCATTTCAATGTGTCAGAGAGACGACAATGATCGAGAATCGAGTGAAATTTCACGGATTTTACAAATTTTAGTTGAATCAGATGAACCGAATAATGCTGGAGATTTCTTCAACCTTATTGCATCTGTGCCAAACCTCATTGCTTTCAGGCTCATCAATGTTCGAATTTTTAATAGAAAGAAAATAAAAATTCTGTTACGATATTAAAGCTTCCATCGTAGGAGCAAAAACTTTATCGTTTCCAATATTGTGATTGATCGAAAGAAAAATTGTTCATTGAAGTGTGAAAATATAATTTACGTTTCATTTTTATTATTTCGATATTCGAAAATATCGAGAATGATTGCTGACCGATTTGAGTTCTTGGGTGCAAATCAAAATATGTGATTCGAGACTGCTAAACAAATACGGTTAGCAAAAAAGAAACTGATTAGTTTTGTTAAATTTTCCTTGTGAAATTCATCGATCCAAGAGTGCACACGAATGCAACATTTCTGAAAAAAAATCATCATCAGCAAATTTCCGATCATGGGGCTATCAACAATGTTAAGAGGAGACAATCGTTCGTTCCGATAATCCGTACACTTCTTGTTTTTTCTAACGCTGAGACTCGGTGAGGCCGGGGGAAAAAGAGTTTGAATTCTCAGGCAGAAGTATTCGCGGAGTGTAATCGATAGCGAAAAGAAATACGATGCCAAAGTTGAAATCGCTGGAATGCAATGAAATTCTTTTTTTCCCTCTGTAATCATCTTGACATTTTTATTTTCAGGTATCTCGATCAAAATTTAGTTTCAATCTTAGTGAGGGCACTCGCAGTTCGAATTTCAAAAATAAATATTTAAAAAATACGCGGTTAGAAAATTGAAGATATTTTCGTTGCATTCCAACGACGTTAACACCAATGAGAAGTTACGTTTCAGTTCGACACAGAGCCTTCAAATGCAAAATTCGATTAGTGTAGCTTATTGCACACACACACACACACACACCTCAGTATTTCCTGTTACAAGTTGTATTTTTTTTCGATTTTTTTTTTCTTTTAAATTCTACTTATTTTTTATATACACGTTTTTCGGCATGTACACGCTTCAGGGCATTATTTCATTTGTTTTTGAAGCTTTACAGCTCCATTTTCGGGCGTCACAAAGTTTTCAGTCGTAAATTATATGCCTCACCCGAATGCGGTCCCCTTTACAATGATATAATTTTTTTTTCTGTCCTCCGTGCCGAAAGTGGCTACTTTCGGCCCGCTACGCGGGCCGAAGTTGCCACATTCCGGCTACGTCGGACAGAAAAATCGTATACACACCTCGGGCAGGAAAAAGTAAAGCCTCAGACCACATGTTTGTCAGCCTCGGCTTCGCCTCGGCCGACAATTACATGTGATCTGAGACATTACTTATTTTCCTGCCCTAGTTGTGTAATATACTATTTTTTTTCAATTATCGTAAAACGATTACACGCTCGACAATCACATTTTCTCTTTTTCTCTCCCACTCTCTCTCTCTCTCTCTCTCTTTTTCTCTTTCGGTTAATTTCGCCAGGAAACGGTTTGATTGAAACTCAAAATGTTTTTTCGTTTTTGTACTCAACACATAGTTTAGGTTGCGTAGGAAGACCTCTAGCTGCCCCAAGAAACATCAAATATATATTTATCCGAGATTTCCTAAGTCAATATTGTGAACAAACCCAAATTAAGGACCGAATATCGAATCAAACGTGTCTTTAAGAATAAATTCATTTCGATGAATTATTGATAATTTATAAGTTGGCGAATTGAAAAAAATGCGCGAAACCCATTTTAAGAAATATTTTATTAATCTTGCGTAAAATTCTGCAGGCCGATCGAAAAACTCATGAACGCTCCGCTTAACTGAAAATCGAATTAATCTTTGAGCCTCTCGCAAGATTGAACTTCGCTTTTCTACAAAATTGGTCCTCTGCATTTTTACTCCATCTTCAACTACTTCGGCATAACGTACATAAACAAGTTTGTGAGACTACAACAATCGATAATCCACGTGAGCTGAACGCGATTGATAATTTTTTTTTTTTTTTTTTTTTTTTTTTTTACTTTTCGAGACCAAATTCGACCCTAAACTTGCCTTTGCGTTTTTAAATATTTAACCTGGAACATTCCTGTGTGTTTGCAGGCAAATGAGAATTCCTTTCGTTCGTCGAATACTATCAATTACTGCCATAATGCAAAATTCCAGATTTTTCAAATCCTCTGACCTCCGTGATGTCTGACCTGATTATTCATTATCGATAAATCCAACCTCAACGATTCACGAGAAAATCACAATCGGCGAGAATAAAATAGTTTTGAAAATTGCAAACTCAATAAACATTGATTGGTTGTCATTTTGGACTCCGCAAAACTTGTTAATTTCACTCAGAAAATTCCTACGTAAAATTATTTTATTGAAATTTCAATTATTCCTTCAATTCCTTGTTTCAGAATTATTGTTTACTACGTATTTTGAAAAAAAAAAAAATGTCGCTCGGAACTAAAATTGTTTGGATGAAAAGGAAAAAAATTGATTTTGTGAAATTGTAATTTATAAAATGTGTAATTTATCAGTGTCAGCGGAGCAATGTTGTTGAATTTGCATGTAAAAATGAGCAAATGTAATCGGAAAGCCATTTTTGAAAACACTTTCATGAAGAAATCTCAATTTTCAGGAGAATGAACGAGAAACGATTATGAAAATTGTTCATGTAAAAAAAAAACGGATTAATAGGATGTGAAATTCCACTGCGATTTACGTTTTCTTTGTTTGAGTTTCCGAAGAGATCTGCACCGTTTTTAGATAACTGCTAAGCAACTTTATTGATCGATAAAAAATCGAAATTTGAATGCCCGATATGCGTTGGATCGTTCGTGCTTGAATAACGGAGAAAGACAGCACAAAATTCGAATCGTTCGAAGCGAATGAAATTTTTGAATCCGCAGTTTCTCTAATTTTGGAAGTTTTCGAAATATTTTCTGTCTCATATGTTCACTATTTGTAAAGTTTCAGCAACGCAATAATATAAAAAGTGCAAAAATTTGGACCGCTACTGAAGAAATTTCATTATGTTCCAACGGCTTGATCGTCAACATGAGAAATGTCGTTGATCACTTGGGCATCAGAGTAAAAAAAAAAAAAAAATTTTCAACGGAGAGGCGTAGACGAAAGACGATCGTTAGATTCTTCGTGATTTATTGACACGAGAATTCTTCGTCACATGTTCCATCGTTCTGTTGTTTTGTCTTCAGTCACAAAAGCGAATTCTTAATATCTAGGAACTTTTCGAAATGTATTTTCTTCGATAAAACGCGAGTGAAATTTCTCGTTTTCATCAATAATTGGGTAAGACGTTCGGCAAGTCAATATTTTTCAACTTAAACGAGCATCGATACTAAATGTAAACAGACGAACGTGATTCTTTGGAATTTCACTGGACTCGTTTCCGTTTAACTTTTTAGTGATCTAATCTGTATTTTTTTTTTTTTTCTTATTTGTTTCATACACGCTGAACCGTCTTATCCGTATCGCAATTTTTAGAGAGTTCATCGGGACTCGAATTCGCAAAAATTTTACGTGACTTTTCGAGTCTGCAAACGGCGTGAAAATGTGACGAGATGAAAGTTTGGAGCGTGTGTTGGAGGCACGAAAAATTACGAAACCGATTGATCGATGAAAAAAAAACCCCAAAAAAGTATTTCAAAATGTGAATGAACTGTCTGTAATTAAATAATTTGCATGTTTTTGTTTTCCTTCGTGAGAGATAAAAACATTAATGATGGGGACCAGTACATAGTATTTCCACGTTTTCAAAATGGTGTTGGAGTTTACATCATGAGAATGTAACAAAAATTCCCTATTATTTGTATTGCATATTTTTTTGTTTTTCTTTTTCCGTATTTAAGCAAGAAAAATGAGTCAGAATTGGGCCCGGTACCTTTGAGAAGAAACCTCGCAGGACAAAAGGTACAAAAAAACAGATAATTTGAAAAATGATCCAATTGGTAAATAATGAATGAAACAAAGGCAGCATTCGAACGATGTAAACTCCAATACATTTTTTAAATTTTGGTAGGAAATAGGTGTTGGGGCGTTTTGTAAGGTCCACTCAAAGTTTTGGCTATCGTTGATAGTCTTACTCACACATCAACGAATTCACGTGTCACACGCGCGCACTCACAAACACACACACACACACACATACTCACTCACCCCACATATACACGTCTTGGAATTGTACAACCGTGTAACGTTCGCGTTCATAATGATTTTCATAAATTTCGTTAAATCGTACATTTTTATCTTTTTTTTCGACCGATAGCGCTTGTGTTGTTACAGGGAATTATTTAAGCCTTACATGTGCACAAACTGTCCGAACACTTAGTTCACTGTGTGTCACCTTCCCGATATAAATCGCAGATCATCGCGGCGTGTTTGTTCATTATTATTTCTTTCTTTACTTTTTACATGTGTATTTATTTTTCCTTTAATTTTTTTCATTTTTTTTTTCTTCTTCTTGTTGGTTGTCCATATTCGAATTCTAAACGTGAAGATCGCATAAAACGCTTCACTTTCGAATATATATATATATATATAAATATATTTATATATATTCACAAAACACGGGGACACGCGAATGTTGCGGTCTCATCTCTCAAACACTTTTAAAATGCTGAGTGATAATAATCGTAGGTGGGCCAGTAAGGCTGTAGCCAATCCTAGCTGGTACGCTGACGCTTCTTTGCCGGATGCTCTTCGGACAGATGCGCCGGGGCAGGCATCCCGATGTTCCGATTGAACATGTATTTCAACTGGGGCATGTATTTCATTATACTACTGACTTCAATGAGAGGCAACTCTTCGTTCAACGACGAACACTTGCCTGCGTCCATCAACATTTTCATTTGCGACCTGACAAACGGAAAGAAACAAAAGATATTCTATTAATAAAATAATTCAAACGACAAGCCATTTAATTGGAGATTCATCGAGGAGGACGTAAAATTAACCGTTGACCTTAAACCTTAATGGTGAAATGAAACTTCAACCCATTTTTTCGAAACGTTCCTTCCGTTTTGTTGAGTTTGCGTCATTAAATGTCCAACAAATGCAACTTTATCGTTGATCATTCTCTTTCATAAGGAATATCAACTAAAATAGACTTTTATAACGAAAAAAAAATAGACTGTAGGGATCAAAGTTGAAGTCAACACATTTTTTTCGACAAACAAACTATTCTGTCGCGTTAACGAATACTCGAAATGGTACACTTATTTTTCATATTTCATTTCTTTTACCAAAGGTTTAAAAGTGCTCAAGTGATTCGAATCTATTGGGGCCTTTACGAGCCACAGAAAAATCAATATTTTGTAATTTTTATTATCAAAATCACTCTGTTAATGAATTATTGAGATTTCGAAAATAATAAAATTTAAAAAAATTTTTAAAGTAATGTCTCACCTATTTCCTTGGTACAATTCAATGCCAAGTACGTCCATTAGAACGTGCCTGCAACTGTTTATGTCGCAGGCGGGAAAATACTGAGATACGAAATCTGGTAGTGTCATCAACAACATTTCCTTAAAGTTGTACGGCTTGAAGTTGATGCAAGGTACCATTTTGCCTTCGACGAGTGCCTTTTGGAGTCCATAAGGCTGTACTTGACAATTCGTAGTTACAGTTTCCGCTATCATCGTCAATTGACCCCGTACCCTCGAATCTCTGCAATTAACGTTACAATTTCATTGATCCTCTTTTCCATAATATGGCAACGATTAAATCCACATATTTACTACCAGTTTTTTCTCTCATGATATCAACCTTTTCCTTTACAATGAGAAACTAGGAGCAAAACAGCAAAAAAATACTAGAAACTAATCTTAGTATGGAAAATAAACGATCAGACTTTGATTTTTCATCAAAAAATATTCAACCCTTTCTCGACACACTGGGTCATTTGGGCGCCGAACAGTTCGTGAGTCGGTTTTTATTGAAAAAGATGAGGAACATATTTTGAAGGTTTCTCAATTGGTATGAATGATAAAAATTTGAAAAAAATCCCACTTCTAGAAAAATGTGCATTTTGCTTGAAAAAAAATGGTAATTAACATTTTTTTTTTGACATCAATATCCAGGGATGTAAAGATGCAATTATTCAAGAAAAAAAATAGTCCTATGAGCATTCATTTTCATTAATCCCGAACGAGTATATTCCCTGGTACAAATCATCCGATTTAAATTCATCACGGATTATTTTCAAACCTCAAATGTTTTCGAATGATTGTTCCTTATTAAAGAACAAAACCAATATCGTGTTCAACACAAAACGAGAAACTATTGGTGCGAATTCGCAAGCCAGAGTGCAGCTAAAAGGTCAACGCCAAAAAAAAATAGTCCGGACTAAAATTACCGAAAGGTCGATTGGCTTGATTGTAAAAAAGATTGCATTCGCAGAATCAATTAATTACCTCGAGCTATTCGAACTCCCGTTGACCGGTATCAATGCCGGTGGAAACTTTGGATGTGACGAGTTATGTACAGGTGGTGTATGCCTCTGCGAATGCGCCATAAGATTAGAGGCCGATGTCGCTGGGTGCAAAAGCGCCTGTACGTGCTCGCTGCTCAAATTGAACATTTGAGGATATGTGCTCGCACTGACTGCATTTGGCGCTGCCAGACTAGCAGTTGTGTACGTTGATGACGACCTAAAAAAGGAATGGAGATTCAATTTGGAATAATTGTCAAACGAAAACTTTTCAAGATTTCTAGGTCTTCTTTCCGAATTATTCTTTGAAAAAATCGTTTATTATTAAAATAATAATATAAAATATTGAAAAATTTGAGATAAAAAAATGTAAAAAGCCGAATAATACTCGATATTTTGCCTCTACAGAGTGCTCGTTCGATTAGTGTTCAAATTTTCTACCAAAATTTACGAAAGTCTTCGAATAATAAGTTGCACATTTCAACACATTTTAACGATCACCATAAAAATATGATGGGACCGGATATCGAACTGAACTAAATGTCTTGAACCAAAAATAATAAAAGGTCGATAACTTACCAGTCGTCTTTGCCGTAGGTAGGATAACTGCGAAAAAAAATCAAATATAATAATGATACGTACGCACACTTAGACAACAAATAATAAAAATATGAAAAAATCATTCTTTTTGAGGGAACTGTGAATATCTGACGAGAAAACGTTTCGAGGTTTCCCTGTTTACTTTTTCTTCTTGAAAGGTGAAATCGCTCTCATTCGTTAAAAGCATATTTTCCAAATGAATAGTACGCAAAACAAAGAAAGTGATTTCCAAGGATGTTTTTCATTTCTTTGAAAATGTGACACATTCCAGAACACTCTGAAATCCTTTGATCTAATTCTGAAAAGGGAGAGCAACGTTTTCTTGTCAGACAACTGAGAATCGAGCTCGACAATATGAACCTGAAAAATATCCTTGAAGTGACACAAGACATTTCAAATTTTGAGAGTACGAAATTGAAAAAAATATGACTCCGAGTCTTTTTACTCGTTTAATAACCGAGTTCACCTCGCATTATTCATCATTTCAACAAAACCACATTAAATTATTCTCGATCAATAGAAGTTTCTGTGACAGCGAACCTGGTGGTTAAATTTGCAAACTTGCAGTTATCTGCGATTTCAATTTTTCATCGAGATAACAGTTCAACGAAAATATCGAAAAACCTCAACGAAGAATCGTTTGATAATAAGTCAATTTATTCTCTCCGTTCTATTTTTTTTATTGATCCATTTTCAATCACAAGATTTATTATCCCAGTTCTATGACTTTTTTTTCAAAAGCCTAGAATTTTAATGCTCAATTTTCGTAGTTCAAAACATATGAACCGTAATTGAAAAAAAGAAACATCGTTTCTTGCCAACGATGCAAGCTCAGAGAGCATCCAAACAGTTGACAATATCACAGAGAAATATTCAACTGGTTGTACCCGTAACTGGAGATTCAGTTCAAAACTAGCATTGTGTTTTAATTAGAAAAAATCATCCTCAAACCGGATATAAAACGATTTTTTCGTGAAATCATACGTTACAATGGATGCTTCGAAGGGTTGGTGGGGGGGATCATTCGAATTAAGATGAAAAAAAAAACAAAAAGAAGGTATCTATTCATTGGGACGTATAAGTTGGTCTGCTCACCCAAGACTCGACTGACTCGAATGAACGGTAGCTCGAACGAGTGGAGGTGGTTGAGCCTGAGGTACAGCTTGGATCGTCGTCGTCGGATAAACCGCTGGATATTGAGATGGTGCACCGCTGCTACTCGGTCTACTTCGTGATTGTTGTTGTTGTTGTTGTTGCTGCTGATACGATTTATTCGTTGATTGGATTTGCTGCAAATTAAAACAGAGTTAAAATGAAATAACGAATCGTTGATTTGCAATAAAATTATAGATGAAATGAAACTGTTTGAAATGGTATGAAAAACTCATCGTCTATTGAAGTTTTCCAGTGACATTGAAGTCTGTACCGTTGGAAAGCAGAGTACTTCTTGTGTATTTATAAAATTATTTTGACAAATTAGCTACCGACGATTGATCGAAAGTTCAAAAGTTCGAAAATTCAACCGAAGAGGCTTAATGAAGTTTTATTAAGTTTTAATTTTTTAATTGTTTTTAAAAAATGATGATAACATTCGAAGTATTCGAAATTTTAAACAAACGCTCGATTGGGAAGCTACGATAACGTCGTGTTCTTGTTACTTCTTCCAATCGAAACGGAGAAGAGTGTTGAGACAAAAAAAAGAAATCAAAATGTGTTAAAAAATCCTCATCAAATCGTTCAAGACAATCGTGACATTGTTTTCGATCAACCAGAAAACATTTTAGGTGAAAATAAAAATTGTCAGCCGATTTGATTCATGTCGAATTGAACGATAAATTGAGATAAGCTCAACTGAATTTAACAACTGGATGAGCTTGACTGGAATTCAGCACGCGCTGAAACAAATCTGCACAAAAACAAGGATTTTATCATTTTCATTGGAAAATTCATTTGGAAAAAAGAAATCAGACCGACAAAGAAAAAACAGTTGAATTTTTCGGTACCAAAGTTCGTCGTTGCAGTAAAAAATGGAGTAAATTAGATCGATAAATCAAACATTTGCAATATCTATGTTTTACTTTATTTCTAAAACTCTGCTTTCAGATTTTACGAAAGAAAAAGTAATTTTCTTGTTTGCCTCAACGCCAGAAATATTGTAAAAAATTGCAAAATACGTCAAATTTTCATGGTGATTTATCGGTGATTTTTTCCTCAAATTTACCAACGCAAAACTAGATTTTTGTAAACTCTACGTTGTGAGAATAAAAAAATTGTTTGTTGCAAAATGGAACAAGAAAAAAACATTGGTAGAGAGAAAACTGGAAATTAACAGTTTCCGGTCTCGTTGACATGGTTAGAGTGTCAATCCCGCGATTTAGAAAACTCTCCCGATGAATATTCTTCGTGAGACCGTATGAAGAGTGGATAAGATTCGTTAGAATCGTTGATGAATTAAACGAGATTGTGTATTTGGAGTTAGTCGTTTGAATATCTGAATGAATGGAGATGTGAAATTTGTCTCTCTAATCGCGAAATACTAACGTTATGCATTCCTAGGGACGGATTTTGCATTCTTATAATAGAATTTGGCTGAGAGAGCGGTGAGACGAGCGGTGATGTTTGAAAAGTGGGTTGTCCACCGACGAGACCCGACCATCCGTTAACCACAGTCGGAACGACGTTCAGCATCGATTGTGCGTTGTTGCTCGATCTTACCGAGGACACGGTATTCGGCGACAGATGAGACGGATGTGTGGTAATAGTTTGCCTCTGTTGGTTGACGACCTGCTGGAGATTGGTTGTGGCGCTGTTGCTTCTGGGTACCATGTTCTGAAGCGAGGATACCCGGTTGTTGAGTGAATTTTTGTTGGAATTATTTTGGACCTGTTGGGAAGATTTGGTTGCGGGTGGAGTGGGCGGTTGTTTGGTCCATCCGCCGCTGCCGCTGCCGCCTTTGCTACTGACGAATAACTGCGAGTCCATTACTTTGCTCGGCCAATAATCCTCGAAGCCGGTACCGGGTGGAAAGTAGCTCTTAATGTCACTAAGACTTATTACCGAACACGTTTCACTCGCGAACAATTCGTTCCTTATACCCTGTACCTTGCAGCAAAATTTCAAATATGACAAATCCCAACCCTCGAGTTTTTCGGCTTTCAGCTTGAGATTGTCCGTTTCACCCTCGAAATAAAAGAGCGGAACGTATTTGAGATTGTCCTTAACGGTGTAAGGTACTACCGATTCTTTGTTTATACGTATAAAACCGCACTTTTCGGACTTAATGCCGGACGAGGAAGATGAGGATGAGGATGATGACGACGATGATGAATTCGCGGCGTTTTGTCCCGCCGTTAATTTCGTATAGCAAACGTCCAAAAACGTGTAAAATTCTTTCGCGTCGGCTACTCGAACCACTAAATCTTTAACCGTAAATTGATCCTTGCCGAATTGTCCTTCGCAATGCCTCATGTTTATCTCGTTGAAGAGTTTACTCTCAGCCTCGGTAATGTAGTAACTTTTTATACACGTACAACTGTATATGTCCGAGTGAAGATAACTCAGATACTTGTTCAAAAGCTTCGACTCCAGTATCCTCACGGAACAATACTTCTCACCAGCTCGATAAATGTAAGGTATGTGACACTTGTCGAACGTTATCCATCCGAAATGCCCTCTCTGACTCTCATCGTCCAGCGGCACTTTGCCCTCGTTCACGAGACTCGGCTTAGGCGTCGTATTCTCGCTCGGACGTTTCGTCGCCAAATAACCAAGGATTCCAGGAAGATTCGGCTGACCCGGTAAAATAGCCGCTCTCTGCGACGCTCCCGGCGTCCCAGCCGCTATTTTCGCCTTGTTCGCTTCCACCATTTTGGCAGCCAACTCCCGGATTTCCGCTTCATCTGGACGCTCTTGCTTTACGGGTACTTTGTCGAATGCTCCTGTTAATTTAAACATCAAATTCGTTAATTCAAACTCTTATAACTTCATATAATAATCGGATTTCAAGCGAATTCGTTCACTGAAAACGAAATTTTGGTGAAATTTTCAAATATTTTGTTGCACGTATTGAAAAAAAAAATTTTTTTTTTTCTTCAGGCAACAAAATTTCGAATATTAGAACCAAACTTTTTTATACCGAAACAAAACTTTGTTGAGGCGATAAAATATTTTGAGGTTTCAACGAAAATTTCGTTGTCAGTGATTGTTCAAGATTATTGAAATTAATTTTAGTTGGATCTGCAATTGTACAGACTCGAAAAGGTGTACGTGGACTGAAACAAGAATTTTTTTATCAACACATTTGTTGATTCAACAAAAATAATAGAATGGTGAGCGTTAGATGTTGTTAAATAAAAAAATTAAGTGATTGAAACAATCGAAATATTTGGTTAAATCCGTTTAGTCGAGTCAACGAACTAAGACGTTGTTTTAACTGATCTTGAGAGAAAAAAAAAAAAAAACATCTTCGCATCCCTTTAAGCGGAACTTTTAGTTGTGTGAGCAGAATTATGAGGTTTCATGAACAAAATAATTCGTTGGAGATACTAAACTATTTTAAAAAGTTAGAATTTTTGAGCACGTTTTGACATTATCGAAACTAAATGGATTGTCAAACGAAGGAACGAACGTTCGAGTAGCTTCTCGGTCCGGCCACGGCGTGGCGCTGAGCACCGAGGCTCTTCTCGCGTACACCGCAGCCTAGGGATCACGATTGATGAGAAATTAGTAAAATGCACATTTTTTTAATCGTAGATGATTCGATTTTATTGGAATATAAGCAAAAAAATAATCGATCGACGTAGAAATAAATTTGATATTAAACGCTATGAGAATTAAAGAAAGAGAGTGCGCGCGAGATCTCATAAATAAAGAACAGAATGAGTGTGTAACAACCGAATTATGTCGTATCATGGCCACAGGATTTTGTTGATTCAACGAAATTTTTTTTTCAGTGTTTCTTGCACCTCGTTATTCTCCTATCACTCCTCAATTGAGATACGATAAAGGATAAATTCAGTTTGAAAAATAACAGGAAGTAGGGAGATAAAGAAAGAAAATTCAAAATTTTTGAGCTTATTACTTAAAAGTTTACAAAAAGCAAAGAAAATCGAGACTCAAAAAAATTTGTCTATAATTTCCGAACGTTCGTTAACAAAACAAAACACTTTGGTTATCAAAATTTTTTAAAGAATTGAGAAAACGATGAATTTTCGAAAAAACCGACGTTGAAACGTGGCTTTAAACCTCGCCCGAGGTATTCTAGACCCAGAGTATGCTTCAACGAATAAAAAAAAAAGCATAAAAAAATATTCCAATCTATGAGAGAAAAAATGTAAAAATTACAATGTTGACATTTAAGATTTAATCGTGAAATTCGATTAATCCAAGGACACATATCGTGACAAGTGGAATCCGCGTGAATCAATTTTCAATACTTGTAAAAATAAAGAAAAAATTTGTTCCAATCGAAGATCGATTATAACGATTTGTATGAAAAAACTGAAATAATAGTTATTTCAGTGACTGGCGTGTAGTACTCGATCGTGCCGATACGCGCGGGTTTAACCTCTTCATCTCCAAAGTGTCAAAACACTGTTCGATGCCGGAAGCTCCATTGCAACTCAACATTCCATAAAAACTAGATCGACAATTATTTTTTTCTGAGACCTTTGTATTGCTACGAGCTCGAAGTACTTGAATCTGATTTTTGTAAAATATCTTATGGATTTTCACCAAGATGTATATATTTTTAGTGACCGGAAATCGGGTTTTCCTGTGTCACCCTGGGAATCCGTGACGGAGAACACCTACTTTAAATAAATTTTTTTCTCTCTCAATTGGTCGATGACCGACCCTGAATTTTCGTGAAAACAATAATTGATCAACGACATGAAATTTTTTCACGAGAATCCTATGACGTAGCCACCGCGATAGAATCACTTTAACGTTCGTAGCGCGTATATGTAGTGTCGCGTGCGTCTGTTTATATTTACATACTGGTAATCGGTCGATCGTAAAATCCCTGAGGCCCAAAGTATTCGCGATCTTTTGATTCTGTTTGCGAGGAACAAATGTACGGGAGAACGAAAAAGAAAAAAAAAAAAAAAAAAAGTATTTATTTTGTTTCTTACGTACGAGCGATGCCGCTGAGAGCTGAATTTTCAGAGTTCGGCGAGGTTTTTGCCAAGAGCACAGCTCTTTTCGAGGCCAACGCCATTATATACAATGTACAGGTAAAATCCGTGAAATTAGACAAGAAACGAAGGATCTCAGAAACGGGGGGAAACGGAATACGAAAAAGAGAAAAAAAGAAAAAAATGTGACGTTTGAGAAGCGAACGAAAGAACAACCAATAGGAATGAAGTCGTTTGTGTAATAACCTTGAGAATTGTTTGCCGAACATAATCGCGCACGGGTCACTAGCCATTTCGTGAGAATAGCCATGACATCGGTTAGGACGGGATACGAGCATTTTTTTTTTCGATATTAAACTCGATATATTTTCTTCTCAAATAAAATGAAACAAAAATTCAAGCCCTGGCGAGGGCGAATCTTAACTGATAGAATGGAATAAAAATGGTAAATATCATCAGGTACATCGTTGTTATGGTCGTAGACGACGAAACATGTCACCCGTTCTCATAACTCAGTTCGTCAACATCATTCGCATTCGTGAATGTACCGTCAAGCACAAAAACTAATACGGGGCAGTAGCGACGCCAGCGGACAAAGGGACAACTCGTGCCATGTGAAACTCTCGTCAGGAGGAGGAAGAGATGGAGGGGGAAATGGAAACACGTATGAATTCATCGTGATCGGACGAAAAAAAATGAATGAAAAATGAAGCTCGTTTTCTGAGGACCGTTGTATATTTTACGTCGTGAGTGAGTGACGTCAGAGAGAATTGAAGAGCGAAGAAAAAAGGGAGAGAGAGAGAGAGACGGGGAAAGAAATCGTGAGGCCAAGGACCCTGTCACGGACGGTAAATCCGCTGGTGGGAGAGAGGGAGAAAAAAATAATTCCGAGATCATGGCAAAGCAGTTGACAAAAACCTGTAGAAAAATCTAGTGCAAAAGAAAGTCCCTAAAAAAATATCTGAAAATGTGCTTGAAAAATATCAGATATCTGAAAATTCCATTTGGACAGCTGATTGAACGTCATCGGTCAAAACAACGATTATTGGCACGGCTAATGGTTGCCGCGCATGAAAAAGAGATTACTCGTTTTTTCAATCGAGAGAAAATCTATTTTCTCTGGAATGAAAATACATGTGCACGGACGATAGAAAGAAAGAAAAAAAAAACGAGAGAAGCAAGGAGGGACAGAGGGCGAGGAGAAAGGACTGACCACACGGAGCTCAGCGCGCACTGTCGTCCGAACGATTTCACCGAGTAGCAACGCTCGCCGTTTGGTGGCAGCACAAGGCGCATACACGCTTCGATGTAGCTGCATATATACATGTATATAAAGTCGAAAGAGATTACATATATACGTGTACACATGTTCCTCAGGATCCTTTGTAAATATACGAGTATATATATGTCATACAGCAATGTCCAAATTGTCAATGCACTATTTGCCCTAGATGTTCATAAATGCGTTAGCGTATGATACAAGACAGGATTGTAGATTAAAAAAATAGCAGAAGAGAGAAGAAGTGACATCAGGCACTGACAGAACACACAGAACTGTATAACGAGACGCGGCGTGTTTTTAGCCACGATACATCAGGATCGCGTCTCCGAAAATTAAAAACTTATAGAAATAAAAAAGCGTAAAAAAAGAGGAGAATGAATAAACTATTGAAAACGAGCAGGAATAAATACAAAAATGAGAAAAATAATGTAAAAAAAAAAAAAAAAAAAAAATTATTGCACCTTTGGTACCAACACAAATCATCCATCTCAGGTGGTACAGCCCCAATCAATAATCTATATCGACACAAGCCCTATGATATCGGGAACGATAGATGGCGTATGGAATCGCCGATGGAATCGAAAAAAAAAAAAAAATAAAACAATATGTGGTCGCAGAATATTTCAACGATTTTTCAACTCCTATAAACAGAAGGTTGACATTGCAACGTAACGAACATGGAGAACAGACACGTGTTGGAGGCCTAACCCTAGAACCACTCTGTTTTCAACATGTTTCAACGCAATATCGTGAACGAACACGTTTACGTACTAAATTTACGCCGTTTACTTTCAACAAGGGTGGAGTTATCGCTACAAGGCAAATGCCACGAGTGTTTGCCTTGGAACAATCGCAGCTAACGGTTTATGAATTTGAGATATGAGCCAAAATACTAATTTCCATCGAATAATCCATTGAGGTGCGATGGAAAAGTTGAAATGTTTTTTTCGTACACTTTTCTAATCGTTGTACCAAGTAACTGTTGATCGTTGTCAATTTTTTTCGATCAATTTAAAAACACACACACACACACACACATGTACAACCGTAGATAAAGAACAGCACAAATGGATTCCGTAGCATCTCGCACAATGATAAACGTCGAATTTCTTCTTTTTTTTTTTCTTTTTTGGAGCATTGAGATTTACGAACCCCAGATATTAAGCTGATGCTGTTGAGTCGAGTGCTGCTGCATTGACATCGCACAGCACCGGTCCGCCTCGCGGATAATACTGCGGTGCTCCACCGGCGTGTGCGTGTAGCAGCACCAGCGGCAGCAGTAGCAGCGCAGCACAACTCGAACCCCGGAGGAGCCGGCCACAGACAAACTTTTCTTCGCTCGCTGCTGCGGGGTTATTGAGTTTGAAAAACTCTTGATTCGAACTGTATCCACGCGTAACTATATTCTTTTTGCACCCTGATAACGAAATGAGGGGAAGTTGGGGGTGTAGATATAGTCGATGTATTAATGAGTACGCGAGAAGAGGAGGGGGGCACGTATAGGCCCCGAAGACGGTGGCGCAGGCAGCGCTACGCGCGCTTTAGACCCGTCGTTTTCACTGCCACAGGCGTTCACATTTTCGTGCAGTAATAAAAAAAGCTTTTTTCTTCACGTCACAGACACAAACCAACACTCTCGTACAAACGAAACTACCGTGTCCGCATAATTGAGCATGTTTCTCCAGCGAAACTTTGACATACCCGAAATACGAGGTTAGAAAAAAAATGGAGAAAAAAATAAATAAATTTAAAAAAAATATTCCGTGCGTCAAGAGCCGAGAGGACGAGCGACAAAAAAAAACAAACGCCTTCCTCCTCGCGTGCCGCGTCCTTCGCGACAATCCCTCAGACGAGAGCAAATATTTCGGGGATGTAAGCACACACGATACGAGAACTGTACGACCACCGCCAAGCGGCAGAGCCAACTCCAGACACTAGCGCCACTCTCAGCTATTGCGGTGATAACGTCAACCCTCTTTGTTATTTCGTTAGCGCGCCGCCACGGGTGTGCAGCTTTACCTGAGCTACAACATGTGCAGTACTCTGCCTCATGGCGCTCTTCTCGGTCGAGAATTGTTCCGTGCTCGTCGTTTCGCTCATAGTCAAAGCTAAAATAAAAAATGGCCGTCGCTTTGACAAGCGTCGGTTGGTGTCTTCGCTTCTTTTTTTTCTCGCTATTTCATACGCGTACGCGATTTTTTTAACCTCGATATTTACTCTAAATTTGATTCCTCTATTTTCTTTTCTTTTTTTCAAATTTTTTCTCGTTTCATCTTTCGCGTCGCTCAGACATTCAGGCACCTACGACAGGGTACACTGACCCGATTAAAGTCAACCCATCCCATTGACGCAGATACATGCATATATCTAGCTGGGTCAGACGTAGAGTCCAACCAAAAAGTGCGTGATTCGCGTGTTACTCGAGCCCATCTTTTATTTTTTTTCTTTACGTCGATTAAATCGCTCGTGAGCATCGAAAAAAAAAAATTCATTTTCGTTACTGGAACATATGAACACAAAATTTCTACCTACGAAGTCTGTTTTTTCATGTTTGAACGATCGAAGAAAATGCGAACGTAAGCAAGTCTCGCGGTCACTAAGTACGGTGTTGAATTTTCGCTTCCTCGTATAAAAAATTCTTCGAAAAATGAAGAAATCACGAGCGTGCAAGTTTTAATTTGCATTTAATTGGCTATTATGCGTTATCTTGATGACAGTGAGGAGACAATTTAAGAGGAGCGGTGCGGTTAAAAAATTCAAATTTAATCAGGAGAAAAGTTTTTTTTTTCTCTTTGTGATATGAACACATTTATTTTGGAATTTTGTGAAACCATATTTCAGTGCGGTTGTTGAATAAAAAATTTGTCGTTTACCAGACTTTCTTAAAATTCACGCAGAGACATATTTCGACAGTTGAGTACTACGAAAGCAAGGATAGTTGGAATTTCGTAGTGGAAGATCGAAAAAAAAAAAACGTCACGTCAACTTCGTATCTCGATTTTTTTCTATTTTCCATTTAAAATTCTCGATTCATAGACTCAATTGCTTTTTTTTTTTTATATTCTTCAGGTTGCTCTACAGAAAGTGTTACAAGTAAAATCGAATTGTCCTCATATTTATCTATAGAAACGTCTGAATTTTCGGAATTAACATCTCCACTGGAAAAAAAATAATTTGGTCTCATGAATTTATGAAAAAAAAAGTGTTTCGTGCTGTAACTATATACGGATCCAATAAAGCTGGAAAAAAAATGTTTCTTTTGGATCACGAGGTTCTTAGTCACGTGATCATAGAATTATTAATTTATCCACTTTCATCCATGTTCGATTAATTTGAGAAAAAAAACCACTGATTTCCGATAACTAAAAAAAAATTGCATAATCGCAATGTTTTTTATCTCAAAACCCATTTTCAAATTCGTAAAACGCAAATTTGCAACGACCTGAAAAGTCATGAAGAACCTTAAACGTCCTGAAATTACATAGAGCCCTGAAAAAGTCATGAAGAATGACCATTGAACTTGATTTCTACGAGGTCTCCGCAGTTTTTCATCATCATTTTTGTGTTTTCATAACTTTGTATGAATTTTGGAAAAAAATTTCAATCCGTTCAAAATCAAAAATAGATCTGTTTCTTCCCCTAATTTTTTTTTTCCGAAAACTTCGTAATTTTCCAATTATATCAATGGATCAACGAGGGGCGAATTAATTTATGTCGACTAGAAATACCTGACCACAAGAAAAAAGGGGGAAAAAAATCGAAAAAATTCAAGTGAATACGAAAAAACGAAAAACAACTTTTCACTCCTCACAGATTCCCTAAATCTCATTGTTCACGAACCGTGTTTTGTTTTCTAAAAATTCCTCAATATTCTTCGTATATTATTTGTTAGCGTACGACATACACATTTTTTCAAACAGCAAAGAATGAAAATTTTATTTCTTGGCCTTAAAATCCTCTAAAGTCATGAAACTCTAGTTCTGGTCAAAATTAGACACTCTGAACGAGTAACACTAGAGAAAATAAATAAAATAAAAAAAAGCGTCAAGTATTCCGACCATATTGGTCGGAATTTTGGTTAATCCAAAATGAATCCAGCACTGTGAGACTGGATCGTAAAGAAAAAACATTTTGTTTCGTATATAGCCTTAAGTAATACGTGTAAAAAAAAGAAAAAAAAAAAAAAGGAGGTTTTATGAATAAAATTTATGAAGAAAAATGAGTCAAGAAACCTTAAAGCCCGTTACCTATTCCACGATTTTGCCATGTTCGATATTGCCAGGTTCTTCGACACCCTCGATCTCGTATGATTTGAATATCATTATCGACGAAGTGTGTTCGATTCGTGAAGCGTGTACCGCGACGTTGGGTATGGAGTTCATTGGTAGGAAACGATGTAAGATTTCCGGTGAACTGATTGATGTAATTTCTGTATTCTTTCAACGCTTGTGTCGTTCGTAAAGATTTTTTTTTTCGTCTTCGACCGATGGGATTATTTGCAGGACGATAAACCATTATTTTTTTTCCACGATATTGAACTATTTTTTCAGGCAATTTCTTCGTGTATCACGGGAGAGCTGCGATCTCGAGGAAAGAAAGCGAGATGAAACGCTGTCAGTTTGGTGCTGTAACCTCTTGAACGTGTCCGGAAAACGCGAACGAGATAACCTATTTTATGGAACCGAGCTTCCATCGATCGCGATAAAACGTTGTTGGATGTTGTAACCGGAAGTCCACGTTTGTATAAATCTTTCGAGAGATTGTGGCGTTTTAATCGATTAAGAATAAAAAATTACGTTTAACGATTTCTCGTGTCACACTGCCACACTGGTTCGAAGCCGACCACAAGATGTCATGACGACGAAACAACCAATAATCATCGTTCGCTATTGTTTTCATCGAGCTGCATCGATACCCGAAATATTTCATGTTTTATAAAGTTTTGACGAACGATATGAGAAACCATAAAACATTTTCTTGAAAAAAAAAAAAAAAACTTCAAAATTAGCTTCATTCTGATGCTTCGAGGCTTGACTCTAACGGTCAGGAGAAACATAACCTCAAAATTCTTCGCAAAAGTCTTTTTCCATTTTTCACGGAACAATTGCGACGAATTTCTTTTCAAAATTATAGCAACGACGATTCAGATGTTTTAAACGCGTGGCAAGCGAGATTTCGAACAAAAGTGAACAAATATATTTAAAATTGAATAAAAATAAATTTGCGATCGAGTGACATTTTTATATGCAGTATAGCAGTATCTTTTGAGGTTATGTTACATTAAGAACGATCCCAAAATCTTCCGAGAGAGATGAGTTTCACGACAGTAATAGCGAAACGAACAGCACATTTTGCGTGTCTCTCCTCATGCTTTTATGAAATATGAATTATAAATGTACGTGAGAAATAATGATGGTGACGGCGCACTCGGGGTATTTGTCGCAACGAGCATGCTCAACCGACACGATGGAAACAGGCTCAAAAACTTTGATACGTTGCTTTCGAAGCCGATATATTCCGAAGTAAAATAAAAAGAAGAGACAAAAAAAAATCATCCGTTTCCGGCTAACACGGGTCACTCGCATGCATCATAGAGCGGAAGGAGACGGTTGCATCGAAGCGCGATCATCGTGCTACGACGTAGCGCGAACGATAAAGACAAAAAAAAAAAGAAAAACAAAAAAAAGAAAACGCATAAAATACACAATCAATGCAAATAGAATTGACCTTAACGAAAAGGTGAAATTCAAAGTATCGTCGATAATGTAATAATCTCGTCGGTAATGTAAGGATAAGAATGGATATATATATATAAAGTTCGTTAGAGTAAAAGGATCGTGGGGGAGGCGTGCTCGCTTGAGTTCGTGTAACATGGATTTTCATATAGCGAGAGAGTAGTACATACAGCTCAAAGAGTAGCGGCGTTCGCTCCGGGGAGGCTTCGTAGTTAGAGATCGGGAGCGTTTAATGTGACAACGTCGCACGGTCGATATACTCTTTCAGGCAAAGTGCCAAGATTGGCAAACGCCGTATGGTATATAGCGCCCCGAGTTTCAGGTGATCTCTCGGGTTCCCCTCATTTCCAAGTTAGTGCCCCCCACCCTTGGGGATCGCGCCTGGAACCCGCTGGATTTTCAGGCAACGGTAGTGGTGGGAGGGGGAGAGAAAGAGAGAGAGAGAGGGGGCTGAAATCTAAACGACCGTTGCGGCGGCGAGGGAGGGAGGGGAGGGGGAAGCGAAGCTGCGCAAAACCCGGCCAGAGGCGTCTCGCTTTCGTGCTTTCGCGCAGGCTCTTATATACACGACCACTGTGCGCGGAGCTTATATACCCCGGGTATATGTGTATTATACTTATTATTTTAACGATGATTTACGGGCGCGGTGTTGCCACATCGTTGGAGCGCGTACTACGGGCACGCCCACTGCGCTCTCTCTCTCTCTCTCTCACAAAAAAAATTGAGCCCTGAGACGCGTGTGTGTTCCGAGACACACGTATGAACGTCGAAAAATAAAAAATAAAATTTAAAAGAAGGCGTAGATCGATAAGAAGGGAAAAATAAATTATTGTGGAACAAAGGATTATGTAGTTTGATCGATTTATTTAGTGTGCTTCGCGATCGTGTTTCCGAGGTCATTAATTATGATCGGTGGTGGCGCGCAGCAGCGCCACTGTTCGTCCGCGCCGGGCGGCGGCCATGATTCCTGAGCCCTGATTAACCTCGCTAAGGGATCGTGGTTATAAACATTTTATTTTATTGCGCATAAAATAAAGGTATAGAGATTGAAATTGAGTAAACTTGAAAAAAAAAAAAAAAAAATAAAGAAAATAAAAGGTTGAACGAGATGTATGATATGCGCATTTCTATCGAATGAAAATTTCCGTTGAGATCGTGTGTCAGCGGCGTTGCCGGATCGGAGAGTGCTCGAGTTCGTCCTTGATGCGCGGGCTTCTCGGAGGGCGCTCGGGGCCAGTCGTTTTGGCAACGCCGTAAGCCCGAGCCCCGATCTATTTATAGAAATGCCTCTATCGCCGCTGTTGCTATGCTGTTACGATGTAGCGCAGAGTTACTTTCCGGAGATAGGTAAGCGGGAAAGGGGCTCGCGGAGGCGGTAAGGGGTAAGAGAGGAGGGGAGGGTTAGTAGTCTGTGAGAGCGGTGGGGGAAGAGATTACCGAAAGAGCAACATGGCGGCCATACCGGATGTGAGATCTTCGGGTATGCGACGTTGTCAGCGCTCGTACCCCCCGCCCTCGGCAACGTTAACGATCCAACATCAAACTTTGGCATTTTAGAGCCCCCCCCGCGACCGGGACGCCATCTCGATTTATTATTTTCACTCGTCAACTCGTACACGGTTAAAAAAACGTTGAAAAATAAAAACAAAAAAAAAACAAAAAGTTGACGAGTAATACAAAGAAAAATGGTGATCGTTGAACATTGGACGGTGACATACGGAATTAGATATACGCAGCTAGGACTCGACAGGCATGAGGCATAATAATAACAACATTACGATCGGTTGGCTTTCTCCCACGCGGACACGAAAGGTAAATAAGGTCGAGGAGTGGGGGGGGAGGGGGAAGGGGGGGGGGTCTGAAGGTCATATCTTATTGTATTTGTCGTCGGACGGATGAATCCGGCTGAGAGTAGGGGAAAACGGAAGCTTCTAAGCTTTTCTTTCGACTTAAAAAAATGACAAGAGAACGAATTAACCCGGCCTCTTATTTTTTTTTCTTTCTTTCTTCCGCTTTACCATCATCGTTTTTACGCTCTCTTTTTCGTTTCTTCTCTATCTCTCTCTCTCTCTCTCTCTCCCTTTCCGTCCGTATGTACAATAAGGTTTGAGGACTTTCACGAATAATTCTCTCATCGGCCGCAAAGAGGCGCGCTTTCCCTAAAATTGCAAATGGCGCCAAGCTCGTGAGGCAGCTGACGCTTTATACCGCCGCGTTTATAACCCGAGCACACAGAATAGAGCCCGTACACGCGTATTCTTCGCGTACTTGCCGAAGAAAACGAACGCTGCAACACAGGCCTCGGCCGTACTCGGCAATCTTCGCTGATCGCCGCTTTTGTTACATCACACTACACCGTCCTATCGCCGTGTACACCTAACCCCCGCCACCGCCTCGCTCGCACATACATACCCCACCTTTTACATTATATACTCGACGCGTTCGGGCCGCACATATTTTCCCCTCGCCAAGCATAAATCGAGCGCCCTCACTCCCTCCCCTCCCCCCCCCCCTCCTCGTCTCTTCACCTCTCCTCCATCCGTATGCACGTCTCTCTACATATTTTCTACGTATGTGTCACTACTTTACAGTACTTAAGGTAAAACGCTTCGTACATATATAAAACCACCATATGTGTCAGCCCTCCTAACTTAATATATACGTTCTTCGTATATATATACTGGTACATATTTAATTATATATATTTTTCCGTACATATATATGATCTCAGTGTATATATGTATTTTATTGAGTACGAGAACAGAGAGTCCGTGTTACAAGAGTCTGAAAGCATCTCGCGTTTTACCCTGATTCGGTTTTGACCAATACGACAGCGGGGTACACGGACACATCGGACTGAGAACCATCGCAACGTTCACCCTCGCTCGGGCCACGGATATTCATTATTTTCTTTGTACAGTCGTAACAGAACTCATTAGCTGTATATGCGGACCGATTTGCCCGAATTTTTCATTTCCTCGTCATCGTAACGCCCGTCAATTCTTTTTTTCTTGTTCTTTTTTTTTGCAGCAGCAGCAGGAACATCTTTTGTAGAATTTCAATGTGATCGGCGCTCGAGACACCACACTTCGGGCCGGTGGAGACTTCGATACGAAATTACCGTTCGACGGCCAACGCGTCTAAACCCCCCCCCCCCCCCTGCTCTCACGATACTACGCAATTTTCGTTAAAGATTTAACGAACTTTACGATACGATCGATTTTATAGTATGGAAACGTTTTTTTTTTACCTCGTTTTCTCGCGAAATATTGTTGACGATTGAACAAAGGTTTCAGGGTCAAAAGGTGATTGGAACTTGAAACAATGACTGTTGACAAAATGGCCGACGAACTTTTCAAGTTCGAGGGAATTGTAATTGTTTTTTTTTTGCGCTGTAATTATGTTCTTTCATTCGGCTTTGCTCGGGTTAACGGAAATCGTAAGTTTTCATCGTATTTATGTGTTTTTAATGATAATTAGAGGGGGGGGGGGGGGCAAGATCCCTACATTTACGCGTGGACGGGAAATGTTGTTTGAAACTTCTCTATCGAACGCTGATCGAAAACTGCCAGTGAAATCAGTTTAAAAAATAAGATAATGTATTCGTTTCGAGGATGTGAAATTTTGAAGTCTGTCGAACGAGTTTCAGGATTCCAGGATTCATTGGTAATGTCGTAGGAATTAAGTAACGAAACGTGAAATTATCGAACGTTGCTGGACGATCGAATTCTCTGATTTATTGAAAAAATGAGAAATTAATTTTTTTTTCTCCCTAATTTTTCGTAAACTTGGACGAAGTCAACGTAAAAATGTGTCAAAATTAAGAGAAAGAAGAAATGAAGAAGAATTACAACATTGCAAGCCTCGACGGGCGACGATTTGATCAGGAATTATTCGACTGCAAAGATTTTTTTCTAAAATTCTTTGTCAGTAGAAATTCATCGAATAAATGTGAAGTATAAAAGTAATCACAAAAATGCACGTGGGTCAATCCACTAAATATGTTGGAGCGTATCTCGATGTCGTATATTTGAGGCATTCGACGCCTGCCACTTTTACATTTCGATATCCTGACCTCTTTCGACTCGTGCTCTCACTAATTTTTCATGGTTTTCGTTAAAACGATCCAGGACACACGTACTTAGTATTTTTTTTTTTTTTATCTTTCGATTTTCCCATCATTTCGATCGTTACACCCAAATTTTTGAAAACAATGAGAATATAAAAATAATATTTAATCTTATAAAACAAAGTGCTGAATAAATTCTACGATTTAGATTGGGAAAAAATGGTCCTCGTACATTTTCGGTCTCTCCTCCTTTCACATAACCTCAAAACCTATTTATACATATTTTATGTACAGCGAAAATATATGAACTCTCTCTCTCCATGCACATATATACTTCGATATTGATCGTTAATATTTCCAATTATAGTAAACACGATATCTCATGACAATGTAATCAAAATAACGCTGGAACACGCCCCTTTGTTTACGTCTCTCTCTCTCTCTCTCTCTCTCTCTCTCTCTCTCTCTCTCTCTCTCTCTCTCTCTCTTCCTTCCTATTGAGAGAAAATCCTTTGGTCTCATCCGACGATATATGTGTAAATTATCTTATAAGTGGTTTAGCTGTATAATATTCGTGGGCTTTGATCGAAACGACGAAGCATCGCGACCTTAATTATAAATTCATGTACTCTTATAATTAAAAAAAATTCCATTATCAACGAAGGTTATCGAATTTGTGTAAATAAGGGTAGGAAAATGGTATTGAAAACTGGAAAGAAACTATTCCTTCGAATGATCGATTGAATTTATAATTTTTTCATTCATTTTACATCACGAAAGAGTGCGATCGAATAATTGTACAATATTGTATGCTAAATCTGAAAATTTGGATTTTACAAAATACTGGTCTAACCTCGTTATTTTAAGGAGATTCATCTGATAATCGAATTGACAAACAGATATTGATTTTTTTTCAATTGAACACGGTTATCAATATCAACAAAATCACCTGTCAAAGTTTCAAGCCCTTAAAATACTTTGTTCGGGAGCAATAAAACAGATTTTTAAATTTAACACGGTCCCTTGTGCGTTTCTGTGATTTTCTCGTCTGTAAAAATGAAATTCGCAATCATTGACAAACAGTTTCGAACGAAACTTCTATAAATGCTGAAGAAAAAAAACAAATCAAAGAACTTTTTAACGATTTCGTAAAATCCGTTTGACACTTATGAGGTTCGAAATAAATAAATTAGTCTCGAAGGAGGTTAAACGCACTAAACATACTTAGCCGACTGCGCTAGTCGTGACTGTTTATAGTTTCGACATGCTCGCTACCAGATGAACTTCCTTAATTCGGTTAATCAAGCTTCAAAAGCCCAAAAAAAAAAAACATAAACGCAACGGCGTGTAAGAATTTGACGGAGGTGTGAACAAATAAAAAGTGTTAACTGACAGCCAGAAGGTAAACGGGCTCGAACGAGTTTGACAGCTGAGCCGATGTACGAGAATTGTAGGCGAGCACGCGTCGAGTGGCCCGAATTATACCGGCTCCGGAGAGATTTCGAACCAGGTGAAAAGAACCGAGTGAGAGAATAAGAAAAGCCACAAGATCGGGTTTGTTTACCCATAGGAGGGTCGTTGAATCGGGTTACGCGATGACAATTACAATTGGTTAATAGCGGACGAGGGGAAAAGAAAAAAAAACTGCAAAGAAGGGAAAGAGGAGGAAGGCAACGGTTGAAGTAGTTCGAGAGCGCAGTAGTCGTGCGTAATCCGTAGAAGATTCTACACTAGCCTGTCACGCTGAACCCCTCTTTTTCGCCCGCCATTCCCCCCCTCCCACTCCATACAGGATTCCCTCATAATATTTTATTTCATATTTTAATATTTTTTATTACGTTTGCAGTCACTATATCGAATGTGTAATTCGCCTGATAATTTTTTCCATTAAAATTACGATCTCTCCATCGCTGAACATATATGACATTCATTTTTCCGTATGCGTATTAATTCGAACATATTTTAAGTATATTTTTATTTATTTTAATTATTTATCATTGCCATGGGAATTATTCCTTGACATAAATTAATGAGTTAAGGAATATCAAGGACACCGCTTTAAAGTTCGCACTCTGACATTCGAGAGAGCACTAAACGAGTCTCTGTGAGCCTCTCTGTCAGTGCTGGAGACTCTCGACGAGCCTCTTGAGTGCTGATAATTGTTCAACGAACTCGTCACAGTTTGAAATATTTCAAGTCACGTGTTTCGTTCTATTCGCCCATTTTGTTTTTTTTTATTCTTTTACGGTTATGTTCATTCGGCTGTTCAAACAACCGAAATGGTTTTGTGCCTCGTCCCTACTTTTTTCTCTTTTGCATTTATCTTCGAATTTTTTTCACTTGAAATTGTTCACTAAATTTAATTTTATCGTGCATCACGGTTTTTGCTATCGAAATATCAAGAGAATAGTGCGTAATTGAACCTTATTGTTGCAGACGAAAAACATTTTATATCGAAAAGAAGATTTGAGAGTTTCTGACAGGTTGTAGGATTTAAATTCGGAAAAAAATAGAACGTTGAAATTTGAGGTTAAAATCGATAAACACAAAAACTTGGCAAAGAAAGAATTAACGCCAAAATTTTTCGTCGAAAATTTGTTTATTTTGGTGAAAATGTAATTCGTCTTTAGCATCTGTCAGTTTCGCACACTCACTCGTTTACAGTATACAGCATGTGTGATAACTGCGCACTTGAATCGACGTATCGAACAACTTCGATCACTTGGATACTTCGGCGTCAATGTTTTTCTCAGCGGTTTTATCGATCGAAAAATTTCATTTTTATAAATAAAATGTTTTATTTCATTTTTTTGACAATTTTTTTTACTCAAAAGCTGGGGACATCAGGAAACATCGAAAAATTCATTAGCTTGACAGTGGTTCGTCACGAATTTACGCTATTTCACAAAATCAAACATTTTTAGTTTTCAGCTAATTTTAAGGAAGTTCATCCGGTACCGAGAGCGGGTCAAAACCCAGCGTAGTCGGCTCAGTATTTTTAGTGTGTTTAACCTCCAAAATTAAACTTCCTTCGAAACAAATTAATTTATTCCGAACCTCACAAGTGTCAAATGGATTTTACGAAATCGCAAAAAAGTTCTTTGGATATTTTTGTTTCAGCATTTATAAAAGTTTCGTTCGAAACTGTTTGTCAGTGCTTGCGAATTTCATATTTACAGACGGGAAAACCACAGAAACGCACAAGAGACCGTGTTGAATTGGGAAATTTGTTTTTATTAATTTCTCCCGAACAAAGTATCCTAAGGACAGGAAATTTTGACAGGTACGCAAGGGTAACGGTTATTAGTGAAAACAGCGCACATGTACATGACGAGAAACAGATTATTCGTAAAGAACGCAATAATATCGATCACACCAAAAAAAATGAAAATAAACCGAACGCGTACGATTCTTCGAAGTAACAAAGTTCAAGGCGATGAAAAATAATTAAAAAAAAAAAATTTACAGTATTGAGAATTACGAATTTAGAGACTTTTGAGGTCGAAAAAGCTCGAGTCGTATTGTGATTATTTTTAAGTGACATCTACGGTGCCATTCGGTAGCTCAAAACACGGGCGCACATACATATACAGGCGTGGCAAAGAACACACGTGGAAAGAGCGGGAAAGACCCGGCCGGCTTGTATCGGTCTCTTCCTCGTTAAGCGGCTGAGCCGGGTCACCACAATTCTGACTGTTCTTTCATGTGGACCATCGGGATGTAACCTCAAAGAGACTTGTGCAAATATTACCGTATTGCAAAACGAGTCAGGACAATAAAAAAAAAAATGTTAAAAAAAAAAAGAAAAGAAAACACTGTCAATACTAACCTTTATCGACGTTCACCCTGACAATCTGCACATCCTCGTCGAGGCAATTCCTGTCTCCCATCTCGCTAGACTGGACATCCATGCACATAATTTACTCGTTCAAACGAGTGTACGAAACACGCACTGGACGGTGAAAAACCGTCTCTGCTGCACCTGACACACGTCATTTATCAAGCACATTTCCTAACGAGCCTATATTTCTCTTACATTTTTTCTCCAAACGTATTTATATATGTGGGTTACATATATAGACATTTATTCACGAGAGAAAAAAAAAAGAACGCGTTAAACACAATAATAAAGAGAATTTCGAAGAACTCTGCTGCTCGTTAGGAAAAATAAACGAAAAACGAAAACAAAAAACACTGCTTTCTGATATTTTTATTTCTCTCTAGCGAATGACAAACAAACACGCGGGTACGGGTATGCACACGACACAAATTAGGTTATGTTGACTGGTAAAATCGCGTTGCTCGCTTGTTACCACTGCACCAACACTTTTCGAACTATCTCGGCGTTTCACTGGGATTTCGTGCGCGTTTTCGTCGTAGGAGGCGCTCGGAATCGTTCCTTATGTATTATGTATGTACATATATGTGTGTTATGTATTCGTTGTTATTATTATTTATGTATGTATGTATATATACATATACTAGTCTATATACACGTCCGCGCACGCTCGTGCAACGTAGACGAGAGCGTGCGCCTCGATAGACGGAGGAGCGAAACCGAGAGAGAACTCGCGACACCGTGTATGCAGCAAACGGTGTAAGCCCGGTCGTTTGTGAGGGCGTGAGAGAGAGAGAGAGAGAGTGAGAGAGTGTGAGACACCCACGAGATCGTGCGTGAAAACGAGGAAGGAGATAGTAGCGTGGAGGAGCGCGGTGAGGAACGTTTTTAGCAGCGGGGGTTCGCCGCCGGTATGGGGAATGGGAAAAGAAGAGAGAAGGAGATAAAACTTGAGCGAAAGACTATCACGAGGTGGTGAGACGCGAGAGCGTAGCGCGCGACAGGAGTCACCGAAAAGCGTGTGTTTTCTTATTCGTATCTCGCGCGATCGACGAACCGAGTTGAACCGATGAAAACAAAAAAAAAATGAAAAATAGATGAAAAAAAATATATTTCACTCGTCTAAATATCGTCGTCGGATAAACACAATCCCGAGAGCTCGCACTACACTACGCGCCGTCGTCGACGATGGTCGTGAGAGACTAGAGAAAAAAAAAGAAAAAGAGAGACACACGAGAGAGCCGGGAGATCTCTGCTAGATTTGAATGTGAAACGTTGCCACGTTCTTTAACGTTGGAAAAAGGCCTTCCCGCGGTCCGGTACATGCCTGTATATACACCGTATATACGCTTTATCCCCTCCATTTACGACGTTTCTGCCCTTATGTACTTAACGGTTGCGACGTTGCCGCACATCCGGTTCGGCCGTTTGTACATACGCCGAAGAGTGGGGGGAGAGAGACAATTTTGCCGATAGGTTTAGGAGAGGGGGGGGCCTATGTAATACATACTGTATATAGACTATTCCACACTAGCAACCGCTTCTCGCGAGAGGGGAAAGCGACGCTTGTACCATTGTGGAGGGGAAGAGGACAAGGGAGCGAGGGAGGGGGGGGGGGGTAGTTCATCGAGAATGGAAATTTTCCATGACGTCGTACCGAGCAACGAGATACACCACGTTCTAAACTCCCGTGTCAGAGCGAGAACAATTTCTTGAACAAGAAGAGGGGAAGGGGGCGTGCGCAATTTGTGTATATAAGGCGAAAGAGGGGAGAGACATCGACAGGAAGTTGAAGACCTAAGTTTGTCTCGCGCTTGTAGCTTGTGGCGCTACCCCAGCGACCTCTCGCGGGGCCCTTCCCGCTGAAATTGGGACGCGATTAAGTTTCTTCTTGTAACAAGATTTTCTTTTGTTCTTTTGTATATTTTGTTTCTTTTTTTTTTTTCTTCTTTTTTCTTTCCATCCCTTTTCAACCCTATCGAAACATCGGTGAATCTTCGTTGCATCGTTGTGTTTATTGCGTTATCGAGTTAATCCATTTTGTCAAGTTTAAGACCTGTCCCCTGGCGGTTGTTTCTACGAGAAACATCGATGTGTGCTTTCATGCGCAAATAAACTTGGCGAGCGAACATGGCGTCTCGTGTACATAGTGATTTACTTTTGGCGAAATACGGAATTCTCGATTTTTTTTTTCTCTAATTCTTTTATACTTATTATCGTTAGGCAAAAAATCATTATAATGAAACACTGATTTAGAGCTATCCGCCTGGATCTATTGATCATGTAAAAAATATTTGAGGTTATGTTACGCTGGATTCTGTTTAACCTCGACGTGGATTTAACCGGTTGATCCAACGACTCGCTTCAATCAGAGTTTCACTGTTCTAAGCAGTATTTTGAGCTTGTACTTCTTTTTATCCGTAACAACCGACTGGCTTCGGTTCGTGCACCGTTGCACATTGATCATACGGCCATGCGAAGTTAATACTTCGTCGGAGCTTCGAGCTAAAAGTTTCACGATGTAGCAATAAGAACTGTCTGCGCATCTTTTTCCGATTTGTTGTGAAAAAAAATCAACTTTAAGGGGTGGCTCGATGAAACAGTGTTTTATCGAAGTTCGTTGGTAAAAAAAATAACGTTTAAAATTTGGTCAAAAATTTTCAAGCTTCTTTCGCAAAATTTTGGCTCAAAAAATCTCAAAAATCAGCTGATCGCAATCGAAAAAATTTATTTCGACTTTTTTTTACCACTGCCGCCTATCGGGAGTTGTTGAAAATACAGATTTCGAGTTTAGACATTCAATGAAAAGCCACAATGTATCTTGGGTAATTTGCAAGCAACCACGGTCTCACAAAACTCTTAAAACCGTGCGGAGTGCAGGCGTGAAGGCGTGCGGCTAGGTAGAGAAAGAGGTATGAAAGAAAAATAATAAAGATCCCGTTATAGAGTGGTAATTAAATATTTTATTGACGTTAATCCTTAAGTCTTTATTGTAGGACACATTGATCCTGGGATTCAGAGACCGGATGACTCGTTGAATCGTCGAGACCTTTCGTAGCCAGAAGACCCTTTGTACTTTCCGCCTCTTTCATCCATGTTTGTACCTGTAAATGATTTTGAGGTTATAATTGCGAATTATTAATAATGTATCGAATTAGGTCGTCGAGTTAATATTTTTTTTCGAATTAACCTGATGATAGAGAAGTTCTCGTCTACGTCCTGGTGGCTCTTTTTTTAATACACGAACCAACATTCCCAGAGAAGACTTGAACTTTTCGAGGGCTAACGGATAATTTCCTTCGGCGAGATATTGTTCAGCAACTTCCCCCATCTCAAGAGCCGAAGCCATGTCGGCTGTGGTTTTACTGAGTGTACCTAGAACAAGATGGCCGAAGGTTGATACCGGAAAACCTCGTTTCTAACAACACGAGTGCTTTTTTTTTTAATTTTTTTTTTTTCGTTTTTATCGAACGTGTCACATTTAGTGCTACGAGAAAGTTTGATACAATGGAAATTAACCAATCCGGCCATGCACTTAAAATGGCAGCTTGGGGCCGTTTTCTCGGACGCGGTTTAAACTCCGGTTCAGTGTTTTTAATGTAGTTTCGTTAGTCGCGCAGATTGGGTCCGGGAGACGTGAACGACATTCTTTTTGCTTTATTCTCGCGGAATAATCAACTATTTTGCATTTGCCTGAAGGTGGAAACCGAAAATGTATGTGTGTGTGTGTTGTTTTAAATTTAATCTTTTATGTTCGAGTTTTAAGAGTTTGTTACAAAGTTGAAAAAAGAAGTTCAGCCTTTTAAGTGGAGATGAAGACGAGGCTGTGAAATACAGTAATATTTCGATGGTACACCATTCTACAAGATTAAGGAAGTCATCTGGTATCGAGCAAGTCAAAACAAAAGACTGTTACGACTAGCGCAGTCGCCTCAGTATGTTTAGTGTGTTTAACCTCCAAAATTTAACCTCCTTCGAAATTCATTCATTCCGAACCTCATAAGTGTCGAACGGATTTTACAAAGTCGTTAAAAAGTTCTTTGGATACTTTTTTTCAGCATTTATAGAAGTTTCGTTCAAAACTGTTAGTCAATGCTTGCGAATTTCTCGTTTACAGACGAGAAAACGACAGGAACGCGTGAGGGACCGTGTTAAATTGGGAAATTTTGACAGCCGATTTTGTTAACAATGAAAACTATTGAATTTTTTAAAATCAATATCCGTTTTTTAATTCGATTACCAGATGAACCTCTTAATTTGATCGAGAACCTGAGGCGAATGGACTCGATAAGGAGAATAAAAATTGTAGTCTGGACGCGATTACTGTGTGACAAAGTGTAATTATTATGTATAGAAATATAATCGAGATGAAGAAACGGAGCTATATTGCTGTATTAACAGAAGCAACGAGTACAGAATTTATTATTAATACTAGTGAGTCGAACTTTTGACATTGTCTGTACGAGCAGGTAGGTATTTGTGCCCCCAATCTCTTATTGTTTTACTAATGACGTTAAATGGGTACCTCCCATCGTCCTTGGGTCAAGTGGGTCAATGTAAGATTAAAAAATTAGCCATTAAATTAAAAAATAATGTTGAAGAATAGTTCAAACTCCTAGCATGACCTCCGAATGGCCTTCTTTCCTGTCCTTTCTCTCGCAGCAAACGAATTATTTTAAATTCCGTGGAATTTGAATAAAAAATAAAAATATAAATACAAACACAATTCATGATAGGCGAACGCTGCTGCCCCCTCGCGTTTCTCCGTTGTTTGTAACGTCGCAGTGTGCTTGCTCTTCTCCTCGTTTGTACTTTGCGGTTTGATTTCTGTCGCTGGAACGCTATCGTCCAATACGTACAGCTGTTTGAGCTTTTCTGCTCGATTTATGTAATCGTTTACTCGCAGTCTCAGTAGCCGTTTTCTCTGAGGATCGGATTCGTCTGCAGCAACAAATTTCACGAGGATATTCTTTTTTTTTTTTTTTTATAAATCGACGTTTATATTCTTTCGCATTTCGTGCATATAAAGCCATACAAATCAACACCGTAAAACTGTTGTTACAAGAATTATGCGACTTCAGGCTAAACTAGTTTTTCCTGTCCCATTTTTTTCAGGAATAACTTTCTCGATTTTTTTTTTTAAACAAACAGGTTTTTCCTGTCAGATTTTGTTACGGTAAACTAGTTTTGACTGACCGAATTTTTTCAGGACAAACTAGTTTTTCCTGACTGATTTTTTCAGGACACACTAGTTTTCCGTAAAAAAAAATTAATAAAATTGAGAATACGAAGAAATTTGAATAAAATTTATACAAATATTTCGAATTATTAAGTAAAACGAAAAATTTAATACTTTTCCGTACTTGTTAAAATAGGAATAAAATATCTGAGTGCTTCGCAATACGAATGGAATGCATCAGATATATTTTTCTCTGTATCCATTTTGACTGCTCTGTTGATGAGTTGAACGGCTTTCTCATAATTATCTTTAGTCGGTGCATGCTCGAGATCCAAGAAGTCGTGGTTGAAAAATTTTTCGTAGCTTATTCGTTGGGCGGGATCGTGTTTCAACAACGAGAGCAGCAAATCTTTGCAATCCGGCGATATGTGAGATCCTTTCGGTAACTGCATTATACATATGAAATAATATTTCCTTCGTATCTATTTTTTTTTTTTTTTTCATTTTTACACGAAATATTTGCCGTTGAGATTATCGTCTCGTCAAAATCACCTTCAAAAGTTAGCTCCGCGCTCAATAATTCGGCATTCTAACCTAAAAATCTTACTTTTCATATCTTACGAGAATGTCGAAACGATGAGTTATAACCTTAGTTCGGAAATAAACACGTTTCCCATGGAACGTCAAAAGCGTATTTTCTCTATTTACAATCTTCGCAATACTTTCCTCTGTTATTGAAAATGATAAAAAAACAGTCTTCGAGAAAAGTTTCAGAGTTATTGCTTGGAAAGTGAAATTTCGTACCGCTCTCGAAGCGAACGCACAAAAGACTCCGCGTAGCCTTCGATTTCCGATGTCTCGAATATATTTCGATGAAAAATTTTGAAATTTTGCACGTAATTAAAGTTTTTTCGATAAAATATCCATAAAATAAAAATAAAAAGTAGAAAAAAAAATGTTTTGAAGAGAATACTGCCATAGGCGAGTGTAATAATACCTCGATGGGTCGACAGTTTTTAATTTTTTCGGCTAATTCTTCGAAGCTGCCACTAGAATAGGGAGCTTTGCCGAAAAGGCACTCGTACATTATGACCCCAACGCTCCAGAGGTCGACACTTGCGTCGTACTCGTGGCGCAATAATATTTCCGGCGCCATGTAAAGAGGTGAGCCACGAATGGCAAATTTTTGCTCGGAATTTGCTAAATACTGTGCAAAACCGAAATCTGAAAATTCATGGTTTTTTTTTTCTTCGTTTTCTTTCGTTTTTGTTTCTACAAACTTTCTAGTATTTATATCTACGAACCTCCGACCTTCAGCGTCAAAATTGGCTTTTTAACGAGCAAGAGATTCTGCGGCTTTAAATCCATATGACAGACGTCGTGACTTCGCAGGTATCTCAACGCGAGAGCTAATTGTTGCAAAAATTTTCGACATATGTTCTCCGGCAGCTGATGCCTTTTTCTTATGAAACTCGACAAATCACCACCGTCGCAATATTCCATTACGATATAAATTCTCCTGAATGGGTTTACAAAATTATTAAAAATTAAGAATTCGAAGAAAAAAAACGTGTTTTCATTTGCTGCCTAAAATTCTTCTTTTTTTTTTTTTTTAATAAATTTTCGAGAAATCTTTTTTTCGTTGGAATTTATTAAATATTTTTTATGTCCACGAACCCATCGGACCAGAAAAAGTCCTTCATCTCTACTACGTGCTCGTGTTTAAGGACCTTGAGCAGATTAATCTCCGTCACGAGATTATCGACAGCCGATTTCGAGAGTGTCGAACTTTCGACGCATTTTATAGCGACGATTTCTCGCGAAGAGTCCTAAAGAGAAAGAAAAAAAAAAAAAAAAGAGAAAGAAATATCTGTAGCTCATTTACCTGCGATCGATGATATTTTACCATGCATGCTTCACTATTTTATCACTCAATTTTTATCGATGTACCTTTTTCAATGCTTTGTATACAGTGGAATAACTTCCGGTGCCTATTTTATCGAGAAACGAATAATCGTTAACGCTCGGAGCGTTATTCGTCATTACAGTCGTTGTTGAATTACCGGAACAGTGCTTTTTATTCTAAAAAAAAAATGAGATTCGAAGGTTTTTTCTTATTTTATCAATTGTTTTCGGAACACGCTCATCTCGGAATGCCTACAACGAGGTCGACAAGGATCCCAATATTTTTCAAGTGAAAAGTCTCGTTTTTACATTTTTCACAAACTTTTTTCGTTTCATAGACTCTTCGTGATTGAATGTTCATCGAATATTACCTTCATCACACGCCATTCTCTGCGTTATCGAAAAACGAAGAGGAATGGTGTGTAGAATTGAATTTATTTAAAAATAAAATGAGCGCAATTCGGAAAATTCTGGAAAAAATGAGTTCGATGTTCGACATGTGAGGAACTTCGGATCGTCGATCTAGAATAGGGTGAGAGTGACATTTTCAGCGATTTCGCGTCTTTTCGTCACGACCCTGCACCACACGACTCGTTGAAAGTTTAAACCGTGAAATTATAAGCGTTTTTATGAAGTACACCATTTTATACTACATTCGTAATCAAGAGAAGAGCAATAAACTCAACGACAAAAAAAATAATACAACGTAAAAAAATAACCTAAAAGTGTAAGCTCGTCACGCGCTTGTCTTTCGATAACATGGCTCTTCACACACATGGCTAATGGTACGTTCGTTTTTCTTTAAATTGACATTTTTTTTTCTTCTTTTTTTTTCATTTATGTGATAAAGCTCAAATAAAAATAATATGGAGGAAATCTAGCGCGAATGAGAAACACCCGGATAGGATATATCCGTTCTGTCAGCCATCTTGATTTGTCAATTTTTATTTATTCCGTTCAGGGTGGCGTTCGGGTTGCACGCCATCAGCGCTGTAGCGCTCAAAGGCCTCAAAGTGCGTTCGACTTTGACGCTGTACCGTGCTTCGGTATTACTGTATCGTGCCACGCTTTCAGCGCTGGCAGCGCTGAAAGCGTGCAACCCGAACGTACCCTCAGTTAGTCCATTATTTAATCCGATTAGCCTAAGCCGAGATGCAGTGGATATTTGACTTTTCAACCGAATGTCCAGTGAATTTTGAACATAAAATAACATTCCTGTGTATTAATTCGATGATTTGCGAGATCCGATCAACTTGCGAATATTTCGAGATATTCTTAATAAAATGAACCTTTTTCATAAAATTATTAGTGAACATTGAACCATTAAAACTGTATAAAATGAAAAAAGTTTCTAAAAAATGATGTTTCGGGTCTTCTAGACCCAAGAGTTCAGCTTCTACTTGATTGATCGTTCGTTTCGAATATTAGATAAAATAATCTTTAGGGGGTTACTATTAACCGAATTATTCTACATTTTTCGAAAAAAAAAAAAAAAAAAAAAAAAAAAATGTGTCATTGGAATCAACTTTTTATAGAATCGGATTACTAATATTCCTTGCATATTTTTCCTGTAATTTTTCATGAAAAAATCACATGAATTGAAACAATGTAGGGCAGAAAATCGCTATGCAGATACACCGATCGTTTTCGGAGGCAGACGAAATACTTCGTGACGTCACGATACAGTTACTAACACGTTGCTATGGTGGACGCATGTGCGCGAGAGACATGGATCTTCGCGAAAATCCCTTCCTCCCGCCACTCATTCGTTTCTCATTTTTCCGTCGCACAGAACACTCAGATTCCGTCTTACTCTAACGTTATGGTGATTTCAATCCTTGAAAATAAATTCATTTGATGGAAAATCCATTGTATAGGGGTTCGCGAAAAATTCCAAAAACATCAGTTAATGTCAAATCGTTTCTGAAGGAATTATTAAAAGAAATAGATCGAATCGAGTGATATTCTAAAAGAAACGGGATACTGCTCAATTCGATTGGAATCGAATTTACAAATAAACAATTTTATACAACTTGCATCGACCCAAAATGATTCTGAATAAATTCCAAATAATTTAACAACGAATCGACGGAAAACCAAATTTTCGGAGCCTCCGAAATTGAAACTTATGAAGCACTCTTTTACTTCGCTTTGTATCGTATTATCACTTACACAAAGATGAATTGTACACACTTTCCTTTTTTTTTTTTAATTTGGGCAAACTACATACATGACAGGTGTGAAAGTAAAGCGAGGAAAAAAGAAATGAAACAAAGTGATATTCCGACTACTTGATTTCCTCATACAAATTGGATCATTTATAAGCAAATGAATACTAAACAACAAGAACGAAAGCGTTAGTAAGGAGAAAAAAACGATGAGACAATTATTTCTACATCTGTTAATGGAACAATCCAGAAATCGCAGCATCGTGCACTTGATATGCACATATTAACGGTATATCTATATCGTATAAGCCGTACACACAGTCAGACTCGACGTCCTATATCTAAAAAAACACTCGTAAAACTTCTCTCAGTGCTGCGTTCACTCGGTGCTGAGACGTGAACGCAGACGTATTTGTATGTGTGTATTTCTGACATTGTCGCGACGTTTATCAGAGACGAAATTTCAACCGTAATATGAACCCTATTTCTGTATAGAAAACGAGTTTTTTTTCACGTGAGTACGAAATTCATTATTTCGAGAGATTCTCTTTGTCATAGAGCACAATTTACTTTTTACTAATTACAATCCCAGGGTAAACACACTCCTCTGTCGATATAATTTTTTTTATGTTGTTCGAGTATTGAACATTAAAATTGAGAAAAAAAATGCATCATCGTGACTACGGAAGAAACGATGCGTTTCGTAGTGCGGGAAATTTATCACAAAAAAAGTTCTTTCGTACCGATGTATATTGTACGAAATAATAAGCGTTGTACTCACTCGCACACGGCGTTAGTTTAGTCACTGACTAGTATGCGCGACGGAGGTTCGTGCCTTTGTGCTCTCCAAACAGCTGATTTCAGTCAATTCTATCGTGGATGCGTGCTTTATCGTTCGTGCTACAAAGAGTAATATTTGTTATATTCTTCGTGGAATAAACGTGTTTTTCTCAATGCCAGTGCCTTTTTTCTCGTTAAATCTCGACTCAAACTCTGACAATTCGTGTAATCATACGAATATTATATTGTGATCTTTCGAGAAAGAGTGTAGTTGTTGATCGTCTACAATCACGAAAATCTGTGTCAAATTCTCGTGTATTCGATATTGGGCTTCTCGGATTTGATAATAAAAAAAAAAAAAACAACATTTTTGTACCATCTTGTTACGTACGCAAAGACAGAGACGTATTAATAGAATCATCGGACTTTGTCTGATCGGGGCTTTCGCATTTGCGTTTATTTGGGTTGGTACTTTTGTTATATGTACATATATATATGTTTGCATTATTCCATAATATACACCACTATTCGTCGCGCGAGTTCGTGTGTTTTTTTATTCTGCAACAAGTGCAAAAGTCAACAAAGAGTCGAGTGAGTTTTGATAAGTAGTTGTTTTATTGACCAAATTAAGTGTTTTGGTACGCATATGAAAGGCTGTATTCGACAAGGTAGAAGTACGAATACAGTTCTGGAAGGCGAGGTTAAGTTTCGAGAATGGAGGACGGTCGTATTTCCCCCTCCGTCTACGACTCCTTAACCTTAACCCCCCTCCCCTTCCTAAAACCTTTATGTTGAAGTTTTTTTTATCATTGCACATTAGACGTTCACATGAGAAACAATGCGAAATGTCATTTTCTTGATTCTCCACAGGGATTGGTCGTAAGCGTAAACTATGTTCTCTTATAGGTGAATAAAAGTTCCGTGAACTTAGCTGTTTCGAATCTCAGTCGTGACGGCAATTTCGTAGAGTGCGCCAGCTACCGTAGAATCAGTCTCAATCGTGGTCTGTCGTAGCAGCTGATTTTTCAGTACTCTCTCTCTCTCACACTCTCTTGGGTTCCGTGAAAAACCAGTATTTCGTGATAATTGTGCGCGCGTTCGCGCGTGTCTCTTTGTGCTGTGTTGATTATGTATATACATATATGAGTGTGTGTGTGTATTTCTTCGAAACAATCGCGTTTTTCTCGCTGAAAAGAAGCTCGAGTCGTCTGAGTTTTTTGTTCTTTGAAAAATAGGTTCGTTTTTATCCGTCACATTGTGTGTATACATAAAGTTTATTATGTCCCAGGATCCTCAGCGCGCAATCTTGTTCCGAGTTTAGAGTAGGGCAGCCTCTCCGTGACGTCACGTTTATCGAAACAGCCTGTTTTTTGTTGTTTCGATCATTTCCTTCGTGTTATCATCCAGAGCAGCTTATATTTCCATTAAATCTCATGGCTTTTCAATGAAATTCGCTGTTGCGCCAGATGCTCTTTCGTTGTTTTTCTTTTTCAAAAATTCCCGTCAACGTTCTTGGGGAAAAAACGCGAATCGATCGACTTTCGTGTGTAATTGACGGACCGTGGGTGAGTGTGCACTCTCGAATGCTCGTGGGGAAAGGCCGTGTGAATGCTAACGACACTGCTCGAGTTAACGAGTTTAAGCGATTTATCTGGGTCGAGTAGCGTTAAGCGAACGTTTTAATACTGCTTTAACATTTATTTATATCGTGCAGCATCGTTTTCTCTCTTTCTACAGTATCAAAAACATAAGAAACCAATATGAACACGATTTTTTTTTATTATTGTTGCTTTGATTAATTTGGCATTTGTTCATTGGTCAGACACTAGAGACAGCGCAACGTCGAGCTGACGAGTCTCTAGCGCCCAAAGATACGCTGTCGTTCAAGGGCGTATCTCTCAAGGACAAATCATAAAAATAAAATGGATTCCGAAGAAGAAACACTCTACGACGAGGTCGACTCGGGCAATGAGTCCAGCGGCGACGACGTCGACTTTGCCATGGAAATCGAAGCTGGCAATCCACGCGAAAGAGCTGGCGATAGCGACGAATATCCTTTCGAGGTACTATCCACTGAAGAAATTGTTCAGCACATGGTGGACTGCATCAAGGAAGTCAACACCGTCGTCGAAGTACGTTCAACTCTCCGATTGCTATCAGAAATTCATTAATTATTACTAATCGACTTCTTTGCTGCATGAAATTCTTGTTCCTTATTTCGCAACACACGCTATAGCCCTCATACTCGTCGAACGTGATGAGAACAAAGAATTTGAACTAATTTCTCAAAAGACTGACTAACAGAATGGAATATAATTTGCATTATTGCGATTATTGCAATTCAATTTTTTCTGCATTCTCTCACAATTCCATTGCAGAGCTCGACTATAAAAGCGATTGTTTTGGTATTTTAGAGATAATTTTTGGTACAGTCGGAGTACGAACGATTTTTTTAACAGAATAAAAATTGATTAATTGTTTGTCCAAACATTTGCTCCAAACTGATAGCGAAAGTTTTCTTCTACTGGTTTTTGAGTAAACAATGCGAATATAAGAACAGTTTTATTGTCATTGAAAAAATGACAGCTTCGCTACATTATTGGAGTGCGTACTTTTGAAATTAAATTAAATATATTTTCTATCCAGTTTCGAGTGGAAAAAGACGTTCGTAATTTGATGATCGCGTTTGTTTTTCTATTTATTATGCAAGCAATGCTTTTTATTGAGTTCACTGATTTTGGCGGTTTTTCTTCGCTCGAAGCCAGATACTTTCGAATCATTCTCAATGAATTTTCCAATCAAATACCATTCTCAAGAGATTGATTTAGTATTATAAAAAATTATTCGATGAAAAATGAATAACTGTCGTTAGAACGATCATGTAAAATTTGAAACTAAAGTTTTTGGCTCCAAAGATTTATGAGCACCTTAACAAATAAATTATTTGATTTGGTTAAAGTAGTTTTTGTGTCACCCTGGTCTGAGGTGACATTCGTTTCCCGATAAATTCCCAATGATTTTATCATTTTTTCCAGATACCTGCGACTACTACTCGTATTCTTTTGAATCATTTCAAATGGGACAAAGAAAAGTTGATGGAACGTTTCTATGACGGCGATCAGGAAAAATTATTTGCCGAGGCTCGAGTTATAAATCCGTTTAGAAAAGGTCCTGTTATATCAAGATCTCGATCCTCCCAGAGCTCTCTGGTAATTATTCATCTTTCTTCGTTATTATGGCATGATTTTTGCTTCTGTCTTCATCATAAACTTTTCGTATCGAATTTTTATCTCCACTGATATTCAGAGCATTCAAATTTTATAGTCTCTCCAGCGTGTGTTTTTATCCAATGCAGTTTCTACGGATATACAAACATTTTGAAAATACTGTAAAAAAAAAAAATTGTCATCAGGATTATTTTGAATACTTTCTCAATTGATATCACAAAATAATTTGCTCCAATACACTATTCTAATTCTTATGCATAAGGCAACCTTTTTAACGATCAATATCGTTATAAATAGTGCAATTAAAAATAACTCCCGTGCATGGAGTTTGTGCCTTCTAAATACATTTTTCAAAATGACTGACACAGGATTATCTAATAATAATATCGATTTCAGCACAGTTCTGAAAATAGAAAGCTCAAAGGGCAACTTTCGAACTTTGCATCAACGCGAACGATGAATATAAATGATGTTAAATTTTACATTCTTGGTGATAACGAAATTTCTATATTTTTTGCAGTTTTCGAGCCAAAGACAGATAATCAAATTTATGTAAACCTTTGCCACAAATTTCCACTAAAATTAGACATGTTACATGAAAATTGATGATCAGGTTGGACTTTTTTCGAGGAGACAGTTGACTCAAGAGGCTCAATTGATCTGACCCATTTTTAGCGATTCCATTAATTTTTGGAGCCATCGTCCAAAGAACGAGAGTTCTTCGCGAACTCTCATCATCAGCTAATCTCGTTAATAATTACAGAGATAATTATTATTTATCCAAAACCTATGAATCGACGATAGAGTCGAACAACTCATCCTTACTAAATAATAAATGAATGAAATAGAATCGAAAAAACTCAAAGATAATCAACACGAACGTAAACTATGAAACGAAGAATGAGTTAGTACGGATCAAGGTGAAGCGCATATCAGTTTTATATCCTTAGTTTTCATTTGTTATTAGTGTCGAAGTTTCTCTCTGAATACTAATACTCGTGGCCCACATCCAAACCACTTATCGTCACGTAAAAATCCTATTTATGTTGATGATTGTGAGAGTCTAAGAGATATAACAGATAGATAAGAGCTCAAAAGTTTAGTCACACGCTTTGTCGTACGAAGACAAAGGAATTGAGAAGCGAGGACGAGCAAACCTGTAAAATAATGGATGCGAAGGCGAGTCTAGAATGTAAAACTTGAGGCATCAAATTTAACAGATTTCGACAATGAAGGCTTACTTGAGGCTGTTCGTTCATGCGGATGAAAACCAAAAAGATTTTCGCATTATTTAATGATAATTAACAATTAACCTGTGACTAGCACACATAATTTTGAAGGACACACTCAATATAACGAGAACATGAGATCCTCATGCAGCTTTTGATATATTTTCACTTCCAATGGAGTTGGAATATTTTAATTTTTTCAATTGAAATCTAATACTCGTAGAAAATGGCCTGGTAAATTACAACTCAATCGACAGGAGCTCAGGATATTGATCGAATATGATAGGAAATAATTGCGCATAAAGTACGTTTCTAGCACTAATCATAATTTGGATTGTTGATAAAATTCTTCTTTCGGAGCAGACATTTTTTCACGAAACCTCAAACGAATTGTGATTAGAATAGTAAAGTATAAGAAAAAAGATAGGTAAAAAAAAATTCCAATGAAACAAGAACCAGGCATGATTTTATATGAAATTGCAGGCAAGAAGAACTTCCACTAATGGAACTGAAGAGTGCGGTATCTGTTTCACCATTTTACCAACTTCGGTAAGTTGATTTCGACTTGAGGTAGTGATCCAGTTTGAAGGGTCAACGAAAGATGATTTTCGACAATTTGTTTTCAATGTGAAGAAATTAATCATTAAAAACTTTGGTACACGTTTTATTGCACATCTCACCAAGACATGAAATAGAATCAAAACAATTTGTGTAAGTCTCGATAAATTGTTCGGTTTGTAAACTCTTGATTAAAGTGAAAAAATGTTATTTTTCAATACTCTAAACTAGACCACTGTCACAACAATGAACCTCTTAATCGTTTGTGATAAATTGAAATAATGTTATTTTTCAATTGGTGATACGAAGATGATGACCGGTTTGGAATGCGGCCATCGTTTCTGCACCGGCTGTTGGGGAGAATATTTAACCACGAAAATAATGGAGGAAGGAGTGGGACAGACAATCGCTTGCGCGGCTCATGCATGCGATATATTGGTCGACGACGCGAGTGTGATGCGTTTAGTCAAAGATTCAAAGGTCAAATTGAAGTATCAACATCTAATAACAAACAGCTTCGTCGAAGTAAGTGCATCATGTTTTTTTCTACGAGATTGAGATGGATAAAATCGGTTCTAAGTTCAGGCTCCTGGACCGTAACGATCCAAATAAATTTCATCTTTAGTTCCCACTGAAATTAGTAAATGCTTCCGATTTCGTTGAAAATATAATTATCAATTCGAAAGTTCTGTGCAGGCAAACTCTCCCGAGTCTCCAAGTGATTTTTAATTCAGAAATTAATTTGTGTTTTTTATCGTTCAGTGTAACAGGCTGTTGAGGTGGTGTCCGTCTCCCGATTGCAACAGCGCGATAAAGGTACAATACGTCGAGTCAAAGCCGGTAACTTGCAAATGTTCACACACGTTTTGTTTCCACTGTGGTGAAAATTGGCACGATCCAGTAAAATGTCACTGGTTGAAAAAGTGGATTAAAAAATGTGACGACGATTCCGAAACGTCGAACTGGATAGCGGCTAACACGAAGGAATGCCCCAAATGTAACGTGACGATCGAGAAGGACGGCGGTTGTAATCATATGGTATGCAAGAATCAACATTGCAAAACCGAATTCTGTTGGGTTTGTCTCGGACCGTGGGAACCCCATGGTACCAGCTGGTACAATTGCAATCGTTACGACGAGGAAGAGGCACAAGTCGCTAGAGACGCTCAGCAAAAATCACGATCCGCGTTACAGAGATATTTGTTCTATTGCAACAGATATATGAATCATATGCAATCGTTGAAATTTGAGAGCAAATTGTACGCCAGTATCAAGGAAAAAATGGAAGAGATGCAACAGCACAACATGTCATGGATCGAGGTACGTTTTCGAGTTGCACGATTCATTTTTCCAACGTTTCAAACACAGACAAGCACCGGACAAACCTAAGATGTTCTCACTGTTTTTATTCTTAATCAGATGTTCAATTTTTCTTTTTTTTATTCTCCATTCCTTTACTTTTCTCTCTTATTCATTGTCCATTTCGTCTTCATTTTTTATTTGTTATTAAAACTTCATTTTATAAGCATTGCTATTGTTATTGTTCCATAGAAGTAGTTTTTTAAAAATATTGTCAGGAGATCACAGATCGTAATCATTATTGGTTTATTTGGAATGAATATACTTTTTTTTTTTTTTTAATAATTGCCAGAGCAGCACCAGGCCTTAAGAAATAACTCTGGTATTTGTTTGTTACAACTTTCGTTTTTTTTTGCCGATCAATCAGGTACAATTCTTGAAGAAAGCCGTCGACATATTGTGTCACTGCCGGGAGACGCTCACGTACACCTACGTCTTCGCTTATTATCTACAAAAGAACAACCAGTCTGTGATTTTTGAGGACAACCAGAAAGATCTTGAGAGCACAACCGAGTGTCTCTCTGAGTATCTTGAGAGAAAAATTACCAGCGAGAACCTCACTGATATCAAACAAAAGGTTCAAGACAAGTATAGGTAAGACGAATTTTTCACATTTACTCAAATTTACTGTCACAGAACAAATACTGAAACTAAAACAACATTTATCTCAGAATATTCCACATTGAGTCGACTTCATTTTATTGTTTTTCCAATCTCATTCTCGTGGCATTTTTCTGGACAATTTGGACATAATTTATCAAGCGTATCTCAATTATCAATATTCGTTCGTGAGGATTACAGTTATTGTACATTGGATTATATGAAAAAAAAAAATGGTTTGCTGCAGATATTGCGATAGCCGAAGGAAGGTGCTGCTCGAGCATGTTCACGAGGGCTACGAGAAGGAATGGTGGGACTACATAGAATAAGATGAGGATCGAAGCTCGTACCACCTGGATGCAATGGTAAACATCCTTTCCCTTTTCGCCGCCGCCCCAGCTGTGATAACCCGAAAAAGCTGACAAGAGACAGAAGAAAAAGAAAATTAAAGAACAAAAAAAGCATATATATTAAAAAAATGAAGAAAAAAAAACAAACTAGAAGAAGACGGTCGCCGAGTGATATCCCCCATTCGCATAAGCCTCTTTTAGATAAACGCGGTCTGTGACAACACGTATAAAAATACTTTATCGATTTCATTGTTGAAACTGAACCAATGAAAAAAAAAAAAAAAACACGTCAATCCCATCATAAAACGACCTAACAAAAAACAATCACTGCTTGCGCTTGTATAATCTTAAAAAAAAAAAAGAAAAAGAAAAAAACGCAAATCGACGAGATCGATCGTTTCGTCGTTAAATCGCGTAAAAAATGAAAATGGAAACGCGCGGCCCGCTTCAAAATGATCCGTGATCAATTCTCGATCGAGCCTATGACGGCCGGATTTCTACGGGTTTTCCATTCTTTCCTGCTTTTCGTCATCATGACGTTTCTCCGCTCGGTCACCGGCAGCTTGTTCCCGTACGTAAATCGAAACGATCTCATTGTTTTTCTCTTCAAATATTCCTTCGCCGTTATAATCACAAGCCTCTCTTCCCCTGCTTCTATTATTTTTTTTTTTATTTCTGTCAATCGTTCGTCCAATGCAATCGACGGATATTTGTCTCTTCTCTCTGTGTGCATCGGTTCATCCTTTCATGGTGTTTTCCCGTAAAAAATTATATTTAATTCCCTATCGACGGCATTGAATGCAATTTCTTTTTCTTTCTCGCTATTTCAATATTATTCCGGCAGATTTACAGCAAATCGGTTGGTCAATCCTTTTTTTTTTGCCTCGTCGTAAACAACCCAGTGACTCTCTATAAACAGAATTCGATAATTTTTGAGATTCAAAGAGAACAGAAAAATTCTTCGCGTTTCTACGATCTAAGCTTCAAAAAAGTCCCGAACAAAAAAACTATTTCCATACCACCGTCGACGCACCAATGAATTCTTATTCTACGATTGGACACAAATAAAGTATCCTCGAATCCGTGCTCTCTCTCTCTCTCTTTCGGTCAACGATACGTCCAGGCTAAAACTGCCACGAGAGTAAAAAACAAATATATACTAAATAAATAATAATCGTGTTTGGTGTTTTGCGCGGGGGTTGTTAATTTGCATTTCGAGGACCAAATTTCCGTTGAAATACTTAATCCTGATGCAACAGTTTTACGTAAGCTGCTCTCCGTGACTTACGCGCACAGCAGTTGAGAAATAAAAAAACGCAGTAAAACAAAATTATCGAAAAGGAGACGAGAATGGGCAAGAAATATCACTAGTGACTGACGGACAACGCTTGGGTGAATGTATTTTTAAAAAACGGCGATGCGAACTGAGCTTCGCGACGGGGAACGACTTTTACGGGGCGAATATACCGGCATAAAGGAAGAAAAAGAAAATGAAGAGAAAAAAAAAACGTAAAACAAATAAACAAACAAAATAATGGAAACGAATAGAGAACAAGAATTATATTAATAATTAGCATAGCTGCGACAAAGATGTTCGCTTCCGTGTCAAAATTCTATTTCCTCGCCCCCCCCCCCCCCCTCCCCCAACGAAAAAGTATGATAAAAAAGAATAAACGTAACGAATTATAAAAAATAAAAAAACTAAATACAACAAAAAAATGAACTAAAAAGTATCTGAGATAATCGGAGGTTTATCAGGAGGAGTAAAAAAGTGTTAAATATTCAGCGTGTTTGGATTTTTTGATTGTTGAATTTAATTTATCATCTCATCCTTCTTCACTAACGATGGAACGAATTTCGCGGCTCTCCCTTACTTAATCCAACCTTTCTCTCTCTCTCTCTCTCTCTCTCTCTCTCTCTTTCTCGCTCTCTCAGTATATTATTCGAGAGAGTTTCTCCGATCAAGATCGATTGACGTACACCCACGCCCAATCGCTGTTCTCTGTCGCCATCAACTTTGTTCTGATGCGTGGCTAATCAATTACTGGGGACGCGATCACAAACGGTCAAGGCAAATCGACTTGCTCCCTATTTTTTCTTCGTCAACAAAGTGTATTGAAAAATATAAGAAACTAAAAAAAACGATGAAGAAAGTGGTGAAAATTTCAATAAATATAAAGTTGAAAGATCGACGTATTCACAGTTTTCTTCAATTTATTATTAATCCCATGGCAATCAAAAATACACTTTCTGAAAAAAAAAAAAAAAAAAAAAAAAAAAAAAAAAAAAAACCATATGAAATGCCTTCATAAAATGTTCGTTTATTTGTTAATTTTTAAATGTCTTTTTCGGGAGCAAGTTACTCGCCTCAGGCATTCAAAAGTACATATTTGCTAATACACTGTCACTGTCCTGCGACCGGGGCTTGCGAACCAGTTCCGTTTGTACAGTTATTATAGCTATATATTTACTGATAAGCATACATTTATCCAATATTATGTGCGGTGTGTATGAAACATTCCAGGCAAAATCAAACATACTCTCAGGGTTTTGACATTTCCAGTTTTTTCTGTTAAGTACATTTTAGTAAAACGTGACATAATATTTGATGTAATATCTCAGATAATTTCGTCGAAAATTTGTTCGATCGATCATCCATGTCACCCTTATTTTATAACAGTCAAAAAACGCGGTTTTCAACTTTCAAACTTAAGTCTGAAAACTTTCAAACACGCTGGTAACGAATCATTTCAGATCCAAAGAGTTTGTTTTCCAAAAGTTTCGTGAACTAACGTTCATGGGTGGCGTGGAAATGCTCATTCGTAACAAATAGCAACAAAGTCAAAAAATAAGTTGACTGTTGCAAAACGCTTTTTTCACTTAGAACTAAAATGTACAAATTGAATGAAAAAATATGAATGGTGATGTGAGAGCAGAGATCCCGTTGATTTTGTCTGAATGTCTCGTATATAAAAATATAAGTAAATAGACTGTCGATAAATAGTTAAATAAGCTAAGTAGAAAGATTCGAAAATTGATTTAGTGGAAAAATGCGAGAAAAAAAAAAAACTGTTGATTCTTATTATTGTGCGTGTTGCTGACGACTGGGGAAAATTAAGATACGAATTATTGCAGTGTCCAATCATCAAATGTACAGTCTTGGAAGAAAGAAGAAAAAAAATTTGATTAGGAATATGGGAATTGTTATATATACGTGCAAGTATAGTTGTCGTTTAGCTTGAGTTTTTATATTCTACATTCGAAAAGATTTGAGAATACGCGAAGAAAGAAGAAAAAAAAAACGATTGTTGCTCTACGATTAATTACGATATACACGCTAAATTCGTTACTTTTTCGTGTCTCGGTGTACTTCAAAGATGTGAAACGTTGAATGTGATTTATCAATGACGTATAGATTTATTGATCGTTCGTCGATTCATATTTAGGGTTGAAACAAACAAAAATAAGCTGAACAAAAAATGCATCACCCGTAACTGTTGTCCGAAAAACAAAACTGTACGATTACTTCCTGAGAAAATGTGGACAACGGTTCTCGAAAATGTTTAGCAAAATATCACTGGACCCTTTGGTGTTTGAGTTTCAATCGTAGTTAATGTATCCAAATTCTATTTTTGTTGCCTAATTTCTTATCCACCGGTAAAATTGTCGAATGAATTATTTTGTTGTTGAAAACCCTGAAACGAAATTTCTAGAGAATATGAAGAAAAAAAAATTAATTAATGAATTTCGAAACGAAAGAATTTTGTGGGAAATAACATTTCGATTCGTTTTAATTTGCAAAGTTTCAAAAAACGGATGATAATCGGGATCATGTAATGTTTTTATGTTTTTTCTCCAGTCTATTGTAGCGAATGTAAAGAAAAAAATTTTAATCGCGCAGCATCAATTTGCATCATATGCATTTCATGACGTGCTTCTTTGACATGAATTTCTGGTTTGGAAGCTTTCGTGTTTGTCTTCGATTCGAAAATATGCAATATTTCTGGTGAAAAATGTCTTCACCATCTATGAACACTACCCGGCGTAAAGGTTACTATTTTTTTTTTTTTTTTCATGAAACACAAGTGTCGAATGAGAGATTGTCGTCGACTTTTGTTTTCCACTGAAATAGGCATAAACATGACATTGTACTCGAGAGGGGAGAGTCGTCGATTTTTCTTTCTTCGAGAGTGGACGAAGCGTTTTTATCCACTTTGCACTCGAAACATCAATTTGTTCGTCGGTTATTCAACTAATGTGAAAAAAAAAAAGGAATGCTTGGCGCTGTACTTGCGAACGAAAAAACAATGAAACATCGCAATCCACCGTTAGTTATTACGTTTTTCATTATTTACTATATTTTCTTGTCCTTATTTTGTTTTTATTGTTTGAGGTATTACATACTTTTGAAATTTTCGAAAATATATACCCATTTTTTTTCAATTGTCACTGGATCTATGTACTTGACAACATTTAGACCAAATAAAATCCAAAATGACCCACGTATGATAAAAATGTAATGTTCTGAAAGAACATTTTTTTTTCTTGGTTTAACTCGAAATTTTCAGTTATATTTCCATTTTGAATTTTTCAAAACAACTTTTTTGGGAGCAGAAATGTTTTTCTTTCTTTCATTTTTTTACCAAAATGTCATTCAAAGTTCCGTAAAGAATTCTTTTCTTTCAATTTGATTCATTTTTTTCATTATTTGGTTATAATTGATGAAATAATCAATCTAAAAATAAGGATATTCATCTCCAATTCTGGTATGTAATCCCTTAAATAATATTGATCATAATCATAAAACATTGATCGTTAGTTATTCAACTACATCTAGCTGAATTGATTATTCGTTGAGGAACGAATATCAGAGTTACGTGGGTCATCGGTCTGTGGGAGTACTGCGATCCTCGTAAACAGAGGATTCCGTCTCAAGAGGCACGGGGTTGCGGAATGAAATGCTCTGTGTTATGAAAATTAATATCATCAACCGTAGTTGTGCACCCAAATAAGGAAAAAGGAAAAAAAAAATAAAGAAATACCACATTGTTTTCACTATTTCCTATGGAAAAAAAAAAAAATTGCTTGTAAAATGTATTAATCTAGATTTGATAGATCTTATTGTCTGAATTTCTATTATGGATAATAAACATTTAGTAAAAAATAAAATTTCGTTGTCGCTGAAATTCTTTCGTCTTGTAGGTGTGGCTTATGATAAACAGAGTGGAAGTTTGCATCGTTCGAATAGAACGTGTTTTTATCAAATTTATCTACCTTCGTTGTATTTCAACGACACAAACTTTGATGTTCGATGACAGATAGTGAAACAAATGATTTTATATCGTTTGTTGCTTTTATTATTTGCCACATATTCGTAAAAAACTGTTGACACAAGTGTCAGAGTATAGGACACTTTTACAAAGGCGTTTTTTTTTTTTTTTTTTTTTTTTTTTTTCATTTAAATTATTACAGTACACAATATTGACCAATATTTATTCGATGAAATGCAGAAGAGGAAAAATCGTTACATTGACTTTTGTGTCAGCCAAGCGTTGTAACTCGAAGAATTAATTATTTAATATGTTTTCTACCTAGAATAAATTATAAATAAATACAAATAGTTTGCTTCTACCTAAATTCGATATAATTTTGAGATTCTTATTTGGCGCTGAAAATGTAAAAAAACGTCGAGCGATCTTTAAATTGAGTATCGACGATTGTAAAATTTATAAAAAATCCCTTCAGGTTTCAACGTTGAACGGGCTTCTTTTCAATTAAAAATATTCTGGTTAAAAATTGTTTTTCTTTCACTATTAAATACTTTGCGTGTAAAAATATTACAAAATCAGGGTATTTGCATTGTTATTTCTCCTTCTGGAGTATCGCGATCAGCTGTCATTCTTTGAGAATTCGTTGATGCCTTGAGATTAACAAAAATTTACAGTACAGCTTTCAGATTCCTTCAAATACTTTTATCGTACTTCGATCATCCCAAAAATGTAGGAAAACGTGTTCGTTCTTTATCTTCTTATTTTAAACATAATACGATCACAGGATGTAAGTACGCGATAAATTCTCCTCTTTATCAAATAAAATGCATCATTCAAAACTTCTTATAAGTCTAATGTTCAGGACGTTACGGTCAGAATTGTGGCGACCAGACCGAGGGTCGCACCAGTCATCAGGAGACTCCGCCACACCGCACCACTCACTTCTTCAGCAACTGGATATTCTATGCATAGTTGTTCCTAGAAAGTAAAAAATATAAATTTTTATAGAATCGACCCCTCTCTGGCATAAAATGTTCTTTGCGTGTAATAATGAAGTTTAGTTATTCTCTTTGTTCTTTAATAACGAAGAAAATGATGACTAGTAAATTCGTATTTGATCGACGTGCAGTGACAAAATACATATAATCTTTATCTACTTAAAAAAAATCTGAATAATTTTTGACTCCAAAAATCGAACACAAATTTGATCAAGTTGAAAAAATTCCTTCGCTACGCTTTATGGTGAAGTAAATTTTAAAGCTTCGAATCATGTATGCAATCTTTTTTTACTCACCCAGCCGCCGTAGCCTTTGATAACATGAGCGATCTCTTCGCCAATGTACCTCGAAACGTAAAGAGGCAATTTTTTTTTCAAAGCGTGCATTCTCCTGTCCCTTGCCCACAAAGCAAGTCGGCCCATGAAAGCGTAGAGGCAAACAATTCTTGCCCATGTAACACCGCCATGAACAAATAATTCGTCCGCTACACCCATGAAAGCCTCGTAAGCTGTGTCCGGCACAACATTGAGACGATTGACCATACTTGTAAAAAGTATACTGTGTTTGTTCAACATCTGGTAAACATTGTGTCTCATACTGCGCGATATAGGATCTCTTGATATTAGATACATGTCCTCCTTGAGGAGATATCTTATGACGTCATTGGCCAGACACTCGGCCATCACCTCGATCGAATCTTCGCATATTCCATATCTCGGTGGTGGCGCAAGCTGAGGAAACAAATTTTGTAGTCGAATCTAAAAAGAAATGATAAAAGAAAAAACAATTTTGTTTAGAATTCATCGATTCACGAATGTTGTTGGCTTTCGTGTTTCGGATAAATGGTATTTTTATGGTTCCAAATATTGAAATTAACAATTGAATCTAATTCCCTACTGAGAACATAAACCGAGAACCAGTTGATGTGAAACATGCTAAATTTTTGAATGTTCCATTCATTCTTTTATCTAAAACTAATACTGTTAATTTAGAACGAACATCGGACAATGTTTATTTTGGAACACAAGAATTAGATTTGTCAGGAAAAATTAGAAAGTAATTGACAGATGGAAAGTGAGGGAAATATTTTCCCTTGCATTCCGATTGATTCAGAAGGCTTGAAAAAGCAACCCTATGGTGGTGAAAAAAAATAATTTACAAAATATTGGAATAAATAGTGAATGGTTTGAACTGTGCATCGCTGAGGTTCCCACGTTTGTATCTCGATCCCGAGGATAAGAGAATGAGAAATAAATAAAAAAAGAACGACCGTGGGAAAATGACGTTTCGTTGGATCGGCTAGTCCAATGACGATGCGCGGCACAGCGATTATCGAAGCCAAACACATACATACACAGACACACGGACATGGCGAATGGCGTAAATCGATCTTTCGCTACGTCGAAACGTCAAAACCGAAGGCGATAAGGAATCAAAGTATCGCGAATGAATTGATTGAAGAGGATAAAGCGAGTTGCGACAATTTACCTGGCAGACTTTGACGAAAGACATAACGCCGCTGTTGGTTGCCGCACCATAGCGGCACAAAACGTCGTTGATCAGGGTCGCTCGGTCCCTCGTTGAATTCCTGTTACCGGGGGGATCGCATTCCAGAATGCCGCCCACTCTGGAATGTCTTTCCCCTCGAGTTGACACACCACCCCGATCCCCTTCGTCGCTGTTACAAACGTTGCCTTGAGGGGCGCCACCATCGACACAATCGTAACTCCTTCCTTTCGCGATCTCATTGTTCGTCGTACCGTCACCGGCCATCCTTCTGCGTCACCGGAATTTTTCGGCGCACAAATACGCACACTCAAACACAAAACACGCACGTTTTTTTCGGGCGGGCGATATTCGTACAGGCAACTTATGAAGCGGCTTAAACGCAGGTTATCACGAAGAATCCGGACGGCGAACGTGTTGGTATATAGATCGGTTTATCGAGGACACGAGATACAGTAAATTCTGTGACCGAGTAGAGCAAGATTTAAAAAACCCGGAAACCAAAGTCGGTGTTCCAGAAACGCGTGAACGATGACGTTATTTCCTTAGCCTCTCACGAAGCGAAATGATTGCTCCTGATTTTCATGACTCTCGCGGTTGCTATGCGCTTGTCAAAGTCCCGTTGTTACTTGGCCACAAGTGTAACCGAGATCGTAGACATACATATAATCGTGATTTTATATATATTTTTCGCGTTTTTTTGATGAATATCGTTGGTGCACCATCCCGGTAAATCGAACGTGCGGCGATCACGCTCTCCCCGAAAAGTCCACCCGCCGCTCACGAGGCAGTCTCACGAGTACGGTATGCGCGCACGTCCGAGGGTAGAATAACGCCGGGGGAGATTTTGTACCCCTCCGCGTTGTATATTCACGAGTAGAGAGAAGGAAAAGGCAAAGGAGCCCGCGAAGGAGTAAGAAAAAAAGGAATACACGTACAAGTATTGAATAACAAAAGGAAAACTTGGAGCTCAACGATAAACGTGCGGTGTTCGCTACCGCGCTCTCTACTTTCTCGCGGCCATTTTTCGAGCTTACCCCCTCTCTTTACCCCTTAGTCCTATATCGTAACTCGTACGTTCCCAGACCGTGAGACGTTCGAGAAGCGTTTGCTCGACGCCACCACCGTCTCTTTACAGCGTCCCCCTTTTTCCCCTCGCTAAACAGCTTCGCCGTTTTACCTCACGCGGACTCTATGGACCATTCAGGTTTCATCCCCACTCTCAGTCCAATTTACTGAGAAACACTCACATATTTATATACGAATATTCTTGAGCGTAGTCACGAAGGCGTTTCGCGCACGAATACGAACTCAACATCGGTATTTCTTCTTCGCTTACCTATCCTCTATTCTATGCATTCGTTTTATGTGTGCGCGGGCGTATTCGTGTGTTTGTCAGTTGTAAATGCATCTTCGCTCTCTTCTCGTTGCCCCCTGGTGAACCTCCTTCGTCCTGCTCTCGCGAGAGAGGCAACCAGGAGTAATGCATTTTTTGTTTGTACTTTTTTTTATTTATTTTTTTTTAAATAGATGACCGGAGTGAACCTCGCTTGCGGGGTACGAGTTTCCGAGCTCGCCGAGAGAGTTTCATTCAAGGAACGCTTCGCTATGACTGAAGCGGATGCTGGCCTGGTGCATTCATGGCTTTGCCTTTGCGAAACAGCTATACATATATATATATTTTTATCTCTTCGATAGACGCTATAATTATGCCACGTAATTTATAGCTATACGTTATTGTCGATATCTTTTCGACGGCTGAGGAGAACAACATCGTATCCCAAATTTTGGTTCAACAACATTCCATCTCAACATTCAGTTGAACAACGTCGTATTCCAGAATTCAGTTTAACAATATCGTATTTCAATATCTAATTCAAAAACATCGTATCTCAAGATTCGCTCCAACAAGATCGTTATTCAAAATTTGATTCAACAACATCGTAGCTCAGATCAAAATTTTATTCACAATATTTTTGGAGCCTACGGCCCTGATAAACACATTAATAACATTCGGAACTTTAACTCTGTTCGAGTTTACTCACAATAAATAATGGGGAATTCGAAAACAACTAATTATATCAACAATCAAAGTTTTTAAATATAATTATGATATGATTTTGCGCTCACTGATGATATTATGCGGAGATACTATGTTGCCTTACTTGTGAAGAAAAAATCTTTCGTTTTTTTGACTACATTAGACTACGGTAGAACTCTTGAGCATCTTTCGGAATCACATTTTTATCACAAAGATAAGCCAAGTCGGCTTTTTTTGCCTGATCCAATTTTCGTTTTTCGAAATAAGCTCTCTCGAGCGTATGATTTTTCCAAGTGTTGGAAAATTTCGACAGATTGATGTTCCGCGGTGCTTCAAGATAGTCATATTTAAATTGGACGCAATCGCTTCCTAACATCGTGGATATTTCTTTGACTTTCGAGATCTGCATTGATTGGCCTGACTCGTCCTTTTTCCAATTTTGTTGATTGGCGAGATTCGAAAAATCAAAGAAGTTTTCATTTGTCATTTCATGTACATTGTACACAGGCGATTTTTTTTTTGCGGCGATCATGATTTCACACCACTGCTGTTGCGTATAGACCGTTTTGTGACGGCTAGCAGTTTCGATGGCCGCGTGCATCGCGTCGCCCTCTGATTGTGTGTGTCCTTTCTCTAAAAATCTATGAGTTATTTTGACATTAAAAACTTTTTCAGCGAGGGCATAGGTTCCAAAAACCATTCTGTTTCGATTTTGTCCTCCACAGTTGTCACTATAGAATATTATTTCTTTGCATCCTTTTTCGCACACATTTTTGATGAACTGCCACAAACAGCTAGATATTTCATTTGCTCCTCTTTTTGCAATTGTTTCGTTCCATACGAAACAATATCCTTCTTTTGATCCTATGCTGAATACCGTAAAATTGTATACGGCGAGTTTGCGGCGGTAATACAGTACCGATGTTTCTGCTTTTGGCGTAGATAAAACCTTCTGTAAATCGAAACATGCGATGCATAACGAGCTATCTTTAGAGGCATTGGTTTTGTCAACTTCTTTCAATTTTCTAACTATTGTTTTATTTGTTTGATGAATTTTGTAATTCTCCTCCAATTTGGCTTTTTCTATCGTTGTTGACAGCTCATATTCCGTGCAAATATCACATTGATCCTTCTTCGGAACATGGAACCTCAAATTATAGGAGTAATTGAAAATATTCCTGTATTGATGCTCAGAAGCAATTTCTGTTTTGTCTTTCAACTGCATCCACTCTTTGTACAGTCTATACATCGCAGCCAAGTTCAATCCTTGTTCGAGATATTGAGCTTCTGTACTTTTCCGACAATAGTGGGACTCTACCCGGGGAAAAAGCTCGATGTGATCTTTAACGCTTTGGGTAATCGTTTCAGAAATGCGGTTTGGTCGATTCCCATGATGCCCGCGGAGATCTTGCGTTATAGAAACGCTGGAAGATGTCATTTGTTTTCGTTTTACTGTACGGACCCATTGTTCCGTAATACCTATCCAAGTAAAAAGTTCCAAAATATATATTGGAAAATCATGTGCCTTCAATTTTATTGTATGAAAATAATAGTACTTAGTGATGATAAAAAATTTAGGAAATATGTGGTCATCCTTATGACGTTGAAAATTCAATATGCAGTAATTGAATGATCGAAAAAATTTTGAACGATTGTTAAGCAAATAGTCAAATGATTATTATCGCTGTATGAAATAAAACAAAAAATCAATAAATCCAAAAACCGTTATATTCGAGTACATAAGAGTGCGGACGGCTCGTGCGCATTTAATTTTTAATACTTGGTGTCGAACCGCTACTGCGGCTTTTGATATTTATTTGTTGATTCTCTAAAATAATATTCAATTTTATTTATCCTTGGGATTTCGTGTTTTTTACTTCCCAGTAGTCACTTATTGAAACATTGAAACGCTATTTATTAAAAGGCTTAGGAATTTTGTAGAAATGATGTTGAATTTTTTTTACAAAGGCATTCGCAATGTTGCATACATTTTTTCAAAATTAACAAAATATCAGAATATAATATGTATTTGAAAAAGTCACCAAACTCATTTAAAAAAAATACTCTGATTATTAGTCCGTGAATACTTTAATTAAAAATTGTGTCAATAACTTTTTAGATTTATTGTTATCCAACAACAATGATCATGAAGAATTTTAAATTGAATACTACGCGGAAAATTTTTCGATTTATTGGCTGAAACAACTTCTTAACATTTCAACTTTCAACTTCATAAAATTTATATACCTAAGGTTCCTGTGAACATGGATCTGCAGACTTTAACGACATCTTGGTCGACAGGCAGCAAATACTCGGTGTGCAAACGTTTTTTTAATATTGATCCATCGTCTTTTTCGCTCTCCTTAGTACCGTACCGTATGAATCGAGCGATGTAATCCCACTGTCTCGTGTGATCTGCCAATGCCCAAAAATCATTGAAAACAATTTTCCTTTCATTTTCGTTAATTTTTTCGTGGCATTTAAATCGGCAGCTTTTTTCACAGCCGCTTTCCATTATCTTCGGTAATAGTTGTTTTCCTCTCAGTGAAACCCCACTTTGACCAGCATTTTTGGCCCTTTTCGCAGTGCTGCTTTTCCATTTCGATGAATTGGAAGCTCGCTTTCGAGATTTTTTAGGTTGTTCAATCATCGGTTCAACTGTATTATTCACAGATAAATTCTTTGGGCAGACATTTTTGTTCGGGACGACCGATCCATCATTTTTTAAATTTGCGGAATTACGAGCATTCGAACGATTATTCTCGTTGGAGTCCACAGAACAGATAGCTTCATCATGGCCAAGCATGAGGATAGTCGGTATTTTTTGAGGTTCGATTACTTTTTTTTTTTCCGACGATGAAGATTCATTACAATCCCTCAGTTCCATTATATCTATGAGGAAAACGGTCACTTACATGTGAATTATGTAGTGGGTCTTTCTGTTTCGGGACTAATTAATATTGAGGTAGTTATAAAAAATATTTACATTCATTTTTCGTGGTAGGAAAATTTTTATTTTTTGTTTTCGGAGCAGAAACTGTTTGTGCTTGATGAAAATATGATTTGTTAATAGTTCGGACACTAAAAAAATTGCAACTACTGCCTCAAGTAATGTTTTCGTAACTTTTTTCTCATTTTCGACTAAAATTTACCTCATAACAAGGGGTATGAGTATTTACTTCTAACTTTGATATTTCGGAAAGCTTTTTCAACAAGCTGGAGTGATTGCGATAAACTCACTATAACAATGAATAATTTTTCTATGAATTAGAAGACACATATTCCACCTACATATTTCTCCTTGCAAAAAAATTTTGACAGGAGTCTTTTGGTATGTCAAAATAAATCTGAAACGTTTTATTTTTTTGAAAATCATCAAGATCTATAAACCAATAGAACAGTTACTATAATCAAAAAAATGTCTCATACCTGGTGCAGGCTCAAAAAAACTTCTATCATCGATATTGACAACACCAACTTCAACATGTTGCACCAATGAAGCGCGATAATTTTCTTGCCAATGTTCGAAATCTTGGGGGAAAAAATCGGAAATATTCGTATTCGAAGTTAATGCAAAACAACAAGAGCTAACTAGAGACGCGGCAGTGCATCGCTTCGCTTAAAGCGAAATATTGCAAAGATATTTTTTGAATGATGGACATGTTCCACCGCGTATCTATACTCCTTTTTTGGCTTTTTTTGAAATCAATGGAATAAAATTCTTGAATTCACTTACAGTCTCCATCCATAATCACGATATTCTATAACTGTATACTATCACGTTCAAATTCTTGAGTATATCATTTACTGAACGAATAAAGACGAGTCAGTAAAAGGTGAAATTTGGTTCATGTGACAGATGAGTACAATGTTTTCTAGTCTCTCCGCAAATTTCAACTTTCATTTCTTTTTAAATTTCATCGTAAATTGAACTTAGGAGGCGGGGACTGACGGCTCTTTCAAATTTTAGTTCCAAGCATTTATGTATGAAAAATAAAGTGAAAGTTCCAACAAAATTAAGCTTCGGACCCTTTTACCCCTTATTTCTTTGTAGACACCCGTGATTTTGCACTAGCAACGATAATGTTACATTAAATTTATGATCGTGACGAAAAATTATGCAACTATGATCCCTATAAATTTCTCATTATAATTATTTTGATAATATTTTATCGGGAAAGACTGTTTCATATTCCAGGGAAAACTTTTTCGAATGAACGAAGTTCACTGTTTGCATTCAATACTAACACAGTTTTTTATTTAAAAAGTCCAACTAAAAAAATTATTTTAAACTGAATAAAAAATTAATGTGAGGAATGAGCCGCTCCTTGAAAAGTTGTGTGTTAAATAGTAATCGGTAATTAATCCTATCGAATACTGAGTAGGGCATCAAAATGTAATACACCTGATATCGGAGGTCGACAAGTACATTGACAGCTCTGTCGTCTGCTGGCCCGAGGCTCGCCAAGACGATACTATCTCTGAATAAAGTAAATTTCGGTAAATTTGTTTTTTGTTCGAATTAGCATTTTCCATAAGAAGTTACGAGCCGGACAAGTATTTTAACACGTATTTAAATATAATTTCAAAATATTCAAATTAAATGATTTTTAATACTTCGATGTTAATAAATACCTTCTGAATCACCAATAAATACGTCTTCGTATTGTTATAATAAATTTTACTGCTGCACGTAACTTGAATGGAAATCTTTCTATTCATTTTTCAGAAAAATAATTCATCCAAAACACCAATTATACGTGGTTTCGTTCTTGTCTTAATAACGTTAATTTTTTAATGTTTCAATTATTCTTGTCATTTTCTGTTGGAAATTAATTCAGAGTAACATTTATTATGAAATCAGATTTTTTCGACGGATACTTGATGATCTATAGAGACGGTTGCTCTCCGGGATATGAATAAAAAATGGATTGACGGTTTTTTGAATTTTTCCAAGTAAGGTTTTGGATTTTTTTAAATATTCTTCTGATATCCTCGGGAAACGAGGGACCATCAATGTACTTGTCCAGGTTTTCTTTCCCTAGGAGGGGATTTTCGCGATTTGATCATATTTAATAGAATGATCATCAGTTCCTTTTACGACGATTGATGAACAATTCCAAAAACCATGGGCTTATCAGGGCCGTAAACTTAAAAAATGTTGTGAATAAAATTTTGATCTGAGATACGTTGTTTTTGAATCAAATTTTGAATAACGATCTTGTTGGAGCGAATCTTGAGATACGATGTTTTTGAATTAGATATTGAAATACGATATTGTTGAACTGAATTCTGGAATACGATGTTGTTCAACTAAATGCTGAGATGGAATGTTGTTGAACCAAATTTTGGGATACGATGTTGTTCTCCTCAGCCATCGTTTTATGTTTTTTCTTTTCAATATATATACTATCGCCGCTGACTCATTCATCTTTTATGCTCAGTTTGAATTTTTTTTTGTAATTCTTTTCTTTCATGCTCTATAACTTTATGAATGGATTTCTTATCGATCTTAGGCTAGAATATTTTTTCTTAAAAAATTGTTTCTTTCCTTTCATCAACTTTTATCAATATCTATGAAACTTTAACTCCGTCATATATTTCGTATAATTATTTTTCACTCGATCGAGAGTGCTAAAAAGAACGTGAAAAACGAATCCTTCCTATTCGAACGGTGAAAATTTTTACACCGAAATAAAAATCTTGAAATATTCCATCGAACAAGAAATCTTTTCTCAATTCAGAGTAAATAAAAAATTCGTGATTTTGCATCCTCGTCTGCGATAACGAGATTCGATGAAAAAATATTGTCGAATGACCCAAAAGGAAGAAAATTCCATTATTTTTTTTTCAGCAATTCGATTCAGCAATTTGGAGCTTTTATTGATTTTTATAAAACATTTTCGAACCCTTACACCTGATTTTTGAAAACCTGTATATGAATTATTGTTGTTGCGTCAAGCTCTACTCGTACTATTTTTAGTACACACAAGAATTAAGCGCACGCATATGAAAAAGCCTATTCAATGAATATTATACAAGTTCTCTGGAATCTCCGGGTTAACGCTCCGCATCACGTTCCACGTATGAATCACGAGTCCCGTCAATGCGCTACAAAGTGAAAGTACGTATGCTCGCAGGCCCAATGCAACGATTCTTCGAGCTCCTCCGGCGATAACGCTTTGGTATGTGTCTATCTCTGTGTACATGTGTGTGTGTGCGCATAAAAAAGGTTGCAGGTTTCAGTGATGCGGTCAGTGACATCTCATGGGGGTGCACATGCAATTCGCTCTAAATGCCCACGAACATTCGATTATCGAATTGTTGGAACCGATGCGATAATTCCACGAATCATTTTCGGCTGATTATTTCTCGTTTCCGCAAATAACAGTACAAAAAAAAAAGTTTTCGCATAGCAGAAAACCTATCGATATCTTTTCTTTCGATAAAAAATTCGAAAAAAAAAAAAAAAAAATCGATCGACGCTTTTCGAAAAGGAAAACTAAATCGATATTTTTCCGAATAAAAAGCAAAAAAATGGCGAAAATAATTTTTTTTTTTTTTTTTCAAAAAGAATGCAAAACTACTCGCAATTATTTTTTTTTCATACGAAAAGTAACCAAAAAATCGATATTTTTTTGCATATGAAAAAGTGAACGAAATCATTTTTCTTCGTAACAAAACAAAAAAAAATTACGAAAATATTTTTTCATCATTCGAATGCGAACAGATTCGGTTTTTTTTTTTCCATAAAAATCAAAAAACGACAATATTTTTCTGGTAAATAACAAGAAAAAAAAATTTTAATAATTTTTTTTTTCTTTTTAATGCGAATCTTTGTAATGATTTTTTTAATCACAAAAATTATGCATTAAAATGCACTTTGCTGTCAATAAAGACGCGTTACTCGTACGTTTCTTGGAATGATTTTACTCGGCGAGGCGGCTGCGTTTAACGAGAGGAGAGAGAGAAATCATGCAATACGAAGTAGAGAGAGCGTTCGAGGTTTTTGCACACTCTCCTTCGAAGCTTGTGTCGTTTTGGTCTCTTTTTATCCACTGCTCGCAAGCAACCTTCAAAGGCCACAGAATGCTTCGATGAATGAAGTAGAGAAAAGTGTCTGTGTGAACCAACACCGTCGTCGCTGTGCTTAAGACCGGATGTGTGCTCGACGGCCGAGAAAACTCCAACGCCTGTGTTTATATACATATATATTTGTAGATATTTTTAATACAAGATTTGTGCGTTATACGCACAGGAGCTGTTTCGTCAGAAGACTATCCATGCGCGAGACTTTCGGTTTGGTTCCTGTTTTCCCTTTCTTTCGATCGAACGGGACAAAAACATTTTTCTGCTAATCTATATGTTCATTCAGCAAATATTTGCTCTCGAAATATATAAATATCGGATTATTTGGAAAGATTTTTTTATTGAAAAAAATGAAATTTCATTTTTTTTTTCAAACAGCAGACACTTTCTTGGTTTATAAATATACTCACATTCTTATTTTTTTAACGAACGACCATTTCGAGGGTTTAATAGAATTTTTTTTTTTGCTTCGCTCATTTTCGAACAAGAATTCACGCAGAATTTCATTGATCCCGTACTTTTATCTTGGAGTGCAATATCCCATTGGTGCGGAGAAAGAATGTTTATGATCGTGAAACGGATTTTCCGACTGGATCATCGATGAAAAATCCTTTTTTATTGAATTTTTGAATTCAATTTCAAAATTTCTTAAATTTTCATTTTTCGTGTGAAACAAGAGCTTGCGAATGAGTAAAAACTTGCAAATGTTTCATCAATAATGAATATCAAATAATTGATACACTTTCGCTGCTTTTGTAGTAAGATTCGAGCTCTGATTTCGTAACAGTAGACCGGATTGACTATTTACCTTGGAATACAGTTTACAGTTAGTCGAAACATCTACGGTCGGTAAGGAAAGCTGTTAGCTAACTGGTCCAGGGTTCATCGATGTGTTAAGTCCATGTGCACAAAATGAAGTATGAATCATGAGGAAGAAGACACTTTGATAATCGGTATTTTACTATTTCATTGCCCGAAAGACATTTTTTCCTTTTAGTCTGAAAGTTCAATTACATAGAATGACATTTTTTATTCAATTGAAATGGGAACTAAAAATATTTCGAAAATAATTGAAAAGCATCAAGTTCCATTGAACTTTCATCGCGTATGATAAATCGAGAACAAATTGAAATCGAAATCAAAGTCTGCGTCTGTATTCCGAGAAATCCATAACCGCGAGTGCCTGCCGATCCGTCATTAATTTAGCCCGGAGCAATGCAGCTCAATAAAATCTTCAGACGCGAATAATTGCGGTGCGTTTCGTCGATGGCAGAGAAAGCAACACCGCTGACCGTTATAGTATTTATACTTCTGTTTTCTTCACGGTTTACTTCCTTTTTTATGATTCCTGTAACGACGAATTTGTTCCAGTAAATTATTTTAACAATCAAAATCGAATGAACCGTGTTTCTGGTGGTCAAGAGACTTTGGGGCACATTGAAAATCATCCGGAACGTTTGATTCGATATCGATCGAACTTGGATCAGCGATTCCGGGTTTTTGAGTCCCCTCTCGCGGAGTTCCCGTTTCCCCATTCAACTTCATTCATTTCTACGACACCTTGTATGTATAAATAAACATTTGTATTCGTAAAAATATTGCTGCCAGAGCGGTGTCTCGCCCTGTGCACATTCGCGTTCGAAACCGCAGCATTCCAGTATCGAACGTTCATATATATATTAGTTTTTTTTTTTTTCAATCGTTCATGCTCTCGCATAATTCTGCATTGAGCAAGATTCTATTAGCGGCGCAGGCTTAAGCATTATTCACAAATATTTATCGAGCACCATACACGCATTCTACAGCTCCACTGCTCTAATTCATGCTCTCCGTTTGATGTAATTCATTTGAAAAAATGATTCGTAATACTTAAAATTCGTAATTTCTTCTTAATGTTACGTTCGATCGCGATGCAACGAAAAAATTGTTTGTTTTCAATGAAACTTAAAATTCTCAACTCTTGTTTTGTCGTTTAGTATAAAAAACCCAATTTATTAAAGGAACAATAACATGAACATAGAACGAATAATTAGGTGTGAATAATTGTGTTTGATGGTTGTGTTTTCGGGAGGAGCTGATGCTTGACTCCTATGGACGATCGAGGAGATCGTCGCATTTACTAGTGAGGATCTGACCTCAGGCAATGGATCGGTTGGCCAGACCGAACCCAGCCGTTTATGAGTTTACTTTAAAATTTTACTTTTTATCTTTTTTTACTTTAATCTTTAATTATCGATACGATTGCGTTACAGATTGACTCGAAAACTGAAGTTATCGCGTGATGATTCTTCGAGACGTTCGCGCACTAACTCTTTTTTTTTCTTTCGTTGCCACAATGAGATTTCTCTTTTTTGTTTTTTTTTTTTCTTCAACGCCTTCCCGATGACAACGTTTTTAATGTTCATTTCTTTTTTCTACTATCTTTGTCTTACTTCCTACGGAACAACTCTTTTATTCGATTATCTCGACTATCTTTCGTGGCCTTCGATAAAAATATCTTACGATTACGTACTACAGTTATTACAGATACATATGTGGCGCAATATGCTCATAAAAGTTTGCTCCGATCGAATCCGTACGTATATTTCAACGCGAGTCGTGCGAGTTTTTACGTACGAGAACCGAGTTTCAGACCCGTCCTGGCGCCCTTCTATTTTAGTATCGAATACGGATATCGAGAGAGAAACGTATATGCGCGTTTACGGGCATATTAATGTCTCCGCACCTGTGCGTACAGACTCGCGGTAGAAATTGAGGATAAGATCGCGCGGTTATTAGAACGCTTCGCCGGACATAGCCAAATTGAGTATGTGACTCACGTGTAAATGACATATAATTGGGTCATTATACCATTGTTCGGCGTTGATTCTTCAGGCAAAGAGAAGCCACGTTACGATCAACGAGGACCACATGCCTCCGTATACGCTGGACCAGCCAGTATTTGAGCTTGAAAAATTCGGCTGTGTCACGACGAATTGCGCAACTCTTTCGACTGATACGATCAAAAGAAACGAAACGAAGATCGTTAGCTCGAAGCTTGTAACAAGTGTTTGCGGAGAGCACTTGAAAATCTTGGGATTTTTGTGAAAATGATTGACAAGGATTCAGGAATTATTGTGGCAGTTTCAAACGAAATCAATCAAATGATGAAAATTTACTCGCAGCGATTTCTGCAATGTTTCAACAGTATTTAGCGTAAGTCAGCAAAATACTTTTTTACAGTTGCGGCAGTAATACCGTAAGATGCAGTTGGGAAAATGCACCTGCGTAAGCCTTTTTTGGAACGATTTCTTTCAAGATTTTGAACGTGTTTTGATCATAGGTTTGGATGATCATCTGCGACCAGAGCGTGAGAAAAAAAAACAGTCTACAAGGAGCTAAGCTTAGAAATGTATTTCAGGGGAACACTGTATACGATTTGTAAGCACACACCGCGAATCTCCGGGTTACTTTTCTTACCGCGCCGGTCATGATATACTATGGCACAGCAATAGAATGATTGCTTGACCGCCCGGTGGATAAATTGGATAAAGCCTTCTCCGTAGTAATTTAACTGTCGCCCGAGGGTGCAGCACGGTCTTTGACAATTTTTATTTATTTATTTATCTTTCCTCATCCTTAATTTCTCGTAGAATTTCTTTTTCGAAATATCCTCGCGCGAGGAAACCAAAATTTGAAGCAAAAACGTTGAGGCATCGAGGAATTTTGACGGAAGTTCTTTCATCAGCTGGCTCTTCCATTTACGTACTAATTTTTTGTATTTATTACTGGCTCTTCCAAGCACTAACATATTCTCGTAATAAAATAATGACGTTTGAAACAATGCAAGCGAATAAAAGGTTGTTTATGCTAAATCGATCGATATATATAGAACGGTCGGGATTAGCACAGAATTAATTCATTTTGATTATCAAGCTTCCTATATGATGACAATCGAGCAATATGTTGCGTTATCATACTTCAAGTATCCGTATATCGATTTTAATCACTCGCGATGCATACATTAAGCAGCGTTTATTGATCGAACACGTGCACGAACTTCGCACTATGATGATTTTTTTCAACGGAGCGAGACAACCGTGATTATGTGCTTCGATAACTTTTATTTCTTTTCTAAGTATCCCCCTTGAATATAAAAAATCATAATGACGATATTAACGAGAGTGATTCAAGGAAGTAAATCACGCGTTTTGTACAGGTTTGTCACAATCTGCTTGCGGTCTTCGTACTATTTTCCATCGCATCGATGGAAATTGATTCGTCTGAATCGGCTTTGAGCGAAAAATTGATGAACAAAGTCAACGACCTCAAAACGATGAATCAACGTTTGAAAAACACGTGCAGATGCAACATGTGTTTTCCGGTGTATATCATTATTTCTCTTTCGCAACGAAAGGTGCTGCGGCCAATGTAATTTGTCTCTTTCCGTTGATGAGCGATAAGAGAGCAAAGAAACGAAGACCAGCAACGATCCATTTAGACGCGTAAGATGAGTCGAGTTGAGCGAAAATTAAAAAAACAATTATGCTGTGCACTGGAAAATCAAGAATAAAGAAAATTGTGTCTCCCTATACACGGATACGAGCGCATTGTTCGACGACGAATTATCCGGAATATTTTTTCAGCGTTAGCGTTCTGTATAATTGTATTCACAAGAAAAAAAATCCTATCATGCAACATCAATTGCAGAATCGTTCGAACTGAATACTGCGATGAAATATACAGATCGAATAAAAAATAGTTGTGGAGACGAGCAGCGGATCGAAAGATTGAACATTATTCGATAGAGTGTATTAGTCGAGGACACTATATTTAAGGCTCGTTGCGAAATGGAAAAAGTGAGCAGAGGAAGGGTTGCAGAAGTTCAGAAAAATGAAATAGAACCACGATTGGAAGACGGTAGAATAAGAAAGGTTTTGTAGCATCAAATGTGAAAATCTTCTCACTACAGCAGGAAAGAAGAGGGGGGGGGGGGGGGGGGGTCGGTAGTATTTCGCACCGAACAGCTCACTCCCCCTTTTTTTAAATCGACTTCTTTTAATCTTAGAACGTTGAATGTATAAATTCATATTTTTTCATTCCATTATTTATATTTTATTTAGTGTATAAAGTTGGTTGAATCGTTTGAGCTTTTGGATCAAAGCTTTCGATCAATTTTCATCCATTTCAATATCGATGATTGTTAGCATTCTTAAATTTATACATTCCCCCAAGATCCGGTGTTCTTTGACGAGGAGATTCTCCGAAAAAATTCCGCACCGTTCACCCAAAATTAGACTTTTGACGTTTCTTAGAACTCCTGCTTCCAATCACTCTTTTCATTTTCCGAATTCCTATCGAGGGGGCGCTTTCATTCCGTATTCAAATCCCCTTATATCGCCACGATATAAGGGAACAAAAACATCAAAATCACAATTCAACCAAAACGTTTTCACTCATCATCAAGATTGTAGAGATTTATGGTCCATAAATAAAAAGTTTCCATAAAATTGCCACAAAGTATAAACTTCTCAATAAACACCGAAAATTTTTCATTTTAATTGCTCCAATCGCGTCGTTTAGATCTACTCGATATCGAGGTATGTCTATATCCTTCGAATTTACACAGTTTTGTGTATCACCAACTGTTTATGCTTCTATAACGAGAGAGAAGCAATGGTGAACCGCAGTGGCGAAGAGAGTCCGGAGTGTACCATTGTCTTCGTTATGCAAATCGATGCAGATTCAACTCGAGATAATATAAGGGCACCAACACTCTCGTTGACAACGTTGATACCTATATATATATATATACGTATTACTGGTGTTAAGTGATGCCGGAGTACACGAAACTATAGTCTCTTGTCTCTTCGCTCGCATAGCATATATCGTATTCGGGAGAGCACAATCGTAACATGCTATACTGCTTCGATCCAGTTGCGTATGGAGAGAGTCTGCCATCGTAATGAATCGTAGGTACTCTTATGGCGCAGACACATTTCGAACGCTTGTACAAACTTCCTGTGGTTTGGTCAAGTCGTTAAAGATAACAGTACAAATTTGTTGGACTCCTGATTGTTGTATGTTGCCACAAATCTCAGTTCAATGAGTCTGTTCATCGATTGTGCAGATGTCGTAGGGGTTGAAAAGCATTTCGTTAGATGTAGTCATGATTATTTTTTTCACTGACGTTGATTCTATGCGAGCAGGGGACCACGCTCGTGGACTCCCGATACTGAGGTTCTCGGACAATTGACAGTGGGGAGAATTACTTTTTTTATTTTTCTATTTCAATTCAGCATTTTCGGTGATCTCGTAGTTGCTGGTTCACCTATCGATATTATATGCTATTCGGATCAATATTCGCTGAGGACTCTGCTTCTAAATGGGCGGAAAGTTTTCTTGAAACGATGCTCTCTTCTGATTTAGATTATTTCTATAAATCTTTGGATTAGGTATTGAAATTTTTTCGGATTTAAATTTGTATTGAATGGAAAATTTAAAGATATCTGTGGATCGAAAATGAATGAAAAAAAAAAATGGGGAGAAGGAACCGCGAAAAGTCTGTGTCGATGGTGGCTGTTGGATGAGATAGTCGTGAGCTCAGTCATATCATATCGTAGTCCCACTGACAGATTGGCAGAAGTGTACTCTCTTTGGCCGCGCGAGAAGTGACCTCTTCCCGAGTGATTTAGTTATCCCTCAGTCGTTCGTCACGACCAGGTCGTAGGTCATCCGCGCGCTCGCACAAAACGTCCGTCGAAACACGGGGGGACAAAAAAGAAAAAAAAACGGTGAAGGGAAATAAAAGAATTTTGAAAATTGACGGGGCCAGTGAAAGGAGTCTCGCGTTGTACTCTATGAGTGAGCTGTTGCTGCAGTACTATCCTTTCAAGGCTAGATATTATGATTAGGTGAGTTTTTTTCCCCTTTTTTTTTCATAAACAACTTTTCATCTTTGTGTTCAACCGATGCAGGAATCCTCGGATCTCTGGATGACGAGATCAAAAAATTCATCAACAATTACGAAGTTTTATTCGAATTGAGTGTTTTGTGATTCGCGACCGATCGATCGGTCATTTGTTTTCGTTCAAATTGAGATTGAACTTTCGATCAGTCGATACTAAAACCTATCGAATATCGAATGACGAAGCGTTTTGAGCTATCTTGACAAGACACTTTTACGCAGCAGTAATTCAAGCTCACCAGAATTAGAACGAGAGCTGGAGAAATCGAAGTTCTGACGGATCTAATTGCAGCGAAATCCAAAAGTATCGGACTCTACGATCCTCGTGTTATACAGAAATAATTATACAACGTTTCAGGGGAATAAAAAAGATTGATCGATAATAATTTTTAATCAAATCCGAATTGAATGAAATTAGGGCAAGTTTTTCGGAGACGAATTAATTAAATTGTTTTCGTTCACTTTGATACTCGTTAAGTAATTTCGTGAATGATTCAGGATCGCAAGAAGCGTTCGATCCGCGAGCTCAAAAAGATTTTTCAATCGCGAGTGATATCATTTATATTTTCATAAAATTCTAAGAGCTTCTCCAAAAAATGAATAACGACTGTTCCGACTCGAATAATCGCCGATCCGAATGCTTCTCATCGTATTGCTTCTTTTACCCCCGATGCTCAAAAATTAAATAAATCGAAAGAAACAAATTGTAGAGTCTGATGATCATTGGCGTGTATATGCGTGAAAAATATTTGTTTGAATAACAAATGATAACATAAGGTCGTAGAAACAGGAAGTCGTAACGTTAGGTAGAAGAACCGATGCACGCGCGGCTCCACACACACACACACACAAACACCAGGAAGAGAGTGTTAAATACTTGACGTTTTAAAGTGACACACATACATAGAGAGACACACACACACAGAGGAACACGTATACATGACGAGAGCGGTACGCCAATTACGAATTACAGAAAGAGCGAATTGAATAAACCTCGGTGTGTCGAGAAACCGCATTGAAAATGATTCGTGCGTACTTTACTTGCGATAATCGGGCTAGAGGCCCTCCTGAATCTAACTCGACCGGAGTGTAGTGTTCGTAATACTCAATTATGCTTGATTAACATTTTGTCGAATGACAGGATCTTCTGCTCCGCGCGAGCGCGCTCGCTCGCGCTGCTTTTTCTAATATAATGAATTGATCCGAGTTTTACACGAGTTTATTATAAAGACTCTCGAAAAACATATTTCCACTGCGGGGATTAAGTGCGAATGGAAAGTCAATTAGCATTAAAAATACAAAAATTGATACGGTCGACGACGATATCAGGTTCGAATAACGATACGAGTAGAGTGACGAAAACTGTTGTAAACCGGTTGTTGTTGATATTGCATCACACTATTCTGGCTCTTTTGAAGAAAAAAAATGATTTTCAAGACAAACGAGTATATTGGGAGGACACGTGTGAAAAATTGGTAAAAATATAAGAGTCTTTTCTTCCTTCAGAGTATCACGACGTAGATAAAGTTTTGAGGTGTTTTCTATCGTTGTTTGTAATTAAAAATTTACTCGAGCTATGACTCAATTAGGGATTATGTTCGAAAGAAACAAGCTGGATCGTTTATTCGGAAGTTGAGCAATTTTCAGCTCGTATTCACCTTTAGTCATTTGATTTTCGTTCAGGCAGGTTACGTTTCTTAGATTCTAGACTGTTTGGTTGAAATACCGATGCGATTCGTTTGTAGCGCGTGATTATCGAGTAGTTTTCCTCGGTATATATCGTGCCGAAAAAAATCAACGTGGAAAAAGGATTTCTCGGTGTACACGGCTCAGACAGATGATTTAATCAGTGGCTGTTGATAGTTGAAAACAAAATGACATATTTGTAATGGCTCGTCTGTGCGAACAGAAAAGGAGGAAGGCGACGTGTCGTATCAGCCATCAGTGATTGATATACTCATCGTGTATTCATCATGTCTAGCAGACAGATTTATGAAACGGGTATACTTTTTTTTTCGGTTGTCGCAATCATTTAGCAGCATATTAACGGGATGTATTAATCGCGATGGGGAAATCGGTCGTGATTGTAAATGACAGGGATCAGGAAATCGTGTAGAAAATATGAATTTCAGTTTTTTTTTTCGGTAGCAGCTATCGCTGGCTAATTTTGAAGATATTTTTGAATCATTTTATATTTTTACTTTTATTATCATCGAAATAAATTAGCAAAACTGGTATCGAGAAACTTGATTTGAAAACGTCACATAGTGGGCGAATAAAATAATAACAAAAAAAAAATGTTTTGAAAAAACATAAAAACTCCCGACTAAAAATAGTAGTAAACTTTAAAAAGTCTGAAATAATAAAAAATAGATGTCGGGATTTTCGTCGGGAGATGTCTCTAATCGAATAATTGAATAAGAAGTAAAGACCTCTCCCGACGAAAATCCCGACATCTATTTTTTATTATTTCAGACTTTTTAAAGTTTACTACTATTTTTAGTCGGGAGTTTTTATATTTTTTCAAAACATTTTTTATTTCACACTTTTTAAAGTTCATAATTTTTTAATTAATTATTATAAATATAATTTATAATAAATATAATTGAATAATGAAAAAAATAATAACACAATCAACCAATCAGTCACAGCAACAACCAATCGGTCACAACCAACCGAGTGAAGTATAGCGCAGATGTTGCGAGTGAATATAGTTATGGCGGCATCACCTATTGTTGTGTCAATATGGTTGAACGGTTATTTTTTTGTTTTTCTAATTATTCTTTAAATATACAAGCAATCGTATCAAATTACGACTCCAAACCACGTCCACCGGTAATAGAACCTGTTTCTCCAATTTGGTCACGTAATTTTTGGCCGTTTCAACAAACATTCTGCTTAAAAAATTCGTGAAAATCAGCTGATCACGGTCAAACGCATAACTCCCGGCTTTTGCCCGAGTGGGCAGTCGGGAGTTAAAAATTGAAGTAGCAGAGTACGACTCTTTCATTTAATTTTGGTCACCGTTCATGCGTATAAAGACTATTCGAGATGATAAATGTTATCTGAATAGATAACGAAAGATGATTCTCCAATTCCATTATTAAAATTATTCGGAATAACAAAGTTATTTGGCCTTGCTGATTTACTTGAGATTAATAAATCGTAAGATGATTTTAAATTGCTTGTTTTCTTTCGAATAATCCTGTCCTCTCTCTCTCTCTCTCTCTCTCTTCATCTGACTTTATATCTGCTCTGCTACGACGAACTCAATCGCGCTTACCAATTTATCATAATCGTCGTCAATTAAATATCGTATTCACCATCTCTTCTTACAATTCGTTCCGAAATGTTCGCAGGCGCTGTTAACTATCTCGTTGGTGAAAAATGATGAGCAAGTGTGTCGAAGATACCGAGAGAATTTATAGTTACGGTAGATCATGAATTATTTAAGAGGATATTTCGTCAATATTTTTCTTTCACTTCAGTTCGAAATTTCACATCCGGTTTTATGCGTCCTCCGATCAAGGATAATATAGAAATAACACGCGAAAATCCCAGACGATTCTCGTTTGTTTAATTTATCTTTCGGTTTTCTCACTTCCCTGGCGAATAAATAACTTGAAAAAAAAAAAGAAGAATTTACAAAGAAAGAAAAATGATGGAATTCAAACGTTGTTATTACACTTTTCATTTACTTTCGATTATGAAGCAAAACTTGCATCTGAATCCGCTAAAAATTCTGCAGTTTTTAGCTGTCATAACCACTACGCTGAATACTGACTGATCCTGTGTCTTGATGCTGATCTCTGGTACTCGGGTCTATTCACTAAACTGTGCTACTGTACACAGGTTTGTGTTCGGCTCACCGGTCGATCGCCCCTAGCTCAGATCTACGACGTTACTTCGTGACTCACTTATCTCGCTGATATTTAACTGTATCTGTGTATCTACGGACAGAGTGCTTGCGTCATTTTTGCTAAAGTTTTACTACAAGTTCATACGAATCCACGTAAGCATGGAATGTGTTTGTAAACAAATAAGTTCTGTCAATGAATATTTTATCATTTGTGCTGAATATTTTCACATGCTATTCGAGTACTTTTAAAATTTCTTAATGCTTTCAAGTCCAGAATTTTGCCAAAAAATTTCGTAGCATAATTCTGCCTTAGCAAAAACGCTGCAAAGTATGTGAACTTCTAAGAAATTAGTGATTCGAGCCGACAATTCGATTAATAAATATTACGTTTTACCCAAAAGTCATAAAATTAAATGAAAATCGTTCCATATGCATCAAATTTTACTCGACAACACGATTACGAATTCTTCGAGATACTTGTGATCCACAAAGCCTGATGGAGACTCATCAATTAAAGTGTTTTCTTAAAAAAAAATATATATTTATATTTTTCTTTTCCGGCGCTCGTCTCCGGAGCAAACACGTTTCGCGGGAATCAATCTGTGACTCAAGATATCTGAAACTCTGTATGTATAAATATGTACACGTGTCTGCATCGTTGACATGTGTAATGAGGCAATAAAACGATCCGCATTAACCGACATGACGCAAATTAAATATTGCTTATTCAGATATTTTCTTAAATAATTACAGTTAACTGAGCGAGAAGAATCATTAGAAAGATTCAAAAATGAATATATTTTTGACTGAAATGCGACGAAGCTTAGATGAAAACGAACGAAATTCGTTGTTTTAGATTTATATATTTGAACGAATCGGAAATGCAGCCGCGTGGTAAACCTGTAGTTTGTAGACAACGAATCGAGTGGACATTTTTTTCGTCTACGAAGTATTCTTTTTTTTGTTGATTCTGTTCGAAGATCACACTCCGTTATCTCGTCGTGTTATCAACGACGTTATTTCGTTCTCACTCCCGCGAGTATACACGATTTTTGCTCTACGATAAACGCTTGTGTTTTCCGTTTAATCAAGGAAATTGCGAAAACATCAAGGCCTCAAAAGTTCATGAATGTTTGTACGTCCTCGTACCAAAATGTCTGCTATTAGAAATGATTAGAAAATGTGCTCTTTGTTTAATATTTTTTAGTTGATAAATCCTTGATTACAAAATAAATTTTTTTTCAAAGGTCGCAAACTACCCAAAACTTCTCTTCAGCATCTAGGGTTTCTCGGACGCGATAACGAGATTCAATTGTACACCGTTCTCTTCCTTTTTCGACAGAGAAAAGATTGGCGTACGATAAAGTCGCATTTGGTGGATAATTATTGATGAAAATTTTATAAAAAGAAAAAAGTTGCAAAAACATAGGAATAAAGTATAAAACCGTGGAAAATTTCTTTAAAGAAATTGAAGTACAAATGGATTTTAGCTAAAGTCGATTGATGTTCGATCGAGGCTACAATAGTATCCGTTTGAATCGATTAATTTCAACGTTTCTAAGACACGAGTTTAGCCAACTGTTAAAACCGGCCTACTACTAGATAAATCTTGGCAGCAATTTCATTGAAAAAACTTCCACCGTCATGAATTATAACGAAAGTATTTCGATACGAGATGCGATGCGCAATATAACGAGAGTGACCGTCGTTCTCCTTTAAGAATTAATTGGAGGGACAATTAGGACGGGCAAAACGCGTCTATTTAATTCAGGCCATCGTCTCACTTCGCAAGACATGTTCAAGGCATCCGCGTCAATTTCTCGAATAAATTCTCAGACACATGTGTACATATTTCTCATCACTTTCCAGCGTTTCGTTGACCACCATGTAATTCAAGGGAATCCTCTCGTTTTTTAATCTACCAATCTAAACGAGAAAGACCCTTCAGTCCGTTCACTATGAAAATCGAGTGGGACTCTCCCGAGTTATTGAAACGTGCATGCTCGTACTATTGCACAGGCGATTCAACGATTTTGTGACTGGAAAATAAACTCATTTTATGTTTCTCGTTTTATGTTTTTCATGATAATACTATGTTTCGTTGAAATCTACCTAAAGGAGCCCTCGTGCATGTTTTATTCTGAAACGCCTCGTTTCTCTTTCACTCTTCGATCAAACAGTAGCGATTATAAAATATTGATCATTTGTGCCAATCGCGTTATCGCAAATGTCAAAAAAGCCATTTTTTTTACAAATTTTTTTTCGTGAATTTTTTTAAGAGCTTTCGCAGCCAATGTTTTGTCTTTGAAATAAAAAGAGGCTCGAATTTTTCTTGTTTCAACTGTATACGAAAATTGAGAGAGAGAGAGAGAGAGAATTGGTGAAAACACTTGAGTACGCTTTCTTGCTACTCTTCAAAATGGGATCCGTCGATCGGCAAATATATACTTTTACGCATACACGCGCGCAAGCACGCATCTATGAAGAGGGAACGAAGCTTATCTGTTTGTTTGAAGGGTACACACATGTGTTCTTCCACGGAATATATGTTTTGTTATATCTATGTTCGTTACGTAAATGCGAAGTTGAGGTATGATGCTAGACATGAGCGAATCGGCTGACGACACATATACGAAACCCTCGGGGCGATATATTAACCGAAAATAATGAGAACTCGACGAGTTTTCATAATTTATAACGATTATTTCTGTACGTCAAACTCCAAAGTATAGATTCGAACGAGTGAAAGATATTCGTTTGAAACGAGAATATTTGTCCTTCTTTCGATTACTTTGTTTTCATCGTTGTAATTTACTTAATTTCAATTCTTTACGGAGCAAAAGCAATGATTCATTTTTTGATTGATCATCGAGTGAAATCTTGATACAACTCGAGTGTCAATAAATTATTCAGTCAATTGTACGATTGTACAATAAAAGAAGAAATTCTCTTGACACTTTGAACAAGAAAAGAAAGGAAAAGAGTACGTTAGTTTCTAAGACGATGACTCGTACGGTAGTTAAAAAAACATCAGTAATTTCATGTGACTGTTAGAATGAACTTGGTCTTATTGCGACTGTCTAGAATTTTATCAGCTGAAAAAATAGTTCGTCTCTCTCGTGTATTTGATGGACCTGGTGACACGTAACGTTGCAGACTTCTGAAAAATATTTGTTTGTCAAATATGGTGGCGAACTTTTGCGTGTCTCATAGAAATTGCTTGTTTTTCTTCATATTCAACCTAAAAAAATTTTTCAATTGACATTTAGGCTAATTGAACTATAGTAGATAGAGAAAGAAATTGTCTTGACAATCTCTCGCGAATCTTTGAAGACTGTCAGTAAGACCACAGTTTTTTTAAATCGTAAAGCTTTTTCCATTTATCCAAACTATTGACTCGTACCTGGTTATTATTTACCAGAGAAAACCCTAAAAAATTATTTTTCTCAAAACTTTTCAACTCCTTTTCACAATCACTTCGGAATTGATTCAATATATTTTAGAAAAATTCAAAAATTTCAAAGTTTTTTGGCCCAATTTGGAGTTCAGGGAAAATTTCGTTAGACAAGGTGAACCACGCGACTGCATCGCATCCACTTAGTCCCTGCGTCATTGGGTTCGTGGTGATAAACGTCACGATCAGTGTGAGTAACGGTTGCGAGGAATTACGCAACGAATTGTGACTCGCTCAGAAACATCAACATCCCCGAGAGTCCCTGAGATATTCAGGATTTCGTATTTCAAAACGAATGTGTGCACGATACGAAGGAACTGTGCAAAAAAATCATCGATCGTTGCACTGACTTTTTGAAAATCAACACATTTTTGTATCTCACCTGGGTGACACTTGTAGTTATTTTTTCATTAGAAATCTTAAATCGGTTAAACAACAGTAGGGACAGAGTACGAGCAAAAATGTGAAGAAAAAAAAGCGACGTTTTCGTGACAGTGAGATATTAACGATACAGAAAAACGTTGTCTTAATTTACTAACGACGAATAGAGGATCCGACGATGTGATTTATTGTTATAAGTCTCGCTACCGAGTATCGCACCATTTAACTTTTTTTTTTGTCTTCTTTCGTTACGATTAAATTACGAAATACACACGATGAGTAGAATCTACAAAGAATCGAAGAATGTGGCAAGTTTTTTGAAATTTTTCAGACATTAACCTTGTACCAAAAAGCGCTTCATGCGGTATTCAAATATAAATATTATTTTACATTGCAACGCTCTCGAGAGCAATGAAATAAATAGCGGAAGCTACGAGAGTTATTTTAAAGAAACTGGCGGAAAGATGAAAAAGAAACGGTCGCGATCTCGTGAAACTGACGTACGTTTTTATTCCGATCGACCTTATTTATAACTGTGCAAAGTCTCGTGATGGAACAAAATCATCGAAAACCTGAAGTTTTTCTTTGCGCGGAATCGAGATAAATTATCTTGGACGATGAGAGGGTTTCGTCGTTGTTTCAGAACATCGAAAGAACGTAATCGATCAAATTTGTTAGATTTTATTTTTACCGACTTGATTCATCCGCTCAATACATTTTTCGAAGGTCGTTGCTGATAAAAAAAAAGTGTTCTCATGCCTTTTGAGTTATTGAAAAATTCTCGTTCTTATTACGAAGAATTATTTCAACAAATTCTTCTGCAAAATTACTCCAGACTGTTAACTTTTTGTCTCGTTTAATTTGGGTCGCAACAACATGTTACTGTTTTTGACTCACGAAATTGAAAGTTACACGATACTTTAATGCGCTTAATTCGGCTGTTTTTGTGAACGAAGCATAATTCTCAAAGATTCTGCATTAATTCGTCGACATTCTTGACACCGATTAATCGTCGAACAAATATCGAAAAATTGGGTTGATGATTTACTTACGAGCGTGTGCCAAGAGATGTTAAGACACAAATAGAATGAGAAACGTGTAAGGATTCTCTCATTATAGCTCAGTGATGCGTGATAAAACAAAAAAAGAAGAAAAAATTAATACTCATATTCAAATCATGAAAAAAAAAAGAAAGAAAATACAACCGCAGATTTTTTATTATCCAAGACGAAGTACTCTTATTTCATTTGACCAAAATTGTAGCTGCAGACAGAGTTTAGAACTTCGTGTAAATAATGTTTTTTTATTGTTCAAATATATCTTGGACACTTTACCACCCGTAGCGTACGATTTAAAACGTCATAAAGTATAAAGAGATTCTTCAATTATTAAACAAAACAAAAAACAGTCTTCCAAGCAATTGAATTATCCAATATTTGCAATAAAAAAAAATTGTGATTTATTCAATTTATCAATCAAATGTGAATGTTTGATTTTTTGAAATTTTAAGAAATCAAATTTATTAGATACGAGATAAATTTTTCAAGTCTAATTATACATATATTACTGAATTAGAGTTTTTAAAAATTTGCTGAATTGAAGAAGATTCTTTAAAAACGAGAAAAAAAAAATAGTTCGACATCAGTGTGTTCAGATCGATGAGAAAAAATGCGTTTGAATAAGTGTTCTCGCGTTAACGATGAGGATCTGACTTTTTACGTTTGGAACAGCGTCACAACTTTATCGTTCGCGTATAGGGAAAAAACCGAAATTCTTTCTGAACCACAATTCTGCTATTTGACGATTGTTCATCTGTTTGTACTGTACATACGACGAGATGGAGCGTTTTCTGAATATCGTTACAAATATCGTGTCGTTTGGAAAGAAGTTTCGGTGGGTGGAAGGGGAAAGGAGTTACGATTCCCCTCTGCTCGACTCGTCTCCCCGTATATAAAGCTTTCAGCTTTGTAACCGCTCTTCGGTTGTTCCCGCTCCGGGCAACTTTTCACCAAGACTTGGCACACCGTACAGCGTAAGTTTTTTTTTTTTTTTTTTTTCTTAATTTCCATTATTTTCATATTGAAATATCAAACGTAGCTTAATCGCCGTAGCCGTACCTCGAGAGGATTTCATAAATATTACTAAAACGCGAGACAAAAAATTTGAATTTTCTTGATTGATGATTTTGATATACAAAAAGTGAGGCCTGGAAAAAATGTTCAATTTCGATTGGTAAAAGATTTTGTCATTGTCCCTCAATACTTACAGCGTTTCTGCCCAACCAAAGTCCTCGAAAAATGTTTGGAAAGAAATCAAATTTTTTTTTCCGTCGAGTTTCTACGAAAAAATATCCATATACATGTATATTTTCTCATCCTATTGGCATGATAAATCATTCGCTTTCATTTACGTATTTTTACGCTCTTCGGTCGTCGTTTTTATTTTTGTTTTTATTTTATTTTTTTTATATATTCATCGGTGATAATGGCGAGAATACGAGTGCTAAGAAAGTTTAACACTGTTTCGACAGCGCGATCCCGATGTCCTCGTCATGCAACACGGAGTGACTGTGCTCTTGTTTTATTTAACGCGTTCGTGAAATTGGGCCGTGAATATATATGCAGAAAAAAGATTTTCGGGGTGAACGAAAAAGTCGTCAACAAACCGACCGAGAGGTCACTAATTTATAATGCAAAATTATTTCAATTTTAACATGACATGTCGAGCAGAAGAGACGGTTAAATGAATGTAGGAAAAAAGTGCTTCGCAACGATGGGGAATGGGTGCTCGGTGCTTTTCGACAAAAGTGATGAAAAAAAACGCAGCGAGTGAAATTTATCACGATAGAGAAATTCTATAAAGCATAAATTCGGTAGATAAGAATTGAAAGTGCCTCGAGAAAATAAAGACTTTTACTAGAGAACCCTGCTGATTTATTCGAGAAAAAGTACGATCGTATGACATTAAATGTTGAACGAGAGAAGGATTTAAAACAGTAGTGACAAAACTTGCGAGTGCAAAAGGAATCACAAGCTCGAAAGATGCGGTTTTTTTTTTCAAAATTAAATCACTCGCTCCATTTTTGCTGCTTTTTGAATAACGAAGCGTGCGAATCGTGTGCCACGACTTCTCGAGATGCGTATAGTTGACACGAAGTTAATTGTGTCGGACCACATAATCTCATAACTAATAATAACCGGCGGAAAATTTGAGTTTGTAACAAATTAGTGTGAAATATGAAGAATAAAAAAATGTCGAGAAACATGTTTATAGTCTTGTTCTCATTGGTTGTTTCATGCACGTTCGTTGATTGTAGATCATACGTTGGTAAACACAAATATGAAGCTTCAAATTTGTGTTTACCAACAAAGCTTCTGAGGTTACCAAATTTTCGAAGAACAACGATCGTTCAATTTTTATTAATAAATAAACGATTGATTAATTAACTAAATTTTTTCGAAAACGTTTATCTCATTTTGGTAACGAACAACCTGGAAATACTTTTTGCGAGCAACGATATTTCGAGAATATTTAAAACACCGAATATTCGTAAGCCATGATTCAGAGAATAAGCTCCAATAGACACGTTTTTTTCCCCTTACTTTTGGGAGTCGAGTTGGCCTGACATAGTAAACTGATAAATTCGATTTACGTCACGAAAAACCAGCTGTGGATGTATGCATACTCCCATTCGTCAATTCTCGTGTGTTTTGCCGCCTATCACTGTATACACGCGTGATTTGAATAATGATAAACGCCGATAAATTTAGATTAAAGTGGCAAGATCGTGGGTTCTGTAAAAAAAAAAAAAAAATTGCACGCATTTTACATAAGAGAATGGCGAAAAACATGTTTTTCCTTTGTCGCTCTCAAATACATGATCAAAACAATAATCATTGATGTTTATTCTTCGAAGACAAATTCAGAGTACGTAGAAAGAAGATATTTATGATATTATTATGATTCAAAGATAAATTCAGTCGGTAAAAATCTTACAGAAATTGTTTTCTTTTTTTTGAGACTGTTGAGTTCTTGACAGGAATAAATCTACACGTTGTTCTTCTTTCATCGGAGAGTGAGATGTTTTTTCGAATTATCGAGCGTCAGCCACTCAACAACAAAAATAATAACGATTGACAATGCACACGAGTATTTTTTTTCTCCCCCGAAACATACGATGGAGCTTCGTACAGTTCGATCGTTGGCCTGGTCATAAAATTTCGATAAAATTCATATAAAAACGATGATGACGTCGTAAAATCATTGAAAAAAAAAGAACAACTCAATCGTAACCAGCTGTAGGACAGAGACACAGAGATGACAGGAAAAAAACAGACGATATTTTGGTCTTAGACACGAGTGAGACGATAGATAGATGAAATGGTGAGAAAAAAAAATGCGCGATCGTTTTATTCTTAGCCTCGAGACGAATCCGGTTGGAACCGCTCTTAAATATCTTGATCCCATACGCCAACGGGGTTGAATGAGCTCCGACAACAATTCGTTTGATCATCGATCACGTGCCAAGGGGTTTTTTCTTCGCCTTCTTCTAATTTCATATTAGTTGCGCGTATTCACATGTTTTCACTTTCGCGTGTCATTGTTTCGAAAACGAAAACACCAATGAGTCGCACTCCGTTTAATTTCTTTCAATTGGACTATTCTTGACGAGTTGTACATTTTTTTTCTTGACTCCCTCAAAATTATTCATAACTCAATGACCAAATTACGAAAGTACTATATTTGGTTTTTTGTAGAAATGTTAAATCAATGTTCGAATGATTTTCATATTAAAGAGAAAAATCATCGCTGAAAGTACTAACGAATTCCCATCGTCGTAGTGTATCCGTCAGAATTATCATGGGGAAAAATGTTGATTTTAATCTCTGTTCCAATATCTAAACCCGATTCACTTGATTTCGATTAATAATCAACATTGTTTATAAATCGTGACACGAATCAATAAAGAAAGTGACTGGAGGATAAACGGAATGTGTAGCCATCTGTTGCAGTATCGCGTCTGTAGTCTCGATTAAATGAAACGCTGCAGACGACCTTTGGCTTCGAAAACCATTCACCAGGCAGATGTTTTTCTTCTTGAATTAAGATGAAAAAGTGGAAGATTTTTGAGTACCTCGTTTGTGATAATATCGGGTTCGCGATTGATCTTTTATTCATGGAGTTTATTGAAGTGGGGCAGGATCCGTATATTCGGAAAAAGAATGTTCAATGAACGTTTTGTTTTCATTATACCACGCCATTTTTTTAACAAAGATTTAAAAAGTATTTTTTTTTTGTAATCCAGTCAACTAATCCAAGCGTTATTTAGATCGAGCATTCTGATTCGTTCTCATTTGGCTCGATATTCGATATCAGTTGAAGCGAAAAGCATGAAAAAAAAAACAGTTCATTCGAACGAGCCAAATGTTTCGTTGATCGAATCATATAATTCTGGAGATGAAAAACAATTTTTTTTTGCCGATGCTATACCTCTATCACGATTTTTTAGTTTGTTGGCTTTTGAAAAGAGGTGTTTTCGGATCTTGGCTCCACCCACGATCCCACAGATTCAAGAGTCCATTCGTTTTCTCGTACGTCATACAACTTCATTCGAGTATTATTACCTTCACACTGGTTCGTAATTTTTTGGCTGTTTTTTCCTACCGTTTTTATATACGCTCATTCGAAAAAAAATCATCTCCAAGGCCGATATTATTTATTTTTATCGAGATGTGACGGTGTTGCTGGCAATCCTCTGAGCTGACTGAATGGACCATTCGACTTGGACGCCTGAATTTCGATTTTTAAAAAAAATATCTCATTTTATTTGATTCAGGGGTCAAGCGATTTACGCGCGAATGAATCAGTCATGGGAAATGTTGAAAAATGATCGACTCTTATCGATACTAGAACAACGTTGTTCTTAGTCTTGAGAAATTTCGCTTGATTTCCTCTCACATTTCGAGGTACTGACATAAAGTTCTCCTCGATTTCGTGATGGACTTAATTTCATTTTTCGTATGTCACGAGTTTAAAATACTCGACCGTATGTCCAGAACCACGAACTTCGATGGCCGCCATTTGCCATTATAAAGTGATGCGTTTAGTTTGCTATCTTCAAAGATTTAATCTTCATCGATGAAAAACAAAGACTGAGACTAGACATCGAGTCTACATATAACGAGGAAAAAAAATCCAGCCCGACAATCCGAAGCTCCAATATTTTGGCTGTTAAGAAAAAAGCGTGTATTTTCGTCCGAGAATCGTTTATTTCAGTGACATCGGTTGGTACGTCCGATAATGAGGATTTTTTGGCGCAAGAATAGTTGTTTACCCGAAAACCCGATGAGTCAGTGCGATCGATTATGCATATAACTGCTTTATTCTCATCGTGTCCTGACGTCATGTCGTATCTCCGAGTGCATTTTACGCTCCTATACATTTTTAAATATCCTGAGTATTCAATATTTCTTTCCGAATTGTCAAGAATTATGTTTATCTTCATTTCAAAATAACTTTTCAACATAAAAATATGAAGAATTTTTGATATTTGTATTCCAACGTTTTTTTTTCAGAATTGGAACTAGATCATGAGATAATGAACGAGATATCTCCTTGTCAGATAATACGATTGTATAGTAAAATGAGAGATAGTTGCCGAAAAAAAAATTTTTAATGAATCACTCCGACGCAAACGATAAGAATGACGTTTGCGCGTCTCTTATATACGCGTATATGTTTCTGACGTTCGTATACGAACAATTCATTGACGATTCGAATCGACAATTAGGGCTGACCCGCCCGGTTTCAAATTACCGAGCCTCGTCTGTGTACCGGTATGGTACTATGTATACGTGTGTACACACAGCCATACAGCAAAGGCGAAATACACGCGAACAAGCCCTACGTACGATACAAATATTCTCGCATCCACTCTAGTAGCGCAGATCTCAAAGCTCTTCTGGTTGACCGGAAGTTTCGATTAGCCGACCCGGCTACGGTGTCCGTAACGAAACTCTTCCATTGATAGCATTTATCTCGTAAGACGTTCGTATACATATACATATATAATGTAGTGCCATTGATGGTTGTATACGGTGCGAGTATCAAAGACGATCGATGCTCCCACGGGTATAATCAAATAAACGTATGCCTGTATATAGCTGTATTTGGAATTGATACGTTTTTATTTTTATTTTTATTCAGTTGTCACGAAAAGGCGTGGTCGAAATGAATTTTCAAAACGTATATAGAAAGATAACCGAATTAGCCATCCGCTCGGAAGTCACGTTCGGACTATTTTTTTCTGCAGATATATGTATGTATATATATATCGTTCGACAATCCACGTGGCGAACAATCGTTCGGTATTGTTTTTTATTATCAAATCGATTGTACGTTCTTTACTTTGGGTGTGGATCGTTTTTTTTTTCATAACAAATGATTAAATGGTCTGCGAATCTGTGACTCGTTTCGATACTGTGATATAAATTTCGAAATTAATTTGATAGTTGAAAGAAAAAATTAATCAAAAAAAAGTTAACGAAAATTTAACAATTTTTAATCGATTGTTGAATTTGTCGTTTGCGATCATTTTCAATGAAAGTTTGGCACAGTCTCGTTGCAAATATTCGTCGGATTAGGATTGACACGTATACACGAAACGTAAGTTAAAATTTCATGTAATTACGACTTTGAGTAATCAAAGCTTCGTTATTACAAGCTACATATTTATTGCATGAATAAAACATTATTTTATCCGGTGTTGATTTTTAAGTATACACGATTGTGTAGATTAACTACATGCAAACTATAACGCTGTAATTATTATTGCCTTCATCATTATGTGAATTCCAAATTGAAGAGAATTTATGTGTGTTGTTGTTGTTTTTTTTTTTTTTTTTACCAACGAACCAGAATATTTTTACAATTACAGCTGTGATGAAGTTTCAGTCAATTCTGAATCGATTTCATTTCCAAAAATGTCTGGATTTCAATTCATTTTCGTTTGTGTCCTTTCTATGCGTCAATACGTATTAAAAAAAAAAAAAAAAATCACTTGGGAAACAGAAAAATATACGAAAAAACATGAAACATTGTTTCCAATCAATTTGACGTTTTAAAATATAATTTTTTACATTTTTACACGTAAAGAGTAAATAGCATTTCGGATTGAATGATGAAAACGCGATTGAACCTTGTCGAGTGTTGAAGTGAAAACTCGCCACGTCTCTAGAGACGACAATTTTTTTTGGTTTTTCTTTCTAACGTGACCATTGATCGCGACCACGAAAAGAGAATTTGATTGAATTTTAAAAAATTTCGTATACGCAATGAGGATCATATGAGACGTTTAAAAGTTTAATCATAACTTAAAGTTACGAATTTTCGTTGTATTCGAAGGAATCAGAGATCACAGCGACGACTAACGATCAGCCAAGAGCAAAGTGTTGGCTCATTTCCGCATACTTCTGAAAGCTGTTACGAGGGACTGATTCATTGAAATTTAGTGACTGATACCTCGACAGGGATCGTTTCATTGATAAACGAAAAGAAAATTGATCGCTTCGGAATCCAGTTGTTTAATTAGAAACTTTTCATGAAACTTTACACCGGTGTCGGAGACACCCCGTAGAAAGGTATTGCGACTGGGAGCTCGGTGAACCGAGTATGGCCGAATACGACATATGAACGTACAAGAGTGCATGCTGTGGACACAACACGCTCTGTAGTCCAGTTGGAGGTGGCAGGTATAGCTTTTAGTTACTTCAAACGATCTACGACACTCACTTCATCTCAACTCACCGTATCTCACGGGTCAAATTCTCTAAATGACGTTCGGTTAAGTAACACTTCGCGCTTCTTTTCCCACGATCACGACACTTCTATGTGTTCACGAGTGAACAGCAAGTTGATTACTATCGTTCACAATATGTGTGATTATCGAAAAATATCTGAATAAAAAAAATAAAAATAAATACATTTTTATTGGGCGACGGTTCTCGTGAAACTCGCTCTCCTCTAATCGTAATCGCGTGGCTTAGAAATTTCGAAAGTAAACACTGTTCCAAGCGATTTGTACGAAGGGATACTCGAGCGTATATAAATGTATCGATGAATGAACGTGTGTGAGAATAATATTCAAAGATCAAGCTCGAAATAAAATTTATGGTTGTTGACGTAACGATTCTCGTGACATATTGGAGTGTAAAAGTAATACAAACTGAAACAAAGTGCAACTGAAACGGAGGAATCGTTGCGTTGGGTTATTCGACGAACGTTACCGTCGACGAAGGATCGAATGAAGTTTCACGACAGCTCGAACTTTCTTATTTTCAATTTATAATTATCAGCGAGTGAAGGTTTTTAGTATAAAGTGACAGCACGGTTCGGTTTGCTCGCGTCAAGTGATCAATTTCATCGTGTGATAATATTTATGAAATTTTTTTAAATTTTTCAACGATCTATCATATTTTCCGGTGATTTAACGACGGAAAGAGACTTCAGTAAATTCGATTGTGAGAATAAATCATCGAGCGTTTAAAATTTTGTTTCGAACGGTCTCTATATCGTTCTATTACGTTTTCATACCGGGCGAAAATACGCTAATTGAACTCTCGTGTTGATAAATCGTCACGATCTCTCATCTCTTTCTCTCTCACACGCGCACACATGACTTTGTCCCCCGGTAATTCACATGTTCGAGATTTCTATGACGGTGAAACTCGTCCAGCGGGCCATCACTCGAACGTATAACTACGTTGAATTACGAAAATATTCGTAATCACGGAGAAGTGTCAAGATCCGGATTATAATCTTCGATCCAATACGGATCACAGCGACGATCAATTACTTTTCTTCGAATCCTCGTAAGTCAATAAATTTTCTTTGTTAAACATCGAAGAAAAGAAAAATTGAAATGATCGAAGCTCCGCCTAAATCGTATTTTATTTCGAAATAAATTCATTCAGACTTTGTACGAAAGTCAAATACGACATCGAAGAAATGTCACTTTTGATGAAAAATATCGAAAAATTTATTGTCATGTAGAGTAAAATATCAGCCATCGGCCATGCACCAGTAATCGGCGTCTGCCGATATTCTGTACGAGTATTTCACACTCTCCTCACTGATACAAGGCCGAGTACTGGTACCTGGCCGACGACTGGGTCTTTAACCCTAATTCAAATCACATTCAAACGTTTTTTTTCCTTCATTTTGCTAGGATAGAAACGATCTTTTCTTACGAGCGTATTTTTTTTCTCCAACAATGTCTAAAAATAAGTAAAAATATTTAAATATTAAACGAGTCGAACTCGCTGCTATCGTTGTATCGTTTTCTCGTCTATTCGATCCTGGGATTCTACTCTTCAAAGATTACCGGCTTACCTAACCATCCAGACAATTAATCGTTCTCGTTCTCAAAGAGCAGATCTTGCGATTCTATCTCGCTCTCATCTCTCTTACAATAGAGATAATACACGTGTGTGTGTGTCGAAGTGCCTACAATATATAAGAACACATGTATCCAAGTGTTAGAATCCCCACTACCAGTCGCTAATTAATGACCTTTGAGGTAATAATCTAATAAGTTGCAAACAGGTCAAGGCTCAACGTATATATTACGGCCTCTCTGACGACGCGTCCTTCGTTCCTTGTTTCTCCCGCTGACGGAATTGTTCAAACTCACACACACACACGTGCTTGTCATTAAACTTCACTAATTTATGGTAATTTCATTCGATATCATTTCACTTATCTCAAAAGCTAAACGGGAATAGCGTTCCAGTGATCGATTAATCTTCGTAATTGATGCTCCAAAATCTTGAGGTTTTATCGGTTCAGCTAAATCTGAAAAGCCATTTTCTTGGAGCAACTTTCCGATCGCGAAGTTAGTGGGGAAAAATCACGTTTTTGGATCAAATTTATTATTTTTGTTCAATCGTAATTAATCGAATTAAATTTGATCCTGTTTCCGGTGATTTTAAGATGGGAATTTTTTTTAAATACGAATAATTCTGATCTGATTTTCATCGCTTTTGTAAAAGTTCGAAAAATCGTAAAATTACTTCTGTTTTTTTCTTGAAAATGATTTTTTAAGGAGGGATAAAGGATTGGCTACAATCGATCGGACGATGATTAAGATTTTTAAGATCTTTCGTTGCAGCCAGATCGTTAAGACAGACCGTAATGAAAGGTGATACAGCCTCCACGTGTTCGAGGTCCAAGACCCAATGGGTTTTCTCTCTGTTTTTTTTTCTCGTTTTATTCATTCTCAAGACTTTATTTAAAATGCAAATGGAGCTTATTTGATTCTCATCGTTTTATGAAGAAGTTGAAAACGTCGTATCATTGCGCGCGTCTTTTTTCTTGGTAATTATTGCAGAGAGCAATAAACAATTGACTCTCCTCGATCGATCGTTAAGATTTTTAAAATACGTTCGTTAAGCCTGTAACGATGCGAGATGTGACCTCCGGGTGTTCGAGGTTCGAGACTCAATAGCTTTTTCCTTTTTTTCCTCGTTTCTTTTAAATCCAATTATGGATGTATCGAGAGCAGATTATGATCGTGAGCGCGTATAAAAAATACGAAATATTCCATTTCCGGTTGTCTTTTTGACGCGCGCGACCTTCCTCGCAGTTTCCCGTTCGTCATTGATCCCCGAATATGGAATATTAAAATTTCCTTGTTTCTTCCTGTTTTTTCTGTCTTTTTAATTTAAAAAAATTCGCTCAAATCAGGTGTCGACACTGCGACGAAAATTTCCGATGTTCAATTAGCGTTCATCGTTATCGATACGTAAAAAAAATAGGCACCACACCGCACGGAACGAGCGTTACATTCGCTCTGGCTCTCTTCGAATTTTAATTATCGTGAGAGATGAAAAGAAAAACGTTCATGGCTCAATGGTATATTTGAAGCGCGTTATTCGCTCGAGAATATCAAGCCGCGATCTTTCTCGCCTTGTAAATCGTGTGTTTTTTTTTTTTTTTTTTTTAATATTTTTTTCATTGTATTTCTCGACGTTAATGGTACATCCGTTTTTATCGGCAGTGATTACGAGACGACCTCGCAAAAACTTACGGCCAGGGCCAAGGCCACGTTCATATTATTTGTCGACAGGTTTTTTTTTTTTTTTTTTTTCGTTATAAGTACTCTTCACAGTATTTCTCAGTCGATTCGTGGACTGTGAAATTATACTAACCGATATGAATGCCCTCCAGTCATCATTTTCAACGGGTCGAATTAATTTGTTCGTGTTCCTGAAAACCTTGATTTTTTTAATTCAAAATTTCCTTCTTATTTTTGTAATTTTTTTTTTCCCCCCGAGAAATCATATTTACGAAGCTGGTCGTTCGATGAGTCGAAATCTCAAGTTTTTTTTTTTCCATATATTTTCACAAAAGTACACCGGAAGCTTTCGAATTTCATCGTTTTTTGAGAGAAAAAAGTAATCAGTAGCAAGCGGACTATCCAGGATCTCGTGAAAGAAAAACAAACTGCATTGGTAAAAAAAAAAAAAAAAACATGAGAGACGTGAAATTGAGCAAAAAATTACAAATATATCGTCACGGTTTGTGGAATCCTGTGAGTAAATAAAAATCGTTGCTCATGAATTAGAATTATTGTCATGTAAATTTGATTCGCGTGATATTAGCATAACGCAACATCGAGTGTATGCGACGAATGAATCTCGGAAGCGTATAGAATCGTCAGGAAACTCAAAAATTGCCAACTTTATTTATCATTTACGATTTCATATAAACCGGAAGTGTTGCGGCTGCACGCGAATTGCAAAATGAGTTGCGTTCTCCGGTGAACGTAGATGCCGGAGTGAGGCATCTGACTGAGGACTGAGGCACAAGCAAATGAAACTTTGAATATATCGGGATTCACGGAATCGCGATTAGAGGCTCTTCGTCCTTTATTTTTCCGCGTACTTCCGTCTCTATTTTCGATTCGATAACGAACATTTCAAACGACTAAAAACCTATGCGAGTATGGCATTTAGTGGGTGGCAGGCGCGGTGTCCATTGTCATACACCATCAATTTGCTTTTCTCGTATACATTGAGAATTGACAACTGGAATCAATTAACCTGAATCGGGTTCAAGAGGTCATCGAGCCTTATGAGTAAAGCGTGTGAAAAATTAACTTTGTAGTGAAACTTTGATGAACGATATGGAGGAAACTCATTATTTTAGAAATCAATTTTGAACTTCCATTCGAGAGAGGTCATCGATCTTCGTGAATATCGCTCGAACAGGCGAAATCACCTTTGGTTTATGCCTCCTGACAAAAAATTGTGAAATAAATAAAAAAGCACTTGGCGTCTCGTGCCGGAGGAATTGTTTCATAAAAATGATTGATTTTCCGGTTGGAAAAAAAAGAAGCTTCTTCGTTTAAATTGTTCGTTGCACGAGGCTCCAATTCCTGTATCGTTAACGGTGGAGGTGACACCCCCGCGAAACTACGAACGGTTCATCGTGAGATGTAATGTGACGAGCGTGATGCTCACTCGTTATCAAGTATTTAGTTCAGAGGATGTTCCGTATACACACCTCCGCGTATATCCCCGAATGGAGAGTAAAAATTTAACTTGTATTATCGTGTTTCTGGAACAACCTTTTAAAATCTACACACACGTGACTATGACACGCCTTCCTATTATTATGTCATTGAGAATTTCAGGGCCTTTTATTACTCGTCGCGGGTAATGGACTCGAACTCGTATCCGGATACGTCCGGCTTCTTTCAAAGAGGCTCTCAGCACCGTTCTATATACTATATATACCTAGCATTTTTTGGAAAGGCGCGTGGGTAACTGGCACTCAAAATACTCGTAAATGTTCGGAATCTTGAAGTAAAAAAGAGTAAAAATGGTGTTTCAGGGCTGATATGAAATCTGGGCTCTGGACTAGTACAAGAAAGTCGAAAACAACCAAATTTTCTTGCTGAAGACACTTCTGTTCAGTATTAAACGTGCCAAAAAAATTTCTCAATGTAGAAAAGATTTTTTTTTCAATTTTATTTAATTTTTATCATTAAATGTTCACGGATATCGGGGTGATCATTCGCCATTCTCGATGGAAAAAAATGAAAAGAATTATGTATAATTGAACCTCCTTATGACCCTTCAGGACTGGAGAGAATATTGAGGTCACTTTTGACTTCGTTGGAGGTTCGACATTCGAATAAATAGAATGTAGAATTTGGGGTTGAAATAAAAGTGAAAAATTCGATCTAGAATGTGGGAGTTTTGAATAAAAATTCAATCACCAACTCGTTTGATGGGAATTTCATGAAATTAGTTATTTATACTTATAGAAATGCTCTTAAAAATAGTGGTCCACGGTATCGAGGACCAAATATTCTTCGATAGTCCGAATCGTGAGAGAAAATTGAGTCAAATTTCCTCAGAATCAAGACAAATGAAGTCTATTTATTCGAGTCAGTGAAAAAGTTCAACATTTTCAAAAAAACGTGCAAATCTTGTTTTGCCACGGTCTCGAGCGTTTACGCAAAATTCGAATCCAGCACTGTTTTAACGTGTTATTCTGTACGTATATATATATATATATATAAAGAGCTGCTTCTCAAGATACAAATCGTAAATGAGATACGGCTGGCAAAGTTACGTCACGATGAATGAAAATACGATAAGCTGAAACGTAGCTGTAGTAGCTTGAGCAGCTGGCTCTTATTGGTTGAAGCATCGCGTGAATCAATAATGAAGCGTACACTTGTGGCTCATAGTCCCATTATGACTATCAACCCCCAAGCGACCGTGTGGCCTAACGGATAAGGCGTCGGACTTCGGATCCGAAGATTGCAGGTTCGAGTCCTGTCACGGTCGAGAAAATATTTTTTTTTTTTACATTCCTCAACTATTTTTTTCTACAAACAAATTTACATCATTGTATTAATCTCTTGGTATAGTACTTTTTTAATAATCGATTTTGAAAATTATCTTTGACATGAAAACGCGCGGAATCGCGTGATCATCGTGTTATCGGTGAACGAAAATTTTCGTTTCAATTTATACAATAGTCGTTATAGTTTTTTTAACAAATTTCAATACTGCTGTTTGAATTATTTTGAAAAAATAAACTTCTTTCAAGCAATGGCTGTTTTCGAAACTAAAACGTTGTCGAATTTTCGCATTATTGTTGCTCTAATCGTTTAGGCCTGCGACGAAATATCATTTTCTTATAAGAACTGTCGCTGGAAGAAAAAAAAAAAATTGTCATTAGTAGAGCCAAAAATTGACTTGTCTAGAAATAAATCGAGTCTCGTGACTGAATAAAAACGTTTCAAGATTATTTCGCTTCGCTCGAACGAATGTTTTGCGTTTATAATTGCGACGATGTATTAAGTAAGTGAATGTGCGCAAAAAGTTGTAGCATAATAAGAGTCAGTTTGCACGCATATAATAGAATTGTGGGAATTTCTGGTGTTGGTACGGCGACCAGAAGCGATCTCGTCTTACGGTGCTAGTTAGTAATTTGATCGTGTTCTTGTTCCTCAAAAGCCGACTTCTTAAGTCTCGGTATAATGCCTCATGTTCATCCCGATGCTTTTCATTTAATATTTTTCTTCGTGCTTTGGATATAATTATGAAAAATATTACTTTTACGTAATATTGTATAATTACCAGCATCAATGTGCATACATCACTTTTAATTACTCCCTCGAACCTGTACGACTTTTTAAATTGCTTACGTTGAAGAATTTTTAATAATTTAGACTACATTTTTTCCAATCAATTACGCGATATCACCGTGGACAGTACCATTATCATTATTTCATAATAATTATTACAAATAAGTAGAGATAACCTTTATAACAGTTTTGTCTTTATAAACATTCATAAAAGTTATGTATAAAAAAATTGAAGAAGATGAACAATTATGCATCGTTTACTTGACACGTGAATCATTTTTATCGAAGAAAATGAAATGTTTTTATTACCGACAGATGTTTGAGATCGTTAGTTTTGAGTATAAATAAAGAAATCATTATAAATTCTGAGAGTAATTGTAAAAAATTGGCTCTCTTATTGGTGCATTAAAAGTTTACAATGCATAGCTCAATATTAAAAAGATATATAGCATGTTTGACTGAGTGACTGGCTCTATTGTCAATCTTCAAGATGAAGACGATGCAAAACGTGTTGCCTCTTAGATCGCAGTACGAGGACAACCCACGCCCGTTATCACAGTTTATAACTAATTGACCCTACTTAACCCAGTACGTATTGAAATAATCCCTCCGTGACAGCGATTCATTGAGCGCTCGTCGTTTAAATTGTGAAAACGTCAAAACAGCATTTCGGCGCTTAGTTCTTTAAGGAATAACGTTTTGAGGGTTCGAGACGCATCGAACGAGAAATGTGTTTGTTATCGTCGATAATTTTCTCTTTGAAAATTCTTATTTTCTCTCATAAATTTATGTTTCAAGGTGATAAGGCTCGTGAATTATTGACTCTTGTTTCGCATGTGTTAATATCTTTATACCGATCATTTAACGAATAAACATGTCAAGTTTTCCTTCAAATTCACACGAAAGATCCGAAGAAAATGACCGATCAAGTATTTTCTGATTAGAAAACGGTCTTTAACTCTTCATAAAATGCCAATCAATTGACAACGTTCTAAATGAGATTTTATGGCTCTACGTAATTAATGTTATCGCCTAAAATGCGGTGTCATTGAAAAAAACAATTTTTACTGCTCCATCTCGATTAAAATGCACTTTTCTACTCGGTACTATGAATATTTATGATTCGTTTTTTTTTTTTCAGCTCGCGTGTAAGCGCAAAACTCAGCCCCGCCGACGATAAGCAGCAGAGCAGCGCAGAATCAGCAGGAAAATTTCGCCAAAACCCTCGTAAAATCACGAAATCCCGAAACTTCATTGCCGTACGTCCTCGCACAAACGTCCTCTGACTACTTTCGATAGCCAGATTCACCCAAACGCGCCGACATCGTAGAATGGTAGAAGGTGAACCCGACTCAAAGCACAATCATAGTGAGCATTCGACCGACTTCGTTTTTCTTTTTTCTTCATTATTCAGAACTCTCGATACTCCTCTCACTGAACTCATTTTCCAACATCAAACTTCCGAAATGTTTGTTGATAATGCTCGTTTTTATATTCTGTAGAAACGGATAAAAATGCAAGGCATAAATTTTAGAGTTTTAGAGTTTCTCGTCAATCGTGAATTTTCTGATAAAAATCTATCGAAATTCTTACGAACGATGTAAAATTTTCTATTGTTTTCCAAATTTTGCATTTTGCATCCCAACAAATTGCACTTTACAACGATCCGAGTATTAAATTAATGTCGAAGATTATCCAACAAAACGTTGTCAAATTCATCATTTTTGTTTGTTTCTTTGATGTTTAGAGTGTGATGTAAAAGACGATCGCCTAAACGGCTGCGGTTCAAAGGACCTAGAACTTGCCGGTACGTATACGTCAATTGTTTTCCAATTTCAGTTTCCAGTATTTGAAACTTTTGAAGTTAAAAAAAAAACTTTCGTAATCTCTTGTAAACAACAAATTCTTTTCAAAATTCTCAAATGCTATAACGTTCATTTTATAGTAAAAGTGACAGGAGAAATTTTTGAGATTATTTTATGTGACAAATATTTATCTCTCATTTAAAAAATTAAAGTCATTTTTTTCATAATCCATGTGAATGAGTCTTGAAAAAGCCTCACATTTGGATACTGATTCATAGGAGTTTACTACTTTGGATAAATGAAAATTTCAGTATAAATAAAAAAGTGTATTTTCGTTTAAAGGTATTGGGTCAAAGGGCAAAACCTTAGACCCCGAGAAAGGATCATACCTCAAAGCAGATTTCGAGAAGGCCATCGAACTTACCGGTAAGTTACATTCTCGTTAGGCATTGCGATCTTCATCACGAGCGAGAGAAACTGTTACGAAAATTCTATCCAAGTATCTGACAAATTTGTGCAATAATTTATCGTGCAAATATCGCGCGCTCGTGCGAATTTGTGTCACGGCGTACTCGGCGAGAAAATAGCTCTCGAATGTAAACGTATTTTTCAACTAATTTGTGTAAACACGTTCACGTTTGAAATGATTCGTTTAAACGACTCTTACGACGTCAATCTTACTTACGAAGTCTCATTTCTGTTTTCTTTTGGTTTAGCGATCCTACCTTCTCATATACTCTTGTATATTTTTTCTTTTTCTTTTTTTTTTTTTAAACCTCCTTTTCGTACCTGATCATTAAAAAATCTGCGAGGCATTTCATTGAGAATAAAAGTTGTAAATGTCGAGAACGAAATTCTGAAAAATTTGAGATGCAATTTAAAATCGTGCGATTCAATGATATTTGCAAAAAAATTTTTTTCTATGCAAGTTTCGATCCTTTGCGGAAAATCGATATGCAATAATAAAATTTCAATAAAATCATCAATTCAACGTTAAAAGAAAATTTACGAAAAATTTAAAAATGTCTATTTTTCACTTTTCCTCACACGTCGTTGGAGAAACTGTTTGTTCAAAGTCTGATGAAACGAGATGTCACAATTTAAGATATTTTACATAAATTTGTCATCACTGGAAACAGAAACGAATTTTGAAGAACTGTCTGGTCAGCAGTTCAGTGCGTTAAAAAAAAATGAGAATTCTGAATTGAATGAATATGAAAATTCATAAATACCATGATTTTTTCAGAGTATGGCAAGTTTCACTACTTCCTACTCGCAGTATGCGGGTTCGTCAGCACGAGCGAGGAGATGGACGTAATTTCCATGTCCTTTATTTTGCCGAGTGCACAATGTGACCTAAAGCTCGATACCCAAGCGAAGGGATGGCTCAATTCCATCATCTTCATAGGAATGATGGCGGGTGCTTATGCGTGGGGCTCAGTTGCCGATGCACTGGGTCGACGCAAAGTACTCATCGCCATCTCCTTCATGAACGCCGTCTGCATCGTTGCCTCCAGTTTTAGCCAGTCCTACGAACTCTTCATGTTCTTCCGTTTTTTGAACGGAGCTGCGTAAGTTTTTCTTCATTGATCTCTCCTCGATAAACGTCATTTTGGTGAAACGGTTATCGACCGGTTTTTGATCGGTTTCTATTGGAAAAAAAATCAAAATTACATTTTGAGTGTTTCTTAATGACTGTGCGTCATGAAAATTCACAAAATATCAAATTAGATTGTTCAAAAGAATTATTGAAAATTTTGACTTCGCAAAAAGTTAGCATTTCACTAAAAAAAAATCATAATTTTCTCAATTTTTATTATATATGAGATTACTCAAGAAAAATGCTATTTTTTTAACGAAAAATTGTTTGATAACGAATCATTTTTATTGGTCCTAAACGAGAATATTGCACTCTGAAATCGTTCGGAAAAGAGTTGTTTATGCAGAATAGAAACATTCGACGCCAAAAAATTGACAGAAATGTAAACGTTCCTTATTTAATGTTCCCTGTTTTAGCCTTGGTGGTAGTGGACCGGTAATCTGGTCATACTTTGCAGAATTTCAGCCGAAGTCTAAGCGTGGCTCTATGCTGTCCTTCATGGCAGCATTTTGGACCCTTGGAAATCTCTTCGTTGCTGGTGAGTAACCAAATCCATTTAAAAAAAATTTCGTACCATATTCAGATCAATGACTGAACTATTTCAAGCTCAAGCCAATGGAAATAATCATGAAAATTCTCTTCACCATAACTGAAAGAATAAATTCATGACTCTGAAGATTTTAATCAGGAACTTAAAAAGACTCGATTAATCGATTAATAGGCATTTTTCAAAATACAAAAATAAGTAATTCATTTGTTTATAACAATGTTCATGAAAAAATCACCTTTCAAATTACTTTTGCAAAACGATAATTTGCAAATTGATAAAAACATAAACGAAACTCGATTTGTTTGATTTCTTTGCAGGACTGGCGTGGTTGATCATCCCTCACGACATTGGTATCACGAATTTGGCATTCACGTACAACTCTTGGCGAATATTCCTGCTGATCTGCGCTGTTCCCTCCTTCATCGTCGCGGGGCTGCTCCTGCTGCTCCCAGAATCCCCAAAATATCTATTGTCGCGTGGTCGATATGAGGAAGCTCTCAATATCTTCCGTGGCATTTATGCCATTAATACTGGCAAACCACGTGACAGTTACACGGTGTGTGGCAATAAAAAAATTTCAATATTTTCGTATAAACAATTTGAACAGCTTCCTTATGTTCTGTCATATTCTTCATGAAATGCCAGCAAAGTCATGGCTGATTTGAAAAAAAAAAAAAATATATATTAAATATTGATTTTTTTTTTGTTTACAGGTAAAAGAGTTAATCCTTGATGACCTTTATCGTGAACCGGAGCCGGTTAAGGCTGGTGCTCCTGAAAAGAACAAGTACAAGATAATGCTCGGTGACATAATGGACAATAGTAAACAGCTATTCGTCTCGCCGATTTTACGCTTCACCGTAATATCAATAATCATCAATTTCACTTTTCACATCGGTTATTACGGCCTGATGATGTGGTTCCCAGAATTGTTCAATCGTTTCGACGAGTACAATCGCGATCATCCGAATCAGGGTGCCACCATTTGTCAAGTAACTGATTACGTTGTTAACAACGGATCTCACAGTATCGAACGAGAGTGCACCAACAAAATCGAATCCAATGTATTTATGGAATCTCTGATCACTGTTGCGTCCGCTATACCGGCAAATATACTCGCTGTTCTTGGCATGGATCGTCTTGGACGCAAGTTCTTCCTTGGTGAGTATTCTTTCTATCACATCCGAATTTACAGCAAACTGAAAAACGTTTTTTTTTTTAATCATTTGCTGGACTGGAACGTCGACATTGTTGGTATGAATTGAATTTTCTTTCATACTTAAAATTTCTTTTTGCCAAATTTTCCAAATTATGAAATACGTAGCTGAGTTTGTCAACGGAAAAGTGTGAAAAATAAAAAAAAACAACAACAATTCTCGTGAAATAATCATCGTTCGATTTTTCTGTTCGAATAAAAAGTTATTTCATCGATCCGTTCATTGTTTTTTAGAACTAAAATAAATATGAAAAATGAAAATAGATGTCCGTTGAATATTACAAGATTTTTGATCGTTGCTTTATTTTTTTCAATTTTTAGTCTTCAGTACTCTTTCGTCGGGTGGTTGCGCCGTTGGTTTGTACTTTGTGTTCAGCAAGACCCAGAATCTCATCGTATCGGCGACATTCAGTGGTGTAATAAGTTGCGGTAACGCAGCTTTGGATTGTCTCATCACCGAAGTATTCCCGACGAATTTGCGGGCAACCGGTATCGCTATTTCCATGGTTGCAGCTCGTCTCGGTGGTATTATTGGCAATCTCGTCATAGCTCAGCTGTTGGACCTGTATTGTCCAGCTCCAACCTTTATCGTTGCGGCTCTCCTCATAGGCAAGTGACGTTTTCTCGCTGTGTACATTTATTATAACTGTTATAAAATATCGATCAAAAAAATCGTTAATTATTCAATTTCTGATCCAAAAATAACAATCGATACTTGAAAAAAAAAAAAAAAAAAAACTGAGTGTTCAAAAGTTTAAACAATTTTTCTTTCGTTTTATTTATTTTCAGGAGGAGGTTTGCTGTGCTTATTTTTACCGAACACAACGCGCGAACCACTTTCTTGACACCGCCAAAACAGCAGCAGCTCTACCTGATAATTCCATATGTATAGTCATTATGCATTTTCTTTTTGTATCAAAATACGAGGCATTTCAGAGAAGGACAAATGAAAAGACGAAAGAAAAAGACAACGAGACGAGGGATCGAGGAAATCTAACGATGACGCGAGCATATCCCTAAAAAGAGAAGAGAAAAATGAAATATCGTTTAAGTTTATACATATATATCGGATATATAAAGTAAGATTATTAATACCGACTTGATTATCGAACACCGACGAAATATCTAAACGATACCGCATGTTGCGAACGGGAATTTGTTGATTCGATATACGTTTTGTATGTTACATATTCAGTCGAATGTAGAATGAAGAAAAGGCAAGATAAAAGACTAAGGAGAATAAAAGATTTGAAGATTTTTTTGATGTTAGAGTCCATGTTAGAAGCAGGATAAAGCGTATGAGAGTATTAGAAAAAATGTGAACGTCTGAAGAGCGATAAATCAACGAGGCCGATTAATTCGGCGGATTGCTGAGAGAAATATCGACGCCAGTGTAAAACGCCAAAGTGCTCAAGTCTCCCTAGTTATGTATCAGTTAGCAACTAACTGCGTGGTTTTTGTATATTCTTTTTTTCTCTTCTTTCACTTCTCGTCACACACGTTTATCGTTAATCCAAACCGTCATCCGCCATATAAACTTTCTAAGAATCTGTAACGAAAGTTAAATTATAAAAAGAAAAAAAAAAAAAAAAAAAAAAAAAAAAACAAGTTCAACTTTTCGTATCAATCTCATTTATACGATTTTCTATCGCAAGATAAACAAAATGTACGTATTATTTTTAACTGACAGGCTCATTGTCCGACTTTGTAGAATTCTCAGATTTCCAGTAGTTATTTACCGTTATTGTTTCAAATCTTTTTTTATATGTTTAAGACTTATCCGATACCGACGTTGTAAGAGATGTTACAAAAATAGAAATATCTATATCATTTATGCGCTTTTATTTATTATCCCTGTTCCTGCAAAACAAATATTAAATATCACACCTAAGATTTACAGATATTAGACGCTGTGATACTTGGCGATTCCGTGGCATGGTCCAGAAGGTAAAAAAAATTGATTCTTTCTTAACTACCAATTCATTTTTATGAAATTTTGTCTTTGCGATCTACCCAATTCGGTGAGACTCATAGCAAGAGAACTATTTGATATATCGATTTGAAACAAGACTTATTTTTTAGAGTATTGCCCATTATCCTAAAAGGCCTAATGAAATTGTTGAAAACTTTATTTTTAACAATATTTAATGCCAAAAAGTGATTAGGTTTCGGTTTCAAATTTTTATATTTACTGTTCAACACCATTTCTTGAATTTCTATTTGTTCATCGATCATTAAATAGTGTTCAAATAAAAAATCTTTGCGGTTTCTTCATTTCAGATAAAAATAACGGGCTCCTCAGCTCTCGCCAATTTCAACCTTCTGTGGCGAGGTGCTTCTTTTCCGTACCTCATTTTTTTTATTATGTGTCAATGGAAATTTTTTTATCGGTTTAAATGCGCGATAAAACGTATGCCCATGGACAGAAACACAAAACTTTTGTATTTTGACTCTCCAAACGGAGGCCTCGCGAAAAAGCTCAAGAAAAATCTAAATACAAACTGACATTTGTAATGAATTGTGCTGGATTTCAAAATGATGGTTCTTGAATAAAATCAGTAATAAATATAAATATGAAAATTGTGATTTTATAAGTTTGTTAGAATTTGCTGTAAAAATAAGAAAATAATCCATACAAGATACCCAGGATAATTGTTTAAAAAGCAATCTGTCAAAATTGTGATTCATTTTGTTCAGTGGTTTTAATCGGCACCATTTTCAATCAGGAAAAAAATGCTAAAGTTTGTCTAAATGTGTATTTTTAGCCCTCAATTAATTTCATCAGATCCTTTTATTTTCATTTTCATTAAAACGTTTTTTCTTGGATTAAAAGAAACGTGTTAAAACTCGCTCACCTCAGGGAAACTCATGGAAATTGGAAAAGAAAGAAAAGTTTCAAGAGTTGTAGTCTTTATTGTTTTTTTTTTATTGGCTGACCGTCTCATAGAAATTCGCAGTTGTTAAATTATTCTCTCATCATCTTCTCCTTTTGACGAGCAAGCTTCTTCTTGCTAAGCTTCTTTTTAGGTTCTTCTTCCGCTGCCTTAGCGACGACCTCTTCCTTTTCGGTGAGGATGACTTCGATGTGGCAGGGAGAGCTCATGTACGCTGTGAAAAGACAGCAAACAAACGTTATTGAGCTGTACCGGTAAAAACAAATCCACCAAATGTGGTTGGAATATCGAAGAATTTTCAATGTTTCTCCATTTATTGAACGATACTCACGGTTAATACGACCGTGCGCTCTGTATGTTCTTCTGCGGAGGCAAGCAGCGTGGTTAACTTGAATATGATCGATGACGAGACGATCGACATCGAGTCCTCTGTAATCGGCATTGCTCTCGGCGTTCCTGAGAAGCTGGAGCAAGAATTCAGCGGATTTCTTGGGCCAACGACCCTGAGTCGTGCCAAACTGTTTAGCTTGAGCACATCGGCCAACACCACCGTTGAATCTGCGGAATGGAACGCACTCTTTGTGTTCAATAACATTCTTCAGGTACTTCTGTGCCCTGCGGAGCGCCATGTTCTTGATCGCTCGTGCCGTCTCATGGGTGTTCTGGAAAAAATAATCATTGCGTTGTAGTAGTTATCGGGGGATTGTAACAAATTATTATTCTTTCTCATACCAACTAACTGGTCATAAGACCGCCACCCAACAAGTTTTTGAACCAATTATAAAAAAACTGGATCGTTTGATTTTGAACTTTGTGGCGGTTCTATAAATTTTAGCTTGTACCATTCTGAATTTTTTGACATTTCATTACATTATAGGGCAAAAGTCAAATACACTATGGAATTAGAGTTTTACTGTAGAATACTCTACAGTTGGTGTAAAAATGCAGTCTTTTATAAATGTGGTTGGTAACGAGGAAGATTTTGGTACAACATTCTATTGATTTTTGAATTTATCGATGTGTACATTTTTTTTAAACAAACGAAATTGTGAAGGTTTCTCGAGTCGAGTGTTTCTAAAGAAAAGATGGAAAATCTCCACGATTGCTTTCATAATTTTCAGATGGTTGAATAAAAATTACTTGTCTAATAATTGAGGAAAAAGTGAATTGACGAAATTTTGATCAAACGTTAAAAAATATTGAGCATTTGTTGAATTTTTGGATCATTTTTGCTCCTCAAATTAAGATGTATGAGATTTATCCAATTGCAAGGTTAGAAAGTATATATTCTCGTCCACCCGGAGTGGAGCTACAAAATTCACACTCAATCGTAAAAATTTGGGGTTTTCATTCAAATTAAACATTTTCTGTGACACGAAATCAGGAAAACTGAAAATGAACCATCTGGCATTCGAAAAGCAAGAAGTTAGAAATTACTTTACACGAAGTGTAATGATTTGTAGGTTAACTTGAAATTGAAAGTTTGTTTACCTTGAAGTGAACCCGGAGATTTGATCCGCGTGCTTTGCACGATTTGGACGTGTTGGCCGGTTGATGAGAGTAACGACCCATTGCGTTCCTGGAATAATATAAAATTCACCACTATTTTATTCTCAAATATTCGTTGATTGAAACTCGCGTCGACCACGAGTTGCGAACGACAATCCGGTAAGATAGGTCAGCGAGAGAGGGAGAGAGAGGAGGGATCGTGCTGCCATGCATTTTTCGTCGACGATATATTTTATTTTTCGCGATCCCAGCAAACATATCGGACGATATTAATGTTTATAAAGATAGCACTTTTAACGCTGTTGAAGGATTACACTAAATTTACAGTTTGTGGGAGGATTCAAATAGATTTGCAAAACGCTGTCGCATGAACCATACCTCTTCACAAAGCGATATTATAGGAAAAGACGTCAAAGAGTCGTGCGCAAGCGCGCTTTGACTTCCTGTTAAGAGGACGCTGCTGTCGGCCATGCGCGCAGCAGCAACCCTCCTGCAGCAAGCAGCAAGTGTGCGCAATGACTCTGTATGCCTATATGCTATGGCAAAGCTGCGTCCACACAGCTGAATTCGAAGCTTTTCCTACTTACAACTTACAACGCACATATTTTTTTAATTTATCATTTCAAACGTTCGTTATTACGAAAAATGACCCAGCGAAAATTGGACATTCAAATGATGTAGGAATTAACTAGTAAATAGTTCGAAGATTTAGAAAGACTGCTGTTTTTATTGGTTTACTTATTAATTTTTTTATATCAACAACAATCAAACCTATCATTATAGTTACGAATCATACGATTAGCTTGAGTTCATCTTTTTGCTTGCAAATCTTACTATTTTTCAAATGTACGAAAACTTAATAATTCTATCTTCCGCCTAATAGAAGTTTGAATAGCGATTAAGTATTCATTAAAAAATTTTACTGATTTTTATGGTCCGAAAAAATGAAAATATCGCCACAACTAATTTTCAATTATCGCTTTATTAAATAAAGAAAAAATTCAAAATTTTTTGCGTACATGTCTAACAATCTATATATTATAACTTATTCGTAATGTCAATTTAATGGAAAGTTACGAATATCATGACAATCTGTTTGCCTAATCTACACCTTGCCTACCGCAACAAGTATTCGATAAAAATTTGATCTCGTTTTAACGCGTCAAAAGTTCGAACTCGCCGCTAGCCGCTAGGCGTCTTTGGGAACCACTGTGCAAGTGGGCCTTTACTGAGGATTTACGGTGACACCTTTTTTGCACGGATCCCTTTCCTCTTTTCCCGTCAATAATCCTTCAACCCAAAAAACGAGTGGAAGAGCACGTTTTCATACGGGAGGGAGAGAGAGAAAATCATACAAAAATAATTATAAATCCAGCGGTGAGCGGTTGGAGCAGTTCGGCGGTTCTTAAAATTCTGAGCTCCGTAACGCCCCAACCTCGAGTAACCTCACGAAGTCTCTACCACCTTGTGTCAGTGAGCGTTTTGTTTTTAACATAAAAAAAAAAACAACGGTGTATCGCTTATCGAACTTCTTTTATTTCGAACAATCGCAAGTGTCATTACGAATATCAAGGATCAATTACTTGACTGTGGTTCATCGAGCAAGTGCGATAGATAAATTAAAAAATATTGACTTTGAATGTGGCGAAATTTTTCGCTTTCTGACGTTCCAATCTGACAGTTCGTTCGTACCGCATAATACTTTTTTTTAGTTTTAATTCGACGTATCTCAGTAATTCTAACAATTATTGAAACGTTATGACTCCAAAGACTATCTCGAAACAATAGAATTCACGTTTTGTTAACATTTTTCAAAATTTTCGAATATCTTCGAAGCTCAAAATTCAGTGCTTATTAACGAAACATCAAAAAAATCGAAGCCATTGAAAGATTGTTCATTTTAAGAAGTTACAGGGAGTTTTAGAAAATGTCAAAAAACAAATTGAATCTGACACTGCCGCCAGGCTCCATAGAGCCGGCGCCAGCTGTGTCACCTTCTCCGCCGGTTCAACCGCTTACGACGTATGCCGAACCACCTGTTATACCGGAGTAAGTCGCAACATTTCTCAGAACCACTAAACCAATTGTAGTCTCTATTTGAAAAAAATATTTTCAACAGCTCCTTACTTTTTTACTTCAAGAATTAATGTGTTAACCGGCTCATTCATTTTTAAGCAGAGTCATGGGCAAAATGAGCATCGATGCCATACAGGAAAGACTGGAAGAGCTGGAAATGGACGAAGAACAGCGCAAGAGACTCGAGAGCTTTTTGGGTCAGAAGGAAAAAGTTGGAGAATTGAGTGACGAAGATTTTGAAAAATTGGGCGAACTCGGAGCTGGGAATGGTGGCGTTGTCATGAAAGTCAGGCACAAAAAGTATGGTCTCATTATGGCCAGAAAGGTATTTTATTTGGATATCATGATCTCTTTTTTTATCCACATTTTTTATCAATATCGAACACTTATAATAAATTTTTGTTCCAAGCTGATTCATCTGGAAGTCAAGCCTGCCATCAAGAAACAAATTATCCGAGAACTTAAGGTACTTCACGAGTGTAACTTTGCCCACATTGTTGGATTTTACGGAGCTTTCCACAGGTCAGTTTGAAAGAATTTTCAATTGTTTTTTTTAATCTTAATCTTTTCCATTGTCAACATAATAATTTTAATACACTGTCATACAATTATTCATGTTCCTAGTGATGGAGAAATTAGCATATGCATGGAATACATGGATGGTGGATCGCTCGACCTCATACTGAAAAAAGCTGGAAGAATACCAGAGCCGATACTCGGAACAATAACGTCAGCTGTAAGTGCAAAAAAACAAATTCATGTTGTATCAATATTTTTATTGTTATTTTATTACATTTTTCATCATTATTTCATGAATGATCGTCGCGTTAAAAAGACTGAGACTGTAACTGAGATGAATCATTAATTTTTTTATCGTTCCATACTATTAACATTATTATTAATTCTTTCCGAAGAACAAGCTATTTTTGCATCGAAGAAATATTTTTTCTGTCATTTCTTAACTATGCGACTGAACGTATTGCTGTTTAGATTTACAGAAAAATAAACCTGCAACAAAGGGGTGAGATAGATGATTAACAGAGATGAGATGAATTTCAGTAAATTCAATAATAAGTTTCACGTTCGATAAAACCACCAGGAAATCGTCGAAGGCACAATCTCCTCAGTTCGTCGTAAAGCCACAAAGCGAATCCCAGCGGTAGGCAGGGCCAGTACCAATAGCCGTCGAGAGGCATAGTTTTCAAAACGGTTTCGGTGCCAGGAATATAGAGTAGAAGACCGGTGAGAACGATTTCAAAAACAAAAGAGAAATTGACGAACCAGTTTCCCATGCCTTGTTGAAAGATCGAATTTCTTCGTGTTTTGCACATAACAAGATCGATCATTTGTGTGATTACGATAGAAATAAAATAGCCGGTACGTGCTTCGTTGAGGAGGTCCATCCGGCTGTGATAGTTCCAGGTTTGTCCGTAAGAATCTTCGAGATCGCTGATAGCTCTGTTCTCCCAAGCGTGTCTAAGGCCGAACAAATCTTTGGGGAGAAAGCCATGATAGCCCAGTATGAGAAAGTAGGTGAAAAAGCCAGCGAGGGATTGTGTCATGCCGATTTGACCATAGGTCATGGAAATGAGTCGTTTGTTAACGAGTTTGTCATGCACAGGGTTTCGAGGGGCTCTATGCATTATGTCGGATTCTGGTTTTTCATAGGCGAGAGCAATAGCGGGCAGAAGATCGGTACCGATGTCGACGCAGAGTACAAGTTCGATGACAAAGGGCAATGGAATAGCGAGGATAATTGTGGAGAGAAGAGGCAACATTTCCGGTACGCTCGAAGTGAGAGTGTAAGCGATTGATTTTTTCAGATTGTCAAAAATCAATCGTCCTTCTTCGATGCCCGTTACGATAGATGCGAAGTTATCATCCATGAGGATCATGTCGGCAGCATTTTTCGAGACGTCCGAACCGGCGATTCCCATTGCTATGCCGATATCAGCTTTCCTCAAAGCTGGTGAATCGTTAACGCCGTCACCGGTTACCGCGACGATCTCACCGAGACGCTGACAGCTCTCGACGATGAGTAACTTCTGCTGCGGCGACGTTCGAGCGAATACAATTTCCTCGTACTTTCTAATGATTTCGTCCAATTCATCGGCATCCATATTCCGCAACTCCGCACCGGTCACGATTATCGCTTGGGTATCGGTTTCGATAATTTGACTGAAAGACTTGTTTTGGACTATCGCTTTTTCGTACCTGGTCTCATGACCTTCGCCGATGATTCCGACTTTCTTGGCGATTGCCATCGCTGTTACAGGGTGATCGCCCGTTACCATTATCACTTTGATGCCAGCTGTGCGACACTTGTGAACAGCGTCAGGAACCGACGCCCTCGGTGGATCGATGAGACTTATAAAACCCAAAAACCTGTAGCCACGAGCCGGAAAATTATACTTATCAGGAGCATCCGTGTTGAAAACGTAATTCGGGCCGTACGTTGCACTCGGTAAGGTCAAATCGCAATAGGCCAAAACTCGTTCTCCCAAATAACCGAGCTCCGTGCAGGCTCTTCGAGAAAGCGTTAAATCCGCGGGGCTCATGTCCTTCGTACGGCCTTCTACGTCCAATATAGTTGTACAAAAATCTAATATTATTTCCGGTGCTCCTTTCAGATACATGACGTAACCCGAAGGATCTTTGTGTATGGACATTTGATATTTGGTCGTCGAGTTGAAAGGGATTTCCGCAGCTTTAGGATGATTCGCACGGAACTTCTTTGTCGGATGTATGTGCTCGCAAAATTTTAAAATACCAGTTTCCGAAGCGTCACCGATGACATCGCGATCTTCGACTCTCAACAAAGCCGCTGAATCGGTGCGGAATTCCGCGCGGAGGCAGAGCGTCGCAGCCTTCATGAATACGTTGAAAGCGGGTTTTTCTAGAAGAAGATCTCTCTCGACGCCGAGTGACCATTGGTCCGATGGGAAGTGATGTCTGACACCACCGAACCACAAATTCGACACTGTCATCCGATTCTGCGTCAGGGTGCCCGTTTTGTCCGAACAGATGGTCGAAGTCGAACCGAGGGTTTCCACAGCCTCGAGATTCTTAACGAGACAATTTTTATTCGCCATTTTTTTAGCGGTTAAAGTTAGACTCGTGGTTACAGTAACGAGCAAAACTTCGGGTACGTTGGCGATAATAATACCGAGCAAATAGGTGAAAGCCTTGATAATACTCGGTTCGACGATGAGAGATAATCCGAAAAACACAACGCCGGAGAGTATCGCGACGAAAGTGATTATGTGAACGAAATGTCCGATTTCTTTGGCTATCGGTGTTTCCGTTTTCACGAGATTCGTCGTCAATCCAGCGAGACGACCGATCATAGTTTCGTCACCGGTAGCTATGACGATACCTTTGCCCTCACCGGCAACGGCGAACGACGAAAAAAACGCGACGTTTTGGGACTCGAGGGGATTTGGATCGGTGGGATAATCGCTTCTTGGCACAGGCTCGCTCTCTCCCGTTATACTCGAATTCTCAACTCTCAAACCAACGCTCTTGATTATTCTAATATCCGCTGGGATTTTATCGCCTAGTTTAATCTCAACTAAATCACCGCAGACTAATTCTTCCGTCGGTATAACTTGGCGCTGACCCTCGCGTATTACTTTCGCAAACGTTGGCACCATTCGCTTGAACGACTCCATCACTTTCGTATTTTTACTCTCTTGCGTGTACGCAAAGAGCCCCGAAATAATACATATTATTACGATTATCACGCCGAACCACTGGATACCGTCGTCCTCGTAATTTCCCATTAGCATATTCACTCCGTAAAGTATGAAACAAAGAAGAGCGCAGATCCAGAGTAAACAAGCAAAACCACCATACATACATTTCAATAGTTTTATATACTCGGGAGTCACTTTTGGTGGCGTCAGAGCATTCGGACCATGCTCCATCAAAACTCTCTCAGCGTCTTCCGTTTTCATACCTGTCGCCGGATTCGTTTTCAACTTATCGAAAAGTTTCGTCAACGATATCAAATGATCTTCCGTTTGAAGCTCTTGATGCAAATCCTCTATCTCGTGCTCAGTTAATTTCTTCCTTTGCATATGCACCGAAGACATTCGCTTTGCAGATAATTGAGCACTTTTGGAAGGTGCAGGTTTCATTGTGTTTTTTTTTTTCTTTTAAATATCAATCATGGAGTGTATTTCGTGTGACAGATCAGTTTCGTCAAAGTTTCGATATAAATTGACAAACGTATGTCGTATTTTTTCATTTGTTTCTCTCAGGTTTTGCGGTTTTGTCCACATCTCGAACGTTGTAATCGTTTGAAAAAATGTTAGAAAAATAAAAAAAATTCGGAGAACCTTTAAAATGTTTCACGAATGTCAGGATCCATAGTTTTTCTATTTGTTTTCTCATTTATTATTATCAACAAAAAAGGCAGAACTCGTTTTATAGAATCATCAAAATATTAAAGAATTATTTCGATATTATTTTTCAAATAGGTAAAAATAGGAGGGAAGTTTTTGCGTTCCCAAGGTTCGAGCAAAGTAATCAACTCTAAAAAGCCTTTAAACAGTTTCGTTACAAAGTATTCCTGAGTATCAACGAACGAGTCACCAATATTTCAATACTAATTTTTCATACAGTTTTTTTTCTTCATTTTACCAAAAACGAAGAATTTCAAACATGAACTTTCCTTATTTCGTGTTTTTTTTTTCAATTTACGGACCATGAACTTTGAATTATGATATTAATTTGTTTCTTTTCTGTTTTTAAGGTACTGAAAGGCTTGAGTTATTTGCGGGACAAACACTCAATAATGCATCGTGACGTTAAACCGAGTAACATACTAGTGAATAGCGCTGGTGAAATAAAAATTTGTGACTTCGGAGTTTCCGGACAGTTGATCGATTCGATGGCCAACTCTTTCGTTGGCACGAGAAGCTACATGTCGGTAAGTAGAACGATTATATCTATGATATAAAAACCAAATCGTTTTCATTTTACCATAAACAAATGATCCGATAGACATGAAGAGTAATAAAAGTAATTTTTTTATTACAGCCAGAAAGACTGCAGGGCACGCATTATTCCGTTCAGAGTGACATTTGGTCGTTGGGACTGTCGCTCGTAGAAATGGCGATTGGAATGTATCCTATTCCTCCGCCGGACGCACGAACTTTGGTTTCGATTTTTGGTCCTCAAGCTGCACAACCACCCGTCGAAAATGCTACTACCAACAACGTATCTACTCCCACATCACAATCACCAGCACACAGTACGTTTCGACTGTTTTTTAGATTGATTTTTGAATTTAAAAAAAAATGTTTACAGTAAATTTTCCGAGGTACACACAATCGGAATAACGAAAAATTGTGATTCGCAGACGCGAGTAGTCCACGACCAATGGCAATATTCGAATTGCTCGATTACATCGTAAACGAGCCACCACCGAGGCTGCCACCGGGAATTTTCACTGACTCTTTCATGGACTTTGTCGATCGATGTTTAAAGAAGAATCCAGCTGAGCGAGCTGATTTGAAAACACTGATGGTGAGTTGCTTAGAAATATTCGTTTCTCGAGCATGTCTCTCGTCTCCAACACTTCGCTCACTCGAAATTTCCTTTTTTCTTCAAATCGCCGTATATTTTAGAATCATGAATGGATAAAGAAAGCAGAAATGGAGAACGTCGACATCGCTGGATGGGTTTGCCGGACGATGGATCTGCAACCGACCACTCCGACCCGTCTGGAGAACGTACAGTCCTGAATAAATGTCACTCTTACATACTTGACCACGTACATACGCGTTCAGAACTCCTGAGTCACTTTTCGTTAGGAATATACATATATATATATATATTTTTCGAATATATTTTTAATCGGTTTGTATATTTTTTTTTTATAAATTTTTTTTTCTCGTCAGTGGCGTTAGTTTTCCGTTGTTTAAATATACCTTCCCTCCGAGCGGTGAGTGTGCACACGAAATTTATTGAACGAAATGACGAGAAATCCCTGGTGGAACGAAACGTAAAATTGCGACAAATTCCATTTTGGTCGTTTCCGAGGAACGATCCCGAAGAAATGAGACAAATAAGTAAATCGATGGATGAAAAAAATACTAATCGTGAAATACTAATTAATCGAGTAACTCGAGTGTGTTCAAATGGGCATTGTTGATAATTCGCGATGTAATATTTCGCGAAAAACATAATTCGCTCCAAGTCACGCCACTGCGTATCATTCTAGATTCATTAACGATCATTATCATTTGTTTCTGTTTACTTTATCATCTCAGTTTCCTTTGAAAAGTATGTAAGACAATGTGAAAGCAAGAAAAACACACACACACACACACACGGTGAGAAGAGTTATAGCGTAAATTTAGATATTGTTATAAGAATGAAGCCGCGCGCGCATGATGTATGTATTTCCTGTGATAAGAATTAGGATACCGAAAGAAAAAAATAATGCAAATATGAGTTTAAAACAATGATACGAGCATATTCTATAGGCATAAATTAAAAAACCAACAACAACACAATTATTCGACATGATTTATTCATACGAGGATTTGTACCTGAAGATATCCAACGTTTTTTGTTTTCATGTTTCATCGTTTCAGTCGCATATCCTGCGGTTATTACTGTTCAGCTTAAATCTTTCATGCCACATATAGATATACATTTATATAAATCTATTGATGATATTATGAATACGATGCGGAATAGACATGGAAACGTATTTGTTGATAAAATCTCTGCAGTGCGTCATGTAAATACCGAAATCGACGTGGATAATTAATGAAATTCTCGCACTTATGATACGGATGCCTCGAAATATTTCTAGCAACCCTTTCAAACGTCGAATAAAACAATATTCATCCTCGTAATTTATAGACCGTTGTAAATTTGTTTCATGTTTCGTACTAGTTCCTCGTCCGTACCTCGGACCATATACTTATATTTATAGAGTATATATCAATGAACCAGACGAGAATTCAAAGAAAAGTCAAAGTTTGTTATTCCATAGTGATAATATTGAGATATAACTTTTTAGAAAATGTCAAGAGCTTCAGCGATTCGAGGTTCTTCAGTTTAAATCATATTTGAGGGGTTTTCCATGTCCAGAATCTATATATGAACGATTTTTTTGTCACTCTTTGCTTTCTACGATTCAATAATACATTTTTGCGCCACTATTTTTCAATATTTTTAGGTCCCTTTTTTTTTTGAATATTTTGAAATCGTTTTCTCTGCAGTATGACGAGACATTCTTTCTCTATTTTGATTGAAATTTTTTTTATCAACCATTGAAGAATCAAACTTCACGTGATCAATGCTTACCTCGTTTTAAAAAGGTACAAATTGCTTATTTTCATTGAAATTAGGAAATTCGCTTGGACTGATCATAACGAAAACGTTGAGTTATAAAAATCTTTCAGATTTTTGCAAATTCTTTGATCCCTAGAAGTTTTAGTGTGGCCACCGCAAGAAGTTTTTTTGCTTTCCTCGCGATTTAAACAACGACGAATATCGTGTTGCACTAGCTGTAGAAAAAATCTGAAATAAATGCTTTCCAATATACCCATGATCAATTGCTAACATGCAATCGATACTTTGTTGTATTTTTTAAATATAAACTTCAAAGAAGTAGTTTCGAGGAATGCCCTTTTTTGGGTGCTCAATATATAGGTGAAAACCCCTCAAATATATTGCGATCAGCGTATCATACGTTCCCAAAGCCAATAACAAGTCACGTCACAGTCTTTCTGGATTGAATAACGTCAGTTTTTATAAACTACAGTCAGTGAACAAATTAATAGAGCTACTGTGAAACAAACGAAACAAAAATTTAGCGTCTTTTTAATATGAAAATATAATAGTATTAAAATATCAGCTTTTTTTATATCGTGAATTATTAGTTTTAAGTGCTTAGTATAAATCAACAAGCAAAAGAGAAAATCTTGTGTGTAGCATTTCGTGATATCCCTGTTCGCTGCAATCACTGCCTTCATTCTACTTTGAATGTATTTTAGTCGGTTTTTTCAACTTTTTTTCTCTTCACAACACTCTAATGATTCTTACACGATTTTAATGTGACGAGTTTTTTTTTTTTTTTTTCGTTTCACGACAGAGCACAAAATCCTACTCGATGTATGTTTAATTTTTGCAGTTTGCTCCAATAATTTGATCACCAACTGTAAATTAAGTTGGCTGAATTTCGCTTCGGTTCACCAAGCTCGTGTTCACCAAGTTTTCATTAAACGTGCTTTTTTGACGATTCGTACTCTCATACGATAATAAAATAGACAAAAAACAAGATCAGTACCAAAGTTTATTTTGCGACGCGGATACGAAAAAAAAAATTGACACAATTATACAGCGTAATCTCACTCTTGTATCGGCCAACTTTTTAGAAAGTGAGGAAGCAGAAATCATAATGTGATTTCATAGAAAATTGACATTTTATCTATCACGAAAACCCGTTTTGGAATGGAAATATTATTATTTTTTTTAATTATTTTTACATGAAATTATTTTATAAAAAGGAAAACAGATTTCGGTTGAACATTCAATAACTCTCTGCGGTAGTAGTCGTGCTAAAATTTCGTTCAAAAATTACTCATAGTCGACTGAGTTATTTCGGCTTTTCCAGAAATATAAAATTAAAGCTCGGTTGTACTTTTGAGTCGTGAATAGTCTCTGCGTTCATAGTCCCAACTGAAAACGAAAGCCACCGAAAATTTTTAACTTCGTTTTTTCAAAATCACTTTCATTTAGCATTCAATCGTAATTCCATCAAATATTCTAATTGATCGATGATCAATTGTCATATAATGATAAATGATTATGATTATATTACAATTAGGTAAAAAAAAAAAAAAAAAAAAATCGTAAGTTTATGTTGTACCAAAAATACCAAAAAATCTAATACTTGAGACTCGTTTGAATATTCGATTTTTGAGATATCGGACTCGAAAAATATTTATACAATCATTTTGAAAGCAGCGATTACATATTTTCCTAAAATAATAAAACAAAGTATATTTGTAAAGAAACTATCTTGAGTGATTAAAAAATAATTCGTGCAATTCATGAACGAGTTGACAATTATCAAGGTTGGCGCATTAGTTGAAAAAAGTTGGAGACAAATTGGTGATGGTTGGAACGATGAGTTTGGCTGATTTTTATTCGAGCTCAATTAGAGTTGTGTGAAAAAGTAGAATTTCAGGGCCTAAACAAATTTCGCGTTGTATTCTTCGGCCGAGTGCAATCGTTCGACCACCTTAACCGGTAGTGAATTCAACATTTTTCAATTAATCCATTACGGAAAAAAACGAGCTTCGAACGAAAATGTTCAACATCTGTGTTGGCGAATTCTTTATAAAATTTGTAAGAAAAAAAAAATGCTCTTCTATTGCGACATTCGAAATTACGAAAAATGATCGAAGATCTTGGATAATTTTGTAAACGTTCTCGATTAATATTTCTGAAGATTCACAAAAGTGTGAAAAATTTCAACAGTTGAAATGGAAACATTCTTTTATTTTTTACGTGTTTCGTTGAATGCATGTTTTATGAAAATAGGTCAATCTTGTCTTGCTAAAAACCACAAATTAAAAATTCCAACTGATGAATAAATTTTTTTTATTGCTTTCCATCGAGTGCCAATTTCGAGACTGATTTTTGAATAATTTAAAAAAATGTGCTCTGAAAATCGACTTGAAATGTGATTAGTGAATTCGACGTTAACTCGACGACGATACTGGATTATTACAAACGGTATCGAGTGAATGATGAATTTCTTCTCAGTCTAAAATTGAAAAAATAACAAAACATGTTGATGCTTTACAAACATTGATTTTCAATAACAATTATTTTGAGCATCAACAAATTGTTCAAACAAACGATTCATCAACGGATAATAAGAATCTTTTTGTTCGATACGTAAAATGGGCAGATAATTTTTTGATCATTTTGCTCTATTGCCTTGAACCTTTGGTAATTTCATTAAAATCTCGATGAATTAAAAAATTTTTTTACGAAGCTCACGGTTCTGAATTTTTGGCGAAATATAATCATTCGCATAAATTATTTTAATCGCTCAGTTTACGTCGTAAGAACTTGGCAAATGTAGAAGGTGTATATTTATATGAAATTTATTGTTTTTCTAAAGCTATGCGGAGTCGCTGAGCGTCTAATCGAATGTCTTTTAATGATGAAATCTGGAAATGCGGTAGTTAGGATTTGCAGCCTCTTCCGACTTGGCTTTAAACTCATCGGAATGTACTGAAAGTACAATGTGATGTTTTTTTGTTTGTTTTGCTTTTTTTTTCTTTTCAAAAAAAAAAAAAAAAAAAAGGACACATGGCCGAGAATGGTCTCGCGTAATTGTGCCTAAGCGTGTGACGCCCAAGAACTGATTTGTTGAAATTTTTTTTTTTCCATTTCTCCAGGCATATGGGAAACTTTGAATAAACAAAGGTGCGAGTTGTTCTGTTTTCTTCTTATGAGACGGAAAACTGCTTGACGTTTTGGGCGAAGATTCAAGAAAAATAGTATAAGAACGTTATAATAAGTAGATTCGCTATAATGTTACGGTAGAAGTGAGAAAAATAGTATTGCGAGTTTCTTCCTTTCATGTTTGTTTTCCGTTTATGTACTATTTAGCGTATATAATGCAAAATATAATTGCAATTGTATGAAAATATCGTCTATGTGTTATATCAATGAAAATAAACTATATTAAATTAATCGGTTTGAGAAAATTGAGAGATCCATACATTTGATTGCATGTCGTTATCGAAACGACGCTCTTTTATTAATTATTTGAATCTTTACAATCATTTTAATATCACAAATAAACACATTCCCACCTGAACTCACATAAATATGAAAAATGTGTTTATTTTTTGTTTATCTGTTCTCTCTCATTTACTTATCGACGACTCAGAACATTCCTCCAAGACCATTTTATAAATACTGCCTCACACAACTTATCTACAATAATTTTAGTATAAATAGATGAGCTTAAGAAAATTGTATATTCGAAATATTATGCTGTTTCATCACTCGACAAAAAAAAATATACCTTCTTCGGTTCATCTTTTGTAGTTTTTACGTTGTATACTGTACAGTAAGAATGGCTATTTTATAACGTGGCTTCACACAAACAAAAAAAAACGTAATCTCGAAACTAAATTCATAAAGGAGTAGAACATTTGACACGACGAAACGAGTTGGCAGTTTTTTTTTTTTCTTAGGGGATTATCCAACTGTAATTTTTCCGAAAAATTGTTCCTCTTTGAAAATTACTGGAGGGGCAAAAATGGGTTTCCTGAGAAAAGTAGTTGAGGAAACTTTCCATCTTTTCGAAATTCTATTCTTCGAAATCGTGTTCATGACATTTTTTTTACTAGACTCAAAACTGGACTAGAATTACTCGAAATTTTGAAATCACATGTTCAAGGAAATAATCCAGTTTTGAAGGCTTTTTTATAACTTTCTTTATACGTTTTTATTGTAATTTTTGATAACTCAATGCGAACTTTTTGTTTAAAAATTCGTGAAAAAGTTTAATGACTGTGTGTGTTTTAGTTTGTGAATAAATAACATAAAAATATATAAATATTTGTAAACGAATCTTTCAACATACACTTATTGACGTTTGAACGAAGAAATGAGCGACTAATAAATGGCATTGGGTCTCTGCCCAATGACCTGGTCCTGTCCTACGTCCTGTTTATATGGATATCACAGTGAAATAATTCCTCAAAGATTTGATTGGCAGTGGTCGATCGATAATTTAAAAATACAGGTCGAGTTCGGGCATATCTTCGTTATGAATATTTTTTTCGTGATCCAAACAAACGTTGACGATCTGTAGAAACGGAGAGACTTCGGTTATTGCGGCAAGATTAGTCAAAGTATCGCCGATAACCATTTTAAGAATTGTATTATTGCTTCTTCGCTTTGTAGCTTTTATTGCGGCTTCGAGCGTCGTGTTGGTTATCGGACAACCCGAGAGATCGAGCAATTCGAGATTGGGTGCCATTTCGATGAGGCTCGATACTCCAGCATCTTCGAGAGTCACGCAACGGTGACATTCCAACGATCGCAAATTGTGCATCCCTATAAGTCCCTCGTCTGTTATACTGGTAACGTAACTTATCACGAGATGCTGAAGATTCGGAAGGGTTGCGATACTGGCCAGTCCCTCGTTCGTCACGAATTCGCAGGCTGTAATGGTATGCAAATTTCGTACAATTAGCTTCGTACAATTAAATTGCTTTCAAATATGATTGAAAATACTGACGTTTTGAAAAATTAGGAAACTTAGGGAAAAAACTCATAATTTTTTCAATTTTTACCGTATATGAGATTGATAACCGGAGAAGTACTCATGAGAAATGTTATTCAACTTACTTAACTGACGATTCATTTTTATCAGTTCTGAACAAGAATATTAGTAATGATAGAATAATAACTTTTTCTTGTTCTACATAAAGTAAAACAAAAATAAAAATCGATGTATTCTTTCTTACCAAAAATGTCCAAACGAGAAAGACGTTTGCAGTTGACGGCGAGAAGATGCAACAATTTATTCGTGAGCAAATAATTTTTTCGTATCACCAAAGTTTCCAGATTAACGAGTTGGGCTATTTGTTGCAGAGCGACAGCGGAAACGATTGGAAATTCACCGTCCAATTTGAGAGTGGTCAATGTTGTTTTTGTACCAATCGCATGAAAAGTACTGTTGTCCAGACACACGCAAGAGCTCAGCGAGAGCGTTCGCAACGTTTCACACTTCTTCAGAGCCTATTTTTTATTCGGTTGCAAAGAAATAATTGACTTTTTGTATGAAAGAACTACGAGATAATTTCTCGATTAATTTGAAAAGAAAAAAAAAACGCCTACAATATTGTAGAACTTCAAAAAACCATGAAAAATAAAAAAAAAACTTATAAATCTTACCGCGTCCATGTGGCATGGCAAAATGGCAATTCCATTATGCACCTCGATTTCTTCGATAGTTTCACAAGGCAAGTGTAAAAGGCATCTGCCACTCATGTGATGACTCTTGGTAATTTTGAGTGACTTTAATTTTTTGTTAACCGCAAATAATTGTGCCAAATCTTTTTCGCAAGGGCCGGTGAGACTCTTCATTACGAATTTCGTAATATTTTTGCAATTCTCAGACAACGAACGTATTCCCGCTTGTGATAAATTGATGTGAGATATGTCGACCGTTTGCAAATTTGGACAAAATTTTCCAACTATCGTCAATGCGCTCGAGCTGAGTATGTGCGGATGTGAGAAATCAATGTGATTCAAAAAACTGCCGCACTTTAGTAAAACTTTTCGCAAGGCCGGTGTGTCCACGTATTGTTTTCGCATCCTTGGATTCAGACCCCATGTCAAAGATGATAAATCCAATTTTTTAACTGCTCTCCACGATTTGTGACTGACGGCCTGCCATCGTTTACAAACTGTCGACGAAAATAGGCCACACAAAAATAAAACGATTGAACATTCATCAAACAAGCGGATCAAATAAAATTCTTCAAATACAAAATTACTGAGAGAAAAAGAATACAAAATTATTGAGAAAATACCGAGAGACCATTCATTATTACTAGTTATTTGAATCACTTGCAGCAAATCTATTTTCAACTATTTTTTCCAACTTTTTGCTCATAATCAAAAGTAATTCAGAGCTTTGATAGAATCATAATCAGAATTTTTAAATAGTAAAACGAAAAACATTTTGTATTTTCTGACACTTGCCTCGTTCCATGCGTATTCTATCCGCGATTGGCAAGCACAGAAATATTTCTGTAAGGCAATCGTCATTGAGGATATGAATCGGTGCATCGTCGTTGTTTCCTTCCTCCTGGGGCCTTTCTTCGCTGCCGTTATCTTTGTTGGATAAAAACTTTCTACAATTTTCCGGGCTGTCCGGCTGATGCCAAGAATCTGCCGGGGATACTCTCAATAGGCGGCAATGCAATTGTATGGCCATTGCGCATGCCGCCTTTCTGGCTCTGAAAACAAAACAATAATTGTTTAGCAATGAAAAGCTAATTGATATTTGTATAATAATTCAGACGATACGTACTTGAGAGCATCCGCAGAGTTGGAAAAAGTGACAAACGCGAAATTGCTTTTGCCGTTGTTTCTCTTGAGATAACAGCTCTCGACATTGCCGTAGATAGAGAAGATTTTCTCTAAATCTTTGTTGCTCGTCTGAAAACGAAATCGGACAAACGTGGATAAAAATAGTCGCAACATCAATAGTCATAATGAGTCCAGGCACAAAACAGTGATGTGCGATTCATTCATAATTTGAATGCAAGTAAAACTCACTCGATGAGCAAGATTGCTGATGAACAATTTTCGCACTGGAACTCCTTCATCTGTTTCTTCCAACAAAGTACAGAAGCTATAATGTCCAAGCATCTCGTAGCAAGTTCTAAAGATTTGTAAATTCAAAAGAATAGTGGTGTTTTATCCCTTAAAAAGTGTACTTGGGAGTTGAAATACCCCAAGCTTCCATGTGCTTCTTCATGGACCTGTAGAAGAGAGTTAATATTCAGGGTATGTCAAACTTTAAGAATTTAACAGTGAAAAAGAAATAAATAAAATGCAATTTTATAGATCGAATCAAGAGTCATAAGGTAGACCTTATCCTCTTATCAGAGAATTTTTTCAGCCAGACAGAACCTATAAATACTCATATACACGTATCTATGTACATATATACGTATTATATATGTTCAGTATTTTATCATATACCATCATAATTTTTTTTGATAGTCTCGAAATGTTATTCATTCTCTTTATAAAAACTCTTGGCAATTGTAATTTGTTATTTTTTAAATCACAGTGTAGACATGTGGTTAAAAATGAAAAAAAGAAAAATAAAACGATCATCTGTCAAAACGATCTTGTGTTGTGGCTAAAAAATAAGCACTTACTTTTCTCCCTTTTGTCTTTCGGTATAAAAATTGAATATTTTGTTAGAAACGTTGGACACTGTAGACAAAGATGAAAAACAGACAAAAAAGGCTAGGGAAAAAAGAAAATAATTTTTGGTGATGCTCGCGTAGTAAGACTGGATCAAAAATAATAAAAACAAAAAAATTAATCCCGTTCGTCTGGTCCACGTCTGGTCCTACCGGCAGGAGCGCGATTCTGCGTACACTACTACTACTATCCAGTCTCTGATCGTAGGGTTCGAATTTCAAGTTCAAGCGGCTCGTTTCAAATATTGATCGAGGAATCTTTGTACTTTGTACTCCAATATTTTCTCTCGCCGGTCTTTTAATTTTTCGTTTGCCCATTTTTTTGTGTTAATCAGTTGCATGAGTGGGGGTCGATAATTGAAAAGTATAGATACACATTTTTCTCGAACATTCTTGCATGATATTTTGAGAAAAACGTACATCTACTTTTTAGTTATCGACCTCGCACTTATGCAGCTGATAGATCACAAGAAAAAGAAATCTTGGATTTTTGTTGTTGCGATGAAATATAATAAAACTTACCCAAAGTAATTTATACGATGAAATCAAATTTTACGAAAGAAATTAATTTTTAACTTAGTTTGAATACGTAAAGAAATCGAGAGTTGGGATGCCTGAAACATAAATCAAGGCTACGGCAGATTCCATCGGGAAAAACAAAAGTCTTGGTACCCCAACAAAATTCAACGTTCATGCTAGCTGCACTCCACACTCGCAACTCGCAACTCGACGGGTCGACGCAAGTGTAAAAGGAACTAGGGTAATGTAATAGGGAATGAGTGTCGAAAATGCTCCCGAATGTAGCCAAGCAAGCAGTCTATGTAGCCAACCAGAGACTAGTAGGTCTCTGTATTATCGAAGATTAAAAGTTTTGACAGCACGAAACTATACAAAGAAATTAGAAAAAAAAAAAAAAAAATGAATAGCTGCTATTGGTATAACGTCGTGGTCGGTGCCATTTGAATTTCATGAATTCGGATGTATCTTGGCAAAAAGTCACAGAAAAGACAATTAAAAATTTTTTAATTTATTTATAAATTTTATAATTTACCAACAGTTACGGTCGAAGTGTATCGAGCCGCAAGAGCTTATTGAGAGATGGAGCTGCAAAAAATTCTTCGGGAAGTTCGGATAAAGCCCGTGGTACATGACGAGCGGCGCCACCGAGAGTTCCCCGATCGAGAATGTTGTACGATGGTGTCGCGCGACGCCTCCGTATTTGTCAATATCTCGTACGTTCGAGGCTTTTGTTAACGAAGTGAAAAAAAGGGGGATAAAAATCCGCGGAATTATCGAAATCGTGGATAAGGCTTGAACAATGAAAACTGTGCAAGATTAATACGAGTATCGTTGAAGGCTCGTTAACGCAGGGAGGAGGAAAAACACGCCGGTTAACTCTTTCGTCTGTACGGGAGGGTTGTAAATGAGAGAAGTGTATATTGCCTGGGTGGACGAGTCGAGAGGACTCGAGAGTGACCTGTAAGAGGGGGGCAGACGAAGCTCCTGAGAAACCGAATCCCTCACCCTGATCGTAAAATATCGGACGTGTATAGTTCGCTAGAAACGATTTTATTCGTTCTCGTCGCGTGTGCCTATGTGTTCTTCAACGATAGTGTCAAAGTGTGCGCGATTTTTTGTTTATTTTCGTTCTCAACGACGTTAAAATATCTCACGGCAAAATTTAATCTTGCGGAACAGTTTAAATACTCCGATCATCCGACAAAACCATTTTTGTTGTGATTGATCGCGGATCTCGAACAAATATTCTGCATTCGTCGTGTCGTTCGTCGTTGCTGTGCGCTTATTTTTCACGTACGTGTCTGTGTACCCTGAATGCGCGATTGAAAAACTCTCGGAACTATCGTAAACCCAAATCAATTTATTTATCACTCAAAACTGTGAACAAACCCTCTGACATCGAGTCGTGAAAGTTCGTCGGTTTTCGTCCTCGCGAAGAAAAGGCTTACGGATGCAGTCCAGCGCATTCTTCATGTCTTAAGATGTAAGACCACATATATATATACTTTTTATACATCTCTATACAGGCAGGTAGGTTATACCAAGTGGGGACTTGAGATTTTTCGGGATCCGGTGTAGCAGGACAGGTACCTCGAGTATCCGTAGAGACTCCAGAATAACGGGATTCCACATAAACTTGTATTTTCTATTGTGTCACAAATTAGCTGGGAAAATATGGGGTTTTTCGATTTGTATTTTCCATTAGAATGACAAAAGACACGATAATCACACGGATATACAAAACGATCGCGTGTCTCTCCGTCAAGCAAATTCCTTTCGATCAAATAAATATTGGTTTATATTAAATTACCATTTTTTTTTCTCAATTTTACGAATTCTTCGAATCGGTTATGTATCTATCGTCGCTGTAACGAAGCACAGAGTGACTAATTTCCTCGTGAATATGAATATTTCCATTTTTTTTATCTCGTCCGATGAAAAAAGTGTTGAATCGAAACCTAGTTAAATGCCTTTTTAAAAAATTCTCGTAAAAATAAAATCATTTTTAACTTTACAAAGAGTCACGACTCGATCCTCGGATTCGTGCTTAAATAGCCGAACAAAATCGTCTCTCTTCGCGAAGCTGCTCTTGCAGGTATGTGAACTCTCGCGTTCAGTCAAGAGAGAAAGAGAGAGAGAGAGTGTGAGAAAGAGACAGAGTGTGTATCGAGCGAGCCAAAAATACGCGAAGGAGAGAACGTTTTCTCTGCGACAATAAATAGAATACGGAATATTATATTTGCATTATAAAACATGCTCTCGAACATTTCATTGCGAATATTGTTAAAAAGTTAAATTTCAAACAAAACCTTACGAAATACGTGCCAAGAGCGAATTTTGACGAAATTCTGAAAAAACTTGAGACGAAAAAGAAGAAAAAAAAAACCAACTTTTAAAAGACGATTACGAAAAATATGGTTGCATTTATCGAACGTTGAGAAACACACAAGGAAGGCGCGAGCCGATATTGTTTACACAGCCACACCGACACGAAACATCACTCTTCGTGATAAATCGTGCTGAATATACACGCAGTACTCGTGTGCGTATGTACACACGTTTCCAAACTCTCTTTTCGTACTCAATGCATAAATATCTATCACCTGTTATTTTATGTATCTTTTTTTTCTCTCTCGCAATAAAGACTCGACTGTTTACTTCTTTTTCACGGAATTATATTCTTCATCGATTCTTGGAATTCGCGCGTTCGAATCCATCGAAATTTCTTCATTTTTTTTTCTTCATATTTATTCTTCATTGATCGCTGTCATTTATTCGATTGTTAATTTTTTCGTCCGAATAAAATTTTTTTTTTAAAATAGTTTGCGTCGATAGATTCGTGCGATTTTATTGAGAAACTCGAACTTATATTTCACGATCGCGAATCTCGGTCAAATGAAATTTCTCGAAACTAAAACGAAAGTATAACTAATCCGAATGTCATTTTACCCAAATTCCAAGCGCTTCTATTTCGTAATTATGAATTCTTTTTTTTGTCGAAAGCCTCGATCAAGTCGAACGATAAAATTCTTCATGACCGAAACGACATTGAACTTGACATCGATTTTTTTTTTTTTTTCATTTCTAAATTTCAATCGAGTTCGTAACCTCGATGGATTCTTTCGATGAAAAACGATCGAATCACGTAACCCGACTCGCGTGCAAACGTTTCATCCAACTGTACCATTCTCTCAGGAATTATTTGATTCAAGGAGTTTCGGTACAAAAGGCAAAATGTTAAGAAATTAATGAAATTTGGTGATAATGTTCTTCAACATCAAGTACGAAAAGACAAATTTTGTTCAAAATTTTCTTCTACTTAGTTATCGAGTAATTATGCATTAAAGCAGATTTCTTATGCCCGAATTGTATACCTATATATATGGAAACGCTATGCTTATACACGTGAACTTTAGTCTTCAATTACTCGATAACTGTGTAGAAGAAAAATCTGAAAAAATTTGTATTGTCAAATTTTTGCACTAAAGAATATATTCACCAAATTTTATAAAATTCTTAACTTTTTGACAATTTTGTTGTGTTTTTAACATGGTTTAGCATGGCAACATTGCAAAAAAAAAGTAAAATGTGAAAAAAAAAATTTGTTGAAGAATGTACATGAATATAACGATAATACAGATTCCTGACGCCGTATATCGTCGCCATAAGATTTTGTAACTCCTCGGAATAATATGTGAAGAAAAAAAAAAAAGATTAATTTAAGGAGACACTCGAAGCAATTGCGATAAAAATTAAAATTTTATACGCTCGAGTAATGTATACACAAAATTCAATTTGATTGATGAAATTAGTTGGAATATTAGTTTCGGCGAGATAGAAGTTAGTTCGTTGAAAACTTGTGTGATCGTCGGTTGTGTGGCTGCGAGCAGCGGACATTTGTCAGTCGCTACGAAGTGGCAATTTGGGTCTCTCGCGTGCGAAGATACAGCAACGATCCTGCTGCTGATCTTCGTATTGTCAATTATTCATCCGATTATATGCCTGGGTCCCCCCAAACGTCTTCTACCAAAAGTCGTGCGAGGATGGGGCGACAGGCTATTCGGGTCACTGAAACAAACAAGAGAAAGGAAAAAAAGAAATGTGACGTCTTCATTTCGTACTCGCAAGGTGCTCGGTATAATTCGGGTCACTTGTCAGTATAGTTTCAATCACTTTTCGAAGGTGGCACTGGTGGCTCGTCAATAAGAAAGCTTCACGAGTTCGAAGCTCGCATCGATTGAACTTCATTTTTTTTTCTTTCAAGCCAAATTGAAAAACGTAAAACTGCACATTTTGCTGGCAATGAAACTTGATCCTGAGAATGGAATACAAAAAGTATTTTTTTTTCAACTCCATGAGTCTCGGGTTCAATCACTTTCGACTGGAAGCGATGAAAAAAACAACTCTCGAATTCATCGAAATTTTCTGATTTACGTTGAAGAGATCATCACAAAAACTTAGGAGAATGTAAAAGAAAAAAAAAATTTCCAAAAACGACCACAATTGTTGGGTTCATTTTCAATTGGGTCAAATGATTTTTTAAATGCGTCAAATTCATTGTCGTTGTAAATCGATTCTTTTAAATTGAATTAAAAAACTCGGAGGTAAACGATTAATTTTCATAAAAAATAATATACTTTCGTTACGATTTCAGGTGCGAAGAGGTGGCGGAGTTGGAAGCGCATCATCATCATCATAATAATAATAATCATCATCGGCAAACAGGAGGTACGACGATGGGCGTCGCGGAGGACGAGACACCGTCCTCTCTGACTTCTCATCCGAACGCGAATCCAAACAACCCCAGTCAAGAAGGTAAGTTTTATTATCGAAAGAACCTATTAAAGTGAATCTAGAAATAAGATTTACAACCAGTGAGTAACGTGCATGTAAATCACCCAAAAATATTTATTGTTATTACTATAAACAGTTGTAAAATAAAGAGAAGAAATAAGATGAATCAGCGATAGAAGAAAAGTCGTCAAATATTTTCGATGAATTAATTTTTCAAAATGTTCTGAAAGCTCCAAAGTGATTCGTTGACCGATGTTCCAAGTCCTGTCTTAACCAGGATGAAACATCATTTTTCTTGAATCTGAAAGAGAAATAGTTTCGAAACTATTCGTATTTGTTTTACCGCGGAGTATAAAGACCAAGCCCCAACTGGAATCGTCCAAATCCTCATAATCGTCCGGCTAAGTCAAGAGTGATCTCGGAGGGCTTTTTTTATGATACCGTTAGTTTCCCCTCGACGCGCCTGCGATATGACACATTTGGGGTCTTATTGTTGTTGGTCGAACGTTACGTTTCGCTTTATTTTATCGTATATCTACGTGCGGTGACAGCGTATACGAGAGAGCAGTCGCGTTGGGCACCTACTCTTTGTTCGCTGCGGTATTAACGTCGACCAAGCAGTGGTTGCGCAGCGTTTTTTTGTTTTTTTTATCGCTCTGGCGTTGAGTTGATTGCACAGATATGGCCTGTTGCGAAGCTCGGTTATGACCGTGGCGACGCTGTCACGGAATAGTGATTTTACTCGGAGACAAAAAACGTTTGGACCGAAACAAATTTCGTCGCTTTCAACGATCCGATTCGATGTTTTATCAGGTATGAGAAAACTCGTCGACGTTGATGCAACGAAATATTGTTCGGATGGATCAATCCATTCCAACTTTACCTTACCGATCGATTTCGTTATCAAGGTTCCAACAAAATTGTTTAAGAAAAATAATCATGATTGATGACAGTTACAGAATGATTTGACTACGCTGATTCGCTTGATAAACCTCCAGGAAATAGCGAAAGGCTGGCTCGTTCCGGAGCCCAGACAACGAGCAGCATTGCTGGATGCATCTGGATGGCCTTCCAGCAAAAAAAGCAGCAGCAGTCCAATCCTCTCCGTTTATTCATCGAACAAAATCGGACTTATTTTGAACCAACTTTTTCCTCCTGGACATACGGCTGCAACGAAGAACGAAGAATGAAGTGTAGTAATTCGTGGGTCGAAACTACGAAACACGGATCTTGTCCGAAGTATTACGAATGGACTGGACTAGCCTGAATCGTCGAAATTGCAGCAGGAGCTTTGTAAATATGATGCAGCTATACGGAGTATCTGTTGCATGCCATATACCGTTTCGATATCGATCGAGTGGTCATGCGATGAGTTCGCAGGAAGGATGCAAGCGGTAAGTCCGTTCCGGTGGTGTTGCGATAGAGAGGATCGATGCGAAATTCGGTCGTATCCATAATTTCTGGTTGACGAAAGAGGAATGCATCAGCACTCTGGTAGTTGAGACGCGAATGCTGTTAACCCTGATATCAAGGGCCGGACAAGGGGACGCTAAAATAAGGCTGGATCATAATCATCGGAGGGAGAGCACGAGGAGGAAGCTCATGGAGAAAATTTATAATACCGAAGCACAATGACTCTCGTTGAAGATGATAAAAAGTTTTGGAGTTGACAGAGGCTATGAAATATTAATAAATTTGTAGGCGTAGAAACTTCAAGAGATTCTGTGGCAAGCTCCAAACATTCGGAAAAGCTCATATACCGGTGAAGATGGATGGAGATTACCGCAGCGGTATTTCTCCCGATCCGGTGAGCCCGAGGACGAGCAATTCTTGAAACTCTGCCAGCTCGGGGACTGGTCGTGTGCTCTCGTCCACGCTAACTGCTGAAAGAGCGCACACACGGTAAAAGCGAAGCGATAGAGAAGAAAAAGAGCAAGGAACGTATACCTATGTCAGCGGCATGAAGAAAAACGTCGCGCGCCTCTCTCTCTCTCTCTCTCTCTCTCTGGCTTAGTTGCATTTTGCGAATTCTGTAATGATCGCGAGTTGCCTCTTTTACTCTTGCCTCCTCATATACGTTTGCGCCTTATATATGTGCCTTTGGCAATGAGCCCGCACTCTCCCATGTGCCCTCGACCAGTCAGGCTCTCCTGCTGCAACTTTGCTCTCTTCTCGTTCTATACTTTTTTTTTGTTTCTTCTTCTCAACGTATCTGTCTTTCTTACGTATAGTCGTATGTTACGTTTTGGTATACGGATGAACGTGTGCGAGTGGCCAAGCTTGATGCAAGTGTTTGCAAGCAGAGCCAGCACCAAGGTATACACGATGCACGTGGCTTTTGCGTCTGGGTCAAGTGTGCATCTCGATGACAATCGATGTTGCCCAAGAGGTTCGAAGGTTCCGCAATCCTTCGATGCGGTAGATAGCGAATCGATGTTTCTTCGTGTGTATGTGTGTGTGTTTGTACCTTTCCACGTATTCCCCACGTGTATACGTACTCGTCTAAATACACCGTGTAACACATGACCTACACTTTTCACAATCTCTTTTGCCTGCCTCTGGCAAACGATCTCAACGACCTGCTTCTACAACCGCAATCGTACACTAGTCCCTTTATCGCTTATTCTACATTTTTTTTTTTCACTCGTTTATCTCGTTTCTCTTCTGCATCTCTGATTCGAGGGTTCCCAAAAGTCTTTTGATGTCATTATGACATTTTTTTTGGAGATCTCGTAATCAGGGTATTCGGTCTTTTATGGTTATAAACTGAAAAATATTGATCGATTCGTTCGTGTTTTGGCAATTTTATTGCAATTCTTAAGGAGTTTCGGTACAAAAGGTAAAATGTTGAGAAATTAATGAAATTTGGTGATAATGTTCTTCAACATCAAGTACGAAAAGACAAATTTTGTTCAAAATTTTCTTCTACTTAGTTATCGAGTAATTATGCATTAAAGCAGATTTCTTATGCCCGAAGTGTATACCTATATATATGGAAACGCTATGCTTATACACGTGAACTTTAGTCTTCAATTACTCGATAATTGTGTAGAAGAAAAATCTGAAAAAATTTGTATTGTCAAATTTGGCACTAAAGAATATGTTCACCAAATTTTATAAAGTTCTTAACTTTTTGAAATTTTGTTGTGTTTTTAACATGGTTTAGCATGGCAACATTGTATCGCCTGTACCGAAACTCCTTAAGAGAAAATCTATAATAAAACGGTCATTTCATCAGGAATAATAAGTTCCTGTGAGACACTCTCCAGAGTGCTGTTCACAGACGTAATTAAAAAATATCGATAAACGAAAGAGAAAAAAAAATGGTTATAAGAGGTTTTGAGCAATTTATTGAAAGAATAACTAGAAAATTATGTTTGACACTAAAAAATTGATGAGCCCCGCGAGCTAAGCTCCCAGGCACAGGGCTCATACACAGTGAAATATCGTGATGATTGTGCGATATCGTTGGCACCCGGTAATGAGATATGTGGGTGATCCATCGATGTTTCCTCTGCGTGTAGCCGAGGGCATTTTTCATGCAAACGTTTTGTTTTTGGCCCCGAGGAAGTGGTCGTATACTTCCTTAAATAAAGTAGATCCATCAAGAACTTGGTCGAAACAAAAAAAATCTCTTTCTATACCGAAAAGAAAAAATGTTTATTAGACCGATGCGGCGACGATGATTCTCGTTGGTACCGGAATCCCGACGACGCCGTCGGTGTTATTAAGTTCATCAACGTGCACATAATTCGTGGGTTTATATATACTCGCAAAGAAAACACTCAAACCCACTGTTCTTTAGCTCTTTAACATTCTATCGGTTTCCCTGTCTGTCCGATCCGTGTACACCAGTGTCCCAAAAGAGTATGAGGACGAATAGAAACCTCGACCAAGACGGCGACCAAGAATGCCTCTATCTCTGCTTGTCGTCGAAGAATTATAACCTACATACAAAATACATACTTCAAGCTCAACACGAAAAACTTATCGCTTACCCAGAAGTTGAATGCCATCATTGTTCGCGGGAGGCTCGCTAATCGGGCGACTATCCTGCACCGCCGAGCGTTAAACTATTGCGTTACATCCTCTGTAAATTTATTACTTTCGCGTCTCCGGTTACGTGACAAATTGAAGCGTCTACAATAGAAAAAAAATATAGAAAAAAAAAAACGATTGTAAACAGTTACTCGTAGAATATTCGCAATTCGATTAACCCCGGATCGTCATTCGGTCGTTTCGATCTCCACGGTAACCCATTGAAACTTGGCAAGTAACGAGTCATCTTTCCATACAGCGATGCTCCTGGCCACCATCTCGGAAGTTTTTCTTCGCTCGGGTCCTCTGCGTTAACGTATTTAATTGCTAATTGCGATAACTTTGCTCTGATCTAACGGTTAATGAATATCAGAGAAAAAGCGTGTCTGCGCGCGGTGCAAAGCGATATAATGATTTATAATTGACGGATTTTAGTATCCACCGTGTCTGGAGCGTGCTCGTTGCTCGAAACATTCTCCGCTATACGCGGTGGTTTATTACAGGCGAGACGAACGATTCTTTCATTTTTCATTACCTCGTTTTACGCAGGCTTCGTTTATCTTTCATAGCGAACGACAGAGCGAGGCAAATGCCGTTTGGGCTTGTCGAGATTATGGAGATATGAAAAATTTTATTCGGAATTCAAGCTCGTCTATATATGAGATTTGCAACAATTTTTCTTCAAAAATCAATATTTTTTTACACTCAAAACTTAATTTTGTTGAAATATTAAAATATTTTGTTGCGCGTATAGAAGAAAATTTTTTTTTTTCTTCAGCCAACAAAATTTCGAATATTACAACAACAAAAAATCCGACGTTTTCGGTTTTTTTCGTTTTTTCTTTCGCGCGTATCCTTCCGAGATGGCGCTCGTTTGAATTTTCGTAGTTGAAATTCGTTTTGAAAAGTTTTATTCACGCGAGAGTTTATAAAAAGCTTTTGAAAAAAGTTTCTCGTTCAACGCGTAAATTTGATTCGTGTATAATGGTAAAGAGAATTATCGCGATGGGAAAAATGCGTGCAGCAACATCAACTCCGCGGTGAGATTAGAAAAACGTTTTTTTGACGAAATGGCCGGAACCATATGGTGAGAAATTTGAAAAAATGTCCTTGAATTCATGCTCGCGTAGCGCCTATGCCATAATCACGCGATAAACGATGAAGCCACGTGCGAGCGAGGCCTGTTTACGTGATCATTTTCGTAGCGACGAAATTCTACGCAACATATATGTATATAGCAGGGAGGAGGAAGAGTGCGGAGAGGGAAATGAGGAGTGCTATCGCGCTTAGGCCTGACCGAGCTGGAAACGTATCGCTTTCTTTTTTTTTTTTTTGTTTTTTTTTTGTTTTTTTTTTTCATCATTGTCATCGCTTTATTATGCCGTTAGCAGGCGTAAGAGTTCGTTCAGCAGCTTGCGCGAGCCTCCATCAGTTGGGAAACGAACAAAAACATATTGCTGACGTTTCCCATCGGATTTTCGACGCTTTTCGGTGTTCGAAACGAGAGTCGCGAGTTGAAAAATTGTTCGAACACCAAAAAAGCAAGAATTCGTCGTTTTAAAACGACAACTCGAGTATCGAGTCTCGTTATTCCGTATGAAAAAATAATCGAAATAAAACACGAAGAATTCGCTTCGAAGAACACGCGAAAGCTGAAGTTTCCATCGAATCGTTGCAGCGCGGAAAACGGAATATTTTTTTTTTTCTTCTTTTTCTCATGCGAAAAGAAAAGTCGCGCACAGAAAGATTCGAACGGGTAGGAGAGACGTACGGGAAAAAAAAATCGGGGCAGTGGTCCCAGCAACGCTCGTTTATAAATATCTGTCATCAATCCTTCACCGTGGGCAAAGGAGAGTCCTCGTGAACTCGCTCTTCGCTCGTCGTAATACTCGAGTCCAGCACCTTCCGTTATACAGTCGAAGCCAGTGAGCCCGTTGCCCCGTTAGGCGAGATCTCACATATACCGCTCCGAGATTCGCTGTAGTCTGCTCGCAGGACATTCAACGCGAATACGTTACGGAGGAGCTATAGCCGTGTATGTACACGCACACGCGCCTTCCTCCATTTACATTTACTACGTGTACAAAGATATAAAGAATACGTAAGTACGAGAGAAAGAAGAAACGAAACGAATAAAATGACCGAGTTAGATATAGAATTACGAATCTCCGGATGCGAGAAATACCTCGACATCCGTATGCCATATAGCTCACTTGCGGAATAATATAACGACGATTTCAAAACGAAAAAATAAAATAAAAAAATAAAACGAAAGAAAAGAAAAAAAAACGAGTTATTCTTTTGTCAGTAGGTGTATCGCAATGTTTCGATTATTATTCACGATGCTGCTGAACTTTGGAGCGTTGGAACGAACGACGAAATTTTGTTTTCTCTTCAAACATGGGCCTGCAAAAGTTTTGTTGGTTTTTGCAGAGAAAAAAAAAAAATTGTGGACAATTACTCTTTCGAAAAGGTGTTGCGATTGATATTTTCGTACGAATTTCTCAAGTTCTTGAATTTGGAATGAACTCGTTGTTTTATCGAATAATTTAGTAATAAGAGATTTGTCATCGTGCTGACCTTTTAGAAGGAACTTGATTCCGTAAATGAGGACATTAACGCGACATTACTCAATCGCGTTTCGTCGATATTTTTTTATAACTTTGCTCACGCTCTTTACATTGTGATTAAGACGGGAATGAAAATGGCTTTTGCGATTTCATAATAATAATAATAATAATAATAATAAGTAATTAGGTTAATTCTCTCGATTGTACATGTTTCGTTGTCGCGTCAAAGAGAGTTCTCGATACGAAGACTGTAAATCATTTCCTTATCATCAATTTACAAATTCTAGTCAAATACAAATTAATTACTTTACTTTTGACACGAACAAAGAACTTCGAGTCCTGAATCAGCTGGATTTTTATTCAATCGTTAATCGTCGAATTTTTATTTTCATTATTCATTCAAAAAGAAAAAATCAAAAAAAAAAAAAATTCAAATAATTTATTATTACGAATGAATTCTTTATCTTTTCTGTATATTTTTATCATTTTTTATTCTCGTTAATCACTCTTGTCTTGGTTGGACGAGTGAACGAAAAAAAAAAAACAAACGAAAAATTGTTATACAATTTCTCACCGCTTAATATGACTGTTAAGAAATTGCATCTTATCACATACCTCAAATATATACGTGCCCCAACGAGACCGGAGCTGTAAAGCTAATGTTTACAATGGTTTCGAATTAAAAAAAAAAAAAAAAAAACCTCTGAAATAGCTATTTCTTATCTTATCTTAAGAATAAAAGGAAAGTAATACGTTTGGAATTCTGGAAGCGTTTGTTCGCATCTGTTTTGCATTCAAATGTCAGCTCGAAACGTCGTGGTTTATTGACTCGTTACTTTTTGCATCGGGCAACAGGACTGTTAACGTGACGAATTTAAGATTCTCATTGAATTCTAATCGTCCGCGTCCCCAGACACGGATTTCATTTGAATCGCGATCAATCGTGTTCATAAACTCGATTTTTATTCGATTACACTCGACTCAACTCCGTTAACAAAATCTTTCAAATTCGTCGAGTATTTTTCTAAACTTGGTTCTTCGATTCCATTTGACCGTATTATCGAATTCGAATCAATTTTTTATTTCAGACGTTTTTGTGTCTGAAAATTGGATATTTGACGATTTTAGTCAACTCTGCCTTCTCGAAATAAATTTTTTTCTCTATATTCCAGTCAACTGTGTTCCCGAATTCAGATTTTTCGGACGATTCCCGTTGATTTTGTCTCGCCAAAACAATTTTTTTTTTTCTCGTAAATCCCATTCGATTACGTTCTCGAATGAAAATTTTTCACCAAAATATCCCTTTCACGTGTCTCAAACTCGATTTAAAAAAAAATGTCAATCGCGACAATGTTCCAGCTCGTAATCGATGTTAAAAATGGTTAATGTAAAATGAATTTACAAGTCGCTAGCTCCGCGTGACGGTAACAAGATAAGGAACGAATTGATGCGAAAACTGTAATGAAATGCATTCGAGTAATAGCTCGTGTGAGTTGAGTTTTCAACAATTATATTAGGACTCGAAAAAACTAATTTATCGTCGAAGAGCACAAAACGAAGACAGTATCTGTGTTGAGCGGGCTCGAACGTATACGAGCGAATACAGGAAAGTACGTGCACGTGTTACGATGCAACCGCATCGTGAGCGTTGCATGCACGAATTGGCGAATCGCTGATGATGCGGCATACGTGCGCGAACCACAGGGAAACACTCGAATTCAGCGAGAGTGTATATACCATGCAGCCGAGAGCGTGCCGCGATTGATTCGACGCTTGAACGCCGGTAGATCCTCCTCATATTACAAGGCAGACGCACATTTTCCATAGAACTGCAATTTACTCGCGCGTCGCCGCTCTTTGTCTCTTGCCGATTATTCGAATTTTCACGAATCTTTAACGAAAGACTTCCCTTTTAGCCTGTTATCCACTTTCTCTGTTCCTGCCGGTACTCTCGTAGGGGGTTCATCGATTTTCTTTTTAACCCTTTGAGGGGCAGTGGTAGTTTTTTTTATTATTGCCATTGTATTTTGCTATATCTTTATACTTCCAAGTTGTTTTCAGTAACTTGAAGGTTCGAGCTATAAGATTCTCATGGGAAAAAGTGTATATTTGTTTATTTATAATTAGTTATACATAAGTCAAACGCAAAAACTCTTTTTTTTTTTCTCGAATAAATTCAGCTGTGCTTGAACGAAGGGTCAGATTGGTTTGCATTTTTTTTTACGTACAGTTCATGTCGAGTACTGTGATATAAATTTTTTTTTCCGATTTTTCAGCACGCTACAATTTTCAAAAAAAAAAAATCTTCAAAATTTGCAAAAATAAAAATTTTGGAATGAAAATCATTTCATTTCTATACTTAACCTAACATACTGGCTATTTTGGGTCCGTCACCTTGAATTTTTCAATTCTGACGTTAGAAACGAAATCAGCGATCCCAAAAACCTCTCTATAACCAAATTTCGTGCCGATTTAACGAAAAATCGCGAACTCAACCTAAAATAGTCGCCATTTTGAATCGGCCATCTTGAATTTTCCAATTTTTATCGCAGAATCGTAATCAGCGATCCAAAAAACCTTAAGAACACCTAGGATTTTGGAAATTTGTTCAATAGAAAAATGTGTCCCTTAAAGGGTTAAAAAATGTTTTTCCCCAGAATCAGCTTGAATTATAAACCATTTTCTTCGTTTTTTTTCGTAACAGACAAAACGGTGTCGGATAAAGTCGCTTTCGGTCAACGTTAGTTGACCCAAACTTTATAAAATCAAAAAAAAATGTTTCGAAAATACGGAAAAAAAGAGTTTTACCAAGACGAAGAAACATTGGATCAGGATTATTTTGAAATTCGATCGAAAAATGTGTTCGTTGACCGAAAAATCGAAACAAAGTTTCTGGCTCGTCCAGCAAAATCCATTCGATTCGATAACGGTTGAAAATAAAATTGAAGAAAACAAATTAATATAATGAGATCGAAGCAGAGGAGAGTAATAACTTCCGGAGGGGCATGATTCGAGTCGAGTTCTGTGGTAATGCGAGTAAAAATATAATTTTCCTTGTTTTTTTTTTTTTTATTTATTTTTTTTCTCATTGCTGATGGGTACGAAATGGAAGAAGCCCACACGTTGCTAGTTATAGGGGCATTTACCTCATTGCTGCGTGAGCCCCGGCCACCGTGAGTCGAAGAAAGCGAGCGGGAGTGCGCGTGATAAGGGGAAAAGAAAAAAAAAAAAATAACAATAAAAATAAAGAGAAATAATGATAAAAGCGTACAGCGAAATAGAGCGATAGAGGCCTCTGTTCAAAGAGTCAACCACCATATGCTCCGTGAGATAAAGAACGATGAACCGTATACAAACAGTGTAAGCGTCAAGAGAAAGAGAACGAGATTAAAAAACTGAGGAAAAGGAGGAGGAGGAGGAGGGAGAGTAATAAACATCTCATCACTATGTAACGTGTGTACACCGACGAGGATCGAGCGGTTCAGAGATTGGCCGTTGGAAAACACGAGAATATTAAAAATCAGTGACTGCGACACAATCTCTTTTATTTCTCTCTGTGTATCTAAACGCAATCGGTCGCGCAATTTTTCGAAAACTTGCAACTTCCGGATGAATTTTTAATCGCGGCCAATAATTACGATTTGAATTCAAAATGTTTTTTTTTCTCGACATTTCCATATCGGTATCGTTAACGCATAATTTCATTTGGGAAAAAAAAAAAAAAAAACAACGAAACTTTACGTCCGATCATTAGACGGTCGATTCGTCATCGTGTTCGAGCTCCCATTGATCATATCGTGGTGTGATCGAAACATTTTTTTTAACACGATTTCATTATTTAATTCTGAATATTTTTTTATTTATAGAAAAAAAAAAAAACAATTTTCGTATCAACGTTAGACGTTAGAATTTCGACAGAATTTCATTCATAAGTATACTCCAACATCGCTGCATCGTAAATATCATTTTTCGACGTATACAGGAACTCGAAAGTCGGTTTAAAATTGCTCCAACGACTGATAAGAAACGCTGCTTAGGAACGAGCAAATTTATGCATGTATGCGAATGCATTCGTCGAAGCAAAACGTCTATGAATAGGGCTCACGATCGAAAAATTTGGACACTATTTATACGGAGTGTTTAGTCTATGCCAGCGAAATCATGACACCGAGTTTATCTTCGATATTCAATGAAGTGTTAATCGACGACGCGAGCGTTCCTAAGAGACTCTTTCGTATAAACTTTAAACGAAATTTCCTTCTTCTTCGAGCAACAAAACTTTTTTTTTTTACCAAAACGAAACTTTGTTGAGACGACAAAATATTTCAAAGTTTCAACAAAATTTTCTTTTTTTAATCAGTAATAAATATAAAACGTTCATTGTAACTATTCGACGAGTTGAGTTTTAAAAAAAATGTTTTCAGATTTATCGACATTTATTCGTTCGTTCGATAAACAATTCCAAGGATACTTTTAGCTATTGTTTCACTCGTTTCTCAAGCTAAATGAAAGCTCGACGTTCGATACTCCGTTTCCGAACTATTTGACGGTCGATACACAGGCGTTAAATGTGACGTTACTATAATGCTCGATAAATAAATGATGCGATCATTTTGTTTTATTTTGTTGAAACGTTGACTGGTGTGCATCTATGCAAAAGACTGCCAACGACTAGAGAGACGTCGAAAGAGCTGTTGGAAACGTGGTGCGTCTCTGCACGCTAATGTCGTCTTTCTCTCTCTCTCTCTCTCTCTTATTCTCTCGCGCGGTGGTTCGAGCTCGGCGAGTGTTGAGGTGGGTACGGAGGCAAAGACTAGTAACTTGGCTATACTCGGTCTGGCTCGGTCTCGTGTAGTCTCGCGTCGACTCTCGTCCTCGCGCGGTTCGCGCAACAGTCGTAGTCGCCCGCGCCTTCGTCGTCGTCGTGTCATTCTGTATACACAAGCATCGTCGAGTCTAAAAGCATTTTTAAACGATTCTCTTTCTCTCACACACGAATACCGAGTCAAATATTACTTTTTTTTTCTTTTTTTTTTCGTACAAAGTTTATCGAGTGTTGTGTATCCAGTGGATTATTGGAGTATAAAAACGTTCGTTTCGTCGCTCGTCGAACAATACCCTGATCTCGGAGAGAGGCTCGTGCGAGCTGCAGTTCGAAACGTGCCGCGAGCTCTCTCGTTTTTTTTCAACTCTCTATTTCGTTTGATAAGAATTAAAAATTGAGAGTTTCGATCGCAAAACGAGACGGGAACGAAATTATCGAGAGAGAGAGAGAGAGAGAGAAAAAAAAGATTTTGTCCTTCGTTACATCCGGCAGGTTTGGAAACGAGCGCGAGAGATAAAATCAGTAAAAATAAATATTGGTGAGGAGGATAAGCGACGAATGGTGCCAGTATCGATTCTTTTGAAAAATCTCAATCGCCCTCTCCTCGTGTTCGATCACGATGTAAAAAATTTTTGTGCGTCTTTGTTTTTTTATCTTTCGAAATGAGTTTAAAGATATAATATCGAACTTATGATTTCCTGGATATCGAACGACTCTCGACAAATGCTTAACGAAACTTCGGAATAATGATCGAAGTAACGTCCGACACGACGATCCTCCCGTAATCGCTCATTCGCGATTACTCATGTATATTGATCGCGTTAAACGAGGTGAAAAGATCAACAGGAATACGAAATCTCTCTGTGTGCTGTGCGTCGGAGGCTGCTTTAAATCTCCTTCAGTTTTGTGCTGCTGCTGCTGCTGCTGCCCCGTTTATACTCGTGTGCGTATTTGTAGAACGCCCGAGAGAAAGAGATTAAAAGAGAGTTAGACTCGGTGAGCAACGTCTATTCGTTTCGGTTTCTCGGTCTGCGTTGCAACTATACTACGAACCGGGGCCACCCTCCCTCCTACGCACCAAATATATTGATGCATCCGTACACATTTCTATTAAAATCTATCCTTTCGGATCACTCGCATTCGTACTTAGGGGCTAGGACCACAGGCATCGAGAAATAAATGAAAAAATTCTTTTTCTTGATCGAAATTACAATTTTTTTCAACTTTAAACAATTCTTTGGAGAAACAGACTCAAATTTTCTTCAAATTTTTCATTCGTGACTGTTAGGAATCCATGGAATATTGTAGCAACAAAACTGGACTATCAGGGAGTTTAAAGGATCAAAAAATTCATTTCATCCGAAGAGAGAACTTTTTTCGTCAATTTTTTCCAGTGTTTTTGACGTAATTTCTCTTGTCCGTAGAGAGAGAGAGCGGATCAGCGTTCGTTTTTTTTTTGTTAAAAAATAATTTATTCATCGAGAAAGAATTGGACGAAGAATGAGAGAAAATCGTTTTTCTGTCGAATTTTTATATCCTTGGAAATGTGTTGGAAATGTTGAGAAACGATTCGATCGAATTGCACTTTTTGTTTTTTTTTTTTTTCAATTAATCAAACTTTGTTTCGTATTTCGTGCTCGTTTTTATCGTCGCATTAACGAATTTAACACGTCGAGCCACGTTTTCTCCCAGCACACCGTTCGTCTCCAACGTAATTAACTCATTACTTGTTCAAAAAAAAAAAAAAAAAATGGAGAAAAAAAAAGAAAAATGAGCTCGTAAACGACGTACGCTCAAGAACACATTCCAGGCTAATCGTTACCAGTAAAATGACTGCATTGCACTATTGGAGAGTATACAATGGCTCTTGCAACGTCGAAAAAAAGAAAAATAAAAATTATACCGCCACGATAACTCGGTTCGAGGCTTTCGTGCAGTGAAACGTTCATATTTTTTTTTCACCTCAGATTTCACTCGTGGCTCTGAAGATCGATTACTCCTAAGAGATTCGAATAATCGTCAGTGTATAAGGGACTTAACAAAATCTCTTAAACACTTTCAAAAATACGTTTTTTTCCTGCATTCGAATTACGATTTTTCCAAATCACCGCAGGATCTCACGATGAAAATCGATTTGAGAAAAATATTTGAGAAAAGCTCATTTGGCTCGCAGCTCAGGAGACTCGAGTATAATTCTTCCAGGAAGATTTGAGGTTCAGAATAAATCGAAAATTTCAAATTGCAAAAATCATTTGAATTAAAACGATGAAAAATCGTCTGAAATTTTAGCCACTTCAAAGCTCTTCGGTCAAAGGATCATGAACCGTAATGTAGAATTCTCTGTACGTAGTACCTGTATATATAAAGACTCTCGAAGTAAAAGAGAGTTTTACTCGAGACTACAAGAGAGTACCGCGTGTGTCTATATACAAACGTGCAGGGAAACCGAGACAAACGAAGGTACGAACGGGTTTTTCGTCTTGCTTTGTCTATAAACATACGTTGATACAGACACACACATATATACGAATACACTCGTCTTTATAAGACAGAAGATAACATTAAACTGGTGTGTGGGCTTTACGTGCCAGTGCTCTCGCAACTGATGGGCCCGCGTGTCTCGAATGCATTCATACGATTGTATATTTTACATTTCAAAAATGCAATATCACACGATAATAATAATAAAATTCAATTAAATGACATTTTTTATAGCTGTTGAAAATTTCGAATGATTTCGTCCTAGAAAATTCGGTAAATCCCTTCGCGATAGGACACAGTTTTTTTTTTTTCAAACAAAAATCACATTCGCAGCGATTATATTTGGGAAAATCAACGATGTTGAATCGAAAAAAAAAAAAAAAATTTGTGTCTGATTACGATTTATCATATATTCAAGTATTTTTGCTTGAAAAATCAAATCTTTCGACAGATGTAAAATATCGAAATACTAAAATTCTGAAACCCATTAATATTGATGTTTCATACAAAAAGTTTTAAAGAAGAGAAATAAAATCGTCATTTTCTCAAATCATTTTGTGTCTGATTAAGATTTTTCATATATTTATGTATTTTTGCTTGGAGAATCAAATCTTTTGACAAATGTATAATATCGAAATACTGATATTCCGCAAAGAAACCCATAAATATTGATGTTTCATACGAAAAGTTTGTAGAAAACAAGAAAAAAAAAAAAAAAATGAGTGAGCAGTGAATCGCGATAGTTTATATAGTGGTGGGAAGCAGATAACATATTTATCAGAGCAGACCCGATAGGCCTTGAATTTCGAAGACGGAAAAATGTAGATACGCGCGCGCGAAATATTCGTGACAAAAAAATGATTGTAATCTTCACCGCTTCAACCGCTTCATGTTGTGTCTGCTTCTCGGAAGGTTGGGCAATTGAAAAAACAAGTGATTTGAAACGCAAAAAAAAAAAAAAACAAAAGTAAAAAGCTCGTCGAATTGAGAGCCACCGGAAATCGTGGGTGCAGTTTCGACGACAAAAAATCATTACGACAGACGCAATCTGACGTATTTTCGTACGTGTAAAAATTCATCATGGACGTTGACTGGAAAAAAAGGCAGAAGTTGACACTCCAAGTGTCAAAAAAATTTTTTTTTTTCATCAGACTCAAAGTACTCGAAGAATTTCTAGTTGAAAAACAGATTTTTCGGAAATTGATCAGTCATTTTGGCTCCATCCAATTTACGATCCAAATTTGACAATGAAAAAGACACAATTAAAAAAAAAAAAAATTCGCTGAGATACAAAAATTTGTTGAAACAAATACAATTTTCTTGGACAAAGAATTTGGACCCAACAACTTTTTTTTCTTCAATGACAACCCGTTCAGTGAGGAAAATTTCATGCAGACGAATCGATCGAATGAGCGGAGCCAAATGAATTTGTTCGTACGAGTGTTCCATTTATTTGTTGCTGCTCCGAATTTCAGCAACGTAAATTGCTCAAACGTTAAATCGTCAGTGGGAATAAGCGAGAATAAATTTATTTCAATAATACTTAATCGCATCGATCCAGAACTCCTAAATTATTTCGTTCAATATAAAAGATATTTTGTTGCTGAATATTTTCATTGAAACAATCGGAATTTCTTTCTCTGTCATCAATTTTTTTTCTCCTTTTTTTTTTCTTATTTATCAATAAATTTTTTAGCCCTTTTTTAGCCACAAGGTACACAGGTACCGTGACTTTTACCCATCACCATTCGCACCTCGTTCACCCTGATGAACAAAGTAACTAGACTGGTCCTAAAACGACGACGAGTATCATTAATAAAAGCGAGTAGCAAGGTTACTTCGCTTTGTCACCGGGCGTGGACTGCCTCACGTTTGTGCTTTCTTTCTCTCTCTCTTTAAACTCGAGGTGGAGAGGCGGAAATTCGATCGGGGTCTGACTCGAGGTCATGCGAGCGTATGCGCTACAATAAAACGGAGTTCCCAACACATTTGACCGGAATTTGCGTGCACATAGCTACTTTTTTGTTAAAAGTTAGGCGCGTGAGCAGCACGAATACGAATGAATTAAGTATACGTGTACAAAAAAACAGGGGGGGGGGAGGGGGCGCATCTATAGCCAGCATCGAGATAGCATGCATGATTCTCGTGTACATTGTTGAAAAATATAAGTTTCGACAGGAGGGCAAAGCGCGTGCGTGATCACGGCTAGTCGCGTAGAAAGCTAAAAACATGATAAGATCGCCTCTGCCCAAGTAGAACGTTTGTCTTTCAAGATTTTCCATTTTCTTGCCGATTTTAGTCGCCGAGTGACGGTTTAGTCAAACCGATACACCGCGCGAGAGCATCGTTTCGCGCGAAGAAGCTTTTGTCAATTCGATTCTTACGGAATTCATCATTCGAATCAACAAATCTCATTCGTGTACGTTACCGAAGCGAAAATCCAAAGAGCGAAACGCACTTCCGATCGGTTCACTTTCGTCCAGGTCTTAGTTTGAAAACAACGATTTTTTGTGACGAATATTTTGATTTAATGAACCAACGATTTCAGGATATTCTTATAATCGTCGAGAAAAATTACTTTCCCATCGTTTGAACACTTGGTATAACGAAATCGTATAAAAAAACACAACGATTTCTGAGATCAGAGGAGAAAAACCGGTGAAAATCGTTTGTTAATTACGGAGGAACTCAGCTCCGGGTCTTAGTTTCTTCGACTTTTTTGCTCGAGTCTCCTAATCAGGTGAAATTGAATGAAAAATTTTATCCGTGGGCCACAAATAATTGGCAGGAAGTAGCTCGTTGTTTCGAGTATCGAATTAAGTATATTTGAATTCGAAATAAAAAAAAAAAATTGAAAAATAAAAATTTTATTTCAACTTCTGCTCATTCGAAAATTGTAGCAAACTCGAATAAAATTATTACGAGTTTCTCCCTCTTCGAAAATAGTGTATTTGTGTGTGTGTGTCTATATGTCGTAACGCTTGACCTTACTCGTTATATTCTCCACGCATAAATTACGTGTTATTCTTTGCCTGACGTCACGAATAATCAACGCGAAGTATCATAATCGAAGGAATTATGTTTCTCCCTCTTTCAAACGATATTCCTCGTCATAATTCTGTCGCAAATGCTTTTGACAGCGATGGACCATCCACTTATCGAACGGAGACTCCTCTTCTGTTGGGCTTTCGGTATCGTTGATCCGTTTTAACGAAAAATAAAAACGTTTGGTTACTTCGAAAATACTGAGGATGTCAACAGAGTTGTGAGATGTTTCTATTGAAACAGTAGAAATCGAATCAGCTGAGCGACAAAAATAGTGCTGCAAAATCTTGACCGACGAGCATGCGAGTATCATCGATTCGCGATTGCGCTATATTTGGGGGAAGCACGCAATAACGTCGATCATTAAAGCCTGAAAAAAAAATGGTGTATCTGGAGGAATTACCTTGAGGAGGGTTCTCTCTGCTGTATTTGGATAAAAATAGACCGCGGAGGGATCCGTGGAGGAGGGTTAATCCTGCCTGTTGAACTTTATTGATGTAGCAGAGATAGAACTGAGCTCACAAAGGTGCGAGCTCGGCTCTCCGGTGTTGAAAGTATCACTCGAGCCATATCTCGAAATCATCCAACGAGTTAACTTCGGATTTTCGACTCATAAGATTTTCTTCTTGAGATCAGTAAGTTCTTCTCATGGGCATGTTTGGATGCTTTGAAAGTAGCGTTTGGAGCGACGGTTCGTGAGGTCAACGCTAAGAATCGAAAATAAAAAGAAGGGCTCAGCAGTTGAGAAATGAATTATAATGAACTTTTTTTACACTCGCGATCTGCTCCTACTCTGGAGCAGAAAGACACGAGAGTATGCGTGTCTGACCGCGAAATACATCGATCAGGCTCCACGCTTTCGACGATGTTTTTTTTTTTCACGTTTATCGTACCGAAAACGAAAATTTTGTTCATCGAACCAAATTTCTATAGTTTTCCGGACAAAAAATATGAAGCAAACAGGCTTTTATCATTGAACAACGAAGGTTCGGTTTATTTATCGAAATTATGAAAATTTCTTGCAGATCAATCGACCGAATCAACGGACCTTAACGAGTTTGTTCGAACAACCGTTCCATTTATTTGTTTCCCATACTTTTCACTCGCTCCAACAAAATATTCGTTTGAATTTCAATGATTTTGGATCGAAACCAATTTGTTTGGATGCCCCAAAATTTTGTTGGTTCGACCAACAGCCATCCAAATTCAGCATCCAAAAATTCGAAGGTAGAACAAATTCGGAGATTTCAGGTGGCAAAATTTGGCGAGTAAAGGAAAGAAAATAAAGTGTCAAATCGATCGATACGATATTGAAGCTGGCTGCTGACTAACGAGAGATATGCGGGAAAATTTCCATGTAGATAACTATTAATAACAGTCGCGTATACACGCGAGGCGTAAGATTATCCGTGTCTATAACAACGCTCGATGGATCATTCCCCTGCTCATCTATCGAACGATATACCGACAACAGCCGCGGTCTTATCTCGCGAAGTTGCGAGAAAATCTCCGATAACGAAACGAGGCAGGGAGGGGGGAGTTAGCGTACGATAAGAAAGAGGAGGAGTGCGGAGGAAGATTTCTCGCGTCCTATGCCCGGATTCACTTAGGAGTTTGACAGTAGAGACGAAGACTGTGTCTCCGGCGCGTCACTCGCCTCGATCTATGTTTATCTCTAAACGTCGGAGAACTCCGATGATCCTCCGTTCGCATTAGCTCAGATTTCGTTTATCTTTGCAACTCCCATAAACCCTGGTGTAGGCAAAGGAAGAAAAAAAAATCATAAACAACGCATACCGAGAGAATCGAAACGTTTGATTATAATCGGGGCGATTGAAAGTGAAAATCTTTAGAATTTTTTAAATATATCGAAAGTTGCTCATCGAGACTGATTCTTTGTGAGAAATTTTCTCGCTATATCCTGCCTGAGGAATATTTCATCGAATTGTGCAAGTGCTTCGAGACACGTCGAGAGCGATCGAAGATCTTCGAACGCGCAAATTTTGCCAAAACGATAATTACAATAAATATTATTGTTTGTTTTTTTTTTTTCATATAATTTTTATCGTAATTATTGTTATTCAAAAATCTGCAGACGAATGACTTTTTTATTCTGCGGTTTCATCTTCGACTCCTCGGACGAGGAGGAAACAACGAGGCAACGATCGCAACAGCAACTGAATCAAATGATGCCTGTACAATCGTCGAATTACAACTGGTTACCGGAACCAGCTAAGATCAATTTGAAATCATCGACTACCTGTAACGCCTGGATGTCACCGTATACTCGTAATCAGAGCTGCGCCGAGACCTCACCTACCGAACGGACCAATGTTCGCGGTGGCGGCGGTGGCCTCGTCGATCCAACCGTAAACGTTCTTACCGACGATAATCGACTTTTGCACAATCTTCCAACCAGCATTACCCCCAATTCCGGAAGCCCAATTAACAATAATTTACATCTGAATCATCAAAATATTCACAACAATTTACATCATCATCATCATATAAATATCAATCACAATAACAACAACAACAATCGACACAATAATAATATCAATCATAACAACGGAAGTGGCATCGTCATACTGGATGGATGTCGACCACCGAGCGCCACTACGGCTAGAAGATTTCTCAAATGGTTCAGCCGCATCGGTCAACCACCCACGGAAAAGTCAGGTGGGCTCACACTCATTTTTATTTTTTCAAACTCTCTAAAAACGCGATGCTAACGAAACCGAAATTTGTTTTGATTTCGCTCCGAAAACTTTGGATTGGACCGAAACGTGATGGTGATTTTGAAATATGTTTTTGCAAAAGGGTTTTGTGGTACGAAAGTTCTGATCGTCGGACACTCACAAAAAATCTTCGGTCATTTCTCTTGTGCCAGTTGTTTCGAAATGTTTCCAGTACTTTTGGAGAAATTCTCTAAATAAAAGAGTTTTTTTTAGAATTTGTGTTAAGAATCAGTACTTTCGCGTTTCGTGGTTAAGAATTTATCCAAAAAATTCATAATTCTCCGCCCATTTACGAGGTGAAAGATCTGAAGATCTAAGATAAAAAAAAAACTATCGGTACATCCGCGGTCTCGGTATTTCCTCTCCCAGGAGAATAATCGTGAGTAACAGGTAGTTGAAAAAAATTTTTTTTTAACATTTTTTTTTTAGATGATGGAGTGAAAGTAAATTGTAGTAACGCGTAAGAATGGCTGAGAGCTTATCTGTACAAATTCATTTTCGCGGTGAGAAAAATGATTTCGTACGATTTGTGGTATCCGCAGCGTGTCGTTAATAGCGAAGAGAATTTTTGTTGCTCTCGTATCACGAGAGCTTTTTCAATTCCCGACTGCCCGCAGGGCAGAAAGACGGGAGTTATGCGTTTCACTGCGATCAGCTGATTGGGGCTATTTCTTTGTCACCACTTTTCTCCGAAACAGTGACAACTGTCTTGACCAATTTTTGCATATACTTTTCATGTGTGACAGACAGTGTTCTTAGACATAGTTTGTTCAATTCTATTGCAAACTCGCTGAAATAATTAAGAATCATTAATATTCACATTCAAACGCAATTTGCCATATCGAAAGGGGACCATATAAGGCCATGCTCGACTATCGCGAACTTCACACCTTTGTGCGCTGCTAATTTCAATCCGAACCGACGCGCGTCTGTCCATGCAATTCGTCTATATACATGCATATATATATTTTTTTTCGTGTTATAATTCTTACCTAATGTGATAATAAAAAAAAATAAATAAAAAATGATGAACTTTAAAAAGTGTGAAATAAAAAAAATGTTTTGAAAAAACATAATAACTCCCGACTGAAAAACTCCTTCACTCAAAGAAAACAGTATTAAACTTTTAAAAAGTCTGAAATAAAAAAAATCCCGACATGTATTTTTTTATTTCAAACTTTTAAAAGTTTAATACTGTTTTCTTTAAGCGAAGGAGTTTTTCAGTCGGGAGTTATTATGTTTTTTCGATATTCTCGGAGCCGATTGAAAATAGCTATTCCACGGTGCGATTGGGAGATAAAATTCGAAAACACGTTTTCGAGATCGATAAATCGGTGAGAACAAACGACTACTGGTCTTTGTATTTAGCTTTCCGCAAAGGTGATGATCGGACGCGGTATCAAAGACGCATGAGATGGATTCTTACTCGGTATGGAGCAAACACTCGAGAGGCTCATCTTTCTCGTCCTTTTCTTTCTCTCACTCGCTCCTTCTTTCTCTTTCTCACTCTGTATGTTAACGGGCCGCCTGGCCCCAATAACTGGGCCGGAAAGAGGATGAACCGTAAACTCGATAAATAAACATTAGATCGCACGCACCGGTAGGATTTGCCCTCCCCTCTTCCGTTTTATGTACACGTATATTACGAGTTTGCGTTGCGATTGCATTGCATCCGCGTCGCAGGATAGTTCCAGGCAAAATAAATATCCTTCGTGATCCTCGCCGATGCTTCTTCTTCTTCTTCTTTTTTTTTCATAAAGTTCTACGCGGAATTGACCAACTTACCGGCCAGATTCACGGATGCACGATGAGGAATTTCCGCTTTGGAATAGTCCCGAGACTTTATGGCTAGTCTGCCCCTTCCACGTTGAATCAAATGAATATTCTCGTAATTCTCATTATTTACGACTCATATTAGCCGATAGACATCGACGATTCGGCCTACATATCAACCGGATTTTTTTTTCGGGCATAGAAGCTTTCAGCGTCTTTTATCGCGTTATATTCTTCGTTTTTTTTTTTTTTTTTCAGCAAAAACATCAAGCTCGAACGATCAAAACCTTTCATCGAACCTGCAGGCACATTCGATCTCAAAAAAAGTGTTTTTCTCCCACTAATTCTGATCCTCGCATAAAGGTAGAAGCTTCGAGATTTTTTTCTGCGCACTTGACTCCGCGGATCGTGTGTTCGAACGCGACGTAATCACGTTCTGACCTCGATAGCGAATAAATTATATCACGATTCCCGATAATCCATCGTTATTAACCGATTAGCTTTCCGATCGGTATCACAGAAACCCGGTTCAATTATATTGTTTTTTTCCCCGCACTTTATCGAACGTCAGAGGAAAACGCGTTTGATTGAAAATTTCAATTTTTTTTTACTTCCAAACTTCGATACTCCCGCTAGTAAAATCGATTTTTCTTTTCTATCAAATCTATTCGGTCTATTCGTACGATAATTCTACTCCATTCCTGTCTCGAAATTGAAAAAAAAAAAAAAAACAAAATAAACGGAAACAAATGTTATTGCTCCCGAGTTAAAAATCGATGGGCGAGCTCGAGGAGAATTGACTCTCGATATACGAGCAGGCCAAATTGGAGTCAGGCTAAGAACTCTCCGAGCGAAGGCAAAGTCGTTTCTTTTCTATGTCAAGCCGAATATAAAAGCCGGGCCTTTCTACACTCGCGCGCACACACGCTCACACGTACATAGATACGTGAAAATATGTGTCGGAGGAGCTGCTAGCTACGAATATAGCGTACTATATATTCGAGTACCCGAGCGAGAACGATGCTCCGCGAAAACACACCTCGTATACATATAGATCTGCTATTTTGCACAGATATACGTGTATAAACCCATACACAGGTGCATTAGTGGCCACTTTGATGTAAGCTACTTTCCTCGTCGCTCCATTTCGGCCGGGCGATTTTTTCGCTCGCTTGCTTCGCTCGCCCGCGATTTACAGTTAGTCGACACGAGCACTCGTAGCGTGCAACTTTGCGCCAATATGACGCCACTTTTCGCATTTAGTTTTATGAATATATATATATACGCGCTCTTGATACGAGAGTGCAGGTTAATTCGGATCTTAGCTGTGTCCTTGATTTTTTTAAAATTATTATCGTTAATAATGAGAGGAAGAAAAAAAAATAACTCGATAAAGAAACTTATTAACGAATTATGAGAAAACGTTGAAGATTAGATGATTTTCCTACGAATAAGCTTGGAATATGCTTTTCGAGCATTAGCGTCTAGATCGAAAGTATGTTCGATGAAAAAACAAATTTTCCGAGCGTCGTCTTCCTCCTCGAGTCGCATGGCCTTGACCGTGTTATTGAAATCGTGTTACACGCAGTTCGGGATTTAGTGTTTCTTGAGCGAAAAACTTGGTAACTCCGCGATGTACTCTGGCACAAATTTGAATGGTTTTTGTGCTCGAGAGAACTGGGTTCGGCACTAAAGGCCTCTGCATAGACGTTTTTTCATTTTTTTCTTTCCACCACAACCGAAATAGTCGAGTCTACAATTACGTTTCTTTTTAATCACCTCTCGTGTACGCATTAATGAAGTAAATCGCTGCGTTTCGTACTGATTATTATCCTCTCCTCATAGTGAAATATTATTTTCTTACAACATAAAAAAAGTGTGTCTCTGTCCCCCCCCCCCCCCTGTCTGACATTTACGTGTACGCTATATTCCGCGCACACGTTTCTTCAGATCACATACCAACATGGAATTGTGTTTCTTTTTTTTTCTCCCACGCTTTTCAATGGAGGATATATTATTCGCAAGCGGCTTTATATATTGCCAACAGCGTGGTAAGACGGGGAACGAGATTCCCACAGATATGAGAGATACCTGTACTCTTGTATAATACAACGCGCGCGCGGCCAGCGAGAAGCCGGGGGATCTCTCAATTCAATTAGAACAATCGTCAAAGCGTTTATTAACGTAACCCCGAACACACACTTCTCCCGTGTAACTTCAAGTTTTTTAATCATCGAAAATCGTCGATGCAGCTGTGATCTCTTGGAAACTGGATAGAAGTTACGAAGAAACAAACTTTTTTCAATCGTATTTTTTCCACCAAATTCGATCATTTTCTAACGAAAAAAAAAATCATTATAAAAACGTCGAAACGATTTATTTACAATCGATAGCTATCTGTAAGGTTGTCAAGTGAATATAAAAATCGTAATTTGACAGAAAAACGTCAAAATAACGAATGACAGAGAGCTCAGTAGCAACGGGATAAAAATCCAAATTGCATTTTTTTCTTTCTCCTGCACCCGATGAGTCTCAATATTTAAAGATAAAAAAACTTGGTTCTATGGACATAGGAGGCGTACGAACGGAGGACAGGAGGCAGCCAATGTTATATAATATTTTCAAAATGTTGTATAAATCCAAAAGTAACTTTATACCAATAGGCACACGTCTCATTTTAATTCGATCGCTCGCCGGTTTTACTTGTCGAGGTCACAAACTTCAAACGATCGCTACGTCGTGTCTTGGCAGCTCTACACATCAAACGTAAAAACTGTTTTTCTGTCTAACTGGCTCTGCTACTAAAGTTTCGTGTACGTGTTTATTGCTGAACGAGAAAAAAAAAAAAGAGAAAGAGCCCTTGATCCGTGTGTCGCATTTGCTAGGCTACGACTCGGATATGAGAGAGGAGGCGTGGGCACGAAAACGTGCTCTACGCACGTTCCTTTTTCTTCCATTTACTTGTTTCTCGATCTTCCTTGTTTTTTTTTCTTCCTCTTTTTATTCTTTTTTCCTTTTTAATCGACCACGAGATCAGCTACGCGATGTATTATATTATGTATAACGATCGTGGTAAAATCGAGGTGGACTGTCGTCATCGCGAGAGAGAGAGATGAGAGCTCGTTTATTGCTTCGAGGACGATGACGATCGTCACCATTACCATACCGTAATCACTAATACCGACTGACCAGAGCCGACAGACTCTTGGCCAGACCCGATCAAGGTCGCGATCACTGCGTTCTGCCTTCTCCCTTCCTATTACCGCCACACTTTTAAATACGACTTGGATGAATCCTGGAAGAAAGCGAATTTTTTTTTTTTATTCGTCGGATCATTGATTCGCGATTCGAGAATGTCGCGACGACGGGTGCGTTCGGTTCTTTTTTTTTTTAATGGGAAAAATGCAATTCCCGGTGTCGCATTTGTCCATGGGCGTCATTTCGAGAGCGTTCATCATCGCAGGCTCTCAGGATTGAACGATAATCACGATTTTTCGCGTTTGGACTTGAATTTCAATCGTGATTTCGATACAGTTTCGAGTTGTCTCAACCCGCCTGCTTGTAACATAGTCAAGTTTAAGTTTGAGGAAACCTGTTGGTTCGATATTCCAGTCTATCGGAACGCAGCAGTCATCCTAGTTCGGCTTGATCTCTCAATGCTCCAGCTGGATCTTGGGCTTTGACCGTAAAAAACGAGCATTTTAAACTCGACCGAACTTTCTTGGATCAGGAACAATGGGGACGGGATCTCACCAATTAAAAAATACATTTTTACTCAAAACGTTGAAGAAAGAACACCGGACGAAAAACTGCCTCTCGATCGGAAAATCGCGCAAGAGAGAATGTTGTCCCCAGCGATTTAATTCCCGATCCTCGAAATCCCGTTTGACCAAGAAAAAAGCATAGAGAATGTGTTTGCCGAAACGTTTTCGATAGAAAATCCATAAATTGATTGATCCCCCGATCAACACGTGATTCTAGCAAAGAAAAAAGAGAAAAAAAAGCCATTTTTTGACCCTGAATCTTGTGGGCTACGAGAGTGGGGGAGGGGGGGGGGGGAGCCACGAATCAGGATGCCGAATATTCTCTAAAGTGGTATATATATCTCATCGGTTTTTTAAATGGCGAGAATCATATACGCGTTATGAATACAGTTTGGTGCATCGTACGAGAAACTCGAATGCAGCATATACGGTGACGTCGCACGATGAATGTGTGTGTGTTTATACGAAAAGACAGCACTCGAGTATGAATGTGAATGTAGGAATGTGCGAGTGTATTCATTGCGTGGAGTGCGGTGGGTTGCGTCACACATAGGATAGCAGGCAGGCAGGCCTCGTCGCCGTCGAAGTGGCTGTCGTACTTGTTGGTTGGCTCGATCGTCGTGGTCCCCTCTGTCAGTAGCGAGTTAGTCAGTCACGCTCGGACACACGCGGGATCGGAGCAATACCGTAACACGCTTCTCTCTGCTTCGAGCACAGAGAGATAGTACACAAACAGTTTTTCGTATAAACGCGCGTATGTATCAAATCAAAGGTTCGGGGAGAGGAATTTTCCTAAGCAAAATCATTATCACCCCGACTAGTTTAAACGCTGAGAAGGATTAAGAGAGTTAAATAATAATAAATGAAGGAGGTTGGGGAGAAAAAGGAATCGCGCGAAATATCGTAAAACCAGCAAAACTGGATTTACCAGGAGCAGAGTGTTATTACGTCGAGGCGCGTGTGTGTATATATATAGAGGTGTGTAGTTAACCTGTTGCCGGGATATAAGCGCGATGCGAAATTGTCCGTGACAGAGAGAAGCATTCGACAACTCGTGAAAGTACAAAACTAGCATCTCGCTATTCTTCTTCATCGCGAAGTGTCTATCTTTAGTGTTTAAAAAAAAAAAAAACAAGAAAAAAAAAGATAAAAACGTTGCTGTCGAAACTCGATATTATTTCAAGAGAATTTACTCCTTTTATATTCTCACCCGCGGCTGCGCTCATTCGTGTTTTATTTGATCTCGCGATCCGAGATATATCTCGCGGTGTTGGTAACTGGATCTTCATCCTTCGCGCGAATAATTGTCTTTCGTCAACGATACATCGGGGATAAAATATGTTATCGGGCGAGACTTTTCGATTGGACGAACTGATGGAGAGAAATGGGCAAAGTAAAAGAGACGAATCAGCCATTGAATTGAAACGAGAAGAATAAAAAGAAGGTGGAAATACCGGCGAGAAACCAGACGTCTCTTAATGCTGAATCTTCGAACGACACACAATGCTCGTTGTCTTTCATTCGCGATATATGAGTTTCTGTGTACATGTGGGCTGACGAACGACTCGGGAATCACCGCTTCGTGCTCGCACCAGATTCACCGTTCCATGCTCTGCTCCCGAGTTTGCTACTTTTTATTTTTCTGTTTTATACTGTACTACCGGATTTACACACACACAAACACAAACACACACACACACACACACGAATCTCGTATACATGTGGATTGCCAAGGAGCCACCAGAAATGAGCTCCGAATTATACCTGTGCTTGTGACTGTATAGAAGATTTCATAGAGCGTTGTGAGATACGTCAGTCCCAACAGCAGACATCGAACTCGTGCCGCGCACGGACTTTCTATTTTTTATTTTTTTTATATTTTTTTTTATGTGATTTTTTTTTCTCCTTTTTATTGTCCTCTAATCACGACAGCGTGACGGGGGAACCCGTATGGAACGTCCGCGTGTATAGCATGGAAGAGATAAATTCATAGATGCGTGTGCGCGTGTCCATAAATGTAACACCGACTTCTTCTTTTTTTTTTTTATTTTTTTTTTCTTATTAATTATTCTATTGTACGTTTTTCGACGTACTTGTATCAGCGTACGAATGAAAAATCCGGAAAATTCTAACGTAACTGGTGACAGGAGCCAGCAGATGTACAGCTCGGAAATTTTCAAGACACTGTGGACTAAGATCGGCCAAATGTGCGGTTACATCACTTGCGCCAAATCCTATCTCTCAGGTTCGTTTATTTCGCATCACAATATAGGATTTGAAATAAAAAAAAGCCAAGTATTCGTACCAGCTATTCGAGAGCTTCGAGTCGATTCGATCTCCCGAACGAGAGCAGAACTTCCTTCGAATAACTCTCTGATTTATTGAATATTTTTCGATACGATTAAGATTTTTTTTTTCTTTCTTTTCTTAATGAGACTCAACAATGCCGCTTTTTAAGCAATTATCCTTCGTTTCCGCTCTCATACTTATCTCAAATGTGCTTCAACGTTTTTTTTTTGTTCTTCGTTATTAACCGCACGACAGTTGTCCTGTGTATAAGAAATTTCGAGCAGTTTTAATCTCATGAGAAATGGGTTAATTTACTTTTATTGTCAGAAGGGTTTGGAGCCATAATTGTAACAAAAAATTATCGTAATGGACACGTTTGAGAAAAGTGAAACACAAAGAATCGTAACATTATTTTGTGTCGTTTACGAAATGATATATGTCGCTATATGAGAATAAACGCTTCAGGAATTGATGTCATTCGATAGAACTCCGTTATGCCAGAGTCGCGTTTTTTGCACTCATTTATTAAGCTCAATTTACCAACGGTTGCTGCTCCGAACGATACTAATCGAGGTTCTTTTGTTTCGGTGTTGCCGTTGTGCTTTTTTTTTTTTTTATTTCATAAGTTTGAAAACTTTTACAACGAGATTTACTTTCGTTCGCGTTAATACGCTTACGTTAGTTCGTTTAACTTCTTTTACGATTATACAACGTGCCCTGGTGCCTCTGTTACTCGAACAATATAATTTTTCGTCGTACGTTTGAGACTCGAGGAATGCGTCGTTCGAGGAAGTATAAAAATCGAAAATTCAATGATTCTTTCATTTATATTTCGAAGCCACGAGGTTCACGCGTGTGTGTTATATCGAGGATAAGCGTCTGAAAGGCTCTTTAAATCGCGTCGACAAATAATACGAAAATCTTTTTACAATTTGGCTCTTCAAAATTTCCAGTTTTATGAAGTCAGCGTTTCGAATATAGGAGATCGTTTCTCTATACACACGCTCTGGAGACACACCTCGAGTTAAAAGTCTTTACGAATAACGTGTTTAAAAGACGATGAAAATAGGAATGACATAAATATAAAGGGGCCATTCCCGATATCGAGGCAAGTTTGCTCAAAGAATTCTAAAAGCCTCTGGGGTTACGCCCTTTCATTCGTAAGCAGTTTTCATACGTGTTTTATTTGATAGAAGAGATTAAGTGGTACTTGAGCTCTCTCTCTCTCTATTCTGTGCTGTTTGAAACGTGACGCAAAAGCAGAGAGCCCACACTGTTTGTCTGTGAAATCGGGTCTCGTTATTTTATTCGATCGTTCGCTCGTTCGTGCGTGCCGTGAATTAAACGATCATCGGGAGCTTGCTCGCTCCCGGCTATATAGCGGTAATACGACAAAGTTGGGCACACCGCGGTCCCTCGCATGTACACGACGATCCAGGTACACATTGTTGTCGACTCGCCCCCGTACTCTCAATCCGCAACTCTCTCTCACACACACACACACATTTATATTTATATATATATGCATGTAATCATCGAATATTTCTACTCGTTTCTGTATACACTCGTGTTAACGCGATCGAGTCCGCGACTCTCCGATTTGTGCTCTTTCTCTCTTTCTCTCTGCTGCTCGCCCACTTGTGTCCGCGAGCTCGATCGCCGCAATTCGCAAAGCTCTGGAGTTAGGAATAACTGTTGTTTGAGCGATCGATATGCAACTCTCGCCATTTCATCGTCCTCTCCTGTGTGTCTGCTGCGTCGCTTTCGTCTTACATGGGATTTAGCCTGGAGTCATTCGCTCTTCGGATATCTCTGTTCGGGATACTCGAGTTTCTATCATCCCAGCAGTCATCCTTGAGTCAACTCCGATTCTTTCGCTGAGTATATTTCATGTTTGTTGAAACTATTTAAATTTTGTTGGGAGCACGAAATAATTTTGTCAGGCTCAAATATTCTGGAACAAAATTTTGTTTTCAGTTTTCACAGTTCGAGTCGATTAATCTTGGATGCAGATACGTCTGTTGTGACTAATTTTGACTCCGTCGAATAAAGCCCGTTTCGCGCTGTGAATAAAATTTTGTTGAGCAAAACAAAATTCTTTAGGCTCGAGCAAAGTATGCATCTCGGGTACCGGGCAACTCGATATTTCTCATGTAAGACGAGATAATTTATGAACGTTGGAACAATTTCATTGCCGAAAGAACAGAGCCTTGGTATAACCAAACGAATTGAGGTTGATCCAACGAAAAACTAATTCGTCGATGCAACGAAATATCATGGAAAGTAATTCATTCGTTAAACGCGATTAGAGTTCAGTTGATGTATGATAATGATAGAACGATAGGCGTTAGCAAATAAATGATACGAGTTGTTCCAACAGAATTATCTGGCTCCAGCGATTCGGTTGATTCATCTACGAAAAATTTGAACGATTTACTCGAATAAACTAAATCATTAGGGATTCAACAAAAAATAATAGTTGAACCCACCGATTTTTCGTCCAAGAGAACGAACTTGGTTCGATGAACAAATTTGTTTTCTCAGTGCACTTATTTTTTTGCGATTTGAAACAAAAATGAATCATCTTCGGTTGGATAAATAACAGGAAAAGTTGTTGAAATTTTTATCGAATCGGATCGGATCGAATTTCGTATTTATCCCATTATCGTCGAATCGATTATTGCATTAATCAAATTTGAGATTTCCAGGTGAATCAATACCGAAACAATGATTTTGTAAAGTTCCAACGAAAGCTAAATCGATTTCGCGAGTTTCGTTTCGATCGAAAAGTACTTCGGAAACTTATTTTTCATTGAAACTTCCACCGGAAGAAGTTCCCGTCGCTTCGAATAAAGCTGGTATTCCGCGTAACTCGAATTTCACGTCTCCCAACGTTCAACTCGGAGTCGTATAAAATTGGAATTTGTACTCCGAGCCTGCCGATATGTCTCGGTTGTATCATCCCTGCAGCAAAAAACTTTCGATCAACGCGTTTATATCGATTTTCTCGACGTACGTTTACAAGCCTAGATCGTGGCTCTCACGAAATTGAGACTTTACTGTATTAGCCGCAGAGAGTTTGTTTTTCACTAAACTCGATGCACATACCTATACTCTATCTATCACTAAAATATTACTGTACGGTTATGGCCAGCATTGAACAGGAACCTAACCGACCTCCCTCGTAATACCTCCCACGTTCTGTTTCCGACTTTGCGAGTCACGACTTTTAGCTCTCGTACACGCGCGCATAGAGCAACGTATATAGTAAGACACAGAAGGAAGATTATATACACGGAGACAAGGAGAGTTGATACCGTGTACGTCTCTTCTCTTCGGAGTCATATAATCCACAGCGCTGTATTCGCTGCTTTTCGCGAAATCTTTCCTTATTGTTTTTTTTTCTCTCCTTCTTTTTCCTTCTTCATCTCTTTCTCTCTCTGTCACGAGATCGTGCGTGACTCGTGCCAGTACAAGTACTCTTTTTTTTTTTCTCTGTCCATCTATCCATCTTTCTCTCATTCGTTCTTTCTCTGTCATTTGCCATGACAGAGAATGAATGAGATATCTGTATAGTCGCTTTTTCCCAAACGAGAGATAAACCATTCGAAACTATTCGTATATGTACGCGGCGCTACGGGATCGTGCCTCCTTTCGCTCCGCGTTCGTTGACTCTTCGCTGCCACATATAGCACACAATATCGCATTACTTTTTTCTTTTTTTTCATTCATTTTTCCTTACACGAATCGAACGTTTCGTGGTGGCAATATTATTCGTGGGCTCGATTTGGAAACGACAGAGACGAGTTTCACTGACGGGATTTGAAGAAATATTTGTTTGTTTTTTCGATTTTGACAATCACAGTGCTCGATGCACTCTGACATGTACGAGATTAGAGGAAAAATGGAGCACGTAATAACGATCGAACGACACTATGCACTTGTGCTCTGATAAGACAGTTTGTTTGAAATTTTTTTGAAGATTTTATTGTTAAGAATTGGTGAATGCATAAAAGTGGAAATGAGTCTTGAAATAGAAGGGAAACACTGCTGGCATCATAAAACATTATTTTTACCTATTAGAAATTGATTCGTTGCGTTTTTGAACCCTCGTTTAGCGTTTTCAGCCTTAACTCGAGGTTCTTTTTTTATTGGAATATAATCAATAGTTTAAAAGCTTTCTGCAGAGATGGATACGAAGCAATCGTTGATTCATCCCTCGTGAATCGAGGTAACCGCTTGCTCTCTTCGGTTACGAATTCGTTGTTGATTGTCGTCGCATCGGTTTTCAGTTTGTTTCGTGTAGTCATTTTATGGTTCTACCGATCCTAGATAACTACAAAACGAGCCTCATAAAACTTCGAGACGACAGTTGATCTCAAACAGAAGGCAACCATGCCACGAACATACTGAAAAAGAAATTTTGTTGAAACCTTCAAATATTTTGTTGAATCAAAGTTTCGTTTTAGTCTAAAAAAGTTTTGTTATAATATTCGAAATTTTGTTTAAAATGTTGTTCACTACGTGCAACGAGATATTTTAATATTTCAACGAAATTTCGTTTTCAGTTAAGATAATTCGATTCCTGTCAATTTTCAATCATGTCCAGTAACCATCGAGGATCAGGAAGGAACCATTGCAACTGTATCGAGAAATTCAGAGTTGCAACGTGGCTGCTTTTTCGTTTTTATTATTTCCTATAGCACACCTTGCAACTCATGAAGTCCTTGGTTTGGAGTGGTCTCCGAGATAAATTGACTTTCAGAAAATTGCGATTGCTTTTCAGTTACTTGCAGTTGCATCGTTTCACTAAGAATCGTAGAAGTTTCAGAATTTCTGAAATTACAAGATTTTTTTTTACCTTCAACCCGAAGAAAAAGTCTTTTTTTTTTTTTTTCTTCAAATTTCCGTATCTTTGTGCCCCGGATATTGAGAATTGTATTACAATGGTCGAATTTTACGAGTAAATTGTTTCCTCGTTACAAGTATCAAGCAGGTTCGTTTCGATGCATGAAAAAGTATGGTTTACAAATTTTTCTTTTTCTTCTTCTCTCCATCGTATGAATAAGACGTTAAAAAAGAATATGTTAAGAACGTTGGGTCACGTGATCGGTATACACCATCTCGTATACGCAGTTCGTTATTATTAGCTTTTACGTGTGTATTACGTATGGAGCTTACTTAAGTTCGTTGATGGGCGCGACTAATCTCCATATGTGTATATAAAAAGCACTTGCTCGTACAATGACAAGAATTTTTGAATGCCACAGGCCATTTTACGTTGTATATACCGGGAGGCATGCGTTGAGGTACGTAATCGACGCATTGGGCAATCGACGTCTCCACTGTCTTTTGTATTTCACGATACGAATCCTCTTTTTCGTATAACTATGATATCGTATGATCAATGAGAACGAGGAAAATTGATGGAAGGCGTCCGAACGAAACTTTTCTTTTTTTAACATCTTTTTCGGCCGAAATAATAAGATTTTTTTAAAAACTAGAATTTTTCAAAGATCTAGAATGTTTCTGACATACGGAAACGATCGATCACTCAATAATCGAAGAACATCGAACAACATTAAACCATTGTATCGATTAACACGACGACGGTATCGAATACATGGCTTCGCAATCGAGTTGAACATTTACTATAAAAAAACACACCGAGCATACACGAGTCTTTGAGTGTGCCCTGAAAAACGAACTGACCAAACTCCTCGTACGATCATCACCGACAAGACAATGGAGCATTATCGTTCGGATAGCACAATCTTACAGCACAAAAAATGTAATACAAATACAGACTGATTGAAGAAATATCGACACCGATGTTTCGTAGACACAGAAACGAAACGAATCTTATGTCCAACGAGGTATGAAATTGCTGAAAATTTGGAATGATTTTCGTCACGATTATTCCGCTGATGCGTCATATCGTGATTCTTCGAGTTAACGAACCGAAATATCATCACAAAAGATCTTAATCGAGATCTAAACTTTTCAGGAATTCTTGTCGTATGTTAAAAGTCAAATTGATCAGAAATCGATCGATGAGTTTAAATCTTCACGAGTTTCGATCAATATTCTTTAACTCCAAACGCTGAAACATCTCAATACGATGATTGAGTCGTATTCAAGTACGTGCTAACCGCCCTGTGCAGACATCAATGAAAAATGATTGGTAATTATACGAAAATAGATAAGACTCGAGACTTTCGACGCGGTCAATATTGCTACCAGCATCCAGACATCAATACGAGCCTTGGCACAAAAATATAGAGAATAAATACATTTTTTTTTTTTTGATATCGTATCAAAGGCTCGACTTTATGAGCAATGATAATTACGAAATATCGCCTGAGATCTCTTAATTATATACCGCATGAGAATACTCCGTTAGTAATTGCTCTAGGAGGCGCGCGCGCGCGCGCGAGCGTCCCTATCGGTTTATTTTCAATTGAGCATCGCTCGATAATCTCGGTGCACTTTGCCAACACATGGACATACCAACGAAATCCTTGTATACACATAGATTTCGTCACAGAACGAAGCGAAGTACGTTAAGATCTGGGTCGATGTGACTCTGCGACTAGTTATTTCTCTCCTCCTTCTCCTCTCCTATTTTCTTCATTCTGTTTTGTTTTTTTTCTCTTTTTTCCTTTCCTCTCGTGTTCATTACAACGATCCTATACGTCCGCTACTCGTACACTAACCGCCGTTCTATCCCGTACATGCACCGTGTTCAATTAGAGTTAATACTGCGGAAAACTCTCTCGAGTGCTTGGCTATTCCGTCCCCCATCTCTTGTCTATTACGAATGACGAGAGCCTTGTCTCTCTGCGGACTAAATCATCCTTCGAATAAAAAAAAAAAGCACTCAAGAGTTGCTGCGGACGATGCGCGACTTATTTGCATAACATATATTTTTACGATTTACTTATGACGTGGAATAAATATTACTACTTCTGAGGAGTTTAGAAACGAGGCTCTGTCAATATAAACTCAGGGAAAAACGTTTTTTATATGGAGAATTTGTTTTTCTTGAAAAAACATCATGCCTTTTACCCTCTGGAAGGTTTGAAATATGTTTTCTTCTCTCTCTCTCTACTTTCCTAACGTTTCAATTATACTCGACAACTCTCTTTCTTGGAATTGTACTTGTCGCATTAGCAACTATAATTTTGTATCGCAATATCCTCAATCATTTGAATAGTTGTCGAAATAGATGACTTAATCATTTTCGTCGTTGGTAACGGTATCTCTGATCCGAATACAGTCGAGCGATAAGCGATACGCGGTGCTAGCCTTGAGCATGTATTCGCCAAGTGCGCGATACCGAGAGGTTTTGTCCGAGGGGCCACGCAGTCGTTATACCGGTGACATACATCTCCAGCATATTTGCTCCAACGAAATACAAACATTTTTGTAATCGCACATTAAAATGCCAATAAATTTTCTCATGCTGATCGTTGGACGAGCTGTCATTTCAAAAAAATCAGTGACGTTCTGTCAGGACAGAACGTTCCATGCTTCATTGAAAGAAACGCTCAACTGATCACAACTCCGAAATTATGTGCTCGAAATAGTAATAGAAATCTTATGTTTTGGCATTTCGTTCTTGAAGCCAGATTCCAGGATCGGTTTTTTGTCGGCGGACTCTAAGCTGAAGCGAAAAACCAGCTCGCACGATTCTTCAACGCAGAATTTTCCTCTCTTGAATTATACACTATTCTTTTTGTTTTTTTTTTTTATAACGAAGAGAGGAGTACATCTGTCGAAGTCACATATATTTATATCAAGGAAATGGACAAAAAAAAAGTAGATAATGATGAATGTTCTCGCGTGTGGCATCTTTTCACCCCATTAGCGTTGGCAGATCCATCAAGATCGACGTTTTTTTTGGCCTTTTCTCGGTTTTAACCTGCTGAGTTTTTCGTGTATTCCGAACGATTAGTTAGCCTCGATACAGGTGGTTTTGTGAACGATGTTACCTCGGCTTTGGGTTTCTTCGAATAACCACTAATAGGAGCATCCATTATCGTGAAAAAGGGGCTTGTTGAGTGATCCACTGGGGTAGACAGAGCACTGGATGGGGGATGAGGCTCGATAGCTGCCGCGATCCAAGTAATGGACATAAGTACTGCAGTTTGACTTGGAGAACCGCCAGAGTGTTGCACAACTCTCCCGAAACCCTCTGTTCCGTTGTATATGCTCTGCGAAAAAATATATTCACCGTACTCGGTCGATGCGGAGCTGCTTCAGCCGCGCAGCAGTTGAAAAATATGTTACTCTCGAGATTTGACAGCCTTTTAAAGATTTCTTCGAGCATATGGCAAACAATTCGCTTAGTAGATTGAGCCAATGCGTTGTAACACTCGAACAAATGTATATACACTTCTCGAGGCTTTGCAATTACTCAATTTGCTTTTCCGATCGATAACTCAACGACGCTCTTCATCACTCGGCTAAGCTAATCGATTTTACTTTAATATTACAGCCTACCTATACCCTCCTGCTCAAAACGCCATTTATATTCATGACGATGATGATGATGATGATGATGATTCGGAAGCAATTTCGACCATTATTTTGTTATCTCTCTTCGTTAGGTACTCGCGTCAACGAGAAAACGTCAAATTCTAATCGATAGCTTCTACCGACAGAGCTACAAATTATATTTATTTTCAATTATTCTTTCATGTAATTCCAACAACGCGATTGTTTGCTAATTTCGAGGTAATTGTCAAACAAAACTGAATATTCTGGTTTGGAGGCACCGAACAATTTATCGTTCCTGAAAACAGTTGTTTCCTTTCGATATTTTCTAATCGTTCAGCTTGATGCGGAGGTCAGAAAATATCTCTGAGCATTATTGTTTAACGATGTGAACACGAGAGTGTTTATACGCGACGATTTTATTTACACACGTAACGAACACGTCGGTTTATCAGAAAGTATACATGCCGGACGCCGTGATTTTACCGATCCGCGCGATAGATTTTTCATGCGAAAAGATGAGTCTCGCGCGTTTCTTCAAATGGACAGATTCGTTTCGCTGATACGCATCGACGACGATATATACGCGTTTCAAGAGCACAGGTTCAAGTGTACATGCGATCGTTGCTGTTGCTGTAGATAACGAGAGGTGCGTTATCAGCCACGTCCGCATATAGGATTCGATAACGTTATCGATACTCGAAACTAGAGAAAAGAACTACGGAAATACATAACATTGTTGGGACGATATAAAAAAAAGCGTTATCTGCTCGGTGTAATCAATATTCTTGAAATGATGATTTTTTTGGTTGATATTCGTATGGATCGGCTGTGATTTACATTCGCTCGATTATCAGTTCTCATTCCAGGAGGCTCTGTCGCAACGCGAACGAAGTTGTCACATTTCTGCGAAACGAATGAACAAGCTCTTTTTTTTTTCGATGAATTTCGAAGTCGCGTTCCGTTATCGTAATCGATGTGTCACTTAGCGGGGTCGCGATCAATTTTTCAGCTCAAAAATTCGAGGCCGAAGTGTCGTAAATACGAAAAATCTATTTACTCCACAGCTGCTACGTCAAAATCGACGACGTTTTGTATCTACGTGAAAGGAAAAAAAGGCTTTTTTTCTGCTTTTGGCTCATCGTAATTTCTTCCACATCCGGGATAGTCGCCGAGTCATTGTTCACGGTAGCCTTCGGTTTCGCGTTTCCGGTTAGACGAACCGAGAATCCAGGCTTCTCTTATTTCTTCGCTACATGTACGCGCGCCATGCAGTGCGGAAACTTTTGGAAGAAAAACAAAGAAGATGGTGGTGCGGGGGGAAAAGAAAAAAAAAGTGCTCCAATTTCAATGGAACAATGGAGTGCACGGGAACGAAGAAGATTCGTCACAAAATAACCAAGTGGTCGGTAATGACGTACACAGATACGATAGTCGGAGAGACCGAGTCCTCCGGACTTGAACCGAGTCCAGGACTTGAACGAGCCTAACAGTTGTTTTCGACACCATTTTTTATATCAATGCCTCCAATAAGTATTTGAAGAATAAAATAACTTGGACTAATCGATAAAATGGACTTTGCCTTAAAAAAAAAAAAAACCAAACAAACGTCTCACCCTGATAGCTTTTTCCAGACGGCATTACCAAAATCCGTGAGATTCCTGAGAATCCTCCCAATACATCATCTTTATCATCGATGTCCTCCGAGCGTCGTGTCAGACGCTCCAAATTGTCTACTCGATCACCCCCCTCCCTCTCTCTCTTTCTCTCTCTCCCGTTCGACTTAATTCAACTCGAAACCCTTCGCGCAAGGATCTGCTCGACCTCGCATGAACCAAATGTAGGCCGTTGCCTTGGCGACGTGTAGACCGAGCATCGACATCGAGGATAATCGCGATGAAACGAACGCAAAAGAAGCGAGAAATGTGCTGGGAAGAACATACAATAATGTGAGAAAGAGAGAGAGAGAGAGAGAGAGAGAGAGAGAGAGAGAGAGAGAGAGAGAGAGAGAGAGAAAGGAGAAAACTTAGATAAAAGCGAGATGAAGAGACAAGAAAATGAACGTACAAAGTGGCCGAGTATACGGGTGAGAAAGAGAGACTCTCCCGCGATGCTCTCCGATGATCGATCGGGCACTTGTTATTTCAAGTTTCAGATCCAATCTTTATAAGAGAGGCTGTGCTATATGTCGTTCGAAGTAGTTGAACAAGAGTCCGCGTACTGCGTGGGTGTCAGATATACATTTCTACATATAATACCGGCGTGCGTGTCTCGGAATAATAATGCCAATTATGGATTAATACTCGTCACACTGCACCAGTTCTCGTTCCAACATATATATTTGACGTCTTTCCGCAGCATATATAAAACGGATTTGGCCGAGCGCCTCGAGCGAATCGGGATCGAAATTCCATACTCTGGTAAACAATTATTCAATCCTGTATCCTTTTTTTCGGGTCAATCCTGGTAATGAGAGATAAATATACTTTCACGACGGTGCAAAAGTTCTTTGCATCGCGCGAGCCCGACATTGCCGTATGGTCGAATCTATTTTTTTTTATCGAGAAAATAAAATTTCTTGCGATATTCGGTGACCAGTTTCTTTTTCTATTTTGTATACGAGATTACAGAAATTTTGCAAAAAATTAAATATAAATGTAAACAGAATAATGGAAGGAGAAAATTATCAAACGAGATTGATTCAAGTTCTTGGTAGAAATCGGGAAGAAATTTTTTTATGAGACTTTAGTAATTCGCTTTTCACGGATTTGGAACACTCGTCACGCTTCCGCGATATCCTGGAAACATTTGTATCTTGTTCAAAGACGTCTGAGCGGTGCGGTACGGAATCCTGTGATCAAGAAATTCGTTGAATTTCAGTAAAAATCAAATGAATTTGATTTCCTTTTTCTTTTTTTTTTTTTTGTTGTTTCATGCAAACAAACATTTTGTTTTTGTGAAAAAAGGCGAGAAATCCTTGTGGCTGGAAAATTCCATGGTAGATAGCTTCAGAGGTGCGCGTGATTCGAATCTCGACGGGGAAGTAGAAACGGACCCTGATATGGTCCGCCGGTGGCGAGTCAAAGAGAGTGGAGAGTTGGACGCGGGAGTGCGAAACGCTGGGAGACTCAAAAGCGTGTATACATATATATATAATATACTAACGGATAAGCCGCCGCGAGAGATCGTTTAACTATACGTGAATGTACGTTTTTCACAGAGCAGCTTTTTCACGTCCGGATTCATTTTGGCCGGAGTTTTATTTTCTTTCTCCTTGCGTATATGCACATCTTTCAACTCGTGTTTACACACTTTGAAATTCCTAATTCGCGAATACGAAATTTTTATCATCAAGTTTTTCAGATTCTCAAACACGCGATCTATAAAAAAAAAAAAGAATTTTTAGTTCAAACGATTTATCGTAAAAGAAAATCGCTCGACGTTAAATATACGTAAGAGCTGCCGCATCGTCTGACGCTTTTATCTGCTATTATGTAAGCCATTTTTTTTTTCTAGATTTCCAAAGAGAAAAGTTCATTTTGCGAGGAGTATGTGTTTAAACATATAGAAACGCGATTTTAACGCTGAACTTAGCACGACTGGTCGATTCACTTCCTTTCAATGGTTCATTCTCAAAATTCATTACAATATTCCTCTCTGGAAAATGGAAAAGTTTTTTCGTTTCCAAAAGAATCGTCTCAAGAGTCGATCGCTCGTATGGAACGAACATTAGTCCTTTAAGGGGTTTCGGTTCAAAAGGCAAAATGTTAAGAAATTAATGAAATTTGGTGACAATGTTCTTCAACATCAATTACGAAAACACAAATTTTGTTCAAAATTTTCTTCTACTTAGTTATCGAGTAATTATGCATTAAAGCAGATTTCTTATGCCCGAAGTGTATACCTATATATATGGAAACGCTATGCTTATACACGTGAACTTTAGTCTTCAATAACTCGATAACTGTGTAGAAGAAAAATCTGAAAAAATTTGTATTGTCAAATTTGGCACTAAAGAATATGTTCACCAAATTTTATAAAATTCTTAACTTTTTGACAATTTTGTTGTGTTTTTAACATGGTTTAGCATGGCAACATTGTATCGCTTGTACCGAAACTCCTTAATCGTGAGATAATTTTAGACGAAAAACGCTCATCACTTTTGAGCAGAGCTTATAATCTTGAGAATCATAAAAACAATGATTTTGTTCATGATCCAGAAAAAATGTGGGCCAGCGAGCGGCGTCGGAAGTACTTGAAAAATCGATAAACACGAATGGTTGTAAAAAAAAATGGCTTTCCGAATGTTAAAAGTGTCGCGAAAAATTCATTAGCAGGTGTGTACGCGCGTTTTATTGCGTCGTTCGAATAACGACACAAAAATAAAAGTGCAATCGATAAAAGTGCCAAATTTATTTGTCGACCGATGAGATGTTATCGCGTTCGTTCGCGGTGCTCTCGTTGCGAAAATAGCGTTGGCAGTATCTCGAAAACGTCGCGGTTCCATCGGCAACACATTTTTCAACTGCAAAAAAAAAAAAATCTTGTTTGGAAATCGAAGCCTTTTAAATAACGCCTGTGAATACGTTTCAGAAATATTTTTCTCTCATTCACGACACAATGTTTTCTCTCTTCGAACAAAAACAACCTCAAAATAAATACGCAATGGAAACGAAATATCGTTGAAACCTTAAAATATTTTGTTGCATACGTTCAACAAATTATTTCGACGATACAACAAAATATTTTATTCTCTCAAAAAAGTTTCGTTTTAGTATAAAAAAGCTTTGTTGTAAATATTCAAAATTTTGTTGCCTGAACAAGAAAAAAAAAATTTGAATATTTCAACAAAATTTCGTTTGACCAAATGACGAAAAAATGAGGTTAAAAATAATCGAAAGAATTGAAATCTTCGATGAGTTTCGTAGCGTTTATATTGCGGCTTAAATATTAGAGGAACGGTCTATGCTAGGATAGTAACAGCCGGGGGAATATCCACGCGTTCTCGCGTCTGCACATAGCCCTGCGTCAGCTGATGCGCTGTGAACCCAGTAGTCTCGTATCATAAATATGCGCGCTACGGTTGTCGTCGACGTCGACGTCGTCGTTGTCCGGACGATTTCACCTCTAACAGTTCGTTCCTCGATTCAATATTTATTCATCGATTCATCATTCGGCTAATCTGTGTGCTTATTAATAAATATAAATTTTCATGTAAGATGATTGATACACCGTTGACCCATTAGAACGTATTCCCCCAGCAGCAGGCGGACTCTTATCGCTGATATTAATAGCACGAAAAAAATGTACGACGATGACTCTCGTATTTTCTTCATAGCGTCGCTGTCGTCGCTGCGAGCGACGATGAATGACGAGATGATAGATCCGCGGTCCGTGTCGCCGGTGTAAATAGAAAGGGCCGGAGAGAAAGAGAGAGAGAGAGGGCGAGAGGGAGATAGAAAGAGACTATTTCCGCTCCGTGGACCGGAAAAAGTAGAGACGCGGAGAGAGAGAGACACCCCACGGGAGCGAGGAACAATTATAAACGAACGGTACGAATATCCACACGCTACTTGTGGTCCAACGGGACTCAGCAATAAACTCGCTCTCTTTATATTATATTATTCACTGACAGCTAAAAATGAAGGGAATTTTTAAAATCTTGAAAATTGTTTATTTTTTTTTGCAGTTTTTTTATGATTTTTTGTATTTGTATTTGTTTTTGAGTTTGAATGATTTTTTTTCTTCAGTCAACAAAATTCTGAATATTGCGACAAAACTTTTTTGCACCGAAACGAAACTTTGTTGAGACGATAAAATATTTTGTTGCGTCGTCGAAATATGTTTGTTGAACGTATTCAATGAAATATTTAAAGGTTTCAACAAAAAGTTTAGATTCGAACTTTATTTTTATGAAACACAAAACCGAATAGAGCTGAAATCGGGATCGAGCTATTCATTGATCTCGAATCATCGATGATTCGATAGCCGAAAATTGAATTTCGTTGTTGGGATAAAAAAAAATGGTTTTCTTTCTACATGAATTTGATGCATTGTCAATATTTTCTGAAACCAGGCGTTTCTCGCACTCACATTTGTAATATTTAGCGAATGAAGATTGAATCGCATCCATCAATTTCCCGCTAATTACAAGCTCGAGGACAAATTATTAGTGACTTCAAGAGCTCCGATCGAAAATAGATGAGACCGAGATAAGAGACCGTGCAACAGATGTAACGAAGATGAAACCAGTGTAGAAAATTGCGCAATATCTTGCTCTCGTTCGCCCCGGTTCAACTTAGTTCAGGATTTTTATCGAGAATAAAAAAAAAAGTCAATGACAGAAGAAAAGTGAGAAAAACTGCGTTGAAACAAAGCGATATACTTTTTGTTCAAGAATTGGATGCGAATCGAATATAAACGTGTCGAGAAAGTTCATGGTCGAATCACTCTGGTACTAAGCGCTTGAAACAATACAGTGTCGAGATTGAAGAGAGAGAGAAAAAAAAAGAAAAAAGCTTTGGCTGACGCAGTGTCGGTTGAAAGAGGCGCGTTGTTAGTCGGCCGAGCGGAGAGTACCAAAAGTTTCAGTGGAGCATGACCTCGATGAAATCTAACGAGCCTCCCTTTACCACCACCACTCCCTCCTCCCCTCGTCGAAATCTCTGTAGGAACTTCTATAACCGTGTGCACTTGCGCAATCGCCGAGACATCGTCGACGTCGTTGCCGCTGCTGCCGCCACCCGCGCGCGCGAGCCTCTTTATTTCTCGATTCTCTTTGCTCTCCCCGTGTGTTAAACTCGGCTGATAGAGCTGGACTTGTCCGGTTCAGCTCGACAACGACCACCACCGCATCGCGAGTCAGCTGTTTTTCGAGCTCCGTCCAATCGACGGATCATCCAGCCACTGATGCGAGGGGGAGCTCTCGAAACGGTCCGATTTCTCCATACCGAAATCGTTCTTTTTTTTTTCCTTTCAAGAGAATCACGCCGAGTCCTTGATGCATCGATCGCTCTCTTTCGTCTGAATCCGCCTATTATCAATCGAAAAAAGTTCAATTTTTACCGAGCTGAGAGACTCGTTTTTCCGGAGCAAAAATTCGGTACAATTTTTTCTAAAATTCATCCCCAAATTTTCGATCTTCTCCTGAGAAAAACGAATGATTGGACAAATTCATTTGAACGAGATTCGCAGAATAAAGGAGCGAGAGAACGTTAAGAAATTGCAAATATTGAAATTTGAGTTTGAAATGAATAAGAAATCCTCGAGAAAAAAACAATTCTGGATCGTTTGCGTTTCTAATTCTGCAATCAACAGATCGTTGCTCTCTCGTCCGCAAATTCCAAATAATAAATTTCACAGACGTTTATGATGATCGAAAATCTCTAACGTACCTCTCAGCTGCATTACGCTAATTACTTTCGAAGCCCCTAAAGTTAAATCGACCATTCCACGCGATCATACTCCAAATCTTAGAGCCTGTGATCGATAAAAAGTTGTAAAAGTTTGAACAAAGTTGAAAGTTTGCGCAGTATCGAAAGAAAAAAAAAAAAGTGCCAAAGTTTTGACGTTAATTACCAAACAAAAGGCAGTAATTGATGGATTTTTCGTATCAGATTACGAAAAAGATTTTCGAAGCATTGTTTTTCGACGTCTGCTCCGCCGAGTTGCCGCACGATACAATTCAATCATTTAATTCGTACAGCTCGCCATTCCCCCTCCTTCCAACCTGACGACTTTGATCGCGAGGTTCTTACCACCCACACATACACGTAAACGTATTTATATTCGATGGTGTGGTACGTAAGAAAACGTCTATAGATATAGGCGTTAATGTCAAAGGTGTTGCGGTGCCTTTCTCTCGCGCGCGCGTACCTCACTGGCTAATATACGTATAAGTACTGTGTGTTTCTCTTCTCGTATACCTACGCTTACACACGTAAGAACGAAAATAAGCGCGCGCGCGCTATCGTGAGAAAGCGAGGAAACACTCTGTTATTAGGCGAAATAAATAATATATTAATTTATTGTTGCGGCGGTATAGCACGAAAGTTCCTTTTACGCTCAACAGCACGATGCGAACTGACATTGAAAACTTCCATAAAGAAATGTAAGACCTTCGTACGAACCTACGGATTTAGAACAAAATCAATTTCTTTTTTTCTGTCACTGTGAATTATAAAAATATCGATTTTTTTTTTCATTTAATTCAATCATCAATTTTCACTCGTCGAGTAAATAAAATCAATTTCTTTATTCTGTCACAACGAATGAAAAAAAAAAAAATATTTTTTTCTTTCTTTTCATCAATATTTATCACCGAAGAGAAAAAAAAAGTGCGGAATTCGCGAAGTAAAAATATAATAAAACGTACTCGAATACGATATCTCTGTTTGGGCAAAAATCGTTTTAAAAAATGGAGCGAATTCTCGCACGAATAATCCGAGAGCCCTGAGTCGTCGACTTGTATAATTTCGCCAACGACCCGATGTCGCTGTCTCAAGTCGTAAGAATATATACATACTATAAAAAGAAAAAGAAAAAAAAAAAAACATTCTGTCAACACGTTGATTTGCGATCCGCACTACCTTAAATGAGCGGGACGCGGGCGCGCGAACGTGTGCGACGCCTCCGAAACACGGATATATAAACGTTTGGAAGGGAATGTAGGTCATAGTGCGCGCGGAAAGGGTTGCCTCAGCTTCAGCCTTCTCTTTCACTCACGTTCTTCCTCTTTTACTCAGCCTCGAGTCATTCGCGTGTGTAGCAGCTTAGCAGCAAACTTATATATATATATATATACGTAAAATCGTTTGCTTCTAAAGCTATCGCGTATACGCTCCCTCCGTCACCACGACTCAACCTCTGCTGTGTGTTATATTACCCATGTAACGAAAGACCGCGAAGAAGTTTGAACACGAATACACACACACACACACAGGTATGGAGGCCGAACATTTCGCAGTGTGTCTGCAGGGCTGCAGTGCAGTGCAGCACCAAGACTCCGGATTGAACGTGCTGTTAAACCTGGTTGAATCGATACCTCCACGTGTGCATCGCACACTCTGTTTTTCTATTACTTTTATTCAGGTATATATATACGTAACGAAGTATCCTCCAAGTACCAACGAGATCTATTTCTCCGGACGTATCTTATTTTTCCATTATTTGACTCGACATTTATTGACTCCTGTCATAGACGTTAATGGAAAACAATTTTGACGCGGTAGAGTTTATAACTCTGTTTGCTTCATTCAGACCTGAAACTACTCAGATTCCTTGGAGCATTTAGCCGCAAAACAGCTTCGAAATTTTTCAGCTTTTTGCTAGATTTTTTCTCTTCTCTGTAGAAGTGAACTTATCTCGGGATGGACTAATCGCTGGATAACAGGTGCGCAAGCGACTCACCGGATGTGATAGAGACTCGATTATTTTTTGAGCTGAGAGATCATGAAATTCAAGTTTAGTTTCGGGAATTTCCCAATTTGTATGTACGAATCAGACTGAATTATGGGTGCATATAATCCAGACTGGGGTGAAGCTCTCTAAGACTTAAAATGCAGAGTGTATGGGCGAGAAACGAAAGAGAGAGAGCTTAAAAGCTAATGCAGTTCTGTGACTCACTCTCGGGGCAGGAGAGCTACGAGCCGAGCACACTGCTCTCGAGCGTACCGGCATCAGTAATCGCGAAGAGTCCGACACCGAGCTCTCTCTCTCGCACAGGCGGGCATGCGAATTTTCACAACGATTTCGTGTCAGTGCCGCTGGCCTCATCACGAACGTTTTCAAACTCGTTACTTTCTTGCTTGAATTTTTATGCCCAGAGACCGGCGCGGTGTTAGCATCGATATTCGTGGGTGCTTTATCCTCAGGATCGATTCCCTCGAATTCAGCCCTCTTAAACCTTCCTGCGAGAAAACCTTCCAATCCTACCCTCTGCGTTATCAAAGATTTAGGTCGCAGATTTAAGAATCTAAGTCTGGCTTACTCGTAGACTCCGCTCCTGATTTCAATGATTGTTTCGAGCAAGCGGTAAGTTTTCGATTTCTGCTTATATTCGTGAAACAAATCGCTTATTTTTTTAATTTTTACTCATTTCTCCGGTATGGAAATTTAGTCGAAGTAATCACTCGGATATTTTTGCTTTTGTTACCCACTTCGAAGAGTTTTTTTCTATTAAAAATCGATCGCAAACTTTTTTCTCATTCGACGAGACTTTTTCGTATGGTCATTTCGTAGAACGATAACACGTTTGATATTTATGGGGAAAAAAAAAAGAGATTTCCAACGATTTTCATTCCCATTTCGTTGATACAGTCGCTTTGAAGTGGAGAAAAAAAAAGAAATATCGTGATTCACTTCGTTAGTTATTTTTTTTTTTCTAGCTGCGTGCGTGACTTTGCGGAGAATTTACGCTTTCACGATTTCGATCAGGCATCATTCTTTGTCGGTTCAAGAATATTGCGGACGCGAAAACATCGTGCTTGAAGAAAAGAAAAAAAAAAAAAAACGAATATTTGTGGCAATTGCCTACTTTAGAGTTTTATTTCATCGACGAAATTATCCCTGCTGAACGTTGAGTGTTTTATTCATTTTTTTTTTTTTTTATGTCGAAATAAAAATTTGCAAATGTAACGAAATTGTTGGTTATGATCAATGAAATCGACGATGATTTTTCAGGCTTCGATGCGAGCGAGCAACCGTATCCAATAGTATTTATCCACGTGAACGAATTCACTCTCCGATATCGTCATCGTTGCGATTTCAAAAAGTTTCGAAATATCTTCGAACCAATTATAATGCTCCAAATTAAAATGAAATTCCTCGCTGATTCTGAACTTTTTCTTCATTTTTGTCAGAGTTAAATCAGATTCTGTGGAATCTCCGATTATTTCGTCGTCACCGTTTGATCGTCAAAGTTGAAAATTTATTTTCGCATCCAATAATAAATATCGTTCGACTACGAATACAGCTTTTTCCGACTTGATCCTTATTACGTATTCCTTGTAGCAATTGGCACAAAATCAGCAGCTGTTATGTCCGCGTATATCTCTAGGGACACGTATATGGTATATCCAAGTGTCTATGTAACGATGCGCGAATAATGTGTACACGTGCGCGCCCGTGAATTGAAAAAAAAGGGGGCAACCGTCACTGGGTGACGGAGCTGCTGTGTGTACTTCCGGCTCGCCTCGTCCTCGTCTCTTTCTCGTATCCGCATTTACGTATGCAAACACATTTTTCTATTTTCTTTCTCGATCAATATTACTTTTCACTTAACTCTGTTCGATTGAAAAATACATATATATACAAAGTGGTGGTGAATCGTCTATAATTAAGAGAGAGAGAAAGAAAAAAGTTATATCGACGTTATGAATTTAGTGACGAATACAGTTGGAATTCTCAGGCTTTGAGAAATCGACAACAAATTACAAAATTCAATTTCATTCGGTGAGAAAAAAAAAATTGATAAAATTGCGCATTCGTACTGACCGAGAACCGCGCAGTTCAATTGACAAAACTCTTCCGTCATCAATTTCTATTGAATCAACAATTTTTTTTCTCAGTGTCGAGATCGTTCCGCTCGTTCATATACTTATACAATCGTTGGACAATCGCATTTTCTAAAATATCGTTAGTCACCGTGTACATCAACGTGTTTAAAAAATGAGTAAAGCCAGGAGCGAGAGATGATGTCACGCGCGCTATGATCGCCGTGAAATTATAAATAATTCTTTATTATCCTCTTAATCGTATTTCGCGCGCACCACGTACGTCGTGATTAATAGCTCGATCAGATCTACAGGCTTTCCGGATTAAAAAAAAAATGCCGCATTTTTCAATTTGAATTTCTCGATTACGTTTGCGAATGGACACAATTCCAATCGATGCGATAGCTTTTATGCGAATTTGGTAAAAACGCTAAGTAAAAAAAACTTTTTTTTTTCTTCTTCATCCTGTAAAAAGGTGTGAGTGACGTCAGAATTTTGAAAAAAAAAAAAATTTCTCTCTTCGACCAGTGGATCGAACGTGCGTATTTGCCAGAAGTTTTTCCGAGTGAATCACGATCTGACATTACGTTCTTTGATATTTTATTGCACACGTGTATCCGCCGCGAGAAAGTGAGAAACAAAGAGGAAAATAAGATAATTGAAGAATTGAAATCGAACGTCATTTTCTGTTCTTCACGAGAGCGAGAGCGTTTGATTTTAAGTGATATTAAAATTGATCGGAGACTCGTACGAAAAGACGATTTTGCATCGGACTCGTTCGCTAATACGTTTTTCAAAGAGGAAGATTAAGAAAGCATATATATATAAGTGACTAAAATTAGCTCACAGTTCGATTGTAATCGAAGAGCATGTGGCAAGTTTCAAAGTTATTTTTGCTCATCTGCCTGACACTGCGCTATGGACTCGGCTGCTAAAATTGGAATGGAAACGTCTCGTGTGTGTGTGTGTGTGTGTGTGTATACGGGCAACGCGTATACGTACGTGTCCGCGAGGGGCACATCACCGGTAAATACGCCAACGAAGTTCGTATGCTCGCAGAGCGAGAGGTAGAATGCGAATTGCTCGTATGAGAAACCCGTTCTCGACAGTATTTTTATACACTCTGGAGTACTTGAGGATGATTCATGCGGAAGAAAGGTGATGAAATAAAAAGGAAAAAACATCATATGTAGCCTAAATATATGTGGCAGGGATACAGAAACAGACAAAGAGAGAGAGTGAACGAATGTTGCACACAATGAACAAAAGACTCAAGTCGAAAGATATTTGTTAATTCGATCAAGTTCATTGATCCGAAATATCGTAGAGCAGTATTTAGTGTCGTTATTTATCTTAAAAGTGCAAACCCGGACAATCTTCATTCATTCGTGAGCTCAAACACGTCCATGAAGTTGGTAACTCACAAGAATGAACTGCAATGATAAATCCTATTCGATGATTGACCTTTGGATGCGAATATTTTTGCGAGGCTCAATCACCATTTTCAATTAATTGAGCAGAATTAAGGTTTAGGAAAACAGTGGATTGCGAACAACGGTTCGTTGTAGGACTGAGAATGAAATCTCCTATCGAACCTTCCAGGTACAATAATGACGTTGCATCATTGTACGATGATCCATTGAAAAATGTGTTGCAGCAAGAAGCTTCCTAGCTCTGTTCATACAGTAAAAGTTTTGAAATACAAACTTTTGAAGAGATTTAGATGCACGAGTGGGGAGATTGGTGAATGGCGATAAAATGGGCTTCTCGGTCGAGACAATCGGCATCAGGTTCATTGTCTTTCGAATGCTTCGAGTCCATTATATTCAGACTTGATACTTGAACTCCAGTTGAGACAGATGGAGAAAGAGTCAGGAGGAAAGAGGGGGGGAGGGGGCAGCAGAAACGTTTGATCAACAATAGGGACACTGTGTATACGATGCAAACATGTTGTTTGGAATTTGGGTCATGGGGAGAATCGATGTTTTGAAAGTTTTCATAAGTATATGATTATATTTTGGAGTAAAAATATATTCTCTCCAATTGCTAGAATCGAGTATCAATAAATATAAACGTGAACGTGGAGAGAGATTTCTGGCTGCTTTATTACTCGATGTTTGATTAATCTTTCATAACGAATCGTGAAACTCATGTTCCATTTTCTTCAGCATCTAACTCATCAAATCTGTTATTTCTTCGGCGACATAAAATCGTTTAGAAAGAGATAGAAAGACTTAGCGGTATATAAATATTTTGATTTTTTTGATAACGAACCGATAAGACGAGAAATTTGACGACTCCGTATGAAAGTTTCATTGACGAATATCAACGAGAATCTGAAGAATAGAGAAAACCGAAATTTTTGTGAGGATATCAAGCTCGGTCGTGAGTTCTGCGAGGTTAAAATCGTTTCTATATCTGCATCGATCCGATCAACGACTCAACTATTTTCCTCGTATACGTGTACATTCCGAAGTTCGGGTTACGCGATGACCCCAAAACCGATAGGCAACACGTGAGACCCGATTCCCAACTTCCTTCTTTCTCTTTATTTTTTGGCTCAATGATTTTCAATGTTGCTCGTATAAATACGACTCTCTCGTACTGGCTATTTTACATCATTATATATTCTCCTGTAACACTTAGATACGTTGCGTCGCGAACGAACTTGTCTACTTTATATCATTTTCTCGCGAGGATATCGGATGATAATATTGCTATATAACATTTCAATGTAACGCGTTCCGTGAGACTGAGTTTTATACAAACTTCTCGTTTCAACGAAAGGGGATTGATGTCCGATAGACGTTAAGTGTTGGATTGCACGAGTTACGAGTTCGCCTATATACTCTCCTTTTATTTGTTTCTTTCCGGTTAATCGTCTTCGCGTCCAAGTTGAATCGGGCGTTGACTACGCGAGAGAGCCCTCCTGTTTCTGCCTTTCGAGAGAGAGAATAAATGTAGAAAAACAAGTGGTTCTATAAATGAGGCTCTGGATGACATTCCACGAGCAGGCGGGATCGATTTTCAGCTGGCGCCAAATATCTGTTTTCGTTTTCCTCGAATGACCCGCGTGGTCGTCCAACGAATCGCATCCGTAATGGAGGGAGTCCCACAGAGATCATTCGATCTTATAAATTCCAAGTATTGAGATGCGTTTTACGAAGATGTTTACGATCTTCTGCCACCTTTAGGATACTCCACCGGGCTCTATATCTTGTTCGTTGAATAAATTATCGTCGACGACTTTCTCGTAGTTCGTACTAAACTTTTCTCTAGTTCAATGTCTTCAGGATTCTTTAGTTCAAGCGTGTGTGTATAGTTTCGAGCCTCTCTATGACCGTTATAAATCGTGAAAATAGCAGCAGCAGCAGCAGCATCAGGAAACTGAGAAAAGAGAAGGGGAGTGTCGCGTGATACTACAATGAAACTGGACGGTAGACGCGTGGAGCTACCTAGTAAAGCTACGAGCAATGTTTAACCGCGTGAACGGAGTATCGAGCCTCGCTCCAATGATCGGCCATCTCCGGGCACACTATGATCACAAGACGTTTGCTGCGATAATGCGGGGCAGTGCTCCGTGACGAGTCTTGGTTCATTGTCTCCCGATGCTGGATGACCCTCCTGCTCCGGTTGGTCGCGGCTGCTGACAGTCGTTCGACTAGAAAGAGCAGAGGTTCCTGCGTCGAACGATACCCCGAGAGCATATATAGAGTTCGAAGTATGCTGGCAAGGAAGAGGAGAGGGGGGGGGGAAGGGGGAGCGTATAAACCGAGCGAACTACAGGGGCACGACCCGTTCCTTCTTACGGCGACTTCCGACACGCCGCTCATTCGCTTATTTTCTCTCTTCTTTCTACCTTTATCTCTCTTCTCTTTTTCTCCGGTACTTCGGGCATCGCGAAACCCGTTTCTATACACTCGTACGGACAGTATAACTATGAAACGCCTCGTGTGCTATATATCGCTTGCGCATGGCTGAAGAGTCAGCCTCTGCCTTCGGACTTTCCGCCGCGCATCACCAACAGCTTCTCTAGCCGTCGTCGTCGTCGACGTCGACGTCGTCGTCGTCGTGCACACGCGATATATATCCAAACTTTCATCCGTCTCCGCGGGAGCTCAGATGCTTCGGTACCGCGACGACTCACGCTTCGTACCGAGTCGAGGCTTTCTTGTCGAATGGCGTGGCTAACGCCAGTGACGGTTGAGGCCAACGAGGAAGACGACGATACGGCGGACGGGAACGAGGCTCGGGCTTACGAATTTCGAACAATCCATTCGGCTAACAAGTGGCATTTCGTGCTCATCCGGAGCAGAGGTCACGCCAAATTTCTGGTATATATAACCCTCAGGATATACGAAAGAAAAAAAAAACTCACGCATTATCATTTCATGCCAGTTTTCATAACGCTCTTACCACCCTCTTTTCGTGTATCCTTTTATTCATTAATTCCTAAGAAACACGTTTTTGCTCACGAGTCTTGAAGTATTCACGAACGAAACTAAATAATCTGCATAATAGAAACAATCGTGATAACAGCCTTCTCGTGTTAACGACGCGGGCTTACGGAAATGAAAATGTTAAATGCACACTTTCTCGTTATTAGTCCGCACGCGAACTTAGCTTCGATCAAACGGATTCGTTGTACACGTTTTTGATACTATTTTTACGAGGACATTTCGTCAGATTCTTTTTTGTTTTTTCTTCCAGGCTCTGTATCATCAACGACCGTGAATGAAGTGTATGATAATGGTGTATAATTAAGTTTTCTAATGAGATTAAGATTTATGAGAATTTTGTGTTTAACTAGCGCGTTACTTGTTTTCGTCCATTATAGTGCTAATGAAACGGTGGCTTGTTCGCGCGTGGTCCATTCGTCCGTGTAACAAACGTGCATGAGTCACACAGTTTTCCCCGTCACCTCGCTGCGACAATCGGTTCGAAGCCACCAAGCTATTCTCGGCTCTCGTCATCCCATGGCAATCGCTATACTCTCCTGTCACACCGGTAACAGTGCTGCGTTTGCTTACATGAAATTACAACAGTGCTTTTGAAATGTTTACGGTAGTTTTTTTCTGTTTTTTTTTTTTTTCATCTCTGTTTTAACGTCTCATAGACGCTCGTCAAGAGCTTTTTTCAATGCCGTTTCAAATACGAGGATCGTTCTACTAAAATTACCAAAAAGTAATGACAACTCGAATCGTGGATACGCGCCTGAAATTCGTTCAAAATCTAAGCTTATCTTTTGTCCCCGGGCTTCTTTGTTGGCTGGTGAGAGACGCGAGAAAAAAAAATATCCTCGAAATACCGTAAACGATAATTATTTCGTCGTTTTTTTTTTGTATGACTTTCGTATCGTGCGAAGAAGCATGAAATATTGGGACGCGACTATACCGAAGGACAAACCCGAAGAATCGTTTGTTCGAGTTTCGAAACGTCACAGGAAACAGGTTTCAGTTGGTTCGTAATTGAAAAGATCCGTTAAACCGGCGCAATACTCACAATGGCAATCCTGTTTCAGTTTTCATTATAAAAAGAACGTAAACAATGAATTTTAGAAATAAAAAATGAAAAAAAAAAGATCATTCGTAACGAACGTTTTAGTTGCGTTATTAATGACTGTCTCGAGGCAATAATGTTATTTCCAAAAAAAATTCCAACGATTATTATTTCTTTCGGAATAATAAATCTACTTCATGCTGTTCGGATTAAAACGAGTTCAACAGGTTATTTAACCTGTGTGTGACTCATTACAATTGTCGTATTCCCGTATAAATATGACACAGTCGAATTTCAACGTGTCGAGCGCATTCGTCGCAATTAGCGAGGGACAAGTAAGACGATCTCGTTCGGCTTCATCGTCATATTTATTACAGTATCAAGTGTCCGATTACGTAACTCGAAATCGATTCTCTCACTTCGGGTATTCGCAGTATCCGTTATCTGTTAACATTTCTCTTCGCGAATATTTGTAATCGATGCGCACTCTTTGGAAGCTCCAATTTTTCATCGATCGCAGTTTATTTTTTTTTTTTTTCGCGTCGATTTCGACGTGAGAGTTGAATGAAGAACAAAATTTGAAAAGAAATATTTTGATGAATGTTATCTTTCACTGAATTCAATCGGGTATTGAGCAACATTTTTTTCCTTTCAGCCAACCAAATTTCGAATATTATAACAAAGCTTCTTCGTCGTACCGAAACGAAACTTTGTCGATACGACAAAAAATTTTGTCGCGAACAAAATCTTTAAAGATTCCAACAAAAGTTTCGTTTTCAGTTTCGTCATCGGTACGTCGACCGCGTCTCGTAGATGGATGACAGTTACGCGGTGAATTTTGTAAAATTGAACAAAATTTCACATTTTCCTGATTCTTTTTAATGTCGCTGCTTGAAAAAACTGCACGAAAAATCTTTTTTTATGAGACCGATTTTCTGCATCTTCTCGGCATAAGAACGTTAGACGATCACAGTCGCTGAAGCTGCTCGTTTCAAGGGTCATCGCGGGATCGTATGAAGAAAAAGTTGAACGGAATGGACGAAATGAGTATAAAAAGCGGCGCGCGCAAGACATACACGTTGAAATACCTCGAATAGTTAGTTAAAGAGAAATACAAAACGACTTATGTTATTTAAAAAATTCCGATGCTCTCCGAGAGAGGAGCTGAGAGTAGTCCTTTGATCGGCAAAAGTAACAGAAGTAGTCTCACTCCAAGAAGTGTGTATATTTTTCCCCTTATCGTATAGCTCTCGTTTCGTACGCGAGAGTTGCGCGAGAGAGAGAGAGATCGTCGGAGCAGCGAGAACAAAAAATATATCCCGTTTTAGTCGTTGTCCCTGCGCGCACTGCAGTCACCGCGTATATCTTTCACTCTTGTATATAAAGTTTCAAGCGTTATTGTACGCGTTTACACTCTTAGTGAGTATCGCGCTAGTGCAAATGACATATATAGTAGAGCACGTTGCGCCAGTCTACAGGCAATTCCAGCCAAAATAATCGACTCATCGATTCAAACAATCGAATCTATGAATTCGAAAACTTAAAAACAGTGTTGATCGACATTAAATCGTTCTCCGAAACGTTTTCGATCTGAATTTTTCGAATCAGCGACTTTTGACAGCTACAGAAATACAGCGTTCGATAGCCCTTAAGATGACGGCAGTTTCGCGGCTATTTTTCACGGGACACCCTGAGCGCAAATAACTCAAAAGAGTCAGCTCTGGCTATACACGTGCCTTGTCTTTTCTGTATCTTTTCTCTCGCGGCGCGGTTCTCGCGGCGTTGCGCGAACGCGTGAAACTTTCGAACGACGAAAAACAACGTCAGCGTCTCGTGTATACCGCCGTTCAAACGACGGAAATCACCTGTGTATTTCATATTCCATTTGTGAGTTTGAAGAAACAAGCGAATTACCATTTACTTTTGTCGTAAGTCGCACATAAAGCTAATGGTCGTTAGTTTTCTTCTGTCGTTTTTTTTCTGTTTTTATTTCATGTGTTTTGTCATTTATCCCAGTGCGGCATCGGCCAAGCTTCTCGAAACATGAAAATCATCGAGTTTATCGCGACACAATACATTTTTCGGGCAGTTAATCATGTGTAAAAGTTTCAGGCTGTTTTTTTTTCTTTCTTTTTTCTCGTACGATTATTATAATCATTAGCTAACGCTCGTCTCGTCACTCGGTCGAACGATCGGTATACACGCGTTCGCATCGTGTAAATACATCGAAACGATAGTGCATGACGAGCTCTCGCTCTCGTTGTAGAAACGCAGAAAATTTTCACTTTCACACGATTTCCCATCCTGTGGTGCATCAAACGCGGTAGTAATCCGCGGGAGCACGCTCGCCCATAAACACAAACACACACACATGGTTAGCGCTATAAATTTTTTTTTTTTTTTTTTTCATTACCTGCCATCTCTCTGTTATAACATCGTCATCGTGAATTAACATCCCGTAGGTTCGCACACAGGAATCGTGTGAAGAGAGCATATATAATAGGATTAAGGCGACTGCGTTTCGAACCCATTAGCCCTCCGTATTCCGTCAGGATGATAAAGACGACGACAGCGTCTCGACGTCGCGCGGCTATATACCGCTGCGGTTACTCTCTCACTGTCCTGGTGCATCATCGGATCCGATTTATTTCAGTCTTAGCAATGCTCGCTAAAGACACTCACACGGTCGCTCGATCCAATCACGTCCCATTTACGACTTTGCCGTCTGCGCAAAACATTTGTACTTACTTTTGTATCGTGCGTGGAATTCGCTGGTTGTATTATCCACGAATATACTCTGTTTACGCCAGTTTAAAATTCTTCACGATTCAACCCTTTTTGCACATTACTTTTTAAATTACATTTCGTTTTCGATATTCGATTAATTATGCAAAATATACTCGTTGATGGGACACTCGATTGATAGTAGTCAACGAAAATAGATCGTTCGCTGAAAATCTCGTCGTTACAGTGCCAGAAAATCTTCAGACACTTGGAACATACAAAGTAGAATATCCAACAGTCATTGTGAGCCTGCATGACTCGAAAACATGCAATTACAGATCGAAGCATACATCGACGTAACGAAGCAGTGTCTCTCTTTTTTTCTGTTCAAGTTTCTTAAAAGCCTGACTGAGAACTCATTCTCACGATGTTTCGTTCGTACGTTTATCGACTGATTTGAGGGATCGCGTTGCGATCAGCTGACGTATGGGAACAAGCTGCAACAACGTTCTCGTATAAGTATCGAGCTCGTAATCTCGTTGGCATTGGATCACGGTTCTGTGATGGATGTGCTAATTCAACTGTCAGGTGCATGCACCCAAGCTCGTACGAAGTAAACAGTCGTTTTCTCGATGAATAATTTCACTCGTAAGCATCATTCATAAACAATTCTAATCGTATCGTTCGTCTCGTTTTTGTTTTTCTACACTTGTAGAAAACGAAGAGATAAATTTGAAGAACTACGAATCATTCTTTTCGTTACAATGCTTCACTGCTTTTTGATTCCCCCGAACTCGTGCTCCCCACAAAGTCGATGAATGATTGTTTATTAAAAAAAAAAATGATTTCCTTCAATCATCCTTCAAACCTACTTCCTCGCAGGATCCCCAAACATTTGGAAGCTCCAAGATTCACTTATAGCTCCATAAAATGTGTTTTCCTCATCAAATTGCTCTCCGTATATACACATCGAAGTAAAACCGCGAACGTTCGATGAAGATACACGTCAGAGCCACGATGAGAAGGTGTCTGCAGCATTAATTCTGGCTGTTCTATCGGTCTAGTTCGAGGTCGTTGGAGCTACGTCTGCTTGTCCCAAATAAGCCATCCTCTCGATTCCGCTGTCAGGGTCTATTATATCACATCGTTTAACTCAGGCTGGTGCAGTGCGTATCTCGAGGATTTCTATATACCTGCCAGTTGCGCCGTGATATAGAGTTACTGTAAGCCTCCTTCTCGTATAGGAGAGAGAGATTCTGCAACGCGAGAGGAGAGCGAGGAAGGCGAGCGGCTCGGTGTTTGAGGTGCACTCTATTTATCAGCTCTTACCCTCCACACCCACCTCAATCCGCTGCGCCCACTATCTTCAGCGCAGTATCCACCATCTCCCTCTCTCTGCTCGTGTTCTCCTTTTCCTACGTTAACCAAGCTCCGACCGGCTGCTCTAACATGTATACAATTATACGTACACGCTAACGTACAAAACTTACGCAACGAGCGTAAATTTCGTTAACTCGCTGCAAGGTCTACTCGCTCGTACTAGTCCAACTCTCCTGGCAACACATTCGTATCTATATAGCTCTCTCTCTCTCTCTCTAAGTATCTGATAATGACGTTCCGCGAGGAGAGAAGCCCTAGCGGGCATGCACGACCTCGTGTACATTCACTAACGTATTTATATACACATAAATCTATAGATACACACGTTTTAAAGCTATTTTGTGTATATACGAGCCACGCGACATCCGCGCGAGTGTACCGGCGACGATGGCCAAGTGAACACCGGCAACTTGGGTATTGCACACTCGCGTTATCATTAACTCAACAAACTTTAATAGTTCTTCTTATAAATCTACTTTCCTGGACAGTTCGCCGCCTTCCACGTGTACACTATTTATGAACAGTTAATAACCTTTGGTCCAAAAAATCTCTGGTTCTCGCGAGCAGTTAACTCCGCACTCGTTAGGTATTTCGTGACTAAATTTTTACTGTTCGGAAACGCGCTGCTCCTCGCGGTATTGAATAATTCATAAATCGTTGAAAAATCAATTTTCAGTCGTTCGGGTTCGTACATTCGAGCTGCGAAGTCCCTGTCGCTGCCAGGAACCGAAAGTCCAATTTTGCGAGAGAAAAAAAAACGAAATATTGTCAAGTTTACACCAGGCAATTGTTCAAATTCTGTTGGCAAAAATTCTGAAAGTTTAATAACGTCGAAAATACATGTCAAAAGCTTCGGTCGACTGGGAATCGTGCGATCGGGATTCAATGAACCGGAGTTTTCATTGCACTTGCCCTCGTAACTTCTCTCCAATGACTCGTATTAACTTCGAATCGTATTTTATCAATAAAATTTCATCCGATTAAATTGAATTTGTCAATTACACGATTTATCGGTACTGAAAATTGAAATAATCGCTTTTCATCACGAGCAAGGAGTTTCCACTAAAAAAATCTTATTGAAATTCATTACATCGAATTATTATCACGCACACATGTTCCACTTCGTCCGCCTGCAATCGCGACGACGCTGATTCTTTCTTCTTCTTTTTATTCCCACATTCTAACGGCACCGACAGATGTGGAAGCTCGTGAAATTTTTTAATACACGCTTCCACAAAGCTTCGGAAAGCTAATCAGGGGCCTGGTAGTTATAGCAAGTTAAAAAAAATTTGTAGTCTCGGTGAAGTTGGTTCGCGAAACGTTATTCCCTGCTGTTGTTCCCCTCTCAACTATATCTGTATAGACTAGAACTCTTCTAAGCGAGCGTATAGTTAGTATTTGCTGACGCAACGGGGCTGCATGTGCAACAGGTGTTGAATTTTCTACCATATACACACATATTTTGTACTCATAATAACCTGCTGGCAATCGGGGCTTAATACGTTTGACGTTTTCATGATTTTTATCACGATACCTCGAAATTTTCTAGTCGCGAATTATCCCTGCATCGTTGTTTATCAATGATGTTTAACGAGACATTATTCGCGACGTCGAAGAGGTACGAGAAAATGTCTGGAATACTGGCGAAAACAGCATGAAAAATTGCTGATTAATTGAAGTTGTTAAAAAAAATAACAATGAAAATGAGTTGTCCAACGTTCACGAATGGTGCGATTCGATCTACTCGCGACGACGAAGATCTATTCCGCACACGTGTTCAACGAATGAATACTTAATCAGAGTGTATCGTAAGGCCGTCAGGCCACCGAAGTATTCGGGTCAGATTCAACGAGCCGTGATGTTGAACGAAAAATCTCTGGTTTTTTGTTCCAGGGGTTCTGGAGATGGCCGCGACCGAGAGCACGATACGATTCAGCGGTCACACATTGGACAAGGCAACCAAGGCCAAGGTAAGCAAAGTTCTTTTCTACACACTTCCGGAGAGTATATAAAAAGGCTTGATTAAGAAACTTCCTACTTCGGTGCTTGCTTCTTATCGAAGTGTACAGACAGTTCGTCAATCGCTTTGACGTGTTCGTGGAAATCGGTTTCCACGTACGTTACCCTTTTTCCGAGCCGCGACATCGTTTTTTCAACGCATTTTCTTTCATTTTTTTTTTCCTTTTTTCAAATGAGAAAGAAAGAATTTTGTTTTTCTCGCGAAATTCCTAGCGAACCAAGCCGGTCAGGAAAAATCTGTGTGCGAAATGCTGCGACGCGGCTCGTATCACCGTTTCCGGGTTCAATGAAAACTCAGGCTCATCCAACCTGAAGTTTCTTTCGCTGGTCACATTAAATCAGACCGTTACTCAGCGTTGCGCACCGTCGTTATATTTTATAAAGATTGCATAATACGAGAAAGTCGTTTTTTAACGAATGCGACTTTATGTATCCCAATTGCGAAAAGGAATTACATCGCTGGTTATTTCATGGCTTTTGTGGCGAAGTTTAGCTCATGTCGAACTGTAACGGTGCGATAATCGCACTGCACTTTGCCGCCCGAACGATCTTTACTTCTTCTCAACCGGAAGGAATTCGTTTCTCGATATTCTATCAACAAAAACGCCAAATTTTTCTCATTTAAATCCACCGGATTCACTTCCTTCTCGAATCTCGTGTCGAACACTTTTTATTCCGTTGAATCCTGGACATTAATCACGCTTCGGTATATCGAGAGGTAAAGACTCATCCTTTTTCTTGAAATTTTTCATCCGGTGAACGAGAAACACGTGTCTAGTATCGATGAAATAAAATTACCAAACTTATACTTTTACTGATGTTTAACAAACTCATGCGCAATGAACATTGCGCATGAGTTTGGTAATTTTATTAGTAAACGGTGCGATTGGATATTCATTCATCAGCGTTGATAGACGAAGTTGAGTCAGGATCCTAATCATTTTTTACATCGTAGAAAAAAATTGTTCGTCGAATGAAATCCATTCAGTTGGACGAAAATATAGTGAATTCAACCATTTTATTTTTTTTTAATGGCAAATGGGTTGTTGGTTCGTTCAACGAATGAACATTTGAATTCTTCATATTTTCCACAAATAAAATGAAAGACGAATTAATTTTGGATAATTATCGAATAAAGTTGTTCGATGCATTTCATAAACGAATCTTCACAAAATCCTACGTAAATATTTTGCTGCGGCAGTCTTTTTTACACTCCGTTTCCTGTCGCGTGAAATCTTCGAATCAAATCCCATCGCTGTTCGAGACGATCGAAGCATGATTGGAAATACTTTTTTTTTTCATCTGACAACTTACAACGCTTCGTCGGTTTGCACCTGTAGGGAAAGGCAGTAAAAATAGTGAACCTGAAGCGGTCAACCGCGGTATATACTGTGAAAGGTAAAGACGATTCGGTCGACTGACAGTACTGTGTGGTAAACGTTTTGTTTTTTTGGTTCAAATGCAACTAAAAATATTTTTATTCGATATATTTTTCAAGAAAACGACCAAATGGTTCAGAGATTTTTTTTTTATGTTTAGAAATATTCGATTGGAAAATCTGGAATGAAAGTGCGACGTTGAAGATTATTTTCTAGTCATTTTTATTGGTCCACTGCGACTTTGTTTTTGCGAAAAATCAATTAATTTTAAAATTCACTTTAAAATCGCAGTTACCAGATCGAAAATTCAATGCAATTCCGTTCGCTAATTTTTTCTCGTACAAACAAGAGACTAACGTAATCAAAGGTTTCATGAAACGATAAAATTCTTTACTAGATTCGAATAATTGGTGTTAAATTTCTCAACTATATGTGCCAGTTATGCAACGAGAAATTCATCTGTATAAATGTTAAGTATATCGGTTCAAGCACCGACTTTATCGCGCTGTAATTTATTCGATATTCTGTATTATCTTACGATATATTTTTCAACAGTAATGAAGAATATTGAGGTCAAACAGCATCGAATTAAGATTGTCTAATTTTGACGCAGCTCGTTACGTAACTCTACTACGCAATCTATAGTTAGTAAGAAGACTGAACTGCTTTCGGATCTAAAGTTTCGTGATTCGAACTGAATCGCCATTGATTCAACGGAAATTATTGATTCCGAGGATCGATAAAAATCTTTTCTCCACAAAAAACTGATTGAATTTCTCTCCACACCAACGTCTCCGATTCATTCAGTTCAGATATTGCCCAAAATATAAAAAATTCAAACGATTCATTATTTTCTAATTTATTTCTCGACACACTCATCGTCGAAAAACCAGCAAGAAGTTTTCCTGAAGTTTCCATGTTCAGCCAGATGTCAAAATTCCAACTTTTCCGTTGTGCCGAATTTTCGAATTTCCATTAGTCCGAAAGCAACGTGCAAAAGTTGCCTCGAAGAAGAAACAAGCTTTTGGATCGCCAAGATCATAATCAAGTCGCCACTTAAATTAGTAGCTGGCCGGAAATGGCCAAATCGAAAAAAAATTCCGAAATACACACTGGTTCATTCCTCCGTATGAATTAAAAATTCTTACGAATCCGGAGGGGTCAAGGTTTCGGAATGTAAAAGCGACCCGCGAATTATTGCTTCGTATCTCTAAACTTTGAAAGAATAATAAAAAGAAATATTAATAAATTTCGATTGAATTTTCATCGACGCACAAACTTCTCTCTCGTAATAAATGAAATGCTAATGCCTGATCCTTAATGGATAGCGACAATTCACGTATCCTATTGATTAACATTCGAGTGGTTCTTAATTCGCACCTAAATGATGGAATTTGTCGGTGTGAGCCGACCGTTCCATAAATATTATGCTCATCCCAATTGGAATGTTTTTCAAAGTTTTCTATCAAGTCATTCAAAATTAAATTTATTCGAACGAATATTGAATTCTCGAAATGCATCGAATTTTCGAATGTTTTTTCTATTTTTTTTTTTTCACTTTTTCACAATTTTCATTATCCGCAGTAAAAGTTTGATAAATGCAGATAACAATGCCCTTTTTGTTGCGTTAATCGTAAATTTTAAAAAGATTGCTCAATTTGTATTGAATAAACGAATAAAAACGTTGAAATAAAGCTCGCGTTGAAAGATTACACTCTCGTCAAAAACTCACAGCATCACTAATGTTTCTCCGCACTCGAAAATCGCTTTCATTTGATACGAAGAAAAAATAAAGCGTGAATTACACAGTTAGAGTTGATGCTACTCGTAGCGTAACATTATTTGGTCCACTGGACCGGATAATTGCTGAAGGCACCAAATATTTCGTTCCACTAATTAAAAATTCATTAGGCCACCCGTGTTCACAGATTTTAATCGATCTACTTTATTTTACCGGTGTATAAAAGGTCATGTTCACGAGAATAAAATGTTCTCTCCGAGGAAACGGAGTATCTCTGACTTTCTTCTTTCCCTTTGTTTATAAAGCTGTGAGGAGAAAATGGCTCGTTGGTGTTTGACTGCTTATAATGCGTGAATTACCAAACGAGATTGAGTGAGTTTTTCACAAACTGCGATCTTACTAAACTTATAGTTGGTATCGAATTATTTTTGAATTTATCTTTCGGTCTCAACTTGTAAGAGTTTCAAAAAATCGAACGAGCAGCCTTTCGGGATATCAATTCCAAGTAGGATCGCGAGTTACAACCATTTTTATGAAATAATATCTCCAACTTTTTCAAAAACGCACGTTTGCTTGCACGTTGAATCAAAGAGAAAAGCAAAAAGTAAATTCATTTTTAGCTGCATGAAAAACATTTTTTTAAATAGTTTTTCCACACTTTTTAAAAAATCGTCAGCACTTGGAATCAGAAAATAGAAAGAAATTCATCGTTTTTAGTTCGAATTTTATGCAAAATCCAAATAAAGATATTTCTATAAAGATGGTATTATCTACTGAAAATTTGAACATCGTTCATGCTCAAACAGCATTTTGAAACGTGCTGTTGAACAGGCAAAAAAAGTCTTGAGGAAACCTGATCCAATCTAACCAGATTCCCCTTGCAGTAGCTACACAATATTCTCTTGAGTATATTTCTCGTCGAATTCGTTCCATTTGGATAATTATTGTGTGATTCATTCGATAAAATTCGCTGTACATTTTACACGAACGAAGCAGCAGCAGCAGCAGCAGCAGAGTTGGAATGCCAATAAATCGAAACTGGTTAAACGTCGATAATTTATTGTCGAGCATTGTATTTCACGAAAATTCTTTGCATTCCGTCACGTGTTTTCTCAATGATAATTTCGTGGTGTATGGCGAAAATGGTTTCAATGTCATTCTAACCTTTTTTTCTACCTACTGACCTCGATCGTTTAATATCCTGATTGTCAGACTCCCATTTCGGAAAGCTCGTACGTTTTCGTCTCCTCTTTCCTGTAACTCTTTTTTTTTCTTTTTTGTTATCGTGTTCTCCATCAGCGACACGAGCCCGGTTGATCACAATTAAATTTAACGGTGTTTGAAAATATAATTGAACTCTTGTATTATCGAAAACGTTTCGACGACGTGCCATTTGGGACTCGTTTGAATTGAATTTCATCTGTGTGGGCGACCCTGTAACTACTTTGACGAAATTGCGAATGAAATGTAAATTCGTGCTGAAATTTCACAGCCTAAATGATTGAAAACAATAAAATTTTTGACGGTCGTAACACTTATGTGGCGTCCGTCAATTTTTATTTAATGAAAATTCACAGAATAATCGCTGGAAATTAAAATTTCCAAGTGAACTGTCAAATTTTTTAACAAATTCATGAGAAATTTTATTTTAACATTCTCCAAAATGATATTTATTTGATAAATCATGAAAAAAATGCAACGCTGTTCCCTCGACTATGATTGCAACGATAATTTTCACAATAATAATAATCGTCGGGATTAACGAGTTGAGCCGTGTGTTAGAGGCTTTACGAGATGACGTACTCCGTGTCCAAGAGTGGGTGTAAGAGTAGCTAGACGAATGTCCAGTGTCCTCGTAGCTCGAAGCTATATACAGACGACTTCAGAAGACTGTGAAGATTCATAAGATATGACATTGGTGCGTGTCTCTTGTTCACAGGTTACCTTGGAGAATTATTACAGCAACCTGATAGCTCAGCACATAGAGCGTAAGCAGAGGTTAGCCAAATTAGAGGAATCGTTGAAGGACGAAGGTCTATCGGAGCAACAGAAGCAGGAAAAGAGACTTCAACATGCTCAGAAAGAAACGGAATTTCTACGTTTGAAACGTTCGAGGCTCGGTGTCGAGGACTTTGAGCCCCTTAAAGTAATTGGACGCGGGGCTTTTGGCGAGGTAAACAAATCATCAAACCTTTTTTCTAATTTATTATTATTTTTATTTTTTTTAATCCGCAAACTTTCAACGTCAACCGTAATTCCCTCGTTATTTTTTCTGGCTCTTGCCCTTCGATCCGACAAATGATAAATCTCGTCGCACTGCTCATTCCGTTTGTTACTCCGTTTTAAAACAGGTCAGACTCGTACAAAAGAAGGACACTGGTCACGTTTACGCCATGAAGATTCTACGCAAAGCAGATATGCTGGAAAAAGAACAGGTCGCTCACGTCAGAGCTGAGAGAGATGTTCTCGTCGAGGCTGATCATCAGTGGGTCGTTAAGATGTACTACAGCTTTCAAGATCCTATCAATCTCTATCTTATTATGGAATTTCTTCCCGGAGGTAAAATCTTTAGCTTTTTATTCACGAGTTACGATATTTCAAGGGCCAAGCCTATTGGGATCAACGAATAAACGACGAATACTTCGGGCAATTATTTGGGATTTGAAAAATTGACTGAATGAGGAGAAAAAATCGATTTTAATTGCATTAGTTCTTTGAAACGAAATTATTGAAAATTTTTTCATGAGTCGTTGAATTCAGAATTTGGAATTATCGTTATTTAGACTTAGCGGACTAAAAGAGTGACTAGAAATTTGAGCAGATTTTTATCATTTTCACTCGAATTATATTGAAATTCGATTTGAAATTTATAAGAATTTTTTAAATGGAAGTAAGAAGATCGATTTCTTTCGATCGTTTCTGTAAAATAACAAGTTTTCATTTTTTAATCTATATATTATAACGAGATGAACTAAGTTCTTTGTTTTTCCATTTGCAGGCGATATGATGACCCTTCTTATGAAAAAAGACACATTGTCCGAGGAGTGTACGCAATTTTATATTTCGGAGACGGCTTTAGCGATTGACTCGATACACAAATTAGGTTTTATTCATAGGTAAGTTGATCGAACTCATTTCCTAAGATTCCGATTTTCTGGAAATATTAGATTTTTATTAATCACTGTTTTCAATATTCTTCATCTTCAAACTGTTGCCAAGTCAAAACTAATCAACATTCGCATATCACTTTTAAGTATTTTTATTAAAGAGTTTCGGGATAAGTTATTCTTCGACAGTTTTGTGAAATATTAAAAAAATATATTATGAAATGCTTACGGTCATTAATGAACGACAGTTTTAGGAATGAAATAGTGGAAAAAAATGTTAAAAACTTGTTGAAAAATTGCCAAACCACTTCTATTGGAATTTCAGTATCTAAAAATGACTCGATGGAGTTATTAATTTGTTATGTCACTTATGCATCAACGAAAACAATGAATTTTCCTTCCATAGACCGAACGTACAGGCTTTATTTTTGTTTGTTCACGACGAAATATTGTTGTGCGAAGTTGGCACTTTGCTTGATAACAATATAATTGTACCGAGACTCCTTAATCTAAGAATGAATGAAAATCATATAATGAAAAAAAAAAAACAATGAATTTTCTAGTGATTAGATGTACAAATCAGGGCTCATACGTGGCTTGAGGTATTCTAAAGACCCTGAGTATGCTTGATGGGTTAATTGTGTGAAGCCTGTCAGTAATTAATTTCCTTACCAAGTGTCACGATTAAACGTTTTTCTTCTTATTATTCCAGGGATATCAAACCTGACAACCTGTTGCTGGATGCACGGGGCCACATAAAGCTCTCGGATTTCGGTCTCTGTACGGGTCTGAAAAAATCACACAGAACCGACTTTTATCGTGATTTGAGCCAAGCTAAACCTTCGGATTTCAGTAAGAATCAAAAACATCCTTCTATCAGTCGATTTTTTTTTCTTTTAGTCGAATCTTTATGAAAATTTAAGTAAACTCCTCGCGTTCAATCATTTGAGTGTTGTGTCAGTTTGAAACGAAATATTTTTTATTCCATTACGTGACAGCTCAACATCTTAAAAGTATGAAATGAAATACCCGAAACGAAATTACAATAATTTTCTACGTTTTGCTTTTGTTTGTACCGATTTTTCAGTGACATCTTGCGGGAGTGGTAGCGGTGGTGCTATGGATAGCAAAAGACGAGCGGAAAGTTGGAAAAGAAATCGAAGGGCACTGGCCTACAGTACAGTCGGTACACCTGACTACATAGCTCCCGAAGTCTTCCTTCAAACCGGCTACGGACCGGCATGCGATTGTTGGTCTCTGGGTGTCATCATGTACGAGATGCTAATAGGTTCATATTTTTATTTGTTTCTTGTTTCCATGCGAATTCAATGTTTCGGTACTGATACAACGGTATTGAAGAAACCTCTTTTCATTTCGTTACATTTATTATTGTTCCAGGTTATCCCCCATTCTGTAGTGAGAATCCTCAAGAAACTTATCGGAAAGTAATGAACTGGCGAGAGACATTGGTCTTTCCGCCGGAAGTACCGATCAGTGAGGAAGCCAAGGATACGATCGTAAGGTTTTGTTGCGAGTCCGAAAGAAGGCTGGGTACGTTTTTTCTGAAAAATAAAAAACGATTTGGTTAGGAAATCATCAGTGTTGCAGAGCCTTTTTTGCAAATGAATACAGAATTCGTGTCTGTTTATTTTATTCGCTCATGAATTTTTCATGATGTCAGTGCATTTATCATTGGTATGAATTTCATGAACGAAAATTAGAGGCACGAAAATTATTCCGATGCTTTTCATCCAATTTTTTCATTGCTAATTACTCCATAAGTAAATTTTTCATTACAATTTTTTTACAGGATCTCAACGGGGGATCGAAGAGTTAAAACTTGCTCCATTCTTCCGTGGCGTCGATTGGGAACACATTAGAGAAAGACCCTCGGCTATTCCTGTAGAAGTTCGTTCGATTGACGACACCTCGAATTTCGATGAGTTCCCGGATGTCAAACTCGAAATTCGTAAGTGATGCGATTGTTTCATCAGCTGCTATTTTTTTTTTTAATTTCTGTACAGCAAAAGAAATCCATTTTTTCTGATTTTTCGTTAAAAATACCAACAATGTACTTCGGTAACTTTATCGGTTTTCATCACTTCGCTTTTTGACTCTCTTCGATCAATTTAAAAAATGTTATGTCACGTGAGATCTTGTTTGCTAATTTTTCTAATTGCACATACATTTTTTTCAATAATCTGATTTTCAATAATTCAATAATTTGATAAGAGAAGTTTCTGAAAAGTATAAAAATTCGTCTCCAAACGTTGAAGAAAAAATCGATAATTTTATTGTTGCATATGAACATTCACAGCGTCTCAAAAACGATTGATAATTTTGCCCAATTTTTTTTTCATTAAATACCAAGATCTGAAATTTTGACATTAATAAGCTCAAGTATGAGCAACATTTAATATTGAAAAAAAAAAGGTTTCGAATATGAAAAAAAAAACGTTGAAATCTCAAGATTTCGATTTTAATCGAACGTTAAATCGTTACAGCTTCGGCACCGTTGCCCCAGGACGGTGAGGTGATATACAAAGATTGGGTCTTCATAAATTACACGTTTAAGCGTTTCGAGGGTCTAACGCAACGGGGCACGCCGACCAAAAAATAGCAACTCTCGAGCGCTTGTGCGGCAATCGGCAATCAGCAAAGTGATTCAATCGGTACTCCGGCCCAGGTACATCATAATCCGCATTGAGCGGTAGTTGATATAACGAGGATATCGGTTTAAACGGACAGGAAAAGGCCTGAGATGGCCTTATCGAGGCAGAGTCCGAACGGCGGTGTGAATCGTGATTATAACATTGCGCTAAACCGCATGAACCTACGATTACCACGGGCGTACGCAGTTGTATGTGTGTACGTGTGTGTCTCTTTTTCTTCTCATTCTCCTGCCATCCTCAATTAAGCTCTCAAATCGTCGGCCCTCGAAGATGAACTTTCATCGAGAGATGCCGGACGAAATTCCGTGCAGCGAATTGGCACGTTGAGAAAAAGATAGAAAAACAAAGTCGTATCATCGGCTACGACTATCAACAACGACGGTGGAGAAAAAAACAAAAAAAAACGAAAAAAAAAAAAACATTCGAAGAGACGCAAAGCGGCGCACGATCGAGCTCTCTTTCGCTTCTTTTCTTCATTCTATCTTTAATTATTGACTTTAAAAAATAGTCCTTTATTCATTTTCTATCGATGTTGCTTCATTGGCATTTTTGCATTGCTTCCTCTATTACCTTTCGTTCCGATTATCCGACGAGGCGCGCTGTGATAATATAATTCTCGATGAAAGTTAACAATTTCCACGGAAATTAAATTTTTTTTTTTTTTTTTTTTTTTTTTTAATCTCTATTTCTGTGTGTTTTTTGTTGTTTTAAATTCTTTATCGGTCGCATAATCGGTTCGTATGGGTTGGATCGGGCAAATAAGTTAGAAGTTGGAACAAAGAAACTGGGAAACGCGATCATGTGTGCTACCCGTGCGTTTTGTTCGAAAATATTTGGATTTACAATCGATTTTTATCATGTTCTAAAGCATTGTCGAGCGGGGCTCGTTCCTTTGTCGCCCGATCGATGTTCCTAGGGCGAGTAATGTACAGCGCTTCAGGAACGATAACGATATAACGAAGATAAAAAAATTTGCGAAAAAAAAAAATGGCATTTTCGTGTGGTAAAGCGTCTCGAAACACTTTTTTTCTGTCGCCCTCGGCCCTTATTTTCTCTCGTGATTCTGATGATTCCCGGTGAATCGTCTCTCCACACGCGTATGTTGAAGCAATTTTTACGTTGCGGCTTTAGAATTTTGCGCGAATTATTCGCGCGAGAAATTCAATAAAACCAGGGCACCACACCGAAAGAGTTGCATAAATGAATAATGAAAAAAAGTAAAAATAATAACGGTTGATTGTAGATACGTTCTGAATAATGAAATAACTGCCGTCGTTCCAGCGTGGAAATTCTACTCTCTAATGATATCCCGATATTCGAGCCAGTGAACTAACACCCGTTATGAATAACAAGGACATTTTAGCTCTGGCGGAATATACGACGATCGGAATCGATTATTGTTATAAAACAAACGAAAATAAGCGAAGAAAATATAATACGCGATACACGGGAAATTGGCAAATGATCACACACACATATATATTGTATAAATTCACGACGATGAATTAGTTTCGTACGATTTTGCCAGCGTTAAATACGAAAAATAATTATTGAATATCATACTTAATAGGAGCAGCACAGTAACGAGCTGAAAGGAGGAGAAAAAGAAATAATATTTAAAGTTTCAATATAGTTTCGATGAAGCGGAGTGACTAGGTTTACTAAATTAATTTAGACTATTACGTACGACGATTTAAGCGACGTTAATATTAATGGAATAAAAAAATAAAAACAAATTAAACGAGATAAAAAATGATAAACCACACGATCTTGAGAGACTATTAATGAAATCAACTATTTTCTTCATTCATTGAACTATAGACTAGGGATGATAGAATCGATGCGCCCATCTCGGCCACATCGAGATTCGATACATACATATATGAACGAAATATGTGCATGTAAAAAAGTAAATGAATTTAGTCACTCGACGCTATCATAACAATCGTACGTTACGATATACTTAATCCAAAACGACGTCCAATTTAATCGAGTCACATAGAGACAAATGAAAATCAAGCGATCGCAAATTATTTATCTATTCAATGAAAAAACATACAAAAAAAAAGAAAGAAAGAAAGAATGGAAGAAATAAATAACAGAGAAAAATTAATACAACAATAGCCACGAGATGCCTTTGACGCAAGAATCTTTGGTGCCCTGGAGCAGCGAACGAAAATACCTTAACAATAGTACGACACTTTATCACTACGTTCGACTATCTGTGTATATAATTACAAGTGAACAATGAGGCATTTCATGCACTCGAAGACCGTTTGCTTCTCGGTTTTATTCTCTCCGAAAAGTTCATCTTTCAATCGTTATTATTGATTAAATTATAAAACACTAAAGTGAAGCTCATCGATTGAAAATTCATGTTGGTTCTATTTTTCATTAGACAGATTTAAACATTGCGAGATCAACTTGTATTTAAAAGAGTGTTTAGCGCCCATTTACTCAAGTGTTACTCATCACTCAAATTTTGAGGATGGTTCGTGCTTGAGAAGCAACGAACCGCACTAGACTCCTGTTTTTTTTTTTTTTTTCTTATAACACCCGAGAGCCAAACGTGTTTCGAGTTCACATGGAGTGTCTTATGTGTAGACGCAAAAAATATACGCGAGTGATAACAATTTTTCATGCCACACATCAGATTTCCGCGTTTCTATACGTTCGATAAAAATTTTACTGCATTTATCAGTGAATATAATGAGAATGTCAATTTTTCGGTATTTCTCACTGTAATTTATTAACTTTGGAAAATTTAATTTAATTCTGAAAAAAAACGTACAAAAATAGAAAAAAATGATCGCTTTCGAAAAAGTTCCAAACCCATGATTCGACGTTACTTTATTCAGCAAAAAAAAAGAAGCATCTAAAGACATTTCAAATGGTTTTTCCTCGCTACTCAAGAAATTCTCTAAAAATCATTAGACATTTCAAATGAAATTCGATAATCTTCTATCAAATCTTTAATTTCGATTAAAAGCAGTTTTTTTTTTTTAATCGAACGAAATGGAAAACGGAATCGCTTCGATGTGTGCATGAATTTTTAGGATCACTTTGTTACGCATATTTCTTCCAAAATCCGATATCCCATGGCCCTCTCCCGACAACCCTGTGAATCTGGGTTGCTGAGAAAAAAATATAGCTAAAAAAAAAAGAGAAAAATGAAAATACCAAAAAAAAGAGCGTTATCACTAACGGTGACTGTAGCTTCGTTCTTCTAGGATCTCAGATGATTTAATGGTACAAAGATAACGCAAAGTCTTGATGACCAGGCGCTTTTCTCTGGCACAATTGGGCAAAGAAATAATTAAGTAGCCGCGTGTGTTGTGAGATATCGCGTAACGTGCTAATGTGCGTTCGTTTAGTTTGCTGAAAATTTCTCCCCAATCAATATTCCGGCTTTCTCCCCCCCCCCCCTCCCCTCCTGCCCTCACTCCCTGTGACAATTATTTTCTTGGCAAAGTCTTCGCACGTCCTTGTCGAAAGCGTGTACAGCCTTGAACGTTAAATTCGTATTTAATCATTGTTGCTTTTTGTGCTAATTACAATATGAAATATTGAACGAACTATGAGCTAAAAAGAAACACATGCGTTAATCGCTTGTTTACACCGAACAATTGAGTGGAAAAAAAGAAAAGAAATCATGTATATTTGGATATTAATAACTACGTATTACGTATAGATGTTTACTCGACAACAATGCACTTTTCGAATCAGCTATCGTCGAAAGAGATATTCCTCGAAAGTATCGATTTTTTTTTTCCTCCAAAAATTCAACCATCCACTTTTCTCCTTCTCTTTTACTCCTCAAACTTCTGTTACGAAACAATTATTCATCTCTACGTATCATGTGTCTTACGCTGTCCGAATCTCCCCGTACGTATAACCTAAGCGTCTCGTAAAGCGACTATTAAAAAAGAACAAAAAAAAAAACAAGCGAGACAAGTGAATTATCGCGAAGGATTATTTAGCTGTAAAAGTGCTGCAGCGATTAAGTTGAGCTAGAGAAAAAGAATCATTGATAGCGTATTACTTGGTATAAATCAGAGGGAATGAGAGATGCGTGTAAAAGAAATATTGAAAAAAAAAGGGAAAAAAAACGTTGTTTTTTTTTGTACATGTGATAATTAGGAGAAAATATAGACTCGGCGAGCCTCGGGCCAGCGGATGACAGAGCTGTCAATCTACTTGTTCCGAGACTCCCGAGTCTCTTGATTGCACGAGACGCGTGATACGTAGAGAGGAATTTGCCGTTATTGAGAAATTTACATCGTTCGTATACAATTTATATTCGGCGATTAGATTCCGAGCAGCATCTCTTGTCCATTCGCGTGATAACGTGGACTAAAAATAAGAAAAAAGAAATAAAAACAAATAGCGATAATCATCCAAGCGACACGCGCGCCACCCAACAGATTGTATATTTTTCGTACTGCGTCTCTCTTCCTCTCTGATGTTTCATCGTTTTTTATTTTCATTACGAATCGCGAAAAAGGACACAGGCATACACACACACACACACACACTATACACAAACACGAAGGATGGCCGGAACGTGTCTTTCGGAAATCCACGACGCGATACATTCTCGTTTTTCATGCCCTCTCGATCGTTTTGACTGTGTTGTACAGCGATTGTATTTTCTTTTGCCACTTTTTTGTTTTTTTTTTTTTTTTAGTTGAATTTGAACTGTAAAACTGAGGAGATTATTGTAGAACGATATAGTTTTTAAGTAGAAACGTTCTCGTACGGTTGTCGCGGATAGAACGTAAGAGTATATACATATTTTGGTAGGCCAACGCCAGCGTAGAGAGGAGGGGGGCGATGTTGTGGCAGTGCATCGAACGAGCGTTGGGGGAGCGCAACTCACACGCGTCCGATGTTGATAAATAAAAAAGCCACGAGTAACGGATCAGCATCGATTCCAAGTATTTTGCACGTTAATTGACAGAACGCGAATTCAACGGATACGATGAAAAAAAAAAAAAAAAATAAATAATAATAATAATAGAAAGAAAAATGGAAATAAACGAGAACGAAAAAGGGAGGATGACAAAATAAAACACAAGAGAGATCGCGATCGTCGAATGATTTGCGGTGTGAATGAGAATTGTGTAAACGAGAGACAAACTGACGAGTGGATTGAAATATTTTATAGTAGGCTTGTGATAAAATTAAAGAATTATTATCGATCGATGAAATGATGGAAAAAAAAAAAACAACAAAATAAACAAAAAAAAAAAAACAATGTATAAAGAAAACAAAAAACATTGCTTTCCACATGCAGAATATACTATTGTAATTATGTCGTTAATAAATTGTTTTTTATTTTATTTCCAGATTTTTTTTTTTGCTTCACATCCATTAATTATTATATACGTAATGTCGGGTTTCTCGATGACACGATCTTGTAAACAGGAGCTGCTATAAGTAATCGCTTCGAAATTGTGTAAAATATGGCGTGATACGATCTTCACATATACTCCTGTCTGTCTCCTCCCCTCCTCCCTACCGCTCTATCTCTCTTTCTCTCTGATCGCGCGGTAATGTTTTCCGATTTTGTTCAACTATCGCTGATAACCTTTGTAACTCATACGATATGGACAAAAGTACTGGTCGAGTGATATAACTGTGTCAGGAACTCTTCGGATTGAAATACATATTTTTTTGCCATTGAAAATTTAGACTCGACTATATCGTTCGAAAAATTGGGGACTAACGCAATACTACAGAATTCTCAATCGCAGTTATCCTGGTACACCCTTGTCTCTTACGTAATTGAATTTTCGAGTGAAACGCGTTGTTCTCCTCCCATCAGAGAATCAGGCGTGTACTTTCATTTTTTTTTTCGAAATGTCAAGTGTTTTCGGGAAAAACGCGAATTTGTTTTTCAGCTGTCTGTCTCTTTCGTATCAGCCTGATTCGGGTTTTTGAAAGTTCGAGTTCTCCATACATCGAAGTAATACAAGAAAATTCAGACTACGACGCAGAAAAAAGTCAAAATAGGCTGAAACGTTTTTTATTGCGATTGGTTGAACGGTGCAAAAAATGTTGAATTCGTAATTTGGTACTCGAAAATGAAACACTATTTTGTTTTAAGTCTCATGATTATTTTGACTTGTCATTTCTCTAAATTCCGAGAGGCATTAAATTTGAGGGCTACGAAGAATTGAGCGAAATGATGAGCAAACATATTTTTAGGTTATTTATTTGAGTCATTGAATGCTCATTACTTTTCGTCGAAAACCTGCATTTTGAGATACGTTAGCAACTTTTTTCATTTAACGCCGCTGTGATAAGACGCGAAGAAGCTCCTCATTGGAATAATGTTCCGATCACGTCATACTTCTCGTTATATATTGAGAGCTCGAACAGACTGAGACTCGTTTTATCGTTCGGAAATTTTATCTACTTCGCGTTCAAAAAAAAATCTCGCTCTCGTCGTAACATATATTTACGGAAAAAAAAAACAAGTTTCAAGAGATAATTCTGTTTTCTGTCACAAGTTCTTGCGTTTTTTTTTTTTATTTTGGGCCCGATCTCTTATTTTCATTATTTTTTCACGTTGCTTTAATTTTTAAATAAACATTAATTCACGAATAATACGCTCAATCTCATTTATATTCCTCTCGAAGATTTCATTGAGCGATATATTAATTCAACAATAACGACTTCTTTCCGTTGAAAATATTATGAAAGTTGAAAAAATGTCTGAATTCATTTGGTTCGTCGATTTTAAGCCAAAGATTCGACGGTTTTTTCGTTTTTTGCCTGAAATGGAAATCGCCCAGGAGAAAAATTCTGATAAGACACATTTTTACCGACTCGGTTGGTCATTTTTTTAATAATTGTTGTCGGTAACATGCCTTCGGATGATATCAACATCGCTCGCTGACGGTAACAAACCCGTATACCTTTTTATCCTGCAGTTTTCCTGACGTGAGTAGTTACTCAAGTTCCATTGAATCTTCATCGATGGCGTCATGCACAAATCGTCTAACCAAAAAATCTGAGTCGTTTAGGTACAATTTTAAACTACTGTTTTCGAGAAAAGCATACCAAGCAAAAGACAATATTTTTTTTTAGTATCAATTGAAGCTAAAACAATACATGATTTAAATCCTAAAATAAACAAAAAAGTCTATTCATTAGATCCAACGGGGAAAATTCATCGTTTTTATTTGTGACCAAGGATAAAGGTTTGGCAGTTCATAGCCAAGAAGTTTTACCCTTTTTCAAGTATCAAAACTGCGATAATAATGGATTTCGGGCTTTCCTTGTTTTTTAAACTTACTGTGTAAATTTTCACTAATCGGTGACATTTTGCAAGTTGTCTCAAAACTCCTTAATTAAATTCTGGAAACAATACGTCACATATGACCATTCCATAAAAGATAATTTTCAGGAATGCTCTGTCTCCAGGATGTTGTGAACGATCAAAAATTTCGAATCAAAATGAAAAATAGAATTTCTTATTCTGATTTTTTTCGTCTTTTTATTCCGATGCCAAGAGCATTTTCAATTTAATTTGATAAGTTATTTCGGTAGATTCTTCTTCCAAAGCTTCGATATTTAGGTTATGTCGTGAAGAGAGAACGCTCGCGTTCAGAACATAATCAGGCTACAATAATACGAAGTGAAGAATATTCCCTGATAAAAGAGTGTAATTAAACGCGTTGATAGTTATATCGGGTGATTTGGATAAGAAATGTCTATTAAAAAATAAAGAAGACAAATAAAATTGGCATTTCGACAGAGAAGAAAATGAGTTCAACGGAGACTTGATCCAGCATTTGAACCTACTACCGAACGGGGGGGAGTGCGCGTCAAAAAATGAACGATAGTTCCGAAGTGTATTTTCGTGTCGCCCTACATCAGCCCTAACGGTGAAAAGAGCAAATGGTAAAGAATAAGGAGGCACACGCAGCGCCGTCGATTTGGTCGTCACGTCGTCAAACGTTCGATATATATCGGCCATGATGGTTCGCATTGTCTCGTGTATATAAAATCGTATTATTTTTATTCCGTCAACAAAACACGAAAGATCTCAACTCCATCAAATAGATTGACCGTTGAAGTGAGACTCCGAGACATTGAAAAAGAAAAAAAGAAAACAGAAAAAACAAAAATAAAACGCTGAAATGTTATGCATCATGTACAGTGGTGAGTGCACGAAAGTTTTTTTTGTGGTGAAATTTACGCGGACTACGGAGACACGTACAAATTGTGCGATTATGCGCCACCAGACTCGATTGCCAAGCACTATGATCTCTCCGTATCACTGTAGCAGAACGTTGGTTACTATACGTGTGTTACTGAGTTTTTTTTTTTTTTTTTTTTTCATCCTGGATCTCTCATGGAAAATGCGATTGGATTGATTCCGGTGATAAATCGTCAGAGTTCCCCCGAAACATACACCGAATAAATTTCATCCCTACCTACCCCCTCTTTCTATCACCTCATCGCGAAATGCTTTTTTCCCATGAGCCAAACGAAAAGTGTCGTTTTCGACGTGCTGACCATATCCACAAAGGACTCTCTCGGGCTGTTGCGTGTCCTCTGGAACGTGCGATACATCGGGGGAATTGGTTTGAGGGGAAAACGAAAGAAAAAAACAACCTCACAGAAATGTTAGTCGGGTTTCTTATCGTGGTGAAAAAATATCCCCACTCCCCTTGGCTTTTACCAGTTGACGTAGAAAAAATAGTTCTTTTTCATACAACTTTAAGAAGATCCACTGATTTTTTGTTGTTCGAAATATAAGACGCTGACTTCTTGCTTGTCTCTTATTCTAAATACGTATATTGCATTCCAATTGCCACTGAGTGTATCCAAGCGTCGTTTATCATCTCCTTTTTGTTTTATTTGTATTGTTTTCGACGACGTTAAATTTATTAGACGCGTTAATTGAATTCTTCTGAATTTAATAAATAAAAACTGAGTTTGCTGGTGGATCATAGCGACCGAAAAAAAGACCGAATATGGTTTTTGTCTTCTTAGACGTCTAATTTGCCAGAAAAAGAATCAACTGGGTCTTTTTTTTGTAATTTTTTTTTCAAGTTTTTTTGTTTTAAATCAAATCTGGCTGTCGACTTAAAACTCCGATTGAACTGACTAATTTTGACACGACCCAAATGGGTCTTCCTTTTGGCAAATTAGACGTCTAAAAAAAACCGAGAATTTCGATCGCTGTGATCCGCTAGGCATTTTTTGACAGTTCAAAATCCTGGAGCTGAACACTGAAAACAAAATGTGGCTGAAAAAACTTGAATTTTCGTTCAACTAAATGGATTTAGTTCAGTGCAAAATTTTTGTTGTTGAATGCAAACGATTTTATTTTTCATACGACAAAAAAAATTGTTCACTGAACCAATTTCATTTAGTTGAACAAAATTTTAGTACTCCCGGCTCTCAAAATCTTTTTTTGGATCGAATCGAAGAAAGTACAGACTTGACTCATGGAATATCGAAAAGGTCTCGATGGCCTGCAGGACAAATTGATTGAAAAGTGGAAAAAAAAGTTTTCATATAGTTCGATGATGAATGTTGATATTTCTGTCGATCGTAGTCGCATCTGTTTCAATTATTTTTCGATCATTATATTTCAATCGATGCTCCAAGTTTTCTTGAGAGTTGATGACGAATTTTTGACTCGAGCCGGCAGCCCCTTCTGCCCCCATCTCTTCTTCATGTATAAAGAGGTAAGTCGAAGCGTGCGCGTAGTAGCTTCGTTCCTTCGTTGCATATATATTGCGTCAACGAGTGGTTATCATGAGTCCGCGATTGGCTGTGCCCTCTGACCCGCGAGTATAGCTCCGCCTCTGAGTTTCGCACCGACGTTACACACTGACCGCCTCCTTTTCCTCCTATCGATATATCTAGGAAATCTTTGTCTACACGCGTAGAGACACAACTACTTTTTTTTTCAGCGTCGATCTTACTCCTCGCGAATCAAACGATCTTAAATTGTAGTTACGGACTAAACGATTGCACTACTAACTAATCGGTTGTGGGTTCTTGTGCTCGATTCATAGGAGCAGTTTCGAATTAATTTCTGGTACCCTTGCATCGTCGAATTTTTTTTTTTTCATGTTCTTTTGTTCTAAAGTTATATTTTTTTTCAAATTGTTCAAGAGCAAATGTGGTTCAAGATGATGGCAATGTTGATGGAACTGTTCTTTGTCGTTTTGATTATTCCAGAGGTACCTTGAATCAAACACCGGTGAACTAATTCATGGAATCCTAAAAAGTCCATCAATTGGAACTTCCTTATAAACAAAGTGTTTGTTGGATGTATTCATAAAATTATTTGAACGTTTCTACGAAACTGAGATTTCAGCTTGACTCGGTGCTGCGATACTCTGCATTTGGATTTCAGTTGATCAATTATTCAGGGTATTATCGATCGATCTTGTGATGAGAAATGAGAAGAAAATATGTAATTCGTCTTATTTCAGATCGCAGTGTTTTTTCAAGGGTTTAAATCACGTGCTTTTTTCGAAGGGAGTTAAAACGCCCTTTTCGAGCTTAGCATTCTGTGAATAAGGTTTGATAAGGTCAACACAAGGGGCAGCTGTCTTGATGTAGGTCATGGTAAGGTCATCTCAGTCAGCTCGGCTCAGATATCATTTTTATCTGCATAAATATCAGACATTACACACGCTTCATGTTCCTCTCCCATAAAATTAAATGCCACGAGGACTGACAATTAAAACTCAAGTTTACAGCTCTCCATTCTGATTGTTGAGTCAGGAGCTTGATTGTACGCATTCAGAACGCAGAGCCCGCGAATAGATAAGTGGCCAGAGACAATTTCGTAGCCATTGACGAAGCGCAGGGTCGCACTACGCAGGCACTCATGAATGGATAACTCACTGATGGAGTTCTTCACAGAGAATTGTACGAGGTAAAATGTCAATAACTAAAAAGCACCGATTTGGGAATCGTTGAAGTAGTAGACATTCTGACATTGTTCTATTCAACGACAAAGACTTTTTGTATCTCATCAAGTTTGCCGCAAAAGACTTAATTATCATACTCGATCTCTAGTCGATGTGCATCAACCGTCAAGACATGATGGCTCTTCACGAATAAACATCACATGACGACGCAAACGATAAACTGGACGAAGTCGCATAGTCTGTCTAACTGATTGTGAGAAGTTACAGATGTCCTCAGATTCTATTCAGCTGTTCATTTTCCATATTCGATTTATTCCAATGTCTTCAAGATACGACTCTTTTATTGTACGGTCATTTTTAAACTCAAGCTCTCTTTGTTCAATTTCAAGTTAGACGAAGAAAAAGGAAATCGGTTTTGCTGGATTTTTTTTCGATCCATCATCGCCAATAATCCAAAATTTTGGTTTTTATTTCAATCTTTTTATTACACGAGAGGAAGCCATAGAAAAATTTACATTCCACATGACGAAGTTTCTCCAAAAACTAAAAAGACTTTTGACCCCTAAGTTTCGGAGTTCCAGGGCCCTAAAATTTGACCTATATTAATTAAATAAAAAGCCCGCTGGTTTGTTCTGGAACTGTGAATATCGTATTCGACATTTATACCAAAAGTTCAGGTGTTTCAAGATCCCTGCAAGGTTAAACAAGCAGCACTGTTCCATATTATTCTGTATGCATGTTGGATCCAAGTTACCAACGTTGACCGAAGAATTGACTTCTGAACGAAACTGTGGCGATATTACTGGCTTAAGGCTGAGTTAGCCTCTGGCTGTAGTTAAGGTGTACCCGTTTGTTCACTTTGCAATTGTTTGCAGCCATAGGCATTAAAGATTGGCATTGTTGGCTGCATAATAGCGTGTACCAAGCGCTGGTCAGATGCGACCGCGAGGGACTCTCGCCCAGGAAGATATGTGAATTACACGTATACAGTGATGTAGGTACCAGATGATATACAAACTGCATCATTCGTATAACGATGCCGTTCTCTAATTTATGCGTAGGTGGATAAAAAAAAAAAAAAAAAACATCAATTGAAACATAACAAACGCACATTACTCCATCAGTGGGGCCGGATGGTGAGGAGACCGACGTTGCGTTTGTGTCGTTTCTTTTGATCCCCGTTCACCCTGGACGGTATAAAGATGACCGACTCTGGTCACGTTGCGGCCATTCTAGTTAAGCTTCCTCTCAATTCCCTCAGCCTCCACCGACCCTTCTATCCGCCTTTTTTAATATGACGAATTTGTACTACTTCATATTACGATGAGCATGTGACATAATTATTCGAGCATGTGACTTTGACGCAATCGTTAACACACTAACCCGTTGACGGCACCGCCGGATAAACCGGAGATCCGAGTGTTCCGTCATTCATTCATTCATGCCTGAAATTCTGTACGAATTGATCTGACGAAAAGAATAAAATTTCCGAAATAAATATGTTTCTTGTACCTAATTCTGGCAATTTTTTGACAAACACCGCGTCATATGTCAATCGATAAACGACAGTTTGAAACAATCCGCAGAATAGCATCCATAATATCCAGACAATCTCAACAGAGATGGAGGTTATTAGACCCAATTGATTCGGCACACCATCATCCCGGTTTTTAATTGCTCAGCTGACCAATGAAAAACCCTGGTTGGCTGATGCGGTCATCCGGTACGATGACCACACTTTATATAAGGACTACCTGAGACCAGGGAACTTCAGTTTCGGAGCTGCTAGCCCTGATGATGCAAACCTAAACGCTGCGGCTTTGATATCAATTATAAAATAATTTACGGTGAATTTTATGATCGATTGTATCTTTGATGTAATCTAGAATTTTGAGTTTTAGACCAGTAGTAGTGAAATCCTCGAAATTTTAAAGAATAAAGTTAATAATTAGGGAATTTAATGGATGAGCAACTGAGACCATTCGATAATTCAGAGATCGGAGTATTTTTCGAGTCTTCAAGGTCGTTTTATATTATTGGATAATTCTCTATCGTTTTTAGCTTTATTATCGGTGGCTCTGATAACGTCGAGCGAAGTTTGCTCGAAATTATTCGTACGATGATCGAGTATGAGATTTCACGTCGGTCGAGTGTATTGCATATCCGCTTATGCAATGATCAATAATGCAATAGCAATATGCTGCATCATTAGAATCAGGAAATTCAGTAGCGATTAATAAATTCGTATCTCCGATCACGATATTAATTCATGGCGATAATTAACAATAGGGCAGTTGTGAATGGTTCGTTCACAGATCCGGTTTTAAAGATAACGGACCAGCGTTTATCGTGGTTTCTGCGTTTCTTTAAGGAATCGTCGCCGATTAATGGACACACACGGAAATTCATTGAGAGTAGAGAACACGCCATACGTATTATCGCGATTATAAAGGGTCCGATAGAGTGCCATATTTTATTTATACGAATGATCGAGAGCACAGACGTTCCAGTAATCGAGTCAAGATGAAGAGGAGAAAATTCCAAGAAATCTTCTTATCTCTTGTCATTCGGGCAGCTCGGAGAGATACGCAGTCGCTCTTCTGCCTCCCACGTCCGTCCTCCTCGCTCCCTTACTATTATATATATTTTCATCTCGCGCTCTAGCTCTTGATACGCGTTCGAGCTGTGGGCGAAATACGAAATGGCTTCTGCCAGCGTTAGAATTATCGGCAAAGGGTAAAGCAAGGGGTTGGGGGAAAGGGAACGGGTGGAGAGGGCGGGGGAGTTGAAGACGGTGAAATATATAGGCTACTCGATGGACTATATGGCGAGATCTTCTCGCTTGCGTTCGAGCCGCACGAGTGAGATATAATAAGGTCAGACGTTGGGGTTATCTCGACGGGTCGAGAGTGTGCGCCTATCTCTGTCTCTTTTTCTTCACGAGAGAGAGGAAGAGAGAGAGAGAGAGAGAGAGAGAGAGAGAGAGTAAGAGAGAAAAATTATAGAACTAAAGCTGACCCACCTCCTCAACCACCCGCCCTTTTCGCAAGTAGTTTGCATGCTTAGGATATTGTGAACATACGAGGTCATACGAGTTGGAAATATTCCAAATAATCTCTGCATCCCCCGCACTGACATCACTCCATATATCTACAATAATATCTGCTCGTGTTTATGTCCATTACATATTTGTATATACGTACAGATATTTTTCTAGCAGCCTCCCTTGTTTCTCTTAACCGTATGACTCGCTTTACTACTCTCTCCTTAAATGGGTCTGAAACGTTCCAAAATGACATTGTATTTTCCCACGATAAGCATCGTGCACAGTCCACTTAACACCAAAACTTACAGAACTTTGAGCTACAATCATGCATTTGTCGGCTGAAGCAAAAAAACGATTTTACTCGCGTACGTTTCGTTTTACTCTGCACTTCTAACGTTTCTCAACTGCGACAATGCTGCAGATATCTATTTAAAGTTGTGGTTGAAATTGGCTTTGGATTAGTGAATCGAATCAGGATTGGAAGGACGTTTTTCTTGATAAAAGATTGAGTCCCAACTTTTGTCAGCGGTTCAATCACAACGATGCATATACCAAGCGTTGAAATATCTACCCAGTGAAAAACGGACTCGCCTGATTACTATAAGAACTCTTGTTTGGAGTTTGGCTCAAACGTGCCAATGGCTTATCAAAACGTAAAAGTAGTTTTTCGGTGAAGATGTAAAGCGGGCGGTATTATAGCATCGGTAATTTAACCTCTGGCCGCATGTGTCGGTATCTGTGGCTTGAGACGATGCCAGAAAGATTGGTTTAGGCTAGAGAGATAGATAGAGAGAATGTGAGCTGGGGAATCGAGTGGTAGGAGCGCTTTGTTTCGCAAATCTCGCCTACCGATGAAGTATAACTGTACACTGACAGAACGAAGGGTATAGAGGGGAAAAGAGGCGATACGAATTTGCGAGAGAGCGTGCCTTGGAGGGCAGCCAAGAAACGGAGAGCTCCGTTTGCCGGTACAGAGAAAACGCGGTACAACTGAAAAACTGCGATATACACAACGAGAGACCAGCAGCAGCACTTCTTCATTCTTGATTTTTTTTTTTTCATCGCTTTTCCATTTCTTCATCGTTTTGTCTCCTCTTCTACTATCCCCCTTCCCTCTTGACTCCTTCTTCCTCGCGTCTCTTTCTTCAGCCCTTCCATCTGCTGATATACAGTTGAATTTATTGAAATTCTAAGCGTTGGGAGAGAACGACGATGTAATGATACTCGTCCAGGGCATTTTGTTTTACGACTTTTTTACTCGACCGAAAAATATATACATATATATATGTATGTATGTACAAGTAGTACATACAAGAGTCCCGTAAGTGAAACATGGATAACTATGTGGTGACGCGATATCGTCTGGCTTTCCAGTGGAGTAAAACATCCTACAGTAATAATGGTACATGCCAAAAGTTTGCATCTCTCCTCGCGAGAAAAGGGTCCGTTACTATGTATTATAAATAAGTTTATATAGATATATATATCCATCAGTATTTATGAATATGGGGGTGCTCACGTACGATGTTAGAGGATGCTTGAGTCGCTCGCTGATTTATTTGCCATTTGTGCGTTTCGACGAAACCTCGGAGAGACGGAAAGAGAGAGAGAGAGAGAGGGAGAGAAAAAAGGAAGAAAAAAATGATAAAGAGAAAATCTCGGATACAACTGCTGATGGGCCGCGTACGGATACATTTTTGTTTTGCGAAGCACGTGCTGAACGATATTTTCTTTTTGTTTTTTTTTTTTTTTCGAATATATATCGCGCACGCGGCATACGAAAGAAAAAAGCGAAAGACGGTCACTTGGACGAAGAGCAGATCACTCGAGAACAGAATTTCTTTGAGAGTGAGCGAGAAACCGAAAGAAATCGCATTGACAGAACCGAGAACTTGTGATTCGATAAATATATATATATCCGTGAACAGAGGCTCCGGGCGATAGGACGAGGGTGAAATTCGTACTGTTGAAATTGAATTATTCGAAATATCCATGGTTTCGTGAAACCAGATTTAGGCATCTCAATATCCCGTACTGCTTCTGTATGGATCATATATACATATATAGATACTGAAATTCTCGTAATCGAATGAAGAGTTGAGGGAATCGGAAAGGGATCATCTCGGGGGTGTGCAGATTTGGCGCAATCTCTAATGCACTCTATTGGGCTTTGTTCGACCATGATATTCTGTCGGATGTAATAAAATGGATTTACTCACCTTCGTATATCTCCTCGATCCAAACAGTTTGACAGAGATTATCGAAAAGGTTCTGGCAACCTGGTCTACGAGGCCTATTCTCAATTTTAGTGCAACGAAATAATCTGACTCTTCTAACATTATTAGTCAAGATCAGTACCAAAAAGTGACCAGTAATGACCAATGGTTGAGTTTCATCGAAACCCACTTTTGTTTGCAGGAAATGTTTGAAGCTAGAGATTGTGCTTCTTTCAAAAAATTTCTTCGGTCAGTAGTTACGTCAGTTTATAAGAAAATTTTACGTTTTATTTTGATGGAATATTCGATCGAATTTAATCATTCTATATGAACATCAGATCGAGTGTTGGCCTCGAATATACCTTTCTGTGACGACTTGCCCGAGCTTTCACCAACAGCCAGCACTTCCGTCTTCTGATTCTCGAGTCGACATTTCGCATCGATCAACCAGTTTCTCCATCGGTGATGCTCCAATTGTAGACAGAATTCTCTGTTATATTGCTTTCCGTGCGGTATACAATGCGATGTTTAAAAAAAAAAAGAATGGTGTACCGAGCTGATCATATGCTTGGATGCATGGGTCGGGAAATCCCCGAGTGTCCTATTACCGCATTCATTTCAATACAAACGATCGCTAGAGAAACCACCCACTGAGGCGTCTCGTAGTCGTGCATACAAAGTTCGACATTATTTATCAAAAGTCCTCGTTTTACACTAATACAGCAATGTTATCGGTGCCTAAAAAAAGAGAACAATGCTCTCGTTCATCCGCCTACAACTCAGAGGCAAACGTCACTGTTACGAGTTTGAAAATTTCATTTTTTTTCAAGTTTCAAGTTTTTAAGTCAAAAGTACGAATTGATATTCGAGTTAACACTTTATTTTATACGAAGAAAAAAATATTGGAAAATTCAGAAGCATTTCTCTGCGAAAAAATAACGAAAAAGTCTCCCAAACCGTTGGCGTTTCATGAAAAAAAAAATAAATAAACGTTCACCAATGAAAATGTTAACATTCATACAGGAATTCATTTTTCTTCACTTTTGTAATCGAATGAAATGAGCTATACATCGTTATCTGGATAAAATGATAGAATTTTATTCATTTTGGGTACACGTTCCATTCATCTATTTGTTTATTCTCATTTATATAATATAATATTAATACATATAAATATGTATATATGTATGTGAACATACATACATACATACATATATGATATATATGTATGTATATGTATTTATATATTAATATGTACACGATTTATACAAAAATGTTCATGTTCTTTTTACACAACTACTTAAAATGTATTTATCTGTTGTTGTTGTTTTTTATTTTTTAAATTCTTTTTCTTTATAGATTAAACGTTAATATTCGTACGCCGTATGTGGTACAATATGATAGTGTCTGTCTACGAGTTTCCATTTGTTCTGTATTTGTGTGCAAGTCTGTGTGTGTATTTTGTTTGTCGGTGATTGAAGAATACAAGGCGACGAGGGTCGGTAGAAGAGGAGGAATGAGTCAATGTGTTTTTCGTTTTGTTAGCCGCATCTCGTGTTTTTAAAGACTTTCTTGCTCAACGAGCAGGTTGCAAGATTCAACCGAAGTTGTTCTCGTCGACAGTCATATATTATAATACAGTATTTGAGTTTTTGTTTTTCGTTAGCAAATTGAGCTACACGTTGGGCGATTGCGAGAGCACATCCATCGCGAGTATACGAAGTTGTTGCTGTTTTTTTTCTTCTTTCATCATCATCATCATCATCATCATCATCATCACTTTGATCCTCGCGCTTTCGTGCGATCCCGAAACAATCCGGTTTCTTATTATCTTTCTTTTACCTCATTTATCGAAACAGTTGTTAGGACCGTCGAGAAAAAAGATGGTGAAAAATTCACGCTGAATTCGTACGACACGTGATTCCCCAGCGTATCTCGATCACTATGACACATTCGTACACACGAGAACGCCGGCTATTTTATCCGTACATTGTGCTTCATCTCTTTTTCTCTCTTTACGATTCTCTCGCACGATTAAGACTGCCGAACTTGCTTTTGATCATACACACGTTTGATTTAATTATTATTTTCGAGTTTTTTTTTTCTTTCGTTATTTTGTTCTTCAATTAATATCCCGTAAACCCTTTAAAGTGCCCCCGCTATTTATTCGTAAGTAACTAGAGCTCGACATTGCCACATTTATGTACTAATATCCGGCATTTAACACGCAATTTTCACGCCGCCAAACAATTTTTGTTTTTTTTTTTTTATTTTATTTTTTTTTTTTTTCTCGTTCTAATTGATTTCTCATACGGACACTAAATTGGCCGACGATCAAAAACCGTCTTTCGTCTATATTCACATTCGCACGTTATATATTTACACAGTGTCAGTGAATATGTATATATGGATATAGATATATATATATATACACCGATACGCACGATTCTGGGCTTTCAATTGTACATACGATTCTATCGTACAATATTTATAACGTAGAAAAAGAAGCACCGCTTGCCTTTACATGAATTTTAAGCCTTTCGGCTTCTCGAAATTTTCTCACTTCATTAATTCGTTCGTCTCCGAATAAGCAATTCGATTATTATTTTAGTTCGTCTCTTCTTTCGATTTTTTTTTTATTCTCCATTTTTCAATCATTATAAATAATAACATATCACATAGTTTTTCCGCACTAATAATAATAACAATTCGAGTCGACGACGCTCGTCTCTCTCCCTCGCTTCGTGCTCAGTCAAAATCGCAAAAACTTTTTTTAACACAATGAACAATGAATAAGAAGAAAAAATGATTTAAAAAATTGACTATAACAGCCGAACGGTGGCACGAGATCGAACGTACGATAAAAATGAATTCGCACGTTCGTCGAATCGTCGACGAAACATAGTTTACGTTTGTCGCGAATTTGTCGTGTCTGAAACGGCACGTTGAGGCTTTCAGCTTTTACCAAAATTGGACAATCGTTCTCGAGAGCTTCTGAGGCTAAAATCAACGTCGCTGCTCCCGTTGTGATGCAGAAATTTGGCGATCGATAGGAAATAAGGTCGCTCACCACACACAAGTACGTAATTCCATGACGTTCAATTTTTCAATCGCGATAATATTATTCGAATTTTATTTCGTTTTGACATTATTTTCAAGAGCTCGTTCGCACGAATTTCAAATATTTTTGACGGCCATTGTCGCTCTTTAAATTGGTGGACGTGTGTCGCACTTTCGATTCGTTTCTTCAATTCGACGAGAAGGATACGCGTCGAATGGCAGATCGAGCGAGCTGAAACACGAATTTCGAAATACTCAGGACGAGAGAGCTCACATTGGAAACGCGAGGCAACGGAAAACGATCACGATCTCTAACGGGAGAATGAATGTGTACGAGTGTCAGCGAGAGAGAGAGAGAGAGAGAGAGAGAGAGGAGCAGGCGATAACGATCTGCATCGATGTGGCCGAGATTGGAGAGGCTCGATCTCCCGTTGAGAGAAATACAAAGAAGTAAAGAAGAGGACTCTCGAAGTGAGATCTTGGAAGTTTCGTACAAGAATCAAAGAGCCTGAATTCGAATGTCTATCGAGCAGCATTAGACCAACTGTAGGAACGATCACGACGATCATGATGCCGCGATGATGATCCGGCTGGTTAGTCCCAATGTTCCGTTGTACAGCGATTCCCCACATATCTTTCATCTTAACTCTCGGAGACAATCTCGTTTAGTCGATTATAAATGTTAATTTATTATTCGTTCACACCTCATTCGATTCCTCGTGAAAGCTCTCTAATCCTGATATCCGAACGTTGAACCTGCTGCTGCTGTTTTTTTTTTTTTTTTTTTTCAGTCAAATTTGTTGATAAAATTTGACTTTCTTCCAAAATAAACCGTTTTCTGACAATTATCAATTTAGTCAATTTTGTTTTGCATTTCTTCCTTAACATCTCTCACAATCACGATGGTATAACAAATTGTGTAAAAAACAAAAAAAAACAAAAAATGAAACAGTAGAGAGCACGTATAAGGCGTCAATCATTAATATTATTATTATCGTAACCATTAATATTATTATCATTATGCGGAAGCTAACTGCCTCCAGACAGAGTGTCACATCGTGGACATGTACGGCCAATTGAAGCTGCTCCCGCTCAATAACATGTCTCTTATAAGTGTCTCGATTGGAGTTTTACCGACGAGACGAACGAAGAATAACTGCTCGATAACTTGCGACGAGACCGTTCTGAGTGATGGTAGTCGAAGCAAAAGCTTGCCAAATCTCGTTGGTTGACTAGGATACTGTGATCTGCAGTATTCCTCCAAGGCGCATTGTGATTTCTCTTGCAACGACTCAATGTGCGCGACGTCCGAAAGACCACAGGCATCTGAAACAATATTCAAAGACAAAAAATACATCAGATATTTTCATTTATAAATTTGCATTATTTCGTATCAACGATGTAGAAAAATTAATTGAAAAAAATTTGATAATACAAAAGATTGGTAACGCGTTCGTGCGCACGAGTACATCGAAAAAAATTTCAATTGTACACCGAATCGAAGCTGAAGCAAAGATTGAACTTGGAAATCGTTCTAAAAAATCGTTTAATCGTAAACGAGATAAAAAACAAAAAAAATGAGGGTGATCCATGGATGTCTCTTCGAAAAAAAGCAAATTATAACAAGTCATAAAAGGTCCTGAATGCGTGTAACGCGTGACAAATTAGCGCCAAATGGTCTCGTTAGTTTGGTAGGATGAAGGAACGCATATATATCCCGTAACAGAGACGAGAGACCGGTGGACTCTAATCATGCTTGGTAAAACAGGGGCGGCGTGGGAGAGAAAGGGGCTGTTATTCGTAACCGCTGTTTTCCCTCATTCTTTAGCCTCGACCGTCGGGCGGGCGCGTTGAGGGGTGAAAAGCGGCGTATGTGGTTTGGGGATGGCAGCGGTGTATTCCGTAGCATTGTTCTACTCCCGATTTTTCGCTCCCTCGTTCCTCCTCAGTCTCTCTCTTTCGAGAAGGAATAAAAAGAGTGGGAGCAGGGTGTTGCACTTTATTTGCGGCTGGCTCACGGCTAAGCTGACTTTGCACCCGAGTCCAGCAGGTGCATGTGCACGCAGGAGCAAAGCGAGAGTCTGAAGAACATTGCTCTCGCGAGTGTATTGTGCTGCACATACGTCAGGATGCGTTTGTATGTATAGATGTGGACTTAATAGCCAACGGTATACATGGACAGCACTGAATATATACATATATATATATATATATATCGAAGGAAGAAAAAGAAGGGATGGTATTGGCGCACCGGCGTTCCATACGCGTTGGGTACTCCTTTGTGGCTCCCACGTGCGCCTAATGGCTCGCCATTATCTATGCAGTACGCAAGCACTATACGCGCCTCGTTATACATATTCCAGTATAATACGAGCGTGCATATGATGATGGGTATGTTTGGCTGCTATATGGTTTTAACCACCGTGTAGGAGCAAGCGATACGCTGAAGAGTAAACCTTGATGCGATGTATGATCGTATATACCAGCGTATGAAACAAGAGTGATAGTTCTTTGGGAGAAATAAATGATTAAAAAGAAGAAATGAACTCGAATTAAACGAATGTGCATCGAATAATTCTTTGGAACAGACGGACAGGGTGGGCAGCTGGAATCCAGTAGCAATAGAGCGCTACGACACTCTCGGGCGATGAGATGAGAAATCATGAAGAAGGGGAAGATGAAGGCGCCTGCGTTCGAGAGCACTGTTAATAAACAAACTGGCGGGATTGACTACACTCGTGAGCATTTACGGTCGAGAGGCAAGAGGGGCTGATGCTGCTGTTGCTGCTTGATGATGTCGTCGGTATATAACTCCGAGCAGCTTTAATTTAGCGCATCAATTCGAATGTAACGAATGGGACGCGCTCGAGTGGCGTCTCTGCTCTTCTTATTCATCTCATTCTATTCGGCATATTCTTTTCTTCCTTATGGCAATATCTACATCGGCTATCTGCATGCACGAGCGTTAAAACGTTAAATGGTACGGCGCCTTGTCGACTGACCACCATCGCTGTAAATTGACCAATCTTAATACACTTTATACCACTAGACTCCTCTGTCGTAATAATATATTTTCTTCTCACAACCTCATGGATTACATGTATGACGTAGAAACGATACAAAAACCGTTGACGCTTGTGCGGCATATGCGAAATCTCTTTCTTCCGAAGAATAATCGTTTCAAATTTATCTCACTAACGATATATTTTTAGTGTTGCATTCGCTACTGTGCTTTGTGAGAATGTACCTACTGAGGCGATGTTTGATGTTCGTGATTCAACGATTGTTTCTCTCTGAACCCGTATAATTTTGTCATCATATTGCAATATTGTAATTATTCATTGATTAACCCTTGAGGAAATGACGAAGATAGAATGAGATTAAAACGTCCAGAATGTTGAGGGACACGAATAGTAGATCTAAAAGTAAATCCCACTATTCGTGTTAAATAGATAACGCAGCTTTGGACGAATGGAATAATAACAGGCAACATTTGTTGACGAAAAGTTTAATCTGGAAAATTCGATTGCTCCTGATTCTATGAAATCTACAATCAGTCAAGACACAAGATCCGAACTAGCCCGCACGAAAACAATTCTTGATGAAAACTGGAAAGCGTTCAACAAAATTGGTCCAAAGTTCATCCCAAGATTATTTTCTCCCCATACAAAATATTCCACAGCTCTCTCCAAATGTGTGTATCAAGCAAGAAAAAAAAAAGTCATGAGCACAGGCAGTGAAAAAAGTAAAAAAAAAAAAAAGCTGTGAGGCAGGCGAGAGAATACTCGGGGCGAGGAGATGTGTAGAGGAATAATAGAACGAGGTCGAGACCTCGGTCGTTAAAAATGGCAGAGACTCGCGAGGTCCAACTATCTATCGGCGAGACCGATCGCATCGAGCGTGACGCCTTCGACGACCACGAACTGGCGCATCAGTTATTCTATCTGTACATCACTCATCTCATATATACAAGCCAGATAATACAGTGATAGATTTTTCATCTTAAATATACACGTACAATAAACACACAAAATAATAATCACACACGGAGGAGGCATACTCGTACGTGTATGAATGATTATCACAGGATCCGGTGTACATTTCGGTATAATTTGATACTCCAGAGAACAACCCTTCTTCGACAGAGGCACCCTTTAACCATGTGCACGAATCCGCTGCGCCTCGACGTATACTCCGTCGATGTAGACACGCACACAAACGTTTATTATATATTATATATATCTATAAAGATATACGCTTTAGAAGCTCGAGGGGATGTGGCGCTGTGACGACGAAAGAGCGACGACGCGACGAGCAACCAGCGCAGGCGGATATATCGCGGATGTACGCAGGTACATATAGAGTTTCAAAGCAATGCCTACAGGGGTAGCGTTACTTCGAAAAGGTTGTTTTATATACATGTATACATAATCCGTGCTGCTCGCAGGACCTGTAGATATCTATCTGGATAGAGATGGAACGATGACGACGAAGCAACGACATTGGACGATCCGTCGCGTGCGCACTGTCGAACTCGATTCACCATACATTACATGCGCCAACTTCCATACGTTTATACATAATAATAGGCCATTCCTGGCATAAAATGTACCGGATATCGAGCTATCGCGATATATGCTATACTTCGAAATTGCTGTTACTTTCTTCTGAACTTCATATTGATCTGCACGGAAGCAAATATGGTGACTACTTTACTGATTAAAATACAAAAATCGCGGGAGATAAATACCACGTTAGACGGATGAACACACGTTTGGAAGCTTATTCGAGTCGAGATAATGGGGCAAAGATACCGGAAGCTAAATCAACATTTTCTGACAACCTGTTTAAATGGTCGAGAGCAATACAATAAATTTTTGTTTCTGATTCAATGATATTTCATCGTGAATGTAAACATTTTTTCGATACAACAAGAAATCTGCTGGTATCTCATCACATTCGTCGTGTCATTTTTTCATTCAAAAGTTTCGAAAAAATTGTTTTTTTTTTCAAGTATTTTTTTAGTAAAAGTTTTAAAACGTATTTGAAAATTTGACGTCAAAAAAAAAATGCTGATCGCTATTTATAGGAGCAAATTCTCAAAGTCTCGAAAATAAAATAAATTTATAATCGTTAACGAGTTATTAAATTTTATTCAATATTCAGAAATTTTCTGTTCTATCGAGTCTCGACCGCGAGGATGAAAGATCGCGAATGGGATTTGGGTGGGAAAAAAAAGAAGTGAGGTTAAAAAAATTTCCGTTGGCAATTTGGTCGATTTGTCGTAAGTCTGGTGAAGTGTAGAGGGAAAGAATACGTGACGAGGAGGTGCTCGCTACGGTAGGAAACGAGTGGTACAAATAAGTAGAGATGGCATATCACTACGGTATAAGCAGAGGGAAGAGGATGAGGAGAAGAAAGGGCCCAAGAGGGAGGTTAGAGACAAATGACGTGGAGAGGGATCAACGAAAATGTGGGGTGAAGGAGGGAGAAGGGGGTGGGCAGGAGTACCCGAGACACAAAGCTCAATCTCATCCTACTCACTGGCTATGCTCGCGTAGAAAATCTCACACTATACTAGCGTAGCCAGCACCCTTCGGAGTTTTCTGCGGAGGTGACGTCACTGACAATGGAAGGTCGAGCTGTGATTAAAGATCGAGAGACTCCGTAAAAACTCCTCAAAAAGGACGGGTGAAAGGCTCAGCAGCGATGTTGAGGGATGAGGAAAGGAGTGAGGGAAAAGAAGATGCTCAACCGCGGAGGAATGAGTAGACTCTCGGCACGTCGCGTGGTGTGACGCGTTGAAATATTGCCTTCGCGATTCGCGACAGCTTCTCGCGGGACTGGGAGCAGAGGAAGGGAACATTTCGTTCATGGCTCTATGAGACATTTCTTTTTTGTGGGATGTGTATGAAGTATCCTGAACCGTTGTTATATACCAGTTCACTTCTCGAAACTAAAGTGTCCGCTGAGAAAATGAAATATATTCCGTCGATAATTATGCGAAATATAAAAAAAAAAATCTCAACATCGAGTGGATTCGATGTAATGTTAATACGAAAAAGAAAGAGATATCGGAATCAAACATCATTGCACTCTTTTGATAAAAAATAAAATCACTCTCGTTTAAAGATTTTGTGCTCGGATATTCGTGCGAATAAAATTGTCGCGAGTTCGAAGATTCAAGCGCAGCGGCATATTTCAGACGTCTCGGTGTAGAAGTAAGCCTCAAATCGCAGGAGATAATAGTGTTGAAAAACACGAAGAATTGAATGAATTAATGAAGATTCAAGTGGATCATATATAGAAACGTAGAAGTTGTTCTGATATCGCTTTATTCGCTCTCGGTATTACGTCGGAGCGAATACGTAGCCGGTATAAATTATGTCTAATTATAGAAGCCCGAACGAGAAATTTATATCAAGACAAGTTCATAAAGCGAGTATTGCGAAAAACTCTTGGCCGAGGATGAGGATAAGAGTTTATATGCATATGTGGTTATATATAAGGATAAACCAGATATATCGTCGTAGCGGTGTTCCCCGGAGGAAAAAGCTGAGAAGTGCGACAACATAGTGAGAAAGATGGAGATTGTGTCTCTTTCGGACTCTTTCTGCGACGGAAGCGCTTCGAAAAGCAGCAGCAGCAGCAGCAGCAAAGCAGAGTAGAGGGATTCGTTCGAACGGGAGAACGAGAGACTAATAAAAGTGTTGTTGCCGAAGGTAATTATCCTTTTGATGCGAGCTCCGGCGCCTCGAACTTTGATACTAATACGCACACAAGTACGCGCTCTCACGCACGCCCAATGAGTTCGAAATGAGATGTTTCTTGTACGGTCCAATCCGCTCGGTGTGTCGCAACCGGGAAATCGTAATAAACCGGCGTGTGACTGGAATAGAGGGACAAGTATCCGATGTGTATATATGCTCTTGATGACGCCAAGAATGGCCGACGGACCGGATCGCGGAGCATCAGCGTTTCGCGTCACACGATTGAAACATCGTATAACGGAACGAGCAAGGCGCCATACACACTTTGCTCTGTGCTTTATCCACTTCGTTGACGAGGAGAAATGCTCGTTGATCACCGAGATATAGAATTTATATGCTTAATCCTGCGACGATACGCTGTATACTTACAGCGAATACGTTTTGAATTTACGATACTCGCTACGACTTAATACGATATATTATTGCAGAATCTCTTTATATATTTCCATGTAGAATTATCATTATGCTTAACACTAAGGAATCTTCATCGACAATTATCAATGAGTCGAACAACGGTTCTAGAGGGTTTAATAAACCAGAGAGTCAACGCTCTGGTATACAAGTCTGGTATTTATAGCTAGTTGTACAATTATAATTGTTTTTATCTAAGGATTGAGATGTTAATGCTCAGCAAAGATAAAAGCAAGTTGTAACGACAGCGTCACGCTGCAGTGGAGTAATTGGCGATCGACCAGCGTATCTCGAGGATTAAGAAAGCTGTACTTGGAAAATACTGATGACATTTAGCTGTCAGAGATCGTACGAATAAGCAAAAATTTGTTACGATTCCAAATGTGTCAAAAGTCTTGGATTTTTTAAATGAAATTTTGTCTTTTACATCATTGAATATCGTTACGTTTTTTGCCACAAATTTCAAGACATCTTTCAAGGCAGATGAAAGGTAAGTACGAGGTTAGAAAATGTACCGAAAGAGAGTGGGTATATCGGATATCACAATATTGTGAGGAAGCGCCTCTCGGTTGCTGTCCATCCATATAATAGTGGCTGCTCGCCGGGACGTGACAATTATCATAACAAGGCGAGTATTTGGAGTTCCTCCTCGTCGTCGTCGTCGTCGTCTACTGTTCGTAGCGTATCGTCGGTACGCATCTCTTAGTATACGAGCGACACGCATATTACACGGCTCGCGGTCTGCTAAGGTGTCACTGTACCGGGCCAAAACTCGACCGGCGCCAATATGTCGGAAGCATAATACATATATTTTAAGTATATACACGTATGCGTATTTCATACGAGCAAGCATCCCGTTTAGGGGTATATTGTCATGTTAATGGAGACAATGCCAATCCCATTAGCATCGCGTAGGGTTACGTGTGGCCCCTGGGTAGCCATTCTTCCGGATCTTCCCGATGGATAGTTGGTCTGCTGTATACGTTTATCTTTTTTTTTTCATCGACCTCTTCTCCTCTCTTCGTGCTCGCGCGGCAGGTAAGGTCAACTTTTTATTTCATCGGTTCATTCTGTTTTTTTTTTTTCACGTCCTTTTGATGCACTTTTCGCTTTCTTCTATTTCTCTTGCACGGAGGGTTCTTGCTTCTCACCCTCGGGCCTGTGTGTCTCCCGTAGTACATCGCGATCCGCGGTTCCTGCTTCTTCATACGTTCATAGAGCCACGAGGGATGCATATTATCCAGGAGAAGGGAGTTGGTGCGGTTCATAACGCGATCACGACCGGTTTTTCTATTGATTCTATGTATGCAAACATGCGTGTATCTGTGAATGTGTGTAATTTACACTTGGTGTATATACAAAACGTTGGGCACGAAATTTGGGTGTTTCGCGCGCCCCGCAATCGCGATAGTGTAAACCCGTTGAACAGCCTGTCCGCCTTTTTCAAGCCCCGTTCGTCCATAACCCATGCGCTTTCGCTTATATATGTACCCGCGCCGCGGGGCTAAATGTCAACATCGTCGGGGCGTCAGCATATAACGGCCTGGTTAGAGGATTATAACTCCGTCTACATCTATAACCAGTAGTAACAAAAGTCCCGATGCTTCTCAACACCCCGCTTTCGTTGGCAGGCCCGCGGGCGCGTGAACCCCATTCGCGTCGGAAGGATTTAGCTGCTCTCGCGGCATTCACGACCAAAAGGTCCTGAACTTTTCTACACACGTGTCATAATCCTCTTGAGTCGTGAGAGGAAGATCCGCACACTGGTAAGCCTGCTTCCCGACCTAGATTTTTTTCATGCGCTATGTACACCACTACTAAACGGTTCTGTAGACACTATCGTAGAAAATTTATAGAACTTATGGAGACTCTGACTGTCATTGACATACTGCCAGGATCGAGCTACGTCGACTAACTAACCAGTGCCACGAACATATCGCTCACATTTTCAAGCGTTCTGTCTTGGTATAGATTCGGCTATAAAAACCTTACGAGGCATTTCCCAGTTGGCAAACGAGGGAACACTGTTTTCGAGAGGGTCACAAGTATTTCGGGGACGATGCGATACCGTTGGGAAGATATGCATCGGAGAGGGTGTAGAGATTTGGGAAACACCGAAAGGGTAGTGCACAACGGTGCGGATCGTAGGGGGGTTTTAATCGGGGTGTGAAAGCCCGATCGCGGAATGCACCAACCACCCGGTCTTGTCGACACGTTAGTCCGAAGGGAACGCTATATAACTGTGTTGGTTAAATCGATGGCATGCTGTAAACAACAATATGAGAACAATGTAGATTATGCGGCGGCTTGTCCATCCCGTGAACCGCTTTACTATTCGCCTTCACCCCACCACCCTCGCAATTAATAGATTCGTAGGTTACGTAACACCAATTTGTTTGGCTACTTGAAAGCCTGGCGTAAGTATTATCCGCCGGAATCCGTGCAGGGGTCAAGACAGCCTTTCTGCTGTTATAACTTGTTGTCGTCTCACCGTAAAACAGGGGACGTTAAGTTCTGGCGATAAATGTCTTCGATCAATGCTCTACATTCCTTATTTCCAGGGTTCAGCTACTCCGCTAATCGATGCAGCATCTTTCTCATAATCTGTATTAATCAATCTGTTTTTTGATCAATTTCACCTTACGTTTTTCTACTTTTGAAGATAACTTCGAGCTTCGAAGCTCTTTGAAGTTCCAGCGTTTTGTAACCGTCGAATGAGAGTTCCATTTTCCAGTCACTCACCAACTGGATCGGTATCGAGTTCTAAATTCATTTGCCATAGAAGTGTGGCACGTTTTAGAAACTGCTGATAAAATGAATATCCCCACATAGATCTTAACGTCTACATATATTATCAGGCGACACCGAATTCATCACGTAGTTTGACATTCTTATCATATTACTTTTTTTTTCTTCAGATATCCAGGTAATTAAATCGGTTCAACGTGTTCTATATGTCAAGAAACACACAAACATGTGTATGGAGAACGAGTATCACCGTACGAGAAACTTGTAGTGGGATATTGAGCATGTAGCTGCGTACAGTGTTGGTAGACGTTTATCTCTAGCATACTACGGTATAAATATATGTTTATAATACCTATATATATAGGGAGTCGTGAGATCGCGCTCGAGTCCAACGCTAGGCTGCTGATTGTGGGTGTTCTATGTGTTAAACCGCGCGCGCATAGATAGAGAAGGGGCGCGTGCCCGGCATGCCGGGCGCGTGGGCGCGCGTAATATATTCTTGGAATAGACAATGTGGCAAGCACGTGGGGGCCCACATAGTCACAGGATCGCGAGAGGTGGCAAGAGCTCTATGGAAGTAGCATATAGAGCTGAGTCGAGTCCACGAGCGTGTATATCGGACCAGGAACAAACACGTGTGAGAAAGAGAGAAAGGGAGAGGGAGAGAGAGTGAGAGTGAGAGATAGAGGAAAGGCTAAAAAGGGGGACGAAGGATGCCCCGCGTTACCCCGCAGCCTATATCCCCCGCCCCCGTCCCATAACGAAGCGTTGACGCGAACATAAAACGCGCGCGAGCACATTCGCGTTCTCTCTCTCTCTCTCTCTCTCTATTCGTATATATACGAGTAGCGAGTGAGTGTATAACGGCAACGCGGTGGCTTCGGTCTCGCCCCGAGACAATGGAGTGATTGAACGCGCTACCGCCAAAGGGTTGGCCGCGCGAACGCGCGTCAACCCCGGGGTGAAAATGTCAGGCGAGCGGTGTGTCCTCCCCGCCCGCCCTCTCTCTCTCCTCTCGTTCAACATCTCTCTAGCACATAGCATATTCTCGCGCGCTCGGCTACCCAAATGTCAGAAGAGCTCGATTGTTGAGGTGCTGCTATGCCTACCAGGAATTGAAAAATCTTTCCGCCCTCCCATCGTCCCTTTTATCCTTCCTGTCTATATTATACTATTCCGGGGGTAGGTTATGTCATCTTCTATATCAAGATATGTAGACGCGTAATTTTTTTTTCTCTCCCTCTCTCTCTCTTTCTTGCTCTTTCTCTTTTTTTTTTCTCTGCCTGAGGAATATATATGGCGGTCATAGTCAGGCGAATGTATAAAAACCGTCAGGATATTCGAGAGATCCTTTTTCGACGCGCGACTCGCTATAGGTATCTTGCGTATGACATGACATAACTGTAGTTCGGCTTATGTAGTGTTATACCTATGTATATTTATATATATATGCATGAAATAAAGAGGTGGATGATACATAGGAGCGGAAGATATATAGAGTAGCAGGAAAAATGTCTCGGGCACGTTATATACGCTGGAGCCACTCTCGTCTTTCTTCCGGTTGCCATCAAAGAGAACTCTCAGTGAGGCCCAAGCAATGTCCTCGTATATACATCCCGTGGTTACGGATATGCGAGACGATCATTTTCGTACGATGCCTCAGGAATATTCCCTGTCTCTTTTTCTCGCTCTTGCTTTTTCTCTCGTCTCTCTCTCTCTCTGTCTTTTTCTCTGTCTGCCCGACTCTGTATTCTTGGTACTTTGTTTTTCGACCGTGTTAAGATTGCTTCATACAGCCCACCTCATCGGTTAAGATTCCGGCTGGATTTCAGTACAGCCGAGACGATGGTTTTTATAACGAAGTTGATGCAATTTGTGGCCTCAAAGTTTCACTCACCAGCACAATTCGGCTACCTCTTCAAACTTCAACGAAATCTGCCGTCAACGAGACTCCCCCTGTACACAAAAGCTGATCGAATATAAAGAACGCCCAACAAGTAGATTACGTCTACTGAAAAATGTACGTATTTACCAGTCCGAGGAAGCACCAAGCTCTCGCTAACGTAATGGTATACTTATTTTATCATCGTACATCCCTTTCGTATAATACACATAAATATAGATGTGAGTCGATTCTTTAAAAAACAAAAATTCACAATTTGTCTGTTATCCAGCAGCTTTGGCTATAAACGAGAATATTACGTTTCATAGTATTTATATGAGACGTGACGTGCCGTAGTGGCTCGCGAGTAATGGCTAGAAAACCAGTTTCTATCTTCGAGCTGTGAGCTACAAGCGGACAGAGAAAGAGAAAGAAGGAGAGAGAGAGAGAGGGTAAGAGAGAGAAAGCAAGGAGAGCCCGTACCGTTGCAAAGATCCTATTATATATATATATGTATGCATCATTCACATACACATAGACATTGCCTACGCGAGTGTATAGACATAATCCATTTACACATACATTGCTCGTGCCCTCTGAGCATACGGTAAAACAGAGACAATCTTAAGTCCTTTTCTCGTGAACACTCGGATATATTCATACTCTTCATAGGCACAGTTATATGAGCTGTTGGTTTTTTTTTTTTTTTTTTTTTTTTCAATGTACCTTCTTCATTTTCCCTTGAAGAGAGCATGCTGCATATCTTAGGGACGCGCTACGTACGGCATCAAACAGATGATGCGGAAACCTAAGGTATACCATACGCGTTTAAGTGAGATTCCAGAATCGTCAGGCGCACTTAAAATAATAAGTACGTTTGATATTTTATCATTATTTAATTTTACGTTGATATTTGTTGGATAAATTACAATTTATATTTCAGGGTTTAATCGACGATAAATGCCAAATGTTTGATTCGGTTGTTTGAGAATCAAGCACGATTAGAAATGAAATTTTCATGATATTTCAAGGCGAAGTTTATTCCGGTATGTTTGTACAATTTCATGAACAGTTCAGTTTTACGGTAATGTCAGTTTCGATCGAATCGAATCGTTAACGTTAGTGCAATGGCAATTCTTTCCTCGAATATATTCATTTCCATCGTATTTAAGAATTTTTTGTCAAATTTCAGACATTTCGAGCTACACTTGTGAACTTGAAACACGTATGCTCGATTTGTTACGGGAAAGCAAAAGAGACGAATAGCGATGTTCAATCGAAAGCGGAGTTTCTCTCGAAATGTCTATTATACGAGAGACGAAAGCTAGACTAGAGATTTCGATCTGTGCAAGAGGTTGCAATCTCTATGTATTTATATGATGCCTCTTCGTGATCATATCACGAAACGACAAAGGCTTTCTCTCCTGTTGCTGTCGCTGTAATATTCTCTCTGCATATGTATGCGCGCAAATGGATATGCAATAGGTAACATGAATAAATACTTGACAAAAGGTCACGAGGGTTATAGCGTTTGGTAGAGACGCAGGTTCGGTACTGTGCGATATGTTCCTGCGTTTTTTGTCCCTTGTAAAAAAAAAAAAAAAAAAAAAAAAAAAAAAAAATATGGTAGGCTCGAGGTCTGTAATGTATTTCATATAAGGAGAACGTGATTTTTTGTTCCTTCCATTTCAGCCATTACGAGACTGATTATCTCATCGCTTTTTCTCATCGTCTTCGTCCCTTCTTTTTAAATTACCGAGTTTAAAAGGTTTTGAAATACCGCTATTAGACAATTCATTTAATTTTGTTGTTTACACTGTTACCAACAAAAATTATTGAATCGATTTCTTCTACTTGAAAAAATAATTCAAATGTTTCGAAATCTTTTTCTTTTTCAAGGCACATGGCTTTTGGGTTTTCGAGTTTAATTTTACCTTGCCAAGGATTCGGTCAAACCGATCTAACAGGTGTTTCTCGTCAAGCCTTCTCGCCAAGGTATACCTTTCTATCTTTTCGGACGGGCATTCCTTTCACAAAACTCATTATAACACTAGGGCCAACAAATTTTTAAAGTAGGACATGAAAAAAAACAAAAAAAAACAACAGACGGAGACCTCCTCCACGATGCATCTTCATCACGCTCGTTTCGATAAATCTAACTCAGCACCATTATCAATCAATCTGAAGTTTACACAGGTAGCGTAAGATTTCACGCATGAAAGAATCTTTGGATTCATCTTGTTCGACCGGCAATTCGTGCAAAAATATCACACGTTTCGAGAGTTCCTTGCATTTCATTCGTACATCAGTATCGTTCGAAAAAACATTTCTGCACACCACGAAATTCTATTTGATTTACGAGGGAGAGAATCGAATTGAAATAACTTCACAGTATTCTCGATTTTTCGAAAAATATTCGTGCATGTCAACTGTTCATCAGGACACAAATTTGAAGAGTTGAAATGAACGCTGTCAAGGATCAGCAACGATTTGTGAAAGCTCTCATATCGAGGCATCGATCATCTGTACAAATGCTCTTGCTGCTGACCAATCAAAGGGGTTGATTTGAAAAATTTGTGAGATTCCTATGGAATAACTCGTGCGTATATTCAAATTTAAATAATCCAGACGTGTATACGTTTCTCTATCTGTGTAACGTAAGGGTGTATATGGCGGTTGTACCGACGGTATGAGCACCAACCTCTATCCTGTCCCTCGATGTCGGTTACCGCCCCGTCTTGATTTACTGTGGTACACGAATGGGGTATGAAGAGAGAGGAGGGAGGGAAGGGAAGGGTGGGAGGGTTTATAGAGAGACGAATACGAAGCACCCACACGATATAGGCGCACAGTCGCAGAAGCACTTTCGGTGAGATACGAGCATATATGCCGACGGATTTGGACAAGAGTACAGAGCTATCGGCATGTCGCGGAGACACATTTCTTCCCGAAAGGGGAAGTTCTCTAGCGGCAAAGACTGTGAGCATCGGCTGCGATGTCAGGAAGCAAAGTCAGTTGTTTTAGCTCTACTGCATCTTAGTTCTTGCTACACAAAAGTTTGCGGTAGAAAACAAAACCAGTGGAAAGAAAAAAACTAGATGGACAAGCCAAAATTATCCAATCTGATCCGGATCGAGGCAATAAGGAAAACTGAATCTTTGGAATTCGCGTCGTGTGCTTTATGCACTTGCCGATTACTTGAAACGCGAAGGAACAACTCATTTCGTACCATTTGACGCACTCAGCGATCTTATCAGCTGATCATTTTACTGACAGTTCTTCGTGACTAGTATTATCGATCAAGTAAAATGCGAACCGCCATTAAAAAACCCTCAATATTAACAGCATCAAGAGTTTGCAGAAAATCCTATTTCTTGGACAAATTGAGAAGAAAATTTGTAAATTCATGCAAATATTTCATTCAATGGGGTTGAAATTCTTTTTTAAATTTCAACAACATTAAAAAAGTTGACGATTCCAGTGGAATGTCATGCCCCAAATATTCGAGAGCCATCTGCGTCTTTGATACGTGATATTCGAATACGATAATAGTGAGCAATTGGTGCATTTAGGATGTCAAGTTCTTTTGTATAGATGTTTAGTGGCTACAGCAGCGATATTACAAGACATTGGAAGCTTCAACACGAGAAGAAGTCTCGAAACACAAAACAGCTAATACAATTATTTTTGATGCCGACGAGAGAGAGAGAGAGAGAGAGAGAGAGGGAGGCCTGAGAGACGGGGAGAGAGAAAATGAGAGGGGTCGAGTCATCTCGGAGTCAGTCGAGCACGCAGCACGCGCTCCCCCTTATATAGCCGATAAAGAACGAAAAGTGGTATGGGCGCTTCGCAATACATGTCTATACATTCACACTCATACACACACATCTATATATATATAGGAGTGGTACACTTGTGACAGAAGGGTCGTGCGGCTTTTGCGGGATACCGAGCACGAGCTATTTCTATATGAGAGAAAGAGAGAAGGAACGAAGCCACAATCGAGCCGGAACAAAGTAGCGCACGGGGGGGACTGCATTCATTCGAAAAGTGAGCTCGTGTTTCTCTCCCTCCTTCGCTATGCCAGTAAATCTCTCCCGGTACATTCGTCAATTTCCACGCTCTTTTATATACAGATATAAATATATATATATATATACGGTTGACATACACATACAAGTTGATATATACGTTGGATGTAGTACGCTGATTCAGAATAGGTGGTGAAGTTGATAGCGACTGATTTCAGACGGTGTGTCAAGAAGAATTGCGTAGACGCTTTTTATTTTTTCTTTATTCTTTTATTAAGCTTGCTGTGTGTCCATTGAATGCATTTGAAAGATCTTAATGTTTGATACAAACGGAGCGTGCACTTCTTTTATCCAAAGTCACTGGATAAATCGCATATGCGTGCGGATCCAGAAGACATCAATGAAGTAAAAAGAAGATTTTGGAACGATGCAAAAATTTCGAGGTGGAATATTTGGACCACTTTCGTTCTATCGTTAGCTGTTCTTGGACTTTCTATATCAACGACTACTCGATCGATGTGGAAAAATAATCGCAAGTGTCTAAACGTCGGGCGATTACTCGGATTGGATTGAGTTAGTAATGCAATCCGTAGCAGTGATCGGACAGAAGAACGTGCGACTGCATTCCGGACGATGTTTTTCTGATCATTCGGCGTCGACAGAATATCTGTCTCGTGTCTCTTCTGCGGTATCCGTTGAGTCTCGAAGCAATAATAAATGCATGAAAATCCACGAACCTTTTTTTTTTCTTTTCCAAGTGTTTTTTTTTTTTTTTGGTGCGATGAATCTTGCGATTATCGTCTATAAATTATTATACGCGTTATAAGATAGTAGGATAATGCGAGCAAAGTTACTCCGTGAAGCGGGCAACGAAGATAGAGATCGAACTGAAACGATCGCCTTAGGAATCTGGAAGGTGCGCGCGCAACTGCAAACCTCCGTATCTCTTTTGCTTTCATAGCATTGATGTGTTTATATATAAATATGCATATGTACGGCTACATGGAATCCCGTATCTGGAATATCACGATTATCGTCATCTTTTTAATGTTCTTTTTTTCTTTCTTTTTTTTTTTTTCGCGACAGCAAAACAGCGGAACTCGCTCGTCGTCGAGAGTCGTGCTGTGTGCTTGCTGTATGCTCACAGTCTTCCTATATTTCTCTTTCTCCCGGCCTTGTCGGTTATTAGCATCATAGTAAATTCTCTTTTTTTTTTTTCAAGCCTGTGGAGAGAAAGAGATATATATAAAAAGAGAGAAGGCTGCAAAAGCATCGATAGCACGCATGAAATTACTTTCAGGATGGCGATAGCCAGGAAAAGCGAAAGCATCTCATACGAGCTCATAATCGAAATGAATTTTCTCTCTTCTTCCACTCTCCGCATCTGCGATTACCACTCTTCGTTGAATCTGTTTCTTTATTTTTATTATTTCCTGCATATATGTATACAGGCTCATGGAACATCTGCCATCTCATTTGCCTCTGCCCAACTGTCGCATGCATCCCTTTTTCTTCGACCTTGAAACATATTCCACTTCCTGGTGAAAAGGAAACTGTGCATTTATTACGAATGGGTGTTGGAGTGCGATTTCAAGACGTTTTCTTTCACGAACGATGTAGTATCGCTGAGAGGAGTAATTTTTTAATGAGCTCATACCCTCAGTCCCAGCCAATGCACATCGATCCTTTGGGATCTTTGCAGTGGCTAATTTTACGAAAAAAATTATTGCTGATGTATCAGGCATTGAGAAAGATTTATAAAATTAAAAATTCTCTCGTTATATTTCTCGTTGGAAAACCTAATTATTTCCTTCGGAAATAAATTTTCCCAGAACGTTAAGTTCTAGGAAGGAATTTGCGAATTAATTGGCCTCGCCGCTCGACTGTGTTCCGATTATTATCACCGGAAACTGTCGTTGTTATCCATTGATGGAAAATCTGTAGGGATATAATTGAAAGTGTGCTTTGAGAAAGTTTACGATAGTTCAATAACGGTGGGAAATCAAAGTCACAATACACCGAAGATATTTCTATAAACAACCGGGTATAGAGGAAAGCTTATAATCCAGTACACAAAAGGCTTGACCAGCCTCGCATTCCCACAGAATTCTCCGAGATAACTGCGCTGAAAAGCGGACGTAATTATAAGCGAATCTTTACGAGCCATACGCACCCGATATATCTAGAGAAACTTTTTTCTTTTTTTTTTCTTACGTTTTTTTTTTTTTTCTTCAAGTATTATTAGCGTTAATGCATGCGATTAACGTCAAGGTTCGTGTATACGGCCTCTTCACGCGGGGCTATTCGATGCTATAGTTAAGTGAAAATATATACACACAGACGTGCGTATATGTTTCGACGTTATAACGTAAGGTCGTATGTCACGTTCTCCGCTCTGTATTGTACATTATACGGATTCCAAATGCACGATCATCCGGAGGAATTCGTGTTAAAGAAACAAACAAGTCGTCGACGTGTATTTTTGTACGATTTATCATTTCTAATTGACTCTACAAAATACGTCGAAGTTAAAGAACAAAGTGCGTGTTGTTTGAACTTGAAAAAATTTGAATTCAACACTTTTTCATTTCTAATTCACGAAAACGTTTTTTGGAGTTTTTTTTTTACTTTATTGAAAGCATGAAATTGAAGCATGAACTTTCTTGAATAGATTTCCAATTTAGCGAAATCCCACGAGTGTCATTTACCAGGAGGAATAAAAATATCTGCGAACATTTAATTCAGACATTTGTTCCTCTATCGGAGTAGAGAATGAAACTTGTAAACAAGAAAAGTAGCCCTTGGTCTCTCCGCGTTGCTGAGCAGTTACGAGTTCACGTATTAAAAACTTTTATTCCATTAGCAGGGGGTGACCAATTAATCAGTCGCAATAACTTCATTTTGAGAATAAAACCCAAGAAATTTTATTGTCCCGCCCCCTGAGAGGGTTAATACAGTCATAACGATCTACATATTTGCACAATTCAGCCGCAAAACGAGCGAGGAAGCGTCGCGCTATAATAAATTCATTCGGATAGCAAAAAATGAAAATTAAAGGATAAAAAAACAAAAAAATGAGCATAAATGAAGGGAACGCGGGAGCGCCAGACCATATTCCGCACTCGCATCGTTAAGCATAAGAAAAAATAATAAATCACCACTGTTTCAAGTCAAGGGGGCGAGACGGAGATAAATTTAATAAGTTCAGCACGAGAGATTCTTCTTTATACAAATGCATAAACATATTTATACACACACACACATATATATATACGCATGTTATGATTTTCTTATGATTGCGATGCAAACGACCCGACGCACAACTCGCGCAGGTACTTAATGCAATTTTCAAAGAGAATTCCATACATCGGACTGTACAAATGATGACGGAGAAGAGTGAATGCGGAGGAAGAGTGCGAAGAGTCGTATCTGCGAACGATTTGTACCCGCGGAACCCTGAGTCAACCCCCTCATCGTTCAGAGCGAAGAAAAAAAAAAGAAAACGAAAAAAAAAACTACATCATATTTTTCGGATAATTTCGTTTGCTTGAAGAGGCGACTGTGCTTTTGGCATATCCCCGCGGCGAGATGAAATACGATGAACCGTGATTCACGGCTTTGTGCGCGTAAGGGAATATAAGAACCTCGCGCGTTCCTTCTTTCACCGTGTCAGAAGAAACAGGACGAAAGATATAGGGTGCGAGTGCGTGCGCGAGAGAGGGTGAACTTCGAGAAGGTCGTTTTCGAGTTCTTCGAAGTTATATAGTGGCAAACTATGAACGATCGTTTTTTTTTTATCTTTACCATACGTATATAGATAAATGTACGTTTATATCTAGAAATTTATCGAAAAATAATTGAAGATGCATAAAGCTCATAGTTTTCTACGTGTACGTTGTTGGAAATAAGGCTTTTGGAGTCCAGATAAACTTTATGCTTTTTACAGAGCAATTTCATTGAGTCTAGTGAAACTGCTCATTTTCCAATCGATTGCAAGAAAAAAATGAGCAATGTACAGGTTTAATGAATCTTTAAAAGCGTTTACTGTTATTAATGCCAAAAGTATCATTAAATTTGAATGAACGATTCTCACGATGGACTGATAAGGTCACTTCTATTAATGGTGAAGTGTGATAGAGAGAGGGAGAGAGAGTGTATCGGCAACGGGAGTAAATACACGTCGAGTATGATGATGAGTCACCGAATAAAAGACAGTTGGTCCAGTTCGGCGAATACATGGTTATACACAAGCGTTTATTCGATGGCGAGTGTTAAAGGATTATAACCGGCGAAGCGAGTGGTCCTGCGGATGTGCGAGAAGAGTTGCACACGCGTTGGTGTGTATATGCGAGTTGCTGCAAATTTTCTCGCGGCAAGAACGCCCGATGTCTACTTAAGTCCCGTGAAATATGAAATTAAATTCATTAGGTTCGCGGCCGTAATAAATCGAATGATTGTGCGTAAGAGAACCCGTATAGAGCAGCACGAGCTGGCGTATAACTCAGACATTCTGAATGGAAAATGATGAGAAATGTCTCTCATTGAACGGTGGGGGGTCTGGGTTCTCATCTCATCTCTTTCTCTTTCTCTCTTTCCTTTTTATTACTCTGTCCCTCGTTTCCTCTTTCTCTCTCTCTCTCTCTTTTTCTCAGACCGATTCTCGACTCGAAGAGGATCGCGCGCGTGCGCACTTATCACAGAATCTGAAAGTGTTGTCGAGAGCAGGGAAAAAAGCAGAGATAGGAGGGAGAGAGAGAGAGAGAGAGAGAGAGCTCTTGGAGTCAAGAGCACATTCGACTCGCGAGACTACCTGCACTCAGAGTGCAAGAGTGCAACGTGTGCATCTACCAACATCAATGCAAATATATATTTATACATATAAATTTCCGAGTGTATAATACGAGATAGAATTCTGTGGCTGAAGTAACAGAAGAGAGATACAGAGTCGGGGAACCTTAAAATGTGGATGCGGTGCTTGCAGAACGCTCAAGCCATAAACACCCGCATAACGACCTCGCACCAAAGCGGGCATATATATCGCCGGAGATAGACTCTGTGATGCTCGCTTCGGTGTGTATAGTTTTTTCTACAGACGAGAGAGTGGTATAAAGGTAAAAGGTACCTCTCTCGTTTTCACTGTACTTGCACGATATATTTTTATATCCTCTCGTATATATGCTTTCTCTCTTATAGATTCATGTTATACATACGCATATGTGTGCACGCGTAATGACGGAGCATCAGAATCCACAGTCTCGTGACTTTTCAATCATGTAAATCTATATATACGTTCGTATAATGTGTGCACTAAATGTGTGCCTCGTGCGTTTTACTCGCTCTACATGTTACATGCCCGCTCGCTTAACGCCGCTGAAAGGATGTGGTGTAAATTTTTCAGATCTTTTGCACCGATCTGCTAGAAGGATCAATCAAGATAGTCAAGAAACACACTCGCTGGGACTCTTGCTGAGCAAGACCGGCCTTAAGGCTGTTCTCAGAGTCATACCGATATGGGACACTTCATGTCAGATCAATCAACGTTTTCTCGAATCCTTTCAATTCCGCAGAAATCCCAACTTTCATGATTATATTGAGCATTTTGTGTCTTCAAAATGAAATAACCCAAAAGTACTGATCTCCCATCAATTCATAGTTTCCAAAGCGATAATTGTTCAAGACGAAATCATTTAAAAAGTTGGACCCTCTTGTCTTTGCAGAGGAATCCATGAGTCTTTTGAAACAGGTAAAAAAATCTTTCATCCGAGGATTTATTTCATGTATTTTAGATTTTCATTCCAAAACAGTATATTCGGTATGAAAATCGTCCACAAAAATAAAACGACCACTTCATTGTTGGCAAACCCCAAAAATGGAACAACTCTTTTAGGCGACGCTGGGCAAATGATGAAACTAAAAATCAACTAACAACGAATTCTACAAATTGATTGATTCAGCGTTGAGTGACCGATGTATTTATGAAGACACACAGATCTATACCCACCTATACATAAATATACATATATGCCGAAGAAAGCGAGTTCGTGCACATTATTACCTCGGTGGATTAGTCCCCGTGTAGGCTGGCAGATAAATGGTTTATGTATACTTATAAAATTCAACAGCCAACAGAACACTCAATCTACATAATACTGTAAGTTTCATAGTTATATACGTATACCTGTAGCATATATTTTCATTAGATATATAGAGAGGTGGATTGCAAGCAGTATGTAGTACGTAAGTGGTATACTACAGTTACCGAAGTGGTTTGGATGCAGTCGAGTTCATTCTGTTGTTCTATTGTCCTATTGCGTTGCGTGTCACGTGCCTTTCACGTTTACAAATGTTGAGTGCTTTGCTGTCTGTGGTTGCGCATAGCGTATGACACATACGCGGGGACACATATACAGAGATCTGTAAACTCTGAGTTTCGATATATCCTTGCGGCTATCAGAGGATGGAGGGCAGCGCGTTGTGTACACGACAAAACACAGTATTTACGCACCCTCTCGTACTGTATATACACAAACACATCACGTAAATTATACATAACAATATATAAGCGTCGCACGCTTCTCGATCATGTATCCTAAGAGCCGGAGAGACATGATGCCGATTTTCTCATTGATGCTCGCAGGTATAATAAGCGTTCGAAGGACGAGAGAAGCGAAGAGCGATGAAAGAATGAAAGATTTATCGAGCCACGTTAAACGACTTTTTAGGATTGAATGGAGTAAATGACCTGTGATTTGTACGTCGTTTCGGGAGCAACGAGCCTCTTGGACTCGAGAGATGTTGGCTTGAATGAGAGTCAGGCGACGACACTCGTGTATTTACAAGACTACACGACATCGTCGGTCCAGGCGTGTCCGAGAATGAAGCTCCGCATGCACTTTCGGCGCGAATAACTCTACCCGCTCTCTCTCTTGAATCGTGAAAACATAATGACCGTTCGTTCGGGACACGTGTATACGAATAGTCATGTGTTAGTGAAGTTGATGGTATACGTGCTGTTTGGTCCGCAAACATCATTGTATTGACCCTGCGGGGTGGGCGTGCGAACCGATCACTTGGGCTCTCGAGGACCTCACAGCTGTTGGGGGCCTTTCAAGTCGCATCTTCTATGGCCATCTTCGTATCTTTTCTCCTTGACGAACCGTTACTGTTCCTTGGGATCGAGAGTATACGTGATTTTTTTTGCTTGCTTATTACAGGCTACTTTGTCACGCGTGATCGTTCACGCAACCATCAGCATAAACCGTTCGTTCGGCCCGAAAACGCAGGGTTATCCGAATATGTGGCATTGGCAAACTTGCTGGTCATCAAACACTGGTCTGGTTGGTTCAGCTAAGACCACGCTTCTAAGGATGACAAGCTGGCGCAATTGCAGAAATACGTGGCACAACCAACAGTCGTTCGAATCACAAGATTCCTCGGCCCAAAGATATTCCTTTGGGATTAACAAAAATGTTCAATCGCCTGATAGGAATCTTCGATGTCCAAGCTGGACGATGTGCACTGTAAGATCGGCGATCTTGCTCATACAGCGACAAGCAACGATTGGGCATATGTTTTCAGGCTCGTAAATGTCTGTTTACCGTTATAAACGGTGAAAAGCATCGGAAAATACTCGTCTCGGTATGGGCACGACTGTGTGTGTGTGTGTTTGTTGTTGATCGTTGAAGGCAACATGCCAATCGGCTGATTAGGCTCATTGTGGAAAACTTATATTGTCGTATGCCGGTGCACACGTTATTTGCGGGGTGGCTGAAAGAGAATGGTGCGGGGTTCTCGTAGGTAACAGGAGGATCGTGGCACATGGCGCGTGTGCTGGACACGTATATACGGAGAAGGGCGGAGAAGTTTTTACTTTACCGAAGCCCGGTGGTCCCTGTTGAATAACGTCGTCGAGGAAAAAAGTCTTTGTGCATTATCTTCCTCATTTTTCTCTAGCCAGTCTTATTCCTCACTGTCCAGCCTCTGCTTGCCTTCGCAAGCTGCTTGCCTTCGGACCGAGAGGAAGTTACTCGTACGTATATGAGAGATCCGAGCTGAAGTCTGAAGAGAGAGTCTTGAGATATAGTAGATTTGTTCTCGTTATGTAAGAGCGAACGTGCCGCTCATAAAACGACATTTTCTATGTGTACTTTTATCTTTCGACGTTTTTCGACGGTATAAAACGAGTGAGAAAGATAGCTGAGACGGTAAAGAGCAAGAAAACGATATTTAGGGGTCGCCAAAGAACGTCAAAGGTGGGGCGAAATATTATCGAGGAAGGGATGAGGCTACGAATCGTCGTAGGAAGGGGAGGAAAAAAAACTAAAAAGCGTTTGCAGGCCCATTGTCGTGTGAATGGGCCTTCGAGAGAAGGGCAAACACGCTTAACCTCCCGGCCCCATTGTCGTGGCCGGTTATCCGATTTGCCGTTCTCTCACCAAGCTAGTGGAATTCCTATCCTCTTCTCCTCTTATTCTGCTACTGATTTTCCTTCTCTGCTAAAATCGTCCCGCAACAAACCACGTTTCACTCCCACTCGAAGACCTTCGATGTATGATCGTAAGCGGGGCATGTACATAACGTGCTCGGATTATACGAGCGTAGGTGCTAGCGATGTATGAAATAGCTTTGGGGAATATTGATGGTGCGGTATTAAATTCGTGTATCAAAGTAACGAATTTTTTTATGCTCCAAATATAACGATGCATGATCTGCCTTCAAATTGTTTGAACCCCTTCATATTTGGAAGAAATTTTAACAAAAAGTCATATAAGATATGAAATAACGACTCAGATATTTTAAGAATTGGCAAAAATCCTGAAAAATATATGGAAACTCGTTGATTATTTCGTTCCAGTATATTCTTTCGATGTTATGTCGTAGAACGATAAAATGGAAAAATCAACGAGTCATCTTCGATGCGTAATACGATAACGTCGACGGAGAGTGACGATGGCAAATGGACGAGCACGTATACAGTTCTAAATTGGCGTTCAAATACACGCTTCTAATTATCGTTTGCATTAGATACAATTAGTCGGTACTTTATAGAAGATTTCTGTAGTTATTAAAAATGGAAGAGCTTCCATGATAGAGAGCAGCTAACGAGTTTGAGAATTTTGTAATTGAATAAATGTTTTCTTTTAAATGATCGTGAATAATAATTTTTTTTTTATTTTTCATGATGTTAAAGAAAGTAAGAATCTACTTTTCATGTTTTTTTTCTTCATGCAGGTATAGGATATCGAGCCATTTCTAGTATACAACAAAATAATGGAAAGAAAACGAAGTGCAGCAAATCGACCGCGTCTTCTTATTATTGGTCTTGAATCCTCGATTTTCCTCGTCAAATTATACTTCAGCCTGAATAAAAGCGTATAGAGTTGCATATATATTGATCTTCCACGGGGGACACAGACACGCCGGCGTTATTGGATTACGTCTTTCGATCATTGTAAGTATATATAGAGCTGGATATAGGTATAAATTCTTACAAGATCTGGGCAAAAGTCCAGCTGCAACGCGCAGCCCATTGCATATACTAAAATTCTGAGAGAGGCATAACCATCGAGAGCAGCCTCTGGGTCGAATGGACGGTGGTCCAAGGGCTGGGAGTCTCTGTTCGCGAATATGAAAATAATATTTCCTTATACGTCAGTACGAGTTGCTGCTGTCGAGAATCCAGGCTTTTATGATTGATATTTATTCAAGTGACTGGTCGAATGTTGAGGCGTCAACTCATATTCCTCATGTGTCCTAGCTACGGCCATTCTTCAGAATCAGACAATTCTTTTTTTCCTTTTTTTTTTTTTTTTTCATAAAATTGACGCAAGCGGTGACCGAATTCTTCTCTTGGGATTCGATTTCTGATCCCCTTATTTTTCTCAGTGCCTTTTCTCCATTATATTATCCTACGAATTTCGGTCCTTTCAACTTATTCTTATTTTTCTCTCTCTCTCTTATTCACTACACTTTTCGCAACGTTCGATCGATCGTCATCCGTGACACACGGATATTTGCTTTTCGAAAAACCTCCCTTTCGACTCATACAAAATCACTTTGTGTTACATTCGTGTTCGAATTAGCTCAGGGTCATAGGATCGGGCAAAGCGTGTGTGTCTCGGACACAGTTCATCGTTTTGATATTGCTACGGATCCTTAACCATGGATTTTTATGACTCAGCGAAATTTTTCTAACTTTTTAAGCAATTGCTGGTATTTCGCAAGAATTTTTGTTTCGAACGATATATAGATCCACTGCTGCTGACTGATCGAATAATACAGGAAAAACAAAAATTCATTTCGATTGAGTCAAAAGTTATAATTTTTTTTTCTGAATTAAAATGACCCAATGACAGCAGGGTTAATAACCTCAACACAAAAATGTTCGTCGGTACTCATCAAAACTCTTAATTGAGCACGCGATTCTAAGCAATGTCTATACAAATACCATATATATGATACTCTCTTGACGATCCATTAAAGTTTCTCACTTATATAAATGGCGCACATGTGTATACGAGTATAAATTCATATATATATTTGTGTACCCCTGTGGCGAAACTAAGAAACGCGGAAACACCATCACCGAGTGGCTGGAAGGATCGGGCCGCGATGAAATAGGAGCCGTCGTGGTACATATAAGCCTACAGATCTTCGCCTCTCCGGTCGCAGTTTACTAACGATCCTCGGCAATATCCTTCCCTCTCTCTCTCTCTCTCTATCTCTTCGACTGCTGGCATAAACCCGCTATTTTCAATGGCTCGGATTGGCAGGCGTGCAAGCCTTCGGTGTATATCGCCGAGTTTCTATGGCCAATTCTCCTCCTAGGTGTATCCTCCCGATCTTCGCAAATACACAGCCATATTACATGTGTAGAGACTGAATACGACAAGCGATACAATAATTGGCCTCCTACCGGCGATTAGACGTCGCGTATATCTTGCAAGATGTATATTATTCGTTTATAAAACACCTGTGATTTACGGTGATTGGCGATCTAATTTAAATTTTCATTAGAATTTTGTCATTGATTAATGGTTATTCACAAAACTCATAATTAAAAATGCATCAGCGTATTCGATTAAGAATTTATTGAAGAGATATGAAAAACTATGAAGAAGGAAAACTACCTACGCAAGAGGGTCTGGTGCGTTCGGAGAATTCTGCAAGAAAATTTTCCTGTCATTACAGAAAGTTTTGACCGAGTATTATAAAAGAAAGAAAAAAATAAAAAAAATCTTGTAACAATTTGTAAATGAACACTTTCGGTGGATCGAATGTCCCGTTAAAATTGCCAATATCTCTGTGCAATTTGAACACATTTGACTCCAACATATCTCGTTGGCCTATTCCCTTTTCCTTCATCAACGCAATAATATCCCGCTGTTGCTGCTGCCGGTGAAGTCAGAGCGCGCCGCAAAGTATCCGGCGAACACACCGCGAAACGCGCTGTGTGCCAGAGCCGATAAATAATTGGCGTTGCGTGCCGCGAGATAAACGAGCGTGATTGGCGAAAATAACGATTAATAATTATCCACTGGTACAACTTCACCATATTTTTTCCGCTTTTGTTTGCTTTTTTTCTTTCTTTATATCTCTTGAGAGTTCTGGTGAAGAACATAGACAGGCGGCCTGGTCTCTCATCTCACGTGGATCGCCGACGAAGCTGCACGATCGCGGCAGCAGACCTCGAGTCGAATCTTGTTGATACGCTGATAGTTTAAGGCAATAGGTATGCCGCGGATGAAGAAGAATTCAACTTCTCAATACTTCGTGTACATAGAATTTCATGTGATCATGGCAACGTACCAGTATCGTAGAAGTCAATAACTGCTTCGACATATATATTCTTCGCAACGTATTGGAATCGTGTCACTTTACCAATATCTCGCTGTATTGTGAAATATCATCGATAATCGCAATTACGATCTAAAACCAGTTCGATTAAACTAAATTATACGTTCATACGTATATTAGTTTATCTCATAGGAGAGTATATACTCATTGGTAGAGAGGATAACGAAAGCAATGAGCTTGACTAGTTATCGTAAAGGAAACGATCGCGAGTCCGTTGACGAGAACGAGTAAGTCAGTAGACCCGTGCACACCGTGGGGAGATTAACTCGAGTAATCCTTTGACGCGGGTCGTTTGGCGAGACTCTGCTCTCGTCACGCCTGTATCACGTATACATAGACATATATCTTCACTGCTTCCATAGATTTATATATACATATATATATCGCAGTCACATGCGTATACATAGAAACGGAGGAACGCAGGCGACACATAGGGACCAATCAACGAGATCACGGGCTCTGGATGCGACACACGTGTATATATGTATACGCGTAATATACATGGCAATATATCTCGGCGTGTCGAGAGTGGAACGCGTCGACACGGAATGATGAAGAAGCGAGAGTTGACGAGCGAGCGCGTGCCGCGCCCGCTTAACCGCATTCAGTCGGTGTTTTAACCTATATATTCATTCGCATTAGTTTTACTCCGGTGCGATAAAGATGGGAAAGAACGATGCGAATTAGTTGAAATTCATTTATTACGAGTTTTATGCTCGCATCGATGGATGATATCTTGCATCAGAATATTACAAATTTCGATTCGGAATTGCTTTTTCTTCGAACGAGATGTTCGATGACGTTTTTCGATACAATTTTTGGGCAAGTTATTTAAACGGATTAACCCGTTGACCCGAGTTCCGCGGTTCTCGCGGTCAAGTGCACAGAGCTTGGATTTCTTTGGTACCGGTGAGCTCTTGCTCGTTGTCGTAAATTCCGTCGCGTATCGTTTGTTTCTTTTTTTTTCGATTATTCCGATGAACTTTAGCAGAGGATTCTGCGCCTTCGAGGTGAATTCGTGGTATACGGAATGCTGATTGGTGAAGGTCATTTTGTTACATTTGATTTTTTACTACCGAGAGTCTGTAAGAACGCGAATTGATGATTCCAGTGAAAATGGCAAGTGGAATGATGATCGTTTGCACGGTATCGAGAAAATCTCGCTCGAATTTTGATTCAAGTGCCATTGATGAAAGCACCAGTTACGAGCTGTACTACTTGCCGGGCGGCGGTGGGTGTAAAAATAAAAGGGCGCGGTGAAAGAGGGGCGTATGAGAGAGCCGGAAACGCGCGAAAACGCGTTGAAGCGTGAGGGTTAAATAATCTTGTTAGCAGTCGAGTAGCCCGTCGATTCAACGTCCGTATCCGCGCGTACGTCCAACATCGCGTTTCAACATACATATATATAGTGTATAATATACCGGTCAACCCCGCTCTTCCCTCACCAGTTGGCATACCCGTTCGAAGCTCGGGTGAAGTATGGAAATGAAGGGCATTCGTTGCGGACATCGGCCAGTGAGGTTTTCGTACGCGGATATGTATGCCGAAGCATTTTGAACGCGATGCACGAGATAGAAATGAGAGAGAGAGAGAGAGAGCTGGACGAAACAAACCCCTGCAAAGTTGAAGGGACGCATGGGGAAAAGGGTGGTGCGTTGGTGCCGGTGGATAGATTGTTAGCCACGAGCAGTGCTTTCGTAAAGTGTATATATACGTATAGAAATTTAGCGGAAGGGGTTGGTCGCATACGTTTCGAAGCGAGAGAGCATTCACTCTCGCTCTTCCGTACTCACATACCCCGCAGGTCCACGTATATAAAATATATACGACGTGTACATAGTAATATTATACCGAGTGGCCAGTGACAATTAACTAACGAGCAGTTGACACAACTTATCAAATATTATCCACCCGTGTTCTAGGGATCTCTGCGATCGCAGTGGGCTCTTTCCTCGCGTGGCAACAGAGCGGAACCCTTCGTTTTGAGTGAGTCGTTCAATTACATAAACCACAAAACCGCGCGCACCAGGGCGCTTTCGGTGGCTCGTAATATTTGTCAACAAATTCATATTCCTTTTATTTTTCTTCAAGTTTTTCAAGCTCGTTCCTCTTTTTTTTTTCATTTTTTTTTCTAACTACATCGAGCTCGATGCCTGAGATGTATATGGGATATGAAATGAGATACCATGTTTAAGATAAACAGGAGAGCCAGCTCGGCGAAAGATACAAAGGGGTGTTCACGATCCCCGCGCGCGATGACTCCGAACAGGAAGGGGAATGATCAAGAATAGTGTGCTGGCGCAGATGAGAATGATATTCCCGTCGGCCTCTGAGACCCCGCCGGGCACTCGTCTTCTCTCTTACTCTCTTGTGCTCCCTGGCAGGGAGATACAGAATTGGCAAGGGGTTATAACATAATTGTATTAGGCGCGAGAGAGAGTTCTTGTCTCTCCGGCGTTTTCTCTCTGTCTTTCTCCTCGTTCGCTGCGTACGAGAGACGACGAGGGGAGAGCAAAACCGTGAAATTAATGCCTTTGGCTTATCAGTGGCCTGACACTTTGCCCGGCGCTAAAAGTCCCACATCCGTATATCCATATACGCGATTCTCTTCCCCCGTTTCGTTAACATTGGCGTAACGCCGAGAAATTGCCTTTTGTATATATGTAAATCAATCTATCCATTAATATAATATACACACGATGTGTATGGAGGAGCGAAGTGAGAATCTTCGTAACTACTTTGGAGGAGTTTACGCGGTTACCGGATCCGCACATTCTACGTAATGAGTAATAATTGGAATTTCCGGCGATGGGAAATTCTGCGGGCGAGAAATTTGTCGAAGGATCGAAACTTTCGAGTGTCCTCTTATCATGTACGCTGAAATCTCGCTACATGAGATGAATTCGCTATTTTTTAATCTCGTGCATTTCAAACCATTTGATATCGAAATATTTTCATATTTCAGCACTTTGCGTTACGTAGAAAGGGCCAATGAATGCATTATTTATTCAAACGCTTCCATTGGTTCTTACGTATTATCCTAGATATTAATGAACAAGCTCCAGGAAAAATCAGGAATGACGTTTAATCGCAATCAATCAATTCGAGTGATTCCAGGATACGTTTGAACGCAACGATATCCCAGTTACGAGGCCAGAAGAGTCTAGAGTTATGTAGCTCGTTCGAAACAAGAATAAAATAAGAAAATCAGGATTGTCAACATTTCTGCCAAGCATCGGCCCACAATTCCCGTTCTCTTATGTTCTTATTCCCCGTTTATCCATTTTACTTTGCTAATGAGAGCCCTATTAGGAAGTTTAACGGTTTATTGATGTATAGAATAGGGTATTTCCGAGCGACAAAGTTAGGTTTTCGTTTCCCCTCGTACAGTTAACACGAAGCAAACGCGAGAGCTCGCGGTGCCTATAATGTACCGCATGTAAATCACATTAATTAAGGACAACGAAAACGCGTGAGCGCACTCGTAATGCTTCGCGAGCGGCTATGCGCGCAGTAGTGTTGTTTCTTCTTTTTTTTTTGTTTTTTTTTGTTCTTCCTCTGCGAAACTCTTCGCGGTCCCGGGTGTTGATAGAAACGACCAGTAACACAAGCAGCGAACATACACACGTGCTGGGTCCATGCGAGGAATTTACTGTTGGATTCGGCGCGAGCGGAGAGAACTCTCTCGAACCCTGTCTAAATATCTTTTTCTCTTTCGCCCTTACACACCGGATTCTCTTATTAACAGCGCTTGCTTCTCTCTTACTACTCCGTGAATATCGGGGATGCTGAGTCATACTATATCTGCGCTGCTGCTGCTGCTGTTGCTGCTTCTGTATTGCGTTCCTTCTTGTGTTGGCACTGCGAAGTTATTCGACATTGGGAAGCTCCAGCATCCAGGGTCCTTGGGTGTAACACGTCGCGCGTGTGTTACACGTCACCGGACGGTCACGCTCTTCTCGCCCGTTTTTCCTTTCTTCCCCCCTCCCACCCCCTGCTTCACCCCTCAAGGCGCATATTATATTACGCACAAAGAACGAAAAAAAAGAAGAAAAAAAAAAGAATCGAGAAGGAGCACGTGAACGAGGAGGGGTCGACCGACGTCGCAATCTGTGAATGAGGGAGAGATACATCCTTCAAGAGGGAACGAAATATCGAATCCCAATGACAACCACATGTGTGTGTGTCACAGATTTCGATGATAATTTCGATATGGAGATATTTATACATCTGTTTTGAGCTCTACGTGTGTTTCTCTTTCGTGACATATCTATGTTTCTGGGGGTGGCTTCGAGTGTCGGTAGATCTTTTTCAGCGGTATGCATGCCTCTAAGAGCCTCTCTGCGTTCAAATATTCCTTCTCAGAGCGCCTGGGTGAGTGTAGACGTTTGTGAGTGCCTGAAAGATCCTACTTTTAGTGCTGTTAGTTACCAAAATTTGTTGGGGCCTGGTCGTTAAGATCACCGGTCTTTTCGGTCCGGGAGAAGATCACGTGCTTACAACTTTTGAAAAATATATATACAATATTTTTTTAATTTCAAGTTCAGACCAACTGCTCGTCAGCTTTGACAACTATTGATAAGAAATCTGTTCTTCTGCAGTGAGGAAAAGTACATCTCGAATCAGTAGAAAATCAGGTTTCTATAGTCTGGGCCAAATGACCCCATGGTAGGGACCTGGGGTTGAGAGATTTAAAGCGAATTGACTTGCCAGTGATGACATCGTGACACATTTTATTAAATGGATTTCGTGTTTGTCATTGTTACGGCTGCTTCTCTTTAAAATTTCGAGAGTGAGATGAGGAAATAATTTGACAAGGAATGTATCTCATACGCTGGATGATGAATGCTTACGAGATGAAAAAATTAGAGGATTGATGCTGAACAGAAATTTCGGGAAAGAATTGAAATTTTATTTCAGTGACTTTATTTCTATGAAACGAAATTCTACATTTTTTACTTGAGAAAGAAACTTCATTTTTTTTTACATCGTGTGTCTCTCTCTCTCTCAGTAGTTCGAAGGTTTCAAAGTTAAAAATGCGAAAACGAAGTCTATTTAAAGTTTGGCGTTGAAAAAAAGGCTCTGTGAGATATGCGCCTCTGATGGTCGTGGTCTTTGGCGCTAATGGGCGAATGCCTGAGAGAAAATTCGGGCGGAACACGCCGAAGATGTATTTAACCACTCATTGCTTGGCGCGAGAAAGAACTGAAAAAGGGGAATCCGAAAAACGCGAACGACGAGAAAAAAAAAAAAAAAAAAAACAGAAGGAAATGCGAGAGAACGTTCGGGCGGAAATATTCGTGAGAGTCACACTCCGCGGTGTTGGTGATGCTGGGATTTCTTAAATTGGAAACAAATGCGACCGGTGAATTTACGACTGCGGTTCTATACGCTTTACGCATACTCTCCGGTCAGAGACAAATAAATTCGTTTCGTTTTGTTTTAAAAGTTTTTATATTTTTTTTCTCACTTCAGAGCGTGTTAACTGTCTCCGGCTCTTTCGGTTTCATTCCAATTTCATGCTCATTGTGAAACGCTGGGCTCGCTCAAGACTCCTTATTTTTATTATTTTCATATATATATATATTTTTTTTTTAAAGCAACACTCACCGAAAGTTGCTTATTCATCGTTTTTCTATACTGAGCTCGTCAATCTTAATCGTGAGAAGAAATTCGGTGTTCGATTTTGACCCGGAGCATCGAGCTCTTTGCACAATTTTGTAATAAATTAAAAAAATGAATAAACGCATTTTGACTGCCACCCAAAAGCACAAAATTCCTCAAAAGCTTAAGCCCACAAACGGAAAGTTATCAATTGAATTTCCCTACGTTATTTTCTCGACGGATGCTCGAAACGTCTCAGCACGTTTATTTCTTTCTCCGCGACTACTACCCAACAATTGTCTGCACGCGTGAATCATTAACATATTCATGATCGCGTACATACTTCTTACGGGGCATGCGGTAATGAAAATATTTTACAACCGAGTGGATATAACGACGGTGCGACAAAAGAATCTTTTTATTCTTTTTTATTGGTGGCTACGCGCACGGAGTTATTAATCGAGAGAAATAAAGCTCTGTTCCCGGTTGAGCACAGCGAATTCCCCTGGGGAAGTATATCCGAAAATGTGACAAGTGCGTAGCGGAATTTCAAACTCGAAACGTTTGTAGCTCACGTTACACGTGTAGCATGTGTTGGTTGAAGAGCTTCTGAAAAAAATGTGCGTCGATAAGTGGCTGCGAGGGTGTCCAGGCGTTTCGTACTTCATTATAAGGGTGACGTAGACGAAGAGAGGGTGAAAACATCGAGAGGAAACATACATTGATGCAGAAGTTATCGCGAGTCCACGCGGATTCGAGTCAGATATAGCACAGAAGTAATATTTGTATTGTGCAAGAGTTTCTGGCACTAGCGGAAGACGAGGTTTTACAAAAGTAGATGTAGAATTTCGTGGTTCGTTGTGAATGACGTCGAGGATGCTGGGAAGCTTGAGATGAGCGCAGCACACCGGATGACCGGGAGACTGCAACTGTTAAACGAACTATGTTAACAGAGAGTACACGGAGGTACGAATGCAGAGCAGTATATATATGTATATAGATGTGAGAAAGACGCGAAACTATCGAATCTACAACAGCCAGTGAGCTTCCAAAGCTAGAGAACACGAGTCAGCATTCGATAAGGCTTTTCATTGTCCAGCGAGAGTAGAGAGATCAGGAAGTCACACGAAACCGGCTGGTTGTATCCGCAGTGTCAACAATCTCACTCTAATATCGTTTTTCTCAGTCTCTCTGATCTTTCTCACTTCGCTTGAGAGCCCTCTAGCTAGATATATACAGTATCAAGATCGACAGAATATATATATATATATATTCACCATGTTTATATTAGACTTGAGGGTTAATTCGGTATTCTGTGGTATAGAGGTCTGCGATTGTGCAGCAATGTATACGGCTAAACTAGCAATATAACGGGGACAACCCTTGCCCTTCCACCTTGCGATACTCCGATAAGGAACAATCACTGCGTGAGCAGTCCATAACCCTTTCGTAACAAGAATATTCGCTAAAGCTTTGACTCCGAGGTAAAAAATTCGACGTGCAATCTTTATTACACCAAAATTCAGCTCAATTATTCGTTAGATTAGCCGAGTGTTTTATATCGTATCAGCCCTTTTGATTAACTTCAGTAGCATGGGCTGGATTTGGCTTGAAATTTCGAACGTTTCGGATGGATTTTTTCTTAAGAGCAATCCTCTTGTAGAGTTTAAACTGTTCGAATAGTCTACGAATAAATGCGGACATGAAGTCATCTTGTAAAGGAGGAATAAGGCTTTGCATCAATGATAATAATAGTAATAACAATGATAACGTTCAGTCAAAATAAATCTGAAGCTAGGAAAAAGCAGAAAAAAAGCTTGAAGCTATTATAGAGCCTAAAGGATGTGAACGAGTGTTAGAAAGGGATTCGATTCAGGAGGAACAATGCAAAGATCTCTCGGTCGTATATATACGTATAGATATAGAGATGAGAGGTGATTGCAGAGATCTCTTGCTCGGTCGCTGGTTCGTAAAAGGGTCGAGATTTCACGACTCGTCGTCGTCGGGTTCGCGGCAGAGATAACAGCGCGTGAGGACGTCAGAATATATATATATATATATATGTATCATGCTGCATATATTCGGTGGCAAAGAGATCACGGGTTTGCTCCCTCACCCTCTTTGACACACGGGGAACCAGCAGTAACAGCGACACCCTCGCTTCGTCCTTGCTGACGTTTCGCCGGGGGCAAGCCGGCTATATGCTAGTGATTCAACATTGGCGTCGGCATTTTGTACCTCCATAACAGACTACCATGGGGAATACATCAGCTCGGATTTGTACTTGGGCCAATCCATCGAGTTTCGAAGAGTTTCTGTCCTAGTCAATGCTCTTGACGATTGGATTTTTCGTGTTTTTAACTATGAGATAAGAGATAACATTTCTATTCGATTCATTGAACAGTGACATCCGTTGTGACAAATAGTAAATGGATTTTGTTGCGTTACTCGTTTTACGTTCGAATGAAATTGGGCCAATTTCGTAAATTTATTCAAAGAAAAACAAATTTTATGAAGCCCAAATTCGTTAATTCGATTGTAATCAACTATCGAAATGCTTCGGTCGGTTTCTCCATACGTGATTGGACAATTGGTTTTCAACACGTTTGCGTTAATTCCTCGAATACCGAACGGTTCATCGTGTTGGTGGTAAAAAAAAAAAAAAAGAAAGAGGGGAATGTGACGGAGTCTACTCGTTGGACGTGTGTTTCGGCAATAATGAAATTAGCCTCTAATTAATATCGACAGTTCTCGTCGACGAGAACCAGCTGACAAGCGTTTGGAGCATTAGACACTTAAATCTCGAAGCTGTACATATGCGTATTGTGCTGGTCTCGAGAATGGGAATGATCGAGGATTGAAAGTGGCGCGCGTATAAATATATATATATATGTGTAGTCGACAGGCACGTAGGCAAAGGGACGGTAAATTTACAGAGTCACCGTGCACCGGTACAGCCGGGAGGACTTGGCAGGACAAGACGACGCGGCGCTTCAGGAAACGACTGAAAATAACGGCTCTATGTTATAACAATGTACACATTCTACGGATGCGAGAGGTCCACGCGATCGTTCAAGTGCCTCCTCCGTGACGTTGCACAATCTTATTAAACTCTGTACGAGAGTTTCTCTCTACGCATCGTTTTTGATGGGCTATTGAACGAGAGAAAATAACCTTCTACGTTTCGTTTCATTACGAGAATATTTAGAAGCAATGATTGGTTATACTCGGGAAGGTAGTAACAGCGCACGAAGGATTTTAGGACCGTCAAAGAAGCTTGTGAGAATAACCGACGACTCGTAGAAACATATATTTCCAGGCCCAACAAAAAGTACATAAATTGATTTTATGTTACATCTCTCATGTAAATCAACCGCGAAGACTTGACACACGATCGTGGAAATATGGCGAATAATAAGTCATTGATATTTAGAGTCAATGTCGTATATGGAGGCTCATAGAAAATAGCAGCTACTTAGTGAAAGTCAAACTCTTTCAAACGTTCGTTTGAAAAGTAATTTCTGTATATTTCTTTATAACCAGCACGAGCGAACAGTCCTTGTTACCAAAAACTATAGTTCTCTCGCATCGATGCATCAGTTCTTTTTATCCAAGAAACAAAAACGCCATGAATCCAGAAACAATTTGAAATCTAATGCCCAAAAAGTTCGTGCCCACATATTTCATCCGTCAGAAATAAGCGCGGCGGTACGTGTACACGTGAAACTTAGCCGGGATAGAAATACTGATACGAGTGGTGATTTACTGAGATGCCTGAATATGTGTGCTGTATTATAGTACGTTGTGTTAAAAAAAGCCTCCAAGAAAGTCACGTCAAGTTTACTCGGGTCCGTATATACACTAGCGCTCAAAAGTATTTGCCTACTTCATACTCTCGGCTTCTCGACACAAAAGCGTTTAAACAAATGCGTTTGCCTGACTCTAGTTCCATAGCTAGGCCAGTCCGAACGAATGCAAAAAAAAAAGTAGGCGATACGCTTAAACTTCGAAGGGTTGATTTCATGTTGATTTTAATGAAAGAGTTCCAAGAGGAATCTTCGCGGACTGAAAGAATCTTACTTTTGAAAGTAAGTGTACACATTCAACGCCGATTGGGCAAGTTCCAACACAGAGTAAAATGCAATACAGGTACATTATATCGGGGTTGCAGTTAGGAATTGCATCGCATGCCACATATAATCGTGGGACCGTTTCCCCATCAAGATATTGTACACACACGTAGTATACGCCATATAGGTTCTTGCAGATACGATGAGAGCACGGCGGTTAGTGAAGCTGGTGGATATACGTAAAGCAACAGCAGACAAAACCCACCTCGGATTCGCAACGGACTGTAGCTCTTTTCGCGTCCGCCCGCGTAATAGTCCTTTCTTACTTAAATACATATCTGTGCTCTGGTGGCTGCTGCCGCTGCTTTCTGCTACTCTCGTGCATTCACACATACCTGTATTATACATATTAATACTGAGCTGTATATGCGTTTTCGTATACATTGTATACCTTAAGAACTCGCGTTTCCGTGCCGTTCGAAGAATTACACGTTGAATCCTTCTGGCGTTTTGTTCGTGCGGTACCCTCAGCTCGGTGCTATTGGGAAATCGAAATGCAGAACGGTAGCTACCGAAGCCATGATTTTTGAGTTCCTACTTTTTTCGAATCTCATCTCAGTGACCTTATGGTATTGACACTTTCAAAATTTTCGAATTTTTTCTTAAGGTCATCGAGCTTCTAAAAATTAGTAAGACTCGACTGTATGGTGCAAGAACGATTTAGAATCGACACGAAAAACTTAGGGACTTAGTTATTGTTGGGAAATCGAGGGATTTTGGTCCAACGTGTGCGAAGATTCATTAAATTAAAAGTATAATAAAAAAAAAGAATAAAAATCTGATGAACTCAATTCAGTTTCTGTCTGATTCGAGAAATCCAAAATTTCTGCATCTTCGCGATATTTTGGACGACTTGGATGGGAGTTTATACACATCTGGTACTGATATACGAGTCTTGAATTCCGTATAGCCATCGACGGCAGGGACTCACACACATTGCGATAGACTCGAGTACGAAGAAAAAAGAAGCTGAACGTTGTATATAGTTGAGAAGAAAAAAAGGAATCGAGGAGGTAGCGAGAGGTATATCGAACTAGAAAAGCGACAGGGATCGGTGGATCTAAGCTGGTGCCCTCGTAGTATGATTTTGACTGAGCATCGTCATCATAAAATATTATCCGTGCGGAGTTATACGCTGATATTGTCTCCATACACAGTAAAGTTCCAATAGCGGGCGACGAGTACTCACGAATGGAATAATATATAACACGAAATAAATCTCAGTAAGGAAGAATGCTTCGAAAGAGAAAGAGTGCGCGATAGGGACTTGGAGAACCCTTGGAGTATATATAGAGTGTGAGTAAAGAGTCGGAGACTAAAACCAACGAGAGGAGAAGACGGGAGAGGAAGAAGAAGAAGGAGAAGAAGGAACGAAGAATAGGTATAGTAGGAGCTATATACATTCTACAAGGCAGAAGCCACAGGAGGAGAGATAAAGGAAGAAAGAAAGGAAAAAAAAAGGATCGACATAAGATCCTCGAGAATCGAGGGCATTAGCATAAGCCAAGCGGGCGAGCTCAGCGATCGCGTATGCGCACTACTCGCGCGAGAGAAAGAAAGGCGGATAGAAAGTTGTGCTTAAGAAAAAAAAGAAGAGATAAAATGGCAGTGCTCGTATGAGTGTGCATCTATGTGCCGGAGATAGAGACCGAGAGAGAGAGAGAGAGAGAGAGAGAGAGAGAGAGAGAAAAAGATAGAAAGAAGCGAGAGGGGAGAGCCCGGGAACACACCGAACGAACAGCCATATAGCACGAAAATAAATAGCCTCTCTCTGCGGATGGCGAGAGAGGTTCGTGGACCCGGTATACAGCAGCATCAGAGTCGGCGCGACGCGAATGATACTGGGAGCGACGGAGATAGATAAAGAGACAAAGATAGATAAAGAGCGAACAGAGAGAGAAAGAGAGAGCACCATTTGCCGGACGGGCGCGAGTTGAACGAGCTTTGTCCTGTGGCGAAACGGTGAGGGTGCTTCGCGGATTCTCCACCCGCGGAGAGAATCGTCGCGGTCCATCTATATGAACAAAATATACTCTATGTGTATACGGTGGATGTTGACGTGTGTGTGTGAGCTATGCGTCGGACCATCGCCGTACATATCCAACAGGGGTTGCTAACTCGACGCAGCACGTGAAATGTCGCCTCCCAAACGGGACTCGGAGTGGGTTACAAGGGGATGCAGGAGGAAGGAGGAAGGAATGGGTAGATGGGCCACCAAAGATAGCCTCTTAGCTCCGAGAACGTTCGGACAGGACGCGCTTGTCATCGGATGTAGGTACCATTCGCTTAGAGATATTATAGATATATACGATGGAGCAGTGTGTATGCCTACAGAAACTCTGCTAAAGCAGTACCTGTATGATGTGATATATACTTTAATATATATATGTATATACATATTTATTCCGGAGCAAGGAAAGAGAGATACAAGAACCTCTATTGTTTTCGTCAAGGCGCGAGAATATCGGGTGACGAAATCCTATAGTGCAGATTTCAAGGTATCTCTTCTGATAGTTATAGATCGTTACAATAAAAATATTGAAAACGGATGAATAAGCTACGTGTTTCGATCTATATTCTTATTGTTCGAGAGTCATTAGTATATTTCGTTCCTAAATATCCCAGTAGACGCGGTGATCTACGAATTGAATGCAAATCGCGATAATTAATTTGCTAATATCTGAATTTGGAATGAATTTTGAACGAATGTTCTTGAGAGCCCTTCGCACTTTGGCTTTTTTAGTAGCGTTAGTCTAAATGAATTTCTCATAAATGTAATAAAAGTTGAAAATTTAATTGAATTCTATTAACAACATTTGGAGTTGGCATATTCCATGCAAGATGAATAACGCTTTTGATACAAAGACTATCCAAGATACTGGTAAGAGAATGACCCTGATTGAATAAGGAATAAGAAAGTAATGAGGTGAGACTCACCCGTCGTGAAGAGAACGATGGCTTTGAGACAACTGTATTCCGCTGGATCGACTTGCAACGCTTTAAGTTTTTCCACTTGTTCTTGAAAGATCCTAATGTGATCCATAAATGCGACGACACGATCGGCAGCCATTGGTGTCGCGTGAAGTCCCGCCGCTGCTAACAGCGGTGCAACGTGAAGTGGCATCGAGCACTGACTCGCGTTTAAAACGAACAATTCGCTCCAGACTAGCCTGAGCAATGCCACCTGATCGGTAACTTGAAGATCCGGAAAAAAGGGTATGTTACGAGCCCACTCGACTGCGGAAAATAAAAGCCTCGCAGCGAGCTCGCAAATGTTGTCGATACCCATTATGTTGTTCGGTTGCATACACTGTCCGTAACGAGCGGTCGGATATGGCTCCGCTCTTACTAGTAAATTTATGTACGACGACAAATACGATGAGTGTCCGTTCAGACTCGCGCACGCAACTACATCACCGTTTGTTAGTGAAAATTGTCCCGGCAGTCCCGGTAACGATGGCTGCGAAGGTGGCACTCGCCCTCTCTGAACCGCTGAAACACAAATCAATCGTTCGACAATTTTATACTTTTACTCGTCAACTTAAAATACTCTAAACTTATCATTTTTCTTTTAACATATGCCAGGGACTCGTATAACCGTAGCCAATGATAATCAGTTTTGACAATAAGCGATCATCGCGAGACATTGCTGTCCATTTTTTCAAATTTCGAGATTGAGAAGTTAACAAATTTTCCAAAAACCGTTTTTCTTGATTGATGAAGTAACAAAATACGGAGAAGTACATTCTTCTGCTTTGATATTTCGCTGTAAATTTTTTTTTTCAATTTTATAGATCAGTGTACTGGCACACCATACTTTTATTCTTTCGTTCTACATTAGTTGAAACTCAAATTTGAACACGTGGCCTTAGCATATCGTTAGAGAGTGACTTTTCCTAAAATAATGAAATCCTTACATTATTAAAGAAATATTTATTGCATACGATTCTATTATGAATAATGTTATTCTATCAAAATGTATTTTACAACTCATATTTTTTTCTTCTCAGTATTTATTTAATATCGCATAGTTTATAACCGGCTGTAAACGTTGTAGCTATATTTTAATGGCTCATTTCGTTTGAAAATCATCGCTTTACACAGAAGAGCAAAATAGCCTCTAAATAATCGATGATCGAGAAGCGCAGCGGCGTTTTAATGGCAAAAGTAATTAAAATTACTTTCGTCATCTACCTCGTTGTTAATCATTCCACGAGTGAATGAGAGGTTAAAAAAAAAGTTAAAAAGAAAAAAAAACGAACAGTCAAGACATCGAAATTTGTTTCAATCAGTAACGCTCGTTATGTCCTTCGATGTCATCGATATTTTGTCAGCAGAATTCTACCGCAAATATGATGAGTCGAAGCAGAAAAAGCATTTTAGCATCTTATTTAAATATAAATAAATATTCTCTCAAATATGCGGAAAGACAGTGTACAAATTGCCCGGTGAGTGGAGTATAAAACGCCTGGAAGTAAATTTTTTTTTTTATTTTTATCCATAATAAAGTGTATATGAAAGCATGATAAGATGAAAAGGGAGAGTGAGCAGGTTATGTCTTGCTGGTACATCAATCCAAAAAAAAAAGGATAAAAAAGCGAGTACACCTTTATACCGTATACATATTGGAGATCTAGAGAGAAAGAAGAGAAGCTATCATACGTGGTACCAGTGAGTACACGGGGTCGCGCATCTTGGAGTCCTGCTCTCGGCACAGTATATATACGTATAGTTCATTACGTACACGTTTATAGGAGGTTCGCGGTTCTTCTCGCTTCGTCTCTCGATGAGAAAACAGCGCGCTCGCGCGCGACGTTGGGCACCCCGCTGAGAAACGCCTGAATTCCAACCTCCAGCCCCGTACCTAACGAACGAACGAAGGAACGAATGGACGGACGGCCGGACGGACGGACAGACGGGCTTTGCAAAGGATGGACGGCTTCCACTTTCCCTCTCTCTTAATCCCTCTTTCTCTCCCTATCTATCTACATTCGCGAAGCGTTCTCTCGCAGCTTTAACGAACCGCTGGTATATGTATTATCTGGTATAACCGCGCGCGGGCAGCGATACGCGGAATCGCGAGAGGGGAGAACCCTCTCTCGACATTATTATCACCCTCGACACTGAACGGCGAGAGCGCGCGCGCCCGAGCCCTCTCGCATGGGAAATCCATCGCGAGTAGGCGCAACGGGGGAGAGGGATTTCTTCTCTCGCATCACGGATCCAACACTCGTGGTTGTATACGAATTTTTTATTTGCCGTATGGTTTTATAAATCTTTATTGCATTCGTTCATTAATCCATCTGCACTTTGGAGTGATGAACCTGAGTACAGTGAAAGCTATTGTCAAATAGTTAAAAGATAAATAATCACGACGAGATTAAACATCGCGTTATTTCGATCGATTATTTAAATGCTTAAAAATCTTGTGCGTGGGCGACTTGATATGTTATTGCATAAATGGTAATTTGCTCTCAGCAAACACTCGAATCAATCACGTTTCATTGAATCGAACAAATGATAACACACGCAAAATGCGATATTTGTTAGTGCAGCATCCTATGGAAGCTTGAAGAAGTCGAGACGATTCAGGTCGCATATATATGTCACGTGAATTGCAGGAAAGTCAAAGTATACAGCAGAGAATATGCAGATTTCTCGTACCGTTACGTAGCTTCGTTGTGTATCGTGCCGAACGTGAGGTTCGGTCAAGTACGCGTTGAGAAGATGCTCGAAGATGGCCACCCCTCCAAGTACAGTAATAGTTGCAATAGTCAAAGCGATATGGTAGTTCCCCAGTTTAATAGTAGTTGTCGAGCGTAAGGCAGCAGAGACTGTGTAAGGGCATCGAGGCGGTGTGTTTCACGATGTATGGTCCATCAACTGCACATAAGACTCGGTGTGCATGCGCTTGTTTGCGAGGCTATCGCACACTTGGAAGGTACACATCAGTTGTGTAGTCATCCAAACTCAACTGTCTGGTGTAACCCATCGTCAGACTTGGAGCAGAGGGGCAGGGGGGGGGGAGGCTTTCACACTATTAACATTACCACTACGAGGATCGCTGTGACTGTATATATCACAGCGGTGATAGAGGACAAGAAGAGAGGTTGAAGGGTCTGCTAGAAGTCGACGCCAAATGTCAGACACATCTCGAAGGGTCCCGTCTTCGTTGGGACATAAGTTTGTGAGAGATTCGTAGATCTTCGAACGAGCTTGTGTATATGCGTACACCTATTTCCTTTTATATATATGCATATGAATATGAGAGTATTCGTACTACATATGTGTTTGGTAGCCTCATGCTTCCAGAGAGTGGTATGAACGAGACGAGACGACTGTGGCGTTTCTCTACCGCAAGAAGACGGATGATCTAACGTCGTCGTACGATCACCTCTCTTTTCCCCTTGCTGCGTCTTCCATCTTCGACTAACTCTCAAAGCAAAGAATTTTTGGTACCACGCTACGTATATTTGTATGTGTCTACTGTCTATGTAGTGTCGCAAGGTATAAACTAGAGAACCGAGTTAGCCTCTCGCCACTGTTCGGTCTACTATATACCGGGGCTTTTCTTATCGCTTATCTCTCGTAGCGCGGATACAATACGCATAATACACGATATAATAATACGCGTCGCCCTCTGAACATCGAACACAATGAACAGGGGTCGACTACAGGAGAACAACCGCATGACAGAAGGAACAATCGCGATCAAAGCGCTCGCTTTATGGTCTTCTGAAAATGGAATGTTATATATCTATGCTTTTCAATATACATATGCATCGGTGTAGCATTGAAATTTGGAAGTGTCTATTCTTCATCGTTTCATCTTTTTCGCCAAAAAATAGTCCGGTTCGCAGTTTTTCTCAATCTGTACAGTGATGTTCTGTACGGAAACGAAATTTATTCCTACTTGGAACTGCTCGTAGAGTCTTTAGGTTTCATTTATCCAATGTTCTTTCAGTTTCGTCCAGGTTTCTAGGACTCCACCTCGTAAAATGGGAATGGAACCCCCAAAAAGAAAAAAAAATCATTAAAGTATCAAATATTTTTATGTATTATGGAAACTGCATTTTTATTTTTAACCCCTCAGCCTGCAAATCCATTTTCATTGCTCATTTCCAAACGCTTGTTTATCTGGCTCAAATCGTTTGATTTGAATTCACCGCGGATGATTTTCAAAAATGTTTTTGACTGATTGTTCGGCATTGAGGAACGAATCTAACATTGTGTTCTACAGGAAATCCAGAATACAGCGTAACTGCTGGTGCAGACACGTACCAGCTAAAAGGCTTAAACGGCCACCGTTGCAATGAGCTCTCGTGAATTTGTCGAATGTGAAACTATATAAATAATGATGTTTAAGTCGCAACGGTAGTTCGAAAATGGACTTTTACACCCCTGAGATTTCTGTCAAGGTAGATCTAATATTCATACGGAAAAAAAGAGAGGAAGAGAAACGAGAGAGAAAATGACCAGCCGATCAGATGCTTTGCGAGCTTCACCATCGCATGCTCACCCGCGGCGCTTTGATTATTTGAAATGCTAATCTACCGTAGCGTTCGTCTCCCTGCCCCTTCTCTATGACATCCCACCACATCTGCCTTTATTAAAACGGAATTCATTAATACTTCGTGACGTACGAGGCCGCGACAGAGCTGCCATTGCTATTGGGTTATTCGAGTTTGCCTCAAGTAATGCATGCACCGTTCTCTGTGAAATCTTGAACACATCGACCTATAAGCACACGTATACATTCACGGGTGCATACAAAGTTGCATGAATTCTGCAGGCTGTTTAGTGATACAAATTTATTGAGAGTCATGGCACAGTTTTGTCTGTCGTCAGATATTTTTACATGGACTGGCCAATGTCACCACAAATCGTCATGTATTTCTCTAACAGATAGAAGATTCGTTGAAGAACGAGGCAATAATTCGATTAATTCCAAGATGAATAACAACACAGCCACAAGATTCGTGACTATATCAGAGAAGTCAGCTTCGAAGCAAGCTGTTTGATTCTGGAAAGTATTGGTTTTATTAATTTAATATTGTCAATATGGGATAAGAAAATTGTTCAGTGAGAATTGTGACTAACAAACTGCTGGATGAACGTTCATATATATTTCAATGCTGATGGCTTGAAGAAATGGAATTTATTTGAATCTACTTTAATATAAACGTAGATTAAATACTAATTTGATCTACTGAATTGAAATCTACAAAACTTTTACTTTTGCGGTATTAATAAAACGAGAGGAGAAGAAAAATGTTTATTTCAACGGCGAAGAAGAAATAGAGAATTCAACATTAACCAACCTACATGAGTATTGGATCAATGGGTTAGAATTAAGTACGATGCGTGACTATACGGGATCTCTCTTTCTCTCTCTCTCTCTCTCTCTCCTTCTATCTTTCTGTTTCTTCTTCTTTGAAAGCATCAGAGTTATATAGCAGCGGAATGATCTACCGCGAGAGTGCACAAAGTCCGATACCGCGATTTCGCCGAAGTAAATATCTCGATGCTCGTAGCTTATTTTTTTATGTGCATAAATCACGACATCCAGCTTGAATCGTGAGGTTGCACCTGTGCATTCGGATTTAGAATCTTAGCGTTCTCTCTTGAGTGTACAATGTCGATGGCCTCTTTTAGAATATCAGACGTGAATCCATTGCCGAGCGTTTAAATCGTTTTTTTAAAATTGATTGAATAAAGAGAGACGTTGATTGGATTCAAATTAGAAGCAACGAAAGCCGAAGAAAAAAAAAACTTGTGCGTTCGTCATTGGCTTATATTTTTCCAACTTCTATACGTCTTGTTTGCAGAGCCATCGTCATGCTCGCTTAAATTTTTCAAAAAAAAACGGTATTGAGCATGACACTGCTGTACAGCAGGATAGTTTCAGTGGATGCAAGTGTGTCTTCGAGAACACGAGTGTTGGTGAGCAGGTTTTCACACGAAGACGCTGTTTCGTGTAAATTAGTTTATGGATATGTCTCTTGACGACTGTCTGGAAGGATTATGTGCTCACAAAACACACTGCACGCCTGGTGTCGCGAACATCAATGTTATCCGAGTGATCTGTGTGACACACGTTATTTTTATGTTGTCTCTTATTATTAACTAGGTAGTTTCAACTTGGACACTTAACTCGCGGCTTTCTTGATAAATTTGATAAGTACGTTGTATCGTAGCAGGTTCTCAAAGCTAAAGCGTTACCGCGACCTCGCTCGCATACCAAATGAAACTCTTCAGGAAAAGCTTAGCCCCGGCCATGATGGCCAACAGAACAGTCTCGCTGGTTTGTATGATAGTTGTCATTTACAAAGTTTTCTTGAAGTCATTGAATAAGGGCGGAAGAAGAAAGCTCCTCAGGATATTTCGGGTGGATATTGAAAGTCATGAAACTCAAATTTGCCAATGTCATTGATGTGTGAGCGTCATAATGAAAAGTAAGGTTATAAAATTTTCCGTTGAATTCTAAAAACGACAACTTTTATCCACCAAGTACTGGAAGGATTAAAATTTGAATGGGCGATTTTACTTAAGAATTTTCGACGGTGAGTCGTTTACCGGGAATCCTCAGTGTCCAGGAGTGAGTCACCGCGTGGCTGTAACGTTCTTGTGCGAATTTTTATGATTTCGGAGAGACGTGTACTTTATGTAGATTGATTGTTATTATTATTATTTCGCGTATATAAACGTTTGAGATACGTGGGACCTTTTTATAGTTCTCGCAATATATATGTATACGAATGACACACGGTCGTATATATATAGGAGAGCTATAAGTTTCGGCTCATTCGAAGGTGCGAAACGGCCCAGCGTGCACAGAAATATATATACGATTCTTTGAGGGAGAAGCCAGATACACGTTTCAACTGTACAAGGAGACGATTACGACGTGAAGGAGGGGACCAGAGGGACACGAGCGATGCCATCAAGATTTCGCGTGCTTTACGCTCTTGCGCGTCCCGTTACCCGAGGCAAGCAGCAGGATGAGATCCAACTTGGCTTCATGGCTTCAACGTATGCTGCGATGTATCCGATGAGAGAAAGAGAGAGAGAGAGAACGCGCGGTTCCGCGAGCTCACTTTGCGGACGCCGGATCTCTCATCTCTCGTCGTCTCCTGACACCACCAGTACGTATATATACGTATGGGGCTTTCAGATGTGCTGCCTACTATATATAGCATGGATTGTGCGTCTGTCGCGTCCATATCTCTCTGTACTTCTGTTGACGCGTGGTCATTGCTCGTCGGTTGCTTCATCCCCTATAGAGTATGCCAGCTGATGTGAGCTTGACACTCTCATGGAATTCCGTAGATGATAGATATTGTACGTATAACACACGTGTGATTTCTATACTCGCAGTACAAATGTATAGGGTGTCCCGACGCATGTGGTTAACTCTGGGTCCAGTGTGCCAAAGAATCATTGCTGGACCAAAATCGTCAGAAAAAATGTGTCGAAGTAGGTTCCCGAAGACTTGAAAACACCTAAATTTGACTGGGTAATATAGTCCCAGAGTGATACCTCCTATAAGGGAAAAAGACTGCTAATGGTATGGTTAATCCCTGTGAACCTAGTTCAGGAATGAATTTCCTTACTGATAGCACTTTTTTTTGGTTAGATCCTGATTCCTGATCCGTTTAAAAGAGGCCATTTGACTTTCAGGCTCGTACTTTTTGGTGCACGTAAAATATACGCAGCCTGAATATGTGCGCTGTAATCGAGGACATTGCACTGTCACGAAACATGTATTCGCACATACTCATAGCGATGCAATTGTAACTGGTGATTCTAGTTGAGCGTTCATGTATTGAAAATGTTGGCATTCCTCAATATGAGAATAGAGAGTAAACCCATCATGTATGTTACAGGAGAACGTCGACGTAATTCACGCCTTCTCGTGGATGTTAGTGTGCGAGATGATCGTGCTTAGTTATAGTGGTCGATGAGTGCCGGTGTAAGTCTTGTATCCTGATGTATCCGCTGTTTGAAGAGAACTTGAATTCATTCGTCAGATTTTCACGAGTTCGTAGCCTCTGTGCTGCTGAAACTACGAGGATGCAAAGAGCGGAAGCGTGCATGTCCTGAAAAGGGAGATGATGAATAGCACATTCGGAGAACCGAGTATAAGGGAATAACTGGTATTAATACGTCACATAATTACGTCTTCGAGAGTCTCCCTATAAATGAACGTATACGTATATGAGATATACATCCTAATGTGAGCAGGCTTTTGACAGGCAGTAGGAGACTTTCACTCTCACCTAGAATTCAATTCTTTTTGCCGTGTGAACAGCCAACTTTGAGTCCCCATTGTGGCGACTACCAAACAGACTTGTTCTTGCGTTTTGCTTCACTTGACTTCTAATAAGTTTTATCGTTTTTGAATATGAAACAATATAGTCGATGGAAAGGGGGATCGTTTCAATTCTCGTTACAATGCATTCTCTAAAGTATTAGGTTCTTATTGTTATCACCGTTGAAACTTGATACTCGGGATTAAAGCGCGGCCACGTCGTAATATTTAATTATTAATATTTTCTATCTGCCAACCTGGAAATCTAATTTTTCATCCTCGCAAGATAAGTCTATTTCTCACAGCTAGAACGCAGAATAATAATTCTAATGAGTTCGAACTGGAATAGTGTCGTATGTATTTTAATTAGTCTTCTATGCGCTATAATAGTATGAGCACGGTATCAAGAAAATGATATACATGCATATCGGCATATTGGCTGTGCGTTTGTGATTACATACAGAGTCTCTTCACTCTCGGTACGCTGCGATCTTTCTCCTCTTGTTTGGAGCCTCCGGCATCAGTGGGGAGCTTCCATACACACATGTGTAAATACATATATGTATCAAGGATCTCGAGAAAGGAGAGTCCATGCATGCTGTACGGGAAAGGAGTAAGCGAGATGGAAGAGAACGTGAATATGCACTGAGTGCTTGGTCTTGGCGAGAGATGATGTTTTCGCTCCAGGCTATGCTTCTGTTCTTCGAGTCATTATGATAATTCAGCCCCGGAAAGGGGGTTACCGGCACGCTCGACGCATCTAGCCTCCACCCCCACCCCTGCCAATCGTTTTTCTTTTTTTTTTCTGTACATAAGATGTATGCGCACGCCTGTATACATATGTGGCTGGTCAAAACATAAATACACGTGTATCCATGTGTGAAGGCAAAACTGTGATGTTATGTTTGCTAAAATTTCCGGACTCCCTTGAAAACATTCCGGGAACCCTTCTCGTCTGTATGTTATATACATATGACCATTCGTCTCTTCTTCAGTCTGGTCCTTCTTTGCCCGTATGCTACTCCGCATCTATTCTTTAATATCTTTATCGTTGACCATCTCACTCGTTCCCCATAAATTCGACGGACCTTTATTGTTCTGCTCGTCCATAAAGTAGCATGAAGACACTCAATTTTACTTCAGTATTTCACAATTCGCATAACACTTTGGAATATCTGCGATGGAGATCTTCGCACCTGCAATGTTCTTCCATACGACCAGTGAAAAGTGAAATAACCTTTATGGATAGAAATTGTTTCTTTGATCAACATGAAATTGCGTTTGGTGCAGAATCGTTGTTGCGATCTGATTGTTGCTGCAACAGATCCTCTTCCATGGCGGTATTGAGGTTTTAGAGTATTTCGAAGACCACGAATTTGTTAACTCGGTTTTTGAAAAAATAGGGTAGTTTAGAATCTTGAATTTGGTGTAATCTTCGTGATTGTTCCGATACCTTTTAAATTTTGTATTCCTTTTTGTCTGGTAGATATAAATTGTATGTGTATGTAGAAGAGGCCGTGGAAGGCGAAGTATAGCGAAATGAGACTGAAGAAAGTACCAGAAGTAGAAGAAGAAGAAAATGAACAAGAAAAGGAAAAAGAAAAAGAAGAAGGAGAAGTAGAAGCAGAAAGGCGAAGAGCCGTGCAAGGAGGATAGGAAGAGGGGATAGAGAGGTCGGAGGAGGTTACAAGGTTACACGCGTCCAGGACGGGGCCCGATGCGGGGTCCGCCCAAGATTCCCACGGTGTCTGCTCGAGGCGAGGAGAGGCGAGGCACGCCGCCGCCGTCGAGAACGGCCACGAGGCCCTCTCGCCCCTCTCGTTCCTCTTATTTCTCGATTCTCTTCCCTCTTACAAGATACGCTATGCGAGCAACATTTAGATTGAGGAAGGCAAAAGCCACGAGAGCGAGAAGCACGCAACAATCATATACTACGTTATACAGCGTGCACGGAGTACGCGAGAGGCCCCAGCGGGCCCCGCGTTATTAATATCTGCTCGAGTTCTTCGGGCTATTCTTCTTTTCCTTCATCTTCCCTTTCTTTATCATCTTCCACTCTTATAACATGTGGATTATATTCTTGACGGTAAAGACCGTTGAACTATCCAACATCGGCACATTCGTTCTATATGATAAGAAATTCTCTTTGATCCAGAAGCAAGTATCGTTGTAAGAAACCAACGTTCCTAATCGCAAAAAAATTAATTAATACTCGGCCTTCGATTTCAGCTGTTTATTGTCCAATAATTATTTTGTACATTTTATTTCGTTCATTCCTCGACTTAGTACGTTGCAGAACTTCTGGAAACTTTGTAAACTTTCGCTTCTTCGAAATGAGAAATTTCATTTTTGCATGTCATCTAATAGTCATCAGTTAAAAGTCATTGAGACCTAGATTTCGAAGAAATACCACTACATTCACTGAGTCGCGAATTTGAGAATCAATCAGACACTTCACGAGTCGGCAGATGATGGAATAATCGCCACCAGCTACGGATCAGGCACCAATGGTTTCGTCGCTCCAGAGAATCATGTTATTAGGAAAGCAACTAACATTAGAGGCGTGCTTCTAAAATGCCGTGTTACGTCGACATAAAGAAATGGATGTAGGGGAGAAAAGTACTGGTAAATCATTTGGCCGAAGCATCAGTAACGTGTGTCTGGTAGTTATGGAACTCTGAGCTATGAAAGTCCAACTTGGTACATTTAACGTAAAAGCCACATATGTAGCAAACTCAGCAGGTCGTCTTTTCATCCGGTTCTTTTAAATGTGCTCAAAGTTTTGTACCTTTATGCCTATTTACTAGCTTGGTGTTTCCACCGGAGCCGGTTAGCAACACAGTTTCCGATTGGAATGGATCGCTACGAGAGGGCAGTGTAATTATAACGCAGTAAGAGCGACGATGCAAATAGCAACAGCCGTTATATACACATTCACATAGTCTTCACCTGCCTTGTCGGTGGACCGCGCGGACAAATACACACAGCAACGAGAGAGGCAAGAGCAAATCCGCTAACCAGTTCAGGGTAAAGACCAGGGTAGATGTGCTACAGGTTGATCAAGGATCATTTCCATTCGGGGCCACATACGTGGACTCTGATAAGGATCATCAACCTAATTCGATTACCTCACGATCTTGTTCGAAGAAGGTCCTACAAATGTGTGCGACTTTCAGTTTCTACTAATCTATTTGAAATACAGTTTTTGTTATTCTGGTGCTTCGACAGTGTCAGCTAGGGTAGATTTTTCCCAGCGCCTTTTTTCATTGGACAAAACTCACGATGGTCCAGCCATTTTCGATGAAAAGCCTACTGAACGTTTGCTTCCGAGTTATTTCTTGACTTTGTTCTTATCTAACTAGAACATCAACGAAAGAAACGTTATTTATACGAATAGCGATTATAAAAAAAAAAAAAATCATCCAGGTAGAACCAAAAGATCTTTAAAAATGATATTTTCAGTGTAAAATGTGGCGTGTATAAACAGCAGTTGATAGATGTGTTAAACCATCGGTAGAATTGGCATAGAATGTCTCGTGTGTATATTGTGGAGCACCAAGAGAGCTCACGGAGGTGCTCGATCGAGCGAGAGCTGAGAGCGTGTGTCAGAGCAACGAGCTATCTAGCTGTCTCGCAGATGGCCGCGTTACCGCTGAACTTTCACATTCTGATTGTAGCTTATACACTGTGCACACATAGGCACACACACACACATATCTACACACATGTATATCAGTATGTACAAATATTCACAGAACTGCACTGTCTAAAATGTACATAGGTTTAGTACGATATAAGGCACGTGATACATAAACATACATTCTAGTATATTAGGTGAGTAGATCGAGTGAAACGCGCGCGGGTGCTGTTACGAAAAGAAACTTAGACTGAGCTAAGGGAATCATAGGTTTGAATAGAGGCTCCGATGATTCTGGACATCTCGCTGAATCTTTTGGCATTGAAATATACAACTGGGCCATGTAGGGTTTTTCGAGTTGTTTCGCAAATTCGCAGTTATTTCATTTTACGCACAGAGAAGACAATGAACTGGCCATAATGAACTTGGTAGAGCCTGAATTCAATAATTGCACAGAACATTGTGGAAAGCATTGAACGTTGGTTGAAAGGTTAATGGAAAGTGGAACTTGTGAAGGACTCAAATCATCTTGTCAATCAATAGGATAAAATTCTTCATTCAGATATTCGACACCCGATAATTCTGATGCTGAAATATTCAATAGTGGAGGATTGACTCGAAGGAGACTTCGTTGCATGACCAGAATTCTTTGAATATTTGCTGCTCAATGAACATGTGTTTGACGCGACATAGCCCAGGCATTGCATTCTTAAAATTTCGCTTTCAGAGTTTTCTTAATAAAACGGCACAAGCGATTGAGCTGAAAAGAAGCACAAAAACAGTTTCTACCGTTTTGTTAGGTTTTCAGGTTTCGAGTGAATAAGAAAATTCCGAATTTTGGTGCTGTCTCTTGCATCCACGGTAACTCTGGCGACAGACATTGCTCCACTCGCTTGTTTCAAGTTAATATAACTATTTGAAATATGAATAATGATTGTGGATTACGACAATATGAAAATATAGATTTACTGTATTTGAAGAGTTGAGTATATGTTTGTCTCGTCAAAGCCTGTTGGACGAAGAACGTGTGGGACTGTCCCTATTATGTTGAAAATACACTTGGAATATATATTCGCAGAAAATACACATACGTTACAAGCTGGTTGTAAATAATGTTCCACGGAAAAAGACCTTGCTGCGTTTGAATATGTATCGCTCTCGTATTGCGTGCGGTCAACACGAGCGCGACGGTCATTGGAGGATTTGACTACGATCGCTTGACCTCTGACGCTTCGCGAGCCAACATGCTAATGTATCACTTTGTATTATAATGCGCGGGTCTCTCTCTCTCGAAAAAAAAGGGGATACTGCGCTTGTTTATGTGCTCCGGTGTGTCTCGATCCGTTTAAAGCAGCAAAGTAATGTATAAAAGCACGAGAAATGTGTATGGGTTGAAAGAAAAGAAGAAGAAGAAAAAAAAAAGAGGAAATACGTATCGATGAGAATTCGAGTATAATTATCAATACCGTATAGGTAAACATGAATCACTATCGAAGTTGAAAATCAATGCTTTAACAGACTGTATAGCGAAGGAGAGCGGCCTACACCAGAAACACGGTGTGCATGGGGGTCCGAAGGATCGAATCTCTGAGCTCTCTTATGGCTCTTTGGGACATACCAGATCCGGGGATTACTAATCATCGTCGTCGCAGTCGTCGTATTCCGCCGCCTTCTCTTCCTCCTTCTCCTCGTCCTCATCGTCGTCGTTGTCGATTTCCCGGAGCCGAGAAACCCCCGCTAATTGATTAAAGTCACGATTCTGACCCCCCAGAGCCGTAATATCGGGTGCAATCTCGTGAAGCTCCGTCCCGCAGGCGTTCTTCCAGTTCTAACATGTAAGAGACCGTGGAACAGAGTGAAAAAGAGATAGTCGAAGAGAGAGGGAGAGAGAGAGAGAGAAAGGTGGAAGCTTGTTGGAGTCCTTTCCGTCTTCCATCGATGCTCCACACGCCCCTGTGGTCCTCGAGCATTACACGCCGTCCTTTTCGGCCTTCTGCCGTGGATTTTCCATCACAATTGCCCCCCTCATCTCTATACGACTGGGCAATTTCGAAGGAGCCAATCCAAAATCATCTCCATAATTATATTGATGGCCCGACAAGAAATCATTACGATTGTTCAACCCTTCTTCATCACTACCTCGTCAAAATGCAAAACAAATCGTCATTTTGGATCTAGCCAACTTTCCAAAATTAATTCAAGAACAAATCTTAAAGCTCATAGTAAAAAAAACTACAGCACATCAAGACCAACATTAGAGGGAACTGGATTCTACGCTTCACCTGACACAGCAAGGAAGGGTGGACACTAATGGTACCCTTTTAAATACCAAAACATGAAACTTTCGATAATCCTTCGGCGCTGCATGCTAAAGCGTGATAATCCACAGTTGCAGACGTTGAACAACCAGCCCTGATCTGCTTGAATCAGTGACCATAATCTCCGAGGATTCGTGCCCGTGAAACTACACCATCTAAATTCAAACAGTTCCATATCAACCATCACTATCGATTTAAAATCGTAACAAAAGTATGTTCTGCACCAGCACAAACATATGTGAATTCCGTTCATTTGCAAGAAGATACAAGTAGATTTTGTACATGTGTCATGAGCATTTTATCTCAGATGACAGTTAAAGATGCAAACATTTTGTTGATTGCCATAAGATTACACTCGACATTATCCTTATAAATCCATGGGTTTGGGAAACTTTCGAAAGACTGGAGATACAAGGCTGCGAACGGAATATACGTGTGGGGGAGCGAAATGGTTAGTACTTAAATACAGGACAGTGTACGTATTACATTTATCCTGTACTACCTAAGTGTTCATATGTGTACAAGCAATGTGTATATGCCACGAGTGAGTGTATATGCGGATAAAGCGCTATATATACGAGATCGCGCAACGCCCGCGTAATTATAATAACGGGCGTACACACTCTCTCACACACACATACACTCGCGATCGTTTGATAATGACTTTCTGAATGCAGGCTTCTCCGCGAGGACGAAATTAGGGTTATTTGCGCGCCCGCCCTCGGCTCCTCTTCCACGACTCCTTCCATCGCTCCCTATCTGTTCCCTTCTTTCGTACATTGTTTCTATCTTTTCTTTTTTGTATACCTCGCGTGCTGGCTAAAAACTCGCGTGTATATATACACACATATATATATATGGAACCTCCGTCGAATGGTTACTTTTCAAGCATATTATAAGAGCAAGTACAAAATACTCAACTTAAAGATGTATACAACGAATAAAACGATCGACCCTCGACGGTATTCTCCCGGCATCACATGCTTTTGTTCGCGTTTCGGGGCTAACGAATTTCTTTGTACGCTATTTACTTCTCCGGCGATGAGAGAGTAAGTCAATCACGTTGCTCGCTTTCCTGTGACCCTGTTGCTCCAGAGACTACTTTTTAGATATACCTGTATAATAATAAAATAATAAGTATCCACATGTGTGAATAGGATGCTTGTGTGTGTGTGTGTGTGTTTCAGTTATTACTAGACCCTCGAAGAGGAATAATGAAATGAAGAGGAGGACGACGACGATCACCGAGGAATGTACTGTCCCCATGTGCCGCGGACATATCACAGTTCGCATGTCTGTCTCAGGTACGTTTATGTATACATTTGCCAACATACGTGTTATACATTCCGTGTAAATGTAGAATCTTTAACACACAGTCTTGTGCGAGCTCGAGGATACTCGCTTCGTTTGGTCTGTAGCCATTCTATCTTCCTCTCTCTTTCTTTCCCTTGAGTGTTTCGTGCATTACAGCGATGCTGTATAGCGCATTCTTACCAACATATATACATACATATTATCCATAGACGTTAAACCGCATGGTACGTGGTTATTAAGTTGCTAGCGGCAACACTCGCGTGTGCATAGAGGCTCACCTGGCTTCTGGCTCACTCGAGAATCGCACCGTGTGGCTTATAGCAACAATCATAATGGTAATAGTAAAATAATAATCACACGAAGAATCACGAGAGTCTCAGAGTTCCGATAAGTTGGCAAAAATTGGAAAAATAATATTTTTATTATATTGCTCGGGTTGATACGAAACGCGTGGAAAAAACTCGGAGCTATTAATTAAATAGTGGATTCAAAACTGCTGCGCTATATTCGCTCGATATGCCGAGAGGGCATAACCCAGGACGAACAAGTCCAGCTATTTCGTGTTGATGTTTATATAGTTTTTGTATTTTTTTTTTTTTGTATATTTATATATCCACACATGCCCACACGAGCGCGCGCCGCTACCACGAGATTTCTGTAATCATCGTGGACAGTATCGGGCGAGGTAATCTTGAAGCGCATCCTGTCTGCCTGGATGCCCCGGGGGCCCACGGAAGGAAGGGGCCTCCAGGTAAGGTCATGCACCCCGCTGACCTCGGACCACCGACTCTCCACTCTCGACTCGCGAGTCTCCACCGCTCTGCCGTTGCTGCTATTGCCGCTTCTGCTCGTCTGCCGTGGTGTGCTGCTCCTCTTGCTCCTGCTGGTGCTCCTGCTGCTGTTCCTGGTGCTCCCCACTCTTTCATCATTTTTACCTGTTGGGACCTTGCTCCGCTGAGAGTTTCGCAGTGCAGCCAACATCCAGCCGTACCATCTCGCCCGTTTCTTATGCATTTCGTTTATGGAATATTCTAATTTTTTTTTTTGCAACCTTTTATCATACTTCGAGATAGACACGTTGTTCATGATCGCAGGATTGCATTGTCGGATCATTAGAAAAGAACATCAATTTAATCGTAAATTAAACAGACTCTTCGATGGGCGAGTAAGTATTAATCAATGGAGCAGGGACCTCGAAGTTAGACATGTGTAGCTGAATTTCCTAAGTCTCTAATCACAGCTGACTCCGCTTCAAAATCGACCAATGCTCTGTCGATGAATCAAGTTCTATAATAACCTGGGATAACGAATCAGATTCTGCACAACAAAAAATCGATCTACAAGTTTGTAGTTTCGAATATTACGAGTAATATAATTGAGAAAACGAGTTTAAACATCATTAAGATCATTGGACATGGACTCTGGTGAAATATAGATGGAAAAGAAGTAGAAGGGAGCAGGCACCAGGTAAGATCGTTGCTGGATTTTCACGCGGGCGATCGGTTCCGAGCAAGAACTTTGGATCGTACTCTTACGAAGGTAAGAAAAAGAAGAAGAAGAAGAGCAAGAGAAAGAAGAAAAGAAGAAGAAAGGGGAGGAGGTGGAGAAAGGATAGGTGCACCTTTGGAGCACGGTGGTACAGAACGCGTTGGAGAGTGAGGCACAGGTATATATATATATATATATATGAGTATGCAGAGAAAGAATAGAGAGACAGAGGGATGGAGAAAGAGAGAAACAGAGGGAGAGAGGACGATATAGGGAGAGCGAGTCGGAGAGGCGTGAGAACGTATCTGCGGCCATTCCGCGAGCGCGGCGTGGTAGAGCCGCGAGTGGGCCGCAATTAAATGTTTACCCAACTAGCCCCGGTCTCGCGAGTGCTAAACTCATGTTATAGCCGGGATCTATACACTCATACCGAGCTCTCGAACGGCAGTTTTGTGCCTCTCTCGCGGTTATACTATATCCGTGATGAAGCGTGCGTGTGTTTGTGTGTGTGTGTGTATACGTGTTCCCGTATGCAACTAATAAGTGTCTGTGCGGCAATGGCAAAACGATCTCGCGGATGTATGCATGTCCAGGATTCGCAGCGCAAAAATACCATAGAGTACTTACAGTAAACATACGAATGAGGATAATGATAGTGTAACTAATGGCTCGATTTACTAAAAATAAAATGTTAAAATTTCATGTACACAACGAGCTAAATAATTTAACAATTTCATATTGATAGACAAAAGTTTCAAATGTTTACCTATTTAACGCCTACTATTGTATAATTAGCGATAAAACACATTTATACAGTCGTGCCTCAATGCGTTTTGTCAATGTTTGATGTTCGCCTAGTATTTTCATTGATTTTGTAACCGTCACGAAACTGGCTGCAAAAAGGCTATTTCGTTCGAGCGGAAATCAGTGTCGAGGTCGATCGACCTCCACCGATTGCATATATCAGGGAGACTAGAGAGAAGGAGTGGACACACCGTGCTGAAGAAGTGTACCCAAAAATCGGTAGAAAATGTGAGGCGCTGCGATCGCAAAGTACAATTTAGTAATATATATATGTCATGTCAACACACCTCTCATAACCTTAATTCAAAAGTGTAGTATAACCTCAATTCCTTTATTGATGACATTATAACCTCAATATCTATAATTGGGCTGTGTTAACGACGTGCATTTTGCCCTGATAGTGTATGGCGCAAACATAGAATTTTGCATGTTCTGTTGATATAAATATAATCAAAAAAATAATTAATGATAACGTAAGTATGAATCGTGTAGCACAATTTAAATATCGGTAGTATGATATATGAATTAGTAAGTCAATCGTAGCGAAGTGTTATAGATTGATATTGAATAATCGAGATGACTGGGGATCAAACCCCGCAATATCTTTTTATTTCAAAAAATTTTTTTTTTGTTTGTACAAGTAATATTGCTCGCACTTGATCGTAATTTGAGAAAACAGAAAAAGAGGTGAGATGATTAATAAAAATGTTCAAAATAAATTGAAATAACATTTTATTTTCAGAAAACATTGTATTTTTGTACACTGGTCATTTGACTTAAACAGTTAATAAAATTTAATAGATATTAACAATTCAAAACTGGGTCCATAAAATCAAAAATTAATCAAATCCTCACATTCCCAACTTTTTAATAATTAAATTAATACTCTTTTCAACTATTATTAGGTAAGATCTTTGAATTCCTATTATATGACGACATTTCCTCAAATTCTTGACGAAGTGTTGGATACTTAATTTATTTTAAATAGAGTTATTTAAAAGAAATGCACACGAAGAATTTTCACCTCGATGTTTGCATGACCCGGCGTTTATAGCTTCGCATTTTTGCGCAATCTTTTCGTTTTAATCCGACTTTCGTTTTGGTTCGCATTGAAAGATGTCGTCAAAAAGTTAGCGCGCATCACCATGTAGAAATCTATGATTTTGCAGTGTAAATAAATACTGTTCACAAACACTAAAAAAATATTCTTCTTTTGCGCATGCGCCAAACGGTCACTTTCATGTCGCTGAGAATTATTATAACTATAGGTATTAGTACTTTCGATCATGAGCGTTGCTAGCGGCAAAACCAGAAACTACAGCATCAACGTGTTTTGGGGACGCTGGAACTACGAATTGGCCTATGCTGTGTCCACTCCTTCTCTCTAGTCTCCCTGGCATATATCATATCAATTTTACCTAAATAAGATGAAAAAAGAATGAATTCTTTGAGATTTTGCGAAATTTTATCCTACAGGTACTTGAACGAACAGCGAATTTCATGTTTTCCGGAACATCTAATTTTCGGAGGCCGATCAACAACCGATTGGATGATTAATTGATCTTGTTTCTCAGCGCTTACGTGTCAGAATCCTACTTGACTTTGTGTAAACAGACTTTTGTCGGATTCCAGTCACCTTCAAGATTTTTGGTTTCATTTTGAAATTTGGCGCTTTAAATCGTGAACCACTGTGGTGAGAAAAATCGGACCCAAACTTGTAGCAACTGTCAATATAGGTAACTCGAGCAAGAGAACAGTTGGTCGACTATTGTATCACTCGTATGCGTGGCATCTCAGGTATCGATGGAGATGCCTGAAGCGAATGAAGGGTATTCAAATCAGTACGTCGACACGGTCCGATTTGAGCGATTAAACATTTGATCTTGCGGGACCGCCGAATAATATACCGATGACCCGAGGCAAGATAATACAATCGAGATGACAGCTGTCAATGACGTTATCGGGTACAGTCTTCATGATGCTATCAAAGATTATGGGTAATTAACACTAATTTTTTCTGAGTGCAGAACGAATCTACACGCAGCAGAAAAGAATTGTGAGAATTGAGCAGATCGAGCCATTGAATGCAGATGGCTGTATCAATCATTCAGTAATAATCATTTTATCAATAATTATAAAAAATTAATAAATTAAAATTAAAATGACAAAATGATAACAGCAGTAATAATGACATCAATAATACAAGCGACATTCGAAAAAAAATAATACAAGCGATAAAAACCCTTAAGATACTATTAGATAATTGATAAAAGTTTCAGTACAATGCATACCTTCCCGGCGCATGCCCATCGTGAGGCACTTTGACATTCGGCAGTGCTGGCACTGATTTCTATGATGTTGGTCGATGGGACATTTGCGATTCCCCCGACAGGAATAATTAAGATTTCTCCTCACGCTCCTCTTGAAGAAACTTTTGCATCCTGCAATCCAACGAAAAATAAGAAATATTAATGAGATTCGAATTGGAGCTGAGTATATGAAGTACGAAGAGCCATGAATACATATTTATATGTATTTATAGGATGATTGTGGGATGTACTTTGCGACGAAATAATCATGAGTCAGGGCACGGTTTGCCCTCTCCCTTGGTCGCGGTGCATACTCGGACCAACAAGGTTTCTAGTTAATATAGCTTCATTCGTTGCACGCACGCATATCGCTTACCAGATGCGTGTACTCCGAAAGTCTTGCAAAAACGCCGAGCAAAAGAAAGAAGAAAACAAGGAGGCTATGGATTTCACTGAGAAGTCAAGGAACGAGACCAAAGGTAGCACACCGAAGACTCATTCTTAAGCCTCTTGTATATGCATATGACTATATAGAAAATCCCTTAAGAATCACATCCCTGTTCGCGCTCGGTCATTCCACGGTGCCCCCGCGCCAGGCTCTGTGCTCGCTCGTTACACGCACGTTATTCAATCCCACGCCATGGAAACGCCGTGGAAATGACTAGCATGGCGAAGACCGTATCCCAGAGCAAACTGCCATGTTCATGTGATTCCCATACACTTTCGTTCGGCTCACGTTTTCACGTTTTATCCAGCTTCGCGTTGTATATATGTATACACCAAATAACACGAGAGTTTCTGACTTTACCGAAGAGCGCGAAAGGCGATTCGAGTCGTCAGATTTTATACGCTCCATGCAAGATATTCCCTTGCAAACTTCAAGTATCCTTTCGTGATGTTCAACAGAAGGGATGAACGCAATGATACGTGATTACGCAAATTCCACCGAGTGCTACTTGTCCAGCATAGGCGATACTCTCTCTCTCTCTCTCTCTCTCTCTCGCCCCCCCCCCCTCCCCAACAGGGTGCACCCACTGCCAGCTACTCAGAAAACAAATGACCTTTTTTCTGTATCAAACTCAAAAACAATCAAATTGAGCCACTTTTTTCCAGCCGAATTGATGTTAACGAAATAAGACTTTTATCAATAAAACGAGGGATGTAAAACAGAATGTTTTTACGAAAAACTGTATTGGCATAAAAAAGAATGAGAAGAAAAAATTTTCATGGTGCTTCGATTCGTGAAACCAAAAAAAAGTCGAAATAAATAGAAATTCACAAAATTCATCATATTTTAGAAAATTGTGACAAATATTTTTTTGATTAACAGTTGCGAAAACGAAAGTTCAATGTGAGATTTTTGTACAACAGGATAAAAAGCAAGAAATCGTAAGAAGAATATCCAATAAATTTGAATAGTACTTTAGAGATTTGTATCACTGTTTTCGCCTTTTGGTGTGACATATTGAGCTGGCGGTATCGCGTGTAAGATCGGATTTAAGGAAAAATTTATAGCAAGGGGGATGAAAGAATTTATTTTTTGCATTTGCATCTTCCGGAATGGTTTTCTATCTGGAAATCTTTTGCGCAGGGGGTCGCCAAAAGTATGTTCTTAAGTATTCGTTCCTATACCGAGATTTGAACCGGTGTGGAACATGGTTTAAAGGATACGTATAAAGAGAATCGCGGAATAAGTAGGAGAAAGGGAAACGGAACCGAGAGCAATCGTCGTCTTCTTCGTCGTCGTCGTCGTCGTCGTCGTCGTCGTCGTTGCCAGTAACTACAAATTGCATCGTTACACGCAAATTACACGATTACGACGGCTGGCAGTGCACGTACGTGTATACAGATATTCGTATGACGTATATGGGCCTATGTATATATATCCTTTATATTTACATATACATTAGCGGTATGCGGTAGAGTGAGAGAAGGAGAAACGAAAGAAGCTGTGGGATGGTTAATCGGGTGCATGCTATGGTCCTGTGGCAGCAGACGTTCTGTTTTTGCTCTCTGATGCCTCCGGTCCACTATGCTCTCTTGGTATACAGTGCATGTATATATAAGTATACGAGAAAGACCGCGTGTACGAGCCACCATGAGTTCACTATATACGCACTGCTAATACTACTGTTTATACTTTTAAATTACTCCAGGGGAGTCCCCGGAACGAGCTTTCTCTCCTGTATTATCTCTCTTTTTCTATTCTTTTGTTTATTTCTCAATGACATTGAATCTTCATTACCCGCTTATTCACACGATCAATTAGAGATGTTAAAAAATTGTGAGAAATTATGCATTAATATCGAGCGATAAATTGCAAGTGAATGAGATTTTTTTGGACGCTGAAGTACGGTCACTCGTGACCTGCGATTCATTAATTCTACGCTATTTCCATCAGGGAAATAGAAATTATGTGGATCATCGCAGTTTTTTTAATCACTCCATTTAACTTTTCACGGACGGTCTGACACCGGTTCGCTAATTAAAGGCGCTTATGGCCTGTTCTAAAAAAAAATAGAGTGTTCGGAATCAGAATCGAAAAAAAAAATTGCACAGCAGAGTTCCCAGACTCTGGATCTCCAAATATGGTTGTCGAACGAGTTCCAATTAGAACTGATTATTCAAATGACGCCTGATACCCCAGGCAAAGCTTACCGATAGCAAAGTTCATCCGTCGTACTAAGAAAAGAGATTGAAAAATTTCAATAAAGATCTTGAGTTTGAACCTCTCCGCTGGACGTAATGAGCAAATTGCAGAAAGAAAAACGCCTGATACGGGGGCAGCCGGGACTTAATTATCAATCATGAACTCAACATGATCAAATAAACCATGATTACGAGTACTTATACGCAAGATATTATATTTTCCCGGCAACAAAAGTTCCTCGGATGTTGTTGTCTAGCATGAAAAGAAAAAAAAAAAAGTTACCTCTTCCGCTTCGGCCGGAAGGTAATCCACGGGATCGTGGTCAAGGAGCATTCTAGTGTGTATATATATAAACCTCGCGAGCGAATACAGCATTAAATATATGGTCGCAGAGTCGGATGAAGCTTGCGCGGCGGACTCTGTGCGAATAGCAAAGCCAGCCAGTGAGTATCTTAGCGAGCGGTCAGTAACGTTTCGACTTCGCCGCGTAAAATTAACGACATTGTTATAATTAATTAGCGTTAGACGCACGCCGTATATCTATGTGTATGCCTATGGCATAAGGTTCTCGAGGGCGGTAAAGGACGATACGAATAATGCCTCGTACTGACGTTTCAACGGAGCAAAATCGTCGGAGCTCTGTGTGTGTGTGTGTGGCTTGAGAGAGCAGCGAACGACTTTGAATGTGTGAGTCTGGTGTATATGCGCCCGCGTTCTCGGCCTTCGTTAGCGCGGGATAATTGGTCACAGAGGATGCGTCGAGGTAAGTCGCGCCGGGTAATTCTACGCCTGGCGCATAAGTATACCTGGGTACTCTCCTTCTGTTTCTCTTTAATACTCCACCGATCGAGATATATCTATGGATAACTGAACTGCAAATGTGTACACAGGTGTACAGGAGGCAGCCAACGAATCTTCTGATTCCTTTTATATAACTATACCTTCAACGGATAAGGCTTTACAAAGCGCGATTAAATATATAGATGTATATTACGTATACACATAGATATGAAGACGCAAACGTTGGAGAGATCTCGAGAGCTCACAGAGTCAGTGTCCGCAGTTCCGTATACGCTTCCTACTCAGATCGAACTGTCTATATTTCATCCTGGATAAGACGCGAAGCTGCTGCATGCTAAATCTTTACTCTGAATCGGTTTATTGGAAAATGTTATCCCCCTGAAAAAGCCCTTCCGAAAACACGATTTTTGAATCATTCATCATCATTTTCTGTGTCAAATTTTTGAGAAAAAATTCATTAAATTAGTCCGATTGATATATTTAAAATAGTATATTACACTACAAGGGCAGAAAGTTGAGATTCCTGCACTGCGCGTCACAATGCCCGAGGCGAAGCCGAGGGCATTTGACGCGCAGTTCAGGGCTCTCAAACTTCTGCCCGTGTGGTGTATACTATTTTTCTTCATAGCCGGTCGAAAGTACGGAGACAAAATATTAAATGTATTGCATCAAAAAAAAAATTGATGCCTGCCCCCGACATTTGCGGCACGAGCGAAGCGAGTGCTGCTGGTCGGGGGGGCAGGCATCAAATAAAAAAAAACCTATGTAGACAATTAAATATTCTATCGGAAATTTTAAAAAATTTAACAAACATGAAATTTTTTTAATTCAACAAATGTGAAAATTTGTTAATTCAACTAACATGAAAATTTGTAAAATTCAACATGAAAATTTTTCAAATTAAATAAACAAAATTTGTTTGAATTGAACAAACATAAATTGTTTTGAATTAAACAAACGTAAAATGCAAATTAACAATAATATTAATGCGTACATTAGTTTTTTTTATTAAAATATATATAAATAATAAAAAAAAACCAATGTAGACAATTAAACATTTAATCAGAAAAATTTTTTAATTTATCAAACATGAACATTTTTAAAATTAAACAAGCATCCAAATGAATTAAACAAACATAATTTTTTATAAATTAAACAAACGTAAAATTATTAATAGTATTAATGCGTACATTATTTTTTTTCATTTTTACCATGGTCACATACATAATAAAAATTGTTAATTATGTCACCATGAAATACGCAGTTTTCGAATAAATTATGTGGATTTTCATTGACAGACAGATATTTTGATTTTTGTCCATTTATATGATGCTTCAAATTATGAATAACCAGCGTAAACAAAAGAGCAGCTTTGACGTCAGAGACAAAAAATGGTTAGGGACAACTGTCACCGGTGACAGTTGCGGGAGCCTCACATACAGCTGTGCGTGGAAAAAGTGTTTGCTCCCGCCGTCATTCAGTTGTTTTACCAATGCAAGAAAGTCGGTCTTTCTGCATCGAAATTGATGCGGAAAGAGCGTACTTTCGACCGAGGTATGAAGAAAAAAAAATTTTTTTGTTCGCTATCTACCAGCTTCAAATATGCTTGGGTCGTAGGATGATAACTCGTTTTGATATCTTTGTCGATAATAGTGTGAACGAAGCTTCGCGAACGAAATTTCCCATCAAAATATTCGATTCGTCTAAAAACTATTCGAAAAACGTTGAATATTTTCAAATTTATCGGCCACTGCATTTTTCCGCAGGAAAAGTTCCTGGAAAAATTGAAAAAATGTAGATTCGAATGAGACTGTATCGATAGTACGAGGAAGAAATGTTTCATTGTCCAAACGTATTGTATAAATAAGAAAACTTTGGAACGGAAAAGATTAAAAGAAAGACATACAAAGAAGTAATATATGAAAGGATATATGAGAAACGAGAGTAAGAAAGGGCGAGACGTACACATTGCACACAGCCGTAGAAATGAGATTAATAAAGATTAGCCAGAACTGAATAATATAATATGATCTCATTAGAGCGATTAGCCAGTGCGGGAGGGGGAGGGAGGGAGGGGGCGGGGGGTACGGGGGGAAGTTTGCTGATTTCCTTCTGCTTCTTCGTCTTCCACAGCAGAATGTCTGGCTTCTTCTTGTCGTTGTACTTGGGAGTCGGGAGTAGAAAAGGAAGGAGGTGGAGAGGTTCGAGAGAGACTTTTGTGCAAGACGGACGAAGCGGTAAGTCCGTAAGTAAGCGTAAGACTCTCTCGATGAGGGGTGAGGAGTGTAGAACCCCAGGAGCATTGCGGGTGAAGCCCCTTGTGCTCCGTTGCGCTCTCTCTCTCTCTCTCTCTTACATCTACACACGCTGGTAAGAAACCACAATGGTAGAATTGAATTTCCAGCACGCGACAGAAAAGAAAAGTAGATTGGGAAACGAGAGAGAGAGCGAGAGAGAGATAGCGAGAGGGTAAGAGACTGAGTGAGTTAGCGGAGCAAAGTTACAAGCGAATAGAATATACACGCAACGGAAGATGAGTGGAATAGGGTGCTCGTCGCTCTCTGCTTCTTGTTCCTCCACCCCCGATGAGACCGTGACTGCCAACCCCTTCGGTATTAAACAAGAGAAAATGCAAAGTAATCGCTATATACGAAGTTTACAATTCTCAACGGAAAACCAGAACCCCAGAAGTGGATCGTATTAGCAGGGAATCAGGAAAGAAGAAATAAATATTTAAACTATCAAAAAAATGAGGTTAACCCCCATTGCTTATGTCGAAGTATCCTACAAAGTTTCTTTTAATTATCATACTTGTATGGTGACAAGTATACGAATTATACCATTTTTTCTATTTCTTATTCTCATCAGAATATTTTATACAGACATTTCTTTCATGAAAAATTGTTTTTCAATCTCTCTTATTTATATGAAATCTAATTCCAAGTGCAAAATGAAAATGGATTGAAGTCTCTTTTGATAAAGTAGAATTGAATTAGCTGCGTTTATTGTCATCGCTTTTCCGCGATTCTGCCAAATGTTACAATGACAGCTGATTTTTCATAAGTCTATGACAACTCAGATTCCTTCTCGACAATTCGTGCATCGGGAACAACAATAACGAAGAAAAATTATTCTCGATAAATTTCGCAAAAGAGAAATTTTATTAAAACTCGAGCAATTGATAAAGAATAATCTTTATGTATAATTTATTTTTTTCAAATTCAACCAACGGTTCGAATAACGTTCAGGTTTGTTTCATAATTAAAAATAACGTTCGACAAGAAGTTATCGAGCGCGAAGCTCCCGTTTAAATCGTCTTGTTAAAAATGAAAGATAAGAACAAATATCCTGATAATTACAGAAAAATATGTACGACTAAGTGCGTTGAAATTAAAAAGCCTGTATGCCGCTCCTACCTTAACCTGGCTCAAGCCATAAAAACAGTGTATTCCCACAGCAAAATTTTGTACCCCTGACATCTAAGTTATGTCCTTACATACAAGTATGTAAAGATTCAAATTTCACGGTGCTGATCTAACAGGACTTTAAGATAGATAGATCTCGGACTGAGGTTTTAAGGATAGAGACGAAATAATCTTAACTGTTAAATCAGCGTGACGGAGACCCGGGAGTGTAAAGCAGCGGTTATGCGGTCACCCCACTAAACTCGTGTACACTGATATAAAGCGATAGCGAACGGAAGATAGTCCGAGATAGGCCGGTAAACGCAACGCGAGTTCGCATACGCGGGGCATGGAATGAGCAAAACGCGAAACGAAGGGAAAGGAAAAGGGTGCTGTCGTGTGTATATATAAAGGAGAGTCAGGGCGGAGTAGACGACGACCTTTATTCTCCCTTTCGTTATAAAGACGAACACGGCGAGGAATGAGTGTGCCGAACGGCACATGTAGAGAGAAAATTTCGTGGCTATAACTGCTATTAGGCGATGAGCACGCGCGCGGGAAATCGTTCGACACCGTATAGTAGCCGTCGTTGGACGTCAGTGAAATACATATAAGAGAAATTGGAGAAACCGTGTTGGACCTCTCGGTACTTGGAATGGGAGGCACCCGGCTTTCTGTAATCGGCAGATTAATGCGTTCCCGCCGCACCGGTCCTACATGCGTCTTGTTCCGCAGGGGATCTTCGAGCTATACACCAAAGAGGGTGTTTCTATCTGACGCGCCAGAAGTAAAAGCCTCGGTTAAGGTTAAGGCTTAAGGTTCTCTGCTTCCTATATCTCGAACTCTTCCCTTTTTTTCATCAATGATAAGAGAGTTTGTAGAAAGGTTCAGTCATATCATTCGATCAATCGCGTTTCAGCCAAACCTTTCGAGATAGTTTCCAATGTTTCACCGGATTTACCGTTTCAAATGACTACTCTAAACTGATCGTTCGCGTTAAAAATAAAACGAAACACAATTATATGATTTCTTACTGTTGATAAAAAGTACGTACTGATATGAAACGAGATTCCGTTAATGAAAAATTCAGAGTTTGGCAATCATCACAATTCGATGACTCGATTTGTTGACTCGATGACTTCGGCTTTTGTCAAATGTGCCAAAGAATTCTTAACAAAAAAAAAATCCATTACGAAATACACGGTTTGCTGTTACTTTCGAATGTATTTTCACTAAATTAATTGGACCGAAGATCAAGCAGTCGTCCTTGACAGCGTCATCCCTTGTTTGATACGAACAACAAAGGGATCGATTGTGTGGCACATGAAAGAAAAAAAAACGAAAAAAAATAGGTTCCAGTCTTTGGCAAGGCGTGAATGAGAAACACTCGTGCGAAGATAGAGATCCTGCGTATACATAAATTACGTATAAGACCAGTTTTCCGAGACGGGCCGATCAAACATTTTTTCCCAGGGGTCACATCGCGCCAGTGAAAGGGAGCGAAAGTCCAGCGATGACCCCTGGGTGGCGAGACAGAGACGGAGATAATTTTTCTCTCTCTCTCTCTCCTCGCCGAAAAATCGCGTCGCGGCTGTTTTTGTCATAATGGACTGCCGTGGTAGTTTCCTCTCGCACCGTTTGAGTGTGTGTCCTCAAGCGAGAGAGACACACGATTCTGGACAACGGTTATGACGAAGTATGTATGCTCGAGAGAGTAAGAAGCAGGGAGGAATGGACGAGGTCAAATCGGAAGATATAGGGAGAGAGAAAGAGAAGGAGAGAACGTGTCACTGGGTGAAGGGCCAGGTTTGGGGGCCCGAGGAGGGGTGTCCGGTTTTGGAATCGGGCCGTTGCCCATTTGAGAATGTATGCTCATGCCTATATATACATATATGCATTCATTTATCCAACTTATTCGCGGGCCTTTTCTACTCGACTCGCTAGTTTGATGACCGGAAAAGCTTCGGTACCCTCCCAACGCGCATCTCCATATACTACAGACCCCGACTGTGAGCTCTCCCCCCATTAATCAAAATATTTCTGCATTCGATACACGAATCCTGTCTCGAGGACGAGTTTTCCATTCTCGTGCATTAGATTCCACTACACTATTTTACATTCATACAACTTATGGAACTTTGAAACTTTCTCATGGTATTCCATCGCATCGGGAGCTTCGATAGGACCGTTACATTTATTACGTTATTCGCTCTGTTCCTGTGTTACGAAATATCGAGAGATTTATTTCACAAATTTATTGCACTAAAGCGGTTATTTTCTGTGGATCAATTTTAAACGTCAATTGTGAACGATTTTCTAAAAAAAAAATAAAACAGTCGATTTGTTCTAACGACGAGAGCTATTTTAAACAGGAACGCAGATTTACAAGAACCAGATGACAAAAGTTTTTGGTACGTTCTATCATCAATGTTGATGACAGAATTATCAAAAAAATCTTCAGTTTTTCATGAAAGGATGAAAAAATGAATGATTCCCTCTAAGCACAAAGTATAGCTCTCCCCTTAATTACGCAAAATCGCGGAGTGAGGCTCTCGTTTCGTTCGCGGGATCGATCCTTCATTGGCGCAATAATCGTCTCCCGGTGATTGTCGGCGATCACTTTATTACATGGACGAATTGATTTTGATGTCAAGCGATGTCAAACGACTGGGAATTATCGTCAATTTGTCAAGCGCGTTTATACCACACGTATGCCTTGCTATGTATTCATCTCTTTCTGCTCTTACCATCGTATAATATGGTTGATTGGGGGGTGGCCCAGATTGTCAGTAAATATACTGCGCCCAGCGGGCTGCAAACTGTCTCTGACCAGTGCAAGAATCGAGCAATGATTCATGGAAATCAGTATAATTTATTCGTTTATATGCATCAATTTCATGTGGGTCCATGTGGCTGTAAATATCATTAAGTTTTCATGTATATTTTGCCCTAACTTAAATCGATAAAAACGGTGTCATCATCGAGTGAGAAAAATCGTACTACAGAAATAAATAGAGCTTCTGAAACGTGCATGAGCAGTTGGAAGGTTGATTGATAAAAAGGGATTACTCAACAAAAACAAGGCATCGATATATAAATTCTCGTTTGCCATTAGACGAAAACGTCACTATAAATCCTCGTATATTTTTCGATTACCAACACACTCCTCGTTTCCGCGTTCTACGTGTCTCCACTCTCAACTGCAAATGTCCGGGCGCTTGTTCTTCGCTTATTTAACGAGTATAAATGACGATTTATAGGCGCTAAACACTCTTCGGGTCGTCCTGTCAGTAGCTTCCAGACATGGATACGACATTCGGTGCAATTTCTCGACTTACCCTCATCAAAGCTCGTACGAATGATACAGAAGGGATGCAACTAGCCCTGTAATGCCTGGTCGAAGGCAATGGAACTTTTGGTTACAAGAAACTTCAACTCAGTTATTCATTCACCTTCACAGTGACTTTTTATTTCTCAATTATTTACTATTTTTATTTACCATTTTTCTCAATCAACGCTCGCATGTAAGTGATACGTGATTAATGTACTTTTCTTAACAGTAATTTTCTATGAATTATTCTTCTTTGTAACTACTTTCTGAGATTTTGGGAAAAGTATCTAATCGCGTTTTCCATGCATTCTCTCTGATGCGAAGCTTGCAAGCGTCGGACTGAAGTACTACCTACTACCACCTACTGAAGACAAATTGCATCGGCATTTCGGGATTCTCCTTGTTCTCTCCAACTGTACTTCGTGATTTTAATAATTCGCTTACGTTGCAGTTTTATTGACAGATGTACAACTGTTTTCGTGATATGAAATTCACGAAACGACTCCAAATGGAATGGCAGTCACTTAGTTCTACAGAAGAACTTATCAGAAAATGGACTTTGAGTTCGAAAGAAAGTCTCTATCGAACCAGTTCAAAATAGTTATTCAAACGTATTCATGGATATTCATAGAATGCAAAATGGCGCAATCAATATCACTGTTTTTTTTTTTTCTTCAACTTTTTTGGTGGAAAACCTTGATATAAATTTGTTACGATTCATAGAATTTTATCATTGCGTGTGATGTCCTTACGATTCTACGAAAATGGCAAAAAATTCTCATCCGAATTATCGAAAGTTTCAGTGCACTGTAGCTCATCAGCTCATTTCTGCAATACCTGTATCCGAACTATCTGATTACTTCGTTAGACCATAATCGTGGAGCTCCATTCGCTGATTATATTTCATTCGATTACACTAAAGTATTTACGACAACATCCTGATATATATGATTCTTCGTAAAGCAGAGAGCAGTATGGAAATGGTATTTATTACTAGTTATTCTTCTAACTATCAATGAGCACGAAACTCTACGAGAAATACGCTAGTTTTCAATATCGAGAAAGATTATCGATCAAAAACTTTTTTCGTTTGTTTGAATATTTTAGGAAAGATGAAGCAACGAGTTGTCCAATGGAGTTACTCGACAGTTGATGCTTTTCAGAAAACATATTTATCTTGTTTTATTCCAAAAAGATTTTTGACTGGATTCAATGAAAACTAAGAGACAGTTCAATAACGATTTGGAGATTTTTTTCTGTTTTTTTTTTCTTGTCGATCCCACTCTATTATAACGGTGATTGTAAAAAGTAAAAAAAAAAAAACAAAAAAATTGAAAAGCGATATCTCACCTTCACAAGTAAATTGACCGTAATGCTTGCCGCTACTTTTGTCCCCACATACGACGCACTCAATGTTCGGAGATTTGTCGGTCTGTGAGCTACCGGATTGCGAGCTATTAGCTTGACTTCCGGGTGTGGTGCTCGGTGGGACAGGTTCCCTCGGTGTTAAAACACTGCCGACGGGAACGAGGCAGGTAATGTCCTCGGGGGTAGCGGATGGTGTAAGATGCGTTGGTGGCATAGGCGGTGGACAAACTTGTAAAGGTCCGCCGCTACCTGGTGCACCACCGCCGCCGCCTAAATTAGAGCCAGGATCCCGCGAGGCCCACGAGGGCGGCGGGGCCACCAACGCCATGGAGGCGGTGGTGCCGCGGGCCGGGAACCCCAGCTCCAACGTGCTGGTGAGATCGGGGCGATGATGTCCCGCTGGTAAACGACCGGGAAACAGGCTCGCCGTCGCGGGCGGATAAACGACCCCGGCAGTCGCCAGGGCGTCCGCACCTCCTGACCCCCCGCGAACCACCCTGACTGCCTTAACGAGCACTCGTGCGAAACTTCTTTACCCACGGAGGGGCCGCCGCCACTAAACTCCGAAAACGGTTTATCTCTACGCGCGATCCGTTGACCGACGTATGAAAGAAATTTTTTCACTGATTTTTAAATCAAAGTTTAAATCGAGTCTAATTAAAATCCCAGCAATTTCGATGTGTCCAACGTTCACAGATTTTATCTGTTTCGAATCCGTTGATTATTTCTCAAACTGCGAAACAATGTTCGCGTATTAAGCTGAAACGCCGTTGAGAAGCCACTCTGCTGCACGCAACTTCATCAGTGTTTCGTTTTTATTTTATTTTTTTTCGTTTTCTTTAACTGTGCACGGTTCTTCGAAGATTACCATAAACTTGATGACGAAGTGAATTAAATGACGCACCAACCGACGAACTTATATTTCCGCGTAGTTCACCAAAATGGCGAGCGCTCTCGGGCGCTCGATGATTAAACAAGTCACTCGCGTTTTACGTAATTTAATTTACAGAGAATCTTTGTTTAGAGGAGACACTGTCTCTCGTTTTTTTTTTTTTTTATTTTTTTTTTCGAGACGTATACTATGAGCAGCAAACGAGATGACACCTACGTTCCATCAACGTTCTCCCTTCCTATTGTTCGTGGATTTTAACGAGAGCATCGTGAAATTCGACGACACTGGGTACAAGGTCGACATCGGGGGTGACGACAGCACGACGGAAATTGTTATTTGACTCCATAAATTCGTCGCACTTTATAGCTGTACACGTACAGATTGTATATTACACGTATATTTGCATATAAATATATATATATATATCTATTGTCACGTAAATTAATAGAAAGACACTCGCGCACAATCACTCACCAGAGATTGAGGCAACAACGTGCGTATTAAAACGTGGCGACTCAATATTTTAAGTCAACGTATGTACGAAAAGTTTGAATAATCAACTGAAAATATGAATCTTCAGAGGAGCGAGTTATGATTTATCGGATTTAGGTGAAAATGATTTATTTCGCGCACTTCACTGTTTTTCTTTGACGAACGTACATCGAGACTGGTGTGTCACGTTAACGATGATGTCGGAATAAAGAGGACGAAAGGGGTTGCTCACCAGGGGGTAAATCAATCCACCGAAGGGGTTTGTGGCTATTCGAGTAGCGTTCGTTGCTCGTTCACACATGTGTACGTAAGCATGAAGAGTGCACGTGTACGGGTTTCAGGCCTATATTTATATACACCATTGTTTAACGTCGAAAAATTTTATAGCCGAGATTCCCGAAGGTGTAACGCGGAGGAGGCGCGGGGGATCTCGCGAGGGGGGGTCAAAAAATCGTTTTGTTCAACGTCCCGGCGTGCGACGAGGGAGACGAAACGAAGAGAGATTCCTCGTGTCTCTCGAGCACTCTACTATGAAAACTCCGGAGTATCCCAGGAGTAGCGGGTTGCGGTAAGAGCTCCGTCAGCGCTCGCGAGAAAGGAGCAAGAGTAGGGTTAACGTTGAGGAGGTAGAGGTGGACAGGGCAAAACAAAAAAGAATAAGAGAGAGAGAAAGATTGAGTAGGAGGCGACGAGTGTACGGGACTGTGGCAGAGGTGTAGAGAAGTGGATGACGAGAGATCAAGTTGGACCCAGACGAGGTGGTGGAAAAAAAGTTGTGGAAGAAGAAATAGATGGACTATCGATGGGATTGCGTCTGGTTACCGGTTGAGGACAACGACTCTTTAGGGAACGGCGAACTTTAAAAAACTTTATAAGATATCAATCACATCTAAATTACCATGCAGCCTCGATGCATTTGAAATCAATTTATTGATTTTATTTTTTTTTTTTTCAAAAACCAATTTTACGTTAATCGTCGTTGTCTTTATTGTTCTTCGAGAAGTTTATTTATCGAGAAATTTACCGTTGGATACACAATCCATGTGTATATATGTGTATGGGGGAGGAGAGGAAGGTCGAAAAGGATTATAGAGAGAGAGAGAGAGAGCCAGAGAGAGAGAGCAGTAAGTGCAAGTAGTATTTTATACAGTAGATACAGCTGTATGTGTATATATATTGAATTTATATATATATACACATATATTTATGTAGCGATATATATATGTATATATAAATATAGGTATCCGATGCCTCCACGGACCGCACAACTATTCTTGGGGCCGACCAGAGACCGACTGCCGACTGAGGCGACCCCTGACACCGACCTGGCTCCCCCACCCCTCACCATTCCTCCTCCACGTCCTCCTCCTCCTCCTCCTCCTCCGTTGCTGCCTCGCTCTCAAACAAGACTGCCTCGCGGGGTCTCTCGCGGGTTCCCCAGTAACCATGACTACCGAGGGTTGGGTCGAGACCAGGGCGCGCCCCGGTGCACCTCTCATTGGCTACCGGGGCCTTTACCCCTACCCCCTCAACGCGTTTACTGCGTGCTCTTTCGTACAAACACGAAGAGGCAAAAAAGCTACGTCAAGTACACACGAGAGCAAGAAGACGTTTTTTTTCGAACACTCTATATCGGAACAGTGTGGCTTCTTTGATTTCTCTTATTTTTCATTTCACTTCTTATCCGTGTGCGTTTCAAAGCCTCTCCTACTCGGATTTCATGTATATACCTTTCGGCAGTAGCCGCTCTTCTTCCGACCTCTTCTTTTATTTTTCCCCTTGGAACCTTTCTAATGCTCTTCTTCTCTTCTTCTTCTCGTACCCTTTAAGCTCAAAACTTCTCTCCTCCGCTATACGTACGAAGGAATTGTGAAATTCTTGCAAAACGATTGTACACGAGATGTTGGGACACACGTTTTCACTCCTCCGGAGCAGTTCAACGTCCGGACTTGAAACCCTTCTTTTTGAAATCTTGTAAAATCTTCATTCGGTTGATTGTCAGTATTCTTGTCACATCGAGAAAATGAGTTTTCATACGGATGTAAAAAAAATGAGTTCTGATCCTTTGGCGTTATTCGTCGAATCTAGATTCGGATCCATCTCGTTTGTCCGATAGATCGATGGGGAAGACGACACGGGATTACGTCTGCGACGTATAGTGAGCCGAGAGTGCGGCACGAGATCACGAACGGAGCCTGACATATAGCTCATCTGAAAGGGAGAATTTAGGATTTGTAGTATATATATATATATATGATGATGACTGTAAACTGTGAGAGAAAAGACAGACAGACAGAGATACGTGGCGGCAGGGTCCTATGGACTTTATAGGATTGAGAGAGGCGCCCGGCGCGTGGGTGCAGATAGAGGGAAGAAGAGGTCAGAGCGCGAAACGGGCCAACCAATGGGGTAGGAGAGTCAAGTGGGGCGCGAAAAATGGGACGTCCCGCCTTCCTTTTCCTCCGCGATCCTCGAAGCATCCCCTTTCTCGTTGCACGTACCCTTGGGCTATATATGTATATAGAGGGCCGAGGCTAAGGGTGAGGGTTGAGGGTGAGCTTGCTGATGTATAGCGCGCGCGCTCCGGATGAGTCTCAAAAGATGTATATACATTTATATATACAAGTGAGCGAGACCGAGGTAGAGGAATAAGGCGGGCGGTGGGGGAAGAATAAGCACATAGCTCGTGCGCGCCTGCGGTCGCAACGTGGAAGGGGCAACGAGGGGGCTTCCAAGGCACCTCGGCCACCGAGCCAGGGTCAGTCGGGTCGCAGCCCTGCACCCCTGCTCTCACCCTGTTTCGGATATTCCGTCTCTTCGATGTGCCCTGCTCTTTGCACTCGCCCCGCGCCTTTGCCACCCCATATATAACATTAAACCAATGAACGCCGCCATCTATATATGTCACTTGTATTTCTCTACTATACGGATCCACCTATTACACCGCAACGAATTCCTTGAGCAATATATTTAAATCCATCATCCATACGCTTTCGTGATTCTATGACAGTTTTGTGCAGTTCTTATTCTTTTTCGTCTCAACTTTGATGCTTAGCTTCCATCAAAATGGGGGTCTCGAAAGGTCAATGCGAGCAGACCGGCTTTTCAATACTTTTTTTATGTAATTCATGTCGCTTGGATATACATTGCGGTGATTCCCAGAGCTTTTTCTTGAACTGATTTCACAAGAATTGCTCATCCGATGTCTCTATCAATATGCTACATTTTTTACCGAATTGAACAGGATTTTCTGTTCTTTGATCTGCTCTCGCGGGGATAAAACTCTAAATAGCTGATGATCCGTTTTCGTGGATGCAACAACATTCATTGTTTTTTGCTTCGTCCGATTACTCGGTCGCAAGCCCGATTGGAATGAAGTCACTGACTAATTTCGGAACTAACTTACAGCATTCGCTTATAGAAACATTCGCCTGTCGTAGTTTTTGCACTCGATCGCTATGAGCACGTGGAACGTTTTGACGTGAAAATTAGCCTCAACTTCGTCGTCGAAACCGATTTTTGTTCGATGCTTTTGAATTTCTGATAACAATGAGAATTTTTTATTTTTCAAGACTCTTTCAAAAGTGTACAGACAATCGATTTTATTCAGTGACGTAAAATTCCATTTGGAAAAATTGCATTCGAAGTATACTCTTCGATCATTCGTTTCATTGCGAAAAACACTGGAACACATAGTCAGATATTTATTAAGTTTGTGACTGTAAAATTGTCTCACATTTGATTTATGGATGTGGACGAAAGTTCATGAAAGTAGAAAACAATTAAACTCAGAAACGTGACTTTCGTGAGATTTCACGAACTCGAGTTAAGTTGAAATTAATCGATAATCGAATTATTGATTAATCATAAAAATATCAGGAATTGCGGAGACACTCAATGACTCAATGCCGTTCGAATAATAAATGGAAAATAGTATCGAGCGTTTGCTTGCATGCTGAAAATGTGTTCAGACTTTGCTGAAACACCGAGTTTACGATTTCATTCGAAAACACACAATTCTGAAGAACATCTGAGGCTGGAGTAACCGAATAAAATCTAACGCGATAAAAATGTTATTTAATTAATTACTCAATTAAAGTATATTTGTAGTCGTTGAGAAAGAGAGTTTACGAGTGCTGAATGAATTGGTTTCTTTTGGTATCGAGCGTTCGAAAATAAATACAGCAGAGGATGATGATCGAGAAAAGAAATGAAGGAATCAACATGTAAGGGAAGAGTCGAGAGAAAGAGTACGGGGTAAAGTAGCAACGCGAGTGATTCGGTGTATGCGGCGAAAGATCTCTTCGCGCCGTCGGCATCGCGTAACGTAAGTTAAAATTCTTTGGCACGTTTCTGTCTCGCTGAATACGTTTTTTTTTCCTTCTCTCTCTTTGTTCGTTTTCTTCTTAATCTATCTGCGCTACTGGGAGACTTTTGAACCGGAGTCAATAATGCGGCCTTTGACTGAACCGTTCATTACAGTCCGTGTTGACGTCGAGGGTCAAATTTAGGCTTTGCGAACGCACGCCATTGGATTAACAGTTTTTTTCTTCCTTTCGTATATGCAGTAGTTATAAAGTTCTATGTCGATGGACATTAATCAGGTGTCGAGAAAATTTCTAGTCATCAGCTGCGTCTGCGGAACGTTCGATGATAGCAATTAAATTAATCAGTGACTTATCAATGAATTCGCATCATTTCTGTTCTCATTCAGATATATTAAAACCGATTTAATCAAACGTTGTTCAGTAACAAATTTTGAAGCCTGAATTCACCAAAAAAGGGACTAACCGATCGGAACGAACGAAGCTCATCTCTTCCCGAGCATATTTCGTGTTCCCAAAGCTCCTTTTATCCCTGGTGTCGTTTCAGAAAGAGTTCGAACGAAGCGAATCGATCGTTGGATCTCGCTTTAATAGCCAAGAAAGTGAGGTGCTCATCCAGAACTCAATTATTCCCAATAAGTCATGTATGTGCTCGAGAAGAAGGCGTATATATATATGAAAATATGATTCAGGGTGGGCGATGGGGCGCGTGCTCTCGAAAGCCAAAAAAAAAAATTGACATGGGATCGCCCACGGCAACGTGTATAGATATAGATTATTTTCGATGCTCTCTGTAATACTGTGCGGTGTGGCAATATCCAGTTCAACGTTCCTCACCACAGGGGCGGACGTCCCATTGCGGTTTTAGGGCTACTGAACGCAACAACGTTAACCAGGACTCTCCCCTCTCCCCCGCCCCCTCTTTCTCTCTCTCTCTCTCTTTCTCTTTTTCTCTCATACTTTCATTCGAAATAGGGGGTGTTCGTAATAGTACGTCCGTTTTGATGTGCACCCAGTTCAATGTAGTCCGGGGTATTTAGAGAGTGGAGAAAAGTCGCGAGCGCTCTGCTATACTATACCCCATCAGCTCACCATACAAAATAAAATACTATGTACTACACGTGTATATTCGACATAATTCACAGTTGTAGGTTTATACGCGGCATGAGTAGTACATGTGCCCCGTATATGACAGGTCTTCAGCCTTCACTTTGCACATACACAGTACATATAAGTTGCGTATCGATGAAGGGGTGCCCGAACAATGCGTTCATTCAATGCGTTAGATATGATTACCGGAAACCATCTCATAATTACTTTTTCTACCACAAAACTCGACTCTTGGTGTAACGACGCTCGCTGCGGCTGCTCGACGAGTTGTTTTGTTTTTTTTTTGTTCTTTCTTTCTTTTCGACGGGGTGGATGGAATATACTAGCGATTTCTGCACTGATTTGTAATCTCCAGCAGGTATCTATATATCGACAATGGAACGAGCTTTTGGCCCCTCGAAACACGTCGACTGGGAAAGACACACGTTCGAATATTAGGCTCACGGACAGTTATCCACAGTTGTGTGAAATTTGAAAAAAAAAAAAAAAAAATTTCTCTCCTGCTCTTCCTCACGTTGAATTCTCCATCCGGTAAACCCGTTAGATTGCATGCACCTTAGATCCTCTAACGGACACTCTCGCGCAGTCACGCACTCACTAATGGACAATTCATCCCTTCTCATACACCAAAAGTCTCTCTAATAGACTTCGGTATACCTGTGTGCATGCTTCAGCCAAGCTTGCATGGCAGTCACGGCGTACCGCCCTTATCAGCCGCTTTAATAGACACCCACCCAACACACAGGCGTTCCCCGACTTCTCATAAATATCCGCTAACATCAAAGTATGTCGTTGTGCATGAGAGAACGCCGCCGCATGCCTGGAAACCTCTTCTTTGTGGATTTTGGCAGATCTTGCTCAATAAGCTTTGCGAAGACGAGGGCAAACAAAGCTTCGAAACTTTGAGTCAAAATGGCCTGGTTGATGCTAGTACTTTTCTATGTATATTATCAAATGTTTAAAAAAGAGATTATCGAATAATTGAGTCGATATGAAGTTCTACGATTCTGGTAACAGGTGACCTTTGTCGGTGGGAAAAAAAACTTCAAAATCACTAGAAATTCCATCCGCTAATTTGCAATACAAACATTTCAGCTTTCATACTTCTCTGCACTTGAATTTTTGCTTTTCGAATAACTCTCTCTCTGTATCAACTTAACAATAATAGTTTTGATTGTTGAGTATAAGGTATAAGCGTCGGCAAATAGTGCACAAAGGTATAGATTACTGTGGAGAAGGGGCGCGCGAAGAAGGTGAAAAACCGCCAACCAAGAGAACCGAGCTTTTGGTTCGCTCGCGGTTTATTTCAAGACGCCCTTGGAGAGCTTTAGCTCTCTTTGCCTCTTGTCCCTTATCGCCAGCAGCGTCCTGTCTTACGGATCCCTCTTTTCCCCGGAGTCCTCTTTTGTTCGCACTTTTCTCGTCCGATAATGCCGCGAAATTAACTGCGCCTAGAGAGGGGGCATAAGAAGGAAAAGCGTGGGAGCAGGCGGGGAGAAAGCAAAACGGGGTTTAAGAACTCTGTTGCTTTTCGCAAAGGAACGGTTTTATATATTGTATGTAGAACTTCTTTCACCGATACATTCTCCCTCGTGATCCTTATTTCTGTGAAAGAGGGAATATTTTATATGTCTGACAGTTTGTATTTTTCGCTGTAAATCATCCGACAATCACTGAACGGATTCTGATTAATTTTTTACTGACTAACAGTTAATCTACGATTGAATTTAAAAATGAAGTAATCGGTGCAAGGTCCATCGCAATATATTTCTTTTTGACAGCAGCACTCGTGATTGACAGGAATATTCGAAGAAGACGTATAATATTTGCAAACTCAAAAAAGATGGAATGTTCCTGGAACTATTTTTTTTTAGCCACAAAAGAAAATATGATGACTCAATAGTATTGACAGATTTTCGGTGGGTGTGAAAGCACACGTAGGTATTGTTGATAAAAACTGAAACTTGAAATCTGTGCTGAAAATTTGTTTTGTTTTTTTCTCCAGAATATTTAAAAAAAGTGATATAATGGAATACAGATACGTTTGAATGTGTTTGCCCAACATTCCAACTTCCTCGAAGTATTACCAGATATTGAAATGATTCCAGAAGATAGGCTAATAGGTAAGTTTGATAATGCTTCGCTTTTAATGAGCAAAGGGACCTGCTAGAAGGACAAGGTCATGTGTGAACGCATATGAATGCGTTTAGCTGTAATGTTCCATCTTTGGATGTAGGTTATTTGCGACTGTTCAAAAGGGATCCAGTTACCATTGTCCTGGTTCACCAGGATGTTATTTTATCATTATCAGTTGTTCCGGTTGGTCCTAATTAATTTATTTATGAACCCGTTTCGCAACCCTTGCTGAATTGTTTCATTTTATATGTTCTATTCTTCACTGCCTCGGAGTAAGAGGATAAGGGTTGCAGGGAGATATTTACCTCCGAGAACTCTTGTTTCAAACCTTTTCGCTCGGTTTTGTACGACGGGGAACGGTATACCGGGTGCAAGAGAGCGCAAAAGATCGAGGGAGAGTGTAGAGGAAAAAAGAGAAACCACCGGAGGACGAGACCTTAATAACTTTCTTCGCTTTATTATCTCTCGTTATCGCTGCTGGGTTTTGAAGAAAGAAACTTTTTTGCAATGTTATATACGAGAGTGACTCTCCCCCGAACTCCGCAATTTGGGCAATGGTCGCCACGCAGCACATATACATATAAAAATAAAAAGAGATGGTAAAGCTTTCGAGATTTTCGAGAACCAAAAAGGACGGATGACCAGGGAAGAAACGAATAAAAGAGCGAAGCTATATGGACGGAGGGGTGACTAAAAACTGGGAAGACCAGTACAGACGTCCGCGGTATCACTGGGACTGAGAGTTTGGGGTAATAACTTGCGAAGAATGAATACTCCATCGGTGGATTATGTACTATACATATATACATATTTATCTATATGTATACGAGGAAAAAAACTCTCTCCCTCTCCTTACTTTCACTCAATGGTTCATAATTAGCAAAGAGATCGCGAGAGACTCATTTGTCCCTCGTCTCTCATTTATATCGTTTCGCGTTAAACTTGTTGCTCCTTCAAATTCATTTCTTTTATCTTTTATTATTCGCTACTTTTCTTCACCCCCAAAATATCTTTTGGTACGGTAGCCCTTTATCGCCCTGCTCTCCTAAAACTCGAGCTTTTTTTCACTGGCCCATCCGAGGTACGATTCTCTTTCTTGCCAGCCTAAAACCAAATTTCTTTTCATCTATGGATGGTCACATCATCCAAACGGAAATACATTCAAAAGATTTAATAACAATTTTGTTTTTGTCGAAATTATTATTCGAATCTTTTGAATCATCACTCATAATTTCTGATCATCATTGCTACTGCCAATATCAAACACGAAACATCTTATTTATAAGACTCTTTTTTATTCCATTTTTTTCGTGAAATAAAACGATAAAATAATGATAATAATAATCAAAAGTATCATTGTCATCGTCATAATAGTTTGGTGAAAACGCAATCGTTACCTGGACTGTGACCCCATTTTGATACATATTGAACTATAAATCATACGGTTTCCAATAATGGCGTGCCTCAATCCGGAAACTGGCAGTGTTATTTTACGCATATGCGTAACTTTCCTTTTACTACCATGTTACATAATATTGAATATGGTCCGATGAGAGGAAGAGCCCCAACGTTGCCTGTTAGGAATTTCGTGAGATTTGCATAGGGGAAAAACGGCTGCATTAACCATACGTATATCTGTATATATGAAAGGAAGACTGGACCCTCGAATCTCAAATTTATATATATATATATACATAGAAGCCACTAGCCGTATATCGAAGCGATACACCGACGAGCCATTTTGTCCCGCGACCGAAGCAGCACGCAGGTAAATGGATAGGGAGCCTTGATTTTTCGTTGGTATTAAACACGTACGGATCACAGGGGTGGCGCAAAACTTCGATGGTCAGTTAGGACCGTAAAGGGATATTTCATGGGCCTGCTCGCGCACTACGGTCATCATGATCACCTGTCCCCTGCACGATTAGTCCCGGTCAAGATTCCTAGTGTCCACGGCCCTTGTTCACTGTTGTGGGAACTTGTGCTCCCACGGGAAAGAGAATGGAACACATGAACACACACCGGTAAGTACTACCCCCCTTTTTTTGAGCTTACCGTCGCGGAGTAGCAGTTTACGATTAATTAATGGTTTTCGGTAACCCCGTCTCTTACCCAGGCCCTGGGCTCTTTTCTCCTCTCTTTTTCTTATTATATGCATCCAAGTATTTTGTCACGTTTTACTACGCTATTGCATGGTTATTGTGTTCAAACTTTATTTATATTTGTTAGAAAAATCGGTAACCTGGCTTGGCAGAAAACATAATTAGTTAAGAAAAAAGAATGTTTACCGAAGAAGCCTCGGATGAGATGAGAAATAAATCTCAGGACAAATCTGTTTGAGGTTGAATAAGTCAATCCACAAACGAACATAACCGCCAAATTGGCTTGTGGAAAGAACGCAGCGAGGAAATAATGTTGTCATTTTAAATCAGTTCTCAGATTATTAATATCAATGAAGGCTTATGAGCGTAATTGAACCAATGAATAATTAGTTATTGATAAACTTGGCCATCTGGAAAGCACACTGTACTTAGTAGCTCCATTAGCAATTACCTGTCCATGTAGGCTTTTGGATGAAAATATTCAATTGGCTCGATGCTAGGTTATTGGTGGACTAGGTATGACGAGCAAAAGTTGTTTAATAATAAATTTACAATTTTGGTTTGGTTACCTGAATTATATTGTAGATTTTCACTTAATATTGATGGTTTTTAATAAGTTATGTGTAAATTGAATCAATAGCTTTATAATTCAATCAACGTTTAATCTTGACATAAAATATATACAGAAAACATACTGAAACGAAACAAAAACTTAACCTAAACAAGAAACCTGCAGAGCTTCTCCTTTTGATTTTTTTTTTTTTCAAACGTTGCCAACTTCGGAAATTATTTAAAGTATATATTAATTGCAAACAATATTTATTGTTTATGTATAGATTCCCTTCTCATTTAATTCCATGTTTGCTCTTGCGTTCCATTTTGATATTTATTTCAATATGGAATTCAGGTTAATTGATCATCGAGCTGTCACAGGGAACATCGGTTCGAAATCTGATTTCTGCTGATACTGGTAATAATTTTATGTGGCGTCAATTACATAATTATGGCCAAATGTCGTCAAATATATTAAACAAGAATTTGAAAATTAGCAAAGTTTACCAGTGCAACAGAAATAAGTAGTAGAAACCTAACGTAGAAACAGAAACGTAAAAGAAAACTCTTTGAATCTTTTCATCTCATGGAGCACATGGCCGAGTCGAAGCAGCTACAAATTTCATCATAGGAAATAAGCAGTTTCTATTTGATAGGAGAAACAGTGCTGTTGTCAAATGAAGTCTATAGAAGATCCTAACGTTTTAAGATTTCATTTGAAATCAACGTTGCGCCGAAAAAGTTTGCGATTAGATCCGATTCTGAAGCCCAGCATGGACACTAAAGAGCCGTTCGCTGTTTTCCTTATTTTTACACTCCCTTCGGTATTTTTGGTACTGGTACGTTGTGGAGAAAGCGACGAAGAAAGAAAATATATCTATCAACGATCCGCCCCTATAAAGCGTTTAGGATTTCCGCGTCCACAAAGCATTGACGGCAGGAGGACACGATGACCAGTATGCTTAATGATCCTGCGAAAAAGCATTAAAAATCGAAGGAAGGTATTGAGTTTGTGAATCGCACCGGAGCAGACTGACAAACTGTTCCTACACGTTGCTAATGGTTCTACAACAAACACCGGCCGAACCATCGTTTAGAGTCATGATTTCATCAATCTTCCGTGAAATTTCGTCGCTCGTGTAAACATCCCTGAACTCATTTCCCACCCTGTTGATGATGGATCCGGAAAAAATCCAGTAAACAGCAAAATCTCTACAAAAACATGTTTAAATGTTCCATCGTCGAATTATTCAATCCATCTGCTCGGACCTATAATCTGTGGTGGCGTTTTTTTTTCTTTTTTTCCATCCCTGCGCAGCCGCAGATGTTCACAATATTCGTACCAGTCCTGCGTATAATATACATAATATATTTCGTGCTACCCAAGACTATACTTATCTAAAGAGGCAATCCCATTGCTCGGATAATGTGTGAATTATTGTGACAGGAGAAGTGCATGGCAAGAGGCTTTGGAATGCTTCGAAGAGAAGTAGCTCTCGCTGCTCCGTTCGATAAGAAGCTGCGATAGCACAGCACGCGCGCAACTTGAAGACTCATAAAAAAAAGGCTACGATAATTTTTTTTAAGAGTCTCTGACAAATATTTTTATGCACGAGGCATAAGAGATGAGTAATATGAATTTTGATCTGCTCCAAACGTGTCATGGATAAAATAGTTTTGAGTACGATAGACCAGAGCAAAATTGAGGCATCAGAAGAATGGAGGATCTAAAAAAAAAATTGGTTTTTTTTTCTTTTTCGTAACGTACCCTCGTCGCTATTTCAGATTATGAATCATGCGTCATGTGACAACGTATTATTTTATCAACTTCAAGTTTGAATGAGACATTTTTCAATTTCTTTATCCGTTGATTTCACCGATGTTTCCTGCGGCACTAAAGGGCACAAAAAATTTCACAGGATCGTATGTCAGCTGCAACGGAACAATGAAGGCGCATGATTTTTGAAAAATGTATAAAAAAAGACCGTCAAAGTAATCAGTGCTAACACTTTGAGCCACCTGCCGCTCTTTCAATTGTCTTAATTTCCGGGCAAAAGATACGCAGGTCTTCCTGTGCAGCGGTCTATGACGCAATGGCGTGACGACAATTTTTTTTTTTCTTTTTCGTCCATAACTAGACAATACAATATGTCCATGGGTGAACGATGCGAAGAGATTGGGGTGGTTGAAGCCCCCTACGGTGATTGCCAGCACGTTTCGATGCTATGACTGCGTTAAACCTTAAACCTTATACACCGGAAACCTTTTTATACGTTCAACGAGTAGTCAGCGTGTAACTTAAACAATAAAACTTCATTGTACCGTGAAGCAGTTATGTTCTAACTCAGATGTTTCATGTTTTTGTGGTTTCCAGAGCAAATTAAACAACAAAAAATCAATTCACTCGATAGAGTTTATAGAGTAGACACATATATATACGAAGCGACGAAAAACCGATCGTATTTTATTGAAAAATCGTCATTACAACTAGTAAAAGAGTTCGATCAAGAAAAACCCTTGCTTATATTGCTCGTGACGAGTGTAAATTGCAGAAAGATCTCTAAATCACGATGCGCAATACTTCAGGGACACTGTAAGGGTTCTGTAGTCATATATACTTTCCCCTCGATTGACGCTCCGCCTCGCTAATGTTAGACCCTCCGTGACATATGGCCGATTTGGTGCTGCTATGTGTGCATGTATTATACAGGCTGATCGTAGTGTGTGGTTTCACTTTCAACCACGCAAAGGCAACAGCAGCAGCAGTAGCAGCAGGAGGGTATATACGAGGTTGATGCGAAGAAGGAAGAAGCTTGCGCGCGGTTGATGCGTCGTCAATTTGTTGATCCACTCCCCCTCATTCGTACACCGGCTATGCCTATAGGAGTGAACAGTCTGTGTAAGTACAAGCCTTGTGCGGTGGCGCTTGCATGTACTTTTTCTGTGTATACGAGGACGATCTATATAGAACATGTGGAGGCGTTGTAACGCGCGTTCACCAGGCACCCTTTATATGCCCCAAGGCCGCGAGAGTCCACCGACTCTCGGTCTCTTTTTCGCGACGTGGATCGCGCCGCGTCGCACGCGTTCGTGTAATAATCCCCGAGTCCGACACACCGGGAGTGGTATATACTTTTTTTTTCCCCCGTTCGAATTAGTGCACCATCCCGGGGAAGCACAACGGCGCCGGTCTAAAACGTAACCCGCCAGCACCACTACATCCACCCCGTCACTGTGTGCTGGTCAGGACCAAACGAACGAAACTCTACTGTGCAGAGATATGGAAAAAGCTGTCTGCGGATATACATATATCTGTAAAAATACACGTAGAACGCACGCATGAATATATATAGATAAGCATGGGGATGAAGAAGGTGGTAGATTTTCTTTCACATAGCAGCGGGTACGTTGCCTCGGTGTAAGTAAAAAGGGAAAGAGCGAGAGAGAGAGAGAGAGAGAGAGAGAGAAAGATGGAAGAAGTACGCGGATGGGAGCACAGCCAGGGTGGCTTCGGTTGTAGAGTTCGTGGTGGGAGTTCGGGGTTGGGAGACCTCCCCCGGGGGCGCACCATTGTCCGGAATGCACTGATTAAAAACCCATTCCCCCGTGAGCTCGCTCGCTTTAACCACTCTTCGCTTTCGCCCTGGCATATACACGTTCGACTCTAGACGAAATTTTCTGCGTAGGTAGGTATCCATAGTGTATATCCGTATATATGGACAAGCAAAAATGTTGAAAAAAAAAGAAACAAAAAAAAAATACGTTGCCACTCTACTCTCGAGCATTAGCAGTTTCCTTTGACACGAAAACATTATATACTGGCTTGAATACACCTTTTATGAGAGAGGACAATATTCTCTTCGTAACTTTTTCATAATTATTCATTTCTCTACTTAATACTCGTATCAAAGAACATTATTTATAGATTCTAAAAGAATCTTTTTTTTCTCTCTCTCTCTCTTAAATATCTTACAAGTTAATTTAGTTATGTGTGAAAAAGAAACAAATTTTCGACCGAACAGATGCGAGCTGATACAATTCAGACGCGTCTCGTGCATCACTTCCCGAAAGTAATATTTCAACGATTGAATTTTTTGAACGTGCATTCATGACTTCGTGTCTCGCATCCCCATGTATAGCGAAGACGATAAATAATTGTGAACTCGGCGCGCTTATGGGCACGTGATTCGTAGCCGACGATAAACAGCAATTTGTCGCGGATCGTGTGCCTAGTCAACGTCGATGACGATGATGACGAGGGAACTGCTGCCGCTGCTGCTGCTGCTGTTTGAGCTAGCGCTCAACGCGTGATTATGATTGAGGATAATTAGACATAACGGGTATAGGGGGGAAAGAAAAAAAAGAGACATGAAAATATAGGAGAGATGCGCACGATAGTTTTATAGCCGCAGCATTCTTGCGTCAATAGGAACGTCGCTCCGGGCGTAACACATGCTGGTTGATGTTGCTTTATACACCGAAGTTAAAAACACTGGGAACTTGAGAAAGTGTACTACGAACTGAAAACACGCTAGTGTCGATCAAGATTATCGCTCGCCATGTACGGGCATCGTTAGACCCATCGACCACGTACAATACCTTTCTCATCAATAAAACGATCATCTTCACCATATCCGCGTCTCCATCATTTTTTTTCTCTCTTTCTCACACTTCGAAACACAATTATCGACGAAAACGATACTTTTATATACGTAGAATCAATCAAACATTTTTCAAAATCAAACTTTGAAACGTCTTGCTTCAATGAATCTTGCGTAAATCATTTCTTCTTATGGTATATTCTCTGACAAGAACGTTTTTTCATCCCCATGAATAAACTGCCTCTCGTCATTAGCTGTCGGTGAATCGATCGTTAAATTTGTAACTGGACCGCGATTATGACAGTCTTTCACCCTTCTAATATCTACCTTCATCGAGGATTCGATGCTGATCGCCTGCAGTTTGAATCCTGATCGATTTTCGTGTAAATATCCTTGATCTCTGCATCCTTTATCATCAACATTAAGAGAAACAATCAATATATGATTGTTTCTTTTTCTTTCATTTAATGACGAACTCCACCGTTTTATTTGTTCCGTATGTCTGTGCCTGTGTGTTTTCTTCATCTTTGAACGAAGCCAGCATCAGCATCACGCTCGTTCACCCCGATGTGTGCTCGAGTAAGCGGATACAGTTGTCCGTCATCTACCTGTTCACCTGTTCGCGTCACCATATACAGCAACCGGCTAACAATGTCTCTTTCCGCCGGTGCAACCGAAAGGGTTCTACATCGGATGAAGGGTGCCGAGTTACAGATTTCGTAACGATGTGTCGAACGAGACAGTGATTATATCGTTGTCTCGAAAACACACATATCTCTACCCGCATATTCTTTGATTCATACTGAATGTTATTAATCGTAAATTATTAAGAACGATTGCACTTAACACGCTGCATTTTTTTCGTGGGAATTTAACACGTTTGTCAAGAAGCCTGGAACTAATTCACGATATCGTCAACCGATTTTTATTTTCAACGATCAATTTCTGATTCATTTCACTTCGTGTTTACCAAAGAGCGAGATTCAAAGATCCTGAAAATCGTTAGATTTATTTTTATTTTAATTTAGTCGAAGATATCCAGCATCGAACTTGATTTTGGTCCAAAGCTTTTGATGAAAATTCTTGCTGTACGTATTCACTGTACCACAAAAAGACTTCTGAGCATGAAAAATGTTTGTGAAAAAGCTCTGTACTCGTATTACAGCTGAAATCGACGTTTCGCCGATTTGAAATGAACGTTCCTGCGGCGTTTATTCGTTGCTGCTGTAGATGATTCGCGACAGAGAGCTCTGTCGAAACGTTGAGGTTACCATGGCGTCGAGTGACTGCTCTCTAAAATCCGGTAATGTCGGTGAATGACATACATAAACATACGAAATGAAAAGGCAAAAATGATCATAAGGTATTCCTCATAGTATACGTGCGGCTTTGCTTCAAATATGGATATAGTTTGGATGGGTCCTGGCACTGGCTTTGAGAGGCCATGGAGGCGCCCGGACGGTAATCAGTCGACTCTATCGCGCGAGCGAGATGAACTCCGGAAGATTAATTAAGCCGTAATTACTGGACAGCCTCTCTCCGCATCGTACGCTAATGGGCAATCCGATATCCGTGAAAGGGCCCTGGGCCGGCACAGACATCTCTTGCCCATATACACACAGGGCAAGCGTGAATAGAATGGCGCATATATAGTTATGTGTATATAATATGCGGAGTGGTTGCGCGTTGACCACTCCGCCGAAGCATCAGTAGAATGAATCCAGAGCCGGTTCTGGATTACATTTGTAGGGTCACCCACAGGAGATATTTGAGTTTAGGAAACTTCGATTGAAACGTAGATTGAAAGTTTGCTTGTATCCAGTCATAATTATTTCTCGTTGATGTCATAAAAGTGTGTCCGAAGAGATCATTGTTGGATAAATATTTGAATAAATCGTCAAACTTCTTTTGACTTTTGCAACTAATTGATTATTTTTCATGACATCGTTGTCTCGTAAAGCCGTTGATAGCGCAAAAAGCACATCAGTCTCAGTCAGTGACGAGGGATCAACAGAAGAACAGAAGGTCGACGACGACGAAAAGATAAAAAAAATTGACCCTCTCTACCTCGGACTAAACATAGAAGGTAATTACTTCATCCGATGTGCAAACAATGGTGTTGTATATTAAGTTTGCAGGCTTCGAATCCTATGTTCCCCGTGAGAAACAAAATACTCGGTCCTTCTCGATTCACCGGGTATCTTCAAACGACATCAGTCTCTCTTTCTCTCTCTCCGATTTATACGTTTAAATTCGGGGGACAATCGTGTATGAGCAGAAGACACGCTGCCCTTTCTCATACCTGCTGTACGATGTATAAAAAAAAAATAATATGCGAAAATACCCGGTGATCCTCGGCTCTTATGGTAACTGTGCTTTGCACCACACGCGCCGTAAAAAACAAAAAAAAATAGAATGAAACGCGCGGAAGCAGTTAAGGCCCGAAGATTATACCTTTAACGTCCTGCGCAATGAATTACATGAGCATTAATCAGCGGGACGCCCCAACGGAAGAGAGCCGCGCGGCCAAAATCACCCGAAACGAAGACAATACATAAGCGGCGGGCAAGGTTACCGAAGGAATATTTTATCCGGGCCTAAGTTACACAGATATATGAACAGGGTAAAAATGCCTGTTACGAGACATCTTTTTTCACCGGCTTCCGTAATCATTTTTCAACCAACACATGTCTTCGTTTAGAGATAGAGAAAGCAAAATAGATTGTTAACAAAATAAATAGACAAAAGAACCGTATACGGAGAGAATTTTATCCGAAAAATTATTATATTTGCATTGCGTCTTCGTGGTAGCGTGTCGACCAATATAAAAACATGTTTTTCATTTTAAAAAAACATTGTGAATTTTGCTCAAAAGTTTTTGGTCCCAGAATGGACATGCGGCGATCGAGTCATGATTCGTCAATTCAATTTTGTTTCATATACCTTTGATTGATACTCTGTCTCGTCTCCGGTATCAGATCATCGATTAAACTCGTTCGATACGCAGTTTCGAAGGGCAGAAGTTTTGATGTAAGTAAAAGTCTCGAATGATATTCAATCCGAGTTGTTAAGGGCGGTTGTAAACGCGTCGAGGCGTTTATTCGGCTCCTCGAGTCTAATGTACGAAATTGGCATGGGAATATATACACGAATGCGATACTATACAGATATATTTTGTAGAGGAGTATTAGCAAAGCTGTAAACACGGCGAAGCACGCGTGGCTGACTCTCAATCGGCGAAACGTCGAGTTGGCACGCGAATTACGACGCTACGGTACTCGGGTTGATAATACGCAACGGCGACACACAGCACTAGCGCGGGGGCGATCGTGCGGCAGACCAAAATCCTCGGCCCGTTTCACTCCTCTCATCGCTCTTTCCTTCCTCTCTTACTATCCACGTTACACGGAAGCTTTCCATGTGCAAACTATAGCGCCTGTCTGTACGAATACGTTCAAGTACACGTGTGTACGTGCGGAGAGTACAGAAACGCGGAGAACGCGCGGGTGAACGTTAATCGTCAATCCTGTTAGCGCTGTCGACGGGGTAGCCTCCCGCGGCAAAGGATCATCCCTTAATCCGTTCATTCGCGTCCCTGCCGCGGGGTTTTCTCTTTCGTCGAACCAACGAGAGGGAGCGAGAGAGAACGAGATAGAACGAGAGGGGAATGTATCGAAGCAACATTTGTGTATGCGTATATTTCATGTTTATGTGTGTGTGTGTGTGGGTGTGTGTGTGCGCACACTGAATTCACGACATACCGAATGAACGAACACGGAGTACTCTTGAATCTGTTCACGCCCCCGTCCCACCCGAACAGCCGTTGAATTAACCGATGGAATACACACCCAGCGCTCGCACGCTCAAGGAATCACATCCGTACATAAACGAGGCGCTTATAAAACGGTATTAGTCGGCTCATGAAAAGAGAGAAAAAAATAAAATTTACTCGGATATGAGCTTATGTCTCTCCTTTCATTTTTATTCCCTTTGCATATGGAAATACGTGTGAAAGATACTCTTGTAACTTTCTATGGATAGCGGGATAAAGAATAAACAAAAAATATTCAATTATTCAGATTACGAGTTAAATTGACTCGTGAGAAAAAAAAAAATTATTTTTGGCTGAATTTCTTGTATCTTTCGAAGCCGATGAAAGAACGTTCGTGTCTCATCAACCGTCTTGAACATAAGTGCAAAAGCTTACGCGGTAATATCATCTTTATCACATTTATTTGATTGTTTTGTATTCTGTTTTTTATTTTTTTTTTATTTCAAATAATTGACTGGATTAGTACACGCGACGCCATTGTGATACGAATGCTGTTATTTTGTTTGGACACATGAGTGATGGGCATCACGGGGGGAACGGTTGGCGTTAGGTTTATTCTCATTTCAAGGGTTAAATCACCGTGTTCACAGGTGAGAGGCTTTTTATACGGAGAGAGCTCAAAGAATGAGAATCTGAGATGTCTTTTGTATGGATACGTACCTGACGCGTTTGCCTGAGGAATATAACCCTTCAATAAGAACAAAAAAAAAACAAAAAATATTTCTCATTCTTCGAGATCATAGGAGCGAGTCGAAAATGTGATTTGTTTGTCGTCTCTGCGTATCAATGTGGCCGTTTTGATGACCATCGTGTTCAACGTACCATCACTCTGGCTCATATGCTTTATTATTTAAAAGGATCTCGAAGCGCATAAATGCACCGATGTAAATATTCCACTTTTCAAAACGATTATTCTAATTATAGCAATTTGCACTGTTTCATTCGATTTTTTTGCGTGATCCGAGTAACGAAAGAATTTACATTAAGTTGAATACGAAAGCATATTGGAAATAAAACCAATACATTTTTTTTTTTTTAGATTTTATTATCGTAACTCTTGGATTAATTCAGAGAGAATATTCTCGAGCTGAATATCTGTAGAGAGTGAAAAATCGAGAGAATCTCTAACAGTTACATGTGTCACGACGAAATGACAGATGACGCGAGAGAAAACGAGAAAAAAACAGTGACGAGAGGACGAGCAAAAAAACGAAAACGATATGCGGCAACGGAGAGAAAAAGGCTTTAATAAACATGTCTTACAAGGTGGACGTCTGTCCCGGCATATAAAAACGTTTATACACTTACTCTTACACACATATGTTGACACACGCATAAATAGAACGGGGAGCAGAGACCGAGACACGAGCCACACGCAGCATCAACCCGGTGACTCCATATGTATGCCACGAGGGATCGTTGGTACGTGTTTTAAAAGAATAAAACGAGTTGAGAGAAAAAAAAATCAAAAAAGGGATGGTGTAAAATCGGGACTCGCGATATAGACGACGATGCGGTATAGAGATGCCCTATGCGGGGATATAACCGCGTGCGCGCGGTGTAGTTTATTCGTAAAAACCCGTACACCGATGTCTATATCGATATCTAACAACATAAATACAAGAAATAGGGAATGTGACTTAAGAGATTATGGTAGAGCTCGATTATTCGAGTTCGAGCTTTATTTTAGACTCAATGGAGATGCGTCCTTTAATTAGTTTACCGTTCGCTCTGCAAGCTGTCGAACGGACCCTTAAGTTTTGTCATTTGCTACCAATGTCATGAAAATTATACCTCACTGTACCGAATCCAAGTTTCAATAGCCAAGTTTTTAAATGTCCTCAGATGAAGAAAACTCGTCGAATACAAAAATATTCCTCATTAAATTAAACAACTGCATTGAAAATGAGCATTGAAACAGGGAAACTGAAAATTGCTCCAAAAAAAAATGAGAATTTGTCATTCACAAGAGTCTTGAGTCGCTATTGATTCATGAGGCTATGCACGCATAACTATTGAATGAAGACAACAGGAGTGAAGACAGGAGCGTAATTTAGAGTCGAAGTTGAAGAACGTAAATGGACGAGAGTGGTTAGGGGTTATGTGTATAGAAAAAAAAGAAAAAAAAAAGAAAAAAAAGTTATGTACAAGGAGAAAATGAGAGAGTGAAGAGGAGACAAAGTTGGACGTACAAGTAGGGTTGAAGCAGAGAGAGATTCGGCACACAGGACTATTCAACTAACGCGCTGCGCGCTCTTCGGGACAATGGATAAATGAGATTTTTTGCGAGCGATTGAGATCCCGAGTGAGCGAGGTGCTATATATACTTGTAAATATGAGTGTATGCGTAGTAGAGTATAGAGTCGGACGCACAGCGTCATTGTCTCCCGGGGGAAGGAACGAGAGTGTACCGATGATAGGGTGCATCCCCCGGGACAACGACGCCGACGACGACGACGACGACGACGACGACTGCGTCGATGAGTCCTGCCTCTTACTCCCTCACGCTTTTTTACCACTGTATTAAACCTTGTATGTGTATAATATACACAGGAGCGTTTACATCGGCACCGAGAAAGGGTTTTCACTAAGAGAAGGCTTTTAATACTTGCGCTACCCGAGAGCTGCTGCTTCTCTCGTTGCTATTGTCGATATAAAACGCGATTCGAATGCAGATTATTGCGTAAATACGAGAGTGACGACTTATATATCTATGCATTATGTGGTATTGAATACCCGATCTATACAGAGGGAATAAAAGCTTGGAAAAGGACTCGATCAGCGACGTATCGGTATACATATCTATGTGTACGAGAGTTTTCTTCTTTTTCTTCATATATCTATCATAAGTTGACGTCCAGAGTGTATCGCGCACGTATAAGTATGCTTTCTAGAGATTCTATACCTATGTACAGTACGCGTATTGCGAGATAGTCGGTTGAAACATACTTGAAACGCAAGTAGCGAGAGATACCGCTGTACGATTTTCTTTTTTTTTTCAACGCTTCTCCTTCTTCACCTTATTCTTTTTTTTTTCTCCTTGTTTTTGTTTCATTTTTATTCTATTTTTCTTTGTTGTTGTTTTTTTTTCTCTACTTTAGTGCTGCATTTCCATCAGCTCAGCTAGTCCAAAGGCCTCTCGCCGCTATATGCTCGCTATACTACCCGAGAAATGCATTCGACCGGGATAGCGAAGCTCATCGAGCTGCTCTCGGCGCGTCCGAGAAACCCGAGGGTCGAATTCATGCGCGCCGAGAGGTCCGTTTGCTGCTCGCTCACGGCTCGTACATCAACCTGTCACGATTAATAGCGCCTTCTTTTTTTTTGTTCATTATTATTATCATCATTATTATCGTCATGACTACTATTATTATTATCATTATTTTACTTCACGCTATTGCGCGCCCGCGTGCTTGGACGAGATCCCAGAACTCCTCGGTCTCTCTCTCTCTCTCTCTCCGTGGATCTGCTTTAACACTTTGTCTTATTTCACCACACTCCTCAAAGCAACCGTATACGTTATACACGGCAAGGGCGATTAATACCATTTTATATATGCCAGGTATGTTTCCAGTCAGTGTAGAACACTTTATAAAAAGCTTTTGTTCCTTTGCCTCATCACTACACACGAGCTTCTTCACTTCCTTAAGAAATATCTAATATTTCCCATCGACCAGAGATATATTGTTCACTGTTTTTATTCTTCATCTCGCGTGATTCATAACTCGGCCTAACTCCCTTCAAGAAATTTCATCCAGCTCGACCTCTGCCTTATTTTTCAATTCACAGGCATATTGTATGATAACCTCCGATAAGCAGCGTAACGAAAACTACCAGAACGGATGCGTCTTCTCACCTCCAGAATGCTTAAACTCATTCCTTTTGAAGCTTTTACAAAACTTTTTGATCCAATGTTTCGTTAACCTACACCTGGATCCACTGCTTATCACCTACTGACTTCACTTGGAATTTGAATTCCTTCCCTTCCCTGTTTCAACGACGATTACTGTTTCAACAGACATTCGAAAAAAAAGCACGATTCTCGGCCGGAGAGATTTATGAGACTTTCGTAGTTTTCAAGAGCAACGATGTCGGACTGCATCGTAAACGTGTTTCGGAATTCATAAAGAAGTCTAAAAAGCCCGAGGTAGGGAGGAATGTGAAATAAAAATTGATAATCACAGTTTTTGTGTCACTCGAGTCGTTGAAGTTGGTTTTAATTATTTATTTCAATTGTCCATGGAATCAGTTTTGTATGGACGACGGATCTATTTCAATATGAAATACATAGATATAAATAGATCAGTTTGGTTATAGGTTCGTTGTATAAGGGTGGAAAAGAGAGAATGAGAGAGAAAAAACCTTAGCAGGGAACGTCTCTCCTTGGTGGTACGACCACGAAACCCTCGGGCCACAGCCTCGGCTGAGCGGAGAAGAGCGGCTGGTTACACTATACCCCACGTGAAACTCAATACCATTATAAACGCGTGGCCCTCTCTCGTTTTCACGACAGGGTTTCGCGTTCGCAAATTGGCGTGCGGATCCCGCGACGGTATTACACTACAAACCGCATTATATATAGCTGATACGATATATAGTCAATGAGAGAGCGTGCGCCGCGCTCTCGCGTCGCGGTGCAAGATTTCGACACCGCGCGGCTCTCTCAGAGAAACTCTCGTTCATCTTCTCCTTCTATAAAAGCGTTTCGATATACATGTATATATGAGCGGCGTGTGTTCTTTGCCTCCCTCGCTCTAGCCTCTCGCCCCAATTATTACACTTCACCTCAGCAAACCTCACTTTTGTGTTTTCGAACAAACCTCCTCCCCCCCTCCCCTCGCATTTCGGACATCGGATTATTAATTGAGACGCGGATTAATAGCAGAATATCAGTCTTATTTTACTCGAGCACCCTGGCAGAGTTTATACGATCATTACGCAGCGATCGTCGCACCGTAACCGTGCGTGAAACCGAGATTTTGCAGTTACTCGCTATCAAAAAGTTTCGAAGGGATAACTCTGCTTCAGGAAAGGGATTGACATTCGAACGCTTCTTCAATTTATTTTTCATTTCACGATTTCATTCGTTTTTTCTAGAAATAATTCAATTTACCTTGTGAGAAACATACCGATCGAGGAATACGTGACACGTGGATTTTGTCGTTACTTTTTACTGAAATGGCAGAGATGAGTTGCCAAAAAGAATTTTCACTCTTTTCTGTCAGAAGTACTTCCAAGTCCTATGTACTTCGTAACAGTTTTCCCGGCACGTTATTGATGCACATAAATCAATGATCTGCATGTATCTTGAGCTATGCGTACGCACTCGCTGTACATTCGCCATGTGGCTAATGGCTTCCGCATTTTTCCGATCATTCGCTCGGTGAGAAATCTCATCGGTAGTACAAGAGTACACGTCAAGATACAAAATGATAACGCATTCAAGATCAGAGCTCTGATCTCATGCTTCTACTAAGTTTTTTCACGTATCTTTATTCATAGTTTTTATTTTTACGTTTATGCCTCTGCTGGAGTCCTGGTCCTGAGTGACTGTCAATAGGAAAAATTGTCTTCTCGAGAAGAGCTGTTCGTCAGGGAAAAAGTCATGCACGTGTCTGACATGCAAATACACAAATTTTTGTGTTTCAAAATGAGCTAATATATTCGGTGCATTGTACGAACATTTTTAACATTTGTTATGCTTCGTGCATGAATTGTTTACGACGAACTAATAGACATAAACAATCCAACTCGGAATCTCGTTGACCCGTTGCGGTAATATAATTGCCAAATAATTATGTGTGTTGGCAGGGCGAGCTAAACATTATTCAAAATAATGGATCACGCGTGCCACAAAGGTGCGCACAGACAAATCGCACGAGGCTGGCTCCATTCACGAGCCGTGCATTCATCCAACCATATAATAGCAAATACATATATCAATGTACCGAGTGTCCCATCACCAATCGTTGGAACCAGGGACTCGAGTTCAGCACCGAAATTTATCGATATGATGAACCGCTGGAATTTTCTGATCAAACGACTTTCAGGACGTAAATGAATGATTTGTTAAAACTGTTCGCAGATACTCTTTTCGTAGTTCATGTCATTCTGAAGTATGGATTCGTGAATGGCGGAACACCCTGTACATTGGTACAGTCGATCGAGATCCTCGGACGAGCTTCGAGTAACAAGCGCTATCATTTCCTGGTATAAATATGCAAAGGGTACGGTGTCACCCCGGGGGTCAGCGAATGTTTCCTCCTTGTGACACGTTCAGCTCTGCTTCGTGTTTACTTTCTGACACCAGAAAAACAAGGAAAAAATAACAGGTTAGCGACGAAGCCACGCTTTGGACAATCGAATTTATGTATACACGCGACTCTCGCGCGATCTGTAATACTTTATGAGCTCGTTTGAAGACTCTATTATGACTCTTGGTACGCATTGAACAATTATCATAAATACAGAGATGTGGAACGAGCCACAGAGCAATTACATCGCCGAGATCCACGATCTTTGCTAAGTATAAATCGAATTTAAGAAATCTACCAAAAAAAAAAACGAATCAGCATCAGAGTTGTCACTAATACCACTGCACTAATATTATTCCAGTTGATAATTCATTGAATATACGTCAAAGATACTTGTCGATGAATATCCCCTTGAGATATGCTCCAACATATAATATTACTGGCTCATTTCCATTGTAACGATCGAATCGTTGTACTCTTTTTTCTCTGTCATCCAAGATAGGATAAAGGTGAAGAATCAACGGGGGTTGAGCTACCGAGAAAGTAGAATATTGCGCACGAGCACGAGACACACAAACGCACATGATGAAACGCATATAATGTTGTGTAATGTATGAATATATATATATACATAGGTAAGCCGCGCTTGGGAAATCTTGGAAACTTTCATTAGCCCGCATTAGCGGTTGTTCTGGTGGTATGAAAGTGGCTTGAGGGCGGCACGGTATATCCGAGGCAAAGGCGTTAATCTGCCAGAATTAATCCGACTCGGTCGGTTGCTTTCCCTCAATATGCCAACCGGAGGATGAGAGACTTGCGCGGTGTGCAAGCCCCTCTCGATTCGACGTCGCCACGGTAAAACCACCCCCGCCCTTTCTCTCATCTCTCTCTCTCTCTCTCTCTCTCTCTCTTGGCTCGTTTTCTCGCTTCCTCTAGATTGCAGAAACCCTACGGTTATTACAATATATTTGTGTCTGTATACGTATATACGCGTGCTCGAGTGGCCGTGTCTCTACTATACACCAAGTGTATAGCGCTTCACGTTGGAGGGCTCCCAGTTCTATACCATTCTACCCTCTCTATAGCCACTATTCATATCGAGATGAAGAGAGAGAGAGAGAGAGAGAAAAACGAAGAGAAGGACAAGAGGCGGGAGCACATGAAAGTGTTCGAGTCGGTTTCAACGCTATATACTCCTCTCGCCTGGTCGCCTTTCGACAAAACGGACCAATCCACTTGAGATCCGATACACTAATATACAGTACACAGAATATAATGCCAAGCCTAACACGCCGTCATAGATATCCTCGTGGCTTAGCTCTTCATCAAAACCGCTGCCAACTTGCGGAAACATTCGAAACTTTCCCAATGTGCATTATACGCTTTACGGATGATACTAGGATCTGTATATATATATATACATGAGATGCGTTGGGACTTATTTTCAAAATAGTATATCTTTCATCGTTCCTCAAGAACTTCTTAACCGTTTCAGAAAAAAAAGAAATTGATGTATGACATTGAAAGATAAAAATTCGTGTGAACAACTCCTTGGGAAATAAAAATATGACGTTACGTGTATAGTTTGAGTTATTTTCATGTTGATTTACTACACGCCGAAGGGCATATCAGGGGCGAGAAGATTCAAGTGTTCTCGAATGATAAATCGGACATTTTTCCAAAGGCGACGATTTGCAGTTCAAAAGTCAGAAGGAATCTTCCATTTTCAACTGTGGACAAAGAGCGCGACTCCCTTTTACCGTTTGAAAATAAACTTTTCAATTCTCGGTGTATAGATGCTGCCGAATCGTCGAATATGTCGAATCATATTTCTCATCGTACGTAAAATTTCCCATAAACTCGACTGTGACCCATGGGTAATGGAATCAATTTGAATTTGATTCGACAAAAGTTGAACGAGATTTTTGTAGTAATTACTACGAGAACAAGTTCGATTATCAAAAAGAAATATTGAAAAAAAAAAATTGTATAAATGATTCAACTATCAATAACGATAGGAAATACGAATAAGTCTGATCTTAACTCGCTGCGTGCATGTATAATTAAATTATTTTTCTTTTTATATAACTCTAACATTTCCCTCTCTTGCTCAAGCATGTTACAGAGCGTCGTGACAACTGGTTTTTTCCTAATCATCATTAGTTTTCGAAACGAAAAAATCGATTTGGCAATACGTACTAATGGAAAATAAATAAATGAAAAAAAAAAAGAGAGCGCTCGGAGCAGTTATGGTTTGTGAAATAAGTGCATCGATATACTCGCCGGATAGAAAATATGCGAACTGGACTAAGCATGTGAGCCTTCAGAGGACGTTTCGGTGCCACATTTTCGCATCAAGCTCAGGGAGTCTCGTTCTCCCCATATTTTTTATTCTCACTCAGGACCTCCATTAAACATCGACCGATTCGACGACTCGACGACCCGCGTGTGTACCAAGGTTCCTTTTTTTTTTTTCATGCTTCTTTCAATCCTCACTAACACGGCGGTCTCTCGCTATTCCGCTCAAACAAGACCCGCAACTCCCCCTTGTCCGAGAGCAGGGGTCTCAATAGGTTCTCGTCCAGTCAAAGAGGCGCGAGGAAAAATTCGTAGCGACCGTGCAGTTCCACGTGATTCCATCTCACTTTTTCTTTCTTTTTCTCCTTTTCTTCCTCTCTCTCTCACTCTTTCAGTTGACAAGGTCCGAGTGGTTCGGCCGGTTCTATTACTGCACCATACACCGTTACCATACGATCAGTCAAGCCATCAGGCAAGCAAATAGATATCGACGTTACTCGTTAATTAAAAAGTCGTTGAGCGCTTCCAGGAAAGTACGATCGTCGACGCATTCGTCTCTGGACACAAGCGTTTTTTTTTTTTTTATACGTACTCTTCTTCTTTTTTTCTTCCCTTCTTTCTCTTCCTCTAAACATTCCGCGGCCAACGAATCTACTCACGACCATAGTTTTCCAGGCTAAAAACACCGATCGAATGAACTCGTCGAGCCAACGACTCGCTCTCTTCGTTTTCCGATTATCTGATTTCACTATACAGTCATTCCCGTACACATCCGTTTCACACTTTCTCGCCAAACAACCTAGAAGAATACTTCCACGAATTACTGATAAAGTTTATTTCGTTGGTCAAATATATTGTATTCCTTATTTCAATATGCCACGAAACATTTATACATTTAGACTCCGAATACGAATCTGATATATCATCCTTCTCCATTTTATGATTAAAAAAATTCTTCAACTTTTAAACAAGGAATTTTGTTTTTTTTAAATAATATTCCAACTGATTTTCACCTGCTCGAATACTTAACGAACCGTACTATTCGAAATTTCGCTACACTGAGAAAAGAGAATAGTTGAATCAACCAAATAGCTCAGTGAAATACGTCCAATGTAATATTCTGTTATACTAAATATCAGTTTCATTAAATGAAAAATATCTTACGTTGATCCAACAAAATCCACGAAAACAAATCTCATTTGGTTGATCCAATTGGTATCTTTGTTTAGTGAAATAAAATTAATAATTCGTGCAACTGAACGATTTTTTGAATGAACGAAATATTTCTTTCGAAGTATTCTACGAAGCCTTGGTTAATTCAACTAAACTCTTTTCTCAGTGTACGGAAACGAAATCATAATAAATCCCAGACATCGGCTGCACACACTGGAAAAAAGTTGCAGCGATGATTTTCTGATATATAAAAATAAAAATAGATAAATAGAAAATAGAAAATGCACAACAGCCAATGCAAGTGCTGCCCGCCGAGAAGTGACAACAGTCACTTGAAAGGAGTGCCCGTTTTTTTGTAGCCTCGACATCTTGAGATATTACCCTATTCAATATTACACACCTATCTCATAATAAGCAACTTGACTCGGTTGTAAAGGGCTCAATCGAGGCTCAACTTGAATCACGAATTAATTTAAAGTTTAAGTCCCTTGACAGAGACTACGTACCGAAAGCGACGGTCTTGTAAACGTTTTTACGACTGCGTGTTGGCCACCAGATGTAAACCACTTAACAGAGGCAAATTGACTATAGTATTACCGACATATCGACTCACGCGGACTCACTACACCACCCTCTCGATGTATTTCTCCTTTTTTAAAATGTTTTTTTTTTTTTTCTTATTTCGCTTTCTTTCTTCCTCTCCTTCGATTGCCGAGAAATCGATTACAGTTTCGTTTTATTGACCATTATGGGTCCAAAGAGCTCCCTAACGCACTCTCCGCTCAGGAAATATCGAGTCTCCGGCACCAACTGCACTCTCAGCTTCACCGCCTCTGGCCACTCGGATTATATACGTTATACGTAACACAGGCAATTCTATGTCTGTTTAACCCCAACTCTGTTTTATCTCGAATAATATTAAAATATTCATATTTCTTGACCCACTCAGATAAAAGCTGAAATTCTCATTGATTCTATATTTTTTGTTACACCCAGTCAAACGGTTTTATTAATTCTCGTCGAATCTTTATTGACAGTAGACATTAATCATTTTATTAAAATTTTTCAACAGAGCGTCAACCTTCTTCAAAAAAGGAAAAAGAAAAAAACATTTGCTGCTGAATTTTCTCAATTGTTTTTTTCTCGCGAATAAATTATTCTTCAGTATCGACTGATCATGAAACGATATTCGATACTGTTGAAATGGTGACACCCAGCCGTACTTTTGTACGTTAATTAAATATGTTTCTGCTATTCGTAGAATGATTAAAAACTGCAACGAATTTATGACCATTTTTTTCATATTTTTGATATTCCAATACCGTCATTAATTTGGAAATTTGTGAAGCTTTCGTTGAATACCCCATATGTACATAGATCTGTGGATAAACCGGGTGGCGCGAGGCTCGTCGAAAATTTCATTAGGACTAGCATTCTGAATTTTCTTTCCGAAGATAAGCGAAGTGCTTTGGTGTTCATCGTGAGAAAACGAGGCGTTAAAATGCGGTGTTTTCTGTCTGAGGAAGATAAAACACAAAACTAGAAGCGAGCAACGAGAAAATTTTGTCCAAGAAGGAAGAAGCACGTATCTACGAATCTGGTGTATATGAGATTAATAAAACAATACTGGGTTTATTGGGCTGTCTCTGAACGTGTCCCATCTTCATGACATCGTCATCGCATCAGCGGGGATGTACATTCTTGCCAAGTGTACAAGAAGCAGGATGAAACCGACGGGAATATCAATTCGTAAGAAATCGAGAGAAATATTTCCTCAGCAAGAATTCTTAAGCTCTTGCGCTTTCGCCATAAGCTACCCGCGGACTGTGTCCCACGAATAAATTATACTTTTATTCCTCGATCGCAATCACAGGCTCATTCATCCGTCCAGCGTGCCCAATAGCTCTCTATACATATAAAATACATTTTGCTATTGAGGAAGGTACTCGTTTTCCCTTCCCGCTCTATATTCGCACACTCAAGTTTCAACCCTCGTTATATATGTATACGATTCGAAGAGACATGTACTTCGGAGTTTCTGAAAATGAAATTATTCAAAGCGTATATACTGTCCGATATCGAATGGGAGAATCTGCTGGAGACTGTGAACTCGAAAGATCAGGGAGCTTAATCAATCACGAATTTAAATTAATTATTCATCACTCGTAAATCTTTTAACATGAATGTTTTCAATTTCACTGATTGTTTACACAATCCTGAGAGCATTTATGACCTGAATGTGGGGTTCTCTAACTCTATACTTTCATCGTAAATTTTTTTTTATATTCTGTGTTACACGGATGTGAGCATCTTTGAAAACGACGTTTTGAGATCACCAAAAGTTAAAAAATGAAACGATACCGGTGTAAAAATGTCGGAATTTGAATTGTGCTTCACGGTTTTAACAGAAACTCAGCCGAGAAAGAGGATGCCGATCCAAATGAGAAGTGCGTCGACACGGTCGAGTCTGCAAAATCAAAATAAATTTGACACCTGAAAGGAAGGCACCGAACCTCATCACTTCGCGTTAAATCGTATCGGAATCGGACGTAACCTGAGCTTGTGGCAGACGAGGTATTGAAGCAGGTTGAAAAAGCGTTACAGTTTTCAAAGTTTTCACATAGATTAGATCGATCGAGACTCAATATGTTTCGAATCTCAGTTTTTTTTTTTTTTCAAAGAATCCTCCATAAGATGAAAACAACTCTTGTATTGAAAAGTAGGGACACGAGTGTAGACGATTATTTAAAAAAAGAAAAAAAAGTTCGCCACAAAACTGCAAACACAACGACACTCGTAGACCTTATTCCTCCACCTTCTTTCCGAGTTAGAGAGAACGAGCAAACGAGTCGGCATAAATAACTCCTCTCCCGAATGACCATAAATGCGTGTCTGAAATCTACGAAGCGTGACTCCTCGTCGGTTTAATGCCTTTCCGAAGAGCGAACAGGGGTGGAAGAGGGTAAAATAAAAAATGAGAAACACAGGGGACGAGACTGAGAGGAGAAGAGTATGAGAGAAGGAAAAGGATACGAGTGCGTGGCTGCGTATACGTTAAACACAGACTCACATTGAACGATCTTCGGTTTCGTTTCTCGTCGGTCCATCGAGTATGCTGCCGGACCATATCCATATACATATAGATATAGAATATATAAATGCGCGTCTGAAATACAAGACGGCGTAATATAAACGAATGAACGTATGAAAATATATGTGTATTGTGCCTTTTTGGCTGTTAGCCAATCGACATTTATATAGACGAAAGTGTGCATCGAGAGTTCGTTCTTCACGCCTTCGCCCACCATCGCACGACACGACGATAATATGACTTTAGTTTTACGAGCATCCTTCTCTCGTTTCTCCCTGGAATAAAATTTTTTCGCTCACACGTTTGAGAATCCCTGGGACCCCGTGAATTACAAGAACTTAAGAACGAGAAGAAGAGAATATAAACCGGTCGACGGGTCTCCTCTATCGTCATATCTGAGCCATATCATCGATTACGTAGATTATAGACTATATATGATGATATTGTACTATATCACTATAACTTTATGGTGTCGTTTATTGGAGCACCTACGTATCCCTCATGTCTAGTTTTTTTTCGTTTTTTTTTTTTTTTTCTATAACCGCGCATATACAAAAAATCCTCTCAGCCTCCGTTCTCGTTGATAGATATTTTCCTGCTTTCCTAGTCTCAACATGCGATCGTCTCTCATAACTCATCGATCCCTCCTTCAGATTTTATCTTAGTTTCCCCGAAAAACGTTCTCTTCTCTCACTCTCTCTCTCTCTCAAACCAGCACTCCGCTTCTATGAAAGATATCGATGACGTTTTAGTGTCGTTTTCCGAGCGATTATCATGATTTAACGGTTTTAACGACGATATAATGGAATGGGTATGTGTGTGTTTCTATTTTTTTTTTTTATATATATGTTTCTAATATATAGAGCGAAGCTCAGATTTCATTTATCTCAGTTTTTAGCTCGTATCGATACTCTCGATTAAATTTAGACCGCGGGAACAATGGTACTTAAGAAAATTCCGCTTCAAAGACGCGATGTTAGTGGAACAAAAATTCCGTTCCATTCGTTGTTTTAAATTCAAATGAAAACAGTTTATTGCCTCATGAAATCGCAGTCAGAATTATGACAAATGTATTTTTAAATAAATTAATATTCTCCAAGCCTTTTCGCGAGCTGTAACAAAACAAAAAACGTTTAATAGCAGACACTCCGTCAATGTTTATTGTTTACAAAAGCATCCGTAGAGTTTGATACTGAGTGGCTATAAAAACTGTTCATTCTCAAAACGCAAATTTTCTGACTAATACCTTGTTCATGCAGCCAACATATCGTATTCGAGTGATTTGCGTATGGCGTTTATGCGATTGTGCATTGTTACATGCATTATTCCTACGACCCCGTCGAGTCACGCGTCTCCGGGCTCCTTAAAATTTTATTTCAAACACTTCGCAAGGTGCGTTTTTTTACGCGTCTTAACCGTTAGCATAATCTTAATTTTTAACATTACGAAAACCTAAAACGTCCTATGAGATAATAGACAGGCTTTTTATCAATCTGTAAAAAAAATTGAGAAATTTTTTATCGTTGATGAGAAGATAATCGATCTCAGAAAAATCTTCGGCCGAATAACCAAGAATCAAGAGTCTAGAAAAGCGATTGCCAGACGAACTAGACCCGACGAAATCAAATGCACTTTGCTTCTTCAGGAGGCTGAGAAAATGAAGAATCAGGAAACCGTTTCCCACATGTGTCAATAACGATATAACGCATGCACTCTCTTACGCTCCTCTTCCGCATATGAACATTCGCCGACAGTTTGAGTTGGGGTGCGAGAGTCGCGTACCGGATGACCGCATGTGGTTGATTCCTGTGAGAAAAAAAAAGAAAAGCCTGCAAGAGATTACGCGTCGTCCGAGAGGAAAGGAGGGGGGAGGGGATTACGCGTTGGATTCTTGAATATTCGGATACACACGAGGCATTATTTCTCTTAAATGCACATCATATACATAGACTCGATTATTTATAACGAAAAATTCTTTCGGCGTTCTCTTGTCCAGGGTTACGAGACGGATCGAATTCAGATTTTCTCGTCGTCGTGTATTTTTGTTTAAAACGTTTATGAACCGTGTCCGAGGGTGATTTTCGGTTTGGCTCTCTAACTCTCTCTCTCTCCTCATCTTAGTCCCCTCTTCCTATAGCCTATTGGCTCGAGGATACATCAGGAAGAGTCCTTATGGGTATAGTATGGGGAAGAAATTCGAGCTGGCTAAAAGAAGGGGCTGATGGTCAGTGAGCCGGTGTGTGCTGGTGTATTTCTATATATATATATCTATATATACGTATCTCGCTCTTCCTCATTCCCCATTCCGAATACCGAAATCGCACCCCTGTATAGTAGTTTACCCAGCCGGACATGCAACCAGAGAGCCTGCGTTCCCATGCACTGACTTAGCTATAGAACGTTCCGCGTGAAGCACGCAAGCAAATAAATTGTTTCCGCTGGGACGGAAATCAAATTTTTGAGGGGAAAACGACCAAGAATTTTTGACCAGTAAAAATTAATGGAGATATGTTTATGGATAGAGGACGAAGGCCAAGATAAAGGGAGATCGCTCACTATTTTTTACGGTACATATTTTTCAGCTTTTACGAATCTCGGATATAAAAGATCGACAAGAAGAAAGAAATGTGGAGTTCTGTCATCATTTTCGTTTAAACAAAATGGTGTATTAATTCTGTTATGTTTGTAGAACTTGTGACAATTTTCTGTATTGATAACGAATATTTCAATGATACTGTGTGCTCAATTATAAATGACCGCAAACCGACAATTAGTGAAAAAAAAATATATTCAAATTTAATTTGCGTCACATTTACGTACTTTTTATAGGCCTTGATTTTTGTGTGATTATCGGTTCGTAACGGGGGTCGAATTATGTGCGCGTTCGAGCTGAAATGAGGGTGGCGAGTATGTGTGTGTGTGTGTGTGTGCGAGAAAAATACTATCGTGCTGGTGCGAGGGTGAGTAAGAAAACGATGAATACTTCCGGCGGCAGGTGACTCGTGAGCTGACTACGCAAGGGTCCAGAGGTCAATAATACCCATTACGACGATGTGCGGTCCATTGCTAAGCAACTATGTATACCACTATACACTGTTGTATAATATAATGCCAGTTAGCACCCCGCGGTCGTTTGTAGTGGGTGCGATCTGTTGTGACACTCCTCGTAACAGGACCAAACAAACAATGCCTCCAACTTTTCTTTCATCTTACCTAAACTCAGTGTTTCCGTGTTCCGTTCGATCTGCGCGGTCTTTTTTGGACCGAATCTATGACGATACAGCCAACATTTTCAACAATAGCCTCGCTCACGTACACGAGAGTGGGCCTAGAATTATTCTTTCACTTAAAACAAAAAAATATTGAAAGTGTTCGAACTACAAGAACTCTTGACACGAAGAATAATTCAATTTGAATTATCCATTGATACAATTGATTTCATGTACATCTTGATCGTACACAAGTGTCCTGATGATTTCAGTTGAATTTTCATATCATTTAGACCAGTTTCCGAATTCGTGGATGTCGACATGGACCAATGAGAAAAGAGTTGAATATTTTTAGGAATAAACTGAAAAATTTAATTCGAAGAGCACTTTTCTACTACGGACTGGTGGTCAAGATACGAGGTTTCTTATCATTATTTCGTTTCTTAAGTACTTATATAAACGAGCTTGAAAAGTGATGAGGAAACGAGAACCGTTTGTGTGTGTTATCAGAAAACATGAGATAATGATGCGGCGCTCAATAATTCATTCGTTAATAAGATATTGCATTGAATTTCATTCGTCTAGATAAATTTAACGTTAAATAATCGCTGGGTATTGAATCAGAGAGAGTGAATGGTTGTTGGAATAAACGGATTCTTCATACCGCCGATGAATCTAACAGTGAAAACTGTATGAAATGTACACAAGAGAAGAGTCAGTTGTACATTATCACCGGATGGATCAAAAATTTTTTAAATCAATTGTTCAAATCAAAAGTTCATAGAGATATTGCTTTGTTTCAAGCACTATATAAGGTTAAATGAAATCAATTCGTTAATTAAAATCATAAAAATATGTCAAGCTACTTCTTGTTCGTGATTTTTCTCCAGTTTTTCTGAACAGCTCGTAAACGCGATGTAGACGAGAAGATTGCGCAATCCTCGGTTGTCACATTTATGACGAGTATCATTATCGTACATATGGATACAAATATGTTGATTACTTGAGCTAAATATTCATGTAACGTGCTTATATATATTTTGTTCTGAGCCTGTATTTTATCACTCGATTTCGTGCGTCTTAATCTTACACAATTTTATCCCAAGAAGTGATCAGACTTTGGAGTTAATATAAAACCTTTTCGTGCTAGACAAATCCGATGGAGTGTTCTCCATCCAATTGCTCTCATTTTGTTTGCATGCCATACAACTCCTGATTTGAACAAATTTTTTGCAAATTCAAATATTGCAGACGAGGCATTGTTGACGAGTTCACTAACTAAAATAACAGTTCGTTGATCGGCTCGTAAATCTGTGGTTATATCAACGATGAATTTTTATTTGATTTCATTGCGTCTTAAATATTCTCATGCTACTCGCGATTCCACTTTCCGTTATCACACTCTTACACTCGTCGCTATCGAACGAAAAAATGTATACATATGTGCTACAAAACTCTGGCGCGTCTCTCTTAATTCTTACCAAGTTGTTTATTCATTCGGTGAGCAGCGATAATGACAGATGAATTTGAAGTTGGAGATGGAAGATTAATGAAATGGAAAAATCGGTAGCCTCGATATTTCTGATATCGTTCTGAATTTTCCTCTCGTACAAAAATTATATTCGTTGCTCTATTCTTTTTCTTTTTTCTATTATTATAAATTTAATCGTGCATCGCATTGAATTTTCCTATTACGATTACAACGATTGCTCTGGTATCGGTGAACCTGAATGTTCTCGGTCTCGGTAAGTGCATTCTCATAGCAAATCAGAAAAGTACAGTAAATGCAGGACGATTTGTTCGTATTATACATACAAAGTTCGCCATGAAATCCCAAGTCAAGTATATTTCGAGCACCTGCGGAGAATTCGGCCATTGAAATACGTGGATCGAAGAGGCTCAGATACGTTTATTGAAAGGAAGTAACCGTTTGCGACCTTGTGACCCCAACGGTGAACCCCGGGGTGAGTATACGGCTGGAAAATAGCTTCCATACGACACCTTAACGTTTGGTATAAGTACAGTACCATATATACGCATATATTGGTATAATGAAATTTAAGTTCCGTGTATCGCTGGCCCGTATTGCGAAACGAGTTGTACAACTCGTTTTGCGTATACGCCACCCTAACGCTCTTACTGTTGGTTCTTATTGTCTCACCATTTATCCAGAAGCAACATTCTCCTTCGAGCTTGTTCCTTCTCTATCCCTCTATTTCGCTAACTTTCTTGTTTGATAATCAAAATTCGACAATCAAGTTTTGCCCGACCAAAATTCTATCCCACGAGGCGATGTTTCCGTGGCGGGACGTCCCATAATGCGACATCGCGCGAAACTAGTTTTTCTTCTTCTTCTACTTCTTGGTTTCTGGTATACTCTCGACGTGACAAACGCGAGACTCGAACAGATACGTGTGTGATGGAATAACGGCTGTAGATATATTAGGTACAGATAGATATATCTCTGACTTGAACCTCTCCCAGTCGACAGTTTTTCGCTTCACAAAAGTTCGTTTTTTTTAAATTTACATGTACGCGTGTTGAATCTTATTTCAGGATTTATTAACTTATGTCGTTTTCGTTCTTGCTACGTATCGAATGATTTATCATTTTGCCAAAACCAGTATTTTTTTAAGAGTCATTAAATATCTGCTTGATCAAAATTCTTAAACTTTTCTTGATCACTAGTCCTAACGCGACGTGAGACTGTGGAAATTGGCCTGATTAAGTCTACGATGGTTGGATCAAGTTCTTTCGGTTCGAAACAAATATTGAAATGTTTTCTCGCCTATTGTACAGCAAAAGCAGCGACAGTAAATTAATCTTGAAGGACACCAATATGATATTTGATTCCATCAGAACTTATGATTCAGGTGATTTTTTTATAAAAGGAGTTTTTTTAAATATATTTTCAGAAAAATTTGATATGTCCATGCAAAATGAAACAGGGAGAGTTTTGGAGATGATTTCAAAAATCTGCTGATTAAGGAGGGTGGCTACATACGACAATATGATAGGAATTTAATAAAATTTAGTGATAACATTCTTTAGCATCAAATGCAATGACACAAATTTTTTCAAATTTTTCGTCTACATAGTTGTCGAATAATTGGAGTTTACAATATGCAAAAGATATACCTATATATATCAGAATCCTATGCTTACGGATGTAAACTCTAGTGTTGAATTACTCGAAAACTATGTAGAAGAAAAATCTTAAAAAATTTGTATATTCATATTTAATTCAAAAGAATATGCTCACCAAATTTCATTAAATTCCTATGCTTTTAACATGGCAACATTGTTGTGTGTAGCCACCCCCCTTAAAAATATTTTTTGGCTCACATTGGATATTCAAATGATATTCAATATGTTACATAAAATATAATGTATAACCCATGGTTACGACACTAGTGAGAATTTGCACCACCAAAACTGGATTTTTTTTTGAAAATTTTTTGAAAAATTTGAAAATTTGAAAAACACTCCATAAATATTATTTTTTGCATTCAACTCTACTGTCATTGTATTCCTGGTGATTTTCCTCCAGGAAACTCTGATTTTCAAATATTCTTTAATCATTTCTTTGGCTTAACCAAATTCCAAATCGCACTAGTGTAGATGGTATGTATGCTCGATAGAAGTGTGTTTACTACGGAATAATATTGCTACAACGACATGCTCACCGTTTTGTCTTGAATAAAATCCACTCGAAATCTTCAACCGTTCCATCGCCACTTGTTCTTATAGCCACGAAAAAGCTTCCAACTTGATTAGTTTCCTATTTTTCCGTCAATAATTAATTGAAATTTCGTTCAAATTACAAAAAAGTACAATTCGATAGACCCCTGGAAGCTATAAAACACATGAGCCTATCCTTAATCCTTTCCAAGCCTTGTGTGTACAGGCGAAAGAGGAGTGAATCGCGAGTAATTGACGAAATAGCCTCCGGGAAAGTAGAGCGCATTATCAGTTCGCGTGGATTAACCCAAAAGTACTTCGATGAGGCTTCCCCTTTCGCCATGTGTCGTGGATCGATCCTTAGCATCTTTAGGTAGAAGGTACAATTTACCGGAAAGGAAATAGTATCAGAAGTACATGAAAATCACGGAAGTTCACACGGTTATTTTTATTTTAATCCTGTCTCTTCATTCTCCACGAATGTATAGGAACAAATACGTAGATCCAAACACGATCATCTGTACTTCACATAAATTCGATTTATGTATATCGATCGATACATATGTATATGGACCCGAATGTATCGTCACGTATACATATTCCAAATACCCGTGACAGCGACAATAAAATATCGATGCTTAGGTTCGAAGGACAATTGACTAATGTATTCGTTGGGCAAGGGGATTGGGGACATGAGCAGGCGAGCCAGTGCGGATAGGTGAAATTATTCGATTGAAAAATACACATCAGATCGCATCGATGGTTGGATTTCTTACACAGAGGTCCTATATCCTAAAATCTACGCATAGACGTCTATATAAATGTATAAACAGAATGGAAAATAAGAGAGGTTGGGTCGTGGGGGGTTTTAAGAAGTGAGCAGTGCGTAACATAACGCTTATATACACGAGGAAAAGTTCTCGTTCTACGTGCCCACCTCGCTCGCAAGAGCCTCTTACTCTCTCTCTCGTGCATCATCAGCCTTAGAACATCGTTTACGAGACCCGGGCGTACACAGCTGTTCCCCGAGGTCCTTGCCTTCTATCCCGTGGCCTGCAGATGTCCGGTCTACCAGATTGGCCCTAGAGCAAGTCTTGACCGTCGCGCGGTGCTACGAGAATTACCGTCGCATATATGGAGGGGAGAGGGGGGAGGGGGCACTGTGAGAAAATACGATTCACCGGCTATGTGTAACTTGGCCTCTGTGTGTGCGTATAATATTTGTACATCATGAATACGTTTGTGGATCGAAGAAGAGGCATACCCTTCCGAAGCTTATGACATAAGTCCTTTCCATCGTGCATTCTTCGGAAAATCGAAAGACCCTGCTTTCGGTATTCGAAAGACATTAATTATTATCGTCTATCAAAGGAAAGGGAGAGCACGGAGCGATTAGCCAAGCAGCATCTATCGTCGCTTTCATAATGAATAATTAGCATAGTTTGAAACTGTAAAAGTCGAGAACTAATGGCTGTGAAATCATTCATCGGGATCCCTTAAACTTGGTGCAAGTAACGATAAAGGTTCATTCGCCGCATGAGTGCGATGCTGAACAGAGTTTATTGAAACAAAAAATCTTCATTTTCTCTATTTTATCGTTATATACCCCAATTCTTTCATCCTCAATGCTTGACCCTTCGCGTGCCCGATATCTCGTAATCGTGATTAGAATCTTTGCAGAAAAAATAAAAAATTAAAATACGAAAATTTTGTAACGTTATTTAGAATATACGCGTTGCAAATAGTTCGTACGTGCCAATGCTGGCTACACACAAGTTGAATTATGAACAGTGGAACTGCACGAGATGTGAGAAAGTGCATGAAAGATAGAAAAGCGTGTGTGTGTGTGTGTGGTAACCGGAAATCGAGATATGATTCTCAATTGGTCAAGGAACGATTGCCCGGGGGATCGAATGCACATTTGCTATGGGATCGGGCGAGGCACAAGCACAAACACACCCACACACACATACACACTTACACAAGCTCTCACAGATACACCTATTAATCGATAGCTGATTATCTGCTCTTTTCCTTTTCCGTTTTTTTCTTTCTTATACTAGTTCTCCGACGCTCACATGCAGCCTCGAGATCGATTTTCCTCGGTGCACCGATAGTCATGTAAAAGAAAAAAGAAAAAAAAAAAAAAGACAAAAAAGTATGTATTCTCGACAGCTTTCCGTGGCGAGAGAGTTTAGAAAACGCTGCAGGGTGCATCGGCACACCCGAGGGTTAAACGCGGTGTATATATGTATACAATATACACAAGAGTATAATATACATCGTCTCCTGGAGGCTCTCGATCGTTCCGACAAGGCCTGCGGGTCAAAGAGGTCCTTCGGAGCGTGCAGTTCTCCCTGGATCCTTAGCCCATCTCTTTAAGCTCCAATAATACACTGCGTCTTCAGCTATATATATAGATGTATATAAAATCATTCATTTGCAAGGCTCACGCGTTCCTTCCTTTTCATCCTTCTAAATATGCATTATCCAATTTAGTCCGATTACACGGATCTCCGAAAGCATGTATGACCGTCCTAGCCCGGTTACAGCCACTCTCGATTCACGATACTTTTTAGAGTATTTTCGTCGTATGGCTTTATTCAACCGAATGGTTCAAACTTGAAAAATCGAATAGTTTTTCGTATGATGGAAAGGTTCTGATATATTTTGGTATTGGAACGAAAATAGCTCGCATCCGAAACTTTGTTTTCTATGTAGGTAAATCAGTGGTCAAAACACACTTTGGAGAAATCAATATTTTTTTCTATGCAGATGAAATGTATAAAAATTAATTTTTTGTGCAAACAAAGTTGATTATTAGAGGCAGAAAAAGTTCCGAATCTAAAATTTTTATTTGAGCTAGTTCAACCGGATTAAAATGGATCTTGATTGGAATGATGAATGTACAGTTGTTCCTGTAGAAAGACATTTTTCTTTGGAACACAAGCGGTCGGGCATGGCATATGTATCAATTGGATACGAAGGCGTGCAAGAGGCAAAAGGCACCGCAGAGGTAGGAGGAGGTTCGAGACTTGTTAGTAGCTGTCATCTGTGAGATAATGCTTAGGACCACCGCGTGAGGTGTGAACAGCAGATTTTCATCTGCCGCTTATTGTTGGGCGATTTTATGGGCGGAAACGAAACATCGTCCAGCGCGATGTCAAGCTTCGAGCGTACTTTTCTTAAATGTGTATAAGGAGGCGTGGTAAATCTTGGAAAAAAAAGAGACGCTTGCGTGTGACGGTTCGCATTGTGTTGCTTCGAAATATTGCAAGGAAAATGTCTCTAATGTTCCAGGCGCCCCGGCACAAAGCTGCTCTCACCGAGTCGTTAAAATGCACTAATATCGCTTTTGGCACACACATGCTCGCATTAACTAATGAGCCAGTCGCTTTGACACGCTGTTTCCAGCGTACGAAATTTCCTTCACAATAATATGCTTGTACTTCGGAAACAACGTTCGTAGTAAAAAAAAAATAACGGGCAAGAATCGTACGTTTAATGCATTAATGAATTATATCGTCATCACAAATAAAAAAAAACGAAAAAGATAAAATTATCATGAGCAATGTCAATTGCATAATTTTTATTTGTATGAACCTCAAATTTAGTGCCATTGTACTGTGCATGTTTTTTACTTGCGTCTCAACATTCATTTTTGTCATACTGCAAATTATTTATTAAGTAGGCATATAATCAATGTGCAAATAGAAGAGAGTGAGAGAGAGAGAGGAAGATAGATGTGGTTACAATTAGATGTTATCGCAGTTGCGGGCAGCAGCCGCAATCGGGGTCCATTCGAGATGAGCCGAGGAACCCAGAGGACCGCGTGACTACAGGATATCCATCTAGTTGGCCCTAACGATTCCCTCGGTGCGAGCAATTCATCAGCGTATGCACACCGATGCACGATCAGTAGATCATTCGCACCGACACTGGATGCACTAGGAATGCAGCACGCTTGTGTACGTCGATACCGAAATAGCACATGACATCTATGAAATGTTTTCTAGAAGCGTTTAATCCTGCTCATATAGAGACTTCAAGGTAAATCAAATATTTTTAGATCACCTGGATCGGAATTTTATTGATTATTAATCATTTCGCTAACCCAAAAATAATGTTTTTAATGATTTTCTGTCCATTACATGGTGACCTATAAATACTGAATTTTATTCTGAAATTGATAAGTCATTACTCGACTTGAATTCTAGCACTAAATCTATAGTTACGAAAGGAAAGTGTGCGACGTCATTAACTCTGCAATTTCTGTGAAAAAAAGGGATTTTCTAAAAAAAAAAAATCTTTTTAGATTGGAAAAATGGTGATGATTTTCATTGGAGTTCAATAATCTTTGTTTTTTGGCAATTGCAACTTAACATTAGCGACACGAGCGACACTCGGCGACTTATGTAACCGGTAAAACGTCCCGAACAAGTGAGAAGTATCGAGGTGATTTAATCGTCCTACAAATGGATCTTCTATGGCTAGATGTTAATGTCAGAGTTCGTGGCAAGTCGATAGGTCGGAGGAGTTGGCTGGGACAACAACGCGAGATATTCTGCACAGGTTCTCGGGTCTTTTACTTCCCCTTGCTTCTCCGAATCGGATTCGTACTGTGTACTGGCTGAACTCCAAGATTTAGCGAACCACGACCAGATCAAATAACCCTGGGTGCATCGACTGTTGGTTCGTATTGTGCAAATTTATTATGAGATTTTAGGCTCGTGTACCGCTACAATTTTATCATCAAATGTTTGTGAAATGCGTCACATTTAAAGAACTTATAAAAATAATATTTGACAAAGTGACGAATTTGACAAATTGAAATTGACAAAATGTCATTTCTTCATTATTCTCACAATTGATTTGAAAATTCGATTCGATTCAACATTCATGCATCGTGTTAATTTTTAGCGTAATTTTAAGTACGTTAATTCGATTCATAAATAATTCATTTCATCTGCACATACCTTTTTTTTTGTACTTCTACATAAGCTATTTGGATTACCGCGTTAGCAATGAGAATTTCTAATGATACTGGCAGTTTTTTGCCACGTTATCGTACATTAGCCCTGCGTTGGACGTTAGAGGGTTAGTAAAAAGTTTTATAGCTATAGATCCTCGGTATATCAGAGCAGGTAGTGCAATCGTTAATACCACGAGAGTTGTCCTATTACCATCACATACTTTTATTACTGCTCGACTATAGTGTAATATTGAAATATTTATTTGCGAGTGATTAAATTTGCCATTCGTACTTTTTCATTAGTAATATCCGGGAAGAAAAATAATGGGAATAAAAGTTAATTCATAAAAATTTCGCACCTAATGCGGATGTGCTTGATGCAATGCTAAGTAGATTTGCCGTACAAAAATTTATTCTTTTTGTCACAGTGCAGTGAATTTATTCATCAAAAGTGAAAAATGGCCAGCTTCGGTGAGAAAAAATATGGTATTCCTGAGTATATTTTTTTTATAGCTTTATAGTTAGGGTAACATCGCGAGATATAGTTTAATTTACCAAATTTCCATGGACGTACAAACGACGATTGTTGCGTTACTGCCTTCAAAAAATTTGAGTTGCTCAGTCGATCATCACGAAAAAGTTTCGTTGGATTTATTTAACCTCAAATTTCAAAGATAACAAAATGAGTAGTTTCTGAAGAAACTGCATGAAAATGAGCTTCCCAAAAAGACGATGAAAATAGAAAATTTCTAAACATTTCGACGTTACAAAATAGTATATGCTTTATCACGTCATTTTAGACTCTTCTCTATCCTTCAATGAATTGTGAAAATTTGTTTCGCCTTTACCGGCTGCCCTGCTCGAGTTGCACCAGAGTTCAGTGATTAACTAGCGAAACTTGAGTAAATTTTATATTTCATTGAATTATTAATAATCATATTTCAGCTTTTCCCTCCTCTTCACAAATGGAATCTCTATTAACGAAGATAAGGGTTACACCGAAGAAAGTTATATAAGCATCTTCGATCATGCATAACAAGGAATGAGGAAATTCTAATTAGTAAACAAAGTTTAAACTTAAACGTACTGTATCTGCATGAAACTACTTCCGGAATAAGGTAACACATTCAACTTTTGCATGTATACACAGGAGACAACAAATTAAAGTTTCATGATCAGACTATAAGGCGATTGAAAATCATTAATCATCAAGTGCACCGTTATTCACCGAACAAAACCTCGGACTAAGCTCGATTAAGTGTTCCATTAATCAATGACTCATCCCACCTGAGTTCGATAGAAAAATTCTATCGATCCATTGTCGTTATTTATTTCTCAATACATATAAAAAGGTTCGCACACTTTTTTCGGCACCGCAGTCTTCTTGAACTTTAGATTTGTATTTCAAGAATTAGCCACAGATTTTCCAAGACTACGATGAATACCACGCCAGGCCGAAAGCTCTCGCGAATCGTTGTCGGATCAGTGGTCTCGACTTCTGAAGCGGAAACGGCGAAAAGAGAATATACCCCGGTAGTATACAAGGGTGTCAAAAATGCCGGACAACACGAGAATACAGTCGGTCCAAAATCACGTGGTTCTACGCGTTGAAGGATCGCTCTCAATCTCTTCATAGTCTGAGGCGGGGGTGCTGCTGGTTAATTTGTCGACCCGGGTGCTCTTTACTCTTCTGGATCCGAGCGTACCAGTAGTTACGAAGAACCGTGAGGGGAATAAGACCGTGCACTCGTCGCAAGGGCAGGGGCTCTGAAACGCCTCGACAATGCTCTAATCAAATGTCATGAATCAGCGACGGTATTATGCGCATCTGCGATATGAATTTGTAAATATGGCTCCAGGCGAATTGACTATATATACGAAAGAAAGACCTCCCTACCCACGATTTCTTGCTTTCAAAATATACATATATAGCGAAAAGAATGAATATCTACAGAGCTATGAGTGTAGACGTATTTACAAAGTAGCAACGGTAAAGCAGAGAAGCTTTTTGAGTGCAAAAAGTGACGTCTCTCACTTTTTCAGTCGCGGATTTGCCGTTATCAAAAAAAAAAGAAGAAAAAAAAATGAAAAAAAAAAAAGAAAAAGAAATACGTATATATCCATGGCGTATGCCGTACTCTGAATGGTACTCGCGTATAAAGTATATTTTATTCGACCACACATAATCTCTCCGACAGAGAAAATACGAGAGTTGCGAGAGTTGCCAGGCTACGCGTATATATACCTACCACAGAGATCGTCCGGGTGGTTCACAAACTTTTAACTCCGGCTATATGCAGCTTCTGCTGCGCGTCTCGCGCTTCTCTCTATACAACCGTTTTTTTTTTTCTTCTTTTTTTTCCCTGAGCATTAGTCCGCGCGTTTTAACGGTCCGAAGAGTTGTTCGTCTCTCCGAGCACTGCATTCACATATATGCATACACCGCATGTATATATAAAGTACAATGCCTGTATAGAACAAATGGATAAAACCACGGTATTATATAAGACAGATATCGATATAGCTTCCCTTCGTTAATCACCCGTTTTTTTTTTTTTTATCTAGATTTATCATACTTGTATATTCGAGAATAATTAAAATCTCTTTACGGATGTATGAGAATTAATCTTGCTTCGTGTTATTACACGATTACAAATGTACTTTTGTGAAAAATGTCAAGATCTTTTCGATTTATTTCTTCAAGTATATTTAGCAGAATTTCAGTCAGTAAAAATCTTACTGCAAATATGTTTCTTTGGCTCATCAGAGTTTACGAGAAAGATAAAAAGTTACTGGTTGTTCTATTTTCATCGGTGAAAAATGTATAATTATTATTTTTTTCTCGAAATATGACAATCATATCCGTGAGAAAAAGGTGAATCTGCTTTCCACTCGTCTCTCTCGCACTCAAGCGTCTAATGGAAAGCTCAAAGATAATTTCAGCTTCGTCAAAAGTAGAGTATTGTTTTTTTGTGTTTTTTTTTTCACATTGAAGTAATCAGAGTACAATAATTTTGTGTAATTACAAAAGTTCTTAGTACGATCGTGGGAAATTATTCGGTTTTTATTTCTGATTATATACGCAAACGTGTGTATACGAGTGCAAACTCTGTTCATCCGGATGTGCAGATGGAATGCCGAGTGAAGAAAAATCTTTCGATAATTACTACTCTCAGAGTGTTATAATTTTTCGTTCCACTGAGGAAAGAGTCAACGACGGATGCCCTCGATGACTCCAACGTATGATAACCCAAAAGTCAAGGACACTCGGATCGTGTCTCAAGACTGGTAATACGTACGATTAAAAGCGATACGACACATTTGAGCAGCACTCTCGTATCGACTTTGCCAGGCGACAGACAGTAACTGATTTTTTTTTTTTTTCAACTACAGTGACTTGGGAATGACCAAACTATGTCTCAGCTTCGCACGTTGAAACATCGTTTGAAAAAAAGTAGATTCTACAGAAATATTTTTATCGCATATCCTGGAACGTTTTTCCAGCCATATTGAAAATTTTACAGCAGAAAAACTGTTTACTGCCTTTTCTATGTAATAACAGAGGTTGTTAAACCTTGCAAAAAAAAATTGATTGAGAAAAAGCATGTAGAAAGAGAGAACGGTGAGAAAAACAATGAAAAAAGACAGCACGAGCCGGAAAAGGTACGGTGACTTCATTGATCAAGAGAGTAAAAGAAAAATATTGTATTTTGTTTGCTGCTCCTTTACAAGGTAAATAAAATATGCGATGACTCCGGAAGCCAGAAAATGTCGTTTTCTTCATGAAAAAAAAATTCAATTATCATTACTCGTCCTCATACACACAAAACTTTGCTGTTACACATTAGAATTTCTATGAAGAATACAACGAGTTGAAGTTTTAATTTACAATTAAAATTAATTAAAATTAAATAAAAATTTTAATTTGAAATTAAAAACTATAAGAAAACTCATGAGAAAAAATTCTGAAGACCAAATGCAAGCTCATTCCGGAAATGTGCATTACAAAACAACTTTTCCATGTAAATATTTTGAACCCCCCGTAAAAAATGTACTCGTTAATAGCTACCTTTATAAACACAAGAATTTTTTTCTACTCCATGTTATCAACCAAACTCGGCGGTGATTTAGATTTTGAACCAGTACACACTCACCACAAGGAAGGGTTTTTTTTTCTCTGTATTCAATTTGATCCACCCGTTATATAAGGCACACTCGCTTTGTGGTCGCATGCTCTTTTGATCTACCCCATAATTAATCCACCGCGAGGTAACCGGAGAAGCGTATGGGCGCATGGGGAATCAACTGCGAACCACGAGGTCCTATATATCTGTGCATCTATGCTTTTGCTCGCGTTTCTCTTTATTGCACCCTCGTAGTTTTAATCTGCTCTCTCCCTCTTTTATCCTTCTATAATTCTCTCTCTCTCTCTCTCTCCCTCTCTATTACTCCCCTTTCTTCTCTCTTCATTCACCAACAGTACTGTATCGCGAGTTATTGAAAGGGTATCGGATGAACATACAAAAAAGTTCCAATACATACGCACACGTACAGAGCCCAAAATCGAGTCGAATACGACACGCTGATTAACATTTTAATCACGCGGGGAGTCACGTGCTGCGAGCACTGTTGTATTGTGAATAATATATATCTCAAAGATGATAACATGTAACGCACATTTCAACTGACACAAGTTAACAATTGCAATGCCCTATTGTGTCATACAGAACTGAGATTAATAAAAAATATTGTTAAATTCTTGAAAATTATATTTGTTTACGATGAAACTACGTCATGTGATAAGGAGTCTAATCAGTGCTGCGACGTAAGCAAATAATAATATACTCTTATAATGAGACAACGAATCACCCAGCGACGGAAGTCTTCCAACGAACAGCCGAATTAGTTTCTTTGAAAAGCAATAAAAAATCACAATTTTTGTTTTTTTATATTCCTCAACTGATAAATTTGCATTTATGTACACGTTTATCCCTAGGAACTTGGTAGTAATGAAGACGCCAGAATCGAATTGTGATGTGAAATTGAATAATTACAAAAGCACGAAATCAATGTTGCAAAGTATTCCAGTAAACTCAAATTTATTCGCCATTATTACGACGTCAAAGAACAGGTTTTCAAGCATTTAATATATTTTTTCACCAAAAAATTCATTCACCGTACTGCGAGTTAACTCGGTATAATTTGGTGTGAAATATTCTTGACATAAAAAAAAAATCTTTCCATACCACGATATCCAGAAGTATTTTCTACAGTTTAACGACTGTTAATCTTTTTATATGATGGAAGTGATAGATTATCTTGACTTCGTCGGTGACCCAGTACATTATTGCCAAATCTTACAATTTCCGTTCATATAACATGAACTGCGAAAGCATAAAAAAATCTATCTTTCAAGACCATTTTTACTTTGTCTAGAAGTATTTCGAACTCGTCGGTTGTTTGGACGTTCCACAGCACAAAAACACCTTTCCCCAAAGTCAGACTGCAAATCAGATGCAATAATTTTGTTCGTATCGCCTATAAAAAACCGTTGAGCCTATATATTTCGTGGATTCTACAATTAAAAAAGTAACAGCCGTTTCATCGAAATTGTTTTTTTCAGCGAGGCTGCTTTTGCCCGAGAATTTTATATAATCTTCGATCCGACAGATGTCCGGTCTGATCGCGAACGAACGAGATGACAAAATGTTCGATCGAATATTAAAAATTTGCATTCCCGATGCAGCTGCAGCGCGAAGAGCGTCAAAAGAAAAGAGCGCGCGTTATAAGTTTAGTATTTTTACGATAGGGTCAAAGGCCGCGCGTGTGGCACTGGCTCATCGGCGCCTCATCAACTTTTGTAGTAGCAGGCTTATACCTGAGAACAGCAGCCTGCCAATGAGCCTCATCTCCCTGGCACCGACTGGTTTTTATCCTATACCGTTTCACATGCATACATATATACACGATTCATTGGATTGGTTCGTTATATCCGGATAGTTCATTGTTACTGGTGAACGAGCCCGAGGGGTTATACACCGAAGAGCGGTGATATGAACATGAGCATAGACTCGCTGCACGGTCTACGATATTGCCTATTTATTTCCTCATTAACGCTATTGACCTTCCAGATGTATAAGAGGCCACGATGGCAATATTCTGGAGAAAAAGCGATGCAGAAAATGTAGCGTTTTATTTAAGGGCACATGTCCCTCAATCACGATGATCTACAAAGGGTTGAAAGCACATTCACAGAAAACTCTTACTCAGAAAAGGTATGTGAGAAATATAGAGTAATTTAACAACAATAAATAGTACACTAAAACGTTACAATAGTTGTGACTTCCTTAACTATATCATCAGTCGAATCAGCAAAATTTTGGGTCCGTAGATTAGCACTTGGAGCAATTCGTGTTCCATGTGGATCCGGACAACTTCAAGGTTTTTGCGACAGGTTTTTTTATGTTGAAAAACGTGGAATGAAATGTGCTGAATCTCCACATTTTCGTGAAAAATTCGTGAGTAAGTATCGAAGAAGCCACGAAACGGTGTACGGTTCTTTACGGGATAGATGTATAAGTATTCCAGTGCGGCCACCAGACAACCCAAAATAGGGTGCTATAAATTGTCCATTATCTTCTCGGCCGGGTTAAACGCATTAAAGCGTCTTGAGATAGCGATGCACAAGAGAGACTGCTCGGTGAGTCGAGGCCCGTTTGTTGCCCCTTTCCTGTGCTCCTTCCTCTCTTCTGGAACGAGCGAAACTCCTGTATTGTGCGGTAAAACAGAGGGGCCAAGTGAGCGAGTGTGCCAGCCTGCATCGAAGATTGTGCCTTACGTGTTATCCGTAACTACTGCGCTGTTGAACCCACTACATCGGCGTTGTTTAGGTCGCTAGTGGTGAAAACGGAGCTGTGCAATCCTCAAAGGCATGTATTTAATGTGAAATTTAGAGACTTAAGAAATTTTTGTGCAATTGAAAAACAAAACATATGTAAAAAGCGCTTCGTAGATGACATCAGTGGGCACGAGACTTGAGCTGCTTTTTAACTGATGAATCTTAAATCATTATTGAAAATTGGACCAGAGGCCCAACCAGCTCCTTCGCGTGCACATTCACTTTTCTACTGATTTCTGAAGAACTCTCCGGAAATGTAAAAGCAAAATATAATAACTTCAATCATTTCATGCATCGCTGGTCGATGCTTGTTCCAAAGGAATCGCGGATTCTTCGGTTTTTATTAATCCTCAATCCTCTCTCGAGCCTGATCAAAGTTTGATGACACAAATTTTTTGCCACTAAACGCTGGTTGCCTTAGGGGAGGGGGGGGGGGAGGAGGTTAAATTGTTGGCTCGCGTTCGCGAGGGTGGATATAATGTGAGCGACAGACGGTGAAGTAACGCGGGCTACAGTTCTCTGATGCCGTTGTCGTGTGGTGTTCGTTGGCCACACGAATAGGGAACACGGAGAAAACGCGTTTTGGAGCCAAGTCAAGGCCCGAATTTCCAATTACTCCACAATTAAGAAGCGATTATTTTGCATAGAGTTCTTGGTGGCGCGTCTCGTGACTTCTTGGCGAAAATGTTTGCGCCGCGTGTCACCAAGAAGTTACGCGAAGAAATGCGATAGCAGAGAGCAGCGAAGAGCAAGAAGAATAAGGAGAAAGAGAGAGAAACAGCTTTTGCACAGATAATATTTTAACGAGCCTCGTAAACCGATTCCAAGTGTGGAGCAATCTCTTGTGATACTTCTGGCTTGATGCTCTCTTATACATCTCTCGAGTGTCTTCTCTTCGACGATGTCATCGCATTTTCGCTTCACATCCCTTCGCGCCCGGTGTCTCGCCGTTGGCCGGGTCTCTGCTCTTTTGCCAAGCTCTTTCTCTCTGTGTACCATTTTCTGAAGGACAATATTCTAGAATAGAGAGTGGGAATAAGGATGAGGGAGCAAAGAGGTGAGGCGCGGGAGGTAGGCAGGCGAGAAGAAGAAGGAAAGATACTCCCGGAAAAAGGTACTTAGCATATTCGCCCTCGAATATCTTTGGCTCGATCGCGTACAACGTGACGTCTCGCTCCCCTGGATCCACTTCAGGTTTCTCTTCTCTTCGCTACCACCACTTTTAAAACATACGAATACTCTGAAATTCAACCAATCCATACAGACCGTAGACCAACAAGGGAAACGAGAGGGCCGAAAGCGAGGAAAAAGGACGGAGCTATTGTGGCTGCTATCGCTTACCCCGCAGCCGGATTATCGAACAGAATAAATTTTCATGTCTCGTCGCCCAGATCGAACGACGATTTTATACTCTCATTCTCTACCCGGTACATATACTCGATCGGCCTTCCTTTGTTTTGCAAACACGGATACGAAATAGATCGATATGGCCATGATATTTCACGCGAATTTTTGTTTTTGTCAACTATTCGAGAACCTCGCATATGCCTAGTTCGTGAAAAGTAAGGAAAAGTGTCCATATAAAAAGTGAGAGTTCGATAATATTATGCTTGTTTTCAAAGAACGTTGAATGTTCTACTACTCTCGTAGAATGTTCCAAAAATGATGTTCATTACTCCGTGTACTTATGTTTATTATAAAACCGAAATATTGTCCAAACTAGTGTGTTGCGGAAAAGAATCATTATTTGGTTGTCAATTTTCCTCCAACTGTTCATTAGTTTTATTTGCTCTGCACTGACGCGAGAAATAATTGTTGCGATGAAAGTTAAAGGACGTGAAGCAATTTCTCCGATATGGCTTGCACCCATACGCCATGACATTTTCCTCAACGTTCTCCCTCTCTTGATTCCAACGAAGTTCTGTGATCTTTTTAAATGTTCTGGCACTTCAAGCATCCAGCGTCATCTTAGGAGGCGTTATATATGTATACAGATAGAGAAGGAAAAGAAGAAAGAACTTGGTGCTGGGTCAAAGTCCACTGCCTTATGACGACTTTATGGTACATTTCTCGGTATCTCACTGAGAAAGACGTGGGAGCTTGAGAGCTGCGTGCAGTACAGACTGGTTTACTCGATCCATGCGAGTCACGCACTGCGTTATATTGGTTCCCGGTAGCGGTACACCAAAATGAGATATTCTGGTTGTCTGTGAGGGAGAGGGACTTGCTACGAGATTTTTGTTCCGTCGTTAAAAGGAGAAGCAAAAAACACATGTCAAACGAAGGTATAGTACTTAACCTTTTTTCGATGCTTTGTAAAATGGAGTGTCGTGTGACAAATGCAACTCAATTCAAGATGTCTTCACGAGAGACTAGTGCTTAATCGATCACTTCCTTTCAAAACTTTTTCACCTGGTTTTTTGTACTTTTACAAGTGGCTTTTTGACAATGTTTTATTTTTTCCTGATAATATCTTGTTTCGGTGCAAATAATTGCGAAATCCTAATGTCACGAGGGAATACCGAGAGACGGTGACAATATTAGGAACGTCCGGTGAATTTCCTGAGTGGGTTGAGGGGGCAGAAGGACCCCAAGGGGATCGCGCCTCCAATCTTCTCTCAGAGGCTGTACTTCGTGGATGTTGTCAGGGGAGAACTGCGTTTACTATTGCACACAGTACGATACTGTACTAATATAGCAGCGAGGAACCCACGAGATATTCCAGTAATTCGGCAATATCGTGGTGGCGACAAATTAGCGTTAATCCAGGGTCGTTAGCGAGATTGATGCCAGGATTTCACTTAAGAGCACGCAAGAGTAAAGGAGATGGAATAAGCGAAGGGATGGCAAGAAACAATCCACCCCTTCTCATCTGTATTTCTCCCTCATTCTAGCCTAGTTGGTAGGCCCGATGTGGTGATCGCCTTTCCAACAGGTTCAACAGAGACAACGATTTATACATATACGTTATAGACGTAATATAACTACAGCAATCCCGTATTTCGCGTTGCGAGCTTGTAATGAAGTGGGTGCGGACCACACAGTTCGCCTGGATATGCTTCCCTCTGCCATATTATTATACGTACATACATTTTGTTATGTGTATAAACGTGTGCGAGTAGCCAAGAGTAGAAATATATCCCTGGAGATGAGGAAAAAGACGAGTGATGAACGAACGAATTGACTGCCGGACGTAGGGGGTGAACAGCGACAGAGAGGCAAAAAAGAAACGCGACACACTCATAGATATCGCTTCGCTGACGTGATATATATATATACACATATATGGGCACAGATCTATATATACCTTGTTTTATGCGTGAGGGAAGAAGGGAACGCGTCAGATAAAAGAGTGAGAAAGAAAAAGAAGGGTGAGGTTGCGGTGAGCCATGCGATGGGCATGGATCAATCCACAGCCATTCCACCCTTGGTCAGAGTTCGATCCACCCTTGTGGTCAGCCTCTCCTTCCTGCTGACAGTGGTTTCATATATATCCACTGCTTAAGTATATACATATATTTACGGAAGCCTATGTTTTGTCGGTGTACGGGATATCCCTTCGGCGTGTTCGCTCCGGCTATACTCCGGGTTATCAACTGACTCTCTGGAAAGTGAGCCTCGACGATACCCACAATAGTTAGGGTTGAACAGAAGTATAGGGAATACGTATATCTACGATGACGTTTTTTCTTCTGTAGCTGCCGAATATCTATGTACGTTATATATAATTGAACCAGAGTCACGATCAAAATTGATTAGATTCCGGATAACTCTGAATATCCTACCAAAAAAAAAATCTACTGCATATTGTCTTCCGATCTAGTTTCGAAATGTAATGATTCATGGTGAAGGACATCACCGTTTTGTGGTAATAGAAACTAGCGAATCGATGGACTCGATTATTAATTAGATCAGATTTAAGTATCAGGTACTCTATCAATCACTTCCAGGATAGTTGGAAGCGAACCCAATTCATTTCGACTAATCCTAAAATGCTGGATCTAGAAGAGAATTATAAAAAATATAAATATTCCACCGGCAGCGAATCATGCAAAAATGGCGAAACCGAAGTTTGTATTAAAAAAAAAAAAAACACACACACACACACAGGTGAAGAAATTGGCAGGAATCAGACAGGAATCAGGATTTCAAAATGTCAAGTCAGCGTGAAAAATCTCTTATGCACCATCACTTGGATACATATCAGAAATCTGCTCGATCATCCAGGAAATGCAACTGCATTATCTATGGACTTTATAGTGTATAACGTGAATAATCGGAAGAGTATTACCTCACCTATGTGTATATTTTTAGCCTATGAATTGAGTGTTCGCGGTGAGCGAAACCGTAAGACGATCCATCAGACACACACAGTCCAAAGAGAATGCGGAATGGGAGAAAGAAGAATCGAGAAAAGGAAAAGACCTCGACGACGTGAAGAGGACGAGATAGACCTCCGGGTCTCGCGTATACCTACCACTATACTCCACGTATCCTATACGTAAGTGTATATATAAATAGTTCTCCGGAGAAGAACCGTGATTACCCCGTGAGTGTACGTGTCACCGAGACGTAGGTACTGGCTCTCACTCGAGCTCCAGCCAACCGTCAAGCCATTCATTAATGATGGAGAAGAACAAGGCAAGAGAGACCACATTCTCGAATCTTTGTGTGCCTTGCTCTGCTCTCCCCTTCTCTCACTCTCAACTCTCGACTCTCTTTTGCTCTTTGTGCATATCACCTTCCATACGCTTCTAGAACATATTATCCAGCTCCATTATCTTCTAAAGAGCAGTCTCGTTGTTGGCCACTTGAGAGAAAATGATCGCGTGCGAGATATTAGCCAGCATTGTATCTATATAGTGCATTTTGTGCCAACTAAAGTTACTTTTAGGCAAAGTCCTTCCGGCTTACTTCAAACCTGAGCATATCCATTTACGATTACCCGTAAATATGGTGTACACGTTAGATTTTTTATTCCTGCACATGTTTCACAATGATGAATAAAACATCATACGAAAATGAGTGTTTCTTGCTGCTCGTAGTATAAAAAAAAATAAGTTGCTATAAAACAGAATGATCGACAAACTTTTATTTCTGGTTTGATCTTTCGGGTGATGAAGCACCGAAGCCAACGATCGCTAAAAATTGTATCGAAGATATTTCAACGTCGATTCGAGACGTTCACCCTTTTCTCGTCTCACCTCTCAGCCAGCATTCTAACCGCAAGGGGCGAGTATCCGTTCGCATTTTTGTTACCCGAGCGATTAACGTTGTTGAATCGATGATAAAGATCTCGGTGATGCTTCATCACGGATAGATCTCATATACATAACGTATAGCGAGCGAGTGGAAGCTGGCGTTAGGGTTGGCTAGAAAGCCGATATATAGTACATGGACACGTACTACAACGCTCTCAATTTTAAACGAGGACTACTCGAACCTGATAGTGCTGATCGAGCGGATTAGGACAATGTCAGCTCTTGAACGCGACACCCTCGGGCGATGCTCACCTGGCTGTAACTTCCGAGTTCATTTTTTTTCGCATGCACACGTTCACGTCTGGTTGGAGTTTATTCAAGAAGCTTCAATCGACATTGTATATATTCAGGTAAATGCGTGAAATATATTTTGTTTGACTGATAATGGAGATACTCCGTACTCATTTCAATTTAACAGCTCATTGATATTACTGGCACAAATGAACGTGCCAAAGGCATGATCGAGCGAATTGATCCGAAGGAATGATAATAAGGCTTCATATGTTTTCAAAACATTCTCAATGAGTTAGGGATCAATTGTGTTGTGCATGCCAATTTTAAACTTTAAGTGTATCAATGTTTCTGCTCGATAATTGTTCATCGCGAGAAGTATTCGTTTGAAAACTCTGCAAACTCTGCACGTATTTATTCGTCGTTACGAGATATTTCTAAAGCATCAAATATCACATCAGAGGTATCGTTCGAGGCTCTCACATCTCGTGTCGGAAGAGATAACGCGAGCTTGATATGCATTATTATATGACTGAGGCTCGTGTATGTGCACTAGTGATGCAGTATAATATTCGAAAACAGGCAAGCTATATCACATCAACGGACGCTTTCAGCCATTTCCAGCCACCCTGCTACACTGTGATTTCCCAGTACATCCATCGTATATAGAATGTAGATGTTTATACAGATCCAATAGTGACGTGCGCCCATGCAGTTGCATGTCCCATATACGCATATAATAAACCTATCGGAACATTGAGTTTGATCAACGGACGTAGCGTATCAGTTTCGGGTTTCTGCAATAGTGTCTGTCTCACCTCGCTCTCTCGCCATAAAATCTCTGAAAAATTAACAGTCAGCATTCTCGTAATTCATTACTTGTTTTCATTGAAAAAATATAATGATTGCTCGCTTTCATTTTATTTTCATCCGAAACAGTTGGTTGCTTTTGATGGATTCAAATGATTTAGAATTTATAATAATTATTCGTTTACAATAATTACAAATTGCCACCGATTTTCAACTTTATCGATAAATAAGATCAATCGTCAATCGAACGTGGCTGGTCCAAGAAGTAAATGTTTGCTTGCTTGACCAGAGTGGCATCTGGCAGAAAGATTCCCCTTAGAAATTGCTCGCTATCATCCCAGCCGTGTTCTTAATTTCTATCTTTGAGTTTCGTCCTTACCCCTCAACATATGAAGCGGCGGGGCCCATGTCGAACGTGGCTATTTCTGAATCTTTAGTCGGTTTACAAGTAGCGGGGTCACGGGGCATCCCATAAAGATGCTTGACATATATTGCTGCTATGTGGGAGCTCCAGCACGGTCCAAGAAAACGGCCAAGGAGCGCCCAGCATGCACCAACGAGCAGCGAAAGTTGGCCATCTATCTGCCACGTACTACTGCGTGGATGCCACCCCAACCAACCCAACTCTCGTAAGACCCGCATGCCTTCCTCTTCTTCTTCTTCTTCTGCGTCTTCGTTGTTTCGTACATAAAGTCCCTCGTCGCCAGCTTTTTCCCGCTGCCGAGGCAGGCACCAGTCTTCGAGTTCGCTCGGTTCCTCCCCTTATTCTTTATTCTGCTATGTGCATTCTTACATAACTATGTTTGCTTCTGAACTCGGGAATGCCTCTTTTCGCTCTTCGACGAAAGAGATCAGTATACTCGTGGTCTACCAGACTTTGGTACAAGTTAGGGCTCTTGCTGGTAGCCTCGTTCCATCTGTGCTACCATATTTTATTCAAGCGAATGCAAAAGGGCTTCAGGTCAAAAATTCTAGTCAACATTCACGAAAAAGAGTGTCTTTGTTTTGATTTTAATGTCTCGTGGGTTTTGGTGTGGTAAATATTTGCAGGGCCAGACATATCGAACAAGATCACAACCCGTTAACAACCGGCAATGAAGCCAACTCTGACACTAATCGCGGTTCACTCTACTTTGGCTCAACTGTGGTCCCGTTTTTCCTCGACTCTCTCGTCGCATCCTCAAGCTGACATCGCACGTGTGGCCAATCTTTTCTTCGATACCGCCTTCTTCGCCGTTCAATTTTCCCTTACGGAAGTGATCGGTAAGCGGTCAATAAACCTGCACGGAAAGGCGACAACTATGAGGAAGGAACTTCTTAATCGGGAACCTGGACCTCTGCACATCCCTGACGTCTATCTTGCACAAACCTTTTCAGTACTCGCCTAGCTAACCAAGGAAAGTTGAACAGTTGTGTATGTCTGTGAGCTTGATCCCACGTGGCCTCACTATGATCACACAGCACCTTTTCTTCAACGCATGTACCCATCCTGATATTTATTCTCTGATAAACGCTCATGTAAGTGCAGGTGACGGCGCATCTGTTTGAGTGATAATGGTCGTTCTTACTGAATCTGAAATTATTGTTCTAGAAAATATGTAGCCGATTAGAAATTTTTATCTGGTGACATGTTCGTTGTAAACCATTTGTCAAGCTTAATTTAGGAATCTCTTAAGATATTTATAAATATGTGAATTTAGAGCTGGCAACATCCGGATTTTTTCGGAGGTCGGGAAACACGTTTGAACGTTTCATCTTCAGTAGCAGAGCATTCCAGCAGGAAAATACATGCAAAGACGCAGATCTGAACAGAAACACCCGAGTGATGAAATTCTTGACCAAATCCTAAAAATGGACTGAATAGAAAAAGTCCAACCCACAAACATTACGTTTCTTTCCCTTCGAAAGCCACGCGCCCAAGCCGCACCCGAAATTTCATTGGATGAAGCTGTACTATAGAAAAGAGAGACTTCTTGGTCCCTCTGGCACGTGGAATATTTGAAAAAAAAAAAGTTTACGAGCCTACCTCGCGGTATAACCGCAATGTAGCAGGGAAAAAGTCTGTGGCGGTATCCATGTAGATTATTCACAAAGTAATACATGTGTATATGGTGCTGTACAGTTGCGACATATTGTGGAATAATACTGGTAGACTTTCATTTCGATGGTGGTGCACACAAGGCCTTCTCTGGCGTTTTTCACCAATCCCTTTTGCTACTTTTTCAAAGTATAGTTGGAGCAAAAGTCAGACTCTCGCGAGCTCCAGCATGCCGGACACTCGTCGCCCGTTCCCTCCCTTCATCCTCGCCCCTTTTATTCGCTACACACATTCACGAACATTATGGTATACACGTGCACGACTCTTTTATCCTGAAAAGTTCTTCAACACTACTCGCAAAGTAGATGGGTTCACCACCACACTCTGAAACTCCTTGCGCGCTCACAATGTGTACACTCTGCCTCTCTTTTTCCCATTCTCACTCGCCCATTTCTCTTCTTGGTCTCGCGCTCGAATCTCCTCTTTCTCCTCCTAATATTTCTTTTTATCTTTTTTTATTTCTCTCTCGTCCTCACTTTCCAAACGCGCTCCAGCTCCAGCCACATAAATTTTGTCCGGTAGGTACTCTGTCGAACGTAATAAAATATCGCGCCCTGTATCGTAAATTCCCTCGGCATATTTTCACCCGAATACCCCTGACTTCGATCTATCCTTTTTCTACCACCCCGGCACCCAACACGAGCAGGATAATCAGTTTTTTCTCCTCGTAAACAAGGTCATTCGATATGCGAGCTTAACTCTTTGGCTTTGTGAGCATTAACTTTTGTAAGATTAATTTGGATACTGAGATGATGAACTCTTGAATTATCACGGTACGAAATATTTCGAGAAAATTACTGAAGAGCATCGCGTCATGAACCGATTTGATTCTTTACAGATCGACGTGCATACAATTCACAGTACAGAGGAGGCTTAATGTGTATGCAGTTATGTAACGGTACATTGAATGAGTCAAGAGCGCAGTACATAGGTTTGAGGGCAGAAGACAACGAGGACGAATCCATCATCCCCGGTGAATGAGACTGAAAGGCTTTCGTCGTTGTACGCGGAACGGCCAACTGTGTTCAACCGCACTGTATTCAATACTACGAAAGCCCAACATTGTTCCACCGATATTTTCTCTGTGTCTGTATAGTTGGTTGAGCGGTGGCTGCTTTTGGCACGGGCGAACTGCTCGCACTTTGTGTAATTGTGGCCGTGCCCCCTCCACCTCCTCCGTGTGGCCCAGAACCCTCCAACTCTGAAAACCACCCCTCGATCCATCCACCTCTCTCTCTCTCTCTCTTGTTGTGTACTCCAGCACGAAGTTTCGTAGTCGCTTAAAGTACAATGTACTCAAAGAAAGAGATACTCGGCAGACGCGAATGCCCATTAAGTAACAAAAAAAAAGAAGATATTTCACAATTAAAAGCATATCGAATCGCTCATAGCAAAACGTGCATTCAGAATATCTTCGTTAGGAATCAACGATTATAAATAAAACGAAATATACAAAAATTCAAGTACGCTTGAAATCGATGCACGAAAATAATTCAATTTCTTTCTCATCGGTCAATCCTCGTACAGAAACTTAACAGGCGAGTATACCGTAAAAGCAATTATCGTGCTACACTAATTAAACATTTGGAACAATGGTAATTGAAGCAATTTCACTTTATACATAATTAATGTCGATCACAGTTATCCTTGGCCAACGATTTTTGGAAATATCACTTTCCACCGAATGAATGGAATGCCGGTCACTACTGGGAGGATGACAACCATACCTGTTACTCAATCGAACCCCTCATCACTCGGATCTTTCGTTCTCATAGTTGAAGTGCACAATTCGCAAGCCATTATCCCGTCTTCGGAAAATGTACGAGTTGGTGTTGTGTAAAACAAGCAATCTTCGTGCAAGTTGCTACGAACTTGTACGCGAAGTCTGTCTGTTCTAGTTCTGCTGAAACTCTCTCTCACACGAGTAGGTAGTCATTCATACACTGTCATTTTTTACTTTCTGTCCGCTGATATATGTGCAAGCCAAGCAAACAAGCCCAAGCAACGCACTCGGCGACTGTGTGGATGCAAAAAAAAAACACACAAAAAGAGGTGGATCTGGCGCGTGAATGAGAAAGGCACCCTGCCCGTGTATATTTGAGGACATACGTGCTTCACGGGGCCTGTTATTAGCATCCACTCTGCTCTGTATATGCAGTCACATATTTTCCTCTCACTCGATCTTTCATAAGCAGAATATTTTCCAACTCGTCAAGAGAAGCAAAAGAGAGAGAGAGAGAGAGGGAGGATTAGAGGATAATATATTCTCGGTGATGAGAACGGTCATCATGGAGATTGAAAAAACACGTTGTCAGGCTGTACGCGTTCATTTCTACTTTTTTTTTTGGCTGCCTTGTTCATCGTCGCCAAGCTGAGTCCACGATGCTTAATAATACACTGACTTTTTCTATGCATCAAACAGTGCTGAAGTATCGTATATATAATATTGCAACTGTAAGCCTCGATGTACACTGCAATTTGACCGGATCAATATTCATAATTAACAAAAAATCGAAACTGACAAAATGGTGTCATTTGTTGAATTCACAATCGGATACGAAAAAAAACAATTTCAATACCACGATGAGGCATGCGTACAACATCGAGAGTCATTAATAACGTCAGATGAGACAGTAATTTATAACGTGAAAAAAATAATCATCTTCGGCTACTAATTTTCTGGTTGGATTCACAATAACTTTAGGATCAGCCAAGGCAGGGTAGTAGACGAAACTCGATCATAGAAAGCGAGGGCAACCATGAAAGGCAAGCCTCGCCTACCTGTCAGTAGCAACAGTTGATTGGCAAATTCGTTAGGGTTCCTTTACATTTTACGAAACCAATAGAATCTTAAATGTATTACAAAGCTTGGCCATCATCGTTTATGTTTGCCCGTTCTCCAGTAGCGTTACGAGAAAAATGTTAAATTATCGATATAGCTTCGTGCAGTTTGCTAGGTGTCAGTGTATCCATTTTATCTTTGACCCTCGAGCAGCGGGGTTATTTTAGCGAAAAGGTTTTGCATGCTGCTGGATCGGCATGTATTATCCAAAGACATTCTGAATTCGTGAGACTAGATTTTGTAATCGACGAGTCCGCGTCTTCTTATGTTAAATTCAATGTCTATTGGCCTACCGTATGTATAGGAAATTGTAATCAGGAGCTAAGAAAAAAACGTGAATCCTTCACACTTTCGTGAGTAATCGTTTTTCATTATGTACGCATTAACACGATTTTGACTCATCATTTTGTGCTCTCTCGTATCGATTAGACAGGTATGTAGCCTATTGCGATGTGCATGAGCACCGCCAATCAGCGAAAGAGCTAAAGAGCTAAGAGGGAAGAGCCAAGATCGAGCTTTCTTCTAACGCAGCTAGTAAGGCTTGGCATATCCAAAGAAGGCGGCAGGTAGTTGAGCTCGTACAACCGAACTGCTAGAGAACCAAGAGATGAGGAGCTCTCGCATGTCTGCTAGATACGTATACCGGCTGAAAGTCGTGGTATCAAGCATAGGATATACGAAGAAACGGATGAGAGTAGTCGTGACAGGCCAAGGATCTTGCCTCGGGCGCAGACGTGCAATTAACCGCGGGCTATACCTACGGCAATGGAAGGAAGAAGTTCAGGGGTTCTCGAAGAAGTCGCGTGTTCCTTCTGCGAATCGTCGTCTACTTAGTCGCCTTTTACGTGTTCACGGGCAAGGGCGACACGAGAATAAGCTTCTATAACTTTGAAGCATAAGTTCGCGTTGAGAGACCCTGATGACGAGGGAGACGACTGGGTATATCGGGTGGAGTGAAGTTCGAAAAGAGCATCGACGATGACGACGAAGATGAGATGGAAGACGGCAAAGAGAGGACACGAAATTCCCCCATAAAAACCTCTTGCATGGGTATGCTCTCTCTCTCTCTCTCTCTCTCTCTCTCTCTCTCTCTCTCTCTCTCTCTCTCTCTCTCTCTCTACTTCGCTGTTTCTGTGAGCACGCGCGACCACTTGGCCACGTCAAACGTTATACGACCACGTTACTATTAAATACGTCAAAGAGCGTATGTTTATTGCATATTGGATGCCAGCGTATACTTTGCTTTTCACCGGACGATATACAGTGCGCTATACTTCAGTCTCTCGATCGTTGTAGCTTGTGCATCGGATGTATGTATATATTCATCCAATCGACTGATATATACGAACTACTGGTTAATGCTTATTCCGATATAACAACTCGAAATTTTTCATTCTGATAATCTGATCATTCCGTAAATTTTGATAACTCCAGGAATATATTATAACGATTAACATAAATTTTAAGAAATCAACAACAGTCTACTGACGTATGTCATTCCGCTATAATTGATCGTCAAAAAAGTTTCAAATCGTATCGCGATAACTCAAAATCCCAAACTTATTTGTTGTTGACGGGACTCAACATATATCTTGCCCATATCCATGCCACTTTTACATTTATTGATAGCACGTCATCTGAAAATAGAAAAAACTTGATCGATGCCCGTGCAATTCTATCGGTGGTCAAGCTGGCAAGAGTCGAGGCAAAGATTCATCGATGAAATCGGGCTCAGGAAGCGGAAAACGAGGGGAAACCACAAAATTGGAAGGCGTTACTTACCCTTGCACATACGCATCGTACACGTGTTCAATCTTCGTGTTGATATTCTAGAAGGGTGAGGTGGACGTTGTCAATCGAAACGAGTGACCGCATCGTGCGGGGGTGACCATCGGGTAAAGGGATACGAAAGGGACACGCTTTTATTACGTATTCAGGATTTCAGGCTGTTCGTCAAAGATACGGTGAATTATACATGGTTAGTAGATGGAACACCGTATAAACTATGCATACATTTGTATATAGATATACCTCGTCATCCGCTGTTTTTTCGTTTCTTTTTTTTTCGTTTCACTCCGATGTTAGTGTGCACCTGTGTGAAATATATAGGTTGCCTATAAAATATCGATGTATATATATATAGGTAATCCTTTTTTTACCATAATGCCCATCCGGTACTTCCTCCGAGGTGTTTGCAACTGAGAATGATACGTGTATATATCTATATGAATCTGTATATGGAAACTCTGTGTGCGACGGAGTGATAGATCGCCGTGTCAATTTCATCGAGACCCGTAATCGATATTTCAGGCTATCTTCATCGTACAAAACATACGAGAATTTTATCGTGCTTGTTTATAAACAAAATCTTCGAGATATATGTTTTATGTAATGATATTCATCACGCTCATCTAGAAATGTAATAAACAGAGGCGATTTGTTTTCTCCGTATAACTTCCGCTTGGAGTGAAATTTTATCTATCTTATATCGTATCGTCATTGAATTTCGTGCTAAAGGTGCTACTTTGCAACGACTCATATCGACTCATATTTCATCGTTTCAATTGTAGAAACAAGCTTTCAGGATTGGTCATCGCTGTAACGTTGCCGAAGAAGCATTTTTTTAGTGCGAATTAAAACAACTCCAACACAAGTTGTTTATTCCTATCGGTGTTTTGAATTCTTTATTTGTCACCATCCACGAGTCCAGAAGACTCACCAGCCGCTGGTTTTCACTGATACACCTGCAGGATAGCCATTACAAATAATTATCAATGAACTCTCGAACTTTCTTTCCGTTTCGCTGATACAGGGTCATGGCCTCATTCGAGCTCGTGCCCAGGGAGACCCATTGAGATTATCGCAAAAATCGTAAAGAGAAGAATTAGTGTCACGATGAAGACGACTATCAATTCGATATCAGATACCATAAAAATCTCAATAGAATGTTTTCGACTCGGAAGATTTTTCTCACAACGTCATGGACACGTGTTCAACACTGATCAAAGCCATGTCTGTTTTACACAGAATATTCTTACGGTGATTTAGAAACACAGCCAAAGTTTTAACGATTAACGTTCTCGATTCGTATCACATCTGTTTTGCTTAATAAGCCTATTAAAACGCCTCAGACTCTTCGAATAAGCGACCTGGAACACAGCAACAAAAGAAAAACGACTCTTGGAACAAAAATTCTCATCCAATTCCTGCATTCACATTTTTCATTTGAAAGATCAAATCGGAAGAGAAATGGAAGGGATCAGTTTCATCCTTTTTTCTATAGCTGATCAAGAGCAAATATCGGGATCGAATAGAAATCGGTTTTCTTGAAGTTTGATCTTGATGCCATTGTGATGAGGGTCGATTATATTTTCAGAGGCATCTATTTTATACGATACACCGCAAGAATAATAGAAACATGTTATTCTTGACATACATAATCACTCATTAATCAATGAGCTTGAGTGTGGAATCTTAATGCATTGCTCATCGGTTTGATGCGCTCGTCTGCAGCTATTTTTATAGCTCATCAGATGCAGCTCTAAACTGTCATAACGAATCAAAGTTTCGATACCATCCACGGAGTGTATTTTTATAACTATCAGGATTAAACTGAATCACAAAAATCTCTAGATCCATTCAAAAAGTTGCTTATTAAATCAAATGGCATAGAATATCAAAAAGCATGTGCAAAATTATTCTGATAAAATGTGGCATGACGAATCCGCACAATCCAAGCGTCAAATAAGAAAATGTATGAAACAGTAGGATGTCCTAACGTGGCGTATATATATTCGTTGTTGGATATATGGTACGAGACGTGTAGTACATAAAGTACATAAAGTACTTTAAGTCGAGAATGCCCAGTGCTTATGGTTTTCGAAGGGCGCAGTTTTCACCCTAGTCGCGGTAGCATACGTAATAATGGCATAAAGCACGAAAGTGTCGCAAAAATCATTTATTCGACGAAAGCTAAAGTAAAACTGACAACATCGTGGCCAGAGCCTTATGCCAGGTCGCTTTTTATAGATTCAAACGACTCTGGTTTATAAATATATATAAAATTCAAATGGTCATCGTAAACAGAAAATCCAAGCGTTGGATGCTTTCTCAGAGCCATTTCATATGCAGAGGGCGAGAGAAAGAGGCATGAATTTACGGAGTATATTCTTGTTAAGAATGTGTTTCGTAGCATACGAAGAGCACCGTGAGAATCGTCCAACAGAAATTACATTTTCAAAACGAGCCGGAGAGGGCTCGTATTGTCCCCGAACATTTTTCGTATCGTGCGGTAGTTCAGCGATCAATATTCGAAGTCAGAATTGAATAGTCCGAGTTTGCATAAATCAGTATTAATTTTTTTTTCTTTTTTCTTTTGAAATTAATTTGAAATCGGACTTCCAATTCTGAATACACAGTGACCATGACAATCGTCTCATCGAACCAGAATTAATTACGATGCGGCCATTCTCGTCGTTGACAATTTCTATGAATAAAGAAAAGTTGTGTGAATGGCTCAAGTTCTTTGAGAATCCGTAAGTCTGTATATACGTCTACCGCGTTGTGTCGGTCGATCTTTATGCTCGCTGTGGAGAGCTACATTAGCTTTCGGCTTTAGCCGCGTTTATGCAAATCTTCGGGGCATCTGTTTCCCGCGGTTCCGAGACTTCTCGTCCACTGTATACGCTTCTGTCTTCCGTAGTTCACGAAATCGTGACCATACTAGCCAACCGTTTAGAAACGACTAAGACTCTCTCTTTTCCTTATTCGCTCTTCATTTCTTTTTTTATTTCTCCGGCTATATGAATCCACATTATATACATATACATATATATATGTATATATCTTAACTTATGTATACTATATTTGTGTCGTGCATGATGACATCACAGAATACCGCACGCGCTCTCTCATCTCCTTAACGCGAGTTTGTCTTATCCCGCTCTCTCCTCTTTTCCTCTTTCTCTGCATAATATGTATATATGTAACATGGTAACCGAGCACATATAAGTTCACCAAGTTCAGACAGATGCGAGCACAGCGAGAGATCCGCGCTAACGAGAACAATTATGAGTTCCACTTTGCTCTAGCCTCGCGTCCCTCATTCTCTCTAAAAATAACACACACGACCACTTAATGGTTTCGGTCTTGTCATAACTCTGGCGCAGATGCGCGAGCTTGAGATCACCAAAGTTTTATATATACTATAAACTATGCTACCATTTGTATTATTATTGTCTCAAGGCGAGAGCTCGTGTTTTCAACGCCTAGGACTAAACTCGCCTATAAATATATATATCACTAGTGTAGAAATAAATATCTACAACTTTGAGGCTTGTCAATGCCGAACAACCCTCGTTCTCGTACCTTGCTTTACATGACAAAAAATTATTATAGGCGCAGACCCCAGTTCTTGATTGACAGATTTCCGTTTTAGCTAATAGCTAAAACGAAGAATCCGAATTGTATTCATGGTGTTTTTATGTGAAATTAACGGAATGATTTTATCGCACGTTCTTCCAATTCTGACTCAACGAAAATAACGAATTCAATGAGAATGCGAATGATGTAAATAAAAACGCTTTTGCAATCTGTAGAAATAAAAATGATTTTTGTCATTATTTAGATGCGCAACAACAACAAATCTACTTCTCCTCTTATACTTCTTCTATTTTACAGAGTAAAAGTATCGAGTACGTGTATAACTAGGTACATAAGCACCGAGGCGAAGACATAGAGACAGAGTGCAATTTATCTCGATGGAATCACCGCATGCGAGTGAGTTCTTTATACATCTATATACCTATATAATATTTTTTATGTGGTACCACACACGCTTCGAGAACGAAAATATCTCTTCCTTTTACGACGTTGGAAATGAAACGAAAGGTTGTTGTGAGGGCTCTCGCTCGTTCCTCGTTAAAACCGCGATACTTCCCTTCAAGATTTGCACCTGTGTGGATGTACGATACGTGTTTTATACCACGATTCAATGATTTCCGGGGATGTTATATGGCATTTATTGTATATACCTCCATTCATATCTATATATATACTTCTCCATGCAAACGTTTCGATGATCGCACGGTTCTCGATATAAAACGCAACACCCCATTACGCTGGCAATTATATCTCGTACTTAATCACTGCTCGCTATTAAATAAAATATGGCGTGGTTATACACGTGCACCGATGTTACACGAACGTTTCAATAAATTAGAAAGACATTTTGAAAAATATGCATTAGATATCTGCACTCCGCTCGGACGCAGTGGGTGCCGCTTTTCGAGCATCGCTCTGCTCAGGGTTCACACATAAATCCCACTAACCGACTATACGACTAAACGGTAAACACAATTAACTGACGTCGCGAGACAAGTGCCTCGGGGTGGATTGTTGCGGTGTCGGGTGGCGGCTGCTTGCCGCAGTTATACACAGTCGGCCTCCTCACTTTCTGTAATCTGCAGACGATTATTTAATGCTCGAAGCCTCTCGAACTCCGAAGCCATGGGCCATCCATTGACTGACCAGAATCCATGCTCGGTATTACTGTACAACATCTCCGGTCGAAACCGAGAAGGAAATCTAAATTGCCGGGAGAACCACACCTGGCTAAACCGCAGTCGACACTTATCAGACGCGCGCATTAAATATTCCATGTTAACAAGGCCTTCATTCGTGTCAGTGTCTTCGAATAAAACTTCCAATTATTCTCTCACGTAAATAAGCTAAAGAAAATTTTTACTTCCATCAATATTACACTCGAACGATCTGACTCTCGATCGTGGTTATGTTTTTAATAATTTTATTTCTCATAGTGATGATTAAAGAAACTTTCCAAGTCATAAAATAAAGTGATTAATTATCTTGGTATTACAAAATGAACAGAAATCCTAACGCAAAGATCTTCGACTCATTTCATCAATGTAGTTCTGTACATATTTATTTATTTATGAAATAAAAGTACAAACTTTGGATTCGAACAAAGTTAAACTCCATTAATACGCTGTTTCTGAGCCAGCATTGTGACAAATACCGTAAGGTTTATAAGCCTGTGTTTTATTTAAGCTCGGATGGTTTCACACTACATTTTTCAATTACGCTCGTCAGAATGATCAATCTTTTCGGGTCGTTTTAAAGTAAGAAACTCCGTGGGAGAAAGCGAATTAGTAATCGGACAATATATTAGTTAGGAGCCGTCTGTCCACGGTTCACAATACGGAAACTTATTGCTCACATGTGTGTGTTTGTATACATATACATTTGAAGTGTGCTATATACGGCAGAGCAGGCGTCTCGGTATGCTTGGAATGCACAACGGTCTCCCGTTCCTTTAATTGAGCTTAATCGTCCGATATTAGACTCGTGCGAGAGAACTACGCTTTGGGTGTAGGAAATACACAACACATTCACCGCCGTCGTTTGCCGTCGCCGAGACAACGTAGAAGTGAGCACTCGTTTCTCTCCTCACGAGTTAAGCATCAATACACTCGTACACGTTCACTATGTACAAACATACCGGCGCATCCTTATACATACACGTATTATTTTCATGTGACCACCGCTAGTCGTTAAATGCGTTCACGCGTGCTATCAAATTGAACGACGCGTACATTCTTAATCATTTTTTTCTCTTCTCACATCCCATGTTAGTCTCGTATCACCAGCATTCGAACTAGGACCAAAAAACTTCTTCTCTTTGGAGTTAAATCAAGGTTTTGCTGAGAAAAGTCCGTTATTTATGTCCACGATAATTTAAAAATACTACGGACTAATCGTTCCTAAATTCAATCAGAATTTACGAAATTTTTGACAGGCAGAAACCTTATGAATCACGATGGGTGCATTTTTTTAGGTATCATCATAGCTTCGAGCATAGGATCAAACCCAACATTTAAGGAAATTCGAATTCAAATTAAATAAGTACTAGGAGCACGAGCCGGAAGCTTAACCTTTGTGGTAAGTAGAAGAACTTTCCGATTTCTTATAAAACGGAAAATATTAAAAATTCATTAATTTGTAGCACTTAGTCAAGCGTTTTCAGATGTTTCAATTTAAAAACACTGGAGCCCTTATATATCTTTTGTTAACTCACATGTAATCTTTTTTCAACGTTATCTCAATAACCGGCTGAGAAAGATAATCGTTTGAAAAGTTCTCTGGAAAGATTTCGAAAAAAAGGGGGAAAAACGTTTTCAAATATCCTTATAATATGGATTTTCAACGGAAGGCAACACCCCGAAGTGGCTGAATGTCGATGAAGTCCATTATTCCACTTTACGTTTAACTTTAGGATGGCAAAATCTTTCACTATCTCAGCGTTTTTCATTTTCCGACATTTTTACTTAGTGTCTTTACTTAGATTCTGAATATAAAAAAGTACCAGTACCAACGATTTATACTGCAATTGCAACAGGTGATGTGGCTTCATCATTCGCGAACTTATCTCTCTGCCACCAAAAAAGAGAAGGCAACGTGATGTGATGGATGAATGGGTTGAGCACGATCGACGATCCATCATTTTCGCGATATGCAGCAGTGAGATTGCATGATATTCTCGATTGAAACGGATAGATGATGTGATATCCTCACTAAAGAAACAACATGCGTCGGTATTCACCGGCATGTCTAACACAAGGTTTCAATTTGAATGAATAAGAAAACAGATAAACATAAAAGGACTTGGATATAAATAAATAAGTTTAATAACAAATCATCTAAGAAGTAAACAGAACTTGAAAAATTCTATAAATATTTTGAAAACACGACACAAATGTTCATGAATATTTTGTATACAGTTTTTGAAACCATGATTTGTTTGATGAGGCACTGACTCGTCGGTGGCATCGGTGCTGTATCGACTAGAATCTCTCCAGGTGTTTCGAAATTCGAAGCCTCAAAGATCCAACGGCGAAGGCATACAGTCGTAACAAGATTGTCAATCAGGTTTCGTCCGGAGATATCTATCTTGACTCGATATTCAAATGTAGCCTACGGAAGACGTGTGTCGTTAGGATCGAAGCATATGTAAAAAAATGTTGGGGAATCGGGAAAACATACACGTGAACGGTAAAAAAATAAAAGTGGAACAATTGAACGAATCCTTATTGAATCAGGATTCTCGATATGGAGTATCCGGAGTAAAGTATGCTGAAGTAGAATTTCAAAACCCGGTGTAACACGCACGCACGGGCAATTTCCAATATTGTATAGGAAGGCGTAATACTGTAGAGGAGCAGAGGTTTACCTGATTACCCTTGAGCGTCTCTGATTTTCTCTCGATTCTCACAGAAGAGTTACGAAGTAGAGTGAAGAGTCAAAACAATAATCCTGTTGATGAGGGCTCATAATCGTACCGACAACCTGTTCGATAAAGATCAACAATAGCTAAACTGACATTCCACTTGAGATGGCTGAGATCACGAGTTTCATTTTAGTTTGAATCTGAGAAAAAAATCTCGAAACTAGCCTAACGAAAAAGCTTAAGATACAAAACCACTTTTTTGTATTAAAAACAAGGCGAATCACCCGAATCAATAAGAGTCAACCTTTCGGAATACGAAGCTGGCACGAAGTGCCTTAATATATACACAACAATAAAAGGGGTGAAGAGGGTGGATACGATTCGTTTTGCCCATTCGGACGAAGCGAGCTGAACCAAGTGAGGCTTCTATAGGACTACCAAATATAGTAACGTGGAATAAATAAAAGCGGGGACGAAAGAAGAAGAAAAAGCAGAAGAAGGACCCGAGGATGAACCTGGAAGCAAGATGCCCCCAGAGAGGACGGAGAACATGAGAGAAACTTACTTGGGGGCGAATGTAACTTTATTGTGAACTTATCGCTGTCAGAAGGCAAACAATGGTCGCATTTTCGCGCCATCTACCTCTACCATCTAGACTTATATGCTTTGCTATGCGCCCCTTTCGCCCATGTCCAAAGAGGTTATACTGGCCGGCCTATAACAGGAATGCTGAACGTGTACCACTCAAACGTGAGAGAAAAGAAGAGACGATAGAACAAAAACAGCAAATGGGGTATGCGAAATCTCCATTCCTTTCTCCCTCCTCGTCATTCGTTATGCATATATCCATTGGGACTGAAATTTTTAAGGAGAACGCGACAACGTCACTGCATCGTTATGGACTTTTCTCTGCGATTTCATTCTATTGTTTTCGGTGCCAGTCGTTGAGAGTGTGTGGATCAGTCACTTAACCTTACCTCGAATTTTCGAAGCTCAAATTTTTCGACACGGTTTAACCGGTTGCAAAAGAGCCCTGTTGGCTCGTGCAGGATGGTGGCCAAAATGTGCTAACAGAGCTTTTTGTAATCGGTGTCGAACGGGTCGAAAGAATTTCACTTTCGAAATTGCTCTAAAACGCCATAAAACATTTTTATTTAAAAAAAAAACAGCCTGATGATTCTTGATCAGCTCGTCAGAACCACATTTCCCAATTTGCCTCTTTATCACTGGACAATGAATTGACTATTAATTAGTAGTATTGGGAAATATGACAAAAGTATCATCGGGTTCGTCACATTATGTACTGAATAACGGCTTTTTGGCAGCCATTAATTAATTAACCGAACTATTAATTTCATGAACATTGTATTCATACGTGCGTAAAGGATTTTTTAATTGGTTTTTTTTTTTGTTGGACTTTCTTTGATTAGCTTTACGGTACGACTTGGACCGAAGAAAAAATTAACAGCATCTGGCGCTCGATGTTTGATTGTAGCGTACCTAATTATCCTCTTGCCTTGACTGAGCCAGCCTGTACAATTTTATTCGTAATTGTATAATACTACACATGAGAAAAATGAAAGGAGATGAACCAACGGTCGTTGTATGAGAAACGAAAGAACATGGGAGCTTCTTCATTTGTACAGAAATGACATTTATAAAAAAATCGTTCTCCGCATCCGATTACTTAAAAATACCTGAACATTCAGCTTGAATTCACAGAGACCTTAATCCGTCACTGACTCAAGCTACATCCAGACTACAGTTGACATGATATAATTTTTATCAAAGTGCAATCTCCATCGAAAAAAATGTTTTGATTTTTTTTGACAGAAGTTGACAAAGAACCATTGACAACTTGACTAATTACAAAAAATTTAGAAAAGTTTGTAAACTCAATGTCGTAACCGAAAATATTTCTAATATTTTTTTTTGTTTTGTTATTAAATGATTGGGGTGACTTCTACCTAACACATCTCCTCATATTCCAGGAAGGAACGAAGTTTCGCAGCTATTTTATTAAGTTGGTTCAGTCCTGATGAGGTGATTTGACGCACATATGCATGGTACGTGCGACTCGTTCTTTCAACATCAGTTCGTCAACCGATTTTTTTTTTCTTTTTTTCCTTATTCTACGTCGTAACTATGACCACGGTGAGGATGTTATACGAAGTCTTGATCTCGCGCATGATTTACCCGAGTGTTTTCTTGGTAGTACAAAAGCGGGCAAGCGCGACGCGCCAGCGATGAAGTAGCCGAGATATATCGCGCGCGCTCGCTCTCTGCGTCGCGGTGCCTTATTTTAATGTATGAAACGCTTGCTCACGAGAGCAAGCGGGATCGTGAGAGAATTCACGTAAAAAAGACACTGTACAAACAACTGACAACGATATATACAGCAGACCTTTGTGTACGGCGCTGATTATATATGACAACAATAACACGGTGGAGCAATTGCTGAGGTATAAAGCATTTTCTTGTTGCGTTCTCTAGTCACTCGTTGTCATCGTTGTTGGAAAAGTGACCAGAAAGATGGAAAGTTTAAATGGGCACAAAGTTATATAATAAATATCGTAAAATATCGTTGCTCAGCTATTTTCACATTTCTGCGCTTCCAGTTGCACGCAAACTGGTAATATTCTCACGATAATTTGATTTATAGTAAGCAGAATGAAAGTTGATCAGGTATATATTCTCAATATCGATGGCCAATCTATTTAATGGGCATACAGATTGATCAGAAATAGATACTCAGTATCGATGCCCAAACTAGTCGAATCTAGTAACTTCAGAGAATTCAATCAAAATACATGAATCGATGGCATACGTGGCATCTGAAGATCAAGAGACTCGGACAGCGTTTGATTGTCCTGAGAACGCTTACCCTCTTCTCGATTCTTGGTTTCGATTTACTCTTTCTTGAGACCCGACATATCCGTGAACGAGGGAGGGCGCGCGGAACGTGCTCGTCGTGTGCCTCAAGTGAGACCCCATCGAACCGGCATTCTCCAAGAAAAGGCATGCAATTTGAGTTTATTGAGAGCTCTCTCTCTCTCTCTCTCTTTCTTTCGTGGTATAAAATATACTCATAACGATGGTATATATAGTTTTACATGAACCCACGTATGGTATAATCCATAAGGGCTCTGAATTTCACGATCCTATGCCGGTTCGCTTTCTGCTTATTATCAACTCGCACGATGCTTACTTCCTTTATATAATAACCGAAAAAAAAAAAGCTATTACAAAACGTTTTCGTCGGTCCGACGAGACTCCGCTTCAGAGCTCTTTGACGCGCTGTTTTGCAGTATTAATGCCATCATTATCTTTTCTTCCGTGCATGGATTCCTATTAGAGCCTGTAAAATAAGTCTCGAGATCGGAGCGATCTTCGTATACGTTAACTCAAAGTATAATGCGCCATTATCACTATTAGCGACGTTTCCAATCATACGCTGTGAGAGAATCATAAATTTCCATGATTTCGAGTCTCGTTATCGTTTATTCTGCTACTAATCTATAATATTTTCAGACCCATTGATGTCAACGTGTTTGCACATCATTCGATGAGGTCCATATCATTGTTAATCGCGCCGCCTATATCTGTTGTACTTAAATCTTACGTTCTGCTCAAATGCCAGTTACAAGAAAACAGCTGGGCAGTCTTAGTATTTTTTACAACATCGCACTGTCATTATAATTTTCTATTTATTTTTTTTCCCCTTATCTTGCTCGTACTTATCATGAAAACAGTTGGCATCCGCACATAATCCCTATCCCGTACACCTCGTGCATCTTTTCTAAATAGCCAACTTGTTACACGGCCATTGCAGGGTTTCAAGAGCCGTTACAGTGCTGCCGACACTCCCATAGGTCGTTGTATTCCCTCTCTCCTGCTAATACTGCACTTCATTTATGTTTCCTTTTCTCTCACAAACTTCGTTAAGTTTTGTACCGCGTAGCCGGAATACATGATAGTATCATCCAGCTCGTACCATGCACAGATATATTTGCCTGCTCCTGCAACCGGCAGAATCTGTACCAGATCCTAGCTCGAGGTATACATCTGGTCATCGTTATTCGAGAGGGGAGAATTACTTTCGCGTTTTCTCGTTGATCCAAGATCTCCGACAGCCTCTTCACGGAGTATACTACACGGAAGCTTCGCACCTGTTAGTTCGGCTGTATGACGTTGTATTACGTCGATGAGTACCGGTTTAGGATTTAGAAAAACGGAATAAAAAAAATGTATAATTGAATAAAAAAGCTTTGTAAACTATAGCTTCGAACTTGTCCCACCAATTCAGATTAGCAGCGGACCAGTACAGTCGGTATGTTATTTCCAATCATAAACTGAAGCAATTTCTCATGTGATAAAAGAGATAACGTTACGCCTACTAAGAATATTATAATTAAAATGTAGCACAAACTGAACAACTTTTCTCATAAATTGATCGCTTGGTATTTTCATAAAACGACTACAAATTTGTTGGAGGAGTAATGATCTGATACCATCTACTCGTTTCGTGATGCTGAATGAATATCAAACAAAATCCATTATTAAAAAACGAGACGAACACTTTGTAATTCAGTTAAGATCAAAATCATTGCAAGGAAAATGAAACTTGCCCATTGCATAATCTTCTCATTGTGATTATCATCGGAAATGAGCGTAGTTCCAGTAAATAATACCACCGAAGAAATGACTATTGAAACAGAGAAAAAATGGCTTTAGCAAGATGATTTTTTCTGCTAAGGCAAAAAAGACACTGCACTTTTGCCAATTCTTATCATCAACCTGATACAGAAAAGTGATAGCGATTTAAAATTTAAAAAAAGGTAAGAAATAGAGGAAAAAAAGAAAAGAAGTGAACGCGAGAGAAGCAGATTGTAAACTTGGCCAGAAAAGCTTGTAGAGGGTAGACTGGCAGAATGATCTACACTCTTTGTTGGTATACCACGGAGCCATACCGCTAGGATTCGATACAGGACACAATGGAATTATGCCCTATGTATTGGAACAATTCTATGGAGCTTTCCCCCTCTCGTTTCGTCGTCTATCTCTCTTCCTCTTACTCCTAACAATAAGGAGATATGTGCCTCGGTTTTACGCTACACACATACACACATAGTACACACAAGCATTCCACGTTCCGTACAACTGTGGCTCGGTATGTGGGATATCCCTGCTATGCCGGGGCCATGTTCTGGTTTTGATCCGTGCACCAGATAAGATCGCCCTTTGTTATACGAAGGCTCGTGCCTTCGAGATCTCTCCTCTGTGCTGTCTTTTTGTAGGGACGAAAGAAAAAAAAAAGAAAGAAAGAAAGTTTCAGATCACGTATGTGCCTCTCCAACAGGCTCCTCGATCACAACTATAATTGTATACATGTACAAATGTGCATATGCTAAATTTACAGCCCTAAAGTACTGTGGGCTGTTTGTACATTTTGACGTCTGTCGTCTAATTCTATCGTATACATTGACAGTAGCACCAACTTTGTACATCGCGTTTAAACTTTTCATAAAAGAGGCAGGTGCTAAAATTTTGTATAACTAATCATCGTCTCTGTTTCGTACTTTCAAAAATGCTGCAAACAAGCTGGTTGAGATGCTGTGCTCGATATTACCAATCAATTATTTTTTAAACTGTCATTTCGCTGAGTTAAATATATTTTTAAAAAAGATAAATTGAGTAACGAATACGAGGCGCATCGTTTCTTCGATTCGTTGCCATTGAATTTCGATCTGCGAAATTCTCTGGATTGCACCCTGCGCGCGTGACCGTTAAGGGTTCTCTCGATATTGTGTACCGTGAAGTCACAGACATTCACCGATAATAAACCTTTTGCACTACTGTGCTCACCCTTTTGTAAATACCAAATATGACTTTTCGGTTATTCATACGTTTACAGAAAGAGTTGAAGCATTGACGAAGAAAGAAGTTCGTAAGGTATAGGAGGGATATAAAACGATTGAGAAATTAAAAAAGGCTCCAAAATCGTTTTGAACAAGAGATCGTTTTCCTGTTTCATAGCTCACACGGTCAGCAGGCAAACGCGAAGAGTTCTCTGGCTCCTGTGGCTCGAGGAACCCTAACTTTCGATTTTTGTTTCTTGTATTTCCATCGACTTCTGTATTCAACATTTTCTGTCTGCTGCTATACGGAATCTCCCGCTGTGTATTTAAAAAAGAAACGATTTCGCATGTTTGTATGAGAATTCTGAATGGTAGAATGAACATAAATTGGTAAATTGAAATACAAATGAAGTGATGTCAGTAGCAGTCGTAAATTCATTTTTTTCACTAACCTTTTTTTCCGAAAACGACGTATAGATTTTTTTCGAAAGCACATTTTTTTCCAAATCCATATAAGGCCCAATCGTTATGATCGAAACTGTGAATGAAATGGAATAATACAGAATATGTATACAGCTGAAGTGCAGAGATTTTTGATAGTGAGACAGTTCTATGCAGCATTCATCATGTTTTGGCCCCAATAACCAATCGCTTTTACACACTTGTCTCAGCTTAAACTAGAGAGAATATATTGATGGTGATTTTGGAGTCAGCACAAATTCAAGTACTGAATGTATACGAAGGAGAAAATGGAACAGACATGCTGATGCACCTACTGGCCAGATCCCCTGTTCGAAGCAACTCTGAAACGTCTTCGTGTACGATTCTCAATTTCATTTCTCGTAAAGAATTTCTCATCTCATGTCGACAAATGGTCAATCTATTAAAAATTCTAGGAGTACAGAGAGTTAGCTTGAAGTTCTAATAGCATTCGTTATAGTGGAGAGTGCCAGCAGCAGCAGCAGCAGGCTAGCGCGTCACGTTCTATAGGGTATAGGTACTGGACATTCCCGTTAGCCTCTTCGTAACAACTGTTGGTGCTATGACCGTACGCCTATTCACATTTTGCTTATGGGTTGAACCAGGCTGTGCATTAAATATCCACGTATCGGGAGTGAATATTTATAGAAATTAGCATACGATATTTCCAACACAAAATTTCAAATCAAAACTTTATCTCAAGGTTCTCATTTTACAGCCATTTCAATCACGAGGACATTCCCTTACAAGGGACATCGATAGCAGCAAGGAAATGGATTTTCGAAAGAGTTTTTTACTGCAGCACTTCTTTTGTATCTTCCCTGATGACCTTCTTTTAAATTTCGAACAAAGAAAATCGCGGTGTAATAAATGCGCTACCGCCTTTCGATTACAGCGATGGAAATCGATTCGCGATGCGCATCTCGCACTGATGTTCAAGGCGTTCCATCTTTTTTCTTCACTGAGAGATATTCCGATTATTTATTATTCTCTAAAAAAAACTTTCCAGCCATAGCTCGAGTCGCTTTATAAAATAGCAGCAACAATGCTGCAATGTTTATTTTATTATAATGACATATATTTAATGGACTATTCGTTAGTAATCGAAGGAATAACCACATGCTGGGTGCATGAATCAATTATTACATATGCAACATAACTAACATCATCTTCCTCATCCTTCTCCGTTATCTCGCTATAACTGCCTAGCTTACATGTACATATATGTGTACGAGATCCGTAGTCCTCAACAGAGCCTCCCCAAGAGACCAGGGCCATTGCGAAGCCACTGCGAGAAGGCACATTCAGAGGCAAGCATAGCGGCATGGCGTGGCAGCAGGGCATCTTGCAGAGATGCCCTGCCCGCGGGTGCAACGACCCAGCTGACCTTTGTGCGGACCGTTCTCGCTATGGTCTGGCCTCTGCGCTCTCTGCTGCCTTTCGAGCTGGTTCATAGCTTATTGCACTGCCTGGTCTTCTTTCTCTCTCCTGTCTCTTTTTCTTTAGCAATCTCTGTTTCACTCCATCTCTCTCTCTGTCTGCTTTTCTGTCTTGGTCTATATATAAATCTATTCCTACTGAGGCCTATTTCTAGGATCTTACAGCCTCATCCCTGCATTTCTGAATTTCTTTTACCCGTTTAATTGACCGCCCAAAAAATCATTCATTTCCGCTTACTTGGAACAGAGGTCGTTGTCAGGTTAATCGCGTTGATAAAACTAATAATATCTTTTACGATCGTGAAACCAGGAAATCCTTATAGTCAATCACAGAAATCTTTCGAAACGACTTTCGCGTTAATGAAAAATAATGTAAAAAAAATAAAAAAACAAGAAAAGAAATGAAGAACAATTTGAGATTACTTCCCTAAACTTGACCCAACATTTTTATGGCACTAAGAGATACCTTTATCCTCGACTTATCATACCACGATTCAGATTATACCCCATAAAGGAATTCCACCTGCCACGTGAACTTGAGCTGAACTGATAAACCCGAAGAACTCGCCCGACCATTCCCGAGAAATATCCGGCACAAGTATCTCAACGATTTGAAAAAGTTATGGATTCTTCGGTGATCACTGTTCTCTTTCTCTTGGTACAAAACTCACATATCTCAAGATACAAAAGATAATCCGAGAGCATATGGCAAAACGTTCAACTTTAATTGTTGTCTATACAGAGTTAATCGTTGTAAACGTTCAATAACGTACACCTGACCTCATCTCGTTTTGCACTGTTTTATATATAACTCGCATGATATGTTTTCAGCTCATTAATATAATGAAAAGCGCTTCAGTCCCACGCTGAACATGAGTCTACGTGTGTATTCAACAGCTTTCGTATTAAAATTTGTGACGTATGGAGAGCCACATCAGCCCAGAGTACATGTATTCATATCACGTTCCCATGGGTGAATCCTCCTCATCGTAAACGCGCAATACGAACCTGTTGCGTTTGCTCATATCGCTCGCCCAGTCTGGCTCGCTTCTCTTCATCGGTTTCAGAGCGGTTACTATTATTATACAGTTTGTATAACTACGCAGAAGTGATGAGCTGTGTAGAGCTCCGATGCAGCTTGCGTTACTGATGCTACTTCCAGCATCTAGTTGATACCAGTCGAGTATATGCCCGAAATGATAATGTACGTTGCACGTTCATACCTTTGCATATAACACCATATTATCGGATAACCGAATCTGAGAGAGAGAGAGTAACACTTTGAATGCCTGCGTGAGCCCGTTGATACTAGATCCCTAAACAATTATTTTCTTTCTTTTTATCAAGATTTTTGTACTCAGCAATTCATTAAAAATGTGAAGAAGCCATATCCGGTAAACATTAATTTCAATCATATCAATGTTGAAAAACAGTTACGAATCCAGATGGCAGACCTTCGCCCAAAGTTCACAGATACGTAATAACAAAAAGAGTGGTTGCGGATGACATTTTTAGACTGTGTATCATTGACCAAGCATTTTCAACAATGGAGCAGAGGAAGAAAGGCAGATGGAGATGGTAGCCCAAAGTGTAAAGATCGAAAGAAAAAAAAAAAGAGAGAGTGAGCGTCGTGCTCGGTATTAGCATATTAATTTCTTGGTGGTTCTCTGTGGCACGCAGATAAAGCATCTTAGGAAGCAGGCAACTTAGTCGATGAATCAAGCTCATAGCCCCGCTGTAATTATTCAGAAACTGCGCATTTACCAGCGCAGCTATAGGCGAATCCAGCTTAGTAACAGCATCTGAATTCACATCGCGGGAGCATGTTTTCAAACGGGTAAAAAAATATATGGTTTCACGAATCATCTTTGGAGGTGAATTTCTTCTGTCGAAAGCCATTTTTCGTCAGCACATGAGGAAAGCCGGACACGAATATTCGCTCGATAGACTTCATTCTAAGATAAACATTCATCGATCGATTATAATGAATCAAAACAACTGAGTAGCCATCGAACTTGCCATTAATACAAATTTGCTCAATTCCAATTACACAAATCTCATGGATTCGGCTATTCTGTAAATCATTAAGGGAAGCGAGCAATCACTGCTTGACAAGTAACACAAATTGCAGGAGAATTCCAGACTGCTATATGCTAATGGATCTTAAGTTTGTGAGATCGAGAGAAATATCATGCAGAGAGGGTGACATCTGTGTAAGAAAGATGCGGCAACATACGATCAGCATCGATGAACCTAGCGAATATAGATACAATGGATGCTGGATAGGAAAAGGGACAGAAACGAGGAAGAGAACCTCTTGGCAATACCCTCGACAGAGAATAGGAGATGATATAGGTTTACGAGTACCCGATGGATGTAGGGAGTGAAAGCTATTGATTAATCGGAAGCTCCTCCAATATTTATATAGATATACGTGTAAAGCTTAGCTTCTTGGTAGTTCCGGTATCTGCTGCGTCGTCACATGGTCTTTTGGACCGATACATCGCTCCTGAACCCGGTTCGATGTGAGGTACGAGATGTTTTGAGACATTTTTTTTTTCTCGTTTCAAATCTTATTATTGATTCTTTAGAGTAGTACGAGGCCAGATCAGTGAGTTCAATTTAGTTTCGAATGAGTAAGTGGTATTTAGCAGTTCATGAATCTGGGTCTATTCTAACTTCTTTTATACATCCTTGAGTCATCTAGCGTGTCTTAAATAAAATTTTTAAAAAATGTCACTGTACTTCTAGTCTACGAGTCGCACGATACAATCTCTGTAGATTCCTCGTATTTTCATTGGCACGCACGCGCACTTCCGTCCAAAGAAGTTTGATTATGTAGGGAACACAGGCCTTTATCAGTCTCATATTTCATCAGGACTCGGCTTCATCTTTCTTTCTCAATCTCCTTCTCTCTTTATCTATCCGTCTCTCTGCTGTTCGTCGGTTCATGATTGCGGCCATAAGAAATTAAGTTTTAATTAACTCCCTGTAGACTCGTTAACGAAAGTGTCTCATTCTATTTCTTTCTTTTTTCTCTTTTCTTTCACCCTCGTCACGTTGTACCAAAAGTACACGAAATCGCGTAACCCAAAAAAAAATAACGCACAAACGGTTAAATTAATGTTTGACCTGTCCTGGCTAAGGAAATTACATTCTTATAGTGATAACATAGAACACTTTGCATCTGACGTATCTCAACCGAGTACACTACAATGATAAATGACGTAAAGAAATGAGCAATCACACTTGCATTACCTGAAACATGATATCTCATTTTTCGTCTCGCTCTCTGTCTTTTGATAATATTTTGCCTATCAATACACAAATTATTTGAATAATTCAGAATATTCATATTTGTCCTAATTACCATTTTTCGATCATTCAGTGATTTCAATTTATACAATTTTCACATTCCAATAATTGAATATTGAATATTTGAATAATTTTTTTTCGCGAATCTCCGATGTACATTAATACTTCGAACGTTGTCATTCTCTGTAGACATTCATCGCGTCTGCGCTTCTTTACAAAATGAAATTTATCATGCCCTGAGAATATTGTCTTGTCTGAGCTATACGTTTGCCTTTTATCCTTTTACTCTGCGAATCTCAATCCCGCCACGACTCATAAATATAAATCGACTTTTTCTAATTACTCAGAATAATAGCTTCTCGTTGGTTCGCGAAAGAATCACGATCGCGAAAACTCGAGGTAAGAAAAAAAAAAAATAGTCGTTTGTTATGCCACAAGATGCTGTATGGTCGCAATTAATCGAAAAATTAATTCTCATTCGACTTCGAATCGAGACGTACTGGAAATAATAATAAATTCATACGAATTCAACTTTTTTTTAGATTATTCACATTCTTTATAAGTTTACAATGCTTTAGCATATTTCCTTATCAGATGAAGAAAAAATGTTGCGTGAACTGAAGGAAAAAAGTTCTTCTAAACACATTTGGACTGCCCGGTCCTCATTAGGAACACCGTGAAATCCTTACCTTTGAAAATCCGTTGAGAACACGTGAAAGCGTACACGGATGGCGACAATCGATTTCAGTTGTCAACGTGACGTACCACCTACTTTTGTATTCGACGTTATGCATGCCAGAAAAAGCTTCGCCTTTGTGTATGTTGTTCGGCACCCTTCCTTGCGTTTTAGCTCGCTCACCGGCTAGTTTTTCTCTCCTGACTCTATTCACGTACGCATTCGCAAAACTTCCGCGTGAAAAAATATGTGCCTGACTAGAAATTCGCTTCTACACGTGGTAAATGCATTCTCGTACGAATGTATGCTTATACTATATGAAGTACAGAACAATATATCTATAGATAATTTCGTTCCAAGTTTCGAGAGAAAAAAAAACGTACAGGAAGAACCTAGGACGAGTGGATCTGCGCCAAGAGATCTTGCAACAGATGCTCTGTCACGAAATTGAATTTTGTGATTTCGTTTCTCATGCGTATACCGATTTTTGTAGATACTTTTATTTTTATTCATTCCATCGTCGTCCTTACTTCGTCGAAGTTTTGAATAATTTTCACATCATCTATTTATATCGAAAGAAAAGTCAGACGATATTCATCGTCTGACTTTTGATCTGACATCTGAAAATTTGCAACGTTTCAAACAATTCCTTAGTTCTAAGCCGAGTATGACGAATGTTCCCGAAATAATGTGGATTTTCTCAATACACACGATATTGACAGAAAAATCATAAGGATATCAACTAAAACAAAATTAAAAAAAATAACAATCCGAAAAAAGATTCATTTCGTTAGATTTTCTCAAAATTTTTCTGCCATTTTTTCCCACAGAATCCCGCGCAACTGCTGCTGTAATTCCCACAATTATTCAATCCGAATGACCCCGCTGAGTAGTGATTTCCCTTGGAATCTTATCTCTGAAATTAAGCAAACGGCTCGAGTCAGTAATCCTTGTTATCAAAATATTTCATACAATTCATAAAACATTGCATCAACTTCTAAAAAGGCTGAAATTTCAGTTAAAACAACGAAATAAAAAACGTTGATGGTTCAGCCTTCCACTCGATGTTAAAAATAAAATTTTTAATCACTAAATCAATCGAAACTCATAACTATTACAAGTTGATCAGGTACGATAAATCAGTGTCAAAGAAAAGTTGATTTTTCTACGAAAATAAATGATACGTAGAGTAAAAAAACTTTAATAGACATATCCGAGAACATTAATCCCCTATTTACCAACTGACTTTCCCTTTTTACCCTCAATAAGTAATGAATATAATGTGTATATATATGCAGGAGTGTGGTAGGTACAGGAGGACAATAATACTAATTCGGAAAGTCAGTGGTCGGCTGGTGGTCGCCCTATGCGAGTACGCTGATTGCTTTCGGGTGGTGGTTTACTTATTGCTGTGGCTGTTGTCGCGGCTGTACAGTGTCGTAAGAGCGGTTTAGCTTGCAGCAACGGAGCCAGGGCAGAAGTAGCAACTACGAAAGCATCTTCCTAATGACTCTGCCGCTCAACGTGCTTTATATATACATTTATATACGTTGTACATGTACATTAATATAGACATTCACATACATGTATACGTCGTTGTAAGCAACAGCGTTGTGTTTCATGGGCGTCGCAAGTATCGCAAGAAACACACAGAACGAGCGAGAAAGAGAGATGAACGCGTGCGCCCGTCCAAACGTAAACTAATGTTTCATTAAGACGGGCAGCTGCGTCTCGTCACTTAACTTATTAAACAAGATGGCTGCTACTATGTGTATCTCATCTCGTGATATTACATGAACGACCCGAAAATACGAGTATATAGGGTGTCATATTTTTGGGTACCATTGAAATAGCCTCGGCGAACCAGATAGGCTAATTAAACAACGGAACGATGACTCTGTACTTTTCTTTTCGAGCTTGGCAAAATCCTATAGAGAAATCGAGTGGACAGAAGCTGGATATTCGTTGATTTGGTTGTGGCATCGACCGGTGTAATACAACTAAATTTTTTTTTCAACAATTTTACTGCTGGAAAGCGTACAATTTCACCAGATTACTCCGTTTATTTCTCTGTGATGTATTTTTACTTTAAGTAAAAATGAAGGGACGCGTCAGAACAGTTTGAAAGTTGAAAGATTTCATTTTTACGTTCCTGTCTAACATTTGATTAGATCAGTATTATTTTATATGATGAATTTCTGTGTAAAAAAAAAATGTTACTGTGTTTGATGAGGTGCGGGCATTGGTTTGCGATCCCATAGACACCACGAAAAATTATTTCATAACTAATAAAATTGTTCGATTAATAAATGATCAGACTTTTTGAATGGTAAATGAATTTGTTGAATCTTCTGGACTCACGTGAACATTTATTATCATTTTGATGTTTTTAATATTTTGATATTTATTTGAAAATTGAATAAAAAGTTAGGAATAAAAAATCAGTACAAAGGACTTTGATACTGTTCGCAATTTTGTCTCTGTTGTAAAATAGTTATTGCTCTTTAAACAATAAATTAAAGTAGACAATCAGGGTGAGATTTCATCGAGGTATGTCAACGATAAGATGAAATACGTGCGATAAAATCAAAACGTTCATGACCGACCTCTATGACATCATCCGTACACAATTTGTTCCTTCGGTGCATGTGAATTTGAACCACATAAAAATGATTGATAGTATTTCGTTGAAATTTTTCTGATTTTCCAGAAAGTAACGAGCTTCTATGGCGCTATAAAACATTATCGCTGCTCACGCTTTCGAAGTGAGTTGAATTTATGGTTTTGCATTATCGTGCCTAATGAGCTGTCTATGTATATTCGTAGCGAGAATGACTCTCTCTTAGGTATATAAATGCAGTTTAATTGATATTCTAAAAGACTTACAAAATTGCTGCAAGCGCATGTTGATTGAAAAAAAATAATAATTTAACAACAAGATATCGAGAACCGTTCCTCCGTTATGTAAATCGGACGTACAGTTCAATCACCAGACAAACGACTGGAAATGTGTGTTTGAGTCGTTCGTTTTGTACTCATCAAATCCATCATAAATAGAGATATTGTTCGTCAACGATAGAAGTATTTGGAATGCGATAAATGTTCTCAAAAAATAGAGCAACTGTGAATTTCATATGGTAATATAAAATAAGTTGGTGCGGTAACACATAAGCTCTAAACGTTTTGTGACTCTGGTAATCGGATCACGCACCCCACTGAGTGCTTTACGGCGTCCCTTTTTATTTCCTTCGTGTTTTCTTTTACTCTCTGTCTCCGTTTTTTTTCCCCCCGTTTCACGAATTCTGATCCGTTTCTCTGTTCAGTTTCGTTATGTCAATGATCCACACGTTCTGTGTCGTTTTTGAGATTACAGGCTCTCTTAAAACAGCCACAATTATGAAGTAAATGTGGTGACATTTCTCCAATTCTGATTGGAGAAAAACTGAAAAACTGAAAACTGATTTTAGCTCCTTGTACTTTTGACTGTCAATTGGTTGCACAAAATTCTGATTCCGAAGCTGAATTTTTACTTCCAAAATCAGCAAATAATAAGAAATTCACTGTTTTACTAGGTTTTATTGAATTCGTATATTCGGTGCTGTTTTTCCTGAAATGCGATACGTACGAAGACTGTGTATCGGCTGAGGTAAGTGAGAAAGCCGGCGATTTTATTTTATCTCATTCAATTCGTCACCGAGCGAGAAACGTTCCGCGTGGAATATGAAATCAAGTTGTTACTCAAGTGTTTGCGGTGGTTCGAGGTACGATGGTACAAGAGATGGAGAACCCCATCGGAGACGGTGAACAACGTACAGGGAATACGCCCCCGTTATAGGCACTTCACCATATATTTGGCTCTTTTTGCTGTAACAGAGAAAGCCAGTAGTCAAGAGTAGTATAGTGGTTTATGCTAGGGGCAACTCAGGACACATGCTGCATAACCAAGTGGCATAGCTTACGCTCCATCCGTCGTCTCACTTTACTTATTTATCCTCTCTCTCTCTCTCTTTCTCTCGCTCTCTCATTTGGCCAGGCGACAAAATTTACGACCAATTACCGATTCTCAATGGGCTGCCATCCTCGCAATTTTTTATGCAAATTTTTGTAAATTTTCACTGTAAATTTTCACTGTTTGTCCCTTTTGTTACTTTTCGTTACTATTTTACAAGAAAATATATAAATACATAGAAGAAACGTGAAGCTTGAATATGAACCGAGTGATCGATCATCGAAATAAGACGAATAGAAAGGAAACAGAGTCATTTTTTTTCGTATCAAAAGTGAAAATAGTATTTGATATAAATGTCAGAAAAACGAGAAATGTATGAATTGTCAAACTTCTACTTAGCGTGAAGATGAACGAATTTTTTTCCGTTGATCCCGCAACTGCACGGGATTCAGCTGCGTGTGACTTACGAACGTGCCAGAATTTTTCTTCCACAGACAAAATCAAGAATGAAGCAAGAAAGTGGCCGCTCGATCTTTCCTTCATTCTTTATTCCTGTATAAGATGTATCTGTATATAAACGACAATGAGAGAGTATACGACATCTTAACAGATGATTACGCAAACAGTGGTCAACCGGTAGGGCTGGTCGTCACGGTTGTTGGGGCGTGACCGTATCGTTCAGGGGTTCAAAAACGCGTCCTACCTAAATGAATCTTTTCACCTAAACGTGGCGTTTTATACGTGCCAAAGAAAATCTACACCACACCTTCTCGTCCAGAGAGTAATGCTTTTAAAGTTGCCTCGACGAAACCAATGGCTTTGAATCCGGGATTTTTTCAGTGCCTGCTTGCCCTGACAAGAAAACATTTTACGTTCGTGTAATAGAGACGTGGCGCGAGAACATTTTCACCCACAATATATTTTCAACCGCTATTCTCTTTGTGCAACGCCCTAATAGAGAACATTTTCACGCCCGTCACATGATCCTCTATGGTCTCTCTTACGAACGTACGGTATTGCGGAAGATTCGTATTTTTGGATTATATCTCTTCATTTGTAAACGGACGTGGCACGTGCCAGGCGGACGCCTTTCATATATTTTTTTTTTTTCTATAATTTCTACAGTTTATCTGCGAGGAGTCGTCGAAATAGCTGGATCTTCGGATGCGATGACGTTTAGCGTAGCAGCTGTCCAAAATTTTCTGAGAAAATGGAGCAAAAAAGTTTGAAGCGGAAGTAAAAAAACAGAAGACGATTTTAACACGCAGGCCGAACGAGGAAGAAAAAAGTATGATCATTTTTTTTTTTTTAGAAGACATTGAAACACGCTGTAAAGGGGCTCAATGTGCAAGATTTTTCTCCAACGGTAACACATCCAGCGCAAAGAAGATCTACGAATACGTGATGAAAGTTAGGCGATCCTCGAGATCCGTGAATCTCGGGGAATCTCCGATGGGAATTCAAGGGATGATCGCTTCCCCACTGAAGAAATATATACATATATAAAATCGTAGCCTTTTTCCGACATCGTTCCTGAAGCCTGGGAGCAGGAAGTATCGAGCGTGTGTGAGGCAAGAACAGGGAGAGACAGAGAAAAAGAGAGAGAGAAAAGGAAGTGGTCCAAGGTACAAGATCGAAAGAAAGTCTCTCCAAGGGTAATTTCACATCTGTCTGGTGACATTTCAACCGCATGTGCACTCATCCGTTCTTCATTTTTCCGATCATCCCAAAAATCTAAATATCTCTTCTGTCATGTCTCGTATACACGAATAAATCAATCGATTATGATAAAAATTTCGTAAGAATGGCTAATCTCATTAGTTTCATCCAAAATCTGTTGCTTTTAACAGATTTTTAAATCGTCTTCTAGGCCCTGTTTTTATATCGGAAATTCTTGAGTTTCACCTGAAATTTTTTCGAGACGTTGTAATTCGTATCACTGCTAAGAAACTCATCAACATCGGTCTAAAGGTTATAACTCTAACCCTGTAAAAAGGCAGTAACTAAGTAAGGAGAAAGAGTACAAAATGTTTGTGAAAAATCAGACCCGTGATACACTCTCCGCTGTCTTCAGGATTTTGGAATCAAGATTACGAGAGTATTCCCATGTATCTGCCAAGAGAGTCAGTCGCAGTATGGTAGGAAATGTTCAAGAGGAGTCTCAGTATCGTTTCTCTCGAAAGGCTCTTCTTGCCTGCGACCGCCTCCGGCGCGTATCATCCCGAATGCGTTATTCCCCAGAGCCCGCTTTTCTTTTACTTTTTCTAAATGAACTGACAGCTAATCGATACAGCTTTCTTTATACTCCAGTGGTATATTACTACACTCAACTATAAACTTCAGAGTTCGCTTATACATATATCGATACAATATCAAGAGACTCTGAAGAGTCTCGACAAGTACGTTTGAACTCATGGTTCCCGACAGAGTAGATCTATATTTTCTGAATAAAGCCGCAATTCGAGCGATGATGGATCAGTACCGGAAAATACTAATTCATCATTGTTCAACATTTTCTCATTCATTTCTGCACTTTATTGCATTTCATAATTGTGTAACAATGACCCGTTCGAGAATCCATCATCGCAGATAGGGTTAGGGACTAATGAAGAGAGTCAATTTAATATGAGATTGGAGAAAAGAAGCGAAAAAATGTACTCCAATAACGAACCTTACGTAAATCGATGACGGATAACCGTAACTTTTATGCGTATTATGCTAAGTGATTAAGGCATTAAACGGATATAGCTCGAATGAACTTGCGGGTACATTGAGAGCGTTCATGTTGAGACAAATGTCAGTACGAGAGAGCAACGAGAAGAACTATCGAAAGTAATGCATGCCACGGTTGGAGCATCACAGAGAGAAAGTGTCTCAAGTTTATAGAACTTAGAATGAACGAAGGGTGAGCGAATAAGACAAAAGGGTAAGAGACCATCGCAGGAGAAGACGGACGAAGGGGGAACATAACTTTAATTATAGAAGTTCGGTGTGCACGCTCTGGCATTGTCTGAGAACTCTGTTCGGCCGAGGAAAGTATATGCTCAAGCATCTCATGCGATCTTAGAGTCTAGGACAGTCGCGAGCTGTTCGCTCTGTGGAAAAGTTTTCCGCATCCTTGAAGACATCCCGCTCGCTTGCTTCGACTCTCTTTCTCTCTCTCTCTCTCTCTCTCTCTCTCTCTCTCTCTCTCTCTCTCTCTCTCTGCCGCAGTTAGATAGGATTGTTCGCAGGCTTCTCAATGGCAATGTAACTCTCTTTTAACTCTGTAGATTCAAGAGAAAGTTCGCAGTCCAAGTAGTTGCAGCTGGGCTAGTCAACGCTCTTGCGACAAACTGGACCCTCCCGAGGCCAATAGTATATTCCAAAAAGTTTTTGTGAATTAAAAAAAAAAAAAATAAAGTTGTTTTTCTTTTTATTGCACGATGCTTTTCATCCGAGTATAAGTTCAAGCTTGCTCCGATTTTCTTATCGGTTACACTCCCGTCTTATCGTCGTCGTCGTTTGCTTCCGATTTTAAAAAAATCGAAAAATAAAATATTATGCTTCATAAAAATGTCAAAAATGACTTGGAAAATTCTCAAACAAATTGTTGTCGTAAATTATGAAATCGATTAGATCCACAGTTGTTGTCACAGCCAATTCAGAATTTGATCTTTCTCTTTCTGCATCACAACCTTACTAAAACATCCAGCTAATAAACGTAATTTGTTACAAACTCAAGAAATTTTGCTTTAAAACATGCTAACGAAATGACACATATTTCTCGATAGAAAATCCGATTAAAAACATGTTCAAATCATCACCAGATACTACAACGAAGCAGAGTGAAAATGAATTCAGAGCTCGGAGGCTATCTGCAAAGCTACCAGTCTGCTCATCGAGAGTAATGACGCTGAAACATTGAATGGTAAGGTATGACTACATGGCTATCGTGAAGCAATTCATGAGTCCGAAGAGGTTGAAAAAGAATCTCTCATACATTGTTTCATGCGGGATTGCGACGTTACCAAGCCCTGGGCGGAGCGTGTAGGCGGTGTAGGCGGAGCAACTAAAACTGATGGCAAAAGTCTATGTGTGACGTATCGATGGAATTCTGATCTTTCGTCAAAGAAGCATACACATTGTTAGCAATGAACTCCTCTGCTACTGTCGACGTTAGCCATCATCCTGGATCTCCATCGAGCGAGGTGAAGCCCAACTTTTTTTTTCCAATGTATGATTTTAGCAATTCGATCATAATACAAATGTAAAAAGTACTTCGCTGAGTTTATTTTTTTTATTTTTTTATTTTTTTTTTTAAATTCGCACACTTTGTAACAGTGGTTTGTCTTCTTGTGATGTTTTGTCGCTTTATATTTTCACTGTGATATTTGGACAGTATAAATATTTGGAAAAGTACAGAAATGGAGAACTCGTTTTTTTTTTTGTGGATAATCAGTTTTCGGGACAAAGCAGGTGTGCATACGTGTCTCCTTTTTTTTTCTCCGACCCGTACCGTAATCCTGTGCCGGTGTTTCAAATGTCAAAACTGCGTTACATCCCTGTCCCTCCCGGTGTCACACAAGTATAACTCTTCGACGTAGCCAATAGCGATTTTAAAACGAAATGGAAAAACAAAACTGAAGCACACTCGAGAAGAGGGCGGAAGCGGCACAGAAAATACGTGAAGAGGAACGGCAGGAAAAAGAGGAAGAATTTCCAATGCCGCCGAGCTATAGGTCTCCCGAGCTAAAGCATTATTATTATAATGTACGAATCAGCAAGGCAGAGCAGCAAGGCGTATACGTAAAGAATCGAGCATAAGTTGACATATGCATAAGGCATTTCACGCCAAAATTACATCTCGAAGCTTCGATCACTTGTAGTTCGAACTATTTTTGTCTACGTTTTTTCTTGCTGTAAATAAGCAGGCACGTATTTTGGGGTTATCCGATTTGATCATTTATTTCGATTTTTACAGCCAAATTAACGTTAATTCTGCTTCTATGAACGCGGACCGCAACAGTTCGGAAATTATCAGTATGAACTGAAGAATGATTCTATTCTTTTCGCTTTGTAGTGAAAAAAAAAAAAACTTTTTTTTACTAATTTTTCGTTTAAAAAGAAACGAGTGAATTAACGATATTTTTGACAGCAAAGTGACAGTGCAAAAAATGTCAACCACCTATGGCCTAGGGCAGAAAAAAAAAGCAAAATGGAACAGGTGTTTACTAATTTCGTGCATAAATGAACGTAAATAAAATTTACACGACTCAAGAGAGGTCGGAATTTCGAGATGAAGAGTTTACGTGAAATGCCTCATATTCATATATCGTGATATAGAGAGGAAGAGCGAGAGGGGAAGGCAAAAACATCACACTCGCTCGTTTGCTCCTTCGATCTCGACGGGACCAGGACGTATGGGAGTACGTCAAAATATCAGATTGCATTTCGTTGTATGTTTCACATCTCATTGAAACCGGTCCCTTCATAGAAAAATGTCATGGAATATATCGGAAATTGGAAAGCTTATTCATATTTTTTCGATATGCTCGGTCGCTATGCATGGGCCGGAGAGTAACGCTTGCGTGCTATAACGCCTGCATATATATGTATATAAATATAAATATATATACACATAGCGAGGAGCTCTGTGGATCGCGCTTTCCGTCTATATACAAGAGAGTACATTTATTTTTCATGCACATCAATAGGTATATAGATACACATATATACATTTAATAACAAGTTGTGGAAAACGAGTAAAGAGTGACAGGGGCGAAATGTAGAGGGCGAGAGAGCTTTGATACACATTTCATTGCTGGTGGAAAGGTTTTATATCAGAAGTCGAAGGTATTTACACTGAGCGTCATATATCGACGTTGCGTGTACAAATGAACTACTGGATTTGTGCGGGTGTTCGACACAAATCAACTGAACGAGGTTCAACTTAATTGTGGATGTAATTCAATGAAATCCTTTATCCAGACGAAATTACATTTTACTAAAAAAAAAAAGTATCGATCGCAGCGAATTTTTGAATCTGAAATGTTTTATGCAATCCAGGACCAATTTTTTCTACGCTTTTTAACCTTAAAAATTTATTTTTCGGCCAAAAGCGAAAGGGTCGATGAAACATTTTGCTACGACAAAAAAGATTGATTTTTGTTACGAAACTTTTGTATATATTTGAATCGGAAAAGGCTGCTAATATGATTCCGATCGGAACCCAAACTTTTACCCCTATTAGTGTACAATAGTGGAAACGTTAACGCGGCACGTAGCGGAGTGATCGTTCCCGCGATCAAAGTGTTGATAAATGCGTTGCTATCGTGTTTTGTTAATTGACTCTATTTTGTATACACACGTCACAGGCCCATAGGGTCGTAATGTAAACCGTGTAATACCGAGGAAGTTGACAATGCGATGATGAACGCGCTAGGACTTCGGAAGATAGCCTGCATACGTGTTCCATGCGTTGTCATTGCAGACATGAAGCAAGCCGCTCACGACTCGCTGGGCGTTCACGTTGAAAATTAGACACGTACATTTCATTTCCTGGTAATTCCATAACTGAGACACTTCTGTCATGGCTTGATGGCCACCCCAAGGTTATTGGCGGCTTCAAATATATTGGAAATGTATCGGGGAACGAGAGAGCCAAGCCACAAGCGTTCAATTTGCTGGTTGATTGAATCAGCAACCTTCAGATATACATGCGCCGCAGTGCATTACGATCCCAGTGTGACAGCCAGTTAGGACCAGCAAGTTTCTTTTCAACCCCACCTCATACTCTCAAAAAAAAAAACAAGAAAAAAAAGGATTTTGACGGGTTTCATTAACTGTGATCACATGGACACGGACAATACTTTCCCAAAGCCAGAGTGAATCAATGTTACGAAATAATTTTGTATAAGATTTTAGTGTTGCTACGTTATTCGCCTTTCGATATAAAAGAATGACTTTTTTATGCCATTTCAAATACTCGTCTCGCCGTTCATGAATCTGAAGCTATTTTTTGGAAGTCAATCGAAACGCAAGACCCATGTGTTGCCTCGGGATGACTGCAGCAATGACGTTTCCAATGATTCCTGATAATAATCGGAGAGAATGATTTATATCATTGATCAATGGTCGTTTAGAAGTCAGAAAATAGTTTCAGCGAGCTCTACTGCGATTACTATTTCGTCCGAAATATATCGATGGACGTTTTGGGCTCCGACTAAATTTGACGTGACACAGCGACTGCATTTTTATATTTGATTACATCGACTAAAGCAGCTTCCTCGATCGCAGAGAAAAAAAATGAAGAGATAGCGACGAAGCAGGAATATAAGAGGGTGAGCAAAAGTGGCGGAAGACGAAGAGGGAAGAAGAGTGTGAACAACAGGAAGGGGGCGCTGCAGAAGTCGATGTGGGACCCTACCAGGCGCAAGGGAGCAATTCCCTTAAATGCCCTGTCGCCCGCAAAAAGCACTCCGTCTGAAGAACACCCTTAGCAACACACATGAACGTACTTAGAGTGTCCTCTCAGTGAGTTGGTCAGGTCATAATGTACTTTGACTGTATACGCATGAAGAAAAACGCGTACACATAGAGCATAAAGGATCAGGATGCCACTCAGTGTACTGTAACTTTCGGGCATTTTCTTCCACTTTCGTGCTCTACTCTCCTGGCCCATGTCATACTCTCAAATATTATTTTCGCCGAATTCATGAAAGCTGCAATGTGCTACGGTCAATTTCTTAAGATACTGGACAACTTTTTTTTCTCGATTTCGTTACCGCAGTAATATAGCTTTTTATTGCAAGAATAAACACTAGATCTAGAGCCGAAAAGAATTCAAATATCTTGACGCCAAGTATTAAAAAGAAAATGTTTAAACAGGCAAGGCAAGACGTGCAGCGTATCTATACTCGAGATTGGTCGATTTCCCCTCACTTCTGAACTTGAAGTCATCGCCATTGTTACGTAATTCGACTCACGGAAAAAATGAAACTCCCATCATACAATGGGATGAATGTGCTTTTTTAGAAACTCGAAATTAGAATCGTAATTGTATAGCGTTGTTCGTGTTTTTAGTTTTTATTTAAAAAAACTGAAGATGTTGCATGAAAATGATTGTAATATATAAAGTTCCTTATGGTTTTGGCCAAGACTATATACGAATATCTCTGCCAAAAACGATTCTATTTATTTATTTCTATTGGATAAGAACCTATAACTCGTCACGCGTCGTTTGGTACATCATATATATCGAAGTTACACGACCCCTCAGAGACGTAAGTGTGCTCCACCCGCCCGTGAGAAGGATGTGCTTTGTGCGCCCTCATCTCTCCGGGCTCGATTCGCAAACGTACATTAAACTGGGAAACTGCGCGAAGGGAACGTCTGCCTCACTTTAAAACACGTTAAGTTGATTGTAATGCTGCTATTCACAGAAAATCGCTATTGCCCATCCTCTCTCTCTCTCTCTCTACACCTCGTACTCTGATCGCACCTATATTAAACAGACACACACAAACATAACAATATTCTCTCCCGATCTCTTGGAATTCGATGCGAAGTTTGATTTATTTTTACACCGACATTGTGAAATCTCTTTGCATCATCGTATCTCCCTCAAGATTCAAGACTTTGGAAATAATAATATGTTAAGATGGGAGCGAGTTTGAATGAGTGAGAGTAGAGGACAATGAAGAAAAAGAGATCCCGTCGGCCCAAAGGACTTGACAACAAGCTCTTATCGCAAATGACTCTTTCCGCCAAGAACAAAGCCATTTAAGGAGCTCTCACAGCATCAAGACTGTATCAAGCTCGTTTCTTCTTCTCTCCTTAACATTTCGCATCGGTGCTGTGGAATGAACTGATCACTAACGGTGAGGAGTCAAAAGCACGAGAACACCGGAGACGACGGAGCTATATGAACTCAACGACTTAGTTCGAAATCAAGAGATAAAAGCATAGTTCAAATATCGAGAAATTGTTAATTATTTACGTATGTCAAAATGGTACTATCGTTCCAAAAAATTAATGATGCATATTCGAGTGTTTTTCGGTACAAAAAGAAAACATTCCGCTTATCGTTAAAAGTTGTTTATCATTCATTTATTTATTCTATTCCAAATCTTTGTTCTACTATCCACACGGAACCATCGACTCAACCAGAATATCCAAAAACCCAAATAAATGAGAGGTAATCGACGTTGATCTAAGATCGAGAAGATGAAGCGAATTTCAGTTTCAGTTAGAATCCTCAAACTCTCTCATCCACGAAACTGTTTAGTTATGTCTATGTCTATATCGGATAGAGAATGGTCCTCCTGCTCGGTGATTTATGTTTGTCATACATTATACAGACGAATAATCCCACGAAAGGGTGCACCAGTGGTTTACTCCCTTTCAAACCTTCTCACTAATCCTCTCGCCCTACACATCCACTACAACTAAGTCAAATGTTTGCATGCATGTAGATATTATTGTGGAACGACCTACGGACCGCACGAACTACCACCCTCAGCAGCGTCCGCTCATCGCTGAATGGTGGTTGAACGCAGCAGCAGAGTACCGTTGTTGAGATGATCACTCTATGCGTTTCAATTAAAAGAGATGAGTGAGTGCGAGAGGTGATTGTAGAGTGGATACTCTCTGCAATCAATCGAGTGCACTCCGCATATGCGTAGAGGCCAGTCACTGGACATTCCATTCGTGCACGCGTCGTTGTGCAAATGCGAGAACGTTTGCATATACGTGACCATTGAGCTATCATCAACGGTAATGATAACGGTAAGTTAAGTTCTATCATATAATTGCACAAGACTATCTTCCGAGGAGATAAAACAAACTTGCAGCAATATTAAAACGTTCCTCGCCTTTTATATTGGCTATTTTGTTGACCCGATGCAGCTACTGGTATGAGATATCTAAAATACGTATCTATGAGTAAAAGATTTTTTTTGCAAAAGACGATTCGATGAAACAACTTCTGTAAAACCTTACATAAAGGTAATTTCGTTCTATTGGTCAATTTATTATTCGCCTTATGAAACCCTCAATCTTTCAGGGTAATAAGCAAGTACGCACGATTTTCTAACAATTTTTTCAAACGTTTCGAACAATCATATGAGGTTGTTTCATTTTTTCCTGCCTACCATCCTCTGGCTGTGGTGTACACCTGACCCCCATTCAGATCCGGACTTGAGGAATACAAAAATGAAGATAATTTCTCTGATTTGTCTCTGGTAGCATTATAATTATTTGGAACGAAACTGAAATTTTACTTGTGAACTTTTTTTTTGGTTAAAACTTCTAAAAAAAAGTCAAGACATTTGACTCCTCATTTTGTCACTTGAGAACAAAGTTTTCGTAATAGATAAAGATATCGAATGTATGCAAAGTTCACAGGAATCAAAATACACATAATGACATGAGAACAAACGATGGTAACGAAATCGTAAACTAGAAACAACGTTGTAGATATGGAAGGGAATGATGTACAGGCATAGGCCCATTATAAAGTATAGAGACAGTGAAGACAGGCAAAAGGAGAATGATTTATGCACGTGCCTCTCCCGTTGAAGCGTAATTCTAATTATGCGGAGTATCCTATTACAGATTTATGAGGTCGCTAGTTTCTCTCTACACCCTTGTTCCCTTCTTTAAAATTAATATACAGGGTGTCTCATGACCACTGGTCATTCGTGAACTTTAGTTTGAGTTTGAATTACATTCGGTAAGTTCAAAATAAGTCAAATCTTCAACTTGACATTATCAAGTGAGCAAGTTGGTGATGATACCCTCGAAGATAGAGTGAAACTACAAAAAACCAATCTCATTTAACATAAAGCTTTCGACAAAAAGCTTCTCTCCTCTGTTTGCGATAGTTTAGTTTTGTGAGTGACTCGAAACTCAACTTTGCTCTCAAAACTAGCGCATGAGCTGAGTCAATTCGCCTTCAATACTGAACTGCCACCGAAAAACAAAAAACACTGACTGGACTTTTTTCAAAGCCATTCCATGCTGCGAGATTAACCCTGTTTTTAATATTTTCAGGCAAAATTCAAATATTTTTGTAGAAAATTTATGCTTTGAAGATAACAACTTGAATTATGGTGAGTAGAACTTTTCAGAGCATTTAAGTGGCATATGAAGCCGTAATTCCCGAAAATTAGAAGAAGTTTCGAACAAAAATCTTTCGTATTTCCAACCATTAGACCATAAATATTCCTGATTCTAAATAACTCCTTTCAAGTTCATCATATTCCATGAATGGAATGAATAATTAGATTACTCATGTAAGAACAAAGCTGATGTAACGATGCAAATCAAAGAGTAGACGAAGCACGAAAAATCGATAGCGTACATGGCTGAGTAGCCTCTGTAAAACACTCAGGATGGTGCTTAATATTTTACAGGACGAACTAATGCACGCTTTCCCCGTTTGGGTTCCGTTGTCCTTTATCCGCGGGAGTGAAAGTTCACGCAGAATATCAGGGGTGGCTCGTCGACGCATCGATATTTTGTTTTTATGCAAGATAACATCTGTTTTTGTTACTTTTTCATGATTATTTTTCACGTGTATGTGTTCTAAAATCGGTTTGAATAGTCAAATATCTTTTTCTGGACTATTTTTAGTTGACTTCAGCCATCAGAAGATAACCCTAAACTCTGATGTCAGCAGCAATCTTTGAATTGTTTTCAATAATGTAGTTGGGTGTTCCCACCAGAATATTGCTTTTGCAACAGCTACGACGGAACGTGACCGCAAGTACCTTTTGTCTTTCGTCGGCCGACTGATATAACTATTCAATCTCTTGGACGTATCGAAATGAAATGGTCGATTGAAAATGAGCGGAAGCGAGTTGATCCAGAGTCGTAGAAGCCGACTGTGGCCGAGCGAAAGAGGCAGTTAACCGTTCGTTAGGCCCGGTAATCAAACTGTCAGTAATAGCGCTAGCATGGATGATTCAAGGGTGGATAGGATGTGAGGAAAGAGAGTGAGAGAGGGAGAGAGAGAAAGGGATGAAGGGATAAAAGGATGGGTTTGTTGCCAGGAACACGCCTATGGTTTGGACTCCAGCTTGGACCCTTCTATTCTAAAAGCACTCCATGCAGTGTCGTACTAATTGCGGCCACGGATGGTGGTTACCGTTCTCTTCAAGTTTAATCTGTGCAATGGCGTCGGCTAAGGATTATAGTACTCCCCCTGATAGCACAATTATTACATGAACGGGGTGTTCTTCTTGATATCACCGACTAACTGTATTACCTTACGCCGTTGGCGTAACCGAGGGTTACGCAACGTAGAGTCAAACTAACGTATTATAGTTTTGTGAGCGCATGAGAGGAAAGTCCAATACAATTTCTGAGTCGGTTCTCAATCGCATGTAGACCTGAGTACAAATACAATCACGAGCATTGAGACACCCATGGATACGCGTATAAAAAGATGTATAGAAAGAACGACAAGAGTGTGCACTGCATCGCGAAAAACACACAGCCTATCCCGGCAGGCGGTAATTAGACGAAAGATTAATGGCAGCAATTACAGAAACCTGCGTCAATGTAGTCTGGGGCTTTTATATTTGTATATGTATATCCAGAGACTTATCTCATCAGCGCATACCTCTAATATCGCAATATCTATGGCATGGTGTGAACCAAATTGATACGAATCTACATATGGATGGATTAAATTGCCACATTTCAATGAGCAGTGCCGCTTAAAAAAAAATTGAGTCCATGTGTTCTGCAACAAAATTAGTATGAGAGGCGTTCGATTTCCAAACAGTTGATGTCAATTTTGTTGGTTATGAGAAATGAATTCCCGAGTATTTTTCTAACATGCATACTGGTCATGAGAACTTTAGCTGGACTCTTACTCTCGTTATCGAATCTTCCTTCGGGATAAATATATCGTATTATTTCTTAACCACAATAGCTACCATACACCCTGAGAACGTGTGCAAACGGACTATACATATACACAATGGATACGCTGCCTAGAGGTAGAGAGGCTAAGGAAAAAAGAACGAGTGGGTGTATCCGTGTCCGCGTATCCTTTACGCCGTTATTTATTTCCTAAAATTTGAAAATTATACCACATTTGATACGCCGTCCATTGCGATCTATAAAAGTACGGGAGGGGCGTCTTTTGCCCAGGCCATCCCGTGTTTTATTCATGTCGCAATAAATAAAGGCAAAGAAGTCTTTAAAAACTTGAAAGGGCGGAGGTTTTGGAGAATTGTTCGGACATCCACCGCAGCCCCTGCACTTTATATGTTCCCAGGACGCTATTACTTCATGCGTAATAAATGTATTGTGGCGTGTATCGAGAAATAAATGTTTTTCATTTGAAATATATGATTAAGAGATTTTTTTATTTTATTATAACTTACGACTAGCATTAAATGAATACCGATATCGTTGCATCGATAATACGAACGAAATTCAACCAAAAATTACACCATTTCCGCTGTAGTCTCAGTCGACTGTTTTTCGAATCTTTTATACTGTTCACGAAAACCAAATACCCAAGTGAATTTATGTCGATGGATACTAGTTGCAAGATAAATTGAATGGTTTTTCGTACTTGGACGATTCGGTATCAGCTGTGAGGTGATTTCCTGTGACAACACGCTTCCTCGCCGTCCCTCACTTAGATATAGGAAGGAAAATGACATGGGCTCTTGGCAGATGGTACCCGGGGGGATACCCTTTACCCGCGATATCAAGGGTTACCCGTCCACCAACGCTGCACGATGCTGCTCTGCTCTCGTGGTTCTTGGGGACACCACCGCACTCTCGCTATAACACAAACCCCGTGCAGTAGTAAAGGGTAACTGATTCTAATCACACACCCTCGCCAACGTTGGCACAGTCTCTGTGGCATACATACGTGTTTGTACCCGAGTATACTATACAATGTTGGATATATAGCTTGCAGTCTCGATATGATGAATGGGCCAAGTGTGCCCTGACTACCGAATTCCCGAGACGCATACAAAGAGGACACCCAAAACCAACCTAGCACAAGTTCTATCGCTCTCTTATTCACTATCAAACCAGACCAAGCAAAAGCTCTATATGTTATTAAAATCCGAATGATTGATCTCTCCTCCCTCTCTATTCCCTGCTACTTCTCATTTCGCTAGCGGTAGCCCCCTCGTTTTACTACTTCCTATTCAAATTTCTAAACCACCGATGTTTCACTTCTGATAGCGTTGAATGACGATGAAACTCTAATTTTCATAGTCCATATCCTGTTGCTTTGCCGTTTCTTTCTGCACACTCTTATAGTGGACAAACTTTTTAAATGTTCAAACTTCGTTAGTGAGCATTTTTGTGTTCTGCATCATGTTTTGTCTTTCCGAATCTGGCTACACTGTACACATTTCTATTGCCAGTCTCGATGAGATTTTTCTGTCATGTTTATGCGTCCAACTACAAAAACATTCCATCACTATTGATACAAACGCAATTCATGATAGTCTTTTCTTTTGCGATTAAAAAATATCATATCGTCGATTGGTGACGAAAGCCTGCTGCTGCGACTATCAATATCTTTCAGTGATATTCTAGCAACGTTTCAAAAGTAAGTTCTATCGTCACTAGAATTTTCATTCGTTAACGGAATGTTGGTTTTTCCAAGCCAATTCGTAGCAAAGCCTTCTGCGTGTGGAAAGTGAAAGCGTGTGGCGATCCTGTGAATATTGAGGCTTCATCAACATGCGAATCCCCGTGTTTATAGAATCGGTTTGCATCAGAAAAGGGAACAGCAACGACGAACGTATGAAGGAACGGAAAATGGGAGAGTTATGGTTTATTCTGTATGTATATGGATCGATTCAATTTAGATTACGATCGCTACCGGTTCATCGAACGTACTATTCCCCATTCGAAAACGCAATAACGCCAGAAAAAAGTACTGTATTCACCATCACGTAATCGAAGCTCTGCCTACTCGTGCAATATTAAATTATTGCAGCCGAAATAATACGCTTACATTTAAAAAAATGATCTCCGTTTTTTTTCCGACGATATTCATGTGTTTTCGCGCTATGAACTTTTGGTCTCTCGTTTCAAATTAGTTTTATGCTTCATGAGTGAACAACATTTTCGCTAAATTCATCGGGTACATACAGATCTCAATCTACTCGGGAAAAAACAAAGAAAAAAATGATGCACAATCGATTGGAATAATCGCAATCAGAGAAAAACTAATGGCCGCAAAACGGTGTGTTTGGAAAAATAATACGATATTGTTACCTTTCGTACAATCAAAATTTTTAATTATTTATTTTATAAAATTTAAATAGTAAATCATGTTTTTTTTTTTCAAAAGTTTTTGTATAACAGCTTTTGTCTCCATATAAATGAACGTGGAAAGACCTTCCAATTATCGTTATACTGATGATTTGCCAGAAATGAAAGTGGTTGAGACCCAAAGTTATTCCAATAAAATGATATTTCTCTTTTTTTTAAATCGAATCCAACACTTCCGAAAATTTCTCATCAAGCTTCTAACGTTCAACTGATAGTTGGTACGGCTTCGAGAGGATCAAGTCGACTGATTTATATTCTCGAGAATGAATCTAACGGTAGACCATAGGTTCTCATGGTGTACGTTGTCATTCGATAAAAAATCATTGATGATGCACATTTAAAGAGGAAAAAGATGATGAAAAAATCAGTGACCGTTTTGATTTTCGAGAGAAGTACAGATTGAAGAAAAAATAATCAGGTAGGCTGGAAAGATCAAATACAAATCCACTTTTGCTGCCGGTTTCCTTAACGACCGGGGTAAAACAAAAAGATAGCCAAGTAGAGGTAGAAGAAAGGATGAAAAGAGGGTGAAGAGGAACCCTTATGATCCGGGATAAGATCGACTTGAAGAAATCCCGAAAGCCGCAAGGGATGTGGTCCGGAAATTCTAGTGTGACTGTGGATTTTCTTCACATGGAAGATATGTCCTTTGGTCTTTCGTGACAGAAAAGGGGAGATGATCCGGTGATATCGCCTGACATAAAATCCTCCTGGTTCGAATTTGCATGTTACAATCTGCAGCCCTCCATCTCATTTCAATGGCGCGGACACCCCCTCGAGCCTTGACTTAGAACGAAAGTTTTCGGCGACGACTTCTCGGACTCCATTTTCACTGCTGCTCGTGCGCCTGCGATCCTGACTCGTAGTACCGTGATTACTGCTTCAACACCACTGATAAGTGCCACGCTTTCCAGCGCTTCATCCCTGTACAATTGAACCGTATCTCCGTTCATTTTAAATTTCAGATGTCCTACAGTCATTTAGAGATTTGGAGCTTGATTCATATTGTTTACCGGTTGTACTTTACTTCGTTGAAGTACCAACTGTCTCAGCGATATGTTCATCAACCAAAGTGCACAAAAACGAGCTCATCATACATTGCCACCTGCCGGAATGCTGATGGAAGATTCACTTCAATGGAAGCGAGTTTTATCAACAGCAGCTGGTCGAACAATGACGGATTCATCGGTGATTTTTAGAAAGAATTTAACCCTAACAAATACATCACTGATTAATTTGATCTAAACAATCATTACGATCGCTAATAGTTTATGTTACATTCAAGGTTCCTTTTAATTCGCACCATTGGAACTTGGTCTGAAATAGATAGACTGGATGTCGTTGATGTACATGCCGCGTTAAATGAGTGTCTAACTAATTGAGATTCTCTCCAACCCCTGTGCCACCCTCCCGCGAAGACCCTCGGTATTTTCCGGAGCTTCACCAATGTTTCGAACGGTAACCAAGAAACTCTGGTTGAAATCGTACAGAGTAGCAAACAATAACTATTTGCTCAAGGCTACCCTTTCTATTTGATCAGCCAGAATAGCAGCGTACACGAAGGTACTCTTCCTCTCTGAGAGAAATAGATGGATGTCACTGAATGTCGGTTGGTTGTAATGGCTGGATCCTTTTGGTGCTTATAGCAACCTCGAAAATTGTAGAAACCAAAACTCACCGGTAGCTAAAGGACACGAAGAGCACTATCACTATGACAACTGCTCCGAGTGCTGCTAGCTTTCCAGTACACACACACTCCCTTCTTCATTTTCCTCTACTATGCTCCAGCGAGCTCGTCGTCGCATGGAGTTTCACGGAGAAACAGAGAAAGATATGTATATGCTATCATGAGTATAATGTGCCGGAGCAACGCAACAGCAAAAGTCCTCCGACTAATATCGGAGCGTAAGCAAGAGTTCAAATGAAAAGATGTCGCATCGCTGGTTCTGGCTAAACAAACTTTTGACGACGAGTAATGTCGTTATGTTTGCTTACACCTTGACAAATTGCACCCTCAATCGGCGAGGTCTCATCGCCTTTCTGTATCATACTTTCCAATGTGCACATGAGTCATTTACGACAAATTCGCCAATTTTGGCATCACCACTAATTCAGAAAGAGTCTTGGAATTTCAGAATCTGAAAATCGATGTATTTTTTTGTGAAAATGATCATAAAGAAATTCTGCCAGAAAAACTTTCGTTGATTACAAAATTTTTAAACAATAACGGGAATGCTTCTGATGTCAAATAAAAAACTGAAGTACTGGAAACCCACCGATACAAATTTTTGTAAATGATATTCTCCTTGACAAAATAGAAATTACTAGATCTTTGTGGCAAAACTACCGCGAAGAGTAACCCATTCTCTGATGTGGTAATTCGTCTCGATAAGATATTTCAAGCAGCAGCAGGCACGACACCGTGGGTGGAAGGTACTGCCATCTCTGAGTTAGCGACAAATTTATACTATTGATCACGTTGCTGTAGAGTCTTCGGTTGGTAAAACTTGGCGAGTCTGTTCCTTCTTTACTGGTACGGCATAAGATGGGAGTTTGACTAGGCATTCGAACACGTGAAATGCAAAAACGTTGATGACTCGAACTCGCTTCTAAAGAGTAAATAAAAATTCTTCATTGATTTTAGTATCATCAATTTTTCTACTTTCATTCATTTTTTCGTTTGATTTTCATTGAGGAAACTGTACCAGCCTCACTCGTCTGTATTACAGTTTTTTTTTTGTCATCATGATACACCGAAAAGATTTGAATCATCACTCAAACAGCTCCAGTTTCACTTTGTGGCTGAATTCTTCTCGAATACTCAGTAATATAAACTCCTCAGCAGTCTTTACGAAACTGGCACATTTCAAGTGGAAGTGTGATCCGTTTAAGAACGGCCGATATAGGTTTGTACGATACTTTTTGTTCATGAACTTTTATTCTCGTTTAAATAGCACTTTTGCGGTGAATTCTCATTCTCAGGGTTGACGAGTCCCTCATATTTCTCAAGGGAGAATCGGCGGCAAGGGTAGAAAAAAAAAGTAAAAGAGAGTGAGGTGAGCAAAGAAAGCTTCTCGGATCCGAGTGGGAGAAGAAGATTTTATGAAAATTACCATCGGATAAAAAAGTAAAACAGATAAAAACTAATGTATGCGGGGCGAGAGATGGCGATGGGCAAGGGGCGGACGAGGAAAGAGCGGGACGAAAAGCCATGCGATCCCGTTTTCAAATTTACATATAACTCTGCATGCCTCTGCTGGTGGCGCTGTCGCAGCTTCCATATATACGCAATGAGAGGGCCTTTGCCATTCGGAGAATATATACATTGGCACGAGCTCTCGTTCGCATTATGTAGAGTACATAAAATTGCTTTTACCTTCTATTAACAATTCATATTTCTTCCGTTAAAGTCGTAGTCCTCGTCTCAACGTCTCGACACCAACGACACAGGAAATATTCTTCAGCGCGAGCCCGATAAAAAGTTATTGGTGAAGAAAATGGTCCCTCGGACAGTATTCACTGTACATTCCATGCTTTCATTCTATATAAACGCATCATTGTGTTGTGTGCATACCAATTCCATGTGGATAAGAAATCTCGCAAAATTCTTTCGTATAAAATAAACAGAAAGAAAGAAAAAATCTGGTTTTTTTTCGAGCGTTGCAAGAATATCGGCTTCTTTCATTGCGATTACCGCTCGAATCGAAACCGCAAATTTTTTCTCGATATTTTCCAACATTTTCAAGAATATATTTCTTCACAGGTCCAATCAATAATGAGCTAAAAGTACTGTATCGTTTCTCGAGATGAGTAAGCCTGAGTTGACTAATTTGCAGCGACTTTCATTGCGATTTCATTACTTTTTTCTAATATCGTAAATTTGAGAATAATTTATAAGACATGCCTGACAGCTAGAGATATCCGTGCATGATATTAAACAAATGTCATAGAAGATCAAAAGATTTTCATACAAGAGCATTGGAGCTACAAAATGCAGCATTTCTTGATAAAAAGAAAAGAGAACGAAAATACTTTTAAGTGTTGAGAGAAAGCTATTAATATAGGAAAACGAGAAACATCTTTTGGCCACGGCCATCAAATGTATATCGTCATCACAAGTCTTGATCAAAATGTTTAGAATAAATATAAACTTCCTGCCTTATCTCAATACTTTGCACACCAAGTCATATGACTGCACGCAATTCACAATGTACGATTCATAATTCAACCGCCTCGTCTTTTACCCAAGCACTTTGCCAATATTAAACGTGGCTACCAAGGGGATGGAAAAATACGTACCAAGTATGAGTACCGAGTGTAGGAGATGCATGGAGGAGGTGGACATCGACAAAAGTCGAGCGGCGAGCTCAAAGCTAAGGGTCTGAGATTCCTGCTTGAAAATATATTGTAGGCAAAAGCTGTGGGCTTACCGCGTGCTCACGGCTTGCTTTTCCTCTCTTTGTCAATCCGCCTCATGCTGTTCCGGATACTCCGGTATGTGCTTCATCATGGAAAACGGGTCGTACAAAAAGCGCTCGTCGTACTACCAACGAGTTTTTAGAAACACTTTCCTCGAACGTGAATATACTGGCTAAAAAGTATTGCATAAATGTTAACAAATCGTATATCCACGTACACTGAGAAAGAAAAATTTGTTGATTCAATAGAAATTGATGTTATTGAAAGAGTTTTGTCAATTGAAATTCGCGGTTCTTTGTCAGAATAGAATGCGCGGTTCGATCAAAAATTAATGTCTTCGTTCAATGGTTTATGACATTTAGATGATCATAAATTCCATTGGCACTCCGCAATGAGAGATTTTGTTGTTCCAATAATTTTTTTTTTCTCAGTGTAGTGTTTTTGCAATAACTAAAAGATCATTTTATAAAATGCAACTGAAATATATACTTGACGAATTTGATGTTTTTACTGATTTCTATCTTTATTTTTATTTTTATTGATTACGGTCGATGATTATTGGTTAATAAAAAGTAAAGACAAATTTCCCAAAAAAGTTTAATTTTCTTCCGTCTATTTGAATAACATGTAGATAAATTGAATGTCTTCGTGACAGAGATCAATCGAGAGGGTTCAATCTATTCACACTTGTTTTGAACGATTCTTTTAACTATTTTCATATTATTCATCGCTGTTTTCGAAGTTTACTGTCAAAAAGTTCTGCATTGAAACTATCGGGAGGTTGAAATACGACTCTTTTGTAAAGCTCTGCTTAATATTTGAACATTTCAATTGATCAATTCAATTTTTTTAATGGTATGCACAATGGTGGCACGTTGAAACTTAAATTGAACTGGTATCTCTGTCGCCATTCTCAATTCAAACGATCGAGCACCGGTTTCAAAGAGATACGATATCGATTATTACTCAGAGACTCATCACAGTTAGCTCATACAGAGTCGGACAACATGAAATATAACACAAGTTAATCGGAGTCGGTATGAACTCTTCTATTTTCCGAACTATCCCTTTCGGTCTGACACGGTTATGAGATACGTTGAACGTAGTATACGTGAGAAAGAACGGGTTTCATTAGTCCTTCTAATAGGCTCTCGTTCCTTCGCAAGATGAAATGTAAAATGTGGTGTTCGGAGCAGCCAAAGAGTGGCGGGAAGAAATTCCATCGAGCATATATGTATCAAGCTGCTTAACATCAGGCTTTGCATCGAACAGATCCGTGGTGCATCGTGCGCGAAGGATTATATACTTACGAATATAAAGTGTGTGTGTGTGTGCCTCGTTGGACGATTATACGAGGGGAGAGAAATGACTGATGAGCCGGACGCTAATTACTTCCATTGTTCGACTTATTACGAACGTATTAATAGCTCCTATTAAGAATATACTCGCGTGAAAAATGAATATCTACATGTGAATTGATGCTGTGAGCTGAGAAGAGAACATAACCGAAAGCCTTTTTCAATGCGAGTGTGAACGAATTCTTTTCTTTCATTACCTGCTTCCCTGTAGGATCTCCCTCGTCGTTCTTACCCTAATATTCACGCTCATACATTATCATTTCTCCGAACGTATTACAAAACCGATAATTACAAAATAGCGTAGCTTCCAGTAGCTTTCAATCGACTGCCACGTGAAAAACCGATCATATCCAGTCGAAAGGATTTATGGGTTTGACGCCACTCGATCATTTCTTTGCGAGTCGGGTCTTAAGTTTATTGAAACCCAATGAAAAAATGAATCTGGTTTCAGAATCACACAAAGAATCGAAATGAAAACAATAATGATGGTTTCTAGGCTGGATCGAAATGACTCGTCGGTGGTTATAATTTTTTTTTCAACTATAATCTGTCATACGAATATGACAATGAATAGTTTTGATATTGGTCGGAGACACAAAATAAACAAGATATAACAGGACTAATGGTAAGTACAATATAGAGTAGTTTAAATGGTGCATCCAGTGATGCACTCTGATCTATTTATGTGTGTTTATTCCGTGTGGAAGCGTTCTCGTAAATCCAGAGGCTTGTTATTTTTTTAGTCTTCTCGTAATTGCTCGTCTGGAGCATTTGCCATGATGCGGAACGTCTTTGCTTGGAATTTTTGAAGGATTTCGATATTCGAATTACTCGCAGTTCCCTAGAGTTGGATACCGTACATCCAGACGAGTCGAATTATAGCTTTGTAGATTAGTAGTTTGTTGTAGACTGACAGTTTCGACTTTCTACCGATGAGCCAGGTACATTTGTGCGACTTTAGGTTATAACAGCAGTGGTATTTTTTACTGCTTCATAAATTTCGCTCTCCGTTACTAAACGGGTTAATGAAATTGATGGAAATTTTGAAATACAAAGCCAAAAATCGTTAAATAAGAAACTGTGAAAAAAGTAAAATATTCATCATCGAATTGGTTTTTCTCGTGATTTAGTTTATCTTTATTATTCGTTCACAGTTCGTAAGTTACAACTCTTTCTTCGCTGTTGTGCTCTTGTAACGTTGCTCCAAAAATTTGAACACGGACTCGATACAGGACCATGAAGTCATTTCGTGCACTGAAGTTCCTGAAATATGTATTCAAACATGAAACTCTGCAATTGTTAATGTTCAGCAAGCCTGATTGATCTTCGGTGTAAATTCATATTGAATACCTGCTGAAACGCATTCGACATCGTTGCTCGATGTTTTTTCGGGTGCGTCCAACGGTTTGTCAGAAGTTATCCAATTTTTGGTTACCTGAAATAGTTTATGAAATCTTATTTCATTACGAAAAAATGTCATTCCCCCAAATTTCCAATGAGAAAACTGAATCTGTTGAAAAGGTTCATTAAATCTAGTGTCAACTTCGAGGAGAGTGTTGACGTGTCCTAAAAAAATCTTAAAACCTAACGATTATTTGGGTTTTTCGGCAATCTTCGATAAGCGTTGACTTGGAGTGGCAAAATTTTCATTGGTACATTTAGAGGCAGCTTGTAATAGAAGTGATTAAAGCCTGTAACCGAACGCGGTACAAGAGGCTGGAGACACGAAGGCGGCGCCTCGCATCCTCGAGGGAAATGTGCCGTTTATATTTGCCTAAAGTACTGAAGTTTGGAACTCCCGCTCCAAGTTACCGAAGGCACTACCCGACGTCCGTAGCATTACATAAACTAATATACATCTATATAAACAGACAGAAATACGCGCCCACATCTGTCCAGACGAATCAAGTTCATCGGTACTCTCATCTTTACCTATTTGCACCAGCACTTTCATTAATTCCCTGAGCACATCTTCGCAAAGCGATGATTGGCCACGAGCATTTGAGAAATTGATTAATTTCTCCGACCACCGTGGAAGTAATGTTTTCCTTTGTATTACAATCATTCGAAGAAATTGTAAACATTATTACTGAACAAAATTTTTATGGAAATAAAATAAAATTTATCGCTTGAAATAAAACATTTTACTGGAGACTCTACTGAATATTGATCTCGTTTTAAAAAAACTTCGTTTACGTTACTTTTCGTGTTAAACCCTAAACTCGTTACCATTTTTAAGCCATAATCGTTACCCTTATGGGTCTCCATAACCCAGACGACTCTGCCAGAAGCCGTAAACTGTTTTTTTTTCTTGAAATGCTACTAAAAAAATTGTATCAAAAAATTCCTCAAACGTTTTGAAGTTAACAATAATTTCGAGACCAAATGAAGTACTTCGAAGTGCTGTAACATTCGCCTATCGTATCGTTTATAATGGATCGAAATATTGACTCCGTTTTGCACGAAAACGCCAATGACACACGTGCTTCCTACGTATTGAATATATAAAGTAATACGAAAACCCTGGGACGCACCCCTTGGCTCCGTAGCCTTACATTCACCGATCGAGCACTACGGGGATAAATTCACGCAGAGAATCGGGGTACTTGGTAATATAGAAGGCTAATACAGAAGAAGTCACGCAGCTTCATTGTTGGAGAACAATTCGATAGACCAGTATATTACCAGATGCATGAGAGCTCTAACGATGAGTTTTTGTGACCAGTTGAATGACTCCAGGGATCAGTCGAATGGTGGGTCCATTTTTAGCTATTGCTTTTTTCCAATGAAATTTTTCATAAATTAAGGGGTTTCGAATAACGTTTTCAATCAATATTTTTTCAACGAACTTGATCATTCATTCCTGTTCTTCCAAAAATTTTGAAAAACAATATTTGAGACGACGATACGAAGCTTTGGAATGGAATTAAATTTCGAGAATTGTTTCATCGTTTCAAAAAAAGTAGACCAGTATGTTTTTTTGCTCCTTTTGAAAAAGTCAAGTGCTGAAGACAATGTGAAATTGGCACTTGATATACGCTCGACGGGACAGTGATGTGGCGCCCACTTTCCTGCCATCACGGAATAAAGATATAGAAAACAATGATCCGTAAACAAATGAACCGTACCCCGAATGCCCGGCATCTTTCGTTCTCCGCTTTATAGATTGACACGCGTAATACATATGTTATGAGCCCCCTTAAGTACAAAATGCTTAAGCTCGATTGCTGATGAGAGTAGGCGTCGAGGAGGCTAATGGAAGAAGTCGTGCAGTGCCGTTGTAGCAAAACAATGCGCTCCCCAGATGAACCAAAAGCTTCACAGGAACGAGCCCTCGGAGCTCTCTTCGTCGCAAACACTTAACGACCTTGCCCTCTTTATTTTTCACCAGTTATTCAAATTTACCAGGTTCCTTGACACGCGTTCATGTGGCATTTTGTGCGTCTAACTCGTGGTTAAGGAATAAAGCCTGTGCGAAAGGCAAAAAAATCCACCCAGAAAAAAGATTTATTAAAAATCAATAAAATTTATTCAACTGAACAAAATTTTTTTATTTAAATACCAACCTAATAGACATTTATTTATTCCAAATAATTTTATTTATTTAATATATGAATCTTCAAGATTATTCAAAACAAATATAAATTTTATTTGAACGTAATAAATATTTCATTCAATTTTAACAATACATTTATTTACTTGAAGTAAAAAATTTATTTACTGCAAGTAAATAATTTATTCATTCTAAACAAATAAATTTATTTATCCTAGATGGATAAATGTATTCATCCTTAACGAATACACTTATTCAATCTGATAAAATAAATTTATTTATTGTTGACAAATAAATTTATTTCATCTAAACGAATGAACTTCGTTGAAAAGGAGAGCAGCCTAAGAGTCAATTCTCTGGTAGGCCCGTGAAGCTTCGCTCGAATGAATATTCGGTGAAGTTCTCGTCAACGTGAAATTTTTTGACAGGTGGTTGACTGTCAAAATCTATCAGTCCTATAAGTTTCCGAGTTCGAGCAACACAGGTTGCGAACCGTCAACAGGAACGTGATGCTGCTGCAAATTTTTGATGGCGATTCTAAATCTTTGACGATCTCCGATCGGTTCGATCAAAGCTGCAAGATCTTCATTGGAGAAGTTTGCGACTTCCGTCGTCCCGATTTTATTCTCTACAACGAACAATAAAAAGAACAAAAAAAAACAACAAAAAATAAAAAACCTCCGGCCGGCTCACGAACGAGGTTAGGTTGCCACCGCGTGGCACCGCGTTCCGTTGCACGTTGAAGAAGAATTAGTCGAAAGATCGAGAGCCCAGCAAGCAGCACGCTGTACGTACGTCGCGGTCGCATGGTACAAATAAACGGGCTATTCAAATTAACTAGACGGTTTATTCAAAACGAATAAATAGTCTGTTCAAATTGAATGACTGTTTTATTCAAAACCAAGAAATAAATTTATTTAAGAATCGAGGCGAATGCATCGTTTTCTTTACGGCGGCGAATAAAGTTTTATTTATTCTAAGTTCTATGACTAATTTCTATAAGCAAGTGAATCAAATAAAATTATATATTTATTTTAAATGAACCTCATTATTTAGAAAGAATCCATATTTCTGGATTTAATAACGAATTATATTATATTCAAAGAAATCTATTCTAATATACTTTTTTATTACTTTCTAATACACGATTTATTTGAAAAAAACAACGCAAATAAACCGTTTTCTTCACGGCAAATAAAATTTTATTTATGTTGAGGCATATCAATCGAAAACGAATGAAATAAAATTGTTTATTTATAGAAAATAAACCTCGTTATTTGAGAAGAAGAAATATTTCTTTGCATTCAATAAATAATTATTGAATTCAAAGAAATTTATCGTAAATATACTCCTTTATTAATTTCTAATAAATGATTTTTCTGGGTGTCCGGGTTTCTTTTTCTATTCTTTTTTTGACCATCCACAGCCAAATATATTTCTGTCTATGTTAGTCGCAGATTTTTTGACACATTTGAGTAGCGATTTTATTTAAATCTTAGTAGCTAAAAATCTAAGAACGAAGTATATTGTTTTAGCTGGCTTAGACAGCAGACTATATTCTCTTTAAGATTCATGATGGATCAACGTTGTTTTGAAGAATATTTTCAAAGTCAAAAGTCACCTTATTTAACCCTTGAGTTATGAACATGTGTCGATCGTGTCCGTACATTTCAGTGTAAACAGCCTGCATACCTCCAAATTTTGATGAAAATGTTTATTGAAAAAAAAAACAATTCGGAGATGTCAATTATCCTGTCGTATAGTCAAGAGTCCAATGAAGGTGGATGAATTTTTACAGATTTTTCCTAACGTAATAACATGGTCAAATAAGTGGCCCAAAGAAGGGTTAACATATCAGCTTTATGGAAATTTCTTACCTTTATGGATTGACATTATAAATACTTAATCGTTAGATGAATAAAAGCTCTATTTTTCAATGAAACTCCAGGGATCCCAAATCAATCATAAAAAATTAGATCCACGAATGTTTGGAGAAGATATTAATAGTTAAAATCGGTAGAACGATCGGGAAATTGGCTTTTTCGTGGTTTTCAGGATGGCACAACAGAACTATTATTATTGCGAAAGAATGACTTTTTTTTTTTGCCAAAAACCTCGTGGTATAAGAATACAATGGGCATTGGTCCCTGATTTGTTATCTCGTCGATGGAATATTTGAATTTCGTACTTACTTCGATAATGTGATCGGTTTCTTTCGTAGGCATCACATGAGAGTGCACGCTGTCAGTGAAGGCGACAGCGAACACCTTCTTGACGAATTCTTCGCGATTTTCCATCGCAAATTTGACAGTACAAACGCCACCGTAGCTGTGAGCAACGATTGCGATTTTTTTAGCGTTAGATCCTTTCACGTAATCGGACCAAACTGTTCGAAAATGTGAGTACGGATCCTCACTGCCCTGAAAATTGTGCAAATATTCATTTCCATTGGAACCAAAAATTTCTGAGATAAAAAAACAAAAAAAAAGCAACAAAATGTTGCTTCTACGAACCGGAATTTTTTTAACTTCGTTACCAATCGTTCGGGAATTGTCGTTCGTATTGAGCACCAAAATTCCATAACCGAGCTTCTTTCCTCTTCGAATATAGGGCAATTGTGTACCGGAATTGAGATCGTCGTTTATTATCAAACGACGTGCCCATTGACCTGCTCTTACTACACCGCTTCCATGAATCAGTATCAATAATTTTTCATTCTCGAAAGCATCATCGCTCACAAATATCGAAGATCGCAATGCCAATGGTGTGTTACTCGTTTTCGGCACTGGTATCCTTCGTAAACCCTCTTTTTCGAGTAAATCGTAAACGTATTCATTGATCACCTGTAAATGAGACAGAGTTTCATGTTTTTATTAATATTATTCTCAATAATTTCAATATTCAATAATTCTATTGAAATTCCAAAAACCCAATACCTAATGATCCTCATTGAAATTGCAGAATTTGGCGGATCGCGAAAAATTCAAAAAAATTCAGCTCTCTTTAAAATTTTACGAACGATATGCGACAATTAAAATATCGATGAACGAAAAAAATTGATTTGTAACAAATTGTTCGACGAACAATCGAACGATTTTTTTTTTTTCATTTTTAGTGTGCGAAAAAATGCAAATTCAATGCATTAGAAATTTTCTGAATATTGAGTTGAATCGTCTAACAAAAAAACATGCGCAGAACTTGAAATTTTTCAACGATTTTTCAAGCATTTGCAAAAATCTACAAAAAAGAAAACGGATTATAAAATAATGAAAAAAACATTTAGACAAATCATCGAAATCTTTGAACATGACGAAAAAAAAAGATTTTGGATCAGTAGTTAAAAAATATTTTGTTTAACCGATATGTCAATAGCTTATTAGAATTATTATTGGAAATTTAAATTTGTAAAGGTTCAAAGGAGGCTAAATGTTTTCAGATATGAACTCTTCGTTTCTTCAATAATTTGAATCGTTACCAGAAATCTGAAAACTTCAACTTATTCAAATATTCATTCTCCAATATCGTAGTTTAATTTATATTACATTTTTCACGGTAAATTGACTACACCACTTATGAGCAGTCGGTAAAAACGTTCACTTCAATCGTTGTCGCTGTCGGTATAGATATCAAGAAAATGATCAGACATTTTTGATTGAAAACAAAAAAAAAATAACTTTTTTTCTGTTTCCCACTCAGTCAGCTCAACGAAACTGAATATTTCAATTTTTATATGAAAATGTCATTAAAATTGGATTACCTCGCCCAATGCTTCATAACGTTTTTGATTATATTGAGGATCTTCAGAAACATTGAATTCGAAGCCTTCTTCCTTACTCATCACATTGGTGACCAAATCTATTTTCCGTAATTTTCCACCTGAAAATAAAACTCAATATCAGCATTTATTGAATTAATGTATTTCAAACTCGTTTCCGTAGCATTAGTCGATATTGCAGAAATTCACATTTATATGAGAAAATTGTGGAGACGATTACACGCGCCCGTAACAGCGGTGTAAATTTGTATTGAGTATTGTGAGAACAATATAAACGTTTGTGAAATGAGTTTGTCGCGAAAAAATAAAAATTAGCGTGAAGTTAGCCTGTTCATTCTATTTTTTAAACTTTATGTGTCTAATTGTACGAAAATCAATGCGAAATCGTTTGTAGAATACGAATAATACAATTAAAATGTTTGTAGAACGCATATTTTCATGAAAAAGCAAAAACAAAATTTGCATTAATTTTTCCGAACCAGTCAGGGAGACTGGAGAGAAGGAGTGGACATAGGAAAATAAATAGTCGAGATCCGCGCGTGCGCAGTATGATTGCCAGTTTTTGGGATCGTCCAGTTTTATGAATTTTCTTTTTCATTAATCGAAATTAATTTTTTTTTTACTAATTCGGTTTTACTGTTTCAACGTATCGTTCGAATGTTGATCTTTATGAACCTGGATAGTTCTAGGTCCCAAGATGTGATTTAAAAATTTTTTCTTGTATAATTCTTCGATTTAATACATTTTTTAATTTCCTACCATGATATGCTGGGACTCGGGCATAGGTTCTGGGCACTTTAAAAGTTCCGGTGCGGACTTTTCTGGGAACGGATCTTCCTAAATTCAAAAAAACTGAATGAAATTCGATTGACGGTCTTTTTTTTGCTACCGGCATTTTCATGCGCTGGCAAAACGAAAGAATAAAACGTTGTTGAATTTTTATAAAATATTACTGAACGAATATTCATACGGTAACAAAAATGTGATCGCTAAATATTGGCGAATCAATGTCTCTAGCTTGTTTGGTTTGTTTACATTCGTGGAGACTCAACCGCCTCGACTCTGTGTTTACGTTTACGCGCTCTCGCACTTGGCCTGCTAAGCCGTTCCGTAGCGAGGATGGTGGGGAGAGTTCACGCCTGGGCGACTGGAAGGGGCAGGCGCGGGGACTGGATCATGCGCGGGGCAGCGAGGGACTCGCGTTCATTCAGTCGCCCGCGGGACGCGGGGCGGGGCGGCGAGTAGCGCGCGGAGAGAGTTGCATTAGCATCGGTCGGCTAGTGCAATACCGCGCATAATCGTTCGTTGATTGCAACGAAATTGATAAAACAGAGTGCGGAATAAGAGTCGGTTAATGACGAAAATCTTTATATAAAATACTTTAAACGGTCTGAATTGTCGTTAAACCAAATAAAAATACAACGATGGATAATAAAAAAACGGAAAATCGTGATAAAATTTTTTATTACTAAAACCATCCAAATCTATAATTTTTACATAATTTTTTATCGCAATTTCCGTTAATTAGAGCTTGAAAATATGCGCGATTTTTTTTAAATAAAAAATGCACGAAAATAAGAGCTTAAAAATATGCGCGATTTCTCGAAAACGAACCATGCACGAAAACGCTATGAAAAGAATATTAGGGTCGTAAAACACAATTCGCTCGTTTGTCAATCGTAATGAATTTTCAATTATTTCTCTTTCGTCAACGAGTTTTCTTCTCGCAACGTGATAAGCGATAAGCCGGTAGGGAAGCCTCTTGCCCACGATATTATTTTTCGTGCTAAATTAAAGGACGAATTACTTTGAATATTTGATCGAATCACGATAAATGGTAGCGTGAGCAAGGGTCTTGAGTGACAGACGGTCTAGTGACGGCTGTGTTATAGCTTCGAAAATCGTGTGTATGCTCGCACGCACGCGTGTTCGCAAGCGGAGCTAAGATGCAACCATACATGCGAGTCGCGCAACGCAACGCAAAGCACCAAACGCACGCAAGCCGTAAAGCCATGGGATTGTCGGCAAGAATGACGGAACGAAAGCTATAAATCTACTCTGTAGTTTGCTGTTTCCGAACGCGATACAGTTTCTGTATCGCATATCGAAGTCGCGCAGGCAAGGTCCATGCATATAACCCGGATGCTGCAAACGGTGCAACGCAACGCAATGCACGCAAGGCTTGTATAACCGCAGCTATTGTACAGCATTGCGAATAGTTTTTACTATCGCAATTGCTAGAGTACAATAGAACGCAAGCGCCCGTGCACGCGTGCACCCACGTGAGCACGCACGATTTTCCACGAAACTGTGGCACAAGTTGCCATTACACTTTCTGTCACTCGTCGTCAACCTTATTCGGTTGCTAAAAGACAATTTATTGACACAAGAGAAAAACATTTTTTTATGTTAGCGGGACAAAGAAACATTGAATGGATTTTTTAATTTCGTGCATGAGTTCATTGACGCGAAAATTGAAAAAATCTTGACGTCTTAATCACTCGTTTACTATCTCGGAAGCATAAAAAGTTAATATTGTTTTTAAATTAGTGCATTTGAATTTTGAACTACGATGAACTATCGTTTTCAACGTTGAAAAAACGACGCTGCTGCTGCAACGGAAGTGGATATTAACTGTGCTGACTATTTCGGAAATGTGAACAATAATATTGATTTAAAATCAGTGCTATTGAATTCTGAATAATGGTACGAGTCGCGAGTGCAAAATGTATTTAAACTCATTTGACCGAAAAACATCTAGTGTTGATCTACATCGGAAATGGATCTCAGCTGCCAAATTCTCGAACGGTTTTGCCAAAGGTAGGTTCATTATTGAGGAGGGGAACAAGACATCGACGAGTGAGTACATAATTCCATCATTTTTATTGGTTTCATTTCTGTGCATAGCAATTTTCAGTATCAAACTGTTGGGCTTTCTTTGATTTTAACTTTTATTTTTGAAAGAATTCGATTTCCATTTCAATCGTTAATCTTTGAAGGATATACAACGTTTTTTCTCTTACTGACCGTGGATTGATTGATGAAATGAGGAATGAATACTGTATTGTTTTTTGGTTGATAGAATTTTTCCATTTTAACATTCCAAAACATTCTTATATAATCTTTTCATAAAATAAAATTTAGGAATAGACCAGCAGTGGTAAAATCTGAATCAGTTCAGCAGACCATCCATATAATTCCGCATTTATGAATCAGTCTTATCGTTTTTAGCATTTCAAAACCGTCAAGATTCATTTATTTCTAATCAGTTGCGACCCGTATGGTTCTGCGACCCTTGACTTGTGCAAATTTTGTTTTTGCTTTTTCATAAAAATATGCGTCTTACAAACATTTTTATTGTAATATTCATGTTCTACAAACGATTTCACATTGATTTACGTACAATTAGACTCATTTAGTTTAAAAACGTAGAATGGGCGGGCTAACTTCACGATAATTTTTATTTTTGATTTTTTCGCGATAAACTCATCTCACAAGCGTTTATTTTGTTCTCACAATACTCTACAAACGACACACAAACGATTGAAATCAGAAAACTTTCGAAAAGTTTATGTCGGGCGACCACGTTCACGTCCATGTCCGTAACCCACAAATTAATTAAAAATGAGTATTTTTGCAATAAATCTCTTGGGGGTCATGCAGAACTGTATGGTATCGCATTTAGATCTTCCAACGATATTTTTATTGATGTGACAATTAATCAACGCGAAATACTAATAGGCCGTTCCGATGACGCGTTTATGCTGCTTCTCGTATGAAAAGACCTTTATTGCGCAAACTGCAAACTACGTTAGAAAAATATATGACCAGCAACGTGACATGTACCTTCGTCAAAGCCGTATCCAAACTCCTTGAGATTCTTCGGAAAAGTCATTTTTTTGTCCAATGACATGTTGACAACCCGCTGAAAACCAAATTCTTTCATTTTACCTTACGAAAAAATTATACTTCACCGCTGATATCTATGTGTCACGAATGTTGTACATTTTACCAGCAAGATACTGCGGCACTACGTTTAACCTCGAATTTCGTATTATTACGTACCGCCGTCGTCGCTATGCAGCGAAAGACGCACAGGGGAAGTATATATTTTAAAGAAATGATTACTGAGTTTAAAAAAACTTCCCGGCTGAATTATAAACACGATATTTGGAATTAGTCTCGGGAAATTTTGACGTTTCGCCGCGCACTCGTTCGAACACCGTGTCGTCGATGTTTTCACTGTTTCCAAAACACTCGGCATTAAGCTTAGGACACAATGGGCCGAGTGTATGTTTTTACAGGCCCGATTTTTCCATCCCTAGGTAGAATTTATGAAAGGTAAAACTTACCTGGAGTATCGTGAAAATGTGGCCTTTAAACTTTTCAAGTGGTTTATAAATTCGCTTATAAATAATTTTGCAATCAATATAAATTACGTTGAATAAACGTCTGGTTTACGGTTCCGTTTTTCTTGAGTAATTTGAAAACAGATAAAGGAATTAATGGAGGATTTTAACATGATATTAACATAAGAATTTGAAGAACGGGTATCAAATGAACGAATATTTGATTGAGATGAACACGCGATCAAAATCTTCGTTAATACTACGACAAACAAAAATTATTAAATGCATAATATACCAAATGTTCGTGCAAGTTGAAAAATATTGAATGGATGGCCACACTGATTGAAACAGCTGACACTGACAGGCGGGTCCGCGAGAAAGCTTGAGCGAGTATTTTTCTCGAAGGTCAAATAAAAAACGTTTTATTTTTTCAAAACAATAGTGGATTTGCCCACGTAATTAAATCTGAACTTCGTCATCAGCTTTACACTTGAAAAAAAAACAAAAACATTCGACACGAAGTTAAAAGAAAAATGACTGACACGTTTCATGAATATTTACTCGTAAAAATCCGAGGTTTGAAAAATAAACAGAAATTTAGGGTTGAAATGTATGAAAATGAGATTCTTGAAAGTAAATTATTTTAAGAAACCTCGAAATTTCAGCGATTTCACAAAAATGATTGTAAAGCATTAACTATCGGAAATTTAAATTTCTGAAACTGTTCATTTTCTGCGTATTCGAATTCTTTCCAAAATAAAACTTTCGTACAGTTACACGATAAGTGAAAGAATTAAAATAAATAAATGCAAGTTTGGAAAAAGGATAGAAAAAGTGATATACAAATAATTGAAATATTTTTCAAATATATTGTATTCGCCTGTATAAAGAGCATTTTGTAACTGAATTTTTCCAATGTGTTGTTTCAAATTGGTATTGATTTATTGATTCTCGGTTTGAGTAATGAATTACGAGTATTTCCCATAAAAAAATGGATACGAAACGATGTCCGGCAATAGTTTATGTTTTCAAGTTTTCAATTTATATCACACCAATTCTTGTAATTTACATTATTTACAATATTGCAAAGCATCCAAAAATGGTTTGATTTTGCAATAATAATTCCTCTATTAAATGACACAGAATAAAGATCGTTGATTTTATCAGCTAAAAGAACTTTTTAGGGAGATTTTTACTTTCGTTATTAAAAATTGATCTCCTTTTTTTGGTATTAAGTACTAGCAATGAATCATGACTTTGATCGCTCCAGCTGTTCCTGATCTCGTTGTCTCAAACGCGTTTTTGGTCTCTTCGAGAGTAAAGTTGTGCGTAATCAGTGGCTTTACGTTCACTTTGCCGGAAGTTACGAGTTCGAGGGCATCTTCGTAGCTGTTAAATTCAAATTGATATTTTAAACCGTGTATCTTTCAAGGTCAGTGTTGAAGATTAAAAATAAACGAGTTCACTGACGTTATAAAACGTTATACTTACTCATTAGCGTATCGAAACACTCCTCTGAGATCGACCTCCCTCGTTAGAGCATTAATAAGTGGCACTTGAACCTCTGGCGCTCCACAGCCTACGAAAACAGCTGTACCACCAGACTTCGTCACCTGTTAATTGAATCGTAGCTTCTAAGATCGATCGCATAAAAGTTCATTCGAACTCGAGCTAATGTGCTTCCAAATATTATCTCACGAATATAAATTAATTTGTTAATACTCACGAGAATAGCGAGTCGTATTGATACTCCTGAACCTGAAGCTTCGATCGTCTTATCAGGCTGTCCACCAAATAGTTGAGTTATACGCTCGACCGTTTGGGCCTCGGACAAATCCTTATTACCAAGGAAAGTCTCATCAGCACCAAGCGATTTGGCTACCTTCAATTTATCTTCAACAATATCTGCAAAATATTTGTTTAGTTTAGACTCCACGAACAAGAGTTAATTCCATTGTTTCATTATTTGTTTTCTTCCTACAGCCATAAACGTCTATCATCAAACTAAAAGTTTTTTTATTTTTTTTTTTATTGATAATGCATGTTGCAATATAGATCCGCATGAGATGCTAATTGCGCAGAAATCGACATGAGCCTGTTACAAACAAGAACTCATGACTTACGTATCTGTCTTATCTAAAGTGGTATTATGCCTGAAGTGATAAAAGTATCGAGATGAAACGCGAGAAATGAAGTGCAAAAGGATTGTCATCTTCGCAGCAGAGTCTTAGATAAACACTTGAGGCTTTCAAACGTTTTCATCGTTACCTGTTATTACGACCTTGCTGGCACCCATTGCCTTAGCTACCAAAAGGCAAACGAGTCCTATAGGCCCCGATCCGGTGATCAAGACTTTCGAGCCTATTCCAATATTGGCACGCTTACATGCGTGCACTGCCACGGACAAAGGCTCTAATAAAGCGCCCTCTTCGAGGCTCACATGGTCCGGCAATCTGAAAATACAAGAAAAATGTGTGTTAAAACAATTGCGTTGTATGTCAAAATCTTGGAAAATAGAGGAGAGTTATACATTTGATATTTAAGTTGGAATACATTAATTTTTGGGATTGCTCAATCTGAATCTGAACTCAAATTTCGAAAATACTAATTTTCAATTTAAATTTGACGGAGATATATTCTTGTTTTAACAAAAAAAAATCACGAGATAAAAAATTCTGGAAAAGTTCTGTTAAATTCTTTGAATCTTATTGAATTGGTGAATAAAAAATCAGTGCAATTATCATAGGAGATTTGTAGAAAAAGCATTTTTCATTCAATCATTTTTTCAGTGGATGAGATTTTAATTTAAAAAAGTTGTAGGAAAATTTTCAAGGCAAAGTTAAAATCTATAACGTCGTGAAATGTCCAGACGACAAAGAGAAGAACAATTTTTGCAAGAAAAATCCCAGACTTTTTTCGTCAATGTCCATTATCATTGATATTATAAATAATTCAATTAATTAAATAAATAAATTATATAAATGCAAATAAATTGAATAAACTAAATTAAAAAGAAAAAAAAATGATAAATCCGTTGAATCATTTGGATTTCCGTTTCGGAGTGTTAGCGTAGCGCGGACTCCAAACATCCATGTGCTATCTGAAATGGTAGCAGTACATTTTGGCACGAACATTTTGACGCGACCGTTTTGGCATGAGACATTCTCATGCTCAAATATCTCGCGGCGAAACTGTCACGCCAAAACGTAACGTACTTATCGAAAATCGTTGCGACCTTTGCTGAAGGACTCTACGAGATATAATTGGTTCAATGTAACCAGTGAAAGATGCTACTGCGAACTCGAATAATAGAAGGATCATCGAAGAAACTATAATAACACAATGTTCTCCTCCAATCCGATGAGTGCTCGGTTAAGCCTTGAAAATGTTCTTCGATAATACACTCAACGATACAGGAATGAGCTTATGCAATAAACGTACTGAACATGCACGAAAACAAGATACTGGAGATAACGACGATTGAGAATGAAAAAAACATAATTGCATCTTTGATTACAAATCTTCATTACTAAGAACTTGGTACTTTTGATTGAAGTTTGTTAACGACACTTTAATCAAACTGAGTGTAAAGACTATTGAATCTTCCACGTAGTTCTTCCCAGGCAAAGAATTTCGTTTGAATGCATTTCTTTCTGCATTTTTTTAATACGTTTTATAGTTCATTTTAAAGAAAAGCCTACTGATATAAGGAAAACTGAACATTTTTTCAGTCTTATAAGAATGCTCTGTTTTATCTACAGGCCTTGGCTTGCTTTTCCGGTCTATGCTTATAGATAACGACTGTTTGTAAAGCGGTGGCCAACAAACGACATCTAGAGTTGCCCCGATATATATATATATATATATATATTTCATGAGCACGCGAGTGGACTTTTGAACTTGAACTCGCTTGACCCTGTGTAGAAACTTCTTCCTCCCCTTCTTCTCGTTGTCGTTATCGCGGTTTCCACTATCGAAATACCGGGTCGAAAGATATTTGTTGAAAAGTGTGTTGGTCCGAATCCAGGGTCAAACGAAATTCGTTGAAAGGTGTGGTTCAGTCGGTATCTCGTCATATCTCGTCACGTTATAAAAATTGACGTTCAATGCAAATCCTCAAAGTCATAAATTACAGACGAATCATGTGTTTTATTACAACATCGAGAGAACGGTTCAGCCGGTGTATCTCGTCACTGTGATTGCGAGAAAATGGATAATATTTTCTCAAGAGATTTTCAAGCGAACGGTCCGAAAAAAATAGTTGAATTAAATTTTTTTTTTCGAATGAAAGTCACGCGAGCATGGTCTCGACGTTTCAGAATATTTAGAACTAAAAAAATTGACATTTTCCTATAAATTTTACTGTTGAAATCCGTTTGGAAAATCGAAATTTTTTGGTAAGATTTGCCTTGTTGGAGTACGAAAAAAAATGTCAAAATTATACTCATTTTTACGGGTTCAATACGATTTCACTCTTGAAGCTTCAATCGGTATCTCGTCAACGAGAAAGTAACATTTTTCTACACCGATCGAGATAAATAACATTCGCAGAATACTTAAGCCTGTTCATCAAGTTAAATTACATATTTCTTCTCAGCTGAAAATTTCATCGAATCTGAATTCCGAAACAACCTGGCTGTTTGACAAAAATTTGAAAAATCCAAGAATTTTAAAAAATGTATAAAATTTGATTTCGATAACTGTATTCCCCTGAATTTGTCCACGTGTTGTCTAAACAAAAAATCATTTAGCAAATGAAAAAACCATTTTTCGGGAATTTCGAACGAATCAGTTGTCATTTTTATTCTGAAATCATATAAATTTTCTAAAATACCCAAAATATTTTCCATTTTGTTTGTTCAACAACATCGTCAAAACAATTTTTTCATAATTCTTATGTTCCGCATGAATATTCTTAACGTTTCGAAGTTGCTTGAATGTTTAAGAATTGACGTAAGATTCTCCTCAATTACATCAATAGTCGAAAACATTTTATTTGCAGTTTCGTTTTCAAAATGAAGAAAAAAAAAAAAAAAACAATACCGCGTAAAAAATGTTGATTAAATGTCAATAAACGATTACCTGTAACAGAAATCAGCTGCGTGTTTGTACCAACGTCTCAAGCTTCCATGGATCGGTGGTGTCGCACAAAACACCATATCTTTGCACAAGTTGTATCGTCCCTGTTTGCACACGGTGCAAGTTCGACAGGGTACACCGGGTTCTATAGCAACTCGATCGCCAACCTAAAAGAAAGAAAATTAAAAAATCTTAAAAATAAATTTGACTAAAATCAAACGATTTTCAAGCTCAAATATCGTTTCATTCCAAAATTCGATTGTATTTTCAACCCAAAGATTCTTTCTACCAAAATGATAAAAAAAAAAAAATTCGAATCAAAAATGAAATCCGATCAAACGAAATTAAAAGATTGGTGCTTCTGCATCAAAGCTTCATATTTCACCTTCAAATTTTTCACATTTTTTCCAAGCTTAGCGACAACCCCCGATGCTTCGTGGCCTACTATCATCGGTGCTGTAACGACGAAATCACCGATCCGCCCATTCACAAGATAATGAACATCGGATCCGCAAATTCCGACGCAACTCATCCGAATCAGGACTTCTGTAATAGGAAAAAAAAAAAAAACAAAAAAAAAGAGAAAAAAAAATTTATGAGAAAAAATGATTTCCACTGTACTGAAAATAAAACGAAAATGTGCATTCCAATTAAGTCGATAAATTGATCGTTTTAGTTGAGCTTTTAAAGCTTTAATATCTAAAAAAAAAATGAACGAATTGTAAAAGTCAAGACGGAAGTGTGGAGAAAAAGAATTTTTGTTGGCGATCTATTGAATATCTCGTTTCCCGGGTTAAAAAGTTCTCAGTCAATATTGACTCCTCAAGGTCAGCGAGGTCAAACGAGGATTTAGATGCCAGGCGTTTCTATTATCGTCCCAACGGATCTGAGCGACGATTGTGTTAAATTTATTGGCCTAAACGATTGCAGCCCGTTTTAGAAGGAAAATCATCAATTATGCATTGTTCTAGGAGATGACAGGACTCGAGCTCGTACGATCGTTAATCTCGCCGGAGCAATTTCTGATCTCGACGAATTACGAATTCTCCAACCGGCGATTCAACGGTTCAAATACGACTGATATAGAAATTGAAATGACATTTTAGCGTCTAAAAAAAATATTTCGATACGCTCGTTCAATTCAGTTCTCAAGGTCACAAAACTCGGTTATTTATCAACAAAGTTTCGATGGAATATGTCAGCTTCGATTTGTAATTATCTCGAAATAAATATTTTAAAACAATGCGGTTAATCTTAAATAAGAAATTTTTTATTTCATCATTTTTCCTGTCACCATTTTGGTCGTTCCTAGCATTCTCGTCTCACTGTACTCGTACAAAATTTCTCGACGTTCCCGCGGTAATCATTAATCCATGAAAACGTAAACAAAGCGCCAAGTAGATAATTTATAGACTCGTAGTTTCGATGGACGTTTTGTATGCCTTGCTAATGAAAACGATCCAGTTATGTGAGCCAATCTGTTTATACCGTTAGATGTAACGGCGCGATGTTATACATTTTTTCGTTTACGCATGAAACGATCGTAAGAGTGTAGAAAACGAGCAGAATTTCAGGAAATTGAGAATAAAAGAAATTACATGCCAATGACTGTGCTGTCACGCGACTCAATAAGCTCAAATCCACAAAACGACGATCACATTTATGATTCATGATATCTTATTACAGTTTGAATGACAGTTATGAGAGAAAAAGAAGCATCTGAACTAAAAACATAAAAATGACTACTAAACTTCCGTGAATTCAAGGTCAAAAGAGTGTTCGTAACACGAATAGGTTAGGACGACGAATGCATTTTTTTGCGAAGCCCCTGAATTTTTTCACGATGCTTTACGAATTAACGGTCGAGTACGAACGCTTGAAAAAATATTTTCTCTCTTTCACCCGATGAAAGATATAGTTCATAAAAAACGTGTATTGACACGTACACATGTTTTTTCTTCTTGCTACTCGATACGCTTTAACGCATTTTTAGAGGTCACGCGATCCAATCACACGCGATTGCAGCGAAGGACTGCGCTCTCAGCGCTCTCCGGAATCGTTATTTTTTCAATTTTATTCCGGTAACGCGAAAATAACTATCGCTCGAGTGTCGCAATAATGAAGGAACGAGAGAAATAATAATCTTGAAAATACGCATTCGGGTTAACTAATAACAGAGTTTAGGTAGAAAAATTGTATTCGTACGACAATGAATCAAAAAAATGATCGAAACAAAGGAAGAAAATAATTTTTAAAAGAATTTGTACTTCGTATTTCATACAGATCAAAATTTTTTTGTAATAATAACATAATGATAAAAATTATTCTAAAAAATAACTGTATGACGAGAAATAAGACGATTTTATCGATCTCATAAATTAAATCTGTTCATTTTCTAAAAAAATTCAACATTTTTCGAATATTCTCTCTGCTATTATTTTTCTTTTTGACTTATTCCGTGAGCAGAATCTCTTCAAACCGTTCGATCGATGCTTGAGAAATTTCGTATTCATGACGTTGAATTTTTATAAGATTAATGTTCGTTGAATTCGTGATTTTATGATTATTCTTTTGAAATATTTGGCAAAATCTGATTTTTGATTTTGAGAAATCTCTGAACGTAACGAAAAAAAAAAACATTTTTTTCATTCTAGTACAATGTCAAAATTATTAATACAAAGCTGTGACTAAGAAACAATTGTAGCTCATCGAAAAAAGAACAATCGGCATATCGATGATCGAGAAAAATGTAAAATGTTGATTTTAAATTGTAACGAAATATCGTTCGAGTTATAACGAATGTAGAGTGAACATTGAATAATCCGAACAATCGCGAAGCCCTACAGAGACAGAATGGATATGACGTTAATGGAAATTTATGAAAATAAAACTCACCGTTGTCATTGGGTTCTTCGATAGGTGTTTGTTCCTGAAAAAAAATAACGCTTTAGATGAAAGAACAGACACGCGTTGGCGCCACGTGGTTTTTCGCGATCGATCGAACGTGCATCGCTCTGGGAAGGCCGCGTGATGTCAAGTGTGCCCGGCGTTGAAGCCTTTCAGGGTCGCAGAAAATTGGCACTTTTTTTTCAGCAAGTTCGAAATAATAACTATTTCGACGGATGTATAACGCGAAATCAATTAATATTTCATGACTTACCAATCGCAAATCTCCGATTCCGTAAAGTACAGCGGTAAGATTGTCTTCTGACATGGTTTTAGGGTTGAGATTGTTATGATATACGGTAAGAAAATATTTAGTGCTCGCAGAGTTGAGGTGTAAAGAGAGATGAACCGTTCTTGACGTACACTCGGCAACTGAATGACCAGAACTTCGTGTTGCAGAGATATAAAAGTCACTTGCACTATTTTGAGTTCTACCACTGTTGCTCGACGTTATCGTCATCGTACGAACGTATGTACAAATCCGGTGGAGGTGGCATCGGACGCGACCCCACGACTACAGCTCTCGAGTAATGTACACATGCTTACTCAGGGGCGTTCTTGGAAGCGGCACGCTCGGCTCGAGTCGGTAACAAAACTATTTTTTTTTTTTCAAACTTTTTATCGGCTGAGGTACGTCCAAATTTGAGGGTAATTGGAAAACTCACCTGACCGACCGCTACATAACTTGCTTGACAATGAATTTTTTTTTTTTTCCTCAAATTTGAACCGGAACTTGAATTATTTTGACTCAGGATAAAGCTTCTATTTTCAATTAAATTAAGGAATCATTTCCAGACTTCAAATGCTCTTATTCGCAGTCCAATGTTGTTGGAAATAAAATTATAACATGATTCGACGACACTCCGGTGATTTGAACTCTGCAGATTTTTTTTTTAGAAATGGACCTTGCTGGACCTTTCAAATCTTGCTTTCCTCAGTTTTTAGACAATTGAAAAAGACTCAAAATCGTGACAACAGTTGGAGAAAATCCCGAAGATTTGAAAGTTTCACCAAACGTTAACCCTCAATCGAAAGGAAGAAATATAAATGTAAAAGAAAAAAGATTGATGAGTAAGAAAGAAAGAAAGCAAGATATCATAGAAGAAAAAAATTCTTATTGTACAAATTTATTAACCGATGGATAGATGTTGAGAAGACTAATTACAAAGTATTTATTTGGACTTGTTTGTTATTCAATCTCCCCAAATGCCACCATCGGTGGATTGTTTGATCGTATCACGATTTTCACGTCGCGATCGCGTTGTCGCACTCGCTTCTCCTTTAGCGACTATTTTTCTCGCTTGTCCTCGTTTGTTTCTTTTATCCAAAGTCAATTTTATTCTACGCCTGATGACTTCCGGTGCTATGGAAGCTGCTGTCGAACAACTTCGGACGCTTCTTGAATCATTGAACTCGTGATCGCACGAAGATTCGTTGTCCGATCCGGGATTTACCAGCGTCGAGGCGTTTATCAATTCGGAAATTTGGTCACTTTTTTCTGATTGGATAGCGTCGTCGAGCTTTTCAATCGTTCGCTCATCTTTCAATTCTTTAGATTCATCTTCAAATTCAATCGTGCATTTTTCTCTCAGCTTCAACTCATCAACTTTATCGATCATAGATACTTTATCGTCTTTATTCGATTCACACGATCGTAACGATTTTGGCAATAACGAACAAAGCTCATCCTCCACAAGTTTGTTGACTTCCTGGCGAAGAACATCGATATCAGGCTTCTCGTCGTTGTTATCGATCTCTTGGGACTCAGCCTCATCCTCATCCTCGTCACTTTGATCCATACCCATTTCGATCAACAAATCTTTTTCCATTCTCCTCGTAAGGCCACTCGCTTTTATTTCCACGTCGACGCAATCTTCGCGCCTGAAATTCGAGAAGTTAAACATTATTATATGATAAATCGTTTTAAGAAAAATGGCCACAGAAAGATTTATCAAGTCATTTTTACTCTGAAATTTCGTATTTTATGCCGAAAAAAAATGTTAAATGCATTTTTTCCATGTGTTTCTAAAACCATATCCAACGAAGTGAAAAACAGGGTTTATTTTAATTGAAAAATATTGGCAAAAAAATTTGTAAAAATTAAATTTTACGCAGCGCATACTCACAAAATATCACTGAAGCTTGGATACAAATGACTCTCGTATGCGAATCGTCTTTTGAAAAAGTCACGTATGCAATTGACATCGCGATTGAAATAATATTCAGCATTGGGATGTTTGGTCGAAACCATTTGTGGAAAATCAATGAGAACGACCTTCCCTTCGTCGGTCATCATGATGTTAAATTCATTGAAATCGCCATGGATGACGCCGTGATTGCCAAGTCTGACGATGAGATTCATGAGCTCGTCGTAGAGAGCTTCGACGTTATCTACTTCGTGTACCCCGCAAAGAGGTCCACCTTCGACGAGTTCCATGACAACGCAGTGTCTGTTGAAATCTATTGGCTTTGGTACTGGAAAACCCCGATCCTCTAACGCTTTCATATAAGCAAATTCTCGAGTCGCTGATATTCTTGAGAGATAAAGCCATGACATGGATTTTCTACGCTGATGATAATCTCTCTTTTCCTTGATGTTACGAAAACATGTTCTTCCCAAGCGGTGCAGCTTCAAGCACACAGGATTTCCATCGGAATCACCAACCACGTAGATATTCGACTCTTTGCCGATACCAATCTGGTTTCCAAAAGACACGACGACCTCTCTCGCAGCTAAAACCTTTAGAGCCAGATAATCATATCCAGAGTTTGTAAGACGGTATCCGTCGTCTGAAATATAACGATCGAACTAAACTAAAGAATTACACAGTGAATTATGCCAAGAGACTCAAAAAAATTTGTGTAAACAAAAATTGAACTTGATCTATGTCTTGTCTACGAACTTTCTTCTTGATACTTTTCGTTAAAACTGAATTTAGCAAATTATCTTCATGCGCTGGAAATTCCTGCTTATATTGTCCTACTTTTTAGCAAAATACTTTACTCACAATGTTTCCCACGCTCGTAGCTCAGTAAGCGATGCTTGCATAGTTCCTTGAGTAATTTGTGAACACCGCCGTGGCGTAAATTGGCAATTTGAGCAGCCAGAGACGCGGGTACGAGTTCGTGATTTTTCATTCCCATTTCGATCTGAGATAAAAGTCGAGAATATACATCTATTGCACTTGTACTAGGTCAGCAAAAAATGCAAACTCAAAATAAGGAAAAAAGGTGAAGATGATAAAATTTTATGTACAACAGTTAATAATTACCGCTGTCAAAACGCGGAAATCTTCACGGGTTAAATAGCGAAGCATTGTTACGTTGAGCTTCCCCATTGTTGCTCAATCTTATTGCGAAACGATGGACTGTTTATTTCACAAATTATTTTGACACTTAAAATATTTAAAAATTGTATGCAGACACGATTTAAAGATTTTTAACCTCAAAATTACTCCACGACGAAACCATGTGTTGAAATCCGAAAACGGAGTTTGTGGGGAATGGTGGGAAAACAGCAGTAGGGGCGCTTTTTCATAGCGATCAACGCGATCAACTTGGAAAGCATAAATTTACCCAAAGGTACTCGGCCAAGCCTACAGATTCCTACTTTACTTCAAACTTGTAAAGAGAAATCCTGCTCCTCCGGTGCCACCGTGCAGCAGTATATAGCCAAACCGGCCGACCGGCCTTGCTTGAATAATCGTACAGCATCTCTTCAAGCAATCGCGAAAACATAAACAATACAAAGTTTTTTAAAATTCACTGCTTCGATCTTCGATACTCTTTTACGACTAAAGTAGCAAACACTAGAAACACATTTTGAATTGTCACGATTCAAATAATCAGACAATCGAAAATCGCGTTTTTAAGTGAGCTAGATTCTCGTTGAATGACAAGCAATTTTTGACGTCTGTTTTTGAGTAAAATTCCAAGCGACATTCGTAACTAATTAGCATGGATGAATTTGGTGATTACGAAGAACCGACTTCAAGAGCTTTTTGGGGTTCGGAGGATCTCGAGGAAGAACCGACAACTGGTCCGTAAGTTGACAGAAATTACGGACATAACCTATTCATCGATTTCATCTTTTCTTTTACCTCGATTTTTACTAATGAACAACTGCATTTACGTGTATTTAGAACGTTTAGTCTCGAATCGTCCGAGGATTTACCAAAATCGATAAAAATTCTTGTCGTCGTTGCTGGAAATGTTGTGACTGGCAAGTTTCCCCTTCATTATTGTCAACACTTAAATTCGATTCTAGTTATCAGTTTATTATTGTTGTTGAATTATTGCTAATAAATTTATTTTGCAGATATTGTAAACAGATACATAATACCGAATGCAGAAAAAGTTTGCACCGTCAACAGCCCAGAAGAATTTAATGTGGCAGCTTTTTACCGACTTGTTAATAACATCTATATTTGCAATGTTTCCAAATCCATTGATGTTACGTCTGCTGGAAGATTTGTAGAAGCAGTTAGTACGATTGACTAATTTTTTATATTATTTAAATTTCTTACTTCAAAAATCCATCCTGTTTAATAATAATTTCTACTTCCCAATTTAATTTTGGTTTAATTTTTTCGTTTTCTTAGATTTCTGACACAATCTCAAAATCAGAAAGAATTTTTGTTTTTACCGATGAAATTATGACTCGGCTAAATGGACCTGAGAGAAGCGACATAAATGGGCCAACTCTATGGAGATCGTTGAGCAGTCGAAAAGGCAAAGAGATCGCATCGAATAATGTGGCAATGCTGAAACACCCTAATTTTGTTGTGGGTGTCGCTGCTGGTGGTAATTATCAAATTATCATGAAACTGATGAATAATTATTGGCCTATTCAGTCAATTATCATTATTATTAATTGTTTTATTTCTTTGAAAGAATGATAAGAAAAAACTAAAACTGTACTTTCATATAAAAATGAAAAATCTTTTTGCAGTAATGGGATCAGCGGAAATGTTAGAAATCCCAGCGGTGCTCTACATTCTGTACGTATCTGAAGATGCGTATGAAACTGAGACGAGGGAGGCAACGTTGAAACTTTTTGCAGAGGTCACAAAATGCCCTGTACCGCAAATCACCCCCAACTCCAAAACTTTTGACAACAATAAGCTGAAATTATATATTTGAAAATTCAGCTTCTTATTTAACTACAAGCAATGACGTTTTTTTTTCTATATTCAATTAATTTATCAATGAGAAGAAAAAGATGGGAGATGTGCTTAGTTTATTTCAAGTTTGATATAAGTAAAGCATAATTCAATTGTATTTTTTTAAATACCAAATTATGATTAATAGTAATAAAAAAAAGTATACATTTTTTATTTGGTTTCTGTACCTCTTGATCAATTAGATTCATAAAAAAAAATCCGAAAACATAAATTTCTCAGGAATAAAATTTGAGCTATCGCAAGTTCAATGAGTTTAACGAATGACAATGAAATTCGTTTCTCAGTTCAGGGAGACTGGATAAAAAAAAAGAAAAATCCAGATCAACAGTACAAATAGTGTATATTTTCGTATTTGGGTACATTGTTCAGGGTTGTGGGGGATAATAGGGTCGTTGAACAGTAACGGGTGGAGCGGCATTAGCCGTAGGAAAGTACGTTGCATTCGCTTGATAGCCGTAAGGTTGAAAAGGTTGGCCAGATGTTGGAGTCGGTGGATTAGATCGGATCGAGCCGGAAGCTCCCAAATGACGCATTGCTGAAACAATGTGGTTCATGGTGTTGACCGGCGGCGGAGGAACCGATATGTTCGTCGGAGGAAACACAGCAGGATAACTTGTACCGGCTGGAGTGAAATTTGGTGGATAGGGTGGAAAATGCGTCGGTGGTATTTCGACCGGTTGAACAACCTCGATCGGTTCTGGAGGCGGTGCACATCCGTTCGCAGCCACCGTTGGGGTTTCTATTTTCGCCACTTTGCTCGGAGTCACCGCTGTAAACCATTTTTTCAAACGTGTAAAACATTCAGTCTTTCGATTTTCTTTTTTTTTTTTTTGTAATAAGTTTCTTTTTTGAATTTTCTTCAGAATCTAAGATAGTATACCCGCCAGTTATTATTACATTTTACAGGAAACGCAAAAAAAACTTTTGGTAAAATTATTTTCGAAACTAAGCGATTGAAATTATTTGGCTAAACTCTAAATAATTGATTCTTTTTTTCAATATTAAAATAAATATTTATATTGTTATTTATACCTTTTTTTATGTTTTTAATGGGCAAAGTAGGAATTAAGGACGAACCATTGGGTGTACTCGAAGCAGTTTCTATCGTTGGTGGGACTACGATACGTTCTCTGTTGGTTTCATTGGATGGTACGAGAGGCGGTGAATCTGGGAGCTGTACATTGTTTGCCTGTGAGTAAAGATCGAGGACTTGATGGCAAATATCTAAAATGCAATCAAACACAAAAAAAATATCAATATCAGAATTTTTGAAAAATGGTGAATCTTAATGTTTAGTTAATTCGTCGTTTTTCTTACCCTCCAAAAGATCCATTGTCACATCCTCCACGAACATGTCCCACCAACGCAAGTGTTTTTGTTGCCGACCGTTCCAATCTACCACCTCGAATTTACTGAGTTTTCCAGCCAAGTACATGAGAGCAACAGCTATTATTTCCGGTTCCCACTGCAGGGACAGTGTCGTACACAAGCTGAAAATGAATTTCCATTCCATTATACGAAAAATCATGAATCAGAAACAAATTTTCTTTTAATAATTCATGTCCTTAACATTTCGAAAAATTGATCGATGTGGTCATTTTAAAAAATTTTGAATTACTCGTTCTCAAACGTAGTTGTCAAAAAAAAAATGACAAAAAATTTTTGCTCAAGTCGACTGCATTTTTTGTTCAATTTTGTGTTAAAATCTCGTTTTTAAGACTTTGTTGGTCCTTTGATTAGAAAAAAACCTTGAATCGACCAATTTTTCAAAATATTTCGGATAATTGAAAAAAAAAATCATAAAATGTTCAAAAAAATCCATCTAAAAAATTATTAGCCAAAGAAAATCGAAAAAAATCATAGAAAAGTCTTTAAATAAGTACCAAAATATATCTCTATTGTAACGAAATCAAAGATACAAACTCATTTCATAAGTAAATTTGACACGGGATGCCCCATATGCGATTGAAAGTTTTTTTAAACGACTAACCTATCGTTGACGAAAGTCCAAGCCATCTGTACCATTTTCTGCAACTTGCTTTTGTCGCCTAAAATTAACATTTTTAATGAATTTTCCAGAATTCGGAAGTTGTATGATTTCACACATATTTTGGAGAATGCACTGTTCAAGAGGACTAACCTTTCAAACATTTGGCATATTTCAAGAGATAACTATAAGGATGCTCGACTTGAAGATCAAACTTGATTGTTTGAAGAAGTATTCTCTCCAAAGTCATTACCTCTTCCTGCAAACGGATACATTACATTTTCATGTTAATAAATCTGCAAAAATTGAATCGAACAATTCGAGTAACGAATACGCAGCGAATCAAAGGATGAAAATGTAATGAAATGAGAAATCAAAGATTCAAACAATGATTCTTTTGTCAAATTTTCAATCGACTCACTTTAGGATCTTCGCCGAAAGTTGTAAACTTTTGTTCTGTGAGTAAAGTCTTGGCGGTTTTGATGATATCTTTGCACTTTTTGGGAGTTTCTTCGACCTTACCAGCTAGAAATAAACAGCAACATGCCGTCACCTACGAAACAATTTGAGGTTGAAGCGTGAGTAAATTTTTCAAAGCGTACAGCTCGAATATAATTATTCGAATCATGAAAATTGACTTACATAACGAGGAAAATTTTTGAACGAGTGAAACATGTAAAATCTGTGGAAATAAACGACTCCGGTGGCCATTGTGTTGTAACCGAGATCCATTCTCGTTCCAGTGTCAATAATAAATCGTGCTCCTTCCTTGCGATAGCGACACTCGGTCTCATAATCAATTCCATCCTGTATCGAAGGTGTATTCCTCAATTCTTTTTTCTCATAATACCAGCATGGCATTTTAGAACTTTTGCTCTCCGTTTCACGATGCTCGCAGTCCAGTGTCATTAAATAAGACACCGAATACAAAAATTAACTAAAAAAAAATTCACTGTTTTTCTACACCTTGAAAAACACTCGATTTTTATTCTTAATTCCTTTGTTCACACTTTTTTTTATCAATATTAAAATCGCTTATCGAAAGAAACTCCAGGTTTCTTGAATATTAAGTTTTCGGTTGAAAAACGTCTACGTGCAATATTTATCCAACAATTGATCATTTAGGCTAGAATCGCAGCTTTCATTTGGTGCATTAATTATCCGAATTTTGTTCGAAAAAATACCGTTCGTAGATTATTTCACAATTTTATTTTTTGTTTATTTATTAATTTATTTTAGTATTTTTATAACACTCGCACAGCTTTTTACAAATCACAACGCTTTCAACGGGTAACGAATCAACCAAATTCTCGAGTATCAACGATCAACGAGTACGACCGTACGGACTTGATTGTACTCCTCTACCTAGGCAAACCCGTAACCCGTGTGCCTGAGTGAGGAGAGAAGGTGAAGGTAGACGCTTTCCTATTGAACGGCACTGTGCCGCACGGTGCGCCCCTGTGCTATGGTGGCTTGGAACGTAATTTCTTTTGTGCAACATCTACCAGATTGCGCTCAGAGCGTATTGCATGGAGTTGAGCACTCACGAATGAACTCTCTGAGGATTTTTATCGCGGTGCGTTTATTGGACAAACGGGATATGCTTAAGAAAAGTCACTATGGTAGGAGACTTCTGATTGATTCGTCATCACAGAGATTGATAGAACGTAATTTCGATAGCTAAATTAGGTCAAGTTTGCATGAAACAGCTTTCTAGAAATATCAGCTTGACTAAGGGTGCTTTCCAATTAGCGAATGTGTGCAACTTTGATGAATTGGGTAGTCCGAGTATAGTTAGTCCAACTCCTCTCGAAACCTTTGCTTTTGACCGGCTCATCGTCGTCGTTTGAACGATTCGCGTCGGAAAAAATTTGAGAAAGTCAAAATAGGGGAGCTGAGTTTGAGTAACCTGTAAGGCGTAAGAATTCTAAAAACTGTGCGGATTCGAGTGCGTTTCATTGTGGTTTATTTATCGAAATAAAATCAGATTTTTGTGAATTAAGTGGAATAAGAACTTTTCAACTATGGTGCGAAAAAGCAAGGGTAAAATTAATGAATTTCATAATCGTCGAGTCATAATTCGAGATTCAAGGAAACAAATGACATTTTAACCTAATTGTTTCGTTGTCATAATTTTTCGACAGGTATTGCCGAGAGCAAGGAACGAATGGTTATGGCAATCGGTGAAATAAATCAAGAACTCTTGATTGCTCAGGAACAACACAGGGACATCGATCTAAACAAATGTGAAAACTCGAATCTCCTCAAAATATGGACTTTCATCATCCCCTAGGCTTGTCAACATTATTGCTTCAGTTCTGGCACTGATTTTGAGTATATTGTACGGAATCTTACACAGGTTACGAGCCGCAATCTCGATGAGAGCGATCCGAGCTAGATACGATCCTTTTTTGCAAACGAGGCACAGAGTTCAACAGGTTTGTTGCGCAATTTCAGCTTGGCTACAACAAAACCAATTGAGAAATTATTTAAAAGTTGCATTTGATTTTTCAGTCGAAATGATTGGGCCACAACATCGATAAAGTTGAATTTATCGTAATGGGAAGCACGTTTATGTCTCTGCCGAGAGACTACAGAGATCTTTTTCGTTAGAAACTTACACGACGCTCTTTCCGGACATATTAGCAATACCGTTGACGAGGTGGTGAAATTTTTGAAACACAGCAGAACTAAATGTATTGGAATCACGATTGAAACGCGACCTGATTATTTTCTGAAGGAACATTTGTCTGATATGCTTCGTTATGGGTGAATAAAAATAGTCCACTCAAAAAATATAGATAAATATTAAAAACCTTAATGAAAAAAGGGAATATCAAAATACTGAGAATTCAGAGTAAAATTGAGCACTCTTCAAGGAGAAGAAATTCTCAATGGCTCTAAATTGTTAATAACTTCAATATTTTTTTGATTACAGAAAAACGTGTCAACCAAAGAAAAAAAAATTGGGTTTTTCATCGAAAAATTCGAGGTAAAAAAGACCGATGCTAAAGAGTCATCTTTATCAAGAGCTAATAGAGCAAGCGTTTTTTATAATGTTCTGTTTATTTGCAGAAAGTAATTCGATATTAAATGATAAATTCGTGGAAATTTGAATAACTCATAAATTTATTCGATGTTATAGGACATTTGGGCGGAACAGTAGTCGCCGCTCCGACATCGGTGGTGGCTCAGTGGCAAAATACCGTCTTTTTGTTTGTGCGAGCAGTTAGCCGTTAATATCTCCTAGAACTGTAGACTATTTTTCAAATGTGTACCTCGTAAAATCAGTTTTTCGGTATTGATCAGTGCGAACACACTTTTTTCACTATCATACAATTTTTTTTCGTGTAAATAGTTTTTAGGAAAAAATTATTCGTGCTTAATTTCTTTTTTTAGATACAATTATGAAATATTATACAAAATTATTATTGATTTACAGACGAAATCATTCATTGAAAAAATTAAGGTGTCTTTCATTATTAGCTTTTCCCATTGCAGCACATTGTGATTCCGCACTGTTGTTTTTAGAATTCTTACGCCTTACAGGCTACTCAAACTTAGCTCCCCTATTTTGACTTTCTCAAAAAATTTTCAACGCGAATCGTTTGAATGAAAACGTTAATTTGATAATATTAACATTGAAAATCGAAAATGAAAAATTCATCAAAGTTGCACACATATTCACGACTATACGACGAGTCTTTCATTCCTGTCCTGCAAAACCAGGAAAACGGGCACGTAACCCAAACAAACATTTCAATTAGTCCAACAATCTTCATCAAACGACTATGAACAGATTATCGTCAAAATTTTAAAGGCAAACATATTTTTCGGGGCTAGCTTTTGTGGATGATATGATCGATAATGAAAAATTTATATATTCGTCACCGTCAAACGATTCCGCATCGATCGACGAACCTTTCTAGCATAAAAATAAATAAAAAATTGAGGCTAACTTCGATGAATTTTTTATTTTCGATTTTTGACGTCAATATTATCAAACACCGACAAACAATTCGCGTTGAAAAAATTGGAAAAAGTAAAAAAAAAAGGGGGGGGGGGGGCAAGTTTGAGTAGTCGGCATTTATGTTTCAACGCTTTCCACAATATGCTTTAGCCCTTGCGTGCGCGTGTCTGTGTGAGGTTTTCCACGTCGCATCGCTGAACTCGGATACATTTTTTTGCATAATTATAAATGAATTAGAACTTTCGAATCTGATAACTTTACTGATTTTCATTTATTGAATGGGTACTAATACTTCTTGGAACTTGGCCGTTGTCAAGACTTCAGTAGTCCAAACAGTCTTTATGTTACTGTCGAAAATTTATGCTTTGAGGTTAAATTATATGGAACGGATTTCCGTTTGTTAACTTATAAAAACACAAATTTATAAAATAATTAAAAAACGTTCAATTCTACCATGACGGAATCTTTCGATATGCTTTAATATTTCGGGAAACATTCTCATTCTTGAAACGACGCAAAACCCACGTCAGAGATTTTTTTTCCAACACATGAATTTTTTGAAAAACACGAAAAATCTTGAAAAAGAAAAAAAGCGAAAAAAGTTCATAGTTGCATGTAGATGCTGGCATTTACACATTTAGATCGAACGAAGATCATGACGAAATTGATTCGGCGTGAAAAGTCCCGTATATGTGTGTTTTCGAAGGCGCAAAGCGAACGTTTGTTTACGCATAAGCGAGTGACTATTTTTGTACGGCACACGATCACGTTCGTTTTGATTCACACGGTGCAAGTATACGGGTGCTGATTAGCGATTCGTTCCGCCCGAACGATACGATGGATCGTTGCCACCGTTTCGTACGATGTTGTTAGATCTGGGTGAGGAGAGTCAAGGAGAAAAACGGTGACGATGAAGAAAAATAAACAAAATAAATAAGAGTCAGGTTGTGGTGCGATGAGATGGGGAAAGGGGGGAGGAATATGCGAAGGTAGAACAAGAACGTTGTAGAAGTAACGAAAGCTTCGCGAAATTGGCACCAATATGGTGAAAGCAGACGCGAAGACGACTCGTCAATCCTCCCAATAGATCGTGTCGATGTCGAAGAAGTTCTTCTTTCCCGCGATGGCGCCTCAGAGTGTGGCGCCATTCGGCGGCTTATTCTTGGCAAAGGGTCCATCAATCTGCTCGTGTTTTTATTCCGAGAGAGTTTTATACTTGTTCGAATTGAAAGGTCTGCAACAAAGTGGCGCCACACTAAAGTTTACGACCGTTTAAGTCATATACACACCTGCCGCCCCTCACGTTAAACTTCTCTTCGAAACAACACTCAGTTTTGTTATTATGAGATGCGAACTTTGCAGCGAGCGTTTCTTTCTGAAATCTAGTAAACAACATATGTATACACTTTGATTAATACATAAGTCCTTGTTTATGGTATATGCATTTATGAACGCGATGTCAAGTTTTCGACACGTACACACGAGTGTTTAGAACGTGCATTCCTACGTGTTTACAGGTAATATAAAAAAAAAAAAAAATAAGTGAACGCAGATTGATCCTGATTGCCGCGACACACTAGTACCGAATTGGAATTCGTTCTGGACAGTGGGGACATACAAAAAACTGTCAATTTCTTCGACAATAAATATTTCTTCCATGATCAGGTCAATTTTTTATTATTTTTCATTATCACAAATAACTTCGTATCATATTTTTTTCGAAATAATGGAATTGGCATGAGTCACTCCTCGGAGAAAAATTCAATATTTCATTCTCAAACGTCATCAGGAAAACGTCAAATGTGACATTTGTTTAAATAGTCTTGGAAATTGTGAAAGGTATAATAAGTTGAAAAAGAATCTTTATTCATACACAATGCAATCTCCGCAGTCGTCAAAACATAATCGTAGAAATACATGAGTAAAATTTTTTCATCCGTTAAATTATCACGTTTTTATGCATATGCATGTCGTACCACGTAGTACGCACGATACAGTGACTTTTTTTCTTCAGCTAAGAAAACTCATAATGCGCTTGCATGCTTGTCATGTGATACGCGAGTCTTCTTAATCGACAGCGTTACTCATCGTCGGCATAAATCTATAAAAGCTTATTCCTACCATATTTTCTTTGCATCATCTTTGGTCTTTAGAAAAATTTACATCGTCGTTACGTCACGCGTGCTGCTTCGTCCGATCCGTTGCCACTAATTTGTTTCGCTGCTTTTATTTTCGCGATCCTTTTTCTCGAAGTAATCAACCCCAAAGGTCAAGCCGAATAAACAGTTTCGTGCTGTCAATTGTAGTTTTTTGGAGAAAAAAAAATGGTTTCGTAATATTTTTCGTCCTTTTCTGACGTCTGAGAAAATCTGAATTACATTTCCGATTCGAAATAAACACCATTATTGTTGTCGTTCGCCCGAAAAATATATCGTACAAAACAAAAGATGCTTTGTTGATAAGTTCGCTTGGACGAATATAGGGGAGCTCCGGTCGTTCGCTAATTTGCGCACTCTGATGCTAATGGGAACTCCAACGAGCGTCTATTCTTTTGAATCTATTTTTATTTATAGCTTACATTCATATATGAACCTTGAACGAAGACCATGAACCCTTATATAATATTCACAAGTAATTAATTTCTAACAGAATGATTCAAAAGATTTCGAGTAATTGGATTTTTTCTTTACTCGTTTTAATTTCTTTACTGCACGAGTTCTTACTACTGCATTTTTTTTTTTAAATCTCAATGTTGTCATCAATCGTTCCAAGAAAATTTTTGCTTTCGGTTCAGAGTCGATTGTTCACAAAATCGATTTTTTTTTAAATCTCTAAAAAGTTGACTAAAAAAGGAAAAAAAAATAGAAAAATATTTACTTCGATATTTTTCGAGAAACGAACGATTTTTAACCTCAAAAAAATGTTGTTTATTTCAAGATCCCCTGAAGCAATGTTCGCCGGAATATCAAGCAATTTTCAGTGAGTATGCGATCAGTGAATGCAGAGTTTACAGGTTTTGAAAGTAAATTTAAAAATTACTAGACTTTATAGTTTCGTCCCGATGATTTTATCGACACCAGTAAACGTTTCGTTGCACATTCGCATAGTTAAAAAACTTCGAAAAAGTAAAAAAGGAACGCCAATTATTAAAAGGTCACAACCTTAGTTTTAAATGATTATCTATATTTGTATTGTCAAATAAAATTTTAAAAACAATTTTAAACTATGAAAAAAAAATGAGATCATTTTCTAACGTAGTAAAAGTACAGCGAATGAATTACGGTTCCTATAGGAATTTATTCGTGAACACCTTCAACCGTACCGGCTAAAGGATTTTTTTGGTCCAATCTTCGCCTCAATCCTTTGTGCAGTATCTATACGATGTACTGCACAAATTCATTGTCAACGTTACACACAAACTTGGCGTGCATGGTTTTCAAATATTAATTCGCTACATGTTGACCGATGTAGCGTGTGTTCGACGGTTCGGGATGAAGGCTTTGCGTTAGCGACCCAAGCGCGAAGATTTTGTTGAGGTTTCTAGATTTCCTTTTTCAGGACTAAGGATAAAAGAGCCTAGAATTTCCTCCACATAATAATAGCAATTACTAATCAAAGGCCCATGAATACGCTTGCGTTTGGTCCTTTTAAATATATGAACCTGAGAAAAATTCTTTTACTATGAAAAAATTCTCCGTTCTCGCGCTGCACCAATATTCAACGATTATGTAACATGAGAAAAATTACCATGTCACAGTACATCACAAAAAAAATATTTCTATAAGCATTACAGAACAATTTGGATTATAAAAAAAAATTAGAACATGAATATAAAAAAAACAATTAACATTCAATAGCACATTATTCATGTGCAATGTAGTAGATACTACTACCCTAACGCTAACAACATATAAATCGAGCAGTTCGAACTTATCATGAGTGACTAGGAAATCAGTCGAAATTGAAACTCATTTTTTAAATTTAAATATATTATATGATATGTGATATTTAAATTTATATTTTAAAGTAAAAATGTTTCCTATCTTGATATTTTGACGCAAACCTCATGGTTATCGAGTTAAGCCACACTTCCAAGTTTCGACCAGAATCCATGGAAAAAAAAAATCTTGCACAAAAATTCTGAAAAAACTTCAATCAATCCAACATGACCGGATGCGACTTTTCACCCTCTTGCTGATTCCATTAAAATCTTATAGTTTTTCTTGTTACACAACATTTTGAGAAAATGGTCTTTTTTACACAAGTGACATATTTATGGGAAAAGAATTGCATAGAACTTTATAAAAAAAAAAAAATTGAAGCTTGTGCTCCTCGTTTCAAGTTTTCTATGAAAAAAAAACAATGAAAAAAAATTTTTACAAGTGGTTGGTCCAATTTTGAACAACTAAAAAAACGGCGAAAAATGACTACGTTCTAGATGTGTACTGGATCCAAAAAACAACGAAAAAATAATTAATAAACCCAAAACAATAGCGGAATATGTCGCCTTCAAAACCCTCGCAAAATCGGAATATCTGCTTTTTTGGCAGAGTAATCGATTTTTCAGCGCGACTCGAAATTACGATTGATGTTCCCATACGTTTGGCCGGCAGTATATATGTAATAATAAATATATAGAGAAACGAGAAAGAGAGAGAATTTCCGCCGTAAGAGAAGGAACGCGGCTGCGGGCTCTGTCTCTGTCGCTCGGCGACGCGCGGTAGAGGGGGTAGCCGCGTTCAGCGTAGAGCGTGACAAGAGAGCCAAGAAATGTCCACCAGTCAAAGGGCGTAAGTTCAATGTAAACAAACTCAACTTACGCCTCTCTGTCTCTAAGAAAGAAAAGTCCCGGAATGATGGAAATTTAATCGCTAAAATTACATATCTCGGTATTGGCTGAACGGATTTACTTGCAACAAGGACCAATGGAAAGGGAAAAATCGAAAAAAAATCGTCACCAATTTTTAGATTTTCAATGAAATAGTTTGTCCGTGAGAACCGTTTGAAAATCCTGTGACGTCATAAAACCGGCATATTCGCATATATAAGAGTGCGGCAGGGCTCGCGCTGGCTTTTTCTTTTACGCGGTAATCAATTTTCTTTCTTTTAATACTTGGCGTCGAGCCGCTACCGCGTCTCTTGATTTCGCTATTGTTGACATAATTTACGTAAAAAAAAAAAAGAGAATCAGGCAAAGCCGAGGGCACTCGGAGATATACTTGAAACATATGTAATTGCATAATAACTGGCAGCGATATATATATCCGTTCGAGTCGTGCGAGTAGACTTTCTGCGTGTATTTTCCATAATCGTTATAAATGAGCGAAGGTAATTCATAAGGTCGCTGCAAGTTGTTTTTCCTTTCGCCTAACGATTATAAATGAGAATAAATAAAAATATCACGTATCTATGCAAGATCGAAGGTTTTTTTCGCCTTGTGTCTTCGTCTCGTTTGACAGATCAAAGAAAATACTTTGACATAGAAAAAAAAACACACACACACACACACACACGAAATATAAAAAGACCGAACAAAAAGCTACTTTTGCAAAAATGTCCTTCGACGATTTTTTTGTTTCTTGGCTCGTCGCCTCTCGGGCGCATCGTGTATAGACTCTAATGGGCGGGAAGAGCCCGGCGAAAAGCCGGTTAAGCCTGACTCCGTGGCTCGAGCGTTGCCACGACCGCCCTTCGCCCCCTGAGGGATATTGTATCATCCATTATATCAGAGAGCAACGACGAAGAGTCAGCGTACGATCCAGTACGTTTACGCGTATAGAAACCTCGTAAGAAGCCCCGTGCACAAGTATCCCAATCGTAATGTTCCTTTTTTGTACGAACATAAGAGAGCAGCAGCAGAAGCGATGCCAGCGCACCTGTGGGAATAACTTTTTTTTTCCCGCTCGCGCGCACTCATCCCATATTCATGGATGCCCGAGAGTATAAATAGAATAAGAATAACAAGTGGAGCGTGAGTGTTCCAGACCGGTTAAGGATACACGAGAATTACAAAGGGACGTGATGCGTGTTACATTTTTGTCTGTGTCTGTGTGTGTGTCCGCGAACGTACGTGCGTGTTTAGTTGTGCTGGTTTCTTACGGGTGCTATTCCCTCGCCCCGCCCTCTGGTGTACGCAATAATCAGCGGAGAGCAAAATGCTCAACTCGTAGTAGGAGCTATATATAGCAGAGAAATTGTGGATAAAAGCAGCCAGAGAATCTTCCCTGACGCCGATCATCTCTCCGGGGTGGCCGGTGCTAACTTTGCGCTTACCGCAGGTTAAAAGGAACACTGAAACAGTGAAAATGCGCTAGAAACCTGGCGCTTCGTTCCTAGGGATTTGAGAAAATGTATACAGGGGGAATTTGACAGGGCGATTTTCAGTCTCTTGTCGATGAATTGTGTCAATGTGATCGAAAAATAAAAGAATAACGGTAGAGAGCGAAATTTTTTTTTTTTCCTTAATACGATCGATGAAAACTCGATGAAAATTGGTTAAAATCGTGATCAGAGCAGGACGAAATATTCGAGGAAATGGGGTTTCTACTGTAGTGACAAAACGCATATGCAGAATCGAGTATAGAGGGGCAAAGAAAAACGCTCGTTTCGCGTAACTTCGAGCTGCATACTCTTTTTATCCGTTTCTCTTTCTCTCGAGCCGTGAACGATGTTCATCAGCACTGAGTAGGTCTCTCTACCATTAAGACCCGCGTGCGCGGGGTTTCTCCTCTCTGATAGCGAGTTCGCGTGCGCGCGAGCACGAAACCGCTCCAGAGTTATTTTCATCCAACCAGTTTTGCGCGAGCGTTCTCCTGAGTGGGTAAAAGAAGGAAGGCTCGAGGGGGAAGACGATTTGCGGCGTGAGGAAGGGTAGAAAAAAAAAGAAAAAAAAGGAAATGCCCGATGAAGAAAGAAAATAAAGGTAAAAGAATAGTCGCGTTGCTGCAGAAGGGCAGTTCGCACGAGGAACTCACGGGTGTTTGCGAGCCCGCGTAGCCATGAGAAGAACCTCGCGCACTACACACCTTCTTTCAGACTCTCGAGGATCTGTCGCTTCGGCAAAGCCTCGAGAAGAGAAGAGTCGACAGTGGCCGCGAGAGGGCAGAGAGCTCCGTTCCCCGCTTGCCCTCTCGCGGTCCTTCAACGAAGAAAATGCGAAATAGCAAGAGGGAGAAAGAGAGACAAACGAGATAAACAATGGCGAGTTTGGGGGGAAATAAAAGCCGGACGTTTCCCGAAATGATGGGCTTTTAGATCGTGTAAACGCGACACCCGTTCAATTCGTAAATATAAACACGCTTTAGTTTTTTTTTTTCCCCAATTTTTGAAGCTTCTGAAAAACGTCAACGCTCTGTTATTTCATCGGGTTTTTCCTGTTTGTGAAATTCTCTGCAATATTAATCGAATTATTACGATTCTTTTTGTATATTTCGTAATTCTATCGGCTGCCAACGAGGGGATATCATTTCATGGCGTTACTGCTTCGATGATACGTCTCGCGGCTAGGCTTATTTTGCGTTTTGCGGTCACAGCAAATACCTTGAATAATTTTTCCTCAACGACAATGCGTAACGCGCGGCGGGTAGATCAGAAAATACATATTTTCGTATATAAAATGACAAATAACAAGAATCGTACGACGAAATTCCGCGATATTTGAGCCACGCTCAGGTTAAGCTTCTCTCGTTTTTTTTGTCCGCAGCAGCAACAGTAATATACGTACAATGTTACTTTTTTTTTTTTTTCTTTACTTGTCGAGTGCAGTTTTGGTCGAACCGGATTTGCTTGTGTCAATGACTGGTGACGTGGTGGCTCAGACGCTACGGACTCTATATAAACATATTAAATTCTGTGTGTATTTGATATCCGGGACGAAGGACCACATGCCAGGCAGAGGGCTGAGCGATTCTCTCGAGTATGAAAAAAAAAAAAAAAAAAAAAAAATCGTATATCCTCCTCGAGACAACTCGACAGGCAGATTTTTCGGCTTGGCCGATTCGAAGAATAGATACATGAATACAAAAACATGTTATCAAGTGCTTTTGAAATATCGAAGGGAGCAGAAAAAGGGCTTTTTATATTTGACTCATCTTTCTCTCTCGAGTTCGAAGGTGGTAATAAATAACCGTCTCCTGCGCCTCTCTCTCTCTCTCTTTCGTTCGCGTATGAGATAAGAGAGCAGCGGCGATATTCGAAATGCTTTTTACTCCGTGACAGAGACGAAGGTAAAAAACGTACAGGAAAAAAGAGAGAGGGGGAGGGGAAACGCCGCGGGACAAGAAGAGGCGCAACAGGCCAAGTTAAACTTAGCTTGATGCCTCGTCTTTTCTCTTTACCGCGAATTCAGGATCAGGAGCATCCCACCGGACGCTCAAATTATATAAATATACATATGTGTCTTCGTGTTATTCAAATGTGCAGGGTCTCTCGAGTAGAATCGTTGATAGAATTATTGTTTATCGAGATCATTTCGATTCGTTATGGGCCTGAAACCATTTTTGTTTTGTTAAACTTCACGAATTTTTTATACTTTTTACAGATCTGAAACGAAAATCATTCCTGGCAGGCACTCGACAGCTGTTGATCGATCGCAATTTTATCGAGCATCAAATATTTTTGTGTAAAAGTTTCCGAGAACCCATTTCTATCTCTGGTACACGAAGAAAAAAAAATGTTGATTGAAACAATTGTCGCGATTCTCTCAAACGAAATATTCATTTAGAGCGACAAAATATTTCTCGCAGATATTAGACAAAATCGTTAGTAAATGATGAAACAAATATCACTGCTCGAACGAACAAAGCTTTCGTGCAGCAAAACAAGTGGCGTGGGCAACTGCCGAACTAATGTCGCCACCGTCGGGACCTGCTATGGTGGCGACATTAGTTCAAGCTCCAACGTTGTTAGTCCCATGCAGGTTAAAAGTCAACTTCGACAACGAATTTTGCCAGGAAAGTATTCAGCGAGTGAAATTTGTTGAAATTTTCGAATCGGAATTCGACTCGAAAGTCGACGTTGGTGATCGTCCGACTTCGGACACCCTGTACATTGGCCATACTCTTGTTCGGCGAAACGGTTCCTCTCGTTCATCACACGGTTTTATGAACTCGTGTTGTTCCCCGCTTCTTTATATACATATGTATATTCGCATGCTCTGCTCTCTCGTGTGATAATGTATAGGCTATTCGGAAACGACGGAGCGCGTTTTGTCTAGATGAGTTGCATAATTTCCGTAAAATCGTCAAACAATTTTGATATTCGTTGACTCACGTTCTTCGAATCGTTACGTTCATTTCATTCATTCGTGATTTATTACTTTTTTTTTCTGCAACAATTTTGACGATTAAACCTGATATTTTGATGAAGTCCCTTTATCGTCGTCGATCAAGCAAATTTTAATCGAAAATTATTCGAACTTATTTTCATGTGATAAATTAAAAGCTTTTCAGTCAAAATTTCTACAAATTTGTATCTCGAGAGTGATCGGTCCACCGAGAAAAGAAATTTGTCGATTCTCATCGTAGAGAGAGATTCAAATACTCCAATCATTTCATTCTCCACAATTCGTTGGTCCAATAAAAATTTCGTTTAATCAAAAAATTTCTTTCCCGCAGCATTCCTCGTCAAAGTTTGCACAAAATTTACGATTCGGACACCCTGTGTATTCCAGGTTTTTTTAATCCTTACGTATTTGATGCGTGGTGAGAACCGTTTTCTCGTGACCGAGAGATTGCACCAGTCAATGCGTTTTATGGATGCGTTCTCCCGGCAGACTTAGAATCTGCACGCATTATCCGGTGTAAACGATTACCTGGAATTTGTGTATTTATAGCAGCCAATGAGGGAAGGATATCGTGGTTGCCCGAGGATCTAGAGACGGCCGAGGAAAAGTTACAATTATATACTCTCCGCTCAGCTACTTTTTTCATCAAATCTCTTCTTTTTCTATATCTATTTTCTCGAATTATTTTCTCTATAACCTACTGAGAATGTTATTTAAATATCTCAGTAATTATAGATTTCTATTTATAGAACGAAACGTTTCTTTTCAAAATGAAACGATCAAGCGTAACATCGTTTTGTTCTACGTTCCACTTATTCGATCACTGGAAACAATAAACTTTGTTTTGTTGCCATTTTTTAAAAATATATCGAGACAAGCACTCAGTAAAAAGATTTATTTCAATCTACAGAATCATTTATTCGATTGTTTTAAATTTTAATAAAAAAAATTGTATTTGAATCAAATAAATAATCCTTTTCGAGTGCACTTATATTCGGGTGATCACGTCAAAGCTTAACGCTCCGACCACTACGTGGCGCAGAGCGTCGAAAGATTTCTTATATACGAGTTGCCCTCTGGGTGTACATAAATAGCGGAAACCAAAGTCGTACTTTGATTAAAAACAAACGAACGGTCGTGAATTTTTTTGCTCACCCAGACGGTTGCAGATCCATGGAAATACATTATTAAATAATATTAACAATTATTATTATGCTAAATATGGTGTAATTAATATTATAAATATTTTTTGCAGTTCGACAATGTTCTCCTTAAATTAGTGAAAACTTATTGAAATGAAAAATCGCAAAAATAGATTTTTTTTATTGATCTTGAGTACAAAAATACCCAAATCGAAAAGAATAATTTTTTAAAGTTAAATAGAACTCTATTAAGCCATGCGAAAGAGAAAAAAAATTTTTATATTTGATTTAAATAGATCCTGGTTGAATCAATTAGATGTGTTTTTTTCTGCAAGATCGAAGTCGATCGTCAGTCAAGGAGTGTGTGTGTGTATGTCATTCGAACAATATTTTCTCGACCAAAAACAAATTTCCTTTTCTCAATAGCAAATCACTTGGTTAGATACGATCAAAAAAATATTTTTTTCTAGACAAAACAAGAATGATTCGTGAACGTCGAAAAAAGTGAGTTACCGAACCAACAAAGTTTTCGCGCAGCTAAAAAAACATTTGTCTCAATGCAGCCAAGTGTCATTGAAATAAACTCATGAATTCATTCATAAAAATAATAAATAATTTTCGAATTAATCATTCGAATAAATAAATCCAGTCGCGTTCGAACAAAATCATTTTCTGAGCTACGGTGATGACTCGGTCGATTCGTCTACAAGAGAATTTCCATGATTTAGTTAAATAAAACTGAACAATTGGTCGTTCAACAAAGAAACGAATTTATTTGGAGGAACAAATTTTGAATCTCAGTGCATTCAGCTCGAGGACTCCCAACATTCGTTTATTCGGTGTCCCCCCCGAGTCGTTCGGGGTCGAGCTTGCATCGGTTCAAGAGTCGATTCGATAAACTGGTTCTAGAAAGAATAAGAAAAATAAAAATAAAAACAAAAGCGAGTGGAGATACATAAATGTTTTTTTTTTTTTTTTTTTTTTACGTAAGAGATCTTACGGTTAGTGAATATTTGTCCATTTCCTTGATTCGATACTTGGCAGATTCTTCAATAAGCATGCACGATGCATGAACATTCATCAATTGCATAATACGTATAAACATTCGTATGCACGATTCGACGATCGATCTTTGTGCATTCGTTGCAGCAGCTACGAGATCTCTCGAAGCTCAAACTTGTCAGAATGAAAAAAATAAAATAAATAAATTAAAAAAAAAAAAAACAAAAAATGTATTCAACTATATTGGTCATTCGTGAGGATCGTCAATGAACGAATGAATGTTTTATCACGTACGACGACGACGAAAAGTATGAAATAAAATAAAACGAACGAATCGCGATAACTCGAGGGTTTCGAGCGGGGCCAATCACTGCAACGATTATCGTAAACGAAAAAGAAGAAAATCATCGTCGCTTTCTCCGTTTCAAACACTTTCTAACCAAGCTAGCTGCTAGTATAATGTCCGCGAGCAGCGGGGATTGTGCAAAAGCCAAAGAGCGTTTCTGCACGTTGCACACGTGTGTGCGTGCGTTAACCGACGAATTTTTTTTTTTTTTTCGTCCGAGAGTTTATAATCGAAGTGCGCGATGAAGCGTTTGGAAAATTCTCAAGGGTTCGAGGACGATTAAAGTCGGTCGAAAAATTCTTCAAAGAACGGAGATCTCTCGCAGCTCCAATCGATCTTACCTTCCCAAGCTCAATTTCTATCTTCTTCCCTCTCTCTCTTCATCCCGACGATCTTCTTATTTCTTTTTTTTTTTTATTTCTTAAATTTTCTTCGTTTTTTGTTTTGTTTTAAATAATAATGCAACATGTAAAATAACGACGCGTGCATGTAGCCAAGAGACCAGAGACGTTTAGACGGTGCGTTCGTGCATTAAAGTCACTGGCTTCGCCAGGCATAAATCGTTCGGAGCTCTCTCTCTCGCTTGTTACAGGCTCTCTGCTCCCCCCATATTATTACTCATGGTAGTTGTATATCCGACCTCCAATTCGTAGTGACGATAAATTATCATGAATACAGGAATCACAAGACTCCGGTAGATTTAACACATTTTTTTTTTTTTTTTTTTTTATTATTATTTCTCGAAAAAAAAAGAATGGAATTTGCCGCGAATTATTTGGAAAATGAGATTTCTTCGGCTCGAAACTGGCGATTAGTTTTTCTGTGAATGCTCCGGATGTCGTCAGCTCGCATGACGAAACACGGGGGAAAAAGAAAAATAAAAAATAGTTATGAGAATCGTGTTCATATTGGCACGATCCGAGTTCGAGAAAAATGTAACATTTGTTTTTTTTTTTTTTTTTTAATTTATTTCGCACGATCGCAATGGGTGGTGAATGATAAATTGTATCGAAAGGAATATTGGAATTTAAAGTGAAGGGGAAAACGATTAATTTCATTGATTTGAGTTTCGAAATGAAAATATAGCATTGGAAATTTCGTGACAGATTTCTAGGGCCGTCGACAGTTTTATTTGCAATCCGACATGTTTGTCGACGATTTTTTTTTTTCTGTTTCTTTCTTTTTTTTTGGTTTGTTTCTCTCTCCGTAATTATGAGTCAACTGACCTCTGTATGATCTATGATCGCGGGTGGTTCTTGGACGCAGCGTAATTTGCACGTTCGCGAAGATTCGTGTATACGAGGGAACTGCTAATTCGTAAAATACTCGACCGCCAAAGCTCTTTCGAGGCGGCTTAGATCTCTAGTTTTTTTTCTTTTTTTTTTAAATGTACGTCCGAATTTTCATGTTTGCTAATAAATTATAAGATTCTCGTTGTTTGTTCGGTGGCAATTCTTAGGAGACTGAACGAATACCGTTAAAAATTAGTGGGCTTTGAAGTTTGGGCCACCGTGTCATGGATCCGACTCGATAGATTTTTTTTTTTTTTTTTTTTTTGACAGTCACGAGGAAATTTTTTAACTAAGATTGGAAAAATTTGAGAGTTAATCTTTCAGACAAAATAACGTTGTTCAACCTCTTATGAAATATCGCTGTGAAATCTTTTCTAATCTTCGCTCTTTTTTTTATTTTTATTTAACGTTTCAGCAGAAGCGCGCGGTTGTCGTCGGCTTATGAAAATAATCCTTTGACAAATAATTATTCGAAAGCGTATTTTAATAGCGTGGAAAATGCAGACTCGATATATATTTTTAGGAGAATCGTAAATATTATCAGGCAAGATGTAAACGCTTCTTCGCACAGAGCTTAATGTTTTGCTTACGATTATACACACACGCGCTTCACTCATAATAATAATCATCATTATTCTCATTATTCTCATCATTCTCATCATCATCGTCGTCATCACCGTTGTCGTATCATTGTATAAACCTTTTAATCACCTTTCCTATCGAATATAAATGATAAACAGATATTTCCATAGGTGGCTGGCGCCACGATCTTCTAACGACATGTTTTACAGCAAATAAACTATCATCGCTATCATCGCTATTTGCTATCCTCGCATTCGCTTTATCGAACGTAGAGATAAAAAAAAAAAAAAAAAATTTATATTTTCATTTTCAGATGTCTCTTATACACCACGCTTCATAGACGTGTTTATACAACGCATTTAATATAATTGCGTCATTATACCACGACGAGAAATATAGACTCAAAATAAAAGTCACTTTTATGATCTATGTTCTTATTTTCGTCGCATATTTTAGCTTCATTTTTTTCGTATTCATCAATATATTTTTTTATGAAAAAAAGAAGCTATTTTGAGGAGTAATAAATGACGTTTGTTGGATTTTTATATTGTTTTTTCTTCATAAATTCATTCTCATTGAGGCACGAGTCTATCAAACTTCCTGTGAATAACGGAGCTCGCTTTCTTGACGTTTCTTTTGAAGCGTCTAACGGCTGCTACGAGGCCTGAAGAAAATGGCTAAATTCGGTATTGTTGAGAAAAAAAAAAATTACCAAAAACCTGGCATTTTTCTCGAAACACTGTTCTCGAAGCCGGTTGAAATATCTCGGGAACCACTCGATGCTTGGTTTTCGAATTTACAGAAGACACGAAGAGAAACGTTTCAAGATCGTTCGATGATTGCATTTTATCGTAGATTTTCCGGAGTTTCAATCCGTCAGGACTTTGTTGAAAAAAGTGATTTTCTGCAAAGGATCGTCGTCAACGATTCGTATCAATCGTTTCCTCGAATGGCTCCATCGGTTTTAACCTTTCGGATGGACCCTTCAAGCTGCGAAGCGTCGAGTTTACAAAAGTTGCTAAAAAAATTTCATCGTCCGTCAACAACCATGTTTTTATTGGTTCTCTGTGTATTTTTTCACGATTTTTAACGAGTCTGCTCGTACGTTTGGATTAAAATTTGAAAAAAAAAAACAGGTTTTTTTTTCAGCGACCGTTTGGCAGAAGAAAAATTCGGAATTGGACCAATTTCTCTGGAGCCTCCAAGTAAAAATAACGATTCGAGTTCACACTGAATTCACTGATTCCATGAAGAGCATAAAAAAAATTTCATTTCTTCATAATCTGACGTATACGCAGACGCATTTGACTCTCTCGTAGATAAAAGTTTTCCGAACATATAACTCGCGGTGATAGAGGAGGCATGAGCAAAATATATTATGCGAGCAGTCGAAGGGCGCACGACAAAAATAAGAGTAAAAAACACAAAAGAAACGACGACTCTGTAATAGATGAAAGATAAACGTGTATATGGCATGAAAAGAGGAAGAAGAAGAAGAAGAAGAAGAAGAAGTATAGGCTACTGGTTACTGTCCCAGTTATGTGCACCGAGAGATATAACTCCTTTGTGTGCGTATCAGTGCATCGCTCCGATGACACGTCCTTGCGATCTATATACGTAATCTTCATTTTCCATCCATAATCCCTCGGTCTCGTACGAGGAGACGCGACAGCGGCTCGAGGCCAACGATTTGAACAAAAGAAAAGGGCTTTTCTTTTTTCTTTCCAATCTTTTTCACACAAAAAAATCTTAATGTAGAGGATTATTTTTGTTTTTTTTTGTAGATACGAACGAGTTTTTCTCACGAATAAAAAATCGATGGAATCGCTGGGTGATTTGGTGATTTTTGAATGAATCATTTTCGATTTTTGCTACATTTTGGGGGTTTTTTTTGGAGTTGAGATAAAAAGTCCCTTATTATCTTTTTCGTAATCTCGACTATCATCTGCGAGGCTTTCGGGCAGATTTATAGCTTCGTTTATACCTGATCAAGTAAGCAGGATCGAGCAAACACACAGGATTTAACATTCACAGTACTTTGGAGAAAGGATCGAGATAAATGAAGGGAGACAGATGAAAAATGATTATATTAGAACAAACGTTGGTCAGAAAGAAATTTCCTAAGCTGCGGTAGAAGTTTAGGAACAAATTTGTGTTTTCCAAGACCCAGTAATCACAGTTTTGATCGTAGGGTTTTGAGGACGAAGGATTATTCGGCGTAAACAATTTTCACTGAACTTCGAAGTGTCCTAACTCCCGAAATATCGATTCTACAAAAAAAATTGTTCCTACATAAAATACAGAAAATATAGACCTCGACAAAATCGGTGATAAGCACTTTCGTCGTAGGATCAACCGTTCGGGAGATATTGAGCAAAAACTAAAATTCGAAATGATCGCCGATCATTTCGATTTTCAGTCAGCCAAAATCTTCGTTTTACACTCGAGGCTTATCTCCGAGCAGGCTTCGAAACAAACGAACCGTCTGCTGAACATTTGGCGCTCCAAAAGCCCCTGGCTTTTCGATTAATCATCGGAATATGTGAAATTATGATGTAAAATTATATTTACGAGTGTGAGTGTGTGTTTGTGTGTGAGTATGCAGGCGCACGTGTCGTGTGAGCGAGTCCGTACCTCAGTGCGTATGCAGGAAGAGAGACGAAAGATCAGTCGGTTATGGAAAGTGAAGACGACGAGAAGGTCGATCGGCATGACGACGACGACCATCATTAACGTAATACATCCCATCTTGCACATCGCCTTTCATTCGTATCGTCACGATATCCCATCCAAAGCCCTTCGTCCATGAGAACAAAATAAAGTGTAAAAATTCAGAGTTTTTCTGGTCAAACGAGTTGTTCTTCATTGTCAGGATATTTTTTTTTTTCTGTTTTATTCGATGTTATGTGTAGTTGAAGGATATTTTTGTCGATTTTTGTTGCCTTTTTTTCAGCCAAATTTCAACGAGATTTTCTCAATGAAACTCATTCGATTTTTCGACAATTGCTGGCTTGAGCGATCGTTGCGAGTTTGCATCATTTAGAAGTTCAAATTCATCGAATTATGAGGAAACGTTTTTTTTTTTTTTTTGATAAACATACGATCTCGTCGGTCACGATTTTTCGGAGCTGAAGCACAGTCGAGTTCATCGTTTCGAGCGAGTCGCATGACGCAACGCTCATCTCACATTTCAGAGAGAAGAAAAAAAAATGAAATCCTAAAAAATATTGCTATCTGAGGAAAAAAAAAAGAAAAAAAAAACCAAGATTACAATATTTTCTTTAGCGTAATTTCTGTTTGATATTCGAAGGAAAAAAACTTGGTCACCTCGTCAACAAGGAAACTCTCTCGAAGTGTGTCATAATGGGTGGCTCCTATTTGACTGAACAATCTTTCAGGGATGAAAAGTAAACGTTTTTCTGACGTAGTAGCTCACAACTCGAGTGGAAAATAATGGAATTATGATATGAAAATATTGATAATAACGAGGGGAATACGTCACGAAAAATAAACGAATACTGTCGGTTTCGTCAGAGCTTTGTTTCTATTATTACAACACTGATAACGATCATTCAAATTTCTCTTATATGGTGAATAAAAAAACTATTATTTTAGAACCCATTGAAACACGAATGAAAAATAAAAAATGGAGAAGATAAAATTGTATGGTTTTCAGTTTTTCTCTCTCGAATCACATGTTTTTCTCTTAAAAACGAGTCTCGAACAGTCGTTTTGCGAAGAGAAGAAAAAAAAAAGAAAATTTTACTTCATAATACGACAGAATCGATCGATCTGATCAAAGAGATTTGATACTCGGTACAGTTGACTTGGAATAATACGCCCGTTTGATAGAAAACACTCGGATACTTACACCTGCATCGATAAATAATTGATACACGCAGAAAATCTACGAGTGTATAGTTAATCGTAGCTCTTTTTCTTTTTTTTTTCCTCTCGTCGTTCGATCGCGTAGTGATCGGTGTCTCGTTTTCTGTGGTTGGTGGTTTAAATAGGTGGTGGTAAAACCTCGTGCGTGGTGGAACGAACTCCACGAGCGTCGAGAAAGAGACGAATCTCCCATCCTTTTGAACAGTTCGATGCAATATCGGCAACGGGCATAGTACAGAAGTCGGGGGACGGTGGTTTCGGTCGTGTTTGTTCGCTCGTGTTATAAACTCCGAGGTCTCGGAGCTCATCGTCGAGAGCGTTTAAATCTCTTTTCTCGTTCGACACGGGACGATCTACGGCGAGGCTCTTGCTATTGTCATAAAATAATAGTTTTTTTTTCTTCTTTTACTCGCTTTTTGTCGAGTACAAAGAGACCGAAGATCTGATTTGAGATTAAACAATTTTTCTTTCGTCAAAATTGTTCCTGTCGTTCGTTGTTTTTGTTGTTGTTGTTGTTATTGTTGTTGGTGGTGGTGGTGCTGCTGCTGGAAAGTCGAGAGTGCGATAACTATGGGCGGACGTCGAATAGAGACGATCGAGAAATACGATTTTCTACACGTCGATCTGTAGATAGACTTTCGGAGAAAATATCAGGAAAAATAAAATAGACGAATACGGGGAAAGGAAGGAGAAGGGAAAAAAATCGAGAAGAGGAGGAGAGCTGAGAGTGGAAAAATTTGAGGAAGAAGAAGAAGAAAAAGTATAAAGAAAAATAGGAGAAGAAAAAGAGGAAGAAGCGCTTTGACGAGGTGAGAAAGTAAGCAGAAGCAATAAAAGGACGTAAGGGCGAAGCAAACAAGAAGGCAAAAGCGGTTGAGGGAATAAGAAGCAAACGAAGAATCAGAACAGGAAGAATAAGAAGAAGAAAAAGAAGAAGAAGAAGAGAGAAGGAATAAGAAGAAGCCTCGTACTAGCTGGAACGAGGGGGAACGAGTTTTCAGAGAGTCACGAACGAGGGAGTCAAGCTCCGGTGGAAGACACCAGTCTGGACCACAGGTGGTTGAGCCCTCAGCGTTTCAAGTCAACGCTCGCGAGGAAGGTACTCCAACCCCGGCCGGGAGAATCCCGACCGGACAAACGATATACCGGATTCTCGAGTTTTTCGGCTCTTATCGCGATTCCTTTCTTTTTTTTCTTCTTTTGCACCTTCGATTCAATAACCCATCGAGCTTGAAAATCTCACGGATCAGCTTCCTCGACGATTTCGTCTTAACCACGAGACTTCTGGAAACTTTACTCAACGGCAACGAGTTTCTGGCGCCAGGTCAGTAAACACTTCATTTTTCTCATCTCCTATATTTGAATAAATATATTTTTAACGTTATGCAAGAATGAAGTTTACTTTTCGTCACGATTAGTTTTCGAACAAAAAATCTCGATTTTTTCAATATTTTTTTTTCTTTTCTCATTATTTCTATCAATTCTGAGATTAGAAAATAAAAATCCTTCGATCGAACGAGTTTGACGGTCACGAAGAATCGCGAAAGTTAGCTCCGAAACAGTAAATTATCGCGGAACCCATTGAGAAAAGAAATTTTTTTTTCATTCAATTTTGCTGGATCAACGAATGAAATTTGTTGACAAAAAAAAACTGCTTTCCTCGTGGTAAGAAAAATCGATTTTATTCATTTTATCGAAGCCAGCAAATAGAGTGTTTGGATCGATCAATTGTGTGTTGAGTAAACGAATTTTATTTTTTTCTCCACCATTTGTCGAAGCAACGAAAAAATATAACAGAATCAATAAATTTCTTTACTCGTCGCATACATCATTGCTCGTACGATAGTCCAGTGCGAAAAATCATTTTTAGAAATATCGAATTCCCATATTTTGTGTTCACAAAATCTCGTCGCGAGTGTCTCGAGATCTAGGATCGTTAAATCGATGTACAAAAATCGTCGATCTGGAAAGATCGAAATTTCCGAGGATCGTCGGATAAAAAAGAAATGTTTTTTTTTTTTCTTTTTTTTTCCCTTAATTCCGCATCACAAAAACTGGCTCTGCGTGAGTGTCTCTCTGTTGCTCGAGGTTCAATTAATAAATTGAATTATAAATACTGGGCAAGGAAGATGCCAGTCAGCTGGCACATCGTCGGATGAGTCACGCCTCCTGTTGCACAAAAAAATCAAGTTTCAAAACACATAAATCCGTGCATGAATATTCATTGGAAGAAACGCGAATCTAGAGTCGCGGTAGCGACTCGAGACAAGTACATTTACGTTATTATATATACGTCTATACTATGTCGAAGAAAAGAGTCGCTACAAGAGTCCTTACAGCAAGCAGAGCTGGTCGAACGTTTTTTTGAAATCCTTGAAATTTGTTTCGACGATATTTAATTAATTACAGCGTTTTGAAAGATGCTGCGCATTCACGTATTTTTTATTTTTTTTTTTTAATTATTATTTCCAATCGATTCACCTCGACGATGAAAAGAATCATTATCGAATCCTTTTTTTTTTTCTCCTGTAAAATTATCTATTTCAAAAAATCTCTCATCCAACGTATCAAAACTCGAACGAAATCATCAAAACAACTTTGGTGAAAAGGAAACGAAAAAAAAAAAACGAAAAAAAAATTTTTCTTATCCTGCCACAATGTTCTTCGTGACACGAATCTTCGGTTCAACCATTTCCGGGCATTTGATAAAGTGCTTTGTGCATTTTTTTTCAGCCACGTTCTTATCGCCGTTTCGTTACACATGTCAATACCATTTTCGTTATTTTCTTTTCGACGAATCGATGATGAACGGAGCTTGAAATAAAATATAAATTTCCATTTCGAAAAAAAATCTCTAATCAACTCGTTTTATCTTGAACGATTCAATACAGAATTGACAGGAGAGCTTTGTGCACGATAAAAAAAATGTATGAACATATTTTATGGATGATTCTCGATACAAATGATCGCTTATTAGTTCAATAAAATAAGCCCGTTATTTATGTATCCACTAAATCTTTTGGGTGGTAAAAAAATTAAGTAAAACGGTCGGCGTATACGTATGGTAAATATATATCTAAGAAAGTAGCTCGACAAACAGGAAGGTAAAAATACTCCAAGATCGTGAGTGTATGCGCTTTATTTGTGAGTGCGCCGAGGGATTAAAACGAGAAAGGCAATTATACTGGTGAGAGATCGAGGAACGCGGGCGACGTGAGAGGTTGATTAATCAGTCAAGTCACAGTTAACGCCTATCACGGGGTGATACTCCGCTTCGTTTTACACAAACGTTTTTTTGTTTCCCATGTTCTCGAGAGATGAGAAATTCGTTAGTCAATACTCCCGTGGCAATAACCTCAATTTTCGACGTTTCAATGAACAACAATTGCGATAATAATCAATCGCAGATTTTCACTTAGCGGAAAGTCGAATATAAAAAAATGCTCTCCAAAATTTTTAATAGAAAAGAATTCGAAAGAAAAGTTTATAGAAATGAATTGGAATCGTCGAATTTTCCTGGATAATTTAATTCAGGAAGTTATTGACATAACTAACCAGCTCGATCCTTCTCCTCCTCGCGCTTTTGAGAGTCCAGGTCAATCGCTCGAGCTGGGAGTTGCTCGACTTCGAGACACGATTTGTACGCAGGTACGCACACACGCTGGTTTTGCTCCAAAAGCGGTCAATGGTCTGTGATCTCGGATCAATTTGGTTTTGCACGCCACCGCGTTAAACTCGTTGCCAATAAATGGGCGTATGCGACATTTTAACAGTGGTAAAAGTCTATTTTTTAGTGACCGAAAAAAAGCATGAAAAATTTGCAATGAATTCGTCGCTGATATTTGACGAGAACGAAATAAACGAAGATATTGAAAAATCAATGAGGTTTGCAGTGGTAGATTCGTGACGCAAGTGCTTGATAAACGCTAATGTGTTGGCTCTAAGATCGAGAAAGAGAGAAAATAAAAAAGAAGAAGTTTCTCGAGGACACGTGGAGTAGCAGCCACAGCAGCTCGTCGAGTAGAGACAGCTGAGAGACATTGACGTTATTACGCCGGAATTAAGAATTGACAGAATAGTCAAAACAGAAAAAACAAAATATCTATGAAATTTTGTTATCTTATCATCGGAGACTTGACACAATGAAAAATGAAAAATCGAACGCGGTTCTCTCGAAGTTACGGAATAATTCCAGCATATGTCAAATTGAGCGAAGCATTGAGAAGAAAAAGTTAATATGTTTATAACGATATGTGAATTCTGGTCGATTTGGCTTCTCGCTTACTGCTCATATATCGCGGGAGAGTATTTCTCTCGAATAAGCAGAAATTAAATCATCGGAGATCGGTAAATATGTGCACGTTGTCACACAATATTTGATTTCATGATTCCAAGGGAATCCCGAATGTAAATAGACGCTTGACGTTTCGTGGGCTCGATCTCGTCTCGTTTTTTATAGACTGCCACACTTCTCATTCTTAATCATGCTAATAAAATCTTTTTTCTACATATATAGCCTCTACGAGACGTCGTGCCTGACAGTCTATCAATGACTGCATCAAACTCTCACCAGGCTCACCAAAATATATCAATCCCAAAATACAGAAGCTATAAATTCTCGAGTTTTCGAGAGAGAATAAAAAAATGAAATAAACATTAGACTCGTACTAATTGCGACAAGATTTAGAGCAATTTGACAGCTCCGGAGTAATCCCAAGACTCAAACGATCCCATAAATCCGGCAAGTGGAATGGTTTTTTTTTTTTTTTTTTCGATGAAATTGAAAATTGACACGTTGACAGAAATGTTATGACGATCATAAATCTCAAATTAAATCGAAAATTCAATGTTTTCGATTGAAATCTACACGAATAATGTTACGTACAGCCGTAGATATTTAAGTGTAAAAGTGATGAAAGTTCGAGCATCGATCATCATTCGATATAATGAAAAATACAAGGATTTGTAAATTCCAGTTTTGTCGGTATTGAGTCACGATTTTCTTTTTTCTACACAACCCCGGTATTCCCAGGATATATACACACACACGCACACACCGATGTCTGGATATATAAATAAGCGTAATACCGTTAGACCGTCGAACTGAAGAGGATGTCTTGGTCGATTTGTCCAGTTAACTTGTGACCCTCGCCGATATAAACCATTACTTTTATTTATATGTGTGTGTGTGTGTAAAACGCATTCGTGAATATAAAAATATCGGTCGTACCAATGATAAATAAAAATACCGTGATACTTGGATCGAAAATAATTGAACGATCAATCGATTTTGATCGAAAATTCAGCAGGAAGATATGGAGATAAATAGTAATCGATTTCGAATAATAACAACGCTGTTACGGAAATTCGGTTAGTTATCGGTGTAAAAGTTGCGAAACTTGTATTCTCATGAATTTTTAACTAATATTCGTATGAATTATTTTGAAAGTATTTCAGTTCACTCCCTGTCCCACTGTCCATTTCAACGTCCCAGTTTATTTTCTTCACTCGCTGATTATTCAAAGTGTATACTTATTTTACGAGTTTTCGTGTCGCCTCGCATACGCGAAGCGTACGTCGACTGACCAGTTTAACATTTCGTAAATTTCAACGACTAGCAGCATAGAAACCGTCAGGATTTCATCGAATATATATATATATATATTATTATATCTGTACGATACACCTCGAAATAGTTGGAAATTCCCAAGGTCTCAGGCTCCGCTACGAATTGAAAAGAAAAAAAATCGATTTTTGATCTTCATTCAAAATTCTAGTTCTCATTGATTTTGTGTAAATCGTCAACAGAAAAAAAAAAACAGGATTTCATAATCTTTCGCTGTGACATCGATTCGGAAGATGAAAAATCGCGAATTATCTCTTCTGCGATAAAAATACAATTAATAACAATGGTAAATGCTCATTTTTGTGCTTTCTTTCTTTGTTCTCTTCGAATTAACACGATACGAAAAAAAAAATTATTTTCATGTTCTCTTTCATCAAACTTTTATTACGGTCTAATTGCGCACTTAGCGATCTCATGGAAAATAACGACTGACGTGTGTTTTCTTTAATTGTGATATTTCAGGCTGAGGAATCACGAGAGATCGCGTGAATAACGAATTCACCTTCGATAAGAGAATAATTTCGTGCCATTGGAGAAGCCCTTGAGAGAGCGAAAGAGCGACGGAAGATAGCGAATTATAAAAAACGAAAAAGAAAAACAAAAAAATGACGGCTAAAATGGTGAAAACGAAACTGGTTCCGCCCGACGGTGGATGGGGTTGGGTCATTCTGTTTTCCGCGTTGGTCGTTAATTTCTTGATACCGGGTACGGTTAAGTCCTTCGGTGTCCTCTTCCCTGAGTTTCTTCAAGTATTCAAGGCTTCGCCAACCGCAGCCTCGTGGATGCCAGCTCTCTGTTACTTCCTGTACAGTTCTCTCGGTAAGTTCGCGAAATATAACACTAAACATTCGTCCCTTTTATAACCATTTTGCGTTGCATTCGAATCGCTTGCTTTTATGATACTATAAAGAAACGATTTTTTCTTGTTGTTGTTGTTGTTCGAGGCTGCTGGCCTCAAAGATTTACGACCAAATTACTCGATTGGCTAGCCCGCTAACGATTTTAATTGGTGAATTATTTTCCGTACGTAAACCAGCAGCTCATTTTACCAACGAATTATTCATCGTCGTTGAATTCTTGTTCGTTTGCAAATTACTTTTTTACGCGATTTTCTTGAGAAAAAATATACCGAGGAAATGATACTTTTACTTAGTCTTAAAATGATTCAAAAACCTTTCAACGTTCACCTCAATTTTTCTGGTTCGATGAAAAATTAAGAGACTCAAAAAAAATTAACTTTATTTTTCGTTTCCATTTATATCTTCTCCAGTTTATTCATTTTTTTTTTAACCTCCCGTTATTCAATTTTTATTATCGATGTGTTTTCTTTTTTTTTTAAAAAAGGCCCTCTCTCGAGTGTCCTGTCGATGAAGTACTCGTACAAAACGGTCACCGTAATCGGGGGTACCTTCGCTGCTTCGGGAATGATGTTGAGCTACTTCGCAACGTCTGTCTCGTATCTTTATGTCAGGTGAGTACCGTTCTCGTGGCAAAATATGTAAAACTACAATATCTAAATTGCAAGAATATTTATTTCTTTTCATATATACTACATCCTCGTGTATAAATACGACTTTTAATCGCCCGATATTTGGTAGACCGATAAATTTTTTACAGTGGAATTTTTTTTTCTCGTTGAAACTTGGTAATTGCGACTTGAAGAAAAAAAAAACAGAAAACATCATTATTGACTCTTTATTATCAGAGAGGTTTCGTGCCTTATCGTTGAAATTTTACCATACCGGAGGTGACGTGGGAATAAAAAAAAAAAATTCCGATCAATAGTAAAGTAAAGAGTACGATAAAAGTTATTAAAAAAAAAAAAAAAAGCAATTGTTTTACGAATATATCATTTTTCTTATCGTTACAGGATGTCATAAATTCTTTTTCTTTTTTTTTTTCCTCAGCGTCTACGAATTTTTCCATTTCTCGTCGTTTCTTTACCTCACGCTTATTCGTATATCTGGTTATACTTTTCAAATGTATTTATTTATGCAACTATTTTCTTTTTCTTATCTACCGTATCATCAAACTTTTGTCACTTTTGTACGTTTCGACGTCGACGTAATCAGTCCCAAACGATCGAGTTTTCTATACGTATACGATATATTTTATCGAAGTATCTCTACGTTAACGAATCCAAATAAACGAATTTGGTCACACCTTCTTCATGCTTTTCTCATTTATGAATTTAGCTACGGGATCATGGTTGGAATTGGTGCTGGATTGACCTTTCCACCAACGGTCTACATCGTCACATCATATTTCGAAAGACTGAGAGGCTTTGCCAACGGCTTATGCATTTCCGGAAGTGCAATCGGTACCATCGTCTTGCCACTCTTTCTCCAGTATCTTCTCGATCAATTCGGTCACAGGTGAGAACTTTTTTATTTAAAAAAAAATTTTTTTTTTTTTTTACATTTTACTCTAATTACATTTTATTTTATTTTTCACATTTTACATTTTATATTAATATTTATTCATCGAATTTGAACTATTTTTATCACGATTCGTATTGGAGGATCATCGAGATTCAGATTTTTTTGTTGTTTTTATTTTTTTATCAAATGCTACATTTTTGTCTTGGATTATTTTCAATCTGTGACGGTTTATATACGAGCAACGAATTATAATTATTTACATAATGGAATTTCGATCGGAGCAACTTATACAACGATCCATTGATTATTTCATGAATAAAACAAAATTAAGTTCAATTTGCCTCAATAAATGGCCGCGTATAAAAAAATGTACGTAATTTCTTAACGCATCGAGAGTCTTTAAAAAAAATTACGATAAAAAACACGACGAATCCATGGCCGCCGGTGGATTACGAATTTTTTTTTTTTCACGACTTTCGGCGATGAACAACAACGAATACGAGTCATTTTTTTTTTTTAAACAAAGTAGTACCGAAGTGAAACAACTCGAGAGTCTATGAAAATAGAGATCATTTTTATATAAAAATAAAAAAAAATGAAGATCGATTTTGACAAAGTGACATTGTCAACGATCTTCAAAGGTTTTTTCATCGTTTTTTCGTTGACCAAAAAAAGATTTCAATGCAAATTCAAACATTGTTGTTGGTTCGCGAGGCTTTTGAATTCTGCATAAACTTTAAAATTGATCGCGTGCACATTGGACCGACAAAAATAATAAAATAAGTCACGAGTTGGACAAAATCCTGTTTGATCTTCCGGTACGAATTGTTGACATGCGACACGAGAAAGAAAAAAAAAGCAGAGAATAAACATGGTGCATTATTATCGAAAATGCATGCGACCATTTAACTGAAACGAGTCTCGGGTTACATAAAAAAGAAAAAATACAGAAAAATGAAATCCTCGAAGCTCGTAGTTCCGGAGAAATCGTTAAAAAAAATTGGTTCCTCGTGTCAAATCGTTAAAATTTTTTTCTTCCTTCTTTTTGTTTCAGAGGCGCAGTGTTGATAATGGGAGCCATAACGTTGAATACTCTCGTCTGCGGATTGCTGTATCATCCGGTCGAAGAACACATGAAAGAAGTTCCGATCGACGAAGGAATCGACAACGAGGCAATGTCACTGGACGAGCCAGTGACCGAGACGAAAATCCGAATGAGTTTGCCTAGCATTTCGGAGCCGAATACGATAGTTCCTTACGAGACGAGCCATTCGAGCACCGACACGTCGTCCTCGCATTTGACAGACTTATCGAAATATCTCGAAAAGACACTGAACACCGCGGACATAGAAGACGAAACGAGGAACAAGAGGGATGAACAGCAGGAAAAACAGGAAGTCACCGAGGACAAAAAAGTTGAAAGTATTTCGGAGGAGTCGATGAGCGACGGATCTCAACCCTCCGTTGCAACGATAATCGAGAATTCGGGGAATGCTAAATGTCCGTTAACTTCGACTCTCATAGCCACACCACCGTTGAGTCGGGGTAATTCGAGTAGAAAAAGTACCGGAAGAGAAAATTCTTTTCATCTGTCACGCCAGCACAGCATCGTTTCTGACATGGGCCCGATCGCTCTTAGTCCACGAGTTCCTGGATTATTCAGAAGAATATTTCGCACGCAGCCCGCCAAGTCAAGGGACGACGATAAACTCGACAGCAAAGAGACCATCGTGGAATCCGATAAAATGGATAATTTGAAAAAATTAGACGAAGACTCGTCCCAAAGTACGACCAGCTCGAGTCTCAGCTTTTTCGATTTCAGCGTTTTGGCTGATCCCATTTATCTCGTTATTCTCATATCAAATTCAACTTCTGCCATAAGTAACACTAATTTCATGATATTATTACCTTCTTACGCTATATCCGAGGGTTTTGATAAAAATCGCTCCGCCGTTCTCTTGTCAATCGTTTCAGCCTTCGATCTCGTTGGCCGAATCGGCGGTGCATCGCTCTCGGATATGGATTTCATACCAAAGTATTATTACTTCGTTTGCGGCCTCGGTCTCAGTGGCATCGCGTTAGCCCTCTTACCAATGGCCGTAAGTTACACGATGCTCTCATTTTTTTGTGCACTTTTCGGCTTATCTTCCGGCATGTATATCGGTATCACGACTGTTATTCTCGCCGATATGTTAGGCACCGAAAAATTGAGCTCTTCCTACGGTATTTCCTTGTTCGTTAACGGAGTTCTCCAACTCATTGGACCACCTCTGTGCGGCCTTGTTTACGAACAGGTTGGATCTTACAAACCCATTTTCTTGGCACTAGGAATCATTCTCATCCTCGGTACTGCCCTCTGGGCCGTGGTACCTATCATCAAAAGAAACAAAAAAGACGTCGAAGCTGCTTGACGATTCTTCATCTGATTCCGAACGTCATTTAACTCAAATTCTCACCTCTTAAACTCAATTTATTTTCGTTATTTCATAGAAAACTTTGAAATTTTTTTTTTTCTCAATATTCTCGATTGCTCTGACTTTTTCGATTAAAAATAATAGATTTCGGCTCATCGATCATTCATATTTCAGTGAAAAAAACATCACGTCATCTTCATTTTTCATGATTTTCATATTTATTTATATTCTCAGTTTTATCTTATGTAAATGTTTCCTGAAAATGTTGTATGTAAAGTTGCATTCTTAGTCAATTCGTTAATGTTTCGTACGAGTGAAAACAAAAAAATTTAGTTTTTGTTTTTCAATTTTTCAATGGCTCTTCATCTCTTGATGAGGAATAAGGATCTAGAATTCGGGTGGAAGAGGGATTTAGAAAAAAAAGTGACTATTTTCGAAAAACTCGAAAAATATTCGAACGAATAAATTCGTTGATATCCCTGAACCACTAATTTTTGCCACAATTTCAATGAAACGCGAATTACGTAGCAACGCCATAAAAACAAAAGTTGTTTATCCGATAACTTGATTAACGATTAATTTGATGTTGTTTTGAAATTGAGATACGTGTGAATGTAAAATGTGCCTTTTCCAATTTTCCGAGCCATCGATTCGACTATGAAAATTTATAAAATGTTGTTAGCCGCGGCACTTGAGTATCAAAACACTCGACCGTATCGAGTCGTCGCGATCGTACGTTATTACGGTCGAGTGTACAATAATTAACGACGAGCAATTAGAGAAATACTTAATAATAGTTTATTTTTATAAATATTTAGCTGATTGTAACGAGCGCAAAACGCATTACCGATTCAATTGGACAAGTAGAAATCCGTGTTGAAATCGTTTGACGAGTTAATTCCTGCAGGATAACGAGAAACGTGTTATATCAAGTGCGATTATTTAGCACGGATAATTGCTCACGTCCGATCGACGTGACGAATGTCACTTAATCGTCGAGCCAATTCCTAGAAAATAATTCTTTTTCCTTTTTTCCTCTAGAGTATAGATTTATACTCTAAATAATACAGTTAAACTTCGTTGTAACGTTTTTCGTAAATTTGCAGTTTGTGAAAAAAAAAAAAAAAAAAACTATACGAAAACAGTTGACTCTCTTGGGAGCGAGCTCTTACTCGATAATCTTTTGAATAATTGGCCTCAAGTGTCTGCTTGGATCTATCGATTTTGAAACCGCCGAGAAGCACAAATAGTTCGATAACCGAAAATGTTATATCGAAGTTTCACTGTAACGTGTGTTGGGGTGGCCTTTGACGAGGCTATCGAAGCCTTTCGATACGAAAACTTCTGAAATCAGTTAACAAATATACATTTGAAGGTTCCTTTAAAGAGCAGCTCGTAAATTTATACGAGAAAACGTGCCTGGGAGCAAGGTTTATTTGCCATGCAAATATCGAAAGTATTTAAACTTGTACGAAGGACAGTTTCGAAAAAGGTACACTGAGATTCTCATCAAAGACCAGTCCGTTTAACACACACATTCGGTTATAAATTCTCTGCGTATTTATATCTAGTCATATTATTTAAGGATGTACAAAACTGAAATTAAGAGGTAAAAACACATAAAAAAAAAAATAGAGCAGATACTCACTTACGCATATTTGTGAATAGCGAGCGTGACTTTTCTCTTTCGCTCGAATAGAAACGAGAGTGAATCGCCCGAGCAAAGGGCATTGATCGATAAAAGAGATATTGATTCGACATGTAAAAATGTGCTTGTGCGTGTAAATGATTTCATAGTTTTCTTTTTTTGTTTTTCGTCTGCAAATGTGCTACGATCAATCTCACCTCTTACCACGTTTATATTCTTACTTTTTTTTTTTCGATGAAACAATGTGAAAAATACAATAATTGATTGAACTATGCGACGAGGAGCGAACATAACGATGATGATGAATCCTCGACAACGTTCCCATGAATTTTATGCCTTTGGAGTGTAAATTCATTATTTTTTGTACTTATGTACGTTAGTATACATTTTTCTGGATGAATAAGACGATGAGCTTTTTCTCTGGGATTGAAAAAAATCACAGATTGGATACCTCGTAGAGCAGAGATGAAACTTATATTTATGTCGCACAATAAAGATGTTGATGAAAAACATCGAAATGCATGAATGATTCAGTACGATAGAATAAACGAATCGTATTAATTACGTAGCAATGAATGAATATGAAAACGACGATGATATTTACTTCGATGAAAAAAAAAAAAAGGAGTTAACGATTTGTCTTTGTTTACACAAGAGAGTTAATCTACACTCGATGAAACCACTGATTATATTTTCTTTCGAAAATCAAATTAATTAAAGTGAAAATGGAATACTCAAACGTTGTTTAAATATAATTTTTGATGGGAAAGATGCTGAATGAAAGGCCGTGGAAATGTTCTCCGGTTACCGGTGGACTGAGTAGGGCTATTGGAAATATTTTCATGAAAAAAAAATATGAAAATTTTGCGAACGGTAGAAAAATTTTGAATGTACTTTTCGTATGCAAACTACAGCGATTCTTCGAATTACTAAAAATCAACAGTTCGAGGACGACTTTTAGGCTGAATCGATAATTACTGAGTCGAAAAAAAAAAAGACGAATTTATTCTGTAACGTCTCGGATCACAAAATCGTTTATTTTTATGTTTCGAATTATAACTAATTTCTATCGTAAAATGAGATCACATAAAAATAATTTCTACAAGAACCTTTATATTCTGCTCCTTTTCGTTTCTCTATACACATACAGCGTGAGTGTTTTTGGTTTTTACATTGCGAAAATTTGCTCACTCTTACGTACCACGCGCACACAGCTTTCAAATATCGTGCGAATTCGTATGATTTTAATGTTTTTTTTTTCTCACTCTCGTCATCATTCAAACTACTTTATCGTTTTCCGACGAAAATTCTATGTTTGGCACCGTGCTGTCCCCGTTCTTTCAACACTTATTTGCCTCGCGGTGATACAACCAGAGTTTTTTCATTCTATAACATCGCTCTTTTTTACTCTTGCCTTTTGTAACGTTGATACCATTTTCTAGGGGGCTGGCAACAGCGTATCAAAGACACGTTTGAAAAAATTCTCTCGGCACATAAAACAGAGTTTGATTGGTTAAAAAAAAAAAATATATAAACGAATGTTTTTTGAAAATCGACCGCCGAATCGATTTTCGATCTTAACGTTTCTATTGATATCGCAAATCCATCGTTTTTCCCTTTTTTTTTTCATAGATTTTATTTGTCAACTAGTTTCTTTTAATATACTTTCTCTATACACGCACGCATACACACGCACATTCCATTCTATATGTACACAGTCTAACGCACAAAAGTAGTTCTTTCGCATGCTATCACGCCGAAAGACTCACGCTCGAAATCGCTGCCGCGATTTATTGCTTATTTATACGATGAGAATTTTTTTTTTTTTTTTTTTTCTATCTTGATTATTAAACTTTCGTGAGTCGTCGCCTTCGATAAAATAGCACCGAGGGATTATTCTTTCGCTTTCCATTCGCCCATTCTCGTTCAGCGGAAAATGGAATTTGCGTACACAATTTTCTCGCCTATTTACAAGCCTGAGTGTGAAAGTTACGCTTTTTCTTTTTATTTTTCACTCTTTTGTATCTACAAACGCACGATCGACTACGACCATTTAGTCCGACCGTACGCACGATTAAATAGTCTTTGCAAAATCGAGGCTTTGCGACTTTTGCTTTTTTTTTTTTACGACTGTTGCGGAGGTTTACGAAATCTCGAAATTGAACGATTTTTCCTATACATCGAAAAGCATTCTCGTTTTTTTTTTTTTTATTGAGAAAATCATTCAATCCTGAATTATTTTATGAAAATTTATTACTTTCCAATCAATGTTCAATTATGTTTCGAACGCTTATTTCTCATCCTGTGGCTAAAAGTTAAGTTCATTCTTTCCAATCCTATGATAAATTGTACAAAAAATAAGTTACCATCATTTTATATCGAAGAATCAATGAAAAATGAGCTTTTAAAAAACGGCTGTTATTCAATATGCATAAACGATTGAAAAAATTGCGAAAGGAATGCTTTTATCGGAATAACGAGAATTGTCCACGCACCTGACGCGAACTAGTGATCATTTGTTTGAAAGAAAATGATTCGCAAATTCTTAAACTAAATTTTTTTTTTTTTTTTTTTTTCACGATGTTTCCCCGTCAATTTCAGACTTATCGAAGAATCTCAAAACCCAGAAAACGATAAATCGATGAATGTTGTTTGTTGTCTTTTCAGTTCGATGTCCAAACTTAACGGGATTCAATTTACCGTTGAACAAGATCAGTTCGGTGATCAAGACTTCCATCGACGCGCCGATCTTATCGTTGAGAATTTCGAGAATTCTTCCTCATTTGCTAATCAAAATTGCTACAAACGTTTTTCAGAATTTCTTTCCTCTTTCGTATTTTTGGAGAATCACAAGATCGATAGGAGCACAAATAAATATTCGCTCTTTGATTAATCGAGACAAACGCTTCCTGAGACGCCGACGTTTTTCTCTTCCGTAACCTCAATTTCAATTCCAATTTCTTTCCAGTTTTGAGGCTTTTGAGAATTCAGAATTTTTTTCTTCTTTTTATGACCGTTTAGTTAAACCGGTATTAACAAAACGTTGGAATAATGAAAGGAGTGTAGTGAAGAAAGTGTGATGGAATGGTGGAAATCGCTGAAGGTTAAGCGTCGACGAACGAAACAACTCTTCAAAGTTTCTGATCCTCAACGTTGTCTGGAAGTATAAAATCAAAATAAAGCATCGATTAACCAAGTGAAACTAATAACAAAAGTTTGCATTGAATTTTGCTATCCTCTAATATTTTTAAATGAGGAAAGAACTTGAACGAGATAACACAAATGATTTTTACCGTAAGTCGTGGCTTCTCCCACCGTTTTCCATGAATTTTTCTTGTTTTTTTTTTGTCATTCGTGTGAGTGATGTGAGTTTGTGCTCGCGAGCGCGCACGTAATTGTGTGTTTTTGTGTGTGAGTGTGCGATGTGAACGTCAAGCGGTAAGAAATTCATCTGCGCGATTATTAGCGATCAATACGGCCCACAATGTGTTTCGGCCGCTTTCAGGATTGATCCGTTAAGAAGCAGCGGTATCTTTGCGACCGGCAAACGACACGATGCTACGAATTCCTTTTACCGATGTCTGCGAATGAAAAAATTGAGCGTTAAGGAAAAAAAACGGTTGGTTTTAACGAACGTAAATCGATTACTCGGGGCCTTCATTTTTCACCTTTTTCTTGGAACCGTTAAGGTAATCTTTGTACATCTCCGAACGAAGATATCTCGAGTAACTATCGGTCTTCATCAGATGATATACGTGAGCCTTATAAATTGAAAAAAATAATTAGTTCATTCAACGTTTCGTTCGCAGGTTCGAGTAAAAAGCTTTCGTTTCAAATGTTTCTTACGGCAGCAACGTCGAACGACCATCGATCAGGCTTCTCCAGATTCCTTTTTGTCATCTCGAAGGACCTCGAGTCTACGTTTATTGGACAACTCGCGTCAGGACCTAAATATTCGTTCCATATCTCATCCACTTTTGTTTGGACGTCTCGCTGTGGTAACGCCTTCAAGCTTTGAACAGCTTCCCAAAATCTGTTCGTACCATCAATGTTATGAAAATCTAATTATTTGACATTTTGGGATCTGAGCATCAATTCAAACTTTATTCTGAATCGTTAAACTTCAAAGTAAATCATGGATTTCGTTTCTTTTCTTCTTTTTTTTTTAATGAAGAGACAAATTATTGGATTTTGGTTCTTTTCTAGAAAACTTGTTTCAATGAATTTGAATCGAAAAATACTGAAAATGTCAAAACTTTTTAGAAATTTGTATTTTTATAAGAAATCGCTGAAAACGACTACCTCGACATTTTCCTGACGATTGAAAAGTGAAAAATTCTTACTTGAGATTTTCGCCACTAAATTCCTTGTCTAAAAACCGAACAAACTGTTCACGTCCAACAGGATCCTGAAGTAATTCCTGTAGGCTAAAAGCCCACCGTTTTACCCTCCTGACCGAAATTTCTTTACTGAAAAATAAAATAATATTGTAAGCCGAGGAATTTGCAGCAACGCCGAGCTAAAAAAAATCAAAGAACGACAGTGCGCTTTACACTCACGCTAATTTCTCCTGTTCCCACATTTCCGGGCTGTCCGTAACCCACGGATTACCGAGCTCCGGTTGCGTAAACACGGGATCGTATTCGACGTATTGTTCAAAATAACCGATGAGCCTGTTGTGCAACAGATTTCTCGATAATTTGTAGCTCGAGCGAAGAAAAAAGATTGAACGCGAATAAAAGTTGAAAGAAAAAAAAAAAAAAAAAAAAAAATGCGAATAAACGAAAGACAAAGAATCGAAGGGAAAAAAACGTCCAACGAAATTTACTCACGCTTCCGCAACCTTGGATACTTTGATGTTACGTCTGTCCAGTCTTTGTTTCAACATATCGATCTCTCTTCTAACGTTTTCGGCCGATGGGCTTGGACTTTGATCAGCGTGAGTTGGCGATATTCGTCCACCTGCTACTCCTAGTTGCAAATGTCGACTCGCCTTTATGATCGGTTTGTTGCTTCTGCAAGCTTTTTTTATGTCCATTTCGGTCGTATTCACACATCCGGGCTGAAGAAAATGAAAAATTTTATTTTGTCAAGCTATCAATTGGATATTCATGGATTGCGCATTCCTGCGATTTTGAAACAGCGTTGAATCTTATTTTCAAGTGGCTAAAACTTGTATAAAAATCTTCAAAAAATTTCTGTCGTTGATTCAAGCAAAAAATTTGCATTCCGAGACTTCACCATTGTTATCTTTGTGCAAAACGATTCGTTGAAATTTACCATTGGCCTATGAACGTCCCAAAAAGCTCGTTCCTGGCTGTCGAGAACTTTTCTCTCGAGTTTGTCTCTTTTTTTGTCAACTTTGCTCTGTGCTTCAGCTTGCATAAATATGAATTCCCATTTTCGTGAAAACATTTTCTGGAGTCTTGCGAGATTTTCTGCCTCGTAGTCGGCCAATTCCAGGCGCGTTTTGTTCTGCATCGTTCGCTTACACAAGTAAACAGCTAGAACGTATAAAAGCACGTTGAAAATTCTTTACTCTCGGAGATAGTTGGATAAACTTTTTTCTTCAAAAGAATTCCGAGTGAAAACATTCGCGCCAACTACGGAATCATGGCTGAATTATCAATTACCATAATCAGTATTTTCAGGCTCCCAACAATTGGACGGCCAAAAATAGGGTGTCTGAAAACGATAAAATGTGTTGTCATTTTTCACGGTGAGGCAGTGATCGTCGATGGGAAAAAAGTATCCGTGCGATGCCATCAAATGAGCAACGTGGAGAGCTTCTTGATCGTCGATCTCCATGTTTTTCATCATCCACGCGATGAGATCGGTGCCTGGAAAAAAAAACAAAATATATTTTCATCCAATCGTTTTCAAACAACATTGTATTCAAAGGAGAATCATTGTAATCAGAAAAAAAGAAAAAAAAAATGAATTAAATGTTACCGGTAAAGACGGAAGGAATTTTGGTCATGAAGCTTTTGACAGTTCTGACTGGAACCCCGTTTTCTTCGTCCAGCATTTTTTCGACTATGGACTCCATCTGGAAAAAAAAAAGGTTTATAATTCGTTGAGTTAATGGCAATTAATAGTCTGTATAATCAGACACACGATCGGGGCCATTTATGGTTTACGAAGTCAAAGCTGTACGTGTGTGTATCGATACGGGAAATAGCGAAACATCGGAAAGGGGATGTGAAAGGTAGGAAGCAAGAGCTGAGAAGGAGCGAGGAGAGAGAGAGAGAGAGAGAGACCGCAAATTCCGGTTGAATATACACATAATTCGATGAACGTTGTTCGCTGAGTTGTGGTTAGTCTCTGTTTATGTTTTCTTGGTACGTTTAGATCGAGACGTCTATGACCGTGGTAAGAAAACGAGGAGAATGGAGAACGATCGATCTTCACTCCTTCGACGTAAGACGACACCATAAAAGCGAAGACGTCTAACGTGTTCCTTGGCAAACCCTTCGCGTTTTTATCCTTCCCTCAATAGCTCTTTCTTTCCAAGTCTACCCAGAATAGACGATACTCGTATAGACTTAAACGTACACATCTTCGTAAAGAAAACAAAATGTCCTCTGGGGAATTGTCAGGAAGATTGACAGCTGCGGTCTCCGCTTACACACAAACGCCTGACGAATCGATCCGATTTTACTCCCATCAGCGTCGGGCTTAAGATAAAGCTAAAAAAGATAGTAGCGGTTCTAACGGACCGGAAACTTCGAGGATAAAATGAGGAAACGTGGAAAAAAAAAAATAAACGACACGAGTAAAAAACGAGGAAACGATACTGGGATATTTGGGATTTTATAGGATTATAAAATACACAGGTGCGATAGAAAGTTATGAATTTTGCAGCTGTCAACATTTTTGATGAATTTTTCTGAGAGCTCCGATCAATTGAATTTTGATAAATGTCCCAACGCGCTCTATATGTACGTAGTTTGGAATTAGGCACAATGGAGAAATGGCCTAATTGTGCCTCTAACGAGGCTTTGCTGTGTATTTGTTTGCACGACCCCCCGAGCGATAGGTCTCATTTTTGTTTTCTTATTTCCAGGACAATGGAATATTTTTTCATGAATGCCGGAAAATCGAGGTCAGAATATCACGGGAGGCTGAATATGAAACCTGCGAGGTACCGCGACGGAGGAGAGACCCGAACGTTTTTCTTTTTCTTTTTTTTTTTTCTTCCTTTTTCGTCTCATATTTCTCGCCAATTTTTCAGCTGATATAAGCAAATCTGCGAATGAAGACTCCGAAGGGCTGCGAGGTAGAAGCTAAAAGTGATGGAGAAAATGAGAAGATCGTGACGAGATTTAGAAAAAAGTTTATAAAAAACGTTTTTTTGAATTTGTTAATCGTACGTTTTGGAAATCGATATTTTAACGATTTTTGGGCAGATTCCGAGAAGGTAATGAACGGTATTTGAGATTGAAGTAGAAAAATAATGTTTTCAGGGCTGTTCGTTGGGTCGATCTAACGAGTGGGACGAATCGATTGGACGTCGAGGAGCGTGTTAATTCCGAGGGTTCGTCTCATCGATAAACGGTGCATTGATAAAATCGTGTCAACGGGGTATAAACCCGTTATTTTAGGTAAACGAAAACGAGAAAAAAAAACGAGAATAGAGAAAGAGGGAGAATCGAATCGTCGAGATGACAACGACGACGACGAGAACCAAAAGAATATGCACAGCATCTCTAGCACGAAAAGGAGGAAACTCGTGCGACGAAAATCGCCTCCGGCTCATGGCTGGCTGCATTCCAAATGGGTGAAACGTGTGTAGACGATGGCTCGAAAACGGTCCCCTCGTTTTTCTCTCTCTCTCTCTCTCTCTCTTCCTCTCTCTCCCTCTTTATTCTTCTGTTTTCCTCTTCCTCTCTTTCTCCCTGTAAAATCTCGCGTGAATCTGACAAATAGTTTGCTCGCGTTTGGGAATGTTTCACCCACTCGTTACAGAACGATTTCAATTCCATCCCACTGCTGCCTTCTGTCTCTTGGTTTCAAATTCCATGGATAGCTGATACACAAACGTTTCATTTACCAGGGCTATTGACACTTCGACACTGTTACATTTTTATCATGTTTTTATTTTTATTCGAACCCAATGGAGAAAGCTTTTATTTTGCATTTGCCTTCTTGATAATCGACTTTTGACTACTGAGATTAAACCGATTTTTTTATCAACTTTTATTTCGTTAATTAATATCGTGCGAACCACAAAAATATTTCAGCATTCTGGATACGAATACATCGATGGTAACTTTCGGCTCAATCGCTCCTGTGATAAATACATTTTTATACCTTTTTATAAACGAGATAATTGGGACTATCTTCGGCGCAGGTGGCTGTAGCGTTTGGCGAAGCGTTTGGTTTATCCCCGGACGACGTCGTTGTCGTGCTACCCTCTTCTTTCTTGATCTTTTGACTGACATTTTTAGCCTTGCTAATTGAACCACCACGTTCAACCGCGCCTTTGGAGCCGTTACTCTCCGCCGGCTTACGCCGGCAGGCGGATTTTTCGGAGCTCATGGTTACCATATCCGAGCTAAGGGAGGTGCACCATCGCCCTCCTGAAACGACAAGAATAACCTTTATTTTTCCATATTACATTGACATTTCGTTTTTTTTTTTTTTTTTTTTTCCAATATAATTGTGAAAAATTGCTGAAAACAAAATTTCGTTGACTAAACTAGTTTCGTTTCTTTCAATTAAAATATTCATGTAATTTGATTATGTAAAAAATAATAATTTGCGAACGCTGAAACAAGTTTTTTTGAGATTCGAACAAATATTTATTGAAATAACTGAGCAAGTATGCGCAAGCAAATAAATAATAGCAGAGTTGTTCGAAGAAGATTTGGCTTCGATGTTTCGGTTCATTCGTTTACAATAAATTTTCATGATTCAGTGGAATAAATCGAATCATGAGCCACTCAACGAAAAAGTAGTCGGATTAACCAGTTTTCCTGGCAACGAAATTGATTTAGTTCGATAAACAGTTATTTTTTTTTCTCTCACTGTGTAAAATGTGTTCTGGCCTTTTTCAATAATTCGTAATAAACAAAGTGCAGATCGATTGCTACTCTTTTTTTCAGTTCGAACTAAATATTCAAAACGAACATGGTCACGGGGTCAGAAAAGAAGGGTTAAAAAGAACTGTAAAAAAAGCAGGAAATCCGTAAACGGATTAAACTCGATTTCGGTGAAGTTATTTGTTTGAAGACAGTACATAGAATCGATATCGGTGAAAGATTGTTGGCAGCTTGACCCCTAGGACAGATAGAATTTTTCTCACTTGAGGCTCTATATATACGACTGAGAGAGAGAGAGAGAGAGAGAGAGAGAGAGAGAGAGAGAGAAAGAGAGAATCATGTTGGCGATATTAAAAAGGGATTTTGACGTCCTTCGACTGTCGGTTTTTTTCTTATCGTTATATCGAGAGCTTAACGACGTACCAGAAGAGCTGGGTGACTTTTGATCGTTCCGGCGCGATGATTACTTTCCAGGCGAAAAGAGAAGTGGATAGGAGATAGGAGATGGAGAGAGAGAGAGATAAAGAGAGATGAAGAGTGAATGAAAAAGATGAGAGATAGAAATAGAGATGGAGTCTTCGTGAGAACGAGAAGAGCTTTTCCTATTTCTTGCTCTCAGCGAAATTATGGAATTCCCTCTTGCCTTTTGGGATTCTCCAGATATCCGGGAGAGAACTATATTACACCTTCGTCCTACCTTCGTCTTATTCAACTTGACGACTGACGGAATATTATTATTTTTTTTTCTTTTTCAGTGTCTTCTTTTACGTCCGTTCTTTACTGACATTTTAACGTCTCGAGTTTCTCTCTCTCTATTTTTACTATTTTCGTTGCAACAGAAAGTGTTCGTTTTCGTTCAACGACGTTCATAAAAAAAATGATATTCGAAGCAGTTTTTGTTGAATTGAATTTTTGTATATATTTATCGTTGTTATTATTATTGTTGTTGTCAGAGCTGTAGAGTTACAGTTCTTTTTTGATATATACTACTTCGGTATTTATTTCATTTTCATTTAGTCAATTTCAACAGACAAACGTTTAAGTTCTCCTTCGTTAAGAGCAAAGACACTGGGGAAACAGTGCTTTCTGTCTTAGATCTGACGTAAACGCGGATACGGACTTAAGTGAGCCTCGAGTTGATGAAGGAGAAGGACAAACTTTTCGTCGAGTTTCCGTCGTCAATTCATTCTTCCTCCTTCTCTGTTTCTCTCTCTCTCTCTCTTCCTTCTATTAAAATTAGAGAGAGAAATGAATGAGATTCCCTGAGGGAGTAGAAAATTCACGAGATGAGAAAGGAAACGAGGGGACGCGAAGAGACGAAGCTTTAATTATCTTGAATCCGCGCGCGAATGACGCATTTTGCTGACGAGTCTTCCAGACGCACGTTCCGAGACTCGGTGAGATTCGTCATACACAAATAAAACGATGAATGAAGTGCTTATTCGCGGTTATGATGTATTATAAATGAGCGCGGGAACGTGCATCTATTTAAAAAGCAAGTTTGCCTCATCAAAAGCGGCATTAATTCGACGCTTTTGTTTCTACCTCTTTTATTTTTTCTTTATTTCATTCTTCAACGTACACAAAAGTAATCTTCTTAAAAGTTTCCAAACATCGCAGCTTTCGATTGTGTCGCGAGGCCAATAATCCCTTTAGTTTCTTCGCCCAGCAACTTCGTACAACGATAACGAGCTTTTTAAACCTCCGAAGAAGATCTACCGAACTCGTTCCGTAAAGATGAATTGAATTTTGAGAGTCGCGACAGAGTAAGAGCCTCGCCACTTGAATTTTACTCTTCGTACACGTTCATCAACCAAAATCAAATTATCTCTCCCGTACATATATTCCACAGCTCTCAGAAACGTCCCGATCTCTCGTACTGCGCTTATTCAAAGTTTGAGAATTCATCTCTTCCCCTCCCCCCCCCCCCCTCAGAAACCATATCACTTGAAACTCACACTCGAGACCGGTCATCGCCTGACATATACCAACCCGAATCTCTCTGTGTCATACATACCTTATGCATATATCAACGTGGCTTAAGGGTTATAACTGAGCGAATCGCTTGACGCCCGAGTGAGCATGTATCACGAGCCGATGAGAAAACCAACTTTCCTACTTCATCAGACTTTTCAAGAGTCCTCTCATTCTATCAACGCTTATAATCATCATAGTCATCTCGGGATACACGTGTACAGGGTGTTCGTATGGTAAATCTCCGTTACCTTGACACACAAAGTATCCGCGATTTATCGCAAATACAAAATTATATTGAAATTCTGATCGTTCGAGAGGGCTGTACGAAATCATTTTTATTCGTACATTTTTTTCGTTTTTTTTTCAATTTTGCTCATTTCGTTTCGAGATTCAGCATATTTTTTCAGGTTCGGAATAAAAATCGTCGAATTAACGATGCATAACGTCGAATTACGAAAATGAGACTTTTTGGTCCATTTCAAGGGTGCACATTCATCTTGTAAAGAGTCTCTCTTTCATGGTTATTGTTTTTTGTTTTTTTTTTTTGAGAATTTTTCATTCGGTTTACTGCAAAATCTTCTGCAAACAATCGTTCGTGTATTTGCGATTGAAGGAGTATTGTTAGAGTGGTGAAATGGGCTCATAATAAACCGCGAAAACAAACATTTCGACAAAAAACTTTTCCATCAGTAGGAAAAAATCAGTTGAAATTCAAGCTTCATTATTGATTTCTGAAAAAAATGTTTTCACCGAAAAAAGCTGTGGTCGAAGTATTCAATGGGCTCGGGGAAACGTTTATCAATCACAAATCATATACGTGATACGCAATCAGCAAACACTCGAATCATTGAGTATACATACTGAAAACGAAATTTTGTTGAGATATTCAAATATTTTATTGCACGAATTAAACAAAGTATTTTGTAATTTCAACAAAATTTCGTTTTCAGCGCATCAACCGAATGTTTTCATTCCAATGAAACTTTTTTTTGTAACTTTTGGCTCCAGCCACTATCGCTTAGAGCGCAGGTAAGTAAATACGAAACTTCGTGAAGAGTGAATATTTTTCATTTGCTTTTCCTCGGGATACTTGAGTCAGTGGAAAGATGAAGTTTCGCGTGTTTGCTCGAGGGCTTGCCGTAAACTTTGTCGAATAGATAATACGCTTTTGTTTTATTTTTTCGAAGAAACCGTTAAAAAATTTATCGCATGTAGTGTTGCAGAGAATCGAAAAGTTTAGTATACATTGGTAGATCGTTCGTGCATCACCAGGTTCAACGAATCCCTTTTTTTCTCATGCAGTTTCACATGCTCATTTTCGAACAGGAACGAAAGGTTTGCCCGGGGGCCACTTGTAGCCGAGCGATGTCGTGGAAAAAGGGGTTAAGGATTGAACGAGCAAGGAGAATTGAAAATTTCAAACTCTTGAAAAGAAGTCGTTCGCACAGAGAAAAGTCAGCGAGTGCAATGTGTAAAAACTGTTGATATAAAAACCTCGTAAGATCGAGCTCTCGTATACCTATTGTCAAGGTGGCATCGACGATTTTCCACTTATTCCAGTTTCTAACAAAGTTCGTACACGAATCGAATAAAACTTACAGATTCAAGATCGCCCGATGCCTCGCACATATTTCGGAATTCATCTTACTCGTCGAGCTTTCAAAGTCCCTATTGACAAGCGTCGAAGCTATTTTATCTGGAATATTTCAACACCTTTTCAACTTTTCGGGCACGAATTTAGGTCCCTGCGAGAGCTGTTATACCGACGGTTTTCACACCGTCGAACTAATACTTTTGATTTTCATTTCGAAAACAGTTTTATTTGATAAAAAAAAAAAGTTGTTTTATCTCATCGTCAGAGAATCAAAGTTGCATGAACTTTTTAGATCCACACTGAGAAAAGGAATTTGTTGATTCGATCAAATTTCTTGCTGGATCAACAAATATTCTGGTGAATCGAATGAAATTTTTTTTGATACAACAAAATTTTTGTTGATCCAACGATGTTTTCGTCGTGGTGAGAAATATTTATTTTTGCCAGCAAATAAAGTGTTCGAATAAAGCAAATTCTGAACAAAAATTTTTGTTGAATCAAAAAATATATTTTCTCAGTGCACGCGATGCAGTCGAGCTGTCGTACGAGGTTCGAGAATCGCGTCCCGACGTTAGTGGAGCGTAATTTTTCAAATTTTTGTAAATGGATTAACGCAAGAAAAACTGGACTTAAAAATCGAGAAGAAAATTCTTGGTGCTCCGTCTCGTTGAAAACTTGTGTCGGACCGAGCCAAGATTTTCTACCTCAGGGGCGCCAAAACTTGTAGAATTTTATTAAAAGACGAAGAAAAAGAGGAGGAATAAAACTTCGAAGAGAGGATCGAAGAGACATTCGAGTTTCAGGGTTTTGCATACGATTCGAGTGTCCCGGGAGCATGAAAGAATTCACGAGAGTTCCGGTGAGAATGAGCACGAATTTGTTAGCCAATTTTATTTTATTTTTTCGTCTCTTTTCTTCTTCGTCCCTCGTAAAAATAATATCCGTCAAGTCAATTTCAATCAAGTGGCATTCGTTCTCGTGTATATTTCTGTATACAAAGAACACAGGTCGGTGAGGAAATGGCCGTGGAGAAAAACAGCAGGAAAACTGGGCTGCTGCTGCTGCTGCTGCAACCACGTGCGCCTTGTTTTCGAGGGCCCTTTGATCCTCTCACCACAGACTCGACAATTCTATGCTTCTCGAAAGAGGATCTTGCCGACCTTTTGCGTTCGTGTGTTTCGCTATAGATATTATCGATCTGTATACACGGTGCTCTCGGACCCCGAACACGTCAATTTTCACAATCGAGTTAACTATACTTTACTAGGATAAAAAAAAAACTTTCCCCTCGACATGAAAAATCTCTTCAAGTTTTCGTAGTACGAGCATTTCTACATAAAAAAAAAAAAGTTTTCTCGTTAAAATCTAATAATGAAAAAGACGAATAACAAATAGCACTTTGACCCAAATCATGAAAATTTCGTGCATAAAAATGTACAGCAACGAATGTAAATGTTTTGGCACGAAATAAGCATGGAAGATCCAATTAATAAATGCAATTTTGGAGTAAAAACGATGCAGCAAGGGAGACACCCTGTGCATATAGCTGTCGGCAAATACACATGAGAATGTGTCACGTGGAATCGATCGGAACTGATCTTTTGGGCTCCGAAGTACAAACGCGGTTCATTGTGACTGAATTTTCTACTCGAAAGCTTCGATTCTCGAGTGACTAGCGACGACGAGATTGTATATACTAAAATAAAATGAAAAAACGGTGAACAGGTATCCACTCTTTGGATTCGTCGAGAATTAGTGCGAAACTCGAGTGTTACGTTGGTTTGTACTAAAACCGTGGATGATGTTCGTGATATAACGCTATTTACTCTTTATGTACGACGTATATAACATGGGAGGTATATGGAATATATATTGCAGTCATAGTGGACAGGAGGGTGGGCATCCATGGCCGAGGACATAGCATGCACACGAAGTGCTTGGTCAAATCGATTCTACGATTTCAACTATTCCCCCAGCAGCCACAAATCCAATCTCTCTCTCGCTCTCTCGTTTCTACTCGTCCATGTACGTATGCGTCTGTCACTCTGATAAACAATATGTAATTACTGTACATACGAACGTACATATGTACTGATGCAACGTGTAATATTCGAGATTCGCATTGCATTAAATGTACAATGTGTCTACGAAGTTAAGCTTTGAGCTATAAAAGTGGAGTTTGGAATATCCTTTGGTGACTGAAAAAAGATTTTGTTTCACCAACCTTCGTCATTAAATAATAATAATATTAAATAATATTGGGACTGTTATACTTTATTGGAGAAAAAAAATTAAATTCGTTGGATAACAGAGAAAGAAAATTTTTAGTGGGTTCACTGAGAACGGAATTTCGTTGAAATATTAAAATATTTTGTTGCACGTATGTACAACAAAAATTTTTTTGTTCAGGCAACAAAATTTTCAATATTACGACGAAGCTTCTTTGTACTGAAATGAATCTTTGTCGAGAGATCGAAATATTCTGTTGAACATATTCAACAAAATATTTTAAGGTTTCGACAGAAATTTTTTTTCCGCTGTTTGGAAAAAAATTGAAAAAAAAAAAAAAAAAAAAAAATGATCGCGTTTCGAAATATTACTGTTCGTTATCTTTAAATGCATTTTTTTTTTCTATAAAATGAAACGTTACAATAATATCTCGAAAGCTCGAATAGAAAGGCATTAATTTAGATTCAAGAAATATTAACGATCGAATAAAAATGTATGAAAAATAAAGAAAAATAGATCTGGAAGAATTTCGAATCGGTGTTTAATCCAGCAAAAAGAGAAAAATGCTTCGAATCGTTAAATCTCGCTGCTTCCGTTATAATTCATGGCGACGAATTCAAATTAATCTCTTAATACGAAAATGAAAGTTTTCGAAGCGGACGTTCCCGGCGGGGGTTTATCCGCGATTCTATCGTTATACGGAGGACACCCACCCACCACAGGACATACGATTTACATAAAGAAAATGAAATGGCACGAATATTTATTTTCGTTTAATTTAAAAACCGAACAACGATAGCCAGAAACGAGAGTCGGAGTTACGAAAACACAGAGCCCTCCCCCCTGATACACGAAAAACTTTTAGTGTTGCACGATAAGAGAACGTCGAGTAGGATCGAGGTAAGAAGAAGACTTTCACGGTGGATTTTGTAGAGTCCGCGCGTCGGCAAAGAGGGCTAGAAATCCAGAGAGAAATGGGGTGATTCGGTTGAGAAAGCGCGAGAGTGAGATGAGACGATGAGTATTGATTACCAGCCCTCCAGCAGCAGTAGCACACCATCGTTTTAGTATATATACGAACCTCTATGTATCCTCAATCCTTACATATACGCGTATCTATGTATCGAATGATATAAATGTGTAAGTACCGAATTGGTAGGTGCACACAGTGTGCTACACGCACTAAGTCCATTTCCAGAAAAAAAAAAAAAAAAAAAAAAAAGAGTGGAGTTCACTCAATATCTTGGGCAAAAGCTCGTTCGATGCCTCATTTTATACTCGTCACGAGAGTAGTCCAACTACTATTCGTACCAAGATAGGCAAGGATGATACGTCCACCGAGAAACTGCCTAACGATCATGTACATTATACTTATGTACAGCTCCTACGATCATATCACTCTCACTCTCTCTCTCTTTTTTCTTTTTTTTTTCTCTCCAAAACGAAGCATACTCCAACAATGAGTTTCAGTGGAAACTTTCTTTTCACCCGTCGGCTATTATCGTTACCTTCCCTTCCACCATTACTCCTGCTTCTTTATATACATATATCTTCTTTAGGTATATATATACCCTTCTTCCAACGCTGTAGGGACTTTGCCACACGTAGAATTTTTCTTGCATGTGCAATACCTGCGGCCCTAACCGACCTGCCGTACTCTCTCCCTGTCGGTAATTCTTCTATTTTAGGAATACAAACCCTCTTCGTGGCTGTATCATGCTCAATAGGGCTCAACAGGGAAACTCGCGTATACAGGCGTGAGGCAGTGTGCGCTTTCGGTCTTCTTCGTTTACGTGAAACAGACTGAATTCTCGATCTCTGCGTAGTTTCAAGGCTAGTTCCCGGGTTCGAGTATTTCTTCGAGCGATTGTTTGTTTCTTGTATTTTGAGTTGTACAAAAAAAAAGCTGAAGAATATGAATTTCTGGAATATTTTTTTTACTGGGATTTTGTCGCTGCTGAAATTATTGTTCGATTTTATTTTTTTAGGAAAATAAACTACTCGGAAAGCTGATGCCCCGGAAATGGTGGGAGGATCGAAGCAGAAATTCTGTAAAAATTGGATGCTGGATGCGGAAAGCTCAAATTTTCAGTTGGCGGTTTCCCGATCGCGAACAAAAGGTGCATTTGAAAATGTATAAATGAATAAAAGGAAAAATGCTGAACGGACATCGCACTTGGATTTCAAAGCCCATTCTCTCTCGGCACTCGCGGCTACGGGAAATGACTCAAGAATTGTCGTGCCAAATGGCCGGAGAGTACGAATGAACTTTACCGTTAACGAGATATGTTCAGTGCGGCATTAATTAAGTGGCAGCTGCGGTACAAGAGTGTGAGAGTTATTTCAATCGATATTTCTCATTTGTTTCACCATCGCGAAGAGCTCCAACAGGTTCATCATTCGGCGAAAGCACATTTTTGTTTGTAGTTTATATTTTTTGTTCTAAGACTTTACAGATTTGTATAAGAGAGAACGCGAGTCAAACGGAGTTGCGTCTCGATTCGCTGATTAGTCCGCTTGGATCATTGCAAAGACGTTCGACGACAGGATGAAATTTTACTAAAGAAGGATTCATTGAAACTTCGAGTTTTATGGAAGGACGATCGTGCAGAAGCTGTTTTTATTTTATTTTTTCATATCGATTCCATGGGATCGATCGACTCACTGATATTCTCATTTTTCAATTGAGCTTCGAAATATTTGATGGTCCATTTGGAAACATTATTTTGCAATCGACGTTATCGCGATGATTGATTCGTGGTACAATCACGCTACTCGGAATGCTTTCATGCTAATTTGTCTGGTTAAGCTTAATTACGAAAATAGTGGAAAATGTATTAGTTTCGAAATTCGAATGTTAATAATTCTGGAGAATTATCGGAATCGTGGCAGAGGGAGTTGTTGAAATGGGGAAAATCGATGCGAATACGAAGCACGGCATCGTGCTGTAATGCTGCCTCGATGATAGGATTAATGGGGCCCTCGATTGCTCTCAGCTTCAGAGGTGAATCGCGTCTATAGAGGTTCGATCATCAGAAATCGTAAAAAGGAAGTCTCTCTCGTTGGGTCGCGTATCTCTGTATCGTGGTGACTCGCGAAAATAGCTTGATTACGTGATTCATCACGATTCACAATCGCTGCTCATGCACGCACACGCGTTATATCCTTGCGGCGATTCAAAAAGTCTGCTTCGACCCCGATTGATCCGTTTCCATATTTAGACTCCGTAACACCCTACAGTCATGCCCTTCGAATTTCGTCGCTGCGACGATTCGGTCAGCTCGAATTTTTTTATTTTTTATTTATTAACTATAAAATATGAATTTTTATACATTTTTTTTGATTATTCATCTAGTTTATTCCTTATTTCATGAAAAAAAAAAAAAAAAAAAAAAAAAACAAACTGGCCATTTCCATTAACTCTTCGACGAGAAAAGGGTGTTTCTATTTTAATATTTGGAAAGAAATTCCTCGAGCGTTATATGTCTTGAACAGACAGGCGAAGCAGGAAAATTTTTCGAACGAAAATAAAGCAGATGCTGACGAGGAACTTGCTCGATTGGAACTTCATTAGTTGACTTGTTTCGTTCCGGAGTTGAGAGAAAAAAGGGGAAAAGAAGATGAAACGAAAAGTGAAGTGACGTTTTGAAGCGCCATTGATAATTTTTGAACGTCACGAGAACAGCAGCGGAGAAGAGAAGGGAGATAGACCGGAGGACCAATTGATTGGAACCATCACGCGTTATCGTCGGCACTCGAGGTGGCACTTCATCGAACGATACTCAAAAGTGTGCCCTGCTCTCTTCCCTCGTCCAGAGAGAAGAGACCAACGAAAAAGATGAACAAGAACTCGACATATAAAGCGAGGGAGAAAGGGAGAGCAAGAGAGAGAGAGAGAGAGAGAGAGAGAGAGAGAATGAACAGGGCTGCAGTTCACTGCCGCCTTGTAAGAGGCAATAAATCATAATTGGGTCGATGGAAAGGTGTCACTCCCCCGCTTTTGTTGCCATCAGCCTCATCCTTCTGTACACCAAGTTCGTGCTTCCATCTCGTAAGGCACCCTCCCCCCTGCGATGTGATCTAAACATCTCTACATCTCTGATCCGGATCAAGAGATACTTTTTTCCGAGTCCTGATCCATTGCTATTTTCGTTTTTCTTCTCCTATTTTTTTATCGATCGCTTTTTTTCGTTATTCTTTCAAATTTCTTGTACTCGAGTATAAAAATATTCAAAAGTGATTTGCAGAACTGTTAATAAGTTACGTCGTCGATGGATCTATAAAAATTTACGGAGATAATTAATTAACATTAAAAAAAAAATTTAATTTAAAAAAAAAAAAGGAAAAAAAAATTGCAATTTTTAATTACAAACAACCTTTACAGCGATAGAAATAGGAGTTCAAAAGTTGAATGTTTAAAATTTTTATAGTGAAAAGTGACAATTTTTATGAAAATTAAAGAAAATGTCTTTTTTAGAAAGCAGAATCGGACTGGAAGAAAAATTTTTTGCAAAGTATCTCAGTTTCGATGAAGAAGAAATGAGGAAAAAATCAGATAAAAGGAAATGGTATTCTGGGCGATATTAAAGCGAGTTTAAAAGACAATTTACTTCCGAGACCAGTGGTACTAACGATTTAACGTTTTTCATTGAAAAATCTGAGGTTCCCGGCTGACGGCTAATGTTTATCGTCAATAAAATATTTTTATAACGTTAACTTTACGAATGAAATCATAAAAGATAGTGAATGGAATGTGATAGTTCGGTGAAAACAGTTTGCAACTTTTAACATGGTAATAAGACGCTGCTTCGCGCGTTGGTCAATCGCGTATTACAGAGGAAACATCGTAAATCCGGACCACCATTTTTCTCTAACGTAAAAAGAAGATGAAACCGTAATAAAACGTGTAACTTATTCAATGAAACATTTCGCGTCAGATTTTTTCTGATTCTGAGGTCGGAAAAAAAGTTTTGCAGGGAATAGACAATGCTTCTCGGATTCACAAGGAAATAAAACTTTGATTGTCCTTTTAAAATGACGTTTCAGTTCTAAAGCGAGTTTTAAAACGACGAATTCGTTTACTTCCTGACGAATTTTTCTCTTCGACCTTTTTCTTCTCAAATTTTGTTCAATTATACGAATTTTCCTTCGATCTTTTTCTTCTCAAATTTTGTTCAATTGTACGAATTTTCCTTCGATCTTTTCCTTCTCTAATTTTGTTCAATTGTACGAATTTTCCTTCGATCTTTTTCTTCTCTAATTTTGTTCAATTGTACGAATTCCTCTTCGATCTTTTTCTTCTCTAATTTTATTCAATTGTACGAATTTTCCTTCGATCTTTTTCTTCTCAAATTTTGTTCAATTGTACGAATTCCTCTTCAATCTTTTTTTTTTTAATTTTGTTCAATTCTACGAATTCCTCTTCGATCTTTTTTTTTTTTTTTTTAATTTTGTTCAATTGTACGAATTTTTCTTCCATCTTTTTCTTCTCAAATTTTGTTCAATTGTACGAATGTGTCTTCGATCTTTTTCTTCTCGAGTTTTGTTCGATTGTATTAACTTTTATGACTCCATTTTTCGTATATGAATGAATTCTTGCGAATAGTCCTTGAACGAGTCATGAAAATTACCCTGGAAAAATCGTTGATAAAAAAAAAAAAAAAAAAAAAAAACAATTTCGAAATTTCGCTATATTCGGAGTAAGCGATATGACGTTGTAAAATGTCTCGTGAATCATGTGGTTTTCAAATTAGGTAAAGTTTGTCAGTTCGGAAACTGTGCAAACTATACGGTTACGGTTTTATCAGTAGGGGGCGGATATTGAATAATGCATAAATTGAATATTCCCCAGCGGAAATAACTTTATCATTTTCGTTTAGCTCTTGGGACTCCGTGTCATCGCTTCTATTTCAGGTATATCACGTGCAAAAATATACGAAGCCGTGTACTGTGTTACATTTCGAGACGAGCGAGAGCTTTTTCAATTTGCGAAAAAGTAAAAAAAAAGCTGCAACATCTACATTTTTCGATAACTATAAGTGTGTGCGCGCTTACGAGTAGTTCGCAGTATATTCCATCCATAACTCCTGACTCAACCGACTCAACTCATCGACGATGCTCGAGAGTTATGAAGAAATAATAGAGAACACGTGACTAGACCTTACCAGAGAAGAATGAAGAACGAACAGCCTGGAACGAGGGAGAAGTCGCTTTCGTTTCTAGAAAAAAAAAAAGGGGTTGGAAAAGAGAGAGACAGAAATATCGTGGAGAAAGAACGCGTGCAATTGAGAGCCATAAGTTAATAAGGAGAACGCGTTCTCGGCTTCACTTGCGCTGGAAATATATAGGACCTTTTATAGAATGTACGTATATATTGAAGAGAGAGAGAGAGAGAGAGAGAGAGAGAGAGAGAGAGGGAGAGTCCTCTCTTATGATTATAGCAAGAGCATATTCTGCTGAGGCATTGAAGTATGCTGACATTAAGAAAGAAGAGGGTGATGAAAAAAAGAATGTACAATCGATCCGGAGGGAGGAGGGGGGGGGGGGGGTTTCGAGAGGGTAGAGAGAATAAAAGAGAAGGAAATAAAAAATTGCACGATTCTGCGATGAGTTCTAGGCGCCATTGATTTTATATTCGTGGAAGCTCGGCGAAATATATTTTTTATGATTGTCAAATAGATCGCTATGAAGGAGTGTAACGAGCTGTTGAAACTACACGAGTCTGTATTCGTTTGACATATCAGGAAAGCTCGGGGTTTTCATTCTCTTTGGAAAACCAGAACGGTCAATGCAGCAGTGTCGTCGGCTTATTTCGAAAGAGATACGTTTGAAAAATACGCGGAGAAAGAATTAAGAATGAAGGAGATGAAGTAAACAACGACGAAACTCGTTGAAAGAATAAATTTTCAAAGCTTCAAAAAAAAAAGCAAACAATCGATAAAAGTGTTTCAATTAAATTTTGTAACGAAAAAGAAGCGAAGAAACCATCGAAATCCTGCCACTTGATGATTCGTTCTGCCGATATAATTAACGACGGTATAAATTTTCCAATTGGAAAATCAAATATAAAAACGTGTGTTTCCGGTGCTGGTTCGAGAGAACGCCGTGAAACTCGATAACTTTAGAGAGAGAAAAAAAAAAAAAAGAAAACACCAACTCGGTCAGAATTGGTGATTACCCGAGAACAGAGAGAATGGAATAAAATATTTCGATGGTAACGCTTTTTTTTTTCTTCTCTATATTTCTTGATAAAAGTACTACCGCGAACGTGACCGACCGAGAAAAAAAGCGTGCTCGGAGTTCGATATGACGAAGAAAAAAAAAGAATAAAAAAAACAAAAAAAAAATGATAAAGTCGAACGAGCGTAGAGTTAAATTGCATTGAATTTTTATCACTCTCTTTTTTTTTCCTTCGACCCACGATTCCGAACTCGTAAAATACTTTCCAAATAACTGTTTTTTTTTTTTTTTTTTCAAAGGCAGATCGGGGAGCAGCGATCATAGAGATAAAATTGTACGAATTCAGACCGCTTCACATTTTCCATGAATGGATCAATCGAATATTTGGGAGCGTCGAAATGGAATTTTCGTAATTTTTTCATTCACGATAAAGAGAGAGAGAAAGAACCAAGCTCGAAGAGATTTTTCTTCATATCATAAATATTAATTCGAACGAACACACCGCGTGCATATATTTGAATGAGTTAGAATAACAACCGTTTAAAAAACTATGAATATTCAATGGCAGAAAGGGGTTGTCACGAGGACGTGTTCCGCTTTTAATAATCAATATATTTTTCAATAAAAACTTAGCATGCGTCACGCCAAGTGTCGCTGCAGGAGACGTTTAAATATTATTGAAGGAGAAACACATGCGATAAGAAAAAGTTGTGTCCTCATGGATTATAAAAATTCAAATTTATGAGAGTAAAACTCCTATTTTATGTTATTTCGAGAGTTTATCAAATCAGGGAACACGCGTGCTGGTGCCAGGCGCTATTTTCATCACATGCGGGTCTCCCCCGCCGTGTCTCGTTGCTTTCCTTTTATTTACGTTTTTCCTTCTCCCGTTATTGACTTTAGCTACAATCAAGTCGGTACATACGACCTTCTTTTTTTTCGCCCTTTTACCTCCCGCGTACTACTCTTTCTCTTGGGCAACTACCATCAACGTTTTTCTTCTCTCGCATTGATGGGAACAGCAGCAGCTAACTGCAATGATCCTGAGACCCTTAGTATTCGCTCGAGATTCTATCCTTTCGTCTCTCAAAAAGCAATGTTTGTTCCTTCATGAATATTCAATCATTAAACTGAACAAAAATAACTTCTGAACGTAAATAAAACATCGCACACGCGGTTTTTCTTCCGAATTAATTGTGTAAAGTCATTTTTTTTTTCTTTTTTCTGTCAAATTCGATGAATTATAGTGAGAATTATGTCGATCGGGAATAGCAAAGAAATCGCTTCGATCGTCGATTGCTTTTTATTCGGAAAACGAAAAAGCTTTTCGATGCGACCGGATGAATGATCGAATTGACTAAATTCTAGAATCGAATCACCGTTTTTCTCTTCAAGTTTCTAATCATTCGGGAATCTACTTCAACAGATGAAAAAAAAAAAAAAAAAAAATTGAATCGTCGTTTTTTCTTTTTAAATTAGTAATTCTATTTCGATCGATTCGTCTACAAAATTTTTTTTCATGATTTATCAAACCAAATTTCGTTGAAATATTAAAATATTTTGTTCCACGTATTGAAAAAAAATATTTTTCAAAATTTACCGAAACGAAACTTTGTTGAAACGATAAAATATTTCATCAGCGTAGTAGTCGAAATAATTTGTTGAACGTATTCAACGAAATATTTTAAGGTTTCAACAAAAATTTCGTTTTCAGTGATAGTGAAATAAACTGAGTACAGAGAGTTTATTTGCATCGAGGCGTTAAGCCTATTACAAATTACCAGTTTGTGTGTGGCTCAGCTTGAACTAATTGCAACCCATCTAGTAATAAATTTTCGTTGTTTGACATATTTTTCGTTTAAACTCAAGATTAAATCTAATCTCAAAATTCGTTTACATTCAGCTGTTTTCAATTGTTCAGTGAAATAAACCGAATAATTAGCAATTCGACAATAAAATAGTTGGATTCACGAATTTTGTGTCCAAACAAAATGAATCAAGTTTCGATAACCAAATTTTTTTGTGTGCCCATTGCGTTGGTGCGACGTTACAGTGACAATCTTTTCGTTTATCTGTAATTAAGAGATTTAGAACGTTGTTAAACGTTATTGCCGTTACGTTTTACGCTATATTGCGAGTTTACTCCGTTCCGTATATTATCTCTCTCTTCTTCGCAGCTGTGATCATCATCGGCTCGACACAGGCGCGTGCAAGGGTCGCGAGAGCAGATCCCTGCAGTGGTTACGATGCCGTTACATTCCTCTCGTTATTTCATAAAGTGAGCTAGACAGAATGAGAGAATCAGAGAGAGAGAGAGAGAGAGAGAGAGAGAGAGAGGAGCAGAGATGAGCTGTTGCCGCTGCGTTCGTGACGGTTAGCGTTGTGCTGAAAACGTCGAGTTCGCTAGAACCATATATATATGTCTGTCGGTTGTATCGGTAAGCCACCACTGGTAGATAACCACTGTCGCGTTCCCCTGCCCTTCGGCCCGGTTGTCTCCGCGACACTAATTAAATCGTCGTTGCCGAACGTCCGGACGCGCAAAAGAGCGAGCTCTCGCTGTGGAGATCGAGCGTGATGAGACGCATGGAGCAAAACGCTTCATTTCTCTTTCCCTCTCTTCCTCTCGTCCCCTCATTCTCGTCCAGTTTTTCATTTTTCTCGTTCGTTATAGAAGAGCATCACGAGTATTCCCACACTCGGTAACATGAGAATTCTAGCACCGAAACGTTTTCCCTTGACCCGAGGCTATACGGTCTATATTCACGGACGATTTTGGACCACGATTTTTTCCAGGTTCCCGAGCATCAAATCATTTTGACCCGACAAACGATGCATGAAAACTCGAAACATCGAAATCACGATATTTCGCCGAGCTACCCAGGCGTGTTTACGTACAAAAATCAATTCATCGAATACACGAGATGAAAAAAAGTAAAATTTGAATAAATATGAGAGTTAAATCACGAGTCGATGAAAAAGTCAATCGTCGATAAATTCTTACCGAAATATCCTCAATCCAGATTGATGAAATCCACGATCGTAGGGTAACACAACGTGCAACATATCCGATCGATTCACCGTCGATATTCCTCGATTATTTTTCAACACCACTCGGATTCATTCGTTTATTTTTATTTTATTTTTTTATTCTATCGTAGTGAATTCACGTGGGAATTTCTCACGAGGATTCAAACACCGGTTGAACAGTGACTGGGTTATCGAGCACAAGTAGGTTTATTCATAGCCATATACGAGCAGATATTTACGCAGAATTTGTTCGCGGTTTACGCTCGTATCAATATTCCTGTTACACAAACACTTCGATATAGAGATTTAAATCGATACACGTTGGTCGAATAATCATTCGGTGGTGAGATGATCGAATATCGAGATATACACAACAACATTGACGGTGATAACAGATCGAGGTATGAAATAAAACGAGTATATATATAAATTCGTGTTTTTAACGGAGCGTGGTTTGCATCACGTGGCACATCCCGACGCGTTCTCGTTAAACTGCCGATATTGCGGTGGCTCGTATACAGCTCGACATCGTGGCCATACCCGGACGAGAGTGGGCCCCTACCGTTAACCCCACTCTTCATCTTCCTCTCTCTCTTCTCTCTCTCTCTCTCTCTCTCTCTCTCTCACTTCCTCTTTTCCTCTAACCGTCTTTTGCTTTCTTTATTTTCCTCTCTCTCTCTCTTTCCTTTTCTCGAGTGCTCCTATTCATCTTTTTGCTTCCTTCTCTCTTTCTCCTTGGGCAAAACTGGCCGATCTTTTTTTTTTTCTCCTCCTCTGTTCTCTTTCACATTTTCTCTTCTCGCTCCCTTCCTCCTTCTCTCTTGCTCGTACCAAGCATCCATCACTCCTCTCTCTCTCTCTCTTCTTCTCCCTGCACCGTCCATTGATTCCTCCTCTCTCCTTTCCAGCAGTCTTCTCCTCCTCCTCCACCTTCTCACAATCAACTCTTTCTCCATTCTTCCCTACTGCTAATCTCTGCTGCCAGCTATTGTACTCTCTATCATGATTTTTCTTTTCTTTTTTTTTTTTTTTTTATTCCATCTATTTAGTATTCTCTCTTAATTCAGGCACTAAACATATTTTTCTGCAACATTTCATTCCCCCTGGATCCCTCTTATTCGTTCATATTTATTTCCCCCGATTCTTACTTCTCTCCATCCATTATTTACTCCCTTTCGTAATCGATCGGCCAGCAAGCAACGAATTTAAGCCTGCTCCCTCCTTTTTCTTTTTTGCCTCTCCTTTTCCTTTCCTTTTCTATACCTTCCTACCTATAATCAGTTCAATTTACTTCCTCTCTTTTCCCCTCCCTTCTCACAATCTCCCTTCCTATTCACCACTACTCCACGAGCCTTACTACCCGTAAGACTCGACACATTTTACTGCCTCTGCCAACCCATCCCTCCCGTATCCCAGCAGAAGAAACACACTGGAACCATATCCTCGACACACTACGCTCATGCATATGTATTAGCCCAATGTCCCACCGCGAATACATATGTTTACTGTCTCTGGATATATACATATATCTACGTCCGTGGCCAAGCACCAGATACGAATAGCGTTTGTTTCTACGATGCGCATTGCATAAAATAGGGCTTTCTGAAAAAGAAGCAGGGAGAGACGAAGATATTCGCTAGAGACCAAACGTAGGAAATGGCCGAAGGCTCCAAACGACAGAGCATGTTTTTCGAGTTTTCCTGCTTCGCGCGTGTATTCCCTATTCGTTTTGGCCTTACTCTATATGGGATGTACGCTGTTAAGGTCTGGATCAGTCGAATTCGTGAAGCTTTCTTCGAAGACTCCATTGGGAGAGACTGCTTCGAGATAGGGAGTCAAAAAAATACAAATCTGACAACTGTTTATTTGATTTTTTTGTTATATCAAAATGCATAAAACTCAGAGCTTTTGTTTTTCATCGTATTCAATGTTTATATTCGAATGTTTCTCGAACTCTGTTCAGCTATTTTTTCTTTTATTCGATCCCCGGAATGATTCTCCTTTGAAAAAAAAAAAAAAAAAAAATGAAAATATATAAAAATGAAGCTGCCAGAGGGTCGTTCGTTATTTCAGTAGCTGCTCCACTCACCGGGCGAGAGAGAGAGAGAGCCCGAGGAGACTACTTCAGATCTTTTTCATAATGGATATTTAATTTATTTAACCCAGGCGAGAGCTTTACTTCTCGTTGCTACTTCGTAAATTCGTCGCACGAAAAATATATATGTATAAACGGGAGGAAGTATGGGAGAAACGAAAAGAAAACGCGGTGAGAGTCGAATCACTCGTCACGGTATATCCGTTACACTGTAGCGGTGAATGAGACTAGACTCGTGTAATAAATTCGTTTTAATACGAATCCCTTAATGAATTTGAAACGTAAACGCGTTAATTTCGTGTCGAAATTCACTGAACAGGTCTCGTGATCGTTTTGTTTGCCACAGTGTTACGGATATGTGTGCTCACGTTCTAAACGCGATGTGAAAATACGCGTTTGAACAGAGGGGCAAATGCACAATCGTCGAGGCAGTGATGTGCTCGCAGCAAACCACGCGCCTCTATCTCCTCGTATATACACAACGAGAAAGTGTGATAAGATTCACGTTATTACGATATAATGTGCTGTTCCTATCTTCCGTGTCTCTTATTCTCACGCGGTTAGTATAAAGGGGACGAGAATGTACGAACGGAATATGGAGAACGCAAAGGGCAGAACGAGAACATTCGCCTTCGTAGTTTCAAACGTTTCATTATGCTTGAAACGTGAATCGTAATTTTTTTTTCAGATGAACGACACCGAATCGCACACTTTGAGTAAATTTCCAAAGCAAAATGTCCGAAATATAATTTTGCTAAAAACCTATACGATTTGAGTAATTTACGACGATAAATTATAATGTTCGTTCGTCTCTTAACGATTCAACGCGGGATCGAATGATAAAACTTCAGAGAACGATGAGCTACTTTCCACCCTTCGATTTTCAGGAGCTCCTAATACAAGTGGAATCGACGATTCGTTGACGAACGAGAATTCGCGAAACGCCATCTATCGGCGCCTCAGCGAAGTACAACTCTCCAGCGGAACTCAGCGGCGTTCCATTACGGTGAGCAGATACGAATAATGCTGGAAAAAAGTATACGAATTTTCGACGATATAACAGTCAACTGGGTATGGCGCAAGGGCGCGTATCTCTATGTTTATGGCTGAATGTGTGCTCGCTCGATATACATGGATCGTAAATACTATACAGTTGCACTAATGCAATTGCACTCGGTGCACGCTCGAGAGCAGGCGGAAGAAACTTTGAGTGGTTAAGCGCGGTTGAAAATATAATATACGATGAGCACCTCGCGAATCGCGGCCTTTACTCTTTGCCCGAGTCTTCCTTTGTATATATACAAGCAGCCTCTCTCCCTCGCGAGTCCTCTTTCCGAGCTCTTTTCGTCTGGAAACTATGACGAGTAGCTTTAAAACTCTCGTATCAACGAAAACTATCGAATCAAGGATTACGTCACTAAATTAACGAATGAAATTGTGTACGATGAGATTATAGATGTATATAAAGACGCTGCCGCGTCTCTAGATATACGAGGGGAGTCTCTGAGCAAATGAAATTCATGAGAATGAAAAAAAAAGTTTTGTTATACTCTTCAAAGAAAGTTTCAACGGAGTGAGGAGAGCTCTTCCTTATCAATTCAACGCGAGTGAAAAACGAGTGAAAAAAAAAAAAAAAAAAAAAAAGAAACGCGAGTCTCTTTCTTGCTTGAAAAAACTTTCTGAATTGAACGATTTTTTCTTTATAAATTCTTTAGAAAAAAAAAACATTTGTTTCTTAGTTAATTTTATGTTTCAACTGTTTCTCAAAACTTTAACGAAAACGTTTCAGATTTTACACGATTTATTAAAAATTTTATTATTTTGGGCATACAACGATATTTTTCCATCCGGTTTCGGAGACAAAAATGCCGAATGACGATGTTAACGGTTCTCGAAATTGATGCAATCGAAAGTGGCAACGAAGCAAGTAATTCAATTACATCCACTTTTATTTCATCGATCGTTAGGAGATTCGAGATAAAAAAAAATGGAAATGAAATACTAGATAGGTACAGCGTTTGCGACCAAAAAAAAAACTGTACTGTTTCAAGCCAATAGAGTTTTATACCCTCGAAAACGAGATACACTTTATACGCCCAATGGATTTTTCATTCGAGTCTAAGAATTTATATGGGGGTTGCTCGATTGGGTTGCAAATACGAGACAATTATCCCTGCCATTGGATTCTCGTCTAGACACAAAAAAAAATAAGCATCCCCCCCGCTCGTACCTTTAAATAAAAATGAAATAAAGTCTGCCTCCGAGTTCCGGTCGCGGAGAGAAGAAAAATCCAATGAACCGAGCAGCAGCTGAATTCCGCTGATCCATTTGACTCGGAAAGCTCTCTCTCTCTCTCTCGTCGAATCGAACGAAAATGAAATCAATCACGAGTCTCTAATGCCCGATTTCCGGTCTGAAGGAGAGCGTCGATTTCCCGTTTTTTATTTTTTTTAAATAAAAAAAAGCCCATAAAAACGATGTTTCATCGAGCGAATGATCAGGAGAGTGAAAAACGAAACTTGTGGGACTTTGCCCCATTTGAAAATGTTTCACAAGCTACCCATTAATTTCTAGTGGGAGCTGAACGATTCAAGATAAAAATAACGTCGATGCAGATTTACTTTTGTTCCTTTTTTTTCTTCTTTTTTTCTCTCTCTCTCTCTCTCTCTCTTCGCACAAATCTTTCGACCTGTCGGCAGTGCGTACGAGAAAAAATCTACGATGTACGTATCTCCTGTAGTATCTACGCATTCACGTGGATTCATCCCCTCCACGAGAATCCGTGAACCCTTAACGATTTCACGCCAGGCTACCCAACGCTTTGCCAGCAAAAATGTTGCCGCTTCCTATCTGCGATATACGAGCTCCACCGAGACGACTTTTTTTTTTCCCTGCACGTACCCCACCGCACACGTCACTGATTCCAATAGAAATTTTGATATCTGTGCAGCACCGCGGAATACCGGCCAAAAATTCAGAGAGATGTAAGAGAAATTCAAAGAGAGAAATAGAAAGAGAGAGAGAGAGAGAGAGGCTGCGCGATAAAAATCTTTCTGTCGGTATATATTTCAAGATTTTCTTCTGATTATCTCGTGAAATAAAATCCAAAGAATTTCTTTCATCGGAAAATATATTCGTGAAAAAGAAATCTACGCGTTTCTTTCGTCTTTATGGTTTCGCGCATGTGTGTTTTCGTGTACGGGCCCGTGGCAATAATAGAGAAGAAAGAAGGAAAAGGAGAAACTCCGGTGCGGTTTGCTACCCCGCGAAGAGACTCTCCCGAGGAATTTTCAATGCGACCAGAATTTTAATGACCGACTTTCTTTCTGTTACTGTTTTTTCATTTTACTTTTATTTTTATTTTTTTTTATTGCGCTGCAATTAAACGACTCGGTGGAAGGTTGCAGCAGCAGCAGCAGCAGCAGCAGCAGCGTTTCATTCGCCGAATATATTCTCCCGCGATAAATAAACGACGATATCGCGCGCTGCACGATTATATTCCGAGATAATTTATTTTCTCGAGAAGCTCCGAATGAATGAATCGGGGCTTCGAACGAACGTTTAATTATTATTGTTAGGATTGTTTTATATTTTGAATCGTATTATAACGTTTGAAGAAGAGCTTCACAATGTTTCGATCTTCTCCGTTTCGTCACTCCGACTATAATTGCGAAAGAAACATTCCATTCGCGCGTTTCTTACGTTTTTCTATCTCTCTGAACGAAATTATTCAGTTCAATTAATCTCGCTTCGAATCAACACACGGTGAAAACGAAATTTTGTTGAAATATTCAAATATTTTGTTGCACGTATTCATCAAGAAAAATTTGTTTTTCAGCCAAACGAAACTCTTTTGAGACGATGAAATACTTTTTTACATGTTGAACGTATCCGAAACTAAATATTTTAAGCTGCTTCCAACAGAATCTCGTTTTCGGTGAACCTACAGGCTTTTTTTCGTTGGTTTTCAACGTTGGCGTTTTGCTGGAAAAGAATAAAACTGGACCAAAGATTCTTTCCTTTCCCGAAGGTATTTTGTCAGCGCACATCTGGAGCACTCCTTGATCCCGTGAAATTTGTAATGGCTCTTAAAAATGCATTACGATTCATCGTTGCACCTCACAGCATCCAGGAATCAAATTTTTTTCCCCAAATTAACCAGTTTACGGTGCTGTCGGATTTTTATCATTAGTATTTCCTTGGATCACTCGGTTACCCCTTATTTTTATTGTCCTGACGGATTCCTCACATTTTTCTCTAAGCATGAGACACTTTGTATCAGAAATTTAGAGATGGATTTTCGATCTACAAATCATTGAATAAAAATTCTGTAAAATCTCATGAAAATTTGACGATTTTTCAAGTCGAAATTCTTCGTTAAACGTCCGGTAAGGTGGCTTGAAATTTTGTTCAGTTTATTCCCACGCAATTTCACTTGATCGAAAATAAGAATCAGTTATTCCTAAAGGTGTTTGGTTTCGTGAGAGCAAAACACCTCGAACGTACCGGAAGTGAAGTTACGAAGGATTCTTGTGACCTCGGGCACGCATGCTTTCGTGAATTATTACATCCGCGTCTACGCGAAAGGTCACAACAGTCTCCGGGAGCGATAAAGAATGTATTAGACGAAATATATGTCCGGGATTTCGGTCTCGCACCGACCAGAACTAAAACTCGTCTTCCGAATAAAATGTATTATTTTCACCCTTAGTGAATGAAAAGGCTTCTACTATTATCTCCGGATAAGACTACTTTCTACTCGATTCTCGGCCCAAAACGTCGCGTGGGAGACCGGAAGAGGAATAACAATACACTGATAGCCTCCCATCAATATCTCTATCGATATAGACCGAAGTTCGTGAAGATTTTATGTGCGACTCCGAGTCTATCATTTTCGGGCCGTTCACCTCTGTCTTTATTTTTTTTCCTGTCAGCTTATCATTTTTGGAAATTTATGGGAGTTTTTTTCCCCTAATTTGCTGATGGAAATCGTTTTGATCATTTATTTGAAGTTTTTTGTTCGATCGACAAATCGTGGCAAAAATGTTGTTCCTCGACTCGATTTTCTCTCGTCTCTTTCTTCGAAATTTGAATAAAATTTTACAAGAATATGCGAGAACGAAGTTTTCGGTTGAAACGAACGTGATTTGCTTCGAACAAGATTTTTTTTGACCGTCGATGTATTCGAGCGAAAATCTACGGAGAAAATGGTCTCCTGGTACCCTTCAGAAACCTCTTTTTCTTTACATATTTTTCATTTTTTTGAACAAGAAGTTTCTCGCGTTTAATTCAACACGAAATATTGGCGTGAGTGTGTGTGTGTGTGTTAGAATTTATTTATACGCGCTTTTATCCGAGATATTAAGGCGACGGAGGGACTGTATAGTCGACAAATTGCACCGGCGAGCACGCGAGTTACCACTGACGTAATAATTCGAATAATCGTTTTGAGCAGGGTTGAGAGAAAGAGGGGAACCGGAGCGAGAAGTTTAAAGAGAGAGAGAGAGAGAAGGGAGAAAAGTGTGTGCGTGAGGGAGAGAGAGAGAGAGAGTCGATCGAAGGGAGGAAATTGCCATCGCCTCTGCGTTTCCCCGTGCTATTAATAAGCTCTCGGAGTCTCGAGAGATTATTCCAATTTTTTCAACGTTTTTTCTTTCTCTCTCTTATTTCTTTTCAGTCAAACTTTTTATCGGGATCAGAAATAACGATAATTTGTTTACAGGGTAAGCCGTGTTCGCGGATTCTGTGATAACGCAATTTTGATAAAATTAGATTTTCCGGTAAATATGCCGAGGAAAAAAAAAAGAGATTAATCTCTTCGTGGCGAAGAGGTGAAGAAAAATCGAATATTTTGAAACGTTCGAATCTTCTTTTTTTTCTTCTTTCCATCGAGTCTCTCGTGGAACGACCAACTGCTTTTCAATGAAGTTTTCACTTACCTCTTCAAACGGGTGAAACGAAAGCAGAGAAACGCCGAACTCGTGTTTTTTTTTTTCCCGGAGGAGACGAATCACGTGCCCGGACCGATCGGATTCATCGTTATTCGTTTTTCTTCAGTTAATTATTTTTTTTTTTTTTATCTTTTCGTCGAATTGTTCGATCTCGGAAAAGCCTCTCCTCGTGCTTATTTCCTACGAATTCTTACTCCTGTGAGAGACGTATTCCTTCAACAGAAAGGAAGTGCATTCGTAACGTACACATTCTATATTTGCTGTACGAAAAATGAATGAAGAGCCAAGAAGGAACGTCGAAACGAAACTGAATTCACTCTTAAAGGGATGTCGAAGTGGTTTATCCAATCTCCGAGTGTAAGATTATCGAATTCCATTTCAGTCCTCGTACAAATATAGAAAAACGACGAGAGAGAGAGAGCTATTCGACGTTAAATCAATCTACTTTCGCCTCTTTCATTCATTCCTCGTTTTGTAAAACAATTTATTCGATTTGTAACTAAATCGTTCAATCGTTTCAAAAGCTTTTATTATTATCACCGGAAACAAAATCAACGTTATTTTCATGACTTTTTTTTTCAATTTTTTCAACACTTTTTTCCCCTCGTCATTTCTGTCCACAGTAAACCAGTCTTCTCTACATTTATAAATCTGCCAGTTAAAAATATTTGACTGCTTTTCAATAAAAAATTTTTTTTTTCAATTTAATTTCGATGATTCATCAGTATTTAAAAAATATCGAAATCCGTTAAAAACGAGTGATCAATTTGAAGATAATTCGAAGGCCAAAAAAAAAAATTTACAGCAAAATTTCAAGGAAAACGTTAGAAAATTGAAATTCTAAAAACTTGAATACAACTTGTAAAATAAAACCTAATAATGGTGATTCTTAGATCACGCAGGAGCCTTCGAACGTATATTAACTTTGGGGATAAATGTTTAATAAAAAAATTCAGAGTTTCCGAAACGCGAAGTTTCGTCAAATATTGTAAAACTCTGTGAGTGTCAGTGAGAAAACACGAATTTGTAGAAAAAAGTTTTTTCAGTGTCGTTGGCGCAGAGTGTGAAATTTTCCAGGTTCGCTCGCAACAAAACAGACGTAAAATGCACAATTTCTGATTTTCAATATCTCGAATACGGAAGCATCGAGATCCTTTTTCAAATTTTGCACAATTTACGTCTTACGTGACTGAGAAAATTGTTAAAATTCGAAAAAAAAAAGTCGATAGAAAAAGGCTCTGGCGAGACTGCTCTACTTAGGATGAGATAAGACAAAATTGGTGCTGAGAATGAGAAGAAAATTGGGAATTAGAAGATGCTAGAAAGTTGAGCAAATTTGGTGTTTATTCGGTGTCACTTTTGGCGCGAGAAAGTCAAGGATTTGTATAGAAGAATTTGAGAATAAGTGAAATTCACACGAGCGAAATGATGAAACGTAACTCAGGGCTGTTGGGATAAATTTTTGCTTCATTTTTTCCTGTAATTTTTGGATTTCATCGAGATATTTATACGAAGTTTTATCGTTCGGAAAAAACTAAAAGTTGAGACGAAGAAAAAGTATCGAAAGATTGAAGGAATTGATTGAAATTGAAGTGAAAAGTAAGTTGTTGAAGATTTATTTTTTTTTGAGGGAGTCGGGTGCCCCGGGCGTTCGAGAAAAAAGTTTTTCGGAATAAAAGAAAATTGGTGAATCTGCCAGTTGCCGTTTGGCACTCGTTCTCATCTGCTAAATGAATGCCAAGTGTCTCTCTCTCCCTCTCTCTCGGAGAGTTTTCAAACTAATGGAAAACAGGCTGTTGGATGAATTTACAGAGGGCGAAAGTCCGATCGAATTGGCATGGACACTCTCCTGCATGTACAACGTCGCGGGCGGAGTGAACTTTCGAACTTTTGCCTTGATGGCGACGGAAATGACCTCGGAGCTGGTTAACTTCCGGTGTAATGAGAATTGCGACGTTGGAGTGTCACTTTTGTTTATTTTTATTTTTTTTTTCTCCTCGTCCCCGGATAGAATTGTACACGCAAAAAAAATAAACATTTAGTTGGCTCAACTAGGATCTACACACACCGAAGAAAACGAAAATTTTGTTGAATACGTTCAACGAAAATATTTCGACTACGAATCCTCTACGAATCCACCACGTAGATTTTTTTTCTAAAGCTCAATCGTTTTACCGTTCCAGCCAATTGTTTATCGAGTGATAAAACTTCTTCATAAATTATTTTTGAATGAATGAACTTAAAAAAAAATCTACGCGGTGGATTCGTAGAGGATCGGTTAAGGAACAAAATGAGACGAGGTGCGTTAAAATCCGCTCAAAAATGCAGGTAATTCTTTGAAAAATCCCAGTGAAAATGTGTCATCATGGAAATTTGCATTCATCGGTCGATAGTTTTCCAAAACTATCCACTAACAAAACTAATACTGGCCTAAAAGCTTTGTGAAAATTTATCACTCATTTATTTTGAGTGAGTATAACTAGGGTTTCCGCTATTTATGCACATCCAGAGCGCAATTCGTGTACGAGAAACGTTTGGACGTTCTGCGCCACGTAGTGGTCGGAGCGATAAGCTTCAAGGAGGTTGGCTACACACAACAATGTTGCCATGTTAAAAGCATAGGAAAATTCGAAATGATTAGATTTTAATGAAACTTGGTGAGCATATTCTTTTGGATTAAATATGAATATACAAATTTTTCAAGATTTTTCTTCTACATAGTTTGCGAGTAATTTAACACTAGAGTTTACATCCGTAAGCATAGGATTCTGATATATATAGATATATCTTTTGCATATTGTAAAATCCAATTATTCGAAAACTATGTAGACGAAAAATTTGAAAAAATTTGTGTCATTGCATTTGATGCTAAAGAATATTATCACTAAATTTTATTAAATTCTTATCATATTGTCGTATGTAGCCACCCTCGTTATTAAGTGGATATCCGAACAAAAATGCACTCGAATAGCATTATTTGATTGATTTAAATACAGAATAAAGCTTTTCAGTTGAAGCAAATAGAAATTTTTTTTATTTAATTTAGAAAAAAAATCGAATGAACGATTCTAGTAGATTGAAATAGATTTTTTTTTCTGGGTGTACAACGCTCTTGTTAGTGGGAAAAACCAAATGATGAAAATGTGTTGTTGCGTTTGAAAAAAAAAAAAAAAAAAAAAACAAACAAAAACGAGTGAGCACATATTGAAGTTGGGAGTTAAATCGCAGCCGAGGGAAATAAAAGGACGATTCGTCGAACGAACTTCCGGTTAATAAAGTATAGAATTTTCCGTGAGAGAACGATGTGGTGGATGAGAACGGAAATTAATCCGTCGCTTGGTGTTGTCGCGACGTCTGCATGGCAGAGGGACGATGATAATGATGAGAGAAAGAGAAAAGAGAGGGGGAGAGAGAGAGAGAGAGAATATAAAATGAAGGGCAAAAAGGAGATGAAGAAGCGCGCGGTTTGTTTAGTTCCCGCCCGCTCGCCGAAGTTATATATTTTTGACATTCTTTCTCGTAACGTGCGTGGGTTGAGTAGCTCTCGCGGGGGGGGGCGATAGAGAAAATAAAAAACGGTCGTCGCAGTAAATTAAACACGTGCTTCATTCTTTCGTTTGTTCTCCCCCGGCAACTCCTCTATACAAATCACCATTCCCATTTGTACTAATTTTTTAACCTCTAAATCTCTGCACTCGTCGCAGTCTGTCAATCGTATACTTTGTATATTGATACGTGAGAGCGTGATTGAAAGTTACGAAAATTTAGAAGTTCGCGAATATTCAGGGCGAAAGTTAAACGGGATCGTTAGAAACTCGATCGAAAAGTTTGCTGTAAAAATGAAACAAGTTTTCTTTCGACGAATCTTCCGTGCCACCTTACTCTTCGTGTCCAACAGAAATTCTGCTTTTTTTTCTGTAAATATGAGGTAAAAAACGCTTGCGAAAAATTTTCTGCTGTAATTTTATCTGACAGAGGCAATGGCACGACGAAATTAACAGGCAAATCAAAAATTCGAATGTAAATCACTCATTTTTCATTCATTTAATTTCGTAATTTATTTATACTTTTGATTTTAAACGAAGACGAAAAAAGTGTCAATCTTACTGGCGTGTGCAACGAGCTTAAACTCGTTTTATTTTTTTCCTGTAATTTCCTCCAGTTACTGGGGGCTTTACGACTTCAATGTCAACAGAATATTTGCTTTTCCAGTTGAAAAATCATTTTAGAGATGATTTTTTGAATACTCGTGAAAGTTTCGTCAATGTTTCGTTTGCACTTGTCTCATTCCTACTGCTACTTTTGCACCATAACCTATAATTACTTTTTGCGAAGTTTTTGACGAAACTGGAATTGAGTTTTATGATAAATAGCGTGGATCGATTATAAAATAAATCGATAAATGATTAATTGTGTTTAAAAAAATAACGAGTAATTATTTTTCTCTAAAAATCGTGCGAGGTTTTCGCATTCGAGTGCTGCTGTATTCTTTTGAAAAAATTCACTCGCGCGCGATAAAAATTCGCATGCACTCGTGAAAACACTTGAAACCGAGCTGCAGTTTTCTTAACGAACCCTCGCAAGTTTGCTACAATGATTACGAGTGAAACTTTTCATGAGCAAATATTTTGCTTCGCGGATGTATTGACGTGAGAAAAAAAAAACAATTGAAAACTGTCAAAAAACGTTTCTAGCTGCAATCTTAAGATTAACCGTGTAATTCGTGATTCAACTTTGTTTATTCTCAATATGAAAAAAGATATTTCGTCACAAAGCTTCGATCACGATCGATAATTTTTTAACCATAAAAACGTCACGAGATTCGGTAAAAATGAAAAAATAAAAATAAAATGTCCATTCGCACTAAAAATACAAAGGGAATCGAAACAAAAAACGTGTGAGATATTCGTAAAAAAAAAAAAAGGTTTTACGAAAATATCGATCGAGAAAATAGTGTACATACCTTTCGAGTAGAAACACTAAAAACGCATTGTTGATCGTGAAACACGCGCGAAAGGAGTTTGTGCCACGAGATGTTTTCGTTAAGTGCGAGATAGGAAAAATCGACGCGAGGAGGAGATAAACGGGCTAAATAATTGTGAGAGAGCACAGCGGCACGGTGGCCCCGCGCCCCGTTGTGCGAAACGCGACTGCGTGGGTAAGCTCGTCGAGGATCAACGTGAAGAGAAATACGAGCAGCCACCTCCACCGCCGCTGCCTTCATCTCCACCGCCGACGCCGTCAACCCTCCTCCTTGGAGGGTTGCTTTGGCGGGGACGTAACGCCACGCTTGCGTAGAAAGAAAGCGAACTGAGAATAAATACATATAAATGTATACATATGGGTCATCCGATGTTGAGCAGTTTTTTTTTCTTTCCTGTGGAAAATACGTTTTATTATTTTTTCTCTTACCAAAACTGCCGAAGGGCGAAGCGATATATAAATATCTCCTCGATCTTTTGATCGCTGCTGAAAGTGTCATGGAGGTATCGAGAATGAAAGCTTTGAACGAAGAACACTCATCGAACACTTTCAATTCAAATTTTTCTTTGCGATAAATCTTCTCCTGATCAAATTAAAGCTTTTTCCTTTTGAGAATATCGAGAAACATCGCAAGGCCATAGGAAAAAAAAAACACGAGATTGGACGCAAATTCTAGTGTTTTATTATTCGTTTGTATAATATTCATAAATCGAATTTTCTCACGTAAAGTTGGTTTCTATTTTTTTCGGCGATTGATCCTGGTGAGCATACGATTTATCGTCTTTTCGGTCGTTCAATTATTATAACAACAATCATGAGTATATTTTCACAATATTCAACGTTTTTGCTTTCAAACTTTGAAGAAAAAAGTATTTCGATCTAGCATGGATTTTGAGTCATAATCGGAACAAAAAAAATTCTGTATGAATTTAGTTATTAGAAAGAAAAAAAACGCCAAGAAATTTAATTTTTTCTAACCGAACAAAAGTACGATGACTGAATTCGTATACTCCTTTCAATAATTTTCGATCATCGTTACCGAGTAAAAACCTGCCTTGAAAAACGAATTATATATAAAAAAAAGAAAAACAAATAGTTTACGGACGAGGCGAAGGTCTTGCTTGGGAGATTGCTCAATCGATAACCTCGAAATTTTCCATCTGTTATTGAAACTTACCTCACTCAAAAGTATTCGAGACTTATCGTTTTCTGCATGAGTGTCATCTATTTTCGTATATTATCCTTACAGTCATAACATAATCCGTTTTCTGTCTAAATATCGAGAAATCTCGGTCGAAAATTCTTAATTGATTTACGAGGAAGATCAATCAACGACTTGAAACGATGAACGAACAGAATTTTTTTTGGTTAATTACGAGCACGAATTGCAATCGAAAATATCGACGATGTGGAGCAGGTCGTTTTGGTATTATTCACTGTAAAAATTCGGGATTCAAGTGACGCACTAACGAAAATATAAAACGAAAATAAATTTTTCATCAAACGTCAATCCGGTCACACAGATGTTCGAAAGCGATGAGTTCAGTCTGTGTAATATGCCAGCAATGTAAACAGAGTCCAGAAACGGTCATTTATGTCGCTGTATTTGAGGATCTTCTGAATATATTGGAAGTCCGGTAGTTTGTAGAATTTTGATTGTCCCCGTGGCGAATACCTCGGGGTCTTCGATTCATCACTGAATTCATGATTCACGAATGCTGTACCAGTTGCCGAATCGTGGTTTGGAATACCGTGAAAATAGCCATCGAGCGCGAGTCACCGCGCTTGATGAAACAACCGTGTTCCGTCGTTGGACTCAGAGTACTCAGACGATAAATAAATAGGCCTGCTCGAACGAATTTGTTTTGGGCGTCCTCGAGAGGCAGAAATAAAAAAAAAAAAAGCGTGCGAAGAAAATAAAATTGCAGAATAAATAGGAAAATACACATTCGTCAAGTCATTTTTTGATCATATTTTTTTCTTTCATTTTTTTTTTTTCGTTCTACGTAGGAAATATAAATTGCTATACATAAAGATGAACAAAGTTTTGTTTTTTTTTTTATCGGTTTTCGCAAAAACTCTTACAAAGACGTCCGAAGCAGTCCGATGTCGTTTTCTTTGTGTTTCTTCTTTGTTAGCTTATTTTTTTTTTTTTTTTTTTTTCGACGATGACAATGATAATCGTAATAGTAATAATATATTTATTGATAAATAATGTAGAAGAAGTATGTATATATAGGTGAAGCGGCGCGAAACGCAATGTTTGTGCCCGGGGTAATTCGATCTTATTTATTCATTTGTTTTTCACATATTTCGTTTATTCTGTTTCGTTCAATCGTTATTACCGACGATTCGAATGTACTTTATTTGTTTTTTTTTTTTTTTTTTTTTTTTTTTTCTTTTCTTTTACAATAAATTATTTGACGCCATTTCACGCCGCTCCGCGCGTCAAAGTACACGGAAATGTTACATATATATATATTTCGTATTCGTTTATATTAAAGTGTATATTTTTGCGTTTGCGTATTTTTCTATACATATGCAAACACGTAAATTTCTATATGCGCAATTTATTTATAATTTTTCGTATTTCAATAGATGCTTTGCATTAATAACGTTAATGGTACAATTTTTTTTTGGGGTTAGAACGCTCTTTTTTTTTTCATCGTTTTTGTTATATCTTACCAATTTTATTCTTATTCATTCAGTTATATTCATTTTTTTTTGTCTCGTTTTATTACACAAATCGCTCGTTCAATCGTTCCTCTTCATTGTACATATCTCGCAACGAAGAACCCTCTTTTTTTTTTTACTTTTAGTGGTACATTTTTTTTTTCGTCGTTTCACACTATTAGAGCGAATCTGCTCCGGTGCTGATACTCGCATTCAATAATACAACATAATAAGAAAAATATACTCTCGCGCGGTGTTCTCATACACAGGAGTGTTGAATTGAACTAGTTTGTATATCAGGGCGGCTCAAATTATGACTAGTTTTGTCAATTACTCTGCTCTTGAAATTCGTGTCTGCATTTGAAAAAAGGTTAAACATTGAAATTATTACTATTGTTTGGTGCTTTGAAACTCAGCGATCGTTTACAATATTCCGGACAAATTAAGTTTTTTTTTTTACTTTTTTTTTTTTTTTGAGAGAGACAGAAATAATTTATTTTTTGAGATGAGCTCGGTATGGCTGAATCGATTTTCATCTCGAATGTTTGGAGATAAGCTGTAAATATTTTTTTTCTTTATACTCGATAAAATAACTGCGAATTTCTTAATGGAAAGAAAGAAAGAATTGAGAGTGAAAAATATACGAAAATTGAAGAATTTTGGATAAGGGTTTTCAGAAATTTGTTGTTATTCGTTTATTTATTTGTTGAAAAACGAACGTTTGCACGAGTTTAGAGGAAATTTTGAGTAATTAATGGAAAAAATAATGAAATAAGGATTAATGGAATCCCAAGGAGCATGGTGATTAAAAAAAAAAAAACATAATTTGTTTGAGCCACCCTACTATTTATGTGTATATAATAATATTCGTATATAATAAATGTGGTGGGAGGCCACGAAAGTTTTATTAAATACGTCGATTGTACTAGTATCAATAATAACGTGCTCGTTATATTTTTTTCCTTCCTTTCATTCGCGCTTCCTCTCTTTCTCTCTCTCTCTCTCTCGCTTAATCGTAAAAAAAACATTTAAAAAAAAAAAAAAAAAAAAAAAGTTGAATTTTTTCTCGTAAAAGTTTGAATTACTTTTATCCGCCTCTAATCTGCGAAGAGAAAACTTGTCTCCGGCGTTCCCGAGTTTATGAGAATACAAAGATGTCGATGAGAGTCTTTATTCGTGCGAGAAACATTAATTAATTTTCTAAGCCACACGGACACACGAGGAGAATCGACATTTATCTCGAGAACGCGAAGCGCCGTTAAATTCTTGAAGCAAAATTTATTTTTGCCATTTTATGTATTCGCGTTGAATGACAAAGATTCGTTGAATCGGGTACAAAGAAGTGAGTGATGCATCGAGAGTAAACTCGTCAGGAATTCATAAAATCAGACTCGTCTAAATTATGCACGTGTTCGTCGTTCCAAATATTTTTTGTCATTCTCATAAATTTTTTCTTTTTTTCTTCCTCCCTTTTTTTTTTTATAACTTATTTATTTTGTAATAGAGTCTCATTTAGATCCACAAAAATGTGTCTATTATTATTTTTGAACTGTTATCGTTTGTAAAAAAAAGAAAACAATCGGTGTTCTTCGGATATGATGAGTTGAAAGAATCATTTAAAAAAGTGTCTATGTATCCTGTCGGATGAAGTTTTATGAAAGATTTTTTTTTTTTTTTTTGTCAATCCGATCGGCGCGTTGAAAAAACATTGTACGAATTGGACAGTAAATAAGTACATTTTATAGCTCGAATTAAACGAAGATTAGCAATTATTACATGATCGATGTACAAACCGATGAACTCGTTGATAATTGTTTTACAGTGTAACGTATATATTCATTCGTATATTTTATACTCGAATGAGCGGTAAAAAAATCATTTTCAGTCGATTCGAATTTTTTTTGTCTCGTTTGTTTGTATTATTTGTTTCTTTTTTTTGTTTTGTTTTTTTTTTTTTTTTTTTTGTTCACTTTGTACACTATTAACTCTCCCAACCCCAACACTATAAGACTTTAAGTCTAAAAAAACGATCCCATCGTTCTCCGATCGTTCGTAAAGCTCTCGATTTCGCATTTTTTCTTTTTTCAACTCTCTCTCTCTCTCTCTCTTTCTCTTTTTTTCTTCTTCTATGTCCACAAGCCCGCGTGCATTATAATATTTACAAATAAATCACTCTCAAATGTGTCAATAACATCTATAAACTCTCTTAAACATTATCAACAGAATACTGAAAATAATATGTACAGAGACTGGTTCGTTTTGTTTTGTTTTGTTTTGTTTTTTCTTCTTCTATTATCGCTTTTCGTGAATTTCTCGATGATCCGATTGATACGTCGAGCTAATAAAAATATATATACCGATGTGTGAGTCTCGAGTCGCGCAGCTTTCAATGATTAAATCGTTATCAAGAGGTAAACCGTTGCAGAATTCTTAAATTTTTTTGACTTTCTTATTACATTATGCAAACATTATTTCGATTACTTTGTAATGGCACTCGATTTACTCATATGATCGTTTATCGATGATTTCCATTGTACATTTAATATCTCTCTTCTTTTTTTTTTTTTTTTCCTTTTAGTATTTTGTACTGAATCGCCATTCCTTTGTAAACTTTACTTACGAAAATGAATTATTAATAATAAGCCTTAAAAACCCTATCAGTAAACTAAAACTAATAAAAAAAAATAATAATAATAATAAACCCGTTATTGTACAATTTCTATCATTTACCGCTGCACTTTTTCAAGTAGTACGAAACAAGTTTAAAACAATTGAATGTTCATTCGATAGCGTTTAAAGTTGTCAAAGAAATTAATGTTTTACTACTGCAAATATTTCTCGAAAGTGTACGTTTCTTTTCACAAACAAAAATTTCATGCAAACGGATGTGCCCAGGCTCAAAGTTGAAACATTAATTTTGCAAAATAAAAGTCCAAAACGTGCACAATTTTTCGTAGCGCAATACGTATTCAACGAACAATATAATGAACAAAGAACAAAGTGCCTATTTCAAAGTAACGATGCGTGTTTTTTTTTTTTTTCTTTTTCTTCAACTTTTGTGTCGTTTCATTGATCTTTTAGAAATTGAATTAAAAAATTTTATAACTCGTTATGACAACGAGGTTTACCATTACGTATCAACCATGATCCTCGAGATAGCACTCGTTTTCATTTTTAAATTATATTATTACGTCTACCCGTATCTTCCTTCTTTTCTCGCTTCCTTTTCTTTTTTTCTCTCTCTTTCTCTTCGCTACGAACATGAAGTTTGCAACGAGCTCACACATACATACATACACACGAATATGGTGCGAAAAAAGTACGGATTAACAAAAGAGCTTGTAAAGCTGCACTCGGTGTCAATTTTGACCTCGCGAGTTCTTTGTTTTTTTTTTAATTTTTATTAATTATGCCATGTACTAACGTTACTAAAGCTTTTTCAATCGTATGCCATCGATAATCTCGTGCCAGAATATGCGACAGAGCACAATCTTTCAGAGTTCAAAATCTTAAAATAACCCCTTCCTTCTCCCTCTACGAAAAAAAAACACACTCATCATTTCCTCTCTCTCTCTCTCTCTCTCTCGTGTACATAGATTTATAATCATTCGACCGGGAGTCAAAACATCGAGCAGAATCTAAGCAGTCACGCAGACCGATTGACATATCTGTCGTCGATTTGAAAATTTTTCTCGCTGCTATCAATAACATTCGATCGCAATTAGTTTCTGACTCATCGAATCACCGATCCGATAGACACGTGCAGTCTCGTGCCGAATATTGCAGCCTATATTTTATCGTCATGTTCATACGTGTGACGCGCAATTGAATAAAAAATATTCTCTGTCTCTGTTGTGTCGTGTCAACAAAAGACGAAAAGTACTGCCTCATTTTTCAACAGATTATTTTTTCTCTTTCCTAACGAAACATTTGATCGAAAATTATCTCGTTGAGAGTGATGTTGCATGAATGATCGATTCGAGATTGCATATGACAAAATTTATATTTTGGTGTTTAATTTTTTAAGTGGATTTTCTATAAATACGAAACATACGATAAATCTCATTAGTTCCTTCGAAGCTGACAATATTTCCAGAGAATTTACGAGGACACGAGTCGATCGTTTAAGTATTTTGGAAAATCCACTGATTAAAGTACGATTAACAAGTTTTTTCCCGCTGCTCTTATTTTCTTTTTTTTCTTTTTCACGTTAAATTAATTTCGTAATTAAAAGCCTTAACAATGCAATAACCACGGGAAAAATTTCTCCTCAAATAAACGGGGGTTAAAAAAAAATTTGTAAAATTCTGTTATTTTACCTTTGAAATGTAAACCGTGCCGCGATCTCGTTGTACACAATTTTTTTTATAAAATTCATATAATAAATAATAAACTTTACAACGACGAGTCAACGTTCAATCATGAAAATCGAAAGACCGAATGTTCCGTCAGTTTTCGATTATTCAAACTTCATCGTATGCGTTTTGCGTTTCGCAACGTTTATACAAAAAAAAAAATGAAATAAAAGCGACCGTAAGTTTCATGTTGTATACGTTATACAAACGTCACTCGATCTTCCTTTTATCTTTAATTCAGATGTCATCGATATTATTCATATTTCTTAAATATATATATATCGCGAAAGTACTTCAAAAGCCCATTTCTCTAGTTTACCATAAATCTAATCTGACGATTTCGCAGCTTTGCAGCAAATGACATTAATTCTTGGATCAACTTTGACGAACCCTGATTTTGTCAATGTTTTTTTTCAAGGGATAACACGTGGCAAGATGACAAATTTATTCATACGAGTGTATTCACGTCGAATGGGACTCTTTTTATTATTGCAGAATATCAACAATTTCGTTGATACGTTTTTCCTAAAAATCTAATGTCAACAGCAGCTTAAACGGCATCCAAAACTGTCTTGAAATCATGGACTCGAAGTTCATTATCGATTATAAGATCAGAGAAAGAAGAAAAATGGTCTTTTACAGTTTGATATCAAATTTGCTTAGAATTCGTGACTCCGAAAGGTAAAAAAAATGAATAAAGAATCAAAAAGAATGCGCTTTTTCAATTGCTTCGTCTTAAAATATCAAACTGACAATAGGTTCGATAAAAATAATAGAATATCAGAAAAAATGAGACACTGATCTTTGAATAACTTTGATCGTCATGCGCGGAATTGAGAAAAAATAATTCCAGTAGATTTGCAACGACGTTAATAGCTATCAGTGGATAAATGAATTCGAAAAAAATCATGCAACGAGCGATCGAGAGATTGTAATTGATACCGAGTTGAATAAATCCCATTCGACGTGAAAAACTCTAAATATTTTGATAAGATAAAGTTCTAAATGACTTTTGACATAAGCGGGGCTATCGATTATAATTCATCGATGAATAAAAAAAAAACGAATGTTTCTGGTAATAGAAAAAGGGATAGTACGTCAACGGATTTATGTATTCAAATGTAATAACATGCGATATATTATTGTCATTGGTAGTTAGCGATACAGTGAAATTTGTGGCGCGTCGATTGTTCGATTCAGTTTTTAAACGATAGAATGATGAATTTTATTTTTATTTTTATGAATCGAAAGCGATACTCCATAATTTTCAATTACCAGATGCATTCGTCGAGGTTATCATTTCTTTCGTAAATTTAAGATGAAGAAAAAAAAAACAAAACAACGATTCGTTGATTGACTGAGGATTCGCTCGATGAGCCTCGAACACGCGTTTCATCGGCAAGATGTGGCTGCGAAGTTTTAACATCTCGTGTTACACACTTACTTTCGTTGGACAAATAAAAGAATAAAGAAATATATCGTTCAGTCTTAAAATTAAACTCTAATTCGTTCGAGCAATGCAACAGAAATTACCTGATTTTTCTTCGTTAATCGCCCCTTTTTATTTTTATCGTTATCGTTTATCGTTGAATATTAAAAACAAAAAATCGTATTTACAATTGTGTCTGTTGCATGTACATTTATATAATCATTCGTTAAAAAGCACAAATGTTGCGCGTGCTCAAAGCTTGTAGCTGTGTCGATCGTTCGACGTTTGAATAATGAGTTACTAACGGGTGTGTTGGTTCAACGAAATCCTCAGCCAATAAATCGAGCTTCGTACGCTCGTACTTTCGTCGTTCTATGATTTTCCCTGTTTCATTCATATTTTTGTATTCTTTACGTGCCCTCCGTGTAATTCCCAGTTCGATGAAAATCCGTGAATTGTCACAAACCACGGATTTCAACGATAATAATGACAATAAAAAAAAAGGGATCCTACCGGATACCGGACATGATTTTTCCGTTTGCTTGGAATAAAATTTGAGTAAACACGTCCTATATGAGCTCTTACAGGCAAGAAAACAATCTTGATAGTCTCGTTGACGTGGCTTTTTAACGCTTTGTTTTTTGTTCTCGTTACTAATTGTTCTAAAAGCACGAACGCAGCAGCCCATCAAAACAATTTCTACACGTGCTTCAATGTGTTCGTTTCTTTTATCGTTTGTTCTTTTTTTCGCTTTTTCAAGCTAATCGTTACGCTGATCGTAGGATCTTGGCGCAATGAATTTTAGTCGAAATCATATACGCCAGTTGATGTAGTGATGATACTTCGACTCCAGTTGCAACTTGACGTCTTCGAGAGAAACAATTTCCTTGTATTCATTGCGACGCAACTGCTCCGTTTTATTTGTCTCTTCATCATCAACGTCATCGTCGTCGTCATCCTCGTCGGAGTCATCCTCGGCTGTGTCATCATTCGGGACTGAGAAAAGTCACAATGTTATCGTCTTTGTCTTAGTAAACTTAGTTTTTCTTTTTTTTTTTTTTTTTTTTTTTTTTCATTTATTTGTGTGTTGCTCGAAAAAAGTCTATACGAATTATAAAACCTCACTCGACTATAAAACGGCTCTTAACGAGAGTTTAAAAATTAGCATGGAAATTGGAAACCCGGAGCGAGGCTAATGAAGAAAAAAGACAAGAAAAGCAGGGATATAGAGAGAGAGAGATCAAGGGCCTCAGAATCTTAAATTTTATTTTGTTTTTTTCTTCCAATTATCACGCTTTACTGATCGAGCATACAATATTTATAGAGAAAAGATACGAAGTAGACAGAAATTAGAAAAAAATAAAAATAAAAATAAAAAACGAAAAACAAAGATTCCTTCTGAGAGGCTGCGAATGTCGAAATGATTCGCGCTCAGAATTTCCAGTCACCAAATCGCTGGAACCAATTTGAAAGTCGCCAGGCGTTTACGAAGGAAAGAGACAAAAAACAAAAGCTAAGAGTAGTTATTCATGAAAAGTTAAAACACACACACGTTGTTAAGATCTGTTAGAGCGGAGACGAAGGAAAGATAATGAGGAGGATAAGTCGATGCGTTAGAAAGAGTTTTGTTAAGTGCTGAACGATTGGATAGACGAAAGAGAAGATTGGGTTAAACACGTAACGATTAGAGTATTTGGTCGTCGCGTTTAAATCTGAATTCACTTAATCGATGTATTAATCAAGGATTCATGAAACCGAGCAATTGAGACGAAGAATTCAATGGTAAATTGCACGAACATTTATATCTCGTACTCGCAGAAAAAAACACTTTTCAAACGAGCCATTGCGAACGACAGGAATAGAACGAATGAAAGGCAAAGAAAAAAAAAAGAAAAAAGAAAAATAGCAGCATGAAGTACAGCGATTTGATCCGTGGCTTTATCGAGATCGTAGCCATCCGTTAAAAATCGTTGCATCACGTATCGAAAAGTAAAAGAAGAAAAAAGCGTGTATCATTTTTGTAGGATACTCCCAAAAATCCTCTCTTTTGTCTCTCACCCAAAAACTGTTTGTTTGTTTGTTTTTTTTTTTTACGCAGCTGTTCCAACATATCGAGGGCATAAAAAAAGTGTAGCGGTGAAGCAGAGAATTAGCAGGTGGGCGTCGTGTTTCCAATATTTATTCCGGGATGAGCCAGAAGCAATGTCAGCAAAGTCCTAAAAAAAAGCGGGTTGCAAGCGAGTGAAAGCTGTTTGTTTGTTTGTTTTTTTTTTTTTTTTTTTTGGTCTGTTTGCTTGACCATCCAGCAAGGCTTTTGTCGAATAGTCAGAGGGGCCAGTAACCGAAAGGTATTTTCAAGTGGTAAGAAGCGATTTGAAAGATAAAACGAGTGAAGCTTTTTCATTTTGCTTGCCTCCCCCTGGAGGGTATCGAGCGAAAAAAAAAAACGTTGATTCGCAGAGCGATTAGCAGCGTTCGAAGCGAAGCGATTGTTTTTTTTTTTCTCCATTTTTTTATCTCAACAACTTACCTCGGTTGAGTGATCTCCGAAGTTGTCGAGCTCATTCGATTTAAGTTTCTTCACCAAGAGTCCCGAAAGCCTTGGTAACGTTCGTACTGACTTTGTTTATCTCATCTTCGATCCTCGCTATCCTCGTCGAAGTATCGTCAACTCGAACGATCTCCTTGGTGCCGAGGATACTCTCGATGTCAACCGGATTCCCGAATCGTGCAATTTGCTCGTTCTTCACCATTGCAACCGAAATGTCCAATTTTCCAGGATCCCTGGCACGCTCTTTCTGGGCATCGGTACCAACGTCGATTCTCGCACAGACCGAGGAACATTCAGAATCGATGCCTGAATCGAGACTCTCCTGAAAATTTTCGGAAGGCTGATTGCTCGGATCTAAACAATTGTCCTCGGAAATGGAAGCAGTCGTTTCTTCGATACCAGAATCCTGACTATTTCTGTGCACGTTCCTTGATTTTTCGATGAATAAATTAGCGCTGGTAGACTGTTCGGTCTCGTAATAACAATCCATCATCATAGTATCTTCCTCGGAAACTCGAATCTTCGTGACAATAGCGCTCGCTATTTCCTTCGTAAGAGTTGAACCGTCGATATCGGTCATTTTGAATATAAGTTCTTCGCTGAATTCTCCACTCATTACGTCCGGTGTGTCGACTCTGGTTTCGATGCTTTCTACGTTCAAATAAGAAGTGAGATTCGTATCGGTGCTCGGTCCCACGAAGGAAGAGTCCTCTTTCATTTTAAAAGAAATCTCATCGAAACTTGTATTCGCAGTTTCAAAGGTATTTTCTATCATCGAATTTCCTAACGCCAAGTGCTCGATCATCGCGTCGTTTCCTGGCGATATTTCCGTCAAATCGTTCAAGGAAGTGTCGCCGTTTCTGTTATCGTCGACCGACAGTTTGCCCGAATAGCCTGAATCTTCGGACAACGAGCTGGAGATCTGCTCTATCGAAGCCGCGACGTAATCCTCATCGTCGATCGAAACAACCGCGATTCTCGTAACAGCGAATTCACTTTCCAGTAAATCCGCGTTTCCTGTGTTAACGAATGACTGCAAACTTTGCTCTTCCGATAGATCGCTCTCCGTTCTCGAAATATTTTCCTTCGTTTTCCTCATAGTTTCTTCCGTCCGGTCGATTCTTCTCGAATCTTTGTTATCGATAACTCCTCCGTCACGAGTCGCATCAACTCCAGTGAAATTATCGTTCGAGCCAATGTCCGAGTCACAAAAATCGAGCGATAATTGTTGTTTCGATTGAATAGACGACGAGGCGATTGTTTCGATCGGTAAAAACTCCTCAATCGTATCCGTCTGACGATCCTGGTTAACAGCTGCGATTATCCCAAGACTCTCAAGGTCGATTTTTTTGTCTCTCGAATCAAGGACTGCTGGCTCGTTCGAACAATTCTCTGTGCTATTCGATTCTGGTAACGATAGATTTACGTTTTTCATCAAGATTTCTCTGTTTTCTTCGTTGGTATACAATTTCTGGAGATCAATAACCTCTTCAGGCATTATGGCTGTGTAATTAGAGTCTTCCGGTAGATTCGAAGAAGGCTCGTTATCGTATTTCAATTTATTGAAAAATTCGCTCGTAATTGTCAGATTTTCATCGTACTCGAGTGTCTCGGAGCTCGTTATTATCGCACCGTCATCATTATTCTCGTGCTTAATATTATCATTGTTAAATTGTGTCGTAAAAAAATTATGTACATCGCCCGTGGTGCCTAATGTATGTACATTAATAACGCCGCTTATTATATCACATGTTACTTTACAATGGGAAGAATTCTTAGAACTAGGGTCATTAATACTGTCTGCCGTGCTGCTGCTGCTATCACATATTATTTCCGCTTTATCCTTATTTTCGACACGAATATCGAAGTTTTCTCGTCTCGATAAAATATCATTGTTCTCATCACGAGTCTCGAGGCTCGTTTCTCTCGTCTCGAGAATCGAATATTCCGGTATGTCCTTCAATTTCGGGTAAACGATCGTTTTCGATTCGAAAACGAGGCTCGGATTGTCTGTGACATCGACGAAGCTTTCTCTTTGATCAGCCGATGGAGATTTTTCTATTTCGTCTCTCGTGTGAACCTCTTTGATATTTATATCATTCTGGACATTCTCAGGTAACATATTATCGTCGCTTATCCTAGAAATTTGTTCGTTATTTCTTTCATCGCAATTGTCTTCGAGGATTTCATCGAGGCTCGTTACGTCATGAGAAATATTAGATTTCGTATTATTTTCCAAATTTTCTTTCTCCTTCTCAGTTGCCTTGGACGCTTCCTCGCGCGATCGAATATCTCGTACACAAGTTGATTGTATGCTCGACAATTGTGGTATACTGAGTGACTTAACAGGATCCAATTTGACCGAGGATCTCGAAGCATCCGACACGCTTCTGTGCAGCGTCGGATGATTCGTCGTATCTTCCGTTGCTGCGCTCTTCGCCGGGCTTCTACCGTCCCGCAGATACTGTTGAAATTTGTCACCCAAAGCTATCATACTATTAACGCGATCCTGAATAGGATTTTTTGTTTCACTTTTATCGACGTACGTACTAGCGGAGAAGAAACTTCCGGGATGTTGAAAAAGACCGAGTAATCTTTCGAGACTGCTCGCTTGTCGCGCCGGTTGTTCCGGCTTTTTCGATCTCAAATCGTAAGAAGCGATTATCTCGTTTCGCAGAGACTCGCTGCTTTTATTTGAAGTATTTACTTTGGTTTCTATGCATTCCGAGCTCGAAATGTCATTCGTCTTCGTTCCTTCTGCATCGTTGGGTACGATATCTGTTTGATTATTGACAGAATTACCGAAAGACTCTGAAACGTGTTGGTCGATCGTGTTCTTATCGTCGTTCGTTATTTCGCCCTCGTTACTCGTGTCTTTCTCGACTTCTTTCGTTGTTGTAAACTCCTCCGTAGCTTCGGCTGCTTCGATAAATTCGATTTTAACAGGTACTTCGTTACGTTTTATCTTCGCACTTTCTTCAACCGCCGAATTCTCGGTTCCTTCATCATTATTTTTGGTTTCGTTATCTAACGGCTGTTCTTCATGATTTTTCTCGCCTGCTGCCACTTGTACAATCTTATTCTCCGGTTCGATGTTGATTTCAGGGCTACAATTTGTTTGAACTATGGGTCTGTGCTCGTCGTATCCGACATCGGATCTGAAAACGCTGTCGGAATCGTCGGAATCCATACTGCTCTCGGGTCCTTCAATTTTGTAATTGAATCCTATGGTTACAGTGGCGTTTGCTGAAGTTACGACGGATTTGTTTGCGGCCGACGCGCTGCTCGTGGACTCGACAACGGTTACGCGGAAACGAGACGAAACACCGGGTGACAGAGGGAAAAAACGAGTCGGTGAAGAACCTAACGAGGATGGTGTTACGGGAGATGAGGATGCCGAGGAGTTTGTTGAACTGTGGGAACTCTCGCATACGCGTGAGACGACGAAACGACCGCGGGACGGACTCGGGATTGGGCTCGCGACGGGAGATGGGATTGGAGAAGGTGCTGGCGAACGTAAACGTCCACCGGTTGTACGCTTTGGTTCCAGCATCGATCTCGTTGTTATATCGTTGATCGAATTTGGCGCTACCGACGGAGGTGAACGCGGCAGTGTCTGACATGTCAGCGAGATCTTACGGGAGCTAACGCTAGATAATCTGCTACGATGCTGAGGGCTTCCGGACTCTTCGGTGCTCTCGTCCGTCGATGTTGGCTCCTCGTTTCTCTCGCAATGCTTCCTTATCTCTTTCACGAGATCCAAATATTGATCCATCGTTGCGGGCTTTGTGCTCCACGGCGTTGGATCCAAATCCAATTGCGTCACGCAAGGATTTCTTTTCATCGCGAATGACAGAGCTGCTAATCCTTCCATCTGGATATTGTTGTCGCGCAGATCTATCCTCTGTTAACAAATACAATATTTTCGTTATTAAACTGACTTTTTTTTTTCTTATAGCTAATGGAAAAACTTACGATGAATTTTATTCAATTGGTTTGTCAAAAAAAAAAAAACAAAATATTTTCTCCAAAAAGTTCAATCGAATGATGACTCAGCAAAAAATCGAATACTCATAAAGCTGCTTTAAATTTTTCATATTCATTTTATTCGTACCTGCAACGATCGATTTTTTTCGATGATTCCCGCCAGCAAAAGGGCTCCTTTGCACGTCACATTCGTCGACTGCATACCCAATTGCAGCAAATTCCTGGACTTGATCAAAGGCTCTTGTGCCAATTCGAATATCTCATTACCTACGATGTTTTTGCCAATATTGAGGGTCTCGAGGCTCCGAGATTGTGCCTAAAGCATCAAGTAAGTTCGGTTATTAAAGGCTGACGAAATTTTGATGCAATAACCTTCGTGCGCATGCGATAAATTATTTAAAAAAAATAAATGCGAGTTAAATCCCGATCAGAAATTGGCACAATCGAACAATATATTCAGTGAAATTCATCACTTTTATACCAAATGATAATGAATAGAAAACAAAAAATGTCTTTCTTTTAAACCGTAGAAAGTGAATTTGTAAGCAGTTCGTCGAATTTTCCTTCATCGCTGAAAACACCATTTTTTGTCGTCTCGACAAAAATAGCGGTGCATAATGGTTCGTGGAATTCAGCAAATTTCGCGCTCTTTCGACCGAACTGCAATCTAATCGTTACATAAATAGTTGGCAAATGGCGAATTTCTGACGGAAAACGAAAAGTCAAACGAATATTGAAAAATAATAATACACAATAACTTGACTAATTATTCTAAAGGCGCGTACAGCACTAAGTCAAAATGTCTACGATGACAATGAAGAGAGGACGAAAAAAGAGGTGAATATTGTGGGTAAATTTTGCATATGTATGAAGACAATTACGCACTATAGCTTCAGAGAAATATGTTGACGAGCTCCTTGTAAGATCATTATTCCACAAGACAAGGATACTAAGACCTTTGCCGTTTGTGCATTCGCCCGACTGAGCGACGAGTCCGTCCATTAGATCACGAACCCCCTCGTCCTTGATGTGATTGTTACTGGATGGAGAGAGAAGGAGAGAGAGAGAGAGAGAAAGAAACACAAAAAAATCCATACGAATGTCAAAAATAATTCGTTGGAAACAAAACGAGAGACACAAATGTTCCACAGTCGTGTACCGTAGATGTTAATTATTTGTATATAAAAAATTCGCACCGGCTGCGATACGAAGCCCAAACATCTTGATACGATCATCATTTATTTGTTTGAGATTAAATTTGAAAAAAAAAAAAAAAACAAAAAAAAAGAAGAGCATGAGGTTTTAATGAACGATGTCTAATTTTATCTTTTTGCTAATCGCACGCACCTAATATCTAGCAGCTGCAAGTGATTATTAACCCTCAAAAGCGCACCAAGCTGTATAGCGTCTTCCTGCTCGAAACCGTTGTCCGCCAGGTATAGCTCCTTCACTCCAGTGTTCATTTTTAAGGCTGCAACTGTGAAAAAAGAAACAAACAAAAATTTATTAATTCAATGCGATAAGAAGATTCGAAGATTATACGTCGAAATGCTGATTCAATTTTCGACTAATCTGTGACAGAAATGAAATTGAGTTTTAGAGAATTCATTGAACAGGAAAATTTTGTAAAGACTCTTTGATTCATAGTTTCTTCTCATTGCTCTTGGGTCAATAAACTTTTCTTGAAAGCTCACGTTTATACTTTCAACATCTTCATTAATCATATCGCTCCGATTTTCATGGTCCAATCTCCACGAATATTTGAACGAAGAATAAGACTGAGCTGCTGAGCTTAAACGAATTATTTTATCAATGAAAAGAAGAATATTTTTTAAGACGTATTTTTAATTCATACCTAATATGACAAAGGCTCGTCCAGCAAGACCGCAGTTTTCTAATTTAAGAACGTGCAAGTGCGACACCAGTTGGAGCGGTCGTTTCAAAATGTTCATATGTTGCTGCGTTAACGTTATGTCCCTCGCTTCGAGCTGCTCGAGACACGTAGTCTGTAAAAAAAAAAATAAACATTCGAGTGATCAATTTCATTTATAACTCAAAACGTTCTTTTCCTTATTTTTTTCGTTGGAAACCGTTTTTTTCATGAATTATTCAATTCGGTATCGAATGAATATTTTTGTTTCGGATGAGCTCTAGTAAAATACTCGTCAATATTCTGACGAATAATAACAGTTTTTTAGCAAAAATTTTTTTCCTTCTATCAATTTCAATTTTTTCCATTCTTCGGATTTAACCAGAGTTGTTTTGAACAAAAAAAAAAACAAAATAGATAAGACGTCTCAGTTTTAATATTTTTCTTTTTTTTCATCGGATGGATCAAGGAAACACAAGAGATCAGCATAAATTCCGAGGAGAGCTATATTCAGACATCATTAATGGCAATCCATTGTATTTCGTATGAGTTATCGCGCTGATTGAGCGACGATAAAATATAATGATAAAAGAATAGCGTACCTTTTTAATCATTAGAGCACAGGCTTGCCAGCCTCGCGCTCCAATGTTGCGATTGCTCGACATATTTAAATGTTTGGCTGATTGATAATACTCGAGCATGTCGAACAATATCGTAGCACTCTGAAAACAAGAGATAAGAATTTTTTATTATAAAATAATGAGTTTCTTTGTTTTGTTTGCTGTTTTTCTTTTTTGTTTTGTTTTGTTTTGTTTTTTTTTCGTAACGGTGCTTCGGTCTTTTGATCGTTCGCCAATAAAATGTTACCTCATCATCTAACGACGATGATTCAACGTCAATTTTCTCAAATTGTACTCTTTTCAGCAACTCCTCGAGTGGCTCGCAGTGAGGCGGGTCTAAACACTCGTTCTTCAAGCTAAGTTCCGGACAACGATCATCATCAGAAATATCCAATTTCTATGGACAACGAATAAGTTGATTACACAATTTTCTTTTTTCAGTTTTATTTCATTGTTTTTTTTATTATTATTATTATTTTTTTTCAATTTTTTTTTCTTTTTCATTCTCTTTCGCTCATGATTATCCACAACTCGCCCAAATTCGGTTCTCCCACACATTCGCCCAATATGAACGTGGAGGAACGATGAAATATGATCGCGAATGACATCCATTCATACTCTACCGCAGCGGAGAAAGAACAGTTTTTCTTTTTCTTTTGTTTTTCGTTACAATTATTTTACCTCGAGTTGAGCTATGAGATTATCCATTGGCTCGGCACCATGTCGTTGACAGGATGTTTTGTACGACGAGATCAAGTCCTCGGTGTTCACATTCTTGGCTGTGAACAGTTATCTCTCATTAACGTGCGTGATTAGTGAACATTTTATTCTTATATGCCCCACTGCTTTTTCAATCCACGAAACAATACATGAACATTGGAAAAAAAAAAGAAAATTAAAAAATAAATAAATAAAAAAATAAATAAAAACGAATAAAATATCGTAACGATTCGGGTTATACGTGATAATCATTTCATTTATTTTTCATTATCTTTATATTCATTTTATTTGAACTCGTTTTTTTTTAATTGTTTTTTTTTATTACATCCGTTGCATGAATGACACGAAGGTGAGAGGTCGATATAACATTGATGGAAATCGGGATGATTAGTGGGATTAAATATGAAAATACAGTGCAGATGTCTGGCAAAAATAATGTATTTCAAAATCCACATTAGAAATATTCTGTACAGCAATTCCTCGTTTCTCTTTCTCCTTTCTTTTCTATCTTTCATTCTCTGTGTTGTTGTTATTGTTGTTGTTGTTGTTGTATTTTTTTTTCTCTTTATTTATTTATTTATTTCCTTTCATAACAACATGAGATTTAAAGAATCGACAAAATATACACCGGAGGATAATTTCTTCTACAGATTGCGTCGGACAGACTAGGACTACTCTACGCCTTGGTTTATTGCTTCGGAGTCCTCTTCGGTCCTCTCTTCGTTCATTGCTCGCAATTAACTTATTAATTATATTCATAAATCTAAGCGCCGGGGTTTAGATTTTGCAGGTTTGGCGATGGGCGAAGAAGTCTTAAATTCATTGCGATACACACGACGCAGCCGATATATTTGTGTTCATCTTTCTAAATACGAATCCTCCAAGCGGTTTTAATCTTAAGTCTGATTTTCAAGTATTTCGCTGTGTACGAAAGATCAAATGAAAGGAACGATTCAATTACAGACTAAACTAGAATCTCAAGGTCGTCGATAAAATGCAGACTCAGAACGGCGATAACTTTTGCACAGGACGAAGCTCTAAACCGGAGATAAGGGAGGTCACACGTGTTTGATAAACTCCTGACAGATGCAAAATTACACTTTTTTACAGTATTCGCTGAGAATTTACATTTCGCTCTGTAATTAACGCTAATGCTTGAGGAAAAATCTTCTGTATTTTTTCATCGTGCTCTTTGAAATATGATTAATAAATGATAAAAAGAGTATAAGAGTTTAAAACAATGTTCTTTAAATGCGAGAGGAAAACAGAGGGGGGAACGGCGGATAGGAAATAGTACATGGATGAACGCATTCGACGTACGTGCTTCTTTCTTTGGTAGGTGTACTTAAAATTAGTATACAGTAACGATTGCTAAATCCTTAGCACATTCTTTTGCGCCATTGCGATCTATAAAAAAACCTGACAGTCGAATGACGACGGCTTGTAGTTTGCGTTTTTGGGCTGTTAGTAACGTCCTCTTAACTTGCATAAGTATTAACATGTATATAAACGAAGATGAGACAAATGAAAAATCCAAAAATAAAGTAGGAAACGATAATTTTCTTTTAATATCTTGATCTTTTCTGATTTTTTTGGAAGAGTTATTCTTTTATTTCATAAACTATCGATACGCCTTATTAAGCGAGCCCATTTATGGGCTCGCTTATATCTTTCGCACTCTTCAGCTTTTTTTTTCTTTTTTCTGACAGAAACGCCGCTTTGTCTTACAACAAATTCTTTAAATAGAGGCCAAACGAATAAATGATTATTTTCCAACGTCGTCCGCGCCGAGGATGCTTCAGAGAAACATTTTGAAGAAGAGTGCTCTTACCGCGAATGAGTTTGCTTCTCAAACTTGCAGGTAAAATATTTCATACGTCGATGAAAACAAAATAGAAAAATAAAGAAGAGAAAGAATAAAAAAAGAAGAAGAAAGAATAAGACATGACAATGCAGAAAATCGAACCGTCGGAACAAGAGAATCGATGATCGAAGTATAACAAATAAAATGATTATGATACAATGTCAAGTTTGAGGTCTGTATACGAACTTTGGACGTTGCTGCACAATTATTGATCTTTCCAACCTAGAGACTAGAAATTACGGTTACAAAAATGATGAATTTTCGTTATTTGGAAAAAATCACTGTCACAAGGATTCGAGAAAAAATGTGATTGTTTTTTTTTTTCGTTTCTCTCAGGGTCCAGGAAAGTTAAGTGTTTTATGTCGTAACGAATATACACAAGACTTACAATTGGTCGATGCTTTCGGACAATTATCCGCGATAAACGAGGATCGTTTTTTTTTTGTTTTAACCGGATCCAACAAACGTTGCTGGAAATTGGTCTCAACGAATAATCGTAGAGAAAAAATCGTTATTTTTATTCGTTGTTACGTCGAGAGGAATGTTTCGTAACGGATAAAATAGGAGATGGCTTTTGAATGGCGAGGAATTTTTCTTTTGTTTTGGCAACTTACCGTGTTCCCATGGATTCGCGGGTTCGAGATAACCCGTGACCAATTGGTTGTCGTCGCTCGGAAAGCTGACTCTTCGATCTCGCGGCGGCCATTTCTTGTGGTTAAGGGCACTGCGAATTTTTTTACCATCGATCAGGTGAAAGGCGCGGCCGTTTGACGTGTATTTCCTATATTTTCTAACGACGTATGTAGTTTTTTTGGACGTTTTTGTCGAAGGAATATGAGGTTTTGAGGATGGCGGTGATTCTTCTGACTGTGTTTCTTCGATCGGTACATCGCATTCCAAGGTCGTTTTTACCGTAGCCCTATCCGTCGTGGTTGTCGTCGTCGTCGTCGCCGCGGTAATCGTATCCGCGGTCGACGAGTCCACGAAGCTCACCGCTGTCTCGTTAACACCCTCACTCATGTCTCACGATCGATCAAACGCATATTTATTTTTCCCCTCTTGCTTACTTCTCCTCGTCTCCTCAACACTCCTTATTCTCCTATTTTTTTCTTCATCAATAATCATTCCCCTATTATTTCGCGATGTCGAAAAATTAACGCGACTAATGAAATGTTAAATCCGACACTTTTGAAGCACCAGCAGAACACACACACGCACTGTCACACACGATCGCATACACCGTACCCGTTCGTCGGTCGCGGGCCTTCTATTTAGCACCCATTAAAAACGAACACTCGCGACTTGCTCCTCTCAGCCGCCATCATTGTTGCGAGTTTTCACAACCACGATGTATGGATTCCCTATTCAGATAGATGGTGGAAACAACACGAACCAGGACAACTGTGTGTTACTTCGAGTCCCATTTGAAAAGTTAGAAAGAGCGAATAATCACGCGATCCCCCCCGAACCTTTTCAACCCGGATTAACTCTTGGTTGCGGATGCGGACTACGAAATTTACGGAACGGAAAGTTTATCGAAACGCGAGGAGATACTTGGAAAGTATACTACTGCGCGGGGATGATCGTGTTATGCAAGCTAATTTTGTCTCCGAGTCAAAAGATGGCGCTCGATGCATTTTCTAAAGGTACGGAGTGAACGATGCTCTAGTTTCACCAACTGTAATATATGATGTAATCACGGGTACAACAAAGTTTGACAATACATATTTATTTAGTCTTGACAACTTTTATAACCTGAAGATGCTCGTTTACGATTTCTTATCGATAGAAAAAAGATTTTGAAATCGTTAAACCGGCGGAGAATAGATCAGAAGATGTGATTGCTTCGAAACTGTTTGTATTACATAATGACTTTGAATCTATAACTATATATACAGCACGATCGTGCTGATTGTGAGGAAACACAGCGGACCCATGACGTAATCTGTAATATTTAACCTCAAAATAATAAAATATTTGTCACACCACTTGGGTCATGTCACGATTGATAAATGCCGTTGAACGCCAGACTGACCCAACATATCATAAATTTGCTCCTTGTTACAAGCGTTTGACAGATAATACTTTGGATGATAATTGAATGAACGGTAAACATTGATAAACAAACATAAAAGCGAGAAATAATGTGCCGCTTGCACTTTGTCTACAGTTTCAGTGTTTGATTCCATATTAAATCAATATATATATTGAAGTATCGTGTCTTTTATCAAAACTTCTTGTTTACATTTATAAATCGAAAAAAATAATTCAATCGACGATGCATTTTAGGAAAATATATTTCTACATTTTCACCCATTTTCGTACTGGTATCCGCAATCATGTATCATATGTTCGATATGTTTTTTAATGATTTAAATGACCGAAAAAAGGGAACATGTGTTGAGTGGTGGCCTCCAAGCTGCGGGGCCGGGGGAGGGATGCACGCGGATGCGCAAGAGAAATGCGCACGAACGAAAAACCTTTGCTCTCTCTCATATACGTATTCAGTCGGATTCTCTTTAATTTTTCCAATTATATTTCGAAATATTTTATTGATGAATTTCATTGTATCGATGAATGTCAAAAAGACGTTTAAAATCGGTGGTAAACAATTTTATAACGGTCTGAAAATAAAAATCGTATTTCTATTGTCTCTTCGTGATATTCATACCGACCCAGTTTTTCTACTGTGCAGAGTAAACTTTGAGATCCAGAGGGCAGAACTGTACAAGGCTATTTTCGCGAAAAGTAGAAACAGCAGCGGTGTTGGTTTCTTCGGCATTTCCACTTCGATGCTTATGCGCCCTGTATTTGTGTATTTATATAAACATATACGTGTCGTTGATCCGTGTCACTGTGTTGATTAGATTTTTTGTCGGTAAAAAGCTCATTTCACCGGTTCATGTTTTTTGTATAATTTTGTCCGTTATTTTTCCACAATATTTCAATGAATTTTCGTGCTCGTATGTGATTATAAACGAACAACGGTATCGTTGCCGGTTTGCCGAAAGAACGTGGCGTCTAAATTGTGAAAATTTTCGAATCGAGTTTATTAACGGTAAGTTCATGATTTTCTATACTATCGGCCATACGAACGATTTGTTATCTGAAAAATCAGTGGGGGTACATTCGTTATGAAACCATCATAGATAAACGCTGGACGCGTTTATCTTTCAACGTGTACAGATGTACGAACGTGAAGTTATTTACCAAACACTACGACGATCGACTCTTTGTCAAAACACGGATATAACCCTCGAACATTCATGTCTTTGTTTTCTGTAAGATATTTCAAGATAAATAAAACACTCTAGTGCTTCTTTTGTTCACAATGAATTGATCAATAAATACAGGTGGAATTTTATTGTCAGAAATCGTAGGTACAGCTTTTTGTTGTCCTGAATCTTTTACTCAAAGTGAACAACCGCGCGATATACAAACTTTACACGGTTATGAAAAAGCGCGATTCGCTATTTTTTCGAGGTTGTCCTGTCAAAGTGTTTTGTTTTTGTTTTCAAAAATTCAAAATGTAGAGAAATCGAGTCATTTTACTAGATTTTGATCATCAAATTTTAGAGATATGACGATTGATGTAAGGAAAAATCGAGGAAACCTCAGACTATAAATCAACAGCTTGGCATTTCTGAATTATATCAACAATTGAGGTTATTGGGATGCAGCTGACCAAAACGGAGTCTTTCATTGAGAATTTCTTATTTATTATTAGCCATTTCGTACATACATAATTTTGTTTACAATTTCTAGAATATATAGAAACAATAATAATGTAACCAAGTAGCTGAATTCTACGATATCGGCGATTTTTTTCTCTCGAAATGTCAACGGTGGCAGTGTAATTTGCAACGAAAACCTTAACACGTCAATAATATTTATTTTTCATCAGTTTTAACATTTCGCAATAGAACGTTGGCGCTCGAAGCTCTGTTTTTGGCTCCACCGGTTGTTTTTTTCTTTTTTTTATTCGTTCTCGATTTGGTTGCGGCTAAGAGATCCTCGGAGCTCGAGCCTTCGCTGAACGCTTCAAGGACATTTTTGTGTTTTGTTTTCGTGATGTGAATAGCAGTAGAAGCGACGAGACCTCCTCTGCGAAATTTTTTTTTCGTTTCGGACTTTTGTTTTTGTTGTGGTTTCGGAATTTTAGCAATACCAAATAACTTGAGCGAATTTATTCGATCGATCGGTTTCGTCGCGACTGTTGTTTCTTCGGTGTTTCCAACGTTCACAGCTTTTTGCCTTTTCAAACGCGTACGCTTTTTTTTCGTTGGCTTTTGCGACTCGTCCTCAGGCGTGTCTTCGCTCGGCTGGCTCGTATTTGCTTTTGCCAATTTTTTGTTATTTTTCTTTTGTTTTCGTGACTCTATTTTTCCTACGTAATCAAGAGCTTCCAATTTTTTCGAACACGATCTGATAAGAAAAAGAATACATTTATTTTCAAGTGACAACGCTCCCCCGCGGCAACCTATAAAGATAAAGGAAATTTTAGTTCCGCAAAACATCTCTGTTTACTTGAATGCTTTTTGAATTTCTCAACAGAGGCGCTGAGCGCGGTTCTTCGGATAACGATCAACTACCAATGTTTTGGAATATCAGTTATACTAATAAATTTACGTCTAAACCGAATTAAAACACTTGAGTCGAATTTTATTTTAATTATTTAATTTAATTCTTCCCTTTTAATGAGCTTCTTATGAAGATTTTTTTCGAAAACCACCGTATGGTGGTGAAGCGAGAATTCTATGATCAATTTTTCCGAACGTAAATTCTGCGAGGTCGAAAACGAGGATGAATTATATACCGTTCTCTTCATTTTTTTTTGACAACGATAAAACAGTCTCCGATAAAGTCGCATTTGGCGGAAATTTCATAATAGAAACTTTATGAAACATGAAGTTTCGGATAAAAGGTTTTTCTGCTTAAAATTGTCATTTTTGACAGGTTGTTCAATGAACAGTTTCGGCGTCGAGTTGATAAATTGAGAGAACGTTTGATGACTTTCTTAAAATTTTCCATGACCTCTTTCTCTATTTTTACGGAATTACAGTTGGAATTAACACAATTTTTGAAAAATCGTATGATAATAATAAAAGGTACTGACTTGAGTAGTGCTTCGCTGCCAGTGTGATAGGCGAGAGCCAGACTCGAAACCCCCCAACTCAAAGGACTCTTGACAAAGGAACTTTCGAGGTGAGCATTTTGTGGATCGTCCATCCAAACTCCGGTCCATATTTGTTGTCTCAGGGACGTAAGTTTGATCTGAACATCTTGAGTGCGCGGTGGTATCGGGGACAAGTTTCGGATGAGTCTACGGACAATAAATTTTTTTCACAAAAAGCGAAATTTGCTGTCGAAGTGTAGCGGTGAATCGCAACAGAAAATATGTGTGTTTTTCATTATTTTTCGTCACGAAGACGTCACATGCCTCGAACACGATAACAAGATTCAATCGTACACCAAAATCTCTTCGTTTTTTCATAACGAAGAAAATGATAAACGATAAAATGTCATTCGATCAAAATTCAATAACGAAACTTCATAAAACATTAAAAGTTTCGAAAAATATGTCAAAAAAAAAAAAAGTTTTTCTTTCGTTAAAAAAACTTCGATAGGGTTAAAAATCTCAGAATCGGTGAGATGATTACCTCGGTGGTTGAACGCAGCGCGATCTCGCGACAGTTTTACGAGGAGTTTTCGTTTTCGATGTGTCTTCGGTGAAGGACAAACTGTGCGGTGTGATCAAAGTCGGAAGGATTTCGGTACTCGAGTACTTTTTTGAGTCCTCTTCTTTTTCTGTAATTTCGCTGGTATTATTGCACTGTCTGAGGTAACCTACGAACGGAAAAAAAAAATTTAACGCGTTGCTTCGAGACGAGAATTTCGTGCGTTCTTTACATTTCTATGAATTGATTCGGGAGCTGAAAATCGATGGAACAAATCTGCTTTTTCACATTCTTTCATGAATCATATACGAGAAAATGAAATCTCAAATTATACAAATTTGATTTTCTCTCGATTTATGCCGTTGTTTTTTTATGGTAAAAACTTTTTGACGATTGTTTCGTTACTTTACGGAACAATGGATCGAAATAAATACCTCCGGCTCTTCGCACAGGGCCATTCGTCGAGTGTCGATAGCTTTCGTCTCCCGAGTCGCTGAGATTATCGCACAAATCGCTTCCCGGATCGGTGGCTGGAAGATCCATGACAGTTCTGCGAGGCTGTAATTACGACGAAGGTACGAAATGAAAAAATAAATTCTTAAAAGACAAATATTTCGATCGATTAATTCTCGCTGTTTAACGAAAGTGTATTACAACCAAATAAATTTTTCTTGTAACTTGACACTCGTCGAGGATAACTTTTTTCGGCTTTTTCTTCAATCTGTTGGTCGCTCGCGATCTTGGGAGCAACGGCGAGGGTGGAGGAACCGATAAATATTGCGATCTGTAATATCCCCCTTCGGAATCGACTCTGTCGATTCCACCTCCGGCTCTGATCTTTTCATCCTCCGAAGAACTCTCGGAAGTGTCACCCTCGTCACTAAAAACGTCAGAAAAGAGCTTTCAAACGTGCAAAATCAGATCGAAACAAATTTCGTTTATTTTCGATCAACATCAACGAAATTTCTGTTTGATCAGCGAGTCCAAGTTTAGTTCGAAATTAGGATTTTAACACGTGTTGCATAGGTGGGACCCTGTCATATATCACATTTTCGTTGAAAGGTTGAAAAGGGCATGGGTCACCTAACCTCACTTCGAATTTTCAAAATTGAAATTCTTCAGCACAGTTTGACCGATTCCAAAAAGGCTCTGTCAGCGGATTTTTGCCATCGTTCTGCGTCCGCTGACAGAGCCTTTTAGTAATCGGTCTAACTGTGCTAAAGAATTTCAATTTCGAAAATTCGAAGTGAGGTTAGGTGACTGATCCATGCCCTTAGAAGAAATGGGGAGACATAAGACAATAAAAAAAAAAAAAAAAAAAACTAGAATGATTAATAAGTATTGTAAGATTATCGTCGAAAAAAAAAAATTATCACTTTTCATCGTAAACTTTCCAAGTAATGAGTGTTTGAAGTACGAAATACGTGATACAATTTCTTTGGCTGGTTTCATCTTCTTACAGTGCATAACCTGTCAATGACGTTAAAAAGTGAGGTTAGGAAGACCCAAGCGGTCGTGCTAAAAGTTTTCGACACCAGACAACAGAACTATCGAGATAATTGATTTTATTTTAGTCACTGTTACATTTTCACTCTCAAACAGTTAAATATTTTACGTATCTATATCGAGAATATTTATTGACTTTTTAAAAGTTATTGCTCATCGTGAAATCTTGGAATAGATTTACTTTTGAAGGGGGACTGTCTCGATCGCACTACCTTGAAAGTCGAATGAATCGAATCGTTGGTGACTGAACAAAAAAAGAGGATTGAACCCACAATTTGTTCGTCAAACAGAATTGAATTTAGTGCAATAATAAATGTTTTTTTTCTTTCTTTCTGACTTACAGCAGCTCCGGGTCTCCTCGTTCAAAGCTCAACTAACCTGGAGTAATCGGTGAGATTGATGTTGGTCGGTTCGTCAGCGCTCGATCCCTCTTTCATAAGCCGAACCAAAATTTTATTTCGAAGCCTTTCCTGCATTCGCATTCGATGGTATCATCCTGAATTACGGAAGAAAAATTGCGTCAATAAGCAGAAAATCTATAGTCACAAGGCTCCTGATCAAAAGTCATCGATTTCTCGAGATTTTCGGCTTACCGAATCCGATCCATGTAAAGATACAAAAAAGCAGGAAAAAAAATCAGAGATTTCAAGATTCAATGGCCAGGAGAATCTGGATGCGAAAGAAGAAAAAAAAATGGGGACGTACCTTGCCAGGATCTTCGTCCGAAAAGTCGAGCAGAGTTTCGCAGAAAGCTTTACCGATTTGTTCGTAATCCTGAGCAGAAAAATGTGTGCCTGTTCTCGAGCCCAATTTTGATCCACCCATGGAGGCTTCCATGGTGTAGCTGTTTTGGACTCCCATCAGCCAAACCACCACTCTGCTCGTTCCTTCTTTTCCCTTTTCGATGTGAAATTTGCAATTTTCGAAGGAGAACTAAGAAAAATAGTTAAAAAACAAAAAAAAAATGTAGAGACGCATCAAAGAAATCTTTCGAAGACAAAAACTGATCAAGGCCAATCGGTGAATCACCTTATCAGCCGCATTTTTGTGCAGCATCAGAGGAAACACTTGCTCCGTCAATTTTCCATAACAACCAGCTCGTTTGCTCTCGCATCCGTAAATAAATATGTTGTGTTTCCTCGAATGAGCGTGAAGATCGCAATAAATCGCGATTCCGCATTCCTCCATCAAACGTCGAATCATGAGCTTCGTGTGCCAAACCGAGGGATAACTTTCTCGCATTACTGTTCTGTACTGACGATTAAGATCTTTTCCTGACAGAGAACAACGATTGTTGCCGACTATCACACCGTCGGGGTTGAGCATCGGTATGAGTTTGAAGATGAATCTTTCACGGAGCTCCTAAAATCAGTTTTTTTTCTTCTTCACATCAGTTCTGCTAAAGTTCGGGTCAAATAAATGTTGAAAAATGGATTTTCAACTGACTCTCGCTTGGTTAGATTCTCCGGTTAAAAAATCAATGATTCCCTTCATCATCCAACTCGATGGTGTTTCGCCGGGATGAACTCTGGCCGTTATCACGATTCCTTTTTTCTTTTTACTATCCTCGTTGTACGTTGGCGCGGTAATCGTCAAATAATAAACGCTGTTACCCGCTAAAGTACGACAGAGTAAACGCAGCTTCGTGAATTTCGTTTTCACCGGATCGCTCGAGATTCTCGACAAATATTCCTGAAGATCGCTGTACGTGTAGGGATAACAATGAGCGAGATAAACGGTGTCCTGATCGTGTGGAAATGTTATGTTGAACGTCAGCGTGTGCTTTTCCTTCTCTTCGTCTCTGGTATCGAAAAATTATTTCGAGATTGAATCTTAGACTCTCAAGATTCGTTGAGTAAAAAAGCCTTTTTTTTTTCCACTTTTTTTCGAAACTTTTCTGTCGTTTTATCGAGTTTTTATCATCAAATTTTTACCGAATACGACTTAATCGTGGACCATTCTCTTCGTTATGAAAAAACGAAAAGAACGCTGTACGATTGAACTTCGTTGTAACAAAGCAAAGACATTTTATACTCGAGAAAAGATTTAAATATTTTTTTTACTTATTATTTTAATAGATTTGAAGAATTCGAATAAATAATAATGAGAGATAATCAAGAAAAAAAAGTTTTCAATCTCATTGTCGCAAAGCTCGTGATCACAAAAATGGTGATAATTGGCTCTGATAATTGAGTGTAAACTCGACATATTTTGAAATAACTCACGAAGAATCGTTCCTGTAGTAAGTTATATTGTCCCCGCATCGTCTCCATCCTACAGCGTGCATACTGGCGTCCTTGGTCGAGTAAAGAAGAGGCTTTAGACCTTCGTTGTAGAGACTATCTTCTTTGCAAAAATTGACGATCGAAAGCCTTGAGAAAAATAGAGAAAATAGTTATACGAGTTAATGGTTCTGTTGGACAAAAGAAATTGGTTGATTCCACAACATTTTTTTGCTTCTATCAAGAAAAATTATCGTATTTCCATTAATAATTGATTTTTCATGCAGGATTTATCTCGATTCACCTATAAATCGTTCGACTCCTCGTGTTCGATATTCCGAAGTAATACCACTGGGTGTGACGTTGGGTGTAGAGATCATTGCGCAAATGAAGCTGATAATAAGTATCGGTGATTTTGATGACTTTGCCCAAATTACCGGACTCGAATCTCGACTCGAAACGAAGATCCGTAGAAGCGTTGTTGGCCAAACCGAAATCAACGTGATTCGTTGTATCTCCATATTCGTTCGAGCAGTCCGAAGACTCTGTGAGAACCGGACTTCCTCCTGCGCACGATCTACTAAACTGCGAAAAAAAAAAGAAAATCTCACCGTTTTCCTCCAATTCGTGTGTGTTCGAAGAAATATATTCGTTACCCACGTAATTGGTGGAGCTCGTTGGACTATAGTTGAATATCACCGTGCCAAGATCCTCTCCGACGGGCTTTGGTCGCGGCTCTCTTCCGTTCGGAGCATAATAAGGTTCCGGAGTCGCCGGTGCGTACTCGATGTGACGAACCTTCCCCGGAATCACCTAAAAAAAAAACAGAAAGCATAATTACTACGAAAGTTTTATTAATTTAAAAAATAAAAGTTGAATCCACCGAATTTCAGTTCGATGAACGATTTTTTTTTTCCCGGTTTAAAAATCAAACGGTTAATCTGACAGGTAGAAAAAAGCTGTTTGGTTTTGTTCATCGATTTTTCCTCGATAATCGAATGAATAAAAAAAAAAAAAGGTTTCGAAGAACAAAATTTGGGAGAAGGAAGAGAGTAACGTTAATCCTGAGAAAAATTTTGTTGAACGAAACGAAGAAAAGCGTCTGAGAAACGAATATATTTTGTGGGATATAATGAACCTTGCACTCGGTAGGCCATCGTGGCTCTTGACCGATGGGGTCCAGTCCATAATGCGTTTCTCCTGAGAAGCCTTCTCTCGATTCACGATATTTCAAAATACCGGAGGTTATCGGTAAAATGGAATCGACGTCTCGTCTCGAGAAGCCCAGACGATTTTGTAGACATTGGGTAGTGAGTACGCTGCCTGCAAAAAATTTGAAGATAAAAGAAAAACAGCAGTTTTTTGTGAAATAGAGTTTGTTCGCAGAGCTCCATGAAATTTGAAATCGTCGATGAATTTATCGGAGTTTAAAAGCTTCGTTGAGATTATTATTTTTCATTGATCAGAAACATTTGAATTACAAGCCAATCCCATTGTTTCTCGCGTTAAATGATTTTTCTCGTACGATACGAACGGAGACGAAATTCCCGAGTGTCAAGCAGCGGTGGAATGACATGAGAGATTCATGAATGTGTGACGTAAATGTTGCTGTTTGTTGATTTTAAATGTACGATAAATACGTTTATATTTTTCTGTACTAATGATCAATGATTTCGATGATGACGATGCGAGAATATTGGTGAACGACGAAGCCTGGACTGCGTGCGCGCGATGATTTTTTTTTTCCATCCATTTCGAGCCGTGAACGTTGTTGCGGAATATCGAAAAAATAACATCGTAAACGTTCAAAGAAATTTGAGATTTATTAATCATTTAATAATCGTCTCTTTATCGATCGAAAAAATAAATCATTCGCAAACGTTTTTTTTTCTTCTTTTTTCTTTTCATCAATATATTCACCAATGTTATCGGTGCTGTCTGATACCGGTTCACGGTACTCCGGCATTATCTCAACATCCGACGAGACCACGTTACGCAGGCAAGTCGCTGCAAAAAAATCATCTCCCCACACTATTTCGTACAAGATAAATTCAAAGTATATTCACAAACGTCAAAAACATGCTTATCGAAATAATTGTCAACTCGTCGATGACGATCGATCCAAAGTTTGGAATTTGTAAAGAAAAAAAGTTCATAATACTTGACGAAATACACGAACGAGGAGTTCTCCTGTTCGATTAAAAAATTTTTACACGATTTTTCTCAAGTTTCAAATAATTTATCGATTTTTTTTTTAAATTTTCTTCTCTATTCCACTTCGTTCGAGAATTGAAGAATTTGACAAAGAAAATCGAAATACCAGCAGTTTTTTTTTTTTCACTCTCTGTAATCCACGAAAGAATTGAGTGAATGAAAGTGTTAAAATGAAATCGCGAAGTCGATGTATTTCTCTTAATGAATACAACGCTTTTTGTAAGCACAATAAAGAAAATATATATATCTATACCGAATGAGCGTTAATGAACGATCGGGCGATAGGAGTGTGTTGCGGCAACGACCTCGTAGTCGTACGCGATTACTACGAGTGTTTCGTAGTACGATAACGAGTGGGCGATGGGCTTGAGCTCTCGGTTTTGCCAGTTTAAAAGAACACAGTTATGCTCCGAATATTGTTCGTATATCGATAAAATGTACAGTAATATTTGAGAATGTTAAATGATGTATCGGGAGGGGGGGGGGGGGGGAGTGTGGGAGTCTCAGGAAGAGGAAATACCGTCAGAGACTGCACGCGAAGATTGGTCGATACGAATACGACTCGGATTAGCCATAAAGTAAAACTAAAAGCATCAATACACGTGTGTTTAAACTTTTCATCCGAAATTTTCAGTATATATATCGAATATTCCAGGACGTGTCCGGAATTCCGACAAGTGAGAGACGTCTAGCCTTTTAATCGCACTTTGATATCGCTCAATTGCCACGTCAAAATTCCTTTCACCCTTTCCTCGCTGTTGGCACGTTGAATCATAAACTTTTCTCAATTAATCACCGATGCAAAATTTTCAGTCAGTTGCAATGTTCCATCGCGTTGATCACGATTCGGTTTCAAGTTTTCGAAACTTTATACTTTTTTTTTTTTATTATTATTATTTCACCGAATATTTCATTATCGAATCGTCATTTTGTAGCTTTTTATTGGCCAACTAATAATTGATTCAGTTATTTCGCTATTATTTCTTCTCCGATTACGTCGATACGAAAAAAAAAATCTTTTTTTTTTTGCTTTCGAAACACACTGAGATAAGAAATTGACTGATTCGATCAAATTTTTTGTTGAATCAACGAATTGTTGGGCTCAAACGAACGTTTCTCGCGACGAGAAGATCGTTTAACGAATTTAATTTGTTTGCCACGATCTGTCGAAACATAAATTTTGTTGAATCGTCAAATTAATTTTGTCAGTGAATCGATATAAAAATGATTAGAATCGATGCACAAATGAAATCTAAATTTTATATTTTCTTTATTCCAATAAAATATTGAAATTAACGAACTTTTTTTGTTTTTATTTCAGACGTTTATCTTCATGAACAATAAAAAAACAAAAGCACACAGATTTTCAAATGCCAGGTACGAGAGGGGCATGCGATCAGGATAAACTTTTAGCGCGACTTGCAACGTACGTGATAGAATGCGTTCCCTTGATACTGTGCTCCGGGATCACGCTCATGAAAGAGTTTAATACCACGTCCATGATCAATAGGAGAAACCCCTCGAGAGAGCTCGTGGCTCGTCCAGGTCAACGAACGGCGGGTGCGAGAAAAACTCGAGTATTCGTAATCGAGGGCTCCGAATTCGTTAAACACGATCGATATTACCGGAAAAAAATAACAAAAAAATAACTTTTTTTTTTCACCGATGTCTGACGGTTCATAAACGATTATTTATTTTTGGTGCTCGATAAAAAGAAACAGAAAAAAATTGTATAAACGCGAAGACGATAGAAATGACTTTTCTCATAAGCAACGTTGACCCTGCTCACCTGGAATCGGTTGAATCGGGAATAGAGCAGCTTGCAATTCTCTGACTCTGCTGATCATTAAAAAATTGTCCATTTCCCAAATCGAGACAATTGAGAATCTTATTAGTCGGGATTTTATTTTCCTGTTTATTAACGAGCATCGCAGATTCGTCATTCGTCATCGTACGAATTTTAAAATGAATTTTTTTCGTTGCTAAATCGTTTATCACTCTGAAATTGATTTTTTAATAATTTTGTAACGATGCACGAAGCTTATTTCGTCTCGATGGCGAACGACACTTGTTCCGCGAGTTTGCTCGAATCCAACGAGATTCATTTCGTTAAGAAAAACCGTTTGAAATCATTTTTATTTTTTTGCTCATTCTCTTCTCTCTTTTCTCAGTTTATTACGTTACAAAACGCACTGCGCTCATTTCACCGTGGCACTATGAATAATTTTTTATTCATGAACGAAGCGAAAACGAAATAAGACGAAAAAAAAAAGAAAATACGTTCTCCCTGAATTTATCGGGAAAGTTCACGGTGTAGAAACGAAATCATTCAGTCTGTGAGAATCGTCGATTGATCATTCGCGAGTAGCAGCAACAGCAGCTTGTGTATGCTTTTCGATATACAAAACCGTATCCACGGTGCTGGGATGATTCGTCTGTGAGCTTTTCAGGGCCCTTGGTGATTGCCTGACAACGCAGGTTGATGTGGGCGGTGCTCATCCTGTTATCCATTTCTTTTTCTTTCTTTTTCTCCTACTTCCGATTGCCTTCACTTCCTGCAAACATGTGTCGCCTCGTTATGCCTTCATTTACCTCGAATCACCGATTCAATTGCATGGTTATTCGATGCAAGAACGAAAGCTCTGCGAATCGAAGCTTCTTTCGTTTCTTTTTTCATCATTTTTTTTTAGAATTCTCAATTTTTTCGATCCTTTTTTCGTATCGATCAATATCTCGAATTCGTATTTCCATTTATTTCAGGATAACAAAAAAAATAATTTTTTTTTCTCATAGGATTCTATTCGAAATGGAATTTTTATGGGTTTCGTTGTTACTAATATTGTTTATAATCATCGTACCATTGTGGGCAACATTTTATATACTTGATTCTTGAGACAATCGTCAAAGTTTCGTATCTCGATCATCATTTTTGACTGATCTCTAAAAAAATTTATTGAGAAATGAATAAATCGTTGATTAACCTGGAGAACTTGCTTTCTTTTTTCAATTTATTTCGAACCCTTATTCTTCTGTATTCATACTCGGTCCACTCATCTGAGATCGAATCTCGTCTAGTCTTATTAACTCTAATAATGAATTAATAAATTTATTGTATTTATTTTTATTATTTATCATATTATAAAATAAAAAAATAAAATAAAATGAAAATATTTTAAAAAAATTAATAAAGTCTAGTATTAACAATTTTTTACATCGAAAGAAGTAATGACATTCGATAATTTTTTGTTTCGATGAATGTAATGAGCTTTGCGAAATGGCGTACAGGATCGACACGTTTTTTTCAGTTCGTTTATAACCTGGAAATATTAGAATTTGACTAGTTTCGTCACGCTTCCAAAGTATCGTCGTTTTCTCCATTCTACTTGTTCCCATCGCTTTATTTCGCTTTTCAATTTGTTTTGCTACGTCCCTATGAACGCTGAAAACTTGATAACGAGCCTGTTAGAGGAGAGACTACGAGAAAGAAGTTGGTAGAGCTTCGATATCTCCGTGGATAAATTTGTGGCTACGAGTATATCTCTGGTATCCGAGAGAGCTCGGCGTTTATTGATCAATCAAACGGGGATAGGCGATACCCAAAGTCCGGAATCCTTTGAACTCGTCGGTTCGTTTCTCATCTGGCTTCACCCTATTTTTTCTTTTTTATTACCTATTATTTCACTCATTTTATTCTATTTTTAGTTAAGCGTACATTAAAATTCTGAATTATTCATACGCCAATGAATTTTTACCAGCATCTTAATTTCAGTCAAGGTTTATGGATTATTATTTTTTTGTTGCAGCATAAAACAGCAACGATACTCACGGAAACATGAACCGTACAGTAACCGTCGCCGTTTGTACCCTCAATCAATGGGCCATGGACTTTGATGGAAATTACAAAAGAATTCTACAGAGCATTCAAGAAGCGAAAGCAGCTGGTGCCACTTTTCGCAGCGGACCTGAACTCGAAATTTGGTAATTTACGATTTTATAAAATAGTGAATATCGAAATTTTTTTATCGAAATACCAATTACTCGAAGATAATACTATTTCAATTTTATTATCAATAATGTAAAGAATAGCAAAAACTTTATCAGCTCCAATGACCTTTGAAAAGGGATCACAAACGTGGTCAAATCAGTTTTAGTTTCAGTGAAATTTGTTTTTTTTTTTTTTTTTTTTTTTTTTTTTTTTTCATTCTAATATTGAGAAAAAAAAACTGTTATTTGAACGAATTTCGTGTCCAAAAAGATTTTCTGATCGACATATTCGTTCGAATAAAATAAAATAAAATAAAAAACAGAAATTAAATGTAGAATTTTCACGATAAATATCGATCTTGAATGGCGTTTTCCATTTTCTGAAACTTTTCAATCAAATTTTTCTTTTATTCAGTACTCCAAATCAATTTTCAATGCTAATGATTTTTCTCATGATCAAAAAGATATTTTTGATGAGTTACTTTGATAATTTCGTGTTTGTTTTTCAGTGGTTACACTTGCGAGGATCATTTCCACGAGAGCGACACGATACTTCACAGCTGGGAAGTCCTGGCAGCTTTGCTACGAAGTTCGATATGCGAGGACATTCTTATCGACGTCGGAATGCCCGTTATGCACAAAAATGTCGTTTACAATTGTCGGGTCGTGTTTTTGAATCGACGGATATTGCTGATAAGGCCAAAACTCCAATTGTGCGACTCAGGACCGTATCGAGAAAGTAGGTGGTTCTCCGCTTGGGTCAAGGAACGTACGGTCGAAGATCATTTTTTGCCAAGGATCATAGGCCAAATAACCGGACAGACAATCGTTCCGTTTGGTGATGCTGTTATTTCGACGCGAGACACGTGCGTTGGATTCGAGATGTGCGAAGAACTTTGGTCCGGCTCAAACACTCACGTACCTTTGTCTCTCGATGGCGTAGAAATTATTTCTAACGGTGAGAAAAAGTCAAACTTCGAAATTACTTTTTACACGAGCAAAGATTAGAAAAATTCAGAAAGAAAATTCGAAACTATGAAGAAAAGCAACAAAATGATATTTCCAGATTTTACAATTACCAACGAAAAATCACTTCAGATTCGAACAAAAAAACTGTTGACAGGGGTCACTATAAAGTTCCGTCGCAGTGCTATTTATTCAAAACTTTCGAAAACTTTTAACACGCTTTGCAATTTTACAGAATTATGAGAAAATTTTCTGTCGTTGGGGACAAAAATGTGAAAAAAAAAAAAAACATATAAAGCTTTTGCATTATGAAATTTTTTTATTAATAGCGAATTCCTTGACAGAAAAATATTTCGATCATGAAACGTTTTTAGACATTTTTATCATTAATCACACATAAATTACATAAAATTCTCGAATATAAAAGTTCAATAAATTTTTTTAATTTGTCAAATATATTCTCGAGTAGTCTACAATATTCTATTATATTTTGTCTTTTTATAAAAGTTTGTAACAAAAATTATAACTAATTTCGAAGACCTCAAATGTTAAGTTCGAAATTTGTTGTATGAATTGGAAAAACTGGAGCGCATTGTCGAAGCTTTAAATGTAATTGGAAAGAAACAGTTTGGTTAATTCTTCGACGAAATTCAGTAGCGAATAGCAGGATTCGTTAACTTAACATTTGTCAGGGGAAATCAGTAATTCAATAGTTAGTTTTTTCGTTGAGCTACAATATTGCGAAAAGTAGTAGAAATAAAATTCGTCTGAATAATTATTTTGCAGCAAGTGGTTCGATATTTTCTTTACGAAAAGCTTATACAATCGTCGATCTCGTGAAATCAGCGACTTTTCGATGCGGAGGTTGTTACATGTACAGTAATTTTCGTGGATGCGACGGTGGCATGGTATTTTTCAACGGGTCCTCGTGTGTCTCGGTAAACGGAAGAATTATAAGTCGTGGGAAACAGTTTTCTCTGGAGGAAGTGGAGGTTACGACAGCGACTTTTGATCTGGAGGAAATCAGGTACGAATATTGGATCTTAGCACAAAAAAAAAAAAATCGTGGCTTCGTACAAAATTGTGTCTTTTCTAATGATTCAGATGTGCACGAAACTTGATAAAATCTCGATGTACCGTAGCCGCCAAGTCGCAGCCTTATCCAAGAGTAAAAGTTGATTTCGCTCTCACCTCAGATGTTCTGAGTATCCCGGATCAACCAATCGACTGCGATTATTCCATTGATCCAGATTGCTCTTCCTCGTTGACCACTTCTTTGTATCATACTCCTGAAGAAGAAATGGCAATGGCACCTGCGTGTTGGCTTTGGGATTATCTCAGGCAAGTAAAAAAATATTTGAGAATTCATACAGAAGCTGATATTTTTCTCAATATTTCATTGACACAAGGCTCCAAGGGAGAAAACTTGAATGATAATGTCAAAAATTTGCAATTTCTTTTCGATTTTGTTGTTGATTCAAATTTAAAAAAAAAATATTTTCTCCAAAACTCTTATTTCAATTTTACTCTGCTTTTTTTTTGAAGACGTTCGTGCCAAGGTGGTTTTTTCCTGCCTCTCAGCGGTGGTGTGGATTCTTCTTCGACCGCTTGCATGGTTTATTCCATGTGTACGATCGTCGTAGACGCGGTAAAGGCTGGAGGTGAAATTCTTTTTCTGTTTTTTGCTGAACGTGCGAATTTATGAGAGAAAGGAATGACAATATTTCGTTTTTTTTTTTTTTTTTTTCAATGGTTTTAATGAAAAATAGATGCTCAAGCGTTGATGGACGTTCAAAAGATCGTTGGAAATCCTGAGTACGTACCAAACGATCCCAAAGAACTGTGCAATACTCTACTCGTCACATGTTACATGGCCACCGAAAATTCTTCTTCAGAGACTAAATCGAGAGCTGCGGAATTTGCGAATCAGATCGGCTCGTATCATCTGAGCATTGTGATCGATACTGCAATCTCAGCGATTCTTGGAATCTTCAAGCAAATTTCGTCCTTGGCCCCGAGATTCAAAGCCCACGGTGGATCGCCACGCGAAAATTTAGCATTGCAGAATGTTCAGGTTTGTTTTGTCACGAATTTTCTGCTATTTTTTCAAAAGTCGAGAATTTGGGATAAACGAAAAACTAATTTCTTCGTTTTATTCATATTTTTAGATAATTTATTTAAAAAAAATATTTTTCTTCTAATTTATCACAAGAAAAATATCGTAAAAGTTACTTTCTAAACTGATTTTCTCTTTATTGTATTATTTTTTACTTAATTATATTTTTTTAAAGGCTCGTCTTCGGATGGTCATCTCGTACCTTTTTGCTCAATTGCTGCTATGGGTTCGAGGTCGTCCTGGAGGACTTCTCGTCCTTGGTAGCAGCAACGTGGACGAGGCGTTGAGAGGTTATTTTACAAAATACGATTGTAGCAGCGCCGATGTGAATCCAATCGGTGGTATAGCGAAGGACGATTTGAAGAAATTTCTCAATTACTTCAGCGTCAAACACGGTATAACTTCGCTGAAGAAAATTCTCGAAGCACCTCCAACCGCTGAGCTTGAACCGCTGCAGGGCGGTCAATTGGCTCAGCTTGATGAAGTCGACATGGGCATGACTTACAAAGAACTTGGAGTTTATGGCAAATTGAGGAAGATTCAGTGCGCCGGGCCTTACTCCATGTTCTGTAAACTCGTCAATACTTGGGATTGTACACCTCAGGAAGTGCGTACCGGAGATACACTTTTTCTCTATAAAAAAAACCAATTTTTTTTCTTTTTTATTGCTCGCTTCCGTTCTTGATCCAATGGAAATATTGAGATAAAACATTTGTCGTCGTTTTGGGAAGGATTGTTTAGAACATTTATTCATTCCCTCGTTTCGTGAAATAGAAATTTTCATTATTATATTTATTATATATAAATAGACGATTTTTATTATTCGTGATGATTCATTTTGATCGTTATCGTGACAGTTCATGTGATTTCTAAAAAACGATTTTTCCACAAGAGATAAACTGTTTCTGTTCGATATTTTGAACGCGAGTCTTTTTTTTCAGGTGGCCGATAAAGTAAAACACTTTTATCGCTGTTACGCGATAAATCGTCACAAAATGACAGTTGCGACACCGTCATGTCACATGGAGAGTTACACTCCAGAAGACAAGAGGCACGATCATCGTCCGTTCCTCTACAATCACACGTGGAAATGGCAATTCAACGCAATCGATGAAAACGTGAGTATTGGATTTTTTTTCCTCGATCATTTGTATTTTGTCTTCGAAACGTTACTAAAAAACCGATTTTTTTTTTTTTTTTTTTTTTTTTTTTTTTCATTCCAGCTGAAACGTTTGGCCGACGGAAAATTATCTTCACCGAATCGAAAGAAAGCGCCGGAAGTTCCATTGAAACCGAAATTCGGTCGTCAGATGCCGTTTAGTTCCGTAATCAGTAGTGAGTAGAATACGCGGAAGAAAGAAAAACAAAGAAAAATTGAATCTAGACAATTCGCCAATTCATAAATTACAAGATTATCGTTTCTCGGGAATACATTATTTTAATATTGGCGATCTCGACGTTCTCTGTTGCAGATAAAACCCATCCGGGCGTAGTTGTTTAGCCGATTACATTTAATTAACAAGATCTGTGAACTTGAACAATATTTTCCATAAGTTCCAACCACACCTACTGTTTTCCTCGTTTCTGGCGCGAGATCGAGTGTTTTCGATAACATTGACAGAAGTATATCTTTTTTTTTCTTCGTATTTTATAATTGTACGCCGAACGAATAAACACTACAAAGTGCCTTTAAGACTCACATTTTCCTAGTTTCATTTTACTTTTATCCAAATGACAAACTCCTTATTCAACAGTTGGTATCGTTGTTATTCATGGCTCAATAATTAAGAACTGGATTTCGAGAATGGAAACTTTTGGAAATCGTTTATATAGTTATCACGCAAAGTTTCTTTTCTCGTATATTTTTCTCAGTGTTTTTTCAATCTTTCAATAATTTCTCGAATACTTTTTTTTAGAGCGCATTTGGATTTGGACCAAAAAAATAATTTGATCAAAAACATTTCTTTTTTTAGGACACTCGTAGAACGATTGAGTGAACGTTTTCATGCTGCAGCACATACTTTTCGAGCAAAGTTGACGATTTCTACAGAATTTCTTTTTTCAAATCTTTTTTTTTTTTTTCAAAAACTAACGAATGATGTTGTCAGGACCATCAATTGTTTTGATCAAAAGTTTAAATTTGCGTAAAAAATCGGTAACTTTAAAATTACTCACAATACTCGAAAGATATTTCGGTAAATATTTAGAACCGTGACTTTTCCAAAAGAGTGTAACCGGATTATTTCTCTTCTCTATCAGTAAACACTTCGTTTTTATTGTCAATGGATTTTTCGCGGATTCGGTCCCATTTCGAAATTTTTCTGTAACGTTTATCTAAGATTATCAATAAGAGTTTTTGTAGAAATCCCACATCTTCGACTCGTCGTGTTCGATGATTTATTTTCCCAACTTCAGGAGAAAAGTGCGTAACCAGATTCAGAAATCAATGACCAAAAAGTTTAAAAGCTACGAAATCTTTGATAATGAGAAAGGCGAGGATTAAACTCCACCGATGCATTTATATTGATGTTTTTATTATTTCCTTTTCTTGTTTATACAAATATGAAAGAATACGTGAAACCATCAGTCCACAGATCTGTCAGACGATGTACATCGGATCACTCACTCGCATCAGTCACACATGCGATCACACACATACAAAAGCACACAGAGCCATACGAATTGACAGTTACACAGCGAACGTTTAATTCGCTGCAGGTAGATCAGAAAGAAAAAATCGACGATTAAACCGGATAATTTGCTAATCTCCAGTCCAGATGATTGAGAATAGATGTGAGAAAATTATTAATTAACGATGATAAATACTTTTGTTTTTTTTTTTCTTTTTTTTTTTCATAATAATGTTAATAAAGACAATAACCATAATCTGATCGTCGACTATCGTAATGATAATATTATTCAATAATAATGATATGAATAATAATGAAAAATAATAGTAATAATATAATATATCATAAAAGATATGACGTTAAGTGATAAAATAATCGTGATGCGATATAGCGTTACCTCGTGGTAATAGTGTGATGATAGCAATGTAATATAATCAATATACCAAATGATATTTTTTTTTTCATAATATAATATTGTAATTATAATGAAATCGTCATATATCGTACAATACTGGACGTAAGTAACACACCGAGACACATGTTTGTAATAACGTAGACTTAAACATAGATATACGAATTGGTGTATCGATAAATATCGTCACATTATTTCCGCAAGTGAACAGAAAAAAAAAAGGAAACAAAAATAATAATATTATATTAAATAGTTAATAATCTTTCTTTCGTTTTGAGTATTGCTTTGGGTACGAATTTCCAACGCACCCAATATTCACGTCACTCTCGTTTTACATGTCGTTTTACAATTGTGTACATTATAAATAAACTTTTTTTTTTTTTTTTTTAATTTTAAAACTGCGTTGTATCTTCACTTGTATCAAGGTACTTACGGTTATCGACTAAACGACCAATGCCCTTTCACAGGACACTGAACCGTCGTTGTTCGTTACTAATATTATTCTGTTATTTTTCATAATCATTATATATATATATATATATATAAATATATATTTACAGTCTTTAAGTTACAGTTGAGGTGAGATGGGCGTGCTCCAATCGTCGCGGGAAGTCAACAAAAATTTTTTTCGTTACACTCATCAACCGACAAAGTTGTTCAACAATTATACAGAGTCTTATTTTATTTGAAGAAGGAAAGAAAAAAGAAGAAGAAAAAAAAAACACATTATTTTAGCACTATTTACAATTGACATTGTGCCATCAACTGGAGTACGTTTGTCAACGCATTCGGAAATAAGCACCGCCGTTATTCTAACGTTTCACTCTCATTCATACTGCTTTTATCTAACTCACAACAAGAGGAATGTCGACTTTGTTTATTTATTGAGTTTATATATTATTATTAATGATCCCTCAGCACCCGGCGGATGATCGACGTCGAATCAACACGAGTTATTCTTATTGTTGTTGTTTTTTATTTTTGCTTTTTTTCTTTTCTTCTCTTCATCTCTATTGTCATATATAGCGTTCCCTGACTTATTCGACAACTGTACATTCATTAATTCACGTTTATACATATATCTATCGTATTATAAGTAATTTATTGCAAACAGCATCGTTCGATATACGTCGACTCGTGGAATTAAAAAAATCAACAAAAAAAAATCCTCCTCGCAAGTCGAAATTTTCGCGAATACTGCTCGGCTCACTCCTTACCTTACGTGAGATGCTCTTTTTTTCTATTTTTTTTTTTTTCTTTTTCTTTATTTTATTATTCTTTATATGAACCAACATTTAATTTACCTACCACCGCAAAGATTGCACGATACCCCGTTTGTGTTTTTTTTACGTATGTGTGAATATGTAATTATGTCGTGGTGTCGTGACACGAATTACTTTGAAACGAGGAATTCCTTTTTTCTTTCTTTTTTTTTGACGAGATTTTTGTCATTTATGCAGTTAGCTGTCGTTGTGATTTTCATTCGATTCGAGAATTCCGAGCGTCGTTCAGAACTTCGATGACTTTGTTTTTCGATTAATTGCACGAAAAACAAAATCGAGTCTTATAAAATACGAATTTTATTTTCAAAAGCCTGGAACCAGCTCGTTCTCATCACTTTTCTTTTACCAATGAAACTTTGTACAAATACGAGAATTTTTATTTCTCACATTATTAAATTAATGAAAGAAAAAATAAAAAATGTCGATCGCGCACGAATCAAAGTAAAAAATGTTTTCGTGTGTGTAAGTGTTCGTGTGGTTGTGTGTGGAAAAAAAGTGTAAACATTCCTTCTCCCTATATCACAGGTTACCCTAGCGCAAGGTGTGCGTTTATTATAATCGATTATATCATCGAATGGAAAGAGATTTGTAAAGCGTTAAATCTTCGACGATTGTTGTGTCATCGAGTCGTGTGTTCCCTATTGATTTGCGATTTGTATATTTGTCGATTGTTTTGTTTTATTTTTATATATCAATCCACCTTTCTATTTTCGTCGAGTCAGTCAAGTTCAGAGGTCCTTGAAGCAGGATCTCGAATAGTGAAGAATCTCAAGAGATCGTTGAGTTTTTTTTTTGTTTTTTTTTTTTTAAGAGTGAAATAAAAAGTCGAAAAGATAATGAATTATGTACACAAAACTCGAAGGATCTCTTGAGAATACCCCGCAAAGTCAGAAATCAACGTAACTCACCGATGAATTATCAGTTAAACGAAATAAATTTGTCCTGAATTGTGAAATAGCATGATTCTAGTTATGTCCTTTGAACGGTGAGTGGGAAGCGGTCCCTTAACGTTCGATCCGAGTTTTTGGGGAAGGTGATATCAGTTGATATTTTTCCTGATCGCTACAGGCTTATTTCTACTTTCTTATTAATAATAATTGTGTTGCAGACGACGAATAGGGAGTCTTCTTCTTTTTTGTTTTGATTCGTTTCTTCATATCTCTCTGTTCGTATATATATATATATTTATCTTCGTATTAATCTCGAACTTTCGAGTTGTTCGTTGTGGAATATTGGATGATCGTCGAATGAGGTCAGATCCGAGAAGTTATAATATAGACTCCTCAATAAGTCGAGGCCCGATCTAGTTGAAAGGCGCTCTTAGCCTCGAGCATTTTTGAAGATGCTTTTACGCTTCTGAGGTCCGAGTCCCTTGAATCACGTTGCAAAAGGCCACCCTGCAGATTTAGACGAATTTTGTTGTTGTTGTTGTGTGTTTTTGTTTGTTTTTTTGAATTTTCTTCTTTACTCGTGCTCCTCTGAACACATTTTTGTGTTTCTCTGCCAAGTCTGCTTATTATTTTTCTTCGTTTTATATGCTCTAAATAAATCGGACCATCTATTTCCCCAATCGCGATAACATTCTAAATGCCAATCTCTTCTTCAATCATCGAATTTTTACCGAATGAGATTTCGTCAATAAGCATTTCGATTTAGAATTGTTTTTCTTTTTTTTTTTTTTCTTATAATTCAACGAAAAATGATGAATCTATTGCGGAATTATAGATGTGTGCTTTGATTCTACGTGCGCACCTGTAGCAACATGTTGGCGAAGTTACTATTCGTAAATTTGAAGTGTCGCTTGTCGTAAAATTTTAGTAACGCCGGGCTATACGGATGCTTGTCCTTCAAATGGAGATAGTGTACCTCCGGCTCTTGAGTCGTATGACCGCATTCCTCGCAAACGTAAACCTGCGAAGAAACAAAAAAAATAAATTAATTCGTCGTACTTCGAACTTGTTTTTTGATCTCGATAAAAAAGAGTCGAGTTCGAAAAATTGAAAATATTGGAAGATTCAACTCTTTTTTCTACGAAAAATCACGTGCCAACGGTCAGAACTGAATTATCAAAAAAGATCATAATTTTTTGGTCTTTAATGACACAATTTCCGTACCTTTGTGCGCCTCTCTTTGTACGCGTACTGATGTTGAACACCGTGAACCTTGAGGCAATGACTTTCGAGTGAGCATCGTTGGGTAAAGCTCTTTTCGCAGAGATTACATTTGTAAGGTCTGACGCCGGTGTGCGTTCGGGTGTGTCTTTTGAGATCGAAGGTGTCGTTGAAACCTTTGCCACAAAAAGTGCAGAGATAGCGTTTAACGTCGCTGTGACATTTCATGTGACGATTTAGAAGGCGTTGAAGGCTGAAGTTTTTGCTGCATACGCGACAGGTAAACCGATTTGGGTCATCGTCCTTAGAGGATAAAAAAAAAAAAAACATTTCGTTGGATTAAATAGATTTGTTGAAGAACTTGTGTCAGAATTAAGCGAAAGGAAGAGTGAAAAAAGAAGCTGTTTGGACAACGATTCGTTGAATTTGTAGGAGAAAAAATAGCAGGAGAAATGAATCGGTTTGTACCTTGACAGGTGGAGGTCGAGCTGGTCGTTCCTCGTCACGGCCGACCGAGGCTTGTCTGTGGCCATCAACGGCAAAAGGATTTTTGATTCCGTGTCCACCGTTGACAAATTCCAGCTGGCAATCGCCAGGAAGACCCAGCTGGTAATAAGAAAAGAAAAAACGAATTTAGAGGGAGAGGCGATGAAAAAAAAGGATTGATTCGTGATCAGGAGAGGGATTAAGCACTCAAGTTGATTGGCATTGCATAGTAAAAGAGATGATAAAACAAAGAGAGACGAAAGGACTGGAAGTTGAATATTTACTATTGAAAATGTGTCTCGAAACGTCATCCAGAAAATGTTCTAATGGTATGGCGACAAAAAAGAAAATAACGATTGTTACAGAAAACTAATAACTCGAACAATCGATGCTGAATCGAGCGTGAAAATTGTGAAATTTTTATGCTTTTGCCTAAATCAATCCGGGGTGCTTACCCTGTGCTGAAGTACACCGGATCGCGAGGAAGTAACCGATGTTTCGCCGATCGATGAAGCGGACGATGAACTCACAGTTGCCGAAACACCCGACGGACTTGGAGCGTGCTCCATCAATCCACACGCCGGAGATGTGCTCGTTGATGTTGCGTCAAGGGAACAGCTCGCTGCACCTGGACTGGGCAGGCTGCCACCGGCGCTGCTTCCGGAATCGAGCTCCAGGCCTGCAATAATAAAAAAAAAAACGAAACGTCATTGCGAGGCTCGACTGAGCTATTTGTGTCGCCGAATGATTATTCCATAGATTTCTCTGTTAATTTGAGCGTCGCGAGATTTAAAATGAAGAATTTGAATTAGGTGAGAAAATCTTGTAAACTAACCACTTCCGGTGAAGCTAAGTCCCGGGCTTAGAAGGCCTTGATGATGTTGCTGATGCGGTGAGGTCGCAGAATTTTGTTGTTGTTGCTGATGTTGCATTTGGACTTGAATTTGTAGCTGTTGTAACTGAGGCTCGTTCTGATGTTGATTTTGGTTTAGATGAAGCGCCAATTCCGGTCGTTCTTTGGGTAATGGCTGATAGCTAGATTCGCCATTGTTGTAGGAAATGCTGGATAATTTATTGGTCGTAAAGTGTTGAGGTGGATTCGTGTAGTGTCTGGAAGCGTCGAAGCCGCGGTTCAATGTCATACTGTGTTCGGGAAATGGATCAACGCTGGGTTCAACGGGTGTCGACATTTGGCCATCCTGGCCAATTCCGCTGCCGGCCGAAGCCGGCGAATGAAGGGAATCCTCGAGGAGATCATTGCCACCTTCCTCGGCTGGAAGCCTCGGCAAAAATAGATCAGCCGCGTCGCTCAGACTCTCCAAAAGAGCGGTATGATCGGAAGGCGAACTAAATGTCAATGTAGCTGTGAATTGGAGCGGATCAACCACCGCTCCTGTCACCATGTCGACCATCATTCCAGAATCCGTAACGTCGTAAGCTCCGTATTGACCGGATAGCAAATCGTTTGGCTGAATCTTGTAAGCTGCTAAATCCTCCTCTTCCTCTTTCAATGTTATACCATAAGAGCCACACACGTTCTGGAGCAACGAATATTGCTTGCCCTCTTGAGCACCGTACGGCGAGTGCTGCGAATTCATGTCCTGTTGACCCGTGTCGCATTCCATGCCGACTGCTGTCGAAGGCGTCAGGAATCCGTTTCCTGAAATCAACGGTCGTCTCGTTAGAACATTCGACACAACCAATGGGTTGGACTTTCTATTCCTATTAAGAAATTTAAAAACTGGGATTTCTGCCTCTCTCTCTCTCTCTAGAATCTCTGGGACAAATCCCTGATGACTAGGTCAACATCTTTTTATCTCATTTCTAAATCAAAATCGCAAAAAAACTGATTTTTTACCTTGCGTGCCATTGTACTGATTTGCAAAGTTAGCAAGATTGTTGCCTCCTTTAAGGGACTCGTAGAACGGTGGCAAAGAGCCGGTTGGGGGTGAGCTCGGTCCATAATTTCCACGGCCCCCGTTACCGCCAGGATTCATACCGCCGCCTCCAGCACCACCACCGACGGTGCCACCACCGCCGCCGCCACCCCCTCCGCCACCGCTGCTCGTGAATCCTATTCCTCCGCCTCCGCCACCCGCTGAACTTCCGCCGTTACCGGAAGAGCCGCTATTGTTACCACCGCTCGAGCCGCCTCCATTGTTACCGGAATTGGTCGATCTACCGTGACCAGCCGCTGCGTTGATGGTCTGCGGTCCCGACAATCTCATCGCCAACATTGGTCTCGCGATCGAGTTTCCCATGGTTCGGGACGCTATCGCACCCTCTCGACCGCTTCGCTCCTCGTCCGCATCTTCCTTTCTCTTCGGCATCGCGTAATTTATAGGTTGATCCTGAATCAAAATATTCGACAGGTTTCAAAACTTTGAAAAATCTAATTGACTGCGGACTTTCAGCAACCGGAGCGACGGCTGTTAAAAGTCAACGGTCGATTGCAGATTGCACTAAAAATTGCTGCAACGGTTCAAACGTCTTTACGTCAAAGGGTACAACGCGGAAATTGTGAGGAAAGTTATGAACGAATATCGAATTTACCTGTTCGGGTTCCTGCGCACGAGGCAATTCCGGTTCTTGCGTACGCGGAAGTTCGATTTTGGTGTGTTCTTTTCTCGGGGGTTGACTCTGAGGCGGAACTCTCTGTATAACGGAAACTCTGGTAGGTGGTTCGACTCTGGGAGTTTTGGGTGGCGTAACTGGTCTCGGGAGTTCGAGTCTTTCCGATTTGAAGGGCAACGTTTTGTCACCGGTAGGTGCGATCGGTGGGCTGCTGTACTCCTTGCGTTCGGCTCTCGTCAAAACGTGACCTCGGCTACCGTAAGGCACATCGCCACCTAAGATACTCGAAATGAAACGTCGCGGTGGCGAATTCGATGGCGTCGATGGCTGCCACTGTGGCGGTGGAGAACTCGCCGGGCTACTGCTTCGCAATGATTCGGGGGTCGTTGCTCGATCATCTTCCGTTCGATCACGATCTAAAAACACAGAAAATAAAAGGTCAAACAAACACCAAAAAAATATTTAAAAACTACAAATTATCGAACCAACGCTCTTGGTTACGATTCGATGATAATAAATTCAATTTCAACGGTAGAAAAACAATCATTTGGCACAAAAACAAAATCCCTATTGCGCTGGACTTGAGGCCGAAACTTTACGAAGATTCAGCCTCGTACGAATCGCCCAACGCTCGCGATCTTTTATTCATGATCGCCGTTTATTTTTGGATGGTTTTTTCATCGAGCGAAGATTCTGTTGGAACCGCGCCGACAACTTGAGCAGAAAGAATCTCGCTGAGATTCTGGTAACGCGGTGATGGGATCGCGAAATGTTTCCGTTCCAATTTTCCGACTGTGAATTGAGAATCAGTTTTACTGCTCGATTGAAAAATCGGGTTGAATCAATGTTTTTTTTTTTTTCATCTCGGAGCTCACATTCGCCTGGTAAAGTAGTTCGATCATGGAAATTTTTCATCCGAATAATCGACGGAAAAGAGGGGCCGATAACCTTGAATTTAAAAGAGTTATTCGAGCGCCGCGGTCGTTGATCTTTCCCCGAGTGTATTTTGCGTTCGAAGAAATACATTTGCCAATGTAAATTATGGGACTTGGTATATGTGTGCGCATGAAACATGCGTCGCGCGGACTGGCGAACGGCGAATTATCGTTCTCAGCAACTTTTTGCTTGTTTAGTTTAAGGCCTGACCCTGGCGAACGTTGTTCGTAGCATTTACATTCGCGTCGTCTCGCACCGAGAGAATTTCAATTAACGAGCTATCGTTTCCGCGGGTCCTCGACATCCTTTACTAGCTCTCCGCCAGTTAAAAAAACGAGTCCCACTACTTGCCCGGGACTGGTTGTCACTTTACTCCATCGCCTAAAGTCTATGGAAAATAATGTTCGAGCTTCGATAATTTACTCGTAGGGAAAGCCCGATGACCCGGAAACTAGCAAAGTTTTTTTCAACATTCGTTCAAGCGTCTCGCATCTCAATGTTCATATTCATGCGTAAAACGTCCTTGTTTAAATTCAAAAATTTATATCCCGCTGCCTTTGATTTATCTCTACGAATTATTAGGCCGATAAAACGATTACGAATTTTCAAAACATTTTTGCTTTTCTTCACTCATGTTTGTTTCTCTAAATGAAATTTTAATTTCTCCAAAATGAAAGTTCTCCGATAAAAAGACAAAAAATTTATTCATTTTTGCGAAAAAAAGGTTTTGGTGATCTTTGTCAAGCGTTACGCGAATCAAACGCGTAATAATCTTCAGCTAGATTGAGAGAGAAAGAGAGAGGGAAGTAACAAAAACGCGAACGAGTACAATGTCTCGGCTGCACTGGTTGTTGAAATAAGGTCGTAAAACTGTGAACGAGCTCGTAGTCGCATTGCAAGTTAAATGAGTGTTCGGTATTGCTATACCGGATAGATATTTATGATATGGTATAAGTTGTAAGGCCACGTAACAGAGCGAACAGCAGTCCGAGTCTCTCCGTCGTCGTCGCAGCGGCGGCGTTCTCTTGACTTTGACATCGTGAACGCTCGTGCTCGCGCTATTCGCTGTCTAGAATGGAGCACGAGGACAATCAGTGAGTTCGTGCTGCTCATAAGATCGCGTAGTCGCTGTCGCACAGCGGAAACCAGGAAGCCATCGGGACTATCATCAAGGACGCGAGAATTGTTTCTTTTTTTTCTTTCGTCTTGCACAAATTTTTCTTTCTTCTTTTTTAACAATCGACGCACAATCCTCACTGCCTTCGGACCAGGAATTAATGTTTCTAATTCTTTCATTTGAAAAAAAAAAAAAAAAAAAAAAAAAAAAATTCATTCAGGCTCGCGGAGAAGCTTTCGAAGCAGTATTCAACCGTATTTTCCATTCAGTTTTCGCTCATCGATCAAAAACCTCGATAATTCAGCAATTTTCATTCGGAGAATTTCAAATTTGCGAGAAAATTTTTTTTAAAAAGTAGATTTTTTTCGCGTTATTTGTATACGAATTGCATGCGTCCGAAGTGATTATTTGTGTTTGTCGTAAGAAATACCGGTTGACTGATAATTATGCAAGCGTTCGTACGAGCAATAATGGTTAACGAAATAACAGCCTCTTCGACAATTGCTAAGAAAAGCGTTGCAAAGAGTCAGGAAGATAAAGAAAGCGTGATTACTGCAGGCTGTCATGTAAAGCAGGCTGCGCCTGCAGTAATGGGACGACGAATAAATCGATTATTCGAAGCGTTAGTTCGTCAAGTAGAATAAACGGGGCAATTAGATAAAAACTCGTTCGCTCTTTCCCCATGATCGAAGGTCAAATAAGTGAGAATAAAAAAAAAAAGAGGAATAACGAGTATCGCTCGTTCCCGATACACGAGTAGAGTAACAACGAGAGTTGATTACAGCGATTATCCATCGCTTTTTTTTTATTATCTCAGAACAATTAGCAGCCGATAAGGGAAAGAATAACGCGTCGAATTTTTCTTCATGGTTACGAAAAGTGCGTGCAGTTGGTTCGGAATTTTCGAGGCTGCTGCGATAAGCAGCATCGCAGGGCGTTACCTCGTGCCGTTATCTTTTCCAACAAAGTTTATCAATCCAACCGCAAACTGAATGTCTCCTAACGTTTTTCACCAGGATCTGTTGCGTCATTTCGAGAAGAAAAATAAGAAGAAATAAAAGAGAGAGAAAACTGCTCCGATGCGACGCTGCTGGCGGATCCAAAATGGCGGCTCACCGCGGGGGAGAGGGGACGCCAACAGCGACGAGTACCGGCGAACCAGTAAAAGACGCTGTTGCGGCCAACCTTCCTCCGAGAGACTCCTGACACGTCTCTTTTTCACGATATACCAACTCCTCGAGCACATTATATATGTATATATATATGCGTATGTACTCTTTGACTAAAACCTCCTAACTGGTCTCGGGCGATCTTCGTGTGCGCTTACTCTTCACATATATGCATATAAATCTGCATACACACGTACAAAAGCTATAAATATGAACGGGGCCTCCCCGTGACCGGGGTACGAAGCAACGAAGCGGTGTTGGCCCGATGCTGATGCTGCTGCTGTTACTTGGAATGACGACCAGCTAATGGCGTCTACCTTCGATGTATACGTATATATCGCTTTTTTCTAAATGTACAGTACGTGAGGAGAAGAAAGAAAACAGGTATGAGAGCCGCAAGAGATCCGGGCAAAAAGTCAAGAAGAGGGAGAACACGATGAAAATATCGCGAAGAGCTGCGAAGAGAGGACTAAAGAAATGGGAACCGGTACTTCGAGACGTCCAGTCTCGGGCGAGGCTGAATCCGCAAAGATCTTTTATACTCGTGTATGTAAATGCACGAGGCATTTCTTCCCATTTCATTTACCCCGTGACCCCGCGACTTTTGTATTCCTCTAAATTACTTGTCGATTATTAACAATCGTAGAGAATATTGTCGCCAATGTTCAGGCGCCCTGACTCGAGCGATGAGTCCTAACTAAAAAAAAAGCTCTGCGAGCACCATCGAAACTCGAAATTCAGTTATTTTGTGCACCCAGCATCCGATAATTTATACAGATGACAGCAGAGCCTATGTCAGTTGACAGACACATGACTGGATGACAGGGAAAAAAAAACTGTTGAAAGCGTGCCTGAGCTGGTATCGTAATAATAATAAAAACGTCGGAATTCGTTATAGAAGTAGATTTAAAAAGCCTGGATTGTAATGGAGCAGTCATAAAAAATAATGTAAAATTGATGTTATCATCGCGGAACAGTAATTGGAAATAATTGTGAACGGGAATCAAGTTTCAAACAAGTTTTCGTTTTTTTTCTTTTTTCATTAAGACTCTATAAAAATGTAACGGAACTTTTCGCATAGACAAAACGCCGCTGAATATTTGTCGGTGTTTTCGGTGACCGAAGAAGTCGAATGTTGTTTGAAACGTTGTGCATTCAAAAAATGTAAATTTCCGAAGGATCTGTGATATAAAAAAGTGAAAAGATTCACGCGTGAACATTCCATTGCTTCGGCAACTAACTGACGAGGATTTTCAGCGATTAAACGAATCGAAAAATGGCTCGAACGTAGGCACGAAGTTCTATATCTCTTCAAACTTTTTTTTTTTTTTTTTTTTTCATTGTAAAAAAAAGTAACTGCAAAAGCTGAGGAAGGAAAAATAAGATTGCTCGGACGTTAGCAACAGGAGACTCGACCGAGTGGTCGAAGAGAACAAAAAATGGAGTCTCTCGATTACTATACTTTCGGTGACGACTACTCGGACGCTGCTTCGACCTTGTTTTATGAATTTTTTTTTTTTTTTTCGTTTGTTTTCAATCGCAATCTCGCAATCTCGTCGTTTGTTCTCGAGAGAGGAATAACGAGAGAGGCGTCTTGTCGATGATGAAAACTTACGGGAGACCCGGAGGCCTAAGGAAGGTCAGGTGCAGGGCAAGGCTTCTACGCTTCGACGGTTACGACGTTGTTGGCTCAACAAGGGAATACATTAAGCGCGAAAATGACGATGAGAATGAGACAGAGCCAGAGAGAAAGAAAGAGAGAGATGGATGGAGGGGGATGGATCGGAGCGAGCGAAAATTCGGGTCAGTGCCAACCGCACGAGCGAATCTCGTTGGACGTTTCGTGATCGTGCGAACCTCCACCAACACGTGACCAAACCCTCGAGAGCATTCACCAAGCTATTTAATTCTACGTTCTGTTACGTTATGATCTCAAAGGCCCCTGCCAGCTCGCGAGCTGTCGTAATTTGCGAATCCTTTGATTTCTTCACACGGATATATATATTTTGTGATCGAGAAATAAATACATCGAAAAGTTGCCCAACTTCTGAGCTACTTCGAGACCAAATAATTCCACTTTAAACGTGACAATTTACACGAGAATTCTGTACAGGCTTATCCAGAATTTATTTGATCCCCGATTTCCTCTTGCATTTCAATAACTCTCGACTCTATTTATGCTTATTTATTTTAAGGAATGTTAATGAAACGATAATAGTGCAATAAACAAAGGCTCTTGAGCCCAATACCGTTCACATATTTTTTCAACAGAACCGCGGCTCCATCTCTCCCGTCTTTCCTGACTCTATTTGACCCACTTTGTTCCACCCGGACCAAGAAAACAGTGGACCACTCCCTCGAGAAACTTTACTCCAACGTATACACGTAGCATTTATATTTATGTTTTCTTTAACTCGCGTTCGCTCGAATTCCCCGAGCACCCAGTCCATGTGCTTCAGGAGGATTTAATCGTAAGTTAATAAATGGACCTTCGCCGGATAAAAGGCATCTTAATGCCACGAATTTTCTAGAAGTAAAATCGATCGAGCGTGCATGCGAATTTTACTCGATTTACGCTTTCACTCAGGACGGATTATATCGAGATACAGCATCGGTCATTATGATCTCAATAATCATTTATTAAATGGATTGTTCACTTTGAGACGAGTCGAAATATATGTATATGCTGATGCAATCGTCGGTAGCACTGATAACGAGGCAAAAGCCTCTCGTTTTATTCAACGTGAAGATTCGCAGAAATTGGAAAGAAATTTTATTGCTGCCAACTTGTGTCAGAAATCTCAATGTTAAGAGTCACGATCTCACCCTGTGTATATTAATATTCGCAGAGACGTGTTTCATTTATTAAATTATATTAGAAATGAGGGATTAGCAAAGAGGAGAGAGAGAACGTCAATTCGTTTGTATTTCAGAGAGGAGACTAGAGAGGGAAAGCAGTTATCGAGAGGCTTAATCCGCGAAAGTCATAGAGGCTCGATAAATTATTCCGACACTCGAAAATCATTGCGAAATATGACTCGAACGATTTGACTGTTATACTTCGTGACCGAAGTATTATAGTTGCCAGTCTCAAAGACCAACGTTATTTTAACATCCTGCTTCGTGAGTACGAAGACGTTTCAAAAGTCGCGATACTCGCGAGTCATTTTAATCGTAAAATTTCGAAAAAAAAACGTCAATTTATCAAAAAATTATTCGAAAAAATCGATATTAAAATTTTTTAAATATTATCAACGCGGAATTATCGACTTTTGCACGATTCTTTTACGACCGATTCCTCATAATAGTTGTAACCGAATGAATGTAAGGATGAAACAAAGCCAGGATCGTGGGTAGGAAACGTAATGTGAATTCGCATGGAATGCCTCATGTAAAAACTTTTTTCTCCATAGCCTAACGGTTATCTAACTCGGCGGACAAATCGTGTAGTGGATTTCTCTTCGTCGCGTATTCGCATTCCCAAGGCTCCCATTCATGAAACGTAATGAAAAAATAAATTACGCTAAAAAATGATTTTCGAGAACTGCGAGATCGATGCAGTCGACGATTCTGCTGTCGGATTCCGCTCAAATAAAATACTCAAATACGTGTGCCCTCTGACGAAAAACTATAAAAAGAAACGAGAAAGGGATGAATTAAAAATGGGGTGAAGGCTGAGCGAGCGTGCTCTGTCTCGGTTACGTTAGACTCCTGCACCTGCAGCGACGCCACTTTGCACCGTTTATCAACACAGAAGAATAAAAATGAAAGAAGAAGAAGAAGAAGAAGTAGAAGAAAAGGAAGAAAAAAAAAATAAAGATGGCCCACGGAACCGGCGTCTAATGCCGGGGCGTCATGGGCCAGTTTGCTCAAAGGGTGAATATATTATGTGGCCGAGAGGCTCTAATACACGAGAGAACTCGAAGAATTTCAACGAAAAGACAACCTGTCGAGCTTTCAGCGGTTTATCTTATTACAGAGGCACCACAACCCCTCATAAAGGGTATTTCGTGTCAGATTAGCTGACCATAATTCAGTAGTAGGATCCTTTGAAAAGAAAAACTTGTTCGGTGTAACGAAAATCGACGATTTTTTTGTTGTAGTAGCACCGCGTGCAACTGACACGAGAAACTAGCGACGATTTGGAACGATCATTAAAAATGTCACCCGATTCATCAGCAATGACAATTAAAATGAAACCAAATTGACGACAAAGTTCAGTCAAAAAAAAAATTGATTAAACTTCTCGCGCAGCAATTTTTTTTCTTACAAAAATCAATGAAATTTATATTCATTCGTCAAATATTCTCATTAATTTCGTTCACAAATTTAGGGCTTCGTAACAACGAGACAGGCACAGAGCAAGAACAGAAAAATAAAACGTTGTCTGAACCGGTACACGTATGCAATAATATTATGCACGTGCCATACCTCAAGGAAAAGCAATGCTTTATAAGGCCTGCTCGCAATGCAAGGTGCATCGTGTTGAGGCCCTCTTAGAATATATTTAACGCCCAACCGGAGCAGATCCTTGACGAAAGACCGTAGAACTCCCGTGTAGGGGTAGATATTAATCTTGACTTTTGTAGGGTACTCTAAAGTTGGCTTTGTAAATTAATAATACAATGTGTCTTTCTGGTATGAAACTTCCCAAGGTACACACTACGCACGTATAACAGCCTTCGACTGCGTTAAACGTCCGAGTGAACACGGCGTGCTTTTCTTTACTGAATTACATTCCCACACGCCATTTTTCTTACGTATTTTTTTTTTCTTTTCTTTTCTTTTTATTCTTTCATTCTTATTATTCGTTGCTTAACTCATTATTCGAATTTAAAAAGAGAACTATAACGTTTTCCCACATGTTCTCCATCCATCTTACGTATAAATTATAAGAGCGTCCGTTTTCTCTTGCCCATGAAATCGAAGATTCATGAGTAGATATATGAAAACTCCGTTAAAACGTTGGTACAACGGAGTTAAACCGAGGCGCCATCATTTTTAACGATCTTTTCAAAATCTTATGACAATAAATTTTCATTATTCTTTTTCCCATTCCCATTTTATTTTAGCCCAAAATCAGTACAGGAATCATTTGCCGTGATCAATTAAAAAATAAAAACTTGTTCACCCGACTGTCTTCTTGCCCAAAACGATTTCCTGTAGCTGAGCGAACACGAGTTGCTTAGGAAGACCCGCTTTTGTTTCTGGCTGACAAACGCCTCGGTGTACACGTATGTCGATAAATATATATGTATACATGTGTATTGTCGTCGGCCATTTATGTAGCGGTATCGTGCGTGGGTTGGTAGTGGCAAGGTGACACTGTGATTCTCGCAAAGGTGCGTGCGCGTGTGTGTGTGTGTGTGCGACGTAGCGAGAAACTTACGGTGTGTGTTTCTGCCCGGTCTCGCTGGGAATCGTCGAGAGGAGGTGGACTTTTAAAGGAAGGAGTATAGTACAGAGATGTAGGTGGGATATACTCACGCATCTCGTCGGTGCTACATCGTTCGAGCGTAAAACGTCGCTTATGTAATGAAAAATCGCGGACTCGTTCACTTTTTTTTCTTCCATTACTCTCTCTCGAGCCGCGTCAATTTCTCGAAGCGAATCTTCAATCGTATATCCTTCGTCAAACGGAGTTATCTCCGCTGCGAAATAATTCGTAAACAATAAAAAAAAAAGAGTTAACGATTTTTCGTAGTCTCACGCGCGAATAAAAGCGTGCGGAGCGTTTATAAACGGGGAGGATATTTCAGTGGCGTGAGAAAATGTCCGGATTCAGAGCTACGGAGGAAGGATATCTTCGCTGTATACATACACTAGATTATTTATGTATAAATTTCTTTACGGTGTTGCCTAGAGAATATGGGAAAGATTCGACGGAAGAGATATACCCTCCAGGTGCTGGGGAAATCAGTGAGAGTCTACAAGGATTTTTCTTTTGGGTTCATGGCTCGAGCGCGAGATGGAAGAAAAGATAATTGATGGGCTTAAGGGAACCGTGATGAATCGGGGCTGCTTAATTAATGTCCGGACGAGAGTAAACTCTGAAAAACTGCTTTTGAGGCCATTCGCACGATACGCATGTAAGATTTTTTTTTTCCCACACCGAGAAAAATATTGTTGTTCGAACAACATTTTTTCGTGGATCAACGAATATCGTGACTACTGCCATGAAATTGGTGGATTGAACAAAACTTCTGTTGATTCAACCTTCGTTTTCGTCGTAGGAAGAAATATTTATTGGAGCCAACGAATTACGAGCTCGAATCAACAAATTTCTTTTCTTTTAGTCAACATTTCACCGGTTCATTGTTCAATGACGACAAAAGAGTTTCAGGATTCGTTCTACTGCTCATAACGATGAGAGTTTTCGATTTTCGTTACCGGCTGATCGCACAGATACGAGAGAAAGTCTCTAGACCCTCCACGACGCGATTTTATGTTATTTTAAAAGCTACAGATCTTACGTAGTTCAACACGGAGTTAAAGAGACAAAGTTGACGTAAGGAGGACTCTCTTTTCTGCACTTGGCCCCCTTGCCCGGAATTTCGGTCAGGGCCTTTCTTGCGCCATTAGAATATTTCTTGGATAAAAGGAGCACCGGTTGAGAGAACTGTAGCGTTGATTTAAAATTCATATCTGAAGGTACATTTGAAATAAAGAAAGAAAGAAAGGAAGGGAAGAGAAAAATGGAGGAGAGAGGGGAGGGGGGGGGGGGAGGGAGAGGGTAAGAAACGACGAAAGGCTCGGGCACACCATAAGGCGAGACAATGTTCAATGTCTCGTGAACAGGTATATCTCGAATCGCTTTATTTTAGTCTTTACCTGTTGCTCCCCGTTACCGCAATCCACTAGATCGCAGCTCGCTCGACATAATGCACTCGAGAATAAATGGCGTGTGCGAGTGACGAGGAAAGCTCTCTGAATGGGCTATGTATTATAAATAACGAATAAATGTACAGGTATATACGAAACGAGTTATGAGAAGGACAAAAGTTTCTGAGCTGACAAAAGATACGATAGAGAATAAGCGTAGGAGGCGAATGAGGATGATGAATGAAAAAAAAAAAGGGATTCTTTGAACGTGATGTAGGTGTGGTACCGAGCAACAGAGAAAGAGGGAGAGAGAGAGTAATATATCGGTCCGCAAAATGAGGTGGAGTACGTATCATGTTTCGAAGTACAGTTCCAACGTATACCTGCATGTTCAACCCTTTTTCTTTTTTCCTGCTAATGGATACCCGTATATTTTTTACTTAATTTATCGAGACTTAGAATAATAGGAGTTTTGACTATGGAAACCGAAATAGGATTTTTCGGCTGTACGTGAGCAATGCGGCTTTACTTCTCATCATCCTGTGATCAAAACATCAACGAAATTTTTTATTCAAGTAGAATTATTCAATAATTCGTAAATACGATCTTTTTTTTAATGGATTCGAGCTTATCGGACTTTAGAATGATTCGAAAATATCGTTGTTCTGGTTTACCAGTATTTATTTTAGAAATGTACATTCGGATTTCAGTATTGTTTGCTTTAGGGACGATGCGGTGTGATGGTTTACCTAGATTTCCCAAAGTTTACGCCTCCCCGACCGATGACCGTGGCAACTAAAGCCTCTCTCTCTCTCTCTCTCTCTCTCTAGATATATCTTTGTGAGGCTCATCGTGGTTGGATGCATTATAATTCGTCACAATGACTGAACACATTCTGGTCTTTGGCACAGGTGCCTCGAATCCGCCGAGCGATCGCATCCGAGCCAACTATATGGGATTACCTCAATGTGTCAACGACTGCAGGTCCAACAGTTCGTTCTTCATTCGTTCGTATGAGTTTACGTGCTCGTGTCTGCGTCCGTGTGTATGTGAATAGTTGAGACGAGAGAGTTTTACCGGGTCGTGCATCATGAACTAGATATATATGCGCGTCATCAGAAACACGTTTTTATGTGTGTGCCCTCAAGCTAGAGCTACGGAATTTTAAAATTCTTTTCATCGCAGCGTTCCGGTATTCCTGGATTCCCAGGACATGGAACTGATTCAATGGAAATATTTTTGATCCCTGAATTCTCTACGTTTCGTAGCATATTTTTCGAAACGATTATCCCAATCAAAATTAATTATTTTCTCACTAAAATAACATCCGGGAAAGTTAATCAAAGGAGCAACCAATCAAGTAGAAATTATTTTTTTACTTTTTTTTTCTGGATTTCGACCTCCTTGACATGCTCACTGTTAATAGAGAAAAGAGAGAGAGAGAGAGAGATCGGTATCCTCGGAACTGTTGAGGCTAACTGGAATGAGCGTGCACGGAATCACCGATTGGTTTTCACGAGGCTTTAACGTTCACGAGAATCCACACATTTTCATCTCGAACATTCATGTGTACATAGGCATCATACAATTGCAAATACATTAGCTGTTATAGCCGATAGAATGAGAGTCACCCGGTCACGATCGCGGTACAAGGGACATTCGAAGCGGCCCTCGCGTTCGATGTTCAACGTCCATTTTAAAAATGAGACGCGTAGGAATGCAGTTCGGTGCTCTGTTACAATGTCTTATATACCGTGGTCAAGACCAAAGTGAGCGAGAAAAATCGGAAGAGTGATAGGGCAGAGAGAAAAGAAAAACAAAAATTTGACGTAACCGTGCCGTTTCGCGGGCTTCTGTAACGGCGCGTTTCTAATCCCGATCGTGTCTCCGTGATACCTGCTATCTGCCAACATATAAACGGTTTTTTACACTCGTCAAATTCATTATTTTCGGTATTTTCTGCAGTGCGGTGGTAAAATCAATTTTCAAATGTTTCATTCTCTTCCGGGCAGCTCACAACAAAAGTACCGCGTAAATACGTTTCGGAAGAATTGCTACTGACAAGTTGAAATTCAGGCTCATCGACGATGACGAAATTCGCGAAAAAATGTAGCTTCGGGTGTGAATTTTCTTTTTTTTTTCTTCTTTTGTATACCTACGAATAAGTACTGGAAGCAATAAAAAAAAGGTGTAATAAGCAGTGAATAATCCATGAGTCGAGCGTGGAAGACCTTTTGTACGGTTCTAATAGGAGAGGGACAGGTATATCTGCTATTCCCCTTGGCACCTGTTCTAAAATCCTTTCGTGATTCTTCAAGGCCTCGTAGCAGTGAATTAAATCGTTTCTTTTTATCTCTCTCTCTCTCTCTTTTCTACCCGACGACGATGTTAAAACTAAACGAGTTACTTACATAGCGCACGATGACGAAATAATTCTCGTGACTGGTCTCGCTAATGCTTTTGTGCTCGTGGGTTTCATTAATTTCGCGAATTGTCTCTCTCTTCTCCATCAAAATAAATTGCTTCGTATCAATGCTCTTTGTCTGTTCTCCGATCTGTTAGTTCTTTATAATAAAAATACCGACTATTATCGCGTTCGTAAAAATAACGAAAGCGATGAATTCATTTTCGCGATGAAATACAATGAGAATTTGCGAGAATTTTTGTAATTCCTAGTCGAATACATAATTATCGATGAGATAGTAATCGATACAATAACATTGAAATTCTATTTTTTTTTTCAATGATGAACACAGTGACGAATGAATTACGAGTCTGAATTTGATAATACAACATTTTTCCATTGATTTTTGCTGATAAATCTTCGGCTCAATCAGTTTGAACGAATTTTTGAATCGATCGTCAATCGATACGAAGAGAATTTTATTGATTTCACATTTTAAAGGTTCTTCGGACAACGACCTTTTCATGACCACGAGCAGTTGATACCTTCGAAATGCCATCGGGTATTACGGGGAGATCGATGAGAGAATTATTAATTAGCACTGGGCTCGGTTAATTCGGAAGATAAAATAGAAAGAGCAACGGTGTGTTCGAGAACGAGGAAACCACCCGAGGACCTCTGTGTGTCGTGTCTTCGAGTTGAGAGGAGTGAGGCCGAGCGATTTGGCTGAAGAGTGTTGAGGGAGCAGCCAACAAACCCCAAGAAAACCGGTCCCTCGAGCACTCCGTGGGACCAGCGTTCCGTTTCTTACGTGCTTTGTATATCCACACACACATATTCGTACAATTATAATTAATCGAAATGCGATTAACCGGCTCGCGTATAATCGATGAAATATGGTTAAAAAAATGAGCGTACTAAAAGCAAGAATCTTGCAGAACTTTTTTGTCGAGCTTTGTAAAAAAAAAGAAGTTTTTCCTTTTTTTTTTTTACATTTACAGTTAAGTCTCGGTGTGTAATATTTCCAGTTACGTAGTCGTCAAACAGGTGGAAGTGCTTCCTTTATTACTGAGCCTTTTTATGACCAAGCAGCAGAAAATATTTCTACTTTTCTATGATTTTATTCTCACGATTTCGCGTCCCCCATTATCATTCATTTTATCGTCTATGTGACTGCGTAAAACGACTCCACCTCGAACTAGTGAGTTTATTTATAAAATTGATGAATTTTATAGAAAATCACGAGGAATTAATCCCTCCTCGGTCACTCAGTCAGCATCGGATATAAACATCGTTTTCAATTAATTCTCTCTTTATTGTCGTGTGCTTCTGCGTCTCGAGTGACTCGTCGCTTGTGCAACGCATCGGTGTCTCTCTTACCGGAGGGAAACAAGCCGCATTAATTTCTCGGCTTCGGTACGAGACAAGAACTTGGCATAACTTGAGGTCGTACGCACATAACGGATAAACTCGTCGCGCGTGTAAGTTATTTGTCGACACTTTGAACACGCTTGAAATTTCAAATTGTACATTCAACGGTTTCGATGAATAAAGATTTTTAATGAAGATATTACAACGAAATTGGCTGTTATTCGTGAAATTGTTTAGATTATTAGACATTTGTATTTTTTGTTTCATTTTCTCAAACGTGGTTTGAAATACGAAAAACTTTTTCTAATACGCGAATAAGATATTTCTGCTCACATAGCGATTGATGCGCGTGAAAGTTATGATTTCGATTTTGAATTTTTATCTTTTCGAGGCGCGATTGAAGAGAAGAGAAAAGAGTCGAAGAAGACTGAAATTCATAGCATAATAATCAGCCTTGATCGTCGTCGTTGATCATGATTTTGTGATTGTACGTCTTTACTCGAGAGGAGACAGCGGCGGCGGGACTGATTATTAGCGCTAGTATATTCGTGGCATGCCGAGTTTAAACATGACGATGCATGTATAATGATCGTCATCATTATCATGATTTTGCGTTGGCTGATATGTTTTCAAACTTTTACATCAACTCTCTGTCTCTTTCTCTCGAATCTTCGTTATTTCCGTTCAGAGGATGAAACTTTTGTTGAATCAATCTTACCGATCGATACTTTCAAGTTGCGAATAATCATTTTAGTGTGAGCTGAGACGAAGAAATTTTGAAAGAATTGGCGAAAAAAAAAGTGAATGAAATAAAGAGAAGAAGGCGCTTTCGTCGTCTCAAGAGAGCAAAGACGTTTTTTTCTTTCTTTTTTCGTTTCCTTCAAACCAGTTTTGGGTCAAGACGCGAGGGGAGTAGATCTGGAAACGAGGAAGATAGGGGGGAACGTGTGCATTGCGAACGATTTCAGGACCATCGGCAAGCTCCGAGCCAACATTTCGGGCTTCTTCGTTCCTGTAATACTTGATGTACCGTTGTCTCGGTTCACGCGTTCTCAGCAGAATCGAGCTTCATTCAATGGCAACGAGAACCACGGTTTGGGAAAAGTTATGCAATTTTAAAGCAGCTGGATAAGACAACGACGAGAATTTCCCATGTATGAATATCTGAGAGGCTCGAGAGAGAGAGAGAGACACAAGCGGTGCAAAGAATATCTGAGCGATCTCAGTTTCAAAGGTTATGCGCCATTGAATAATTCTTGTGAAGAAAGCGAGAAAGACTTTTTTTTTTCAATGATTTCACAAGATCTCCAGATAAGCGAAGGTGTTGAACACTTTAAAAGATGATTTATCAATCGACCATGATTTTTCCACATAATTAGCAAGAATTTTTTACATCATTGATGACGAAGAAGTTCGCATCAATGCTGATATAATCAATGAACATGAATTTACATCCAGTCGATTCCGCGAATTGACCATTTTCTCAGGAAAATTGGCTCGTAAACAATTCTGAGCTTGCGTGTACGTGAGTAGTCACGAGAATTACGATGATACGTCCGCAGCATCGATAGTTCGGATCGTTGAAAATAATAAATTTAGTAATTGAGATACGTAAGAGATGATAGAAGAAAGAGGAAGTGAGCAAAAGAAAAAAAAATGCTCACATCGAGAGTCCAGCCTTGTTTCAAGGTCTGTTGCTCCTTTCGTTACAGATATATATCAAAATTTCAACGCCCTAGTCTCTAAACTCTAATACAAAAGTTCGCGAGACCGCGCGAAACACGGAGTTCTAGTCCTTTCGATCGTGCGACACCTGCATACAGTGCAGTCTACACCTGCCTGCATCTTAGAAGTCTTAGATTCCTATAATGGAATCGCGATAGCTGTGCAATTTTTTTAAAACGGATGCCAATTAGAGCGTCAAATCGGTATAGCTTATCTTGAAGAATCAAAATTTGAAATAGCAAGACTTGACGAGGCTTGACAATTCATTCTTGATAACAAATATTCCCTGCTGTCGAATAGTGGACATCGAATGTCAACTTTGATTCATCATCTACGACGGTTACGTGTTTGTCCTTCGAATTGCGGACGAATGACACATTCCCGATGATTCGGTAGTTCCACTATGAGGGGAACAACAAAGTTTGAGACATTGAAAAATAAAAAATAAAAAAACTTACATTGGTGCTTGTTTACGATGAGGCTGAGCGGTTCGGAACCTCCGAGTGGGCTATCCTTGCCGCTACCAGGCGGTGGACTCTTGCTAAGATGTTGAGCCTCGAGCAGCCTCTGTTGCTGCGCGAGAAGGCTGTTCTTGAGAAGAAATATCTTCGGCATTTTTCCGTCGGACGATAATAATATCAAAGAATATTATTATATTGGTGTTCGGTATACGAAAACATATACCGGGTCTTCCTCGAATCTCCGGGAAGCCGAATGAAGATAAGGGATGTCACTGCACAGATATTATTTGCGCCACCATTGATCGACCGTTTGAGGTCGGGCAATAATCCTTTTTATTTAACGAACATTCGCTCTCGATATACGTAATGATAAACAAATCCAACGTAAACAACTAAAAACTCTGATCACTGTCTCCTCTGCGAAGGACAAGTCTGAATGTAACCGGAAGTCACAAAACGGTACCGCGTTAAAATCCCTTTTTTTCCCCAAACCGAGGAAAAACTCCCGGCAATGCACTTGATTTTTTTCTCGCAATGTTCCTGGACGTGGGCAATCGGAATGAAGGATTTGAAAAAAAAAAAATAAAAATAAATAAATAAATCAGTAGCACTTTGACTACCTATACCGACGAGGTCGCGAGGACCTTATCCGCAGATCCATTCGCTACCACTCTGATAATAAAACTCGTTTTTCTTTTTCTCCCGTTATAAAAATCCTGATAAATGTGCTTCCACTGCCGAAAACACTGGGATCATTCACTCACGAGCGAACAAAGTATTTGTACGGATTTTCAAATATTTCTTTCATATCCCTCGTGCGTTCACGATAGTTCGCCGTTATTGTTAAAACGTCCGCGTTAACGATTTCACTTCGATCAGTATTAATCGAGTTTAAAACGAACTAAAAAAAAGAAACGAAAAAACATTGAAAAAAAGAAAATTAGAAAAAAAAAATATAGTAAAACGGATTAGAACCGGCACCGAGAAACGTCACGAATCGTCCACGTCGATTTACAGTTATCGACTGCGCGAGGGACCTCGAACCGGAGGTCGTATGGTCCCGTCTATCGTTGTGTACACTCGCACATACTCAACATATATACAAACGTATATAAATATATGTGTATGTGTGCGCGCGTGTTAAGAGATTCACTGTACTGTGTATACCGGAATATCTGAGGTAAAGGCGCGACGTTTGCGTCGCACTCGCGATCGTATTGGTCTCTCGCGAGCAACTGGGGCTTCGTTGGTATCTCGGACGGGACCCCAGGCCCCGACCATGAGTTACCCCCACTCTAGGCACCACGAGACTCACGCGAGGCCCTCTACCTGCGGGGACCACCGTCCTCATCCTCCCTTCCCCCCTCTCTCTCTCTCTCTCGCTCTTTTCCCTTTCCCCTCACTACCCAATGCATCCACTCAACGCTTATAACACCGTACTGTCTGCCCGGGGCCTTAACACGCTGCTCCTCGCTTCATCCCCACCGCGTTATAACGATCCTGAACTCCGCTATATGCTCTGCTTGTACATTCTTATACTGTATATACAGTAGTATACACCGCTTGTACTGTACCTGATGGCTTAGCCGGCAACGGAGCATGCATATCTCCTTTTTGCCATCAATCTATATACACGAGCTAGGTGTATATATAGTTATTTTGCCGGTATATTCAAGCTCTTGGTACTCGCTGGTGGTTGGTGGTAGTTCCTGTTCTCTTGCCTCTCTTTCCTCTTCCTCTTTTTCTTCGTCTTCTTCGTACCGATCTCTGCCTCGCTCTTTCTCTTGATGAAACGCATGCGCGTTCAACTTGGAGGAGTGTATCAGGATTGCACAGGACTTTTATTCCACTGGAGCTAAACTAGAGCTGCGATTGTGCCTGCGGCGTCATGAAAATTGGGGAGAAAAAGAAAAGCGGAAGAAAATTGGTTATTTGGAATCGGTTCGTATCGATTGCTTTTTTTATTTCTCGAAGTATTCCAAACTTTCGTTGTTCACCAATTTGGATACTCTGGATTTTTCAAAGTACCGCGTGTATCGTTGAAGAGAAGAAAATGATTATCGAGGATCGATCACTCTCCGGAAGTACAGACTACTTTTGATCCAAGTTTCGTCGAATCGAACAACGGTTAGAAAGGTACCGATGCGCGGAGTCTAGGGCTCGAATTAATTATTGAAACTTATCAGCGGTTGGTCGTAATTATGTGGCTGGTCACGTTTGCAATTACGTGGACAATGAAAAAAAAATTCGAGTCCACCGGGATTGGAAGGGCAGATCGGGGGCATCGGCGTGTTCCTCGAGGATCGAGGATCTTCATAATAGATGACTTTGTAATCATTCCAGGCTTTCGAGATTCACACGATACATACACGTACACAGAGGATTATGTACGTGTATATATTTTATACGGGAACGTTACACCAAGTTATATCTGTGCATTAAAATGTCTTCGTGCACGAAAGAACACTTTTGCAAAATGCAATACTCTCGTAGATGTTTACTTCGAGCTCTCTCTCTCTCTCTCTCTCGCAGTTCTCGGGTTACATCGCGGCTGTTAGTTACAGCACGAACAAGAATCCCTTCGACGTCGCGAAGCTAAAGCCCTTCGTGTGTTCAATTTTTCAGTGCTTCGGGTAATCGCATCGTTTGCAATTTCAAATAATCATAAAAATCTCGCTAAAGTTATAATACATCGAAACACAAATTCCTTTTCGTACAGGCCAAACAGGCGACAAATACAACCTTTGACCTCTGCCAGCTTCGCCAAAGAAAGAAAACGATTATCAACGAATTACGATTCTTCGATGGCTGAAGTTTCGAGAAAAAGTCAATCTGTCAGCACTTTTTGATTTCGCGAAAAAAAAATCTACCAAAACTATATCCGAATGACCCGGAAATGGTTGGCAAACTTTGGCAGCGTCTTAAAAGACTGGAACATCCGAGGGAATCGATATTTTTTTCTGCACAAAGATATTATTATTGGAAAAGAATGTTTCCTGAGACTGATTGGCCGAGCAAGAAGCAGAGAGGCAACATTGCAATCGTGGCGATGTTGCAATTGCCCCCAGTTTTCGTCACTCTTGCGTTTGGTATCTCTGATTAATATATATATATACATATATACAAGCGCGGTTGAAACTCTCGTGTGTGAGTTGAAAAAATGTTTTGGTCAGCGCGTGCACCAGCATAGCAGTGGATTCTGTACAGCGAGAGCTGAATCCTGAGTCCTTGTTTCAATTCTCGCGTGCAACATGCATCTACGAAATCGTGCACCAAGGAGCGCCGGGAGTGCAGCAAGGTTGCATTTTATACCTTCGAGAATCGAGTGTGTGCTATACACTGGATGTATATACAATGCTTGTACATACATATATGGATATACAAATGTATAGCAATGTCCGGTCCGAGAGAGGAACGAAAGAAGGGAAGAAAGTGCATGCGCCCCCCGCGCGAGGAGAGGAGAGTTATTCCACGAGAAGCGGTATATGCCTAGCGGCTTCAAGGAACTGCACATCGCGCGGAACTCTCCATAATTTTTATATGCACGTACCCGAGTACATGGCTACCCAACATAAAAGTACGTTTTTATTTTTTTACCTACCTTCGAGGAGGAGTATATATATGCAAAAGCTGAAAAAGCCTGTAATCAAACTGATTGCTCGAAGAAAAGAAAATACTTGGTAAGTTCCAACGCTTATTTCGGTTCGCGTCAACGCCGTGCTGCTCTTCTCAATCTTCCAAGTTTTTCTTTTTTTTTGTGTCGAACTTTTCAATATTCTTTGTCATGGAAACTGTTTATCAACATTGTTATTTCGACTCGGTGTTTCAGTGCGCGATGGCCCTTGTTCGATTATTCGAGAATCAAGGGAACTTGTACGAGCGGTTGATAGCATGAGAAATCTGCGGGTACTCTGGCATTCGAGCTTTTTTTTTTTTTATCCATTCGTAACACGGGGCGTACGTTGATTTCTGATGTGTTGGTCGTACCTCTGTACGACTTTCATATGTATTATATAGTAGCGCAACAAGCAAAGCATGTATATATGTAGATATTTGAACATGACACATACAACTTGCGCTTGTCCTTCGTAAGCCCGCGTGGGTTCACCACGAGAGAGGTAGGAACAAGAGGAAAAGAGAGAGAGAAAGAAAAACGCTCCTCAGGATGAGATGTCTGAAAGAGATTTCGCTTCAGCGAGTAGCGTTGCTTTTTTTTTTTTATTCTCGTTGTTTTTTCTTTTTCTTTCTTGTTTCATTTATTATTATTATTTATTCGGCGAGCGTGAAGCGCGAAAATGCGCGGAGACGTGACTCCGCGAGTGTTTCTCGTGTGAAAAGATCCGAGTTCTAACACACAGCGGAATGTTGATAGAGGAAATATAAAACTATTGAATCGTGCCATCATCCAACGAATCAATGCCGCGGACAAAGTGTTATCGTTTTATGCTTATGTTCACATTTCTCGAGTTCATACCCCGTTCCAAGTCGTTTTTGTATTCAGCCGAAAAAGAAAAAAAAAAAGCTGCACCATCGACTCGCAATCGATGCTTCCAATCGATGATTCTTCTAGTTTTAGTGTTCCAACTGGAGGCTACGAGATATATACCACCAGTTACTTCTAGGCGCTCGATCCAACGCGCGTATGTACACACCACTCTTTTGCGGGCATCGAAATCACCGGGAAGAAATAGAAGCGCGGTAATGCCGAACAGCCCGCCTTGTAACTTCAACTTATTTCCTGCCATTTCCTTCAAAATTCCAGTGTTGAAGTTTGAAGTCATTCATCGTTGTATTATTGCGAATTTGTAATTATTTGAAAATTGTTTGTTTTCGTCGTTATTTGAAAACAAACGAATTAGAAACTAGCCCTTTGGATACGGAATAGGCATTTTTTTTTAAGATTCGTAAAAGATCGTTATTCTAGCGGTGGCTCTAAAATTTTAGCATCAATTCATCAGCGTTTTCATTCGCATCAACGCCATAATCGGTTCTTCAGGAGCAAATATTTTTTTTGATCCGCTAAAAAAGTAAGAAGAGGTATTCAAGCAGCAATCGTTGATTATTTCACGACAGATAAATAGTCTGCTCACCAGATGAATTGAAAGAAGAAATGAAGAGTTTAAAAATCGGTTTGCCCGAGCCTCTCCATTGTTCACTTCGATCAAGATACGGCAGAGCTAAGATTGTTTGTCGCCTTAAAATATTTTCTTGAAAAAAAAGAAAGGAAAAAATAATCTTTCCAGTCAAGAGTGGCTGCAGCATCCTTGAGGCTGAATAAATTGAAAGGAAGAAACGTAAAGGTACACACACTTGTTGTGATGCGAACGATGAGGGGAGCCCTTGAATTATGGTTCCTTTTTCTCAGACAGAATCCACAGGAATCTATCTTCGCCAGATCTAAGGAATCGCGTGTATGTATATATAGGAGTATAAGTCTATTTTACAAAAAGCCATGAAATTTTCGAAACGAAATCGGTCCAAATCGTTTACGATCTTATTTCACGTGAAGAAGCAGGCTCTGAGAGAAGTCAAGAGACTACAGATTTGCTCGTTCCGAGTAGCTTCTGCTTCTGTCTTGAGTCCTGCGACGCAGGGGTCCTGCGTAGGCAAGGCACAAAAAAAACAGGTCACTTCACAAATATATTCTAGTTTTTGGCCCTTTCCTTTCGTTCGTATGCATTTCACAACGAGTTTGACGACTCTGTTTGAGGAAACTTGACCAAAACACTGATTGCCATTGGATTTTACTCGAAAACAAAAGGTAACGAGGGGTAGAACAAGAAAAAAAAACGATAAATTGCTATTCACCGGAAAAGAAGTGGGTCGAATCTTTCGAAATGTCTGAGCAAACGAAAAAGTATATTTTTTCGTTAATATCGTAAGAAAGGCAAATCGTTATTTCACATTTGTAATTATATCGGAGTAAACCGCAGCAGAACATTTGCTTGAAAAATTGATTTTTATTCTCGTTCATGAAACTTCCATGAAGCTACTGTGCACCAAAAAAAGAAACATTACATCTTGCTGCGGGGTGCGACCGTAGAAATTGGCGATTGTAAATGAATTTTACAATTTTTTTTGGCATCGATGTTGTAACTTCGTATTAATACACTCAGCGAATATCACAGTTGGGAACGAACAAGCTGGCAATCTGTGCAGAAAAAAAAAGATATTCGTTAAATTACACACGTTTTGAGGCGAAATGATGAAGAAAAAGAAGCACAGCAAGAAGTAGCAGACAGAAGAGAAGCAAAAGAGTGGTCAATTTTCGATATAAATTATAATATCCAATTACCCTTGGGGAAACCATATGCTCCCCGACTCTCGTCGATCCCTCGTTACGTTATTTTCTATTACGACACAACCAACAATATGCCAAATATAACGGAACCAATGAGTATTTTTAATATATACCGTTCAAAGTGGCTATTCAATATCGCTGACAGTGAGATCGTGGTTGACAAGAGAAGAGCCTTGCATCGAGAAACTTGAAGAATTACAATGAATTTATTGCATCAAGACGGCGAATGCAACAAAATGATTTTTCAACTTGTCCCCCCCCCCCCTCCTTTTTTTAAACTTTGTTCTATGGATCCGGTAATACGTACATTATCTCTGAAGTATTAGTATGTTAGGAATTGTGCACATATATATGTGTGTCCATACCAAACGCACACGTTTGAAGATAATTCAGAAGAAGCGTGGCCGCCATTAACGAGCAATCTTCGCGAGAGCGGTACACAGTCGGTCGTCCAAGAGGGGGAGTGCGGTTAGAGAGAATTGAGGGGGAAAAAGACAATAAGAGAAGATGAAACGAGGCAGAAGGGAAGGAAGAGGATAAAAAACATAACGCGACTCGTCACGGCATGTGGCGAACGCGGAGAACACACGTTGTCCATCCAGCATGAGTTCTTCGAGTCCCAAGAAGTAGAAGAAGAAGCGTTGATTCGCCGCTGTCTTTATATTATTGGCTATGTTGGCTTCAGCTAAAAGCTGATTGTACTTGAAAGACATGGCTCGAGTATGGTACGTACGCGAGCAGCAAAGTGCTCGCAGCCGGTGTCCGTGTTCATGATTCATTCTCATTTTTTTCCTTCCGTTTCTCACTTTAGATTCCTTATTTCATTCTCCTTTCGCCATACTTTTTCTCATTGTCCTCTCTTATACCTGGACTCAACCACTTCCGCATTTCATCTAGCGGACTCTGCGCGACTAGCAAGCTCAAGGTAAAAGCTAAACTTCGTTGTCACCGCAAAGCAGAGGGAACCGTAGTTATTCGATCGGGATGACATCCAATCTCAATGGATGGTCCAGCTCGTTCGAAGAAACTGATTATTCATGGCGTTCAACTTGCGAGAAAGAAATCGATCCCTTGACAAATTGATGTTGGAATAATAGGGCCAAGCATTCGTCGAGAATTTAATTCTCGTTGAAATCATGTTCTGTCACGCGATAACTGATTTTTGTTGCCGATTAATATTTTCCATCGGAGGCTAATCCATTTATCAATGAATCGACGCACCGCACAGCAGTATGCTAAGTTACTGTTTCGATACCTTGGCTGATGTTTCATTTCGTCGCTTCTTTATGTACACTCGGTATCTAATCTCACGAGAGATTCTTGGGAAACTTTGTACCCAGTCAATTGAAATTGGACCGTATATTAAAAACCATCAGAATCCAATTTTCTTGAGCAACGCAATTGCTCACGATACGTTGCTAAGGGGCCTTGAACCAAAACGTTCATTTTCACGGGTCGAAAGCATCCGATGATCAAACGAACATGACTTTATTCTTGTCTTTAACTGCTGGTCGTTCATCCCATAAATTCCAACACAATTGTACACGTTTATTATATATGTATATAAATATACAGTGTCCATAGTTGCTAGATTGGTGTTAGACACACGTTCACATTGTACGCTACTGTTACGACGTTTTATAGCTGGATTGAACTGTATATTAGTGTCTGTAAGGTGAATGCTTGGTGTGCATGCCCATCAAAAGCGGTCCAACGAGAAGAGAGCCTACTTTCTCCTCTAGAAGAGCGCATCTTTTACTCCAAGTCCATCTCGCATTGGTCTTTCTCTCTCTTCCTCTCTCTCCCACTCGTTTTTTTTCTCTTTCTACCTTTCTTTCATCTCCGATTGCGACGTGTACACAGGCACACGCGTCGTCGTCGATTCACCTTTACATTATTTCATTTCTCTTCTTGGACTCGTATTGCCTCACAATCGCGAGATGTGAAATAACTATTACGTGCCTATACGAACAGCTGGGCTGCTTCGATCCGTGCTGTTTCTATCGAACAAATTTCACTCGAGAATGAGTTTTTATCGTTGCTCTTTCACAGCTATGATTCCGACCACAAAAAATTCATATTTTCTCTAAACTTTGATTCTCTTTATTGAAATTTAATCAGATATTTCTTGACAACAGATTTCATTTCATTTCAATAATGACAGCAATTCGAAAAAAACATCTGTTGAAGCGAATCAACAGTGAAAATCAACAGCGAATCGATATTGCAACGAACATATAATGTCAAACTGTAGAGATATTGAGCATTTGACATTAATATCGATGTTTTTTATTTGCCGTACCAAGGTGGCATGCGTTTGATGAACATAACAGCGATTTCTAACGTGTTTTCAACAGCATACTCGTTAGCTTAGCATCTTTTCCTGCTGCACTGGACATATGTGGATGTATAAACATATGTAAAGAAAGAGCGAGGCAGAGGAGAAGCTTGTGAAATCGGCTGTCGTCGTAACCAAGAGCCAAAGTCAAGGCCACGAGGTAAAACTCTTATGTAACAATCTCGTGTGGAGTCGAAGCAAGCGTGACTGCTATGAGCCATGTTCTATAGTCATACAAGCGTCTATATATAAAGAAGTGTACATATATTGACACGTATATATGTATATACAAGTAGATAAATAGGAATGGCTGAATTAAGCAGGCAATCCTCTCTCGAGAACCAAGTATTTGATAAATATGTATATACTCGAGCTTATACTATATGATGATTGCGATTCTTTCAGGAGATCATATACATGCACGAAGTTGATGTATACGTATCGCTACTATATATACGGTACACGTGTAACAACTATTGTGCCGCTATATCCCACATAAAGAATCACCGAGCGATCAAATCAGCCAGCGAATTACACCATATAGTTTCATGATTAATCGTCTCGAGCACGAGGAACCTGTTAGCACTACGTCAAGTTTCCCAGTGCCACGGTACATAATCGTATGCTTATGTTCGCGTGGATATTTTTGCTGTTTGCAATTATACGCAGCTTGAGACGCAACTTGCCCCTCGTCTCTGTTCAATATGTATACACGGTGAAAATAAGTGAATATTATTGCTGGAGAATTCAATAATTATCGTGAAGGCTCATTGTGACATTGCGAACGAATATAACTGACGATGTGAAAGAATACTTTTTCCTGACATTGAAAACTCATTTTGGATGAATCAGATTCGCGTCGCGGGGCTCTCAGACGTTCGAGCAACTATTCCGTAACTACGTTAATTAAAATTTTCGTCATAAAACTTCCATTTTCTTCGATTTATTGCGTCAATTCGTCGAGCTCCATTCGAATGTGACGAGCACGAAAATTCTCAGTCTCTTCAAACAGTTTCTGAATCGCGATTATCTATTTTTAATGGTATGCGTTTTAGCTTATTGCCTTTTAGGCATCAAAGCTGCGGGCCTTTTAAGAGAATTCTTGAAAGTTCCTTATTTGTTGTTCGAATGAATCGAACAAGTGGAGGAACAGGTAGATCGATGTAGCGTTCCGGAATCTACGATTAGGAATACAATCGAAACGGCTCCACCGTGACGTTGTTACTTCTCGAATATAAAGCCGTATCGTTGTCTAGAATATTTTCTGAGCTGATTTTGGAATTAAGTTTCAAACTGTTCGAGTTCTTAATTTGATTTTCCACAAGCGTTCATGCTTTTTTTTTTCGAAACACTTGCATAGTCTGCGTAGCTAGAATAAATCTCGTTTACGGACTCAGTCCAGTGAGTTCGTAATGGTTGAGGAGGTGATCGGCCAGTGGCGTCCGCTGCAGAAATGAAGGACGTTTTGCCTGTCACAAACCTCTTGCTCGAAACTCCGAATTCATTTGACGCGATTCTTTTTTGTCTGCAAACAATCTTTCACTGTTCGTCTATCGTAATTTTATTTCTTGAGTTCTGCTGATATTATCGAAAGAAAAATCAAACGAGTGCCTTTTATTTACGGAACTGTACATTCTTAACAGATCCGTTACTCATGAAGCGTAATTCCGGTCACGATTAGATTATCGAGCATCGCTAACAAAGCTTTCCTTTGGGCTGACCAACAAATGTCCGCGTTCGATCCAGTCGGAAACGAAACGGAAAACCTTATTATCGTATTCCGGATGTGCTACTCTATCAACGAGTGGAGAACGTTGTAGTCTTTCCAAGGAACGTCGAGTTTCGATTTCGTCCGCAATGCGAAATCGTGTCGCACACACGATTCCTTGAATGAACGAGTGAATTAAGCGCTGGTATCTTAAAAGGGGATGTGTTAAGCAGCCAGGTCAGAGAAACCTTTTCTTTTGTACGATTCTACTTTGCTGTAAAGATTTTTCTAGCATACGAAATATTGAAATTCAATCGACGTTGGAGAAAATCGTCGAATTCTATTTTAAGACCGAACGTTCTTAACAGGACTTTGATTGAATTTTTTTTACTTTAGTCCAAGAATTCTTTTGTGGATCCTTCCAAAAACTGATCGATTAGATGTTAACGGATTCAGCTCATTGTCAGATTTCAGGCGAGTTCGCATTGCTTGGAAGATCGTCGTCGGGTCAGAGGCTGAAAAGATTTTCCGAATGACAAAATTCATATCTACGCGTTGACGCGATACCAACAAAAATGGAAGGACTGAATGACCATAGGCGAGAGGATCTCTCCTATGCGATGTATCGCGCGTCGCCTCGAGCCTCGACCATATGGGCGCGAATTGTGTCGCACGCGGTCGAGGTCACGAAACCTGTACACCTGTTAGCACCTTCTAGCTTCGGCAATGTGGATCTATCGATAAGTATATCTATACGTGTGTCAAGCAAATGTGTATTTTGATTCTAAAGAAGAAAAAAAAATAAAAAATGGCGTGCTGCTGCTGCTGCTACTGCGTTTGCTTCTAGATCGGTAATAGCTTCTCGTCATCTCACAACCGAACATATCGCGCGAGTCTTCTACCATAAGTGGAAAATAAGAACTGGCTTAACTAGCTTATCGACGAGTTTGCGGTCACTTTGTTTTTCAACCACGTGCGTTTCGGTAACATTGTTGCAGTTTGTAGATCGGGGATAATAGCAATCTCGAAAAGTGCTTCGGCGCTCTGATGCACCGCGTCACAGCTGCTGATCATATTATCCACCAAGCTCGATTACGTCCGAGAATAGCAAAATTGTATCGTATTTTTTTGTTTTTTTTTTTCAATTCTACAGTCATTATCTCTCACGTGAACTCATTCGAGGGAAACATCGTTAGGCAGGATTGGATTACATTGTTATTAAGCGTAATCAAGTTATTATCGTACAGAATTACGAGAGGATATTAGTATTAGAAACAGAATATGGTTGGACCAATGTTTACGAAACTTTTGACAAGATTTTTCGTTAATGATCCTGAAATTGTCTGTAATTGACAAAGTTCTCTTTTCAGGAAACTCGCATTGGACCAACCGTCGTTGATTCTCGATCGAACGACTGAGATCGATGAAGCGTCAATTCGCGTTGGTCTCCAATGCACAATTCGAGTATTCGGACTCGCACTAATTTTCATAGTTTCAATGCACGAAAAAATGTTAGGGTTCGGTGTAAACTTATGGCTGAGATTTTTGCTCCCTTGGAATTCGCTGGATATACGGTGGGTATGGAACGTAAAATTACCAGCATATCCGTGGTGCTCTTGGTCGCTGATCACGAAAGCTCTCGTTGAGTCATACTCTCCATTGTGTCTCTTGACCTTTCTAAATTTTCTTCTTCCTAGAATAATCATCCTTTTTTTTTTCGTATCTCCCATTCTCATTGCAATTACAGTTCTTCTTCCGCTTCGTATCTCTCTTTATTTTTTTTTTCTTAATCTTCACTGCGACAAATAGGAGAATCGTTGTAAAAGTACATGAAAGTCCCCGTCATTATCGTCATCGCAACTCGGATGTCTTCTTCAACGAGTTCACTGCCATTGCCGGCATTCACTCCGCTCTTCTCTCCCTCTCTTCGTCCTTTCCTCCTGTACCTCTAGTACTATTTCTAAACACGAACAGAGTTCCGGTCGTTGAGCTCATAGCTACGTATATAAAAACTGAGTTCGAGCCTGTCTCATTGTCCTCAACCACATGAACTTGGCTTCTCTTAGATGTGTGCTTGTTACGCAACAAGGCACGTGAAAAATCGTTGCCTCGCGAGCGCCTTTTCCCTCGCCCATGACTTTGTGAAAATATCTCATAATAATGCTTTTCACTTACCGAAGAAAAAGAAACGCGTTCAAGATTATACACGTACGCGTGGGCTCATCCTCGCGTTTGTGGGATTTAAGAATAGAAAGGCTTGAATTATCATTTAACGGATCATCCGTTTGATTATGATCGTTGAATTACGGTGACGCAAAGCTCACAGGGATCGGGATACAGTCGAATGAAACGAGTAAGTTCAACTTTTTGGGGGTTGTTCGCACACTCATTCTAGGGCTGCCCGCATGGAAGTGAGCTTTTTATAAAAATTAAAGGAGATCAACACCAAAAAGTGAGTTTCGATTTACGCGTTGTAAAGTTGAACATTTTTTTGCTCGAACTTTCGTCGGTATCCGGACACGTTTTTTTTTTTTTAATGTTTTGAGCGATCAAGGTTTTTGATAAAGTTGATTTTTCGGTTGCACTAGTTGTGAACAATTCGGTTTCATTTATATTTTTCTTAACTCAAAGGTTCTTTGATATATGTATACATTTCTCACCGTAACTTCAATTCACCGAGAAAAATAGCGTGTAGCTCTTCTAGGTATGGCTTAAGTAACGCCAAAGTCGGAATATACCGCTACCATAAACGCGTATGTAGCGAGAGCAAAAATTGCATCGTGCGTGCACCCGACTCGAACGACCGTGAAGGGAATCAACCTCGCGGTCTCACACGAGCTCGTGGAAGTGAAAATAATAATAAAAAAAAAACTTTCAGACACGCGTGTTCTGTTCATCGATTATTTTCTTCTTTTCCATTCGGTCATTATCGTCTGCGTCAGCGGATTTGACTGATGGGGATGAAAAGACGAATTTTGATGACGAAAATGACAGTTTTGCGGGAACGTGGATCTTCGGATCGAAACTGTTTTAATGGCTTGAGAAAAAATAACGTTTAGACGAGTTCATTCGAACGCTTTTCTACCAAAAATACTTGTGGAATAGATTTTTTTTCTCGTGGTAGCTTATTCCGATTGCGTCGACATCAACTCACGATGATTCAATTCATACGACATTTCATACGTCGTCGAATGGATTGTTGGAACTTCCGTCCCGGGCGTCTCGTTATTCGGGAAACGAATAAATTAATTTTCGTTGCCGGAAGTTCGCCCATACACGACGCGCGACTCGCGTTTAAGAACGCGTTCTTCTGCATCGTTCAATGAATTACAAAGCTTCGTAACAACAAATAATAACAATAATGAGGAGACTGATCAAGAACGCGTATGATTCACGATGGTGGTCACGTGCTCCGTTGATCCATCGGATTTTCAGGTCATTCTGGTGTCGATTTAGGCGATCCTATGTGCAACTCGAACGAGCTCGATCAACGATGCAGGAGCTAGTAACTTCGTTAAATAATATTCCAACTCAAATACTTACCGAAAACAAAGTAAAAAAAAAAAGTTTTGACCACACAATTGATGGCGCAGGAGAAAACGTCGCGGTTTCTCTGGCAGATTCGATTCTTTCTGACAAACATCGAATGTTGAATCACCTGACAGACTAATGAAAACTGTTTTTCGTGGTTCAAAAAGATCTTGGTCGATCAATTCTTCCTCATTTTTTTATTGGACAAATAATCTACAAAGGTTTTGATACTTATCGTTAAAAAAAAAACGGTTAAACTTATTGGCAGGTTGAGAAGAAGAAAAAAAAATAGTATTTATGACTTATACTAGCGGTGTAATACTGTTGCAGCCGGAACTTGAGGGAGGGTGTATAAGAGAGAAAAATGCAACAGGCTCTGTCGTGGCTTTCGTACTAATAGAAGAGACACGTTCTCGGTCCCGTACACTTCCCGTGTGCCTTTAACTTTGCAGACATAGGTATATGTATACGTATACATATGTATATGAAAATGTATGTGTGCTGTGCTATGGAAGCTTGACCAATTAAGGGCCTCTTCGAACGAAGAACGTGTGCTCTGCTGTTGCTTGGGCACTCGGGAGTCCATGACCACTCGTGCATGGATCGTGACGACTACGACGACGACGATGGCGAGGACGACGCCGTCGCTGGACATTTTTTTTATCTTTCTTTTCTTTTTTCCTTCTTTTTCTCTATACTTAGCTATATATATCGCAATAGAGCATCTACGACATTAACCACGCCTCTCCCTCTATGATATTACATCACGGCACGCAACCTGTTGCATTAAATTTGTAAAAAAAAAAAGCCATTTTCGAACGAGGAGAAAAATGTGTTTCGCAGCTTCAAAGTACTAATTAAGCATCGATCTCAGGAAGAGCCCGATTACGAGTCACTCATCTCAACAGATCTCTGCAGCTGTATTACAGTTTTTTCATCGACGAGCAGTCAATCCATGCACTCGTGGATGCACACACTCGATCGTGCACTTGGAAGCAAAATTTCAGTACTTAGTCTGTGGTTATTTGTTTCAATGATTATTTATAAGTGCCCGCATTCGATAAAAGACACCGTGAAATTCTCGTTAATCGTAAAAATCATACGGTTCTGTCGGATATTGGTATTTCTGTATATTTTTATTGGCAAAGGAAATGGAAAATTCACTTCGATCGATATTTCGATACCGTTTTTTGTTTTTTTTTTTAAATCTAAAACAGTTTTCAATGCGAGTGAAAAATGAAAAAAAAATCAAACCACTTGGATCGAGGAGGAAATGATTTGAAAAATATATTCAAGTCGCTATATTTCTTGATAATTTTTTATTTTCATTTCGATTTGATTTCGATTATATCCGAGGAACGGTATTGAATCGGATCGACTTGAAAACGTCAACTTTTAGACACTTGTGCCTTCGGAGCGACGTATCAATGGATTCTCGTATGAATTCCAACAGAATAAGAGTCATCTTAATTCATTTTTGATTGTATACACTCGTAAAGATTTGCCAATAACTGTATCATGGAGTTTGTACCAGGTATGGTGTAGTAGTAAACGATATCACATACATAAATACCGCTTGTAGTACATATACCTGGAGAATCTGTATTAATACGAGGGGGAAAGAGCATCAGACTCCGCGAAAGAACGTGGCTAGCCTCGAGAGAGAAAGAGAGAGACGAGTTCGAGTAGACGTCTCGGCCGCGAGGCTAATGAATGCGAGCGCGTGTGAAGGAGAGGCGGGTATGAGAGAGGGAGGGGGGGGGGGGAGGGCACAGTAAAAGCAGCAAGAGGAGCATCAAAGCTGCAAAGACCGGCTGTGGAAGGCAGCAATCTCGATCCCCTCGCGCTCTTGCGCTTCTGACCTCAAGAAGAACTTGCTGAGGGACCGGTCTCTCCTCTCGAGAGTCTCGGGACACCACGATTTTATCTCTTTCTCTCTGCTCTTTTTGGTTTTTTTTTTTTTTTTTTTTTTTTCACAATCCCTGCTATCTCTCTTTCTCTAATGTCTTTCTCGCAGTAAAATGTGTAAAGATGGAGTCGGTTATATCCGAGCGAGTCTGTACGGTGCATACGAGCGAAAACTCTCGTTGCTCTACGACTCTCCTCGAGATATTGTACTGCCTTTAAGAGAGATGCCCTTGCCAGCAGGGGCGAAACAACACAAGAGCAATGCAGCGAGAGAGACTCGCTGCTTTTCGAGAAACGACCACCGGGATGCTGTGTGTAACGCGTCTCTCCCACCCGCGAGCACTATCTTCGTCTCGTTATTTCTCCTTCGTCGTCCTTTCACGGACTTGTTTTCTACTCTCATTTTTTTTTTTTTTTTTTCTTTTCCATCTTTTCCTCCTCTCGCCATCCTGTCGATACTCCATTTTTCTGTATCGCAAATATGAGATTCTTGCTCAGACTGCTTCTGTGGTACAGTCCATGAGATCGAGGCTTTTCTATATTGAAAAGCTCATCATATCCGAGATATCTCGAGGAATCTGCAGATTCGATCATTATTATTAAGATAAATAGAAGAAATTTTGCAACTGAAACAAATGAAGTTCAACTTCGCTCAGCTCTATTTATCTTTCCAATTTTTTCATTATTTTCCACTCGATACAACGGACCTTTGAAAAAACTCTTATCAAAATCACAATTTTGTCGTCATCAGCATCGCGCTATCTGGACAAAAAAAAATTCAAATATTCCATTTGCAGGTATATCTTCAAGGTCGCAAATGCCTTTTGAATCTGACTGTACTCCTGAGATGTTTTTAAAGGCAAGCTCCTTTATGTCGAGCTGAGGGCTTATCGAGACGTATTAACATATCTTAATTAGTTGATTATTTAGATTCGCAAATGAGAGGATTTTTAAAATACCGAGATTTTACTGTATAATTCGAGTTAATGAATAACTCAATAACAGTGAATAAGTTCTCCTTGAAATTCTACCCCTCGACGCCCGAATTTCCATAAAAAAAAACAAACAAACAAAAAAACACCCGAAACCTTCATATTTTCTTTAGACTTTCACGAATTCAAATTTCTTTAGCTCGATAATTAAAGAGTGCACCGGTTTCGAGGATAACTATGACACAACATATTTATTCATTGCTGCAACGAACGGGACAAGCCCTTGAAAAAACATTCGTCTACGTGCCAGCTTTACGAGCCTACATATACACACTAACGTTCGACTCACAGTTTTGCTGTACTTTACGCGCAATCACGCGGGGTCCTACACGCGATTTAACGAACAAACCGGACAGAGGAGAAAGACGAAAGTCTCGAGAGCTGCCAGGAGTTATAAAACTAGCGAGACTTTAATGGGCTGATTCAAGGATTCACATTCACACGTACGACGAAAACAAAAAACTTGAGAAATGAATTTTTCAAATGTTTTCAAACGAAATGATCTTGTTGGTTCGAAACATTATAGAACCTTCTTCGATTTTTTTTTTTCGATATTCTCCTCAATTTATCTTGTCTCGGTAGAATCGTACGACTTGAAAATACAGATTAAAAATTATTACCGACGATCGGTGAAAAATAAGACGAAAAAGTCTTTTTCTAGGATTTTTATCTTCGAATCAGGCTTAGATTTCATTGGCGAGGATATAGAACGTTCGCGGTTAGGATACCCTTTATATACGTCTTGGCAAAATTCTTGGCGAAAGACATCGAGAAGCGAGCTTACAGGGAATAAATTACCGTGGCAACGGGGACCGGTAACACGGGAACGCTGTTACCTCGTGCCCCGGGACGACTGAGCGTCTCCTCCCAGCACACACGTATAGTCCTACTCCTGGGAGACTGTATCAGTCGCGAGAAACCCCGACTCCGTATAGATATATATATATATGTACGTTTTTACGCCGGGGACGAACTTGACTAGTGTTTTTCTGGCTTCTCGTCTCGTTCCCTGCTGAAGGAAGTCGCGTTTTAATGGTCGTTTCCCATGACGACCGCATCTATTCAGCTTTTCGACGAGATTTAGAGAAACGAGGTGATTAACTGTGCCGAAATATCTGCGATGATTCAACTCTTGATTTTGTAAAGCGAATAAAATGATATTGAGATTAATTCGAAATTTTTCTTCGTGATCTGGAAGTGCCAGATTTTTATAGGTTTTAACAAAATGGATTCGATTTCAAACGGGTGAAAAGTTTTCTTTTTTTTTTTTACTATAACGTCGAAAGTAACGATTATGAAAAGTTGGTGAAAAATATGGGCATTCTAGGATCGATAGATACGTCAAAAATAATCGAATTTTCAAACCGGCATAGAGACACGTTGTTGCGATGATAAGAGGAGGGCCGACGAATAAGATACGAAGAGCTGGAGATTTGAACGAGGCGGGTACCTGCATACGGGACCCTATTTCGTTTTGTTCTGCGTCAGACATCGTCTCTCGTATATAGACACGAGTAAACATGTGTATAGCCAAAGATATTAAAGCACACGAATTATGAATATGTGTGTCACACCTTTTGTTTTGACTCGAAAAACGGAACATTCGCGGGTTTATTTCGCGAAGAAAATATTGACGAGAAGAAAACAGTTTTGATGCAGCGGCGAGAGGAGCAATTCGCAGGGAAATTCAGAAGATTTCTTTCCCGGGACATTTTTTTAACGGTCTAAACCGTTACGACGGTCGAGCGAGGAGTCGATGCGGTCTTCTCTCAGGTTGCGAAATTCCGCCGAAATTTCCGAGAGCTCTTCATTTCTTTTTCTTTTTCGTAATATTTTTTAGTACCCCGAGTCGACTGTTCTCACCTTGAATTTTCGCACGGCCAACACACCGCGTATGCACCGAAGTTCAAGTTTTATCGTTCCTTCGCTTTTTTTTTTTTATTTTTTATATCTTTGGCGCTCTTCACGTCGCAGACGGGAACTCGCGCGAAATTCTCGCGCGAGCGCTCCGAAACGCATATTTTCCGAAGTAAAAGTTAAACTGGCTAGTTTCGTATCCGATATGATTGCGCTCTTATTTTAGCGTGAGAATAGACTCGCGCACGCCGATAAACGAAATATTTTATTACTTTTTCTGTTTGGCTTAGTTTACTACGGAATTCGACACGATTGTGATAAATTGACGCTTTGGAAAAAAAAAAAATGAAGAAATATTTGGAACTTGAATATGATTGTACGATTGCGCTCATCATGGTTATGCAACGAAAAATTTGTTTCAGTCAAACCGGTAAGAAGACGCACGACTTCTTTCAAGTTACATAAATATGAGTAAAATACTTTGCAGCTGCATTTACGTTGATACGCACAATGAAAATTGAACGACGTTGCATAAAGATGCGAGGAAAGATGTCTCGTTATACTGATTTACTTTCATCGCAGTTCCGTTAAAAAGAGTGCGAGTAAAAAAAGATAGAGAGAGAGAAAAAAAGCACGAAGCATAAAAAAAAAAGGACAGGACGGAGAACGGATTTTGCGAATTCAGGTGCCGGAGGTCAGCTTACGTCAGGTTAGGGTTCTCGGTCTGGCCATGGACAGAACGAATGGATATCCCCCCACTATACATTCGTGTTCGCCGTTTCTTATTTCACCTTCTCGCGCGTTCTCTCCTCTTCGTGTTCTCTCTGTACGGATTCGTCCGGAGCATTGAAAGCGAACGAAATTCGAATACGGTACTCGAAACTTGGGAGCTCTGGGGATTTTTTATACAGAATGTATATGTTTCTTTAAACCTTTAAACGTTTTTCGTTAATCGATCATTTTTAATGCAATTTTTATCTCATTCAATAATGAAATGTTTTTGATATTCTCAGTCTCCGATATTTCGTTAAAAAACAAAATGATAGAAAATCATTTCGTTCAACATTCGGGCCTCCATACATTAAAAAACTGATTTTTTTTTTTATCAAAACTTCGAGATAACCAAAACAGAATGGATTCGTTCGAATCAATTTTATTGAAATCATAGTCGTTTTTATCATTCGTTCGAACTTAACCTCATTCGAAATGTACTGTTTTGTTATCACAGAGCCACTAATGAACCATACGAAAATAAAAAAAAAGCTAACAAATGTATCGTTGTAATAGATAAAAGCGTTTGCAAATCCGGCTTGGGTAATCTTTCGAGGGATCGATTCTTCGTCTTTTCTTATCAACTTTTTCTTAAGCCTGCATAGAACTCGTATAGCGAGCAGGCACCGTGATCGACTGTAACAAAATATATAGTCGATTTGCACGTATTCTTCGTATACTTATTTGCCTCTCGGTATGCAGCAGCAGCAGCAACAGGCTCAAGAACTCGATCGTTATGGTCAGCACTCATGCACGACAAAGTCACGGTAAACAGGTTCACGAACGTCGCCATGGTCCCGAGATGCTTCGACGGTCGTCCACGGTTTACCGCCGCGCGACCGATTCCTCCGCACCGGGGCACAAAGAACGCCCTTTCTTCCTACCAGACCGAGGCTAAATTAGCGGGGGTATATATCGCGTAGTCGTTGTTCTTCATCGACTTCGAGGACGAACGAGACGAGAAAAATCACAAACCGACCGGACGAAGGACATCATCGCGCCTTGCATTCTACGAACGACGACGACGACGACGACGACGACGACGAATAACCGTGAAATGTGATCTCCCTCGAGGACTCCATCAAATCCTGCTATTAAGCACAGTCAATTTTTACCTCCGCTCTTTTTACACGAACCAACATTTCCTCAACCTTGATAATATCACAGTTGTCTTTTTATAAACTCATTTTTTTTTACGAAATATTTACCGTTTTTTTTACAAATTTCTTAAACAAACTCGAGTTTCTTGTCTCTCGGTGTACTTTTTAGACCTTCGAGGAACGTTTTGAGATAGAAAAACTCGACGAGTTGTATGAACTCGTTAACACCGAGGTCCGTCATATGGAGGTCGATCGTCAAGGACTGCTGAGAATAAACTAAGAATAATATTGAGATCGACCAACGATCGATTATTCAAAATAAGGCTCAAAGTATAGAGACGAACGATTAAATTGCACGTTGCAGGCATTAGAAAACTGCAAATTTCTCTATTCTGGGGATTACGCCTGAAATCGATAATTACGAAAAAATAAGAAACCCGATGGACTCTGTTTATTTGTCAATTTTTTCAAACCTCCCGATCCTTTACGTTTCTTCGATAATTAAACAGGTTTTTTATTTTTTTTTTTAATTTTGTTTTTTTTTTTTTTAATCGCTTTTTGTACATAACTTTCGAATCATTTTCATGCACCAGCTATTTCAAAATAAATCTTATTTCAATTTATTTTTTCTATTCTTTCATATATCGTACTGTTAACGTGTGTGACGTCGATCACAAGAAATAGAGCGTCCGGAGAAACGGTAAAGAAACACGACAGATGAGAAAGAATTCGATTGAAATCGGAACGACCGGTTTCACTCTCATCGAGAGAGCGCCGACGGTGTATACGTATCAAAGATCTCTCTCGTTCGCTTCGGGAACGCGGGCACCTGCACCATGCCAGTTCGAATCTCTTTTCCACTTCTCTCTCTCTCTCTCTCTCTCTCTCTCTACTCTTCCTGCTGATGAAATCATATCGTAAAAGAGTAGTGAAATTTGATGTGTCATTTTTTATGCAGAAATACATCGAGGTAACTTCATCCATTTTGTGTACTAGAAATGAATACACCTGTTGACAGACATCGTGCAAATTTCTATTTGTAACCACAAAAAATCGATGATTTTTTCGATATCTCAAGCCTTATATGGAAGTAAATTTTTATTTTTTTTTTTCTAACGACATATTATTTTTAGAAAATTGATATAATTTCGAAGAGAAGAATGAGCATGATTTCCTCATTGACTCGAAGCTCGATAAGGAAGCGAGAATATTTGAATGCACAAAATCTCGACGAGTTTTTCCATAATTTTTTCTTCTTTTTTTTCGCATTTCCGGGGGCTCTATTTCTCTTATACTTTTCGTAAATTTTGCAAAATCTGTTCAGTTTACTCGAGATTTGTTGATGATTCGTTGGCGAGACGATAAATTTCATGAGAAATTTTGTTTCGCGTGAGAACGTCAGTGCGAGAGTATCGAAGACGTCAGAAGCCGGAGAAGGAAGCTGTAAAAGCATCGGTCGTTTCGTCGCTGCACTTTTTATTGGCTTCTTCGTCAAGCTCCGTTGGTTATTTTTGTTCTGCAAATAATACACGATTCATAAATCATTGCTAAGATATGCGCAAACGACGAAGACGTCAACGATTGTGTACGGCTCAGCGATGACGAACGTTGAGAAGTAATATTCATGAAATTAATTTTCCGAGCAGTCGCTTACACCGATTCAGAGATTTTCTAAACGCTGAGACAAAAATTTTTTTTTTCCCACAAATATTCAAATCACAAGTTTTAGTACAAGAGCTCGAGATGCGTTTTTCCTCTCTTCTCCTCGCGTTTTAACTCGGTCCCCGAAACAATTTATCATTCTCTAGCTTCTTCCTTTCATATACCATGAATCAAGCATAATTCTAGATGAGACATTCATCAAGTCTAAACATATAAAATGTTCTCAGGGAGTCTCGCGCGGTGATTCTTTCTTTCAGTATCACGGGCAATGCTCTTATCCTCTTCCTCTTCCGGTCGGTCGCATCCCGCGGTTCGTGTGTATCCTCCCGTGTTCTCTGTTACCGGTATTCCTCGAGTTTAAATTTCGAGATGAGGATGCCAAGAGGGGTCCGGAGTCTCAGGTTGGTGGGGCAGCACATCATCAGCTATATTACACGTTCCTCTCCTTCTCTCTCTCTCTCTCTCTCTAGCTCTCTTTCTTTCTGACTCGCTAAGAACTTCAATGCCGGGGCCCTCTCTCGTTGGGTTTCGCCAAGAAGAGACGTAACGGTAAATCCGCGGCCGCTGGCGTCCAATGAACCCACTCTCCACGTCGACAGCACGCCGGTACACAACACACGGTTAACAAAACTTCCACACTAACACGGTCACACTATTTTATACAGGCTTATACGCCTGCAGCAAGAGACACCGCATCACGCTTTCATCGTCGACAAACTCACACATTCGATATCATGACGTAAAACACCAACCGCGGCGGCCTGCTCCTCTTCCCTTGAATACAAGGATAAAAGAACTGGGAGAGGCAAAGCACAAATAACTTCTTGGACCAGCTCTTCTCGAGAGAAAAACAAGGATCGAATTTTTCATAACTATCGTATCGAGTCAGAATTTAAGATTCAGAGTCAACAGGATCTACTGCGCGGCAGACCCGATGATTCGCTGGGCTTTTTTTTCAGTGACCCATACGTAGATTGTCGAAAGACACCGGTAACGATGTAGCAGGAACCGGAAACGAGATCGAGAGATTTATTTTCTTGAAGACAATTCTGATTTTAAGTCATTTTTTTACTGTTTATTTATTGATCCAATCGAATTTACATATTCTTGGAGTTAATTGAACATTATTCGAGCTTGAATATTTGATTGATTTTCTTCGATCGTCGTATTTATTCATGCAGCGAGATTGAAGATTTCGTGCGCTGCTCGATCGCCGCTGCTTCCTCTTTATCATCCTTCTATAACTCTTCTTCATGGATCGTGTTATTACGACAGACACATACAAATGGAATTTTTGGTGGTATAGGCATTTCCCAGGAGTGGGAACGTGAGAAGTTCAACGTTGTTGGGTGTATCGACTAACGTATATGCGAGAGAAGGAACCCGTCGGGAATATTGTACGGAGGAGAGAACGAAGAGAAGAAGGTTGCGTCATCGACCGGTAAGATCACCAGCCTGAAACTGGGTCGCGGCTCTCTCAAGGATTTTGGAGTCGGAGACTCATCCATGATCGTAAAGGTGTGCGTTGATTCTCTAAATTACGAGCTAATGTCTCATCATTCAATATTATCAATTACATTATCATTCGATATGGGAGAAACAACGATTCTCGTAAGGTAACAACCAAACTTTTTTTTTATTTTCAGAACATCATTTTTGGCGTGAGATAAAAATTCGAGAATCCAAAGTCAACGTTTCAGATTATCTCTCCTCAAATTGAGGAATGACTCATCAAAATTTTGCGTCCAGAAATTATTGTATCGATATTTTATTTTTATTTCTTTTTCATGAAAATAAGCTTTGAGTCGTGAACAGAAAAGATTTGATTTTCGACTGTTTTTGCAGGCTAACTTTGTCAAGTCGCTTATTTGGTTAGCTCGATTAGAGGGAAGCTGCGAATCGGTCACGAAGATTCTTTCTCCTTGAGAACCTGTCGCGTATGTTGAAAAGTGAGTCACACACTGAGGCTCGTCATCGAAAGAACAAGAGCAATTTAAGATTTTTTTCTCCCCGTGTGTGTATGTGTTTTTTTTTTTATTTTCGTGAAATTTGATTCCATCCATGATTCATACTGAAAATCAGTCGAAAGTAGTCCTGCTTTTGTTAAAAGTTCGTCACAAACGAAAGGCACGAGGGAAAAATTTTGAGATTGGATGTTGGCGATATAACGACGAGTTTATACATTCTGCTGATCAAAAGTAGCGTGTGTCCTCTTTCGTAACGAGGCGTAACTGAGTCGCGTGGTGAAAAGTGAACAACCGAGTAATAACGTGCAAGTTCAATCCATTCACATTGATGCGGATGAAATGGAAACGCTAGTGATGGCATTTGTGAGTCAAATTTATTCGGAAAGCGATGCAGAAATATCCATGAAAATTGTTTTCGATCGTAACCAATTGGGCATCCCGGTTACGAATATGTCCACTATTTAGTACACGACAGAAGAGTGCAAACACGAATAATACACAAAGACTCGTCCGTCGATTTGTTTAATCTTCGTAACCGTGATTAACACGTGAGAATATAACTTTGGCTGATAACGATGGGAATGAAAAACGACAAACTTTTTACAGGCGACAAAAAAATAGTGAAGAGTTCGTTGATTATATTAGCTCGCCTGAACGTCCGAGAGCGGAATATCGATGGATCTCTTATGTGTACGGAACGATCGTTGATCGTCGTTGACGAAGCGATATGCTCGAAGAATTGACAAATCGACGAAATAACGCGTCTCGCTGTTCGATCCGACACATTGATGATCGATTATATTTCTTCTGTACTTACGCAATCAACGAATGAACGGTGCAAATCACATTGCTAAGGTTTTACTTTAAATATCATTAAGAAACAATGAAATAAATCGCTGCTGGCGATAGTTTTTTACATTATTTTGTTAAATGATCATCACGAACAATCGAAATTCCCAGGATAATTCTCGAAGAGGTAACGGAAAAATAGTAATTAAAATTACAATTGACTTGAAAATTACTAATTAGAGGGGAAACAATGCGGTGGAACGATAAAAGGCGATTGGGTTGAAATGGAAGCAGAGTTGAAGAATAGCGATAGAGAACGCGGTTGAGCAATATGCAAGAGGATTCAAGGGGAGAGAAAACGTGAATGATATGTATATATATATGAAAAGACAGAGAGAAAGAGAGAAGGAAAAATAAGAAAGAAAAGAACCAGAAAGGGAGGCAAGTGAAAAGAGAAAGAGCGAGAGATGGCAAGAAATGGTGGAGGCAGAATACAGTTATCTCTCGTTCTCGGTAAGTTTCTTGCTTCTGTGTTGGTTAATGTACCACCACGTGATTCTCAAGATTCAAAGCCGTTGTATGGGCTCCCGGTATCTCGGAGCAGCGGCAAAAGCAATAACACCAAGACCAAGACGAGCAAGAAGGAGCAAGAGCCAGGAATAACAAACAGCTTATGGTTAAAGTTGTTCGACTGGCTGTTCTCCCGACCGGCTGACTTCCATACCAAGAATTCAGCTTTACATCACACATATATCATCGTATATTTATCTTTCGGTCAGGAGAAAAAAAAAATTGATTTATTTTATTCGAATGTATCGGGCGGTTCAGGCTCTACTAAAATTTCTATCGATATACGGACTGAACTGGAATTAATCGAGTTTTATTTATTTTATAAGTTCGGTTAGTAGCGGTCTCTTCCAACAGGAATCGCGACAATAAAAGACGCTTCAAGCCCAAATCGAGAAAGATTACAGCACTTTTTTTTAGAGTATCTCTATGTCTTCTGACATTTAAATTCCGACTGCACGGTTATTCAGCAGCAATGATCAGAAAATCAAACTTTTAATCATTTATTAGACTATCATCGTCTTGAAGTTGGCGTTTCCATGGACACATTTGCCTCGCAACATAATCATATTCGAAGCCCGACTAAATGTCATTAGAAGCTTGTTGCTCAACGAAATCCTGCAAATTTTTTTATCCTCCGATGACGCGTATCTGACTTGGCAAGAAAAATAGTTCGATGGTCATCATGGTGGTTCGTCAAGGTCCGGTCGGTATGAAAATCCAGGAATTTATTAATTACGTTTTCATATGCATTTCGAACGAATATAAATAAACGAATGCTTTCTCGTTGCGCGTTTATCTTATAATTTCCGTATCGCTTTTAATTCCCATGAGAATCAACGATAACGACAGGCTCTCGACCACTCCCAACATAATAACTTACTATCCTCGAATAAAAGACTGCTGCCTGCGTAAGTTGGTTAGAAATAATATATTTTCTTCGGCATTTTATTCCTACCTTTCGCGTAGATACATTAACAGGAGACAGGACGAGTTCGTCCTTGTCGCGATGTTAAATGTTAGCAACCGAAGCAACGATGGACAAGGGAATTGAAAATGACGCGGTGGAGTGAGGAAGGATTATTCATGGGCAACGATTAAAAGCTTCCGTGCGCTCTCGCGTCGCAAATGAGCAATGGAATTCTTTTATAACTGCGCGTACGAGAGCTCGTTGCTTCAACCACGACCACTCGGTTATCTATCGATGATTGATTTAAAGGCTTCACCTATTATAATTCTTAATTAGACAACATCGTAGTTCCGGGATTTATCATTATTATAAATGGACACGTCTTTTTCCATCCAATTTAACGAGCATCATCGTCAAGAATACGTTGCGTTCCGGCCGCCTTTTTTCCTCACAATATTCAACCATAACTTCAGCATCCCCAAGACGAACAGGAAACATACCTAAAAAATTGTTTCGTGGTCATTTCGATCATCATTTTTTGGTCATCAATTTCCCCTTTCCCCCAATTAAAAGTCTCCTAATCCCATGAACCTTTGAATCCCGGTTCTCAGGATCCTCGCACCGCATTCGTTGATCTCCGAATCGTCACGAATGAAGAATAATATAAATACAGAGGCAATGCTCCAGTAAAACAACTTGATGAGATATGTAACGCAATTGTTGCATCACCAGGTGAAATGCGAAGTTGATGTGCTCGGTTAACTCTCCGGATGATCGTTTTGCTCGGAGGCGCTGAGGTCGCGTGATCGAAGAATCGATCGCGATCTTCGAGTGGGGTAGAAAAAGGGGAGGAGGAAGAGGAGGAGGAGGAGGAGGGGCAGAAGGTCCCCGTTGGTTGTACCGATGTGCTGACTCTCTGGATTTCGCCGTAAGAGTATCAAACTTGTGTGTGTATGTGTGCCCGGTGTGCTCTCGACTCCGTTGACTCACTGACTCCTGACGGATCTACCGTTACGAGCAAAAGTGAACTAAGTTGTGTCTCTGGAGCTTGCGGTACCCATACACCGATACGTTTAACTCTCCTGTATATCGCATTCACACTTAACTCACTTTATCTCTCTCTCTTTCTCTCTTTATATATATATGTATACATATATTCGCTGTATGTATATTTTGTGGCACATCTTCGTACGTATACCTAGGTAAGCGTGTGTAGGATACCAACAAAGGACTTGCGGGCGTCGTTCAACATCTCCGATGTGTTGACCGAGGCACGAGAAAACGGAGTTACATACGCAGAGAGTAAGAGAGGAGAAAGACTCTCGATTGCAGGGGGACGCACGCCGCGGTGCTGTGTGTGTACGGAAATTTTTCGAGAGCAGAGAAAGGAGAATTTCATTACGGTACATGGTAAACCAAACAAGAACACTTCTCGTTGCTCCGATTTATTCGTTTCAACGAAACGGCAAAGCATCTTTTAACATTCGTAAGATTTTTTTGTTTCTAATGAATTCGAGTCGCTGTTTTGAGATAAGTTTTTTGATCGATTTATGAAATGATAACTTGGATTAACGTTTTATTTTATGGCGTTTCGAAAGGATTTGGAAAATATCAGGCCCGATTTTCTGGCTTCGATGCTGTCGAAACTTAGCACGAAACATTGAAATCAAGATTTTTGTTGTCTCATCTCGAGTACAAATTTATGGGCAGCAGAGCTGCGATCTTGGAGACTCAAGCTTTTTCGTGTAAGGACTTGGGGAATGGTTGGATGAGCGCGAAGTCAAAATCTGGAGAAATCGGTTAATGGATTTTAATTTAAGGCTTCCGAAGATGCAATCTGGTTTCTCATTCTTTTTCAAGATCTCGGCGATTGATTTTTTTTTCTTTCTTTCTTCGTTGGCTATGTAGCAAGGGGTTGCGCCATATGGACAACGGGGGTGTGCTCCTGGCTTTTCGACTCCTCGTAAGCTCTGATATACACGGTCGAACTCATTCCTTCGTCCTCAGTATTTTTGGGGCGAAACCCCAAATTATGATTCCACGAAAGTTTTATGAAAGCCACGCCGCATAAAGATTTTTTTTTTCTTTTTTTTTCACCGTGGCAATCGCCGATAGAAATGAGCAGCAGGAGAGCGCGTCATCCGAATGTGGAGCACTGGAAGGCGGGGGAGGATGACTACGATCGAAGAAAAAAATCTCAAGAGCCACGATCCATTTCCACAAAATTGGAGCCTTCTAAAAGCCTCTCACAGACTTTCCCCTTCCTCGTGTCACGTGTTACACAATCCAGCCGAAAACTTATGGCATCCCTTTTTTTTTCTATACGCATCCAAACGCATAACTCATCCAGGTACTCGATGATTTTGCTGCTTTTAATGAATTATGAGAATTCACCCCAAGAAGGCAATCTCTCGATGGGGGAAAAAAAAAATCGGACACACTTTTTAATTTTATTATTGTGAATAGTTCGTTAAAACGAAATACCGAGAATCAGCACCCTTTTTACGACAGTCATATATAGCGGCAGATGTTGAGTTTCGTTTTACACGAATCTGTAAATTTGTTTTTATATACACATCGCGAAAATCAACGTTTATTATACGAAGTCTAATTTTTTTTTTTTAATAAACTAAGAAATAATTCGTTATTCGTGGCATGGGATAACTCTGGCATTACTCAATTGCTCAGAGGGCACAAAGCAGCAGCAAAATGCTCGGAGCTTCGTAACGATTCGTTACTAAAATAATTAGCCACAAGCATTTTCATCCTTGAAATAATAATCGAGCGATTTTTCCTCAGAATATCTGACCATGGGAAAGCAAACGATGAAAATTGTGCATCAATTATAATAATTGACGTTTCGCGCACCAAGGCTCTTAAAGTCGAAGCCGTTTTTGGTTGTAGCATAATTTCAGCAGCAATATATATAAAATACCTGTGGGGTTATTTAGAGTTTGTTGTGTATATATTTAGTTCGGACTGCTGATTGGTCACGATGGATACGGCAAAACCGAGGCCAGACGTTTTAATCACAGTTGGTAAATTGCTCGGTAGCCAGGCATGATCGGTCATCAACAACATGCTGGAGCAGCAGCAGCAGATGCCATTGAGGAGAAGAACCGGCGGACCTTGACAGAGCCGTATGCAGCTTCATCGGGTTTCTTCATCATGTTGGAAATGTCAATGAACCAAGAGCCGCGGAAGCGGCTCTCATCAAAACACTCACACTGGTCAACAGGAATTGAGGTGAAATTCATTGAATAATGAATCATCGGTTGGGCGTGGAAGATGAATAATAATCCTTCGGAGTTCTTAGATCATCGATGGCTACTGATATTCGTCTGAAAATCATGCAGATCGATAGATTTTTCAATAAGAATATTTCAAACATTGAGAAAACAAACAAATTCGAATGAAAAATCCTTTTTATTTTATTTTTTCAAAGATTCTACCGGTGCATCGATCCATTTACTGGCGATTATCGTACGACCTTTTTCTTCAAATTCCTCCAAGTTTTTCTATCCCTGAATCCATCGAAGTTTAAGCCTCCCTTGAAAAACTTCGACTTTTCGCTAAACGATAGATAATCTATGAGCTGCTATAACTCGGAGGAAAAGCTCGCGAGCGAAGAAAAATAAAAAAGATAATAATAAACCTTTCGTCGAAAAGAGATTCCCGTTAGAGCAGTAACACTTTTTTTTTGCTTCTTGACTTTACGAATAAAATTACCGAAAAAGTGTTAGAAAAAAAAAGGGATGACCATTTTCATCGCACGTTGGAGATTGTCAAAGAGAGATTTTTCGATCGTTTTGCGCGAGAGCGTTCAACACACTCTTTTTCAAAGCTAATCCCACCCGAGTAAATTCGTCGTTGGTTCAACCCTTCGGGCACCATAAACACAGCGACGTTTAGAAGGGACTTAACAAAAGGTTTCGATCCTCGAATATATAGGAGCTTAGAGCTTCGAGTAAAACACCTTTTAAACGCTCTCCTTAATCCTTTGGCTACGTTGGCCCCGGTTCGTAGCTTTCATACGAATCTTTCGGGAGTCAAGTTTTTCCGGCAAACTTTACAAAGCCAATTACCAAATGTTCAAAAGAAGAGATTCTCGTCTCGAAAACATGCCTCGAACCCGCGCTAATTCCCGTAATGACAGTACCTAAGGGACTCAAGCCTTTCACTCGCTCTATAAAAAAAAAAAAGAAAAAAAAAACTTTCACAGAAGGGTTGTGAGCGAAGGATGAGCGTTGGAAAAAAAATTTTTTTTTTCTCACACGGATTTTCCCGACGAAGTTTCTACCAAGTTTTTCATACGAAGTCTCGAGAGAAGTTAATCAGCTCGTTTATCGATTCACTTAACCCTTTAGCCGCCTCATAAACGGAGTCAATTTTTTTCCTCACTTCTTATGCACCAGCAGCTTTTCGACCGAAGTTTTTCAAAGTCGTTTGAAAAAAGTTGAAAAAAAAAAAAAAAAAATAGGGCGCCACATTTACTTCTGGGATTTGCGGTGATTTAAATTTTTTGCTGCTGCTGCTGCTGCTGCTGTGCGCGAGAACGGGTTGACCTCGTGTCGAAAACCGCAAGATTTTAAGGACGGCTTGAACGTTGACTGGGCTGCTGGCTCATTTTTTTTTGTCTAAAAGGTGAAAAATAGGTCAGGAAAGTTCGTTAACAGGATCGAAACGAATTTGAGGCATCGATGGGCTGCCTCGAGATACGGAATTAATTGTTAATGCAAATTAGTTTGAATTAGCATTTTTTATAAATCGAGTAAAGTCGAATGAATGATGACCTCAAACTCTTCTCGTCTGCAAGGTGCAACGACTCTTTCGAATCTCGTCTGGTTATAGTCGCTCGGATCTTTGGACCACAAGACGAATGTCGTTGATCGTCAGACCAATTCACAATATTCGTTCGTAGAACTATTTTCTTTTTTATTCACGAATAATAAAACCAGCTCGAGCATTTCTTTCGTTATTAAAGTAGTTTTGAACTTTGGCGCTTACCAAAGAATTTTGTCAATTTTTTTGAAACCTATTTTTCCAATACTTTTTTTTTTCGTGACACGAGTTGAACAACGCTTCGCGCCAACGATGCTACGGATCGTAAATCCAATAATTATACCGGTAAATCGTTTATTCGCTGCTCCTTCGTTTATTTTAATCGCTAGACTTTATCCGGTGTTGTCAAAAAATCAATAACGAATAAGATGATGATTTTTCGACTGCTTCTCCGCTCACATGTTTTCACAAACATCGAGATGAGAGGCAAAGAAAATCAAAACGACTCTCAGCGATCGAATGAAATTGCTGTAACGCGAATTCTCTCGTCACACTTCCCTTGTGATAACTATTATCACGTGTTATCAGATTTAATAGCGTTTCCCAACGATTCCATGACTGAAACAATCGACAATACCGACTTTGGTAAACCACGAGAAGTGCCTCAACGATCTCGTTAATCATCATCAGTCTCCGAAGGAACAACGTGCACAAGGATGATAATAATATAACGCCAAGCCATTCGAGCAAGAATTTCATTTGGTATAAAATCACCGCTTTTACAACCTTATTTTCGCTAATGGAAACGCGATACGCTAAGTCGACGCTTGTTTTCTATATTTGTCGATGCGTCATCTCGACCACTAAATACACACACTTCGAGAACGTTCAAGGCTAAGTCGCTAAGTTTTAACGCGTCTCTTATTTGTAGAGACTCGAATACTCGACGTGCCGTTATTCGGACAGATTCAAACGTCAGACTTTGCGCGATGAAAAAAATAAAATAAAAAAGAAAAATCGTTGTCAATGTTTTTCCGAAGTAAAAATTAGAGGAATTTTATTTCGTATCGCGTTATTTTTTTACAGCGGAAGTAACGCTTCGTTTTACTACGATGAAGAGAGAAAATATGAGTCGAATTTTTTTTTTCTCTCGATCGATACATCCGTTGTAACTCGTTAAATTTTTCATGGGTATAAGCAATTTTTTGAAAACTAGGCAACATTTCTTTTTTCCTTGCGCGATAACAAGGGAGATGTAATAATACCGCCTCGAGTGTTCGTACGTAAGGGACCAGCATTCGTAGCACTCCTAGCATCGTCAAAGACCTGTTTCCGCTGGTATGAAGCAAAAAAAACGATATTACTGGTAAAAAAAAAGAACGAAGGGAAGAAAGATAAAGATGGAAAAAGAAGAAAAAAAAAAAAAAATTGTAAAAAGCCCGCCGGCGCACTCGGCCCTGCCCACTTCCTCGCGAGTCTCAATACGTATTCTCGCAGGATATCGCTCCTTAGATACCGCAAGAAAAATCTCTGAGAGGGATGGGAACGTTTCTGGATGGAGAAAAAAAAACCTGTCGAAGATGATTTAACGACGAAACGATTAGCACGAAAGAAGAAGAATAGAAAACATTAGCATTCGGATGAATTCGGTTGCAAAAATTCTACAAGAAATCTTTCATCCTGAAGAGACTTTGCGTCTCAATCGAAGATTTTCTCAATTCCAAAATTCGAATAAAATCGTTTGTTAACGACGTTTATTGCGAACAGAATCTTCATGAAATTTTGTGTGACGAAAAATAATTGTTGAAAAAAAGACAAAGTAACGAGTAGTTGGTTTTCGGTCGTTTTGAAAGAGGGTTGTAAAGCGAGAATCGACCACGCGAGGATCAACCGTTTGGTGCTTTACAAACATTATTGTATAGGAAACCTCGGACTCTGGGCTGCAGTGTGAACGAGTCTCGTAGTGGCGAGCCATCAGCCCGCAATAATTTTTTATGCCAGGGCAATTTGGTTTTGGTCCGTTTTTGGCGATTCTAAACCGAGACGTTCCGCAGCGACAAAAAGTCAATAAAAAAGGGTTTTTTTTCTTCTTTTTCTTCTTGGCTACGAAATGCCTGACATAAAGCAATCACTGACCGTTTGCATTAGCCGACGTCTTTAGAAATTTTGGCCAAAAAAAACCACCGATTCCGTTACGGACAGTAGGCAAGGCTTAAATATTTTCCCGGAGCAGGCTGAAGAGAGTGGAACACGAAAAAATACCAACGCGACCAATTCGTTGTCCAGTTTGTTCTTTTTTTTATTGCACCACGCGACAAGCCGAAAAAATGCTTTATTACCTTTTTTTAAAACGTTCGTTCGGTCGCCATAGGTACCCGCGTTATGTTCATCTCTGAGGTCGATGAAGTGTAGTGCGGGAAAGAGTTGTCGCTCGTAAAATTCTAAGCCAAAACTAGACTCCAAAAGTTTTCTTTTTTTTTTTTTTTCAAGCAACGAAACATGTGCGTGCGCTATCTTTTTACTCATTTTCTCTCTCATAAGCTACCGAAGTCGTAATAAAATTTATACAATGTTATTATACACGGTGAAAATATATTTGCTTCGTAAAATAACGAAATTCTCGGTGAAAAAGAAGCAAAGGAAGAGACGAAACGACGTTGGAGCGACTCAAAGTTCATCGCGGTAAAAAGGTTCCGCGTCGTTTCCGCCTGCATGATGCGAAGAGTTTTTTTTTCTGTAGAAATAGATAACGAATGATTTTTCTTCGCCTCTAAAATAATGAGAAAAACATCTAAATCGATCGAGATTCGAAGCAACTTTGTTTGAATTTCTCTCAGAGGACCGATCTCAATGATATTTTCATTCGATTGTTTATCGATTTCAATAAATTTGCGGACTATTTAAATGCGAACGTTTCATATCCGGAGCACTTTCACCGCATCCGGCTTTTCAAAAGGGGCAAAAAGATTTAGTAATTCAATCGATCAGGGGGGGAGCTCAGCGCGGTACGAAAGGATCGAAGTCCTTCCATTTTACCTTTGTTCGCAGCTATTCAGAATCTTGTATGGGATGTGAGGAAAAGAAATAAGAAAAATGCTGAGAGAGAGAGAGAGAGAGAGAAGAGCCGGGGGGACAAGTTGAAGAGGAAGATTCATTTTTCCATTGCCTGGTCCAGCACGGGGCTAAAGGGTCCCTTGGGATAAGCGTGGGAGAGCTGGACAGGTGGGACGATCTATACCCACTCCAGACTCTCCTATGGGGTCTCTCTCGCCACCTTCTTTTCACTCTCGAGCGTAGCGCACCTTGCCCATATGTATAAGATATATATTATTTCCACCAGCAGAGCCTTCCCTTTTTCCTGATGCCATCCTCGCGATCGTAAGACACCTTGTGGGAAAACCTATCGACAATAAATACTGTTTATACGTTTAGCATCTCCGAGCGGATGCTTCGAGGATCTCTTGAAAGGGAGAGAGAAAAAAAAATAATGTATCCGATCCTAAACAAAGATCGATACTCATCAATGTCGTCGCCAACTTCATCCCACTGTACCTCTCTGATTCTGCGTGTGTTTTATGTATCCTGCGGGAGTTAAAAGAAACGAAGAAAACCTTTAGCCCAAAGTTTCTTTGAGCCAAGTCAAATTTATTCGTTACTGAACGGGTGTAGCAAGATTGCATTCAAATCCGACGATTTATTTCGAAGAAAGATAACTTTGTGGATTAAAAACATCAAATCGTTCTACAAATAACCAGGCGACGTTAGACTCATTTTGAAGATATGTCTTTAAACATTTTTTTAGGTATAGATTGAGTTTTCAGAAGTGCTAGTACAGGGATCATTAGAAATCACATAAGTTCGAGTTTCTTTCGATATAACGAATGAATAATAGGTAGAGGAAATGTGAAGAGCATCAGCATGAATTCGCTGAAAGAGAAAATCGTCAAGAATGTGTCAGAGTACAAAGTTCATTCTGAATTGTTCAAACACCTCAGTAAACGCGTTTCCATATCGTGTAAGAGAGATAATGACGAATGATCGAGAGTGTGTATTACCAGGAAAATAACGGTGATTCGATTAAAAAGAATACCAACATCGAGTCAGCGAGTGACCGGTGATCTCGTAGAATCGATGATCGAAGAATCGAAACACCTACGTCTTAATAATCCTGACATTTGCCTCGAATTTTTGTCCATCGTGTCACAATAATTTGGAAAAATGTCGTAGGCGCTAAAAAAAATTCGAAGCTGACATCATATCGTGGCTGAAATACACGTGTAATCTCGTGAGTTTCGAATGGATATCCAAGCTTCTCGCAGCACACATCGAGAAACTCTCCAGTCAAAGAATAACAACGAACTTCCTTTTGCGGTCAATTTTACGGGAATGAATGAACGATAGACACGCGGTGAAGAGTCGATGTCGAAAGGATCGTTTGAGGAATTCGGTTCAAAAGTTTTGAACTCGAGACAGTAACAGGTCGAAAAAGATGCCCAACCCTTTGGGGCTCCGCGACAGAATCGAACATCGGCTTTCGGCCACTCGTTTCAACCGTTGGCTCCAGGCTAATTTATTTGGACCGTCTCGCCCTTTGGAGTAAACATTCTTCGAGCCATGATGACGCCTCGCCACATTGCTGTAAATTATTCTTAATACATAAATTATACGAAAAACATTGAAGTAGCCGTTTCAACTCGAACACTCTTTTCTTCTGTTTCCTGAAGGATTGACACTACGGTTAACCCCATCTTAATCTATTGCTTTAATTCACCGGTGTCGTAATCTTCTGCTCCATCCATTTGGCTCCACATCGCAAAGGCTCTCAACCCAAGGTCTTTGTTAAAAGGCTATGAAAGGAAAAGGATTTGGCTCCTTTCGCACGCCCATTTACCCAGTCGCGTAGCATTTTCGTTTGCTCAAACGTTTGGACTTGTGTCAAAATAAAAGAATTGTTTGAAACACTCGTTTTAGCGATGATCGGCCGCTTAAATGGACAACTAAACTGCTTATTGAAGATACTTTCGACACCCACTTACAAGCGCTATTCGTTTCGACGTGGAGACCAAAATATATCGTATTATTCTGGCTTTTTTTTTTATTTGTACCGAAGCATTGATGAACTAAGAGGTATCCATCAACGTTCGATAGACATTCCATAAAAATATTACCGAAAATTTTCTCTTTAGTTAGGAATCGTACAGTTTTTCTTTTTTAAACAAAAATTTTGCTTACGACTGGACTCGATCGTTTTTCTGTAAACGAAAATTCTCGATGGTTGGTCCCAGTGACCAAGTTTGCATAAGCCAAATAAAAACACGTTTGAATATATTGACCGAGAGTCAAGGGAAAAATGGATAGAAGTGTTTAAAACGCTCCTAAAAGTGGTCTCAATTTCTCGTTTCTTTTCTTGAAAGAGTGCAGAAAGGCACACCGACAGCGAGGAGGTGAGGACGCTTCCGCTGAACTATTTTTCGTCCTCCTTTTTGTCCCCCCCATCGAATTGAAAGTTTCTCACGAAACTGATCGGGGTTAGAACTTCTGTCATGCGTGAGCGTCAAACGTTCGGAAACTCGTTCACTCACGGGATTCCATACACCCCCATTCGTCTTCTAAATTCACGGCTTTAGAAAACAGCAAAGGGGTGAAAAAAGTACCTTCGCACATATATATATAAAGCGCTCTCTCATACGGCGATTCTATTCAATATTCACGATCCTTCTCTTTCCGTACCTTTTTTTTTCCTCGACCGCACCCTTTCGCTGGTTTTCACACGGTGTACCAGGAAGAGGAGAAAACACGAGAATCCATGGCTATCGAGGAAACGTATTTTCCATTCGACGTGAAAACACACGACTACGGTCCTGCTTCTTCGATCAACTTCACACGATCGAACCTTCATCCGTTAACATTCTTTCGCCTCACCCATAACCCCGTACTTATACGTACGCATACAGAAATAAAAATCTCAGAGCGGAAATGCGTGTGGCACGAAACTTTACGATGAGATACATTCATACGATCGTATAATCCAGATTTTTTTTTTCTTTTTTTTTTTATTGTGCCCTTTTCGTGCATACGATTCCCATGACCTCTTTCGGATTGAGCGTTTTGAATATTTGCCAACGAGATGCTTGTACGATCCGATTGTCACTGGAGATAAATCGCGAATCACCTCTTTAAAGTACTTTTTTTTTTTGTTGCGGTCTCAAGAAACGAGAATAGAAATTATTGTCAGTCGCAGAAAAGTTCCAATGATTCCTCCAACGCTTCTGATGGAACGGAGATTTAATTTCCAGGACGAGAAACGTGTCCCAACGATTCAAAAACATCGAACACCGAGGCGAATTGTTTTCAGTGCGAAAAAAAACATTTTTCTGCTTCACGACTTCGATCGGTCGTCCAACGTACGAAAAATTGACGAATTTTCAGGCCCATTCGTATCGCTGCTTCTGTAATAAAATGACTCGCATCCGCAGTGATTATTCTGAACAGCACAAGAGACAAGAGGATATAATACGAGAGAAGGGGCATCATAAGAGTCCTGCAACTCCACCATCGGGTGTAATAAGCATTACCTGTTTTTCTTCCATCTGGACGTAGACGCCGTACGTGCTACGCGGCAGTGAAAAATATCTCTATGGATAATATCGAAGTCGAGATTAAAGAGAAAATAAGAATAGAGGAAAAAAGAACGAGGAGGTTGAGAGAGGATACCATGCGTGTTGGATAGATTAATACGAAAGTTGAGCATCGATTATCGGCCGAGAGGAATCATTTTTTTCTGTCAGAATTCCATTTAACTTTATCGGATTCCTTTAAATTCATATTTGTTTTATCATTCTCAGATCTCTCCGAACGTTTTAAAAATACTTGACTCGTAAACAACTTTATCGTGGCTTTTATTAGTTCTCGTTATACATTTAATTAATAATAATTCAGAGTTAATAATATTTCCCAGAGAACTTATGTAAAAAAGAATGAAAATGGAACGAAATCTCAGTATTGTCGAGGATCGGAATTTTATTTCTGATTACTCTGTGTGCGATCCGGTGATCTCGTCTTTTTCTCTCTCTCTCTCTCTCTCTCTCTCTCTCTCTCTCTCTCTCTCTCTCTCTCTCTCTCTCGTGTCTTTTTCTCTCTTGAAGAGGATGCGATTTTGCGGGATCGTAGGAGTTTAGTGGAGTATTTCGCGAGATCGAGAGCTCTTCGCGTTTCTTCTCGGGATGCGGGGCTGGCTGATGATGACGATGGTGGTGATGGTGGTGGTGATGCGACCGTCGGTCGTCGCGAGCGGGTGTCCTTGGACGGAGCTCGCGGATCGCCGGCCACCGGCAGTCAATGACCTAACATTCTTATATCCACAGCGAGGAGCAGCAGCGACGCCGCATCCTCGCTTCTATATACTCGTTCCTGTTGTTTCTCATTCGCTCACTTTGCCGCGGTTCGCTTCGCTTCGTTTCGCTTTACTATGCTTTTATATACATATATACAGCACAGGTGAACAGCATCAGCTCAACGAGACGCTCCGCTGCTGCTCCTGCTTCTGCTCTGGCTCCTGCTGCTTCTTACATCCAACCACTTCGTCGAACTTACTTTTCCTCACGCCTCGCGAGCAAATCCACGAAACGCTCCGATGAATTTTGCTCTCCACGACTTTTTTCATCGTGAAACAAAAAAAAAAAAAAACACAGCAAGGTCTCCTTTTTACGATCATTTCGTTTTGACAAAGTACTGGAAATTTCACGGTTGGAGATTTACCATCCACCGACTGATCAATTGAGCTTTCTGTAAACTTTCATTCAAACGTCGATTGGTTAGCAGATTAGGATTCGATAGGTGAAATTCACTATTTTCCTGTTGGACCTTCGCGAGATCGACAGCAAAATCTTTTGAACGTTTACAAACGAATGAATGTTGGATTTAAAAAAAAAATTATTAGAATACCGGATTCGTTTAACGCAACGAACTTTAAAACGCTTAAGCCGCAAGGGATGCTTTTGAAAAGTAATTGTCGAACGGTATTGAACTAATAAAATTATGGAGGCCCGTGAGGTTCTCATGGGGGTAAAAGAAGGTTTGTCCCTTTTCTTGGAAGGAGTAATGGCAGTTCGTTTGAATGGTCGCAGTGGTTTGAGTCTCCGCAATTACGATCGTATACCCTCTCGTTATTGTCGTCGGGAGGAGGTAATTTAGCGATCCTACGGAGAGCAAGTAATTATACGAAAAATATTTACGAGAGGTCGTAATTTGCAGAACGAGAGTTTCCGAAGGGTTTTTCGAGTGCGGGTGGATTGAGATTTACTCCACTTTTCACCAGCCGCTGTTTGCGTCAACCGCATGAGGACATTTTTGCAGCGAACAGCTTCGACAGAGAGGTGCTGAAGAGCTGAGAAATTTTGCTAACAAACGTAAGAGACACGAGAGAAAGAAAGAAACGAGCGCGAAAGATGTCGAAAAAATTTTGGCAATACGCGAACGACGAAACTAAAAGAATTGACAACATTCTTATCATGCGACGTTACACAAAGTCCGAGAAAAAAAAAAAAAAAAACAAGAAATTCGTACTCTGTTTGTACTTTCAATTCTTACAGTCTGCGAATACAAGAGAATCCTCTCGTGCATATTGAATTTCGTGTTAAACGGAGATCAAACAAAACTCCAAAATTATCACGTCACCGATTAACTGTAATCCCTTCCATTACAAAAGTTATTCGAGTCTGAAGAATGAAGAAAGAAAATAAAGAATGAGTGATGGAACCCGATGAATTTTTATTTTGTTATTCTCGATATTCATTTCTTTTTTTCGATGATAATTAAAACTGTTAACTCGTGAATCAATACGAACCAACCAAATTTGATAATTGGATGCGGAGAATTTTTCACGAGATGAAATTTGTACATCGTGTCAGGCCAGAAACTGAGAGAGAATATTTTTTTGATAATTTCCTTCCAAATTGGCGGTTACTTTGCCATTTTTAATGTTTATGTTTCTTTAATGAAACAGGAGGAAAACGTTTCTAGTAAATAATAATATAGACCGTACGTCATTGGAGGAAGGGCGCTGTATATGGCTGAAGGGTGCGAAGCTCGCACACTTGCTTTTCCCAGCAAAAGCAGCGGTAATATGCGGCTCGTAGACTTTGGTCGACGAAGAAGCAAAGAAGGATAAGAAACCGATGACGAAGAGCAGAAACAGAAGAAGAAGAAGAAGAAGAAGAAGCCAGTGAAACAGGCGAGTCGTCGAGACGACGACGTCGAAGAACGAGGCAAGTGCGTGCGGATTTACCGTTTGCAGAGCGCCTCAATCCGCCTTCTCTCTCGTTTATCTCTTTCCTTTTAACGCTCGTTCCCGTGACTTCTTTTTTGCATTATCTTGTCTCACAGAAGCGCAATTGTCCAGTGACAGCCAGTAGATGAAAAAGTGACAACAACTGTTTCTATCTTACGCGTTACTAATAGCTTTCCCAATAGAGCTTAGTTCCATTAAGAAAAACCATAATTCCAACAGTTATATGTATCTACCAGCGTCTCATTACGATTTCATCGAATACCAAGAGTATTACGACTCCATAAGAATTCACTGGTGAACCACAAACATTTGAATTTCAACGCGATCACCAATTTCCAAGTTACGACAATTTTTTTTAGTGTCCAATGTTACTTGCGTAACATTCGAACGAAAAGCTATTTCATTTTTGAGAATCTATGCTACAGAGATCCCAATATATATACACACACATAAGTTTCAGATACGTTAACGGCTACGATTACACATACTACGTATAAGTTCCTTATTTAAAGACTTCTCCATATATGAAAAAAGCGTATATATATACGTGTCCGTGTATATAAGTTTTTACGAGTGTAGCTCGATGATTCTTCGACATATTCTGAGAGAACAGCTTTCCAGCAGAAGAAGCAAGAGCAAAACTCGTCGAGGCGTCGCACCGCATCGCCAATGGCCTTGACCGTTCTCCAGCCAGTCTCTTAGTTAGCCAAGAACCCTCGCGAATGTTCGTATATATATGTATATGTGCATATTTGCACACACATGTTCACATCTGATCGCAGGAGAGCATCTTACATCCATAAAACTTTCGGTCCGTGTATACATGGATTACACACGGTTTATGTTGAACGTACTACGTGAGCCAGGAGCTGCTCCGCTGAACGATTCCTCAGGCGTTTTATATGTATACGACAAAAGCTAACTTTGGTCCTTGCCATGTGCCACGAGCAATCGTCCGCAGAATTTTTATAAGATCTCCTCACATTCGAGGAATGAACCGTCTCTCTTGTGTGTTTACATCGACTTCGATCCTAACATCCTTATTCGTCGAGCTCCCGGCTCACAATGAGAAATTCCGTTCTGGGATACCGATGGACTGATCCACTGATGTCACCACTCGATTGCGCGAAAAAAAAAACCATTAAATGTCCAGTTCCAACTAGACAATGCCGAATTACTCGATACTCGACGGAAAAATGTTTTTTTTTTTTTCCTAATTCTCATTCGTTTTTTTACTTCGATCCAATAATCTAGGAATTGATGATTAAATGACTCCTTCTCATCCTTCCTGATTATCAATTAAATGATTTCATTTTTTCTGCATACATTACATCCAAAAGAGCAGCAATCATTTTTATTTTTTTGTGAAATTTCATATCTCAAAATAACACTTTTCAACGCGGTGAAATGCCTACTAGAACAGTGAGAAAAATTCGTTGAAATATTGCCAAACCACAAACAAACAGTATACGATCGCAGTTTCAGTGTCCAAGAATTAAATAATTCTTCTTCATCGTTTATTAATTATTCGTTTATTCATCAACGAAATTAGTGAGTACCCTCCCCCCCTGCCACCCATTGACCAAACTTAGAGGCTTTTTTTTTCTTTTTGACGAAATATTGCTATGTGAAGTTGGCGCTCGGTTTGAAAACAGAAACATAAAATTGTACCAAAACTCCTTAGTCCAATCAGCTTACTTTCCAGTAATACGAAAGCACCTAAAGTACTTATACCTCCAGAAATGCTTGGAATCTTGAAAAAAAAATTCAATAACGTAGATCCCATCGAAAGTTATGACTCTCACGAAGCCACACAAATAATAATTCGATCTATATGTGAGTCACACGTCGATCGAACGCATTCCACGAGCCTAAAGTCGCATTCATAGAAATTGATTTTGAGATCAGGGCAAGAGTGTTAAATAAAGAAATGAGTAAGGATGCAAAATCGAGGAAGAACGGTGAACACACGAGTTCGAGAGCGTGAGTTCGCATGGATAAGTTATTCGTAAGGATGGACAGTGAAAAAAAAAAGAAAAAAGAGGAAATTTGTACGTGTACGTAGACCGAGTTTTGCACAGCGTCCCCGTGGCCTGTCTCGGTACTGAAGTTACGGGCAAAATACAGTGTGGAATGTAAAACGGGCGTGGCACGCAGTGCAAGCGTCTTACTGACTCACATGCAATAGTCCAGCAACGCGCGCGCGGGCAGCAATGAAACTTAATACAGAGAGAGACATGGTCAGAAGAGTGGTAATTTGGACCCCTGCTGATAATTCGGACTTCTCCAATATCACATAAACAGGTCGTTTAAGAACTGAATAACTGGGAGTAGCTCATGGGGGCATAAACAAAATGATCTGCGCGCTAACATTTTTATGAGGGAATCCCATCGGTCATCTCGCCGAATATTTACATCGATCTCGAAAGTTTTTAAATCCCAATTTCATATTTTAATTCTTCTCCGGTTGTTTCACTCCATTTGCTTTTGTTGCTAATCAAGTTTATTTTTTTCGTGATCATGATTTACAGATCACGATTAATTAATCTTTATTCCATCGGTTCGAAATTGTTTTCGATCCCAGATCCCAGGAATCTGGGATCGAAATTTCTCATCACAGAATCCGACCACCCTCGAATGACACTCTGATATTTTTTTCAAATTCTGCTACCAGGTAACGAAGAGCCAGAATCCAAGAAAAAAACTTTTTCGAAGACTTTCAATCTGACGTACAAGCAAATGGACTCATTTTTTTCGAAAATTTAATTCATTTTTTTTTAACGATGAGTACTGCAAGTGCAGTTTGAATTACTGTTTAGCAAAATATTGCAAGAGCACGATCTACGATCGCTGTCACAGCGAATGTAATTTAGTAGAGGTCGAGTAACGAACTCGACTCGACGAGTCACCTTAACCGGAGATTCTTTTTCGAAATGGTCGTTAAAATAGAAAAATATGTATTTATAAATACATCTTTTTTCACGTTACTTATATTTATGAATCTCTATATAAAACTAATAAAACGAAGCATATAATAGAATTATATGCTCAGCGAGGAAGGCTTCTGTGTATCTGCTCGTGTATGCTCGTGTATAATCCACTATTGCTCCTAACCCAGATCGTTTTCCACGTTCTGACGATATAATGCTAATATCAAGCCGTGGAGAACCTTGATCTTGAGATCACGTTCACCGCGAGTGATCTCTACGCTCGAAGAGCCACTGTGCTGCACGATTGAGAAAAATTTACGGAGCTCTAAAATCGATATATTTGAAACGTGAAAAAAGGGATTCTTTATCTGTTGGATTATTGAAAAAAAAAAAGAAATTCCCATAAAGCTTTTATCGTACCTGCTGCTTATCGTCTTTCGTATTAATCGTTTTATGAAATAAAAGTGATAATGGGATTGAAATCATTGACTATTTATTTAATCCGATGGCTTTACGTTCGCGAACTCTGTTACGAGCGAGTGTGTGTCTAAAAATTATTAATATAGTTATTCAAAGATAGCGCGTTTACCGCGCTATCTCGATCATCATTTTTTTCCCCCGATTAGCCTTCTTATCGAAATGGAATAACTTGTTATTTATATAGAAACATACAAATAAAAGACGCTGATATTTATTAAGGTCAAACATACATGTTTTATGATCAAACAGATACGTTCGTTGCTCGCTCTCGCACCAGGAAAGATCGAAACCAAAATCAACTGCTTACGTTTTCATAGTTAATTGCATTTCTCATTTTATCTTTGGTAGTGAGTCAAATGATTCGATAATTTACGTGAGCGTAAGGTTTTATACATTCATATTTCAAAGTTACTCTGTTCTGGGATCTTTATTTCCGTCATTGTCTATCAAAGAGCTTTTTTTTTTTATTTTTTTAGGATCGATCTTTATGGAAAACAGACAGTTTGACGGCTCGTTATTGATGAATTGAGAGCTGACAATATCTGTTCTCCTCTCGTTCAACAATTTTAACGTTTTTCTATATACGCAGGCAAGAAACTTCGGTTCAACACGCGTATCACAGCAGCTCGGTGACCGTGAATTATTTTATTCATGCAAAGTGTTGGATATCGAGCGAGATATCGCGTTCACGGTCACGAGAGATTTGTAATTCTTCTGTGGCTCCCCGAAGGCGGGAGCAGAGAATCAGTATCCCAAGCTTCGCGGTACTCGAGAGCGCTTTGTACCAATCGGATGGATACGATTTTGCCTTGATTTGAGATTCCCAACGATTCAGGAGGCAAACAAATAACATTATTTCGATTATAACAGTGGGAAAAATCTGCCTGAGCTATGTAAGCAAGACAAACATAAATGCTTCGAGTCACAGTACCCTGTTATATCAGGATACGATGCGAAGATAGCGGAGGAAGGTTTGTACCAACGACGATGACGATGACGATGACTCGAGAATTCGAATCAGTATATGGAGAGAGGGGGGAGGGGGGGCTCAGGACACTTGTTTACTCGGACAAACTTGGCCCCGTTTTCGGTCGTCCACCTTCTCACTAATTCGCTTCACTTCCTTCTCTTTTCCCCTCCTCTTTCTCCTTTCTCCCACTTCTCCTCTGGTGAATGTACTTCTTGATTTTCTCAGCATCTTCGTTCTTAACTACTCGACGACTAAAAGCTCCAGGCAAATACGTTAATTAGGATCGGGAATTTTCGATAAAAAAAATTCAATGAGAGATTATTTTTTTTTGTTTGTATTTAAGGATCGAGGATCAAGCTGCAGCTTTCCGGCATGAAAGATATACTTGAGCGCTGAATTTATTTTTCCGAGATCATTCCACTCGTGATGTAAAAATACAATTTCAAAATGCACATCATGCGACGAGTAATTGTAAATATTTCGCTAATTGGATTACTCGCGATCGCTAAATAACCATGAAAAACATTCATTGATCATAGGAACGAGTATCTTGTGAGAAAATTCATCGATTTTTTACCTGTTAAATTGTCTATAAATCCTCTTCCCTTTCCTCTCCGAGTTCATGCCATAATTTATTAATGTTATGCCTGAATATAAATATTTATTAGTGTTCGATATTAAATAACGTGATTCGAGCAGATTCTATAGAGATTTAATGAAATCAAGATCATTATCACGTCAAAAAATAGGCGAAAAAATCGTGAAAAATGTTTTTGGTCTCCGAAACCTTGGAGCAAATATCGCGTAGATGGCTGTAGATGATTGCTAACAGTTACGACGAATTTCGAGAACGTTTTTACCATTGATGCAGCGTTTGATACAGTCCGACACCCACACACGACCTCAAACTGCGCGGCATTTCAGTTGTGAAAGAGCGCAATAAAGTGATTTGCGTCTCGGAGCTCGTGATTTATAAAATGTGTTTTTCTTGGATTCGGTGTGTATAAGTGCTGGGTTTCGCGAGTGATGAATATTGAGCCGCAGCGAGAATAGGCGATGGCAGTGAACCAGAAGTCTTATAAGCTGCCTCATCGTTCGCCTCAATTTTTTTTTACACACACACGCTCAAAAACTTGTACAGTCAGAATACCAGCAATGACGTTTGAGTGACCTCAATTATGTTAGTTTTTCTCGATCAATAGTTCATTACATTTCGGAGTGTTTCCCTACGACGGTACCCGGTTTACCGGTGTTTCCTGCTATCACGATACAAATTATTCCAAGTTACCGCTCTCATCGAATGACACTGGTAGATAATCGATCGGGCATCGTCTCATCACCAGGACCTCGCGCGGGTTTAACGAGAGCTAATGACCGCCCAATCGCGATTGAAATCCCGATCATCCTTCTCGACTGTTAACCGAGTGTTTGCGTAGCCAATAAGCACACACACACACGCAAACACTTGTGAATACAATGGCGATGTACGAGAACAGAGATGAGCGTTCGATGAATTCGTTATCCAAACGCGACATGCCTCTAATTACGGACGAGAGAGACGCGCACGTATCTGTAATTATCAAGAAATCGACTCGATAATTACAATTTCGAGCGAGGAATCTGCTTGCACGAGAATACAATCAACGCTTGAGGAGAAAAAAAAAAAAAAATACTCCTGGTTTTTGAATTCAACGAATATTTTGGGACTCTGATCGTGTTATGGAAACTCTCTGCTTCCAATAAACTTTCATTAACATTCGGATTGAATTTCTGGTTTACAAATTATGTTTTCCAATCAGAAACGAAGAGTTGCTTCTCTGTTTTTCTTTAGCACCTCCAGAAATTGCAAGTCAAACAATAATTATTCGTTGCTGTTGTTGTTTTTTTTTCTTTCATTTTTCATATCGAATTCGATCCCGATTCGTAGCCGGAGAGTCAGCGTCGATGTGTTTTTTAAAAGATTTATTCAAAATAGCGTTGCATCGACGATTCAGATGTTTATAAAGATCGATCCAGATTCAAATGGTCGCGTCGAGTGTCAAGAATGCTGCGAGACTCGACTAAAGTTGGAAATTATATATATGGACGTTTTAATAATTTGCAGAGTCATATGGGCGAGCCCACAATTGTCGTTTTGTCTGCATTGCGATTGAACGTTCATTAATAACACTGACGTGGAAAAGAGATAAAGTACTAAAATGACGTATGCACAATATCTCAAAGGCGTCCTTGACTTTAAGAAATAATATACGATTCCGCTATGTATGTAAAAGATATTATATCCATACCGGTCTCGCGTTAACACACCTGTTTTTTTTTTCGATAAATAGAACAACGAATATATATTTAATGTAGTCCGCGATGACGCTTTCGAGTTTTATTACGGCCTTGACAACGAAATTTTATTCCGTTTGAATAATGCATTCTCCGGCAATAAAAAAAAAACGATCATTTCGATCGATGCGCGAGAGATTAGAGCGACGCGAGCGCCCAATAATGATAAGCAGAAAGGATGAATAATTTTGAGATGAATAACGCGTGATTCCCCGTGACAGAAATCCTTTCGAATAGATTTTCTTTAGTATTTAGATCGCATGAAATTTTTATCGATGGAATACATACCGGTCGAAGCTCATTTGGCATTTCACGATAAAATTTTTAACCTTTAATTTCTGGAAAAAAAAAATCCTCTCATTCGAAATCTGGAAAAGAAATACGCGTTTCATGACAAGAGCGATATTTTTTCGGTGATAAAAAGTGCAAAGAAAGTTCTATGATCGCAGCATACATAAAAGTGGCAAGCGACTTCGTACCGATTCACTCGAGCTGGACGCACCGAGTGCACTTCATTTTTCATCCAGGTGTTAAAAAAAAGTCGACAGGAGGTTAACGAGTATTCGTCACGATAGAAGTACATTAGATCCCCCCTCCCCCGCCCCTCGATTCTGGCAACTCATCGAGGCAGGTTCATCGACCGGGCGGATAGGTCAAAGAGTTGCGGGACCAAACGAAAGGAAAAAAAAGTCGATTAAACCGCTTTGAAAGACAAATCGAGAACATATATACAGGCGCGCGCGCTGACTAAACGAAAAAGGCTCTTGACAAAAATCATGAATTTGTTTTTTTTTTTTTTTTTTTCATGCATTTTCAGCAGACTCCGCTTGATACTTTTTGAAGTCTCAAGGTGATCCACTGACCAGTTTCACTAATATTTCATCCGATTAATGCCCCGAGCCTTTTCTTCACGTATAAATTACTACTTTTTGGGTTACACGCCGCGATCGGATTTGACAGGACAAAAAATGCCAAAAATTGCTTCGAGATAGCGGGAAATTTAGATTCAAACACAGCGAGAAACATTCTTTCTAGCATCAATATTTCAGTTAACTCTTGAGTTTGAAAATTCGAAAAAAAATCCATAGTTATTCACATTTATTCGATCACTCGAGTAAATATAATTCGATTCCTATAAATTTCATCAAAATTCATCAGCAATTTGACGAAAAGCAATTCCTATAGCTATTCAATAAAATCGAGGTTTTGATTTACAGTGTATAAGGCACACCACAGTCCGATAACATCGGAACTATAAGGCGATAGAATTGCGTGATCGAGGATAGGAAAGAAAAGGTGTACGTGCAATAGAGGCTCACGCGCGGTCGTGTTCTATGAACATCGCGGATACCAAGATGGCGGTCTCTCGTTCGAGCGCGAGTGCCTCGTGGCATGGAATCTGATATTACCTCACCGTGCTCGTAGCCGTGGCAGTGACAGTGGCCGCCTCTTCTACTCCGCGTGCCTCTCTTCCCGCAGTCGCCGCGAGAACGCCGTTCTCTCCTTTTCATTTTTTCCCCTCTTTTTACTCGATACTTTTTTCTTTCCCTCTCTACTCCACTCTCTGTCGCTCTCAGCTCTTCAGAGCGACAGAGAGTGAAGAAATAAGTATCAGCATTGAACAAAAATCATTAAACCTGTACTATTTGGAGAAAAGTTTACTGGAAAAAAAAAAAGAAAAAACAGTACGATTCGAAGGGAATCAGAAGTTACGTGATTACTTTTTTTTAGTGGGAAACACTTCGAAGATTCAACGATCATATTCATTTTTTTCTGATCAGATCTCAAATCTTTCATGAAATTATGACTTTTCAACAGCTTCCATTCAAAATCTAACAATTTACACGTAATTTTATTAAAATATGGTATTTAATTATGTAAAATACGTGACAAAAAACTTCTACGTTTTTGCAATCAAGGAGATTGCTCACCATAAGAGCGATTATTAGATAAAAATCTAAAAACGAAATATGCTATTGTCCAGACACCGAATTATATTTAGTTTTGAGAAATATTTTTAAAGTAAAAAGTCACCTGATCTAACATTAGCTTCATACGAATTTTTTACTTTTGTGTTAATATTTATTCATGGAATAAACCGTTTATTGAAAATTCTATAAATCAAACTCCAAGGATTTCGAATTAACCATAAAAAATTGGGGTCAAAGAATGTTTGGTGGAGATATCAGTTGAAATCGACAGAACTATAGGGAAATAGGATTTTCCATAGTTTTCAGGACCGTGACATTGCCAAACGTTTGAAATTAAAGGTCGATCGTCACTCTCTTTTATAGGGATCGTATCACGATCAAACTGAATTCCACTGCATATTTACGATGAATTTTCTGTGATTTCTTCCTCTTGAGAGAGTCGCGATCGCGGATCTTAGGTCCAACCTCTGCTCTACAAGTTCGCGAGAATAAGCTGCGTCCTCGTCATCTTGATCGCTTGGCTGCGCGACCAACTTCGACTTCTCACGATTATGCTATTCATGCTGTAAAACGCTGTGCGAGTACCTTAATGGATACTTCGAAACGATTTTACTCAAGTTCCCACTCGATCGAAGCTCTCTTCCCTTCTCAAACTATTTTTTCGCAGAAAGAATATGTTTTAGGAGAGCTCGATCGAATAAGTGGGTTAATTATGTGTGAGCATTATGTCGGGTTCAACTCACCCGACAGTATTCTCATAATCAACCCCCTTTTTCTGATCAGCCTGGTCCAATCAACGGTTCTCGTGGATCTCGTCTCGTTTCAGAATCTTCTTCGATCATATACGCTGAATTGAAAAAAATTGATTGAACAAGATTTTTGTTGGATCAACAAATCGTTGCGAACGAAACGGAATTCGTTAACTCAACGAAAATTTGGTTGATTAAATCACTAAATTCGCTGGCTCAATTGCTATTGTTGAATCAACAAACTTCTATTAGTTCGCCAAGATTTGTTGATCAAACAAAAGTTTTGTTGAATCGTCCAACAAATTCTTTTTCTCAGTCCAAAGTACTCCGAGTTTCTTGACATATTCGATAGGAAAGAATTATTTTTTCCTCAAAGTCAAACGAACTCGAAGTTTGGCAGACTGTGGAATTAGGATTTTCAGAGTAAAGCAGCAGTGTAAACGAGGTTGAGATACAACGTAAGGGAAGAATGGTGAGAAAGCAAATGGGTTAAGCGATAGTTTTGTGCGAGGAAGATGGTTGTTGAAGTTTATTCGCGTAGAGGGGATATTTAGACGTGTATAAGACCAAGTTCCGTGCACGTTGGTATACGAAGACTTGAGAGAGCGTATACCTCTAGCTCTATTCTTCCTCTCGTTGGTGGCTTGCGGGAGTTGTTGGAGGTGAGATAAAGAGAGAATATAGTTGGAGAGAAGGATACTGGGAAGGTAAGAAAGAAGCGGGAAAAGAAGAAGAAGAAGAAGAAGATGGGAGGAGGGGCGCGGGAGGAATAGCTGAAGAAGCCGCGGAGAGGAGAAGACGCGGCGGCGCGGCGTTAGGACGTTCACCTTTCGTTTGCGCGGAACGTTCTCTCTCTTGCTAAGAGAGTTTCTTGGCTCTTTCGACTTAGCGTCGTTGTATCCCACCACCACCACCTCCTCCGCCTCCTTCCCCTGGCTCTTCTCGCCGCCATAACATGCCGAAGCCTCGCCGTATGGCCGCCATTACACAATCGTGGTCGTGGCAAAGAACCGAGGCTGTCTGGTTCTCCGGCGGCCATCTTGGTACCCATTGCCAGCGCATAGATACTAAACTCCCGAGAAGTACATCGTGCTCCAAGTTATTTCAGGCTACGTTTACCTATAGTTTACCCATTTTGTTTTTTTTCTTCTTATTCCCCGCATGCAGTAACTCAGACGGTCATCTTGATTTACGTCTTCGAAATAAGTCCTCTTCAACGAGGAACTGAAAATTGTTGAAGCTTTTTTCTCTTTTAATTCTGCTAACAGAAAGAATCGTACGAAGGATCCTGAGAGGCGACTACGAGAAGGTTGGGATCTTGATGCTCGTGGACGTTTGTCTGTTATCGAGGAGAGAGAAATTCTGGCATGTCGAAAATGAAGATTTTAAAAACGCGATGCTGACTCAATTTTCGACGAATTCGACTGTGAAATCAGTTGGTAAAGAACTGAGATTTTGTCTTGATATTTGAAATGCAAGTTCTGGATATTTAAACCGAGTCTTCATGGATTCCACGTTTCCGATGAACCAGGATCCTTCCTTGCTTCGTAGTAGACAGAGTTATAAAATTATTTCAGTACAGGATTATCGCATGGTTCGTATTCTCAGAGTATTTCTATACTATCTTGTCCTGAGGGGCGAGGAAAGGATATCGTTCGAAAGTAAGAAGGCATGAGAAGACGATAAGGTTCCAGTGTTTTATGCAGAGAGAGAGAGAGAGAGGGAGAAAGAGACATTTTGTATGAAAGTTTCATAGCGAATGTGCGCAGTCTACAAACTGCTTTAAGGTCTAGGTTTCTTGGCGAACGCTGCGGCGAGATCGTGATCTTGAAACTTGACGTCGAGGATCGAGAGAGTAATGCTGGCATTAAAGCTTTCGCCCACACGTATAAAGACGACGAAAGGATGGATAGAGCTGCAGGAGTATCCTGCTCCGCTCGAAATGTCATGGGAGAGAAAGAGGGAGAAATATTGAGAGAGAGAGAGAGAGAGAAAGAGAGAAAAAACGGACACTATTACGAAAGAGCTGGACGTTCGGACGGCCGAAAATCCATCGTCAGGGTTAACGAACTCCTGCTCGAGAGTCACGAACCTCTCTCGTCTACGTGGATAGTTTAGGAAAAGGAGAGAGGGAGAAAAAAGGGAGAGAGAAGAAGAGAGAGAGAGAGAGGTGGAGAGTTACCTCGTACCGGTATATACCGTACTATTTATAGTAAACACTGGAAATCAGGACACGAAGAGCCCTTTCTCTTCGAGAACGCATATCCCCAGTGAACTCGGGAATTCCTCGAGAGCCTCTTTCGTTGATGAGTTTATCGACACCGTGGTTTCCACGAGGAAAATTCTACACTGAAATTATCCGCGGTTCTTCTAAATTGTTCTGAACAAAAAGTCTAGAGAAAAGGGGGGGGGGGGGAGGAAACAAGAGAGGAAAAAAAAGATGTTAAGCAACGAGCAGGCTCTTTCAGGATCTCTCTTTTCAGATCTCTTCTTTCCAGCAATCATTCTACTCCGGTCTCGATTGTCCGAGAGTCGATTTATTACGATTCTGCGCGCGGAGTTTAAACGAAAGATAAAGTGTTGGAAGAGCTGGCGCGAGTCTAACTGCGCGCCTGGTTTCCGCAGTCATCCAGAGACTGTGGAGTTTCTATGGGGAAAGAGAGTATGAAGGAGAATTTGCGGATAGAATAGCCGACTGAGAGATGCTGTGATCTGTCTGAAAAAGCTGTACTTATTCTACAGAATGGCGTTTCGATACCTGAGACTGTCTTATGGCCATTTTTTCTTCTTTTTTTTTCTTCCGTTCAAAGTGCACTCGATCGCCGGGTCTCATCGCGTGAGCATGGAAAAAAAAAGAGATAGTAGAAAGGAACGTTACTTTTTGCTCGATTTGCGGAAGCAGCTCGAGACACTATTCTCGCTAAGATGAAATTGGTTTAAACTGCTGGCCGAGAAGAGGGATGAAGCGAAGCTTTTACAGAGAGTCCGTAAGAGAGTTCCTTCGCGTTAAGGGGAAGCAGGCACGATTCTTTCACGCATCTTTCGACTCTCCTCACGGTGGCTCTATGTGCCGGGGAAGGAAAATAGCGAAATTCCTCGGCGTATATAGCTCCCGAGACTGATGATCGCCGACACGGTGTGCATGTTTCTTTTATTCGATTTTTTTTCTTCTTTTCTTTTCAAACCGAACGTGAATGCATCCGGCAGAAAATGCGAGCGTGATGATTCCTCAACGGCTTTATATTTTCTTGGCACGAAGAGATTAGCGGCGGTGCGGGGAGAGCTCCTCAAGGAAGATGATCGAAGCAACAACATCGCGTTAAACATATTGCGCACACGAAATCATACTTAAAATATACCAAGATGCAATTGCGTACCTCCTCAAGATTTAATGCACATCGGGATACAGGATTGAAATCCGAAGTAGATTTCTTCGAGAAAGAAAAAAAAAAGGAATCAATCTAAGCGTCAATTTCTACAACGAAATAACACACGTTTTTGCCCTTTTTTTTTGCCCGTTTACAATACAGAAGACTGACATTTGCTTCGCTCTTCAAAGCTCGAGAATCTGAACTCGAACTTGAACAGACCAACTGGGTCACGCTCCGTCACGTACATCACATCACGCGCCTTCTCCTGCTGCATTCAACCAGCCATACCTCGCTATGAGAGACAGAGAGAGCACATCGACCATAAGAGCAGCGAGAATGGTCCCACGTTCGTGGCCCCCGGCCATTATACGCGTCTATATAGCTCTTTGAATAGCGTAATTATTATTTCTACTCTCGTAACGTAATTAAGCCGCGAATGAAGGAAACATTATTATGCAACTACGTTCGTTGAATAAACATTTATTTTTTTTTGCTCTTTTCACTCAGAGTTTTCACTGAGAGCTTTCATTCGCTTTAAAAAACAAATCATATCGAACGTAATTGATTCAACGAAGATATTCGCATTGAACTAAATCGTCCGATGACTCTAATGAGAAAATAAGATCGAATTGACTCTTCGGACTGTTTGTCTTGACTCCGTCAAGCTGTGTAACGAGCTTCGGAGATCTTCGTGTTCCGCAGCAGCCTGCATAATTTCATCGCTTCTTTTTTCCTTCAAATTCGTAATTATTTCTAAATTCAAAATCGGAGAATTGTGAAGAGAAAAAAAAAGAATACGAAGATAGCATCGGTAAGCGATATCCTGGGACTCGTCGGCGCATCGGTTCGTAGGTATTCGAGTCGCGATGTTTCCTCGTTGGCCCGAGGCCCGAGCGCAATTGTGCTGCGTGTGACATTCGAGCACGTAGCGAAGAAACGACAAAAAAAAATAAAATAAAAAAAAGATTAAGTACGTAGGCGCTCGGTACATTGGAATAGCAGGGTTTTATGGCTCCTTGGATTATCGGTTAGTTCGTGTGGTAACGCTCTCACGTTTTACCGATCTTACTCGTCAAAGTAGCCGAACCGGGAGCGGAGGCTTGAACGTTCCAAGTTTTAGGTTCATCGTCCAGAACTTATATTCTCGACGATCCTCCCCTCTCTCGCTTTTCAACTCTATACTTTTCGGTGTACTTAAGGCTCCCGAGCACCGAAGAATAAGACGCGGTGATCATACAGCCGTATAAGATTTTTATGGTTGACTGATGCATTTTGAAATGCCGCGCGATAGGATCTTCCATTAAATAACGATTTCAGGCTGAAAAAGGATAAAGAAGAACGCAGCAACTGTGAGGTTCTCGGATCTATTAGAACGCGAATGAAAATGGCGTTAGCATCGACGAGCGATGTCGCAAGTCCAACCAGCACACACTCGATTCCACCCTTTTTCTTGCTACAAGAATCGATTTACGGTTGTTCTATCACCCGTACATGTGCCTTTTCATCCGTCCTATGAAAGCTTTTTATCTTCGTACAAAGAAGCTACTCGATCACGATATGCGATATTCGAAGGAGAATCGAAGAGGCGGAGCAGGGATAAGAGAACGATAAAAAGAGCTTTCGAACAGTGTGTGTATGCGTGTCTCGAAGAAACGACAAATGAAACGCGCGCGTTCCTTCGTATATGTACGTAAGTAGGCCAACTTCCTTGTCCCGTTACCCCACGACGAGGGACACGTGTAATAATAAGACATTATCCGCGTGGTTGACTCGCACGAAGAGGGCGCCTTTGCCTCCTGTCATGTCTCCGCTTCTTCAGGGCTCCTGAACCTAGCGTCTCGATACTATTTTTTTTTTCCTTCTATTTCTTTCGTTTTGTAATCGTAATAATGCATCGAATCGTCCCGAGAAATATTTTTTTGCGTTGCGTTATTACGAACGACTAACGATTCGTCACAAATTTTTTCTCACCGTTTTTCCGGACGAATGAAAAATTCTGGATAATTTAAGATTAATCGAGGAGTTTAAAGAAGTGCGACGAGAAAAGAAAAGAGAATGGACGGAGCGTCGATTTATTTACTCGATTATCACAAATGCTTAAGCGACTCGAAAGGTGACGATATAATGGAGAGTACCGATGAGAGGAGACGCTCTCGCGCACAAATCTCGACGTCTTTCACCGCGCTATACACAACTCCTCGTAATAATTGGTTGAGTAAGAAGAAAGCGGCCTTGCACTACTTTCTTTCTCGCGTTAGATAACATCGACGGTAATACGTAGTTTTCTCGGGGCCGATGCTCTCACTCCGTGTATATACTGTTACTCCGGTGAGCTGCTGCTTATAACAGTGAGCCACGGATCTTAAAACTCTCGCGCAGTTCATATATATGCGCGTTCTCGAATATTTCTCGGTCACGGATTAATCATTTTATTTTTTTCGATTTCATCTTATTTCTCAGTTTTACTACAATTAGTTATTTTTCACTATACTTTTCATTTTTATCTAATTACTCGATGAAATCACTCACTTTCGGATGTTCCAAAAAATTTTTATTTATCAGAATATTGACGAGAAAAAATTGTTGCCGGTATGGCTGCTAACTAACAACAAAAATTCGAGCGCGCACTTTCTTCGTTGATTAACGTTTTTTTTTTTATTTGTAAAAATAAAGGCAAAAGATTAGGAATCAGCCAGAGAGGACATTTGTTTTTTGGAATAACTGGATTTTAAACAATTTTTTTTTAAACAATCTTCAAAGTTTTGATCTCATTCGCCTGGAATTTTAGGCTGAATTTTTCTTTCGAAATTTTTTTTCTGATGACTCCAAAGCGTTTCGTCAAATGTGAGAATATTTTCCTGCAAAAAAATAAACATTTTAATACACAAATTGAGATGAGTATCGGAAAGGAAAGTTTCGACGGAATGCTTAATCGATTAGCGATTTAATTGATATTTCGAGATTCCGAGAAATCTGTAATGTCCATTGACATTCCAATGCGAGTTCAGTGGGTCAAGGTTGTAGGGAGAAAGAGAGAGAGAGAGAGTTTTGGAGGCAAAATATCGTTCGTTCTCGATGCTGCATCAAGAATTCAGGAGAAAATAAACGCGTGGCCAAGAATCTCTGTCGTCGCGATACCAACAAAAGAAGATCCACGAATTGTCAACGAGTCGCTTCGATCTCGATTAAATTATCAAGAAGAATACGAATAAAAAATAGTAAAACCATAGAAAAAAAATAAAAACTGATAAAACGATAAGAATGAATTGCGGGGAGCGACGACAGAAGAAGACTGAGAAAAAAAAAAGCAGTCGTTCGTAATATCCGCTTCGTATAACACTTTACTCAGCGAGACTCAGGTTTAAAAAAATTTTTTTTTCTCGAATTACGTGAGTTACGAAGAATTGCGTCACGTTGGCATTACATAGGAGAATTGGAGGATCGTGGAAAGGATTCGGTCGAAGTATTCGATTGCACGGACACATGCAGACGCACGTGCATGTAAATGTGTATGATGTGATTCTCAGGTGTATAGGACATGCATATGAATGGGATACACACGTGCGTGACTGCGGTGAAAAACCGTTAGAAACTCGCCGACCCCCCCCCCCCCCCCCCCCACCACCCCCTCCGTTCCCATGTTTGGTGGACAAATTTGCGTGTTGGTCGAGCTAACACACGAGCATCTCTTAGTTCGATGCCTCGGAAAGAGTCTCTCGTTTACAGGTGTTATATTACGTTTTAGTTTTTAAGTTCGCTCTTTTCTCCTTCCTTTTTTACGCGTATACATTGGTGTTTCGGCTCCGAATCGTTTCGTCACGAGACGAAAGAATCTCGTGACACGAATACGATGAATCCTGATGGGCTCGTCTTCGTTCTAGAGATTCTATTCATTATCGGGAACAGTTTTTGTCCAGATATTCTTAAATCTGTGTTTGAAGAATCTGACTCGAAAAGATCGAAAAAAATAATGCCTGGATCGTTGAGAAAAACAAAAAAAGAAATGTTTTATTCATTACTCGACATTTTTCTTTTGTGTGAAAAACAAATTGTTGATATTTTTTTTTGTTTCCTGATAAACTGCGACGTTGAAACGGACATGAGAATTTCGATTGTTTCTTCATCGACGTCTATACGAAATCCTGAACCTGAACACATGAATTGAGAAAAAACAAAAACGCCTCAATGATGCTGAATACCAAAGACGAATCTATTTATAAATCCATTAAATAATCATCCTAAGGATAAACGCGCAGGCGCGCGTAGATCGAAAAGATCTGCGACGTGATTTTCTCTCCGGTCTTTCTGGCTTGCGCCGAGGGTATCGAACCGGTTTCCCGAATACTCGTATATAAATCTCGACGAATCATAAATCGATAAGAATTATTAGCAGCGTTCGTGGATCGGGGAAAACGTCGCGCGGTAAATCAGTCGTCGCATCGAGCCGTTAATTATCATTTTTCATTGTGATAATAAATCGTGCGAGTAGAAGAATCATGAGTCGAGTAAATCGAGGCAATAATCCGTGGAAATTCATTAGAGTATCGAGAAAATGCGCCGAGGAATTCGCTTCTTTTTATGAGAAAAAATTTGTTCATCAAAACGAGATTCTCCCCCATTGAGGCCTGGAATTTTTCAAAATTATGTAAAAAAATAAACAATTTTCCTTCAAAGTTTGAATGAGAAACTGGAAACTGGGAATCCACGATGCCGCGAAACCTCGTAGAATCTCAAAGGAAAGCGACGCTGTGCTCGCGAACAAGGGAGCAAGCGCGAAGCAGAAGACAAAGAAGAGGACGAGAAATAAGGGAAGAGGGTCAAGCGGGACGCAACGGGGGTTACGAACACTGGATCACTGGAACTTCCTCTCGAAGCAGCTAATATACCGCTGTGGACGCCCGCGTATATACTCCTGTATATAGTTATAAATACATGTGGGTAAAGAAACGTCCGCGGCCACACCGCATGTCCGCGAGCGCGGAGAGAAGAGCCTTCCTGCAGCCGCTGCCGCCGCCGCCGCCGCCACCACCACGAGACTTTATAAGTAGGCAAACGTAACTGTTTCATTAACCGTAAGCCCGAGCTACGCTCAACAAGAGTCCTCGCTTACATAATCGAAAACACGGAGAGTGAAAATTGCGCGAGCCAGAAAGAGATCCCTCTCTCGACTTTCGTTACCCGGAGATCCCCCGATCTTGACCTGACATCGACCTTCATTTCAGGAGAACAAACATTCCAATTCTTGCACTCTCTATTCCATCTTTTTGTAAATATTATTTATCTATTTCTTATTATTCGATTATTCTTTCAAATCGAAAGAAAAAGAGATTTGAAAACAAAATTTTCCCATTTTTTTATCTCAATCGATAACTTTGTTCATATTACTTGAAATTATCGGTACAATTCTATCGATTTAAAGCAAAACGCCGACTTCACGTTTCAGTATTTCGTCGAAAAAACATTTTTCGTTGACGAATTATTTATTTATTATGAACACTGAAATGGCAATGATGATTTGAATTTTCAACATTTTTTCTCACTATACTCCATTCGTAAAACCGTCGTTCACCAATGACCGTGATGCATCTCACTCTGTTGAAATCCATTTATTGGTGTATGTAATTACACAAAAAAATGTTTTGAAAAAACATAAAAACTCCCGACTAAAAATAGTATTAAACTTTAAAAAGTCTGAAATAATAAAAAATAGATATCGGGATTTTCGTCGGGAGATGTCTCTAATCGAATCATTGAATAAGAAGTAAAGACCTCTCCCGACGAAAACCCCGACATCTATTTTTTATTATTTCAGACTTTTTAAAGTTTACTACTATTTTTAGTCGGGAGTTTTTATGTTTTTTCAAAACATTTTTTTATTTCACACTTTTTAAAGTTCATAATTTTTTAATTAATTATTATAAATATAATCAATAATAAATATAATTGAATAATAAAAAAATAATAATAACACAATCAACCAATCAGTCACAGCAACAACCAATCGGTCACAACCAACCGAGTGAAGTATGGCGCAGATGTTGCGAGTGAATATAGTTATGGCGGCATCACCTATTGTTGTGTCGATATGGTTGAACGGTGATTTTTTTTTTTTCTAATTATTCTTTAAATATACAAGCAATCGTATCAAATTACGACTCCAAACCACGTCCACCGGTAATAGAACCTGTTTCTCCAATTTGGTCAAGTAATTTTTGGCCGTTTCAACAAACATTCTGCTTAAAAAATTCGTGAAAATCAGCTTATCACGGTCAAACGCATAACTCCCGGCTTTTGCCCGAGTGGGCAGTCGGGAGTTAAAAATGGTGTTGACGATTTTCATCAACGATTAATTGCGTTCCGGATCGATTTTATTGATCTCATTGGAAACTGAATTTTTTAAGGATCACGCGATCATTGATTTCTCGGTCATTACCATCGCTCTGATTCACGAACGAAGCGCAGCTTCAAAAATCTTCTGGTAAATGAAGAAAAATCGTGATTTCGTAATAGCACGAAAGTGCAACGCGGGGGTTACGCGAAGCGAAGAATGGTTGCAAAATGAGTAACGAAATTCACACGATGACCTGCCTCAATCGCCTCCTCTTTTTTTTCCCCCTCAATTTATTTCAATTCGGGTTACAATTTTACTTTCTTCTCACTTTCGTCCTCGCAAGAGAACTCGCGCACCTGTACTCGCTTTCGTACGTTCGCATAATACAGCACAGCACACACAGGCTCGTCGTCTCTGTACATATATCTATACAAATGCGGGTCGATGTTTGAATACGACGAATACGCAGTCCCCCGGATAACGTTAGGGCAAACGGTACCACAGAGAGGTGAACTGTTATATGCCACAGACGCGAGAGCTCGCGGAGACGCGCCCGATCGGGGGGAACCCACTGGCCCAGCAAAGAGTTCAGCATACACATAGGCACAGTTCTCGTTCAACATTGTTCCTCGCCAAACATCCTCGTCTTCGATCATTTCCTGGTCGATAACAAGATTCCCCGATGTTTTACACCAACGCCCTGATGCTTATCGAGAGGTCGAAATTTCGTTGGAAAATTCAGAGAGTTCAAGTTTATTGAACGAGTAATAAGATGAGATTCGTTGAATCGCGATAACTCCGACATTTTCTGACCCAAATAAAACGGGAGTAAAAACAGTTTTTCGCATTCGTATATTCGTTTCACGCACCTCCTTTTCCTAAACCCCGCATCTATTCGCAAAGATATTTGCAAACGGTATTCATATTTCAAACGTATATATACAACGAGATGTTTTTATTGCTTCGCAAAATATATCCTTGTGAAATAGTTTTACGAGCCTCGAGAACGGTAAGCGCTTCAATTTTATCCCACTCGCGCGATATATTGCCGGAGGCTATGTTTTCCAGAGAATGTTCCTTTCGTTCGGATATATCGTATGAGCAATAAATCGAATAGGGCTGGACAAAACTTGGAGAACCCGATAGATACCCGTAGCAGAGTCACGGAATTTTCTTTTTTTGTTTTGTTTTTCTTATTTCTTCGCATCTTTGAATTTATTGGGCCTGGCCAACATTACCGGCTAAAAAGGGTGGGTCTTTTCAGGGGGTTCGGACATTTTGGACGAAAGGTTAACAATCGAGTAAGCGTCTACCCTCCTCAGGTAACGTTGCTCCAATTTAAATAGCAGCGCCTCACCGTCGTCTCAGATATTATTACACTTTCGTTTACCTAAATCCGATGGAATTCGTGAATCCTGGGTCAATATTCTCACTTTGGGATTCGACGAGCATAAATTCTTCGGAGTCCCGTTCGAGCCGAATGTCGTAATTCGCCTTCGTCAAAGCTATAACCGGATCACGGTATACTCGTGATATTGGATCTAAACCAGAGCATTGTGAATTTGAAAAAAAAAACTTTTCGCAAACGAATGAAGTTTTTGCGAAATCTCGACGAATTCTGGAGGAATCGCAAGGAATTATTTCCAGTCGAACAAACATTCATGTCCGAAGGAGTCTCTGCTCGGAGAAAAAGCGAGACGAAGATCGCGACGGTTTCCAGGAAGAATCGAGCGCCACAAGAAAGCGACAGGATCGACCGATGGATCGCGTCAACGCAGTTTTGCTAAGTTTTACTCGATACGTCTGGTGGACGCCGAACTCAATATCCCGTGATTGAGAACAAGAGAAAATGAAGAGGAATGATCGAGGAGCGGAAGAAAAAGAGGAACAGTGAGCGACGAAACAATCGTTGTTCTCCAAGAGCATGTTTCTTCCTTTTATTTTTTCTCTATTTTCTCTATCTATTTAGCAATTTCGCTGAGATGGATGATTATTGGTTTCGAGATGGAATTACGACCGGATGATGAAAGCTATTCTGGAACGAGGAAGTGATTTTCTACGTATTACCAGCTTCCCTGGTACAAAGCGGTCCAAGAATGTTCGAGTATCTGTATATATGTGGAGTACAGGACGTAATATGATGAGGAATAATGTCGATAGGAAGATTGCACAATGACTGGAGGCTCTGTTGCACCGCATTAGGTATTCGGTCGAGCAACGATCCTTAATTTCATTTATTTTAATAATACGAATGTTTGTTACTTCACGAGCTTCGTGAAGAAATAGCAGAAGAACGATTCCATGATTACGAGTCCGCTGGAAGCTCGAATCCAAATAAAGGTGCCCTATTTATTTGCCATAACGAGTTTAAGATTCTGCATTATATGGATTGTAACCTCTCTGGAAGTGTTACCAAAAAAGAGTAATTGGACAGAAAATCTCGAGCAACATCGTCTTACGTGTCCATTAATGACGTGTCATCATATCCGGCAACTCGTGAGATCGATATTGTTTTTTTCATTTGATTTCTCAACCCCAAATCATGAGAATGATGTATCGGGTTTGGGTGAATCTTCAAGATGGCTCTGAATCCCTTGGGATTTTGTTTGAGATCCGATAATGACAGGGGAGACCTGGTAGAAATTCGAGGATGACGGAATTCTGAATTCCTGTCCCTTCTCGCGTCTGTTTTTATGCGATGATTGTTTTTTTTTGTTTTTTCTTTCTGTTTCTCTCCTTCTCGTTTCTTCTTACGCGGTGGTACTACCTGACGCACAGGTTTGTGACGTTAGTAGCGAGGATGATGGTGGAGAGAGGAAATAACAGAGTGTATTCGCGTTGCTGGGTCTCTGGGACCAACGACAAACCTCTAGAGAGACCGAGAGAGAGGAGGAATGAGAATAACGAAGAGAGGAGAGGAAAGAAGAAGAAAAGAGACGGAGAGGAATGAAGAGAGAAGGCGAGGAACGAGAGAAGAGAATGGTCGAAGTCGTCGGGCGAGAGCACAGTGCCCGGACAACGCTCCCGTAGCGTTGGGGCCAACTAACGGTCCAATCCACCACCACAACCATCTTCAACACCAACACGCACCTTTACTACCATCCAACCATTTTATATTGCCAGCAGCGTTAAAAGAGAAGCGTATACACAAGGATCGCTTTGCCTGCGTAACCACCACCTCTGCTTCGACCCCCCCCCCCCCCACCGGAGTCTTTCGAACTTCGGACTACTCCGTTCTTCATCCACACCTCCTTCTACCTTCCATCCCTCTTCGCTCTTCAGCCTTCTTCCTGTAATCTTTTGGTTAACCATTTTACCTTCGTATTATCGTTTCTTTCTATCTTTGTTACACTCATTTTTTTCTACTAGAAATTACGTGGAAAACGCAATCATTTTTACCCTGACACTTCGAGGAATGAACTTGATGGAAAAATCGTTCAAAGATCTCGAACAATCTGGTTGGATGAACGAGATTTGAGCTTATGAAGCTTCGTCAAAGATCTTTGCATCCCTGAACAAATGTATTTTCAATATTTATCCAATTTTTTATCAACGTTTGGCTTCATCGTAATAAAGCAATGAATCTTCGTTCGTATTCAATTCGGAATAATTGTGTTTCTGTGAATCGGAATCTCGTTATTTGCTGTTGTAATTTTATGGTCTCTGTATCAACGACATTTTTTTCTAATTCTCGGTTTTTTTCCCATTAACCAAATATTTTCAAACAATTCGATGGTCTTTTTCTATTGTGTTGAACATTTTTTTGAATATTCGAACGTTTATGTATTCGAACTTATCACGATTTTTTATAGAAGAGATCACCGACGATCGGTATCCTCGAATCAGAGAGTTCAGCATCGACTGAAGTTTGTAAATGGAATTTCTATTTTTTTGTTTGTTTTTTTTTTTCATTTTTTTGTTGTTGTAAATTTGTGTAAATCAAATTTATTTTTGTTTGTAAATGAAAAATTTTGTAAATGGTAGTTTTGATAACGAATTTTCGGATTTTTCGGTCCAAGATCACAGTTGATCGGTACATCTTCAGTTTTCTACAAAAAAATATTCACAAAACAAAGTTCGTTGAACGCAAATAACGTAGAGAATTTGATCCATGAAACGATTATTGAAATCGTCTGGATTTATAAGCATCGAAAGCTAAGCAATGAGGATGAAACGGATTAACGATCGAGCTTGAATAACTTCTCGTGTAAATTCGCACGATTGATTGCGCTCGTAAAACACCTGAACATCGAAATTTACTCTTTGAGAGAGAAGTTTAAAAAATAATTGAGAGAGAGAAGAAAGCGTGAAAAAAAAATTGATAACGGAATCCATGATAAACGATCCATTAATCGAGTTCTTTTTATAAACATCATAGAATTCGTTTATTCTTTGCAAATGATGAAAAGCATATTTCTTACGTTCTCTCACGCAGAGTTGGTTGAACGGTTGAAAAGCGAACTAGTACACGGGCGGACAATTGAAAAGACATAACGCAAGAAGATATCCTGCCTATTGAATTTTGCGGCTGGCGGAGAGGCCACAGAGAGAGAGAGAGAGAGGAAACTCTTGGTTATAAAAGAAGAGCAGAAAACTCTTGCGTCTGCAGCTCCTCCCTCACCGGCTGTATACGCATTTTTTTTTTATATTATTATGGGATTCGAGAGAGAAACTCTCGAATTACATGCACGCGATGAATCGTTGGGTTTCTCGGTTTAGATTTAGAAGCTACACGACAGGACTTTTTTTTATTTTTTTTTTTTTTTTCGTATTCCTCGAGAGCGATGTCCCATCGAAAAACCCACGAAACGCGAGAACAAGAACTTTGTATAAAATAAGTAAATAAAAAAAAAAAAAAAAAAAAAAAAAAAAAAAAACTATCAGACGCTCGAGATCCACCGAATCGCGAAGCTCGGGCTCCGAATTTTCACGCTTCCTCGACGATAGCCCTGTGGTCAATAGCCATTAGAGCTGCTCGTCATTCCATTATTATATACTGCACCCCCCCCCCCCCCCCCCCGTAACAGTTTCATTGTTAAAAAAAAAAAGAAAAATAAAATCTCTAGTATTCCGAAAAGAATAAGGAAACAACCATAAATCCACGTGAAAAAAAAAAGCCGAACGTATTCGTGCATAAAGACACCGATAATCTGGCGATTCTTGCTTTTTCCCACCTACTTCAACCTTGCCCCCTCCCGAGAAGTACCGTTGCTCTAACGAGATATTTCCAAAATTGGTCACGCTTCAGTTTTAAAAGATCTTCTCTCGAAGTTGCTCGTGCAAATCGAACGGGCACACCCACTCACCCCGAGGCCACACAAATATTCCGCAACTTATTTTGCATTATATCGCGCTCTCTTTTGGCTCATCGAGAATTCTCGATTACAAAGAATTTTCGTACACGTGAAAAACAGTCCGGATATGGAAAAAATAAATGATGCTGATTTTGAGCTCGATGAATTTTCAAGCCGTCGAACGACTCCTGAGCTTCGTAAATTAACAAAATTACGAACGAAAACAAAAATAAATAAAAAATGAACAAAATAGAAAAAGAAAATCTTGAGACTTGGGCCAGCGGAGGACAGAGCTGTCAATGTACTTGTCCGGAGACTCTGCCGCGAGTCGCTTGATAAGAAAAATGTTGGCATTGAAAATGTTTTCGAAGGGAAGCAAGAAAAATGGCGAACCGTTGTCGAAGTAAATTTCGTTGCTCTCGAAGCCATGAAAATCTGTCAATTTTCTATCAAGAAAAAGAAGCTCGAAGCTCCCTGATAACGAGTGCAGCTCGATTTATGCGGCGAAGAGGAAGAATTTGTCTGGGAGCACCGGTTCGGAGGAGAATAAAAATAAAATGAAAATAGTCAAAAAATAATGCGAAGCAAGGAAGCAGAGAAGCCGACTCGGCGGGGGGGATCCTCTTTCGGGCTAAAAACAAGGACCAAAAAAGACGGCAGGAGTCTCGTGATACCTGTGCTCGGCTTGAAGGGAGTTTGCATAACACCGTGAAACTTCCGTAAACCTTCGATGCGGCTGGCAAAGTTCGTCGAAAAATGTTGTGTGCCCTCTCGCGGGCACAGGCCCTTTCTTATAACGAATTAAATGGATCTCGCGTCGAAACTCTCAGCTGCTCTCGATTCTTTTAAATTTACAGCTCGGAAGAACTTATATTTCGTAACACACAAACACAGACACAGTGAATTCTCGAGGCCATTGCACAAGGACAGACGAAAGAGAGGGAGGATTAAGCATATCGAGTGTCTCGTCCTCAGCCGGGCTCTTTTCGTCGACCACCATCTCCTACGGTGTCGCGAGCCCGAAAAAGAAGGAGTGGAAAAAAAAAAAGAAAAAAAAATTGGGTCTCTCCACTCCTGGGGTAGCCTCATGCGCCTTTTTTCCTCATTTTCTTGTGGACTGGGTACTGGGTGTGTGCAGAACCGAGAAAAAAATCTCATTCGAGCGAAGAAAAAAGCGAAGCTTCCCGAGGTAAAAGAAAAACATAAATTTTGTTGAAAAAAAAAAAAAAAAAAATTATTTTTTCTTCGATCATTTGACGACTTTTTTTTAACGCGAATCTCGTTTATTTATTTTTTATTTTATTTTTTTTTTTTTCTGACATATTTAGATCAACCCACCGAATCGCGTGTCTCTGACTTATCAGTTTGAAGGAAAAAAAATACAAAACGAATTCAAAGTTACGACTGAATCATTTCAGGAGCTTGTACCATCGCGACGAATTCTATTTTTCCGCAGTTAGTAATGAGCCCTCGTGCTCGTTGCAGCAATGAATTTTTTATTTTTTTTATTCTCTGATTAGTTGGACGGTGTGTGTATAACGAGTAACGAGACCGATTCGTTGGCCCGAATGCACGCGTACTTCCTACTTTTATTCACAAAGCAGAATTCCGATAACGAAATCTCACATTGTCCTCGTACATGTCGGACTGACAATAGCGTGACGCGAAGAGTACGCTTCGAGAGTTTCGAACAAAAAATATTTAACGATTGTTAACGAAACCTCGCGAAATTCATTTGCATATGTATTTTCTACGATCGCAGCGACACATATCGGAGGAAACAAATGTTGAGCCCTTAACTCGCGAGAGTCTCATTTAAAAACGTGAGAATTTAGATTTTTTCTGTCAACTTTCACATTCGATGAAAAAATATTCTTCGGAGTCGATCTAACGATCGAGAAAAAAAAAAAAACTCAAAAGTCTCGACAGGACGAAGCAAGTTTTGCAATGATAAAAAATATTTTGTTCATCGAACATAAAATCCCATTTGGTTGGACAGAAAAGCAGGTATTTTTTGGTCGTGATTCAAGGTTTAAAAAAAAAGAAATGATCGAGTACGAGTATACGGTGAATCGTTCTAATGACACGTGAGAAATGAAAGAATGAGAAAATAAAAAGAGTCGAGGCGGTGCACGCGGAAGTAGGAAACAGAGGAATGGACTAGACGCCGTTGCAAAACGTAGCGAGTGCTCTCCACCCAACACAACAGAGAGCGTTTCCGTTAGAGAGAATATACACCGAGTCGCGCGTGCACTTATTTTCGTGTGCGTTTGAGTGCATTCCGTATGCGAATCGTCGATGTGAAATGACGGAACGACAAAGCTCCGTTTCTCTGAGAATCGCGTGTCCTATTTTATTTCGCATACATTTGCGTGCGATGTACGTGGCTTCGGTCGAATAATGGGTTTAGATAGGTCAGAAAGCTTCTTTTGTTTCCTTTCAAGAAACGTTCCAACGCTTCTTCTTCTTCTTCTTCCCTTTCGGTTGTTACTTTGTTCGTTACTATATTTTCTCAGAACTCAATGGATCAGATCTCTTTGAACGTTTTTGGTACTGAAAAATGACAGTGAAATCCAATTATCATACTTGTAAGAATAATAGTTGTTAATTTAAAAAAATGTGTCACAATCGAAGATCGATTGAAACAATTTGTGTATAATTACAAAACTGAAACAATAGTTATTCGAGTGACTGGCGTAGTACTCGATCGCGCCGTGATACTCACGGGCTTAACCTCTTCATCTCTAAAGTGTCAAAAAAATGTTTGATGCCGGAAGCTTCATTTCAACTCGATAATCGTACATTTTTTAAATCACAAAAATTCGCTACGATTTCATTCGATTTTATTATTGCTTTATTTTCTTCATAGCTAACCGCTAAAAGTTTATTGCATACGATCATAAAAATCTTACCACAAAATTAACGACCGAACTATAGTTGATATGATCCGAAGTACGAAGCTGTGTTCGAATATTTTATTATAAAAAGAATAAAATGTTTAGAGACTTGTGGGGAAAAGCACGAGGAATTCACACAGGGAGTGTGTTTCTGATTGGAATCTGTTCTCGATTGCATTTAGCGGAAACTGGATGAGCTCTCGTATACTTACAGATATATATGTATAACAAGATGAACAAACGTGAATAAACACATACAGAGAAATATATCAAGCAAGTATTCTCCTCAACACGTATACCGAGAGTCCTGATTTACAATCCAAATTAACGAAATATGCTAATTGTCAGAATTACACCGCGAGAAAACGTAAACTTACACCGCGACCGTTAATTTATCTTTCCTCGATCGTGCGATAACATCGAGAGTGCTTCGCCCATTTACATATAGCAAGGGAAATACCTTCAAACTTTTGGATCTCGGCAATCTTTTGAAAAAGAAAGAAGAAAAAAAAAACAGGTTGAACCGCGATGAAAAAATCACCAGGATCTGGGCTAGTAAAAACAACGAATAAAATCATTGACGTTCGTTCGAAACTCCTGCATGTGAATAAGAATCCGGTTAAATCCTAATTTTGTATTTTTTATGCGAAATAATTCAAGTCTCCGCGAGACGTTTTCCGAACATTTATAAATTTTATATTCAACGCAAGGTTTTTGTCTTTCAGTGGATCTTTTCTTACCAAACGGAAGTCCGTTCTTTCAGGCGTAAATAATGTGAATCGAATTGTAGGTTAGAAAATGTATAATTTACTCGAAACCTTACGTATGCTTCTGTAGAACGAACATTTTCGATAAAACATCACTATTTCCATAGATTATCAATTTTTTTTAATGTTGAATAAATTTTTCGAATATATTTAGGGTTAAACAGAAAAAATATTGCACTGAAAAAATTACATTTCGTACATTTTAAATGAGCTGACATTGTTTTTCTTCGCACAACGGTTACATTTAATCGCAGAACACTTGAATTGTCTCGAGTTATAAAATAAACAGATTTCGTTGGTTTTGTATGAGTTAGGCATTTGAAGAAATAAGATGCTGCAGACGATTCTCGTGGCTCGTATTGTGGTGTGTGTTTACGTGTGTCGCGACTGTGCGCGACAAAGCGCTGCGAGCTGCGAGCAACAAAGCGCTTGCGTCGCGTCTGCGCGAGTTGACCAATCTCCCGCAGTATCTTACGACGAAACAAAACAAAAGCGTCAAGCATAGCGGTTCTGCTACCACGTGCGCGTTCGAAAAAAAGAATCGTCGTTCCCGGCGTATTTTATTCTGAATTTCGTATTAAAACGCTCCGACGATCGTTGTCGATTGAAAAAGAATCCTTGTTTTTCTCGTCGTCGGGCTCATTTTATTCTGTATTCGTATTGGAACGTCGCTCAGCGTTCGATATTGACAATCGTCGTCGATTTTTATTTCGGTCTTCGAACATCGCACAAAAGCGACAAAAAACAACACAGTAGAGAACAAAAATGAATCGCAGACGTTTTGATAGTAGAAACGAGTGTGCGGTACCCACGTAAGTACAAATTCAAAAACAAAAGAATCACGATAACCTTGAGCCATCCTTTCTCTCTCATTTTCTTTGTGCAATACTGTTGTTGCATGCATTGTTTCGCATATCCTCCGCCAGATTCGGGTGTCCCATGGCGAATAATGGATGGGTGCAGTGCAGATCAAAAACTTTTCCTGGCAAATCTTATTACTTCAACGTAGATTCACGCTGCAGAACTTGGGGACGACCGGTTTCGTCACACGTTACAGTGCCATTCGTCGATCCGGTAAGCGAGAGTCATTCGTTCATGCGAGACCTTCAAAAAAATAATATTCTCACGAGACGAGAAATAAGTGTTTTCGTTTCCACTCAAAGAATTCTTAAAACAAAGTGTCAATAGAGTCAATAGAATTTTTTTGGTTTTTTTTTCAAGATTCAATTAATAAAAGATCCTCGTACGTAGTACAGATTTATTCGAACGAATATTTTATTCTACTCGCAATTTTCGTATTCGTCATGAGAAATCATACGGTCGACGTTTCTCTATTTCGAACGTTCCCTTGTTTCATCTTCGTCCGTTCCCATAAGTCAATTTCTTCGCCCCTCGCACCAACGCTTGAAAAATAAACTCTCTCACTTTTTTTTCATTCTATTTCTTCCGATGCGACGTTTTCGTTGTATCAACGGGGCAACGAGTAGAAATACACGAGAAATTGACATTGCGGAATGCTTTTTGTCTCGTATATCGACGACAGTCTCGAGCTTAATCCTAACCCTAAAATTGCAGCACAAAATGAACGAATAAATCGATGAATAAATCGATAAACGAAATAACTGTCGTTTGATCTTTTCTTCACGAACTAATTTCTACAAAAATTGTTTTTAACATTTATTTTGCACATAAAAAAATGGACGTTAGGAAATATCGATTTCGAGCAACGAATACGATTCCATTATTGAAGGATTGAGTAATTTGAATAAAATTTCTCAAAGCATTGGTCCATTGATACATTATCGAGTAGCGTTCTTGCACGGTAGTAATTAGATTATTATAATAATAATGTTCGTAGGAACGGGCTACTTGAAGTTGAAATAAAAATATGAGAACGAGTCTCATGGGCTCGCGTGCCCTTATTATCGAGATTATAAAATATATAATAAGACCGTTGGCAATAACCGAGCTCGTGTTATCGCGAGAAAATCTCGTTACGGTCTCGCGACTTTTCTCAATTCGATTAACTCGCCTTCACGCACGAAGCATAAATATATTTTTTTTTGTTTGTTTTGTTTTTTGCATTTATTTACACGGAGGTCGATTGAAGACGAAGCCAAACTTCCAAAGAGACGTTTATTTGGATGATGAATTCGACGAGGTTTCTGACATCGAGGAGGAGGAGGACGATTCGCTCCAAATTTGTGCCAAGAGAAGAAAAATATTTGACGAAATATTATTCAAACTTTATCACTGTGAGGCTGACGATGGAATCGCTGATGTTACGTCAATCGAAGACGAATCGTTCGCTTGTAAGACCGAGTTTATCAAGAAAGAGGAGGAAATAAAGGACGAGTTTTCACCGATTTTTCCGGAAATCTGTTACTCCAGCTCTTCCGATGGCGAATCGGTCGTCGATGGATTTAAGAAAAATCGACGTCGATCGAAACGATCTCACGGTTCTAGAATCGTTAAGAATTATTATTCGAGAGATTGGGAGAATCGAGCGAAGAAATCTGAAATCGTTTACGATCGTTTCAGCAATTTGAATTCATTCGGAACTAAAGATTCGAGCGATCGACGATTCCGCGATCACGAAGCAACGAGCAATTTTTCGTTGTTCAATTATCGTGAAGGTTCTTTGGACTGCGATGAAGAAACCGAAGATGAAGAGGACGAAGGGTTTGAGGAAAACATTAAAATGGAGAGCGAAGAGATCAATAACGATATGAAACTTGAGCACACGAGATTTTCTCTGCCACGACTAAAAATTATACAATTTTCCGATCTCATTACTGAATCCACGAGGCTCAAAAATCCACTGCAGAAAAAAGCAGCCTGCAAAGTTAAAAAAATCGTCACGATTCCAGAAGAGCCGGTTGATTCACAGCCAAACAAAATTAAAACGTTCGTTCACGAGATCAACGGCGTAAAAACGATCAGTTACGATTTTGTCGCTCCGGAACTCCCACCCGGAGTCAAAGCCTCAAATCTCAGTGATTCTGGAAGCAGCAGCTTCGAAATCGCCCTTTCTGCTCGAGACAGAGACAAGGCCATGGAAAAAGATGTCAAGAAGATCGAACCTCAGAGCCAACAAAATTTCTCGTCCCAGAATGAGCTTTTTTATGCCAAAGATCTCTGTTTGAGCGAATCTTCGTCCTCCAGCTCTTCCTCGTGCTCCACTGACACTTCCTGTTCTTCGAGCGACTCTGAATCGAGCTCCAGCGAAGATAGTGGATCGTCTAGCGATTCTGAATCGAGCTCTAGCAAAGACAGTGAATCGTCGAGCGATTCGAGCAGCTCGAGCGATTGTTCGTGCTCGAGTTGTTCAAGCTCGACGAGCAGCTCAACATCGATTGAATCATTTTCTTCCAAAATTAAGAAAGAAGAGGACTCCGACTCAGGAGCAATCTTATCTCTCATCAAAAAAGAAAATTCGATAAGTAAGTTCTCAAAAAATTCACCGGATTGCCAGAAAATTATTAAAGTCCAGCCGATCTCGTCACCTTCCTCGTCTTCCAACTCCGATAAATCGTGGAGACTCGTCGATAACTCATCCGACGATGATGACTAACCCAATTTTTTTACTCGCTTTACAACAGACACATTTTTTTATACTACTTTTGATACTTTTTGACGATTTTTTATTTTTTTTTATTCGTTTTGTTGTCTCTTTTTTTCTACTAACTTTTGATGACTAAAAAAAAATCTCGTTTTTGTACTTTCCGATTCAATAAACCGACATTTTTGTAAGAAAATATAATGTTTCTTGAATATTTTTTGCCTAAAAAAATGTATAAATTTCAATCACAAACAAAATGAAAATCACTTCCAAATCGACTTGAGAACGATTCAATATTTCGTAAAATATGAATTCACATTGAAATTTGAAATTTTCAGAATATTAAAAATTCGCCAAGCCATTGATACGATTTCCGCACTTACCTCCGCGAAAAACGATGTCAAAAAACTCTTCGTCGAACAAAATACTGGCAGTGATTTTCTGAGATACAAACAACAAGGAATCTTCGATACAATGATCGACTATTTTCGTATCAAATGACTCGACGAATGCACTTGAAAACAGATTTTGCATCGTATCGAATAGAAAATAAATGAACAGCTCGAAAATTCATTAAGAAAAAATACAGTGACTCGGGAATAATGACGTATCGACTCGAGAGAAGAAACGACCGATTAAGCGTGCCCTGACAGACTGAGGGCTGTCTCACAATCATTCGGAAAAGCAATTTAATTTTCGAAATAAATACAGCCATCGTGCAACCTCGCAACGTTGAATATTCTGAATATTTAGCTACTTACAAATGTCCGATATCCGAACATGTGCTTTCTTGTTTACCAACAATAATCTCACTGGCTAGAGGCTTTCGTTTGTCCAATAATTCCTGAACGACTTGTACGCAGCGAAAGAAATTTTCGAGTGAAAAACTTAGCGGTACTTTTATAATTCTTTGCTGATTTTTGTGTATCTTTGAACATGAAACCAATCATTTTTTTCACAGGAAACTATGAGTTTCGTTCTAAAAATTTGATTGAAACGAATGCTTTTCTCTGCTGGAGATAATTTCCAAATTTTTTAGCTTACATTTATCGATCTTTTCTGGTCGTGCCAAAAAAAAATGAAAACGTTTCGAATAGTTTCCAATTCCCGTTTATTATAACGAAAAGGAGTCTTTCCCGATTGAAATAAAAATCGAAATAAAATTGGATTTACAAAATCTGAGATTTTCAGGGGTCTGGCGTTCCGTTGGAAAGGAAAGCTGTTGCTTGAAAGATCGTGCAAAAAGAGATTTACTGAAAAAAAAACGTACGAGGCCAAGATCGATTAGATCGGCGTGTCTCGCCCTGGCTCGGAATTGACCTTGATCGATCAACCAACTGCCAACCTTCAAGATTATCGAGTCGAAAGAGAAAATAAAAATGTTGAAAAAGTTGGAGAATTTTGCAATGTCATACCGCACAATAATTCGTTTCTTTCCGAGCCATTTTTTTTCATCGATTAGTTTGCAAATCTCCGCGTCTCCTTTTGGTCCCATCACTTGTACGTTTTTTTTTGTTTCATTTGAAACTATCGAACGTAACAGCAGAAAGAATGAAAAATCAGTGTGGAGGTTTTTGCAGTCAGGGTTCAGTTTCGTGCCTGGAATTCGCTTAACCCTCTCGCTCCTCTCATCTCTCTCTCTCTCGATGTTGGTGTATTGCCACGATCGTGTAGAGCTGGTTGGGAGTAAAAGATCAGTGAGGTAGGAGTGCCAGAGTGTCGAGAGCGCGATATACAGGTGCAACGGTGCGGTCTGAGAGGCTGACTCCGGCTCGGGAACCTCGAGGTTCGCGAGCCAGAGTGCGCTTTTTACTGTTTTCAGTACAGTGAGCACCGGGCGAGTCCATTAAATGGTGTATAGAGGGCGCGCATCGAGAGTAAAATATCTCGGATAAAAAGAGAGAGCGGGAAAAGAGTGTATATAAGGCACGTATTACGCTGGCTTTTGTACCGCTTTACCTACACTGTTACGTTACGGTGGAAGTGGTAGAGCTTCGCTCCTCGATGTATACATATATAATGCCTTACGTACGAGAGTTTATGTAGCATTTATAAGACGGTGTATGGCCTCGGGCGGAATCGCGGTTCAAGGGAATGCGTACTTCGAGGATCGTGCTTCGCATGAGTTCTTTCAGTATTCCTTTACCTTACACACACGTGTATCTTTCGTATTATAGTTATACGAATAGCTCGGACTTTCCAAGAGCGAGATACTCGAATGCCTTTGGCCACTTCCACTGCCTGATTTTGTCCTTCGATTTCTCATCCAGCGGGCACTCTCGGTCTCTGGAACCTACTCGTTTTAGTTGACAATCTGACAAATTCGGTTTAGCCGAAAAAAAAAGTTTGAAAAGAGCTTGCGGTGTGCGGGAGCCATTTTCTTTTCTGCTATCGAACGATTAGCGATTCATAGCTCGAAATAAATTGACTTGTTTGTGCGAATAAGTCGATTTGTATAGAAACCAACGTCAGTCGAGTTGAGGTAATCCTGTCGCGGTTCCTAGTCATTAGGATTCGCGTGAAAAAATTTTAATTACGTTGTTCGTAGATCAATTATTGTTCTCACGAAAATTCAGGGTCGGTTACCGACCGATTAAGAGAGAAAAAAAATTATTGAAGCTTTTTTAAACAAAAACTGGTGACTTTAGAAAAAAAAATCAAGAGTCGGTCCTTTTGACTCCAAAATGACAATCTTATTTACAGAAAATTTCGAATTTCAAGTTCACACTCTCAAGCAGTATCCTCGAAAACGTATGAATATACAAATTTTTCAGTATAAATCGTATTCGCGAAGAAAAATTTATGTGCCAAAGCGTTATTGGAGCAGTGATCGCGTGAAAAATAAAATTTGACGTTTGTTCCTTATCAGCGGCATGGTCGTTTCATAAAATCAAATGTTTCGAGCTAATATTGGCTCATCGCTGGCAATTGGAACAGACTTATTTATTCTTCCATTTTACTGCTGAGTGCACGAGAATCGAGGTAGATTTACTCGTCGTACATAAAGAGGAGAATTAATTAGTAAACTCGATGTATAAAATGGCATAATTTTTGTTGTACAAATTTTAGCTCGTCAAATATGTTTTAAAACTTGAATTAACGATCGTTGAAAAAGCACCTAAATGACTCGTGAGTCTTCGAAGAGAAGTGTATACCGCAAGAACGTTTGAAATAAAAAATGACATTTTTATCACTGAACTTTTGTCGGTCGTTTTGTAGAACGCGAAAAACCTGTCGACACAACAACTTGTCATTTTCGTTTCTTTATCATTCTTTCCCCGTCATTATATATCCCGTACTTTGCATCTGGTCACGATTGAATAATAATATATTTTCTTTATTTTTTCATCTCTGGGTAGAAAGATTTTCTTAACAGAAAATGGCGCAAAATTTTATCAAAAGCCCTCTGTAGTGGCATCTGGCAGACGTTACCTTTCGCTTTGCAGCAGGCGTACTATGATATTTATAAACTGCTTGAGAATCTCGTTGATCGTAGCTCATAGACTCTGTTGTAAATAACTGTTGTATATGCGAATATTCCTGCTGGAAATATATGAGCTGTGGAAGCAGAGAAAAGAGCTTGGATTATAGGAGAACTGGCGGCGGAAGGATGTGTAATAGGATTGCGAAAATATGTTACGGACAATCAACGCGTTCTCCGAGTAAAGAACTCTTGTTAGAGACGCTTGGCGAGTCTGTTTGCCATCAGGCATAAAGCGACTAGGGGCAGGCGTGGAAAAAGAAAAAAAAAAATGAGGTAAAAACGCTTTAATCGGATCGAGATGAATGATCGAGATGACTGAAAAGGAATCTTCTCGCCGCGAGGCTGTGCTGTAATCGCGGCTGTGAGGAGAAAAATAAAAGGCGAAAAAAAGGGAAGGCGATCATTAGACTCGGACTGTCATCGCGCCAACTCCGTACAAAGTTACTCTTTTTCTAGTTTTCACTTGATTTTGACCTTTTTCTGTGAGAATTTAGTTGCTCGTTGGCTCGTCTTCGTGAGCTCGCACCACCGGAAACGCTACCGCTTCTTCGTTCTTTTCTTCTACGCCGATGCTTTTTTTTTTTATCTTCGCTTCCATACGTACGCGGTACAGAAGAAGAGGAAAAAGTTCAGGCATACCCTCTCGAGCTCCTACTTTTCCTCAGGATTTAGAAGGCATATCGTTATTAGTAGAGAAGCAATTTTAACGTGCAACGAAGCACGGGGGGGCCCACATCACGGACTAGAGAAGAATGAAGACCCTCGCGCGCACACTGACGAGATAAGCATCTTTTTCTTTCAACGTTTTTCCTCTTCCATTCTTTCTCCCTCCCTCTCTCTCGTCTCTTTGACTTCTTTCTCCTTGCACTTTGTCGGAGAGACCGTGAACTTTGCACCGTGAGAGAGGATTTTTTATGCTGTCGAGCTAACGAGTCGCGCGGCGTCGCAATTCTCTCCTTGTGCGTTTTTCGCGAATCGCGATTCATTCTACGAGAGACAACACAATAGCTTGAGCTTCCATTAATTCGTAGTTCTTCTCCTTCGTTCTCTTCCGTTTCTGTCTTCTCTGTGCGTGTGTACATTACTTCTGTAGCTATAATTTTTTTTTTATAGTAATTTAACTCCAGGCCTAATTCGTTAACTTCTTTTTCATGACGTTATTCACAATTAGCGGAGTTTCATTACGACTGTAAAAAGAGACGATCAAAGCGAATTAGCTGGAGATGCGATTTTATCACGAAGCATTTATATCTTACGTTGGATCTCTCATATCTGCCTGCTTTAGAGAAAGAAACTGTGAATAAAAATCGACGGATAGGTCGTTCGAAAAATACCATTCGAACTGGAATGTTGGATTCAATCATTCGAATAATTGATCTCGAAAGAATTGATTGCTTCTGAATGATCGATGTCTCGAATCGAATGGAAATATGTTACGAGCAAATGAGGAATTTGTGCTTGAAATATTTCTACGTTTGTTACGATATAGTGATGGAGGTCGATCTAGGATTACCTGACTCTATGATCACGGCATCAGGAGTTCATTGACCTTGAGAAAAATCATTGGTACAAAGCATGCAGCGACATCTACTTCCGACATGACGAAACACGCCAGTTTTCGATCATACTGCCTTACCAGCTGGTGATGAATGATCCAGGACCGTTAACAGCGATCGCAGACTTTTCTACTTACGGCAGAGAAGTTTTTACCGATCGAGTTTCAAGCAGGCTCGAGACGGAGGTTACCTGGCTGCAGGAACAAAACAGAGAGTTCGTATTCTCGGCTCATCTGGATTTGGTTGCCATTCGATGGCAACTGATTGCCTCTGCTCGATAACAAAAACCATCATTATCATTGAACAACGAAACAGGTGAACATTCAGGAAAAGAAATTCGAGTAGTTTACGGGTGAAAGAAAAGATTTTCAGAAAATTCTCATCACTGATTAATCCCAATATTTTATGCACCTTGATCGAATTCGTTGGACCCTTTGAATTGCCTGAGAATCATAATTTTACCTGGGGCATAGCGGTAACAAACGGTCTGCTTAATGTTACGCGATATCTGTCGCTGTTGACGATAACACGCATGTGCGACTTCCCACCGAGTCGGCCTAGGTCATCAAGCCCGTAGCGAGTTGGGTTCCGAAAGCGGCGCCTGGTTCTCGAGGCTGATTACTTGTCCAACTGACGTTTCCCAGGGTATTCACGCCCCTTGATGCTCTACAAAAGCCCAGAGATCGTATATTGTAGAAAAATATGAGTTTATCTATCAGCAAATAGCAGAATTTCATTGATCCGTTGAACACGTGGAGCGTTAATGGTAAAAAAATGGGTTGATCAAGGTTCGAAGGATCAGGAGCCTGGAATGACTGAATCTGTAGACAGTTTTTTTTTAAATTTAATGATCCAACGATGCTGGAAATTGACAGGATTATCTTCCGCGATTCCACCTGTTAACCTATGGTCTCGCGCATCAATGAGCCACTGAGAAGGGGCATTTGTTCGAGTGCTTACGTTCCTGGTTTGCTGGGAGTCGGGAGTAGGAGTCTGAGCGGTATGTGTTGGTCGCGAGTAAGACGGTTACAGCATAAAGAGATGAGGAGAAAGCGAGAGAGGGAGCAAGGTGGAGAAGGGATGAGAGAAGCTGGCAAGAAGAAAGAGCGAGAGGAAGAGCTGTGGCTTGCTATTGGAGGGAGAAAAAGGAGAGTTGATAAAACTGGTGGAGGACGTCGAGGCGGGGGCGATGCTACATGTTCAGGTGTACAGCCGGGTTTTAAACGAGCAAGGTATAAGTAGGAGAGGGGATGAAATGGTATGAGCAAGCGTGTAGCTGTGTGCGGAGGCAATAGCCAGGGCTTCGGATCTGGCAGAACGGAGGGATATGGAATGGAAAGGAAAGGCAAAGCGGTTTAGCTTGGCCTGGCTTGTAGCTGAAGCGGCGGTGGCGGCAGAAGCAGGAGAGTCGGCGGAGTCGATGAGGGCCTCGTTGGCACACGGCAAACGCGCGCGCGTCATGAAAGTCCGCCAGACAGAAAGAGCCAGTAGTACGGTAGTACCTAAGAGCAAGTTCGGAACTGTTTCGATGCATCGTAGTGCCGACGTGCCACCGAACAAAAGCGTGCTTTTATCACAATAAAAACAACCGTTATTCGAGTTCTCATCGAGCCATATAGCCGACGCTGGTTAACAATTTTTTTTTTTTTATTCATCGTTCATTCAAATTTTTCTTCTGATATATCGCGACACGCGTTCCAAAAACACCATGATACGAGTGGAGTAACGTGTCCAACTAATCCCGGGCGATGATGAACGAATTGTCCAAGCTAATAACTAGGAAACAATGGGATTCAGCGAGAAAAAACAAGTTGAAGAGTGAAAGATTCGAGTCAGATTTATGTGGCTTGAAAACCGAAATAATAATTCCTAAAACGTGAATTTTGTTGCGAAAGTTTGAGTTCAGATGAGCCACTCGATTGTTTCATATTTTAGTGATTGATCCGAGTTAAAAACGTTTTGAAAAACTTTTGATCGTTCGATAGGATCGATATCGCGAAAAGTGGAAAGTATTTCGTGCAAGTGTCCTCCTCCCGCGGGGATCATCTTCAGAGGTATCCTTTCGAGAGCCTGCGGGTAATCGAAAGAAGAATCTCTTCCGAAGTTTGTGTTGGTCGTGTCTCATATAGCGGACAGTCGGACAGCCGTTCGCCACTGGATATGGCTGCTGTGTGTTGTCGAACGAGTCGATCGGGTGAACAGGTGCCCATCGCCAGTCTTAACATTATCAGAAGCAGTGAACAACCGAATAAGATGAAAGAGCATCAACAGAGCTGGACCTCTGTTGATCTATCGTGATACAGTTATATCGATCGATCGCGATACACCGACGTATAAAGGAACGTAAACAAAAGAAAACAAATCAGCAGGTCGATCGACAAACGAGCGTCATTCTCTTGCCTCGGCTCGGATTTTGTTACCGTCATATCATCGGATTCATCGTTGCGTACGTTCCCCTTTTTATCGGGCTTGTTCGCCCTTCGTTCACATCGTTATCTTCCCTTCGTTATCACATCCCTTCGATTCGCACTTCGCATCCCTTCCTCGTCCGACTATCTTTCAATCATTTTCCTCCTCTCTCGGCCGCATTGCCACCAAGATCTCTTGATTCCAGCCACGAGGGAGGGTCATCGGCTTCATTCATCAACACCTTATCGAGTCCTTGGCTGTTCGTATCCTAATAAGCATTCGATGCACGGAAGAGAGCCGATCGTTTACTGACCCTCATCCATTCCGCTCGTTTCCTAATCTCAGAAAATCTTGTATCATTATCTTCTCACTCTTAATAGACACCGAGGTATATATATCAGTCAAAGTAGAAGAGCCGGAACGGCCTGACGAAGATATATCTTATTTCGAATTACCTTTGGCTCGCCATATTTTCCACCTACGCACTGATCCTCCGTTCTAACGGGATTCATCCTTGTCTCATTCCTCTGCAAACGCATCATCGCTTGTCGGCGCCTCGTTTTTCGCTCGTAAAACTGTTTTCTTCTTCTTTTTTTTCTTCTTTTTCTTTTTACATTTTAAAGGAAAAGGAAATATCTTGAACCCTTCCCAAGGGGCGAGTGATGTGACCTTTGCCCACTTCAACTCACGCGTCTGCGTCGTCTCGTTCGAGAGCCTACCGAGCGTGCCGCATCTCGCACGCGCTTTTCCGGCTTTCATTCTCTCACGCACTCTCCTCTTCTTCGTACATCATCCTTCTTCTTTTTTTGTTCTCTCATTTCTTCCTGCTTCTCGGTCCAGCCGCGCATGGACCACCGTCTATCCAGTATTTCCTCGAGGCAACGCTCTTCCTCTTATCTCACCGTTACCGTCGTCGCCAACGAGGCTTCACCGAGTAGCTACGACGCCTCGCGCCTTCTTCTCGTCTCCACGCAACTCCAACCCCCTATATATCTCGAGAAAACAACGACCTACGCCCCGTTGTACTTCGACACCCTCGAGCGTGGGCGTTAAAATCTGACCACGACTTCGCCAAGTGCGCGTGTTACTCTGTGCCAGTGCGTGTCTCTGTGTGTGTACTGCCCGCGCGCGCGCGCCCGCGCGTGTGCCAACCCCGGGTCCGAGAAAGACCACCGAGACCCAGTGTCAAAGGGGTGAAAGATGAGCTCATCGGGGTGGAATAGACGAAGCATCACTCATACGCCACAACCTCAGCCAATTTTACGGCTTTCCGGACAACTTGCGATAATACTTTTCATTCTTGCCAAGGTGAGTTCCATTCTATGCACACGAAACAGCTGATCTCGATCGGCAAAAATCATGAATTCATACTTGATTCGTCGTTTTTACAGATTGGAACTTGTATTTTTCCAAATCCTTAAAATATCTGTTGATTCGTATACAGGAAACTCGAAATCGTCGGACTATTAATCTGGAACTTGAAATCGCATTCGAAACTCATTACCATTCTACCGATTTTTATATGACAAATCATTAATTTTTATTCGGTAATGATTCAAGAGAAATATCGAATCTGTTGATAATCGAAGCTTTGTTGACAATTTGTTTGGAGATACGAAAGTATGAGAGTTCGATTAGAGTGGGAATGAGTACATCGCTACGGACAAACCATTAATTTTTATTTGGTAATGACTCAAGAAAAATATTGAATCCGTCTTCATAGTCGAAGCTTTTTTGACAATTTGTTTAGAGATACGAAAGTATGAAAGTTCAATCGGAATGGGAGTGAGTAGATTGCTACGGATCTGTAACTCTGCGACGAACTAAGAATAAATTTGTCATCGGTGATCGATACGAAACGATCGGAGATTTGTACACGAATATTGATCGCTTATCGAAATATGTAGATAACCCCGCGCTCGTGAATAAACAGCTGTGTATGAATCAACTAGAAACTAGAAAGTGTGGTTGTAAATCATGCTGCATATCGAACGGTTTATTATATCAGATACTTCCGAAATTTTTATCGTATCTGACGCAGTAAATTTTCCTTTTTCTTTCCTGTAGTTTTTTTGACGACGTAATTTGTGTTCTCTGCTAATAACTCATTCGGTTTATTTCTCTCCGTTTGTCAACGAGTACTTGGATGCACAAAAAATTCTGGAAGCCCGAAGGAAAAAGAAGAAATTGCTTCGGCGATATATTTGTAAACTAAACACTGCTCGGTGGAGAGTTGGCTGCGCAAATTCAGCTAGTTTCTAGCAGACAATATTATATTCGGTGAAGGGAAACCGCTCTGAACTCAAAGGAGCTATTATAAAATTGTACAATACACACGAATGCTATATATATATATATGTAGTTGTCGGCTTTTAAATCTTGAGCAGTGGACTTCTAGATTCTCGGCTTGTCTGCATTGTGAAATCTCTCGAGCGCGTTCGCTGCAGCAGCTCCAGGAGTTCATTGAGCACTTTCCAGCACGGTGAAACGAGTCGAGTTTCGGTTGATTCTTTTTATTTATTCTCTCAACTGTTTATCCTTCGTGAAGTGAGAGTACAATCTCGAGGTACATATTCGAATGAAAGTATGGACGAATTTCCGACAGATTTTTTTCGTCTTCCTCATTCGAGTTTTACTTTTTCTTTTTTTTTTTTCTCCCACATTCAATACTGCCGATAAACTTTTTATTCGTTATTCGTTCTCATTGTATATCCGAAACGGAAATGAAACTTTCTCGGATTAGTTTTACATTTACGAGAGGATACGATATACAATTGGGTGATTAAATTCATTGATTGGCATTCGAGCGAAAAATAATAACAAGCTCGATCGCTCAACGTTTCAACAGACTCGGCATAAAATTTTTATCGAAACCGTTTCAAAATTTATCATCTCGTATCCTCAGAGTCATTAAGATTTTTAGACAAAAGTAGCCAAAAAAAAAATGGGTGTACGTGAAAAGCTTTCCGGTCCGTATGTCTGATCGAGATTTCTTCGCTAATTAAAGCTCGAAAGTTCAATGCCCCCATCCCCCCGTAAAAAGTTGAAGGAACGTTCATAAATTTGTCGTTTAGTGAAAATGTGAGAACGCTAATGGCCTGAGTTGCGATATGAAACGCCAGCAGGCGGTCCATAACCAACAGGAAAAAAAAATAGTAAAACAGGCTGAACTAACAGGGGCGACACAATCATTAAAGATCAGTCGAGTAGGACAACTCGGTGATGGAAAAAAATGAAAAAAAAAAATAACAAAAAATGGGAAGAAATAAGTAGGAGAGTGTCTTGGTGTTGGCGTGAAAACCAGAGCACGACGAGCGAGCCAGGCCCGTATCTAAACGTATGAATATTCTTTATCCATGAATAATCGTTCCATTTAACGATATGAATTCGACAAATGGTCGAGCTTCACGCGCGGATTAAAGTGCCACCACGAGACGGGGCTTTTATATTTCTGAATTAAAACTAAAAGCTCGATCGCGTGACCGCACGAACACACGTGCGCCAAGTGCGCACACCCATCGTTATACATAGATATAAAAATTCACGTGAATATATATACACAAATACGATGACCAGGCCCCCATCTTTTAGCGAGTAAACATCGTAAGATCGTGAAAAAATGAGTCACTGATTGCTAGAGTGCTCGCTCAGCCCCCCCCGAAAGTGCTGATGAATTAACGTCACATACTTTTAAAAACATGCAACCGCACGACCACCGAACAACGTTCCGTTATCGCTTAAAGACATGTAATAAAGGCCGAGCACATTGAGCAATTCATTAGCGAAAGGTGCGGAAAAAAGTGTCACCTGTGCACGTGTCCTCAAATAATGTGCTCGACAGTAATTAAAAAAAAATGAACTTATTAGAATAAAACTTTGACCCCAAATGGCAAATACTTCAGAGCTGGAAGCGAGCCAGATCGAGTAAATGACAATAAAATCGTGAAACCTTGACGCGCGATCGCAAATTAAAAAAAAACGAGAAGAAAATATCTGACTAAAAGTTAAACGGATCTTTGCTTCACGTGCGTGTCTCCCATTCGCCTCGGTCTCTATTATTCCGTGAAAAATGATTAAAATAGCCAACGTCCGGTTTGCCTAGCCAGCAGAATCCCAAATGATTTATTTTTTTTTTTCCCGAGGTTGCTCCGCGCTCAGCTAGACAAAAATATATATTATTGCGATTGTGGAAATGATATTCGTTGACCTTGTCAAAATGGATAACGGTATAATCCAGAGATTCGCCGTATTGAAACGAGTGAATGAAACCTATTCATTCGTTATTACGGATGGATGATTCCGCCGAGAACAACACGCGGAATGATTTCATCGGGAGAACAGACTGCTTGACGTTACGACAAGAATAATAGGCTTTCATCAAAGTTTATATCTGTATCGTGATGTCTAGCATTCACCTGATGCACACACTGATTATCTTCGTATATACACGAACGCAGCGTATGTTCTTCGAGGAACTTAACGATTGGAGTAAACAGATAACAGCAAATGAGAGAGAGAGAGAGAGAGAGAGAGAGAGAGAAAACTGGTCCTTCGCGATCATCAGACACCGGAGTTTAGCACCTCCGAGCTCTGGAGCAGAGCTGACGAAACGTTAAAAGTTTAACAACGCTTGAGAAGTTTATCTGGTTGCGGTGAGCCGAACAGGTGTCTTGTCGTGGCTCGCTGAGACATAAATCGTCAACGATCATTCGATTTCACCCGGGAGCTTGTATTTGCTTCTGATTCAAGTGCAGTCCGACCGAATGAATTTTCGTTGCGAAAGTTATTGCGCCTTTTTCAAATTTATGCTTCTCGCTAATGTTCAAATATCTTATGCAATTTTCCTCGGTGATTTTTCGACGAGAAACCCATAAATTGAAGGATCCGCGACAGTTTTTAGTACAATCAGAATTCAGTAGCTCAATAAAAAAAAAAAAGATAAATAGACATTTGACTGGCATTAGAGGTGTTTCGAGTAATCTCATCTGTGTTTCTTATCGTTTTTCGTTCGATCATTAGTCCAGAAACGTCTTTGTGTCGTGCTATCGAAATTTGAATAACCGAGCGAATTTATCATTCGAGGACACGCGTCAGAACCACGCTTATAGATTAGTGAGTTATCGGGAAAAAAAACGTGCAGTTACTGAATATTTTTTTTTCTCTTCTTTCGTCGGCGAAGTATAATAATACTTGTGTTTGCTGAACAAACACCGAGGCTGTTTGACAGCATCCAATTTCGTATAACGTATGTCCAATGACACGGAATTCAATGATTTACACAATTCAATAATCACTCTGATGATACGAAACGTGGAATTCGTTCACGTACCCGTCGAAGTCGCGCTACTGTTTTTGTTCTTGTATACGCAAAACGAATTATAATTTTCTCCCAAGAACGATGAGTTAATTAATGATTCACAAGTACACTTAAAACGATATTTAATCGTCTCAAAGAGATTTTGTCTCGGTACAAAGAAGTTTTGTTGTAATATTCGAAACTTTGTTGGCTGACGAAAAAAATTTTGTTGAATACGTGCAACAAAATATTTGAATATTTCAACAAAATTTCGCTTTCAATGGCACATTGTTTGTTCATACAATTATCCTTTGGCAGGTTTGTTTCTGTTTGACTTCTGGTGAATTTCTGATTGACTTTTCAATAAAATTCATACGATGGAATGGCTGACGTATATCTGCGAGTGAAATCGTTCTTTTTCTTTTTCAGAGTAAAAAAGAAATGTTGTCTGGTTCTAACCTTTTTTACCCTCGGTAAATAAATATTTAATTTCCATCGGCGGAGATAGCAGGGAGAGAATGAGAGAGCGAGAGATATAAAAAAAATGGGGGAGAAACTGAGCGAGATGAAGATTGCATCTCGTAGGCTGGTTGAAAGGAAAACGTGTAAGGAAACTTCAAAGTGTCGAGACGTCTCCTTCCGGCCATCCGGTGTCTTGGGCGACGAGACAAAATAAACGAGGCTCCCTCACTCGACGAGTGGTTTGGCTTTTGGGCTTTAGGCAAGTCAGAGAGAGAGACAGAGAAAGAGATAAAGAAAGGGAGCGTAGAGTTTTGACTACTGTACGAGATGTCGAAACCCTCGAGAGCGAGAGCCACGACGGCGCGAGGGGTTGCATGGCCTGCTCGTGCGGAAGCTCCATGTCGAATTTAACTGGCATCTCGCCAAATGAAAAAGAAAGAAAAAAAAAAAAACACGATAGAAGGCGCGAGACAAGACACCCCTTAATTCGCCATCTTCCCGCGAGTCCCTCCCGAGGAGTTGAACAATTCTTTGAAGCATTTTCATTCTTCTATAGACGCGCCTGCTCGCTGCGCGACTTTTCAATGTCGACTTCTTCAAAAGCAACAACGGTAGCAGCAACTCTCGCTTCTTTAAAAAATTAACTGCAATTTCAATCTCACCAATTACGTATTATTTCTGGTATTTGCATAAAAACTACGTTTCCGGTATATATAAACGACGAACTACCTGACGTAGTCAAGCATCGAATTACACGGAATCAAATTCCCGAACTATTATCCGTCTCTATCACAGCTGTGGATATAACACTTTAAAATATTTATTTATTTTTTTTCACTCCTACTCAGCGACCCAATATCTGATCGATTCGAATTGTGCTACACTGAGAAAAAAAATTTGAAATTGTGGCGAACAAATTAAATTTGTTGATTCAACAAAACTTTTGTTGATTCAACGATATTTTTGTCGTGGTGAAATATTAAGTATTTGAATGAACCAAATTTCGTTTGGGTTAACAAATTTCATTTTGTTCGCCACGATTCGTTGAACCAACAACAAAATTTGTTGAACCAACAGAAAATTTGTCGAACCAACAAAAAATTTGTTGAATTTACGAATTCATTTTTCTCAGTGTACCGGAAATTCAAAATCGATGTTAAAACGTCGATAATTATTGGTTGGAGAAAATATATTCGACGAGGGAGTATTTTGCCGATCATTACGTCTCGTTAACGTTGGAAAATTTGACGTTCCGATACAATGTTCGACGTTGATACGTTATCTGTGCATTTACGATGATTTTAATTGAAAAAAATATTAATAGTTCTGAAAATAATGATAAAATTTGCTGGAATTATCATTATTATTATGTTCAGTGCTAATTATTATTGAAATGAATATTTAGTGCGGCAGCATTCGTCGTGATTACGACATCATTCGTTCGTTGCTGGTGCAATTTCATTACTGACCATCATCAGTAAATGAGATATCCCGTTTCCTTGATACGCTTCTCCTCCATCTCCCACAAGCGTTTTCAGGTAATTTGAATATTTCGAACTAACACACAGACTCTCTCGGGGGGAGGAGGAGGGGGGGGGGGGAGCAGAGAGTCCGAGCGTTACGTGTGCTCACTTCATACGGTATGTTCGAATGTTCGTTGGTGCCCCTCTTACCCCAGGGGGTAGTTGCGTAACCGAGTAACACAGACTCGCGCGAGCACCGCTCCACCGTTCTTTTATTCTCTTTTCACTCTCATCTTCCGTCTGCTTCTTTGCGGAAGAGACGATATTTTTTTGTTCCCTTTTTTATTTGTTTTTTTTGCTGCATATTTAACGAAACTAACGGCAGGTCTTGTGACTTTTACATCGGTCTTTGCTCTGCACTCTTTTTTATTTTTTTTGCTTTCCAAGATCCGTTACGTTCACCGATCTGCAAAGACGGACGTAAGATTGTATTTTTCGCTGAGAAACACGCTCGCTGTGATGTAAATATACGTGTCTTTTCAACCGCGTCGAACAACAAAAACGTTTTTACGGTTTTCCTGTTTTTTTTTTTTTGTTTTTATTTTTTATTTTTATTTTCTCCAATCAATAATCATCGTCGTGAGTTCAGAACTCGAATGATGCACTCGGCTATTCGAGGAATCAAAGCTTTTTCCGTACTTTTCGTACTTATGAGATTTTTATTTCACGTGCATACACTAAATTCCCTTGATAAAATGGTAGCGAGTCGGAGCAAAAACAAAAGCTGTGGATGGCAAACCGAGACGAAAGTCCCGGTTTTTAGGAAGAAGAAGAATAAGAGGAGAGACTGAACGGAGCAAGCTCGAGAGTTTTTCATTCGTTAAGCGCACGACTCGGAGTACTATTGGAAAACTTTTTCATCTTCGTGCTCCTTTTTTCTCTGTTCCCTTTTCATTTTTTTTTTTTTTTTTTTATTCTTCCGTATATCCACTGCCGCGACTCTTTCCCTCGACGTCGTTCGAGGATCCAGGAGAATGAAACGAGGAAATCTCGGTTAATGAAAATGGACGAAAATGCCGCTGGCTAGACCGATGTAGCCTTCCGCGTGCAAATACCACCGAGAGATTCACCTTTTTTCATTACTTTTTTTTGTTTTTTTTTTCTCTCTTTTTTTTTCTACACATTTGTCCTCTTTTGGACTAATTTATACGTAATCCAAGCTTCAACCGAGTGAAAATCCCGGCCAATTGGTGGACTCCTGTTAATGAACATTTGTTCAAAAATCTTCACTCCCCTATTCCACAGAAATATTCGCGTTTTAGCGTTGCGATTCTGTTCAATTTTTTCTTCTCGTTGGTTGAAAGAATAAAAAAGAAGATCCGGAAATTCTATCAGTCTCAGTGCATTATCGAATTCCGACAGAAGATTGTTCACAAGAATTTTCGTAATGCGATCACAAATAATAGAATTTTATAATAAAAAAAAAATCTCGGAAATCAAAGAAATTATCGAATCAAATATCAGTGAATTCGAAATTTCGTGAAAAAAAAACCGTAAAAAACTACACTTTTCGTACAGTTTGAATTCAGTAAGCTTGATTCCAGTAAAAAAAAAATCAGAATCCGAAAAAATGTAAGAACTAAAAAAAATGTTTGTTAATTCCAATTGCGGCATCGAATGAGCATGCACTTAAAAAGTTGAAAGAAAGGTCGACGCGATGTCAGGCCCCGATACCGTGAAGATCGGATAATTTCGAAATTACCATTAGTCACATCCGAGTGGCAAAAAAAAGAGACGAAGCGATGAAATTTCGCGACGAGGATGTCTGTGTACAGGCTCCATCGACAGGTCTGGTGCGATGGATGAACTGAAATTTGTGCATGTGCGTATTAAACATTTTTATTCTTCTAAATGAGCCGCACGAAGCGATGGCGGTGGAAGTAAACGCATTTACAGTCAGAATATACACTTGACACGGGGACACGCACATCCACAGCATCGTCATCGCGGAGGGGCTCCGTGTATATGTTGAAACGAGAATTTGCAGTCGCGTCGGATGGCACTGAATGCTCAATGCCGTAAGCACATAACGCGCCACGTTCAATGCAGCGAGTTTCCATCCTCGCTGATTATATATATACACACGTTTTTTTTTGTTTTTTTTTTTTTTCCATGGACATTGGGAATTGCCGTGAATTGCTAAAAAGACAATCGCGAATTCACGAGTTGATATGTTTTGTAAAGGTGCGTGTGCGCCTGTGTATGCGTATACAAAAAATATATATATACGTGTATATAATATGTGATGGGAATGGGAAACGAGCTCTCTCGCCATGCAGCATCATAGCTGGAGGAGTGCACCTGCGGACTCTCACAAATCCCCATAGCTATTTTCGTGTCCTGTTTCAAGAGAGGCTGAAATAGTGAAAATAGCGTTGGATGCGTGTGATCACGTGAACTCGTTATCGCTGTCGTTATTCATTTTTTTTCCTTTTGTTTTTCTCGTATCGCTCTTTTAGTTTATTTATTTTCATTCGAAAGCCTTATTTTTCTTGAAACAATCGATGCTCGATATGACAGCAGCGATAAATTAGAGTCTCGATAATGATGAATGAAGAAAACAAATGATTGTCAGCTTGTAACAACTTTACGATGGGGCCAGACACTTTGGAATTTTTCAATTAGCATACCCGATGAAGCAATTATACACACGTCCAACCTTCAATTATTCCAGATTTATTTACCAAGATATGGGAATCTTCGTCGTATTAAATCGTTTATTATTAGTATGCTAAAAAAGTATTTAATCCTTTCTCGATGTCGAAGATGTTATTAATAGTGGTTAGATCATTTACGATCTGCGGTTAATGCGACTTTTTTTTTTCCAGTTCCTATCTCTACGTTTCTTCTCTTCCTCTCTCGCCGGGATTGTGTAAGCGATGATTGCGTGCGAATAGCATTTTTATTTTTCTTCTTCGCCTGTTTCTATGACACTCGAACGATTCGATTGAGCCACTATCTCTATAAAATATTTTTCATCCTTAATTTTTTTGTTGCTTAAATTTCTTTGGAAACATTACGTTTTTGACGAGGCTTTTTTTTTCAAAATATGAAGCTGTAGCTGCTGCCGGTCTCATCAGTTTTGTTCGCCGACTCGACTCTCAATTATTTCACAACGTCAAACCCGACTGCTGTGTTCTCACACAGTTCCGTACGCTCGATGTCCTAACTACAATGAATATCGACGATCGTCCGCGATATCGTACGCGTTATTCGTATGACATAAACTACACGAATATGTGTACAAATACGTATTTTCATTGGTAGGCGAAACCCATAGAAATAACGATAAACTCTGTTACGTTTGTGTATACCGGGAGGGCTGCAATAGCAGCAGAAACGATGATTGAAAATCCGAGAAATTCGAGGCTTGCCAGGACCACGAATACAGCGAAGCGTGTATGAAGTTCCGTTCGCTTGAACAAACGTACTACGACACATGCATGCGAGAGGATTCCGTAATTCAGAGCTTTGTCGATGAACGTCAACGCGAGTGCTCTATCGGAGCAGGCATCATCGGAAATTCGCAGTCTCGTAAAATGTCGTTTTTCCAAAAAATAATGAACGATTCCGGCGGTGTATTTAGTTTCAGCCGTTTCATCGATCGCAGCTCTGATTCCTCGTGTCATGTAACCGCAATTTCCATTTGACTATCATTCATGATTATGGGGTTCGAGGCGCAGAGAGAAAGGACAAGAAAATACTCAGACTTTCTTCTCGCGCACCGTTTTTTTTGTTGTTTTTTCATCTCGAGCACAAGCCGAAGTGAGCCTAATTACGTTTTGCGTAATGAACCTTTCGAATCGATCACTGTGCGAGTGTCCGGAAAGCCGGGGCTACCTAGCATCCGCTCGTGTATAATGCGAGCTTTAACTCAGCTTCACCTTTCCACGGATCCACGCGTGTGTCTAGCCGAGCCAAAAGCGCGAAGGCCATTCTCGATCGCGCGCGCGGCGATGAACGCGATTTCGTGTACTCGGAGGATGTGCCCGAGGAGAATATACCCGGATTAAGAAAGGCGTATATATATTCAAATGTCGGCAATAAATAACGTGTTGAAACGATAGACGAGGGAGTCCGAGGATTGAAACACCGCGCATGAAACATTAATCATTCGAGCTAATTCCTGTTTATTGTTCGAGGGTATGGTAATTAAATTGTTTTATGCCACACGATTCCGTACTTTTGTTTCAGTTTGTCACAGTCTCTTACCGTTTATTCGAATTTTCGTATTTAAAAATCGTCGCGTTTAATCGATTCTTTCGATTTCGATGTTTCCTCGAAGCAAAATTACGAATTTTCACCTTTTTTCTTCAAAATACTTCTTTTTTTTTTTAAATATTACTCAACGAGACGATAATCGCAAAATCCAGTAAAAAAATAAAAGAAGATTCGTTTGTCTCTCGAACGAAAACGGGAGTGCGGTGTGTTGCCCGGAAGTTGAGGCAGTTAAAGCCACATGGCCACTCTCCGTCGATCCTCTTCTTTTTCGCTCCACTCTATACATCTCCCTCCCTCTTTTCCTCTTTCTCTCTGGCCTGAGTTTTGAGTATTTATACTTGATAACATCCGGACGGGGACGTCTCTCGGATAGACGGCTACAGGCTCACGTGGGAAAGAGAGAAAGGGAGATGAATAAAGGGAGGGGAGAAAATGTATTGGACTGGAGGAAATTTGGGTCGAAAAATCGACAAGTTTTCTCGAGTCGACTGACCATATGTTATTATCGATAATTTTCTACATATATTGGAGTCGAATTTTACCGTAGATCCGCAAGAGTATAACGCCTCGAGGTTGAAACGTAACGTTGGCCCAGAATTTGAGGCTCATGACCGAGGCGTCTAAATTAAGCTCTTACTACGGAGAGGCCCCGCCTCTCGTAAACCCGCAACCAGTGGATAGTAATGTGGCTTTATAGTACGTTATGCTCGAGTATAGTATTCATGGATAGGAGCGTACAAATGTAGACGTGGATACACTCGCGTTGCATTTTGTCTAGATGTAATTTGAGGAAACAAAAAAAAAAAAAAAAAAAACTGAAGAGTTCTCAAAGGCAGCGCCCATTTTTTCAGGGTTAAATCTTGTCTGTATAATTTTCATTTCCTTTCATTCTTTATGCATTTATTGTATAACGAAGGATCGTTTATTATTTGAATAGTTCGTACGGAGAGACAATTGAAACGCGTGTGAGAAATGCTCGAGTCTCAATGTCGTAAATCACAAAAGGGCGTGTTGGTATATATGTATACGGTAGTGTATATATATATATATATATAAAGCTGACTTCTTACATCGCGAGATTTCAACCGGATTGCGGCGATTAATTTAAATTGCCGCGATTAATCGCTTCAACTCGTGTGCGTATACGTGTACTGCTGGGGCTGCTATTTTGTCGAGGACCATACCGCATATGCGGACTGTACTCACTCGTGTATACGCGTACGTGTGTCATCTTCGAATACGTACCGAGCGAGTATAGACAAATCTCACATGTACAGAAGTACGCGTGTATTAAGATATGAATACAGCCGAGAGGATTTATGAGGCGGTATAAAAGTTAAGTAGAAAGCATATAATGTGGCTTCGATCTATGTAGAAGGTTGAACGATGAGTATTTTGTCGAGAGGGGAGGAAATTAGTTTTATTCATTTATCGGATCATTTTTCGATCTTGCTGCATCGTTGCAGTTTTATTCTGCAGAACGATTTATTTATTTCTTAAGATTCTTGCGCGTGAGAAAGGATTTTTTTTTTCATATTTGAAATGTTGATCGAATTATAGAATTTTGAGAAAGCTGAATACTTTTATTTATCTGGTACGAATGCAGTCCTCGTTTCGTATTATTTCACTCGAGTTTATTATTGTTTTCAAGTTCTCTGCTGTGCTGAAAACTTGAAAATCGCGTCATGCTCTAAATTCCATCGGCGTGTGTGTATCTATATATATATATATATATATATATATATATATATATATATATATATATATATATATATATATATATATATATATACATATATATATATATATATATATATATATATATATATACATGTATAGTCTCGTAAAATGTCTGAGAGACAGATTGGCCGGGTCGACGTCTCGTATTCCGCAAAGTGTCGAGTGAAGCCATCATCTTCTGCTGCTCTCTCGCTCTTTTTCTCTTTCTCTCTCTCATACCGATGTCTCGACTGACTAAATAATAAAAAAATATGAAAAAAATGAAGCTGACAGCAGGCTAGTGGTCGCGCTTGTCCTATGCCCGATGCTCGCATCTTCGTATATAGCTACGCGATGCTAAATATAAGCAACGCGCCAAAGATCCTGTACTTGTAACACGCACATGTTTGTAGACTTCAAAGAAAAAAAAAATACATTTTTTTTCTACATAAAGTCCCATGAAAAACTCTCCTGTTGGAATGAATTGAAAGATAAAAAAAAAAAAGAAAGTTTTATCGGAAATTAGTGTTTAAAACTGTAAATATGAATTTTTTTGGTTCGATTCCCAAATTTGAAACGGTTCTTATCTGTCAATCGTTGAAAAAAATGTCATTACAATGTCGATGACAGGTCGCTCGGTATTATAATGAAATAAATAGTTTCAGGAGGCAAAACAGCGACTAGACTTTTGTTTCTTTTTTTTTTTCAAAATGCATTTGCGTGCCTTACTAACCACATGTTGAAATTTGACGTCATCGAGTCCTCTTATTCGTGCAGATGCACTCGAACTTTCGTTGTTCCTTTTAAAAGAGCGAATAATAAAAGGGTGAGAGACACAGAGAAATCTCTCTTAGTTACCGATGCGAGTTTTATTTCTATGTGTTAAGAAACACAAACAGCTTTTGCCACTTATGAAGACTGGTGTGGCCACACAGAGATCCGTCTGATCTCCGTTGCATGTGCATCCAGTTGCACTTTTACTCTCGTTTCATTGCCGTCATTCCTCGACTTACGGGATGACTTTTTTGTGGTTTCGAGTTTTTTTTTTCCTCTGTCACCAGCATATCCGCCTTCGAAGAGTCTCCGAATGTCTCAGCAGACATTTTGTAATGTGAAAAACGTAGTAAAAACGTAAAAATCGTGAATAAAATGTGCAAATATGTATTATCCCAACGGAAGCTAAAATATTTAACGATTTTTTTTTTGAAAATTCGATCGTCAATTCCTGAAAGTCGTTGTCTCAATGCTTCACCGCAATTTTCAACGTTTTTTATGATTTTTCTCGTACACAATCCGCACTTTTATTTCATTCGAATACTCCTCGTTGCTGCACTCCAATTTTTACAATGTTTCTTCGACCCTGCGACAAACTATTCATTCAATCTTCGTGTCAGACCCTCAAGTGTTTCTCCCATGACTCGTGCGAATTCCACGTCACTGGGATACAATGAAAGGAGTGCACGAATCCTTCTCGAGACACGACTGTCCTCACGAACTTTCAGGCTTCACCTTACCTGTCTAATTATCGATTAAATATACCAATCGACAAGAATACGAATAAAAACTCCTTCTCAACGACGAATAATCGGCCAAATTTACGAAACACTCGCTCTCTCTCTGTTATAAATCAACATTTGTTTCTCTCCATTTGGGACACGCGAGCCCGTCGATTCTTCGAAATCGTGGATTATGCTACGTCACGTATTTCTCGGTTAACCTGATTTTCATTCGTGGAACTAGGTGCAGCCGCTGCCAAGTTCATTAATTTTCGAACAATTCTCGCGTTCTATCTTCACACACATTTCGTCTCGTAGTTTCAAACAACTTTAATCAGTCATTAAGATCCCTCTGAATGATCGAAATCTTTTTTAGTCCTTCTCCAATTAAACTGAGCAAACGTTACAGCATAAAAGAGAGAAAAAAAAAACTTTTTATTGTTGTTAATATTACTCAGCAGAATGTACATTTTTACGAAAAGAAATTTATATTTCTCGTCTCGTGCTAAAGACTTTATTTCATTTTCATGAAAATTCAGTTTCCTTATCAATGAATTTTCGATTTTGGTTCGTTACCCCTATTATTTTGGTTTTATCGAAAAAAAGTTCTTTTTAATGTTCCTCAATGTCGTGAATCTTTAGGCAAATGATTTATTCGATTGATCGAAAATTCTTGAACCAGCAATAGTAACGAGCATCGTAAGGATCATCCGTTCGCTGAGTTTTACCATCATAAATCTTGAATCTTTTTATAAAATCAAAGTATCGTCGAATCGAGTTTGTACAGAGATTGATAAAGTCTACTATAATAACAAAGAATTCATTTCGTTTGTAACAAAACAATTGGCAAGTTGGCGGGAGCATATGTCTGAGCAGTGCTTTCTAATTCTCATCGAGGTAGGTCGATGCTCATATTACGTCTACGACTGCCCACGCTTACACACTCTTTTCTCAATATCCTAACTGTGCGAGATTGGCTCGTATGCTCGTTCGTAACGAAACACTTGAACGCGCCGCGACCTCAACCGCAATGACGAGAGTCTGCTGATCCCGCAAGCGTGGGCGGATTTCTAACTCCCTTCTTTTATTTCAATTTTTCTTTGTTTCCTGCAGCTTATTATTGTGCGTTAACGCGTGTTAAGGAAAACGCGATTCGTTGGCTCACCCAACTAGGTGCTTAGCAGACAAACGTGATTTACTCGTTCTCTCTGACTACGACGAGAAACAACTTTTCACTATTCATGAACACGCTTCTCCGTACTTTTCGACTCAAAATTTACACGAAAAGGGTACTCCAGACCCATTTCTTCACAGTCGTAACTGAAGTCGTTACAAAAGCAAACTGGAACAGCGTCTGAATTCAAAAATATGAGTCCAACGAACTACAAAAGTATCGGTTGATCATTTACATTGGCTTCCTACGAGCTCGTGCACTGTCGATCAAAAAAATGCCTCGTAAGCTGTTTCTGAACGTCGAACATTGAGCATTGCTGCTACGGTTTCGAAATTAACGAAAAAAAAGTGCGAATCAATGAAATGGACTCAGATTTCTGATATTTCTAATCCCAACGACGAATTCGTTGCTGAGCTTCTGAAAACAGTTCTATAATCCGTCAGAATTGTGATAGTGTACAGGTTTAACGTGAATTTGGACGAGTTCCCACAGCCAAAGTAATTACGATTCATTCGGAGTCTGTTGAAATAAATGGAGTGACACCAAAAATGGAATGAATAAATTGAAAAAGAAAAATTCTTCTAATACCGTTATTATCGTGATTTTTATAGAATAAAAGCGACGGATCATCGAGCGTGAAATAATACGTGGAGGAATGAGAAACGATACGGTTTTGTGCTACATAAATCAAATGTGATTCATTCATTATTCATAGCCCTGGCATTTTCCAACTAATATACATGCATATACATGCACGCTTTTTTCGATCTTCTTCTTTTAAGCATTTTTTGTTGACGCGCGCAACGGGAGTCGATAGCGATGCAGAGAGACTACACATCATCGCGGTGAACTTCCTTTTTTCGTATATATACAGTGTTCTTGAGCTCGTGGCATGAATGTGCTTGAAACTTTTTTTTTTTAGTAACGAGAGCAAAATATCGACGAGCGGAGGTGTCGCGAGCATGAAATATAGCGGTGAGTCGGGTATTCGCGTTTGTCGAAGTGCTCGACTCGAAACTCTATCGTTGGAAAAGCGAGTGTGAGAGAAAGAGACGCGGGAGGAAGAGGGGCAAGGGGAGGGGGGGGGGGTGAGGGGGAGGGATAGAGGGAAAGGAGGATCGATAAAAACGAGACGCGCTGGGTAAATTGTCCAGAACTGAGTCTCCGGCTCGGTAAAGTCCGGGTGCAGAGCGAACGAGAGCAAATGTGCTGCTGCGATATCACCAAGGGTGCTGAGGCTACACGGTCCCTCGACAATTATAAAACGCGCCCGGGCTAAACGCTCCAGCGGTTGTCCCTTTAACCAATGGCCAAATAATCAATGCTTGGCATACCTCTGCTTTCAGAATATTTTCCTCAGGCTCCTAGGGAGCATGACTATCTCTAGGGAATAAAAATCGTCTATCGGCGGTGTACACTCAGCGAAAAATTTAAGGAAACAGAACATTTTATTCAAGTTCTTTTTTGTTTTTGTTATTTTTTAAAGAAAGGCTGGAACTTGGTGAAAAATCATCGTACGAATACTAGTGAAAACGAATTTTTCGTTAGAATCTTTATATATCTTTGTTGAATACGTTCAACAAAATGTTTTATCGTTTCAAAAAAATTTCGTTGGCTGAACAACAAATTTTTGTTGAATACGTCTAAAAAAATATTTTCGTATTTCAACATAATTTTGTTTTCAGTGAAGGAATAAAAAAAAAAAAAAATCAAATTTCTCTGCATCTTTAATTTTTGTTTGTAAAATTTCTGTACGTATTGAGATCAGTTACGTACTCTTGAGTTTTGAAATAAGTACGAAGAGACTTGGGCGAATGAATATAGTTCCGTTCGTTCGTTACTTCGCTAAAATAAAAAAAAACAATATATTAATAGCCGAAAGTCCGTTACGCGTTGTTAAGAAAAACTTTTATTTTAACAGGATATTCCACCTTGAAAAGCACTTTTTTTTTTTCTTATTCAATCGAAAGTAAATCTAGTTGTTAAAAAGAGAATTTGAAAGGCCAACTGCATCAAGTTGCAAAATACGGAAGTCGTGGAGTTTCTTTCGTGCGGGTGCTTAAAAGTAAAACATAAATATGTCGACTTTCACTTATACTTCGAAACAAATTATGAGATTAGCCCGAGTCTTGCCAAAGTATCATAACCGTTCGGCGAATAACGTCGGCGAGTTACATGGAGCAATGAATATTGATGTTCAGATACATGTAACTGCTTGTCGAGTTAGCGAACCGAAAATAAGGAGAATTTAAAATTCGACTGATTTTCATTGGCCTGTTAACGAAAGCACTGCAACCAACGAATCAGAGTGACGAATTAGAGTTCACGAAGTTTTAAGGGTGCTGAGATTAAGGTTTGACCCTCCGTTCACAGGGAACATAATTAAAGTCGATTTATCCTACCTCTGACCCCAAATGCTCCAACTTGAAACTACCAGTGCATCATTAGAGGCTAATTCAACGCGGAGTGCCTGAGGTAACGCGTGAATGTAATTCGGTATGAGAGAATTATAATTCACAAACTATTAAGTACAGCAAAATTTAGTAGAAGAGCGAATTTTCTAACAAAAGGGAATTGAACTCGAGCGAGCTGGATGACGATGGATTCCAACGGATCTGCACCGATCAACTACAAGTTCAATGTCCCAGATTCCAAATTTCTGTAGTTCGTTATCGTCGATAAGTTGACTTTTGAGTAAGCTGGAGTCAAGGGGCTTGTCTAGTGTGGAGACTTTGCTTTTTTGGGGATTTTTTTTTTGACAAACCATTGCGATAAAATAATTTATAGATTTTAGATCATTCTTATTAATATTTAAACAAACTTTGTGAATTTTTTAAAGTTAGTGTATTGAATATGGTTGGAGATACACCGCCCAATAGGAACACATAAAAAAAGAGGTGCTCCACTGCTGCTATGATTCCGGTCGTTCTGCTTATACAGAATCAAAAAACCAAACGCCGTTTCAATTGTGAGACTCGAGGCTCTACATGGAACTAAAATAAAGTCGGAATTCCAAAAAATCGTTTTTTCTTTATGCCTTAGAAAAAAAATTCAATTTTTCACACTTTTTTGGGGTCTATTCAGCTGGTAAAAAGGAAACTAACAAAGCAATATTAATTATTTTACTTAAACTTGTACTTATATATTAAATTTGAGCAGAATCAATTGAATAATTTTTCAGATATCATGGCAGCAGTTTGAAAAAATCGTGTTTTGAGAAAAACGCGTTTCTCAACCCGTAAAAATGGTTTTACCACCAATCTGCTATGCCTGGACCATAGAGTACAACTTCTCTTTCTTCAAATAAGTCATGCAATTTATGTGATTTATGAAAATGAAAAAAAAAACGATTTTTTTGACCTGACACCTAGGCGACCCCCTTAAATGAAGTTGAGGCCTCGAGTTGAAGCGAAAAATGCGTTTTAATTTAATTGGTGAGAATTTGGACTGGGATACGTAGACTCGAGAGCACCGCGTTTGATCATCGGGAGCTGCTTTGACATAGAAAGCCTTATATGACCGAGGTACAAGTACGTTTCTACGTAGAAGAGTGTTTGAATAAGTTGGCGTTGAATGGCGTCGCGGGAGTTGAGGCTGTTAATGGTGTATGTACTACCAGAAGGGGAACTTTTGCCTTGAAAACGTGCTGGTCGCATGCGAGTGAAAGAAGAAAAAAAAAAAATAGGAAAAGGATTACTAAGATGGAGAAAGAGTGTTTTCGCCATCAAAACGACACCGCTCTCGACGCCGCGTACACGTCGTCGTCGTTGACGACTGTGCTGACGATGATGATTACGATGACGATAATGATAATGACGAAGGAATCAAGAACTACCTTGAAAACGGGATTTCGCACGAGCGAGTTTGCCCTCTCGTGGGCCACCGCCTCGGCAAATGATCATTTTTGAATTATCCTTTTATACCAACGCCGCCGCGTCACGAACTCTCTGACTTCTTGATCACTATCTCCACGATTGTTCTCAATTCTTTTGTAGCTTTTTATCCGTGATATATTGGATTTTATGCTGAACGATGAAGGAGTGGCCCCGTGCTCTCTTTTCGTCATGCTAATTTCGTGATTCATCTCGTTTCTCTTCGATCAAAGAGAATCGAGCATTGCCCTTATTTTGGCACGATCAACGGCTCTCGACTTTCGCCATCGTCATTTAAAAAAAAATAATTTATATTTAAATTTAAACGTAGACGAATCGGTTGTCCACTGAGCTGAGTGACGTTACTAGCCTGAAACTTGTTTCGGGCCAACGTAAGCACGAACCCGTGTTAAATTATTAGCAACTCCCGGATGAATCCTTCCCACTCGATTGCCACGTCTCTCTGACGTTTTTAAAACTTCAAGATATTGAAGATGCACGAGCAACGGATGTAATTTTCTCGTTATTTTGGATATTCTAACAATGTCAAAATCTGTCACATTTGCCACGATTTTTCATGCCTCTTTGTCCTTAACTCGTACGCTCGCGACCATTAAAGACGAACAATAATACAAAGGAGAATGAATAATCGGAGCAACGCGAGTTCCCTTAAGCGTTAACTTCTAAATTGCACACTCTCGTGGCATTGCCTCTCTACTTCACACCAACTCGACGAAGACTTTCACTCCTGTTCCCAGTTAAACAAGAATGTCGTTGCTCGACAGCCCTCTCAACTTCTCGGCATCTACACATTCATGCTCACAGATTTACACTCGAATACAATGTGAATTTTCCACTTCAGTTAATTTCTCTCTCTAATGGCACCATTTTTCCATTAATTGCAGTCCATTACGATGTATAAGACTTGGCCTTGAAAAGGATTCAGAAATTTTACAGAAACAAAAGTAATTAAGACACGACGGTGCTTAACGCTGAAAAATATGGCTACCCACCGGTGAATTATCACCGTAATCAAGGTCAAATAGAGTCTGTGAAAGTAGAATGCTACCGAGTGGAATAAAACGGAACCACGACATTTTAAAATCATTAACGCATGCTCGAAATTCATGTTTCAATCTCGACCACGTTTTACAAAAGATTTTCTAATAAAATAAAATAAAATTGGCAAATTTTATTTTATAGCTACTCGACACTCTTTCGAAAACATCATTTATTTATTTTTCTTGGGCTTCGTCGATTCTTGACTTCTAGAAGGATTTTTCAATTTTAAAAACGCTTATTCCTCGAAAGGCAACAACGAATCGTTCGTTTTTGTATTACCGACAGCGCCTTGTAGTATCCTTCACAAAAATAAAAAAAATGACGTTAGGAATTGCGTATAATATCAATTCGCACGCTTTCACGATCCCGATCGAAGCGTCTCTCGTAACAGAAAAAATATACGAACAAAGTTTCGCACGTCAATTACTCAAATCTTATCCAAGAAAAGGACGAAGCTTGTTTCAGTTTCTCGCATGTTTTTTTTTGCGATAGTTTCACGGTCGTTTGTTTCTTTAGGATCATCGTACTCTTTTTAACTTTGTGGGGGCTCTCTAAAGTCATACGCGATTCTCTGGATGCACCTCGATCTCTCGACCTGGCTCGGCTCCAAATCGCAATACCAACACGTTTTATGTACTCGGTGCACACTCGATACTCTCCGATATATTCCTCCACACGTACGTCCATTTTTCGGATACACACGTACATCGTGAATTTTCTTTATAATACACCCGTGGAATACGTTCCGAGACTCGATCTCTGAGATATCGTTCGGCAAAGTCGAAGGATTCTTTTTTTTCATGATCTCTTGTCCTGCTATCGCTTTATCGTTATGGGAAAACGCTGTGAGAGAACGCTTTGACATAAATCGGCGAAATATTGGCTATCGGTAAATAATATCATTGCTATTTTCTCATCAATGTATCGACAATCATATTTGTGGTCATAAAACTTAATAAGTTTCCTCGACAATATCGCGAGCTTCAAATAAACTGATGCTCAAACAATTTTCTTGGGCTCTCGAGTTGAGATTGCTCCTGATATTTTCTGTTATTTTCTGCCTCGCTATTTTCAATCGTGAAAATGTATTTTGTGTAATTTCGGAAAATTTCGGACGTGCGATAACATCGCAGGTTTTACGCTCATGATTCGTGGCTCAACATCCTTATCTTCTCCTTTTTTTCTCGGCCGTTTTCGTAAGACCGCGCATTCGTGAAGAATCGACTAATATAAGAATCCTCGATAATGGGCATTGCTATATATGGGCTTGAAATGCGGTGGCCGATTGCGTAACCGAACAGCACGGATTATTACTTCAGCGGTTAAACTACTGCGTCCTTATCTGTGCTGGCTTAAAACCACATCGTGAGGCACACAACAGCGTATATGTACGTAGAAAACTCGAGTAGCCGTATGGAGTAGCTGGAGCTGTGCGATCACCTCGATTTCAAATTGGAATCTGAAATATTCAAGTCGATTATACAAACGTCAAAATTTTCCTGAATTTTATATTTTCACGACATGGTTTATCCACGAGAATCAACATATTTTATTCCCCTAAATATGAAAGCGATAAATTCGTCAAGATTTCTTCTGATTTCGAACAAATTGAATGAAATTGCGAATTTGAGGAATAAATGTGTAAAAATGTGAAAAAAAAAAATTATCCGCTGCTCATTCGTTTCGCACTATAATATTTCAGTTAAAAAAAAATAAATTATTGTCACAGGTTTATACGTACAGCAGCAAATAAGTATTGTATATTATAGAAAAACGTCATTACACAGGTAAATTCAGTTCGACGGAGCTAAGAATTTTCAAGTTAGAGTTCGAGTCAGCGATATGCATGAGGGAAGGATTCGATCGACGAAGACTACGATCATTTTAATTTCTGTTAAACACACAGAAAACATGAAGTTCAGTAATGATACCGAATCGTGCAGAGAAGGCTGTGTGCATATCGTATTATCAAAATAACTTGCAACGTACCGAAGCTCTCATTAAAGGATGTGGCAACAGAATTTTTCAGTTGGCTTTTCCAGCAAGCAAAACGTCTGCGTATATCATACGGCGAAGACGTTGCGTGGAAAGTGTACAGAAGAGACAAAACCAGGGCGAAAATACCTGCGAGCAGAACCGATCAAGGGTGATGTCAGAAAAAAGGTTATTCTCGCTGGAATTGCATGAATTTTGGAGATCGCGCCGGTTTAATGTCAAATATAAATTGAAGCCGTTCCAGGGAGGTTTCTCGTTCGAAGTTTTGTACCTGATGATCGAGACGAACAATGGGCATCGTTTCCACGAAACCGATCGTAGAACCGGTCTCACGAGGTGTATAGGAATAGCACAAATCTATATATACCCCACGTAAGATGTATATTCTATGGGATATATTATGCGGTTACATGTGTTAGAGAAATACTACGGGTAAGCCTCGGTAAGAATTCGTGCGAATATGCGCAAGCGAAAGGAAAATGGATTCTGCTTGGTTCGTTGCTCGTTAATACGAGAGCTTGGTTTTAATCGAGATGAGAAGTATTCTGTCTTTTTCTTTATTTATAAATGAATAAATACGAGGTGAGAAGAGTACGAGTACTAAGAAACGTGAGCAGAGACGTGTACAATGCGTATTCTATGATTAAAATTAAGAGAACTTTCACAGCTTTGTCTAAAAACTTTCGTCGAGCATCGTTAATTGTTGAAACGCATGATTTGTCGCTCATCAGCAGCAGCAGCTGACTGAAAACGCTCTCATCGTCAACTTATGTATTGTACGATCGCGAGAATGAAAATAAATAATATTTCGTCCTAATCAGGTGAGAAAAATAACTCGGAAAAAAGCGAGTCTACTCTCGGCTCGTTTTGCCACGAGTTCAACGATTCTTAAAGCTTTTTTTTAATACTTGAGACACTTCGAGACATTAAATTTTCTTTCACACTTTTCTCTCTTTCCGTTTTTGTATATGACGTATTTTCCTCGATTAATCGTGAATTTTATCGCTCACTAAGTCGGAAATGAGAGCACGATGTGTATGTTGTATGCGAAGTGAGAGCAACAGGTTTTTTCAGGTGTGTGCTGAAACCGTTGAGAGCTTCATCTACAGGAGATATGATGAAGCGAAGGAAAGAGAAAGAGAGAGAGAGAGAGAGAGAGCGCACCTTTACTCAGCTCCGTGAAAACTTGAGAACTCACCTGTGGCTGTGACCGCGAGAACGAGCAAAAATTTTATTCCCGCACAAATTTAGCTCGAATAACAAACAGTTTTTATGCGAATGTGTATATTTACATATACAGAAACGATCTGGCTGTTTAGCGGAATAAAAAAAAAACACGGAATGAATACGTTTGATGTCCTCATGAATATTTTCGCACGGAAAAATATTAGTCAGGCTATAAGAATAAAGCAGATTCCATCAAGGGAAAAGAGGCCGAATCGCCTTATCGTCCGAGATATTTACGTCATAAGAGTTTCAGGACAAGCAAAACCAGAGACATTTGAATCCGAATTTTAGACTCATCGTTACTCTCGAAAACTTCTTTTTTTTTCTCCCCCTATTTCCAACAGTTTATCGTGCGCACGAACGAGCTCCAAACTTTTTAATGAAATGAAAGAAACGCGAAGAAAAACGGAAGAAACGAATAAAACGAAGTTTGTAGATCCGCTTCGCCGCACAACGAATGGTTATTCGATTTTAGGCGATAAACTCCTTTCCGTACTTTCGAACTTTGCCAAGCAGTCTCACACTCATTCACTCTCCTCCGCGTCTCTTTTCCGAAGAAAAAACAGGACCTTGAGTTATCTAATGGCTGAAGGACCATCGGTATGGACCGAGATCGGAGATAGCTTCACAGGACCCTCCACGATTCGTTTTCAGGTATTCTCAAAGGCCTATAATTGAGCATGAGCCTTAATGAAGTTCTTCACGAAATATGAAACTATAGTTTGTCGAAGCTCTCGAAAAAGTTATTCCAAAGCCACCAGGAATTATAATTTTCTTCACCACTTTCGCTCGAGTGACAGTCGTCAAAAAATCGTAAATTTTTACTATTTTTGTACAAACTTTTCAAGCTTTTCAAGAAGATTTTACGAAACGAGCTCTCTGTCCATATCCACAAGTTTGTTGTTTGAATGCATAATGTCGAGTTAGCCATTCTACGCGAGCGCGTTCGCGGTGTCCGCACCCGTTTCGTTCGCGGATTCGTAACTCGTCCGTGAACCAGAATGCAGGGTTTGTCCCATGAACTCATATATATGTATACACGTCATAGAATTTTTTAACTGTGTCCTGTGCATCGCGATTGAGTCTATCGATCGATCGCGATGAGCAAGTGAATTATTTTCATCGTTACGAACCAAAATATATTTTCGAACGTATGAAAAATGAATGAAATTTGCTATTTTAATCCGGAATCTTTAAGACTTTTTCCTCCAGTAATCGAGAAATGAACGCGCTGCTATTGCTCTGTCTCGCTTCTATTTAATATCCGCTCGAACGATTGTAAAGCTGTCAGAGTAAAAGTCATTGACGTTTATCTCCGACCTTCCGCGATCACCTGTATCTCGTCTCATCGACAATTCTCAATTTAAATTTGTCAATAAAACCACGTGATCGTGAAATTCCTAACAATAATAAACGAGCAGCGGTTAAAATGCTTGGAACCGGCATGTGAGACGACTGCATGAATTTTATTTACCGACGTACGTATGCTCGGACGAGAGAGTATACACCTGTGCGGAGTGCCTCGTCGTCTTCTCCGGCTTCTCAAGAATTTTCCTCGAGGTTCCGCGCGTCTCGTTTCACGACAACATATATCATGGAGGTCGGTGCTCGGGTAAAGTTGCGCGTCATACGACGCTTTCCTCTCACATACATCACTTCGAACGACCAGTTTTCTCTTCCCTTGACTCTACTCATCATTTCTGCGAACAATGACCCGCGGAGTGGTCTGAGAAAAATCATCTTTTTCGTTTGTTTTCGATTAAGAAAACTCTCTCACTCTCTCACTCTCTCTCTCTCTCTCTCTCTCTCTCTCTCTCTCTCTCTCTCTCTCTCTCGCTCGCTCGCTCTCTGTGCATTGAAACCCACAAAATTCTTTTCGCACGAAAGATCAAAGGTTCGCTGGCCCAGAAACTGCGGTTAGGGGAAAACGGCAAAGGTGAAACGAACAGAGAAACAAAGAGAGAGAGAGAGAGAGAGTGAGATGCGCGAGGAAAGAAAAGCGAAGTCGCGTTTCTCGCATTCTCTCTCGTCATTGACCGCGAGTGGACCGAGCTGCTCGGCATTCCCTGGACACTCGGCAACTTCCTGTTGCTCTTCACGCCCAGTGGAAATCCAATTGTATGTGTGTATGTGTGTGTACACAATTTAATGCACATGAATGTGTGAGTTTCGGAGACATTGCGACTGCGAGTAGCTCGTGACGCGAATCGACGCCGTTACTCTACGGACATTTCCGGTCTCTGGGCAACGAGAGAGTGAAACTAGGCACCATCATCATTATCCACATCATCAGCATCGATCGAGAGCGAAGCTCAATCATTGTTGCTATTCGTCTCGGAAGCTCGTCTGTAACAAAACGAAATTTCATTAGATTCCTCACTCGAAAAATTCTCTCTTAACGCGACTCAGCACTTCCGGCTTTCTCGATATTCTCACTTAATTCATGATAAATTCATCGTTCATAAGAATTCCTTTTTGTACAAAACGACAAACGTTCCTGATCCAACATCTCGCTTCGTTTTCTATTCCGTAATAAACGTCGAATTATTCATTTCTATTTCTAATCCTGTGAAAAAGAAGAAAAGAAAATACCGACGCTTTTCCAACGGCCTCCGAAACGAAAGGCCGTAAATACCTCAGTTAAATAGCTGTATTCGACAGCGTTAAAAAGGAAGAAAAAGAACCTCAAGGCTTCGAAGCTCGAGCGAAAGGGTGGAGAGAAGGTGCTAAATGGAAATTCCGAGGGTCAGAGTTATAGGAAAATCGATTGAGCGTGAAATTTCTTCTACACATGTCGATTATACGGTTGTATATATATACCAATGCTTAATGGTAGATTTTTCTGTATAACGGTCACCGTACGAGGCGGCATTAAAGTATTGCGCGCATTGGGAGCCGACTAATAGCTACAGAGTAAGTGGAACGCAGCTGGTGGAAACGGGACGTACGTGGTCTGTCGAACTCGGCCACGCTGTGAGTGAAAAGAGAGAGAGAGAGAGAGAAAAAAAAACATATTACACTGACCCATCACACTCGCTTTTTTCACTCTTTCATTCTTTCCATTCGCGTCGCTTCATCGATTTTAAATAAATATACATATACGCATGGGTTTCTCGTTTGCCAAGTAAATATCTGTATTTTTTCAACAGATGTATACGAGTATTACTGAGCCCTGGGAGTCGTCAATGATGAGATTCTCGTTAGGGATAATCAATTTTTTTTTCTTTCTACATCGATCGAGAAGGTTTTTAACGCGAGAAGATCAAACACAGAAGAAGCATATTCAAGAATTCTTGAGATAAAACGAGTCGAGATGGGATCACGTAACAGATGATTGATTATGCTCGTTTTCCACATCACTTATGCTAAATTTTGTTTGACCTCGAATCACTCGAACACTATTAAAAGGCTTGAGTAATCGGGTATATATTATTCATTGAAACTGCATAAAAATCGATTGATTATTCATTATTTAAATGCGTGTTTCATGATGCACCGGACCATTGATGTTGGCTCGAAAGTTTCCAGTGTTCATAGTCATCGGTGAATGAATTTGCATCACTGATTTGGTTTGACAATGAAACAAAATGATGTTTCTTCTGTTTTCATCTTTCTGTTTTATTTTCCTTCGATTTCGATTAATCTGAACGTTAATCTAGCATGAAAGTTTCTTTAGCGTAGATCATATTCCAAGAAAATCGAAATTTTATTCAATATATTCGAAGATTAAGTCTGAAACAGCATTGGAATTTTGCACGTTGTAGAAATCTCCAGTTTCTTCGTATTTCCCGGAATTCAGACCGCAAGGATCTCGTTCGATTTGTTGCCTGGGAAAGCACCCACCGAACAACCCCCGAGGATAAGACTTCGGGGTGAAAATAGTCTCGCTGGGAGGAAGTCAGATACCGTCCTTAGAGTGTCGGAGCGAGATAGAGTGCGTGGTAAAGCAGGAGACCGAGCGTTGCTGAGAAGGATCAATATGCACCCTCCCCGCGAGGGCAAAAGCTGGGGTGAAAACGGCGCCGGGACCCGGATGTTGGACACCCAAGATTCAACGTTCGGGCTATTCGATCCACCCTCCGGCACTGGATTTCTTACGCATTGAGCTTCCCAATTTTCCATTTTAATCCAATAAACTCTGAATAGATATTGAACGAAATATAACTCGATGTACCATATTGAATTTTACGCATGATAAAATTCGGCATTTTAAACCCATACGTGGCTTAATATACTTGTTCGTTATCCAATAAATTATTTTTTCATACAAACAAGCTTCATTTCTTAGCGACGATAGTTTTGGTTGAATTTAATTCTTGAATTTTATTGTAATTTGAGCGAAAAATTGAGAAAATTTTGGCTTATATTATCAGAATATAATTTTCTTTTACTCAACATTTTGAAACGTGAATTTTGGGCTACTCGATCGTTTACACTGACGCAAGAAAGCGTGAACAACTGATTAAGCATTTCGTCTTGAGTTACCTGAGTAGCAAATCTTTTCTTCTCGTCCTCCCTCTCTCTTTTACGTGTTCATCACACCTCGTTCGTTCCGATCATCGAAGGCCTGAGAAAGTTCACTTCTCCTCAGAACAAAGAGCGACTGCTAAAATCGTTCACAGATGTTGATCGTGTTTTCGAATTTGCAGCTATCGGTCACTCCGTCACGATTGTGTGAAACTATTTCCTCTGATAGAAGCAGGAAGCATCGTAAGATAAGATTTGAATTCAAAAATTGGGAATCTTATCTCCGATTTCTATGATGCTTGAGTCTCTACCGAAGATCATGAATTTGTAGAATAACTTTTCCGACATCCCTGTAAATAATAATAAACAATTTTGAGTTAAAAATCCATGTCATATCAAGATTAAAGTTAAAAAAAAAAAAAAAACTCAATTTCGAACTTGATAATATTGAAGGAACCCTGATTATTGGATCAAAATAAAAAATGATAAAAATGAACAATAAAACTAGTTTTATCAGAGAAATGCAATTTTCAGAACTGAAACGTTGCTACTAAACGCCACAACAAACATTCAGTAGTTCAAATTTCTGTTTTTACGTACAATAAATGGAAACTCGATGAATAATTGTGACGAAACGAACAATTTGAGAGAAAAATCGCTGGCAAATGCGTTTCAATGAATAATTCTCTAACGAATTGATGAGATTGAGTCGAATCGTTGTGCAAATTTTTTACGATCTTTATCGCACCTCGTTGGACGATGTTACTGTGAAGATTCCTCCAGTAGTAACGAGCACTATTGCAGCTATATATATATATATATAAAACAGCACGTGGCGGTAGTGAACGTAAAGAATTCCAGAGTTTGTATAATAACGGTATCTCGACTGTGAACGAAACGTTGAAGAGTTTTCGAATGACCTTCAAGTTGTTATACGACACTCCGAGAAGCGAAGTGCGAGAATCGAAAGACGATTATTAATAAATAGGATAACGTAACGCGAGTCATGAGCCGTTATGAATTATCAGCGCGAAATTCAATATTCACGCACTGAGATCTCGTCCTCGCTCTGATTTCATCGTGCATACCTTATTCACTCGAATATATGTATGTAAGAATATATATAACGTGAGTAAACGTGTAACGTGAAAGGAACGAGAGATTGTTTTAGAACAGTAGTGAATTAGCCTGAGTGTAATGGCTGACGTATAAATCACGAGTGTTAAACATTTATTCCTTCGTATGAACAAGTTTCGTGAGAGAATGGTTCGTCGTTAAATTATTTCGGCGGTATTAAGAGGTCAACATTTGAGCTCGAGCTGACAAGGTCAATTCTCATTGGGACTGGGTCCATTTCGTGAGAGGCATATAAATATGAAAGAATGAATTTCTATTAGGGAACGTTAGTTACAAAATACCGAAAGAAGCATTATTCGAGTTGTACTAAAAGTTGAATATCTTTTTCTCCATTTGTCATACCTTCGTCGTAAGATTAAATGCTACGACGAGAAAAAAAAATTGTTGAACTAAATCTATGTGGTTTGATGAAAATTTGGTGAATTCAACAATTTTTTGGTTGAAAGCTCCGAATCATGAAATCTCTTGCAGATGAATCAACCGAATCACCGAAATCAAATGTTTGTTTTTTTTTTTTTTTAACAACTCGAATTATTTATTTGCTTACTCATACTTTTTAGTTGCTTCAATAAATATTTGTTCGAATTTAAATTTTCAAAGTGACTCAACGATATAATCGTCCGGATAAATAAACGAATGAGTTTATTTCGATGATATTTTGTTGCCTTATCATGAATTTGTTCAGCTGCACCAGAGCTTCGTTGGTTCGACCAACAGCTTGTTTCAGCATTACAAATTATTTTTTTTAATTTTTGAAACGATGATTTGTTTCGATCAACAAATTCTTTTTCTCAGTTGACATTAATTCGTGATGATGAACGAAAAATTGCTCTTCGCTTCCTATCTCGTTGTTTTTTTTTTCTTTTCTTCAATTATTTTCGTTTCTAATTATATTAATCGACAGCTTTAATAGCATTGATCGAACTTTTTGAAAATTTATTTCAGGTCACGTACTCGGCTGACCTGGCAATTGAGATCCCAGGGAATTTGAACCAAGGAGGTTCCCGTTATCGCTTAGTCTACAGCCCTGGCGTGGGTTTTCCACGTCCGAATACAACGATAGCAGCGACTGATATAGACGAAGACGTTATAAAGTTTCGCGACGGACTCGCCGGGACGAAGTACGAGTTCTGGCTCTACTACAGCAACGACACGCTCCAGGACTGGCTAACATGGACCGCCTCGATCACGACAGGTACAACGAAACGAGATATCCAAGGATATGGACGTAACGACGTATCCATAAAATAAGTTTGTAACGTAGTTGTAAAAACCATCGAGGTTTTATCTGTAGAAAAACCAATTACGTAGCAGTCATTCCGGTCTTACGTAACTGAAACACGGTTAACAGGATAATTGATTAGAACAGTGTAGAAAATATTAATAGGCGAATGGTAAAAGTGCCGAATATCAACCGCCTTTCGAGTCAGTGAGATTTTCATCATCATAATAACTGAATATGAAGCGTTATTTATCGCGTTCTCATGTAATTAGTCCAAGTGAAAGTATCACGGATGATAATTGGCACGACAAAAGTAAAACAAAAAAAAAACGAAAACGATTGCAAATCATTTTGAAGTAATTAAAAAATAAATGGTCGATTTTCTCAAACCATTCCTGCGATTCGTTGTGCATTTGTTTGCAGTTATGAGATTTTATGGCACTGCACATTTGTGTGACCGAATCAACGGAATTTCCTATCATCGACTGAATTTTTTTTTGCAAATTTTTCATTTTCCAAACGAAATCGATCTGGTTACGAAGATAATTCGAAGAAAAAAATATCTCTTTCTGACACAAGTTCGAACGAAGTGTTAAAAATTTGAAATATTTTATCAGATATTCCGAAATATTCTTCAATTTTCGTCGGTAACTTCGTAATCGAAATGAATTTCGAAAATAAATATTTAAGAGATTAAATATTCGAATATTTGACAGCTCCGGATCCACCATCCAATCTTACGGTAACCGTACGCAACGGAAAAAGCGCAATTGTCTCGTGGGCACCACCAGCCCAAGGAAACTACACTGGTTTCCGATTGAGTGTTCAGAGTTTCAGCGATGCCGGAAGCCCGAGAACGAGCGTCATTCCGGCCGACACTGTACCTTACACTCTTCGAGATCTCACCCCAGGAGCAACGTATTCGTTACAACTTTTCACAGTTCTCGATGCCAAAGAAAGCGTTGCTTATACGAGCAGAAATTTTACGACAAGTAATTATGTCCGATTGGTATTATTGTGTAATTTCTGATTTGCTCGAAGGTGACAAATGAATTCATCTGTCATTCAGATCGAATGAAATTAATTGAACTTGCTAAATGGTATTTAACGACGCTCAATTCCAAAGTGGTCGATGGTATCGATTCTTATTTCACGAGAATTCCACTTTTCCGAGTTCATTATTATTCATTCGTTCTTCATATGAAGCAAGAAATCGAGGTCATAAGTTCAAATAAAGGATTCCATCGATTTTTCATTCACAAGCTAATGTGGCTTCTTTTATTCATAGAACCGAATACCCCAGGAAAATTTATCGTTTGGTTTCGTAACGAGACGACGCTCTTGGTGCTCTGGCAACCCCCTTATCCAGCTGGCATTTATACTCATTACAAGGTTAGCATAGATCCTCCGGATGCTATCGAATCTGTGTTTTACGTCGAGAAGGAAGGTGAACCACCTGGACCAGCGCAAGCAGCTTTCAAGGGCCTCGTACCAGGTAAATTGGCTCTTAATCTTTTTCCCAAATTTAATATTTCATTTGGTTCAATCCGAGAAAATAATTCAGTCGAGATTTATCTACGAATTTTCTCACAAACCAAAATCGGTGAAAACTTCACATAGGATTTTTCAAAAATTTACTTTTCGATGAGTCCATTGTCACGTGGACAAAATTCCAACGAAACAAATCGAACGGTTTCAGAATTATTTTGAAAACAGGGATCTCAACCGATCTTATTCCTTCGCCGATTCCTTCACAGAATTTTTCAATAATCATAATTCTTCAATCAACAGGCAGAGCTTACAACATTTCGGTGCAAACTGTTTCGGAAGACGAGACTTCGGCACCAACGACAGCTCAATACAGAACAGTTCCTCTTCGACCATTAAACGTGACGTTTGACAGAGCCTCAGTGACATCTAACTCGTTCGTCGTATTTTGGAATTCACCGAACGGAACATCCGAATTCGACAAATATCAGGTGTCCTTGGGTGGAAATCGGAGATTGGCGCCTGTCACGAGAAACCGGGATGACGCCAGTCAGTGGGAGTTCAGAGACCTCGAACCTGGAAAAACATATCAAGTTGTGGTGAAAACCGTTTCGGGAAAGGTCACGAGCTGGCCGGCGAGTGGCGACATTACTTTGAGTGAGAACCGAATTTTTATAGTCGTTGTCACGACGATTCGTCTCGATTTAAATATCAGAATGATAAAAATATAATATTATTATACGGTAACGATAAAAATCATTTCATTCAACAGTAAATATCAAATTTATGGAATTCTGATATTTTAATTCGTCGATTCAATAGTTTCTTCATTTTTTTCTCAATTTTAGAACCTTTGGCTGTGCGAGATCTCCGAGCGGATATTGACGAGAAAACTGGCATGCTCGAGGTCTCTTGGAGGCCGGAAAATGGCAGTACTCAAGACAGTTACAAACTGCAGTACCACGAAGTTGAAACTAGCATCGGGGGTGATAGCAATTCTCTTACGACCAATAAAACGAGGGTGACTATTGCCAGTTTTATTTATTTTTTTTTTCCGATTAAAAATTCGAAATTTAACCAATTTGACAATTCTTTTTCGAAGATTTTTTTTTCAAGACGATCAGTTATTCGATTTTTTTAACAAAAAATAAAAAATCGTTTTGCATGGGAAGTTTTTGGTGTAGAAAAATGGTTAAAAAAATTTGAATTTTTGTTATTTATGATCGAAAAATTTTCAGGTAAAGCTCGAAGCGCTATTGCCCGGTCGCAATTATTCGATAATCGTTCAAGCATTGAGCAACAAAGTTGAGTCGAACGAGACGGTCTTGTTCCAAGTGACAAGGCCTTCGAGTCCAATAATCGAGGATCTTAAATCGATCGAGCGAGGTTTGAATATTTCATGGAAGAGTGACGTTAATTCTCGACAAGAGAAATTCGAAGTGATGCACAACAGAAGCGACACCGGGGAGAGCGCGACGGTGTTGACAACCGAGTCTCACATCGTTCTCGAGGATCTTTATCCTGGTGCTGGTTACGAGGTCAAAGTGTTCGCCATCAGTCATGGATTGAGGAGCGAACCGCACGATTATTTCCAAGCAGTTCGTGAGTAAATTAAATTTTTTGACTCGATAATTTTTGGCAGGAAAATTTGGTCGAGAAAATTCGAAAAGAAAACGTTTCTACGAACGTTTTTGTCCATTCGAAAGAAGTGAATAAACAAAACGAAGAAACTTTGAACGAAAAAGCAAGAAATCAAAATCTTCAGGATCTTTTTTCTCTTTTTTTTCGCAGTTCCTCATGCTCCGCAACAATTGAGAATCGAAAAAGTAACGAGCAACACGGTGCTGGTCCATTGGACAGCCCCACTAGATTCAATATTCTCGGAATACTCGATAAGATATCGCACCGAAGACGATCCTCGATGGGTCAAATTACCCAGTGTCAAAGTCACCGAAGCCGAAGTCGCGGACATGACTCCGGGCGAAAAATATACCATCCAAGTGAACACAGTGAGCTACGGCGTTGAGAGCCCTTATCCTCTTCAAGTGAACCACATCGTCCGTAAGTTTTTCCATAAATCGTTCCTTCATTTGTTCGTATTCGAATAGTCGTCTGAAAAGAATTCTTTGTATCATTTGATTGCATTTTTATTATTGACTGAACCGAAACCGCTGTTTCGTTCGATTGTATTTTAATTTTCGTCTATGGACGTAAAAATTTGTTGGGTGAGAAAATTTCCATTGAATGAAAGAGTTACGAGACGAGTGTCAATATTCGTTGAACGATTTGGAACCCAGAAAAATGGGAAAAAAATGACGAATATTGCAGAAAAATGTTCTCAACCAGAATCGAAAAAACTTAGATTTTAATATTGACAAATAAAATTTAAAAAAATGAAAATTCGAAACAGGTCCGAATCCCGTGCTGAACGTGACGCCAATCGTCGATTCGACGAACGTAACTCTCGAGTATCCACGACCGGAAGGTCGGATCGAGACTTACGTAATAAATTGGTGGCCTGTCGACAATTACGAGGATGTACGAACGAAAAATGTTACGGAAAGTGGTGACCTTTCGGACATGATTTACGACGAGAGTTCCATCCGCATCGAGAGGATTCTCGTAGGCGACTTGATGCCAGGCGTCGAATACGCTTTCACCATCTACACCGTGTCGTACGATCTCGTGAGCGACACGATCAATCTGACTACGAGGACAAGTGAGTTTATTTTTTCAAATTCTTTTTCACACTTCGGAACTTTATTCACGAGTATTTTTGGAATGTTTTTTTAATCGATTTACTCGAAAACTTTCGAATGTTTTTTTTTCCCCCTCGAGTGTTTATAGCCAGTAAAAAACATTTTTATACATTTTTTTAAATTATTTTTTTTCACCTGCACAAGGAATTAGCTTTTTTTTTCGTAAAACGTTAGTTTTTGCTGCATGATTTCGTTTTGCACTGTATTTTGATGAATAAAAGTCTCAGACCTCGGGCTCGACTCAACTTTCAACCAAAAGTACCTGATTTCATCATCGAAAGAGGAAAAGGTAGAGTTTGAAATATTTACGAGAAAAAACAAAACACTGCCCCGCTTGAATTTAGTGCCTCTCATACAATCGGAAGTGGTCGTCGTCGTGGATCGTGATCTCCCGGATTCTCTGACCTTGAGATATACTCCGACTCCGATATTGTCCTCAAAATTCGATCTCTATCGGTTCCGAATAAGCGACCAATCGAACACGACGAAGGAAAGACTCGTTCAAGACAACGACACCAAAGTTACCTTTAACGGTCTCAAACCTGGAAGACTATACAACGTCACCATGTGGACTGTTAGTAAAAACGTGGAGAGTCGACCACTCGTCAGACAGGACAGGCTTTGTGAGTTATTTATTTATGCCTGTGATAAGCACGGAATTATCATTTTTACTCTTTTTTTTTCGCTCTTCGTTACAACAAATCATTTGTGTTCCTCCCTTCTCATGAAACAACGAGCAGAATTTCTCGTACGTTTTAACACCGTCGGAAACACATTTTCAGTTACTATTTTTATCGTTCGAACAAAACTTTCTCTGTATTCAATTTTACCGGTTTTTTTTTTACACTGAACAACTGTTTCACTTTGAGACGTTTTTTCTTGGATAAATATCAAAATGGGCCTCAAAATACGACGAGAAAATCTGCTGAATTTACCAGAAAATGGTCCAATCGTGAAATACCATTTTCCTCGCACATTTCAAAGAGTTTCAGGACAATGGCACAAAGTTATTATTATTTAATTCCAATTCACACAGCCCATTCTTTGACACACAACGGATGTGCCGCCGGATTTCAAATTTAATATTCAGAGAAAGACTTTTCTAAGGTGAGATGTCTAGGGTCATTGGTGAACAACAATTTTACGAATGGAACAAAATTCTGGTGTCCAAAAATAAAATAATTCGTCTACATCATTGATTAATTATTCACTTATATTTACGACACAATATTGTTACGTGGAGTTGGCGCTTTGCTTGAAAACAATAGAATTGTACCGAAACTCTTCAGTTATCTTACAATCGTGAGAAACTCGGAAAATGATTAATTTCCGACTTTTTCGCAACACTGCGAGAACAAACACGAGTACGATTTTTTCGACCTCGTATGTTTCGTGCTAACAATTTTTGTCCGTTTTGTTTTTTAGACCCAGAGCCCATAACCGCAATTCACGCGATTGACGTTAACGACACGAGAATAACTCTAACTTGGGACGTACCAAGGGGCGAGTACGACGCCTTCGAAGTCCAGTACATCAACAGTGAGGGTGGCTACGTTCAAAATATAACCTCTTTGAACGCCATTACCATATCGGATCTAAAACCTCACAGGAATTATACGTTCACTTTGGTCGTAAGATCAGGCTCGGAATCGAATTATCTCAGACGATCGAATCCACTCAGTGCCAGTTTTACCACGAGCGAATCTTATCCTGGGAGAGTCGAGAAATTCCATCCTACCGATATCCAACCCAGCGACATAAGCTTCGAATGGTCATTACCGAGCCAGGAACAGAATGGTGTGATCAGAAGATTCAGCATCACCTATGGATTGGAGGTTCATTCGAAAACTGTATTTTTATTCAGCGACCTCAATTTTTTCAGAGAAAACCTACTTTTTTCTATTTCTTTCGAAACGCTTTTTTATTTCATCAAGTTTTAATTAGTTCAAACCCAAGAAAATGGTGTGTAATTAAACCTCCTTAACGCATACGTGCAACATTTGATGCATTTTCTTTAAAATTTTTGAAAAATCTCGTAGAAAATTGACGTTTGAAGAAAATCGTTACTCTATTCAATTTTCACTTCGGAATTTGATGTAAATTATAACCGAAATGATTTTCATTATTTCAATTCGTGATATATTTTGATTTTCGTTATTTTCTTATCACAACTAACAACTTATTTGTTAAAAATTGAACGATTCAAGAGGTATTTTGAGGCTGGTAAAAAAATTGACGAAATTTTATTATCGCAGGGTTCAACGCATACCCAAGTGCGAAATTTCACTCCCAACGAGTTCCGCGGCGTCATCAAATCGCTCATACCCGGAAAGACTTACGTATTCAGGATTCAGGCAGAGACGAAAATAGGTTTTGGTCCAGAGGCATCGTGGAAGCAAAAAATGCCAATTCTCGCGCCCCCGAAACCACCGACCCAAGTCGTCCCGACTGAGGTTTGCAGGAGTAGCACAACCATTCAAATACGGTTCCGGAAAAATTATTTCAGTGAACAGAATGGCGCTGTGACCTCGTACACGATCGTAGTCGCCGAAGACGACAGTAAAAACGCATCGGGTCTCGAAATGCCCAGCTGGCGTGATGTTCAAGCTTACAGTGTTTGGCCTCCGTATCAGGTAAGAAAATGTGAAGAAAACGGTTCTCTGCAAGCTGAAAAGAAAAGAAAATATTTAATGAAAAATTCAATTCGAATGATATTTTCAATTAACAAATCAAATTTATACGTATGAGAACTAGAAAAACAATTAAAATATCAATTAATTCGAAAGTTGCGTTTGAACCACAACGCTTTTCATTCGACATTGCTGCAAAATTATTTTTTAAAGGCACAGTTAGCATCTAGAAAGATTCGATCGAACAATACAATTCTTGGAATCGATAGAATATTCATTGCGCAACTATAAATCTGCACCACGTTTGTGTGTTGAGTGTACAAAAAAAAAGAGTCCGGACTCGAGGAGTCGAGAAACAGAAAAAAATCGTTCTGCATCTCGATCAAAACAGGCACATAATGTTCGAATTACGCGCAAACAGAATTAAGCACGTGGGCAAAATCAATTCTCGTTCTTGAACCGGACGAGAGAAGAAATAAATAATGGGCGAAATAATTAATTCAACGGATTATTATCGAGCAACTCGTCGAGTTGCACGATCACGCCTCATCTGTTGCGCACACGATGCATTAATGCTGAAAAACGTCGTCGCAGTTTGTCTCGATGCATCTCTGTGCTCGCTCGCATTGGTTTAGTCGCAAAGTCACGAGCTTATTTCTGCCAACGTTCCAAAATCTTCAGTCTTTTCAGTTTTTTTTTTCCCCAAAAATCGAATATTCGATTGTTTTCATCACTAAACGATCAGAAATGGATAAACTTAGCGACATTATTTCCAAAACTGGAAATTTTATCCAAAAAGTAATCAGCGATTCCTGCAAAAAATAATCATCAATTGATAGAACACAAAATTTCGAATGAAATAAAAGTTTTATATAGTTATTTAAAAAAACGAGAAGCATTTACTGTAAATAACTGATAATTTTAATTGAGTTTTTGTCAGAATAATTCTTGAATAACTCAATGAAATGACGAAACTGATAAAAATATTTGTTCTTTTATGTGCGACGAAGGTAATGGAGCCATACTATCCTTTCAAAAATGGTTCAGTCGAGGATTTCACGATCGGCTCGGAGAATTGTGACAACAAAATAGGATACTGCAACGGACCATTGAAATCCGGTTCAACGTATCGTGTCAAAGTTCGCGCGTTTACAGCGCCCGATAAATTCACAGACACGAGTTACAGTTTTCCGATTCAAACAGGTGAGCAAAAAGATCGTCTGCGGAATCGCATGTCAATCGTTCCGGAATTTTCGTTGAAATTTATTATCGAATACACATTTTTAACATGACTTACACTTTAAGTCGAAATTATTTTCAACCTACATTGTTGATTGTACTAATCGCCGCGCCTCGTTGTTTGAATTAATGCCTTGTTTCGTGTACATGCCTGGCCCAAGGATTGCTGCTGGCAGGTGAGAAAATTCAATTCGGTGAATATCATGGAATTCTGTAAATGAAAAATATTTTAATGCATTGAAGTTTCCATTTTCTTTTTACGAAATCCTTTAGGATTACGAGGTTTTCGAAAATCCACCATGTTTTTCTCGATTGAGAATACTTTCAAAAATTCAGTGTCCAGATTCAGTAACCAGAATTTTCATTACTGGCACCTTTTCGTATAATTGATTTCCACAATTTTGTAAATTGTCGAAAACCATTTTAAACCATTTTTCTTTCACAAAAAAATTAATTTTGTTTTTCAAATGTCACTATCTCCCTTGAATTTATAAATTTTCTAACACCTACCACTTTTTTTTGTATTCTTTCTTAAAAAATGTCAGAGGATCAGCATTCTTTTTCGCTATTCTTCTTCATTCAAGACAAAATGATCGTTGAACGTATCAGATATTTTTTTTTTGCGTTTTCCCCATCTTCTAGTTCATTTCGATGACACGAAATTCGAGCTGATGGAGACTGCAAATATTTTAACATTCCGGATAGTGCGATGTTTTTCATTGATTTATTTGCCTCCTCGCAGATAAGGACAACACAGCAATAATCGTCGGCGTCACAGTGCCGCTGGTTTTGCTTCTTACTTTGCTGGGAATCGGTTTGTTAATAAGACGTAAAAGAAGTCAGGGGAGGAAAACAACGGAGACTCGAGCAACGGATAATCTGTCGTTGCCCGATAGCGTAATCGAAACGAGGTAAGACCGAAGTGAATGTAATAAAATGATTCAAAAATTTGAATCAAACGATTAAAAAAAAAAAAATTGTTTTTTTTTTCGCAGCCGACCAATCAGAGTCGACACGTTTGCGGAGCATTACAGAATAATGTCCGCCGATTCGGATTTCCGTTTCTCCGAGGAATTCGAAGAGTTGAAGCACGTTGGTAGAGATCAAGCGTGTACGGCTGCCGATTTACCGTGCAATCGTCCAAAAAATCGTTTCACAAATATTTTGCCATACGATCATAGTCGATTCAAGTTGCAACCGGTCGACGACGAGGAGGGCTCCGACTACATCAACGCAAATTACGTTCCGGTCAGTATTCCTCTCTGCTATTCTGAAAAATATTTTGAAAAATCGTCATTTTTTTTTCCACAAAGAAAATCGTTTTTACAGGGTCACAATTCTCCGAGGGAATTCATCGTCACTCAAGGTCCTTTGCACTCGACCCGAGATGACTTTTGGCGAATGGTTTGGGAAAGCAACAGTCGAGCTATCGTCATGCTCACGAGATGTTTCGAAAAAGGTCGCGACAAATGCGATCATTATTGGCCCGAATCAACTTTACCTGTTTATTACGGTGACATAAGCGTCACGATACTCAACGAAGCAAGATATCCGGACTGGAGCATCACGGAATTCATGCTTTGTAGGGTAAGATGTTATCAACGAATTCATAGTTTTTTCAAGATAGCAGTCTCGTTAAAGCGTTCAAAAAATAAATAAAATAGTTCAGAAAAATAGAAACACTTTTAAACAACTCTAAGAGACTAAAATTTTTATTAAAGTTGTATCAAAGTTTTCGAGCATTGATCGGAGAGTCAATTTTTAAAAGTCACTGTGGCGAAGCTTTCCAGTAAAATTTATTTGCATTCATAACCAGGGGGACACGAAACGAGTAATTCAACATTTCCATTTCACAACGTGGCCGGACTTTGGGGTACCGAGTCCTCCACAGACGCTGGCGCGATTCGTGAGAGCATTTAGAGAACGAGTCAGGCCTGATCAAAGGCCGATCGTCGTACACTGTAGTGCCGGAGTTGGACGCAGTGGAACGTTTATAACTCTGGATAGGATACTCCAACAGATACTTGTTTCGGACTACGTTGACATATTTGGTATAGTATGGGCAATGAGAAAAGAACGTGTTTGGATGGTACAAACCGAGCAGCAGTACATTTGCATTCATCAGTGTTTGCTGGCGGTTCTCGAAGGGCAAGACACGACAGGACCACCGCGAGAGATTCATGACAATCAAGGTTTCGAAGGTACGGAATCTGGACAGAAAATATTTTCTATATGAACAAATTTCAATCGATTTTTTTATATTTATTTTCTTTTCCAAATATCGTAAGAGTCGGGTGCTAATTCTTCTTTCTCGAGATTTCAATATTTCGGAATTATCGATTGATGGTAACAGCAAACGTGACGGTTGTTTCGTCGGATTTTTCATACTGACATCGGTGCTGAGAACTATTCGATCATTTTTTTATTACTGAATTCATCTACAGAGTTTATTTTCTTAGTCAAATTATGAACTTTCGCTTTTTTTTTTTTTCAATTTTGAGTCAATTCGTTCGACGCTGTTTTTGTTTTCTGTTATCACCAGTCGGCTTTTATCTCCGGAGCACAATGTGTTTCGCTCGTTACGACATTACCGAGATAGAAATGAGGAACTCTTTTCGGGAAAAAAAAAAACTGTTGAATGATCTTAAAAGGAAGTTTGAAACTGTTAATGAATTATAGCTATAATTATTATTTTTATTCGATCAATGAATAATAAAGACAAAGAAGATTAATAATGGCTTATCAAATCGAGTCTAAAGTTTAGAGGTTTTTTCGTGCTTGGTTTTTAATCTCTCTAATTTTCATTTGCTGATGAATCTTGAACCCAACGATTAAAATTCACTTGCAATTCTGACCCATCAACAGATTTTTTCTCCAAAGATTTTTCTCAAATGAGACTGCATAAAAGGATGTTTTTAGAATAATAAATAAAATAAAATTTAAAAAAAAGAAGAGTTTCTCTTTGCAAAATCGAAATCGAAAATCATTGTAATATCATTTCTGTTTCTGCATTGAAAAAAATACTTATAGATTAACTGGGAAAAATCGAAAAAAAACAGTGAATTCTTTATCGAAACCGTTATGATTATTTTCCTGAAAATAGATTTAAAAAATCCTATTTTTCAGTCTCATTATTTAGAAAATTGAAATTTCATCTCGGCTTTAAAGTTTCATGATCGTAGCGATGTTTTTGATGAAAAATATTAAAAATCTCACGTAGCATAATGTTCCTCGGGATGGTGACGAAAGCTGGTTTTGGAAGGATGGTGATGGTTTACAGTAGATCCAAATATAAACGACCATCCGCCATAATAATCATTGTCTCACAACAAGTGGAAAGATCCAGCGATGACTCAGACGAATTTCCCTGTGGGAAAAAAAACTTTATTAATTCGATAAAAAAAGCGATATTAAGCACAATTTCTTTGCGAAAGAAAATTGTTTTAAAGTTTGCATCGTAAAACGATCAATTTCTTGTTCTGAATTCTCAATTTTATTCTGCCGTTCAATTTTTTTGAACGATGCTAGCTTTGATAACGTCGTTATCAATGGATCTTTCGACTAATCAAAACGAAACACGTCCCCATTATTTAAAACCCTTACCCCGTCACTGCCAACACACGTTGAACCTTTGAATCCAGGCAAAAATCGAAGCTCGGTCGAAAGCGCTAAAAGCCCAGCTGAGGATGAGAAGGAGAGGTGACCTTCGAACTCTGATGGCTCCGACGACGGTAATTTCGATCGTTGCCTCCGTTCCGTTGCACGTTGTTTGTCGAATGTGCACCCTGGCCAAATAGAAATATTTCCATGCATGAGCGTTAATGATTAATTTTCAACGATGATTAATAACAGTGACAAACATAGTTGGAATATCATGATCTGTGAAAGCATTTTTGTTCGTTTACCAATTTTATTGTCTCAAAAGACTTCATTTATTTTGTTCAAGAAGCAAAAAAGTCTTTGCTTTCCTGAATTTTCAGGAAAAAAGCATCATCGAATCTAGAATTCACAGAAAAAATGCATCGTCGCTGAGTTTCAAATAATTTCTCGTAGAGCAAAACAAAATGATGGAACTATTGACAGAATCATTTCTCAGTATTTCTTCAAATTTCGAATACATTGGAAACCTACAAAAGTACTATATCAGATCGACGTATGTTCCATCGAGTATTGACTATTTTTTTTACTTCCGTAAAAAGTAGACGCTGAGAACTTGTGCTTGGAATTAGTATGATTAAAAAACTATGACTGCTGCTTGTTGAGAGTGAATTCGCTAGGATTTTGAAAGCGCTAATAGCAGCGGAAAAGACATTGGAAAGCATTGAAGAAAATGGAGCGACAAGCATGTTAATCGAAAGGCTGAGAAGTTATTTGCAGCGGAACATTGAGCCGATAATTTAAAAAATTCCAATTTTTTTGCAGATGACGAAGGAATAGCCGAGTCGGGAATGTGAATTAATTCGACGAGTTAAAAAGTCTGACAAAACCGGGCGAGAGAACCGGACATACGTCATTTGGAAATAAATCCATGGCGAATGATCTCGTGAGCGAGAAAAGCCTCTTGCTGGATGAGCCAAGGAACGACGCGAGAGTGTTTCCTCCAACGATTCGACTCAATAGGCACATGAGATGCCTTCGATACTCAACGAATCGAGAATATCATTTTCAGGACCTCGAATACGTCAATTTCCATTCGTGGTATTCTAAACAAGAGGAAAGAAAGATGAGGAGGAAAGAATACTCTTGAACTTGCGATAAGATTGTTCGCAAATTCGATACTCCGAAGTGTCTCGAACCTTCGATTAGTGACAGCAACAAAAAAACACGTGTCCGTCCAAGAGCCGTTCTAGACGTGCCAAGCGTTGTTTCATTCGTAGCGTTAAGCAGCGCACACCCACAAATCCACTAAAAAGAAAAAGATAAAAAAAAACATTTAATATCCTAAAAAAGTATAATTACGCTTCATCAAATATGTATATAAACACTTATGTATATTATTAACAAACAAAACAACAAAACTCGAGCTAAAAAGTGGGAACAAGAAACTCGCACAAAGGGTTAAAAAAAAAAGAAGCCATATCACGTCATTTTAAAAGAAAAAAAAATACATTTCTAATAAGTTTTCCAAATGTTTGTTCGAACGAATGATACAAACGAGCGGATGTACTTAATCGTTTCTTTTTTTTAAATATTATCGCAAACAAGTCATACAAGAAATACAAAGACGAATGAAAATAAAAAGTAAGGTTACATCAGCCATTCCAGAGAGGAGACTCGTGAGCAGAAGAAATTTCACGAGATTTGAAAAGAGTTTTATTCCCACAAAGTTCTTCAGTCCTTCGTTTCTTGTTGCGTTATCATTTATTTCTTTTTTTTGATGAAAAAAAAAAAAAAAAACAAACCCGATTAACAATTTCGCGCGCTTCCGAATCCATACTGTTCGAATGGACCACTTTGTACATACTATAATCGTTCGACTCTCGTATAAACGTAAAGCGCCCTCGGAATGTACGAGAAGACAAAAGATAAAAACGAACGTGTATTTTAGCGGAGATTTATTATTGTTATTGTTACCGTATTATTATTAATAATGATTAACGTTTATACACTCGTGTACGACACTGACGCGCATTGTTTCGTGTCGCCATTCTAGTTTCCCTTGTTCGCCGTCCTCCTCGGAACATCAAACTCTCGTTGTACATTATTTATATGATATTATTTGAATTACGTTTATGAGTAACTCTCGGAGCGAGCGCGAAAAGACGTACCATTAAATTTAAATAACCGGTTCCGGAAACGTATTCCATATTAATATTAAGCGAAATATCGTTAATTTTAAGGTGTAAGAAGGAAACGAAAGGAAAATTTAAAAGGTGTATGCGTGCGGCCGGTGGCGAAAGTGCAAGAATAAGTCAAAGATTCAAGTTTGATGGATTCAGAAGAAAAAAAAAAGAAAACAGTTATCACATATCATAGAAACCCGCAAATCTCGGTCGCGCCTGCTCTCATTTTTTTTTTTATGTCAAACAAAAAATAGAGGAGAGAGGTTTGTAAAAAAAAACAACAAGAAATATTTATGTGTATGTGTCGTTTCACAATTCGATGTAGATTATAAGATAACGAGCAATTTTTCAAGATTTATTCCTCAAGGCACGACTTTTCGTTAATTCTGTGATAAAAAAAAAAAAAAATGATAACGATCGATAGAACGGGTTTCGTGAAAACTCAGTGAAGATGTAAAGATTTTAAGTCCAGCTATGATCGAGCGTATAAATGACAAAATCATTATTATTGTTACAGTTTCTGTTTATAATCTTTTTTAAATGTCGCCAAAAGTCTTCCTCAATCTCTCCGTCAGCTTGTGCCAACAAAATTTAGAAGCGACTGTGTAAAGAAAAGAATGAGTAAGAAAAAAAAAATTAAACTAATCGTTCTTTTGAACAGTCGTGCTTTGTGACAAAAAAAAATAACAAAATTTGTATATGTGACTGGGGCTTTTTGTAGTAGTGCTACTAGCATGCAAACGATCGAGGAAATTTACTACTATACCTTGTTTTTTTTTTTTTTTTTTAACGCAGGAAAAATATCTGTAGCAAGATGGTGGCATGAAAAGAACAAGTTTTCTTTCAATCGTTGATTTTAATTCGGTACAAATTTAATTAAACAAATGATCAATTAATGAGGAGAGAACTCGTGGGATTTTAATCCTCAAATATAAGCATATCATGTGGTTCCTCACAAAAATGAATATCGAAAAAAAAAAAAAAATATATAAATATACTAAATCAGGCGAAAGAGATTGGAGCCCAAATGCGATTTTGCTTCAGAAGAATTTGTAAAATTCGATTCTTTTTTTGTATGTTCGTCGTAACATTTTCCAAGAAAATTAAAATTCTGAGAAAAATAAAATAATAAATTACAATGACCTCGAGACATTATTACGGCCGAAGAAGACATATTATCGTCATATTTGCCGGCTCTGCAGCCGTTGCATCGTCGCGAATCAGAACATAACCTCGTTTAGTATTGTATGTTAAGCGTGCGAGAGAAGCGTCGCGAGATGCGAGATTTATCTCGCTAAAACGTCAATATATAATGAAAACGAAAAAAAAGCTTAAAGTTTTGTGGAAAGACTAGTCTTGACATCACGTATATGTGTGTGTGAGAAAAGAAAAAAAGAGAGCGAGAGAAAAGGGAGATTGAGAAAGAAGCTTGGAAAGCTCTAAAATGTATGCAAAAATAAATAACACGAAGCAACTATAAAAACACTGGGTGTTGAAAAATTTGCGGCTAAAAAAAGTATTACTTCTATGCAGGAAAATTAAATAAAACACACACAAAACGCATAATAAACGTGATTCTTTCATAAAAGAAAAAAATAAAAAAATACACATGGACAAAAAAAGCAGATTCTCTCGTAATTTATTGCACTGGATCCATTCCCTTTCTGTACTTATCTCACGGCGAGTCTTTTTTTTCCACAGGCTCAACCACAACACGACTATTCCTTTTTATTCTTTCAGTATTCGTATTTTATTTCTTTTTTTTTTATTCTATCGAATCGTCGCGACCACGTCGAGAACGCGAATTTACTCAGATAATTTCCAGACAAAGAGGTTGGGGCTCACGCATTTTAGTGTTATTGGTTTTTTTCGATTGGGATAGCTTTTTTTTTTTTCATGCAGGGTATTCAATATCCGTGGATTTTACGACCGATGATGTTATTCCAGGATGTACGGGAGACGGGAATGTGCAGGTAGGCGATACATTAGGTTTTGGAGACGAGGGTGGCTTTGCGGATGAAGATTTATTTTCTTCCGGAAACGACAGGCTCAAATTCGGCTCGCCAGTCGCGTTTCCACCTCCCGAACGATCTGGAGATAAACGGTGCTTTACAGTTCAATGTTATCGAGTTGTATATTTCGGCTTATTTTATTCCAAACTCATTCGTTTCAGACAAAAAAAAAAGTAACTGAATGAAAATCAATACCGAGATTATTTCTGAAAATAAAATGTCAAGTGTCTACGCAATATTAAAGTTTCAATTATTTCAGAAACGAATTCTCTCTTGGTGGAAAAAAAAAAAAAAAATTCGTAAAAACTGTAAACTGTGACTTTTTTAACCTCGCAATTTCTACACAAAAATTTTCAATACCCCTGTCCAAGAAATTCTCGTATATTCATAGATGACGTTTTCATTCTTTTCGCATTTTCTGCCGTTTTTCGTACTATTTCAGAGCCGGATTTAACAAAGCGTTTTTATATCGAGCAAAGCTTTAAAAATAGAGAAAATATTTCCTCACTTTTCCACTGTTTGAATATTCTGGAAAAAACTCCAACGCTGTTAGAATTTTGGCCTGAATTTTCATGCTCTCGAGTTCCAGTAGATTTTCTACGAAACATATGACTGAGAGATCCGGATCGCGAATTGTTGAAAAGCTTTTTGGGCTCTCCGTTTTTGTCGACGAGCTTTAACATTCTTCCGAGAGAATTTGTCTTCTCTTTTCTCGACTGTTGATCCTCGAGAGACTCGTTCCCCATGCCCAATGTCTTGTTACGAAAAATACGTATGTAAAAGAGATATTTCGTAAGAATTTGACCTTCGTTTTCGTGCCTTCACCCTCCGAGATTTCGTTCGTGATTATTCAGTGCTCGAAATTTTTCATCAGTTTCAGTCGTAAAAAATATATTTGACATTGTTTTTCATACTCGTATTTATTTGATTAAAAATAAATTGACGTGTAAGAAGTAAAACCAAGTGTGGAATAGCTGCGCGCGAGTTTCAGTGATTCGTGAAGAAAAATGAGATAACGAAATAGCCAGAAATGGGAAGGTGACCTTTCTCGTTGAGAGCGTCGTTGCGCGATCGCTGTTTACACTAAACTTCGAGAATTAAAGCAATCCGACGATTACTTGAATCAATTTACAAAAAAAAAAAAAAAAAAACAAATAAACAAACAAACAAAAAAGTAAATATACATCGTGTAAATAGAAAAAGGGAGAGAGTATATGGAAGCGAAAGAGAATTACAGGTTCGTTCGAAATGTTCGTCGCACGGTTGGAGTTGATCTTGAAGAGTTTTCCCATCCGATCGAGGGTCGCTGTTTTCAATTTCCTGGCGTCCTCGCGAGCGGCAATAGTTCTCGATAATTTTCTTGCCAATTCCGGTGATCCCGAAGCTTCGGGAACAACCATATTATTTTCATTTCCTTCGCCTGTGCGTAGATTTTATTCGTAAATTGTTTATTTATTTATTTATGTTTGCGTTGAATTTTTTTTCGCTAGAATAGATTGGCAATTAAATGAGAACTGGAATATTTTCCTCGCGGCTACGGGCGCTTCGGTGAAAGCGAGTATTTATTTTTATCACGATTGAATTTATCCTCAAATGAAATAAAATAATGAAATATGATGACACTCGAAATGCGATTGCGTCAGATTTTAATAGATTCTGAAAAATCGTCGAAACGCTCGAACCGCACAGCACACCAACGAACCGGGATCGTCGAGCTAACATATATATATTTTTTTTTTTTCACTTTTACTAACCGTTACTAATTGCTTCGTCTTGACACTTGTCCATTGAGAGTTTCGACGGTTCACGTGATGGATGAAAAAATAAAATAAAATAAATGGGACGAGAGTAGGAGGAGAAGCAACGGGAAATGAGATCAGAGTCGTCGATAGCTCGCTCTTTTCTTTTATTTATCTTTTTCTTCTGTTTTTCTTTTCACCACACTCTTGGACAACTTTTTTTCTTTTTTCGTGGATCCTCTTGACATTTATCCGTCGAGGGATTCGACAGCTCGTCGCCGCTTGTATGCGGAGGCCTCTTTCGGAGATCTGGGACAATAAATCAAAGCTTCGACCGCGTCCGCGGAATCCGGAAAGACTAGTTACGTGTCGGATTCGTCGGTTCACTTGTATCGAAGTATACGCGGGAAACGAAGAAAAAAAATAAAACGAGACGAAACTCAATTTACCGAAGAATCATCGTACATACGAGAACGAGAGAAAAAATAAAATAAAAATAAAATGAGTAAACAAAAATTAGGCGCAAGTCAAGCGAATAAATGGAAATTTAGCGATGAAAGTGAAAATCAGTGACCGAGAGTTTGGGGATACGTTCATCGATGCTAGGGAGAATTGGAATGAGAGCGATTCGAGTTTTACGTTGTCGTATTCTACCTCTCGTCGGTGTATAACCCTTTCTCGGATTTTATGACCTGATTCCCTCTCTCGTATCTTCGTCGACCTCGCTCGGGATGAATTTATCGTGCTTCTTTTCTGTCCGCCGCAATTCGGACACTACCTTCTCTCGTGATATATCGACTCTCTCTCGACCAAGTCTAGCAACTACTTTCGTACTCTCTCCGAGGCTCTTTCTACCCTTTTAACCTGCTGCCTTCTTTTCCTCTTCCTTAGCTCTCTCGCAGACCTCACGTTCGCGGAAAAACCTTTTTTCATTCCCACTTTTATCCTCCTTCTCGTTTTCTTTCTTTCTTTTTTTTATTTTTTATTTACCCCGTGAAATTTCTCGTCCGGACGTTCGACCTACGGGCTCTCATTCGCGCACACTTTCTTCTGATATCTTTCGAAACAAAAACGTGCGATAACGTTTTTCCACCGGCTATCAAAATCCGGGCATCCTATTCGACGCTTTTTTCCTTACTGCCTAGCAAATCGAATTTTTTTTCTACCTTTCCTCCGATATGGATTCCAACGGTTTTTTCAGCATTTTTTTATCTACTGTCACGCACAAAACACTCCTCATCGAACGGAGAGTCTAAATAAGAAAAAAATAAAATTAAAAAAAAAAAACGTCGAACCGATAACCAAAAATTTATCTGTCTGCTTCCTTTCGGTATTTCACGATTTCTCTCGGCCCTCGTGGCCTCGGAGGGGCTAATCGGATACACATAAGGAAAGAGTCGCTGCGAGCAGAGCTCTCGTGGAGAGAAATGTGGCGAAAAATGGTACTAAAGTGACGGGAGGAATGGACGGCTCCTAAAAAAAGTGATGATTTCTGATCGACGCCTTCGATTAACACAGATTAGTGATCTCGTCGATTCTCTTTTAGATCGCGATTTAAAAATTTCATGATCGAAAAACAAATTCAGTTTTTTTCTCGAACTTAATTCTTGTTCGATCCTGGCATGAGATAAGATAAAAAATAATTTTTGTGAGCTATTGCTCGAACCAACAAAGCTCATCCGGTGCAGCTGAACGAATTCGTGATCAGGTAACAAAATATCATCGAAATAAACTCATTCATTTATTTATCCGAACGATTCTACCGTTCAGTCACTTTGAAAATTGAGATTCGATCAAATATTTATTGAACCAACGAAAAAGTATGCGTAAGCAACTGAATAATTTCAGTTGTTCGAAAAAAAAAAATCATTCGGCTTCGGCAATTCGGTTGATTCATATCTACAAAAAATTTCATAATTCAGTCGAATAAACTAAATCATTTAGGATTCGAAAAATTTTGTCGAATCTTCTAAATATTCGTCGAACAAAATGAATTAAACCAATTTTTTTTCACGCTTTACGATCATTCGTCCAAATTGAATAAATAAAATGTTTCATGCACTCGACCCCGAAGATATAAAAAAATCTCATCTGGATAATTGTCGAAATTCTTGTTTTTTTTTTTTTTTTTTTTTTTTGAATCAACGACAAACTCCCCGTTTTATTGGACAATCGATTTTTTCTCGTCTCTCGAGTCAAATATTTATCGAATTCTTGTAAACTCAATATATTCACGTTTAATAAAATGTTTTCTCGATAATGTAACTGACCCACACGCTGCTCATAAATACGCTTTAATTTCTGCCCTACCGACCGAAGCGAAAAAACAATTATCGATATATCCATGCGGCTTATACGGAGAAAAAAAAAGAAAAAAAAATTAGTGAGAGATCGAACTAAAATGCAGTTCGAAGCGCAGTCCGATTTCTATGGACTCCGCGGGTCCGAAAATCCTCTCCGTTTGTACCGCTGGTGCACCAAACGTTTGTTTTTATTCAGAAAATTTGTAAGGATATGAAGCACAATAGTTTACTATCCACCAGCTGCAATTGAACGGTTAATCCGGATGAAAGTCGATTGGAAAAAAACTTTTTTTTTTCTCCTTTTTCAAATAACATAAAAAACTAATTTTTGGAAAAAAAAAATAAATTCATTTTTCAAAGAAAATGAAAAGAAAATTCTTTTTTTTTTTTTTCGTTTTCTTGGAAACCAGCTGCAATCGAACGGTTCATTCGGATGAAAATCCATTGGAAAAAAACTTTGTTTTTTCTCCTTTTTCAAATAATATAAAAAATAATTTTTGGAAAAAAAAAAAAATAAATTCATTTTTCAAAGAAAACGAAAAAAGAAGAAATTCTGAATTTGTTTTTCTCATTTTTGATAAATTGAAAAAAAAAAAAAAAACTAAAAATTCGTAATTTTTGGCCCGATCTCCCCGGTAATTAAAAAGGGAGCGCGAAGATAAGTTTGCGCCGAGAGAACTGCGAGAAAGTTCTCGTATTCACGTGAGAACTGCAGCGATGATTCACTCTCGCAGCGGTGGTTGGTCCATGCGCTTTTTAGATTGGTCACATAGAAATGGAAGAATATTTATAATCGTTTTTCTGTATTTATAGGAGTTCGTGACCGAGGCATCAAGTATTAGAAAACGTTCGTTATACAGAGCTGTGCCAGCACGAAGAGGGAAGATTCGAGAATTCGTCGTGAATATCTGCGTGAAAAAAAGGGTCTCGACAACTTTTTTTGAAGTTTGATAATAGCCAACAAGGTTGTTGAACGTTCCTGTATAAATATGGATGCTCGAGAGATCGAAAGGAAAACGAATTGCAACTGTAAGTGATTTAATTTCTTTTTTCTTTTTTTTTTCTTTTGCATCTAAAAAGTGAGGGAAAGAAACGCTGAAGAGCGACGAGCTTCGGTGGCTTTTCGTCCTGTATGAAATAAAATGAAAAATTAGAAAAAAAAAAAAAAAAACTGAGCTTCATACGGTTCAAAGCTTCGTCGAAATAAGTTTTTCCGTATCTCGTCGTTCTCTACCTCTCAGCTCGGTGTTTCAAGAACGCTAGTTACAGGCGTTCGTTATTTATATACAAAACTCGTTTCTCCTAGTGACTTTTCTTCCTCTTTTTTTTCACAGACTCTCTTCTTCAAGTTGCCACTGTAAACTGGATTTTATCGTACACACGTATGCCCTGCCGAGTTTGCCCGAATTGTTAAAACGCCCTCGCTAACCACATTTATCTCGAAGGCCGTGTGACCTCTTTTTCTTTTAAATAAGGGCCAATTATTTCGGCCGATGAACGTGAAAATATATAGAGAGCATCATATTTTTTCATTATTATTTGACAAAAGTAATAAAAAGTTTTTATTAAAAAACGAGAAATAGATAAAATATATGGTTTTGGCGTAACCTAAACACGCTCGTTTCGAGCCTATTTATTCGGCGAATATTTCAAGAGCTTCGCGAAAAACAAAACGTCAAATAAAACTAGAGGAAAAGTCTTGTGAAATTAAAGGCGTAAAAAATGGAGTGTTTCGTCGGACTTAATATCTTGAAGAAGTTCTGAAAAAAGGTGTTTTATACATTTTCATGAGATTTTGTCGTTGATTTGTTTGGGCGTATAGCACGATTCGCATAATTTGGAGCACTTTGTTTCAGGAAAAAAAAAACGTGTTGCAGGAGAGACCAGCAGCAGTAGCAGACTCGAGAGCAATTATCTTTTTCATTTGAAAAGTGAGAGCCCGATGCCACATCGGGGTAGTTAGGGTATTTGTGTAAAAGTGGGAGAATAAAAAAGAGGAGCAGCAGAAGAGGCGAGAGGGAGGAGGAGGAGGAGGAGGAGGAGGCAAGCTTTTCGTCAAGAGCATCGAAACCTGTGAGAGTAATCTCGTTACTCCAAGGTCGTCTCGGTTCGTTCAAGAAACTCCGTTTTCGGTCGTTAACTCCTTGAGAAACGGCATGTGAACTACCATCGACTGGCTAATGCCTAAGCCCTCTCCCCCCCCCCCCTCTCGAATCTTTCGTTACAAACTTGGAGCTAAAATTCACCGCCAGCTTTACGCTCTTCATTGAGTTATGTTTCTCCTGCTCGCTTTAACTGATAAAGCTTTTTCGCTGACTCCCGATTAATTTCGTATTCGATGAATAAGTCCAATCGTTTTCTCCTCATTTTTATCATTGCTTCCGAAGCGATTGCAGCACGCGAAATTTTCCTTCTTCATTTTTAACGGAAACGATGCCCGCTCACTGCGGGTATTACGAACTCATTGAACCGTCCTAAGCTCCAATGCTCCGGGCAATCATTCAATATAACGAGGGCCGATAACGAGACTGGAGTGAAGCAAGGATGAAATCCAATATACGCGCGTAGACGCGCGATACGAATCCTGACACCTCTGATTTCGTTTGATTTTTTTTTTTCAACCAAAAGTCTCGTTGCGATAGATTTTGATGGACAGACTTGTTCTGCTTATTTTATGGGGTAACGGTTTAGGGCATGAATAATTAATTGTGGGGCTTGAAGACTAGGAACACCACGAAGAACTGTGCAAGCTGCTACATTTTCTTGTCGACATTTCATAGAGTCTGGACCCAACGTAACTGAGAGTCGAATGTGAGCTGAAAAAGATTGAGATTTGAGATGAAATTTTGGCACGATAGCAACTCTCATGCAGATTACCAGGAAGATAGAAATTTCGGTTAGAAAATGACGAAAAAAATGGAATTAAATAACCGAATGATGGTTTGATTGGAAGATTATTTTATTTGTAAATATTCAAGGGTTTTGCATTCGTGCGTGGTACTGCGTTTTTGCACGACTGCTATTGTTGTTGTTGTTTTTTTTTTCTCCAACCCCTTTCTATCGTTTCGTCCTATTTTCGATGAGAGGAAAATATATTTTTCTGTTCGAGTTTTCACCTGGCCTGGTGCGTCGTTGTCTAAATCTTTGAGAGAGAGCTTCGAATTTCAGCAGATTCGCTCGTAAATTCATATTTCTCAACGCGACTTACCTGTATTCAGAGCGTGTGAGTGTTATGCGAGTTAAATTTTTATTCTCCAGATGTTACAAAAGCCCTCCGGGTTTTACACAATATATCGATAACTCGTACACAAGAAAATTTCAGCTGTCAGTAGAAAATCTCCCGATTTTATTCTTTTACCAGAAGATGGAAAGTAAAGAAAAAGAGAGAAAGATAAAAAAAAAAAGCATGAAATTCTTGTATACTTTTTACGTGGCTGCTTCTGGGTCGTTGAGTTTTTCTTTTTTTTTTTTTTTTTTTTTTTTTCATCGTTGCTCAACGTTTTACTCACAAATTTTAATCATTATCGCGGTCTCTCACTTTCTCTCGTTCTTATAATTCGAACAATAAATAAATATGTACATAAATTCCTTTCAAACTTGCCCAAAGTTTGCCAGTTTAAACAGAGAAAAAAAAAAAGTAATTCCATCTCGTTTTATTCGTATTTGTTTCCTTTTTTCACAGATGTCTTTACTCGCCTGTGAAGCTTCGTCCAATTGAACTTCGTCGTTCGTGGTTTCTTTTATTTAAAAAAAAATTTTTTTTCATCGACATCAACAACAATTTATATCCATGAAAAAAAAAGTCGATGCTTAGCGGTCGTGGCAGAAATGGCCTCGCATCAGTTTCTCCACTTTTCTTATCCCTTATTTTTCTTTTCTTTTTTTTCTTAAATACTCGTGAATCGTAAATAAAGTTTTCCGCTCGGCACACACCGCGAGAGCGGAAAAGCTCTTCTTATTACGGTTTACGAGTTATCGCTCTCATCTCAAGATGCAACGCTGCTTATACTCGATGTTATCGCGCGTAGTCTGCATCTCATCAAATATTTCGCTAGTCTCGGTTAGACTTTCGTGCTTTTATTTTAATAAAAGCACTCCGCGTCTATGAATTATGCTGCGCTGATCTATAATATAGAAAAGTTGCTCCATTATTCTTATGGAAAATTGGAAAAGAAAAATATTTTTTTGAAAAAAAAAAAAATAAATTTTTTTATTCAACGTTAGGATTTCATAAAATCATCACTTTTTTTCAGCAAATTTCAAACTTTCACCTTTCTACTTTCCTCCGCACTATTCTTCTGTGTGATCAAAGTTTTAAAATTATTCTTTTTTTTTTTTTTTATAGTATTTAAGAGTCATCGAGCTCACGTGACCAACTCTAAATCGACGGTGGCGCCTCTCATAGTAACATATATCTATATATAGTATAAATATAGTTGCTGACACACGTCAGACGCCTCGTGTGTATTCTACCGGATTTTTGGGTGAGTTTTTATTGAAATCGTAATAAATAAATTTCGTAATGTGCAGGGAAGTGGCGTGAATCCGGCTCTGGTCTCTTCAGTTGTGGCGAATGTGTGTACAATTTGTAATAAAATAATTATTGTGACTGGCGAAAAAGCTGTCATGGCGCGAGCAGAGTGCCTTGTATTTTTGTTAATTTATTGTGTTGATAAGAAATATCTGATCTCTGAAAAGGGAGCACAGCCGGAACCGGGCAATGGAACCGATTTTTTTGATATTTTTTATATTCGCGTAATCATAAAATTCGCGACGAAATCTGGTAGAATAGAATTTTAGTTTGCTTTTTTGGCACCTGGCGCTGCGTATGCCATCGCTCGAATCGTCATTGTTTGTAAATCTACAAAAATATTCAAAAGTCTGAAAAAAAAAAATTGTTTCAAATCCTTTTGAAACGAAATTATTATACACGTGAGAAAATGAAAATCTGATCGAAGAAAGGAGCGATTAGATCGGTCGCTGCTCGGTTGAGACAAATTATTCGATTTACCTTTGCAATTATCGTGTTTAATTAATCATTTTCAATGATTCGCTGATCTTCACATCAAAATTTTTTTTTACAGTCGATGATGAACGTTTGTAACGATTTTCTGATATTTAAAAAAATGAAATTAATTATTTTCGATCGAATTTGATATCCGAATGTCTTCGAAAACGAAACGAGTATATTTCGAGTGTGAAAGAAAAATTGATTTTTCTTTATTTCACTCGCCTCTCGTCCTATGCTTTCCCGAAATCTCCAATTTATACATTTCTTCATTCATCCGTTTCATTTAGCCATTTCTCAGGTGGTATGAGGGTTAGAGCTCCTCGATATAACCGCAAAAAACCGCAGAACCAGGAGGGTTAATTTTCCTTTAAGGTTCGTTCCGATTTTCATAGAGACTCCAAAGGGATATCTCGTATACGGCTTGTAATGCCGGGTATTATGAGGTTGAATCCCGTTGAGAACGTGAGGATGACGATGAAAGGGATCAATGGATTTACTCGAGATTTGAGCGTTTCGCAAGCCCCACCAGCCGAGAGAGAGAGGCCTCTCACGAGATCGAGCTTCATTGAAAATGGAAACGTTCGTGCGCGGCAAGGAAAATTGAGCTGAAAAAATAGGGATATTCAACCGCTGTTTAAACCGATATAAATTTTCGACTTAACAAAAACCGTAGTCTCATACGTTTTTGCTTAATTCTACCAAGATACTCGGTTCGTTGCACATCGAGGCTAAGACTCTCGAAGAAAAAAAAAGCTCAAAATTACAAAATATAAAATCATCCCAACTCATAGAGTTATGAGAGTTTTTTTGTTGGCTTCGTTCAAGATTTATATTAATCGTGACACTTCGAGCCGCAAATCATCCTTAAAATAGGACGAAAAAAAATTACATTAATTATAGACTCGTTGGAAGTCGAGTACCAAATTACCTTGCTCGACGCAGAACAACAAAGTTTTTTTTTTCGCTTCGAGGACGAGCTCCTCGGAGCTCCCTTGCGAGTCGCCTGCTCAACATGGCTTCAGCTTTTTGCATTGAGCCCGTGATCATACATAGACTACCAGACTCCATTCGTTCTTCTACGATTTTTTTTTATTTTCAAATTCGACCCCAAATTTTTCTTCCTGAGCTCGTAACGCAAATGCCATTTTTCAGTTAAATGAATGTTACTAAGAAGACGTATTGAACGTAATAAAAATATAAAATTGAATTAATTTTTCGGAATTTATCTCACTTTTTCTCTGCTCCTTCTGGCTTCGATCAGTCGAAATTCAGTCAAAATGTAGCGGACTGTGTTTGCACAGCTTCCTCACAGTTTCTCTGAGCTCCCTAGCCTGTTTGATGCGTCATCGAGAAGCGGCAGTTTTCAACGCTTTTGAGAATCTCATACAGAATCGTTATAAAACTATTAGAAAAAAATATTAGCTGTCAAACTTGAACAAAAAAAAATTTTAAAAAAAATTAAAAAAAAAAACATTTTATACGAAATACAGAAGAAAGTTCAGGCTCAAAAATATTTGTCATTGCTTTCGCCTTACCGCGGAGTTGGAAGCAATTAAAAGCCCGCGAAATTAGCTTCGTTTCAATTCGAGTACACTGAAAAATAAATTTTTTTGTTAAAATATTAAAATATTTTGTTGCACGTATTGAACAAAAAATTTTGTTTCCTTCAGCCAACAAAATTTCTAATAAAAACAAAACTTATTCATACCGAAACGAAACTTTGTCGAGACGATAAAATATTTTTGTTGCGCGGTCGAAATATTTTGTTGAAGCGTATTCAACAAAATTTCGTTTTAAGTTTAAACGATTTAAAAAATCCGTAAAAATGAAGTTACACGCTCCCAAGATTTCTCTGACTCCAGGAGGCTCTCAATTGACACAAATTCACTCATGAAATCTGACCGATTGAAAATATCGTTGATCCCGGCGGAATCGATATAAAAATGAATGAAAAAAAATGAAAAAAAAATTTGCTTGAGATCGCTGTCCTCGATTACTTTCGTTCGCATAGAACAAAAAGCCTTTTAATTGCTTCGGTTAATATACACGAATGAAAACGGTTGAAATGCACGCCGTTCGAAGCTGTGATTCTCGGGTAAATGATTCATCGATCGAGACAATACGTCACAGGTCCTTTAATCGATTCCATCGTTCATCGGTTTAGAGGAGCTTTATATTCCGCAGAATTTGTATTCCAATGATGCCTGTTGCAGTTATAATACGATTACGTATATAGATTCAAAATAGTTTCATAATCATGGAATGTCTTCCAATGGGTATGGAACGGGAAACGGTAATACGGAACGACAGCGTCGAAAGTGGGGTGGGGGAGGGGGGGGTGAGGAAGGAGCAGACGATACTCACGCGACGGCACAGTTCGGTACGCGCGCGCGTCAAGAACGGCCGACCGAACGTCGACCGTAATCACTTGAATATAGTGAAAACGGACTATCGTCGTCTGTGCCAGTTGAAAAAAAAAAAAAAAAAAAAAAAAAAAATGATGAAAACCGTTCCAAGTTTTCTGAAATTTTAACCAACCGGAATAAAACTTTCCCATTTTTCGAAAAACTTTCGTTTTCCTTATTAAATCAAGTGTGTTTACTTAAAATAATAATAATAATAATAGAAAAAAAGAAAACAGCATCAAGTTGATGAACAAAATTCAATTGTGCTGTTGAATTTAATTCTGAAACTATGCAAATGCATCGCGGTGGGATGACAGATTTTGCGAAAGTTTTGAACTCTCGATAATTAGTGAATCACTGTTGAAGTTGAAAAAAACAAATTCAACGTCCATGAAAATTCATCGATATTTTTGCTAAATCTTTCATCTTCGAAAATTAAATTTGAGTTGATTAAATTTTGAATAATTCAAATGATTCAAACGCGGATGGAAAATAATTGAAGCTTAAATATTATTCGAGTTGATTGATATCGATAGCGGTGAAAATGATAACGAAAATAGTGATCGGTGGATGGAACGATGCAGTAAACGGAGATTGACTTAATTTTTTAAATCTCGAGAAATGTAAAACGAAAATTTACATTTTTGTTTAATCGGTGATTTTCGATAATTTATTTGATTAAAAAAAAGGATTTTTTTGTCACGTTCTTGATCATTAATGTTTCCGGTGAGTATTCAACGAGGTAAATGTCGAAACGAACGTTTTTTTGAGTATTTTATTCAACACTTCGAACCTCTTCGAAAATGTTTCTCTCTCGATACAAAAATCACATTTTCTTTCTCATTCTTTTCTTCCAACCTGTATATTCTGTAAAAAACTAATTTTGTGCACGGTGATAATATAATTTGAAAAGAAAATAGTTCCGACGAGCTTTCCCGCAATCAACTTTCTTTCGTTTATATATTCGGTTTGAGAATCCGCGAGATCGGAGTTAACGCAGATTCGTTCTATTTACTCAAGAGAAATAAGTTACTTCGGAATATATTTTTGAAGTTTGTTCGAGCGAAAAATGATGAGCTTGCGAGACGGAACCGTGATTACCCGACTTCGAATCTTATTTATTAATATTAAATACGTGGAAATAGGTCCTTTGGGATTTCAATCAGGAAAAGTTTGTCCGCAGAATTCTCCGATGAAAATCTTTTTCTCGATTTATCCAAAGGTGGCGAGTTTCGTTCGGTATCATTTCGAAATGATTAATTGGGCCTTGAATCGATGCTTGATTCGTCTTTGCTCAATGAATCAGATCAAAGTGTTGTGCACTTTGGATTCGAGCGAAAATTACATTTAATATTTTCCGATAGTATGGCAAAAAGTATTCAACGTTTTACGAAACGAAATTCGTTTCATAGTACAACCAAAGTGTTTTTCTTTTGACTCCATCGGATAACCTCTGCGGTTCATTTGATATTGCAATTTTGATCGAATGGTTATCCCGAAATAGTTTTCTTTTTATTTCTGATCAAATCGATGCTCGACGGGGCAAATTTGATTCGGGATCGTATCAGTTCTAAATATACGTTTATCGATGATGAATTCGTTTTATTATTATCCTCAGTTATTTCGATCAGTCTGTGGCTCAACGACGAGCCGGATAATAGCCTCGACGAAAGCAGCAGCATTGACTCAAGTCGATTTAATCGCCCACACTTTTTTTTATGTTGGATAAGACACAGCGAGATTGGCCGAAGGAGGAAGCATGAAAAGATATTAATTATCTAATTAGTGGACGAGTTAATATATTTTTTCTACGTTAAATAAAATTGATAGAAAAATCAAATTAATTAAAAATGAATCGAAGATTCTTGACGAATCGAATGAGGCAGAAAGACTCAACTGAAATTCATTTAATTTCTGACTCAGTTTGCGGTAAACTTTCGTTTTTTTTTTCATCGTGGGTTTCGAGAAGTCAAATAAACGTTGAAATGCCATTCGTGAAATACAATGAAAACTTTTTCCTCTCGGCCATATTTATAAAGTAAATTTTTCCAGCAGATTTACTTCGATATTTCAATATTTGTCTTTCAATATTTTAACTTTTTTGTTTAATTTTTTTTTTTTCCTCCATAAAAATGTGTTCTACGAAATAAGCGAGGAATAGGAATTTCGTAGAAACCAAGCGAGGAACACATTTTATCGAAATTTTCTAAGACACGAAGACTTCTCATTGGAGGCACAACGAATGCAGTGGCTCAGAGCTAAGGGAGTGTTCGGTCAATCGTAAAATTGAAAGTAAACGGTGCCGAAGGCGAGTAATTTCAGTGTACGTATTTCGACGAAGCAACAGCGAGGATAGAGAGAAATTGCAAGCACGATAAAAATAAAACCAACAACAACAAGATATCGAAAGTTGTTAATTCAAAACGATGAGCCAGCTCGTTACAGCTCGACCGAAAAAAGGTTTTGTACCGCTCCTTGCCGAGGCTCGTCAGGATGACAACTGTTCTAATCCTAATATTGATATTTCTCGTGGTAATGAAAAGCGATTGGTTGCGTTTGAGATCAAAGTAATGTGAATAAAGAGAAAATACTATACAAAAGCGTCTCGTGAAAAATCGATAAATATATATAGGATGGGTTCATAATATCGAAGTTCCAATTCTGTTTCTCATTAGCTATTCATTGATGGTGCGTGGGAGCTCTGAGAAGTCGAATCAATGACAAATTTGAAGAAAAAAAAGGGTGCAAAAACCTTTGGGATTTATTTTATTGGGGCTGAAAATGTTCGGCTACGATAGAGGCATGAATAAATTTTTTCAAATTCAATTCACCATCGATACTTGTATACAGACGTTTGATATATAACCGCGGTATTTTTCTCGTATATTCTATGGGAAAGTGAATTTAATTTGAATATTGTCGCAAGGTATTCAAGCGCGAAATTTTCTTCTGCATCGCGATCTTCTCCCACAACAAATTTAATAGTGCAACGTCAATTTCGTGACTGACCAGTTTCATTGAAGGTTTAGCTCGAGTTTAATCGTTCATAAAATATATGTACGGGGGAAAGCTTAAGCGTTCGAGAAAATAATTGGTGATAAAGAAGGAAATTCTAGTCCTTTCAGGGCTCCTTGCTAATTATTCATTTTAGGTAAAACGGGGATAGAAATTTCTCTGCAAACTTTCATACCACGGTCGTAAGAATACCTCGACGAAACATGCCCCTTTAATTGGTCAGTTTACAATCAATTTCTGTTTCATTATTTATACTCGCTAGCTTCACTTCGAATGACCCAAACTTTTGCAAACTTTAGCCCTTACTTTTACAACTGTTTTTAATTATTTACCTCGCTGCTACGATACACAGCGTAAGCTACACTGTTAAACAAATTTTTTTGAACCAAATAAAATTTATTTTAATGTAAACAAATCAATTACTTGTATATTGTCCATTCATGATTGGTTGATAGTAAATATGTTTGAATATGTGTGAAACAATGGACCTTTGATAGACTCGATTGCACGATTACTACGAACAATCAGTCGATTCAATTCAGTTGAATAAATGAATAATTCGACAAAGATCTTGACTACACAGTTCCATAAATTGAACTGTTTTATCGATCTCAATAACTGTTTGTACTGACACAGATGATTCACTATTATTTCTATTATTTCGATCGAAAGACTAATTATTACGATAAATGATTTTATTTTTGTACCAAAGAGAAACACGCTGGATGTAATAAAATTACTTGTTTCCAATACGTTGGGCTTTTCCAATAAAAAATATTACAAATTTTTTGATAATTTTCATATAATAATCCAAGATTTCTGGTTGTCCGAATTGTAATTCGTATTTTTTTGAAATTTTCGATATTACCGTCGATTCAAATCAGTCCGTTTCATCACTTTCTCTGACGTCACAAACTTTAATCATGCTGTGAGACCCTTCGGGAGAGTTGCACGCAGTTGTCCATTTGCAATGCACAACTCTGTTGAATTTGCCCGAGAGAGCCAAAGGAAATTGTGCGAAAACTCGAGGCGATAGAGGCAGTCGAGTTTTTGTTGATTTCCAGTAGGGTTTATCACAGGACGAGGAAATCGAAAAAATCGCGTTTCGCTATAAACGCGATCGACGCACTTTCGATAAAAACAATAATTTTATTGTTTCAGCCGAGCAGAAAATTTCCATCAGACCCGTTATCGTTGGACTTGAAAAAAGAGAAATCTTGATGAAGGCTTGAAGCGAGGCATGGGAGAGGAAAGGATGAGAGGGAAAGTGAATTTCACGGATAGCGAGATAATCGCGAGAGATAATTGGGAAGAAAGTGACGTAAGAATAATCGGAGATGGAAGATTTCCAATAGTCGCTAATAACGTGGCATTTGAATTGATGAATACGAGCGTTGGCTCGTCGACGACGACAACCAACACCACGACTACCACAACAATAGCGAACACTTCGAGCTCCACTACCGGGGACAATAGTAGCATACTCGAAGGCCTCATTGTACCTCTCTACGCTATTATATTTCTCCTATCCGTGATCGGGAACTCCCTCGTACTGGTTACTCTCGCCAGGAACAAGAGGATGAGGACCGTGACGAACGTTTACCTGTTGAATCTCGTACGTATGCCTGCTCTATATAAATCCGCCATGAAGCGTTTTGGAACTCGATATTTAGTAATAATTAAAAGTTAATGGGGGATCAAACGACTGAACTTTTAACAAGAGTTCGTTTATTTAACTGCCGATTAGAGCGGATCAAAAATTAATGGGCGATCGTGCCCCCGGATCGTAACGACGAACCTTTTGTGGCCTGATTATTTCAAACTTTTTCTTCATATTTATCGTATCTCTTGAGACTGAAAATGGCTTACTTTCTGAAAATATTTCACGATGAAAAATAAGCTCGAACTTTTTTAACATTTAAATCTACGAATATATGTAAATGTTGTTGATTCTCGACACGACGTACACACCTCGTTTCAACACCCGCGCTATTCGCGTTAACGAGCGGATTACGAAATGAATAAAAAGTTGGATAAAAAAAAAAAAATTCATTGACATTTGTCACTGGCTTGTGCTAATTGCGGGCGAGAATGAGCTGTACTGTGTGGGAGCCTTTCTCGGCTGGCATCCAACGGCCGAAAGTTTAGACAATGGTAACATCCTAAAAAACGCATTTTATATAGGGATTGTGAAAGGAAAAATAAATGCTGCGGTAGTTTGCCTTGTTTCACAGCACAATACGCGTGTTTCTCGCTTATGAAAACAACGAAATTATCGTGATGCTGGTAAATTTATCGCGAGATTTTTAAATACCGATTGTATTTGTACTTTCATGGACGACTGTCCCTGGAAACATCATTTTGGGTCTGATTTCTGAGCCAAAAAAATCAAAATCCGATGATTTTTCCTGATCTCATTATTATGAACAGAAATAATTTTTAAATGAAAAAAAAAGTAAGAAAGAGATGAAGAAAACGAAAGAAACGAGACATCGCTACGAATGATGTTGAAATGGATATTCTTTTTCACTCTTTATTCGAGGCTCGGACTTGAGCAGAGTCCATAAAACTCGTTGTTAAAAAGATGAAATAGCATCGAACGTGATACTAATAGAAATTTTTTAGAATCGATCTCTGATACGCTTTCGTTATTATTTTTTTTTTCTTGTAAATACAATTTTTCTTCTAAAGCTCTTTTTCTTTTTGAACACCTACACAAACCCTGGCTACATAAATCTAAACGAAATGTTAACTACATTCCGCTTCCGTGGGTGTGAGTACGTGATGAATACATATATCTGATGAATATATATATGCAGAGGGATATGTGTCAGGGAGAAGGAAGAAAAAGGTCGCTGTCAGGAAAATTTTTACTTAATTCTTCTCGAAGTCATTGAAATTTCAAATTTTTTTTCAATTAATTTCCGACGACGTTCTAACAACGTGTCTCAGAGCCATCAAAATTGTTCAAATTTATCTTGAAATTTTTCTACGTTTTTACAATCGAGCACAATGTTTCGTCGTTTAATCTTTGTGTTTTTATTAAGATGAAATTAATCTAAATTAAGAAGCCGCAACTTTGTTTTGGGAAAAAGCCAGAAAGGCATAAAAAACCCAATTTATTGAAGGAACAATAACATGAACAGAGAATGAGTAATTAGGTGTGAATAATTGTGTGTGTGTTGGTTGTGTTTTCGGGAGGAGCTGATGCTCGACTCCTACGGACGATCGAGGAGATCGTCGCGTTCGTTAGTGAGGATCTGACCTCAGGCGTTGGATCGGTTGGCCAGACCGATCGCTGCCGATTATGAGTTTGATTTTGTGTGATTGTATTGGAATGGATAATCTTGAATTACCAATACGATTGCGTTACAGATTGACTCGAAAATTGAAGTTATCGCGAGATGATTCTCTTTTTATCCGAGACGTTCACGCTGGTTCAAGATCTCCGAGAATACTGACTCCTTTTTTTTCTTTCGTTGCCACAACGAAATCTCTCTTTCTTTTTTTCTTTTTGTTTCAACGCCTTCCAGATGACAACGTTTTCAATGTTCATTTTTTCCTACTATCGTTGTCTCACTTCCTACGGAACATACTCCCCCTTTTGCGAGTATAGTGAGCAAATTATATAAATTGTGAGTCGTGTACGGTTGAGTGTGAGTCATTAGAATCAGGGAAGGGGCACAAGTGGGTAATATTTCGCTTGTATATTCCATTGGCTGTTTTGACGGTGGCCACTGTAATGATTCCGTCATCTCCAGGATGCACTTCGATAATCACACCAAGCCTCCATTGCATACATCGAAGATTGTTGTCCATGATGATAACGACGGTATTGACCATAATTTCTCCCTTTGACGTGTGCCATTTTTGTCGTTTCTGTAATTCATGTAAATATTCTTGATACCATCGTTTCCAAAAATCTTGTCGAACTTTAGAAATATAATGCCAAGTGGATAGACGGTTATCTGGAACAGATGAAAATTCACCTTCATGTAACATGGTTATTGGTTTTCCAATTAGAAAATGAGCTGGAGTAAGAGCGAGAGGATCGTTAGGATCAGTAGAAATTGAACATATTGGCCGCGAATTTAATATAGCTTCAATTTCAATTGTCATTGTATTGAAAGTTTCAAACGTGAGCAATTGCCCGCCTACTGTTCGACGAAAGTGATGTTTGAATGATTTGACGGCCGCTTCCTAAATACCTCCGAAATGTGGGGATAAGGGAGGGCTGAAGTGCCAAACAATATTTTTCTGTGCAGCAAATGCATTAATATCATCCTTGAATTTCTCGGAATTGAGAAGAATGTAGAGTTCGCGCAATTGATTATTTGCGCCTACAAAATTCTTGCCATTATCTGAATAAATATGTTCAGGGACGCCCCTTCTTCCAATAAATCGTCTGAGTGCTCCTAAAAAACTTTCAGTTGTCAGATCGCTGGTAATTTCGATATGAACGGCCTTGACTGTCATACATATGAATACGCATCCATATGCTTTTACGCGATTACGATTTCTTAGCTTTTTTTCTTTGATAAAAATTGGCCCAAAAAAGTCAACTCCTACATGCGCGAAGACTCCTGTGGCTTTGACCCGTGATTCTGGTAAATCTCCCATTCGCGCATAGAGTAGATCTGGTCGGTGTCGTATACAACGTATGCATTTTTTTACTATTTTTCGAACTTGATTTTTACCGTCAGCTATCCAGAATCGGTGACGTATTGCACTGAGCGTACTTTGTATACCTGCATGATAATTATCGCGATGTATTTTTTCAATAATTAAATCTGTTACGTGATGTTTAGAGGGTAATAATATTGGACATCGATAGTCATGTGAAATTTCGGCGCGACGCAATCGTCCTCCAACGCGTAATAAACCGTGTTCGTCTAAGAACGGATTGAGGGATGAAAGACGTGACTTTTTTGCGCTACCGTTTTTTTTAATATGATTTATTTCCTCATGAAATTTTTCTTCTTGAACTATACGCAAAACTCTTCGTTCCACTTTAATTTTTTCTTGAACTCCGATATTTTTTTCTTTAACGATTTTACCGTGTCTAATCCGGAGGCAGAATGCTAATACATTCAGCATTGTTGCATAAGAGGAAAATCGTGTGAAAATTTCGTTAGGTGTGCTGACGATCAAACAAGTATCTTTTGATTTTGAGACAGTAATTTCTACACTCTCAGGCCATTGACTTTCGGGTTTTGACAGCCACGTGGGTCCTGCGAACCACGTTGTGTTTTTTAGAAATTCAGCGGGCAGCTGGCCCCGAGAGAGAGCATCTGCTGGATTTTCTGTTGTTCGTACATGTCTCCATTCGATTTGATCGTCAAGAGCTTGAATTTCGGAAACTCGGTTTCTTTCAAATACCTTTAACGTGTGGGGCGATTTTTTTAACCAGTGTAGGACTATCGTTGAGTCCGACCAAAAAACGATTTTGTCTATCTGAAATTCAAACGCCGAGCGGGTTTCTACATACAGTCGCGCAAGAGTTAAAGCGCCACACAGTTCCAACCTTGGAATTGTTTCGGTGCCTTTTTTTAACGGTGCGACGCGCGATTTCGCACAAGCTAAATTTACGTAAATTTGGTCATTTTTATTTGTTGATCGTACATATAGGCATGCTCCGTATCCAACTTTGCTCGCGTCGCAAAACCCATGTACTTCAATTCGCGTTGGGTTTTTAATTAAAAGTCGTCGTTCAACGGATAAATCGTTTATGCCTTTGATTTCGCTTGCAAAAGAGGACCAGATTGTGAATAACTCTTGAGTTACAGATTCATCCCAATCGATTTTCGCGCTCCAACATTTTTGCATGATGGATTTTGCAGTCAAAACTACCGGACCTAATAGTCCAAGAGGGTCAAAAATTTTTGCGATTTCTGATAGAATCTTCCTCTTCGTGATTTTATCTGACAGATTGATTGGTTTTGCGGTGAACACGTATGTATCATTTTTTGAATTCCAAATTATTCCTAAAGTTTTTATTATCGCGTTTTGCTCTACCGCGCAATCTACTCCAAAATTTTTTCGTGGATATTGTCAAGAGCGTGTGAATGATTGGATGCCCATTGTCGAATGACAAATCCGCCGCGTTTTAATAATTCAATCACTTCGTCGCGTACTTTGAGAACTTCTTCGATAGAATTTCCTCCCGTCAGAAAATCGTCGACATAAAAATCACGTTTCAAGACTTTGTGCGCGAGAGGAAAGTCCTTGCCTTCATCATCTGCGAGTTTATGGATAGTTCGAATAGCCAAATATGGTGCAGATGCTACGCCAAATGTAACGGTGTTGAGTTCGTACGTTTTGATTTTATTATTGTGATACCAAAAGATCCGTTGATATTTACGATCGCGACTGTCGATAAATACTTGTCGATACATTTTGGCAATATCAGCTGTCAGTACGTACACGTGGGTCCGAAATCTTATTAAATGTTCAAATAATTTGTCTTGTATCGTAGGGCCGACCATTAACGTATCATTTAAGGAAATGCCCTTGTTCGTTTTCGCGGACGCGTTATAAACGACTCGCAATTTTGTTGTCGCACTTGTTTCTTTAATTACGGGATGGTGTGGCATATAATAACCTTCTTCTTTCTCATTGCTAATCAATGACATGTGTCCGAGATTTATATATTCATCCATCACCTTTTTATATTCGGTGAACAAATTGGGGTCCGATTTAAACCGACGTTCTAAGCAATAAAATCGGCGTAACGCAATTGATCTTGAATTGCCCAGTTCTATTTTTTTTATTTTTAAACGGTAATCGTACTATATATAGTCCGGTCGCGTCCCGAGTGGTATTTTTTAATGAAAGCCATTTATCGTGATTCCCATCGAATTTTGGTAATTCAGCTGTTGGTAATTTCAATAATTTTTGTTTTTCTATGAAAGTGGAATTCTCGATTGGCCCGGTATAATCATTGGTTGATCTGGAAGATTGCATTCTTTGAATTTGACTAGCGACCCGATAATATTTGTTTCGGATATTGGTTAATTCTTGAATTTGTTCGTTATCAGGTTCGAGAATGACGAGTTCGTCATGTTGTTTTCTTTGTACGCATGAAATAGTTTTGTTAATCTTTCTAACCGAAGTTTTCCATTGATGTCATTAATTTCAGATTCCTCTAATCTTCTAAGTGTAGAATTTAATTGTTCGTCTGGGCTTTTGCCTTTTTGTACGATCAGGGAGATTTTTTTTTTACGTCGCGACTCATCGTGTATCGCGGAGATGTTCAGATGATTGATAGGATTTTGACGTGAAAGGTTAATTGATTAAAAAAGCTCGTGTCGCGGTTTTATTTATAATATATTTTTTGGACAATGAAAAGTGTCAATATTGTTTACTTATCTTTTCTTTTTTGTTGTTGTTCTTGAAGACTGGATGGTTGTCTTTCCGAGTTGTACGAACGATCGTTGCGTTTACTGATTAATCGTCTTTATTCCGGAAGTCTTGTTCCGTATTTTTTCGTGGGAAAATCGATGTGATTTCTTGTGCGTTTGCGTTTTTTATTCACACCTCACAGGAGGCACCATTTGTTTCGTCGTTTAATCTTTGTGTTTTTATTAAGATGAAATTAATCTAAATTAAGAAGCCGCAACTTTGTTTTGGGAAAAAGCCAGAAAGGCATAAAAAACCCAATTTATTGAAGGAACAATAACATGAACAGAGAATGAGTAATTAGGTGTGAATAATTGTGTGTGTGTTGGTTGTGTTTTCGGGAGGAGCTGATGCTCGACTCCTACGGACGATCGAGGAGATCGTCGCGTTCGTTAGTGAGGATCTGACCTCAGGCGTTGGATCGGTTGGCCAGACCGATCGCTGCCGATTATGAGTTTGATTTTGTGTGATTGTATTGGAATGGATAATCTTGAATTACCAATACGATTGCGTTACAGATTGACTCGAAAATTGAAGTTATCGCGAGATGATTCTCTTTTTATCCGAGACGTTCACGCTGGTTCAAGATCTCCGAGAATACTGACTCCTTTTTTTTCTTTCGTTGCCACAACGAAATCTCTCTTTCTTTTTTTCTTTTTGTTTCAACGCCTTCCAGATGACAACGTTTTCAATGTTCATTTTTTCCTACTATCGTTGTCTCACTTCCTACGGAACACACAATGTTCTATTATTTCAAACGCATAAACACGGAAGGGGAGGAACTTTTTCGTTATTTCATATATCAAGTTATAAATATTGGATTGTGATGCAATATTGAAAATATTTAATTGCTTGCATTTCTTTAGCGTTTTTTTTCGTTTTTATCGACGAGAGGAAAACACCGTTGTGTATTTATAATTAAATCAGGGAATCAATACGCTTTTTGCTTCATTCACAGTCCTTTCTGGAAGCCTGAATTAAACGATCGACGGGAGATAAATAGAGTCCTCGAATCCCGAGATTTTTCAAACTGGAGACGATCATTTTCATTTTATTTTGTTAATTTATAAATATAGTTTTGTACATTATTTCGATATTTTTAATAGAAGAACGAGGGAATCGAATAAAGGAATTTCGAGGGTCGCTAAAAACGAAATTAATACGATCGCGGATCTCCTGAATTTCGGAGATCGGAGTTTTTTTTAAGAGCCTGTGATTTACCTGTCTGGTATGGAAACTGCTCGCGAAGAATGTTTTTTTTTTTTTATCTCCGCGATCTCCGCTAAGTACGCGACCATAAAACGAGGAGTAATAGAGGCCTGAAAATCGAGGGTTTTTTTTTTCGAAACGAATTTATTCTACTCGTAGAATTTAGAATTGACAGAAATTGGAATCTTTTAGGTTGTCAAGGAATGAGTAAAATGGAGGGTGACAAAAGGTGTCTAAGAATATTGAGACGGTAAATAAGATCTTGTGACATGTCTTTTCTACTCGGCGTCTCCGCCATACGTCTTCCGACGTCCTAGAACATTAGTCTACCAAAGAAAAGAGTGGAAACGAAGCCGGAACTTTCAGCGAGGGGAACGAATTCCAGTAAGAATGGGCTTTAAAATTTACGTTCGTTTCTCGAGACACCAGAGCTTCGTGAACAATTTTCAGAATTGATTAACTTCCATGACTGTGTGCGGAACTTGGTGAAGAGAAGAAATATCGTTCGATGCGAAAGATTCTCTATCGAATTTGGAAAATTTTTCAAACTCAAGAGAATTTTCGTATTTGCATAAAGTCCAAATGTTGGCAGATGGAAAGAGCGTCGATGTCATTCGACGTTGACGCGAGTCTCTGAGTTCCCAATCGTCATTCGCTGATTTCGATTTGTTTTTTTTTGCTTGATTAATTATTTTTGTTCTCGTTCGTTAGTTGATCGAAGCAACTGCTCGTGCTAAAAATCTCATTTTTAAAGTCTCGTCAATTAACGCTCAAAAGCAATCCCCCCTTTTAGCAGTCTGCCGGTAATTAAGACTCAGGTAAGAAGAGAGAAAACGAAGAAAATAAGTAACTTTACTTCTCTCAAGAATTTTCCAGAATCAAAAAGGTTCCTGATAATATCCTCTGGGATTGTCGTCAACTTATGTTCTCACCGCGTTCCCCCTCCACCCCCCTCCTCTCCCCTCTCTTCCTTCGTTCCTTCCATTTCTTCACAAACCCCTCGTATATTTCCTACATCGTAGAAAGCTCGAGTGTGAAAAATATCCCTTGGGACGAGCCTAAAACTTTGACCGATCATTTTTTTTTTTTTTTTTTTCTAATTGAATGTTTCATTAACTCGGCTTTACCTTATTATTTATTTACGCTTGTATTTGCTTTTTACCCCTTATTCAGTCCGAGAATATCTCGATATCTCTTTTTATTTCGGGGGGAGGAGACGAGAAGAAAAAAAAAGAAAAAAAAATATGGGCGTATCGAAAACTTTTGTTACCATAAGGATGTGTACCGAGCCAGGGACGAGTGTAAGTTCGAGAAAAAACTTTTCGATGAAAGAAAACGAGGCACGTGCAGGGACGATAGAAAACACATGTTTTTAGTCCCGCGAAACCTCTCTCTTTCTTTCATTTATTTTCGACCTCACGTAGCTCACACTGGTTTTTATTCATTTCGAATTAATGTATCAATGAAAAGAGCGAATATTATGAAAAAATTAAATTTCTCAGGGATTTATACATTTTTGTCAACAATTTTTCTGTTTGAAAAAATTCTTCAACGATCCGTAAACAAAAAATGTCGAGAATGAGTCTCCCTATCTTCTTCTGTTCGGAACCAAGTCAAAAAATTATAGAGTGAAAAGAGAAAACGTTTCGATTCCTCTGCAAAGTCCACGATTGCAAAGTTTTTATCGAGAAAACTAGGGAATTAAATTTCAAAAATACGCAGACACTCGTGACCTCGGATTTTCTTTTCTCTCGGTGAATAAAAAAAAAAAAAAAATCAAGAATGAGGTCTGAAACCATTTCGCATGGGTTGCCATATTCAAATTTAGCATCGTTTATACATAATCACGAAGCTCCTATATTTAATTGCCCTTTGCATACGCAGATCGTATCTCCAAGGGTTTGTGTAGACTAAGCCCGAAGCTCACTTCCACCTTGATGGGAATAAATGCTTTAGAAGCTTTCGCGATTAATCAACGTGATTAATTTACCAAAATAGCCTAATGATGAGAGCGGTCTTCTCAAAGACTTGGCCAGCACCGAAGTGGAGTTATTAACTCGAGTGGTCGATAATTTTCTAGACGTTTTATCTCTTCCTCTTCGAGAAAATGTGCGAAACTCATCGAAGCATCTGAGCCAATAGATTTTCTACGTTTAAGTAGAATTACTCGCTGACTAATAGATGTAAACGAACCGAGTGCTCGAATCCTCGCGATTAACCCTTCGTGAGCTCGTTTGCGGGTATGTATAGGTCTTCGAGACTAATCGCCGGTAAATATGAAAAAAGGACGATGAATTTTTAAATAATGTGTCGTTTGTTTTGTCTATTTTCAAGAAAAAAAAAAAAAAAAAAAAAAAAAAAACGTCGAAACATTTACACGAGTAGCAGGATTCGAATGTCGTTGGATGAGTCATTTTCGTTTGACCGATGAAGACATTTTATCATCTGTGCTGAGTTCAAGAGTGTCCTGAGATTTTTATTTTCCGACAAATGACAGGGTTAAATTTTTTTTTGCCCTGATAATTCATATTTCTGATCGTAATATTTTATTACAACAACACCGATCAAAATTATTTACGACGGATTCGTCATATTTTTTATTGGAAAAACCTACATCGAAAAAACAACTGTTAACAAGTGGTTTACGTCTGTTGCATCAATCGTGATTCTCTTTGGTATCAAAATATATAAACTTCAATCCCTCGAAATAATTAATATTCTGGAACGACTGAAAAAAAAAACAAAAAATGAAAAAAAAAAAAAAAAAACGTTTATTCAGATCGATAAAACAGTTCAATTCATGGAACCAGGTAGTGTCGAGAGTTTTATCTAATTTTTCATATATTTAACCGAATCGAATCGATTTATTGTTCGCAGTAACGGTGCAACCGAGTCTGTCAAAAGTCCATTGTTTCCAATTACTTGGTACTTGTTCTTATCAAAATATGATATTTGTGTCAAAAACATATCTGCTTTATACCAATCACCAAAACCACTGGATAATATAAAAGTAATTTATTTATTTGAATCAAATACTTTTGATTTGGTTAAAACAAAAATTTGTTAATTCAAGGATAATTGTTTAATGAAAATTTCAAAGCCAATAAACCATCAGATATTGAAGCAAACGACGCGAGACAAAATTCGATATTCGATTTCTGCTAACAGCGATGTAATTGGTATTGAATATTCCTCTATCGAAATACATTTTAATAATCGTGATAATCACATGTCATCGAGCATACGCAGCGCCAGGTCCCAAAAAAGCAAACTAAAATTTTATTCTACCGGATTTCGTCGCGAATTTTATGATTACGCGAATATAAAAAATATCAAAAAATTCGGTTTCATTGCCCGGTTCCGACTGTGCTCCCTTTTCAGAGATCAGATATTTCTTATCAACACAATAAATTAACAAAAATACAAGGCGCTAGCTCTGCTCGCGCCATGACAGCTTTTTCGCCAGTCACAATAATTATTTTATTACAAATTGTACACACATTCGCCACAACTGAAGAGACCAGAGCCGGATTCACGCCACTTCCCTGCACATTACGAAATTTATTTATTACGATTTCAATAAAAACTCACCCAAAAATCCGGTAGAATACACACGAGGCGTCTGACGTGTGTCAGCGACTATATTTATACTATATATAGATATATGTTACTATGAGAGGCGCCACCGTCGATTTAGAGTTGGTCACGTGAGCTCGATGACACTTAAGGGGGTTGGCTACACACAACAATGTTGTCATGTTAAAAGCATAGGAAAATTCGAAATGATTAGAATTTAATGAAATTTGGTGAACATATTCTTTTGGATTAAATATGAATATAGAAATTTTTTAAGATTTTTCTTCTACATAGTTTTCGAGTAATTTAACACTAGAGTTTTCATCCGTAAGCATAGGATTCTGATATATATAGGTATATCTTTTGCATATTGTAAACTGCAATTATTCGACAACTATGTAGATGAAAAATTTGAAAAAATTTGTGTCATTGCATTTGATGCTAAAGAATGTTATCACTAAATTTTATTAAATTCTTATCATATTGTCGTATGTAGCCACCCTCCTTAATGCGTCACTCTATCAAAGTTTATTCGAATTCCAGAGTGCGGAATTTACACGAAAGGATACACAAAATGCTGAAAAAAATTGAGTGAAATTAAACAGAAAAAAAAGTGTTACTTTTTATCATAAATGCAGCGAATCTTCTCATTCCTGTACAGTTTTACAGCTCCCCTGATCATAAACGTCAATTCGCGAGTATACGCAAAAATAACTATACCTGATGTGATCTCGGGAGCGTGATATCCGCGAATCGTGAATTCATCGTTTTTTCATGCAATATATCGAGAACGCCGTGAGCAAATAATACAATGGTCCGTCACTGTCGAGCATTCCATGGTTTCATTTTTAACGTTTTTTTTTTTTATTTTTTTTTCATGCAGCAAGAATTGCTCAATGAATCACCACGCTTGTTTCTTTTTCCGTATACATATATATATGACGCTTCGTATCCTTCGGTGTTTTGTAAAAACACGTGGAAAAATGAATTTTTCGTTGACATTTCAGTGATAAACGTATATATTCGTGTGTGTTTACGGCCTCCGGATAATATTCGTCGCGCTATTTTATTATTTCACCGGTATTTTAATAGAGAGAAAAAAAAATGTACACCGAGAGTATAATAAACGTGAATATAATTTATTTGAGGCCAGGCGACAGTCGCGAGCTCTGGACGAATTTGGTGCATGCTTTTGAATGACTAATTATTGTTTGAGAAAAAAGTATTCTAATTAGGAAATAAAGATTGTAAAAATTCTATGAACGACCAGTGCGGAGATGAAACAGTCTATCGAAATAGAATTTTTTTTTTTCTGAACAATCTGATTTTCTTCATTTCATTCGGTATCGATTGTACAGCAAACAGATTATTTTTTTTAATCTTTCGATCTCTCTTGTTTGTCTTTCCATTCTATTTCACTCCATATTTCCTACTCGGTCGGAGAGATTCGCTTAAAAATCGTTTCGGGGTTTTCATTTCTGAGATAAGTATAGAGGAGGCGAGAGATAAATTCGAGGAGGAAAAGTCGAGGAGCACAAAAGAGTCGCGAAACGAAGATTCGGGCTCGTGCGTAGGGCTCAAAGTTTTCTCATTATGATAAAAGGCGTAGTGTCAAGCGTGAAATGAAATTCAACGTCTTTGCACATGGATAACATCGAAATTGTAAGATTTCTTTAACTTTCACGCAGGGAAAAACCGCTTTTTTGAATCGTGATTTTAATACATTTTGCTCGCATGAAAAAATTTACGTTTATCATTCAATTTGTTGAAACTTTGATATTCTCGTAATGAACGAATTCATGAAATTTTTGAAGACTGCACAAACAGTTTTTTTTTTCTTGTGGACTTCGAAGCTCCGAACTTGAAATTTTTCATTTTTTTTATTTATTCAATTGCTCGAGTTTCGTGCCCTGAAATTATTCGCCCAAGAGAAACTAAAGTAGGAAAAACATTCAGCAAAACTGACTTTTCTGTTGCATGATGCGAGAAGTTTTCGATGAACAGTCAAAAGTCTCGTTTCGGATGTGTATACTTAAACTTTCAATATCTTTCAAGAGTTTCATTGCTCGTCGAATCCTCGGAAAAATCTTCTGTAATATTCCTTCCATTTATCTATTCAGCCATTTTTATTATCTTTTTATATACCTGCCCTGAGAAATAAAAATTTCGTTCATCGAATGAATCCATATTTTGTTGGACTGGAATTTGATAGATTCAACAATTTTTTGTTGAACGAAAAATGATTTAGTTTATTCAACCAGTATTCCGATCGAAATTTTCTTTTCGCTTCTGTTTATTTATTTGTAATTTTTCAAAGGTATTTTACTTGCTCTTGAAGTGTTCATTTCGAAATTATTATTCGGAGGGATTAGTTCATTTTCCTGATATTTCGTTTCATTACAATGAATTTGTTTACAGCACTGAAGCTTTTTTGCATCGACCAATAACTCGTTTCAACGTTTACAAATAATTTTTTCTTTTAATCTCAGAAATATTTTGTTGCTCCTATTAAATATTCCGGTCAAGAGAAACGCAATCTCAGTGCGATTCAAACAGAAATGGTAATCATTTCGAATTCCTGATTGGAGAAAAAAGAAAATATCTCAATTTGGTTAAATTTAGATTGAATTATGAAAATTTATGGTATTCCAGAACGTTTGTAATCAGATGACACAAAAATAAGAGAAAAAAAATAAAATTGTCGAGTAACGTAGGTATTAGAATCAAAAGCAGCGAATATATAGAAGAATTTCGTACTCATATTTGCATTCCTTTCATAATTGAAAAGCCAAGAACTGTTGAATCCCTTTTCCTTCCGGAAAAGAGCTTTCCGGCAAAGTTTATGTCTCCGAAAAGCATACACGGCTTGAGTTTACCTCGGTAAAGTTGAATAAAATCACCTTCGGGCACTTTACTCGATTCTTTCGTCGACGCTGCTCGTGTCCAGACGAGGAATGATGTTGCTATTAGGAAGAAATAAAACTTCGGAATGACTACAGAGTTAGGCGGGAATGTGCCGGAAGCGATTTCTTGCCAGAATGAATAGGGAGCAATTGAGAACAGGAAGAAAGAAGAGTGGCCACGAAGGAGGCGAGAGCAAAAAAAAAAAAACAGAACGATTTTCTCTCGCTTATTATTCTCCTTCTCAGTTTATTATTTCATTTTATATCTCATGCTCGTTACTTGCCCATTTGGGTTACCTGTGTAATCATCCCTTCGAAATAATAGCGGAAAATATTCATCTTCCCTGACCTCTTATACTCATCAGATCACCCTTTTTATTGCCCGATTCCATTCGAATGGACGAATGCTCTCGCTGAATTGAGATTCATAGCTACCGCTGAGGATTATAAAATTATTCTATTTGTCATTTAACTATTCACGAGAAAAAAAAAATTTATATTATTTGGATGTAAATTTACTCAATTTTCATTACAAATTATCTCGAGAAGGCTGATTACCGAAGACTGACATTCTATGCTGGTCGCATCAGCAATTATCATTTAATTCTGCAACCAGTTTATCATGACCTCTTTCACTCGAGATGAAATAAAAAAATTTCGCTCCAATTTTAACTCCAAAAAATTATCACCGTTCCGTATACTTTGAAAATGGCGCCAAGGTGTTCGGATGTTGAATTTGATGTGCGATAATTAAGAAAAAAAAAAGAATGGAACATTATCACGAAAATGGTCGACGCTCTTTACGCCCCGAGCACGTCATTCATTCGCTATTTGCGTAGTTTCCAGAAAGCACCAGTAAACGTCAACGGAGGTGATATTTACGCTAGTTGAACTTTTATGCGTTGCAGCCTGAAAGCTTATGAATCACAAATTCCCACGGAATTCAGGAACATTGTTTTCAACGTGTCCTCAGGAATAATAGGCAGTAATGTTGAAATAGCTTTGTCCTCTCGTGCACCCCACTCGATGTCATTATTGCTAGAAGCGAAATATCATAGTTATGGAATCTATATATCCCAGGTAACCTTTGAGGCTTTGGCTTTAGCTATCATTACCGCGATTCGTAGTGATAAAAAGTGAACATGCATTCGTAATATACCGCGGCAATGATACAGCGTGAACTTTGAAAAGCTTTTAAAAGCGCATTGACAGTTCATGCCCTCTGTCAGAGCTTGCTTTTTCTCTTCGCGTATATTGCCCTTTTGAAAATATCTTTGAAAGATATTCATCGCGGAATGCTCGAAGGTCTGGGTTGTCGAGCATCAGGTCGACGTTGTACGTGACGTTATTCTCGTTGAAATTGTTCATCGGTATCTTGAAATTAATGAAAATTAGAGATTTAAAGAGATTGCAAAATATGGTTAAAATTTTAATGAAAACAGCTCAACAGGTTCAGTCGGTTGAAATTCCTTAGGACAGCACACCGTGTATATTCGCTCGAAGGCTCCATCTGATGTAATTAATTAAGGATAATTGAACAGCAGGAAATTCCATTAGTTGAGGAAACCCACGTGGTTATTGTAGGACAGAATGTATGGAACAACTAACAGGAACTAAGCTGTGTAAGCTTAGGGTTTTATAGCCTTTTTCTACCTCGACTGTATCGTCGTTCTCTCAATCTGTCGCAGACAGCTCTCTCGAGAGCAAGAAAGAGAACGGAGAAAGACTAGCTTTATCTTTCTCTGTGTCGGCATAATATACAGCTTTTCGCCTTTTCACTCCTATGGAAAGTCAGACGAAGAAGGTCGCGAGCACAAACTTTTTCAACTTTTTTCTTCTTCTCCTTTTTTTTTACTTCGTTCTCCACTTCTTCCAGTCACGTAAAGAAAAAAACATCTGTCCTTCTCCCACCCTCTCCCTTTTTCTCTCTGTCCTTTTCTTTATCTCACCCTTTTTTTTTTCAATGATAATAGCGTACATATTTCCTCAAGAGGCCGAGTTGGATATCCTCTCGGTGTGTTGTCTACGACTCTCGAGAATTTTAAGCTTTATACCCTGTAGACTCCCCTTGTGGCGAAAGGGTACGAGAAGTGGCTGAAAAATCCATATCTCATACACTCCTTGACGATATGATGCTGGAACTGGCGGAGCATTTTTCTTCAGGAGTTCATAAAAAAGATTAACCAAGAGAATAGAATCAAAAGGAGGAGGCGCATCGTGATGTTCGCGACTAGGTGTTGCTTCGCTTCAATAAAGGATGGAGAAAGAAGCTCAACAGACAAGAAACACTAATATTCTTCGTCACTTTTTTTCTTGAATCGCGAGAATGTCAAAAATTAAAAAGCTCGAAAGAGTATTTTGAAGATTCTTCAACAATTTCTGTTTCGATCGCGTTGAATTTTTAGTTGAAAATAAAAATTTCACTTTTCTCGTCATTGAACATTTTGTTTTTGTTTTTCTCGAACCCATTGTTTAGTTAACATTTTTCGATAACTTCGTCGGATAGATTGCAGCAAAGATTCGTGCTAACGAAGTTGAAATTCCTGCATCGATTGTCTCTCTTCACGTATGAGAATCGTGTGGTGACCACGAGAATCGATTACCCCTCTCTCTCTCTCTGTCTCTTCCATATTTGCCTTATCGAGAAAACTTTCTTCTCAACGAATACCGGAGTGATACAGAGAAGCTTGTGTTTCGCGTCAAATTTTCGCCTATAAGAAAATGGAGATACCCAGAGTCTTGTGTTTTGAAACTTTTGTGTAACCGCGCACGCGAGGTCCACGTTCGTACAGCAGATGTCGTAAAATAGTTCTCCTGGCTATTCTCAAGGTTCGATCACAGCGGTAAACGGAGACAGGAATATATCGAACGAATAATTTATCCTCGAATATGAATTAATATTCCTGAATACCACATCGAAAAATTCCAATCGACGAATATAAATAAAATGAATGATATTAAAAATCGATGGAACAGAAGAAAAAGGAATTCCAGGAGAGCACGATTTTTCGCGAACATTCGCACAGAATACAGAGTCAATAAAAAAAAAAAAGAAATAATAAAATAACATTGTAATCGCTTGCAAAAAAAAAATGATTTTACGTCCCATCGATTCGATCCTGAACACAGCGCATTCGTGTTTATATGTTCGAGGCTGGTGAAATTCACTTTCCTCCCACGTTTGGCATACTTCTCGGTCGGGAACGATAGGAATAAAAATGTTCTCGCGAGTCTCTTTTCTTCGCACCAATTGTCGAATACCTTGCTCTTCGTGTGTTTCCGGCGGACATTTACCGATTTTAGAAAACACTGAATTTCTTCCCTTGCCACGTTATACTTTGTATTTCACTTGGATAAATATTTTACTATCGCTTGAGCAAGTTCGCGGCCACCGTTATCGGCCAGATGATATCGACAATGCGTTCATGGTCATGCATGTCACGTACAGGGATAGAAACTCTTGGCCTCGCATGCGGTTTACGAATTTTGCGACTGTTCGATCGAGGTCGTTTCATCTTTGGACTGATAGTTTGTTGCTTCTTCTTTTTCGATAATTCGATAGTTTTGGGTTCTGGTTACATCGGAAATCTATTCGCTTTGCATTTCAATAAATTCGATGTATTTTCTCGTGTTGAATGCTGTTTCAGGAAATTTGAAGAAAAAAAAAAATGAAATGAAAAATTAAATAGTTCTGCTCATTATGAGGTAGGAATGGCCTGCCATTTGGACAGACTTTTGTTTGAAAAACAACGATTAATCAAGGACTCTGATCCAGATTCGCCTGCAGACCATTTCCTATCCGCAGGATTATCTACCCATATGAATGCAGCTTTTTATTTTTTTTACTGAAAATCCATTCAGGTGTATAACGAGGAGACCCATTGTACATCGTTTCACAATGGACTTGAGCTCATGTACTGTTTGGTTGGGCTTATTGAAAGCTTTGTTGTTCAATGCATTTTTCATGTAAGGATTCGGAACAGAAAAAAACCGTCACTCTGTCATGTCAGCGGACGAGTGCATCCTCTTTCATGAAACCAACGAACAATTTTATTCGAAAAAAAAGTGTTGCAATGCTCGTTCATAATAAAAACTGTGAACAAGAGGAAATCCCTTTCCCTCTGTTTCGTTTTCGATATAAAATGATGAGGAGCAGATCGATACAAATAATGTGGAAAATCGACATCTTTGAAATTCCTTTTTTTAATTCGATCCTTCCACGTGGAATATGAAATCACTGTCATCACTTGGGTGAAAAATATTGTATGAGATATCATGTTTCAATGATAACGAACAAAAAATAAAGTTTGGAGAAGATTTGAGCTCCGCAGCCTCCTGATTCGACACTTTTACCATCATTAGCAGTTCAGGAAAGGATCAACATGATTCAGGGCTCGTCAACACATTTTTGCACAAGCAGATTTAAAAGTAGTGATAAGTCGAAAAAAATCAAGTGAGCATGACCCGATGAGAAGGGAAAAGGCTCTTTTGAACGCCTCATGAACTTCTAAGGAAATACGACCTGCTGCATATCATATTTACGTGTGAAATAAATGGTGAACGAGAAATGTGTGTATATTTTTTGAACTTGCAAAGCGTAAAGTTCGTTGATGACATTTACGTTGATTACTCGTTTAGATTCTATCGCACGTCTAATATTTGTTTTTTTTTTTTTCAATTTTTTTCATCGTAGGCTGTATCGGATCTGCTGCTCGGTGTGTTTTGTATGCCGTTCACGCTGCTGGGACAGATACTGAAGAATTTCGTATTTGGTTTGGTCATGTGTAAGCTGATACCCTACTTTCAAGGTGAGTTGTATGGAAATAGTGATGCTCGAAATTATACGCTCGTTCGACAAAAGCCTCTAAGGGATTCTGAATGGACTGTCAATTACAAACAAGAGTTTGCATTAATGGCTTCGTGAAGTTTGCCTCCTGCTCACACGTAACAATACTCCACGAAATAATTTCCTCGCAGAATGAACATTTACGCGGAGTCGATTATTTCCCGACGAGCATTATGTATCTTGGCAACGAGAGTTGTTTCGAGACAACTTGAAACTTGTAACTCTCAGGATTTCCTGAAAATGATGAGACGATGAAGTAACACATGAAATGCCAACATCAATCACTGTAATATCACGTTGATCTTGTTAGAAATTCCCATCGTTAAACCTATCTCGAGAGCTTTAAAACAGTTTATGCAGAAAGCCATAAGCTCACCATGGAACATTGGTTTCGTTACGATTTTTACAAAGTTTTTCGTTTTTTTTTTTATCTACTTTTAAAATAATTGAAATTCCTTGTACCCGGTGTGTTCAAGAGTTTATACCAGTGGCTTGATTCAACGAGCTTCAACGAGCGAATCGCGTTGGATTATTCCTAGTAGCGGAGTATAACAATTACGGAGACGTATATACGAGCAGACGTGAAATTCCTATATACCACGATGATCCCCCTGATGCTGGGACTTAGTTCCGTAAAAATATTCCATTAAAAGAGATTCTAGTTTATGTTATGTTTCTAAAGACATTCCATTAGCACAGATTTCATTCTTTTATTTCTATATTATTCGCATAAATTTGCCTTATCGATTTTCACCTCTAAGAATTACTAGCTACTTCACACTTTATACGAAATTTTTCGTTTTCAATTTCCGAGACGAGCTCACGGGGCTCATGCTTTAATTCAATAGTTGAAACGTCGTTGATGAAAACGAACGTATAAATCTTGTATGACCGAAATGTAATCATACACGTTGGAGACGAGAATATTTAATGGAATTTTCGTGCAAGTTAAATTGCAGTTGTCGATTCAGGACCGTAAACGAATACATTTTCTATCGAATTCCCCGTAACGACAGTCCATTGCTTTTAATAATAAATCTTTTTCGGAGAACAGAGTCGTCAATAGTTACTTCTCTCCGAATTTTGTAGCTTCTTCGCACGAAGAAGATGAGGTAAAATGAAAAAAAATGTAAAAATCATTTCAGCACTAAGTTATATGAGAACTTTAGTTTCATTCGCGTTATCGAGGAGTTGAATACTCATTTACCTCTCGCTGCAATGCATCCGGCTCGTTTTCGTCAGCAATCGTTTTTGTTTTAAAAAATTTTTTTTGTTTGTTTTTTACGAGAAACAAAAAGAAAAGAAGCGTTCCATGTTGAGAGACCTGCCTCACCACGTACTAATGCCACTATTATGAAACACACCACGTTCAATTTAGTTTCTCTCCCTCTTTCTCTCATTCCATTTTGTCCGTGCAGTAGATCTTTCAACACAGGACCCTTTAATCACGAAATACTCTCAGCTCAGGGGAATAAAGGTACATATAGTGGGAAGAAGAAGAAGAAGAATAAAAGGAACGTGAGGTACAACTCTACTGAGAGAATTCTTTAGCCAAGTGCCGCGGAAAATGGGTTCCGATGTGTCGAAAATACGGTCTCTTAGTGCACAAATAAACCTCGCTCTTGTATCCAATCTAACGTCTGTAGCCTTCCTCTCGAACACTGTTTCGTCAATAAAAATCGCTTTCGATCTTATGAGACAATGGAATGTGTTTGATTGATCGAAACGGAAATGTATCAGCGCGAACTCTTCTCGAATCATTGAAGAAAATCGATTTGTAAAATGCATTCTTTGAACGTTTTTATTCTGCAAAGTGCTGATGAGTATAAATACGGTAATGAATTAGTGAAGAGCAACGATTTTTATATTTATATTTTATAAATTCATTCGTTTCGGTTAACCGATTTTTAAAAATTGTATCAATTCTTTTAACGGTATGGTCGCCGCTACAAACTGGAAACTAAAAACTTTGACGAAACATTTTAATTAGATCGATAAATTAGTGAAAATTCGTACGAAAGCGATCGAGTCTTTGTCAACCTTCAAATAGAATGATAAAATTCATGAAAATCTAATTTTATTAATAAAAAGAGTAGTTTCGAGAGTCAAAAGTTGTGAGCGAGAGACAAAATGACAATCAAATTGCGAAGAAGTTTCGGGACACGTGTAATACAAAAACGATTTATGTTTTAATTGCTCTCTGGTAACGCATGAATTAGGGTTATCGCGGAGACGATAGGTGAAACGAAGATTTAGATGTTGGTAGCTTCGGATTACAGACAGATAACTAACCACTTCAACCCTTCTGTCACGCGAAAATTACGACGAATTAATCCCTCGTGATACGGCTCTTGTAATGGTGCTTCGTCCTCTCGCATTTTCCAACCCCCCAACACGAATATCAAACTTTTAGCTGCGATTTTCATGTCGACACATATGGATGTACAAATGGCTCAAATATTCGAACAGTCTTTCAACATTGTAAATAGCTACATTTTAATATGAATTATAATTGTTCCTCTCGTCCTATTCAACGAGAAAACATTTCAACGATCATTCCTTGAATATACTCATTGAAAAAGTGAAGCAGTCAGATTAATTTCGCACTGAGCTTAATATGATATTTCCAACTGAAGTTTTTTTCATTTTCCACGAATACATCATGATTAACAGAACTTCACGAGTCGCGTTAAGCTCGCATACGTGTGCACATTTCTGTATGCCTTTCGAACGATATTCAGATCCATGGATCCGGGGTAAATGAATTAATAATCCATTTTCACTTCAAATTTTTTCCCAGTATTTCGAAATAGTAGAGAATTGGGTTATTTTTTGTTTCATAAAAAAAAAAGAGAAAAACTGGAACGACGTCATATTTTTTGAAATAGAGAATCGAAGAAAGATTTTGTTTTATGGAAATGTTTTTGCGAAGCTTTGAAATTTTTGACGTTTTCGAGACCAATTTAATTAAAACATTCCTTACTCAAATACTATTTTGATGACTGCAAGTCGAGAAAGGAAATATTTGAGAAGCAGAAATATTAATGTTGCGATGGAATTTTCAAAATTACAAGAAATACTCAAAGAACGTCGAGTAACAACCGCACCGTTTGTATCTCGAGTTGAATTAATCTCTCACGAGATTTTCGCGAGTATCCTGCCAACTTCATCGCAGCCGGAAAATAATGTCACTCACGTTTTCCGCGTCAGTCTCTCAAGCCCTTGTTCCCTGGCTGGTGAAAGAGAGATGGAGACAAAGGCCAATCTTGTTTGGTTGCTTTTGCCTTGTTGAAGGAGTTGTCTATTAATTTAAAGCGCCTACCTGTCGGGCGTCTACTAAATTTTCAACGACTTCTCGCGTTTGTCACGTCCGGTCCAGGCTTCATTCGAGAGGAAAAGCATGCTTTTCCTCTCTCTCTCTCTCTCTCTCTCGGTGGCTTTTCCGCTTCCGGATTTGCCGGCGAAAATGAAAAGTTTGAAAAAGCTTGGAATGGCTTACGAATAACGCGTCCATGTGCCGTTGTCAGTCATCAACCGCTCAACATGCATTTCCTATCGAAATAAGGTCCAAACACGATTTTTTATTTTGCAAATAGACATACGAGAATAATCTTTGGAAAATTCAACAGACTTTTCACAACAAAATGCTAAAACAAAACATATTTTCACTTTAAATTTGAGCTCAAAACTTTTCACTCAATAGCTTGGGACTCTCCAGTTACATTTTAGTGTTCTCGCGTCAAAAAATCTTGACTCTTCAATTTAAAACGGAAAAATAATAAAGAATTTGATTTTATTTTACAAAATAAATGCCAGATTCTGAAAGAGCATTTTTCGGTTTTTCAATTGAAATGGTGCACTTGAAATTGCGTACACAAAATTTTCGTTTCGCGCAGTAATGGGTTGAATGGGCGATGAGAGTAATGGGATGAGGATGTGAAAAAAGCTGATGCAGGCTCCATATTTTTGAAAGGTGTTCACACAGTCGCAATTTACAAACGTTGCTTCAGTCTTCATGTGTGTAGATACGTGGACCGTGGTTGTGTGCATTTCGAGTTTCTTTCCCTTCGAACGAAAGGGCCGGAGTTTCGTGCTAGAAGGAAATTGCGTATTCGCAGTATATGTATGTTCTCAGAAGACTATTACCGCGGTATAGTTTGATGAATAGCTCCCACTCTGTGCGGTGTGCAGCACTCAGAGCTCGTAAGAGCGAGAAACTATGGCGCGAATCGTATTATCGTTGGAAGCTTCTAGCTCTGAGAGTATTCGTAAAAGTGTTGGAGTAGGAAAATCAAAAATTTCGAAGCACTCTCAAGATTCGTAGAGTCTACTCGGGCACTGTTTTAAAAGAAAAATGGGCTCGTTGATATAGATTTCCTCTTCGACCTTAAATCATTTGAAATGCCTTTTTATATACCGATCGGAACTAAGGGCTTTTTCGAGGATTCATCCGAGAATCACACATGACTCCCCACTCGTAAATCCCTAACGCGACGACGTGGAAATTCCTCTGGATTTCTCTTCTCTCTCTCGACGCTTGAAATTTTCGGCTTCTGCTCCCACTTCTAATTCTTCTTATTCTCGCATTGACTTTATTCGCTCAGATTCACCGGTCTAATGTTCGCGCTGGTTAGGGTCGCCTCGTTCGCCTCTCACTAATGGCAACAAAAAGTAATTTTTTGCTACTTTTATCCGTTGAGAGATTAACCCGAGGCTGGCAGGATGAATTAGCTGAAAGGATCCAGTTCGCGCAGAACTTCGCATGTAACGCAATCTCAAAAGCACTCTTTTATCCTGTTCTTATCGCTTCATTTCACGAATTATTCTTATGAGATTTTGATAAAGTCGTTGCTCCGGCGATTGAAATTTGATACTCACGAATGTTGACCAACCAATCGATGACGATTTCAACGACATCGAAAGAAAGACTCGAAGCAGTTATCCAATTTGCTTCTTCTTCTTCTTCTTTTTTTTCATCCTCTATACGAATGGCCCTTTTTCGTTTAAGTTTCATCCGTCAACTCTGAGCTCATTAGCATGGAGTAACCAGAGAGGAAGAGAGAGGGATTGATGTAGAAATAAGGGCGTCATATTTCTTTGCGAAATTCTCATAATAAGAGGCTGCTGCTGGCTGAAAATTGGGGTCTGGCTTTTTTTTAATCCGTCTCAAAAGTTCACTCGCTTTAATGACGACGTTGATCGATCGATCAAGTTTTCTCAACTATCGTACTCGTAGATTTTTTTTTTTTTCCATTCTGAAAATGTTTCAATTCTTTCAAAAAACAATAAAAAAGATTTAAATTATTTTTCCATTCAACGACGATCGATTTTTTTCCTCATTTTATTTTTCATCAACGAAAAGAAACAAAAAAGACGATAATTTGTGCACGTGCTGTTCGCAGCTGTATCAGTTTCCGTCGGGGTTTGGACACTTGTTGCAATATCGTTAGAGCGTTACTTCGCTATATGCCGACCACTGAAATCGAGACGTTGGCAAACACAGTTTCACGCTTACAAGATGATCGCTCTAGTTTGGGCCGCTAGCCTCACTTGGAATTCACCGATCCTTGTCGTCTCGACACTTCGAGCTCTTCGTGGAGGTGAATATGTGCTTCATTAATATTCATAAGAAAAAAATTTATAACAAGTTCGACGATAACGATTGGATGAAAAACTTGAGAAATTTTTTAAACGATGATAAAAAAAATATGAATGCTAGGCATTGGTCCTGGGACTGAGCGATTTGAAATGTTCAAACGTCCAATGAGAGATGAACGTCCATTTTTTTTCCAAATAATTTCTTCGTCGAATGATTCAACGATTTTCAAATGATGAAAAAAAATTCGTTATGCATTTCCATAGGGAGGCAAAAGTGCAGAGAGGATTGGCCGAGTGTCGAAGCCGAAAGAATTTATAACATTTTTCTCGACGGTACGCTCCTCCTCGTGCCCTTGGTTGTTATGAGCTTGGCTTACTCTTTGATAGCTACGAAACTCTGGAGAGGCATGAAACGTGAAATCCGACAGAGTTCTTCTTGCAAACTGAGACGTGAGTAATGGCTTATTACACCGATAAAGGACCTCATCAAAAATCTTTTTCAAACACTCTTTGTCACCGAAGTATCTCAGTCTAGTAATTGATCATTTTTTTTTGTTTTTATTGAAAAGAATTTTGATTAATTATTATTGAAACGAGTCCACTGAAATTGGGATCGGACATCTGAATAATTTCTTCGTTTCATTAGATTTGATTGGATAAATATTTCGAGATGAAAATCCAAGAATGAAAGTTGAAGGTAACAATTTGGAGAATGAATACTAAAGAAAAATGTTGAATTCGCGATGAAATTTGATAGCAAAAAAAAACAACCTTCTTGGATAAGCATTTCTGCATCCTACGAGATTTTTCCTACCGTCGAATGTTCTCATGTGAAGTTTACTCGCAATCTCATCCTCTCGGTTGGTCATTCTATCTCGAGCGTTGCTTTTGAAAAATGAATGCCAATTTGCTCAAGGATACGACCGAATGCGGCACAGAGATTTTTGTTTTTTTTTTTTTTTTTTTCATTTTGTTCAAATATCTCGTATAACTTGAAGGGAAAAAGAAAATTTTTGCAAAGTATATGAGAACAGCCTGAGAGTGTAAATTGTTTGTACAATGCCGTAGCTTTACCGAGTGTTTTGACGTGAATCGTATCGAAGATAGAAAAGTTGATACTCGATGACATAGTTTTTGTTCAGCAGCATTGATAGTTCAAAGAAGAAACGATACCGGAGCTTTTTCGAGGGCTCGGAAAAGTATTTTAATAAATTCTACTATCGGAACGTTCCGGAAGCATAATTTCCCTCGAGGTTTACAGAATTTTTATTCTCGTATACCAATCTCGTTATTCAACAGATACGAAACAAAAATATTTCACTGATTAAATTCTTTTAACAAAGTTTGCTAAACTTCGGTGCAAGTTTATGCTTTTTTAACGCGACACTCTTTTTTTCTTTTTTTTTTAATGAAAAATGTAACTGTTCGTAATTGAAGCTCTCCCGACGAATTACCGCGTCGTTCTCGAATTCGTTAATTGCAATCGACGTTCAATAGTAATCGATCGGAATAAATAAACTCGCGATAGTAGAGAGAGTCGAATCATCGGCTGCTGCTGTCCTAAATCCATACACCCACGTCGAAAAGGAAAATTCGCCATTAGGCGTGGTAACCGGAAACGGAATGGTTCCGAAGCAAACGAGCGGTGTATTGTCTTCCTCCACTTGTCATCAGGCTTCGTCTCTTTCTACGACGCCCACCCAGCAGCCTGTGACAATAACTCCGAAAGGACAAAAATCTCGGTCAAACGCTTCGAGACCCGGCACCGAGTTCGTCAAGCTGTTGTTGACAAAACGATCGGTGAGAAATTTTTTCATTAACCTTCGTAGACGAGAAAGATAGTTGGAGGAGTTTGGAAGAAAAATATTTTCCCAAATCATCGGATTTATTTTGGAAAAAAAAAAAAACACTTTTTTATCGAAACTAAAAATCCTCTGACTCACGAATGTTTTTTTTATCGAGATTTTTCGAAGAACGAACAAAAATCTAAAATTCTCAGTCTCTTTTGATGATTTCGAAAAATATTTTTTTTTTCTGCTACAAAAAACGAAAACTTTTCTCCTCTATTTTTAACACTTTGGATATAAAAAAAAAGGTCTGTCAGCCACGCTCCGGAACTACCGAAGTCTCGTCGGGAAGCAAAAGTTTCAAATTTTCACGGCCTGATATGCTCGGCGGTACGCGTCTAAGGAGAGATTTAAAAAAATCGGAAGGAACTACCGCCGATATTCCGATCGATGATCATAGCGGTGACACTAATTATGCGTTCGGCAGACAACACGCCATTAGAAGTAATTACATGGGAAAGAGCATCGAAGCAAAGAAAAAAGTAAGAAAATTGTCGAAATATGAATCTCCCAAAAATCACAACTTCTCTATCCCGATGCCAATTAAGAGTCATCGAGCTCACGTGACCAACTCTAAATCGACGGTGGCGCCTCTCATAGTAACATATATCTATATATAGTATAAATATAGTCGCTGACACACGTCAGACGCCTCGTGTGTATTCTACCGGATTTTTGGGTGAGTTTTTATTGAAATCGTAATAAATAAATTTCGTAATGTGCGGGGAAGTGGCGTGAATCCGGCTCTGGTCTCTTCAGTTGTGGCGAATGTGTGTACAATTTGTAATAAAATAATTATTGTGACTGGCGAAAAAGCTGTCATGGCGCGAGCAGAGCTAGCGCCTTGTATTTTTGTTAATTTATTGTGTTGATAAGAAATATCTGATCTCTGAAAAGGGAGCACAGCCGGAACCGGGCAATGGAACCGATTTTTTTGATATTTTTTATATTCGCGTAATCATAAAATTCGCGACGAAATCCGGTAGAATAGAATTTTAGTTTGCTTTTTTGGCACCTGTCGCTGCGTATGCCATCGCTCGATGACTCTTAAGAAGAATTCGAATTCGTTGAAAAAAAGTTTTCTCTCCGAGAAGCTTTTCAACGGTTCATATCAGCGAACTCGTAGTACGAAAATCCTGGGATTTAACCCTTCTTCCTCCTTCCAAAATTTATTTAAAAAAAAAGAAAAAAAAATTGAACAAAAATAAAAACGAAATAAAGTTATTTGGTCTAAAGATTTTTGTTTGTTTTATTTTCAGGTGATCAGAATGTTGTTCGTGGTGGTCCTCGAGTTTTTTTTCTGCTGGGCCCCGCTGTACGTGGTGAATACTTGGTACCTTTATGATCCAAAGTTCATTTACCATCACGTTGGTAGCACAGGAATAAGTCTGGTGCAATTGTTAGCCTACGTTTCGAGTTGTTGCAACCCGATAACTTACTGTTTTATGAATCGAAAGTTTCGGCAATCCTTTCTGAGCGTGTTCGATTGCTGGGGCTGCTGGCGGTGAGTTGAACGATTTAAAAAAAAGAAAAACAAAAAAACAATTTCTTTTTTCAATGCTATACAATTTCGAGTTAAAAATGAGAGCGATGATAAAAATGATATTGGTTTTTTTCGTTCTTTCCTCGAAGAATTTCACGTTGCAGATTAAAGTGCTTGGATGCCGAGGCATCGTTGGGAGTTACGAGGAATGCAACCCAGCCAGGAAACAGCGAGCTAAGCGGAAACGAGTCGACTATTTATCTTGGCAGAACTTCCGTCGTCGCTAGATCCGGTAAAGCTAAAAATACATTTATGCTGTCACAGACAAATCTAATAAACCGACTCAATAACGCCTGCATGAATACCGCAAATCCTGAAATATTTTGCTTATTTGTCATCCGAGATATCGTCCTTTGTTCGCCTAGCTTCTTTCTGAATCAACGCGCGACAACGGAAATGCTTATTTCTCTCATGCGGCAGACGAGCTATTAAAAAATTTTTTTTTAAACAAACTTAATCGACCGAAATGACTCAATCTCGGCTCATTCGCTTGGATATTCACGCACATTCTTTCTCCTGTTTCTATGGAATATTCGGTCAGAGGTGGTGAGACTCTTGGAGGAGGAAGATCGAGTTTAGCATCGACTTTTCTCCACGAATTCAAGTGGAACAACGAGAGTTATGGAAATGCCGTGTTCCGGTACGGCAACGACGGTCTCGGTCGCGATGTCACCAGCATCAACGACGAAGGTATCAACGATATCAACCCAGACACCGCGGCCTTCGTCTACCAATTCACCTGGAATTTACTGTCTCGATCTTGAGCCCGAGGAAGACAGTTTTTTCTTACGAATATCGTGGCGTCCACCGCCTCCGGTTGTCATGAACAATCCATCCAGTTTATCCTCGATTCAAAGAATCAATGCTCCTTCGAGCACGATCAATCAATCCCGTCTGTCAACTTCCGGTCCCTCGTGCTTCGATGATCTCAGACTTTTGTACGACTGACGAACAGTGAGAAAGGAAACGCAAGTGTAAAAATTTCCAGTGAGAAGAGAACATTTTGAAAAATTTAAAAATAAAAAAATGAAATAAAATCTGCCAAATGCAACGAGATTATCAACGAAATTCGCCATTCGATGCCTGATCTCGATTATTTTTGTCCTACTTTATCGCGAATTATGTGATACGAGAAGTGAATGCTTTAAGCGATAAAACAGAAACGTTTGGCCAGTGCGTTCTGTGAGACATTTAATTTTAATTGAATAAACGAAAGAAACGTGAATTACTAATTGATCTAAACGAAGTATGCTCGATTACGTTGAACGGAATCTTTGCTCGTGTACAACGAATTTATTTTGTGCTATAAGTATATCTATAAGCCCAAAGATCATGTCTGACAAACGAATCGCTACGATATTCGGTTAGTACTTACCACTGACAATCCGATCGATCTGCACCGCCGAAAATTCGTAGCAACGATCGAATGTTGGAAGGGAAAAAATGTTACGAAAAGAAAAACAAAAAAAAAAAAAAAAAACTTGGAGAAAAAAGAAAATAGAAATGAGAAGAAATTTCTTTATCAATAAATACGAATATATTCATTCAACAACGAATTTCTTAATTATTACTAAGATCCTCGTACGAGTATATCGATAATAGCAAATTTTATACAATTGACACTGATTATCTCATTGCAATTATTTTCAGTACCAGCGCAACAACATCGTACTTATTATTATTAACTCCTTTATGCCTCTTTCTCGGTCTTTCAAATTTTTTTTCTTTCCTTGAGGCTAATCCAACAACCTCGATAATGTTTCTGTATTAAAAATCAACAATGGATCTGAAGCTAAAAGTGCACACATCATTATTCGTCGAAATTTTTTTTTTTTTTAAAAAAGGGTAAAGGAAGAAACACGTCGACGTCAAGATCGAAGGCTCGAGATGCAAATTGAGTGGTGCAGTTTGGAAAGTGATTTCAAGAAAAAAGAAAAATCCTTATAGCTTATTTCTCTTTTATGTAAACGGAAAGTTTTCCAAAAAGCTGCACAAAGTTAGAAAAAACCTTCCGGTTTGTATTCGAAGATTATTTTGCGTTGCATTTTTTTTTTTCGACACTGAACGAAGTTGAATTTATAAGAAGCAGTGCGATGAAAACTTTGGAAAAAACTTTTTAGAATGATGATTTTTTTTGTTTGTTGAAAAAATGAATAATCGTGAGAGTTGAAGTAATTCGGGACTTGATGCAAGGTGCTCTTTAATAGAGCCAGAGTGTCAGTGGTTTTCCGAGGTCTGACTCATCCGAGCAGACGAGTAACGATATGCACGAATTTCTAGTACCTTTTTCCATGGGTATATATATATATGTTATTTCCTCATTTCTTCAACAAGTTACTCTTGTTCCCAGACACTTTCGTACATTTATCCAAAAGTTTGAGAGACCCCGAGCGACGCTCGAATATCTCGGGGAGAGTCTCTTAAGTTTTGGTACTTGCACGGAATATTTCTCGTGTTTTCTCCTTTCGACTTATTACGCCGCGTTGAGATAAAATTTTGCCGAATGTTTTGGAAGCTGCTAATAAAAGTTATAAATGTATAAAACGAAGAGTCCTGTCGCGTTTTAATTTTGAAAAAAAAAATAAAATAGTATCATCCATCAGAATTAATCGAGTTTTTAATAATTTCTCAATCAAGAATCATTAGAATTGATCAAGTTTTCAATAATTCATCAATTTTCCTTTCATTCTGATTCATTAGTAATTAATCTGTACAATAATAAAACTCTCAAAGTTTATCAGAAGAAAATCAATGAGTCGAATTGAAAAAAAATAATCGAATTAATTTGTCATATCGAATGAAAAGTTGGGAGCAAATAACTCAAGGGCTCAAGTTCGATGTTACCAAGATTATTTTTGTTCCGTAATATATCGGTGATTCGATTATCTCGAACTATTTGAGATTCGATCAATAATTCAGATTCGTCCGACAGCTGGACAGGGGTTGCAGTTGCAACGTTTGAAAAGACCGAGAAAACTTTTTCTAAAGCCGTCATTCATGAAGCAATAAGTGATGGGATTGCAGCAGGAGCTAGTGTAAGCTAAAAGTTGAAAAAAGCTTATGCCGGTTGATCCGAGGCCGTCGTAAACGGCCATTGGGCTGAATAGCGCCAGGGTATTGATGACGTACAGGGGTGTCCAGCATACGAAAAATTCGAGTACAACTACGAGGAGCATCTTGACGATACGTTTTTTACGAAGCAAAGCTCTGCCAGGATTGGTACGTCTTAGTGTTCTTCTGCCGATCGAATCGTGCCAAGATTTTGATGTTGATAGTCTGCCGGTTTTAGTGCCCGACAGCGTATCTTTATCCTCGTTCGAGTCGACCGTAACGTAGCTCGAAGATACCGTTGTGACGGGAGTATGCGTGGCCTCGTTGTTTTCTATAACGCTTTGACGTATCGTGCCGCTTGATGGCTGACAATCAACGCTACCGGTTATGAGGAGTCGATTATGCTCTCGGTTGCTGGACGTCAGACTCGTCGAAGAACATCGCGTGACAGGTTTTCGTCCTTTCGAGGTCACGTATACTACAGAAGGCATCGAACAGCTTGCTGCGGAAAAACAAAACGAAGATTAAGTCATTTTTCATGTTACTTTGGCACTGAATATATTTGTCGATGGAAGAAGCAGAGAATATTGGATGAATCGTGATATACGCTGTGGAAATGATTTACCGCTGTTTATGAATTAATTTATATTCAAGGTTGTTTATCGATCGAAGAACGATGCTATCGCTGCGGCTTAATCGACGTTCGATTCTCACTTTTGCATGGACAAAAATATTCTGCTTCAAATGACTTTCGATTCTCTCAGGCTGCATTATCGGCGATTGATATTAAATCAGCTTCTTTGTATGCCAACGTCATCCGGGTTGTACGGACACAGGTGTGCACGTTCGACCGTATAACGAAATGGAATTTCTAAATCTGATCTAAAAGTGCAGATACATACCCGAGTAGGTATTCGATCTCGAAAGATTTACTGGAAGGTAGGAAATGAGAAAAGCGTCAAAATAGTTCAGTTATGGAAAATGTATCCTGATAACTTTTCATACTTCATTTTTTAGTCAATGGATTCTTGGCTGGTTTCTCTGGTGCCACTTTCTCCTTTCTTTTTCGTCGACTCCCTTCCACTCGTATCGTGCATTCAAGAATCTCGGCTACATGCCACCTTCGCTATACACTAGTTTCCTACTACTTTTCGAACAAAAAAAAACGAGGTGATCACGAGCGAAGCATCGGCCAGGGACTTTCTTCCAGGACCAAAAGAATTCTGATTCACTCGACGAGCAGAGGACCGATAAAATGAGATAGAGCTTCGATAAAAAAGACAGATCGATGTGTACATGATTTTTCTGGATAACGCTACAACGTTGGATCCGATGTTTCCAAACGTGGGGTTTTCCTTTTGAAATATTGCGAGTCAAGCCTTTTTGCTTGTTACCACGTTTGCTTCGATTAAACCGCTCATGCAAGCAGCGTTCCAGTCAAAAGTTTCGTTCTCAAAGTGCGGCGATCATTTTTTAAATTACTTTTATGAAATTTCGATACGAAAGAAAATACGAGGAATTTGATCGATTTTCAGTTTTATTACTAATTTCTGCTTTTTATTTTTTACTATTTTGATGAGTTTTGATCGGACAGTCGAAAAAACAACGATGCGAGAAAGATCAATCGGCTGTGAGAAATAATGGGAAAATACGTATCCGCTGTTTTCTTTTCTGCTGAAGAAAAGAATTTGCATCGATCAAGAGTTTTCGTATTTGCCGAATGAAACTTTTACACGAATTGTCTCATGTATATTCGCACATATATATGGAGCACGTCGTTCGTCCTCGTGAAAAAAAAAAAAAAAAAACATCTAAAAAGACGAAAAAGATAATAGGGTGGGATTCCTCGAGCGTCTCGTCTCCTGAAGGCACCTGCTTTTTTTTTTCTTCTCATTTGGAATCGAAGTGAATTGTAATAGGACGGAAAAAAATTTGCATTCCAGCTCTTCTGTTCGCGTTTCTCATTCCTTCACCTCTTTGACAAAATTCCATCAGTATACTGCATAACCCGAGAGTGTTTTCTCCGAGTGATAAAAAAAAAGGCAATGTCTTTTTATCCCTGGCGAAAGCGAAAGAAATTTAAATTTTATTTTTCTCAAGAAAAATCGTTACTTTAACGTATTTCTTTATACGCCAAATATTCGGAAGTTTCTCTTTCATCACAGTGCTATTTTTTTTTTTTTTTTCTGAGAACATTATATCTAATAAACTTTTATGATTCTCATTCGCAGAAATGAGTATTCCTGCTCATTTTTATCTTGTTTATGAATAAAGAATTTTGACGCATGTCGTTGACCAAATTGGACAAAGAGAGGCTCATCGTTTCAATCGAAAACGAAAATGTTGGCGTGTTTGTGAAATCAAACTATCGGAAAGAATAGAAAAACTTTACGATTCAAATGATACCATTGGTAGTAGAATGAATATGAAAAATTATTTTTTCTTCGTTTTAAAATTTTTTTCTATTGAGAGCTTCTATGGAAATTCACCCACGCCTTGATTAGAGTCTTAAATATGGAAAACTTTACGAGCGAGGGCAAATTCGACGTTTCTGAATATTTATTCGCATAATCAGATTACAAAATTGTTGTTGTTGTTGTTGTTGTTCTTGGAGCTGCTTCATTGTAATAGTCGAAGAGTTTTAGGGGTGAGCATTTGGATGGAAGGGTTGTGATTTGCAATATCGTGCGACCCTGCCAGCCAAAATATTCAACTCATTAACCTTGCTGGTTACACATTTAAACAGAAAGACACGACTGTGCTTGGGGCGAAGGAAAGCTCAAGAATATTAACTATGGGCAATTCCATGCTTTCTCGAAACTTGGAAAACTCCGTCTTTGTTTAGATAAATTGTTGAATGTACGATAAACGAGTATTAAATGAAAACCTCTCGATCGAAAAATCGTAGATTTAGAAATTGACAGTTATTCACCATCGAACAAATCATTCATTTTTCAGTTTCAATTTACTCCATTAATTATTTACCTACTTTTCATTCAACCAGAATCACGATTTTTCTTTTTGAAATTCAACGAACGAATCTATTCTGGATCATAATAAATTCAGTTCCCTTCGAACGCCTCGTGCATTAAAAGCTTTTGAACGTTAGCCTGAGATTAAAGTTTTGTACACGTTCATTCGTCTGCCTTTTGCTACGTTCGTTTTTTTTTCTCGAAAAATTACTCAGATTTGATCTCTTATTAATTGCGATTTTATTGAGCATTGGATTTGAATGAAGAAATGTGAATATTCTATAAGAATCCGTGAGGAATTAATCTCTCGGAATATTATTTTTTGTGCTATCAGCGTGCTCTGGATTTTGCGATATTTCGTAATTTAAATAATAAATCATGGAGCTTCAATCATGGAGTTCATGATTTATTATCGTATTCAGAATTTCTTGTATCATTATTCATTTTCTCGCTATTATTACAACATCGAAATTATTCCTCAGGACACTGAGAAAAAAGATTTAATATTCAAACTCTTCTTCTTTTATCGTCAGTTAAAATTCGTTGTCACCGTACACATAATGGGAAACAGAGCAGCTCGTCGGTCATTCGAACTACAAATAGTTGTACTTGCCTGATGATTGAGTACTGTTACGCTCGAAAGTAGACATCGTCAGTGGATCAGATTTGCACAGGGTTCTAGTTACAAGGGTGTAGGTGACTGCGAGGACCAACAGTGGTACGATTAAAAGAATAGCATCTAAAATCAAATTGTATCCTCTCTCGTATTCCCCATCTCCTGGCCACGTTTCACGACATTTTCTGTGTCCTGGAAACAATAAATAGATATACGATGAGTCAAAATTGGTGATAATCAATGATTTTTCGTTGTTCTTAAAGAATTTTTGATTTTCGAGGTTTCACCTCGTTCTGAAAATTCTTCGATTGATTGGACTTATTCCAAGCCTCTGCTAGGGCAAGAAGCTAAAGTTTGTCATAAAAAAAGATTCAATTTACTATACTTTTCAGTGAGTAGATGCTTTAAAAAATTGTTGAAATTAACTTTGTTTGAAGTAAGTGTCGATTATCCTTCGGCAAACACGTCGAGAGTGAAAATAAAAGAAAAAATTTCACAACCAAGTGAAATGGCCGTTAAATCGTTTCAGCCACTTTTCTCTTTATCACCTCGTGCAAAATTCTCAACAAAGAGCTCATACAACGGTAAACAACCGTGAAATAGGATTAAACGTAATTTAATTTATACCGGTTAGTACGGTTAGTACAACACACACACAAAACCGCAGACAAAGCGTTATGTCGAGTTATGAAAAAAAAAGAGACCGTTTGGCGAATGACTTTTATGTTCTTGCTTTTATGGGCTAAAATGTGTCTCGTGAAATGGTGAAGGTTTCTCGTTTATTGCATTCAGCATCATACTGTAATGGCTACTTCAGTGTTTCGACAACGTTTATAAGGATCCAGTCAAAAAGGCAGCTTAAATCGCGCGATCGTGAGGCTTCATTCATGTTAACACCAAATGAAATATAAACGAGTTCGTTGAATGAGCAAACTAATTCAGAATTTTGATATAAACATTGTCGAATGATTGAGCACTCAGCTCGAGGCAATAGGTTAATATTTGTAAAAACTTAATTAGTGAACTCGAATATACAAAATGAGTGTTTAGTAAAGGCCATGATACTATTAACACGATATTCCTGGACTCAAATATATTTTTAAAACATATTTGCCAACTGGAAAAAGAAGATAGAGCTATTCATTAACAAAAATGGTGAAATTTCGCTAAATGCATAAGTGAATCCGCACATTTCGAGTCGGTAACGCCCAATTCGTGTTGGCGAGAGAGCTTCCCCTATAATAATACCGAAAAATAGGTCACCAAAGCTGTGTCCGTCAGTGAGTGACCCGAGAACAAAAATTTAATTATTTTCTCTGTGTCAAAAACACAATTTTTAGGGAAATATACGTTACAACGCTAATTTATCGCGCAGTGCTGGCTAAACCGGCTCACCTGGAAACATCGGATGTGCGAACTGTTCGTTCAGCGTTTTTCGAGTTCAATGATATTGTATGGAATTTGCAAAATTAGTGATTTTAAATAATGACCTCAGGTACCAATTCAAAATTTCTCGAGGCGATGGCTCAGTGGTGACCCAACCGATTACTAGTTCCGCTCGAAGATTTTCCAACTGGCGCGATCACCGTTTTTTTTTTTTTTTTCAATGAAATATTGTTCGATGAAACGCGAAAAGTAATTTCTCCAAAATAATTCAATTAAAAAATCGCTCTCAAAACTCCTTTTTACAGTCTCTGATTTACCGATTCATGGCGAGTGAAAAAATTTACAACGAAATATTGTTTTTCGTTGACTAGCCAAACACGATGCCGCCAAACACGATGCCGCCAAACGAACGAACGGGTAAACATAAAAAAAAAACTCACCGTACGTTTAAAAAGTTTCGAGTTCGTCGTTAGACGTATGGACAACTGAAATAAAAACTAGTGACACGTTACCTATAACTTACGAAACTTTCTGTCGCGGTTTAAAACTCGTACCGAGAGGAATGAAGAGTTCGTAAAAAATTGAACTAACACAATCGTTTATCGAAAGAAAGATTGAGAGTTTTCGAACGCACTATGAATTCCATTATCAGATAAATAATTCTTTTTCGTTTAATAATAATAATAAAAAATATAATAATGTTATACGAATCGAGATAACACACAATGTATGTACAATAAAAACATAATGAATTTCCGTCTGTTGGCTTACCGGTGGCTAATTTGTTTTATACGTGGCGTTATCTGTACAAAATGAAATCGCAATCTGCTCGTTTGATTGCTGTATCACAACGATAACTTTTACCCACGTTCGAATCAATTAAATTTCGTCCGGTATTTTTATTCCGAAACGTTTTTTATCGAAATGATTAGTTCACGTTTATCCGATAGTATTGAAAAGCGACGCACGTTTACCTGCTCGTATAGCGTGGATGGATTTCGAAAATTTTATTAGCCAGAATGCAACAGCAGTGGCTGCTGCGAGGATAGCATTAATCCCGAATTAAATTACGTGTCTTTTCAAATGAATATTTTGTTCGTATTAAACTGGAACATTTCGTGAATGCTTTTCAAAGGTGAATGCGGAAAAGGCCTATTCAGATGATTCCATGAGCGAACTTCGTGGAAATAAGTAAGAGCGTTTTCCACGAAAGAGGATTGAAATCCGACATTAAAGCTATTTAGTCAGTATAATTCATGAAAAGTTTATTATACGAATTGTTTAATCCTTCAAGACCAGCTCGAAAGAATGATTATTTTATATATTTGCGTTGAAAATAGTACAACGAAAGTGTGCTGAAAGATATGTCGAAAAATGTTCGAAATTCTTGGGTTTGAGAAGGAAAAAGAAGAAAAAAAGAGAGTAAAAAAGTATCGCACGAGACAATATTCGTATGCAATTCTCACGAGAATATCTGTCTTTCTTTGGCACAGAGGTGAGCAGACACAGAGAATGACGATGAAATTTACAATGCAGCAAAACCTCAGGCTCTTTTTATTTTCATTGAAATAGCTTTAGGCGTTCGCCTTGATCTTTCGATATCACGAATTGCTCGTACAGTGCTACTTGTTATCCGTATCGAACTTATTGATCCGAAAAAATTGAATATTCTCACAGGAGTCGATAAAAAAATGTGCTTTATGAGTTTATTCTATGAATTCGAAATAAGAATCAGCTTGAAAACATCTTATTTTTCATTCTTTACTTTCTTATTTATTTCACAAAAATATTCAGCTCGAATCTAAAGAAATACTCCCAAGAGATTCCACTTTTTTTTGGCACTTTGATGAAATTGGTCAATATCTAGAAAAAATATATTGACTCACTTGCAGAATACAATTATTATATTTGACTCGTATGTTACCTCGCTGAATCTGTTCTCTTTCCACCGTAATCGCGATCGAATCGAACTAGTGAACGACCGGTCGATCTGTACGTGAAAAATATCTTCGAAGCCTACGCAAAATCGAAGCTCATACGTTCTATTATTCTCTACGAGCATTCCCCCAGACGATACCAGTGCTGATATTTATTTTCGTCAAACACAAGACCAAAGTACCAGCATCGTTCTCATTTGTCTCGTCGTATTTACCAGAAATTGTTCCACGAGTGTCACAACGGTCGGGAGCCCATTACTTCAGAAGCAAAAGTTTCAGATGAATAATGCAGAGTCTCTGGCACGGATATGAGAAATTATTCTACGTATACATACAGTTGTATATCGATCGGGGCGTATATTGAGTTTTACTTTTTTATTATTTTATTTCGTATATACAACGTTATTACAGTTAACTAATATATAGGTCTATACTCACCGGTGCTCGTTGGTATAAGCTCGCTGAGACCAGCTATCGGTGACATGACGAGAAAACTGCACGACCATATTGCAACGATGAGCCGGTAAGAATGCGACAAGGTTTGCCATCGACGAGATCTCAACGGATGACATATGGCGTAGTATCTCTCAACAGATATTGCAACCAACGTCCACACCGAAACCGAGACCGAGCAAGCTGCAATTTCAGAGAAAGAAAAAAAAAAAACAAATGAATTCCAGATTCATACATTCTTATGAGCTATTATTCAAATTAGTTTATTAAATCGTGATTGAAAAATGTCGATCGTATATCCGAACGATTTTCCAGGATTCTGATAAGATAATGTCATCGGTATAAATATTGAAAAGCCACTTTTCATATTTTTAACTTCATTGTTTCGTTGACAACAGTTGCTACGTAGCTTTAGAGAGTCAGCGATTTTCCAGGTTAATACATAATTCGGTATTTTAATGCTCATTGGAGAATCCACGACGAGAAGAAAAGTTGAAAGAAAAATTCAAAATTGATTTACCAAAATCCAAAAATCTCCAAGTTCCAAGTTGACATATAGCTCAACAACAAATTGAGTCGAAGACATTGATACGGAGGCCCCAAAAACGACGACACGTTGATCGGAAATGAAAATTATTTCGGCTTCACTTCGATATTTCAATAGAAAAAAAAAACTTTCCAATTATTTTGAAGCAACTGGAGCATTTTTCGCTATTGTTTGAATGATTATCATAATGAAACTGGCAGGTGCGCAGCCGAGTCGATGGCTGTTCGTCTACAAAGAATGGATCGAAGGCTGTTTACACGAAGGTTTACGAAGATTCAATGGAAATAGAATGGGATGAGGTACTCCCAACGAAAAGAATTTGCCAGAAAAAGTTGAGTCTCTCCGAGCGACTTTGGATTTTTTTAGTTATTCATGAAAGCATTTAATTGAATTTTCTTTGTTGATAAAATTTTTTTGTTTTAAAACAGGCAGCTCGCATAGAGTATTCTATCGTATTGTTCGCAATTTTATAGAAGGAACATACCATTTTGAAGTTATGATGCGAGCTCTTGAGCTCGCATTTTCTTAAACACGTATATACATTTCGCGGTATTTCATCTGATTAATTATCATATATATAAAAGGAGCTGTAAAAGAAAGAAATTTATAAAATGTTGCTCGTTGCGCGTTGAAAAGTATGCACAAAAAGTATCGCGATTGTGATCCAGAGAATGCGTTTAATTAATTTCGAGTTTTCATTGGCAAGCTTTGAAAGGCTTTGTACACGACGATGATCCAAGGACCGTGTGTCAGAGATACTGGAAATATACGTGTTGTTTTTCTTATCTGTGCTTCCGCATAAGACCGAAGAATAAGCCACCTCAATAAAGCAAGTAAAGTAAGCAGCAGATATAAGAATAAGCTTTTATGTATGGTGTGTGATATGACAATGACGTAACCAAAGCTCTCCAACGCCCGAGGTATATCAATTTACTTTGAGAGTATCACCGATAGGATCTATGTTCTATTATGTCGTTTCTTGGACATCGTGTCGTTTGCCTATCGTTTTATCTAAGGTCTCACAGCCTATTCGCTCCGATACAATATGGGATGCTTTTTTTTTTTCTTTTTATCCATCCTCGTATCAATAATAATATTATAGTCGACGTGGAAAATCCGTTCTGGAAAGCCTCCGTTGACGATGTAATTTAACGTTAGTTTATTATTTCCATTCTAACACGAAAGAACATTTTTTTTCTTCTGTGTTTTCTTTTTTTTTTTTTCCTCGTTTATTTCGAGACTTTTTGTGCTGAGACGAGTTGCCTAAAGCTCGTATCACAAATGTTTCCCTAGGTTGTAGCGTGAAGAGGCAGCGCGAAATAACAAAAAAAGGTTCTCCAGTCCACAGAAGAAACGCAACTAACGCTTGTTAAAGACTCCTCCTCGCGCGTTGTCTTGCTGCTTCTCTCTCTCTCTCTCTCTCTCTCTCTCTCTCTCTACACGCTGGTGCTTTAATTTCATCATCACGAAGAGTGAAGGAAAAAGTAAGATAAAAAAAAACGAAGATTACTCACCGCCGCTTCGAAAACAACCAACTGTAACACGAGAGGGAGGATAAGAAAGCTCGAAGCTTGAAGAAGCCACCGAAAACTTTTACCTTCAAACAGGACGCTTTAAATTTAATGAGAACGGCACATTTATAAAGGCCTCTCAAATGTACAGAAGATGTCTGAGAGTCTTTTGATGAACGAAGTGTTTCGAAAGAACAGATTTTCTTTGCCAAAAATAAGGTTCAACTTCTCCGAATCCTGGAAATTTGTTTCAATTTTTTTTTTGTTTAGTTTGGTAAATCTGATGCAAAATTCATCGCATTTAGTTTCAGTTCGAATCTTTTCGTTTGGATGATCGACAAAGCACGAATTTTCTGCTTCGATCGGATTTGATGATCGGTAATATATTTTATTCGCATACGACAACAAATCTCTTATAATATACGTTATGAAAAACTATATCAATCCATCTCATCTTCGAATCAAATAAGTAAAACGTTTCGTGACAGTGGCGATCCGATAGCGAAAATAAACTACGACATATTACGTGAAAAAAATGAAAAAAAAAAACGGAGAGATATGACATGAGAAATCGATCAGATATTGCAATCTAATTTTCCGCACCTTCTTTTACATCTCAAGCATTGGGCTCTTCGTGTCAAGGATCATGAAAAGAAAAAAAAAAAAAAAATAACCATCAACCCTGATATATATCACTTTCCCTTCTATCAATCCTGTTTTTTTTTCTTGCATTGTGTATCTGCTCTTTCAATCTCGTGCGATAGTCGGATCACGCAATGAATAATTTCGTTAGATATGATAACCACGCGATGGAATATCACCGAAAATAGTTCATGGGAACGATGGCCGTCGTTGAATGGCATTTCGAATAAAAACTGATGGTAATTCAGCGAGCTCGTTTACGGCCATAAAAATAGTTGTGAATTTATTGATAATCGATAATCATTTTTTGTGAAAAAAAAAAACGAAATGTTTTTCACCATCATAACACAGCCAGACTGGTTTCCGCAGTTTCGTCATTGCAATTTCAATAAACAGTCTGGATAAAAAAAAATTCTGATTCGAAGTTAACCACGAGAAGATAGCGAACATTTAATTTGATTTTCAATTTTTTTCGCCCTTGATTATTCGAACGATTTTTATTGCCTTTTTTTGTAGAGAAATTGCAACTTTACACAAGAGCACTGTACCATGGTTTCATTTCGGAAAATTGGATCAAGATGAAAAAAATGCTGTTACGCTGGTGCCACAATAGCTGCACGCACTAGTGCCTGACTCTATTATTTTTTTTTCCCTCTACTTCAACCGGTATGGCACAAGCATCGTTCACGATTTGTGTGCACTTGAAATATCCGAGCAACGTGGTTCGAAAAGTAATTCGGAGTCGCGGTTACATCTGATCTACTCATCCGGACATTCGTCCTTCCAAAGTCTTCGTTAATTGCTGGGATCTGCGCTGGACCATAAGCTCTTGAGCGTTCTTGTTTGTTATCGAACGTTGGTAAATCCTACTGCACACGATTCTCCGGTATCGAGTGTGTTCGATTTACAGTGGCTGTTCATCAATCCACCGGTCGATATCGAAGTTGCGACCAGAAAGGAATATTCTGTATACGAATCCAATTAAAAATTATTTTTATTTTATTTTTTAATATTTGATTTATTAAAATAAAAAAATAACAAAAAAGTAACAAAAGTTTGCGAAGATTAGTGACGAACTGTGGAAAAAACGTGTATGAGACTGCTCCCAATTTTTCTCCCAGTATGTAAAGAGTCAATGAATTTTAGAGAATATTATTTTCAGAGACAGATTCAAACAACAAAGTTCAATGTAAATAATTGTTGTGAAAGTATTTTAACGAACGTAAGAAGCTTTGAACTGCATGGAAGTCGATTCGTGTACACTTTTTCGATATTAATCAGTGTAGCTTTATACGAAGGAAGAAAATCCAGATTTGCAAATATATAAGTATAATCGCGGATGGTTTTTTCGCTTCGCATCGTTGGAGTGAGTCGCGTAAGCTTCTTGAGGTCAACCAGGAAAGTTGTTGCCGACCAAACCGTGAAGAATCATTGCAATACGCTTTTGTTCTGATGTGTTCCGGGGGAAAATTTTTTTGCTCCTTCAACTCTTTTGCTGACTGTGTTTCATCTACAAACATTCAGCATAGTTAGTAGTAATTGCACGACTCGAGGGCCTGGAGTACTGCACACGATGATTAATGAATACAAAATTATTAGTCTCGCCCCGTTTTCAAAATTCGTCACGACTTTTTCAACGAGGTGATGAATTTAAGCTTCGTTACACGTAATTTTCTATGCGAAACATTAATTCTAAAGTAATTAGTCAAAAAACAAAAAACTCAAGGACGCGATCCTCTTTTTGAGTTTCATCATAATTACCGACAATTGAGGGATGATATTCATACTCAAGAGGCTTTAAGGCCGAATGTCGGTATGTTCCCATAAATAATATTAAGATAAATATTTCAATGTCGCCTGAAATGTAGGGACGTTAGTACACGAGTTGCTCGGGACAACTTCAATTTGGCGTAACATCTGGTTGAACCGTCAGAAATAAATTGCATAATTATGCATACGTATGTAATCGTCGAAGCAGCTTCGAGGGGTAAAATTAGGAACACGAGTTTTGTTGAAGCATACTTTGTGACGCGGGAGCAAAAGCGCTTGGGATTGGGTTGGAAAAACCATCGCGCAGTGTTCGCGCAAGCTTCGTCTTTTAATACTCATTGGAATCGATCCACTAAGCGTGTCTTGATGGTCCAGAAGATGCCGAATAAATTATCTAGAAATTTGATTGAAGAGATAAATCCGTATCGATTTTATAATTAACGAATACGCGGAATACCGTTCAAGTTCCAAATTTTTTAAAGCCAATTCGCTTAAAGAAAGAAAGAAAGAAGACATTCGATACGAATTAACTCATCAATTTTCATGGAACTTCAAACTCGAATGTTCTAAACTGAAAAGGCGTTACAGATCAATAACGCTGCAAGAATTGTGCACTTTTTTCTTTAGCATAAAAATCTTTCGGAAGAAGTACGCATGAATAATCTTGCAGGGTATTGAAATTTCGTGAAAATAAAAACTCGACAAAGCTGTGTACCCGTCGTCAACATGAATAGTCAATGCTCGAGAGCGGGTGTCAAAGCCGATAAAAGTAGGTCAGAAGGAGTGAAACTGAAAAAAAGTTACAGATTTTTGCATACAGTTTCGGTATTCCGACGTGAAATTAAAAAAAAATCTCAAACTATTATTTGACAAAGGCAATAACTTTTCGGCTAATGTTCGAAGTTGATTTTCAAGGTTATTTCAGGAAAAAGTGCTATCCGCGGGTCAAAGGGAGGTTCAGATTTGCCGAAAAATTTGCAGTGAAAGTTTTTCGACGCAATACCAGAGTTTCTTATTTGCATTATTATTTTCGAGGGTTTCGAAAAATGATTGTAGATTGAGAAAAAAAAAGCAATATCGTCGCATCGAGGACTCGCGTCACGTTATTTATTGGAAAGGAGGTACCGGAAGTGTGAAAATGAAAAGAAGTCGGCTACAACGTACAATTCAAACCGATCGAAAGATTGGAAAACATTTGTTGTGGATATGTTAGCGAGGCGCGTGCGATTCATAAAAAAAACAGTGTCGAAATTGTAAAGATTTTCACACTCGAGGCGTCGCTCAGACGCGATGTTCGATTTCAAAGTAGCGTAACAGGAAAAATGTCCCTGGGGTATACAAACCAGACACGAGACACGACACATAGGAGCGAAGCCTTTTCTCATCAGAACATTCCCGCACAGTGATATATTTGCGAAGTGAAATAACATCCCCAAACCCATTTGCTTGTCTCGTTCTCATCTGCCTCGTGAACAAGCCTTTGGCAAGGGTATGCGGTGTATACGTTTTTTTTTTCAGCATATTTCGTTTTCTAAAGTTCGATTTTATCCGTCTCGTTTTGACGCGATGTCGAGTTACATTTTTACTCGACGAATCGAACGGACTACTTCGGAAGGAGCATCGACAGGATTCAAGCAATTTTTTTTTATCTACGCACCAAGTACTTTTTGATCGACCAGCTGCTAGCAATGTTCTAGATTTATGAAAGATAAAAGAAAGAGTTTGAAGAGCTCGACACACGAGACTGTGTTTACCTCTTGACATTTAATAACATCTTTTAGCTCCCATTCAATGAGCCTTCGATAAGCGTTTCGATTAGCCGAGAATAAAGAACCTTGCCAACCGATAGCAAAGCTCGTAGTAACAGTTAAGTACGGCAGCAGACGTTTGCAATTTTAAACGTTATGGAATTTTTTATATACAAATTTTTTGACAGCTGCAATGATTCAAGGTTGCACAATTTTATTTTTACATTATTTCCATACTTTTAAAAATGGAATGAACGTTTTTTTTGTAATTCTGAATACAGGTAAATTACGTTCAATTCCAGTTTTACAGTGTCTATGAGTTTTTCAAATGATGAAATCTGTTTATTTGTACCTGGAAGTTTGATGACGGTTCCATAGCAATATAACCGAGTCCATTACTTCTCGCATCGGAAAATTTTCCTACCTCACTGGGTGCTCATCGAAAGTGATCACATCGATGAGTGTCCATATTGACGTTTGGGGAACGAGAAAGGTTCTTCAGGCCATGAGTGCTCAGAGGACATGATTTCAACCAACTTTGTTCAAGGCTTAATGTCCGAACGATATATACGTTGGCACCTGCGTCATCACGAAGAAGAGGCCTTTGACGATCATAATTCTACGTGTACGTCCACGCACAGTCATGCGTGACAGTTGGGAATTTTGTGTTGAATTTGGGAACATAGAGCTGACGAATGGAAACAGCATTTTCAAACGAACACTTTATTTGGTAAACGTGGATGTAGAATTCCACAAACCACAAAATTGCAGCGGATGTTTCCAAGAACAGAATCGGAGTTTGACGAATGACCAATTTTCGGAAGCTCATTTCAATACCCTCGGGGTATTAAACTTTTGGCACATACTTGACGGAGCGAAGCTGGATATTACGTGGAAGATACTCAAAAAAATTGGGTGATGGCAGAAATTTTGAAGAATCTGTGCAATTAACTCTCATTTTTATTGTTATCGCTCGATATTTTTTTCAAATTCGGTTGGTGCAGTATCTAATGAACTTGTAGAATTGATTCTTTGAAATTTTCATAGCACCAATGACCACGGTGACAGTCACTTTTGATCTTGATCGTTGATGCGACTTCATTGTACATTTTTTTGTTACTTTCACGATAAAAATTCTGATGTGGTTACGTTCAGAAAATCGTAGGGATGTTATCGGTCTCAGGATTATCTTTATTTGTAAAAATTATTCATCCACTCTCCTGTGAACGAATACGACTGACCGTTAGTCTCGTGGGACGAAATTTCTGACCATCCAATTTTGGATGACGAATATTACGTTTCGATTGTGGTATTTTTCCACAGTTTCTTTCCGCTGTAGATAAAAAAAAGCCTTCGAAAACTTGATCACCGTTTTTTTTTTCTGGAAGGGGTTGAGAATTGAGCTCGTTTTTCTTCTATTTGAATCGATATCGTGTTCACTTGATCCTACGTCGATGTCAACCGTGTATACCTTTCTCGTATCCTCGGTTTGCGGTATGACTGCTGATTTATGCGGCAATCTCTTATTTTTAGAAAAACGGAGACCGCCTGTTTATTCATAGGAATAGAGCGAGAGTTTATCCTCGGGGAGGTAGAAAAATCATTGAGATTATATTTCTAGGTGTGTAAGGGTGTTACTGGACTCAATCGCTCTTGCTTGTCACAGGTAAATAGGAAAAAACTGCAGCTTTGCTGCTTCACTCTTTATCGCTATATGGCTGAGGATGCGGTAGAGGCTTTTTCATGTACAGAGTTATCTTCACATTCTACTCTTTCTTTTCTTTCTTCGCATCTTCTCGCTCTGTATCACAGCTCAGCGTTCAGCCTTTTTCGTCGTTTTTTTTTCTCTCACAGTCTATCGAAAGGTGTATACATATATATAGAACCGTCACAGGCACAATATTTCGAACAACGGACAAGATCGATCGTCTGCGGTGTCCCGAGACGAAAGTTAATCTCACTACGTTCACTCGTAAAAGGCTCCCTCGAGCCACGGACTAAGAGTAATCTCCTAATTATTCTGGGCAATGCGCGAGCAGACGCCTTCGAATACGCAGCCTAACTCGTTTCCTCTTACCCTCCTGATCTTCCGTCGCGTGAAACATGGTAGATTGTTTCAGTGACGGGAATACCCCAAGTACCTAGATCGAGGATAACCGTTTTGACGTTTATCTGTGTCTTTGATGCTTGGAAAGTATTCACTAGCTCGTGTACCAAAGGCACGTTGAGCTATTCAGATATCCTTGGGCCATTCGTAGTTCATACACGAAACTCGAATCTTGAAGGATAATATTGAGGTTAACTGATGCACGAGTCAAGGCTCAAGGCTTACTTGGCATAGAAAATCTGATGGCTGCTTTGTATTTAATTCGCTCTTGTTTTCTTCATGGCGATCTCATCGTATATAAATGTATTTATTATTCAATTATGAGTCACGGTAGCAACTCGAGACGAGTATACATTCACGAAACAAATCGCACAAGACACTTTTATCAGACGCAGCGTCATTTTAACTGTTTTTGGAAATTCTGTCTTCGATATAAACTGGATAACAGTACTTTGGCGAATAATTTCAATTAATGTTATAGTTCTTCGAAGAATGAAAATATCGAGAAGCAATTAAGAAAGTTGAAATTGAGTGAGCCACAGAAACGCATGAGATCTGTTCTTATTATTTTTTCTCTCGCGAAGGCGTCCTGAGGGGTTGAAATTTTGACAGCAAGTGATTTCGTTAATATTGATAAGTGGATTCAATTTTTTTTTTTATCAATATCTGTTTATTAATTCGATCACCAGACGAACTTTCTTGACATGTCGGTAGTGATGAGATGATATCTGTTTTCAGTGATATTTCCCTACTGATCTATACTCGTTATTTTACAGAAACGAATTTACTTATTTTTACAGTTTTTTTTTATTTTCGTAATTCTGTGAAGTAGCATCTGCCTGAAAGCTGTTTTTCTCTTTTCTTCTTTTAATATCCGCTCCCATGTGGATTCCTTGAGCGGTTGGAGAAATTTATGAGGCTTGTCGTTAAAATAATGTATAGACGCGAGAGGGAGTGGAGCAGGTTATTGCGCCAGGCATGTGAAGATTAAGTTCACTATTTTAGCTCGGTTAAGTTTCCAAACGCGAAACAAACCGTGAGGTGTATCGATTCCTTCGGTTATGAGACGCGTTGTAAGAAAACAGAAGCCTTATTAAAATTAAATAAAATTAAACGATACAGTGACTGTGAAAGACGACGAAATCAAATGCATAAATCGTTTGTACTCTTATCCAACGAATCTCTCGTTACGTATTTTTCTTCAGCTTTGAAAATAAAGTTCATAGAAAAAGAACGAAACTCGTGAGGCAATAGAAATATCGAAACTTCCAGAATTCCATTTGTTTTAAACTTGCCTGGTCGAAAAACATTTTGAACGAGGCAACCAATTTCAATCCCATCAACTCTCCATTGCAATCGCCCACGTGTTTGTTTAATCTCTATTGTTTGAAATGTTTTCTACATTCTTCCAGTTCCTCGAGGCCAATCGAATGACTGAGTACTTTTCATTACACGCTCTTTGTTTTGCCTCAAAGATAATGAATTTTCTTTTTTTCGTCAAGACTCACCCGAACGCTTCGAATGTTGTACAGCGTGCATTTACAAATGTTACAAAATGTGAATGAAGGATCGGAGCATATAAGTTACTGAGGGTTAAAAAGTTGCTTTTCTTCGTAAATTCTCGTGTTTTTTTTGGCGATGAAGCGAATATCTCGGAGCCACACTGATTTAAATCGCTATCATAAAATTTAAAAGATTCGCTCAGTGTATGATAAAAGAAGATTCCAACGAGTCTTCTAACAAATTGTGCAAGATGTGATGTTACCGAAGAACTGAAACGTTCCCTAATTTGAGTTGGTAAAAAAATTCAAGCCAGTGAATCTTATCACTTGTTTTCGATTTTATAAATAATCATTTTCTTCTCTATTTTTACGTTCAGTCACAGAATCAATTGAAAAGCCTCACTGGTATCTACTCGATTGATCGGAAACGGTAATTTTTTTTCCACTCGAAGCAAACATTCGCGATATGATCTTGATATCAAAAACTGCATCACCTGATGGTACAACCCTTTACACGTATAATTGGGCAATTCGAAGGTCGTCGGTTCGGGAGGGAACAGAATGCGTTTATCCGTATTGAAAGCTTTGAGAATCGTCGATAGAATCTCTGGAGAACATTTCTTTCGCAAATTGTCAGATTCGATTGCGTCAACGAGAAATCGTTGGTTCATCCCGAATTCATTCTCATCAGTCTGATGCTCCGTCTGAGATACCAAGCAAGTAGAAAGAAAAAAACACACACACACGCGCGCACACACACAGACAGAAAAAATCTGAGAATTCCCTTGTGCGTTTCGTTGAGAACCTGCAAGAGGGTGAGTTGAAAAAAAAGTCGTCGATGATCGAAAAAAGAGAAGATGAAAAGAAAAGCGAAGGATCAGCATCACGCCAAATATATCTCTGGTATTACACGGCCCTCCTTCAAATTGGATCGTCCCTATCTCCATCGATTCGTTATCGGGATTTCGGGATATCCGATATAGTATACTCTCGGTGAAACCTCGTCGAATTCTTAAAGTACCAGCCTCAGTCGTTCGTGGCGAAAGAACACGCACACTCAATGTCTACATATATACAGACATATCATGTGGACTACTGCTTTTCTAAGAGAGAAAATCACTCGTCAAATAGGCTGTTCGCGTCCATCGTGAATCATAAGTTGTCTCAGTCTCAGTTTTCAAGAATCAGCAATTTTTTTATTCTTCATTCCTTCCCCTCCTCTCTCTCTCTCTCTCTCTCTCTTATTCCCTGTTTCTCCTCTTTATCCTCATATCGTAAGTTTTGTTCGAACTTGGCTAAAAAATATTTGTTCATACACGGATGATCAATTTTTGAATTTCTGCTTTGCTATTGCAACACGCGCGAATATTTTCTGCGAGTGAGCCTCAATCGTGACTCCTCGGAACTAGAATAGGATCGAATAAAATAGGATAGAATTTTATTAATGCTCGATGTGTCCTCGAGCTTGCCTGGCAGCAAAGGACTGTCAGAGAATGTGCAACCAGCGAACGCTAGCAACCGTGAACGACTATTCGTTCTCTTTTGTCGCTGTCCCTACACCTTTCGTCCTCGACACCGACACATATTTCCAGAAGGATTTTCTATCTTTTACTATTCCGCAGTTACCAGTGCTGCTCTACTAAATTTGGACAATTTGAGGTTTCGGTCAATCTGAGAATGTCCGGTGTTGAGCTGCATTGTTCGAGAAATCTCGCTATTCGTTAGCAGCCTTGTCGCTTATTCAGTAGAATGAGTAAACGTCGAGTCGGACACACGTTTTGGAGTTCCAGCCTCAGTATTTGTAGTTCGAATAGAATCGCCAAAGGGAGACTTTCAATCAAGAAACACATAAATTTCAATTGCATTCGGTGATACGTAATTCCATTTCGAGTGAACGGTACTGTACGCGAGAGAAATTTTATACGTTTCGAGTGATTAAAAAGAACGAAAAGGTTTATTCTGAAATTCTATCAATTGAATTGTGTAAATAAAAATCCAGCTTCCAGGTATTTTTGATTATTTTTCAATATTCATTTTTATAGTTCTCTTCAGTTTTCGAGTCATTCATTTTTGAATGTATTTAATGACTGAGAAATATCTAATTGCTCGATACAAAGTTATCGACAATGCTTTACACACATGTCAAAATTCTCATTCCAACATCGACCTCTTGTTTCCCAAAGAGAATAATTCTTCATACTCGAAACATCAAACTCGATTTTCTGAAACAAAATAAATCGACTCTTCCATTCTTGATACGGGAAGAAAACCTAATATAATATTTAAGTATAGCGTGTCCGTGAACCGTACATTTTTGGTGGTTGAAAGAGAAACATAGATATTAAAACAAAAAAAAAAAACAAAAAAATACAAACACACACATTTATCATTACCTGAAACATCAATCAAATCTCTCTCGGAGACGTTTCATATTTGAAACTGTGGCCACGTATATAAATCATCAAGAACTCTCCAATCGTGTATTTCATTTATCTTCGCGAAGCGAGCACGACGTTTCAAATGTGTTGAATGAGTATTTGTTATTTTTTTGTTGTTGTATATACCATTTCATTGAATTACACTAATTGGTAAAGGAGTCAAAAGATTATTGATTGGTTTATTCATACAACAATTGTCTCCATGGCGACAGTTGCGATGAACTACCGATTTTTTTTTTCTTTTCAAAGAATAATATCTTTCGGAAACGTTCCACGCGATTGTTTTGGCAGTAGAGTACACTTCGATTCTTGAAGATCAAACATAAACCCGAATCTTTATCACCGGGAACGTACTTCATTGGTTCAAATGGTAAAAAAAGAATGATTCGATATATTTGCGGATCGTGCTTTCGTAGATAACTTTTGCGGAAGGAAACTCAGGGGGTATTAAGGACGGTTTAAAAAGATTGCAGGCTCGAAGTATAGAATTTCTTTCAGGTAAGGGGTGGCTTGTGTGACTTTCATAGATGTATCTTTTTCTTTAGCTCTCTCTCTCTCTCTCTCTTTTTCCTTCTATCTGGACATACCGAAGGATTGGTGCGCTGTTCGTGAAGCGCAGGATACATGAGGGGGTAATCGTTGGTCGGGCGACAATTTTTCTTCCGCAAATCTTGATCTCAAGTTGGTTGCGAGCTCTAAGATGCATTTCTAGAGCCAACATACGGCACCGTACATCTTTCCCAAGACTTTCGTTACGTATGTGGTCGTTGCCGTTGGAAGGATCCGGGGGATAAGCGAAAGTGGAAGTGACGTATGCATATCGTATACGTATTTCAGCGCATATTTATGCATCTCTATATAGAAAGAAAGAGAGAGAGAGAGAGAGAGCAAGTGGCGCTTTCAACGAGAAATATCCCTCGAAATGGTAACTGTGCACGGAATACTTTGTGGATTTAGCCGTGCTGAAAAAAATTCTAGGACACTGAGCTTCTGAGATATCCGTTGGGAGATGGAAAGACTTTCCGCCTCTTTGCTCTCTCTCTCTCTCTCTCTCTCTCTCTCTCTCCCTCTCTCTGTACATTGCACTGCTTCGCATCGGTCTCTCGTTTTAGATCGTTTCGTGACGATAATCATTTCTGCTCGTGACTCCTGACCCGATAGTAACTATAAGCCTATTTCATTTCACAGTTAATCAAATATTTCTTTTTTTTTTTCATCCCGTTACATTCGGTGCGCTTGCGTGCGCTCCCGTTTCGCGTGGTTGATCAATATTTGTCACTTTCACGATACCAGCGAGGCAGCATCGCTCGAGATCGATACCTCATGATAAATGATCTTCTATCAATTTTTTTAGTCCTTTTTTCTCTCTCTCTTTCTCTCTTCAAGCATCAGAGCAGAGTCCTCCCTTCATATTTTAAGCGCCCACGAGTCTCAGAGTTCTTGGAAGTTGATTGAAAAAAAGTGTTCCACTCAACGAACGCCTTATTCGTATTTATCACGAAACTTTTTACTTTTTCGAAACTCGAGACGACATTCATCTCGAAGCTTTCGTACAAAAAAATATTCCAACTATTGCGCCTCTCGTTAGTACATAGATCGAGTGAATCAATGGCCGATACCAGTTGCCAATTAATTAACTTCTCTTTTTCAAACAAGCTTCTGAGAAAGTTCTGCGATATTTGTGCCTCACTTTCATTACAAACGCGGGTCCATCGATTAAACTTAGTTCAGGGCAAAGTTGCTTGCTTTTGAAAATTCTATCCTCATTACGTCTTCTTCATTTACACGTTCTTTTTATCTTATTTCAAAATTAATTGACTCGTTGAAAATGTTGCGATATTCATTGACGTATGATCGCGATATTATCAATTATACGACCGATGAATAAGTAATTCGATAAAAAAATTATTTGGACCGAAGTTGGACCGATTCGTTGATTAATTCCGGTTTTTTAAATTTTTCAATTTTTATATCATTTCTTCAAAATAATTTTTCGATAAAAAATCTTCTGTGAAAATTGTGATTCGTCGGTTAATTCCGGTTTTCGATATTTTCCAATTTTTATAAAATTCCTTTAAAATAATTTTCCGATAAAAAAATGCAGAAAAAGAAAACTTTCAAAGAGCCAGATTTACATATTTCTGGCACAAAAAAAAACATAGGATGCTTAGCATAAGATTTTAATTAGTCAATGTCCAATCTCGTCATAAATTCCATGCCCACGTTGAGCATGCTCCGAAACATGTTTATGGCGTTTCCAGTACGGAAGTCGATTACTTGCGTATTTCGCGCGTATCAACGTTGCGAGCTCTGAAATATGATACACGCGATGTAATGTCCGATATTTGCTTAATCGAGTTTTTTCTTTCAAATCCGATAACAAGTATGTGAGTGTGGATGAAAATTCTGGCACAGTTCCGAGGCCCAGAAGCGAACGTAAGCAAAAAAAAAGTAACGCGAAGCTGTTCGGTACACCCGTAACTGTCGACGCTGAGAATTAATTAACGAAAAAATCAAGAGCAAGACACGCAAAGAGTAAAAAAAATTCAGTTCAATGGTTTTCTATCATTTCTGCTATACCATCGTATCAAAATAATTGTTATTTACTATTCTAGTGAAAAAAAAAAAATCAACTTGTATTTTCATTATTAAGCAAACACAATCGATACGACAAAATTATTTTTAGCGTTACATCGCTCGTTGACAATTCTATCTGCTCGTTCATTCGAGTATGCAGAGGGAATAATATCTTTTTTATTTTGCTTCAGTTGTACTACATATTTGGAATCAGGAATTGCAACAACTGTGCAACTCGTAACACATATGTTACGAGTTGAAATATTTATTTGTTGTACGTTACGTACGTACGTACGTTTGTAAAACCGAGAGGAGTATGTAAATTTGCGTAACGTTACCGAGAGAATATGCGAGCATGCTTTCGGTATTTCTTTGTAGCGTTTTCTCGCATTCCCTCAGGCTCTTGCCCGGCGAAGAAACATGCCGCTGGTAGCTACTGAAAACTTGATACGGATTGCTGCTTTTGTTGGACTATACAATGCGAAGAAAATCGAGTGCTCTTTTTTTCAACAAGCATAAGAGCAAAAGACCTTCAAAATTGCACGTATCGATTGGTATTTCTGAAATATTTTCACTATCTCAGCAGCATATATATTGTTCGTACGAGATGCACATTTTTCGAATGAAAATATCTGTAACAGCTTGTCACATTGGTTATAAACATTAAAAATTTAAACCTGTTTTGTCATCGTTAGGTAATTACTTATGTGCGGGGTTGTTGGGAAAAATATAACGACGCGAGACGGAATAGACTGTCAGATATTAATCTTGATGTGCGTTTTGTCATTTCCCGTTGTTGTTTTTTTTTTCTCTCTTTTTTCTTCATTTTTTTTTTTTTTTTTTATTATTAAAAACGAAGCACTACGGCAGGCTCTTGTAGCGATAAAAAAAAAAAAAAAAAAAAAAAAAACGTTGGTCTGACACACGCGGTGAGTGTGCAATTCGTCATGTCACGAAGCTCAGAGTACCGTAACACGATCCGCGATATACATACAGCCGGTGTTGTAAAACTGTATATTCGTGAAAAATGCTTTTTCTTCCAGTGGATAAAGACATAAATATTATAATTGTTTCGCTGGCTATTAAACGAGCAAGGAACAAACGTGATGCACTTGAGAGAAAAACAATGCTACGGTTATTCTATTATTCTAATGACAAAAAATAATGGAAATTCATGCTGCGAATAAAAATGGGAACGGAGAGTCAAGTGGCTCATGATCGATGCCACGATTCGTTCGATCCAAGCAATCTTCGTGCACGATTTGATCACAGAACTTTTGACGATTCACATATCGAGATGAAATTTTTCGGATTATTTTTCTGTTCTAAAATAATTCAAATAAAATGCTCAATTTATCTTCAACGACGTTGATGACTCTGTCGAGTTGAAATTTCGAAGAATTCGGAGCTAAACGAATGCTGGTTGGAATTTGGCCTGAGTCATACATGAATTTTATTTCATATCATTTGCAGCGAATATATATACCGACCCATTTAGCTTATCATTTTACGATACATCCCCTTAATAGTCAAGATCGTACTCACCTTGTAGATATGGTACGAGCTTGCACATAACCTCGCCGAACACGAAGTCTCGGAGTATCGTACCGATAAGAGTAAACGGCATGCAGAGTACGCCGAGCATAAGATCCGAGAATGCGAGATTAAGTAGAAAGACGTTTGTAATGGTTCGCATACGTTGATGTTGAACGAGTGTCAATATAACCAACGAATTACCGATCACAGCTAACAAAAAAATAATCGTATAAAGTGGAATTTGCACACGACCATTTTCCCACCAATAATTTTTACCGTGCTTTATCAAAATAGTGGAATTGAATGTCGCTAATCCAGCGAATCCATCGATGCTCACGTTTGACATGGTGTCCTTGAGAGAATTTTTATATATAAATCATCTTTTTTTTTTTTACTCTCACGATTCTTTTTCAAACACTTTATTATTTGTTCCAGAAACACGGACACTCGATTATCAATTTTTAACGATTATTGACATTTTTTTTTTTTTTCATGCAGTAATTCCGAAATCGGCGTTATTTTGCTTTGTTTCAATTGCTGCAAGAAATCGTATTGTAGATTTTTCCCTCTTTTTGCTATTATTTGTTCTTTTGTGTCAGCGGAAACTTGGTCGACCGCGTTCTCGACGTTATTATTCGTGTAGTTTTAAGGAAATGGCAAGTTGTTTGTCGAGCGTGGCTCACTGAATCATTCATCTTACGTTCAAGACTCCGTGAAGCTTAGAAAAAAACGTGGCAACGTCGATGATATTCGATTGAATGAGAAAAGTTGTGAAAAGCTCGTTCGTTCGTTCGAAATCTCGTACTTGCCACAACGGACTTAATAGGCGACGGAAATCTCTAAACTCTTGAGAGAATCTTCAGGTTTTTACGCTCATAGATAAATAAGTATACGTATCTCGTGGTGATAAACCGTAAGGCGTGTTCCTCACGACACAATTTGTTAAATCGAGGGAAACTTGTCACGAAGAAAAATGAAGAGACGAGAGGAAAGAAGAGAAAAAAAAAACAATGTATTGAAAAACTTTTATCAAAGTGTATACAGATCAGCCACGTTGTTGTCGCGCATCGTTTCTTCGTCATTCCTGCTTCGTGCAAAACTCTCAGAAGAAAATGTATACGCCGGTGCTTTGCGAGTTTGGGCAATGGACCAAGCTGTGAATTCCTCTCAGTTGCGAAAGGATAGAACGGACAAGAATGATCGAAGAAGAAGAAGAAGCCGAAGTAGAAGTAGAAGAAGCCGAAGAAGAAGAAGAACAAGTTGGTGGAACGTATGAGCCCTCAAACTCGGCCAAACTTCTCGCACGTTCACGACTTATAAATTGCGTCATCAACGGGGATGCGGGACTATTGACGCAAAAAAAAGGGACGATTTTATTTTTCGTTTCATTCGTCGAGGATTATATATCCTCTCAGGTATATTTTCAAGTCACTCCGTCACAAAGAGAGAAGACGCTTTAATGCGATCATTCAGTTGCTTTTGCTGTCGTCAATTTAGCGTTAAAGTCGTAGATTTTTTGTTTCTTTTTCTATAATACAGGCTCGAGACCGGCCACAGGTCATTCGATAACTCAAGGATTATTTTATCCTGTATTATGGTAATCGACGCTCGGGCTCTCTCGTGTATCTCGTTCAATACTCACGAGCTAAAATTACAGCTTTTTCTTCGTCTCTTATATTTATCATCACGATTTATTCTACTTTCGAATTATTCCACGCTACGTCAGCACAGTTTTGAAGTTCCTTTAAATTTAATTGATGATTTCGGATGCGTAGAAGCATCGAAAAGGAAACGAGAGGCGATCGTAGACGACGGTAGTGATCGAACAATATGATCAGCTGTTCCATTCACACGCTCGAGGCGATTGGAAAAGCCGTTAATTTCTCTTGGAACCAGTGCGTTACGAAAATTATCATCCTAAATTCAGAACTTAATGGAATTATTTGATCGTATTCGTGAGTTTCCTCAAAATCCCATAAGATCAACAAATTTTTACGACTGATATTAGTTCGGAAAATAATTTATGATTCAACCCTTATCAACTGCTTCACCCACGGTCACTATCAAACAGTGTTTACGTTCAAAGCTCTCCAAGTTACTTCCCTTGATTCAAGTGCTGGCACAAAGTTTTGTGACGAGCGAAATGCGAGCTCTTCGATCCGGACATTTCGCCGCTTCATTAACGCTCTACAGTTTATGAATTTAATACACGACACTATGTATTTATGACGCTTGGTCTCAGACGTTGCAATTCTCAAGAAGAACCTTGAAACGTTCACCAACTTCTACACAAACATTAATAACCTCTGTTGCTGCTGCTGCTCCCTGCTTCTTAATTACTGTTTCTCTGTAAATATTTTTTGACACGAGCTTTACCGCGTTGTAAAACTTTTCGGCTTAATTATCGAGGGCGTTCAGTACTTTTGTAAAATATATTAAAGGCCTCGAGGACGCCGGGACTAGAGGGTTGAACACTCGAATGTTAATTGAATCAGGCTGAACTCTATATAATGAATGAAGTTTCAAACTTTACAAATTTACCAACTGTAAACACACATTGGCAATTGACTATTATCATTTTCATCCGAGGCCGATCCAGTTTCATTCAATTTTTCTCTCCTCTTTAACACGTATAGCGACGAAAGTATCGAAACAAGAATTCGCACAAACGCACACTCACGAACACTTGAATATCGCGGTTTTCTAAGCACTGACGATTTGGCCGAATCACTCGTCGCACTAGATATCGTTCGTTGATATAATCGCGATTGGACGACCAACGGGCGCATCAAAAACACGCTCACTTCCTGTCGACGACGACCTCATTCGTTTGGCCGCTCTCGGCAGCAATCCTCCCGTGATGCTCGCGGGGGCTGCCACTTGCCAGCATCGCCAGCGCCGCAACAAACCCTCCCCCGTTTTCCCATCCCTTTACCGTTCTCTACTTCCCTCCGACCACCCTGTTAGCCGTCTGGCTCTACGAATAAGGGTTTAGTGCGCTCATATCCCTCGGGCTTGTGCGCCAACGGACGTCCGCCACCCACGAGTTTCCGTTCCCGGCATCAACTTCCTTTTTCGACCGCTCCTTTTCACTGCATCTTCTTTTCGTACATCACCGCACTTTTTTGCACCCTATTCTTGAAGTTAATCTTTTAAATCGTCGCATCTTACACTCCCACGGAATACCGTACACACTGAATCATCGTTGGAAAACTCTACGAACTGTTAAAAAAGCAAAACTCGGCATTTGTAAAATTAGGGGAAAATTCTTGCACCGAAGTTTCAACCAATTAATTATGACTTTTTCCAGTAAAATATTCATTACACGAAACGTGGATAATGTTTTACCAATATTTTTTAAATGTTTAATATAATTTTGTATACACAAATCTACTGCTCTTCCCTCAGTTTTCGGATAATAAATTGTTCAAAGTTTCAAATATACTCGAAAATTTCATGCCATTTTTACAAATGACGGATCAATCGATCAAGTGTCCTTTTCAAAATGGTAGACAACTTGAAAAACGCTCGGAGCATTTTCGCAAGAGTCATCACCATTCTTCATGAAAACGCCTGTCTATCGATTTCAATATCCGTTTCTTATGTTAGCTGGGTGAGTTTTCACTCCCTTGGACCTTGTGTCCCATCGTTTTCTCATATCTTTTTCACCGTTACCTTGAGAGAGATTCACGGGGTAGATTTGATAGACGGGCCAACGACAACTGGCATTCGATCAGGTTTACGGGCTCAACCGTGTATCTTTGCTTCGGTATATTTTCCAGCGTTATACCTTTCCACAATTTATGTTTGCGATCGTATTTACGATCAACGATCTTATACACGAGTTTATTCACAATCCGGCGAATTGTATTTCCGTGATGATTGAATTACGATGAGCCAATGTGAACTGATATCGACTGATCTCCCTGCAAATAATCCGAAGCAGACCTAGCTAGAAACACAATCTTGTCATTTTTCAATATACGGATCACATTCGATTGAGCCACTCGCCTTCCCCAGGATCCTGATGTACACTTATTTTTCATCTAAATTTATCGCGATAACTTGGCAGAATGAACATTTCGAAAAATTTAAAAAATCTTCGTAAAATAATGTATTTGTGTGGAGTTCGTAAAAACTTTGTTTACAGTATTGTATAAATCTGAGCGAAGATAGACTTTTTCCAAAAAGGCAATCACACTGAAACACATTCGTTCGGTGAGCTGGAGAAAGTTTTGTACTCGATTGCACACCATCAATTTTGGTGTATCAATACTAAAATCGTATACATATATAGACTGGTTCATTCTGTATAACTCAATGTGTATGCAACATATCGATGCTCTCGTGATTTCTATCCCTGAAGATGGGTGTGAGCATGAAAGGATTTGAGGATTTGGGGCAGGATTTAATCCCCTTCAACAGGTTCAATTAGTTGGGCATTATGATTAGAATCTATCTCGATTCAGAATGAAGTTGTAGACGAAAGGATATTCTTATAGATTCGGTCTTCAATAAAAATAAAGATTAGAATGGCGAAAGCTAGGAGGGGCGGGGGGGGGGGGGGGAGTTTCTTTTAGTGTCGTAACGCGATAAACCAGAAATTCCTTTACGACAGTGCAATAACAAATGAGCGAGTGTAACTCTAGAATTTTGATATTCCAGTGACCACACATAGAGAGAAGACAGTAATGGCGTAGCCGGCTGGTCCACCAAACTATAATCGAATTCCGGTCACGATTGCCCGATCACTTATATCCTCCGGTGTGAGAGAAATTCTCTATGGCGAAACCTCTATTCTCCTTTTCTGTGAATATACGTATGCCGCGTGTGCATCACAGATTCAAGCTTTGCTTCCTCGTTTTAACGTGGGAAAATTTAGAGCAAGAAAACGAAGGGATGAGGTGAACGGAGCGTTGTTGCCTGGAGTTGGAATACTTTTCGTGTTGCTCATGTTGAACACATTCAGAAATCTCAGTCGTGATAGAATTAATCGACCAATGGAATAGCACACATTTCTCAATCCACGTAGTTATTCAAGCTCATTCTAACGATATTCACGCGATTGTAATGCGCAACATTGAGACCCAATGTTTCAGGATGGTCATTCCTGCTCGATAACCAAGCATATAGTCATCTTCGTATTTGGACTCATGGACTTTGGATGGCGCGGGATTGCACTTCCCAGATTATATTGTCTATTTCCCACAAATATATATACATATATATGTCATTTCATATACGTATATACACTTGTAAGATACCCGCACATTCGTCTTCGCTATCTTGTCCACAGATACGATCGTATTATTTGTTAGGAAGTTTTCGCAACGAGAGGAGAATGTTATCCGAACGACTTTGAGTCAGAGGGAAAAAACGGTCGAACGGTGCGGGAGCAATCTTGTTCAGCAACGTCTCCGTAGTCGTCGTCGATTCAACTTTATCGACAAATCGCGTCATTCCAGTGAACGATTTTCTTTTCTTACATAAACGTGCTTTGGTGCATACGTTGTTACAGAGGATGCACTTTATTCACATTCTCGAGCGACGTGAGGCGACGCGCGGGGCTTTGATTATTTGAGAAAAACGCGAACAATTTGCCCCGCACTTTGTGATCTGTGTGCACAGGTCTCTACGTGACTGTGGCAAGTATCTGGACCAACATCTTCAACGGCGACTTTACGATCGACGCTCCCGTCGTAACGTGGTAGAATAATACATTTTCAAAGGGCTTATGGTTAAAAGAAAACGTTTAATTCCTATCGCCAATCCTCACCGAGTACACGATTTATCAATTAGTTTCAAAGTTTTCCGGAGCATTTTCCGAGCCAGATTGAAGCCCGTGAGAATTTTTTACATTGTTACCTTCGTTTTCAATTCCTTCAGAATTCTCTTTCGTTTCGTCGATCAACTCTCGCCAGTTGATAGAGGCTTACAATCTAAAAGCTTCCATCCTTTTACGGTTCGAGGAGCTCGCTGTTTCAGGGTTCGAACTCCTGATTTTCTTCATTATGCGCACAAGAAATGGGCAATTCTAATTATCGTCGTTCGAAAATTGCAAGAAAACATTTTTCTCGATTTTTCTACAGTGAAACTGCTTCTTTCCACTCCCTCTGACACTGTCTTATCTTCATTCCTTTCTTTATTGTAATTTCAATTTTTGTGGAACATGCCATTATTCGCCTGGTTATACCATCATCGTTTGAATCGTGCTTTTTTTTTTCAATTAAATCTTGAAAATGGAATCTCATGCCCAGTGAAGCCTTTTGATATTTACGTTTATCAGTGTCTCGATTTCTCACTTTTTCCCCGTTGTTGCAAAGAGCGTTAACATTCAGTCGCAAAAGGTTTTCAAATATGAATGGGATATAAATCGAGACGGGACAGATCGTGTATACTTTTCCCGGGTTAATATCGTCTACGATATGTCTTGAGGACTTTATACCCTGGAGAATACGAAGGGCAATATTAATACGCGAACTCTGCCACAAAAATAAAACAACTGTACACAGATGTAAAAAGTAATAATATATCACGAAGTTTCACGTAAACCTTTTATTTTTTTAAATATTTTTTATGTTATCCAAAAAGCCTGGGGGATAAACTTGCTTCAATATCGAGATATACGGCGTATTTTACGCTGCTAAGAAAATTGCCCAGATACGTCGAGTGCTCGAATCTTGAACAAGGGACACGTGTTGAGATAAAATCTTCAAGACAGTTCAGAGGAGCTAATAAAATGTTGTACGGCTTCGTAAAGGAGAATGGTAAAATTTTTATGGCGCATTTACTATTGTTAAGACTTTGGTATTATTCTGCTTTATATTATGTGGAATGAACCAAGGCATAATTGTTCGCACACTTCCTAAGTACGGAAGAAGATTTCGAAGGAATACTTGTCAAGTATTTTACTCCCATTTTCGTGTGTAGAACTTTGCTTTTGATTGAAAGAACCATGAAAAGTTATTGGACTCACAATTGAACACCCATTTTTCAATCTCATTCGACGCTTTCGTTAAATCGATTGCAAGGGAATCGAGAATCAATAAAAAAATATTCAATGTACGCTCGTTGAATTTAATTTTACTGACGGCACAGAACTCTTGCTGTTTCTCTATGTACGTGTTCATGGGCTATCGCCATGTTCCTTTCAAAGGTATCCACGTTTTTGGGTCCATGCAATGAATCAAGCTATTCGCTACACTCGATTCCAGACGAGAAACGATTCACAAAATAAAACTGGTATCGGAGGCCCACGAACAGAGAAGAGAATCCTGACAAAAGATCGAAATAAAAAATTGTTAAAGTTACGGGATAATTGCATGTCTGAAAAAAAAAAGGAAGTGAGGATCCAAGCGGATAGGAGTTGTATAGAATTTTTGGAAATAGTTACTCACGGTATTGAGACAGATTAAAATTGCTCGAACCAATTTGGCTTCGGCAAAACCACGCTCTCTCTCTGGATTCTGCCCGATTGCCCAGAACTATCTTGTTACCGTTCATGTGTCTGTGCACGTAGGAGAATGAAACAACCCATCAAATATAGATATAATGATTTTGAAGCAGCAAATAGTATCGATTTCTCTCAAGGATAACGTCACATTGATGAAATGCTTACAACATGAATAATATCTCCTACGTGGAACCGAACAAACAATGTTCTCTGGTAAATTGGACTTGTTCCTTTTATCGTTAGCACGACTCCGTCAAAATGGAATTCAGCACTTTTGCGATGAGTATTTTTGCAGTTGGCACCAATTAAAACGAACCAGCGATTAGGAGTGAAAGGAACAAATGTAACGAAGCGACAGACGATTGAATGAGCAACCATATCCATTAAAGATTTCATCCAATTATCGAATTCGAAATTTCAATGATACGAGAGAACGGCACTGGTTACATTCAGCATCAGATACATGAAAAGATAAAATGATTTCAGATGAAGAGAAAAAAAAATGCAAAAGAAAAACTATTTTCCCGTTTATAGCGGAATAAATCGAGTATGGGTGAAAGAGAAGGGTCATCGGATAATACAAGGAAGGTATAAAAGGATACAAGGTAAAACAACAACCTCGACGCCTGCACCAGTCGTAAATTCCATCGGTTTTATTCTATCGGCGTACGCCATGCTTCTCGATTCTTACTCGTCTTCTGCTCGAAATAACCTCTCAAAACCCTTATCCCTTTGTCCGATATACAATCTTATGTGTACGATAAATTGCAGGTCTTAAACACAGACTTTTAGAAGGTTAATCACGATCGTCCTTCTGACCTTCTCTCTATCGCAGAGGGGTTGGGTTCAACCGAGTATTTGGACAAATCTACACACGAATAAAACATCCCTGTTGGATCATAAACTCGGAGGATTTAAGTTTTACAATCAACAAGACTTCAAAGTACTTTTGTAGTTATTCGTTTGAATGCTTTCCAAGAAACAGCACAACAGCCTCTTCGTTCTTGCATTATTAACGGTGGAGAATCTTGAGTAGATTTTTAAACCTTTCAATTTAAAACATTCCAATCTTCATCCTGATATATAAATTATACTTTTATTCAGAAACTTCTTCACAAACTTGATCGGATTCTCAAATTTCTTTATGAAAAAAAAAATTGACTGAAAATATCATGTCGAATAGCAAACATCTGTATCGGTCCATTTTTGAATTCATATTTCGGAAAACGTTCTCGATGGGACCAAGTAGTACCGTGATCCCAAGAAACAAACAGATCGAAAAAAAATGATAAAATCATTTTTTCATTTACTTGTGCTACCAATAATTATATTTAATAATTTTTATTCAATTATTGTAACTCTGGCCTGTTGTTAAAATAACGAGTTTCCATTTTCGTCGAAATAATTGAACTAACAAATTTTTCATATAATTTATTGTTTTCGTACAATCGATTGAACACACAAATATGACATTTGCAAAATTATGACCTTGAATATAGACCCACACACTTTCATGACGATAGCTCGCAGCAACTTATTCTCACACTTTCTAAATATCGTTCACATCATTTTATCATAAATTGCGATAATTTTGGAGACCACGATGAAGCATATTTACACAAATTTATTATTACAAAATTTCGAGGCTTCAAGACAGTGCCGTATATAATGTATCAGCGTATTGCCAAGGTATCGCAAACGCTACAGTTTGCATCATCGGAGCTAGAAGCTCCGAAACTGTTGTAGCATTAATATGGCTGTGAAAGCCTCAAAACTAGAATAAATATATCATATTATTGATCCGGACTGCATTCTGAAATGTGGTTACGTAGGCTGGCAAAGTGTATCTTCGATCGCTTCTGGATACGCGATTGCCGTTATTCTAAAATTGATGTCAGTGTCATTGAGCATCGAGGCCACGAAAAATGGCAAGCGATTCGAGAGGATCCAAGCGAAACCGTTATCAATCTAGAGTGAAGAAAATTCCCATAATTTTAGTTAGAATGCTATGAAATATTGCGAATACTGGAAGAAGGTTGACGAATACGATCATCGAAATCTTACAATAATGTCATCCGGATAAGACAACGCTTTGTCGTCTTTGGCGATGATGGTATGATTCTTTGAGAGATGAGGCAGTGCAGTATTCCAGCAGCCGATAGCATTATGGTCATTCATCGTGTACAACATAACGCCATTCTGATCGATGACTTCCGATGTCGATTGGCCAGGGAATGTCTTGATGGAGATCTAAAAAATTCATCAATGTAAATTCTCGATAAAACGAATAACCAACCACCACTGAAAAGGCACTTTAGATCACCTGTGACATGTCCAACTGAGCATCCATGAGTTTCGGATCTTTCAAGATGTTCGTTCGAACACCAAATTCTTCGTTGCTATTGAATCGATGGAAGTGTAAAATTTTGTGGCCGTCTTTGGCAACAGGTGAAAGGGTCATCCCATAAACCCCTGACGTACTCGGCTGGTAGTCCATACCATGAGCATAAATGAAATTACGATGCCACGAAATATTTTTAGACCAATCGTAAACCGTCAAACCAATTCCCTGCTCGTCGCATATGTAGACAAAAGCGTTGTCACATGTATCAGCCTCGACGTCCACGACGATGTTCGCTTTGAACGTGTACTGGAAACACATCGAAACTCGATCAATATTTTAGTGGGTAGTAAAATATTTTGGCTGTTACTGTCTGGAGAAAAATTTGAAGATCCCATCCCATAAGATTCGACAATCTTATGGGATGGTATAAACGTTTCTCGACTATTCCATAAGAAATTTGTACGACAATCGCAAAAATTTTTCTTTCGATCACTCATTATCACTCGCTGTCATGCATATACCTGTCGTAAACTGTCCTGCGGTAACACATGTTGCTTTATAAATTTATTCGTTTTCAGATCAATAACATGGAGCACAGGCGGACACATTCCATAGACCGAGTCTCCAAAAACCCTGTTACCGAAGTCAAGAACCCACAAACGATCGCACTTGTCCACCCGAATTCTAAACACGAATGAAACGTTTAATGAATTTGAGAATTGTGCAAAATTAGTTAACTTCGATGTGCCTCTCGCAGCTAAAATAGTACCTGTGGGCCGTAACGATGTTTTGACCGCAAGTACCTACTGCATTGCTCTGCCAACTAGGATAAGGTATCAATAGAGGCGATGATTTTTCAGCAGTCTTCAGATCTATGTAATTCAGGGTTGCTGGAATTCCTGATAAACCAAGGGAATTCGATCTTCATTAATTCCAACAGATCTCTAGTTCTACATCTGGTAAAACGTTGGATTCAATCTTATCTTTTCTACTGTTTCATGCTGATTTCTTACATACCTGAATTCCATCTCGGTACCGTAATAAACATCTTGTTTTTCCATATCGCTAAGCCAGTAGGAACACCACTGAAGGGCACATACTCGTCGGTCAATACTGCTTGGATTCGTCTCCAATCATTTGGATAAGCCCAATCCAAGAAAGACCATGTATATTTTTCCAGGATTGTAGCTTTTTTAATTTGTGTGATCATTGCCGTATCTGAATGGGGAACCACGTGAGAATGGGAATAATATTGGTTTCGACACATTGAAACTCACTATTTCATTCGGAATTTGGATCGAACACTTTTTTGTTTTTGTTTTAGTACATAAATATTTGTAGAAATACTTACTGTTGGCACTCGAAATCAATGAAATATGCAGAACAACGACGAGCGATATAACGAGCCACGTGGTACGTAAGTAAGTACACTTTGCCATATTTAGATCAGAGAGGTTGGTATTTCGTCGTTATTTTTATCGTTTCACCTTCAACGCGATAATTTCGTTATTGATTTATTCAATTAAATGTCAAAATTGGACTTATCGGTTGAACAATTCACTCCCGAATGTAGAACGGTAATCGGACGAGTGGAGACAACGGTAGAATCGAATTATGTTAACGCCAATGGCAACTGTTGCGACTGAACACTTTTTAAATCTCCCACGAGTATATGTACTAGACCAGTGTTATTGTTATTGATGTTTGAATTTGTTATCGCTCTGCCTGTTTTGTTTTATCGATATTGTCACTTCTTCTTCATCACGTTTCACGGACATCAGGGACTGAAAATTTATTGAATTTTCTGAGGCAAGTGCGTGACTAATTGCGAGCATTCAATCATCCAGAATGAATAAACTTTATACGAAGTAGCTTTTATCGAGATTTTCATCTCGATTAGGGAGTCGAGAAACACAAATAAACCGATGTAGCATTTATTGTCCAATTGCTGATTGTATACTTTGATTCAACGTTTCGGTAGGAAATTATGAGTGCTCGAATCATTCAATGAGTTTTCAGAATTATTATCAACGAAACATACGTATTCGATGTTGTTTTTACTTCGCTACACATTCTTTTTCTATTTGAATACATTTATTAGTTCAATGTTTCCAGCCACAGTGAAGTTCTTCACCAACACTACATGTTATAATTACTAACGTTACTAATTAATCACATCGATGCTGAGGGCTTCGTCAATCACTCGGTCCACTATGATAATATGGTAATTGGTCATCGATTGTAGGTTTCTAGAGGGAGCATACATATTTTCACTTTGAAATATCGTATAAAAATTGTTATGCGTTCGCTAAAGAATCTTTAAAATTACGATAACGAGTCAGTTGGAAGAGAATTTCTTTACAAACGCGCAACGTTTTTTTTCTTCTTTATCTTACCAGGAACAAAAACCAAACCCAAAATGTCACGTATCGTTTGGAGTGCGAGGAAGTAAAAAAGTACGAATTCGTCACGTGCTGAAATCTTTCATAAACAAAAATGAACGAAAAAAGATCTGACAGAACTTTATTTTCACGACAAGTATCAATTTATAAATAATTTACTTACAAACCGGTTCCTGAGAGAATCTCAGAACAAAGTATACACTGCATTTTCAATACTGTAATTGTAAGATAAAATGATTATTTTTACTTATAATATTCTTGTTCCTGATTACAGGAACTGCGTTTCCTGAGTGATAATAATAATTTAATAAATAATGTTTTATTATTATCCAAATTAATGTTCTTTTTCGTTCTGTAAAGCATGACACGTTAATGAGATTCACTGAATTTTTAGAGGGCAGCACTAATCGGGAGATTCCAGTTCAGAACAAAAAAATCAACTGCCGATAAAAAACGAATGGTTAAAATATCGATCCAATTGAAATGAGATCCAACTTATCAACGGTTGAAACGGTCTTTTTGGCATACGTGCTGATTTTTTCTCGGCTGTTCCTTATCGAGTGGTTTGGATATGCGCCAATTTCCTGTTGTAGATAAGTAAAAAAAAAAATTAATAAAAAAAAAACAAACAAACTGTGACGAGGCTGTCGATGACGAGGCGTGTTTTTGACACCGCGTAATTACAAAGTGAATGTTGTAAATGTGTTTTCCAGGGGTACTCGGGGTTGTGAGAATTAATAAATGGATGGATAATGGAATATTGATGGCCGGAATTAGCGCCTGACTGAACGGGAAAAACGAGAGGAAGAGCCTTGGCCTTTTAGGAATAACTTATGTACTTTCATAAATATGATTGGAATATTGGAATACTTCCGGCGATCATTCGAAAAATTGATGTTTTTGGGTCGCAAGCAATCTTTCTTTATCAACGATCAATTTTTTATTTCGTCAATTTTTCGATCGTACGTCGCGCTACCTACGTTCATGCATTTTTACTCAGTGTATGCTTACTGAGGAAAAAAATTGGTGTCATAGCAAGCGATTGCTTGTATATGCATTTTTCTGTAGGCACATCACGAAAGTAAATCGAACTGGTTTTCTGTTTTTTCCAACTGAATTTCATGTTCTCGTTTTTATATTGTTTCCTTTCTCTATATAACAAATCGCCGATGACTTTTATTATATTTCAAAACAATTCTCGCATCGACAACTGGCTTTGAAATGGCTCAAAAATTCGGTTCAATTTATGTATTTGCTTGCATTTGTGCTTATGGGGTTAATGAGATGCTTCAATATTTATCCATACCCTGGTCGCGCGTTCATCGGTGGAAGAGAATAATTGACTTCAATATTACCAAATCAGATTTACTTCTTAATTATTTGTTTTTTCACTGAACTATTTCGTTTGATTGTCTGCATGAGAGCTGGTTGGCTGAAAGCAAGATCATATGGTTTTACAGTAAAATATTTCAATGTTTCGTATTGTGGTATGTAAACTGTAACAAAACAATAAAAAATTGAATAAAAAATAGAAACCCAAAAAAATTTGAAATCAACATAGATATGAAGATCGTTGTACTATCGAAAAATTTGAACATGTTGAGAAATAAAAAAGTGTCGAGCATTTGAAAAAGTACACTGAAATTTCATTGATTTTTACTCTACAAAAAGTTTCTTCGTTTCCCGTTGAATCGAACCAGTTCGATCAATCAAAAAGTAGACACGTACGACGATAGGGCGAGACGTTTTTTGCAGGATTCGATCAGCTTCAAGACGGTTATATATGATTGAATTTTTCGTTTTGTCGTCAACACGGTTTTGAAAAATATAATATCGTAAAAACGTGTTCAAATTTCGATTTTATTTTTATAAATACGAAATTACGATCCCTGGAACACGAAAAAAATCTTTATCCTTTTTCACCGTTATTGTCATGAAAAAACGTCACGAGCATGTATATATCGACATTTTACTCAATATTACATTTGAGGGTTGAGCCCCTCAAGAGGCTCATTCTTATAATATTACTGGGAAACTCAAATTATTATTTATTTTGAATAAAGAATAGTTTTTTATGAATACATTTATTCAATAGTGACTCCTCAGATATAATAAAAATTGAATGACAAGACATCAACCGTTGATAAAGTAAATTTGTAAAGATTTTAACGCGACCTACCTTACTGATCGTCAGTTCTTTGTCTTCGCCTCTAAAGATACAGTTTTCACCCACGAGAGCGCTTCCCAATGTCGGCTACGTCGGCACGATCGTGAGGATGGAATACTCTGCTATCTTTTTTTATTCTTTCATAATTTATATGCGGTAAAAAATGTTAGAGGAAGTTGACACTTCTTGAGCTGACTCATTGTCTTATTATTGGACATGGATTGGACATGGAATACTCACTTTCATGAAATCACCTCGATCACATTCAAACGAATTGAATTGATAATATTTAAAAAATTCAGTCTTCGAGAATGTCGTGTTAAGTATTTATAGGCCCAAAATCCGAATGAATTATTTTGAAGTCAGTTTCAAGTGGATCTTTCTGTTTTTGTTATCAATTTCACTACACCATTGCAATGGAGACTCAAATTAAAAACAAATTCAAGGATAATTGAGAAGAATGTGTATCAAAGACCGTGTTGCAATATCGACGACGAATTTTTCGATGAAAAAAAAAGGCGTCATTGGCCTGTTGATCGGCTCCAGCTTGGATCATTTTCGAAGCTGAATTCCCAAACAGAAAAGAAAAAAAAAATATAAATTGGTTGCCGCTCGTTCGTGGAACCCTGTGATTACTCGCGAGATGAATTTTGCAAAGGGGATCCAGGGATGGGTTACAGGATTGTGTGAATTCTTAAGAAGCATAAATGCGGTAGGCAATTGATAGTATTGGAGAACGGCAGCACAAGAAAGAGGAGCAAATAAAAGGGGGAGAGGCTTAAAAAGGTGTTAAAGCGTGCGGTCAGCAGGCACGTTCGCGAAAGAGGCATTATACAGATAGGTGTTAATTTAAAACAAAACTTAAGTGTAGGCAAGTGTGAATCTTATGTTTGAAGCTGTTGATGCTCGGGGTTTGCTTTACTGTCAGGTTTGGATGAGCATCGGAGGAGCACAGCGAGAATTCACTCTTCTCCTTTCCCTTCAATCCTTTAGTCTGCCACTTAGGCGCGTGTTTAACTCTCGTCGATCGAGCCAGCAACTCGTCTTTCTGCTCTTTCCTCTATTCCCAACCTTGCAATCAGCACCGGTGATTTCGAGACATTTCTTTCTTTTTTTTTCAAATATAATAACCTCCTGGACGACCAAGAGGCATCAACCATTTCTTCGCACCTCTGCCTTTTTTTATTACTATATTTAAGAGACGCGCGCGTCGACGCACTGCTTCTTCTAATAAAGAGAAGCGAAAAAAAAGAATGGGGAGACCAGAAGGATAACGAACGGACCCAAGGAGCTTTCAAGATCTTCTGCCAACTTCGAAAGCCTAAGGCCATATAAACACGTGTCGAGTACTGGCTTCATCTTCAATTCCATTATTCGTGAGGAAAAATGAAAAAAAAATAATTGAAAATATTGCACGAATAAGAAGTTAATTCCAACGAGCGTTCCTTCGAAACGTTTCATGCAGCAGGCTCGTGTGGACGAAAAACGAATATATTTCTACGACACCCGTCGACGAGATCACAAGACTGGGGTTGGACCTGTTCAATGAAAGGTAAAAATTCGTAGATGGTGCGTTTCAAGTAAGCCAGAGATGGATGAATGATTAACCAGTTTTCCAATACCCATAAAAATGGGCGAGAACCACCATTTTGGTAGATCAGTTGCAGGGATAAGGACATCCGAAGTTACTAATCGCCAGTTAGGAGAGCATCCGATACGGGTGCGCTGGCGGTCAATTCGCCAAATTTGCATTTCAGGCGTGAATCTTTTGGGCCTCCCTTGCATCACTGATCTTTGGATAGATCCGATGTTTACGCGTGCTCCGAATAAGCGATACTACATATATATACGTATTTATCTCAGAGTGCCCACGGTTCAACGATCTGCGAGGAGCTCGCGTTCTTCGACAAAAGGCGAAACAACGATGATCAAGGATACTAGCAAGCTAGAAAGATTCTAACACTCCTGCTGGGTTTCTTTTATCTAGTCGAGAAGATCGATCTCTGTATATATTTTAACACGTCACGTGTGTTTTTAAAACGTGGCAAAAAGTATCCACGCTTAGAATTGTAAATAACACAAGAGAAATCCTTGGAAATTCGTTCCTGCTTATTAGCGGTACGAATGCGACAAAAAGCATGGAAGATTGGAAGAACAGATTAAATGTGTAGAAGCATCCAAACAACGCAGAAAACAGCGATGATCGACCCTCGGAAGCTTCTTTAGAACCGCTGATCACATAACTAAGTGTTCCTCTCAGGGGATTAGTGGAATGAAGCGTTTTTGCATCTTGATCAATGATCAGACATCGTCTTCATTTGAACCAAAGAGCTGGGACCAAAGATCCAAAAAAATAAAGGAACGCATCAGGACAAGAGATATTAGATTCTTTAATCGATAGCAGCTCGTAACCAAATTTTATGAAGCAAGTTAGGTATTGCGCGGGAGTGGAACGAATAATTTTTGAAGGTGAGAAAGAAAGCGATTCGCGCCGGTGCGTTGGCCCTCGTTCGATCGTATATCAGGCACCGATTATCGGGGCTACCTTCGAATTATCAGAAACGAGGGACCGCATAACGGCCCCATTGAAAAATACACTCTCGAAGCTCACTCGGGAAGAACATCGAAACATTTGCCGCGATTGGCGCACCCAAAGAGGATCTGAATTTCGACCATCTGGCTCCCGCGGGGTTGATTCACCCATTACCGATATTATATACAAGCCTACGTGTGTGCACACGTGTTTCTATACTTTCTAACACGCACTTTCGCGTTGTTTCAACGTCGTAAACGATGAAAATTAGGAGCCTCGCGGTCCTCGTGAACCAGTTTCAGTAAATATGGTTCACCATCCTGGCCACATGTCTAAATCAGAATGAAATCTTTCGGCGTTCGTTTTCAATACATTTGGCGATTTACCGCTTTGATTCTAGCCTCTGGATACGCTATTGAGCTGCCGCTTAGTCTCGTTTGTTTGACGTTAATGAGCCTAACGCTCTCACCTCATACCTTTCCCGACTAAACGCAAGTTCCCTCAAAACCATGACACCAACAAGGTGTGGTGGCCTCGTTTAGTTTCTCAAGCTTGTCAGTAATGCCTCAATCAGGAATTTCGTCTGACAACATAATGAGTAACGAGAGCTCCTCGTGGTATTACTCCTTCCTCATTGTGAAAGAATCCTGCTTCTGTTTGTCCATGAATTTTTTTTTTCAACTCAAGTTTGAAAAACCTTATACAATCTCGTAAATAATAACGTGGATAATTTTAACCCATTATTAAAAATATCTAACACTTTTCGTGTTTGATGTCGAGGATTACCGAAAAATGAACAACGTTCCTTGTTGGCTCCGATTCTTTTTATTTCCAACGTCTTGTTAGAAATAAAAAGAATCGGAGTGAACGTTGCCTGTAAAAGGAATTAATAGGAAGGAAGTAAAAGGAATCTGCAAGAGTAAGACTACAATGACAGCGTGAAAAGAAAATTTCGAGTCGTTGTTCGAGAAAAACAACGCATCGCTTTGATTTATTTTCTGCATCCCCAGGAGGCTACATCGACGAGCATTCGAAGCGAATCTTTGGATCTGCATAAAACTGCATTGTTGAAATAAGAAAATTGTAAAAAAAAAAAAAAAAAATGGTAACTGGTTGAGCAAAGATCACTAATCGTGGCACGACAGTATTCCTGTATGGCCAACTGATGATACGTCCATTTTTCATCCAGCAATTAGCTAGTAATAGTAATATTATTATGTGTTGACGAGATGCTTGTCTCATCATCGATTCCAGAATAGTGCATTGTTCAAGGCTCCATATTTCCACTGAGTGTTTTGACAGACTGTACCAGCGACTGCGTCCTGCAAAGGTACCGTCATGATCCTGAAGTTCACGTCCGTAAAGTCCATTTTGCCCAACAGGAAACTATGCATACGATCTGACATCATCCACACCGTTCCGCGAACAATCTTGAAAGTAAAATGATGATTAACCGATTAGAAAAATGATCGATCGCCAATATAGTGACTTCATTGAGTTTAGAAGAAGGAAAGAGGCGAGAGAAGTTTCTTTGGGAAATATACCTTAACATCGCAAGGGAACAGCATAGCCTCGTCGTGTCTGGCTATTATCCCGTGATTATTAGGCCCATACGGCAGTAAAGAATTCCAACACCCAACAGCATTCTGGTCAATCAAATTAAACAACATGAGACCATTCTCGTCCATGACTTCGGATGTCGAGTGGCCCATGTAGCGTTCAGAGAGTGCCTGCAAAGACGAACAATTTTACGGATTGTTTTTTGAATGAAACTAGGATTTTAATATATTCGTTATCAAAGCTGCATCCTTCACCTGGAATTCGTGATAGCTGTCGGCCGAGAGATTTTCATCCCTGAGGATTCTCGTTGAAACAGCAAACTCTCGGTTGCTACTGAGAGGATGGAAGAACAAAGTTCTAAATCCATCATTAGCGATGGGTGATAGAGCCATACCGAAAATTCCTTCCTCCGCCCATTGGTAATTTAAACCACCGACGTTGTAATCACCGAGTAATGGGTCCGGGAAAAAGAAGCCGTGGCTCAGTCGCCAAGATTTGTCTGCTTTCCAATCATAGACTATCAGACCGTAACCAAGCTCGTCAGACATGTAAGCGAAAACGTCGTCGCAACCACCGTTTCCCATGTCCACCGCGATGTTGGCGATAAAAGTATTCTGCAAACGCAAGTTAAAGGAACTGCTCTCTAAGTTTCTTCTCTTTATTATTTTTTTTCCCCGTTAAAATGAGCACTTCCGTCAACTATTACTATTTTAATTGCCTCATAAAGACAGCTAAATATTCGTTGATTCTTTCATCATATTAAGAGAGCCTTGCAATGTTTTCTGATAAAATGAAAGCGCCACGAATCGTTTCTGCACTCCAGTATTCGTACACCCTAACCCTGTTCAAAGATTTATCGCAGATTTTTCATTTCAACAATAATACCGAAGAAAATGAATTACCGGATTGACATCCTCCTTTCGTAGTTGATATTGTCGCAGAATTTTGTCAGTCGTAAGATCAAAGACGTTGAGAGTGTATGGACACGCTTGGACCGTTGTGTTTCCAATTCCTACCGTACCAGTGTCGAGGATCCAAAGCCGGTTGCACTTGTCAGCATGCATTCTGTTGATATTTTCATTATACAAAAGGGTTTTTGGGAATCAAGTTTATCGGTGAATCGAAAGTCTTACCTGTATACATTGGTCAGTCCGGTACCGCAAGCTCCGGCAACATTTTGACTCCAATTTGGATAAGGGGTCAATTTCGGTGATCCCCCGCGATTCGTGTCGAGAGATATGTAATTCAGAGTTGCTGGGACTCCTGCAAAACAATATACATTTTTTTTTGCAATTATATTACTGAACATTCTCAAGATCCCAATTATAATGCACATTTGACTATACACAGAGCATGTGATATTCTTATGGCCTCACGTTTCGCCGAACTGAATCTTGGGACTCGTAGAGTACCTTCTCTCGTGCATAAACATCATATTTACTCTCTTTATCATTATCGCAATTACGTGGAATATAGTACGGAATATAAAACGTTTACCACGAGCTAGAAGGAATGAGAGAGCCATGCAATGATATTTTCAACGCACAAGGATATATTTATATGCTTTAGAATACTATTTTTTCGTTTCCTAATTTGTGTATATGTGCTAATTTAGCTCGAGATATTAGCTACTCCCTCGAGCGGAAGTTTATGCTGAGGAAGGAAAGAATCGGGCATATTTTTCGCTTTCACTTACACGCTCACCTCAGGAAAATGCTTTCGGAGTGTTAGACAGGAAATAAATATACTCATTCCGAACCAAAACAAATTCAAATTAGAATCATTTCTTTGTTCCGACTTTTCCCAATCGAGATGCAGGAAATGCGAAAAATAAAAGTCTTTCACTCGCGAAGTACTCCGATTCATGTGATCTCATACAGTGCCATAGATCTGCTATGGTAGATGCAATCAAATGCCGATACGAGCCCACCAAGCCTGAATTGGCATCAGCTCCGCTATTGGTACCACGTTTATGAATGGAAATTGAAAATTCTCCAGAGAATTCATAAAGATTGGAAAAATTCGTTTGCTATTCCACATTTTTTTAGATTCAAAGTCAAATGAAAATGATTTATATTTATTCCAACATTTGAAATGATTTTTAAAAAGCGAGTTGAAAAACTAGCAACGCAAGTTTTCGTGAAACATTAGTTAAAAATATAAAGTAGTTCTTTACACTGTTCATAATTTAAATGCAGTCGTTATTGAACGAGTCTTGTATGAGGGTTGTTAAGAAAGCTTCATTGGTGCGTGAAATAGTATATCTGGTGTATGTGATCAATTTAAATCATATAATTAATATACGTGTTTTTAAGATTGGGGCGTAATAATTATGATGAATCAAAGAACTGTTATTACGCATAAATTTGCCGAATACACGAAACGACCTAACACTTATTTTATTATCGAGCACGCCTAATGTCTCTGAAAGTAGGTGTGGCACATTAAATATGGTTATTTATCGGTTGGTCTCACGAGATACTTGAATCTATCGATCAAAATGAAAAAACAAAAAAAAACAGAAATAAAAATCGTGATGGACGTTACGTATGACAACAATTTTATCGATATTTTATTTACTGTTGAGGTTCGTCGATATGCGCTTTTACCGAATACGTATCTCTGATTTCGTCAGTGCATGCTTCGAAACGAATATTTTGTATATTTTGAAATGAATAAAACGAGCAATCGTCGCGACGTTTGTCGGTTCAGATTTCTTTCGCTTTTGAACCAGGGTGCATGTCACCCTGATACAAATGACAATGGTGAAGATTGAAGAGAACGCAAAACAAGGAAAACAAAAGTGTTCTTTTCTTGTGTAACGTGAAAAAATAGTTGAAAAGTATTGAAAATTGATGACAAGATGTGAAAAAAAAGAAAAAAAATAATAATTCTGAGACGTGTGCCGCTGAGTTAATGAGATCTGGAACGTTCCATATATGTGTGTTTAGAGATCCATTCCCTCTCGTTTACCGTGTGTAACTAGCCGTACTGTTATTTCCTCACGGTGATGCAGTGCCGTCGTAATTATCATTGCAACGTGACGTCCTGCAGCCCACTCCCTATCTAACATCGCGACTTTGACGAGCTCTCTCTCTCTCTCTCTCTCTCTCTCTCTCTCTCTCTCTCTCTCTCTCTCTCTCTCTGCACCAGTTGATTTTCCATCAATCTCTCTCGAACTTACTCCTGTTTGTAGTTTTTTATTCTGATTTTCACTATTATTTTGTTTATCTTTCTGCCGTTTAAATCGTTTTCTCATACTTTTCCTTTCGTCCTACAGATCGTTGGAGAATAAATAAATGTCAATCATGCAATCAATCAATCTCTTCCCCTTTCTATTTCTTTCACTTTTCCCCTCATTCATTCATGCATTAATTTGCTTCTGGTTTTGTGCCACCCACGTATATTTCACTATTGGCACATTTCGTTTTTCAAACAGTACGCATTGAACCGGTCTAGAAAATGTCTTTATTTTTTATCAGTCTAATGCTTATCAAGATCTGAATGACCCCGTTAGGAATGGTTGATTCTATGGAACCGAATAATATGTAGATCATTCGCTGCCGTTTGATGGTATTGAAATTTTGTAAAAAGTTTGAATATCGAAATTTGAAAATGGATATGCAAAATCGGAAATAAAAAATTTAGGAGGAAATTTAGCGGGAAAAAGAATTTTGCCCTAAATCCTACATAAATTTCTTCAATTATCAGAACACGAAGTTTGAAAATTGAAAGCCGAAAACGTTTCGATCAGGACGTAAAAAAATTCGATGTCAACGAATCTTCCGCATTCAGCGATGATCCTAAATATAATTAATAACGACGCGCGTTACAATTTCACGATCATATAAATAAACTGGATGACCCATAAATGACTCGGTTAAACCTGTTTTTCAGATATCTTTCCCCACTTTCACTTTTCCCTGTTGAAGCTTCGATAGAACAGATGAAAAAAAAAAAAAAAAAACAGTGCAACGATATTAATCCCGATCACATTTAGCGTATAAATATAATATCAAATTTTGTGCACTTCGACGTGACCATACGAATGAGGAAATCGTTCCGCTGCATGCACCGCACGTTTCCATATGTTGAGGATATATCTGGAACGAGTCTGTTAACTTATTTGCATCATTGCATTAAGAAACTTTTTCTCTTAATCTGTCTACAATTTTTCTGATAACATTTTTACTACATCTCGCGGTAGCTTTCGAACGATTGCCCAAGTTAATTGGACTGATTATGAAAGTAAAAATGGTGATTTTTATCGCAACTTTACCGAGAAGAATATCGAATTGCTTCGGATATTCCGATAAAATTCTATACGATATCGTATGAAAAATAAAAAATCTCAAAAATTTTCGCGATGCGTAACATATCGTTGCACGAATCGCCTGAGATTCTTTTTTTTTTTTTTTTGTAACAAACGCCCAAGAAATATAAATTTCGACAGATTACGTTATTTACAATCGGACACACGATTATTACGTTGCCTCGGGAGGATCGCGTTTTACTTGCACCCACGCAGTGCTCTCGCTTCACACCCCGTAACCGGAGCTACCACGGGAGAGAGAAAAAAAAAGATGGGGTTCTTTCGGTATGACTATATACGTAGACATCAGTGAAACCCACGGGGTTCCTTCTTTTTTATTATCATCATTATTACGATTATTATTATTTTCTTCAGCTCGTCCTGGCAATTTTGGTGGGTCGTAAAGGTGATCACCGAACTCGGCTGAATACCGTGCGAGAGAGTCTTTCTTTCGGAATACAGGTGTAAAAACTACTTTACTCCGGGCGAGCGCATAAAAATATGCAACAACGAATCTTTACTTTTTTACTCCTGTCTCGTGATCTCTCCCTGTCCCTCTTCACTTCTTTCTCTCTATGCGCTGATGCTAAACTCGTTTCCGTATTCAAGCGAGAGACCTGAATCGTTCGAAACGAAATACACGCTGATGCCGATTCTTTGGATGTTCTTATCGCCCGCGAGAAAACCATTTCTCGTTGAAGCGGCCAAACTTTGGCCAAAAGCATATTGCAATATCTTTTGACCTCAAATGTATACAGAGAAACGCGCTTTTCTTTGCTCTTACTTCATTTTGTATGTATTTGCATTATAACGCGAAAGGGATGCTGCAGCGAACGCGCTTGGCTTCGCAGAGGGTTCGATGGGGGTGAGGCCAGCTGCTTTTTTAATACCGAACGCTATGCACGTTGAAGCACTTTTCCTCATTCGTTTTCTCTCTCTCTCTCTCTTCTCTTTCATTAACCGTCATTTTTTCGTGTTGTATTTGCTGATATAAGGGATCAATGCAGCTCTGACGCTGCTCAAAAATGAAGTTAAATCTTGCGAGAGGATACGACCATATTGGTGTAGCACGAAAATCAGCGGACGGATATGATGGAGTCTTACAGAGTTTCAAACACTCATCGTCGCAGATCCTCGTTCTGAAAAAAATCTCGACGGACCCAACACACCACAATGGAGATAATAATAAAAAATATATTATGAACGTAATACAAACGAGAAGAAGAGAGACCGAGGAAAGAATGTTCCAAAAAGAGCCAACTATAAAACTTCGCTTATAAAGTGAATCAACTCCCCCCCCCCCCCCCCATTGAGAGATTATTTTTCGTCTCAGGTCTCAGAGAAGTGAGAATTTTTGGGACTTGTGAAGTGAGATATCATTCCATTTTTGGTATTATTTCGTTTCGACACACGACGTCATCGAGACTAGGGATATATTCCAAGATAAGAATTCACGAGACCCGGTCGAGAGAGTTTATCCGGTTTGTCTCTGCAGTATATTCACTGAATAATGTGTCACATTTGTTCTCATGATTTCTGCCTCATCTTCGATAGTCCGTAACGTGTGGTTTCACTCACCGTTGTTCCATCTTGGCACACCGATGAAGAGTTTGTTTCTCCAAACTTCGAGACCGACAGGAATTGAATTCTCGGGCACAAAGTCACCACTGTCAATGGCAGCCTGTCTGCTCGCTTCATCCGGATAAGCCCAATCGAGAACCCTCCACGAGAATCTCTCAAGAAGCGGTGCTCTTCCAAATTGCGAGGCCCATGATCGTCCACCAAAACTGGAATTGACCGTTGTTACTCCGAGACTAATGACGAAGATAAGAACGATCCACTTTGGACGAGAGACGAAAAGTGACTTCATTCTCACGTCGAATATATTCAACTGTTAACTTATTTTATTTGTTTTATTTTCAGCAGTCAGCTCGTCTTTGAAATACAACGTTGTTTGAGGAATAAGAAATTGGGGTGGTCACCATAAGGGAAGTGACAACCCTGCGGGTAAGTTCAAACAGAAACTGAACGTTCCCGTGGATTAGAACTGGTATATATGCAGCCCAAGTTGTTATTACATTGCCGTTGATCCCGTCCCCCTGTGCATGTGCCCGAGCAAACGAAAAACGAAATGAAGGTATATTTTACTCCACTTACGTCGCAACGAACCGCACATCACGCAGAGAGGTGGCAAATCGCAACCTTTCACCGTCTTGTCCATACGGACACGTTGATGAACTTCCCGACGTACGAAACATACCTTGCTCGGCATGCATATATTATACGTAAATTCTTCATAACAACGAGAGAGTTTGTGTGAGATCGTGTACACCCGTGCCTGAAAGAGTGAACCGACTGTATTCCCTGGTTTAATATACCACACTACTCGAGAAGATTTTGAACCCCAGCGAAATGAAGCATGATTTATGGATTAAGAGACATCCGGGTAAAAAGGTTTTAATTGTTGTTTCAAACTGTCGAATCTCACTCTCGAAATTTATTCTGGTGGTTTCAACGGACAACAATCTTGCAAAGATATTTATATAGAAGAAATATTTGTGAACTCGACTAAAGAGTTGATAATCGAGGATTCTTTGACGCGAAGTTTCTTTTCCTCTTTCACTCGGATGTTGTTATTTATTTATTGTTGTTTTTTATTCAACGCTCATATCATGATATGTTGACAGGTGGAAAGTCTTTTTGATATTTGCAGCATGTAATTACGAGAAAAATACATCGGTGTACACAAATTAATATGCATCAACGCGCTCGTATACACAATGATGATAGATCGATCGAAAAATGTGAGGTTCAATTTTTCAATATGTACGCAACTGTACGATGTATAAATCAATTGAGTAATGATACGATGATTCAAATTCATTTCGGTTGACATTGTGTGATCTTTCAACATGACTCGTGATGATTATTGTTTATGCGATTGGATTCACCGTAAAATTCATTAATAACTGATCTTTTTTTTTTTTCATTGAGCCAATGAGATTTATTGAAACAATCTCCGTACTTGGTTGAAGTCTCTTTTAGAAATCTACGAATGAGTCGTTATTTTTTCAATCAACAACGGTATTTCCGCTGTTTGCGAGACAATAATGAATTCTTTCAATCGTATCAGCCACGGTAATTAACGAATGTTATTTTTTTTTTTCGTTAAAAATACTGCATGAAAAGATAAAAGACGAAATTATTTATTTGGAATGTTTCAATTAATATTGTCGAACAAAAACCTTTCGCACTGATAACGTTTACTGAGAAAATATGAGTTGTTATGTAAATATGTCGTTATAAAGTGCACCTGACAGGCGGAAAACTTGGACGTACGTGCAACATTTATCGGGTTCTAATAAAAAGTCATCAATGCTGTGGATGCGTGAGACCGGAAATAACATTCGGTTTATCTCATTGAAAACATGCGAAGTGTAAATTCATTCAGCTGCCTGTATGTGTATTCTACGAACCGCTACCGCTGCTCTTGATATTGACAGGAGAATCAACTTTCCACTCGAACGACCATGTTTGTCGTCCGGCATTTTCAAATTTATCCGGATACTTACCAAATCTTTTTACAAGAAATTTATCAAAAACTTGCTGCAGAGCATCGTCATCAAGAATTAAAAAAATGATTTTTTAGTGGGGAACTATTGGTGCGTGTGCTCGCGTACAGGAGGGAAAACTTTTTCTGGATACAGTTGAACTTCGATTCAAAGTTGCGCGAAAAAGTTGAAAGAACGTCGGAAATCTGATGTGATTTTATCCGCATAAAGTTATTTTTTTTTTTCCATCGATCCACGCTAACATGAGATATTCCGATGGCAGCTGGAATTATTGCGTAAATTCGTTACATTTATACAAACACGTATCTTGGGCACGTAATGGTCGAGAAACTTGCTACACATGTCATAAAATGTGAATGAAAAATATCAACTCCGCGATTGGTACAAATTCCGATACATAATTAAGGAATGAAGTCTTCGTATCCTGTGCAGAAATTAATCATTTTTATTTTTCCATGGACTTGGCATGGAAACTCTGACGAGTTCGTTGAAGTCTAAGAAGAATTTCGTTCCGAATGAGTTTTCCTCCGTTTGAAGAGAAAATATACGATTCCTGTTACCAATAGGTAACTTCACTTTGATTAAATTCATTTGGATTCAGCAAAAATGAGTAAATGCGAATGAAAAAAGATTTTATGAATTTTCTTTTCATCCGTATTTCGTCTTTATCTCCCTTCGAGTAATTCTGACGTATACTTTTGTAGTAATTATCTGGTACGTTGATATTGATCTCATTTGCATATTTGGTGTCAAGACTAGTGGTAGAAAATTACCAGTTAGTCGCGTTCATTGCATTATTTATCCACGCAATCTGAAGTTAGGTTCATTATACCACAAGATTCTCGACACATAACGCTCATAATAAAATCAACGCCGCAACATTCGAATCGTGTTTTTCTCCTTTCTCTTTCAATAAAATGCATCCTCCATGTATAGATGACACGCTTCAACGTCAATGGGAATTTGGCGGTATGAAGTCAACAATTCATTGCGATACAAGACTTTTTTCTTCTCGTATAACTTTCATTTTACAGTATTTATGGTTGAAGTTCGCACCAATTACCAATGTACAATTAAGTGGGCGGTTACAATGCTACATAGTGACAAGTCCTTAAATGGATATCGTTAGTAGACCACACCGCGATTCACATACTACCAACAAGTGACTCTCGATGTTGAGTTCAAGAATTCAGATCTAACGAGAACGAAATACGAGCGATGGAATGAAACTCAAGAAACTGTCGATATGAAAAATATATATATAAATGGTTTTATTGTAGAATAAACGAAACGCTAATGTTTCTTTTACTGGGTATTTAAATAACGTTTTATATTCAAGAAAACTAGACACAAATTGACTTATGTTAGACTGAAAGTTTGGGAAATGAAGTTTACATACTTTCTGATACGTATTTCATTTCTCGATTTTTTTTTTATAGGAGTAGCCAGGAAAAAAAATGATTTTGGATCTCTGAAACGCTATTTAGAATGTTTGTATGACTAATTTATTTATTTACTCATGAATTAAATTTATGGACGATTATAAAAAAATTCAAATTATTTTGTGAGCGAAAAAAAAATTAAATGGCCTCACCTATTAATTAAAAGTAAATGAATTTATGATGTTTCTAATGAATTTAATAAAATTGACTTCACATTCAATTGATACTTTTCATTTCCAATGTAGACCTTGAAAAAAAGGAGTATCATTTTGATCTCCGTTTCTCGTTTACGCTGGAAGGAAGTCCTTTCTTTTTTAAGTTAGTGCTGAAGGATATTACCAGTTTCCAAGTTGTTTCCTTCTATTTTTAAAATAAGTCATTCTGTCAATATTTGTTCGGTTCGAAAGTAAGATATGAACAATAATTGCTAGGGTCGTCGAGCATGAACAATTTTCTCCATAAAACTTTATAACGGTAATCTTATATTACGAAATGAGTGTAAGATATACGTTTTCAAAAGTGCACTTTTTTCAATAAAAGAGAACGAAATTCTAACGCGATCAATGAGAAACTAGTATCTCCGGGTCCACGCATAACGGCCATCGGGTTCCTAAAATCGCCTAGACGCAGGTGAGATGCAATTACTGACTGACATGAAATCGATGCCTACAACTTCAGTGAGTGTAAACAGTGTAATTTCAACGATTTTTTACGTCAAGTAAAATGTATGTAGGAGAAAACCTACGTAAATCTACGTAAACACAATTTTACATGTGATCTCAAAAAATTTTGAAAATGAAATGTATTTTTTCCTAAATACTAAATACACGTTGCAAATCAAGAGACGCGAATGAGCCAATAAGTATTATAAGAGAAAGCTTTCTCGTCGATCTATGGACGTTCCGTGCCGAATGCGCCACTTTGAAAATTATTATTTTTTCTTACGACTACACTTTTCTGGTTCAACGACTGGTGTAAAGTGATTTTATTTTCAAAATTCATTAATTTTTTTTTGATGTTGGTTTTTATCGTACTTTACGAAATGAATGACAGGAACAACGGCCACGTCTATTTCTGAAGGGCTCAAAATTATTTCCTCTGGTAGTATGGCTGAAAAAGGATTGAAGATAAATGTTGAACCATTATTTTATTGATAAGGGCCTGGGAAGTAGTATTTTCGAACTGTAGAAAATTTGCTGCAGTTTTACACTTTCAGTTCTTCAGAATCTTCAAAGCCTACTGTGTCTAGTCAAGCTCTGTTTATCAAATTAACGAAGAGAGATTCTCTCGATGGTTATTACGTTGCATAAAATAATTCAGCTGAATAAAAGGTCAGAAAGTGGCTTTGAGAACGAATGGCCCACAGCAAGAACAATCATTGGAAACACAAAAACTTTGAATGAACTCGTCGAGTATTTCGAACCGTAGTAAGCACCGGAACAAAATTCAAAAAACTATGAAAATGATTTTCATAAACATGCATATAAGAACGGATGCGTGTGATTACGACGATTTCACGGTAGAAATTAACATCACACTGAGAAAAGAGTTTAGTTGAATTAACCAAGGCTTCGTAGAATACGTCGAAAGAAATATTTCGTTCATTCAAAAAATCGTTCAGTTGGACGAATTATTAATTTTATTCCACTAAACAAAGATACCAATTGAATCAACCAAATGAGATTTGTTGTCGTGGATTTTGTTGGATCAACGTAAGATATTTTTCATTCAATGAAACTGATATTTAGTATAACAGAATATTACATTGGACGTATTTCACGAAGCCATTTGGTTGATTCAACAATTCTCTTTTCTCAGTGCAGAACGTGTTTTGATCATGATGGAAGTAATTTTCTGATAACCTGTTATTATCGCATACGCCAACGCCGGAATTATTTAAGACAATGATTAGAGCACTCGAAACAGGATTACTGCATCACTTACAACGTCACACCATCACGATGAAAGTTTCAAAAAACGTGAAGAAATTTACGAACAGATACAGAAGTCCCCTCCCTAAGCCGATGAGACGAGTACGATTGCATAAAAATGTTATTCAGTAAACGAGTAAACACAGAGATGACCTTGGCCCAGGTGGCAAATAAGAATCTCTCGCCCTCTTTTTCCAATCTTTCGTAAATGAACGTGAAACAATCAGAGGTATATTAAACTTCAGCGCGTTAATTTCAAAACCTGGTAAGTGGTTCCGTGGTGCCCGTTTCAAAAGCGTTAAATTATCCCGCGTTCCACAAGCGCTAAAGTGAATTTATATAGTAGGACGAGCGTGGAAAGTGGAGCGTATATATCTCGTTGGTGAAATAAATATCGTATCCTCGTGTCCACTTTGCTGTAGTGAAGCTATCCCGTTGTCGACAGAGTTTCCAAGCACCATATTTTTTGTCATTTTTTATTTCATTTTTCCTTCGATATGGCCAATCGTGGTCGTTAATTTAGTCGCTAATTGGCTGCAACGACCCATTGAAACCGCATTCGCATCCAGGCATTCGCATAACGTGTCTACAAATTTACAAAAAAAAACAGCGTTTTATTAATATTCGTACTGTGCGAAGGGAAAACTTCTAATTGAATTATAGTCGATGAACGGAAGTCTGCAAAACAGAATGCAGCTTTTTATTATTTCAATTGGTTAATTATGTAAAGTAAATCATCGCATGTGCAAAAAAAAGTAACATTATGTTCTGAGAATATATCAATAATCATTAATTATTTGTTGCTTTTGAGTAATGTAAATTTGTTAAAGTTTTACCATAATTTGGTTAATCAAAATTCTTCAGATTGAATGGCTAGTAAAGTCACGAGCCTAACGTCATTATGACGATTGAAATGAGTCCGATAAAATGACATAATCATCAACGGGCATTAGCCCGGGGCTGATGTGCTGGTTAATTGAATCAAAAGAGCTCATAACACGTAACACGAAGTATCGAATTCTGTGTATATCAAGAAAAACTGTATAGAACGCGAAAGATCTTAGTGGTTCGATGAAGCTAATGAAATTAGCTGAGAGCAAGGAAGAGGGCGATGAAATATATTATTCCGGTGATAAATCAACAGCGTGGTTAACCGCTCGATACTGACTCACGTTTTGCCAACATCATCGAACTTTTATACTCACTTAGTTACACGTAATACGACTTCAACGACAATTTCATTCGTTGCAGCGTTTTACGACAGAGAGAAACAATGATAGAAATATGGAAATAAAATTTGAGGTGTTGGTATAAAAAGAAGAAATAGTCGCGTATCGGTAAATATTTAATCAAAGGAACGAACGATGTGGCGTTGTATCGGTAATAGTAGTAAATCAAGCAGTAGCGGAATTACATACTCTCAAGGTGCATTTCTTTCCAGATACATTCATGCATTATTCGAGCAAACTCAAGGACAGGTGAAATGACAAAAATGGTGAGTAGTTTACGTGTCTCGATACCGGAAAACACGAATCGGTTGTTCTTTCATCGCGGAAACATCGATGTTGAATAACAAATCAATGATTTGTGTGTCGTACGAGAAGTTATTCGACGATTTCGTTCGGAGGCCGTTTCTCGAGATGTCACAAGACTTTTATAAATATTATATGTAAACATCAATGGATAATTATGCACGATAGTTGTATATTCGATTGGAGTTTATCGATAAAATAAAGTTGTCGCGAAAAAAATTGTGTACCATGAGCCACCTCAGCTAGCAATAAATTCTTTAAGCGAATCTGCAAGGATTGCTCACTTATATAAAAACATATATATATACAGAGTTTATAAAGTGTGCGTGGATCAACGCAATATCACGTTGTACTGAGCCAGCGATTCTCGGAGTCGTCAAATACCTGTTCCGGATATATTCGCGATGAACGTCGTGCGCCACGACTCGCGAGATACGAACGAGTTTTCTCGTTCCTCCAGCCCACTACGATTTTTATCGCTTCATTTTCACCGGTTTTATATATATATCACCTTGTACTATCAATAGCGAACGTAGTGAAAACGATTGCTCGTAAAAATGAACGAAGTGTTTTGATCGAAAATAATTTTAAATGAGTTTTAGATTTGTTTTTTTTTTTTTTTTTTTTTACAATACAGCAATGTGTGAAAACGATTGACACTGTAAATACGAGTTTACAGTCTTCAGCTTCTTTCGTAAGATGGAATTATAGTGAGTGGACGAAGCGTGTTACATCGGAGCGCTGCTTCTCTCGCTTCTACGATCTCATTGATCTTTCAAGAGAAAAACACTCACTCGAAGGGCGGAAGTGAAATATCGGTTTTAAAAAAATGAAAAAATAAATAAATAAAAAGGAAACGTCTGAATAAATAAATAAATTTTACTCATGAGAAGCGAAAAGGATGGGGAATTCTCGTTGATTCTTCGAATTCTAAAGTTTTTCTGATTCAGAAATGTAATCCCTTGCTATTGCAGTAGCAGCCTGAATACCTGACTCCTGTTTCTGCTCTCGCTCTTTTTTTCGTTCTCTGCCTCTTTGTCCGAGCGATCCGCCGAGCACCGGTAAAAGTATTTCGCAACCGACGGACCATTGCCAACGAGTTTTCGGTGTCTTGGATGTTTTCGTTTTTTCTTGCTCTTCTGTTACCATTAGATGTAATGGGAATAAAAAATTTTTGCAAAAAAAAACTTTTCATCGCATGCCACGGATTTTCAACTGGCACGAATGTTTTATAAATTCTCGCTCTTCATAGTCGATGCATTTCGTAATATTTCATTTATATAAACACGCATTGGATATAGACAATAAACACGAACTTTTGGCACGCTGTTTGAACTCAATGTGTATTGTTACCATTCGAAACATCCTGAATTGAAAATCACAAACTTATATCCACTCTTTCTTTATCCCTGTCTACGTATGTCCCAACGCGTAACTTTTTTACCGTTGAAATAGAGTATCGTGTGTTTATCAATATATTTTTATGCCACTTTTTTAATGTTAATTATCTTAGAAATGTTCATTTCACATAACCTTATTTATGGCTCTGATTTTTCAAGCAGTTTTTGCTTGCAGCAGACTTAAAAAATTTTTAAACTAGTTTCCCATACACTTTATGTCTTCTTGGGCGTAACGAGAGTGCACGGAACGTCGAGGTTTCGCGAGGGACTTCTATCCCAGACGGTGGTCAGAGAAAATTCACGAAACTTCATTTTCCAACAATGTTTCAACCGCGCATACTCTTGCAGCCATAAAATTATAATTTATTGAACATTGGTAAGAGTTTGGCAAATTCATAATTTTATTCGATCTCTTATGCACCTAAACTCAAATGCCATCACTCGATCGCACTTGTCTTTTGTCATGAAAATAATGTGTCGGTTAATTATTACTCAGCGAAACAAAAGTATCGAAGTTTTCGATCGTGACGGAGTATCTAAAATAAAAAAAATCGTAAAAAGAATAAAAGAGCGTCAGGAGTCATCGAGCTCACGTGACCAACTCTAAATCGACGGTGGCGCCTCTCATAGTAACATATATCTATATATAGTATAAATATAGTCGCTGACACACGTCAGGCGCCTCGTGTGTATTCTACCGGATTTTTGGGTGAGTTTTTATTGAAATCGTAATAAATAAATTTCGTAATGTGCAGGGAAGTGGCGTGAATCCAGCTCTGGTCTCTTCAGTTGTGGCGAATGTGTGTACAATTTGTAATAAAATAATTATTGTGACTGGCGAAAAAGCTGTCATGGCGCGAGCAGAGCTAGCGCCTTGTATTTTTGTTAATTTATTGTGTTGATAAGAAATATCTGATCTCTGAAAAGGGAGCACAGCCGGAACCGGGCAATGAAACCGATTTTTTTGATATTTTTTATATTCGCCTAATCATAAAATTCGCGACGAAATCCGGTAGAATAGAATTTTAGTTTGCTTTTTTGGCACCTGGCGCTGCGTATGCCATCGCTCGATGACTCTTAATAGTGTTGATAGACGTAATCTTTTCGGAGGTAAAAAAGCGTTGCTTCGCCAAGAGAGTCATAGCTATTAACGCCTTTGCGGATTAATCGTGGCTCAACGCTGCATAATGTGGAGTATCATAGATCATTTTTCTTTCCTGTGAGATGTCGTGAGTAGTGCGCTTTTGAAGAGATAGCGTGTCTTATCTACCGCGCTGTCCGCTCCAGCGAACGTGAAATTCTAATCAACAGGTGATTCACATGTATATCCTTATGACGCTAAAATGCTGCTCATTAAGTTATAACTTCTATCATGAAATCTCGATAAAATCTTACAAGTGAGCTTCGTGTTTATTTGTTTTTCTTTTTTTTTTCATTTATTTTTTTTTTTACAAGTTATCTAAGATCAAAGTGCAGGATTCACGAATAATTTACGGCAATCCGCTCGAGAAATTTCAGCTCGCAGCGATGCCTCGGATGGCGTCGTAATTTAGCAGGATTATTGATGGAGTAATGCTGATAACACGAGACGAAAAGGTCACCGAACAGCAATGTGAACCCTGCGATTGACACACGAGTCAAAAACATTGATAATAATTTCAAAGGACACTGTGCGCAGCATGCAAGTCATGCACGTATACCTGTACATCGAATTTCCAATGGATAGACACGCTCGTTTCGTCAACGAGGCGTGTGTGTTATTCCTGTGCCATTATAAATTATGAGTTAGTTGATAAAAATGGACAGTCTTTACACGTGTACATGCTCCACCTATAGTCGTATGAATACTTAATAAATGTAAAACACTTTAGCGATGTATTGAGTGCATACCGGAGTGTCTGGTAAAGTGAGCTCTCGACCGACGACACAGATAATCAACCATGCGACGCGAGTTCAATCGTCCTGCTCGACGAGCCCCCCAACTCTGTCGGATTAATGATTTATGGTTAACGCACCTAGGGAAATGGACGACCTCACGGTGTAATTGTTTCAAGCTTCGATACGTAGTGCACACGCACACTTGGAAAAACTATCCTGGTGACCTTGAACTCTCTCGTGTATACTTCAAAATGCATTGATCGAAAAAAGCTACCAGAGAAAATATGTTCCGAAGTCAGCCTGTTCAGCGTCGTTCTCTGTAGCACGAGCCTTTGAAACTGTGTTAAAAAATGCAAAATCACATTTTTTCAAAGCTTACACTCGTGGGCTTTGCTACCCGTTTGTATATACGTGAGATTTTTTGTGATAATTCAGGTAATTGACAGAGCGATGACCTCTTCATGCATGCAACACTTCCAACAATTCTTCATCAATTTTCCTGTGGGTAGAGATTAACATAATAGCGCTCGAACTCCCCTCGTCCTGGTTTGTGAGTCAGCGAAGAAGGAAAACCTGCTTCTTGCTGTTTTTGTCTTAATTCCTTCCTTGTCATTCGGCCAGTAGGTGAGTGGATCGTGTGTATACGTTCAAGTATCAACCGTTATGGGGCGTATCTGATGAACGAGTATGCTCCATAAAGTATCTTCTTCCATACACATAACTAAGCTCTTTATGCCACGTGATGCCATATGATACATGAATATTTGTAAACATCAAGTCATTGACTTTTTATTGAACCTTGATATCAATTTTTTTAAACTTTTTTATAAATATCCAAAAATTCTTCAATCCATCATCAAATTTGTCGAATAATTAAAAAAATTACTGTCTCCTCTGCCGAATTAAAAATGAAACTTTTGTAAAGTTTAGTTATTGAGCATGTATCTGGACAACTATCAATGCACATAAAAAAAAGAAGTGCAATCTATCATACTGGCGAATACATCTAGGTGCTTAACATCGCACGATTATACGTCATGTCTTCTGTCAATAGTAGGTACAGAATCTGAAAAAGCAGGTGTCAAACACAGCGAAACTCGATGACTATGATTATCCCTGGCGACATATCGTTTTATATCAGCTGATTATCGCTGTTTTACTCTTGCGCTGAGGTACAATTTCTTACGACTGACTTTCAGTCAGGACTAAATTTGCATGGGTGCATATTATGAATGCAGTACTTCTTATGTAAAGCAGTTGATATTCATAATCAGCATTGTTATAGTCTAAAAACATTTGGTTAATATTTTATGCAACAAAATAGACTATTATCGTATTGCACTGTAAAAAGGTTTATTTCTTTTTCAATAAGAAGGGAAATCTTGGTCTCAAGTTACTCATTCTTTCATTTCATCGTTTTTTTATTATTTTATTTTCAATTAGTTCTACACGTTATCACAGCTGTCTTGAATGTTTTGATTCTTTCTAGTTGTCTGGTTTATCGCTAAATGAAGTGTATTCGTCGATTTCATTATTTAAGCTTTTCTGAAACTTCAAAAAAACGTAAACCATTCTGTTTGTGTCGTTTCATAATTTTTGTTTGTTTGTATTTTTTTATTTTTTGTTTGTATGATTTATGTTGCATAATACAAATATACGCGGAGAAAAATTAAGAAATCATCGCGTTTCAATGGTTTCCCAATTGTTCCACATGCTTGCGTAAATAATGAAATACTTATTTTATTTACAACATATATTCGTTATGTAATAGCAAAACATGCGAAATTTTTCGCAGAGGCCTTTGAACAGTTCAGTATTCTTCATTTTTGTCAAAATCTGGCTTCATTTTGTGCTTAAAAATATATAGTTTCTCCCAGGATTCGATTGTTGCAGCGAAGCACCGATTAAGTTCACATTTTCTACGTTTGATAAACAGAATCAAAAAAGAAATGAAAATCACTTCTCAGCACTACGAACTCACAATGCAGAGCGAGTTGATCTGGAAAAGCTCCTGCAAGCTCGAATATTTTCTTCCCTGCGGAGAGCGTGAAAGCCAATTTCGCCCCTTGAAGCTTGCGAAAAGTCATGAGAGTAGCTCGATTATACATATTGCGATTCTAGTAAGCGTTGCCAGCAACGATACTCCCGTGGGCTATTCCATAAAGATGTGAGAAATGAATGGATGATGGTGTTCGTAGTTGAACCACATCCGATTATAGGTCATTCGAGTTTCAATCAATGTAAAACGTAACGCGTCGATAAGGCAAACAGTGACAAGTCTGTCTGCCTGTCTCTCTTTCTCTCTATCCAACCTTTTAGTTGGAAGTAGATTAAAATTGATCATTCCGGAAAATAGTATGAGAAAGAGATTACGGATATGTAAAAATGAATTAATCGATTGAGTACGCTCAGTATTAGCGAAATTATGCAAAGCACGAGGAAAATACTCAACATCCACATTCCGACTCGTACGATCTCTTGCAATACCTAGCTTTGGGTACAATTTATCCACCGGATCGATCAGCCTGAAGGCTAATCCGGGCACTGGTACATAAAAATAGATAAAAGATAAGAATTGAACTGAAATCGGTATTGAATCTTAACTCTCATTCCTCCTTCCGATCTTCTTGGATTTAAAAGCCATGGAAAGTGGAGGAAATCAATATCGACTCGCTATCGATATGATCTCGATGGAAAACATAAGCTCACTTGTCATATACTCTTAGTATCTTGTACGTTCGTGGTACTCGTGTTTATTTGGTCGTTCAATAATAACAGGTAATCGATATCATTAGTTTATGCGTACATATACATAAATTTTATCCTTTTTTATTACATACGCGATAATTGAAAATTAAGGCGATCGATCTTGTGATCGGTTATGCTTTGACAAGAGCTCTGTGCTACTAGATATTTTTGAGGCCAGGAAAATGAAAATAAACAGCGATAGCGGTGAATACTTATTGACTAAAAAATCCATCAGTGCGATGGACATGATTTCTGAATTGATTGAATCGCTCGCAGTCGATATTCTAATGGTGAAATTGGATTTGAAAATTATACGAAAAAAGTGCAACAAGAGATTGCTTCTTCTCACTATCAACAACGATCGTAATTTCAAGTGTTGTAACGAACTGGTTTTCCGACCGGCTTTGATGACTTGCAACGTCCAGCTGAGGTCAACGTAATCGAGACTCTAGTTGTATCTGGCCTTGAACCACATATTTTATCGCATTGAACATTTAACGAAAACCAAGATAGTGAATATGAACCCAGCAATGTTAACGACCTCATCCTTCAGCAATCAATTCCTCTGCATCGTTATATCACTCGCGTCCCTTGTAGTTTGTGAAGATAAAATTAATGCCAAATATCTGAAAAACAATTTAACAACGAGTGAAGTTTAGTATGAAGCAGGTGAGAAACAATCTTTGCTTTCTTAGCACGTTTGGGTCATTCGGTCCTGTGCACAACATTTTTCTCCTCGTAATCATCATCGTCGTTCTTTTGACGCTCACACGCGATTTCAGCGGCTTCCAATTATCCGGCGATAGATATACTTTCTGGGTTATGAAAATATAAATAATTAAAAAAATATATGAAAGTAAGATTATAACGAAAATTTCAGGATAAATAGCTAAATTAGCCGTGCATTTTATGCCTGCAAATAATATATATAGTTTGTACATAGATGCTTCTACCGAATCATCAGTTTCATCTATATCTCCCATGTAAATATACAACCGAAAATTTGACAGCTTGAGTGTCTCAATAAAAAAATATAAAATAGTATTTAGCAATCTCGCTGGGGATGAAACTCTCGTGTCGTTTTATTGGCTGTCAGTTTTGTGTACAATCTGGCCCTCTCTATGTTTGCTAAAAAGTATTTTGGTGTTGGATGCTTACTTTTTCTTTCATGTTATAAAAGAATACATGTCAAGATGACAGAATAAAAAATTCCCTTTTCACTCATAGTTATTCAATTATTTTTAATAGAATCACCTATTTGAGGATGCGATAAGAAATCTATTAATTAAATTGTATACACGATGCTCCTTGTTCCGGTTGCCACGATCTTAATCATTTTTCTTATTCGCTCCACCTCATTCTTGACGAACTCGTAGTTTTTCGAGATTCTGAGGACAGGAATTTGACAAATTTATAGTCGTATTTTCATATCTATAAATCGACTTTATTACATGCTTAGATGATAATTGTCATGATGAAATTTCTAATAAACCATAATAATGAATATATACAACACTACTTGGTGAATACCACTGTTGACTCCATAACGAAAGACACGTTTATCATTAGGCACTAACGAAGCCGTAGAAAACCAGACGTAATATTCTTATAATACATATATTCCGTCTTTCGTTAATCAGAACCAGCTGTTTCAACGTTATATTTTCTGTTTTACGAGAAAAATTACGTTTTATAAATGAAAATAAAATGTTTTTATTAATTTGCACCGAATAATCACATCAGGTCAAACGAATGCTTCATCATCGAGGGTAGAGTAATCGTATAAAATCAACTATCAGTAGTTATATAGAAGGAATAAACAATTGTCATCAAATTTTTTCTCCATCCAATCATGGATTCCAATCACATATGCAATAAACATACAAATAGCTCAAAGCTAATTTACGGAAAATCCACTTTCTCCACTGTAGGGAGTTTTGCAATTAATCGAGCGCAAAAAGAGAAAGCTTGTTGGACCAAAATTTCTTTACTCTTTATTTTTCCTCGTCTCAACGTTCTCAACTCGAGCAACTCGAGCTATGAGTTGTGAATGATTGGAAATTAATCATCTAATCGTCGACAATTAGAGAATAGTTAAAAAACAAGTATTATGAGCAAAAAAAAAAAGCAATCGGTCAACATGTGCGAACGAGACTTGAGTTACAGAGGTTCTTATACATTGGGGAATGAGCAGTGGCTGTGTGTGCATCATTGAAGTATATCATTACATCATTACATTATTTCTTGGGATTGACGACGACAACGCGAGGATGGAATAAAAGTTGCGTAAACTCCTCTGGTAATAGACTTCCTTCGGAATTACATTTACCGTAGTAGAAAGTTTTCTCTGAATTGTTCTACGAGGAAAAGTAGGAAGGGAAAAAAAGGTCGGCTTTTTCGGATAACGGAGATACGATCATTCTCTCATTTTCTTTCCCAAGAAACAAGTATATCGGTGAAATGTATTGACTCTGATCATTGAAAGAAAAGCCAAACGAACTCGTTACAAATTTAATTACGCGCGCTCACCAGCTCATTAACTCGCAACCAATCATCGAGCGGAATCTGATTGATCGAAAGGTTCGACAAATCGATTTAGAAGACTTTGATCACAAGGAAGGATAGTAAACTCTGATTCTCGGTGAAAATCGGTTTTTCAGAGCGAACAGAAATGATCTCAGCATCGTGCCGCAACCTTGAAACCAGTGTTTCTTCGATCACGAAGTCCCGATAATAGGCCTGTAATGTGCCTCTCATTTTTAAGTACGAATCTCGCTATTCTGAAACTCACGGTTCAAAATTAATTTACAAATTACACGAACGAGCGAGTAACGACAAAAAAATTGAAGAAGCAAAAAGAGAGTGGGAAATTATACTCATTTTGAGAATTTAGTAGTCAATGCTATGCAATTTTGACAAAAAGTATTTTGAATTCCGTGTAACGATTTTCCTACCATCGCTTCTACGATGACGATCAAACAGAGAGTCCGAGTGGCCAGGGATTCGTTGATCCTCTAGTCATTTCCATACAGCCTTCTCGCACGTTTCGCCATTAGCTCTACTTTAAATATTTAGTCATTTCCCACATATTTTGTGGATCAGTTCGGAACCATCGATAATTAATGAATCAATTTGATTCATACACATCTATCAAGTGTGAAAGTTTCTAACGCAGAAATAATTGGAGGTCATGACCAGCAGCCACCGGAATAAAACGAATCACGCGCAAAACAATAAGCTTTAAAAAGAATTTTTAAATCCCGTTAACACGTTTTTAAATATCAAACTGTCTAGATGGATTCCGAATGATTTTTTTCTGCCTTGTATTGAAAGATTTCGCAACACCAAATATTAGAGTATTGAATGATGTTTTTATAGAAAATTATAGAGTTGCTGGTTCCAGTAACAATTCGATGAATCGAATTTGAACAAAAGGTATAATCGTATTATCTATTTTTTTCCATATTTGTCGTCGAGCCACTAACGTGTCTCTGGTTTTTCCAGCGCAGATTTTTCGAAATCTTACCAAATCGGGATTATTGCATTTAGTATGATGGGATCGATCGTAATATTTCTGATTTCGAGATTTCTGTACGTTAACCAACAGTTAGCGAATTTGAATCGTATTAATATCCAGATTATTATGATTATTATTTTTATACATTGATAGAGCATCGTGTGTTGTTTCAGTGAGGTGCCGATGATTGGCAAATATACCGAAGCATGAAGTTATGTTTGCAAGGACACTGACCGCGCCCGTCTAATACAGTCATGTACCAAGCTTAACGAGGCGTGATTGAGTTGATCAGGATCAGGAGAATTGCATGCGCCCCCGTGATCACCGATCGAATCGCGAAAACAATGACATTTTTATAATCTGCCAAAATGCTAGGTTATATATAAATACGAACTTTAATGTTACACACGATAACCATAAGAATAAGAATAACAGTAATCGTAATAAACTTACATTACGTATGCAAAATGAAGGAATGATAAATCGACTGCACGCACGTTTGAGATATCATGTCCGATCGAAAAATCGGTTCACCAGTAAGCACCGTGTAGCACGTTGAGCCAACGCACGAAGTGAGGAAACTCAGCTTACTAAAGTAAATAACCCACGTGCTACAGTTCCGAGAAAGTTGTGCTGAGAATTTGCAAAAGGTTTTTTTTTTACTTCTTGCATATCACTTTGATACGGACTGCAGGATCTTGTATCTCAAGTCCGTAACCAGCAACGTTTGAATACATTCGTGTCATTTATGCGTGAACATGGCTTAACCATTTCGCGGTTCACTTAGTATTATTGCACGTTGCGATATGTCGAAGTAGTTTCGAGGGTGGTGGTGGTAGTGGTGGTGGCGGTGGCGAAATTCGTAAATACCAGAAAATATTGTTATTTATGATTGAAGCAACTTATTTGCTCAGGAAATTCAGTTCTGGTTGTAAGGGCGCTTCATCTGAGAGAAACCTGAGAACAGAATAAAATATGGGAAAAAGAATCAGAAAAATTGAAAAAGAAATGGAGATTCGATTGGACGATTGCGAATGAAACTTTTGCATAAATTAAAAATGGGTGATAACACTAGGGTGAGATCCTAGTACCATGTTTTGTTTTCGGATCAGATGAAAATAGCATTTAAATATTAATAGATTCGATCCGTTTGATAAGAGGCTGATAACAGCTTTCTTAAATCCTCTGTTTTCCTTTCCATTCTTTCCTCTTCCTAAATCTGATTCCGGTTTTCTTTTTGTCGCTTCATCCTCATTCCTGCCTTACTTTAGAGTGCTAAATCAATGACGCAACATTTTCAAGTCAAACTCGATCCTTTTGAAAGTATACACGTTAACTGTAAATCTCTTCCTCTCCAGCTTTTTATTTTTTCTTCGGCATTCGAAGGCGGAGTCCACCATTTGGACTCAAACAGGAGAGCACGTGCCCCTTGCGTGGGTACTCTCCTAGTCCTGTCTTTCGTGTTCTTTTTCGTTCCATCTGAATCTATGTTGGCCGTTTCTGCACCCACATGGGGTCAAGATTTCCTTGGTCGACCATATATTCTCCTAAATGAACATTGTTATATAACTAATTGCATTAAAACAAGTTTATAAAAGGACGTTAAAAAAAAAAAATAATAATATGTATTGCAAGAGCGTCAATGAAACCGGGCGAGCAAGATGGGCAGAGAATAAAAAAGAAGAAAAATAAGCACGGCATCCAAGAAAAGAAATAAAATGAAAAACAATGCATGTTACAGGAAGCTGAAGGTAGAACCGGAACTGTGTCAACAGCCAAGGAGAGAACAAGAAAGAACGAGAGAAGCTAAGTGAAGAAGTTCCGTTGGATTCGGAAAAGAGCAATATGAATTCGGTATTCTCTCCGTGAGAGGCCGATTGCGGCAGCTTGGAAGCGACTGAATGATTTACCAAATAATAAATCCTTTCGGGAAGACAAAAACGAACTCTTGTTGGGAACGGTCCAGAGCCTGGGAATACCCTCTCCGCGAGATTGCTTGTAATCCCACGTCTTTTGCACATCCTATCGATTTCTCCCTTTGGCACATCCACTCCACCATATTCTTCACACTTCTTCGTTACCTCTATACATCGCATTTATGTGTTCAAAGGAACTCGAGAAATATAACTTTGACTATAGAAATCGGTATTGCATTGGTCAAACCTGTTTTATTGAGAATTCAACGGTCAAAATGCTTTTGTCGACGATCGCAATCAACAGATTAGTGCAAACAGTGGCATTATTTAGATCCTCTAGTTTTTAACGACGGTATACTATATAGATATATTTTAATGTGTAAATTTTTGAATTATGGTTAAATTCTTCGTACAAAATCTCCAAAACATTTTTTCTTCCTTTACAGCAAAGTTTCGATGATCATGGTACGATCAACTGCCAAGGTTTTCTGGATTGAAATAAATGTAGGTCACATTAGAAGTTCGCTAAAATACTTAGATCCGGGGGCATAGCTAATCAAGGAATTAGAATGTTGATCCCGTGTTCTTGTGAAATTGATAAATAAGACTCCAAAACCTCGAAAAAAGTTTAAAAAGCAATTAAATTATGCATAAAACCAGTTGATGCAGAAACGTTGGTAAATAAGCGTATTTCTTTTTCATAAGATACGTACTCGTGTCGCAATGATACGACAATTCGGTTGATAAAAGATGCCAAGTCAACCGAGTCAAATAATCATAGAGTTGCCAAGCTTGAAATGAAATTGGCAAACTTAATTCATGTTGGGAGGGTAAAACGAGGCGAGCGTGTTAATTGCGGTGAGCCTTACTTGCCTCTTTTCGGAGACAGTCAGAGACCCGAGTGGAATGAATGAGCCTCCCGCGTCGGTATAAAGAGAATAATATGCAATATTCAAATTGTATGCCGTCGAATTTCGTTGAAGTGTGTAGCAAGTATTATTGTATAATGTAAGACGACATTTGGTTTCAACGCGTTCGACTAATTGAGAGAAACATCAGAATCATATTTACGCTCTTTCTATATACTTGACCGCGGACATAAAACTCATTATTTCAACTCGGTTAGAGTGATTCAAAAAGTCGAAAAAAATTTGGTCGATAATGCCAGAGTTCGGGCTAAATAGAGACTTGCTGCACAGTTTATGACCCGACTCGATCACTTTTTATCACCCACTCGATCGATTTTATTAGACAGCGCATAAAATGTCTGCTACAATCTGACCAAGATCTCTTCTTAGCGCTAAGCAAGCAGCAGGCAGCGAAGCTATTCGCATATAAAAGAGTAGCGGTTTGCTACAAATGCTACAACCGAGATGTTCCGAGAAAAAGTTGGAAACATTTAGAAATTGAAATAAAACAAACATTATTAAAATATTCTAAAGGAACTGTGATTATTAGTAATGATCCTTTCTTGAGCCAAGGGATAGCCATGGATTATCGTAAAGTAGAGTGGAAGTGTGATGGCGCTGATCACACAAACGTAAGTAAAACGATCAGTTCCATTATGCGATGGCGTACAGAACTGTGCGTAACTGTGCATTGTCCAGTACTATGATGTATGACGCAAGAGTTGTTACGACCCCTTATTATCGAATGCAGTACGATTCGAGATTATCGGGGGAATCGGTTTGTACGATAAATAAAAGTTGCGTGGGTAAGTGGGTAAGTGTGCTGGTAAGCGCGAAAGAGCCTTCGAACGAAGCATTTGAGCCACTTTGGCTCAATTGGAGCGTTTTTTTTCTGCTCCGTATGTACGGTGTACGGTCTAAAGATACTGAGACAAAAAATATCCCGTGTCAAAATAACCTAACAATATAATATCCGCTATTTAAAGATATCCCAATAACATAATTTACTCAATTTGAAAATATGCCAACAACGTAGTATTGTTTATTGAAAAATATCCTACACTTGTAAGACTAAAAGTATTGGATATTTTTATTTCTATTAATCAAGGAAATCATTATTATCATTATCAACGAAACTATGTTGGATCGTGATCCCCCCCCCCTTGAACAAAATATAATTGTAGTATAAACCACTGTGATATTTGTATCGATGAAAGCAAGATATGAAAGCAGGTGGCATTCATGTATGTAACATGTGTAGTCAAAGAATATAATTGTATCCTCAGGTAAGTGATAAGTTTCTTCTCCAGTACTGTACGTGATTGTAATCCGATCTGTGATGTTCTGTGATACGTCTTAATTTATATTCCGTGTAAATGAATTATAAAAATAATATAAAAAAGAATGCAAGAATCGAATAAATAAATAAAATAAAAAACGAATAATCGATAGACAAATTTATAGGGGTTAGGGCGTGTCTTAGGATATTTCGTTCCGGAGATATTTTGACTCTGGGATTTTGTGTCTCAGGATATTTTGACTAGGATATTTTGTCCTGGGACGAACTGTCACGTAACCATTAAGCGGTTACGTTACAATTCGTAAATACATCATTGAATTCTGAAATTTGACATTAAATTGTCATTTCGATTGTACAATACTGAAATTACGTTAAATTCTTAATTCATTAAAATTGTGTACATAAACTTTATTACGTCGAGTTCAAATTCAACTAAATATGTTATGTTACGTTCCAGACGCATTGATCAAAATCGAAAAATGCGTGAGTGTAGGAATAAATTACACTGTTTACACACCGCCGAAACCGAGTGTGGAAAGTGTAGAAGAAGTCTAAGAACGCGCAACTGCACTTCTAGCGTGAACAGCGCCATCTGACATCGCGTCCGGTAAAACAAACGGAAGGTACACTCAGAAATGAGTGTATACCTGGACCACCTGGACTCATCTCCGGTCCACTCCCATGAAGCCCAGACAGAGCTATCCAGGCTCCATGTACACTCTCCACGAAGGAGTAGAAAGAGCACCTAGAGATCACTGGTACAGCGTATACAATTGTACTGGTTTTGAGGCTTTCAGTGATACCGTCGAGGAACTAGATTATAATGATCCAGCAGTCGGCAATGGGTGAGGAACACCAGCAGTCGTTAATATACCGATGATACAAGCGGTAGGTAATGTACCAGTGTAGGACCAACGACAGTCTTAAATTCGACTCGGAAAGAAAAAGAAAACAAAAATTATCTTGTGCTGGATATCGTTTGTTTGCGAAACCCTATTATTATTTCCGAGATGAATTTTGAAAAAAGGATTCAGCATGGGGCACATGGTTGGGTGAATTCTTAACGAGCTAAAGTTCGGTAGGCGATTGATAGTGTAGAAGAGCGGCAGCAGCACATGGGAGAGGACAAAAAAAGGGGCAGACCCTTGAAAAGGTGTTAGTACAGCGTGCGGTGAACAGGCACGTCCAAAAAAGAAGCATTTTAAAGAGAGGTGTTAATCCAAAACAAAATCTAAGTATAGCCGAGTGTAAAACTTTTGCTCGAAGCTGTTGATGTTCGTGGTTTGCTTTACCGTCAGGTTCGGATGATCATCGAGGCACAACGCGGACTCTTTCCTTCTTCCTCGATCCTCTACCCTGCCACATAGATAGGTGTATAACTCGAGGATCAAGCGAACCCGTTTTCCATCCCTTTCTTCCAGCTCTTCGTACCTTGTAATCAGCACCGGTGATTTCAGAAACTGTTTTTTTTTCTTATTTTTATTTAAAAAAATATAATAACCTTGTGGAGGACCAAGAGGCATCAACCATTTCTTCGCACCTTCGTGTTGTTTTTATTACTATATTTATTTGGCGCGCGCGTCACCGTAGTAGTTCTTTTAACAAACAAAAAAAAAACCATGAGAAAAGAACAAAAAAAAACGTAGTCAGAAGAAGAACTCAAAGTGTTTTCATAACTCTGAAAGCTCAAAGCAATTCACGAAGCGTCCGAGGCAATTTGGCGCGACCGTGACCCCAATCGTTTTTATTTTTTTTTCTGTAATTCTGTTTATAAAATTAGGACCCTATATCGAATCGTACTGTTTCGCTTGTATGATTTCCATAAACGGGACGAGGGATTACGAGGAATTAAAAGTTTCATGAATAAAAACCTATCACTCAATGTGTCTCCATCCAAAGTGGATTTACGCGATAAGCTTGGAGATCTAAAACGAATACATTTTCATCGAAATGAAGAGTTCAATGATGTTGGATCTATCTTCCCTAAGCTATAAATCAACATCTGATTAACTGATTTCATATACATATTCTCACCTTCGTAGCGAAAATTGTAAGACTGGATATCTATAGAAACGGACGAGATCTACAAATTTAGTGGATCACGGATGAGGGCATCCGAAGCTACTAATCACCAGGTAAGGAAGTGCCTGATACGAGGTCGTTGGCCGATTTGCAAAGTCTGTATTTTAGGCGCGAATCTTTCAGCTTTCGCTCGCATCACAAATCTTCGCATAAATCTCATCTTCACGCAAGCGACCAAAAGATGATATATTTTATATATTATGTTGAGTTTTTATATTTTTATCTCGCTGAGAAGATCATGCGTTGCGAAAAACATTTTCTCTCGAAATTAGAGATGGCCCATGGAAAAACTTGAGAATTCATGTTTCTATCATTAGAAGTTCAAATTTAAAAATAAGTAAACAAGGTTACAGTAAAAAAAAAAAAATGAACAACCCTTAGAAGCTTCTTGAGAGCTGCTGATCGTACAACTAACCGTTTCTCCCACCGGTTTAGTGAGCAAAAGAGTCCCGCATCTTGAGCGGTTATCAGATATTCTTCAGATTTGTGCTGTAAGATAGAGGCGAAGATTATCATCCGCGTATCCAACTACTTACAGGTTCTGCGATTCAGGAGACTGAACGAAGAGAGGACGAGAGATATTAGGTTCTCAATATACGAGCAACAGCAGCGCGTAACCATATTTTACGAAGGAAGTTACGCACCGCGCGGGCGTGAAACGAATAATTTTTGAAGGTGCGAGAGAAAACGATTTGCCGGTGCGTTGCTTCTCGTTCGATCGTATATCAGGCACCGATTATTGGGTCTACCTTCGAATTATCGGAAACAAGGGCCCGAATAACGGCCCCATTGAATAATACGCTCTTGAGGCTTACTCGGAACAAACATCGAAACTTTGGCCGCGGTTAGCGCTCCCAAAAAGGATCCGGATTTCGACCATCTGGCTCCTCCGGGGTTGATTCATCCGCTACTATAATATTAAACGCGTCTACAACGTTGGTACAAGTTTTCCCATACTTTTTAATACTATTTTTCTCTTCTGTGCTTATGATTCGCCTAGTTTGAAGGCCGCAATCAATGAAACTTGAGATTCCTGAATAGTTTTAGTCGATCCTGTCCACTGCTGTAGCCACGTGTCAAAACCGGAGTAGAATCTTTGGATGTACTTCAGCATGTAAATGTATGTAACGACGAATCTTCGCATCTTTTTATACCTCTCGAAGAGTCTCTCTGTTTTTCTTCCTTCTCTCTATACGATGATGTTAAACTTCTTTCCGCATTTACCGGAGCAGCTTAAATCGTTTAAAATGTGTGCATGTCGGTGATGTTTCTCTGGACGTTTCTATGACATACAAGAATCCCATCGCTTGTTGGGGTGAAGCACCCAAACTCTGGGCTAATGTTGCAACGTCTTTTTATCTAGAATGCTTATGGGGGAAATGCACTTTTTTTTCGCGTGAACTTCATTCTCGCAGTATTTGCATCACAACGCCAAAGGAATACGGTAGAGAGAACGCTCGGTTTAGCAAAGGGCCGAATTCTCTCTTTAGCGAGGGTGAGGCCAGGTGCCTCAACGCTTTTACCATAGCAAACGCTGCATATCGATGCTCTCTCCTGCATCCGTTTTACTTCTCTTCACTTTGTTCTCTCCTCTCTCTCTTTCTCTCGTGCTTTCTTTCTTTCTTTCGTACCATCTTTTCGTCCGGTTCCAATCGACAACATAGGATGAATGGAGTGATAAACCCGCGATAAGATACAACCAAGTAGCATAAAATAGATCTCATAATGAAATTCCCAGCCGGGATTTGCTCGGCACTGGTCCCTGCTCATAAACTTTGGAATTTACAATAATTATTATCATTTAAAAAAGAATAAGTTTTTCAATTTATAACATTTGTCCTATTTGGCTACTATGTTATTAACTTAAGATCAAAATAATGACAATTGATTTGCAAATCGATTGCTAAAGGTCTCAACGAAGAAGCATGGATTTTGGATATGATTGAAGTGAGGTTAGGAAAGCAGGAACCTGCAAATACTCGAGACCTCGTGGCTCTATTCCCCTGTTTTCTTAACTGCAATTTCAATTTGGTAATAGAACCTCGTTCTATCTAATATGGATTCATGTAATGTTCCTCAATCACTATACCACGTGTAGCGATTGATTTGTACTTCATAGGCAAAGAATCTGACCCAATTCGGTGATTCGTCTGTTAAGCATAGAAACGGAGAGTCGAAATAAGGGCCACATTCTGTAGAACAAATGCGATGGGGAAACGGTCTCACCGCTGTTCGAAAAAACGAGGTATTAAATTCGAGGTTTAGTGTATTTCGTTATGACACAGGAAGTTATCCAGACGAGATTCGAGAGAGTAGGCAGCAGAGAAAAAAAATCACTAGACCGGACACAAGAGAGGAGTTTATCCGGTCTCCGTTTCGCAGCATCCGCTAAATCATGATCACGCTTTGTCAGGAGTATTTATCGTACAATTATTCTTTGGAATTTTGCACTCGTTTTTAATGGTTTGGTGTATGTGATGTCGCTCGTACCGACAGTTCATTTTGGTATAAGCCAATAAAAAGTTCGTTTCTCCATACTTCAAAACCAATCGGGACCGCACTCTGGACTATGAAATTATCGTTTTTTATGGCAGCTTGCCTACTCTCTTCATCCGGATAAGCCCAGTCGAGATCCTTTAACGAAAATCTTTCAATGAGTAGTGCTCTTCCAAATTGCAAAGCTGGTTCTCGTTCATCGAAACTGCAGCCAATCGTCGACACTCCAAGAGTAACGGCGAGGATAAGACTGAAGCACATTAGCCGAAAGACGAAAATTGATTTCATGTTCACACCCCATTTACCAGTACTGTTAGTTTATTCGATTCCTTTTCTGTTGTCAGACGGTCCTCGAAATATTACGTTGTGTACGTTTCTACATCGGTCACAGCACCTGATCAATATCCACGATAGAACAATAAAAAAAAATTCAATAGAATTTCCTAACAGGAAAAACAGAGGACAGTAAGTGAAGAGAAAAGCTAGTGACGCGAATGTGAATTTCTAAAAATGTCGTCCTCTTGGAAAAAAATACGAAAAGACCTTTGGTCCAGGTAGCAAAGAAGAATCTTTCTCTTTTCCATTCTTTCGCAAATAGATGATAACGTGAGACGATTTTTTTTTTGCGCAGCAGCGCATGATGTTAAGTTGTACCGATGAGACTCGTAAATCAAACACTAGCGACATTGTATCGTCCAGGTGCATCCATATTTTTTCTTGAGACAACTTTACACATCGTTCAAGCAATGTAATCAAGTATACGTACAGTAAAGTATGACTATACGAAATAAGAAAAAAACATGTTTATCTTATGTTTCGATTCGAAAAAAAAACACGAAATGGTTGTGTCCCTGTTTCAGGATTAACAATGTTAAAGGATTAATGAATAAACGATTCGATTGTAGTAAAAAAAATGATGGGACGGTTACCTTCGAGGGCTGAGTCTTTAGACACAACGTATATTTTACAGACATCCATATACATTCCTGTAAAATGGTTGATGTAAATAAAAAAATTGAATTCCGATAGCAGCGGATCGATAATCAAGTTGTCGAGAAATAACACTTGACATGAACGAGTTCAGTAAGCATTATATTTTTTCTTTAAGCGAATATATAGTGATAAGTTATACCGCAGATACATACGGAGTATATAAAGTGTGCGTGCATCATCGCAATTCACGTCGCACTCAGTTTGCAATTCTCCGAGCCATCAAATACCTGTTCCGGATATTTTCACGAATGTCGTACGTACGACTCGGGAGAAGCGAACGAGGTCTTTTGTCTCTACAGCTTGCAGCGATTTTTATCGTTTCATTTCCACCGGTTTTATGTCACCTTGTACCGTCGTTGTTAGTTGAATGTACTAGAAAAAAATTATTCATCAAAATGAATGAGGTGCTGATTCCGTTGTTGATATAAAATTAAGAAAATTGAAAAGAAAGTATTTCTTGCATTGAGATTCTTTCATTCTTTCACCGAGTTCGAACCCATCGATATTCGGTGCATTTTGAGTAAATTTCATAAATCGAGGTTTGCAAAATCGGAGGCTCAGTGTAGACTCTTTTACCGGTGAAAACTTTTAATTGATTAAAAATTTGAAAAGTTTGCGAAAAAGCACGCGATTGAATTGATTCATTGTGGTGTTATTGCAGTTCATCCATCAAGATTGTCCATGGATTTACCTCTCTGTATTTTTTATTTATGCTCTTTGCGTATCAATCGCAGCTGAACGCTGCATAATATGAAGCGCTACATATCATTTCTCTTTCTGTGAAATTCGCGTGAGTAGTTTGGCTTAGCAGAGCCAGTGTACCTTATCTACCCCGCTATCCGCTCCAGTGAACATGAAATTTCAATCATCAAGGAATTCACGTTTATACTATACTTATGAACTTACGATGCTCATTAAGTTTTAACTTTTATCACGGAGTCCTGATAAAATCTGACAAGCGTAATTCATGATTCTTTGTTTTCTTTTCCTTCACAAATTCTTTATGAACAGAACGCAGGTTTCTCGAATAATTTGAGGAAATACAGGTAAGAAGTTTCAATTATTGTATACACCCTGACTAGCGTCGATGTTAATAGAAACTACTGATATGGAAGTACATTGACGATAGACACACTAGACTTGGGATCAAAAAAATCCCAGGCACATTCTCGAGACTGCACATAAGCTGCATAACTAAACCTTGCACCGAATGAAAAAAAATGCTGATTCAATAGAAATTGATGTCATTGGTCGAGATCTGTCGATCGCTGTGACGTTTTTAGTCAAACTGAACGTCCAGGTTGATTCAAAACTGGTGTGTTGGTTAGATAATTCAGAAAATTTGAGTGATTATGCATTTAAGATTTTCTCTCCTCAAGTCTGATTGAAAAGAAAAAAAAAAGATTCACATATACTTGAACATATGCATACCAGAATGATTGGTGACATGAGTTGAACCGATGATGGCCAATGACACAGATACTCAGCTTGCGGTGCAAGATCAATCGTCCTGCTCGACGAGCCCTCAACTCGATCACAGTAATAATGATTGATGGTAAACGCTGCTAAAGGAGTAGACGACCTCGTGGTATAAACCAAGTATAAATTGAGGTACTCGCACATACTTGGAAGAACTTTCGGGCACTCAGAATATCTTCTTCCTTGTTTGTGAATTAATGGAAAAGGAAAATCCGCTTCTATATTCTGTATCCTTTTTCATAAGTTTTTTTCTCTCGTGCAATTGATAGGTTACTGGGTCGTGTACATATCTACAATTCATGAATCAACAGTTGCGTACCGTGTCTGATAAATGCGAGAATAAACTTCATAATATCGCGGTTTTTGTATAAACGGATCAATGCATGCTGATTCTAGAAGATCATGATCGACAGAAACGTAAGCCAATAAATCCTGGTAGATACATGAATCTTTTTAAAAATGAAGACATTAAAAATCATCTCATTTCGGTCCACCACGAAATACCTGCCTCATGGGTATGATTTATCGAACAATAAAGAATTTTTTTTGCTCTTCATCGAACTTCAAACACAAATTTAACAGAGTTGAATTATGTAAATAAAAAGGATGGATGTATACTTAGAAAACCATAAAAAGAAATTGCAGCCCGCGACACCGGTAAAAACAACTGAGTATTTAACGTTGCACGATTATTCGTTAGGCTAGCGTGTACTTTTAATGGTAATTTTAAAAGCCGAGAAAAACAGGTGCCGAACACCACGAGACTGGATTACTATAATTATACATCGCGACATATCGGTTTATAAGCCGATTATCGCTTTCTCACTCTCGCTTTTACCTATAATTTCTTGAAACCACTTTCAGTCAAGGACGAAACTCGTACGTGTGTATATGATATGCATGCAGTTATTTTATGAGAAGCAGCTGGTATCACCAATCTGTAATGTTACATTTAGACAACATTTTGATTCTTTTATTTTTCATGAAACAGTATAAACTATATTGTCTTGCTAAACTATATCGCTTGTTTAATATCGAATGTATATTCATAACGATATACAAATCTGTATGAAAAATGATAAAGAAATCAATCGGTTTCAGTGGTTTATTCTTAAATGCTCCACATCCTTTGTACCTGCAGAAGCAACAAAATACTTATTTTACACAATTTCCATAATATGAAATCATAAATTGCACAGCTTTTGAGATTATTCGTTTCCATCAAAATGATGCTTTCATTAGCCCCTTAACAATTTTTTCACTTATCCGAGGATCGTATAATTGCAACAAAGTATGGATTGAGTTAAAAAATGATATCGTTTGATCCACGTGTCAAAAGATCCATGAGAATCACTTATTCAAAGAAGGACTCAAAATGAACACGAAGTCAAACTAAAAATCTGAACTCTTTTAACAGTTTAGAAATAGTGAAATAGACGGTGCCGCGGTTGGCGAAGCTTCTTCATACAGTAAGGCACGCGATCATTTCTACATGGCACCCAATGTGAATATTGCTGACGTTCTTTGAGCTATCTACAAATATTGTTTATTCTTTGATACTTGGAAGCTTCTAACAATTTGATCATGCATTTATGTGCAATACTACATATGTAGGAAAAGATCAATGTATTTCGTAAATTTTGATGCAGCCATGTATGAAGTTTCCTGAGCACCTAAAAATTTCGAATACAAGTTATTTTTCCTCTTATCAAGCACAAAATTTCTACACTGTATTGAAAGAAACGCGTAAAAGAAGCGCATAAAAATGGAGGAAGTGAAAGACAAGTGAGAGTGAAAAAAGAAAAAAAAAATAACAGAAGGGTGCACGCGTATTAGAGTGAGAGAATCAAATAAAACTATAGGGAAGGAAATAATATAAAGAGGCACAAGGAAAACGAGAAAGAGAGACAGAGGAACGCGATGGTGATGCCGGTTCGGCGAGGAAGAGACGACGAGAGAGTGGTTCGGCTCAGAGAACGGAACGGGGGGCAGGTGCACGAATTTCATTTTCGTGTACCAGGGCGCGAGTAGCCCTCTTCACTTCTTGAAGCTTTCTCGCACCTCTTGCAGTCTCGAATCCGCGGCTCCGTCATAAAAAAAAAAACTCCGGCACGAGGCTTCTAAAACAAAAAATTTCTATGCGTCCACCGTAGATCGTACGCGTATCCTGAGACCGTAAACACTGATAAGTTTATCTCTCTCTCTCTCTACCTCTCTTCGTTGCAACCGTTTTCTGTCGCTTTCACTATTGCGTTTCATGCAGATTCGGCATCGGATTCACTTTTCTTCCATTCTTTCCTTCTATCTCATAGCTCCTGGTTTTCGGCTGAGACACTTTCTTTATCTTCTCATGATCTCTTACACTCGATCTTCGAATCCTATGTGTGCGAAGAGCCAAAATTATACTGAAATAGAATTCTAGCAGTAGATTTCTCGCAAAAGGGACCTTTCGATCGTTTTTATCTTCAATATTATTCTCTCACTCTTTCTTTTTCTTTATAAATTGCCGCGGTGAAAATATTGGCAGCGCATGTGAGATCAGTTCGATCAAATAACGCAGAAACGAGAAGACAGTAGGATCGCGACTTCTTTTTACGCGTGGTATTTCTTCTGATACGTATCCTTCTTCACGTGTCCAAGGAAAACGATGACGCGAACGCCCAGCATTATCTTTCTCGCTCTATCGGTAAAAGACGCGTGGAAGTGAGCGACAGGTGTGGCGTGAGTTCCAACTTTGTTCGAAACTCGTGCCACTCATTTCAAAAATACCTACTTAAGGGGGTTGGCTACACACAACAATGTTGCCATGTTAAAAGCATAGGAAAATTCGAAATGATTAGAATTTAATGAAATTTGGTGAGCATATTCTTTTGGATTAAATATGAATATACAAATTTTTTAAGATTTTTCATCTACATAGTTTTCGAGTAATTTAACACTAGAGTTTACATCCGTAAGCATAGGATTCTGCATCTTTTGCATATTGTAAACTCCAATTATTCGACAACTATGTAGACGAAAAATTTGAAAAAATTTGTGTCATTGCATTTGATGCTAAAGAATGTTATGACTAAATTTTATTAAATTCTTATCATATTGTCGTATGTAGCCATCCTCCTTAAACACTTATACGCTGTCGCCCAATAGTATGGAAAGACCTATTCTATTTTCAAGCTGCACTAAAAGTTCGATTGCTCCGCTAAACTAAAAGTTAAATAGCTGCGTAAAAAAAACTAAAGTTAGCGAACGACGATTTGAACGGAAAATATTCAGTTTTGTTTTTCTTTCCTGAAATATTTTTCATGATTTTTTTTTGGACCCGTTACGTGACTACGTTTTGGCTATTTTTCGACTATCGAGAATGAGGCGCATAATTTATGGAATTGTTTCAGCCTAACACTGGCCCAAGCTGGACAGTTTGTCGGATGCTGATAGTGGATCTAAGCACAGGCTAAGCAACTACGCCCAACATTTGGGCGAACACTCCAAAACAGCATTGGTTGAACGTTGACAAATGTGGTGAGCCATATTCGGATCCAACGCAATTTTTTAACGGCCCATCCTAAGACATGGAATCTTGTCGCTCTTCTTGCCAAAGGCACAGATTGGCCACAGCTTCTGTTTATTATTTCGTTGTTGTTAATTTTGGTTCTTTTGTAAGCGTTCTTCAGTCATTAGGTGCTAGTCCAATAGTTTATGAAGGGAAAGAGGGATGCCACGAAAAAGGATGGTGGTTTCGAGTAAAGACTTTTACCGGGGCTTTTGCTCGGCATTTTACCTACTGAGCCAGAGAGCACTACTTATATTTAGAACATCGGTTGAAACCTATCTTCGTATAGTCTATGACGATGCACAATTAAATATAACCGTTGAGTTAAAGATTAGTTTGCAGAATTTTTAATCAAATCCAAAATATACATTGGTCTGGATATATTCTCATTTACTACAATCTTCTTCTTTTTTGTGTTGGTACTATTGGGCTTACGGTTGCTGTCGTTCTTCCTCGCTGATTGCTTCCTCCTTGATTTGGGTTCCTGGATTGAGCGCGTCCCGCATTCAATAACTGTGACCGTGAACGACATAGATGTTGTAGATTAGGTCCTACTTGTATTGGAACATCTTCTGGTCGTACGGGTTCACACCTTCCATGTAGGCAAATCTGAAGCATTCAATCATTACTCATTGGCAAGTCATCATTGGGTTTCCAAAACCACTCGATATCGGAAGGATCAACTTCGACTCGTTTCATAGAAGTAACAAACAAAAGAAAGCAATCAGACTTCTAATTTTCGCTGAAAAATGTTTCTAGCTCGAATTATTGACAATGATTAGGTATACTTTGTTTTCGGCGCATCTAGTGTAATCTAAAGGAGGTCCGCTGCTGACTGGTTCGTAAACGCCCGTTGATAAGGTTCTGGCACATATGAGGTCGTCACATCGAAAATCACCATTAGGAAGTATATTCTGGAACTGGTAAAAAGTATCCGAATTTTTTATCTTAAAAGTAATCTTGACATGAAAATCATGGAGAAATTTATATTATTCGCGAGAAAATACTTACGGTGCAAGCTCCTACAAAAGAAGGATCCCGAGCCTGACATTGAAGTTTCTGTGCGTTGATTGACGATGGCCTCTAGAATTATTTCAAAAAATTGGAAAGCCACGCTATTATTATTATTATTATGATATAGGATCAAGTCAAATTGTAATGAAAATTGTCATTTACCTGGGGAGTCTGGATAAAAGCTTCGCTCATTATGGGCCCCATGGCCAGAACCATCGAACATACCAGCAAATGGATTTTGGCTTGAAACATCTTTACTTCTTGAGGTCCAGAAAATTTGGAGTCAAGTACTGATACCTGAACCGTAAATCGACTAGTTTATATAGTCGACGATTTGAACTATTCGATATGGAAAATTCAGCGATGAGTTGCGATAACGATAACTAAATATTGACCGCATCATCGGAGGCATCTGTTCAAATAACACTGGCAACGAAGTAAGTGTCATTTCGAATCGAATAATTATTTTCTCGCAGTTTCAAGCGGGACGAGTTATTGATTTATTACGCTTTTCGTTAATAATGGCCCTCTTTCATTTTACAAAAACACATTTATTCGTTATTGTAGCGTTCCAGAAACGCTGGCGTAGGGTGCTGATAGCAGAGTCGTAAATACACTATGTGAATACAGTTGGTGATTCAAAGTTATGATATGAAAAATTTAGAAATACATTTTCCATATTAGTTAGATATTGACTGATGAATCGAAGGCACGTGTCGAATAACACGGGCAATAAAATAAGAGTCAATTTGCATAAAATAATAATTCTCTCGCAGTTCAAAGCCAGACGAGATATCGATCTGCTACGAATTTCTTGATAATGGCTCCCTTCGTTTTTCAAAAATACATTCATTTGTTACTTACAGCGTTACAGAAAAATTGGAGTAGAGTATACTGATACATTGCAAAAAATTTGCGGTATGGATTGAAATGGTGTAAGTGGTCAAAAAAACGGTGTCAATTTTTCATGAAAAAATAACATCAATCGCTTAATAAAAAAACTGATCCGGTGATATTCCTCGATTTAACACCATGTAGTAAAACTTTTTCAAGTACCTAGTGAAATTTTCGATCTAAACTTATACATGGTACTTGTCTATCACGCTTTGAATGCCATTTTTAGTCCACCTCGTTATAGCTCCTTCAATTCTGGAAGTTAACTTGCTAATTATTTTATGTTCTTCGTTATGTACGATCATAACGATACATCAGTTATTCACTGACGCCAAAAGTATTGTTTCATGAAACATGCGTTAATTATCATTATATACCGGGCTGGTCAAGTATGTATCATTTTTTCGCTATAGCATAATGGCGAGTAGATCATGGTGTAATAGATGGCGTCCGGGGGCATTTGGTCGTAAATAGGTACTTAACTTAGATCTAATCCCGTTATAGGTAAGATAATTTTTCCCAAAAAATTAATCTCGTCAATGATGCGAAGTGTGTAAAAGAATGCTGAATTGTATTTTTTATGCAATTTTGTAAAATTCATTTACACTTTTTACCAAATTAATTATTCATTCAACGTCAATCCAACAACATTAATTTGATGAGTTTTCTTTCCATTTGCACTGAGGCAAAATATCAATCGAAAAAAGTACCAAAATGTGTATAATAATAATTTTCTCGCAGTTCAGTATTTAGTTTTCAATATGGAAAACTTATCTCTCAAATTTGCATATCAATTACTTCGAATCACCAACTGTATAAATTAATATATTTACGACTCAGGTATCAGCACCCCACTCCTTTCCTAACTTTTCTGGGATACGAATAATTGTATTTTTTGAAAATAGAGGGGTCATTAACATAGAAAAAAAAAGTAGTACGTAAAAGATGTAATGACTCATCCCGCTTCGAACTCCGAGAGAATTATTATTGGCGAGCTCGTGACTATGAGATATAGGTATATTATGTGAACTAAGCTAAAAATTTCGACAAGTACTCGAGCCGAAATTTTTTTTGCGCTTTAGTTTTTTTTATCTGTTTCTTCATTTTTTTAAGGTATAGTTTTTATTTATTTATTAACTTTTCGAGAAGACTTGACTGAATTTTGTATCATTCGAAACTACTATCAGGAGGTTTGTTAATTGGTTTTAATGTATTTAACTATTTACGACTTTGAAGTTTTGATTTAATGAATTTTTGTGAAGTCTAGACTCAATTTCTCCCCACCCGGAACTGTATTTGGAGGAAGTAAATGTACTTGTCTCAACTTTTTTTACAGTATCTCTTTTTTTTATGGTTTATTTAAAAACTTTTTTTAATCTCTAAATTTAACATTTTGAAAGTATTGAAAATTATTATGTTTTTGTGGGATCGACATATTCCTCAATTTCATTTAAAGTTGTTTTTCATAAAATTTTATTACGAGTCGCTTATTTGAGGCAAATATTATGGAGGTTCACAGTGAGAGCGAACTGAAAGTCGACCGATAGTGGGGATCGAGTCTGGAGGTGTTTTTAATGTTCAATAAACAGTTCATGAAATATCACTCTGGTGAGGCACTGTACACGTGCTTCTTGGATTCCCTTCAATGCCTGTTATGCCATAGCAATGACACGCAATAGTATCGCTTCGTAAAATTTATTATAATCGAGAGTTTTCGAATCCTACTTTTCATATCAGAAACTTATTGTGTCCTTTTTAGGATACGAAATCACTGGAAAATATTTAAAATGAAATGTTATTTTCCTTCAACACAATATTTTCTTCGTTATTAAATATTAATCTTTTTTTTGTGCATTTTAGATCGTACTTCTAAGCTAAATACATATGTGAAGCAATTAACAACAATCATTCATCAATGGAGTCATGTAAATCGAAATAAATTCGAGGAAATGGTGTAGACGAAACAAAAATCACAAAATTTTGGAAATATAAAAATGAAGGTGCATATTTATAAATACGGCTAAAACTGACTGTAAAAACTGACAAGGATTCTTTTAGAAATACTGACCTTTATAGGGGGGTAATGATGCCTCATCATGGTCGTTAATTGCCGGTATAGTCCGATTCTATTTTGGGCAATTGGAGAGATTATAATTCTGAAAAACATGGTTCATGAATAGTTGATTAGAAGCTACGATTCCGACGGTTCTGCATCGAGCCGTGAACCGTCTCACTCTCGAAAACAAACAAACATACACGATCACTAAAAGATCAGGCCAGAGAACCCTTCGCGTTAACTTCTGCTTGGAGGGCGTACACGCGTGTCAGAAGGAATCCAAAAGAGGCGTAAGAGCGGCCGAGTAGGTTTTTACAATCGAAGAAACGTCAACAATCACGTGTGTTGGCTACTCTGGTAGAGAATCTATCATGAGCAAAGGGAAGGTTAAGGGAGGAAAAAAGGGAAGGTATCAAAGAGAAAGAATGAAAAATTTGAGATGGTCAAGGCGGCACCTACAATTGTGGACGCACAGGTGCATGGCCTAACGAGCGTTCGAGGCATTCTATTTGGTATTTCTTAGCCTTCGCGCGTACATCTAACTCTTCGCAGAAAAGGTGAAACGGACGCCTTTGATCTATGAGATAGTATTGAGCACGCTTTATAGATAGAACTCCGAAGAATATGAAAATTGGTTGAGGCTGAAAAAGTACGTATGAAAGAAACTGTAGCACCGTTTTTATCTTTTTCGGAGTGCCAACCGAGAGCATGTAGAGCGACGAAACGTTTTTAAACTTGTAAGAGAGTTTTTGCTGATACGCTTTCGGAAGGTGAAACAATGGAGAATGAATTTAAAAACACACCTCGTTTCCGGTACATGTCAATCGATTCAACTGCTCTTGTTGAATAAGTAGCGGTTCGGTCACACAATTTCAATTACTGGATAACGGTCAGATGAGTTTTTAATTCAATTTGACTTTCATTTTGTTCCTGGAGGCTGTTTCAATGATTAGCAATCAGTATGAGCAAGATCTAGAGATCGGGTTTATCAGTTATCAATCTCATCCAATGTGTAAATAAATGAGCAAAAATTTTGAATAAAGCTGAAATTTTTATTCAATACTCACACTCATTTCCACGTGCTTCGACCGCTTCAACATAGAAGCTACGGAAAATGGAGGAGAACAAAATCAACTTCTCCTATCGATATATGATCTTGAAGTGAAATATGAGCTGAATCCCGGCATACTTTTAATGTCCTGCATTCGAGGTACTCGTGTATACATTGGATCGTTTTAATGAAGGGTATTGAATATGGTATATTTATATACGTAGATATATGTATATTAATCATACCTTTTAGCATACAGGGTGCTTATTCACATCGGCGATATAACGTACACGTAGTTTCTACGTGTAAATCGAAGGAGAAAAAAGATAATGTGTACGTGCGAACAAAAAAATCGACGGTTTTATCGTGAATATCAATATTACTTACGCGACGATTGAGAATCGAGGCGATCAATCTTGTAATTGGTTATTTTTGCCTCGTTATTTTTCAGCCGAGAAATGTTTGTTCAATTCTTAGTCTCGCCAAGAAATAAAATGGAAAAATAAATTGCAATTCAGCAAGCATACTTATTGGCTGAAATATCCAACTATTTTTAGTTCTTCATTATCTTACATTGGTGCTTTCATAGCCAGTATTTGGATGGTTTCCTTATAAACAATATTTTCGAAACACACGATAGAGAATTTAAATTACCGTCGAAAAATACAACAATTTCGAGAGAGTGACGAAGCACGGCTCATCGGAATCTTTCGCTCTTCCATAAAAAAAAAAAGAAAAAAAAACATCGAAATTTGAATCTAACAATATAATCAGTGAATTCGATGTTTTTAAATCGAAGCAAAGGAGTTTAGCATCAAAGGAAGTTACTGAAAAAAAAATCAGATACAAAGATACTAATGAAAATACATGTTGGACAAATAAGTCTTATGGTTATTCCGAGAAATTTCGATTGATGCGAAGTTTTATTTCGGCTGAGTTCGTTGATCATTCGAAATTTTCAATTCAAACGTTGAATATTATACATGCTATGTACTATGCCTGTATTAATACCGACCACAAATGAAATTGGCCGTCCTCTCCACTTCCAATTAAGACCCGATAAGATCGCGTCTTGGCTCTTTCGGGTGGCGCGAGACTTTCCGAAACGACTTCATTAGACTAGTCATAAAATTCGTCGTTCAGTTTTGTGAAAGACCGGTCAAAGGAACGAGCCCTGTAGTGGGATCGAAGATGCCATAACGCGCGTACGACGAAGGGACAGGTGCCTCGGATCCACGCTAAATGTCGTAGATCAAGGTGCAGAGGCGTTCACCTCCCGGAATAAAATGGCCTTAGTCCTCTACCCAATTACACAATTCGTGAATTCACAAATACCTTGTAACTTTTTTGAACATGGAAGAGATGAATTTTCAATGTATGATGGAATGGAGATATACCGGAGAATTAACTGAATGCATAAAAAAGGTTTATCAACGTTTCCACGTGCTAAACAAGAGTCCAAATAAACAGGAAACTTCTAGCTAGAAAGGCTTCTAGTTATAGTCACCGCAATTCATCGCAACAAACTCCAAGCGTGCCTAAGAATGAATATACATTTTTTTAATTCGCATCAATTATCTGAGCATTGCAAGGAGGGAGTAATTGATCGCGCTGCTGTAACGTTAATCAAATTTCAAATAAGATCTGCTCCTACAGGCAAACTTGCTCTCTTTTCCCTAAAGAAAAATATTTGAGAGAATCCGATGAAGAGAAAAAAGTATGTATACGAGAGTAAAAAGACGAAGAAGAGGAACAAGAAGAAGGCACGAGTTGGGCGAAAAGGGAGACTCAAAGTGGATAGGCCAATGGCCATCAGGCGCCCTGGTGAACCGTTTTCTCTCTTATCCTTGCTTTTTCACTCTCTCTCTCTCTTACTCTGACTCATACTGTCTCCCTTACTCGGACTATAACTTGCGAGAGTCTAACCGCAAGCGGACCCCTCACTTACCTTAATTATTTCCACGTGACTCGTCGAAAATCTCACGTGGACCCTCTAATGAATACTAATTTCGTACTCGGGTTCGTTCGAATTTTCAACACGACCGTGTATCCTCGTGTGTATACATACCGTATATATATTATCGTGTAGCATTTTTATATAGATATACATACTTACATATTACTTGGTATAATCCGAAGAGGGCAATAAACCGAAAGATGCTGAAAAATTGCGTCCGATGACCACAGAACCGCCGTGGAACACGGAATATGCCCAGCTATTATCGCTGTACAAAGTACAAGTAGTGATACGAAGCTCTCAGGGCTCTATGTCATCATTCATCTTTTTCAATATTCCTTGCCTGGCAATTGGAGATTCCTCTACAATACATAATCTCGAACAATGAAGAACACAGCAATTTTATAGAGAGCAAATATTTTGCTCATACCGACATGGTCAGTCAACAATTGATGATTCTTTCATTCACCGATTTCGCCTTTAGAAGAACTTTGTAATGTACGTATGAACGCACATAAATTCAAAGAAATACATGCACCAATGAGGGTTAGTACACCAAATAAAATGTTAGTGGATGGGATGATGCAATTTCCGTGATTGCTCGATGATAAGTGTATGCAAATTGGGAATAAATAAAGCATGCAAGAAGCTGCCTTCGGAGAGTCTGGGTCCAGCCAATATTCGATGACACTTGTTTAAAACCATCGAATTCCTTCATTCTACCCTGCGGTCACGAAATTCATGTATATACTTAGGTTCGTGTACGAAAACAGATAAGCGTATGCAGCAGAATTCGCGTTTGGTTGAGCGCAAGAGGGAAGTTACGGGTGAGAAGATGAGGCAGACAAAGAAAAAGAATGACGGGATATTAAACCAGGGGCTGTCTTAGCTCTCGGCTTTGTGAGGAGAGACTCTGGCCTCGCTCGCGCAATGTTGGACAATTATGCAAAATAAATAAAGGCACGCGTACATTCTTACACCCTCGGTCTTCCCTGACGAGAAGAACAAGGATGGACTACAGCATGAAACCGGTGAAGAACAAGCCTTGCTCTTTCTGATCACGCTTGTGTCCCTTGTTCCTTTGCACGAGATCTTTCTCCTCATCCTCGTCGTCGTCGTCGTCGTCATCCTTCTCGACGCTCGCACGCGATTTCAGTGACCTGCAATTACTGATCTCCCGGCGGTAGGTAAAGGTACCCCGCGAAATTCGCGTTACTTTTTATACATGCAAACAGTATATATAGTATGCACGTGTATGGTCCTACCAAATCTTCTGTTTTTATCCACAGCTCTTATACGTATATACAACCGGAAATTTTGCTACCTGAAGTGCATCTGGAATGCAAAAAAGTTGCCTCTACTTAGTTTTTGGTTAGTCGTTTGGTAGGGTCGCCGTATATTTAGCGACTGTTTTCTAATGCACTACTGTATCGCATTTGTATGAAGGCCAAGGGAAACTGTGATAAACCCGGCCGATATAGGCGGCTACATTTTTTACTGAATTTAGCTGAGTTTCAGGTTGGGGCCACCAGAGAAAAACTGTTTCTCGCTCAGTGATCGTTCTTTTTTTTTTCCCCATTAGAAACTAGTCTATTCGTCGAATATCTTGATGACTGTTCATTGAAAAAAAAATCGACGGAATTATGAAACTACGAAGAAAAGAAACTCATTAAGAATTTGATTAGGATTGCCCACCCGATTATTCGATCGTAAGCAATCATTGATCGGAATGTGAGTGACCGAGAAGTTCTACAAATCGATTGAGAAGCCTCTAATCACGGAGGGATGAATTCTAATGCTCGATGGAAATTGGCCTCCTAATCGAATGGTAGAAACGTTCTCTGCGCGGTGCTGAACCTTGAAACCGGTGTTACCTTCGATGATGGAATCGCGGTAATAGGATTTCTCTCGTTCGCGAGAAAGTGCCACTCTCGCTAACCCAAAACTCACAGTTCCAAATTAATTTACCAATTATGTGAACGAGCAGGCAAGTACAAATGAAAAAGCGAAGAGTAAAAATGGGCGCGAGACTGTATACTCAATTTGAGAATATAGTGGCAAATTCTATGTCATTTCGGCAAAAAACACCATTCAGCGCCAGATAATGGCTTTCCTACGATCGCCCCTACGATGATGGTCAAACAGAGGGTCCGAGAATAGCCTATGTTTTTTTTTTTCATCCTCTAGTAATTTCGACGAACTCTCGTCGCACGCTTCGGCATTACCTCTACTCCAAATATCTGGTTGTTCTCTATATATTTTATGGGTCAGTTGGAAACCATTGAAAATTAATACATACGGATATACCAAATTCGAGTGTTTTTAATGGCACGATAATTCGAGGTCATGACCAGCAGCCGTCAAAATGGTACGGGTGCCACGTTCATTTTTCATTTCCTCTCATATCAAGCATAAAAGTAGTTCTTAAATCCTACAAACACGCTTCCATGTATCATGATGGGAAAAATTATTTCTTAACAGATTTCTCCAATTTTTTTTCTAAAAATCCCCTACGATATATCGATTGATAGAATTTGTTTTTGGATTTCGTTTTTTTGTGAACTATGAATCAGCCGATAAAAATTCGATAAGTTCTGTAAGATATTTTTTTATTATATTATACACGTGTTTAATTATTATTATTATACGTAAATAACACGCTTAGCAATTTTTATCTACTTTGCTTGGACAGCTGATTACTTCAAAGATAAATATTTTTCAACACGTGTAAAATTTCGAAGTTTGGGCTTTACAGAACTAAGTTGCGAGTTAAATTTTATTTCATTCTTTGCCAATAGCCTCATGACAGTGCTAATTAAACTACGTTGATAGAAATAAAAAATATAAATATAAAATTTGCAACCCCGTTGCGGACGTACCACGCTCATTCCCACCGATAGACAACTGCTAGGCTTCCGAATCACTTAATAATGACGGTATGGCACACTGATTGTGACCACACGTTGATGGGCCATTATCTATTTTGTATTACTGCTATTAATTATGATAATTTTTACACATCGATAGAGCGTTTTTTCGTGTATCACCAGAGCACAAATAATTGCTTTTTGTATCGAGGCATGAAGTTATGGCTGCAATGACGGTGGCCACGCCCGTTTAATGTAGTAATGTACAAAGTTTTTACGAAGCGAGAGTGGATTGATCATAAAAGTTGTATTTGCTCTCATGGTTACTGATCGATTCGCGAAATAAAGACTGGGATTTTTAGCCTCAAACCACCTAGTTATTAGGCATGAATTTGCTTCTCAATGAACAGAGCCTAAAAAAGAAAGTAATGACGACACAAGAAAAAATATTATATATGCAAAATGGGCGAATAAAAAATCGACCGCAGACACATTCGAGATATCATGCCCGAGATTTTGTATTTCTTTCGTGTGTTCTTTCAAGGATTTTGTGTAGAACTTTTCGTTACCAACATCTGGAGGCATTTATATCGATAATACTCCAGAACTATGCAGATGGATTGATCAAGAGAGAAATAAGAAAGGCACCAACGAACATAAGGATGAAACAACATAAAAATAAATGTTAAATTGATCGAAAAAAAATCTTACAGGTTTCAACATTCGATGAAAACGAGCATTGACGTTAGAGACTCAAATGGGTAATACAAAGTTTCTAAGCCAAACTCGATTCTCTGCACCTGTACGCTGGTTGGAATTCTCATCATGTTTCCTTTTTAGTTTTTCGTTCTTCCTTTAGTGCATAAAGGCGGAGTGCACTTTTTGGACTGAAACGAGCGAACGCGTGCCTGACGCGTGGATATCCGTTTCAGGGTCAATTGTTTTTCTTTCTAAAAGCATTCTCCACTATCTCCGTTTCATCGTTTTTTTTTCGAAATTTCAAGCGACAATTGTGTAATTATCACTTCAAAGAAGATGCGAAACGTAATTTTGAAAATTACGAAGAATCCGAGAACGAAGAGAGGAAGCGAGGGATTAGCGATGGAGCGTATTGTATAACAAAGCGGTAAAAATGCGAGAAGGAAAAAGAGATGCACTTGGTGAGGGGGTGTGGATCCTCGACGGAGTCCGCATGCACGGATGCGACAGGTCTTTATACACATACACGAAGATGTTGCACCTGTAACTCGCCGTCCGGTTCTTCGAATGTTTTCATATTCTCTTTCTTCCTTTTTTTTTCTCCCTTCCGCTTATCCTTTTTACCCTCCGCTCTTCCAGAAATGGTATTCGTGCCCCTCTTCTAAATTTTTCTTTCCATCTCTCTCACTCGTAAACCCGTGGCTTCGTGAAGAAGAGAAGGCGCGTGCCTGTCACGCGCTCTCACCGTTATCTACCTTAGCGCTGTCCTTCATTTCCCCGTTCGTTCCACCTGAACCTGTCCCTCCCACTCCCTCGCAGATTCCTCGGCACTCATCGTATCTCCACACCCACGTGAGGTCAACATTACTCCAATCGTATATATATATATCCTCCTACGGAAATTATTATATCCATGGCAACTTCTACGACGTACCGTTTACATTCTCACATTTCTCGATTCGGCTAAGCGACGGGTAGAATCGCTACTATTTTTATCCACCGATAACTAACTCGTTCATCCGTGTAAAATCATTTAGGTATGCCAAGTAATGTATTGATATGTATATTTTTTTTAAGGCTCAAAACAGCGGGCCAAAGATCGAAACGATTTCAAAAATTGCAAGTAAAAAGAGAAAAGCGATGAATAGTAGAAACTTTTATAGAACGATGAGGATACGGTGACTTCCAGAACTTCGAAAACGGTTTGATATTACTTTCGTTGAATGAATATCTGTTTCTTGGCTTTGTTAGGTTTTTTGTCTCAATTGGAATAACCGTGCCATTGAAATTTTCAATTCTCAGTCCGTCCAATGGTTTTGTTATGGAGAAATATTCTTTCTCTCTTTTTCTTTCTGTGCCAAGAGTAAAGAGATGGAGACAAGTGCACAAGAGGACGTTGAAAAAAAAAATAAACTCAGTAAAAACGAATCGCAAGAGCGTCAGATGAAACCGGGTGAGCGAGATGGCCAGACACCGCGACGGCGAAGAGCTTCGGGGTAAGAAGAGAATAAACGGAGTATAAAAAAAAGTCAGGTACGACGTTCAAGAAGGCAAGAGTAGGAAAGAAAAAAATGGATGTTGCAGGAAGCTGAGTCTGAAACGAAAACTGCGAGAGAGCAGCTAAGCGAAAAAAAAGAGAGAGAGAGAGAGAGAGAACGGGAGAGTGAGAAGAGCGCAGTTGTTGTATAGAGGGAAGAGCAGCGAAAGGAATACGCAGCATCAATTTGGTATCCTCCGCGAGGGGCCGCTTGCGGCAGCTTGGCAGCGACTAAATGATTTACCAAACAATAAATCCTTGCGAAGATACGATCGGACTCTCGCCGGGAACGCTCCGGAGCCTGGGAACGCACTCCCCGCGAGACCGCTTTTACTCCCGCGCCCGCCGTGCCTCCTATCTCTCCCTTTCTTATATTCTTTCACCCTGCGATATCTTTTACTCTTTCGCTACTTCCATACAACGCATCCATGTATATGAGATCAGTGGAATACGAGAAATTTAACTTCTCTGCATCTCAACCCGCTATATGTCACGACCGAAAACGTTCATATGACGTCGATAGATCCTTTTCGAAAGCAACAACCGAGAACGAACAATATTTTATTCTATTTCAAATAGCTCCTTTTTTGAAAAAATATCATCCACTTATCATTTAACACGTAAAATAGTTCAGTTTCAATGGAGTCAAGAAAAATTATTCAGTTAAATTTACCACGAACCTTTGAAATCTTTTGAAATGCAAATAAAAGAGTGTGAGATCGGTGGTATATTTTGAACGTATTTATGCTGTCTATTAAAACTATTTATATTTGTTCAAAGTTTCGTAATTTTTCATTCTGGTTAAGTATTCGTAGAAATTTCCCATACCATTTTACCTCCCGAAGTCTGAACATGATTCTGGTTATCTTTCCACAAACGAGTCACTAACGTATCATCGATTGAAATGAGTGTAGTACATGAATCCAGATCTTCTAGAACTGAAACCTCGAAAAAGTTTGAAAACAATAAAATCATGTATAAAAACATTTGATGCAGAGATGTTGATCTGTATTTCTGTATTTTTATCACAGATTTTACTATGTGTATCTCAATGGTGAACAATTTATTTGACAGAAGATGCCAAGTCGACCGAGTCAAATGACCACAGAGTGGCAGAGTTTGAAATGAAACTGACAAACTAAACTCGTATTGAGAGAGTAAAACAGTGACCGTGCGCGAGTTGCGGTGACTCGTACTCGCATCTCTTTTGAGACGAAGATAGAAGTCCGTGTGGAATGAATGAGCCTCCCCAGTTAGTATATTTTCACCGGTCACAAAGACGAAGAAGATGTAGAAGAAGAAAAAGAGGCGGAGGAGTCAAACGAGGAGAGAGTGAGCAGTCGAACCCTGGGCTCTGGAGTCCGGAGGCACTAAATCAAGTTCGGTTTGTTCGTGTATTTATACCGCGTAAAGAGAGTACAGCTTGATTCAGAACTAGTGCTTCCCACTTGCTGATAATTATGATTCAAAAAAATGATGAAACTCCAACCAACCTCTTTTTAATACATCGAAAAGCTTTCATGATATCAAAATCTAAATTAAACTTCTACAAATGGTTACATTCAAATTTAATCGATAACCTGTTTGAATTTATTCTGTTAGACGAATAGAAGTTTAGAGAATAGTTTCAATGACTTCCGAAAAGCACAAAAATTAGACGTCATCTTCTTGTTCGGTGTTTCAAAGTAGTAGGGATCGATGTTCAGAAGTACTTTCAATCTGTATCATCCTGTATGAATACACGATAGGACGGTCGATGTTTCTTCGAGACCTCGTATTCAGTTCTGCTTCCCGCATTTCCTCATCTCTCTCATCCCGTCTTTGGCGCTTCCATTCTACTGGCTTTTCGCTCTCGTTCAATTCGAGTTCCACCGCGTTTTGTTCTTCTTATCTTTCCATTTGTTTTAACTCTCCATGTACCGTGGTACCAGGGTCTTATTCTGGTTCAATCTCTTATTTCGTTCGATTCAGATCCCATACAGTCTTCTCTGCATTATACATATACACATACACCATAGCTTGGTGTATGGAGGTATTTGCGTAAATGTAGATGTAAAAGTTTATTCGTTCTCGTTCGTCCTTGTTCACGCAAATCGCAACTCTAGAAGGCTCTTGTGTGTGTGTCCTCACCCTCCTACTCTCTCTCCTGATCTTTTTCCGTTGCCTCATTCCCTCTTTCTTGCACGTCTCATTCCATCTACCTTTTTCTCCCGGCATCAACGATTCTTCCTTCTCCTTCCTCTCTTATCCATTCATTCAGCTCTTCTACATACGCATATACATATACAAAGTCCCTGTCGGATATCTCGCTCCCATTTCCCTTTACGTCTTTGTACATAATGTTCTTTGTACGAGTGCCTCTCTCGTTGCTTGGTCCTGCCTTCCTCTGCGTGAACAGAGACGCAGCCTTGACAATATCCCATCGGACCTTCTTCTATCCCTTTTTTAAATATTTTTTTCTTCCTTCTTCTCATTTTTTTTATTCGTTCGTAACGGTGAGAGCGAGGAACAAGTCGAAGAAGAAAGCGCCGAATGTGTACTTTGCACTCGTCTTGATATAGACCGGGCGAAACGATATCTATTTGCGTTGGAATATTTTTGGAACTATAATGTTGCAAAGAAAATAATCCTCAAAGAAAGAAAATGATTAATTTCCACGTGCAGGGACGTTAAAGATTTCATGAGCTTGTCAGTCACGACGCCATGAGATAGCGTCATCTGGAAGGGATGGAATTCCCAATAAGGAAATTGAACGAAATAGGAAGAATGATAATTGTAAGATTAAACGAGCCCAAAAAGAGCAGATCAGAATTGTATGTAACTGAAATTGAAAATGCGCCTTCCCAACAGCACTGATTTCTCGAGAATAGAAATCCGTAATAAAGAACATGCGAAATGGTGGCAGAAAAATTGTACATTGTTTGAATTTCTTTACTCCGTCGACTGTCGTTGTGCACATAGTAACAACGTAAACTTTATATACAGATAATGACGAATGAAGATTTTCTGCCTGTCACGAGCACGTGCGATTCATTCATAAACACTATATATCCATAACTATCGATTCTTTATTTTTCCCAAAGCTTCTGATTCTTAGTTGAGAAACATCCAACAAATGAGAACATGGCTCGGCACAGAAATGACCAAAGGGTGCTAGAATTAACGCGCATAAAAACGTTGTGAAAAGCCTCTAGCCTGAAATAGTATTTAAAGATCCTGCCAGTTTCTTGTAAGTACACGTTGGTAGTGTACAAAAATTTCAAATTAACTCGAGTATACTTGATGGTGCACTTTAATTCGGGATTAGAGTTCGTTAGGCAGTGTAGCGCCGGGGTTAAACCGGGACCCCTGCGATTTTTCGAAGCCCGGTTAAAGCGCGGATTAAGCGTTTATTCGGCTGGGGACACGCGTTCGTCAAAAACCTCTTGAATTTCTTGCTCGTAATCTAGTTTTAATAGTATTTAATCCCATAGGAGGGAAAGAGCTGCTTATGTATGTATGTATAGTATGTTTGCAAAGGTATACATGTACACATACACTTTATGGCTTTTTCGGATCTGCGAAAATTCGACCATGGTCATTCGGGAGGTATCCAAGCCTGAAGCATGGACTCTAAGAGTGACGGGGAAAAAAAGAACGAGCTGGAAACATTTTTATTTCATGCTGCATGAACTTTCTAACGTCCAACAACTACGAATTTAGTTCAAATGCCATTCCCACAGCGGTTCATTGTCACCTTACAAAGAATGACCAGTTTTGCTGCTCGTTTCGCGGATGGATGACTAAAAGTCTCTCGCGCCGTTCTTAAAAGACCTTTGACTCGATCATTGACCGACGCGTGCGTCCGGACCTTTATACAAGTTTCTTTTTTCATTTCCGTACAATTTAGACGACAGCTATACACATGCGCGGATGTTAAATTCGTTCGATTGATTCCGAAGAATGTGCTACAAATTTTAGCGTCTTTTACTGCCCTCCCAAATTTGCCATGGTCGGACTATGTGAAAAGGATCTCGCCACTTTATGTTTCGTATAGAAATTTTGCTACAGATTTAGTACAATATTTATTGAGAGTAAAAAATCATGACGAGCATAAAGATTCATTGAGTGAAATTTTTCACTCGATCGCTTGATTCTAAAGATGAAAGAAAACGTTGAATGATTACAAAAAGGAAGCCTGTTTATTTGATCTACGGTCACCGAATCTAATCGTCTATACAAATTCTTGATGTTTTGAACAATGCGTAGTAGCGACTCCCTATCAATTTTATCGGCGTCACGCACGCATGAAAAAGTTGCCTGTTGTTTAGGCCACATGAGGCCTTTAAAAAAGAGAATAGGCTGCTTTGGCTACGGATTTTATAAACAGTATACGAAAAAATCTGAGGAAGCAGAAAGGATAGCCGCGGAGATCCTCACTTCTTAATTCTACGCACGTTATTCCTGGGCCGTTCTATCTACGATTTGTCACGCGTCCGCACACGCGAGTCTCAAATTCCATCAATGAGGTTTACGACTAGTTTTCACTTCTCACTATTCACCGCATGAACGTGCTGGATCAACTAATATACTCCAAACACCATAAACATAAACAGTCATACATCAATGTCTTTAATCGATCCAAAATTTAGCAAAAGTGGATGACGTCCTAAGATCGAGCAAGTTTTCCAGTTGAGATATATCTTGAAAAAAGATTTGACAATCTGCAAAGTGCTCGGTCATTAGCCGGGTATTCTTGAAGCAATTAACTACAGACAGGACCTGCTACGGACGCTAAACACTGTTTCTTCGATGATTCAGAATAATGTGAGGTTGGCTAGTACTATACTCATCTGTTCTTCTTACTTTAATTTATCACGTTAACGATCTTATAGTATGATTCAACTCAATGAATCAAAGAACCGTTCTCATTGGAGCGGATGCAAGATGAAAAGTACGAGACATTTTCTAAGAACTATTTATTGCCACGAGAATTCTGTTACACATGAAGTGGGCAATGAGGAGATCGCAGCTTTCACGATATTTTTCGTTGTGTGGAAGATCACAGTAGCCACACCTTCCTTCCGGCACCTCTGATATCCATGGAGAATTCTACCGGCGTGCTGTTGCGTAAGTTTCTGGTAGCAGCATCCAAAGCAATTTTTCGACATCATGAAGAACGTCAGTCAGTTTTTTTCTTCGTAGGTCTACAGTACCAAAGGGAGGAGAAGAAGAAGTCCCAAGACGAGTGGCAACTTCTGAAGGTCGATCTGAGGTGCTACGGTGATCGAATTCGACCCTAAATCCTAACGATCTCTCGCGCCACACCCTCTTTATTTCCACCCTACACATTTTTTCGCAGGGTTCTCTATTTAAGGTTTTTTTTTTCAAACCTATGCAACCATTTTCAGTCATCCGGATGAGAAATTCTGACGAATGTTTCACGGTTTAGCTTCTGATTGGTTTGTTTCATTGAACGAAAGTTATTACTCTATTTTTTACAACATCAATGCTTCGCGGGAATCTCATAGACCTCCGGAGTAGCGATCGAAAATGTTGCAGTGCGAGACCAGAATTCAGAAACTTCTTTCTCGGTAGGTCTCAAGCGCATCTGATGGATAGGCAATTATTGAAATCGGCACGAAGAAAAAAGTCGATGGACCGGTCCGCTTGCTGCTTGCGGGTCTCAGTCGAATTTCGATTCACTCTCGAGGTTGAAGCTGTTTACGGCAGTATGTAAAAATATATTACATCCAAGTAATACATTGGTAAGTAGGAAAGCGTAGAATGCTAATGTTGGAGGATCGGAGGTATGGGAAGGCCTGGCGCCTGGGGATGTTGACCCGAACGGCAGCGCTGCATACGACCGCAGCCTAGCGCAGTGCGCGAAAATATGACTTGCAGTCTAATTCAACGATGGTAGAAGCAGAAAATGGAAATCATCAATGCTATTTGGAGCGAAAATCAACGGGACAATGGGCTTGAAACGTCGGATTCTAAAAATGGTTGAATAAAACTAACTTTGCACATTCCTGCCAAGGCATCTTCGAAGTTAAACGCGTTGTCAACGATTTCGGTTGTTTTTCCCACGAGAGGGCGTTCCTTCGAGCATCAGAAAATAATACGATGTGACTGAGTGTACGTACTCCGCCGATCTGACTCGGTTGCAAAGAGACGAAAAGAAGAAGCGGCCACAATCGCCAACGTAGCGACTATTCTCTCCACTCGCATGTCTCGTATTTGCTCAATGGAGAGAAAGACAGTGAAACCAGAATCGAGCATTGCAGTCTACGCCCGCGATCCGTTTATCTCTCTCTCTCTCTCTCTCTCTATCTCTTTCAAAGCAACACTGCTCCGTATTCCAACATCTCGATTTCTGTCTTTATTCTGGCTGGGTCTCTCGGTATTTATCAACGTCCGGATACGAATCAGCGAGGCTTCATTTACAAGACAAAGCTGATGCCGTGTGGCCTGTGGCATCAGGAAAGAGAGAGAGACCGCTCACGATGAGGTTCCGCAGTCTTCTTCCAGCCGGGGAGGAGCAGCCACAACAGAAACAGTAGCACGAGTAACAGAAACGAATACAACAGATATATCGTGTAATCCACGTATGTGTAGATATATATATATGTGATATTCGAGACGAGATGAGAGCTCTCACGACGCCACAGTAGCCGTAGAACCTCGTGAGATGGACATGTCCAAAGGATTTACGTGATACACCGCCGTGGATCCACCCACGTACTACGATCCACAGAAGACTTAATTCGCTCGCCCGGCATGGCAATCGGAAAGGTAAATCTGATCGAGCGGGCATGCGCGCGAGTACGCCCTCTCTCTATCGTGCTCGGAAACACTCGAGAACCGCTAAGAGATATTCGGTTTCGGAGACAATCGCCCATCCGATGGCGTCTTAATTAGTAAACCAGAGAATGGAAAGAGGGATCCTCTACGGTATAGCCAAGTCGTCGGGAGTGTTTCTTCTTATTTTTCTTCTTCTCGTGTCCGGGAGGGTCCAGCAAAAGACGTAAGAGAACTCCCAGAAGCCTGATTCTCTTTTGGACAGGTTGATTTTTCATTGTGACTCCGTTTGTATCACATCTGTGACGCACCAGTTAGCAAAATGAGCGAATAACTCATTGATTTATCATATTCATGTTTCGCGCATGATTATTTTTAGAAAGAAAGCACCATGAAAATTCTCGATAAAATAAACGATAAAATGTTAGACTGTAGGAATGTTAATTAGAGGTTGAAATGGTTTGTACAGCTTTCCTTTTAATTCTTTCTTTTATTGCTTTTTCATTCTTGATTTTTCTTATCGTAGTTGACGCTGTCGTGGTTGATACTCGAGATCTTCTTTTCATCGTTAGCATAAGAGATACAGGTTTTTTAAGATGCAGCATCAACGACGGTCTCCTTTTCAGGATTTTAGAGGACAAAACATCGGCAATACTTTAGAAAAAAAGTTCGACCTGAGTGCTTGAGGCTTCAACGGCTTTTCTCATTTCTTTCTTCATTTTATTCCGTCTTATCTACAGGACATTGGCCTTAACCAGAGAAAGCGAGAGAGGCAGACAGGCAGAGATAAAAGAAGGGAGAGAAAGAGAGAAAGAGACCGTCGATAACTTCGAGAGCTACGCTTGTTCGAGGTAGCAAAAGTTGGATATACACCGGAATGCGTGCTACAGCATCAAAGTTGGCTTCTCGGACTCATCCTTCCTTTCTCGGCTGCATATTCTCACTCTCCCGAAATGCATATGAGCCAAGACTTGTAAGGCGTGGGCTGCGTGAGAGAGCAGAAAGAGCTGCTGCTGTTAATGTTGAGAAGGGATCGGGAGCCACGATTGCTGTTGCTGGTGCATCGGTCGGCTTACCAATATCTCAGGATAAGATCAGCGAGAAGAACCCCCTGCAAAAGGGGTTCATCCTTTTCCTCTCACTTTGCTTCTCCTTCTTCTTCTTCTGTTTCTTCTGCTTCCTGTTCTTCATCCTCCTCGGGCTAATCTAGTGCCTAGCACCTCTCGTATTCACGCGCTTACCCACTAACAAGGTAGATGCTGGCTGATAATCGCTCGTAACCGGAGTGCTTAATGAGAGTTCTGGTACAGTTTAGGATATTCGTTGAAGAAGCAGACAAGAGAAAAACGGAGGAGAAGAATCCTCAAAGGGATCGAGTAAAGAACTCTTGACTCTTCCAGTTTCAATGGGACCTCGCAGCTATAGCATCGCAGACAATGTCGCTTCGGGCGCCCTCGCTCACTCCGTGATTTCGTCTTTCCCTCTTCTGAAGCTGTCGATCACCGCTTAGATAATGCCAGATTCAGGATCGACGGAGATGGACAGAAAAGAGAGATCTTCACATGTCCAGAAAGCCGTTGATTCTGACTTTTACGGACTATATCTCTTTCATGGTTCCTCTTCCCTGCGGAACTGCCTGGTTAACTAAAGTTGCTTCCCCAGTGAATCTCTTCTATAAAGACCCTCTGGACAAATGATCGGTGTATCTTCGATTAGGCGCCGGACCGAGTAGATAAGACCATTTACAAGCTTCTCCAACGTGTTGATGAGATCTCGAGGGAGATGGACCAAGAGCAGAGTCGAAAGGAGGTGTGAAAGAACCTGAATATCAACGAAATATATCATTCACTCTCGACCACGTAGCCGTTTGGAAGGTGAAATCCGAATACTCCCATAATCTTAGATTCCGTGTTACAGAATAAATTGGACACTCTCAGTCAGTTGATTCACGCTTTTTTTTAACAACCAAAACACAATTGATGCGATGATGAAACTATTTTACGAGCGAACTGATAAACAACTGGAAACCGGATTCGGAGTCTCGCAGCAATGTTTCCCATTTACGCGTTAATCCTTTGATTGAAGAGAAACTGTCTCGATCACTTCAAGATAAATACGTAGCTGCTGATGGACCGATACAAAATTCCTATCCGAAACTTGTATAGGAGTGAAAATTTCAGGACCATTGACCGCAGGAATTATATCGATTATCGGTAGGGACAAACCGCAAGAAATCTCAAAATCGAAGCCGGAAGTTGTCCACAGGTTAATGTCCCCAATGCGTTGGACGAGCGTGAGAGCAGCGAAATTATGGTCTCAGAACTTTAACACGAAAGATTTTGGCCTGACACCGTCAATTTTCAAAGTGCCACTTTTATGTTCTCTCGATTCTTCGTGGTCGTGGCATATCACCGTCGCACGGTCAGCTTCGCGTCACCGAATAACTTTTAAGCTAGCTGCTCTCTCACAATACTTTTTTTCGTCTAATTGACGGCGTGCGCGAAAACTCTCGCTCGTCTTAAGGACCTTTTTGGTTTCCGTATAACTCAAATATAAAAAAAAAAGTACCATGAGTTTTTAGCGCGAAAGACAGCAGGCAAGAGGTGCGAGTAAGAGAAAAAGAATATGAGTCTGCCTACTCGCTGAAGCTGCAACCGCTGCTGACACGCGCGTTTCCGCAGCTCGCGCGTCCATCCTCGAAAGTATTGCCGGCACGCGATCCTCGTAAATACCGGGATTACTCCTTGCGACGGGGTAATGGGATTTTTTTCTCTCGGGTGCAAACGTCTTTTTTCTCTTCCTCTTCGTTTCATTCTTTCTCGGGGTGCTTTTGCGTACGTAAAGAACATATAGTTGGATACGTGCGAGCCCGGGGCGTGTCCCGTGATTTTTTCTTCGAAGAGAAAGAGTATTTCGTTCCCCGTGCCTTCAAAACATACACGCGGTCAATAATAATGGAGAAAACCATGAATATGAACGTGTGTGTGTGTAGCGTGTAATATTATATACACACCCGTACATACGTTTCGTCGGAAAGGATTCTTGACTGATCTTTCGAAAAATAAAGAACTCCCTCTCGAGCGAAAATTTTATCGCCATTACAAAAAAAAAAAAAAATTACGTGTTTCTCCCAAAGCTTTTTAACAATGTTCGGAATTTATTATACCGCCAGGGAATTTCCTCGAAAGACATAACTCGCACATGCGAGAGTCTTCCCAATCAGCCGTGCCAAAATTTTCAACTTAACGAACCCCTGGACGTTGAGAACTAAATGAATTTTTCGGATCGTTCTTGCCCGCTTCTGCGTGCTCCACCGAATTTAATTTTTCCCATACCCTTAGAGCTCCGGTATAATAATTTTTTGGGCGGAAGTTAGAATTGCCTTTCAGCTTGGTGCAGAACAAGATCGTGAGGAAGAAAGAGAGAAAGATGAAAAACAAGACAGAAGCTGGTTCTTCTGATTAATTGGGAATTAATTATCGAATGAAGCAAGATATATCGACCAGATACTCGGCTGATGGAAAATTTCATCATTTTTTTTTCAATCATTTCATTATTATTGCATAATTAGAGGTTCGCTCGATTCCGCAGGTTCGGATCGTCGTTTAACAACGCATCAAATGTTCTGTAATGATAAAAAACGATTCAATTGCCCACAGCCTACTAACTGGGAATATTGCTAGGTTTTTTAAATGTTTTATGTTTGTTTTCATTAGAATTTCGATCATTAAAAAACATGCTACATTGTTTTCTTCAATGAGAAATATATTCTGATTGATAAAATTTTGAATTATTTCTATGATAGCTGCCCCATCATTTGCAGAATCAATTAAAAAATTAAAAGAGAACCCGCGCGATACAATTCGGGCCGATCGGTGGGGCCACCGGGCACGCGCACGTTCTCGGGTGACTGATACGGATGAACACAAGAGAAAAAGAGAAGGAAAAAGAAAGAAAGAGAGGGAGAGAGAGGGGGAGAGAGACAGAGAGCAACTGAGCCCACCGAGGGATGGAAAGTCTTCTCGCGATCAGCACACCGAAACCGATATATCTAAATATAATATACATACACGAGAGGTCCACGTAGAAGAGTATCGGCAGACATTACTGTCTTGTACAAGAGGAGAGCAGGTGTATATGAAAAAAACACAGGTGCCTCGGACACAGGGGCACGCGAACGAGAGACGCTGCATCAGCGTAGAAGGCACTAAGAGAAAGAGAGAGAGAGAGAGAGAGGCTCGAAGCCGAAGGAACGAACGCCGAACGATAAAGGAGGAAGATGCATGAATAAAAAATCGCTTACATAAATACGAACTGCCTGAGACTCTCGATCTCTTTGGCGTTGGGAGAACATCTTCGTTTCTTTTCTTCGTCTTATACGAAGAAAGGATACGTTACCCCGTATATACATTTCCTAGAACAAGAAAGAGAGTGTTGGCTACGGGTTAAATGTTTTTATGACGACGCTAATTTGCGAGGAGGCTTGTTAGGCTTCGTGTTTCTAGGCTGATTTGTTTCGATTGTTCGTTTGGTCATCTATAAATAAATATATATGTATGTATGAATGTATAGTTTTATGTGTATACATAAAACTTTTTTTCATCACAATTTGGTCGAAGCTTCTCATGAATCGGCAGGAAAAAGAATAAGCCGGTGGATCAAGGATGCTGGCTCGTTTTAACGAGGTAGCACCCTTCGGATGGATGGACAGAAGCAACATGCGGAGAGAAAATAAAAATGTTCTGCTCGACATATCCCCTTTTTCCTGTCGACCTTCCGCATTTTTTTTTGCACATCTGAAACGCGATCACTGAACAATATTCACGAAGAAACATCAGCATATATATAACAGAGAATGTAGAATGAAACCTTTGGTCGATCATCGTCTTCCACGAAACTGATCGATGATCGATGAAATTTTTCGTGGGAACATTTTCTTCGAAGCTTTTCCAACCGCACACTTCGTTCTTCCAAAGCCACAACTATTCGATCTATCTTACGCTCCTCCTGCTCTCGCCACATGGAACGTTTTCTTTTTTTTTTTTTCGATTTTTACCAAGTGCTTAGTAATAAGTTCGTTAAGTGCTTCGTGCCGGCAATGATTATTTTCCAATATAATTTACTTTTTCTTATGGATCTTCCAATAGAGAGCAGGCGGCTTTCGACCTTTTACGATATTCGATAAGTCCAACTTCTTCACGATATGTATATACACTCGTACTAAATAGCATTACTGGTTACCTGCAGAAGCTCTCCACTTACCCGGTAATTTTTTAATTACATTCCACTCCTCCCAATCGCTCCGCCATACGATAAAGTACGCCGGCCCCTTTCGGTCTCTCTGTTTTCTTTTCTCGGCGCGGGTCCTGGCGTCAAGGGATATGCGATTAGTCGATACCTATCTTAGATCGATACGACCGAAGCGAGAGAATCTTTCGAAGATCTTAAAAACGCCAGAAAGACCAGAGAGAAAGAGAGTGAGAGAGGGGAGCGTTTCTACTGGTAAAAATTTGGGACCTTCTGCGATAGCGACAAATAAGATAATATTTGGCCACAAAAAATTGATATGCATTTTGATTTTCCGTTCCTTTTTCTCTCTCCTGGAATTTTACCTTATGAAATATCTTCCATGAAATGAATGAAAAAAGTAAGACGTCGATATGAATTCGTACGATTAAAGAAATGGCTGATTTCCGTATAGGATTACGAACCCTTTCGTCCATGCGCAGCTCCCGTTTGAGCCTTTAAAATTTTTCTGTGCTTCTCAATGGGTAGCATCAGGATAAAATGTTTTCTTTTTTTTTTTCTTTTTCATTTTCTTCACCACATCGATCCGTCGAGGCGTGAATATTTCATTGCCACTCGCGCGTCTCCCGTCACGAGAACACAAAGCGCCATGGTATATGGCACCAACGAGATGGGGATGAAAAATCAAAAATGTTCGTGCATCGGTATACGCAGTCATTTCATAGGTATACAGGTAACACGAATTGAATGCCGAAAAACGAAACGCCACGATGCACTCGACAATGCATTGAAAAAAAAATGGAACTTACGTCCTTTCGATCAACGAGCAAGTAAAACACGCGTATATCGACGACAAGGAGAAGAACGATGAACATCTGAAAAGGGTTGAGAGGTGAATTTCAATGGCTTGGAAATACCCAAACGTTCTATGTGTGCTCTAGCTGACAAGGCGCATTCATCGATGTATACAGAGCGAGAGAGAGTACCTCATACTATATTCCTGCCGAGATTTTCGCTTATTTACGATTCGAGTACCTGCCTACATGGGCGTCCCGAACAAACGTTTGCCTCTCGATCCTCAATAGTTTAGGATATGTGGGAGAAGAAAGCAAGAAGAGGAGGGGGGGGGGGGGGCATTGAAAATAGCGAAAAATCGGGTCGTTCGAGGGTGAGAAAAGGGTTGAAGAGCGCTGCTACCTAGCCCCGGTTGTCTAGTGTGGGAGGAAAGCATCGTATGAACAGAAAAAATGGCGAATAAGAGATTCGAAGGAATCTCTATTTTTAAATATAATGGGATATGAAAATTTTCGTTTCGTAGATGATAGATGAATATGTGAGATAATAGCGATTCGTTGCTTTACTTCGATGGAAAAATATGGCTTTGTTCGAATATGGTTTGATTATGCACTTTACCGATGGCCTTCTGATATCATCAAGCATATCAAATAAAATTCTTTCTGACATATATTCTGCAACAAAACAATTTCTTCTGTATTTTATTTTTCGCCATATTTATCATTTTATCATTTTGCGTCTAGAATATTCATTTGGCATGTTACACACTGCCTGAGAATCTTGACAACATCGCAAGAGAAACAACACGGTGACTCGTTGCGGGGGTGCTCCAACCTTTACACGCTTTATTGTACAAAAAACGTATCTGAGAGAACGCGAGAGACTCCCGCTGGTGTGTTGTTGCGAGCAGCTGTTTCTTTTTCTTAAGCGTATACTGAAAAAAAAAAAATGAAAATAAAAGTATCTACACACATGCAGATACAACTGATCGCTGTAAAATCTTCTCACTCATCAGATAGCGCTCGTCTACGAGTCCTCTCAGTCAGCGCACAAAAGCATACAAATTGCCACCTCGAAATCGGGACAATACCGTCTCGAGTACGAATATAATCGCTTTCCCGCGGTCTCTCCCTCTTTTTAACCCCCCCCCCCCCTCCCCGACTGCCTGCAGTGGCAAAAATCTCGGAGTTATGCTTTATTCTGCGGTCCACGTGACCAAGGCTATTTTTTTGGACATTGATCATCACAGAATTGAGAAGAGTCGTCGTATCATATTATTTAACACTGCATTTTTCTTATTCGTGACTGCGGATTGCGATTGTTCGTTATTAATGTAAATTACATTGCACAAAAATGGTGACACTTTTGAAAGTTGTTTTCTTTTGTTATTGAAACTCTTGGATTAATTCCAATGGAGCTGAAATTTCTTCGTATAATAAAAAAAATTATTTGAACAATTGACATCAAGTACAAAGTCCGAAAATAATTGAGACTCAAAAAATAACCTGACACGATAGAGGATCCTGGGAGAAAAAAGTGTACAAATATCTCTAAAAAGTTTTCTTTTTCTTCTACGAAACAAGGATCGTTCAGAAACCGCAAAGGAGCAGTAAAAATTGGCTCGTCATTCCGGAGAGCTCGAATCGAGGATACGGCCTCTGAGCAAAGAAAAGGGATCGTCTCAAAGAGATGCGCTTTCTCGAGTGTCGGTAGATATATATTTTTCTTTTTTTTTTCTTCGGAAGCATAAGCGAGATTCATCGAAAGGGTTCGCGTCCTTTTGGCCGAGGAAAATTTCACGGGTACGAGAATAAATGAGATCGAGAACAAATTCGATCGACCGACAACTCGAGATGACATTTGGTTGCCGACATATAGCCGTAAAAATTCGAAGGAAACTGCAGTCTGCAGTACAATGAAAAATTAGACGGTGAGACCAAACGATGCAGAGGATACCGATCAACTTTTGTAAAGAAGTCTGCTTTCATATCGAGTGTCCTCTGGAAGCTTGTGTGCAAGAGAGTTTCGAGAAAGAGTTGCGTATTTGAAAAGAGCCTTGAGTCAATCATTGAGAACGATTTTCAGGATCTTTCGCTCCATATACCAAGGAAAATCTTCAAGCTAAAAGCAAATCTCAGCTGACAAATTTTTGTGACCAGAACGGTATATTCTCGATGGAATAAGACTCTCGTACGGTGTAAGTAACAAATCGTTTGACCGCTGATCCATTGATGGTCCAAATGTGCTGCCGGTTACATCATGGATACACGAAGGGTCTAGAATGCTCTGGCAGGACATTTTTCAACATACAATTGGACAGGCATATAGATAGGTATAGCTACTTACCCACGTAATTTTAATAGAACGATGATCTTGATGGTATTCCACGAGACGTTCGCTGATGGTTATGTATTAAAGAATCGGTCCAGCGAGTTTCGCCATTACATAGTGTTCGACGACTCGCAATAAGTTGCGTGAGCGCAAAAACGTCCACCGTATAAGACGAGCGCGCGAGCAACCCGGGATTGATCGTTCAAGCGAGAAAAAAAAAAGCGGCAAAGTGGAAACTCGAGGAGCCATGAAATCGATTTTTGCGCGCTCGCCCCGATCGGATTTGTGGCGTACCCCAAGATCGCACGAGCTGCGATCTCGGACCGGTCCTCCCTGCTTCAAACATCCAAAAGCTTTCATATACATGTATACATTTACGCTGGTATTATCTGTACGTGTGTTTGAGGAAGTGTTTATACACGTAGATGGTTCGTTTGGTCACCATGACCGGTGACATCTGTGCCCATACGTCCGATCTCCCATTTCGCGCTCACATTGCTCCTCACGCTTGCCGGACATCGCCACGAATCCTTGAGGATTTAATGGGATTTTGAAAACGAAGATCAGGAAAGAAACGCAGCTGCGGACTTGGACCACACGAGTGTTGTTCCTTCACTTCAACTCCCTTTCTCTCTCTCTCTCTCTCTTCCTCTGTTCAGTCTCTTCTTCGCCTCAAAAGCTCTCGGTAATCTTCAAGAGATCTAGATCCTTGGCAATTTTTTTTTTTTATTGTCGCTGATTACGAAAGCGATTGCTTTTATTTTGTTCGATCTGTGATCCAAATGGAGAAATATTTTTGTACGAAATTGTTGGATGAATTAAGCCTGTAAGATATGCTGAGAATTTAATTGTCAAATCCAAGAAATCTGTTGTGAAATTGAGAGATTATCGTGGAACGACATATGGAAAGGAACAATCAGAAGAGTATTGAAATATTCGGATAAAAACAAATTACCAACATGGTAAATCATCGATCGAATTAAAGGGGATTCAGAAATATATTTTTCTTTTTCTCCGTGTCTTGTAGATAGGACGATACCGCAGTATACGGTACAAAAACTTATTACTTTTCTATTGCCATTTTTCTTACCCCGAGTGCACGTTGATCGATATCGATGTATTCGAGGGAGAAAAAATCTATTATTTTGGCAGCAAATCCCCCGAGCTCTAAACATCGAATTCAGTTATAGTTATATCGTTCGAGCGATCACCACTCGCTTTTCACGGTTTCAACAACGCGATAGAGCTTCAAGAGGGGAGATCGAGTCTGGTGATATCCACCGAGGTGTGTATATCTCATGTATGTATAAACACAGCGAAACCAAGAAGAGGAATAAAGGCTCAAATATTCCGTAAAATCAATAGAAAGGTGAGCTTTCCACTTAAAGTGGATTGGATATATATGGTGCGAAATAAGAAAGATTGTAAGCGTGGTGAAGGTGAAAGTGGGAGTGCGAGCAGATGCGCCCCCACATAACGGACAGCTGAATCCCCGATGGTAAGTTTCGTTTTTCTCACCCTTGATCTTTTTTTTACCGATGATAGCTGGTATTTTCTCGTTCATAGAGTTTGCCAAGAGATGTTCCTCGCACGTGCTGCCCACGTCGATACTCCTATTGAAAAAAATCGAAGAGTATCGAAAAGGGTCACGAAAACATTCCGAAACCTTCTATTTCGGCTTTCAGAGGTTATATTCAAACCTCGGAAGAAGAATGCCTTTATAATAATCGTTCGAGTACGCCGCGAATGATCGAACGCCGCACGCGACCATTCAAACAATAAGTAACTCGCTTTTTATATTTCTTTTTAAAACAGCCTCAATGATGTTCGAAACGTCGATTATGAGAGCTTAATCTCGCGCTTCGTTCAAAAGTCCATGAGTGGTAGAAAATTTAAAATATTTTTTTTTTATAGTGAATCATCACTCCGACTCTCGTGCCTATGCCTTTTCTTCTCCGTTATTTCTCCAGCAGTCTCTTTATCTCGGACACTCCGTCGACTACTCGGTTAACGCTGAAACATCTGGCCCTTTTAACGCCCAGACAGACGCGCTAATCATCCGCCAAACTACAAAGAAAACCTCTCACACAACGATCGCGGCCGAATTGATTTATGTATTCATCGAACTTTGTGGCGCGAACCAGCGCCCTTCTTCTTTCAACGTGTAAAACTCTCTTTGTAGACTTTATATACCACCTTATTATGTGTAGGCTTTCGAAAGAGATAACTAGCATGCGGGGCTGATTAACGCCCCAAAGGACTGATACTTAATCCCCCCAGAGCTCGATCGTATTGAATCATTGTCATGATACGTAAGTGGTATCTTTATATATGTATAATGCTTGATAATCGAACCTCTAGAAGGGTTAATTATAGGTAGAAAGTGGTGATTGATTGCTGCTGCTACTAAGAAACGTTTTATTTTATTTTTTCACCCATGCTCTCTCCCCGTGTATCACGAATGAGTATTTATTCACGGTTACTTTTCCCAATTTATTGGAATCGTATGTATGAGCAAGTTCATTGGAAATTTAAGGAAGTGGTCCGGTGTATTATACGTGGGGCTCTCAAAGCCGCTGAAAATGATCACTTTGAGGAAACGGAAGGATTGCTCTGTGCACTAGGCATGACTGATTAATGTGAGTATTATTTTTTTTATAACAAATCTGTTGTCAAGACTTTTAACGCGTTTTTCTCGAAACCAGGTTTTTGGAATTTTGGGGAAAACACTGACTAAAGACTATTTGACCGATTTGGCTAAAAATTTTGCCTGTTATTTTAGACACACGTAGCTAAATACCTAATATTCAAAACTGTAAATTTCGTTATCATAAATTAATTTTTTTGAACAATTTCTTGACAGAATAATTTGATATTAATTCACCTTTTTTCACAAGTCCGTCATTGTTTTTTCTTTGCATTGTATAGGTTAGTTCGTTAGAATTGAGCATACAGAACAATAATCTCTTTGAATTTTTTATTTCAAATGACTACGGAAGGCTGCGTGCTTTCCCGAAGCAACCCACCAAGCAACCCACCTTTTTTCGAGCACTCGTCTTTAACATAAAAAATCATAAACAAATCAGTGTCAAATTCAGTAAAGAAATTTTTTTTTGTCCACTTCAACATTCCAATAAAAACATGTAAAAATTCCTAAACGATCGCATTTTTTTTTCTTGTTTAAAAAAATTCATGAAAAAACGTCGAAATTTCGATAGCCACGCCGGACTATTCCCTTAATGCTTCAGTAATTTTTTTGCCGTACACACGCGACAGTTCGAAAACTTGATCTAGATGATTGAATTGATTTTGGAATTCGAACTTGGCGTCAAGACGCAGTCAATGAATCGATTATTGTTGGTTTAAAAGCTCTGATCAGGAAAAAAATCGTAAAAATGATCATGAAAAGAGAATAAAATTGCATGAGTTTTGCTTAGAATATTCTTCGAACTCTGCTAACTTTCCAATTTTGTTTGAGGGGGCAGATTTACCAAGACGTGAAAAAGAGACGAATAGAAAAAATACGGCATCGCTATTTACCGTTACCCGATCCGTTCGACCTGGAGTTGTTCAGCTACCAAAATATTCATGAAGTGTGTGTTGCGTAACCCATTCGCGAGTAGTTTCAACAAGAGGAAGAACGAGGAGGGTAAGAGTTTGCCAACCCTGATGAACGGTGGTCTGGACATTGCATAGGAAAAACAAGTTTTCTTTTCTTGGAATGATATTCCCATCGACCGGGAGTCCGGAAAAAGAAATATTCCATTCGCACGTGCTTGAGTAGAAGAATAAGGCTCATCGCGTAGGAGAGAATTTTTTTCCATAAATATTCGATGATATATTTTCCAGATTGTTTGCATTAGAAAATCGCTTTGCTCATGAGATAGGAAGAAAAACTGCGCGTTTGAAAAATTCAGATTCCACGTGAAAAATATTTCATTTCATCCAAGCAAATACTTTTGGAACGTCATTCCATTTCGTGTTTTCGTAGTTCGAAATTCCTTCAGGAAGAATTTCTTGGGATATATAACTCGGTGGAAGATTTAAACTTTCTGATCTTCTTTTCTTCGTAACGGTTTTGCTAATGCATTTAAAAAAAGAAAACACTGTTGCATTAACAATTATAATAGCAAAAAGATTTGCTCTGTACGCTGTATGAAAACAACCCCTCATAATCCCTTCAATCCCTCAGATTTTCAAGGATAGAAAAATTGAAAAATTGAAAGACAAATGCAACGAAATTTACTCTTCTTCGAAGGTTTGTTGTCGTTGTACTCGCCATCCCTTTCAGATTCATTTCATTTTAACAATCACAATGACAACGAATAACAATTGATGAAGCATTAATAATTAACTCATTATTAATTACCAAGTTAAATTGTTGAAAAGCTCATTATGATTGTTGTAGTGTAAAAATATTTATTCAATAATGCGTTTGGTTATTTTTGTGAAGCACGATAATTTTAGTTGAGAACCCACCAATCAACCGAATCCAGAGATCTTCAAATGCATTTATTCCGTTTAGAGATTCATTTTTATATCGAGAGGAGATATCTGTCTACAACGGTTGGATGAGAAACCGGAAATTCCGGAAAAAGAGAAAGAGAGAGAGAGAGAGAGAGGCAAAGAAGAGAGGTTCTGTCAACGATTTTAACATAAGTTCAAGTTACACGATGGAGAGAAGCGAAGTAGTAGTTGTTGAGTAACCACTGTAAAACGAGAATTAGAGAGTATGTACCCAAACTGAGAACAAAGCTGATCGCAGGTACACTTAGGACAGGAGAAAAGCAACTGAGAAAGAGTAGAAGAGAGGCAAGGAGAGAGAAGGTGAGTGAGAAGGATAAAGAACAAGGACGTTATGGTATATACCCAAACGGTAGATCCACAACGAAAGATTGTCAAAGCAAAGGAGCTTCAAGTCCTAAATAAATCGATCCGGTAGACCGGACGACTTTTAGTCGGTACAAATATTGTCGGATCAATTAAACTCACGTTTACGTTCTCTCTGAGCTGCTCATGCAAAACGAAGAAAATATATGTCTGTAGGTTAACACATTTCAGAGCACCATGATTTCTTGACGAGAAAAAAAAACCCTCCCCATAGGAAACCCTACCGTTTTTCCCCGGTGGGAATTCTGCCGTTCGGAAGATCCTCGCACTTAAATTTTCCCTGTCGCTTCGGTCTTCTTTTTTGTTCTCCCTATTGGCCTACTGCCCGTTTAGCGGTGGCGCCATTAACTGGTGTATGGCGATGGTAATATGTACACATTGCGCGCTATGTACACTACCTCTCAATACTAAATCTGTTTCTCGTCGTTCGAATATATTTTTCGTGTCTCGAGTTTCATCTTCCTAGGACATTGGCGTCGTAACGACGACCACTCTGCTCTTGTGACTCCGTGATGGTCTTTCTGTTTTTTTCTCTCATCCTCTTCGTCTGTAGCTTTTTCGCCTGTCGATGCCGCTTCGCCGTTTGACTGGGTTGCAGTGAAAAATTTTGTTCCTCTTCATGTAACACGCTCCTACGTTCGAACGGAACGTGTCTCTCCCGACCGCCCCCTTTTCGACAACTTCCGACGGAAGGGACACTTTACATACGCGTTAATGGCCCCCTTGAGTCTTCAAAGACCATCTCGGAGACGGTCAAAGGCCAACTGCAGGATTGCGGAACGTGTAAGAAAAAAAAGAAACAGGAAAAAAAAAACAAATATTTCATGGAGCTGATTAGTCAACATTTTCACAGCAAATTGTAACTGCTGATGGCAACTCTTCGTGAGAAAATATCTATTTTTTTTATTTTCTAATTTTCCACGATAAGTTTGACCGAAAAGATTTTATCTCTTACAGCTCTAACAGCAAACGATGGTAATTTAATTTCCAGTCATTTTTCAACATTCCGATAGGAAAACGCCAAAAACAATTGTTCAGAAAAATTGTGAATGAATTGAAAAAACAAACAATGTAAAAAAAGCGTAAATTTGTATTTTGAAATTCTGCAGTATATCTTGAGGTCTTAACATCTTGTTGGAAAGATTTAAAGAACGACTTTTGTTTGTGTACTAAAGGGGCACGCCTTGGTTGAAGCAAGATCAAATTCTTACCAGAAGATTTATAGATTTCGAGAATGCATTGTTTTCCACCCTTACGACAAAAAAGCGATGGCTTTGTTTTCACGAGGGTAGCCCATACAAAGATGGTGCAGCTTAATTGAAATCCTTTTTTTTTGCTCTCGTTCAAGTTCTACCTTTTTTTCTTCTCGAGACTCGCCTCCTTTCGTTCAAGGGGTTGGGCTGGTACTTTTCGTATGCGATTTATCCGAAGGAACGAATTTTTTTTACCCCTCCTTTTAGCGGGGAACCTTTTTGGTAACTATGTGGAAATATAGGTTGCCGACAAACGGGACGTTCGAGCATCCGAAAATTAACATGTCGTTCGAACGTTACGTTTTTTTTTCTTTCTATTTCTTTTTCTTTCTCTCTTTCTACCGTAGGCGTGATCGCTCCCGAAGGATCAGTTCCGGGTACGTAAAAAAAAAAAATAAAAAATAAAAAAAAGCTGCAAACGAATATATTCGTGCGAGTGAGAAAACGCGGGAGCGTTACGGTGAGACTGAGAACACGAAAAGTCTTGCAAAAGAGAGCGCCACGCGACTCCGCTCTCGACTTACGACCTCGTAAATCTGGAGCTCAGAGTCACGCCTGGAATTTTTGTGTGCTCCTCTCATTATATATATATATATTCGTGCGTACGTGCGTGAACGTTTGTGTATACACGTGGATTTCTCTATGGCATTCCGCAATCGTGAGCGTTCACATAATCAAAATGTTACGATTTCTGCCCGAGGTTAAGGGGAAGGGCTCTTGGGTACGAGCCCTAAAAATATGCGCTATAATATCCCTAAGCATCTCTCGTAAACTATCGGCTAAACTCTCTCGGTAAGAAATGACATTTAAAGCCGCAGGGGGCCGAAACATGCAACGTTTATTCCAATGCTGCAGCATCCGCGCTACCCTCCGCCGATCTCACGATACCTGAGACCGCGAATTGTTTCCGGATCATCCAGCTCTTCTCGTATTCCCGAAAGTTTTGACAATAAAAATCCTCGAAGCCGCCTCCGGGATATTTCTTTTCAAGAAAACCTCGGACTATACTCTCTCTCTCTCTCTCTCTCTCTGGAATAAAATTTAACGCCGCGTTCACACGAAACAACAAGTGAAACGGGAAATAATATTTTTCCTCTTGCTGCAACAATATTTATCCCATCCAATGATCAAATATTTTCTTTCAGGATTTATTTTTTTCAATTTTAAGTCTTCGATGCGAAAAATCGTTGGAAACATCCAAAATTGAGGACCACGGACAGTTAATTTTTCATTTACGACATAAACTGGTTGATTTCAACGATAAAAATTTCTCTGATAAATATTATCTGAAATAGAAATATTTGCCTATCGAAATGCAAATTTTATGAAGTAATTTTGTCAATTTTTCGAATCTGAAATCAGTTTACTGTAGCGACTATTTGTGTAACTTGATTCTGTATTTATCCTCCGAAGCGATTGAATGTTTTGATCCGCTCCTGCTTAAAGATTTTAAGCAAGGGACTGATGGCTCCTGGTTAAAGATTTTTTTTTATCCACCAGCCAACATCCAAGAAAAGCTTTCATCGAAAAAAAAAAAATCGTACAGAGCAACTGGATGCAGTTTTGGACTGGCTCAGTCTCCTTGACGTACGGATCGAAATGGCTCGGATAATCAGACTTATCCGCAGAGGGTATGGAGACTATTAGTTCAAACGGAAAAAAAGACTAGTGTGAGTGTATAGGGATAGGAGCTTCGACCAGAATAGAGAGGAGTGATTGAAATTTATAACGTTTATAAAAAGTGCCATATACCTAAAGGGATATGGGGCAAGTTCAATGACACGTGTGACTTTGTTGCGTGCACTGGCTCGATGGCTCGTAAATTTTTCGGCTCTACAGGAGATTTTTAATATAATATAAAATGAAGAAAGAAACTAAACCGAGCTGGAACATTCGCATGAGCGTGTATGTGAGTGCGTAAGAAAGTATTCAATCGGAGCTACCCCAGCGACGAACCAAGAGGGTTGTTGGAGCATCGAACTACGCCCCGAGAGAAAAAAAAACAGTTCCATGAAGTATTACGCGAATTGTGTGCGACATAAACTTCGGACCGGGTTTCCTTTCGTTCCTCTTACTACGCGCCATAAACTGCAGACGTGTGCCTAACGGTTCTACCTGCGACCTGTTTTTTTTTTCTTTTTTTTTCCGGTAGTAAATTTTTCTATATCTTTTATACGCCCTTCTTCTCCGCCTTCTCTTTTTTCGCCTTCTCGTTGACCTCCTCCGGTCTTCGATCGTGGATATTATTCAGGGCACACACGATAGAACTTCTGCTGTTTTTTTTTTAATTTTTTTTATTTTTCCTTGGCTTGCGCCCGGACGGTATCATTCGACGACTTTTCTACCTGCTCACCGGCATCGCGCCACCCCTGCACACTACGCTTTTCGTGGTCTTGTACCGTGTGTCCGAGGCATACAAAAAACGGGACGAAAACTCGTAAATACCAAGTGGTTAAAGAATTTTTTCAAACTTCTTCGTAGTCCGGTAATAAATAGAATGTGTAAATGTAGTTTGTCGAAAAAAAAGTACGATGATAAATAGTTCTAAGCGCCTGACGAAAAAAATTGTTTTTTTTTTTTTTTCAATTTTGAAAGCAGCGAAAATAATCTGTCAAATATTTCTACCGTCCCTTCACAAAATTTTACTTTCACGTTTCGCCCAAATCACTATCGAAAAAACTTATCGAATGCTGAGATTTAAAAATTGTATGGATTTTCATACCGTGAGCACACACAACACCATTTTTGTTTTGGCTCCAATTTCGATAGCATATTCAAGCTCATTGATCGATCAATGATTCAATTTTGTAGCTTAAACATGGAAAATTTCTCCTTATTAATATACATTTGCAATAATTTTCATGACATTTACTTTGGAAAGAGAAAACTTCGAATTTGTGTACATAGCAACAGATCGAAAAAAAGGGTCTCTGAGAATTATGGTCTTGCTGTATATAACCTACATTTGAAGAACCTTTTTTTTCTTCTTCAGTCTCATACAGTTTTATGCGCGGATATGTGTGTTTGTCGATATTTCGTACTATATATTCGTCCGATCGTCAGGTAGTAAGTCGAGAGGGATATTTTAGGCTTCACTCTCTGGAAACTTAACGACGAGGTAGGGTCTAAGAAAACGAGAGAGAGAGGGAGAAAAAAAAAGAAGTGAACTCGTGTATATCGAGATTTTCTGTGGTCTCGTATCTCCCTTTGGCCAATGCTTCGTTTCGTTATAGCTTATTCTTTTCCCCGCTCTTACCTCACCCTCAATTCCCTTTCCTCCCTCTTTCTCTTTATCTCCCTATTCTCAGGCTCGCTCGTTCTATCTTGCTCGCTTGGTCCCAAAATCATTTTGGAGTTAGAATCAGTCCCTAATGCCATTCTACGCGGAGACCGAAGGCTCGAAGACGTGCGAGACCCTCGAACAATGCAATGGCACAATAGCACCTCCCTTACGGTCGTCCTCGACATCACTCACGACCTGAATATTATTCCCTCGACGGATTTCCCGCTACCTGCTCGATCCTCTCGTGGACCTCGTCGATCTTTAAATTCGTGCCCTTTATTTATTTATTTTTTTCATTTTTTCGCCGAGGTAGAAAGAGAGAAAGAGAGAGAGCCTGGTAGTGACGAGATAAAGGGAGCGAGAGAAATGAAGAGGAAAGAGGGAGAGAGTGCAAGAAATAACCTTCCTCGCGCCTTGCGATCGTGGAATGCATAATTAGCCTGTGGTAATAAGATTTTTATTTTATTTACCCCTTGCCGCTCTCGTTTTTTAAAAAACCCTCGTCGATGCAGTCTCGATCTGCATTCGAGTACCCGGATATTTTAATATTAGCATACCTATACTTTAATCGTATGTAAAGTTAGCGTGAAGAGGCGCATGAATGAAAAAAGAAGAAAAAAAAAAAGAGTAAAAGGTATTCCGACCGAAAAGGGATGCATGTAGATTGATGGATCGAGATCCATTTCTTCGGTGCGAAGATAATGCGAGAAAAAATGTTTGACTCGTTGTAGCGGAACGAAAAAAGTGTTATCGCGCACCGATGAGTAGATTTATTTTGCCAAGTAATTTGTGAGTCATTAATTATTCGAAAGAAAACATTTACGAGTACGAGTATCGGCGTCGGTATACCGAAAATATATATATATTTTTTTTTCTCGTATCATTGAACGTCGTGAGAACGACGCAGGAAAACTTTGACGTTTAACGAAAATACTTGGGGGATCGTTCTTGTTCTGTTATTTTAGAGTTAGGGTGTATAAAAAACTCTGTACCTACCTGGTGCCTCACGATCAATGGTGATATTGCCCCAGTATTCTACTTTTTCGAGGATCCTACCTTCGTTCTTTTTTTTTCACTCCAATATATAGGTCGACGCTCTCTATCGAGGATCATCGCGAGAACGATGATCGAAACACTTCCGGACCACCCTCGATTTTCTTTTCGACGATATTTCAACCTTCCCCCAGGATGCAGGATCCTCGAGAAAAATCACAATGTATCGATATATACGGCGCCTTGGCGCTATAAAAAAAAATCGAAACGCACAAAAACGCTGGGATTTTTTTCGTCCCGATCCAGAAGTAGTAGCTAAACAGAATTAAATGGATAATTTTCAAAGACGCCGCCAGACCTTGACGTCTCTAGGGGCGCTTGCAAGATGAGCACCGTCCATTGCTCAACTTCCCACAGCCGGGTATCGATTTCGCGCAAGGTTTAGTGAACAGCCTCTACCCGCAAACAAACCATTGTCTATCGTCTCCTTTATCTCTAAACTTCTCAGCTAGGGCCATTTTTTTTCCTACCCCTCGCGGTCTTGCCTCTCTTTTATCTCTACATTGTTTTACACGCACGTGGTTGCTCCTCAAAGAGAGAAAAATCAGGCAGGGATCTGGGCCAAGCTCTGTATCCGTTTCTAATATCCTGTGGACTTTCTCAATCCTGGTAATTCGTGCTCTGCTCTTTCGAACTTCGCTAATCCTCCAAGTGCGCAACGAGCGTATAAGCACAGCTGGACTTGCGTTAAATCTTTTAGTAACGTGATACCTCCCACGCGAAACGAAGGTAAAAAACAACTCGAGAATACGTTTTTTTTTATTGTTTGCAAGTTGATCTACTTCTATGGTGTTCAGGGCAGCTGCGTTCGGCTAAATTCTTCGAAAACGGAAAGAGCAGTTGAATTGAACGAGTTTTTTTATGCTGTTTTACCATCGTTTCATGATTTATTTGCATTTGTCGATCTGATCAGTCAGTTTACTCTTTCGTAGATAAATTAAGGATCTCCACAAAGGAAGATCCTTTTATCCGGAATAAAATACTTTGAGAACATTTTACTATCGAGGTAAAATCAATCAGCGACTCAACAGCCTGCCAAAATCGATCATTATAGTCTTGATCATTCGCTGTGTCACATTTGAAGCCACGGTTCATCGTCTAATGAGCTGAGAAACCATCGAGTACGGAGAACATATTTGTTTAAGAAAATATGCTGAGAATTTTTGTGCGACGTTTGAACGAAATATGGTAGAGTCAGGTACCGAAATGATGACAAGACCGCAGCACACGTAACGAATGCGGAACCCCTGCTGGGCAGCATTTTTTTTCTTTTTTTTGCAATTTCTAGTTGACTTTTTTTTTCAGCTTTTTAAAATGCATATATTAAGGCCTGGAATACGTATAAGGCGCGAGGATAAAGGTAGAAGGGTTTGATAAGTATCGAGTGCCCGATTTGCGGGTACACGAAGGTACACCTTGAACGAAAAGTCGTCCTGTGTCCGTTAATGCAGGGTTAAGGGCACACACAACGTTCCCTTACCATATATAGTCATACACGTTTACTGCGGGACAAAATTCACGAGATATAAAAAAGAAAAAAAAAACGCCAATAACTGAAGACTGAACGACGAGCTGTGAAGCCCTGCGAGGACGTTTCTCGCCCGTAAGATCGCTGTTGTCGCGTCGACAGAACAAAAAAAAATAATAAAAACATCAACCTCGTGTCTTCGCACATACTACACGATCTCCTCTCTCTCTCTCACTCTCTCTCTCTCTCTCTCTCTCTCTGCCGTTGTGGCTAAAATAATGAAAGGAACAGCCAACCGAACGCACTTCAAGAGCTTATAAGCGTTGTTACACTATATTCGTTTGGTCCGAAGGACCGCGGCCATGAGAAAATATACAGGGAACGAGAGGGCGAAATATTCGGACGCATTAATACTCCGAAAAAACCACTCAACGATTTTTTCCAAGTTTTAATACGAGTGTATAGTCGTACTCAATAATCTTGAAATAAATGAAAAAGCACCTTTCGTATCACCTGGGAAAATCACCAAAAAAATCAGGATTACAGCACTCGATTCCAAAATTGGATTTTCAAAAGTTTCTCTCAGTTTTTTTCATTCAAAAAAATGGATGTTGGTTCTATTATTTTGAAAAATGTCATCTGAAAGTTGTTTGTGCGTTCATTTTGATTACTTTTCATTCAAAATATCGGACAAAAAATTGTAAAATTTCATAATGCTGTTCACATTTTGCAATCGATGATTTTTTTTTTGCGTCAGTGGCATCCATTTTCTGCATTGTCGAATGCCATTTTCACCGTAATATGAAAAAAAAAGGTCAATTACAACGTGATCTTTTTTCGTGGCCTCACAAGATCAATGATTGGCAGCGTAGCTACATGTTACTCGAGATTTAAGGGACAGAGAATGGGAAGGAACGAAATATGTAAAAGAGAGGAACGAAGAAACGAAAGGAACGTGCGCACGCGCGGGAGCACTCGAGGCAAGTCGCCCGGATAATTTGAAAGCTATCCGATCTCCCCGGGCAGCTGCCTGCCTTACGCGTAAAATATTCAAGAACACTCGTTGGTATGGCTATATACGATGGTCCCCCTCTCATCCACACCCCTCATCTTTAGTCGGCTCGTTGAACAAGACGCCGGAGCTTGATGACGAAGACGAGGAGCCACGATACAACGATCGGCTCTTTTTATTTCTTAAATTCGCTTTCCTTACCCTCCTCCTTTCGAAGTTATTCGAGGAGTCGGTTCGGATCAACAAAATTTTCGTATTTTTTCAACTGATTGCAGAATCCTTGAACGTCTTTCGAGTAAATTGCGATCGAGTTCAGTCGCGACTAGATTAAAATTGTGACTTTCCTCGTAATTCATATTTTTTTTTTTATTGAATCGATTCACGATCAAATTGCTTTGCGCAATTGAATCTATTTCGGATTCAATTTCCGAATAAGATCGTCCAGGAAAACACTTTGTTTATCGTCATTTTAAATAAATCGAGCTACATCAATCAATCGATCGCCAGTCCCGTTTAATGACGCGATTATATCAGTATTTTTATTCGTAAACGCGAATTTACTCATTCGATCTACCGCCTAATGACTCAAACGCGAATTATATATTATCTGTGCTGCAATATCACGAATATCATTATCCAAAATGAAGATCTTTCATCGCGAGGGAATGATTTCCTTAAGAGAAAAGCACGATCGGCGTGTACGAGGTACGCATTTTATCAGAAATGAGACGAAGGAGTTGAGAGACCCTTCTCCCGCGTCTCGTCTCGTTTTCTTGATGTCTCCGTTGATTTCTCGCTTCGGGCGATCGCGGTTCGTCGATAGGCCACAGGCGTTGAAGGAATTTCGCAGAACCCACTCATCGACAGTTCGTCCCCTATGTATATGTATTTATTTGTATATATATATGTGCACACAAAAACACTCACACCCATACACGACACGCATGAGAAAATGTCGAAAAAAAATATATAAATATATATATGCAACGTGAGCGAGTAAATTAAACAGGTAAATGAAAAACGTGTTCCTCGTTCGGCGACCGATATCTTTGCAAATCTACTTATAATTTCATATACCTTACCGCTTATGAACAATAATGAAAGTAACGAGCTGCCACATAAAATTCCACATTTATACGCAAACACTTATATTACATATACCATAGAATTATAAAATGACAGCAATTTAATCGGTTCAATCGATCAGTAAATGTATAATCTCACCTGCTTCGCGTCCTCAATTATCACGTACTACGTGCTCGATTATATTTCTAGACCTGTCAACCTGTATATCTTGGTACAGCGCCACTATTTCGAATTATCGATTTTTTCTCGAAAGTGAATATATAATAAGCACATACGTTAAAATTCGGATGAATTTTTACTGAATTCTGGTCTTCTGGTGATTACTTTTTATTCGAATACCGAAAGAATTTTTCGAAATATTCCCATCAGTAAAATACAAAGAATTAATAAAATCTGTTCAACGATGTCACGTTGCCAAAAAAAGATCGACGCTGAGGGCGTGAGTCGGTGAAAAAAAAAAAAAAAAATAATATAATTGATCGCAGGCTTGAGGCGCTTCAAAAAATGTCACTTCGTCAAACGACTCCATTTGTCCTCGAGGCACAGGAAGGAGTTTTGCGCTCCCACACCTGGTTCAGGCTCTTCTCATCGTCGACTCAATTCTCGTCAGTGGAGGTACAACCCTTTCTTCTCGGTCCTCGCTATTCTTTAGCGCTCCGTTGTTAGTCCTGTACATGTTGGTCCGGACTCCCTCCGTAAAGAATCGCGAAAGAATCGAAAGAGGAAGATTGAGAGTTTCTCAGAGCGATGTGCGATCAATGGGCCTCACTTTCGACCCCACAGATCGTCATTGTATAAATACGTGTATACAAATATCTATATTAGAATCTCATTCGAACCTCATCCGATCCGCCAAATTTTCGAACGTAGCGAATTCGGATTTTGTACTACGCCTTCGTATGAATTTAAAATGCTTGAATTACTTTGCTCTGTACAAAATTCTTCGAGTCTCTTCATCGTTAAATGTTCCTGAGAAAAGTACTACATTTTGGAAGGGGAAAAAAATCGTGAAAAAGATAATGCTCGATCGTAGTAATGACTAATCATTATTCATTGATGCTTTCTTTGCACGTTGACAGCTATTCTCAATCTTTAGTAGACAGAAAGTAGACAGAAATTCGGATATTCGTAAGGAAAAACGATGGTGAAAATTTCTCTTCGTACCGTCGCCCTCTTCTAAATGCCAAATAATTTATCAGATTTTTTCTCTCAAATATTTGGGGACGGTTAAAACGGCAAGTATTTAGGGCTTAAGCGGCCTTTTCCTATTTGAATAAAAATTTGCATAAAAACGTAGAATATTTATGGCGCGTGCTCGTGGAGATTGGGGAAAAAGGATTATTGAATGTTTATTCAAATATGTTGCGCGGCAAAAGGCGACCTTTGACTGTGAACTGGATTCCCGTAGTGATTCTATGTCATCCGAATTTTCAGACCACGGGACGTCATCAAGGTTTTTCCTCCTGAACCTCGTTTATCTTGTGTTTCTCTTCGGTCGTGCTTCTTGGCGGGAGATGCTTTTCTTCCTATCCGAGAATTTTCCAACACCCGTGGTGGAACCCCGCTAATTATTTCTCTGCCGTACACGTTCGACGAAAATATATAGATTAATCAAGAGTTTCGAATCCAGTTGAGTTTCGTGCCGAGTCGAGACTCATGTATGAGAGATTTTTTAGGAACACATAAGCGAAGAAGAAAAAAAGAAGAAAAAAAAGAGAAAAGGAAAGTCGTGTCTAGACCTCGAGCTGTTCTTTCGGATTATAGTGTTTCTATTACAAGATGCTCCCGAGGTGTGTTTGCATTTATAGATGTGCGATCGCACGTCGCGATATAGCTCGCTCATTAATTATCGAAGTATTCTTTTCGTCGACTGTGTTTTTTTTTTTTTTTTTTTAATACTAATTGTTTTTTGTGTCGAAAAAATTCTTTTTCGTTTGATCGTAAACGAGCTAACCGTCGGGCCACCCCCTGGTGACCTTGTTTACCTCGTTTCGTTATGCATAATTTGCTACTTTGATCTCTCACGCGTATTCGTAAAATCATAGTCACGAGCCCACTGTTCATAGGCCACTCAAAAGTCGTTGGAATCACTTTATTTTCGTTATACCTCCTTCGGATTCGATGCCCTGAAAGGATCGAAATATTTGCTTGCATCCAATTTTACAGTATATCGAAACGACCATTAGTTTTATCAAGATAATAAAATACAATATCGAAATGTTCTTTCATTTTATTATGACAATAAAATACAGTATCGAAATGTTCATTTATTTTATCAACATATAATGTATAATTGACCTTGAGATTGGCTTTTTTTCAATTGCCAAACCTGACGCTAACGTGGTCCTTCGGCTGTCAGGGCTCTATGTTCGTGATACTTTATTTAATATTAGTTGAGCGCCAATCGAGTACAATAACTGATAAATATTGTAGGTTCGCTTGGTGGACCAGACCAATATCAACGCGATAAATTATAATTCGAAATGGAGGGGAGACGTACTCCTCGAGGGCAGACACTTGATCTCTTCTAATATCAAGACAGAAGTGTCTCCTCTCTCTTCCTCTTCATTTCTCCCTCAATCGTGATTTTCTGCGCACGCGTAACACCTCGAGAACTCTTTTGCTAATTATGATAACTTATATCTAAGGTACCTCGTGTGCTCGAGGAGTCAAGCAGTGCTTACACGTCGAGAGGAATGTTTGGGACTTTATACAATTCGGGTCACAACCTATGATTCCAATTTTTTCACATTTTATTTGATTCTCAAAAAAATTAGCCGAGAGTCGAATCGATCGTAGTCGAACAGATTCATCTATTTCCTTTTTTTTTTTCAAATCAATCATTTTTTCATACTAATGACAACAAAAAATTGAAGTTTGTGATGATAAAAACGTATCCCTATAGTTACTTACTTAACTTAACTCAAAACTTAAAACGGAAAGACGTCGAGATGGATGCGAAGCTTTAGAATTTTTACCGGAAGATCGTTCGTTTCGTAAATGCGATGGCAGGGGAAAGGAAAAAATCGAGGCGCAGTGAAACGGTTTTTACGAGACTCTGACGGATTCTACTTTTCCTGTGAATTAGGTAAAGGAACGTCTGAAGGAGGATTTAAAAAAAGAGGGTTGGATGGAGTTTTCCTGAGAGGCTGATCGTGGAGCTGCGAGATACAACCCTAATGAAAAAAAAACCAACTCATAGGAAGAAGAGTGAAAAAAAAAAAACAGAAGAGACGTAGAACAAAAAGCGTCGAAACTCTAATACCCTCTTCCGTTTTCCCCGATGTGTATTCTCGCGCGTTCGGAAGAACGAAGAACAGCTGAATCTCCGATCTGGCGAAGATCTTGTATTTTTTTTTTTTTTTTTTTTTTTTTTTTTTTTTTTTCATCCCTTTTTACACATCTCGACACGGATTTAACAGTGCCCAATTCGACGTGTGTCTCATTCGGGTCAGCGGAATGCTGGCACATTCGAAAAGCTCGATGATGCGATGTATATCTGTACAAACAACGCGAGATCTTATCGCTCCATCACTTATAGGAAAAATAGACACATGTATGTATAAATATATTCCGAACAATAGAAAAATGAGGAAAGAGAGTTTCGTCGAAAAGTATTCTCGGATCCCTCAATCCGACTGTTTTTTCGATTGCCTTCTTCCGGTTGTCATTGGACGCGATGCATCGGTTAAATCCACCTGCGTGAAAAACCCAACGGTTATGTGTAAGCTGGGTGTGTATATTCTTAAACCATGATCAATTTTCCTCTCACGCTTACTGAAATAAAAGACGAAAAAAGAAAAAAAAAAAAAAAAAAATATCATCGCAGACACCTCTTGACAATGCAATTCGTTGAATATTTGCGTCACAAATGGTTTCGCGTGTATGGTGTCATTGCTCTGTAGCGATAGGTGTCTAATCTAATATCTCGGAACGAAAAACGACGCCTGGAAGCAATAGAAAGCGATAGGCGAAAATGGTAAGGGAACAAATGAAAACATTGATTTCCTCGAGCGATAAGATGGAAAAGAACAAGCCGCGAAATCCTAATAGTTCGCAGGAAGCGTAAATATCATTATTTACATTCGTCGCAGGAAGAGAATAAAAAAAAAAAAGGTGAAAGCTTCGTCTATTCCACCCTTCATCGGGTCTCTGTATTATGCGAGGAAGATCTTTGAGTTTCTTCACCAGATATACCGTTCGTCGCTCCGTCGCTTTCCATCTTTGTGGCAATTCTTTTCTCATTCTCGATGCGCAACAACCCGATGGCGAATGAACGGCGGTCATTGTTTCAAGGCTGAAGCAGCATTGGAACTACGATCGAGCGCATCACATACGCCCATTCGTCACGGAACTATATCCGAGTGTCCAAGAAAAGTAAAGGACGAAGAAGGCCGCATAATAAATTGCACTTCTCGGCACAGTAGCCCTAGCGACTCCACAATTCTCCTTCTCTCTCACGCCTCGAGTTTATCTCCTGCGTGTGAGATTTACTAATTTCTGGAAGGTCTCTCAGCAGCGCCAGTATTCGTCGTATATTTATTGCCCGCAGGGTAAGCAGCAGCAGCAGCCCTGACTGCTGCTGCTGCTGTTGCTGTTGCTGCTGGAGTTTTGCAACGTAACAAGAATCGATGGACAAGACTTCATCGACGTTTGTGAGGACGCGCGTCAGGAATACCGAGTGAATTCAAGGCCCGTGCCAGAACGAGTAATATGCCAGGAGACAGGAGATCTTAAACGAAGTGAATTCACGTGCCTTTCTTCAATAACCAAGACACAAACGTATATCTATCTTCGTGTAATTCTTATTATTCGGGGTGTGGCTGCAATGAGATCCGCGTATCTTTCGACCTTGAAAATTTTCTTATTTAACCGAGAACTCTCGATCCTTCTTCGTTCCTGATGATACGCCGAAGTGTATTTGATCGAACGTTAATCTGCCGACGAATCGAAACTATCATTAAACGTGGACAAGCATTAGGACTTGGATTCGCGTGAATTCTTTTCCACCGATGCATGGGAATGATCATTGGATCTCATGGAAGCAGAACATTCTCGATTCAGCGATACACACAAGCTTAGAAATTTGGACACGAATAAAAGTAGCTTGAGATTGTCGATCTAACGTCAACGGAGAATAAGAAGAAGGAGGCTGGAGAAGAAGAAACGTCACCTCTTCTCGTTCTCCTCTCATTCTTTTCGTGTAACGTTTCATCTTTGATTCGGGGATCGTGACTTCTCCGGGAGTAACAACAACGTCCGTACCAGTCGAAGCTCCGGAAGCCTACATATGTTTGCAATATATACGTATCGAGACACATATATATATAACTATATACGAGGATATATTACTGATGCTATATCGTTGTAAGAGGAATTATGTACCACCAACTGCATAATATGCTGGTTAGGTTGGTACGTCAGGTTCGTATCTCTCCTTCATCGTTTATAAGGTGGACTCATGCAAACGAGAGGGTGCTCGCTAACACATACCTTGATGTTTCTTTCGGACTCTCTCCACCAGCTGCCATTCGTACAGGCACATGAGTCTGATTTAGGTACTTTTCAGACTTTCGTGTCTATTACTACTGTCCGAGTCTCGTATTATTTTTATTTGATTCTTCTTTCTTCTCACTTTGACACTGTACGATGCTTTTGAAAACACAATGTTGTTCGGGTGCCTGTACGATCAATGAAAGTACCAGCAACCTTCTTGTTCTTCAAAGTACATTTGGATATAAAATTCCGTTTTTTTTTTCTTTATTTTTTCAACTATCATCGATGTTCATTAGTGTAGCTTCGTTTTCAGGTTTCGAGTTGAAAGATAACGAGATATGGAATCGTGTCGCAATTACCCTTCTTTAATCGACAATCTTGTCGCTTTGATCTGCGGCGCATCGCGTGTGTCACCCACCCTTGCAAACTTCGGCTAACTCAACGTTAAAGATCGCGTGACGCCTCGTTATGAATATTTTCTTTCTCTTGTATTTATACGTATGTATATATATATATACAACTTATGTGGAAATAAATTTATTTAAATCTGGGCACGAGTCTCGAAGCAAACGAGTGTGTGTGTGTATACCTCTTTATATAGAAGTTAACCAGCAGGCGACCTTATTTCCATTGCTCGAGTAGCTCTTTTTTCCGTTATGCTAATTCGAGCATCCCCGTTCGTGCTGTGTATTACAAACCCCAAAACTCTTGTGAACCAGCTACGCTCAATGGACCAATTTACCAATTTATCCGGGCCCATATTCGAGTCACGAAAAAAAAAAGAAAGAAAATACAGTTTTTTTTTTCAGATTCAAATCCAGAAGTTAAAGAAAAGAAGAATCTGAGCCCCCCTCCCCCATCTCCCCGTATCGTGACGAAATAATTGTGAATAGTGATTTGGGAGCATGTTTATTTTTTGTTGGACAAATTATAAGAATGCCTCGGTTCTGTTTCCATTTTTGGTTCATGCCAAAATCAGGCATTTACATTTTATATTTTTATCAAATAATTATTCGATATTATTACATGTAGAAATAATTTTTCAGTGAGTTTCTGATGCATTCTATTTGAAAAAAAAATCGACAAATATTTGAATACGAGGTTGATAATAGTCAGAACTCAACGAAAAGTTTTCGAGTCAAGTTTTTTCTGTTTTTTTTTTTTTTTTTTTTTTCTACGAGCAAACTATAAGTATAATCTTATTACACAAGATTCCGGACGGCACGAGCCACTCATTCATTCAGAACTTATCATGAAAGCGTCGAGGAGTCTTCGTGTCAAGATAATGTGTAAATAAGCGAACGATCGATCGATCGAATGCGAGAGAGAAAAGGAAAGAGAGCGTGATGATAATCGTGAGTAACATCGACGTGGGGTGCCCCTGCGTGCCTTTCCAATGATAAGAGACGACGTGTTCTAGGATGCTCGAACTAAGCGCGGGCGGTTTGTTTGGCCAAATAAAAAAATAAAAATAAAAAGTGAGAGAGACAGAGAGAATAGCGATAACGAGTAGTTTGCCGATAGGCGCGAGAGAACGTTTCGGAATATACGATGCTGCGAAGCGATAGCGTTTCCTGTGTATTCTATGCTGTTTTTCGTTTTTTTTTCTCTCTAAATGTTACAAGGGGGTTTTCAAGAGCGGAAAGTAAAGAAGAGAAGAAATAAGAGAAAGATGGAGTATACGTTGGAAGGCCAAGACACAACGAGGCGATTCAGCGGTTTCTCGTAGTATCCTCCTCGAGAGCGAGGCATATTTTTTTTTCTTCTCATTTATCTCTTCTTCTCTTCCTTTCTCTGATCCTCAGAGGCGTGAATAAACATGTATAACGTTCTCGATATCAACTCACACCGCCCACGCGACTTGCGAGCGTCAAGTTGTGAGGGAGAGGCTCCGAATAACGATTAAAAAAGAAGAAAGAGAGAGAGAGAGAGAGAGTGGAAAAGAAGAGAAAGGAGTGTTAAAAGAGGGCGAGGAGAAGAGGGCGCGTGCCACCAAGTCTTCCGTTATGAAGCATACACAAGTTTTACTATCTCTCACCACGGTGGCGCGGTATACACGCCATATACCATCAGGAGCAGCGGGAACGTTTGTATACTTATATCGTTTTTTCTCGTCGTTGTCATCGTTGAAAAGCTACGATTTAGCGTGTCTCCGCGGTGTTAACCGCGACTTCGGTTCGTTCCTCTTAACCAAACTTTGTCGCTTATACATTTTCGGTGTTCGTTACGACTCGGGTAATCGGTAAGCTTACACGATTAGAAAAAAAAGGGTACACTGTTAAAAAAAATTTTTTGAACCAAATAAAATTTATTCAAAGCAAATAAATCAATTACTTGTATATTATCCAATAATTCATGATTGGTATATAGCAAATATGTTTTCGATACAAATATATGTTTTCATGAAAGCTAATATCAAATCATTAGACACAATGGACCTTTAGTAGACTCGATTGCACGATTACTACAAACAATCGGTCGATTTAATTCAGTTGAATAAATGAATAATTGGATAAAGATTTTGACTACATAGTTCCATAAATTGAACTGTTTCATCGATCTCAATAACTATTTGAACTGACACAGGTCATTCACTATTATTTTTATTATTTCGATCGAAAGACTAATTATTTCGATTAATAGTTTTATTTTTGTATCAAAGAGAAACACACTGAATGTAATAAATGAAAATTATTTGTTTCCAATGCGTTGGGCTTTTCCAAAAAAAAATATTACAAATTTCTCGCTAATAACTTTTATTCGTGTTGTTTAAATAAAATATTCCGACCATAAATATTAATTATCTGCAATTAAAACTTTTGGATTGTTTTTCGTAAGAATACTGTATTTAATTCAAATATCGATAATTAGTTTCAAAGATCTCGATTATAACGACGAATCAATGGCTACCAAGAAAACAACTTACTAAATCCAACGTGCGATTTTATTCAATCCAAATCAATATAGCTTAGTCTCCAGTAAATTCGATTCAAATAATTTGAATTACTTGAGTCGAGAAATTTTTTCTAACAGTGTACACAATCGCACGTGCGTGATATCACGGTTGTACTTGACGTATGAACTGGACGTTTTTACTCTCTCGAAGATTTATTTCTATCGAGATCAATTGACGTTAATACAGAATGAGCCTGCGCCGCCTAATGCAGAGTTACCACCGCTGATTACTGAGTTTTCGGACAATTTTTTATACTCGGACAATATTTTCGGTGATTTCCTGCACTAATTAAATATAAAATGAGGTTCGATAGATTTTTTAACGCAAACTCGTTTTTTGAGGTAATAATATTCATTAGTTTCGATATATGAAAGAAATAAAACTTTCAAGCAATCTCATACACGCGCTAAAAATCAGCGTCGAACTTGTTCAGGATTATTGCACGTGTAGTGTATCCTCGTTGAGCCTCATCGTCACTGCAGGAGTTCACGAAAACGACAGCGGTTGTTTGATCTTGTGCTGTAATAATCATAATTACAATAATTATAATTTAACGAATTAATGAGGCGCGATGAAGCCCTCGAGGCTTCGGTCACCAAGGCGCTTCATTCGGTCAGTGGCGAAAAGTAAGCGATGATTATTTCTTTTTTTCCAACGTTTCTTTTTTAGTACAAAAATAAATTCCAATGGCTCTGTGCGGTGCGGTCAAGAAACCCCGTCGGTCGAGCGCGCACGCTCGCATCCTTTGATATTCGTGTTTTTCCTTCTTTTTATTTATTTATTTTTCTCTCTCTCTCTCTTTTTTTTTTTCGGTATCTCCAGCAGTCCGAGACGCTTTTTTTCTCACAGTGAATCTCGACGATACGTTCGACTGATTCTCCTTCGACGGAGCCAACTTTTGGCTCGATGCACCAGAATCCTCGGTGAGGCCCCGCCGGGCTCATGGACGGGGACCCCCGCAGACGATCGTATTACGCACGAACGATCCCCTCCTCTTCCCCCCCTTTCTCATGTTCATCTTTCTCGCCATATTTTCTCGAGACGCCGCGCGTGGATGAGGCCAGAAAAAGAAAAAAAGAAAAAGTAAATGGACCAGTCACCCTCGGCTAACCAGAGATACGTATATTTTCGTTCAGGAAGACCTCATCATCGTCGGCTATGTAGACTCATCGTCTCTCTCCTTTTTTTTATTTTTATTTATTCAAAGTCTGAGCATTCTCCCGTTCTCTCTTACCTCCCGCAGCTTTCGAACAAGGAAAAACGAAGAGTCCCTTGTTTTTCGGTGTTAAAATTGGGTTAAAGCTACCGGTGGTGAGGCTCCGACGATCACGAGCCTCGCCGGAAAAATTGAAGACCTCACACGGTTCTACTTTTACGTTATATCCCGTACCTTTATTCGGAGCAAAACAAAACAAAAAATCCACAAAATCACAGCGATGATACAACATTTTTTTCTTTACTCGTGATAAATGTTCGACAATTTGGAGAGGCCTCTTTTCTTTTCAATCTAAATTCATGAATTCACAACACGGAATCGATTAAACGAGATAATAAACGAAACTTCCGGTCATTAGATCCAAGCGCGGTATTTTAAGCGGCCAATCTATTCGTAAGAAATAGCAGGTAATTTAGAAGACATGAAAATCGTTCACTCGCGGCTGCTGCTCCGTTGAATCTGAATCAGAAATCGAAAAATTTTGTATACCCAAAATTCAATTTTGGTATTTCTCATTCAAATGGAATTACATCGAAAATGGATTATATCGACTTACGATTATAATTGACTCTCGTCGATTCGATTTGCTACTAATAATTCACCATTTTGATTGATCAACAGTTTTACTTGTATCATATAAGTAAATGATAAAATAATACGAGTAATGTGATTTATTTCTGTGTTACACGGTAGCTTATACGGTATTAATACAACTCTGAACTGTGCTGTCGATGAAGCACGACGTTCACCTGCCTTCACGCTGGAGTGGCGACTTGTAAATCACTCCACCGAAACTGGGATATATACGTATCTGGCTACGAGATCAACTATTATATTTTTTACGCGATGGTTTGTCGTAAGCTCGAGATACGAAAGAAAAATCTTAATAAGAAATAACAAAAGTGATTTACATCACAGTGATCATCCACTTGGTAGTGATACTAGATGAGTTCGAGGTTCTAACCTCAAACTTCAGACCTATTGGGCGATGTAAACGGACACAAAACTCTGGATCTTTTGTCTCGATCTTCAGCGTTGTATTTAATTTTCAATACTTTCTGTTTCAAACCTTTTTCTTATATCGTGCTCTCGTTCATAATAGCAAACAGGCGGTGAATAGTTTTTTTTTTTTATAAGTGAAAATATATGAGTGAATTTTTGTTGGAAAAACAAGTTTCGATTTTGAGAATCCGCCATTTTGTAGAAATTCGAGATTTTCATTAATTCTTCGTCTATCCTGGGCCCAATGTGATTTACTAATGTTCTCTGTTGATTTTTTTGGTTTCAGATGATTCAGTGATGAGCAACGGTGATCACCGCGAAACACCTTTTTTTTGGACCCTTCGCAAACTGACTGCATCTCGTTTATTCATCATTATTTTTTAATGAAAATTTTACTGCAGCTACTAGAAATATTGATTATTCATATGGGAAAACATTTGTAACTGAATAAGAAAATCTGTTTGAAAGAAAAAATCTCGAAAAAAGCGTTTTTTTTTTTCGGCGTTACGAGTTGCCCTCACTCCTTAAAGGTCTAATTGTCACTCACGATCGAATGAAATGCAGCAAAGCTAGGTCCAACGCTTGGATAAATCTTGAGATTCGGCCTTGATATCATTCGCGAAAAAGATTGTATATTTTCGTGACGCGGTCGCGCGTGTTTCTTTCACATTGAGAGTGCCCCATAACCCGAAGCTTCGGATTGCGTGCGTTCTTTATTTTTCGAATCGCGAACGTACAGGATGCCAAGACTTCACGTTCAGTGACCTTGGCCTCATGATACGTTTAAAGATTTTAAAAAAATCGACGAAAGCCGATTGAAAATTTATTACGGTTATTCGATTATTTACAGTTTTAATGAATTTCACATTACGAAGAATCAATACGGAAATTAAAATCGAGAAAAAGGGCTCGAAGCGCTGATTTTTTTCCTAAGAAACTGCAGTTACGATTGAATTTTGATGCAGCAATAAGAAAAATAATGACGAAAAGACCACTAAACCCATAGAGTCCCAAGTCCAGCATCAGATTTCGCAGATTTTCATGTCGAAATACTTCGAGTTCAAACACTATGAGTTCGTGCACTTGCTCGTGCACACATACGTGTTCATGTACAGGAGAGAAAAAAGTACACGAACGCCCTCGCGAATTTCTTTTGGCGGTGTTTGGGCGTAGCACGCGTGCTGCACGTGCCAAATCGAGCATCTAGACGTGACTCGTGCGCTCTCGAGAAATAAATTGCAAAAGCAAAACGCAAGTCCGGCTGCAGACCAACAGTTTAGCACCACGACATTCTTTTTTTCTCTTCTGCAGCTAAGGTCCGGCAGGCCAGTACGAAATATACGGGCGATCTCGCGCGATATGAAACAAAAACTGAAATCTTTTTTATCATGATTTTGATAATATTTGAGCAACGCAAAATTTGACTGGAAAATTTTCGATCAACGTTACGTTCCCTGAATGATAACTTGATCGTCGTGAGATTTTTCTTTAAATATCGTAAATGTGACTTTGGATCATCAACAAATAACGTAACTTTTGAAAGTTTTAACTTGCACCAAGGAAATTAGATAAAATACGTGAATTTCAACGTTTGTCGATTGTAACCAGAATGCCTCACAGATTAATACTAAGGGCAGCGTGTAACTCGGTTTTCGAAATACACGCGAGACTATATTTATGTATACAAGAAAGAAACGAGTGACTCGAGCTTGAAATTAAAAGCGAGACCCGAGACCCTTGATGGCGTCCACTCCCTTCGAGCGCGCAATCTGCGAAACCTAAATAAGCGTATGAGCATACACTTGACCACGTATGCATAATGCCTATGTTATATACATAGAGAAGAGCAACACGATTGTGAGTTTGGTCAAAGTTTTCGGTGGCATGTCGTGAAGGCTCTGCTGGCATTTCTGGGCGAAAAATGGCCGGAATTTATTTCTCGGAAGATAGAAGCAAATGAGTAAATCAAAATTTCAATGAGCGGACGATCATCGAAAGCGCGATGAAATTTTAACCAGTATTCTCGATCGCCAGCATTCATGGCAATGGTATGTAGACGCGGAGGATTATTTTCGTGTATCGAAAAGTGATATTAAATTGAAACACGTGTACGTTTTCGATGGCCATGAAATATTTTATATCGCGTATCCTTATTGATTACATTTTGGAACAATGGAAACGCAGGCATTAAAAAAGAATATGCGAATTCGCAGTTATTAGAAAGATGCTGGGAATTTTTTTTTTTTTAAACAAGTTTTTAAGATTTTCGTGAAGACGATAAATAATATTTTTCCCTCTCGTCTTGTTCGTTCGAATTCATCGACGTTCTTATCTCGCGACGTCATGTAGAATTCTCGAGATTTGTTTTATCCGCATTGTCCTTTTCCCATCTTTTATTTTCTCCCTCTTTATCTTGTTCTTTCTGGCTTTCTCGTAAATGATGTAGAGATGATCGAAAAAAAATCTTATTGGACATTTTTTTCTGGTGCTGAGAGCCGAGGTATGTGGAATCGGGACGCGTATCGTGTATCGCCATTTTCGGATCGAATCGAACTAACTTTAGTGCGTCTTGCATGTGCACGAAATGCATCGGCTACAATCGATATTATGCTTGTAGATATTTGGCTGCATGTATCGCGTTAGCTCCAACTAATAACAGTAAGGAAAACGAATATCCCGACGTTCCTCGTACGAAAAAAAACAATGAAATACGCCTTTTATGCACCAAGCAGACAGTATGTCGTTTCGTGTTGGAGGCCCTTGAGTATTCGCCACGGACCACCGCTCCGCGTATACCGCATATGTATTTACGCGTCTACATCGACGTGTAGATATATATTTCGGGGGTCACCATATGGTCCACCAGCAGCCAGATCCTCTTCGATCTTTTTAGCCGCGGCCATTCGATCCTCATCGCCATCGAACAAAAGGTTTAGCATTGTTTTTCGTACAGCGTCTGTTCAACAACCTCTGGAATTTGGCCGGAGTGCAACAGCTTCGACGAATCGCAACTGTATGAAAAAAATAAAAAAAATTAAAAAAATAAACCTGCAAAATACGAAGAGTATATGGAATGGAGGAAGAAGGAGAAAGACTCGAGTATAACGTAAAAATTCGTTCGCCCCAGCATTTTAGATCCTCATGATATGAGGATTAAATATTTGTATTTAAAAATCGTGAATCAAGCCTCTGCTGACCGGAATTAGTCAAATTCGTTAAAAAATTGCACTCTGTGCTAAATTCCTTTCATTTCGATCGATTTGCCTGATGCGCTGAACAAAAATTTGCACTTTTTACATTCTCGTTGAAGATTCAATCATTGATTTTTATTTTTTAGCTCGCATTTATCCGGTGACGTAAGAAAATCGTGTAATTTTCAGGAATGAATAAATTTTGGCGCCTCTCTGTTAAGGGAACAGCGAAGGCTTTGATGTAAGAGGGCGAAAGAGGCAATCAATATGGCCGAGGGAAGAAAATGAGCCTGAAAAAAACCTAACTGATTACATCGTTTTTCTGTAATAGTCTTATACGTAGTAGAAGGCTCGCGAAAGCATCCCGAGTAATTGGAATATAGCGAGAGTTTGAGGGCAAACATGAACGAGCATCCGTTATAATGTATTGCCAGAAAAAGAGAAAGGATCGGAGAGTATACACATCAGAGAGGAGCACAGTAATGTGAAAAAGGCAGCGAAGAAGTAATGCTTTCGATGCACACGCCGAAGAGCAGTTAAAAGAGGATTCTTTTCCCCCCCCCCCCCCCCCCCCCCCCCCCCCCCCCCCTATACATTCAAAATAATTATCGTTGGCGCGAGCCCTCGAAGAAAACGATAAAGGTACAAGATTAAACCACCGTTCCATCGTCCAGCATAGTTCTCGCTCTCACGCCAGTTAATGAGGATGATGCGCTGCGCGCGGTTATGACCTTAAGAATTCTAGACTCGTTCCTTTTATCTCGGGTCGTTATGTTATGGCTTTCATACGGATCAAAAGTGCCCAGTAGTCGTTTTTACGGACGATTAACGCCATGCGCGATACGATTTGTACAGGATAACTCAAAGGTGATAGAATCCAGGGGCGAAGATAACATTCGTTGAGTACAGAAAAATTCTCATCGAAATATCAATCTCCGTATCCCTGGTCACTACTAAATTAATTCTAATCTTTTTTGGGATACTCGAAACGCTCAATCCGCTCTTGAAAAATCGAAAAATTGGAAAAAATCGAAGGAGCATAATTGATTTTTCATCCATTCATCGAAACAGTCCGATTTTTTAGAGGTTTTCTCGGTCATTAAACATTTGGATAGCTAAAAAACGGTGTGCAAGTAACAGCCCAACAATCTTGGGTTCGATGGATCAACTGCGCGATCGCTCATCAGAAACGTGAGTTCGACCATTATTTTTGGATCATTCTGTACAGGCATTGTGAGCGAAGCAAAAGTGAATCTTCTCCTTGAAGTTCACGCGAGTCTGGTTCCAAGTCGGTCAGTAATTTTCTGTTGCAGTATGAAATACGCTCGAAGAAGAGTACGAGTTACTGGTGCGAAGGTATCGGCGTTCGTTGGGCTCGTCTTCGCATTATCTCTTATTATCGACTCCGGTCTTAAGAGCTCGTATCTATATGGGTGTATATTAATAAGCCCAGAGTCTTTGACTGCCATTATTCGGCATCAAAAGTTGCAAGATCTCACAATTATTCAAAGAATGAATAAACTTCCGAGTGCATTTACCATAAACAAAGATACAACAAAAACAACAACAACAAAGTGATTTTAAAGTTTTCTGTAATGCTGAACTGAAATAGAGAAAAAAATAACGGCAGTAAAATTGAACTCATCGTACGCTTCCCACTACCTCAAGATCTAGTCGTCTCCGCACGTGGACCGCAAGAGCAAGAAATGAAGAATGAAAGCCTCTCTCGCTGCTATTTATTTTCACTTCGTAGTTCGCATGTCTCAAGTTATGTTTTGTCGGAGAGAACGTGGCATTGTAGCATGAAAAAAGATCAGTGAGAGGGAGTGAGATAGCTCGTCGAAATTATTCTAAAATCAGTCATTTGAAAATGAAATTTTTTTTTCGTTTTCTACAGTCCCAGTCGTTGGACTTCCTCTTCTTACGATTTCTTCCATTTACTTTTACGAAGCTGCAGAGAAGGTGCCAGTACATTTTACTATAACAATTGTCACTTTCCCATCTCCGTTGGCTCTCTATATACACTCAAAACTATTTGTTCATATACTCTCGTAAAATATAAAATTTGTCTCACGTCTTTCAGTCTGGTTCTTCTCGATACCACTACACACTGCAAGTGAGAGCTTGAGGACATGTGGTCGGCGGTCTCCGCAGAGACTATATACCCCATGCCAGAAGATCCAGATGCTTACCGATCGTTTCGACTCGACACGAAAGAATTTGCAAGAACGGCGCTCTCGTTACGTTCCATCACAATAAAGCCCTCGAAGTACCGCATACGGTACGTTCTAAGCCACCTTCGAGTATCGGAAATAGGTTCGATGCACTCGGATGAGCTGAGAATAAAGGTGCAAAGAACTTTTCAAAAATAGATTCTAGCGCAGAGGGAAATTATATTATTTCATTTTTGGTGGCTATAAATGTTGCGAGAAACGTTGAGTCGTCGAAACGCATCTGCATTCAATAAATATTTGGTAGACTCGAAATTATTTTGATTACGATAAATATTCTATGACAGCGTGTAATCAATGTTTAGTCTTCAAATTCTATGATTATAAACAGTGCGAACAGTTCTCAATGCATCTTAAATCGTACACAAAAATTTATTTTCGTCAGAATTATTGTATCGAGCCTCATTGTTCAACCGCGAATGACATCAATGACCGGAAGAGCCAATAAATCGATTGCATCAAATCCAAGAACCAAAAACATTCGAGTTTTTATACAGTTGAACCAACCATTTAATGAGAGAATAAAAAATATAAAAAAATAAACATTTTATAGAGTAGATTTAACGAAAATTTCCAAAGTCCCATGACCGTTGATTACTTCGAAAAAAATTGGGGTGCGAAGTACCTGAATTCTCTAATTCCGTGGTAATTTTAGTCTGCGTGAGAAAGGCGTGTCAGGTAACTTGTTTTTCCGACATAAATGCAAAAAACTGAAAAACACAAGAGGGTAGTTGGAGAGCAAGAAAGAGACAGACCTAGTGAAAGAGAGTTGGAACAGGTAGTGCGGAGAGTTCGAAAAACCGTTGATGTTGTTTCGAGTCCGCGATATGTAGACCGAGAAAAAGTGGCCATATGGCGTGGGCGGAGGTGAGTCTCGACTCTCGAGTGTGTGCCTGTGTGTCCTGGGGGGGTAGTTCGAGTTCGTTGGGCTCGTACATACGGCATTCGGTAAAAATAGTTGGTGTACGTGTATGATATATAGCTTACTTACACGAGTATAATTAGTAGACATACCCCACAGACAGGACACACCGAGAGAGAGAGAAAGAGAGCGAAAGTTTTTATATCGAATGCGTGCTCGGTTTTGAAAATGAATACTGTGAGAACGTTTGACGCAATATTTTCTACCATACGATTCCATACATGTAGCACTGAAAAATTTCATGTGCTGGCCGGTACCAGCTTACGAAACGACTACCAGTCAGCTAACGTTGTCGTGGGAATATTCGTTTTCCAGAAGCCCTTCGGCGGTCTATCACGAAGCTCCATCTACTATTGCATCGCGGAGCATTGTCACCCCCCCAGCAAAGAAATAAAAGCTCGTGCGCCTGCGGGAGAGTAACTAAAGTTTGTTAATGATGATTACAGCGATTTATATAAAAATTGCCCCAAATCGAGGAGCGACCACAGGCTATTGAATCGCTACTGAGATACATCGAACAAAAGAGAGTAGCGTGCGAATGTATATAGACGCCATATAACACCACAAAATCGAGGAAAAAAAAAGAGCAGTCAGGATTCCCTGTAGAACTTCGTATACATAGGTATATGCGAGGCATATATAGAAGTTTGAAAAATCTACGAGAGACGAGATAATCCTGTTTTGACACGAGCCCGGTTGGTGGTCCACCCTCGGTGTAAGGGATGCTCGCAGAAAAGTGGTGGTCCCTGAACGCATCTGGCGTTTCTTTCCTACCGCATGTATGTCTCTCTCTCTCTTTCTCTATCTCTGTCTCTCACTCTTCGGCCCTGTACCTTTTAGCTTTTTCCACGTTCACCCATGACTGTCGAAGCAGGCTCGCATCGAGATTTTCATAATTCAGGCTTTCAGAAAAGCAGAGAAAAAAAGGGTTTTACACCCGCGTATCCATTGGGATCAATGAAAAACGATACCATGAATTCTCGGAACGTAGAGAAAAAAAAAGGAAAAGAAAAACAGATAAATGTGTATTGAGGAGGGAAGGGGAGACGGAGAAATGGCAAGAAAAGGTTGAAGAGGAAGCACGATGAGAGGCTTTTAGCTCAGGTAAAGGGGTGAGTAAGGTCGCGTGCCCGCATCACCTGCTCTCTCTCTCCTCTCTCTCTCTCTCTCTATACACTCATCTCGCGTGCGGGGAGTGCAAAAATCTTCACCGTTATAGCAACAACAGCAGCAGCAATCCGCGTGTACGCACATCCACCTAGAAAAACTGACGGAAAAACCTGCATCATTTTACTGCGGTTGTTGATCGTTGCAGCTGTCCGGTGGTGTGTCGCTTTTGATCAGCCAGCTCAACGTCTTATTCAACGATATTCAAATAAACGGAGATGAAAACGCGATCGGAAGGAAGATGGGGGTGGAGGCGAGTGTGGTGAGCTTCCCTTCTACCCTTGTCGTCCCGCAGTCAGGGATGATCTTGCATTTGAATCCCCCAAAAAAAAAGCCTGTTGCACGCGTAAAAAGGGTTTATGCGAGTTGGGTATAGGATCGATCGGGTTTGTATGGCTGCACATGCATATTAAGAAAATTCAACGTCCGCAGGAGGGGGAGGGGATCGTTGCAGAGATTCTAAACAACCGGAACCTCCGCATTATTCCACTCTTGCGGACATTTACTCTAAAGTATAAAATTCAACGCAGATTGATCGTGAAGATACAGCATCTGCGCCACCCGGCTCACGTTCATCGTTACTTTCTTTTTTTGTCTAGTCCCACCGTTTTTTCCCCTTTTTCCTTATATTTTGTCCCATCCTTTGAACAAACTTCCCGTACCTTTGTATGCCCACTCGTGCCGAATACATTTTCGTATTCATACACACATTTCGCGACTGATTTCAACTCAGGTAGACTCGTATATTCATACATATATTTGTGCTTACAGATACGCAATGCTGAGGGCAAAGTGGTCAAAGGGTTGGTCGAGTGTATAGGAACGCGCGTGCGGCGGGGGTGGCCAGGTGCTAGACTTCATCACGCTCCCCCTATCGCCGTTACGAATACATACAGTCACGGGACATTTGTTCACCGGTTCTATATGAATTTTTACCTATGGGTTATTTAATGCAAATCACTATTGGAACGAGCTTTTTGTTCATACGCTTCATTTGGCACTTTTTTTTCAAATAATATCTTTATACTTTTTCTAGCAACTGGATCAATTCTGAATTTCTTGTAAGAGACAATGCCAAGTGCCATTTATCTCGGTACAGAATCATCGCGGTAATACTATTTTACTGACGAATTGCATCATTGATTCAATAATTACATTTGCTGATAATACGTTTTCGTAAATATTACACTCGCTGTTTTTACAAGGTAAACATTGAAGACGAGACAATTTTTCTGACAACTGCAGCAACGTTTTATTAACAAAAATTTATATTTATGAATATTCAAATATTTAAAATTGAATTTATATTTGTATATAATTCTCATTTGAATATTTATAATTGAACGTTTTTTTAATCATTTCAAGAAGTAAGATTTCTCACTTCTTACGGAATAGCCCATACGTTTTTGTTCGATGATAATATTGATGGGGAGAGGGGATGGGGGGGGGGGAGGCGTAGAGTTATGCGACGGTTGAGCGAGGGTTGCTAAAGAAGAAAATACGTTTGGCGGGGGGGAAGTGATTGTACCAATCTGTGTGCATAGGAATACCGATGGCACGAGCGGGCAACGTGACGTGTGTATCATATTATACGGACTCCATAACGGTGTGGTCAGTGATAACAAAAAGACGCCGGCAGATCAAACAAAAATTGACTGGTGGTGTCGAGCGGGCGATATAACGCGAGGCACGTGCCCGTTTCCCCGAACACAATATCTCGGAAGGCAGAGAAAGAGACGAAAAACCTTCGCAACAAAATCTTTTCATGCGTCGATTTTCTTTGAGTATTGAAACTTCATCATAAAAAATTTCAAATTTTTTCAATTTTTTTTCTCTCAAAGGAGTTGATGTATAGCGCATGTTTTCTACGAAAAAATCGCCTCGAATTTTTGTACTGGAAGAGTCAAAACTGATACACGCACCAGGATATCGAATCCAGTTCAGTTTGCGAGCTCATTTTTACCAGTGGGTGATCGGAATTATCGTGCACCGGGAAGCAGATTATATTCGGTGATAAATTTCGATCCAGCGATGCGAGAATACGAGACAGTCACGGGGGGTGATCTCGCCACATGAAAATTACCGATAGACCAATCACTTGCGAGGGTGCACACGGATAAAGAAAAAAAAAAAAAAAAAAACATTTTTTTCCGCGTTGTTTACTATGTAGCTGTTGCTTCGACGTTGCGCAGGGTTGTGGGTTTCGCGCTATCGATCGTACGGGGGATAAAATAGTGATGCGTGCGTGCGTTCAAAATATATTTTTTTTATACACACAAGTGCGCATAAACTGTATATGTGTATGGAGTACGCGTACAGTGAATGTATGCAACCACCTGCAGGGGGCAGGTGATGCCGAGTGTAATCAGGACGGGGCACCAACCTCTCTGACTACGACCCCTCTCCTCTCATAATGCTCAGTGCGCCCCCACAAAAATCGTCTCTCGCGTTAAATTTTGAGCACGCGGGTGGTGCTCGAACATGCAAGACTAACGCTATCGCGTACGAGACATTTTTTCGCCCCAAATGCTCGTAAATCTTACCGACCGCTTGACAGATTTTAAACCATGATTTTTTTTAATTATTCAATTTCCAAATACGTCTACAGATATCGATCATTCATGCAATTAAAATAATTTTTGATGGAATTCCTCGAAGATGAAACTCTTACTTGAAATTCAGAGTTTTGAACTGCTGTGATTTCATTTCTTTCTGGCCATGGTCAATCTTTATGTTGATACAAAATCAGTGCACTTTTTGATTCGTTTTTCACGAACCAATCAGCAAGGAAACGTAAATGAAAATTTATTGATAGCATGCTCAATGAATATGTTTATCAATGTTTCTGGTAAATGCCTCAGATATCGCGAGAAAGCCATTAAATCCTCGGAAGCACGAAAATGTCCTTTGATTACATTGAAAAGTCGACAACGTGTCGGTATCGTAGGAACGATTCGTGACTTATACGACAGAGTATAAAGAAGAGAAGGAAAGACAAAAGAAGAGAGAGAGAGAGAGAGAAAAAAAAAGAAAAACGAAAGAAATAAAAAGAAGAAATGTGGGGAAGATGAAGAAAGAGGCAATAAAGCGGGTTGCTAGGCCAGTGGGTATGTGCGCAACGTGCGAGAAAGGTACAAGCCAAACGAGGCACATGCATTTTAACGACTGATGGACCCGCATCATCAAAACGTATAAATATCGTTGAGAAAATGAACGAAAGGATAGAGGTTTGCCTCGATTCGAAGGCAGCACTAACCCAGTCCGAGATGAGACTATGTGGAGAGGAGAATAAAGAGGAAAAGAGAATGAAAGGGATAGAAGGACGAATGAAAGAGAGAAGCAGAAGAAGCAAGAACGAGGAGAAAAGAGAATTGCAAAAGAAATATATAAAGCTCGTGGACGTTGGATTGACTAAGCAAGATAGCGCACGCACAAGAAGCACCAGAAGAAGAAGAAGAAGAAAAAAGGATCATGTCGCAGCAGCATCAGCGAGAGTACGTTTTTTTATTATTATTTTCTTCTCGAGACCGGTCTAGCGCTCTGTCTAGCCGAAGTCTGGTCGCACGGAAGATCTCGTCCAGCTCGTTGTACGCGCTAAGTGCAAAACGGTGCCCTCACTTCAAGGATACCCCCTTTTTCCACCGAGCTTATACGTATTACAGAGAGCTCGTGAAAGACTTCGATGCGCCGCCAAGATATAACAAGACATCCACGCGCCAGTTGCTCCAGGGCGGCACCCTTTCTCTTTTCCTTCTCCTGCTACCCGGGCATATGCACGCACTTGCAGAATTCGCAATCTCGGCAATACCGGACCAAATATCTGCAATCTCATGGCACCTTGCATCGAGTGATCCACATTAACGATTCTCTAATTGCTTCTGACTCTTCATAATGGCGAAAACCAACATACGTATATATAACGATAAACCAGGATGTGATTCGTATGAAAAGGTGTTTAAAAAATTTTTGTGCGACTAGAAATTAATATCAAACCATCTTCAGCCGGATTCCTTAGAAGGTGTTCCGAAAAATGTACAACCAGAAGTCAGGCACGTTTATATTTCGACGGTATTTATAGCTTTTAAACGCGTGAGCTAAATTAAACAATTTGCGTAGTCTTATCTCTACTTCGCCGACAGATGCAAAATCCTGTATGGTCATAAAAATAAATCGTAATTAAGGGGCTATACCGGTGTGACACTTTCAGAAAATCGAATTTTTTTTTCGCTTTTTTTTGACAGTCTATAATTTCAAGAATATCTTGAAAGTATAAACTTGAAATATCTCGAAAAGAATATCTTGAAAGTATAAACTTGAAATATCTCGAAAAGAATATCTTGAAAGTATAAATAATTGAAAGAAGAATAGCGTCTTTCTCGAAATGAGATTTTACAAATTTGCTGACACTGTAACTCAAGGAGCAATTATTCGATTGACCTGAAATTTGAACTGAGTGATCTTGAATACATTTACTCGACAATGAACTAGGATGTTTTCGATTGAACGAAAATTGACGATTTGGCATTGAAAAAAACGACCATTTTTATAATAGGCAAGATAACATCTTTTTTCATAACTACGCAATTTTGTTAAATTTTTATATCTTTCGAAAATCCTACGTCGATGTACAGGAAATGTTCAGTTTAACGAAATTTTTTCTTTTTTCGGTTTCAGCTACTTCAGTCGGCCGGAATCATGGCAGCAGTGGAGGAACTTTTTTTTTTGGCGTCTTCGAAGGCAACGCTTTGATCTCAATATTTTTCTATGAAAAAATTATGTAACATAGGTCGAACAAAAAAAAAATTCTCGAAAATCACCCAAATTTGCGGCGTTCACAAAAACATAGGAAATTCTTTAGCTTAAAGCGGTGACTCAACTTTCAACCCCTGTTTCTTCCCGAATCTCGAAATGTCGAGCTTTTTAAGAACTTTTTCATTGCAAAGAAAATATTGACGAGAAACAAAACAGAATATGAAAATCTTGAGCGAGCTGTCATCGTACGGTTCCGTTCAGATCTAGCTAATCCATTGTGAAACGCAGTGAAGCAAAGAAGAATCGACGAAGCAAGATCATTTCGTCTTGCCATCTTCATTGGGACGTGTTGTCGGATAATTTTTCGTCTTCGTCGACGGTCATTCGGTGATGTGGGCATAGGGGCGCCCTGTGGGCCATCTACGTTCGACCATCATCAACGCCATAAGTTTAAACACACATACATTTATTTATATGTACATATATATACACATATATTTATTATAGAGTCCTATCTGCTGCTTGGTGGCAGGATCGGCAGGTGCTCAAGTCTCACGGTTCCTTCTCGACTCACTTTTTCTCCCTCAAACTCCTTCGATCTTTTGGTCCTCTCGTTATTCTTCTCTCTCGCTCTCTCTCTCTCTCTATCTCTCTCTCTCTCTTTTCACTCCCGGGCGGCACGGTTCGCGCGAGCGACGCGACGCGCGTGCATGAAAAAATATATATATACATATACATATATGTTTGCATGCATATAGTATGTACAGCTACATCTGCTCTCGAGGCGGCGGCTCGACAGCGAGACGTTTCCTTCCTCTCTGTCACTCGCAGCTTATTTCTCATTCGATCTTTCTCCCTCTTTCTTCCAGAGTTCCCAAGGGTCCGTTCGTTTGTAAGTCGTGCGAGCTGCCGCAGCGAACGTGCCGCGAAGTGAACGTGAACCATCTCGCGACGAGAAAGAAAGAGAGAGAGAGAGAGAGAAAAAGAGAGGGGAGAGAGAGAGGGTAAAGAGTCCTCTTGAGCCACGCGCCAAAGATCCCCACTTTCCTCAGGACACGACCAACACTTCCATCCTGTTAACTTTGAGCTATATGCATTTCGCTTTCGTTTTCTCGAAGTGTGATCTGCTCCTCGTCTACTACTGCACTCCTTATCATACTTTTTTTTTCTTCCTAAGATACAATCGCCTCAAGTGATAAGTCATATCGAATGGGCTTATGTTTCAAGAACTATGCAAATAATCCGATTATAAATCTTGCAGGACAGAGTCACTTTTTTTTTTGTGTTACCTTCGAAGAAGGACACCGCAGTCACGAAAAGATGAGACTTTTAAGACTCTTTCCGAGCATGCATGTGCCATCTTCGCCGTAGTTTTTCGTATCATATTCCTGCCTGTAATAACCGTTGATCCGGACCTGAATTATCGGTCTCAAATTTTCTTCAAAGTTTCTCTCACTTGCTCTACCTTTGTAGTTTTTACGTTTCTCATGTATTTTCGGTAGTACATAATCAGAGAAGATGATTACATGGTTTTGGATTGCCGGTCATTTAGGCTTTTACTTTTTTTCACGTTTTTTGCCTCGGTATTGTGCGTTTCGAACTATTTTTCGAATTCATATCTGAGATTTGTGGAGTTTCTTTTGTTCAGTACGTGCTCATTTCCTCCTGAACTTAACCTATACCCGTGGAATAATATAAATAATATTCGAATGAATATATACGTACACACGCCACGAATCGCGATCACTCGGAACCCCAACAATCTTTCATGGCCTTGTGGTTTTAAATTTGAGCATTCATCTTGAACTTCTTTCACTATACTCCCAGAGCTACGTCATTATATCTGTACCATATATTTATTCTCGTACGTATGAGAGAGAACGAAAAAGAGAGAGAGAGAGAGAGAGGGAGAGAATTCGTACTACTGAATTGCCTGTACAAGAGTTCTGTCAGTTCTTTATTATAGGTATGCACGTACACGGTGTGTAAAACCCATGGAGCTCTTATGGTTTTATTATTCGCGTTGACGAACGATCACTCTCTCGCGTCATCGTGAACAATCGCGCTCGCGTCTCTCTTCAACGAGAAGGAGGGTCCTCGTGAGCAAAGAGTTTTAAGAAAACTATACACCGATCATGTTTTCAGTTCCTCCCTCTTTCGCTCCATATCGGCTCTCACTCTTACCCACCGTTTATTCCTATCTTTCTCCTTTCGACCTATACTCGGCTTGCTATTTATGAACCGGACATCTTTATGCCGCGTGGAATTTGCCGGTAGTATTATCTTCTCACCCAGAATCCAAGGTACAACATACCATAGAACTCTTGACGTATTTCTTCCACTCTCTCTCTCTCTCTCTCTCTCTTCGCCATAACTCACGACATAACCTCTCGTATTTCCATAACTTGAGACAAAAACAAAGAAGATTGTTGCTCCTTTACACCGTATATGATGGTGATGAGATTTTCCTGAATACCGGAGGGCTTCTAGTTGATTATGATTTACATTCTTGATTATCTTCTCAGAAAAGACACTCGACAAAAACGAAATTGTTATCGAACGAAGATAAAAGAGCGACGATCATCCAACGAAATGCTTCAGCGCCACTTCACGTGATAAACAAATAATATTTTTAATATCCGATGAATATTATAATATCACTTTTAAAAAGGAGTAGAAAAACAATCATTTTTATCTATTCTTTCAGCAAATTTCAATTCAACGTTTTTCTCTTCAATTTTTCGATTCCAACGACTCAATAATAACGATAATTGAATTTCATACGAACTGTGACAATTGAAGTCTGTAAACCTGTATGCTCTTTGCCCGTCGAAAAAAAAAGAGTACAAAAAGTTATGATCAAGTCTCGAGAAAGTGTTTTTGATCTTGAGAAAAGAGAAGAGTCCGAGGAACTCGGTTTAACGAATATTGGCGCGCGCCACCGCGACGTCCCGATGAGATTGCGGTGATGTTTTCCTGCACCAGCGAATTCTGGATGTATGTAGCGCTGATAAAAGCATCACTCGTCTATATATACTAACGCACGACATTTCGGTGATACAGAAACTCGCGAAAAATTTTTCTTTTTTTTTTTTTTCTTTTCAATACCGTAGGTGATTTTTGTAGGAAGGTGAATTATTTGAACGTGTAGGTTATGTAGTAATATATATGGGCGTCAAGAGCGCCGAACGAAACGGCAGCTGCAGCTGCGAGTACGGTGTGCCACGCGCCCTCCACCACCACACACTCATATTATCGCTTATGAACACACATACTTACCATCCTCTTCGTATAAACGATTTTATATACAAATACCGAAGCATCGTGTACGCACCATCCCAAACTACACTTCTCTCTCTCGCTTTCCCCCTCCCCCTCCTTCTCTTTTTCTTTGCTCTCTTTCGGACATCATTTAACAGGTCTGATATCCCTGGAGCCCTCGAATACTCGCGTGTCCCCTTCTTTTTCTGTCCCTTTTTGTACACACGTACTATTATGTGCGTGGTGGAAAAGAACGAGAGAATCTGAGAGAGAGAGAGAGAGAGAGAGAGTGAGAGAGAAGTACTTGTACCTGTAGAAAACTGTAACGATATTTTTCGTCTTGCTTTTGGCGCAGTGACATTACGTATATTTATATGTAAATACAAATATGTGTTATATATGCGAGAGAGGTATACAAGAAAGTGCTTAAGAGAATGAGAGAAAGTGGAAGGGATAGAATCGATGGGAAAGACCCGAGTATTTATATATACATCGCGAATGGACCACCGGACTCGTCACCTGTACACCTTTTACCAGAGACACGTGGCTTACTCTTTTTTTTTCTTTCGTTTATTTTTGTTCTCTCTTCTTTCTTTATTTTTCTCATTCGCAGATTTTTGTGAACTTAGGGAAATTTCGGCTACCGTGATTCTTTGTTCAATGAGATAATTTTATTTATCTCCATCGAACGCCTCTATCGTCGGATTCGAATGAAACTTTTTCGAACCGAATAACGATGGCGTGTTACTTGTATTATTTATCTTGCATTTTGGGCGAATAATAAAATCAATCGTTCTTTATCACGAATGAAATTATTTGCAATTTTTCTCATCAATTTTTAATGCACAATTAGGAGGAAATACGAATTTTTCGAGGATACTCAAGATCTATGATATTTAATTCCGAAATTTAACTATTTCGAATAGACAAAATCAGGGAATGAAAAAATCTACGATTATAATAGTATTTTGGAGAGCAGTAGCATACGCCTGAATACAAGATATCAGAGAGAAGTCCATAAAAATAAAGGTGGCTGCGTCTGTCTTGGCACTCAATTCATATTTTTTGGCCAAACCCAAACCAGGCACCTGTCTTCAAAGTTTCTCGGGCAACACTCGCAGCATGCGTAAAAGTTGATCTTTCTCCTCATCTCTCTCTCCTTTCTTTGAGCGCCATATATTACATCATCGTGCGTAATACATATCGGCAATGAGTTATCTGGGAGATTTTGAGAGATCAGTACATCAAAAAAGTACATACAGCCGTGCTATAAGCATTGAAGAGATTTCGTTTGACGCGTTCAGCCATCGATAAATGTGCTAAAAGCACATTCCTTGAGAATTATACTTCGTCGTTAAACCTTTCGAGGATCTCGTCCTTGAAATCTGCGTCAGCTGTGCATGTTCAAGTTTCTAATTTCGATGTAACCGATGCTTAAAAGGCTTTTTGTTGTCGCACGAGTAAATTGGACACGATTACCGCGAGATATCGACTATCGCATAATTTTTCGATGATTTTACTTCTTCGATCGGTTTATTTCCGCTCGGCCAATGAAAAGAGCTGCAATGAAGAAGAAAGTTAACGCTCGTTCGAACGATCGTGATCACACTCGATACCGGTTGAAACGGTGTCTGCAGCAGTTGACCTCGAGTTTGATTAGAAGAATGTGTACTTATGGAGATTCCTCGCAGAAATTTAACGATGGGCACTCAAAGCGAGAAAAGATGGAGAATATGAAAATGAGGGCTGAGTACGAAAAGTAGTAAAATCGAAAGAAAAATCTTATAAAAGATTAACGAATTGGTGAATTATTCGATGGCTCTTCTTCATCGATAGCCACGGAAAGCTTGAGAAATCTTAACAAATTCATATGCTCATATCCATGAATAGCGTATTAAGTATACGTTCGATTTGTTTTCGTCCTCTTGTGATAATCGCCGGCACACGCACAGAAAGAAAAAAGAGGGAGGGAGAGAGAGAGGGAGAAAAAAATGAGACGGAAAGAGGGAGGACGTTCTCTGTGTGTCACGAGTTTCGCGAGAGGCCAGAGCAGCTGCGATCTGGTAATTGGTAGCCTCGGAGGCCCGCATCTCTTCGACATCGTCGTCGTCGTCGTCGTCGTCTTCTTCCTTGCGAGAGGTGTCCTCGCGAATGATGTATCGAAAAACGATGAACCCGCCACATACATTTATGTTTGAACGAAAAAAAAACGGAGGAGAGGGGAGCGTTCGAATGTATTTAATAATTCTGACGTTCCGGACACACCCGGATGGTCCACCGCGAGTTCGGATCGTCGTTTAGGATCTCTTTCCCTTTATCCCTCTTCAGCGATACCCTTTTCAATAAAAGCAAAAAAAAAACTCACAAAGTTGTACCTTCGAAAAATAACGTGCATAAAATCAAAATTAACAACGCACTTGTTTGCACTAAAAATAATCTGTTCAACATATGGCATTGTGAATTAATTGCCTCGAAATTCGTTGCTCTCGTTCTCCAAATGGTCTTCATGTTTCTTACACCGCATTCAAACTGCACCGGATATTTATCAAACATTCCACTCTAATTTGACCATCTTCGGATACCATCTTTCGATATAACCATTCTCGTTTCGATCTTCGCCCTTATTAACATAAAAGTTGAAATTTTTTTACACCCCATCAATATTTCGTCCGCTATTGTCTTGTAGTAGCTTCTCTATTGACAGTGGTTTTCCAACTTTCTGTTCATCACCAAGATTTTTTTTTTTACACAAGCGTGCAAAACAGGATTAATTTTTTTTTCTCACAAAAATAACTGACGATTAGTCACTGACAAACAATATAATTACCGAGTAATGACAGGCTTTAACATTATTGATTTTCCTGATTTTTATGAAAAACATTGTAATTCTTGCCTCGATAACAAATAAAATATTTTCAATTACCCTAGTAATGCTTCTAACGTTTAAACCTGAATGAACTTTGATGAGTCTATATCCGCATTTAAATTCAAATCGATTCAAAGGATACTGCCATCGTAGGACCTACCATCTCGCCACTAAATGTTAGCTATCGATTCTAATTGTACTATTGTTTTCTGGTAAATGATAACGTGCTTTGGTGAAACTGTAAGTATGATAAGAGAGTGATTTCCACGGTAATATTATATCTCGGGACGTCTGTTCGGCCTGGAAAGCCTCGTGTAAAGATACAAACAATTTTTTTATCCTCATAATTAACACATGTAAGGGGATATATGTATATAGGACTGGAGAGTATCGCGCTCCGGATTTGGAATTGTATCGATCGATTTTCTTTTCTCTTTCACATATATCTTGGATGCTGATGCTGGGCTGCCGCTCGTTCCTCGCTTCGGATATTGGCTTATTTGTCTTTTTTATTCACAGAAAGTGAACGTCTTCTGTAAGTTGCACGCGTCTCACTTCGGGGCTCTTTACTCGCGACAACGACAACGACAACGACAACGATGAGGAAGAGGCCGAGAGGAATACCAACGTGAAATTCATCGTTCGCTCGTACTTCTTCACTAATGCATATCTATAGACACTCGCAAACTCACACCAACAAACGTGACGAGCGCGTACGAAAATATATACACATTTACACACAGCTATGGCCCCGCCAGAAGCACAAGTAAATTTCGAGCAAGTTCCACCTGTCGTTCGCGCGCCATCGAGGCCGGCTCTCTCTTTATCTCTACCTTTATCTTCCTCGCATTCTCCTTCGACGGTTATCTCGCCCATTCTCCATCTCTTTCTCACTTTCTATCAATTTTACACTATTCTTCATGCTTCGAAACTTAATTTGTTGAAGAATTAATGAAAAACACCGAGTCAATGCTTCGAAAACTGACTCCACTTAACGTATGGAGAACTATTTTTTTTTCTATGACAATTTTACGATCTTCAAAGAAAAAATACAAATTTGAATACTTGATTGGTTAAGATCTGTGGATAGTACATCTTTGTCTTGTAATTTTGAAGAAGTTTGATGAATTCGACTCATCGAACATCCTCAGAAATTTGGAACTTCGAGCTGCCCAAACCCAAGAGTTGAAGACAATGAAAATAAGTTCTTCGAGTTTCGAGATTATTCCGCATTTAGATAAATCGAAGTGACACAAGTTTTTTTATAGTCATGCTCGATGAGTACAAATGTAATAAAAACGAATACAAATGAATTCAGCCTTTTTTCATACAGATATTGATATGAAGACGAACATGCGCATAAAATTTGTTATTATTGAGAACAACGATGTATAAGAACTTTGGTCCCTACGTGAACGTGTCACTCGCAGCGTGGATTCCAATTGGATGAGCTCAAAATACAAGAATTATTAAGTTTATGTAGAATCATTGGAATGACAGTGAATCGAAGGACATCATCGCGAGGGTGCTCTCGTTCGCTAGTTAAACGATGAAGAAGTTCCAAGGAGCTGTTTGGTCAGCGCAATCAAAGAAAAAGGCGGAGAAGGTGCGAGAGCCACGGAGAGGAATGTAAGTCGAAGGAAAAACATGAAAGAACGAGGTATAGGAGGGAGGAGACGTAAGAAGAAAGAGAGAGAGAGAGAGAGAAAGAACAAGATTTTTGCCAGATAGCCTTCACAAATATAATGCATTTTGTATCTTGGTACCTTCGCTCCCTTTCTTGCTCGCTCATTCCTGAATCTCCAATTTTTTTCCTATCTCATATATATACGTTTGCAGAGACTAATGTTCTTTCGGGTACCATTTGGACGCTACACCTCTCGCTTAGGGACACGTTAATTAGCCGATGACCAATCATAATTATCCCCCTTGGAGCTAATAAGTCAAGCTGCGATTACGAAATTGCACCGATCAAGATCATGTCGGCGTCGGCAGAGCGGTCTCAAAGACAAACCATCCACACAAGGAAAAGACGGGCTGTCTTCAGAGCAACACGAGTCTTCTTCAGACACATTTACACGCGTGTATGCATGCACGTATACATCCCAGGTATAGAAAGAGGATTGGCTCAGGGCGGAGTATCTGAGAAAGTACTCAATTTTTATTGATTCTACTGAACGAATCTATTTATTTTCGTTGATTATTCATAATTCCGTTTCAAAACTACTTAGTCCAAAGTCTATTTTATGTTGTCCAATCCGACAATTCGCTGATCGAAATTCTGATCAAAATGGACGACGAATAAAAAATAGCAATAAAGATAATGACGAGTAGAGATTTTTTCTGAAATTTGAATCATTCTGATGATCGTTATGCACGTTAAATATTTTGTCTGGCTAGATAAAGAAAAAGTTCTGAGAGAGTGAGCTCCACGAAACCGCAAATAAGGGACGCCGACCGAATCACAGACTTCATGAGAATAAAATTCACACGCTTTCGGCTGTGCATCTTGCGTGAAATCGCTGAGCTATTCGGTCTAAAAGCATCGAAAAATGGCAGAGCTGTCGGCATCCTTTTGTCGATTGTGCTCAGAGGGACTCTCTCTCTCTCTCTCTCTCTCTCTCCGAGAGAGCTGCGAAGGGAAAGATCTTACGTCCGGCATCGACTGAAGCAACAAGAGAAGAAAAAAGAAAACTGGTTTGATGACGCCCCCGTGTGACACGAAGCCTCCGAAATGAGCGGAAGGGATTTCTTGACAAACGGAGAAAAAAAGGGCAAACGGGTAAAAGTGTGGCTAACTAAGAATTTCTTCCTATCCGCAAACATGAAAAGCTTTCTTTCTCGATCGGACCTTAACGAGAGTTCATCGGTGAATTTAGGTCGCCGAAAGGAAAGCCTCGTTCGAGTTCAACAAAACAGTAAGCGAGAAGCATTCTTTCCTCCTGGATAAAACGTTTAGCACGTCTCTAGTATCCGGAGATAAAATTATCGTCTCGATCATTAGTCTATCTTAATTTTTTTCGGACCACAGGACCACCCTACACGCTAACACATACACGCACGCATCGCCATCTACAAAAGTGACTGCCGAAAAGTTCGTTTCCTTTCATTTCATATCTGATTTTAATTAATGTAACTACTGTATACTGCTGGTCAAATAAGTGCTGAATTTTCACAAAGCTTTTAGGCCAAGTTCAACGAACCAATTGAACGTTTTGTCAGTGGATTTGTTTCACAGCATCTCTTATTAACGTGCCAAAATATTAAAAACGATAGTTTTGCGAAACTATCAACTGATAAATGCAAATTTCCATGTTCACCGGGATTTTTCAAAGAATAATCTGTATTTTTAAACCGATTTCAATGCACCTAGTCTCATTCCGTTCCTTAACGGATTCTCCACGGATTCACCACGTAGATTTTTTCTGAAGCTTAATCGTTCCACCTTCGCAGCCAATTGTTTATTAAGGGATAAAACTTTTTCATAAATAATTTCCGAATGAACGAACTTTAAAAAAATCTACGTGGTAGGTGCGTAGAGGATCAGTTAAGGAACAAAATGAACAAGTTGAAATTCGATTTAAATCGCACTACGAAAGTCATCGGAAGATCCTAACTTTCCTCTGCCGCACCAAAAACCAGGCCTAAACGTTTCAATGTTTCGAGGATTAAATGGCGAAGAATGTGAAGAGATACGCGAGAACGAGAGAGAACGACGAAAGAGAGGCAAAAAAAAGGATCAGCAAAACGATAGATTAACCTCGTAGCCCGGATTGATAACTCTGTTCGCCGGTGGTCCACGGGCCGTCTTCATCAGTAAAAGCTATAGCACGGGCTGCTGTGCATATAGACGCGAAGAAACCGGATTCACGGTGCATTCGATAGCATATACAGCAGGATTTGTATAGATATATACGTGAGTACACAAAGGTACGAATGTGGAAATGTCTCCAAAGAGAATTAAAAAGACAGCCAGAACAGAGCGAGAATCGTCAATTTATTACAGCAGCCTTACCACGAGTGCTTTTGACTCGAGGCAAAATTATCATAGCCCGTGTCAACAACATTTTTGCAACGAAAGAGTATCGAATGAAGAGATCGAAAGTCAGATCTATATTTATCAATGGATTAAGCCGAACCGCTCAAGGGATATTTATAATAAGATTAACCTCATTCGCGGTTGCGAGAAAATTGGTGAATTTGATCGTTTATAAAATCAAATAATGATCAACTAATTGGATACGTTTGAGAATGAAAATTGAGAGAGTGAAAAAAAAAGGGTTTTTTTCGTAGATTGCCATTCAGCTTGAAAACGAAGGTCACCAATTACCATGTCTGCGAACACACCATCGTCGTCTTTGTATATGACCTTGCCACCTGACCCCGCCATCTCCCGTGTTAAAGGGATACTCCATGACTGTGCAATTCGCTTCTTTTTTTTTTGTTCCACAATTGTATTTCAATGACTATCATTACATTCACGTCATATCGCCATTAAATAACTTTTTTCGAAGCCTTAAAATATTCGATGCAGATGTCTTCTTCTTTTTTATTCTTATAACTTCTTCGAAAATCGAGATGTATAAGTTTCGAGGCACACTGAAAATTGTACGATTAATAGGAGCCTGATATATTCTAATTAAGATGTCCCCAAATTTTAATCCATTATGCATATTCAATGGGACCGAAGAGACCGAACATTTATAGTCATGTCAGGACTATTATTATAATAGCCTTGTAAAAGCGATTTCGTTCATCCTAATGTGAAATTTGATAGAATAAAAGATGAGAATCTTTCGGTTTTCAGGCTCCAAACTAGGATGAGATTTACGTTCTTTTATATACATTAGCGATCGTCAAATCTCTATGCGCTAATGACACGATGCAGCTTGATTCTAATAGCTCCGTATATATATATTTTTTTTTTCAAAATTCTTTTTCGGATCGTCTTGTTCGTCACGATCGCAGCGGTGACTAATTAATAATAGTATAATCCAAAAATAGCAGAACGGCTCGTATAATGCGAAGAAAAAAAAAAGTCTCCGCTGTGGACAGCTCCGAATGAAAATGACGGGAGATTAATCGCGCGGCTCTTCCTGATCAAAGTCTCATATCTCGCTTCATTAAAGATGCAGCGCGCTTTCGTTCTCGCAGGACGACAAAAGTGCGAAACGGCATTCCATCGACTGCGAAATAGTTTTGAAATAGCGTCCGATCTTTCTCGAATGACGAGCGAAAAACAGCCACCACGGGAGAATGAGAGGAGCGAGAGATATTCGCGCGTGCCCGGCCAAATAAGACGAGACGTGAGACGACGATATATATACGAGTGTGAATCGAACGAAACAAAATGAACGAGAGAATTTGAGCCTCAAGTATGTTTGTATATACGTATATAGACATATAATTAACGATGCGATCGGACAGGCACGAGACTTCGATATATAAGATTCGCCAAAAGGAGCGAGAGAAGCGAAAAAAAAGGATATAGAGAAAAGCAAGAGTTCGCGCGTGCTCTGTCCGAAGCGGCAGTCCTGCTCCTCGCTTCGTATCCTTCCAGGGACCATAACATCTCGAAGGATTTTTCGCCAAGTGTTATCGCGTGTTTTATTGCCCGGTGATCTCTTGAATCTCTCGTACGGCAGATGGATCGTGCTGCAAGGTGGAGAAAGAAAAAAAACGAAAAAAAAAGAAACGAGTATAAGCTCAGAACGCGCATGTATTTCGGTAAGAATATCAAGCGAGATAAAAGTGCGTGAGCGCCGTTTGATGATCACTCCCAGACTCCCGGCGATCATTTGCGCTCAGTGCCCATCGGGAGAGCAAGAGAGATAGAAAGACAAAGACCGGCCAGGTCGACCGTATGCCGCACTCGCAGGGTCTTGGGGTCAGCTTTGGGTGTCGAGGTCGGGAACATACTGGATTCGCGTCCTTAACCCCTTCGACCTTGACATATCTCATCCGTGATCTTTCTTGGCAAATCTACTGATCGTACGTAAACCCGAGGTAGGCAAATACGAACGCACAAAGACATAATGACCCGACGCACAACCATATCTGGAGTCGGTGATCAGGATCTGATGAAATCATTTCTTATTATCGCGATATCATGAGGGATATATATTTGGACTGAGAAATATTGAGGATCAAAATGTAGAAGTCGCGGGATAAAAGATATGCAAAAATATTAGGTACTTTGAGACTAAATCAGCAATTTTATCATCATCGTTATTCTCGATAATCACTTAGTTGTTAACGAAAAAATCTCTGATGCACGTAAGTTGTTCGGAAAGATCGAACGAACTAAGATTCGTTTCGCAATGGAAGATACTTTACGTTTAAGAATAAATAACTCTGGTGAATTCGTCACTACAATAATTACCATCGATATGACAGAAAGAACGATGCTATTGAACGTTCGTGCTGATAAAAATAAATCCAGGCGACGTGAAATGAAAGGATTTTTATTGAAATTTCTTCTCCGATGCACAGAGTCAACGTAAATTAATTATCACATTCCTGTAAAATTCAACGAGATCAACCCGTTGATCTCGATTCGAAAATTCCTTTCAAGTCTACCGAAGATCCGTGCGCCAATCTTATATTCAATGTTCGTTAGCGCGATCTCTCGTGATAGGGATCTCCATCTGTATAGAGAGAGTGAAGTTGAAACATAGCAAAAGTTGATTTTAAAAAAGTGACATTCGAAACGTCAACTTCGAAGAATTGTAAGATTCCGAGCAAGGACGATGTGGAATCGAGAATGAAAATGAAAAAGAAAAAGAAAAAAAATGAAGAAAGGTGGCATCGTGGATTCAGGTCTGTAAGGGTGTATGCGCAGCTCTCAGAAAGTTTCGAAGGAGAACGAGAGAGACGACGGCACATCGCGTACCTTTGGGAGCTTAAGATGGAAGACTTTTCGCTTTTTTTTTTCTTCTCCGATGATGTTTCATCCACCACCGCAAAGCCCCTTTACAATATGCCGGCGGGTAATTAAACTTATCTCGGATGTATCCGAGATTTCTCCGGCCGACCGCCAAAGTGTACGGACTTATATATACATTTACGTTTGTATGTATTTATATGTATAGCTTTTCTCTCAGTTTCCGTCAGCATAGATAACGATGAAATCCGAATGGTGTTCTTGACTACCAGAAACAAAATCATCAACAACTTGTCGATTATCTTTCGGCTTTGTGCGCTTTTTCAAACCGATAACAGCAGGTTCCGCGACCTATGATGTAGAATCCTGAGAAAAATTTTCGCTTACAGGTATAAATAACTTTTTTCCTTTTATCTACTACATCTTTACCTTTTGCTGTACAGGTGCGAATATGTTAAACGAAAAAATACATATCAGCGACTTGCAATTTTCGAGCCAGCGTTTCATTCCATTGTCCGAACAATTTTTCGTTACGAGATCGTACTCAGGATCAGTCACGTTGGTTGAAAAAATAACGTGGATCGTGATCATTCGGTAAATGATCGTTTGATAAATCATCTGTTTTCAGACTCTGTTGTCTGATGCATCGATCAAACTTTTTCCAGCTTTCATAGTCCACGATCCAAACTGAACAGAAGTCATTGGAAGACCAGTCAACACAATGCTGCATCATCATCATCATGAGCATCATCTTTTTGTTGCATTGAAGTACACGAAACGTTGGATAAACGTCCACTAATTCGTCTGTTCGTCTGTGAAGCCCTATGAAGAAAAAAAATGATTTTTTTTTGTCGTATTCGAGCCTGGTTAGTGTCGTAGTCTACGACGATCGATAATTTAATCTTTACTCGCAAGTTTGTCGGCGCTGATAAGGTGTTTTACATCACATAGCTGTATAGATACAGAGAATAGTACAATAATGCTGTATTCCAGAGGTTTTATGAATGGAAGCATTGTCAATGAGTGTGGGAGCAGTAAAAATAAAAAAAGGACGAAAGTAACTCCGATTTGGAGGGTAAGTTGAGCCTTTTTACCGGTGAATCTCTGTAACATTAGCACAGAGACGCTCTGTGTGCAACAAAGCCGAAATACGAAGATCGTAACGAGCTCGAGCGAATAAAAAATCTCCTCGGTCTCAAGAAACTTGGCGTTCGCCGGAACAAGTTATTCACGAAAAAAAAAACGTCAATGACGAAAAATATGTAAAAAGAATTTTTGATATCCCGCAGTCATGGAGCTTTTGTTCACAGCTTTGAGGATTATTCCAGGAGGATGACGCGCGAGCATCATACAAATTTTCTCTTCATTTTAATAGCTTTAAAACGATACGCAGGATCATCCTATAACGATTCTATTGCCTCAACCCCATACGCGAGCGAACCAACGTTCGCACCTTTAAAAGCATTGAAAAATGATTGTATAACTCGTATAATTGTCCATGAAAAAAAAAAAAAAACAGAAGAAGAAAGGACAACAATGAGCCTCGATTACACGGCCAATCGCCGCTCGTTTCATACCGTATCTTTGAGTCACTTCTATACGAGGTAAATTAAAACGTTATAAAAAATCATTCATCATCCTTTTCGAATAGCGTGCCTCCAGCAATATACTCTTGAAAGAATATTCGGAGATGTTTTATTCTGTTTTTGACGTTGTGCGTACTCTGAAAAAAACTACGCCTCGTTTCAAGGCTCATATAGGCTCACTGTGAATTCACTGTTCGAATATAATTTTTATACGAATTCTTCACGCCCTTCTTATAAGTACAAAATTACCCAAACACAAATTTTTTATTGATTTTTGACAAAGTGCGATGACTTTTAAAGCTCATTCGAGCGCTAAATTGATATAAAACATTAAAAAAAAGATGAAACAACGAATTAAAAATAAATGTTCGAACGTCTCAATGCTGGAAATGGCGGATGAGACAGAGAGCATTTGTACGATAAATACCGCAAATATAATCGGTGTTCGAGGAAACCGGGTAAGAATGTTAAGATTTTACGAGAATGAGACAAGGTCGGTGGCGAGAGACAAAGTTGTGGACAGCCGGCGCGTGGTTAAACCCGGGGCGCGTGGGAGAGCGCACACGTTTTATTCAACGTGTCGAGAATCATTAATCAGAGGAACGCACGAGCAGGGTGCAATGATGTCTCGTTGATGCGTGTTTCGTCGTCAAACAGGTACTCGAGGAATACGGTTGAGAGGAATATTTAGTACCCAGCGTGAAAAATAATTCTTTACTATTTCGATAAAAATAATATTCTGATCATGACACGTTGATTATAATTTTATTGAATTTCACGAGTCTGATAACTAACAGAGAGATTAAAAAAAAAAAAAAAAAAAAGTTCAACATCAATAAGTGCTCGTGTCATCACTCAATCAGGGCAATTATTATTTTTTCAATCAACCGTTTTCGTGTTTTGTTTCTTCAATATTTTACTGCGCATGCTGAAACATTGAGAAAAAAAAACAAACTTTTTTATCATACGCTCAGAGCCACCCGTTGAATAAATAAATTTTTTATTATATCACTATTTGTGTACTATAAAGTCGAATTAATATCTCAATAAACAGGTCACTTTTCGCAGATCTGCATTTATAAAATACAGAAAGATAAAAGTTGTTTGAGTACAGCCTCTCCCGAAACTCCAAGGACAACGCACGCTTTCTTACTTAATAATGCCCTTAATTGAATGTTAATTAAATATTAAGCATATGCCTAACTGAGAAGAGAGCACCTGAGCACAAATTTTTGCGAATGAAAAATCAGATAATTATGAAAATAAAAGAAACAAAATATTCATAACACAGAACCCTGGTAGATCGAAAATACGGATTATTGAGATTCAATCCACAGCGCATATCGGCATGAAACTGGGTACATTTGCACAAAACTGGGTGTATACATCGTTGCGGATACATTTATTTCTCTGGTACGAGTTTCGAGGCCAGCGGCTCGACTTTGCGCTCTCTGCTTCATATATTTTCGTTGTTATTTTTATTTATTTATTTTTCGATCGACTCTGTATTGAAATCCCAATCGGATATTATTTATTTTCGATCGCGACCGGTTGGATTAACCAAGATTTCTGCTCGATTGACAAGACAATCGAGCTCGTATTTGATTTGTTGGAAAAAAATATTCATCGGCATCGAGCCGAGAGACTGGAAAAAAATTAAAAATGTATCATTCTGTTACGAATTCTCATACTTTTTGGCTCATTTTTCATCGGTCTCTTTCACACAAAAGTGTCCACGCCTATTTCATTTTCAAAAACTTTCATTTTTTCGTTATTCTCTGAAATAATTGTTCGCGCCAGAAAAAGTGTTGCTCAAATGTTGATTTAATTGCGGTTAAAAACATTGGAAAAATTAAAAGTTAAATAAAGCTTTTCCTATTGTGAGCCTGTCGAAAAATTCCGACCGAAAATCCAGTGCACAGTGTCGTTATGCACTGACATATGTGGGGTACGTTATTCGAAGGGAGCTTGACGAAAGTCTCCCCACTCGTGAGAGCTACCCTAATTCCACATGACTCTTGATAGAGCATGTATCTTATTTTCCGTTCGAAAGCCGGTACCGAACACATGGCTGGTCTGACGATAAAATAATGAAATTTTCTCACACTATTTCATTCGCCACCAACATATTTACCCATTTGAATATTTCTCGATTTTTCATTATCTGATCTACTGAACTGTCCAGCAATCCGACAATGAACATTTCTTCTCAAAATTGATCAATAAATAAATAAATCAACAAAAATAGAAGAAAAATAGGAAAAAAAATCTAATATTCTCACACCATTTGAGCGAGACCACAACGAATGTTTTTCTAAATAGATCAACAAAATGTACTGTTTTATCGGGAAAGAAAATCGACAGAAAAAATCAAGATTTTAGATCTAAAATTCTTTTTATTTCGTTCGAAAAAAAAAAAAAACTAGCAACCCTTTTAAAATCGAAAGCTTCATTTATAGATTCACGAATATGACGCATAGGAAGGTGCATATTCATACATGTGGTAAGTGTGTCCCAGTTGGTCCCCCTTGGTAAAGGAGATCGAGCGAGTAACCTGTGCCCTGTTGAGTAGCACTGTGCATTGGGACAGATGCTAGAGCCTGCTGGTATGTTTTGCCATCGACTTTTGCTCCCGTTGACTGACGACATACCGGCGTAAATTGTACATGCCGAGAGCGACGCACATGCAAGTTGTGAAGGGAGAGAAGAAGAAAAAAATCGATATTTTGGTGTTACCGTGAACTCAGAGGACGTGACTCTTGAAAGTAACAGGTAGAAATCCCCTCGTCCATATATGCACATGAGAGTAAGCCACCTGATTCGGAGAGCTTCAGGTGAACGACAAATAACATTATTTTACGAGTTTAAGATGCACCATTTTTTCGAACGTTTTTTTTTTCTTTTGTAAATATTATTTACACGATAATATTTCGAGCATTTTTATTGAATAAGCTCGTATTTTTATTTTCATTTCATTTTTTTTTCTCAAAATGATGGGATTAAGGATGGTACGCTTGTGGACATTCATCGGAAAATTTACAATCGTGATAGTCGATAGCTCCGGTCTCGAAACGTGCATACATGCGAGTTCATATCGGATACTACATCGCTCGTATCGAAGATTTGCAAGCCGACGATTCGATGAGAGGGCACTTTCTCCAAACGAGATCGAGAGGACTCTTCCGTTGGGTATAGCGATGAGAATATATTCAACGACGCCGAATTTATTCGTGTATATATGCGCATGCATGTGTATGTCACATTTACTCTCTCTCTCTCTCTCTCTCTTGGAGCACATCGTCAGCACATATACGTAAAGGTAATTAAACGTCTTGAAAAAAAAAAAAAACGAGAAGAATGAGAGATCGAATACTGTACAGTCCGAATTTGCCGAGCGAATAATAAATCAACTGGAGAGAGAAGAAAAAGCGGAATGAGTTAAGAAACAAAAAAGAAGGAAAAAAAAGAAAAGATAATCAAGAGCACGAAGCCCTTCTCCGATAATTCGCACTCGTGTACTTCTCGTTTTACAAGCCTGATCCAGTTCACTTTTTTATATCCACTGACACTTTTACTACATTACTCTACTAGGAAAAACAAATTGATATGCAATTTGCTCGTAAATATCGAATAATCGTGGCAGCCGAAATAATGCTTTCTCGTTAAGAAAATTAGTCCTTTCCCCCTGACCCTTGGACCAATGAAATCCTTTGATAAAGCGTCAGCCATTTATTTCTCCGCAAGAATCAAAAACTTTGAATTCAGCATCGTCGTTCAAAGTTTCTGTAGAAAATACAATCTTCTGAATGAATTATTCAATTAATCTTTCACGGATTAACGGCTTAAGAGTCGCAACAAAGAGCTCGCTGAATGATCGTCGATTTCGTTGGATTCAAACAACACGCAGATCCCCGGATTAACTTTTTAGCCTTTGAAAGAATTTTTGACCATTTGATTAAGTTTACCAGCGCTTTCGGTTTAAAGAGTGTCATTGAAAATGAAGTGTATAATAGTGAAACACAGAATGATTTCATCAAATGGAAACGTTTGATGAAACGATGAGTATACGAAAAAGCTTCGATGAAAATTATGAAAAATTCTTGTATCAAAGGGTTTGTCGTACCAGCAGAAATACAATTCATTCTCGTTGAATAAATACATTTTGCTGAATGTATACAGCCATAAAAATCCAAAATTTCAATGAAATTGAGGACCATTGAAGGTCACGAAAGGGGTATAATCAGCGAAAGAGGTCGCTCGTATAGATTTTTGCATTCGAAGTAGCACGAAGATAATTCAACTATAATTTCACGAAGTGAGTATACGCACGCCCATTAACCGGAAGTTAACTTATTGGTCCAAAGATCTCAAGTGCATCGTTCATCTCCCCACTCGTGGCGAGCGATTAATTTAACGATAATTACCATCGAGCGAGTTCGCGATGTGTTTGTACCTCATAAGCTTTTTTCTCTCTCTCTCTCTCTCTCTCTGTCTCTCTCTTTCTCTCTCGCTGCCTCTTTTTTTTCAACTCTTATTCTCTCGAACGCAAAAGCACGCCTTATCCTTCCGCTCGTGCGTTTTGCAGTGAGCAAATTATAATTACGGTATAAATTCTAGACTTCGAAGCCGTATATTCCACGTAATATCCCCATTACTGTCCGAGAGAGCTCGAGAATAAAAAAAAAAAGAACTTTTGTTCCCCGTTGTATGATGTACGCCACGACCAATATTTTTTTCTCTCGAGGTATTCCTTCATTTCGTAATTTTCAGCGTTTATATCATCTCCCCATTCTTCACTGCACCTGAATACATCAAAATTTCTTACGCGTTACATTCTGGTTCACACGTCTACGAGGGAAAAAAAAACATTCTTTAGTTTTTTTTTTTTTTTTTTTTGTGGGAAAACATGCATTGAACTCACCTTCGATCATTGATGGGCCAATTAACTCAAACCGTAATAGTTCTTCGATAAATGGTTCAAAATGAATCCCTTTTTTCACGTTTCTCTATACAAAAGACTCGTATCCTTGATTGATGCGGACTTGACAAAGTTCCATTGATTTTGAGTGCAATAATAAATGACAGGGATGATTCTGTTCGGTGGACAAAAGGTCGCGAATGGAGTAATTAGCAAAACAGGTCGCTCGTGTAAATTTTTCTGACCTGATTTCCCAGTATAAAATGTCTAGTTTTCAGTCCTCGTGGGTACCTGCTAAACCGACAATTGTCGTATATATATTTATCGTATAAAAGGTACGAGGTTCGGAATTAGCTCTGAAACGTTCGACGCCAATACAACAGAAAAATACGTGCGATTAACGGGTTTACTGAGTTCTCATCACTCTCACTCTCTCTCGCTCTCTCTCCCTCATTCTCTCTTTCCCTCATCTCTTGTTTCGAAGAGTTTCGCGACAATACTACGCTGCACACAAACCGCCTCCCGCAGCGACAAATCTCGTAAAGTCTCACTCTCTCCTCAAATGGGCAAATCTGTTTTAAACCGTAAAATGCTTCGAACAACCTCCCCCGGGGCGATCGACGACAAGTGCAAAACGAAAGGTCCGAGACAAGGAACATTATGAGGCTTGCGGTGAAAAACTTTGTACCGACCCGGCTCTGGCTATCACATACAAATAAAGCGAATCGCTGAGAGCTGAAAAAGAGCCTTAAAAAACCTCTCGGTTATCGTTTTTATTGGAGTTTCAATAATTCTCGATGCAAAAAGCGAGATTCCTGTTAGCAATTATGTTTTCGTTCGATTTTAGATTTTTTCAGACTGAGATTTTGCAAAAAGAAAAAGTAAAATAGGCTCAGAAAAACCAAAAATTTGAACGTTTACGAGAACGTGCCTTCAATTATTTATTATCGAGTGAATTTTTTGATAAATTTCGATTGTATTCGTCGATCGAGAAGCAAAGGTACAAGTTTTTCAACCCGTGGCAATAGCACATCGAAGATATGCGGTGAGGAAAGATTTTTACTTTGTACCTCTTGGTCGGGAAGGGTCCAAAAGATTTACGAGGATATATACTCTCGCTGGTCTTGCCAGCTCGCAAAAGCAGAGAGAAAAAGGAATACTTTTGCTGAGAGAAGAAAAATTTTTCTCTCGCAGCGCGACAAATTTTCAACCGCAAAAGCAGGTACCGCCATTGTACTCCTTCGGTACTTTGTACGTGTGCACATATATATATATATATCTATATACGTATAAAAGAGAGTCTACGACCCCATCAATGTACAAATGCAAAGCTATCCAAGTTCCCCTATCTTCGTGCACCTCCGTGACTTTTCCATTCGTAGAAAACCATTCCCGTTCGAGTCAAATCCAATTCAATTGTACGAGACACGCAACCGAGCCCCCTTATTATCCGTGTCGTACGAAATTACCGAAGTTAATGAAAATCATAAATTAAACTTCAAAGACACTTTTCAGGTCTTCTCCCTTTGTAAGAGAGGGTTTTCTCTCGAGCGGTTCCCCCGTCACTTCAAACTCGTTATCTCTCTTAAGGGATTAATTTATTGAGCCGCGCTGTATGATTCTTCTTCTCAATATAAAATAAATAAACGGTAATTGATTACTTTTTACGAATCATAAATTCACTCTCAAAAGTGGGATCCAACGACAGCAAAAATGCAAAAAAAAACGATACTCCATGAATTTTTTATTCAGCACGAAATCTCCGATTGTTAAAAAAAAAGACACGGACGTAATCGATATTTAAAAAAGAACATTTCGTATGTTTTTTTTTTTTTTTTTTTTAATCGTATGATGCGTGAGAAAATTCTCTGTAGTTCTCAGGAGGCTCGTGACTCGTAAAAATCGTTTTATACTCGAGCAAAACGTAGTTGTGTCCCAGGTGAGATAGCTCGTTCGAAGGAGAAGAGAGAAGCGAACAGAAGGAAAAAGTTTAAGGAAGAAGGAGGAATGAAAAGAAGATTCAGAAGCGAATCGCCCCCGTGAGAGACTACTTGATGCTTCGCGGATTTCTCTCGCGCGATTCTCTTTCCCTTCGCTTTTGCTCTTTCGTTCGCTTTTGTCTCTGCGAGTGCCATCCGATTTATTGCTCTTATACTGGTAGCCTGCTCGCGGTATCTCTTTGCCGATGTCGTACTGTACCATATAAAGCGACAGAGTGTCTCGCGTATAAAACACATATACGTACGGGTGTGCCTCGTGCAGGTATAAATGTATTATCGATGGTACAGACACATACGTGTTATTCGGTGAAGAAAATAATAAAAAAAAAAAATAAAATAAAAAAAAGTTGTCTCGATTCGAAACAACGAATTCGCGCGGCGTCGATTGTTACGTTTGCACCCTTTCTTCTTACCTCCGATCCACCGCGGCATCGCGAGAGCCTCTTTCCACTGTCTTTTTATATATATACACGCCTCCCTTGGCTAACTTTTGCCATTGTTCGAAAACATGTTGCGATTAGTTCGGTATTTTTCTCTTTACTCTTTCATACAATACGTGGCAAACGATCTGACACGAGACTGGGTTATATATACAGAAGAATGAAAAATGAAAAGAGACACGATAAAAGTGTGCTTCTGTATAAGATCGCTGGGCTTTGGAGATCCAACGACATAATCATCGTGAACATTGTACCGATGTCGTTATCTCTGTTGAAGAATTCTTTCAACATATTTTCATGACGCGACTTCGATTCGCGCGACACTGTTAATGATGATCGATTTTTGATCAACAACTTTTTTTTACCAATCCATTGATCTTCGTACTATCTGCTTTGGAAAAAAAAAAAAAACACAAAGATAAGACTTTTCTTATCTTTTGCTTTATCATATGCTTTATCGACCCTCTCAAGATTCCAGATAACTGTTTTCGAAAAGCAGTATCGATAGAATGGGAAAAATTCTCCAGTGATCGAATCGACACACAATTTTCATCTCGAAACAGCTCGTTACTCTGTCATAACCCTAAATTAATAATTTCATTTGATTTCCGAACGGTGAATGAAAAACTGATAACGATATCGTTGCCAAGTGTACTCGAACAATTTCCATGTTTTATTCAAACAATTGCTCTGATTATTTATAGACAAATGTTGCTCGATCGAATATAATCGAGAACGTCACGATACACGAAATAAAATGGAAAGGAACGATATCGAAAGAGGGAGTAAAAGAGAGAAAGCGAAATGAAAAAGAGTGAGAATGAAAAATGGAAAAGGAAAAAAAAAAAAAAGACACGTTCGCATCCGCATATACAGAGAGAAACAGGGTGTATATTCAAGTCAGCCCGCAAGCCAGAAGCTCACGCACTCGCGAATGCTACGAATACATATATATATGAACCTGAGTCTCAAGCGCACGCTCTTGCTCTTCTCTCCTCTCTTTCTCTTTCGTTCACGTGCAAAAGAGAGAGAGAGAGAGAGGGAAGGGAGAGACCGAGAGAGTTGGAGAGCGCGCGCGCCAAGAGTAAAGTATATATATCGAGAAAAGAGATGCTCGGACGGACGCACGCTGTAAGGCCCGAGGCTGTATGATGAAAAAGTGGGGATTCTGTGGCTGGTGGTACGGCGCGCGCCACGGTCCAGGAGAAGGGAGAACGGCTCGCGTCTCTTGCAGCATCCTCCCCTCGCTCGCGTTCCATCGTTCTCTCATCCCATTCTCCTTCTCTCTCTTTCTCTTTCTCTCTTTTATATTACAGACACACGGATAAATAACCCGTATGTGAGGTTTGCGGACCCAGCAAAGATCTCTGTGAGCCTCGTCGGCGGTCCCCTCCGGGCCCTCCTTCCTCCCCTTCCCCTCCCTTGCTCGCTCGACGAGATCGAGCTCGCCCGGGCCAAGCTTTTTTTTTTTTTTTCTCCCGCGCGGTAACTGTTCAAATTTCGTTGCCCCTCGGCACGCCGGGTTGCTGCTGTTGCTGCCCTCGGTGGGGATGCCGAGGACCCTCTGTACGCACGGCGAAACTGGCAAGTCCCAGTGTCTCTCAAACCCAGTCTCCAGCTCCAAACTTTATTCCTTTTTACCAATTACTTATTTCCACCAACATTGTACAGATATTAATCTAAATTTATCTGATTCCAATGTTTTTTGTGGGGAATCTTTTTCTTTTTTCGGTGCTGCATTCAACGGAAAAAAATGTTTTCTAAGTACTGTCTGACAAGTGAAATTCGATGACCTATTTTATACATTTGTTGAAACCATAAAAGAATATTCCATGAAAACAAAACTAGTAATGTAGCGAAGTATAACGTTGAGAAGTTTCAATCCGGTATACTGTCGGCGATTAGTAGCTTATCAATAAATATCTTTTAAGATAAACCATTCGGTCGGGTGTAAGTCAAAGAGTTAAGAATAAATGCTAAAATCAACTAATCGATATACGGTGAGCTATTTAAGATTTGGGTCCGGTAAAAATGATACGAGATATGCATAGATTTCATGTAAATCAGTTAAGATTCATTCGGCTGAAAGAAATGTTGATTGACTCATTAAGTCCGATAATAGATATGGAAATAACAGAGAACCGGTTTTGATGAGGAGTAAAGCCTAATCGTCGGCGATTCAACGATGAAAGAATCGATTATTGGCATTGACAATTAATGCTCGTTTTCAATAAATTTGTTGTTTGAGATAAGCTGCGTCGTTGGGGGCAGCTTCGAACGTTGAGAGAAAAAAAATAATAATAGAGGCGATCCTCGTTTCGGTGAGAATATTTTATGGGATATCATTAATTCGATTAGAATTATATTGATTAGATTGGAAATAGGGCCATCGGACCACCCAGAAATCGTGGCAATTTCATTGAAAAAAGAAAAAGCGTTATTTAAGCAAAAATAATTCTTCATAGATAAAGTTGTGAGTTAACCATAGAAATGAATCGTTCAAATTTTAATCAATCCCCCAACTGCGAAACGCTAAATATATACATAAAGCGAATGCTGCGTAGTCAGTGATTTTTCTTCACAACCCTCATTAGGCCGACGTGACCCATCGAGACCACAACAGAAAATACGATACGTGTCGGAGTTTCGTCCGAAAATTCGGTAAAAAAAATGAGAATCTCGGTCGTCTTGTAGGGCCTTTGGGGCAGTGAATGGGGTGGGGATGACGAGAGGGGTCCGAGGAACGAGAACGGAGCAGAGAGGAGGGTGCGAGAGAGCCAGGAGGACGAGAAGCAAAAGCGGCGGTGGCGAGGAGAGTTGAAGAGAAAGAGAGAAGGAAAGAAAGAGAGAAAGAGAGAAAGAAAGAAAGAAATAAAGAGGGGAGCACGGGGGTTTAGGGCCCAGTCGAGTATACAAGACCCCATGGTGGGGAGCGGCGCGTGCCCGTCCGGCTATATAAGGCCCAGAACCCTCAACAGCAAGGCATTTCGGGAGCCACTTCCGTACCATAAGCATCGAGGGTGCTAAATCGGGCAGTTTTATTTCTTTATTTGATTCTTTACGTCGGGCGCATACGCGGATATATATACACATTATTATTCGTTGTTTTAATATTAAATAGTACGATCAGAGACATTTCGAAGGATCGATAAAAACAACAACAACAAAAGTTATTGGTGTTTTGACTCACCGGCAAAACGGACCAATTGTGACGATAAACAATCGAAAAAAAAAAAAAAGAACAAAACTTTATTTCTGCGCTAAAGAGCCTGCGAATGGAATAAGAGGGAAATAGACGCGGTATATATACATATATAATAAGGATCGATCGCGTGCCAATCGCATCAAGGTCCTCGTGAACGCGTGGCCATCAACTCGTTCGCGGTTTGTGCCGCGAGAAGAGGGAAAGACATAGTCCGAGAAGGAGAGAGAAAGAGAGAGAGAGAGGGCAAAAGAATCCGGCAAGATCTCGTATCCCGTGGCGCGTGGGGTGGGGGGAGAGAGAAATAAAGTCGGGAGAAAGGGTTGTGTGAATAAATTGATTGTGACATGACCTTGGTGAGAACGTTGACGAGAAACGACGAGAACGCATTACCGAAAATGTTGAGCGTACAGCATCAGAATCACCATCACCATCATCATCATCATCACAATCATCACGCGAGTGGTGGTTTGCACGGTAATGTTGGTGTGATGAGCCCACTTACCGGCAACAACGTTCAGAGCAATCGCAGCAACGTAATCGTGTCAACCGGTGGGCTTGTTTCCACCAACGACATCAAAGCTACCTTGCATCAGCAGCAACAGCAACAACAACAGCAACAACAGAATCAGCAACAGCATCATCAACAAAACAACAATTGCAAGAGAACCAAGATGTACCAATCAACGCCTTACGGTACCGTGCCCCATCAGCCGGCATCGGTCGCCCGAAGAAACGCTCGCGAAAGAAATCGTGTCAAGCAGGTAAACAACGGATTCGCCACTCTGAGACAACACATACCTCAGAGCGTGGCTCAAGCTTTGGGCGGTAATACAGCGGGTACACACGGTGGTTCGAGAGCCGGTAGCAAAAAATTGTCGAAAGTTGAGACCCTTAGAATGGCAGTGGAATACATAAGGAGTCTTCAACGTTTGATCGACGATCACGATGGCACCGACACATCGAGTATGATATCATCATCGTCCCCGGCACTTTCAACCTGTGGTTCCGGCAGTGTCGCGTCTTCGAGAACTTCCGATATTCTTCACGGTGATACGTTACATCGTGAGGATATTCGAAACAACAGCTCGGACGATTTGCATCACGGTATGACAAACACGAACGGCAGGCATCTGAGACAAAACGACAGCAGTCCAACGTCTTTCGTTCCACCACCGTGCTCCGAAGCATCGAGCTCACCAACTCCGAGCTTCGTATCTGAGGCTTCGTCAGCTGGTAGCCAGGGATACGGGAGTACATCAACCAACGGCCCACTATATACGACACACGGCGATAGTTACGATAATTACGAACCCATGAGTCCCGAGGACGAAGAACTTCTGGATGTTATCTCATGGTGGCAGCAGAGCCAATGATTCCTCGACCGGAAACACACTCAGAGAAACCGGTCGACGGTGCCAACCGTTCGAAACCTGGGTCCTTCGCTATCCTCAAGGTTCGTATTATCATTTTTTTTTCTTCTCATTATCGATGTCACCCTGTCTCTTCCCGACTCAACAGATCCCATTTTATTCCTTCTCTGGTTTCACCGTTTCGGGTATTCTGCAAACTTTCAAACGATTCATCGTTTTCCATCATCTTTCTAGCTGTCACCGCGATCTTGTCGTGTTTTTATTTTTATTTTTTTTTTTTTTTTCTCGGCAGAATGATTTTCTTTTCTCACTCTGTTTTTCCCGAGTCTCACGTGTCCCAAGCTTCTGACGATTCATCCTTCATTTATCATCATTTTTCTCACTACCACCCTGAATACTCTATCCATTCTTACGTCGACGACGACAAACCCAGAGAGCTGTAAATTTCGTCACTGATTTCCCCTCCCAACGAACACGAACATATAACTAGTCGCCGCGAATCGAGCATAAGAAAAAGACAGAGAGAGAGAGAGAGAGAGAGAGAGAGAGAGAGAGAGAGAGAGAGAGAGAGAGAGAGAAGTCCGATACGAGCACACACTACCATCACCGTAGGAAGTTCCAAAGAAAATTCTCTTGGCTAGATTTGTGACCTTGGCGCGACAATGGGGAGACCCCTCGGCGAAACCCCGGCAGCACACCATTCAAATCGCAGACTCCATTCAGTTCTCATCTCTTTCTCTCTCTTTCACTCTTCTCCCGTGTTCTTCTATATGTATATATGTATATATGCACTGTGTGTACCTCTTGGTAGCGCTCGCGAGAGACTCGCGTTTATACATCCCGTGAAGAGAACGCTTTTGTTCACGATTTCTTTCACGATGTCGGTCCTTTCCTTCACGATTCTCGTCCTCCTCCTCCTCCTCCTCCACCTCCTGCTTCTTCTACTACTCTCAATCGTCTCCTCCTCTTCCTCTTCCAATTTTACTACTTCGAGCCAGAGTACAATGCTTCGACTTATTTGCACCAGGAACAGTGATTTCATTTTTTTTTCTCTTCAAAATCATGTTCCTTTAATACACCTATAAATCGTAGTATTCGAGCAGCATTGGTACCAAGGTTCTATAAGATTCGTATCGATTTGAATTACTTGAAATTAAATCGACCATCAATACCCTTCGATTGCACCAATTCATACACGAATTCGTAGAATCTTATAAAGCTTATTCGAAAATCGAATAATACCTGTAAATATTGTTTACTCACGCTTGCAATCCAATTTCATTAACAACGAAAAGACTCACCGTTGAAAAATCCTCATAATCACCCGAGGGATTCGAATTGTGCGTAAATAAATGTCGAAACGACTCCATAGTCGTTAATCCGGCAAGGTTATAATTCGACAATGAAGAGAATGAGTTTCCCGTCGAGCCAACACGTAATCTTTCGGTTTTTCATTGGGCATAGTTGAACCCAAGGATGGGGACGTTTCTTCGGGGTCTTCTTTTCCACCATCTCTCGAATCCCCCTCCCAATGGTGTAGTCTCGAAAGAATCTCAGCTCCTTTGCAATCTATCTTTTTCTCGGGTTATTTTAATTTTTTTTTCTCTCGTCAGTGCGTTTATATGCACACTAGAATACACAGCCCATGGGTATACATATATACATGATCCTGATTCGCTCTTGTCTTTTTTCAACTTTTTTTTCTTCTTCTCTCTCAGTTGGCTCGACGAGGACAATTTCGTCTCGCGCGCTGCGTTTAACCTGAATGCATCTTTCAGGATATACCAGTCGTCGTGTCCCCTTCTCTACCTTATTTTTTCTCTCTTTCACTCCCTCGTACGCCGCACATACACACACTCAGCGATCTCTCCTCCCTTCTTTGTCGATTTTTCAACCGGTACCCAGTTCTTTCTACTTTTTCTTCAGCCTCTCCGCCCGAGGGATCTCCGCTCTCCCCTCGGCCCCTCCCTTGCTCGTGTACCTTCGTAAAATCCGCCCTTACCTGAAAATCATCCCCGTCTATCGCCCTCTCTCACTTCAGGCTGAGCCGCTACAACACGCACTTGCGTTGTGCCTGTGTATTATAATGCACATATACCTGTAGCATCATTCTCTCGACCCTAAAAGTCTGGATGATCGTAACGCTTTTGCGACACGATCAATCCAACGTGAACCTGAATTCTTCTTCTTAGCTTCACCAGAATAAAACTTTACAACGGACTTTTTTTTTTTTTATTCACGTCAAAAAAAACAATGGTTCGATCAATTTATTGTTGCGATATTGAAAAAATGAAGACGCTGTTTTCCTTTCGTTGTCGTTCTTCAAAAAATATATTGGAAAAGCTCATAATTTTGTTGACATCAAATCCAATTCTCCTGTCAAATTTTAAAAAAAATTATCAAATCATGCAGCCGTACTAACGTTCGCTTAACTTTTCTGATTACAGAAACGACCACATTCGCTCAACCCACGAAAAATGTTGGCGAAAAGCAAACGAACCGAGGAGTCCAGCGCCAAGAAAAATCCAAGTTGAAAACGAGAAAAACAAAAAATAAAAACGATAAACGGCGGCTGTTCCATCTACTGTGATCTAGTCATAAAAACTCTCTCTTTCTGGATGAAAAAAGATAAAACGATCCGATCAACGAGGTACTGAACGAGTATTACGAAGTATATTGTACATACGAAATGGTATCAAGTTTTGCCAGAGATCGTTGAAACGGGAGTAAGAAATTGAGCGAGGATCGAACAATAACTTTGAGTTCGTTAACAAAAAAATTTCTTTTTTCAAACGAATCACCGTTACAGGCATTCGAAACAAACCTTTTTCACCAGAAAGAGAATAGACGAAAAAAATGTAAATAGTTTTATATATATATTGTATATTAATGTTAGTTGCATTTAAGATGTTTTAAGATGTTAAGGTTCAAAAAAGAAAGAGGAGAAAGAGAGAAAGATCGGGTGAAAGAAATTAAAAACTCTAACAGGTTCGAGTATCCTGTGCACACGAGAAATTTGATGATTTTTTTTCGACTCTGCAACACCATCAAATCGAGACAGGATTTTTGACGAAGAAAAAAAAACTTATTAAATAAAATACTCATCGATTTATTTGAAGAAAATGCCTAAGGCGTTTTCATCTTTTCTTTCACACACTCTGATCGCTCATTAAGTTATTTATGTATATATAAATATATATATATATATTTTATATGTGTGTACATATAGAACACATGTTCATGAACGAACATTATTTTCTCTAGTCCTCCATTTTAATGGTGAGACTAAGAAGAAGAAAGAAAACTGATTGAAAAAAAAAAACGTATCTTATTACGTTTGATTAATTATTTCTTGTCCAAAATCTAATATGCCAGTGCCTTAAAAGAAACAGAAATCATGTAAACTATTATATCGGGCAGATAAACTCGTTAAATATATGAAACAAATATTATACAAATTACAAACTTTTGTTTTATTTTTTATCGAATAACCCAATTCTTCGTATGTTTTTTTTTTTTTTTATACACTACAACTTCGATTTAGGCATTCTCGACTCGTGCAGGAACTCCAATTCTGCGGTTCGTACCGATCAGTCTGCTATTGAGGAAAGCAACCGGTTCGAGTGCAAAAAATACCAAATTTGTGCAAAAAAAACAATTTTGAATATAAAAAAATGCTCGAAACTGATCGAAAACATGAAGATGAAAATTAATTTCGAAAAAATTAGTGAAAATAATTGCAATTGAAATTTCGACGAAATTGAAAAATCGTAAAGAAAAATTTTCGTACGCTTCGACGTCGATTTCTAAGAAAAATTTAAAGTTCTCACTTTTCCGTCTTCAAAAATCCCATTATACCTTGAAACGTTGACTGTTTCTCCATTCACGAATGAATCCGAAAAGTGTTTGGCGTGGATCGGAGAAACGAGAGGGTGGAACTCGGAGCAAATTTGAAGGGACCAGCGATTTCGTTCGGTCCCTTGACGTTTAAGCGATTCCAAGGCGGAGCACTTGACTTTTGCACGCTCCGACACCAACGAAAAATTCTTAAAGCTTTGAAGTTTTTCACTCATCCCGACACTCTTATATTATGTGTTGGTAGTCATTGTAATTTCTTCGCACATGCACTCGATATACCGGGTGTCCGACGACCCATTATCATACTCGTGAGCTTTAATTCTGGATTGAATTCGGAGTCGAAGAGTCTTGTATCGTTTTTTTTTCGATCGAATCTCTGCTATCAAAATGATTCAATTCGTTATCAGAGTTGCCAAATTTCCATATTTTCAACAAAAATATTTCGTTTTTTAGAAACGTTTTCCAGATTCAATCATCGGCAGTCCATGACACGTGTGCGAGGACGAGCGACCAGAAATAACAGGTGAATGAGAATTGTAAAATCACTGTTTCGGGCGGACCGTGTGAAATTTCATTGACCAAAAAAAAAAAAAAATCAGCCATGAATCTGTACAAGGAGAATGAAAAATACGGCGAAATAAAATCGAAGATTATATTACGAACGCCAGAGAAGGAAACAAATCCGAGAAACAAACGTTGAGAAAAATTTTCACGGAGGACCAGTAAGCGCACAAGTTTTATTGCCAACCATTCACCAACTACAGAGACGTTACAAGAGAAACAGTGAATAAAGATAGTGAAAGAAAAAGATCGGGCGGGTCGTAAGAAATATATAAAATGACCATAAGGAAAGAGAGACTTGGTCGGCTCATTGAACGAGGTGGGCATTGCACCTTGCTTAATTGCTCAGTGTATATACTATACTGTTACTTCGTTTGCTATTGTACGTCGTTACGTACGAGAAATATCTGTGTTCCAATATCAGAAGTGTCGCCATCAGAGAGAAAGAGAGAAGAGAAGGAAAGAAGGAATTTCGCTACGGTGGTCCTTGAAGGTATAAGGATAAGGTAATACACAAGTAAGAAATTTTATTTATGTATCGGTGAAAATGCAAAAGAGGGATGTCTAGGGCTTAACCATCTCGGATACACTTGGTATACACCTGACTCGAAAGAAGGAAAGTCAGGTAGAGTAAGAGTACCGAGTACCTATGTACTACCTGTGCCTCAATATCTATAGTTATATACATATTTATACCGTAAAGATATGGTCAAGATATACCCACGGGTACGAGAGAACCTCACGTACAAAATCCTCGAATCCTCATTGTAATATTATATTAGTATACGATTTCTGGACAATTTTAACGGTAAATTTACCAAATAACGCGGCATACTCCAAAGGGGGCGCACGTAGTGCGTGCCCAGTGCTAATTCTCCTCTCCTTTTTCTCGCAGTCGATCATCAATCGATGCGTACTCAAACTCAGGCTGCTTCGAATAAAGTGTACAGAATTATTGAAATTGATACCGTTTTATTTGGAAGTGAATACGTGTATAATGGCTTTTTCGAAAGCGGAATTTCGATCGACTTATTTCTGGAAATTGCTTATATCTCGCCTTCAAATTGAAATTTGAAGCATTCAAAGATAATACGAAACAAAAAAAACTCCATGATTTGGTAAACGATTTCGTGAATGAATCTGCTGTCTATTTTGGAAGAATTTTATATTGAAAAAAAATTTAATTATAGTTGAATGAAAAACGAATAAGAAATTGTGGAGAAATGGTATTCGAATGAAGATAAAAATGGCATTTCGTATCTCTGGACTTGGATTCAAACTCAAGGCTTTACGACAATAAGGATGATTCTCAAACTAAGGTCTCAACTCTTCGGGATACAGTGTTGCCATGTGACAATGTTTTTCGTGGTAAAATTTCACTCTTTTATCATGCACTCGTATCGAAAGGCTCTCAATTGAGAATCGTTTTATCAAAAATTCCACACGAATGATGCGAAGACCAAATACAGTTTCTTCGATGCCTAACTGGTGCTTTGAACGGTTAATTCGAATTGATGAATATTCAAAGAACGATGAAACAATGGCAAACGACGAAAAATTCATTAGGTTCGAAGATACCTGTAAGTAAAAGGACGTGCAACGTTCCAAATGGTCAGGTAATTTTCGGGTTAGTAACCTGCTGCTGCCATAAAAGTCTCGTTGAAGCTTATGGACCAGTGTGACTGACTGTCTTGAATGAAGAAAGTGATTTATCGAAAATTTGCGTTTTCCACTCACTCGAAACGCAGAGCAAAGTGTAATATTGGCAAGCGAATAAAATATGAGAAATACCAAGGTTAGTGGAATGTGAATTTTTTGTTTCTTGATTTTCAACAAATCAAATAATCATCAGATTTTGTTGAAGCTTCTTGAATTCATTCTTCTTGATTTCGACGAGAGGAGATGAATTCATAAAATCAGCAGATAACTCTAGAACGAGTGCATTTTATCTTAATCGGGGAACATCCACCAAGAAAATTAGTTTTCCTTGAATAAAGAGATTGACGCGGTGACGATAAATCTGGAGTCCTTGGAAATGGCTCTAACGGCTCTAATAATCTTTTCTGCACCTCATGGGATATCGTTGTCCTTCTTCGACAGTTCCGGAATAACATGTTTCGAGAAGCTACGAATATCTTTCGTTACATTGTATTTTTCTCTGAGTCTGATTCTTTTTCCAGAAAACTTTGACTCTAATACCGCCTTTTCTCACAGTCCGTCACCTTTTGCGGTCTCCGGGAAGTCACGCGATGAGTTAAACTCCGAAATTTTGGTTATTCGTCTCGTTTTCTTTTTTGTTCTCGTAAATGGTGCGCTTTGTTGAATCTGAGAGCGTAATAGCCATTAACATATACAGTCAGAGAAACGAATCATCGAGGAGGCTCGCACGAAATGGACCGGAAGGACGACGTTTAGGATTTAGACGTCGGAAATCTTCTCTCCTCTCTTTATTCTTTTTCTTCCTTCGATGCCTCGCTATTCCTATAATTTTTTTTCTTGCCTCGTGTCTTCACAAACGGATCATTCATTCAATGGTGAGACACGTAAAGTATTGGTCGTTCACGAACGCGAAAAAGCGTCTTTGTATGGTTCGGTCTTTAGAGTTTTTCTCGGTCGCTCTCTGCTCGTTGCGTCGTCTCTTGCTCTCGATTATCTTGAATTTCGTTGCTTCAATTTTGCCCGACAAAACAACCATACGTGAGGGACACGACTGACAGGGATAATGACGCTTGGACGATCCAGCAAAAGGGCGCGTACACGAGGATCGTTAACCGAATTCCCTTTCGCACGGCAGAGAGAAAAGAGAAATGACCGAGGAAAAAAAAAAGAGGAGAAAAACAGGAAAAACAAAAAGAGAACGCGAATAGGGAGAACCCGTTTCTCTCTCGAATCTCGTCGCTCCGTACGTGTATCGTTGGACTAAGAAACGAAGGAAAATCTTGAACCCCAAATTAGGAAAATTAGCTCCAATTATCCTGTGTGTTACTAACCCATTATTATCCTTCGGAATATTTGTGGAAAACTCTCTTCCATGATTTTTTTTTTTTTCAATGACTTTCAATGACGTACAAATTTGTATGAAAAACAGGTTTTTTTACTAAATCTGTTTTCGTTCGTCAATAACTGCGGTCAACATTTTAAACTTCAAATCAATTTGAAAGAATTAAAAAAAATTGATGTCAGAATGATTTCTAAATGACGAATATTTCTTAGTCCATGCAGCTCAGAATTGTTTGCAGCTTTCGATATCCAATCATAACTAAACGTCGTGCACTGATCGATTCGCAATTTATTTTTCCATCGAGAACGAGAACAATTTGGCTAAGTGACAGTAAAATCGTAGTTTCGATTTTTTTTTTCTTCAACATCGTTCGAACTTTCTCGATGACTAACCCGATCCAATGACAAAGTTTTTTTTTTTTTTTTTATTACTGAGGGTTCCGCGAAATAATCGTTTCATCGATACCGTAACAGGGCCGTTGCTCCTCGCAGTAAATAATGACTAATGATATTCTTTGCTGAAGATAATTTACCAATCGTTTAAAAGGAAGCGTTTCGAAAATCAATATCCATGGGGGATTTTATATATCGTCGAGCTATCTACATACTCTCACATTTTATTATGTAAAATAGAAAAAAAAAAAATTGTTCGATATTTCAACAACCTCGTTTGTCCATGATTTGCTAAAGCCAAAAATATAAACGTATAAATTTTCTTCAGTGATCTGTATCCAAAAAATATTGATTTTTTCATTATCAATAAACTCGTAAAATCAACAAAATGAAAACTAGAAAACGAATCCACCTATAAACAAATGAGCAAATATCGTAAAATAATCCAAATTAGTTTCTGTCAATTCCAGATACTCATTCCAAGTGGCAGCCGATGAAACGTTAAAGAGCCCGTGTGAACGAGAATACAAAAAGAAAGAGTAGAAAACGTCGATGTGTTCAACGGGCTCTAGCGATTGCTCGCTACCACGCAGCATTATCATTTATTTCAATTATTACTACGATATCCCTTCCTTCTTCCACTCCCGCTTATCCGTTTTATTTCCACCCATAGATGAGGGTTGATCGCTCTCCGGGGTTGGTAAATCCGTTGTTTTTTCCTCCAGCACGTTCGATATCTTCGGCTCGTTTCCTTCCTCCCCTTTTCTCTTGTCCTCTCCCAATTTATTTTTCACCCTCCCGAGTCTACCACCTCGATCTTAAATTCCCGTAACTTTCTCAACCGGTTACAAACGCGTATGCGCACTGCCACATAGCATCGATACCTGATTCACTGTCCTCGACACCCTTCCTAAAGCTTGGGGTGTTTTTAACGTTTTTATGCAACACCCCTGTGAATTTAAAAGCAATAAAAAAAAATAAATAAATAAAAAAAACATGCTCGATGTTCCGATGCACCTCATCGACGAATGACACTTAAAAAAAAAAATCGTCGAATGGAAAGACATATTTTTTAGAGTACGTCAGGATTTTTAAAGAACGATACACTATTTTTTACAGTCTTCACAAATTTCGGTTTCAAATTCGTTTTGGAACGAGCATAAAAAAACACATTTTTTTAGATCGATAAATAAAAAAAAATCCTGTCGTTCGATAATTTATTGTAGCAGTAAAAAAATCGACTGGAAAAATGTGTAACCCAGGACATCGGAACGTAAAAATGATTCGGGCGATTACTTTCCTGTGCATTCAAGACAATCTTATCTCTGAATTAATTCAAAGTGTGATAATTGATGAAGAAAAGTTAAAGAAATTTTCTTAACCAAACTTAATCTCAATTTTTTACTATTTCCGTTTCCTTCGAACTTCGAACGCGAGAAAACGCGTACTACATGGAGCAAGCTGAACACAAATTAAATGTTAAAAAAACTGTAGTTTTCGGGGTCGCATGGAATAGAAAAGTGGGCGCTAAGAAAAAAGTGAAGCCTTCCGAGTTTTCGAAGCAGAGTACACACAAGCTCGGAGAATATATTGAGACCAAGACGCTCGAAACGAAAAGAGAAGAAGAAGTAAGAGAAGAAGAAGAAAAAAAAGTGAAAGAGAAGCCTGTGCTTTGTGTATGAGTAAACGAGAGGGAAGTTTCGTCTCGTGCGATTGTTGAACGAAGATGGAAAAAAAAAAAAAAAACAACGTGAAAGAAATGAGGGAGCGATAAAAAAGCAAGAAGAGGGGGATCAAGGAACGCGCCAGCCACGCGTTGTACAACCGTTGAAGTCGCTCTCGGACTCTCATTCCTGTGTATGTGCTGCGCCTTCCTTACAAATCCATAAAATACACACACACACAAACTCTTACATCCATACACCCAACATTTTTATTTCATTTTTTAACGTTCCTCCCCTCGTCTTAAGGTGAAGCGAGAAAACCAAAACTACCGACTCGCCGAATCCAGCTAGATTTTTAAAAGGGACAAAAGATCTTTTTCGAAGCGTAGAGAGAGCAGATCGCGTATAAAATCTTTCGCCGCGCGATCAAAGACTTTTCCTTTTTACCTTTCTTGAGGATGGATTAAACCCTCGGCAGCTCGATTCGACGTAGTCAGGTCGATTTTCACATGAAACATCCACCTCGCGCCACCAAGAAAAAAAAAAGACGATTGTAGCGCACCAAAATCAAGAGAATTTTGTGGTATCCGCGTTATTCCAGTTTATACAATGTAAAAATAACCAAAATTTCAATGAAAAACGAATAAATTTTATTCTGTTTCTCCTATCGAGGGATCAAATTTAAACGTAGAACGACTTATATACACCAAACTTTTAGCTCCATATGTACATCGTCGTGCGCGAAACCTTTGTATATATAACAGACGCTACTCACGTACAAGTGCGTGATGCAGTTTGGCCGCTGCTAAGCCCGCGGGATAATTAGAAAGGAGTTCTTGTTTTATATATTATACGGTCGGGCTGCTCGGGCGCGAGCTCCTGCGGCCACCGGAATAATCTTCAATCCTTGCTGCCCTCCTCCCCCCCCCCCCTCTCTTGTGCATATACTACTATATGCACATGTATATGTGTGGTTCTGTGCTCCTGGCGTTCTCCAAACTTATCCCTCGAAAAAAAATCCAACTGCGGCTGCACTTTTTTCCACGTGTGGGCAGAGATCCGTTGTTTTAAATTCACGTTTTCTAAGCTGAAATTATTATTATTACTGTTATTATTGATTTAATCATCGTTATTATTATTATTGGGTTTGTTATTAATATATCAGTTTCCTGGGCTACATATTTCGATTCGTTGCTCGATTGGTTATCAAATTCGGTACAATTTTATTGTCCAAGAATGTCTGTGAAGGATTCGTTGGAATCCGTTCAGTCATTTTGTCGAGTTAAAAGAAATCAAAAGTGTGGATAAACATTTTTTTTTCTTTTTAAAATTTCTAAACATCGTGAACGATATATATATTTAAACATCAGGATTTATACGTTTTCGGAAAGGACAACGGATTTGGTGGACATGTAGAAAGATTCCGTTTTGTGGTCGATATTCTTTCATCGTCATCTCTCACGCCTCGAAATCGACTACGGTTCCACGTGTTATTATTCTCATCCGGGTGTCGTATGAAAAGGTTTCACGAATGAGACGAAGAAAGAGTCCGAAAAATCGAGAGCGATCAACGGGGGGGAGAGGAGCAGGAGTCAAATCGTTCAGCCAAGTTCGAGAAATTCGTGGAGGGCAGAGAGGATATGAAGTGAGAAACAAGAATGTATAAATGCGTCCAAAAAAAAGAAAGAAATAGAAAGAGAGAAACGGAGAATCGCAGAGGGAGAATGGAATCTTTTCTCAATGAATAAGACGTCCGACACCTTCGGTCTTCCTTCTTCCTGAAGTGATCCCTCGACAACTCTCAATGCCGTCGTACACACACTCACCTTTCCTCTCTCTCTCTGGCTCTGTCTCTCTTTCCAATGTCCATATGTATATAACTTTGGGGAGAAGATCTCGCGTGGCCATCGCGGGTGGTCCTCACACCGCGTGTCTTCGAGATTTTTGCTCCGGCGTACGTTTCACGCGAGCTACACGACCTTCCCTTCAATTTCATTTAGCGATTTTCCCTCTCTTTCTCTCTCTCAACGATCTGTATCTGCCAGATACACTCATATATAGACTTTTATACGTTTATTCGTCGTACCCACATGGTTGTTTACTGCCGGACCTCGCTCCATGATGCCCCTTTCAACTGATCTCGTATACCGAGAGGGTATTTCTTATACAGGTCCATAAGAAAATCAACAATTCGGTCGTGATCCGATCTTAGTCTCCGTGTCTCATTCTAACCACGACAAATTTAAGTAGTTTAGCCGATGAGTGAGCACATAGAAATTCTGATAAGAACGATACGAAGGTGATTTCTCGTTACGATTTATTGAGCAATAATTGTTTCGTCGAAACAGACTGGTTGCGATTGATTCGCAATCGATTAGATCATTTCGTTAATTTCGTTTTTTATTATTTTACGATTTTCGTGCTGCTTTTACGGATCGTTGACTCCAAGTGAAAAAGTATCAAAAGAACAGTACCAGCAGAATGTTTCTAAATATGAGCGCGTCCAATGGTAAATTTTCCGTATCGGAAATCTCGAAGTTTAACATGTACACGCAGGAGTAAGCAAGAGGATATGATATTTTCAACTCGCTCTTGTTCTTCCTTGAGATTTGAGAACGATGACGAAAAAAGGAAAAAAAAACGAGGAATTCCAGAAGAGTGAGCAAAAGATCGAGATGTCAAGAGCTCACGCCTCTCCTTTTATACAAATTTGACACGAGAGAAGTACCCGTGGGTGGGCCAAACTCGAGCTGGACAGTTGACGGTACACCAAAAAGACGGAAAGGGGAAATAAAAGAAGAAACCCTCACGCGATTCTTCCCTCCCTTTTTCGCGTTCGCCCTCGAGATCTCTTCTTCTCTTTCTTCCTCTCTCTCTCTCTCCTGCTACGTATCGTCAAAATTTTCTCGCTCGGTGGGTCTTACACCCCTATCGCGGAAGAGACACGCCGCAGCAGGATCGAAGAGAGATACAGCTAAAAAAGAACGTCTGTGTCTTTAGCCAGAATGTAAAAGAGAAAATATTATAATGTACGGGGACAGCGGATCTTGCAGGAGATTTTCATGGCATTCAAAAAAATTCTTTAATTATTTCTGCACTCGAGACTGCATACATTGTTACTGATACCGCGACTGCTCGGGGCGACACGCACGCAATGGTATTAAATTTTATTTTCATTCATTATTTCGAGTGAAAAAGTTCATTGCATCGTAATTGTTTTCGGCTCGAATTATCGTTGGTCAAATCATCATCAACATACTCGACGGGAGTAACGACAGGAAGATCGACGAGGATGAATTAACCTGACGATCTTCTTGACGTTTTGAAAAACGACAGTCGCTACAGCGTCTTCTCATATGGTGTGAAAACTCAATTTATGATGGGAATATTGATAGAGAAATTTTGCATATAGAAAATCGTCATTGAAAAAAATAAAAAGAACTATGAAAGGAGAAAAATTCTCACTTACGGTTAGATCGATTGTTGCTATCGATCACGAGATGGGCATCTTTCAAGATATGAGAGCAAAGTATGTTTTCATAGTGAAGGGGTCCATCGATCATCGGAGAGGCCTAATGGTACAATTTTATGCGGAAAGGTCTCGAGAAACAATTTTATGTGTATACGACACGTCAAAACGCGATAGCGCCATAAAGCATCTTCATTTCTGTCTATCTCCTGTTCAGTTTTAGTGTTCGCAGTATCTTGTGTTTTCTTCAGCGAGCATATTCTTAAGACCGTAAAAAGTAAGGTAGAACGATGCAGAATGTAGGTTTGAGGGTAAAAGATCGCCAAGGGATAGATTTGATCTCTGACATCGGCACTAAGGGAGGTCGAAGATCCTCCGCGGGACATCGATTCCCAGGACCCAGACGACCTCAGTTCGTTTGCTCTTTTTTCCCCCATTCTTTTCTCTGTTTTCTTCTCATCTTTTTTTCCCCCTTTTTCCACCGTATTCTCTGCTTTTTTTATGTCTCTCTTTTTCTGGCTCTTTGCTCCACGCTTCAACCCTCGAGTAATTCGGAGAGGAGACTTCGTGTGAGTTTTTCTCTTATCGGAATTATTTTTTTATTTTTTTTTTTTCTGTAGCTAAAGAGGAAAAGAGAGAAGGAGATCGAGATAGCGAATGAAACGGCAATTTTTCATACGAGATGAGCCATAAACGTATCGCGTTGTTCTAGAGGATTTTTTAATCGCGATCTGATCCAAAACATTCCTGACATTCAGAGGGCTCAGCATTCCTTCGCACTCGCCGCCTAGGCCCACTGCTCCGGTAAACAAAAAAATGATTTTTTTTTCGAAAATAGTTCATCATCGATTTTATAAAAGTGACGCAAAGAGTCTTCGTTCGCATGAATTATGCATCGTTTCAGCGCAGCCTGAAACTCATTAGAAATTAGCTTCAACGTGTCGGTGCAATAATCCTCGGAGAGATTGCTCATGAGCGATTGGCTTCTGAGATCAAGAGGAATTCGGCTTCTCCCCTTGGGTCCACTTAGAAGATCTCATAGAAAAACGTCGACGTCTTGCCGGTAGCAGAATGGGAAAAAAACCGAGCGATACATCCGATAGATCCCAAAAGACGCATCGTTTACATTTTTTTTTTCCTTCGTATCGAAGTATCTTGACGAAAGTTTCATTTCGATGTATCCTCGAGGGAATTTTTTCTTTCAAGAATACGAAAAATTATCTGATGTCAGTTTGCTCGGATCCTAAATTTACGTCATGAATCCTTTGAGGCAATGTCAAGAAACTTGGCCAAGTCTCCGGAGCTCGACGAGTTTCTGTAGTTAATGAATCAGCTTTTGATTTCATGCGAGGTTTGAATTAATTTAAAAAAATTTATCACGATTTTCCTTCATGCTGTAAATTTTATCAATTTTTTTTTATCGTTCGTAATAATCATCAAACTGGTAGTCGACAAAAGAGTTTGTCCGGAGTTTTTTCACCGATGTATATTTATGATTCTATCCCCGCCGTATGCCTTTGAGAAAGTTTCGAAACGCAATAAACTGCAGCTCGTGCTCGATGAGGGACGATCTTTATCGAAAAGTTGCTTAACGAATAAACTACTGGAGGTTCGTTGCTCGATCGATTGTCGCGATCATCAAAGCCATTGGAAACAAGACATCGGGTAGTTAACCCACCAACGACGCTGTAAAACTTCGTAGACATATTTTCTGACGCTCCCTGCAACAGTTAAATACATGGATGAACGCGTGTTACTGATTTAGCCATGAAAACCACTTTGCCTAAAGCCGCGCATAGTTCGATGCTAAAAATCAGCCAAGAAATATGGTACCGGTGAACATTTTCCAAGTTTTTCGACCAGCAGCAGAACTAATCGCGAACTTTACCGAGTCTCCCGGACGAACGAGCAGACCGAGACAGATCATCCGAAGAGACAAAAATTTTCTATTGTCTTTTGAAATAAATCCATTGTTTTTCATAGCGGCTATATGTATAACGAGGATTTGAAAAATTATCCCGCTCTGGGTTAATAAAACAAAAAAAAATTAGAAACGGACTCCAGTCGTTTTTCGGTCAGACACCAATTTTCAGAGAACCCTAGTTCGTCGACAGCCGAGATCTTTCACGTTTAGCTTGGAGGTATATGGCACGTGTAAATCACATAACTTTTAACGATCCTGGCAAAGCTACCGAGTTATCTAACTTCGGTCCATTCTTCGATTGCTCGAGCACCTCAGTTCACTGTGCCATTGGAAAATTACCTAAAATAAATCATGGCAATAGGAAAAATAATAAACTCTTTTTTTTTAGACTAATCAAATGAGAAGTTGGCTATTATCTAGTTAAAAAAAACAATCATAAATCACTGAATTTATTTTAATCTTTAAAATATTATTTATTTTTAATAGTAAAATCAACCTCAACATTATTCAAACTATTAGAATAAATGTAAAAAAAAAAAAAAAAATTCTTTATGCAGGAAAAAGGGATTCATGAACTTGATACAAAAGGAGTCAACAATTGATAACGATTTTTTTTTTAAATATTCGCCAACGATCATGTCAAGCTTCAATTTCAAGGATGAAAAAACGAGAGCTTGTTTAATTGGCGCGACGAATTTGAAGCTCACAATTTTCATACTCGATAAATGCATATCGATACAATCTCATACCTCTTTTTTCGCGTGGGCCGAAAGTAAGCGAGAAAGTGAGAAGCAGCGAGAGGATAGAAAGAAAGAAAGGAAGAAAGGAAGAGTGAGAGATAATGAGCACTCATTTTTCTTATTCTATAACCATCCTTACTCCGTTGTGGTATAAAAAATTCATTCACACATATACACGTATAACAAAAAGTATATACATACATCTGCGCAAGAGTGGACAGAGTCCGAGAAGGATAGTTCCAGCGAAAGGGTCGAATAATAAAGTGGAGCTTCTTGAAGTAGATACCTGGCTGTATATGATTTTCTCGTGGGACCTCGTTCGTGGACCCCACCAAGTGAGATAACGAAGACATCGACTCTTGGCGTACGACACGCCGAAGACAGCAACGGCAGCAACGACGCCGCATGAAACGAACGGATGCGCACGTTTTATATACATATAATAAAGAGAAAGACAGAAGAAGAGAGATGCTGTTGAATATCTGTTTGAAAAGAAGAGCATGAATGAGAAATATATATATACATATACGTAGAGACGAATATACATAAACTCGGATCTATATGTATAGTAAAAGAAGTGAGAAGAGGCAGAAAGACGTATATAAACTGTAGGGAGAACCGCCTACTTGTTGAATATACATCGACGCCACTTACTCAAGGGATCGTCCGACCTAACGAACCGAACGTCTTTCGGAGTTAAAAGCGTTGGCGAAAATATATTTGTCTCTTACATATATATAGATACATATAGGGTGTCCTACTGTAATCGTTTGACGTAAATATTTCTCTGAATATCTGAGGAATCTTCGTAAGTAACGTTTTAAGGGAAGGTTATGCTTCGTAATCAGGAGAAAATATTGTGAAACATGACGAGAAGTTGCTTGGATAAAAAGAAATTTTCCGGATACTTTACATCTGCAAACTTCATACTTAGCGGAGAATGATTTAAAGTGGATAAAGATGGGGGGATAAATCTCATTTTTTGAGGGGGTTTAGGTGGATGATAAAATGGAGAAAGAGAAAGCTGGAATAAAAAAAAATTGAAAGAAAAAAAGAGTTAGAAATGGCTGGATGCGATATAAGCGGCGAGGAGCCGATCCACCGGTGATTATCCGTTCCATCGATACGTATTGTACCACCAGAGGGATAAAAAACAAAGATTACGGAGTGTGAAAGCCCTGGTATGAGAGAAGTAAAAAGCCTCGTGGAACGAGCTCGGGCAGAGCACGGCGCCCGTATATACGTCGACGTCTCTCCGTTCGGTAGTAAATATGTTGAACCACGCCTGTGATCGGTAAGGCAACGAAAAAAAGAAAGGAACAAAAATACGAAAAAAAAAAAAAAGACAAGAAAGAAAAAAGTCTGCGCAGGTACACACAAGGGCAGTAACTCTGCGATAACAATAATTAAAGTATTTTTATTAGGCACAGTTGGCGAAAGCGAAGAAAAAAAAAGCAGCCAGAACGAACAAAAAGTGTGCGTTGAAAAGTTAGGGGTTGCGTGGACCAAAATTGAGGTTTGTTCGTTCTGACTCGACTTTTATGCTTCGTTCCCGATTCTGACATGGTTTTTAACCTCGTTACCGTCTGGAAAATGTCGGTGGTTACGCAACGGGACTATTTGTCATTGGCAAGCAAGTTCGCGGGGTGCCCAACTCGAATACCAACAGTGTGTGGATGTATGGAAATCCGTATGTGCGTGTGTGTGTGTGTGTGTGTGTGTGTGTGTTTGCATGTGGGGGAGATTCATATCCTGCTGGAGTTGAGTTCATCGTAACGACTCCAGCGGTGCCATTGTCTGTCGCCCGAGGAGCTTCCATCTTCAACGAGAGAGCTGAAAGCCACTATACTAGATATGTTACAAGAGAGAGAGAGAGAGAGAGAGAGAGAGAGAAGAAGGAGAGGTGGAGGGAGGAGAGAGAGCGAGTGAAAGAAGAGAAGTGCTTCATTGTCAGGGTCTCGCTCTTGTGAATGGCCAGCTATCTCGTTTAACTTCAATTACCCTGGACCTTCTTCCTTTTCACCTCCATACACCCTGTGTCCATCTTGCACGCCAGACACTCTTTACTCTGAATTTTCAACGTGTATAGAGATCCGTCCGTTTGTCTGTAAGTGTGCGTTGCACCTCTCGGCAAGACGTCCCTGGACTCTACTTCGGATCAGACACACACACACACACACATATAAAATTTGTATTCGGCGTCTCGCAGTCTCTTTTCAACCCCCACGGGGAATGTCTCATTGTTGAAGAAAAACCATCTCTTTAACCGGTGGCTTGACCAGCCTCGTTAAATTCTCTTTTCCGTTCTTCCGAAATACATATACACATACAATAATAGTTACGCTCGTCTAGCTGACTCAACGACAAGTTTTTCATTTGACCTCGAGACACCAACAGACAACGCATGCATCCTGTTACGTTCGGGTCCTTTCATTGATTCCTTTTTTCTCTAATATTTATTTTTTTCTTTCTTTCTCATCGACCTCCTTCCTGGTTTTTCATGAAACTGGACGACGCCATGCCGTCTAGGATTATTTGAAAAATCAGACGCTCCTCCGTTGTCTTGATAAGTCATTGTTAACGCCAACGAGCACAGAATATCCTCGATTTTACCTTCTGGTCGCATTTCAATTCAGGAACATTGAATCGTTTGTGACTTCGTGATAGAATACGAAAACATCCTAATGGACCAGAAAATTATTTCAGTCTATTAATAATTTCTTTTTTTCGAGATAATCACAATTTTATGCTAATAAACTTATATCACTTTCAATTTATCATAACCATTGTGTTGGATGTACGATTATTTTCAATGATTTTTCATTCCAGCCTGCGACTCCGCGAAGTTAATTATGATTCTGAAAAGCGTAATGATGACGAGCGATGACGTCCAAAGAATTCAGAAGCCATCCATCACGAAGGAAGCATTCATTTTATTCGAAATAATAAACGTTTCAAAGCACATTAACTTTTCTCACCCTTCTCTCATAAGCATCGAGAGTTCAGTCCGGATTCAAAGATCGGAGATCTCCACACACACATCCATGTCCCGAGTGAGAAAATTATTCTGGTCGGATGAAGAGGACGTATCCGGTCAATGACGATGTCGATTTTTGCCTCTGTGAAATAAGAAGATAATGAGATTCTCCATAACAAGGGTCTACGGTTTTTACCTAATTCATTTCTAATCAACCGTTCCCGCAGGCTGATCTCTCGGGGCGCCTGCAGATCGAAACTATCTTCCTTTCTCCTCTCTCTGCCCCTGTCTATATTTCTCAATAGGTTTGCGTAGGATGTGACTTCGCCAAATATATACAAGCGCCGGGGACTTTCGAAGGAAAACAAAACGCATTTTAATAGCATTTTACTGGCGCTGGGTTGTTGCTCAGGGCTGATCTTAATCAGAGCCAACGATATTAGCCGCGCTGGTACGACCGATGATGATGATCGTTAGACCGATTAAACGGATTCGTGGCTCACGGACCACCTGGAGAACGATGCTTGGGGGGGTCAACGAATACGGAAAAAAAAAAAAAAAATATTACGAACGAAACACTCTCAGCTTATACGAGAGCAAGGATGAATGTACGAGGGGAAAGAAGAACTAGAAAAAAGAAGGAGAAAAACAAGAGGAAAAAAAATAAGGAAAGCACATAAACTCCCGGTACTAAGAGGCATCAGCCAAACCTACCTCACCTGAGTTCTGTATACACCAGATACCTAACGTGGGACAAAAACGAAGGAAGAGGTTATTTTTGGGGCTTTGCAGCCAATGCGCAAGAGATGGAAAATTACTTTTTTGCCTCGGGTTGATCGAGCTTCTTCGAGATTTGAGGTGCGATCGAATCATACGTGTCTTCAAAATTCATCTCTGCGTACAAATATTACCCTACGGCGTTTTATTTTTATACAATTTTTTTTTGTCTCAGATCAGATGAAAAACAGCTCTGAATACAGGGAATAAAGACAGGAAAAAAAAAGAAGAAACAAAACGAATTCTTTTGTAAAATCCAACTTCATCATCGACATTTTGGCAGCACAAAATTTTAAATTGCCACATAAACTTTTGAATCGCAATTTCGTATTGGTAAAACTACATTTTCTCGATGACATTCGATGAAGTTGCGATTTCCGAGGGTTTCAATATTCAGAATCATAAAACATACGTCCCGACTTTCCTTCGTGTTTATTCTCAAGCTCTCATCAATCCAAATATTCAAGAGGCTTATTCCTACCATCATTATGCCACTGTATCTCCCTCCTGGTTGGTATAGGTATTCTCGTACACGTGAGAAACTTAAAACTATGATGTTAGACAGGAAGTGACTTCAAATATTTGATGAAGAGTCCAGTTTCTCAGACTTCACTCAACGAGGTCTGTCTCCAGTCTCTGCATGATGGTTTAACATTTGTTCCTTCTGCTCTACGCTTTCATCGATCAACTTATTGGTAGCATCGATAACATCGGAGTCTGCTGCAGTACAGCAAAGAACTTCCGGTCGTGCTTCGATATAAAAACCTCTTGAATCGTAGATTTTTTCGAGCATTATAAACAGAATATAAATCCACAGAATAAGATAAACACACAACAGAAATTCGAATACTCTCATCACGCGAATATCTTTTAACAAATGAAAGCGAAAGTCAAGCCTTTTTTCTGTTTTTCCAATGAAAATTGATCTGTTTGAAAATGATAGAAAAAGCCACGACATTCGTTGATGGCAATTTTTTTTCTTTTTGAATATCGGAACCCCGCCTCAATTTTGATAAAACCCGCGATTTTTTTTCAAGAACATCGTCTGAGGTAGATTGCGGTGAACGAACAGTAGGCAATATAGCCGAAGCAACGCTAATAAGCAACCAGAAATCCCACTAGGGACGGCCTAATACCAGCCTAAATATACACGACGAACGGTATGTAGGGGGCGGAATTACCGCTTCTGGGAGAGAGGAATAAAAGTGAAGAAGAGAGAGAGAGAGAGAGAGATAGAAAGAGGGAGATCTTAAAAACGCAGGCTAAGATTAAAAAGGAAAATAGGGTAGTACGGAGGATGCCTCACAGCTGCATCTAACACGTGGTTCAGCTCTCACGAGATGCAATATCTTTATATATACATACGATTTTTGTTTTAAAACGCATCGCGAAATTGCTGCCAAAAATGAAAAATAAATAATTGCCTCTAAACAGTCAATTATATGGGTGAAAAAAATAATTCTGCGAAATTGAGATATCTATATCCATTAGTATAACTCACTGAATATTATTAAATGATTTCGTATCTGCCACGAATATGTTTCGAAACTACAATTTACAGACTGTTGAGTGTTTTCAATTAATGTTTTGTCGAATCTTTGGAAATTCCATCGACAAGTTTTTCTCCCAAATTTCAACCAATATCTCGAAAATTATACAAAATATTGGATTATTAAAAATTGAAAGAAAAGAAAAAACAAAATTTGATGGGCCACCTTGATATTGCTTTCTATCATATCTTTTTCTCATAAAGTTTGTAAAAAAAAGTTTCAACCCAATTGTACGGAGAGGCCCACTTCCGACCAATTACCAAATATTTATTACACATTCAAACTCACGCACAAGCTGAAACATTTTTATCCAAATTTAGACAAAATTTTTAAATAAACCAAAAGTTTCAAAGTCACCAATAAATCAAGATTTTTTTCATTCTCCAATGGAAAAATGGTCGGTCAAAATGATTATTAATTGTTAGAGTTTAGCACATTTGCTAATAATTATTTCATCCGGTTAGTTCATTTAAAAATAAAACATCCCAAAAAATTGTAAACAAAAGCCTTCCGTCAATAGTTCGCTGAAATTCATGTTGCCAGATATCTGGATACTTTCAACTCGCGAATAACCGCTGAGACTCAGATTTATACGCGCCAATTATCGATACACCGTTAATTAACGAAAGTTTCGAGGTTTCTGTGTCATTTTTTCCGTCCCTGAAAAATTTCTCCGTCCGGATAATTTTCTTTCGACTTATTGGCTTCGTCCCGATCCCGTTGTTTCGTCGGCATAAGTTGACTCCGCAAAAGATGGCTGGAAATAATGTTTCTATAAATTCGGATACGACGGACGAATGCCAGCGAGTAACAGGAGAGAAAAGAAAAAGTTAGCGAGAGGAAGTGAAGTTTATGCGATGGCTAGTCGTAACCGGGAGGATAAATCGAACGAAGTCGATGACCATGACACTTTGAGAATACTAAAAGAAAGAAAAAAAAATGAAAAATGGAACAATTCGAAGCGTGAGCCTTGGCTTTTCAAGGCTGTATAATGCTAGAGATATCGTCAGTAAATCGTGTCGCCATTGTGTTCAGATTTTTAGGGGGGGTGGGGGGTGCTCTTGGTACGTTGTCTGCGAGTTATGAGTCGAGAGGGGCGTGATTTTTCGCAAGTGTTCTCGTCCATCGATACGCCCCATACGACCATACAAGTAGCACGAGCAGGCTTCCATGGGTTTGAGAGAAAGAGAGACGGAGATAGAAGATAAATTGCAGGCAGGCATCCCTCAACTGACGCGCGCCTATAGCAACGTATACAAAAACGATGGAAAAAAAAAGGAAAAGATTTCGAAACGTTTGAAAGCTCACTAATGGCAAATTCTATTGAATCAGCTAGAATTGACCACAAGCTAAGTTTCTTCCACGAACAAGTTCAATATCTTCTCAACAAAAATCTTGCCTCATTGATTCGAATTTTTCGAGGTTCCCCTTCCCTCAGAACCTATATCGATGCTGTCACTGTCTAGAGGGAATAGGCTCGCGCCTACCGTCAGACAAACGCTAGAACCAAACAGAAATGAGATGAAAAAGTACACCAAAACTCTCCGTGTATAGGAAGAACCATGAGGGTGCCATGTAAGAAAGAGAGAGAAAGAGAGCGAGGAGGACGATAAAAGGACAGAAGCGAGGAGGGATGTGAAGAAAAAAAAAACAGTGGGGGCGCAAACGCGACAATATAAAACGGGAGGTTCGACCCTGTCGAAGCGAGAGAATGGCAATGGTTTGAATGGTTCGTGTGTTCCAATGGTCAATGCCGTCAAGGCGTGAGAGGTTGAACAACTCTCAGTCAGTATATATATATATGTACGAGCCAGCAGCGAACACACACGCTTGAAAACGAGAGAATTGTCGTTTATACCCGTCTCTCTGTGTTTTTCCTCTCTCTCGCTCTCTCTTTCCGAACCTTTTTTCCTCCCTGTGTCTTTCTCGCTCTCTCTCGATTCTCGGTGAAAATGCAAAACTCTTGAATGGAGTGAAAGAATGGTGACCAAACGAGGCGGGCAACCAGGCAATTGTACTTGTTCTCGTTCTCTTTCTTATTCGTTTATACTTCTTCTACTCACTGTGGTTTGGTGACTGCTTATGGTGTCTATCGCGAGCCTCGACAAACCAAAATTCATACAGAAGGACGAAGAGGAAAGGAAAGGAACTAGCAAGTTTCTCTCGTTTCATTTCGTCTCCAACTTTCTTGCTCTCTTTCCCCCTCCCCCCTCTCTCTCTGCTCTCTTTCTTTCCATTTGCTTCTTCTTTTACCGTATATGACTGCGGTCACGATATTCCATTTCAGGACCAAATTTTGTATTATGTTTTGTCCCATGATCTAAATGCACGTATAAATCGCAGCGGAGGAACGAAAAAATAGAGACCGATGACTATGAGAGCAGGACCAAGGATCGACTTGACTGTCTCTCTCTTTTTCTCTCCCTCGTGTACCTCGTAAAATCTCAGATCACGTGCTGTCTCGGATTCTGCAAGAGAGATGCACCCCATCGCGAAGGATCGCGCGAGTTTAACTTGCGATAATATTTTCCTAGGATTCTTTTTTCGCCCGATCCGAGTTTTCTCTTGGGTTTTCAAGTCCTCGGGACAAACTCTCGATGCTTTTTTTATTCCTCTTAGTCTCGTCGAGGTTGAAGAATCTGTATAGTATCCTTGGGACAATTTCGACGCAATGGCATAGCTTTTTTTTCTCTTATTATTATTATTCTTCGCTTGTATGGAAAAAAAAAAATAAAATAATAATACTAAAACGGTCGTGCGTTGCACTGGCAGCTTCCAGTACCTTTCTCACCGCAAGAGATCCTTTCTAATTCACCAAAGAACAGCAAAAAGCTTTATTCAATGCTTCTTCGGATTAGCTCGAGTAGTCGATCCCTAATACCCTTATACTCGATCGTGAGCTCTCACGTCCCAAAGTTTTTTTCTTTTTTCTCTATCGTCAATAATATCGAAAACCTTCGCTCCCCTTTGAGATCCAGATTTTCGGATTGACAGAGAAAGAGAGAGAGTATCGAGAGGCGGCGGAAAGTGGTGCCGAAATAGATTATCGATTTGCGAAGATCTCTAGATCGGAGAGCCTGCGAACGCAACTATGAATACCTTCCTCCCTCTTTCCTTCTGCCTTTAACTCTTGCGTGCAAAAGTATATTCGGTTGAGAATAAATTTTGTTCATCCTGCATGCTTATGTGTGCGTATTTGGCTGTGGAGTTAATGTGAATTGTGAATTTGAGAAATGGGAGAATAAATTGGTATTCTGCTTTTTTTTATTGCCAGCATTCGGGGTAGCAATGTGTGTTGCGGTTTTCTCGAAGCACGCGTGCACGTTCGTCCAAATCGCTAGGCGCACGCCACATGAGTAAAAATCTCGTTTTATGCCGGTGGTCGAATCGTGGAAGTTGAAGGCAGAAGCATGAGCTTTCGATAGGTTTACACCGACGCTTTCTGGTAGAGAACATAGAGAGAAAAAGATTTTCTTGCGTTTTGTGTCGAGACAAATTAATAAAGGAGTTGATCAACATTTTATGGAAAACTCAGGAACGATATTGTTTTTTTTTTTTTTTTATGACTGTGTCCACTCAAGACTAATCTCGAGGAGAGCACTTTATAAAGAACGAGTCTCCTTCAGGGAAAAATAAAGAGTCAGATAAGGAGTCGAATTGTGAGAGAGTGAAAGAGCAGAAAGAAAGGGAGAGACGAGGGAGATAAGAAGAGAAAAAAAAGGGAGAAATCACGAGAAGATCCAGTGTAGATTCTCGCTCGCGAAAGATCCACGATATCCAACGTTGAAAGAGCCCTTTGGTCCACCTGCAATTACGTGAGCAGCGAGCGGCGAAGGAACGCGCGCGATCAGCGCGCCCGGTGCACTCAGAAGCGCGGAGCGCGCCCGAATATAAACCCGGACAGGTTTTGGCGATGCAATTATTAATATGAGAGAGATGGATATAGGGGGTATAGTCGCGGTGGGTCCTGGGCATTGGAACGCGCTTCACGAGCGATCTTATGCTGGATGAAAGCCAGTCCGCAACAAGATAAACAACGATAAAAGAGACGAAACGGAGAGCGAAAGAGAGAAGGAGAGAAGTCGATGATCCGAGAACGCGGCGTCTCAAGCTTTTTTTTTTTTTGTTTTCTTCTTTATTGGATGAGTTGAGCATGCGCCAGGCCATTGCATCAACATCAAAAAAGCCTCGCATAGGCAACCTAATCAGGAATCTGTTTATCGGATCGAGAAGGCTTTCTCCCTGTCTCTCTCTTCTTCTTCTTCTGGACTTCTATCTTTATTTCTTTTACTCGCTTTCTTTTTGCCCATTATCGCAAGTAGGAAGCAGAGAAAGGGAGAGAGAGAGAGAGCTACTACAGTTTTAGTGCAAATCATTTTATACGGATTCTCGACAGACTTCTGCATGCTGCAGTACACAAGCTTGAAAAAAAAAAATAAAAATAAAAATAAAAACTTGATCTCTCGTAATTCAGGCTTTCGCGATTATGATACAGCAGAGATCTCGTGCGAATTTTTCCCAACCCGTGGGCCATAATGCAGGACGTAAACATATTTCAGTGGATCCAAGCTCCTGTTACCCTTAAAACGTATTTGTTGTGTGCGAACCAAGAGCCAAAGCATGTCTCAATCTTTTCGAAAATAATATCGCGTGTGTAAGATGCGGTGTATACTTGTGGTCGAAGAAGAGAAAAAAAGAAATATATAAATTCACGAATCTTTCAGCACTCCTGAATCTTAATCGGGAGTTGTAACGAAGGTTTCGAGTCTTCTCTCCCTTATGTGTACAAGCCTATATAATACTCATGTACAGCAAAACACTTGTCTCGAAGGAGAGGTCTCGCGGGCTCTCGCCCAAAGTGTCGCGAATCAGGAAACGTGCTCTCGCGTACACGGACCAAGTTCTCTTTCGAAGCTCGGAAGAAACGAAAATAAGGAGAGAGAGAGAGAGAGAGAGAGAGAGAGAGAGAGAGAGAGAGAGAGAAAGAAAGAAAAAAGAAAGGAGAATGCATATAAGCCCACGGATGTACGTGGACACGTATTTAAACGCGGAGATATATATAAGGGACCGAAGGAACCGCGTATCGCGGAACGAAAAAAAAGAAAAAAAAAGCATGAAAGAAGAGTCATGTGCAATGGCTTTTGCGGAGCGAATGTGGACCACTTGAAATTAAAAACGAAACGTGCTGACTATACGAATCGTGCGTGTACGAACTGTAACGCTTGTAACTATACATACTTATAAAGCTGCTGCAACGAGATGACGAGAAGGAACACGAGTATTATTGAAAGTAGGAGAAGGAACCCGAGAGAAAGAGAGAGAAAGAGAGAAAAAACAAAATAAAAGAGTAAAAAAATGAAGGTTTGCACTCTCGCGAAATGTAACGTGCATATACGTATATGTTACTCGATATATATGTACTACCTACTGGCCCCGTGGCCCACGGACCTACAAAAACCGCGCGTGCTCTCGATCGCTTTAAACCTTGCGAATTCGAACAACGAGAACAAGCACGTACCATTTCATCTTTTTCTCTCTTATATATTCTCCTCGTTCTCCTCCCCGAGCACCGTATGATTTCTTCTTTTTTTTTTCATTTCCTCGCATGTTTTTCTTTTTATTTTTTCGCTGCTGCGGTCCCATCGCGCGCTCGGGCACCAATTCCTCGTGCGGTGTATTACGTCTTCGAGACCAAAACCTTACCTTCGAAGGTTTTACCTGCGTACATGTATGTATTTATATACGAACCCATATATACCCGGAGCAAACAATGCCAAGGGGGAATGTAACGAGAGCTCCCGAAGGCATTTTCGTCGAGGGAGAGAGAGGGCTGCTCGGAGGTATAGAACCGAAGTAACGCAATTCCTCCGTAAGTGTATTGCCGAAGTAATACGGTATTTTCGTCTTTTACGCCCTGTGTGCATGAGATCCGGAGACATTAAACGCCGAAATTGAATCGGTTTTGCTGTAGCCCCCGGTGTGCTTCGCTATTGGTTCCTCTGACCCTTTGCCCTCTATTCGCCAACGATAATGCCCTTTTTACGATTTTCTTCGGGGTTTTTTTTTTTTTCAATAAATTCTACGATCAGTATTACTTTCTTTCTTTCTTTTTTTTGTTCAATCGATCAAAAAGTCCAGTTCTATCAGTATGGCGACAGAAATTTAACGGGATCGAGGAACACGAATGACAATTACTGAAATCGAAATTCTCAACGCTACGGTTGACAGTCGAAAATTTATGATTTCACTAAGATTCGTTAACAAAATGCGTAATCACTAAAAAAAACGAATGAAGCTACAGCGACTGTCAGCTCGAGCTCATAGCAGACAAAATAATGTCATTTTCGTTCCGATTACAATTTATTTAAATTCATCACACACTTATATCCATCCGCGATACAATTTAGGGCATCCGCGTTTCTTTTTATCCGGTGGGTCGAGAGAGAACGACACATTTCCTCAATAATTCGCGATTAATGGCCACGCACATGCGATATATACTTTCGTGCGTACCGATATTCTTTTTTTTTTTTTATCTTTACTTTTTTTTCACTACTTTTTCGGCAAGATATTCGAATTAACGAGATAGCAGGAGCGAGACGAAAGCAACGTTCGTGTAGTATGTCACAGGGAAACGGTGGAAGTTATGATGACCCGTTTGCATATCGCTCGTACCTTTTATTTTATCCGTATATATGCGTGTATCGACAACGGTCAGTCGATTTTATGAATATATGTATTCACATATGATACCCACACAGTAATTTATTTTTAGAATATTCCAAATATGTGTACGCGGACGTTTGCTCGTAATATATTCACATCGACAGTACCAGGCCAGTTTTTTCTCAACACCGAACAAACGTATGTATATGAATGAAGCCTGCTGACGGAGTATTTTTATTTTTTAATTGTCGCGATTACCATATCGACGAGGAATATCATCTTACGGTGTCTCTTCATGTCGCACGAAAATATTTTCTCGTTTGAAGAGAGGGGGGCACGTGCTCCTGTGTATGACACGCGCGAATGAAAGAAAGAGCATATATATATACGCGGTTGTCCACGTAGTACTCTCGGTACCGTTGCAAACGATTCGGACAAGTACGAGAGCGAGTGAGAGACAATTGGGCTAAGTATATATATATATATATATATATATATATATATATATATATATATATATAAATATACACAGGTAAAAAAGCGATGCCGGGTCTCTGAATCCTTTCTCATTCGCGACTGGAACGACTCCCAAGTACGGCAAAGCTTTGCCCCAAACTCGACTCATTTTGCTTGTTTATTTTTTTCCTTTTTTATCACCTTTATTTTTCTCTTTTAATTCACATCGTTGCGGTCCGAGCTTAAGTACCGTTGCGGGAGGTAAAACCGTGTCGTATCGAGTAGGTTAAACGCGTCCGTAAAAGTACAAGCTATACCTGCTCGCCGTGCACTTGAAAAGAGAAAGAGAGGGAGGGAGAGAGAGACAGCAGGGGGGGGGGGGAAGTAAAGAGGTGCCGAAAAAATATTTATTGCACGCCGAAAATAAAACGCTGCTTAAATTGAGATAATTCGGCGGTTGTTTAGCCTCCGACGTTCGAGAAAATTTTATTACCTTAATTGCCGCATTTGCATCAAAGGAAAAAACTGTACCGGAGTGTAATAATGAAAAGAAAGGATCTTATTGAACTGGAAACAAATGAGAGCTACTTTTTTCCGATGAAATTTCGTCCTGTGTGCCAAATAGCCTTTAAAATAACGAAAAAAATCGCTTCTGCTCCGGCTGCCGAGGCGCAGAAAGGTTCACTTTATGGTGCTGGAAAGGATGATTCAATGGAAGTCGAAAAATTATATTTTTTTTTTACATGTCAATTGTAATTGAAATTTCAAACGCATTTTCCTCGAAATCACGTTTTCAAAGTCGGTGATCACTGTAACTCTAGAACGGCAAAAAGAATCATTTTGGAATTTGTATCACTTATTCTGTGCATCAGTGTTCCCTGGATGAACGAAGGATTTTTATCGGCAGTGAATAGTTTTTTTGTTCATAACTAAATATATGAGGGAATTTTTGGTCGAAAAACAAGTTTTGACTTTGAGCATCCGCCATTTTGTGAAAATTCGAAATTTTCGTTAACCCTTCGTCCATCCTGGGCTCAATGTAATTTACTAATGATCCCTGTCAATTTTTTTAGTTTCAGATGATCCAGTGATGAGCTGCGGTGATCACCACGATACACCTTTTTTTGGACCCCTCGCAGACTGACTGCATCTCGCTTATTTTTATCATTTTTTTTCAATGAAAAATTTACTGTAGCTACTAGAAACATTGATTATTCATATCGTAAAAAATTTTTCGCTGAATAAGAAAACCTGTTTGAAAAAAAAAATCTCAAAAAAAGCTTTTTTTTCGGCGTTATACAAGTAGCCCTCACTCCTCAAGACCGATCGCGGAAAATTTCACTCGCAAACCTCATTTATCGGAGAATAATTCGTTTTCTCAGAGTAATTCCTCATAATTATTAGGCCATACATACTTTTACGTCATCCAAGAGTCCAAGAGACAGAGCGTGTGTGGTCGCCGATGATGATGTTTCCACAAGCAGATATTAAAGCGAATTCCCGAATCAACGTAAAATATATGTGTCTCCCGATAAGAGTTTTTCCTCTCGATCCATGATACTCTCGACCTAAAAATATTCGGGTTACCCATTAACGATGAATCGTGCTCCAGAATGCCTATCGAATTCGCCGCCAAAAATAAGAAAATTAACCTCCGAAATACTAATACAATTGCAACACACATATTTACTCGGACTGCCGATCACGGTGCAAAAATACGTAACAATCCTGGTTGCGGTCGGCACAACTTTCACGCTGGGCATCGACACATATACATATATATATATCATTAATACACGTACATTTGTGGCCATCGATTGTACCGAGCGTACTACGGTAGTACTCTCTCGAGGAACCGGTGCATTGGAATACCTGGAGAAATGCCCTTCTCCTAAGTACAAACACGAAGGTATTTCCGTCTGGAGGTTTGTACGAGCGTGTTTCACACGCGTGTGAGTTGACTCGCGAGAAGGATTCTGTCCCGCGAGATTGAAGAGAAACCATATATACATATATATATACAAGTGAGTAAGAGGAGGATCGATCGACGATCGGAACAGAGGCTGTGCGGATGTACAAAGTTTTCAAGTACACATACACATATATTAAAAGTATACATATAGATATATCTGTATATGTATAGAGAGAAAGATGCGAGAAGGAAGAGACCGCGTGGTCGGTGCGCGTGCGCCACGGCAAGTTGGCCACGCGCCCGACGTGCGCTCTCGACCTTCTCTCCTCGACTTCTCCTACTCTCTTCCTCCATTCGAGCTGCTGTTACTGCTGCTGTTGCTGCTGCTGTATAGAGCTGCTGATCTTTCTGCTCCATGAGAAAGGCAAGACGGGCTCTCGGGCTTCCTTGCCTCTCCCCTTACCACCCTCGCCTCCTCACCATCCGTATACGTGTGTGCTCTTATATTCGAGCACATATATATCATGAAATGTCTGGACATGGACCTTCTCTCATCCGTTCGTACATATACTCAACTTTACTTCACCTCTATACTTATATAGATTCGTTTCTCTCTATCTCTCCTCTTGCTCATCCCTCTTTATTTCCCATTCATCCTTCTCGAACTCGTTGCATACTTAGCTCTCAAAATTGTAGCTTCTCTCACTCGCTCATTCTTGCAGATGAACGGGTATAAGCATTCCCGGTGCTTCGCTCTATACACTGCAAGTATGTGTGTGCTGGGTCTTCCTTCTCGTTCTTATTCCTCCGAGAAGATCGCGAAGGGATCCCAGCATCCCGTTTGCTTCGCCCTCCGGCGTATCTCGGCGTATATACAAGCGTGCACCCTGCTTCTTATCCTTCTCGTTTTCTTCTCTCTTTCGCTTCCACGCGTCTTCCTCATCCTCTTGTTCAACGTCATTTTATTTTTCTTCATCTTCTTCCTCCTCCGCGTTGGGCCTCCGGCACTCTCTCTCTGAAACACGGGAGATGAAGCGCCCTAGCCTTATACATTCGTGCGAGAGAGTACGAGAAGACGAGAGAGAGAGATAGATATATGTTTCTTCTGTTACTTCTGTTGCTTCGCAACAGAGGCAGAAGCGAACAGCGGCAACGACTTCTCAGGTTCCCACCGAATCTCACGTGTGTGTATACGCCGATTTTGGTTCGAGTGTGTGCCTGTGTCCGTACGGCCCACACTGCCTCCGGTCCTACGTCGCTCATCCCTTCGAAAAGACTCTGCTCGAGCATCTTCTCATATCTCCCTCGCACTCGCGACGCCGAAGGGCTCACTCTTCACTCGCTCGTGTGCCTCTACACGTAACCATCCACGCGCTTTTAAAGCGCGCGGGCGCACGTCAATCGCTTTTTCGTATATATATAATATGCACCGTTCCAATTTTTCATACAGCCAATCAACTCCATTTGATTTGGAATCTTTTTTTTTTGCTTCTCTCTCAACGTCCATATAATTGTGCGAGTAAAAACTCATTGAATCGGGCGCGTGTGAAGAATTTTTTTCAAAGGGCCTCGACGTGCGCTATTATTCCGTAAATTTCTTCAAATTTTGTTTTTTTTTTTTTTTTCATTATCGATATCACAATCCACAGTTTAAAAGTGCTGAAAATTAATGAATTTTGAAATTGTTTTTCTTTTTCTTTTTTTTTTTTAATGTCTGATCAGACGGAGAAACGTTGGTGAATCGAGACTCACTCTTACTCCTTTTTTGTTATAAACCCATCAAATTTTTTGTACGTAATCGTCGTTCGTTTCACAACACGCTGCGGAAAAAAACTGGATCTTCGATTCATACGGGAAGAAAAATTGCTCCGACTTCGTTCGACTTTCATTACCAGACTGCTGGCTTTCCAGACTGTCGTCAAAAAAAAAAAAAAAAAAAATCGCAAAAGAGACGAATAATGACGAAAGCATCTCGGATTTGATTTATTCCGTGCTGGTCCATTTGAGATTGATACCACACACAGATGAAAACTGGTTCCCCAAAAGTCCCGCAGAGTCATTAGTGCATTCTCATACATTTTAAAAATTATAGACATGGCGAGTATCTGCTCGACTTTTATATATTTCGTAAGATTGATCTCCCGAAATTTGATTTCGAGTCGCGACGCGATAAATCGCCATCATATTCCGCACTTATGCATTTTGGATACTTAGGGTTTGCTCTTTCACTCTCTTCTCCTCTCCTTCCTCTTATATTTCTTTCAATCTCTTCTTTTTTACTCAAAGTTTTTTTTTTCCTCCCGATTGCTTCTGCTGCTCCGATGTGCTTACGTCGGAGGTGCGTTGGAATATATCTCGCGAATGAAAAAAAAAAATAAAAAATTTCGGTGCTCTCAAGCTTCGCTCGTGCACGCGTACGCCAAAGAAATACAGAGAGAACCGACAAAGTAAGAATGAAAGAGCGAGATCGTTTCGTGCTCGAGATTCGAGGGAGAAAGAGCAGAACACTCGGTCAAAATGCTTGCTCCCTCTCTCTCTCTCTCTCTTCCTCATTCGCCAGAGTGAGATGGACCCTTTTGGATGAGATGAGAATGACCGGGGGCAGCGCACGCGAGTCCATAATGATACACCATCCGCAAGAGAAGAAGAGAGAGAGGGAAATAGGAACTATAAAAGAAAGGAAGAGGGTGAGAAAAAACGAAGACAAGGGCGAAAGGGTTATACAGGAAGAAAAAAATTCTGAATCCTTGCGGAGAGTGCATGGAACCTCTCGGATGTGTGCTCATTTCCGAAATCATAAAGCATCGTATACAATAAAACAGTACGAATCAACGTATAAACGATATTTCGATATCGAAAAAATTAAAATTTCTGACAGATTCCACTTTTTCAACGTATTCATAGTTCGAGGAACGTACATCGACTATTGATCGTCGCGATTCATGATAAAAATAATGAAAAAGATTTTATTTTTCCATAGTTTCACTAATCGATCGATTAATATCGATCTTTCTTTAGCTTTTTCTAAAACTGTAGCCTGAAAGTATTGTCTCCCAGAAAAAAACGAATTCTCGAAGAGATCCATGTAGGACCGTATCCACCCGCGTCCTTTTCGTTCTTTCTCCTCATCTTTAGTTCTTTTCGAGCGTGACAAAGGTGAGTTGACATACTTTCGTGCTACTCGCAGAGAGATGGTAAAACATAGAGTGGGTGAATATGCCTTTTTTTGCTGTAATCTCAAAGAGGGTGAGAGAAAAAGAGAAAAATAACGAAGAAAAGTTCATACACCCGTGGCGCTAGCATGAGGGCTCTCGGTCTTCAACGCACGCGGCGATAATCGAGATCATCTCCGCGCGATAAAAGTCCCTAGGAACGTGTAGTACTCTTGGTATACGCCCTCGAGTTACGAACCTCCTGATCTTTCCTTGCATTTATGTCTGTGTATATACATTGTTTTTTTTTTTTTTATTTTTTTTCAAATGCCCACCGTAAAATCCACGAAAGGATTCGGGATGGGTTTAGCGACACAATCGTGATAACAACACCCTGCTGCTAGAGAATTTGACAACGGATTCTTCATCCTTTCGCTTTTAAAACCTCAGCCCCCTCGAGGATCTCTTCCCTTTCATTTTTTTTTCTGACCTCTTCACGTCCTCATGCCTGCCACATTTCTATGCCACGTTTTAAGTAGTTATACGTGCCTGGTAATGTGGCTACCTCATCTAAGTATCTACGCTCATCGGCTGAACGTTTCCAATCTAATCATTCGTATTGTTAGTTCGACATGATTCGTATACATAAAAATTTGAAGACACTTCAAAACGATGGTATACAACAATCGTTGAAATATTCTATCTGATTGCAAAATTATTAGAAAAAATAATTGTACAATTCGAAGAAATTGTATAGCGAATCTGACTTGTTTGAATCATGCATGAAATCCCATCGATAAATACAATTGAGATGAATCTGAAAAGTTATTATTATTTGAAGCGAGACGTCGGTGCTTGAGTATCGATACACGTTATAATCTAAATAAATTGAGAAATTCGAGAAATCTCTTATAATATAATTAGAAGAAAGACGAAGAATCGGAGATGAGAGGTTAACGTCTTTTTAATTCCGAATTTAATAATCGATTATGGGGATATAATATATTGGATGAGAGATCGCGAGATCGAGTCGAGGCGGCATTAGGCTTCTTCTTTTCTGTGTAACTCAATTAGAGAGAATATAAATTCTACAACCGACCAAAGATAAAATAAGAGAAATGACAGTAAATTCTATAATATTCTTACAGGAGGCTCGAGGCGACTCCATAATCGAGTGGAACGTTCGATAATCTCTTTTGAGTCTTTCTCTTTTCTTTCTTCTTTCGTTTCGTCGCTTGTCCATTTGACCAAGAGCCTTTTTTTTATAGACCTTATACGAGGACGAATTCCCCGAGTTCCGAAACTCCGTGATTAGTGGCCTCCAATTTCCTACCAAATCTTATCCCATTTGTTGCAGCTTCCTCTCGCCACTCGACGACAAATCTTTATTTCAAGCCTTTCAAGAACTGGAAACAAGTTTAAACAACAGAATCGATTCTTTTTTTTTTTTCGTTTGTTAATGGCTCTAGTAAACGATCTTCAAAAACACAGAACTTGGGATTCCTTATCTTCGGAGAATATCTCACTTTTTTTGTTGTTATTTATCCCATTATTCTAATTAGTTTTTTCTAGAGCATCGACGAAGGAATTCTCGTACAAAAATTAACGTCGAAAACAACGATTTATTTCAGCCAAAAATATAATTTATTTCGATAGCCGACGGAGAACAAATTTTTTTATGAATTCTCCGTAAATTTTTTTTTTCGTTTTTCACGTAAAAAACGCGTGTCATGTTCAAAATGAAATAAAAACACTTCGAGATGCACTGCTCGACGTCGTACACATTCGATGAGTGTCATCGTCGCGGCAGCTTTGCAAATATTCTTGCATATATCGTTCAAATTTCGAGCGTTTTGTTCTTTTTACACCGAGCACACGCGTTTCGTTGCTATACAATACGCGAACTCCGGAGCAAGCTCCAGAGAAATCATAAAGCCGGAAAACGACAACGATCGCCGACTCTTAATGACGCATAAAACGAAGAGAGCATGAAAAAGAAAGGGGAGGAGGAGGGATTAATCGTGCGTGTGCTATTCGGGCCTCGCGCCGAATGAGCCAACGTTTCATCGTGTGTAAGACCGGGGTATTTTTATGAAATTATAATGCCGTAAAATTCGAGTAGTTTACGCTTGGACAGAGCACGCTGCGCCGCCGCGGGCCCTTAAATGATCGTTACGTGCTTATCCAAATATGTATGTAGTTCGTATTCACATTTATTTTATACCTCTATTTGTCTTTTTATAAATGAAAAGAAAAAAAAATAACGTTCGCTATCGTCACGCTGCGGTAGCGAAAGAGAATCGAGCGCGACAGTGTCAAGCGTTTTTTTATTCTCATTTTTTGTCAAATTCTCACGAGAAGAAAAACTCTTGACCAAAGTTACGAGACGAGTCCTGGCAACGATCTGATCAGGTTTCCATGGCAAAAAGAATTCTGGAAATCAACCCTTTTTCTCTTTCTATTCCTCTTTTTCGGACTTTCACGCAGAAAACTCACGCGTGTATTCGTTCGATTTTTCGTTTTCTCATTCTTCGTGTCACTGTCGCTCCCGATTTTCTCACGTGACTCTGCCTCGTCACTGTTCCAGCCTCATTCATTCGTTTCAAGTATCGTCATCATTCGTTTCGCATTGAATAGAATTGTCTACGCGCAGCGTTGTGCACTTTTCTTCGGGCTTTTCGACGCTAATGCAATGGTCATGATCGGAAAAATCGCAGCCTTCGATGCACCGGAGGTGGTCCTGTAATATTATCCGATTCATCTTCACGCGCGCAGCGAAGTCGGTCACAGTCTCACTCATCTCAATTCCGAAAAAAACGTTCAATTTCTCAACTTTCATTTTTTTTTTGAAACCTCAAATTATTATTTCGTCATCAGGTTGACGTCTTTCACTCGAGTATTTCAATTTTTCTTTTTTCACCCGTAAAACGAAAATTATCGTGAATCTTTGGCTTATTCTTATCGTCGATCACTCGAAAGAGACTCGAAATCGAAAATAATTCGCTTTGTTTCTGATTCACGTGTGTGCCAGAGCTCTTCCGTTGATCAACAAAAATTTATGCCGTTTTCACCGATTCGTAAAGTATACGAACCGTCTCCGATCGGCCTCGGGAATAGAGAAAGCTTTCCTAAATTCATGTTGAAAGAAAAAAAAGAGAAGATTTAGCAAAAAAAAAAACTAAAAACGTTTTTACTCGAAGTAAAATTTCGCTTCGCCACGATGTTTACATTCACGAAGGTAAATAATTTTTTGTTGTTTTTTTGTTTGTTTCAAGAACACGATGACTGTCTCGTGTATACACGTAATGTTACCGTATGTATACGTGGCTTGCAGTACACCTTTCGAATGTATGTTAACGAGTGCAAAAGTCTTCTCGGTCCGACGCTGTTTCGTTTCGGAGACTGAAAATAACGTAGCGCGACATAACGTATAATCGGTACTATATTTTCTGTAACTCGTCTTTGGATACAAGCGCGTATACCGATATTATTATATACTCTCTTTAACCGTGAAGAAGCCGAACAGTGTAAAAGAGTATGTACTACTATATGCATGATGAGGCATTATAAATATAAATAAATAGGATGCATGTATGTGTATACGTGTGTACAGAGAGACAAAGAAAGGCGAGCGAGCTGTTGCAAAAGCTGGTGGAGTGATTCTCGGATGCTGGGGCAAAGAACTAATTACCCGAGATTTCAATTAACCCACCTTTGGCAATTAAATTAAATTGAAATTCTTTTGCCCTTTTCTTTTGCTAAATTTAACAAAATTTTTTTTTTTCTTTCTCTTGCCTCGTTCTCACGCTTATAAATATATTTTGCTTGCAGGATCTCTCGTTGTCTTATTACCTATGTAAATTCGTCGAAACTCGTTAGACGTAATCGAGTAAAGTTGATTCGCACAAATTTTATTCGAACGAATTCACTTTTTTATTACACTCTTTGAATTGAATTTGTTTTTTTTTTGAAGTTTTTTCGTACTCCGTTCGATCGTCTCGTTCGTAAAATATCGATGTGACAGTTTTCCTATCGATGATTTTGTTCAGCGTAACCGTAAGGCTGAGCTAAAGCTAACGAGAAAATAATAAACGATCCTCGGGCATTGAACACTTCCTATATCGAGGGTCTTTCGATCTTTCTCCTTTTTTTTCGGTCCAGGCACACTACCACCGGGCACTACTACCTCGATGATACGTCGAGACGATGAGAATAAATCTCACAGATAAAAATCGTCAAGCGAGCCGAGGTGTATCAGACTTTTTACTTATCTTTATCTCTTTATACGATTCCGAAATGTTATTTTCTTGATGAAATGTGATATAAATGATAATGAGCAATTTTCGATCGGTCTACCTCATTCCGTATCGCTTTCTCGCAGCGATGACGATATTATTTAGCCAACAAAATATCAGCGACTCTGTATATTTGAATCGGTGTTGACACACGAGTATAATGAAAAAAAAAAGAAAGAAAAATAAACGTTGGAGAGAATATATTTGTCGATTGAGTTATTCGGTGAGCCGACGAAGATGGACCAGACCGAAGATCATTTTTATCGATCTGAAATTGGCGCAAAAATAATGCGGATCAATATTTCAATGCACGGGAGAACGCGGACTGAAGCTTGGCCACCTGCACTCGTAATAGTCTCTTCACAAAATCTCCGATGAAAAGAGTTCCGAAGGCGCCCCTGGATGCTGGTCCCTTCCGGCTTAGGATGCTGGGCCGGCGACCATTCATCAGGGGCCGGCATCGACTTTCGCTGCGTCCAAAAGCTGTACAAAAAAAACAACGATCCGTTCATCCTTCGCCCGAATAATTAAACAAACGAGTTAATCAGAGACTAAATCCCTTGAGCTACCAATCACTAATCTTTTATCTCCCCACACTCAATCGTCTCGTTCACACTCGCGATATCTCAGCTCTCCTCACAAAATCCTCCTATAATCCGACTCGTTCTATCTCCAGTTACTAGTGGGACACTAAAAATCCATTTACCAAGAAAAAAAAACACAAGCGGGGATCTTACGAGTTCTGGGTCTAGGCAAAAGTCAGTTTCGAGGATTCGTGACACGTGCCATCCGACTCCCTTTCACTCGTTTCCCCTTTTCGTTCTCTCTCTCTCTCTCTCTCTCTCTCTGTCTCTCTCTCGTATCTTCATCCCCGCCTCTTACTCCTTCTCACTTTTTCTCCAAGAGCAGCACACGCTCACCAAGAAGGCGCTCTCGTTATCGAACGACCAGTGGACGTGGTCCGCGAACGAGCCTCACTTCTGTACGCATACGTGTAAGTTTAAACGCGTGTATAGGAAACGAAACGAAGAGACAAAGACACGAGGCTAGAAAACAAGGAAGATACGAGCGGTGCCCGATAAGTTTGAGGGAGAAAAGTTCATGCGAGATGCACCTGTCTGTCGCGAGAGAGCAAGGTGTTGTCCACGTTTGGTATAAACGTATATATACACATATATACAGTTATACACACACGTGTATATATTCATACAGAAAGCGTATTAAGCTCGTATATATCTATAGAAGTATAACACTACATAATATAAATGCACGGTTGGGCCTGAGCGCGTGCGTGAGCCAAACGAATGCCGATCTTTCGTTTCGATAGTGAGCTAATGAGCTACGAGCACGCCAGAGTACTCTCGATCTAACTATATACACACGCGTAAAGAACGAAACTCTTTCTATATATATACATACGTGTACTCATCCTTATAAAAGCGCGTTTGCTCGCTCGCTCGTGCGTTTCGTTCGTTAAACCGACGTGTGTGTGCATGAGACGATGAGGATACGAGGCGTGGTCCTATCGGCAAACTTGCACCGATCGCATTTTTTTCTCGAACGGTATGACATGGGCCCGAGAGCTAAACTTTATACGACGTATGTATATCCATAAGGAATAAACCCAGTCACCTTACGTCGCGCTCGCTCATTTCCCTATCGCTCGCGTAGCATCCCTTAGCACTATATTTCTCCTCCTGTCTACCTGTCCATCGCTCTTCTTATTGTATAAATAATATGTACACGAATGAACCCACGTTTCAGGCAGTTTCGAATGAGACACAGCGTCGTTGAGGCGTTTCGAGGTTCAAAGTCTCATTTTTAAAGCTTCAAATTTTTTTATTGGCACGATTTGAAAAATAAAAATACAAAATGGTTTTTTCTCACGAAGAAATGTGACACGATTGAGCTTTTTTTTTAGGTTGAATATTGTTACAGCTTCAAAAAGCACTTTGATACTTTCATTCTTCATATACAACTCTCTGGTTCGATACAACAATAAATCTGAATCTACGAAGAATTTTTTCGTTTTCGAACTTCCGCTTGCATTGAAAATCATCGATGAAATTATTATTTCAATGTTTTTCGATTTAATGACAAAAAACAAAGAGTCTGTGAAAAAGTTCTATGGAACAGAAACAAGTGGCTCTTCTTTCGTGTCCAATCGAATGAGGATTTGAAGAAGAAAATTCTACATGAAATGCCTCATGGATCTATGCACGTGAGCTGAAAACATATGCAGCGAATTCTTGATGAGCGAATATACAAGTGTATCATGAGAAAAGAACGGGCGAGAGTAATGGTTTCGGTGTGCATTTGGTCCGCGTCGCGACTTTCGCTTCGACGAAAAGTGCCTGTCGATCTTGGCTAAATGAGACCCGACTGATCCTCACACCCGATATCGAAACAACATCTATCTCTTATTGAGTACTCTCGTATCGTTATATATATATATATAGTTCGGAATATTGGCAGTTTCAATATTACCGTATACGTCGCTCAATATCATGAGATCGCTGTTTTCTCTGTTTATTACGAAAAAAAAATAAAAATATAAATAAACCAGGTGTACGAGATTTACGACTGCGGTCTCATTTCACATTTAGTCGACTTTCGATTAATCGTTGAGAGGTGTCGCAAGAATTGGACGAAAATTGATCGGGTTATCAGATTGTATGATGTATTCGTTGCGTAATCTAAATCGATTTTTTTCATTGGTTTTCCATCACTTGTTTCGCGAAAACGAAATGCTTCGTAATAGGTAAAGTTGGCGCATTGATCGATTCGAGGACTAAACGAGAGTTGCTACTTATTCGTTCTCACCGCGTAATATCTTGAAAGATTTGGCAGAGACCGAGGATCAAAGGGAGAGAGTACGGGCAGCCCAGCGGTTTTCGCACGGTTGGCATGTCAATAATTCTGAACGGGTTTCGGACACCCCTCAATTAGAACGAAATTCGGAAGTGAATAAGAGTGAAGGCCGAGGATGAAGCGAGGATGTGGTGAGATGGCGTGTATAGTACGCGTAAGTGTATGTGCGTGATCTCCCGGAGATGGTTGTAACCATCAAAAGCTGAGGAAAAAGTGAAAGAGAAAAGAAAGAAGATGATGAACCGAAGGAAGAGGAAGAGAGGAAGAAAAGAAATAAGAAAATCAGACGAAAGTGGAAGAGTTCTTTCTCTCTCTCTCTCTCTCTCTGACGAGACGTTTTTTTAGACCCTGTTGTATCAACTCGTGTATGAAGAGGTCGTGCACCTGCTGTTCGCACGCCACCCTACAGCACACTATATACAACATAACTAAATTCTGTCCCTTGCCCCTCCACACTCATTCGTTTTCTCCCTCATCCTCCCAGTTTTCGCATTACGTCTTTCACTCTTATCCGCATCATTTTTTTCCTCCTTTTCCCATTCATTTTTCCTCACTCTCGGACACGTCAAGAAAATAAACCGGATTGATCTTCGATGTCACTCCCGAATACGTTGCTTCTTCCTCCGGTTCACGTACACGAGCGAGAGCAACATGCAACAATGTGAAGATCGAAGAACCAGATCAAGGAGCACCGTGTCTGTGTGTCTGTGTGTGTATGCCTCGTGGCTCCCATCAAAACGAAAGACACGAGAGAGAGGAAGAGAGAGAGAGAGAGTCAAGGAGAACGAAGAGGATATTTGGAGCGAACGAGCGGAATAAGGATGAACACGAATGAGTAAGAGAGATAAGCAGAAAGATGGCGCGAGCGAGACGAAGGAAGAGAGATGGAAGCAGCATCGGACGTACGAAACGAATGAAAGCAATGAGGAGTCTCCACGAGCGGGCAGTTTTAAAGGAGAAGGTGGGTAGGGCGCGTGCCGTGCTTATTAACTTTTTTCCTCTCGTCGACCTCCTCTCCCGTTTCTACTCTCTTCGCCATCATGCCTTCCCATGCTTCCCCGCAACATTAACTTCCCTTCGCGTATATATATCGGCGCACTTTTTTATTCTTCCTGCTCTCTTTATCACCGCTCTTCCATTAAAACGATGCAACAGAAATAACGCGAAAGCTGCTGTTGCTGCTCTACCCCGGCTCTCGTTTCACCTTGCCGCTGCTCCTACCAAGCTACCTGCGCGCACCACGTTCCGGTCGCGCGACCACTCTCCGTAACGATAAGAGACTTTTCGGTATAACCCGGAAAAATGAGAAATTAACGCGTGCGCGGACGCTTCGCTCACGTGCATCCTCGGCTTACTTTCCCCAATTCAACGATACATGCGAGTGTAGTCACGAACGAGGCTCAGTCGAACAGTTCAACGGTTTATAATCGTTTTACTATTTGCCTGTTATTTTTTTCAGAAGTCTTTCGATGCTCTTTTCAACCGTAGTTATTGACATTCGATAAAACATCTGTCTTCGTAGAACATAAAAATTCTTTGACATCATGATCGAATAAACGTTCAAAGGTAATTCTGAAAAACAGCAAATGTTGCAATATCTTTCGTGCCGAAAGGATATGAAAAAGATAACGAATGCAGTTTCCATCGGTTTCGAATCATTTATATGGTAATGGGCACAGAACACTTGTTACATTTTTTTTTATTACCAGCTTCTAACGTGTCCTCGAATTTTCAGAGGGTCCATGAGAAATCGCCTCCTGCCAAAAATACGCATACGCTTATAAGCGACGCGTATCTACGTGCTGTCGATAAACGCATCTGTCTCAACGATGTCGTCACTGTCGCGTTGCGAAATTTACCAATTAAATGTCGCGATACTCGGAGATACAAAGTTATCTCGATATGCTTCGATACAAAATAGTACATTTATGCGTATTTACAGCCAACGTCCAAAGCAAGTTGAACGAAATGATTTTTTTTCTCTTCTTTGAAAACTTGACCGATCGGGCGTTTCGAATGCAGCCAGTTCCGTTCGGGGGCTCAGATAATTAGTTACAATTGGTTTTTTTTTCCTGAATTTGGTAACATAATTTTTCGGACACATAATTTTCAGAGGAGCGAATATTTGGAGCAGAAAACGGTGATCCACTTATTTTTGGAGCTCGCTGTACATGCTTAAGAGAGAAAGGAAGTTCGAGATCGAGCGCGTTAAAAACAAAAAAAAACGACTTCGAAGGATAAATATATAGAAAGCAATAAAACGTAATGAGAAAGATACAATTTCGTTTTGAGCTTGAGACATTTAATTCCCTCGTCGTAATTATTGCTATTCTCGGGGTGGTTCGGATCGATTTCGTTTTTCAACGTTTCGAGATCACATTGGACATTATGCCAGTTGGATGAAAGAGCCGAGCTGGACAGTATCGAGACGATCATCGTTATGTATCGGTATATACGCGAACATGAAAAGCGCACGCGGACGCTGCTGGGACATCTTACAATCGAAACGAGAAATCTTTTGCGCGTTAAAAACACATGCGTATAGACATATAAAGACGAAAATTATTTTTGCCGTCTATTTTTCTTGGCCTATTATCCTTAAACTATCGATCCATCGATCTTTTCTTTCTCACATAAAGATACTCATCTCTCCTCCCTGTTGTCTCGTTTTTCTCTCCGGCTCTTCCCGGCCTCTCTCTCTCTCTCTCTCTCTTTTTCTTTTCTCTCGTCCTACATAATAGCCCTTTCACTCAGTTTATTCATTCTGCCGTTTTTTTTTTTTTATTATTCTTTTATTTTATTTTTCGAACTCTCAGTCAATTTCCCCCTTTAGTCTCTCCCGTTTCTTTTTTTTTTACGATAAAGTACAAACTATAAAAGTTGGTGGATTCGGCTCTACACTGTGAACACATAAAAGCACCTTACTCGCTAAAATCCGAACTGACGCGGAACGAACACACTCCCAGTCAAAACATCCCAAATTCATTAACATCTTTATATATACATATACATACATGTATATATATAACAATCAAAAGAAGCGAAACGACGCTAACTTATTTGGAAACATTACTCGAGATACGTCTTTTGGAGTTTTATCTGTTGATATCTTTAAAATATGTGCCGGTGTATAGCCGCTGCCATGAAACACACACTCCCTTTTCCCTGCTACTTTTTTTCTTCTCTCGTCGTATAGCCGCCGCGTGTACCGCTCGTTTTTTATTCTTTCGAAATATAATTGGCGGTGCGATGCACCTGTCTCCCCTCTCCTCGACTGCCCCCGCACTCGCCAACGGGGGCCGCGGAACCCCATTTCCCCCGGACCCTACGCCCTTTACTCTCTCTCTCTCTCTCTCTCTCTCTCTCTCTCTCTCTCTCTCTCTCTCTCTCTCTCTCTCTCTCTCTCTCTCTCTCTCTTTCTCCATCTCTTTTCCAACTTCATCAAAACACCCGGATGCCATCCACTGCTATTATTTATCGATACATCGATCTCCGTAGCTCCTTGTACGATCGATGCTTGCCACATCCGAATCGCAACGTTTGAATTTGAAGTCGATCTTTGTACAAAATTCACTGCGAACGTTAGTTGGAGCTCCGAAAACAAAATTTCAATGTGCCAGAAAATTATGATTATTAGACGTCGCGATCGAATCACGTTCTTTGAGCGAGATTCAATCCGCTGCAACGAAACATCGTTAGACGTCAAAATCGACATTTTTTCAAACATCGAACTCGGAGAGAAAAAAGACGGAAGTTGTTGCAGCTATGCAAGCATTACCAGAAAAAAAAAACGTGAAAGCATAAACGGTGTACTCGTGGCTCGACCGAACGCATGTTTAGCTTTACTCGGTTGATCCAATGTTCAAACAACCGAATCTCTCGCTACGACTATGACTCCTAAGCAAAATCCCGGCAGTCTGAAGGTCTATCCTTGCCAGCTATTTTCCTCCTGCATTAAGGAGACTCCCGAAGAATCGGCGTGTCTGTTTGCTTACCGCTGTGACAAATGTGCTTCTCGATTTACTTTGTTGACTAATGCCGTCCAACTTTCCTCCTCTTTATCCGCTCGGTCGTCCTTTCCAATCAAGAGGATCAATCTGGTATTACGCTTAATCATAATTTTGAATTTAAGACTTTGCTCGATAATAATTCACGTCCAGTCAGAATATGATCCCAGATTGGGCATCGAAAATCTCCATGCAAAAAATACTGTGGAAAATCATAACATGTTCGATTAAAACCCTTCTGCTTAGATCCACGAGCCAGCGCTCAAATGTCGAAAAACGGCAGTGTAAAAAATGAGATGAAAAAACTCTCGGCCAGTAGCCGACAAAGTCAAACACGATTTTGTCGGACGCGCGCGCGCGCGCACGCCGAGGCAAACAGATAATCGAGTGTACAGTTAGCATCAATGCAACGTCATTTATTTACGACGGAGTCTCGGAGCGGGGTGAAGAACGAAGGACGTTGATGTTGAGAGAAGAAGTCGAGCGTCACAGACAGCCACCCGGTAGACCGTGCAGCGACTCGATCTTCTCTTCACGATCTTTTACGGCTTCTTTCCTCCTTTTCCTCCTGCGCCTTTTTTTTTTCCTTCTTCTATCATCCAAAGACTTCGCGGTGATTCACCGAAAAGACACGAATTCGAAACGGTCCCCGTGCCTCGATGATTCGGTAACCGTGCCAAGACTTTTCCCTACGAATATATTCATCTCTTTTCATCTCCTTCTTCCCATATACATCTATTCGCCTCACCATACAGCTCCCGTAGATCTTCTTCGCATTTATATACCTCGTGGACTCTCTGTGATCCCAGAGGTAGCACGGGCCCTTCTTCTTTCATACATCTCCCGAAAGAAATCATCGAGTTTCTTTTGGAGTAACCCTCCGTGACGCGTGGATCGTCCTCTCCTTTTTCTTGATCCCTCTTTCTTCGTGCTTCATTTTTTTTTTTTTTCTTTGATTCTTCAGCATCCTTCACCGACCACCTCGACCTTCATCGTCTTCTTCTTCTACGCTCATCATAGTCCCCCACGTGCTCACTCATGCGCCATTCAATTTTTACTTTCACAAAAAAAAGAAGAATGGACCAAGAAAACGCCAACTATGCGCCGCGTCAGATATGGAGATTTATTTCCCTACCGGCACTGCCCAATACATTTTACTGCGCTTCGATCCAACACCAACCAGTGATCAGAGGGAAATAACGATTTTGTAAGAAAATAGAGATGAAAATAAGCATGAGCAGCAAGATCATTCGATCTAACGCCGCTTTGACGAAAGCGTCGATCGGATCGTACTTGATATCACTTGAGAGTACGATGAACATGTGAGAATCGCAGCTTTCGCAGTTGCACGTGTATACCTCTTCTGTGGAACATTCTTCTCGATTTATGGCGACGGATCGATAACCTACAAAGATGTCATGAAATTTTGTTCGAAAAATCCGATCGATTTTTTCACTATTCCTGAATCAGTAAATAACGATTATTAAAAAACGCATGATCGAAGTCATAAACCATTATTTAAAGATTTATAGTTTCAAATAGAAGACAAACTTGCGTGATACACTAAAATGTGTATTTAAATTAAAAAAAAAAGATTTAACTCGAACTTGTCTTTCATTGCATACGAATAGTCATTGATGTCTCCCATCTCTATTCAACTCACATTTCGAATATTTTTCATATTTCATTTTGAATATTCGTTGAAACGTCTGAGAAATCATTTCAGAATTTTAAAACGTGGTGGACCATAAAGTAGACAGGGGAAACGGAAGAATTTATTCATCAAACAATCTTTATTTATAATTTCACTCTAATAGGAATTACAACAATTGTCAATATTTTTATTTTTCACTCGAGTAAACTATGTACTACTAACTTGTATAGTCGAATAAGTTTTCAAATCGAAGAAATTAGCTTATAAATACCGAAATCCAAATCGGGACCACATATTGCCGTACATACTTGAATTAAAGAGTCTCACTAGGATAACAAACCAGAAAGGTGGATTTTTTTTTTTATTTCAATTTTTTTTTTATTTTAATTTTTTTTTTAATTTCAAGTTTTTTTTTATTTCAATTTTTTTTTAATTTTAATTTTTTTTTAATTTTAATTTTTTTTTAGATTTTTTTTTGCTTTGAATTTCGAATTAACATTATGATATATATCCCATATGACACGAAGATAAACAAGCAGATTCCACAAAAAAGACCGCTATGCAATTGACAGTAAACTGGTGGGAAAAGTTTTGTTTATAAACTTTTAAAAGGAATTTGTAAAGAACACACATCAGTAGCTATCGCTGTGCGATCAAAAATTTGAAATTCTAGAAACTGGAAGAATGGTGAGCATATATGAAAAAAACTATCGAATCGCTACATTTTTTTTCATTTGCTGTCAACGCAGTTATAAAATCTAATTTGGGAATATAGATGCGAAATTGTAGTCCGAAGGTCACAGAAAAATCGTTTTCATACATTTTTTATCATTGTTATACTGCGAACATCGTCAAGCACTAGCATCTTCGTTACCATTTCACTCTGATGAGACCTTTTAATTATACAGAATTATGTTTCCGAGTAAAGTACGTACGTATCTGTTAATTCGTGGCGATTTTTTTCCCCAACCATACAAACATTCCATGACAAAAGTTAGAAACGCACAGCTCAAACCGATCGCCAATATCACAAACGCAAAATCCAAGTCTTTCATAGTTAAGACTCTAAAATCTTCGTCGATTCCGTTTTCATTGACATCTAGAATATGCATTTTTGGTGCGAAGTTTTTTCGGTACAGATGGTCGTATATCCCAGACTCAACATAATGGGAAATAAATTTATTGAATTTCTCTTCCAGAGGCCAGTTTTTCCTTATCATAAATTTCACAGGAATCTCGAAAACCACGTCCTTAGACATATGAAGTTTTGAAGTAATGGCGCCATTAGTTAGAACTGCCCTACCTGCGACGCAGGCAATAGATGCGTTGTGTAATACATAATCCGTACAATTGATCATGTGTTCGAGAGGAACATAACGTCCTTCAAGGGCTGGATGATTGAAAATTTCTCTAAAACTTCGATAACTATAAATGATGTAATCAGAATTCATTAGATCAAGTTTATTGTTAATACTCGGATAACGAAGTTGTTTCGACAATCGAGCAGCAAGCTGTCCCTGATATAACGCCTGCATAACTACGACGAAACAAAATAAACAGGCCAGATAAATTCTCGATCCTACAGCTTTCGGCAATTTAGTGAAACAAGAATTGCAGATCATTCGAACGGTATTGAGAATGGCAATCATAAAAGATTGACGGAAAGCGTACTTCAGAAAAATCACGTTAACTAAGGCCACAAGGCAAAGGCCGATTCTCGAAGAGTAATCAATTGCAGAAATAAATTTATACCATTGAGACCGGTAATTTGTGTATTGAGTTACTGCAACGAATTGATAATGGAGGTGCGGGTAGGTTCCCGATAGTTCCGGCACGGTTGTCATAGGCGCAAATATGAATATGAAGTCACTCTGACCGCAGATCAATTTCGCGACCATGCCATGACCTTTTCCATCTCTGTCAATGAATCCTAAAGATATATTTTGCCCTTGGATCACCATTTCGAACGTTAAGTTCAAAGATCGCGACATTGTCCGAAGAAACATATGATGATCCCAAAATGGCTCAAATTTCTTAGTACCGGTGGAGTCCGGCAATGGAGGTATATTGTGTGAGCGTGTGATTACGCGAGCCACATATCCACCTAAATCTTTTGTCTGTCTGAAATCAATGTTTTCGCAAATCTCCAAATTTTCAGAATATTTTCGTACGAACAGTGCCCATGGATGGTTGTTTATACCATTCAGAGTCCGCTCTAATTTCCAGGGATGTGGAGCATAGTTAGTATAAGGATTGAACGTGTAAATGAATGGTCCTTCGTTTCCGTGGTGGCAAATGAATTTTGCCTTCAGTATATCCATCATCCATGCTGTCCACAAAAAATCAGAAGCTTCCGAACATTTTCTTTTTTCACCGGAGTCAAAGATATAAAATTGAGCCAAATGATTCCACCATCTAGAATTTTTTATATCAAGAAGATTTTCTTTCAGCTGCATTGACGATGCTGCCGATATCGCAAACATCGGTAACTTGTATCGCAACATTAACGACACTGATTCATCGGCATTAGGCACGAAATCTCTGGTATCATTCAGCACAACTGTAGTAATCGGTGGATCAGTCGACGCCATGGAAGCGAAGATAGAATCGGATGAATTCCCGGCCACACCAATTATTTTTATTTTCTCTCCGTAACAGGAACATATGATTTTTGCCTAAAAATAATCAAAATAGGTTTTTTTCATCTGGACTTGAATATACGATTAATGTGTGCAAACAAATGTGTGTGAACCAAAAATAATTTTGATTCAAGCCCACGTAGCGATTCATTTTTTCAATGGAATAGACATTTTTTGTCGATGCCTATACTCAAATATTCCTTACATCCGATAATAACGCGATAACCCCATATAGTAAATATGTTTTAGACGCAAATATTAAGTTTTCATGAAATCTCATATCAAATCATTAGAAACAATGGGCCTTTCATAGATTCAATTGCACGATTACTACAATCAGTCTATTTAATTCAGTTAAATGAATGAATTAAGGATTAAGTTTTCGAGTACATAGTGCCATAAATTGAACTGTTTCATGGATCTCAATAACTGTTCGTACTGACACAGGTCATTCACTATTATTTCTATTATTTTTATCGAAATACTCATTATTTCGATCAATGATTTTATTTTTGTACCAAAGAGAAACGAACTGTATGTAATAAATATAAATTACGTGTTTCCAATACGTTTGATTTTTCCAATAAAAAAAATTACAAATTTCTCGAGAATAATTTTATTTCTTTTTGTTTAAATAAAATATTCCGACCAGAAATATTAATTATTTGCTATGAAAATGTTTGGTTTGTTGTTCGTAGAAAAATTGTATTCAATTCAAATAATGATAATTATTTTCAAAAATCTCGATTGTAACGACCAATCAATGGCTACCAAGAAAACGACTTACAACAGTCTTCCCCCAGGAAATCCGACTCGAATAATTTGAATTATTTGGGTCGAGAAATTTTTTTTCAATACTTCAACGCATTCAAAAAACTTTTATTGTATTTTGAGGATAATAACGAAAAAAAATTGTCAAAGTCCGAATAACGGCCACTAATACACACAGTTTTTTTGATGATACGTCGAATATTTCAAAGTAAAAATTAAATAGCACATCCCTCAGCATCTTTTGTCGTTTCGACAAATGAAACGTTACACATTCAAGAATATGAGAGCATTTTTTTTTCTTAAATAATTCGTCATTAAGAACCGATTGTTGTGGAAAAAGGATTTCATACTGACTAATACTGAAAATGAAATTTGTGCACTTACCGTTACTTCGGCAAGATCAGGAGTCCCATACGACACCGGTAACAGCTTTCCATTCACAAACGTTGTCACAAAGAGTTGTAAAATTAATAGAACAGACCGAAAATTTCGGTTATTCATGATGTTTCGTATATCGTTATCAAGAGTGGACTGATCGGAATGTTCACACCTAGAAGTCCTCCGTTGCACTGTGAAACTTTTCAATTTAAACTTCTCTTTATCCATCAACAAACCGTTGCCAATGACGACCAAAAATACTCAGCATAGGTCAATCGAATTTTGTTAAATCAAATATTCAAAAACTCCTACTCGTCACCACTCGGCACAGTAATATTACACGCAATATCCGTAAAGAATATTTTATTATACATCTTTTTCAAGTCGCTATCGCCATCAAAGATTCCGGCTGTGATATCAGTGCGGAAATTATCCAACGCCTGCATTTTTTACACCTAATAGAGTATTACACGTCAACGCGGATCAATTCTCATTTATATTTCCATGCCATAAGGTATTACACGTCGTGTTTCATTCAAATCGATCCCTAATTGTTGCCGCTTCAGCAGTATTGATCGTTTCTATTAGCTAGTGAGATGAATGATTATGATTAAGTTCGTTCACAAATTCGGAGATGCAAGCTCAAGGTCTACCCCATTATAGATATCAGATGAGATTTATAAAGTTACCGATTAAAAAGCAAACGTTCCAGGCAATGCTCTGTCTGAGGAATTGATCGTTATGCGTTTCTTGTCATTGGTTATGCTGTGGCACGTTGTAAAAAGGAGTCATCGTCGTTTTGATTACAGGTGTCGATCGATGGTCGCAGTGGACTGTTCCAAAAACGCAGTCGCTCCGGTCAAGAGTCTTGAAGGAAACTCTTTTTCATAAATGTATTTGTTCAGAGTCACTACTACGACTCTGGATAAAATATTTTACTCTGCCCATCGCTGGACAACAACAAGCAGAAAATAGTCGCTTTCCATATTACCAAGGCACTTGATTCAATCATTCTTCTACTGTTCCATCATCAATAAAGTTTTTCTGGATAAATGAAACCACTTGTACGCAAATCACAAATCAGCTTTCCAGTTTTTCTAATAACCTCCGTAACGCAAGCGATCATTTTTTTCAATTATAGAATTTCATTCAAAATCGATTCGTTGACTATGAATATTCGTTAAAAAAAATCGAAAAAGTATTATGCATAGAATCAATGCAGGAAAACAAAACAAGAATTATGGAATGGTAGAGATGAACATTTTAAAATTTGTAACCTCCTCAGCAACCTTCCACAAAAAAATAGCGTTTGTGTGCGTAAATATACAGTTGTCCGTAAATTCACTGCTTTCCAAAGCTTCAGCATATTGATTAAGTAAATTCCAAAATTCAAATAAAGAAAAAAAGTCGATACGAAGTTTATCATAATCGGTAAATCGTTCAATGAAATCGCTACATTCACACTGAAGTGTACGCACGTCAATCGTTCTCCGTGTACTATAAATAAAAAGAACGAAAATGCCCTCCGCTCGACCCTCAATGTTGTCATTCGGAAATGATTCTTTGCATGAAAATCCGTGATGCATAAGTACGATGATTTATCAAACGTGTGCGCGATGCCAAATGTATATCCAATACATATCCATCGATTTCTATGTACATACGTGTATAATATAATAAAGTGAGGGGGTTTGAGAATGCACATACGCGGCTAACGCGTAAATTCAGAATGTGTAGAGCAATGCTGGATGAACGGGCGAGCGGCTAATCTCAATTTGCATTCTGAGAGTTCGACTCGATCTGGAACCTGACTGGTCTCGTTTTCTCGCTGAGAGCCCCCGGCTTTTTCGGCATTCAGGTGGCATATGTTTGGAATAAGTAGGTATGAGAGAGAAAAGGAGATAGAAAGAAGGGCGAAGAATACGCTGAGCGTATGTCGTAATACATACACGCGTTTATATAGATGAGAGACCGCGGACGAGCCGTGATCCGGCCTAGCTGCAGTGATCTCGTACTATTTTAATATTTCAGAGGTTGTCATTCGTTCCAATTCTGTATAATTTTTTTCTGCATCGATCGAATGAGCAGGATTTGAAAGTTTCTATTTATTTATAACATAACCAGATCACTAGATTTTTGTTTTTACGAAGAATTTTCTTCTAGCAGATAATGATTTGTAAAAACGTGAATGAGTGTCATTTTTTATTAATATTACGGCTAGAATTTTCAGGATTTTTCTTAGACTCGAGGGTAGAATGAGAGTCACGATATCCGTGCGAGCGAGAACACATGCGCAGGCATTTCGACCGAGGGGTTGCTGTGGCACCCTTCGCGAGGGCACGCACCAGCGTGCGTCATGGAGGGGAACATATATAGAGAAAGAAAAATACCGGGGGTATTGAAACCTGGAGAAAAAGGGAGACAGAATATATATAAGACAGGGTGACAAGAGAGGCGAGTAAAAAGGAAAAATATATATATAGGGGGAGATGAAAAGCGAAGAGCGCGAGCGCCGGTGCGTGCACGGGGTCGCAGGGACAAAAGAATATCGTCGCATGCCACGGGAGCCCCCTCCTGTACCCCGATTCACCCCTAAATAAATTCACTCTTTTGCCTGTGTGTGTATGCACGTTTGCGAGTGTGTGTGTGTGTGTGTTTGTGTGCGTTGGCTCGCTTCGATTCTCTGCAAGGTTGCCGCGTACCCCCTTTCATACCCTGTGTCTTTCATCCCCGGGTGTATACCGATGGAGATTCGGGAATTAAAGCGAACGAGAGTCGCACAGCATCGCGATTCCGCAATATAATTATATATTTTATACATTTCTGGCCTCTCGAATATATTTTTATTTCATAAAAGTATATCACAGTCGAAAAAAAATTATTGATCATCGGATGATCTCGTGTGCGATAAACAGTTCGCTCGCATTGGCCAAGATATTTATTCTCAATACTCCCTGGCTGCTTATTTCCTCTGTATTTATTCCTTAATGAATACGTTTCTTTTTTCTTTTTGTACTATATATGCTTAAATAAATTTGGCTCATTAGCCTGAGTACCGAATTAAGGTACACACGTGCAAGCTTCCACATGCAGCACAGAGGCTCCACATGGACTATCTACAGCCAACCCTTTGACACGAGAGCAACTGTAAAGAAAGGGGTGGGGAAAGAACGAAGAAAGTTTGAAAAGGAGTGTATTAGAGTCACGTGGTGAGAAAACTACGGGATATAATAAAGCTGGGTGGTAGTTGAACGTACAACAAGTGGTTGGAGAAGGTCGATCCTTTATGCAATACTACGGACCCATATAAGTACAGTACGTGAAAGAAGGAGAGAGGGAAAATGTCCTTTGACCCTCGGAGAATTGATTTTTTCGTCTCCGGCACAAGAGCCTACGCACGCTAATATTTTCATCGTTGCCTCTCAACCGAGTAACAATCTCATTTCTTCTCCTCTGTATTCAATCATCGAAGATGGTTGATTCCAATTTTAAAGGCAAACATTGATTGAAATAAAATTTGGAGAGAAAGATGTTAAATCAAAAATTTTTATCCCTATTTTTTTCTTCTCGAAACTTGGCTTATCTGGGGATTTAGGAAATTTTAAGGCAACCATAAATCGATCGTCAGTTAACCGAAAGAACGTCATCCCCGGATAAAGCGTCATGAGTGAGGTTGACTTATGCTGTTTCTAACGCTAGCAACCGTCACCAAATTTGTGATATTTTGGGGCGTCTTTTTTAAGGGATGCAGAGAACTTTCAAGAGAGAGGGAAAGAGAAACCACGATGCTACATCCGAAGCGAATCTGTGCACATATAAAATTCCGTCTGGATGTAGGAAGACGAAAAGAGACAGAAAGAAAGAAGGGAGAAATTAGAAAGAGAAAAGAATAGTAAGCAGTGGTTGGTGGAGCTGTGTCTAGCTATTTTCAAGGGTGGTTTCACATACGTGAGATTTTGAGTATATTCGTTAAGACGAAACCGAGCGATTTACTACACCGGCTATTAAAAACAACGTGTCGGTAAAACGGTATAAACCGATCAGCTTCATCGTACGGAGAGAAAATCGTTGCGTTTGACTGACTGAGGAGGAGAACGAATTTGGATGGAGGGTGCCCCGGGGTCTTTTTTTCGATCGCGCTACAAGAACGTGAGGTACACAGTAGAGAGGGTGGAACGGTAGAGTGCTGGTGCAGGCGGAAAGCCGAGCTGCATGCTTCCAGAGAACGAGTGATAAAGACGGAACAGAGAAACAGAAGATGATGATGCGAAAGAGACGGAGAGGGAGAGAGAGAGAGGGAGAGAGAAAGCACGAGAGCAAAAGTGAGAGAGATGAATACAATTTACGGTGAGAGGGTCAACCATCTGCCCGCATATGTTATGTCCTCCCCTCTCTGAAGGCAGCAAGCGGCGTCCTCCCGCTTTCTGATGACGTGAAAAACAGGAACCGCAAGATAGCGAGGAAAAGAGGAGAGAGAGAGAGAGAGAGAGAAGGTTTGTACGTGAGGTTCTTTGGTACCGTGGATGTCCGAGGAAGTCGGAAATGGGTTCCGTGGGCGGAGAAGTTAGCCTCGCACCGACCAACACACCGTAGCCACACTGCACCGTCAAGCGTTCGAGTGAGTGATCCAGAGCCGAGAAAACCACTGTTTTCGTAATTAGCCGAGGGCATGTGCGAGAAAGTATTGATGAAACAGGGTAAGAATTTTAGGAAAGAGGAGGAAAAAATTTGGAGCGAAAAAAATTAATGAATTTCGAGGGTTGCGTTTTGGCTTTTGGGGCTGTGACTACGCAGGCACCGATTTTGAAATTGGAATATACTCGACAATATTTTTCGTTGATGCTGCATTCAGGAAGTCATCGCCTAGACGAAACTTCGTCGATGAATTATTCGAAAGTACTTCAATTCCCATTTTCAATTCTTACAAGATTTTGTGTTTATAAAATGAAGGTTTTACACAAATGTGACTTTTCCTTGACTTTCGTTACTTTGCCGAAATTCATTTTCAAAAGCACTCAAGATTCTACGGCTAACGGTAGATTCATCGAAACTTTGAATCATATAGCCGGTGCCGAAAACATTTAAAGAGCGTTCCCTTTAAAGATTACTCTCTGTCCGTCGTGACATTGAAGGACGAGCCATCGACAATTACCGCATTGTCAAACGTGATTTGCCGTTTTGCCCCAAACACACTTCTTCAACTAAATGAGAGTACGAGCGAAGAACCCAAAAGGGGCAGCTGGGCGAACGCGTCAGATGCTTCGAGCACACACTTCGTTCTCGCAACTCGATGGATCTCTCTTCTCTCTCTAAAGCAATCGAGAGCACCAAATCATATCCTTCTTTCTCTCTCTCACTCTCTCTCCCTCACTTTTAGCGTCTGATGCTGCGTTTGCTGCGAAAGAGCATAGAACCTTTTGTACTTCTCGGGTTTCTTTCGTACGAGTGAGCGAGCGAGGGAGAGAACGAAACTCCATCACCTGTTTTCGTTCTCTACGTATGTACGGGTGCACCCAAAACCCAGGACGGAAAATGTCCACGCTTCGGCCACGCGACACCAATACCCCACCCGAACAATCTGAAATAACGGGCGAGATGCACGAGCCAAATGCCAAAAGAACGATTGTCAGTTAATATTCATCGCTTCCTTTCTCTCTCTCTCTCTCTTCTATTTGCCTAAGTAGTGGTTCTCTAATCAAACACAGAAATCTTGATTTTCCCTTTCGAACCATACAAGCCTTGGCGCAATAGTGAAAGACAAAACTTATCGAAGATCAAGCACGAGTATATAAAATCGAGCTACCGAAGAGCCCTGAATTTCTCAAATTAAATCCTTCATCAACCGTTCGTTAGTCAACCGACTAACGAACATTCGATTATTCGCCAACAACCATATTAATTTCTCAATTTTCGACGCTGATTAGAAATCAAATTTTTTTTTAATAACATGTAATTATCGGATCGACCATACATCCTTTTACAGCTACACGAATAGGTGGTCCCCGAATTGTTGAAGCATCATCAGTTTTAATGCAAAAAAAAAAACGAGCGTATTTAATTATGTAGTGTTTCCGAAATGCTTGTTAAATGTTTTCGAGACGGAGATTCGAGCCGAGATTAGAGAGATGTACATCTCTGATATATCTGTATAATTATCTCGCGAAGCTTCCACATATTTTGAGAAAGAGATGCGAAAGAGAGAAGAAAGCGAGGGGGGCGAAGGGGGCGTTGGTGGGAATGAAGAATTTACGATTACTGTCTCTGACTATTAGTCAGATGACCATTCCGGGAATACTTCAACTTCTGGCTTCTCTTTACGTACTTTATTTTTATTCTTTTTCTTTTTAATACCCTCGGTATATCTTTGAGCGTAAGTCCACAGCATCCGGACCCGTCGTCTTCGAAAAATGTTAACGGCGCGCAAGCAAAAAAAAAAAAAGAAGAACGACGCAAGCATCGAGAACGAATCGGGTCACAGTTTCTCGGAGCTCGTGTCGTGGCGTATGTTCCCGTATACAAGTGGATTTCGTCTGGTCCTAAAGATAGCCGAGTGGATCATTAAAAAATTGGAGTATATCCTTGCTGAGAAAGAATTTCTGGTGTTCCGGCGCCAAGAAAATCTATTTGTCGATGGTTTACTCATCGCGACAGTGCGAAGAGAATGAAATTTCGGTTCAAGTACGTGACAACAGATCGGAAAGATAAACTTGAAACAGTGGAATAATGTTGAAAGCTGAAATGATAAATATCATTCGAATTTTAAATTTATATATTCATGTCGCTGGCTACTGCAACGATGTTGAAATGATATTTCGTTGAAGTATTCTGCGTTCACGTTACAAATTCTGCTCGTGTTATTCTAATGCCATTCTCTCAACAAGGGAGGAATTGACAAAAATTATTTCCTCGGTATAAAAACCTGATACAAACGACTTCCGGCTGAATTTAATCGATCTCTGATTTCGATTAAGATAACGCGCATAATGTTACACCTCTGGTATACGCTCATCCATGCACGTACAATGAAAAGAATCGAACAATGACAAAACTCTTATTCGCGTGCAAACTCCTCGAAGCCCACGAACTGCTCTTCTTCTGTAACCGATCTGTCTATTCATGTCTGCTCTCGAGGCCCCGAGAAAAATTGAGGCGAATTGGAATTTGTACCAAGCGTTTCTAACACGTTTGAATTCTCCAAAATATTATTTTTATTTTCAAATTATTCTTAAAAGTTCGAAGAATTATTCAGAAATTCGATTTTTCCATGAATTAGGTGAAATAAAAATGCTAACAAAGCAGATATTCAAGCTTTTCCAAGTGAATTTCAACTGGGAAAAGTCTTTTAATCGAAATACATTAAAGTAAGTTCCTAAACAAAAGGTTTTGACTTTCGGTGGAGTCTCAATTTCACCGAGTGCACATTCGGTTCGTATTCGAATTCGACATAAAATGTTTCCTCGTTTTTATTCAAGTATCCAAAATGTTTTTTTTTTTTTTCATTTTAAGTCGATGCTGCCCAAAATATCGATCCTTCCTTTTTGTACGTGGCCTAACTGCTACAGCTGATTACAAACGTTTTATCCGTGAATAAATGAATAAAATGAAACCTGCGGAAAGCAAAAAACTTTTTTTTTCTACGTAACAGTATCGAAATTCATGTCGTTGGTATGGTGTTTGATCGATATCATGACGCAAAGAGTGCCGGAACGTGCGAGCAGAGCCATAGAAAGTACAGTAGCATGTCGTACACGCAGGGTGAAAGAGAGAACGATACTGTACAGACGAATGTATATAATTCACCGGTATATATATACGAATCGTGTATAATTTTGCACATTGTATACGCTATTGAGGCCACCCCCAAGGGTCTCAATTTGGATCGAATTGAAAAAAAAAGTAAAAGAGAAGGAAAAGCCTTAGGCAAAACACTATTTCAAAAGCGAGTATCGTTCTCTCGTTCTGTCTCGATTTATCTCGCTCCCTTGTTCCGTCTATTTCGTTCTGTATATTATACACAAGTACAGAGAAAATGCGAAAGAGAGCGAGAGAGAGAGAGAGAGGAAAAGAGACAGAGTGATAAAGGGGAGTAGAATTACCTTTCGAAAATTCAATGGAGAAAGAGCACCTACGTGCTGGGCACGTTACGGGGTATTGCTACCGACTATATTGAGGGTGCTCCGTTATGTACGTACATAGATATATAGCAGTGCATAGACACATAGGGCCCCATTTTTCCATCCTCGTCAGACCCTTTTCTATTCTATGCCCAACTATATTCTTTATTCGCTCGGAAGAGAGAGAGAGAGAGAGAGAGAGAGAGAGAGAGAGAGAGAGAGAGAGAGAGAAGGAAACACAGAAAAAACGTGGATAGTGCGTAACAGAAGTGCGTAGGCATTGGTCGTGCACACGTGCACGGGCACGCGCCCTGACAAAGGGCCCGCACCGACCCACTCCCTCCCTCCCGCGATCCCTTGCTCGCTACGGCTCCGCGCCTTTCTTCTGCTCTTACACACAAGCCCAAATATAGTGTACGTACGTACATACGTACACGCGTTTATCCATCTATTTATGAATGTGTCTATGCTAAAATGTACCAAAGTTTCACATATACCTTCCCCTCTTTTGAGCAATAACCCCACAGGTTTTTCTCTATATCACCCTTTGACGTTCACCTCGTCACCCTTCGATGCTTCGCACCACCGGACCACCATCATCAACTATATCACTATGTGTGTTTATGTACACGCTATTGAAACAGGCTGACAGATAAAAAGTCGTAGATTTTATTGCTTTCCCACCATCGATCCGCCCGACTCGAGCCACTTTTCTCGATCATCCCAACGCTCGTTGTTACGCTTTCGCAAAGACTACCAGGTACGATTCGCAATTGTTAATCCATTATTCTCTCACACTCCACGCACATTTTCGCTTCCTCGCATCGAGCGATTAACGCTTTTATTGTTATGCCCTCAAACTCCCACCGACGACTTGATCTCACCGATTTGCGCACAGGCGATTACTCCCTGTGTCATTCCCATTCTCTTTTCTCTCGCCTATTCACCCCCAAATAGACGAAAGAACTTATGATTTTTACAATACACAACCCGCAACCGGATAGGAACTCACATTCGTGTGGTCCTGCGTCGATCGTTCGACAGGATTATCAACTCGCTTTGACCAATAAAGAAAAGAGTTTTCGTTATTTTTTTTACGAGAAGGAATCATATTTGATTTTTCGTTACTTCGAATCGTGACAGGAACTACAGATCGAGAGCAGTCAACGACCAGAAATTGCTTAAATAATTGTTTTTATTTCAACAATTTTGAAGGATCAATACTTTTCGCCATGACAGTCTTCATTCGAACCATTACAAAACGTTTACAAAACGCTTCATTTTTCCTGGGAAAATATCTCTTATGGAATCGAAATGGAATGTCAACAATTTTGTTTGAAACTTTTGGCTCGAGAATAAATACAACGGGGGAGAATCTGGAATGGAGAAAATCTGGTGCAAATGAAAGATGATGAATATGAAAATATCGTGCCGACGAAGATCATTAGAGAATAAGGAAATATTAATTACGTATATTTGAGATTTTCGAGAGATTTTCTCCAGTTATCTCAAACTGAAATCCATTAAGGATGTAGACTTTTAGGGGTCCTCGTGTTTTAACTTTAACGGGAAGAATATTATTGTGGGATTCTTCATTACAGGGACCAGATGAGGTCCAGCAATATTGGACCCTGGGGATTTTCGATACGTCTGTATGTACACGGAATCGTGAGACGTAAAGAAAAAAAAAATAAAATTCTTGCGTCAAAATCGTATGTGTATATATAAAGCACGACTATCGCGTATTTTTCTTGACTCTTCTCTCGATGAGGTTCCGGTGCGGATGGTTAGCACGTGGCATTGGTTAAGATGAGATATTAACGGTCTCTCTTTCACTCTCCGGACTCTGAGAGATACAGAAAGAGAAAAAGAGAGAGAGAGAGAGAACTTGCGCGTTGTGATTTATGAAATCTTCGTCAACATCACACGTGTTGCTTTCTATCCCTGAACGCCTTTTTTTCTATGTGCCACTTCTCCCTTTTTTCTTTCTCTCCCTTTCTCTCTTCCTTCGCCATACTCTATTTCCTCCTCTAATTCACTGTTCTCTCGAATCGCCTCTTCAACCGGTATCCATTACTCGCACATTGGTTTTTCATGTTACTACACTTTTTTTTGTCGAACCATCAAACTGTCAAAAATTTAAACACGTGAATGGTACATTGTAAGAGTAAAAAAATTAACGAGGCGAGCGCTATTTTATTCTCGAACTATTCAAATTTAATTAGCCCTTCGAAAATATTTTTTTCCATTTTCAGAAAAATCGTTCTTTCCATCCGGCGTTAAATGATTGATTCATATACTTTCAAATCTTCACCGTACAAGTTTCGTGCGATAGAATAAGATGAAAGAATCGAGTTTTCAATGATTTTCAGTTTGCGACAGAGTCACGATATATATAATCCTCGAAAAAACTCACCGTTGGTGTTTCCGATGATCCCTTGGGGTAAAAAATAGAGCGAGAACGAAATCGCATGGCGTAAAGCAGTGCATCCGGGGTCCGGTTGGGCGACCGAATAGAGATTAAGCCTCGTTCCGTGCTCTGCCACGTCGAGGGTTCGTTCGTTTTCTTTCGCGTGTGTACACGTATGCCATCGTTTCAGCCCACATTTATAACCATCTATATATATGTATATATAAGTAAGTATAAACCAACCCCCATGAGCTCACTCCATATATTTTGTATTATAAATTCGCTTGAGCCCTGATATATACGTGGGCCAGCTTAGTACGTCCCAAATATGGCTTAGGTACAAACTGGGTCTCTCCTATGGGCACGAAATCCCTCCTGGAAAGCTCTCTCGCTCGCCTCGTGTTTGCTCGCTCTATTATAACAGAACAAGTAACGCGGTGGTTGTGCCCGCGAAGACACCCTTCGCGCGGTACTCGTTTTCGTACCGCGATTATTTTAATATGGGGCGTTCCAGACTCGGAGTTTCTCCAACATAAAATATTACATTTTTTGTGCTTAAACCCTCTTTTATGCCTTCATTTAAACCGGTATAAAACTATACAGAGACACTTCGAAATTCCTAATAAAAGACCAGCAAATTAAAATACGTGTAATTTGATCGTAATTTACGTTTCGTACTGGACGAAATTGATTTTTTTATCGGATTTGGTGTATTATTTCAAACCCCATTTAAATTTTCGTGATAAATTCGAGAAATATACGAAAAGTTATTTTGTAAATTAAGTCTAGAACGACCTTTACGAATTTATCTACAGTTAGATGGACATATATAGGTGGTTATGCCATAATACAAAATAATAAATGCACGCTTTAGATTCTCCATACATACCTGTATCTGGTAGCCCAAATGTTAATCGCAAACTCGTAAGGGTGGGGCTTTGATTTATGCCCCTGTACTGGAATTCGCCCCATTGTACACCTCACGAGAATCGCGCAGCACTCTCATGATCTAATTAAAAAAAAAAAGGATGACAGCAGAAAAAAAGAAAAAAGTGCACGGGATCTGGCATATCATTTATTGAGGTATAAAAAGAGCGGGTGAATAAATTTCGGCTGCTTTCCTAACCAGTTGTGTCGAGGATGCGTGGAATCTTCTTCTTTTTTTTTCTTTCGTTTTGGAACGAGAGACAAAAAATCGATTTTGACCGTGGCGGGATGAGCATGAGAATTCGGTTTTTCGTTTTTTGTTTTCTTTCTTTTTGTCGCGCCTACGAACGTAGATGCTTTCTCCCGGTCTCGGAGCTTTCTTCTCGACCAGATGAAAGGGGAAGCGTAGCTAGGCGCGGTTGCTAGAATTTGTGAAACGCCGCGTGAACATCCACACTCCCTTGCGCGAGAATATCATCGAGCGGAGAAAATGGAGAAGAAAAATAACAACCGATGGTCCTCATTACCGATGGTCCAGTGTGAAATCAATATTTTTCTTACTTTTTCCTTTCTTTTCTTCCCTTAAGAAATTCACAGCCTCCGTATATACATACGCCGTTGAAACACCACGCCCACGTTCGCGTGGTTCATTAACGAGACACACGACTAGCCAAGGCGACCAAGAGTTTCGCAACTGTATAAAGAAAAAAAAAAATGCCTCTTGGAAAGAGCCGAACTTTCGGCGAGGACACGATTCTCAGATCGATCGACGACAGAAAAATGAGTTCGTGTTGGGCTGGTATAACACCCCCGGAACTCGGATCTCTCAGCGAGAACGTTCTTTCGCATTTCTATCCGCCCTCCCAGAAACACGAAACTTCCGCGTGGCTCGATACCAAAATTCATAATAACGACTTTCCCCAACAACATGCTACGTGTCCCAGCGTCCATTTTCATAGTGAAGTATGACATGGTAGTACTGTTCGACGAAGGAAATTCTGGGAGTAAAAGGAATAAGAGAGATTCGTATTATCCGGATGTATGATTATATTTATGACGAGAAAAAGAGAATCCCAGAACTTTGGATCGATTGGAATATATTCTCCTTAGATATGGCTCTCATGAAATCCTATAAAAGAATTCACAATGAGCCTACGAGAAGTTCGATCTATGCTTTTCAATGATTCTATTCATGTCCTAAAAGGGAGGGCATGGATTAGAAAAAAAAAAATCTTTACATTATTATTCTTCGAAACTTTGGTTGTTCCGGAATATTATCAACACAATTTTTCCCATTTTTACCTTCTATCTATTTTATCCGTGCCTGAAATCCTGATTTTTTGTCTAGAACTTTTTTTTTCGATCCGTCAAAAGTCCATGAAAAAAAACTTGATTATAATAATGTCTGAAGAATCGTCCATATATTACGATTATTAAACATTCGACGTTGAACGTAGTTTGACGTATTCATGCGCGTAATTAGGGCGTTGTGTCTGTGACCCCTCGACTAGACAAAAAAAAGCTCCCCGTGACCGCGGCTTCTCGTATTTCGGTGCGGTGGCTGTACCTGCAAGTACCATCCAGCGGATGATCAACGACACGATAAAAAAGAGACAGGCGAAAACCAAAGAATAATATAAAGAGTGCAAGGGGATCTCGGATGTATTAAAAAATGCAAATCACAGAACGCATTCGCCGTTATCCGTCGTTGAATCTCTTCGTACTATCTCTTCGATCGACGCTTTTTTTTCGAGGTTTCGCAGATGATCATAGTACAATAACACAAAAATATAATACAGGCAGTAAAAGTTCCAGCGTTTTAGTCCTTGCATCGAAAAATTAAAAAAACTGAAAATAATCATTATTCGTTCGAGAAAATAACGCTGAGAAATGATTCCGAAAATCATAAGAACGAAGAAAAACAAAATTCTCAATAATATTATCAAATTGGATTTCTTATTCACTGAATTTTAAGAATACTAAAAATTTTCGTGAATTCAAGTTTGAACGTTTCAGATCTGCAAAATACTAAAACAACGCAAATAAAAAACTCTTAGAATTGGCAAGATAATTTTCAGACGTTTAATTCTGCGAGGTTGAGAGCTCGGATTAAGCCAACAGCAAATTTAGATCGAAAGTTTTGGAATGTACTATTGAACAAAATTGAAATTGAGCGAGTATTTGTAAAAAAAAAACGAAAAAGATTGCGGACCTATCTCAATTCCCTGGAAGAATTGTAAACTCACAAGAGTATATTCATTTTAAGTTACAACCAAGTGTAAGAAGCGTGTGATCGTTTTCCCCATCGCCATATGGCTCGCGCGGGTTTTTTCGACGTCGACCCACACCACCACCACCTTGCCAGCCACCGGTAGTTCCGGGGATCTTGGGTTAAACGTGTATCCGTATTTGTCCGAGCGTGTGTGTATGAGTACAGGGGCTGTATATCGCTGTTAGGGCGAACACAACGAGGGGGCGAACGCGCACGGCGCGTGCTAGAAATCCCCCACCACGTTCCTCGTCGGCACGCCGGCAGCATGCCCCATAATATTTTCTCTTCGTTCCTCATGTATGGATTTGCTCTTACCGTCACCGCCGTCTCACATCGCTACCACTACTCCTTCCTTTCTCTCCCCCCCCCCCCTCTCTCTCTCTCTCTTTCTCTCACGCTGTTACAGCTCAAAGGACCGGGGACTTCCTCCCCTAAGTGCTCTCTGGGTTTGCTACTGGGTGTACCGTATAAGCCCGCGAAACTCCACCAATGTGTGCTCAATGGCAAAACCCGCAGCGCCATCCCGTACCCCCGAAATCCCATAAGAGAGAGTGAGACAAAAAAAGCTGTTTACGCGTGTGCGTGCGTCTGTGTGTGCGTGTGCGTTTTCTATCGAACGTCCGTTCTTTACTCGTCTCATTCCGAATGCGGACGCCATGCGGCGCGTTGCACGCGGCGTTTACGATTGCTAGTACGATCATTGACAGACTCTCTCCCTCTCTCTGTCAATGACATTCGCGTAGAACAATTTAAAAAGAACGAGAAGACAGCAGTACTACGACGAATAACGTATCGTTTTATCTTGTATCATTATTGAACAGTGAAATTGTGAAAAATTTGTTGATACTACCGTGTGGATTTACGTACAAGTGTGTGCTAAGTTGTTTATGTTTTGATATCGTTCTAAGATCGTTGTGTATTCGCCAAAATCGACTATAGACATCTTGCAGATTGATCGGAGTCCATCAGGACGAGTTAGCTCCGGTTTAATCTCGACGAGTCTTCGACAAAACTGTTCTCTTGTTTTCAGTGCTCCTAATTACAGATACGTTCTATATATATGAGAGTTCGATAAAACCGAGAGCGAAATTAAACCGTGATTGTTTTTTTTTTCTTGCCCGAAAAGTGCCCAACGATTCGCCACTCGGAAGAATCATTCGTGAACGATAAAATAATCGAAAAGGGATAAGGCCTGGCGCGATTTCAATGTTACGATCGAGCGGGACCACGGCCTTGATACATTTTACTTGGAGCAGAGTCGACGACCGTTGGGAATAGACGGTGACCTCATGGCTTTACTTAAGCACGGGCTTACTGTTTGAAAGCCCGTTTAACGGCGCCAACGAGCACACGACGAGAACGCAACGACGGAACATCAACGGAGACAATTGGTGTCCATTGTCAGCGGAGAACTCTCGATTTTACCAGCAGAGAAAGAGCCTTCCCGCGCAATAAAAAGAAATCCATCTCTCTTTATATCTCGTCCGTGAACGCCAGATACGAAATAATATTCAACCGTTGCTGGTCCAAATATCGCGCATTATGTCGAAGAAAAGCTCAGATTAATCGGTTTTCGGAAATATAATTGACAAAGACGATCCAGAAAATTAATAACAATGCAAGAGAAATAAACTCGAAGCTGTCCATCGATCTTCTCTCACAGAGATTAATCATTCAATAATTCTTAACCACGCAGAAATCAATTTTCCATTAATCCTCAGCTGAATGATCGCCAAGCTCGAGACTTTAGGCTCTTACATCCATAGTTTTATACATACAAATGCAATTGACATTTATATGCCGCAGGCATCATCTTGGAGGAGTAAGAGTGTTTTATTTATAAGACCGTGGAGTAATAACGCGGTAGAGTATCAATTAGATCCGTCCTCGAGAGACATTAGAGTCGATGAGCCATTTGAGAAACGAGCAAGTTGGCAACGAACGCGATAAGCTTCTCGTAAGTAGTCTAGAGCAGTGATACATATCTAAAAGTTCATCGAGATCATCGATCTTAACGACGAAAATTTAGAGCATACGCAAAAGTATCAATCTCAACGAACTTTTTTATTATTTTCGTTGAGTCGATAGGTAAGACGAAGAAAAAAAAATTGTGCTCAAAAATGACGACCATGGGTGTAACCGTTTACTGTAATCGCGTGCAAATAAACGGCAATGAACAGGAGCAATTGATGCTGTTAAGAACGCTTCAGGATAACGAAAGCAACATATTGGGCAACCAAGCCCATTTGATTGTACCTAAAAGCGTAACCGGTGGTATAACGAGTCACGTGACTAATGCTGGAAGTGTGCTTCCACCCTATGACCCATCGAGGCTCAAGAAACATGGAAAAAATGGCCAACCACCACCGGTTGCAGTTGCGAGAAGAAACGCTCGTGAGAGAAATCGCGTTAAACAAGTGAACAACGGTTTCGCGACGCTGCGTCAACACATACCAAGTCACATAGCAGCGGGCTACGGTGATCGAGGAAAAAAGCTGTCGAAAGTCGAAACTCTTAGAATGGCTGTTGAATACATCAGAGGTCTTCAGAGACTGCTCGCTGAAGCGGACGGCCTCGAATACGATCCGAGTATTGGTCTAGGACACAACGTGCCATCACCGACCAGCAGCATCGTTTCCTCCAGCCATAATGGCTCCGGCGAAAGACTGATACTCGAGGACGATGGAAACGTCGATGACGATGATCCTGAGGGTCTTCACGATGAGGAGGAAGATGAGAGACTTGGCAAATCTAGAATAATACTTGCCACGAGGTAAGTTGAAAACTTGTGAAATAATCGTCATCAATTAAGGCCACTTTCACCGCTGCGTATACGTCAGCTTAAACCTTTTTTTTCAATCTCGATTAAGCATAAAACTATCAACCGGAATAAGCGATTCGCAGAAACGGTTTTTGTGTTTCTTCGTAAATTTATTCACACGCGAGACAATTATATTCATATTTATTCCGTTACCTGTCACAACCCACGGTAGTTGCACGCAGTCTCTTTGCAAATATTCTCAATACATAAACAGCTTATGAGGACAACAACAAAAAATATGATGCGTGAATACGAAAGAAAAAGGGAGAGAACGGATGAGGCCCCTGGGTTTACGGGGTTCGAAGCAACAGAATTCCCCAACGATTCTTGCAAGCATATTTTGTCGACCCATTAATTCCTCGCTCTCCCTGTATCTCTTTTCTCTTTCCCGGTCTCTGTCTTCCTCGGCATAATGTTCCATGTGATTTATGTACCAAACGTATTCGCCAGATTCAAGTATAATCGAGCATACACATAGATATACAAGAACGACCACGTGTATACGCTCTCCCCTGTTGCGCATGTTACATTAAGCTCCAGCATGTTAAAGATCTCATCGCGAATGAAATCGATAATAAAATTTGTTTTTTTTTTTACCTTTTTATCGTAATACCATAATGTCATTAATTATTATTGGATGTTTAAACCGTTATGTTTGTGTCCGGATTGCAGGCTCTCTTCGCCAAATCCCATATCGACGACGACATCCTCGCCACGTGATTATTACGCCCAATCGATCGGCGACGAAGAAAATCTGGAACCCACTCGTAGCCTGAACTCACGGGTGAATCACAATGTTCAAACGTTTTCACGTCTATCCCCAAACTCAATGGCATCACCAAACTCCGAGTACTATCAACAGAACGAGGAAAATCTAGAGCCCCGAATAAATTCACCTTATAGCGGGGCTGGTGACAGCGAGGAAAGTGGCACGATTTATGCCGCCAGTCCCGATGCAACAACCGCTGCATTTTCCGGCGCCCTCTATTACAAACAGGAGATTACGGAACCAGGAGAATTCATGGATGTGGTGAATTGGTGGGAACAGGAGCAGGGAAGACTCGTGCATCATACCCAACAGCACACTCAACGGTTGGCCCATGTCTGATCTCGTTTTACGATTCGTCATCTCTCATACACGCACCCAGACCAGCACACACATACACATTTCGGCTCTTTTTCTTTCTGGATCTCAACGAAGCTGCCATACCGTCTGAATGGTAGTTTCAGGCTCGACGTTCACGAAAACGAGAAACCGGTAAGATATATACCCAACGCTACCAAGCACAACCCCAAAGCAGAACTCCTCTTTGCTTTCGTTATACATATACCTACATAGTTGCATGATTGTTCTCTCGCGCTCGAGAAACGCGAAATAGCATGAAGGGCGAGAAAGACGAAGAAGAAGAAGGAGGACGAGAGAGGTGACCGAAGAACATTGAACACACTCGTCCTCGTTCTTTCTTCCCTGCGTTACCACTCTACTCTTTCTCTTTCTTTTTTCCACCGCCAACCACCCCTTGCTGCTCTCGTTGTTTATGAACCAAGTACTTCTGTTGAGCAAAAAAAAAAAGAAAAAAAAAAATACTACATACACGGTGCGTATACTCGTCCTTGGCAACTGGCAAAGTCTGGTCGCTGATGAATTCACGTGTACGCGTATGTGTATCCATGCCCGGAGTCTCCTTTTAAAAAGAAGCAAAGCTCAGAAATATAATCGCATAGACGCGAAACTGGCTCATCTCTTTTATGCTCGCTTCTTTTTTTTTTTTCTTCACCTCGCCGTCTTGGTGCTTTTGCATTGTCGCCAACTTTTGCCAATCCCAAGTCTGTTTTGTACGAGTGTACAGGGGCATTTTTTTTTTTTACAAAGGAACCAGCAGCAGACGGATGAGCGTTGAACTTGAGACTACGCCGCGTTAAACACCCTTTTTTCCTTTTCTCTACCTCTCCTCTCACTTGTTTTTTTATCTCTCTTGTCTTGCTTTGAAATTTGATGAGTTCGCAGAGTCGAGCTTTCGACGATCCATCCTACGGAGTAATTTTAATATTCCTCGGGTATACGAATTTTCAATCCTGTTGATGCTCCCTCTCGTCACCCCGTAGTTTTGAATCACAAAGGCACAGTTTTTTTAAATTTGTTCACGAATTGAAATCGCTGCCTTTTGCTCATTCATCGCATTCCCTACCTCCAAGTTTCAATTTCTAATTCTCACAAATTTCGTAACAACGAGCATTCTATATTTTTCATTTCGAAATCACAATTGGACAAACAAAATTTCCTGGTTCCAGCTGAAGATACAACACTTTTTTTCAAGTTTCAATATAGACGTTTGTGAGAATTGTTGGTAGCGTGGATAAGAAATTTAAATGATGTAACATCCGTTAAGATTCGCAATGCACGTGTAAAGTAGTTTCGATAGCAGGAAGAAAATTACCCGCCTGCTTGTCATAAGCCCCGGAGAGACTTGTGTAAAACGTGTGCCTGAAAAATTTTCGTTGCCTCGCCTTTCGTCGAACGATCCTCCAGGTCGTTGTCATTGCGCGTGGCTCTGGCATATCGTCTCGAGCACGTGATGGCGATGCCAAGGAGGAAACCGGCCAAGTGAAAAATCGTGTTCCCCGTAAAGAAACGAGGCATATACAATATTACACAGTCGAAGACACGTGGTGGTCGTATAGTCACGTTGCGGGTTTCGTTTTCTATACTCTCCGATGTCTAAAATAAACTTATGTCCAGGATGAACCTAAAACCACTTTGCGTTTACTCGTCTTTCTCGTGAGAAGCAAAGCTAAACCATTTTGAGTCTTCGTTCACAAGCTGCTGATGCTCTTCGAGAAGGATTATTGGATCATCTTCATTTCTTTTTTTCTTTTTTTTTTTCTCAATTCACTTCTACGAAATTTGGCTACTCTCTTCTGTGACGTATGGATTTGGAATGAGTAAAAATAACTTTTCCAAATGATCAAACTCACGAGTAGTTGATTTCCTGCGATTATTCCTTCAAGATCAATGTCAAGTTCGCTTGGAATTCAACGTAAGATTTTGTACAGAGTTCCAAAGGCACGAAATAATTCTTGCGCAGTTTCTTTTATCGTTTGTTCTTGTCTCGATGAAAACTTAAGCCTTCTCCTGTATTCAGTTTTGAATGGAAGGGCTCAACACACCTCCTTTCGTCTCGCGAGAGCAAAAATGAAAAAAAAAATAAAATAAAATGAAATAAAATAAGAGAGAATTCTACTTTTCTGTGTGACCGGAAATCCTCGTCGAGATGTCTCTCGACTGGCTGGCCGGTTCCGGCTCCCTCACGTGAAATCATGTGGTTTTGCCTCTTCCTCCAACTTCTTCTTCTTCTTCTTCTCATTCGTTGCTTCCTCCCTCTACCTCTATTATTCGGCTCTTCCGTTTCTCGGGTCAAAAAACTTCTCTTTCCATAGCGAGTACATAATGTGAATGGTACTGAATGTGTACGCGACGATTCGCCAAACGAGCATGGTAGCAATTATTATTTAGACTGTATTTATAAAAAAAATGTCTTAACATCATGTTTTTTCCTGCTGCTCGAATTATTTTCAAATAAATAAAATAGCTGAAAAAACAATCTATTTTCGTGGTTGAAAGAAAATTCAACAAAAAAAAGAAAAAAAAATCGCCGTCTAGCCGATACACGCTTATTTATGGGGTGGCTTTCTACCAACCAAGATTTCGACAAATAGCTAAATTTGGCCCTCCTCGGAAAACACGTCGTTCGTACGTGCTATACGTTGATATTATATCTCGAGGAGAAACTCGAACGATATTATAAGCGAGCTCTTAGCGCGACGGAAGCTCTCTTTCGTGCCATATGGACGGCAATACGCGATCTCGAAGTTGTGCCTCTCAAATATGGTCTTTTAACTCGTGCGAGTGCGGTGCTCGCCATATGCTTCTTCTTGGGGCTCTTCTACCCAATCATAGAAAATGAAGAAAATTTTGACACATCCTTCGATCTCGATGCAATGATGTTTTATTTTTTATTTTTTATTTAATACTGGCCTCCCATGATTGAGAATTTCCGGACACAGGAAACCTTTTCAAAGTCGTACAATTTTAGGGCGAATTTTTTTTTCTTCGATGTTTACTGCTCAAGCTTTGAACATTTTTTCGAAGATGAAATCTCGACAGTTTTTTTTTCCCAGCGTCGATTTTCTTAATTTGAAATATATTTGGGAACTTTCCGACGTTCCGTTGACTCGCAGTCTTTTTTCCTAAAAAAGAGCTCACAAAGACGACGTATCATGCTGGTAATGTATATTGATAAGATAGGAAACGTTCGCGATCGTCTGCTCGTACGTTTCATTTAAAAAGTCTCGCGAACCACGAATACAACCGGTGTCGGTTAAAACCGTGTGACACATGCGGGTCTCCACCAGCATGATCGACCCAACTCGTCGATTCTTTTGTTCTACGAGAATTCTCACTAATATGTATATACGTGCTGTCATTAGCTCGATGTTCACTCGTATACAAAGCTTATTTATATTTTTTTCACTTTTTTCGAGCTGCTTTGAAAACTCACACTGCGAATGAAGCGTCCGATGAAGGTTCTTTTTCAAATATTCGAACTTTCGCTAATTATTCATTCATTTATCAATGAAATTTAATAAAAATCAATGAAATTCCTTCATTTTTTTATGATGAAATACAATTTTTGGTAGCAGACAAAACGAACAATGAATACCTTCGATAAATTGCTGAATTTCCAACTTGAATACCGAGAATGCGATGTTTCGTTTATCATCAAATTTTCTACTGTTCATATTATTCTAAAAAATTAAGAATATTTAGGAATATGATATGGAACTTTATCAGTCTAATGGTTTTAACGGTGATGCTGAGCACGGTGATTCGCAAGCAACGATCCCTCGTACTTACAGACGTTTTTTTAAACGTGTACGATGTATATAGTACCATTACTACGTGACCGGGCGGTAGTCGAGTGAGGAATTTATTAAATTAATTTGCCACGACGACGCATCTCGTAAACTCCGTAGATGACCTCACTTTATAATTGTCGTGAATTACTATAGTCGTGTCTCCCCGGGTCTCTTGCTCAACAGCGCCAACATAAGAAGTAACTTATGTACGAAAGTTCATATACAAAGACCCCTTTGCTCTATCTATCCCACTTCTTCGGGTGTGAGACTCGCTACTGTCATCATACATTGACCACTTGACAAAATGATGCGAGTAGTAGCGTAATGACACTACAACTTTGAGAGATTAGTGTCCTAAAAGTAATGGTTTTAAAAAAATAAAAACAGTTTCAAACGATTCAAGAATTCGAACAAATCCAATATTAATTCAGATCGACTGGAACTGTGGTCGAAATAATGTACAAATCGAATCTTCTGATCTCATGATGAGAATTTTTTTCTTTTCAAAATACAAGGATAGGAGATGGTTCGAAAACGAAGAATTGATTCTCCACGTATGTTTGTTTTTTCTGGACTGCCCATGTGGATCCAGCAACTTTGTTGATTCCATGTTGAAATTCAAACGTACGGGTCAATCAAGTATTTTATTTTTTGTTCGACGGAACGAAAAATTTTCGTTTTTTGTAACGCGTTGTACCCTTGAATCCGGGAACATCTGGCAGCGTGTATGAGGGACGTGTCCCGAAGATTAGAAAACTGGAATAGAAAAACATCGGGCGACTTGGGAGGGAAAAAAAAAATAAGCCGAGTTTGGGGCACGCGTTTTTCGTCCCGTTGATCCCGCGCGGTGGTGCTGGACGATAAGGGAAACTAGGAATATCGAAAACCTTCCGATTATCCCCGTACGTCGAGGCAGAACTTCTGAGATTAAGGAGAAAAAAAAATCAGTAATAAAAAAGAACTCGTCCTTTCTCGGGGAACACTCGTGCTTCCAGATGGAAACTCGTATTCCATAAAGACACCCACTTTTCCTGGCAAAGGATCCGAGAGAGGACACTCTCGAATTTTCCCTCTTGGTCCGGGAAGTGACACTCGAGATTTCGAAACGAAGAGACTCACATAAACGCCCGCGAGGCGTGGCTGCTGCATCAAAGCTCATCGTCTTCCCTATCTCTCACTCTTTTTTCTCCTCGAGACCACTGACGATCCTCACGCACTCGAGACAAAAAAGAAACGTAAAGAAGTTATGCCGACGAATGTACTGTGCGAGATGAAAGTGTCGAGCGTGTCTTTATCTTCGCCTGTCGTCCCGCTCTTTCATCGTTTTCCGCTCTCTTATATGTATCTCGTTGTTTTTTTTTTTTTTTTTTCAAACCACGAACTCCGATCAAAAGATCTCCTTGTCACGAAACTTTTCAACACTAAAGTAATATACTCGAAACGAAATTTCGATTCAGCTTTAATTAGGTTGACAAAAAAAAACCAAAATTTTCCAGTTGTTCGAACGTTGCCGAACATCTTTGTCTTGGATCGTAAGAGTTTCAATGAATTCTTCATAAAACTGATAAAAGAAATATTACGAGACATTAAATTACTGTCTTCTGTAAAATCTGATCCGGCAAACGTCCTTAAATTTTTCTATCAAGGTCGAACAGGATCGGTTTAAAAACGGTGAACAATTTGTTCCTCTGCAACATTCAGGGCACGATATCCTCTTCGTAATTCAAAGAAAAATTGTCACCTCGAAGCATCGGAAGAGGATTTACCAAAGTAGCTGAGATAAATAAATCAAAGTCTTCCGTATTATTTTCGTAAACAAAGCTGCAGGCCAGACCATGCCAAAATGATAGTTTCGAAGCTAAAAAAATGATAAATCGAGTATAAATCGCTTCAAATTTGTATCATGTCGTACGCTCTTTCAAATATATATAATGACATAGGCATCGATTTATATATTTTCTGAATCACAAGATATTCCCACAATCCCTCGTTACACGCCGGCGCCCCTTCGGTAGCTCATGAAAATTTCGTTGCCAAAAATGAATCCTGCTACAGCAGCGCAGACTCTTCATCTTCGCTGAGACGGGATTTAATTTTTCACGTGTCCCAGGTAACAATCCTCGCACGACGGCCGTCATGTATGCTCGCTGGATTTTCTATCGTACACACGTGTATTGTACCGGAGCACATATATATACACGTATGAAAGTGTGTATATGCGCTGTATACATTCCGATACAATGGGAGGGTGGACAATGAAGGTCCCGGTACAACGTTACAAAAGTGTATCTTCCCTTGGAAAAGACACGTTCGAGGGCAGCGATGGAGCAGAAGCTGCTTTATACATGGAGCATGAAAAGTCTCGAAGAGGGGAAGATATCGGAGATTTTGGGGTGAAAAAGGGCTTCTCTAACTCGGAAGTGAATATCTTCTCGGGACATTTGCCCTCCCAAATTTTTGATGGAAGACCTAACGGTTTTTTCCTGAAACACGTGAATCTTTGAACACTAGATGCAGTCTACGATTTATCTTTTCATCCCTCCAAACTTTCTTTCTTTCTTTTTCTTTTTTTTTCCTTCAATCCCACCAAAAACGTACTGGGGTGAAAAACTTTTTCGTGATTCCGTTGCTCCAATCCGACGTCCCATATCTTGGGTGTGCATACGTGGACAAGAGTTCTGAGAGGATGAGATTTTTAATGGATTTTGTGTCTGTGCTTCTTGCCAAATTTCAGGGAAAAAAAAAAACTGCTCGAATTGGTTACATTTTTTTTCATCTTGTCTTAATCATCTTAAATTACAAATAAAACGAACTCGATAATATACTTTTGCAGTAGAACGTATGAAACTTTATTATTATCGAAACACGTTATTTCTGCGTATACATACCAAATAATATTGTCATCGACGTGTGCTGTAGTAAAAAATCATCGTTCACTAAACTCTCTTCTTTCTCTAATTACAGATACGTGAGAGGTGCGAAGATTTGTGAGAGAGAATTTTTCCGGTTTGTACATATGATCTCAAAAGAAGAAGCAAAAAATTACTCTCCAGAAGAATGATTATAAACAAGTGTACTTACTAAGCCGAAAGTTTTAACCTTCAACGATGGAGAATACGTGTATTTATAAGAGAAAAAAAAACACTGCAAGGATACGTGGTTGAAAAAAAAAAAAGAAAAAAAAAAATAGAAAAAATGAAGCGCCTTGCCACCTATGTCGTGCCCGCATTGACGCGCACCGATGCCTTTACGATATGACAATAATGATAGCGATAGTTCCATCGAGAGTTCATCAAAAGAGTTCCATCTTGTGAAGGAACGTACGATTGAAAAACAAAATTTATATATTTTTTACTTCTTTGACCGATCGAAAATGAATGCCTTTGGAAATCGATAGTCCAGCGTTAAATTTTACGCAGCTCTTAATTACTTTTGTAAATTTAAAGACTTTAAGATGTGTCATTAAGAGTATTATATATAGAAATTTATATGACGCGTTAGGGGCGATAAATAATTGTGAACAACGTTCTCTTGGATAAACGGCATTGCGTTATGATCCACTGTTATTATTACTGCCATTCCATGCCATCGAAGTATCAAAGCCATCGAAAAATATTCCAATTAAAATCGTTTTTACTCTAGATACGCTATATCGTGCCTTAATAGTTTGAGCCCTGATACGAGTACTGACATTTGCTCAAAGGACAGGCAAATTTGAGAAAAAAAAAACAAAAAAAAAACAGGAACAAAAAACACAATCGAAACGAAACGTTTCAGAGTAACTGAAAAAAAAAAACACAATCAAAATTTATTACTATCGTCATTATTAATTTTGTCATTGTAATGTACATATCAGTGCCTTAATCGATTAAGATGACCAATACAAATGTTAAGCTACGAGACTATTTTTTCTACTTGTAATTTTTCTATAAAATATTTAATAAAAAAATAAATTTTACTATTTATACTTGAAAGAAGAAAAAAATAATAATTTTGACAATTTATTATTGGCAGAAAATTCATTATTTCCCTCTGTTCAATCCTCGTTTCCGAATCCCCTTGCCTCTATCGCTCGCTTGAGTTCAGCTCGAAATGCAATTAATTTGTTATTCCAATCACAAGTGAGGAGATTACTTGGTTTGATAATCGTTTATGATTCTAAAAATGTACGCATTTCAAGACCATCCACATTCACTTCGCCATGAATCAACGGGTGACTTTACTCGTGTTTTATGGATCGTTACAATGGAGGCAGTCATCCAGTTTAGAGGGTAAATAAAAATATAATTTTTACAAATTTTTTCTAAACGTCCAAAAAGATTAATTATTTACACAATCAGACGATTCAGTTCGACGGAGAAAGGTGGAAAATGATAAGTCGTAGTATGATTTTAAACTGTGGCAGTATTTATATCAACACGAAAGATACGAAAATACGATATGAATACGAAAAAAAATACGAAATTGGATCTCTAATCTCAGTATGAAGTGTCAAAGAATAACAGGAAATTCGATGTTCCATGAATTTTTCAGTTTTTTATAAATATATATTTTTTTTAATAGTTTGTCATTCCTTGAAAGTATGACAAGAAGTTTTGAGTGCTTATTCGAGTGCGAATTCATCGGATTTAAAAAACGTTCGATTCACTCGATAATTAGAAGATTAAATTGAAATTTTCGTTGAAAACCTCTGAAATTCTTTAATTCAGCGTCTTCGTTATCTAAATTTTTTTGTTGCTCAGGTCGATGCAGATTACTTCAAAGCTGAAGAAAAAATATACAAGAACAGTGTGATCTAAGATACTAAGGTTCAAAGCGAATAACCACCGAGGTATACATGATACCGAACGAAATTATGTGCATGAGTCACAACACTGTCGATTTGGCCTAAAGAGTTCTTTATGTATACGAAATAAAAATAATATCTTTGTGTCGTTGCTTAGTCAAATTAGACTCGCTCGGCTGCGCTTCGTTTTTTTTTTTTACATTTATTTAGCCTCTCTGTTTATCGTACTCTTTCGAGCGAGTGCGGGTTACCGAAGGGTCGATTTCCGGACACGTTCAGCACACAGGGGCTGATTGCGTTGTCCACGTCACTTCCGTTCGACCGGTCACCTTTCCGGTGTATGCTCAATGATGCACTGTCCGTTGCGTTTCAACCCTCGCGTCGATCAACCCTTTTCGCCTGAAACTTTTCAATTTAACTTGATGAAAAATTCTGATAATAATGGGACTAATATTTTTATGAAAAGAACTAAGATGCATGAATGACAGCATGAACAATAACGGAATTGATCGAGTCGATCGCCATCAGAATAAATTACCGCGTGAATAACGATGGAAAAACACAAGAGTTTATACAGAAGACTCTGGCGATCAATGAATGTAGAAAAACTTCTTTAACATCTGCATTAATTAACGTTAGCTAGAATAAGACTAATTGAAACATGTAAATTGATTTCTCAATTACATCCTGTTGGGTTTTTAAATTCTGTTTTAGTATTATCAATTTGATGAACGAAATGTTTTGCTGATTGGAATAAGTCCACTTGAGTCGTACTGGACACATTCATGAGTCGATTGAAATATTTAAAAAATAATGAGCCCAAGTTCACATACGTTTTAATCCCCAGTCGTGTTATTCCGAATTTCAAATTCCACTCAAATGTTTGTCTCTCATATATCAACAAAAACGATCTACAACTGTAGAAGTTCGATTCACAGTTACTGTTATTTTTTTTTTTGACTACTCGTAAATGAGTCTCCATGTATTCTTCGAATTTCTAAAGCAGACAATAGTGATCTGGAAAAAAATAAAGCAGATCTAATGAGAAACTAATTTGAAATCAGAATACAATTTTAATTGACCTCAATTAAATTCTAGGGCTTTTGAAATATTTTCGACAATGAATATTCCATGTGGACGCTCGCTGCATCGTAACAATGATGCTTCTATCTATAACTGTTGTGTCATTTACCTCCATGAGCAATTTGTTGGAGATATCAATACGGCTATCTTCTGATGTAAGCTCGCATCGTTATCATTGGATCGTAGTATAATCGTGATTTCAGGTGGATAATCACAGACTCTGAACCCTAGATTTCGATTGCTTAGAAGAAAAATCACGTGAAATAACAATATTAATATTTGACCCAAATAATATACGAGCAAAGTTATCAAAACGTCAATCCCAGTCGAGTTTGAATAGCCAATTTTTTTTTTTTCTTCGTTTTTCAATTGATTTTGGTTTTATGACGTCGTTCCCCATCGAGGTGAAATAGCCAAATTGCACGGGAACGATTGAACGTCCGATTGAAATGATCGCCAACTTCGATTTTTCTCTATCACCTTATCCGAGGATAATAGTTTCTCAAATATCTGTAACGAGTCATGAAACTGTTGAACGAATGATCAATCTTGCTGTGTAACGTGTCGACCCCGAGAGTCTGCGTACCGGAAATTCATACATACGTCATTTAACATTGAAACGAGAAACATGAATCATTGATGAAGTGTATCGTATGAATATATCACTGACCCTCTCATACACTATCGATCATTCCTCAAAAATCGTGATATGTAATTCGCCACAATGTCCTCGAAAATATCATCAGTGAAAATTCTAATTTGTCTCTCGTCGAATTTATTGAATCATTAAATCTACAATGAGAGTGAATACGTGACGTGGATATTCGTATTTATAGCAACGGTTTGATTACGAATGATTTTTATCAATCGTCAAAGCGGATAGCCTCATAATGAAATCGTTTGAATTAAAAACTGACATAAAATTATTTAAAAAAGTGAAGAATCATAAAAATGCAATGATCAATCGATGAGAAAAATGGCTCTAGGATGTATGGACACTCAATAATCCACGTCGATCGAGTCGAAGAACTTGACTTTTTTATTTCTCTTAACATTGTTGTCAAAACCTGAAAGAATATGCGTATAAATAAATTTGATTGTATTACGCTGATTCTGTTTTCAAAATCGAGTTAACAAACCCGACAACAATTTGCGATGCTAAGTGTTTCTTCGGGCACAAGCGGGTCAATGAATTGGTCAAAGATATGGAATTTTTCGTTCTTTTCAATTCGGCCTCTTCTCCCTCTATCTCCGTCTTTCATCGGTTCCAATACCGCGGTTATAAAAGTAATCGAATCATTGCCAAAAAGACCATTGTCCCACCGGTTATCGTCACGATCATAATTCAGAAGAATATCATTTTTGGGAATTTCGACAGTTTCGATACAATTCAATTATATGGTGCTTCACGCGGTAGATTCGAATTCGTTTTCTTTTCTTTCTTTGTGTGCAATTTTTATCGTTTAATTATAGAGGACAGAAATAAAAAGAGAATAAAAATAAAAAAATACGAAAATGGACTTGGTTCCCATCACAACGTCTTATTTTCCAGCTTCGATCATTTATCCGTTAATTTTTTTCGTTATGAGCCTCGTTGCGATACATTTTTATATAGAAAACCTCAGGATCGTAAGAATGGGTAGAAAGTTGCCAGGTATGTTGAAAATTATTACAAAATTCGTGTTTCTCCGTAGTCATTCTCTGAACTTGTGTGATCTGAAATTCGTTAGTTTTTTTCGTTACGATTTCTGTGAAAATGTTTAATCCATTAGAGACATAAAAAGTGCTGATTCATAAAATAGAAAAAAGTTTTTTCTCGATTTGTTATCGCCCGAAATAGTATTTTTTTTTTTTTTTTTTTTGGTGTTTCGTAATCGCAAATTCCTACATCTCAGGACCTCCGACTATACCATTCTTCGGTAATGCTCTTATACCTCTCGGAATCCAGCCGAAAGACGCGCTTCGCAAGCTGCTCGAATACGATTCGTACGGAAACGTGGTCAGAGCTTTTCTGGGTACAAAACTCGTGGTTTTTGTAATAGATCCTCGCGACGTCGAAATAATCCTTGGCAGCCCGACACACATAGACAAATCAGCTGAGTACAGGTGAAGACTGAAATATTTCTAATTAATTTTTCTATTTTTATTATAATTTTAATTGCAATAATTAATGCTTTATTTTGTCGGGTTCTCGAAACAGTTTCTTTGCACCCTGGCTGGGCAACGGTCTGCTCATAAGCACCGGTGAAAAATGGAGAACGCACAGAAAGTTAATCGCACCAACTTTTCATTTGAACGTATTAAAAACTTTCGTACCACTTTTCTACGAGAATAGTCGCGATCTCGTGATTCGTTTGCGTCAGGAAATTGGAAAGGAATTCGATTGTCATGATCATCTGGCTGCTGTCACGGTCGATATATTACTAGAAACGGCGATGGGAGTTCGAGGTCGTAAAGACAAAACGGGATTCGATTACGCAATGGCCGTCATGAAGTAAGGATACTTGTTTTTTACACGTCTCGGTGGAGAAAAATTCTGTTTCATGATTTTTCAACAAAAATCTTTTAAATCTATCATCGACTTATTTCATTGAAAGTTTCGTAGGTATTGGTAAAAAAAAAAAAACGTAACTTTTTTTTTTTATTTCATTTTTTTTCGTTCATTCCATATTTCTATCGTAGGATGTGCGACATCATTCATCGTCGGCAATACGACATTCGTATACGTTCTGAAATACTTTTCAAAATGTCGAAAGATTTTAAATTACAAGAAAAACTTCTGGGTATAATTCACGGACTTACGAGTTCTGTTATTCGCTCGAGAAAGCGAGAATACGAGGAGAAAGGCGAAGACAGTTTTCCCCAGGAACAGCACGATGAAAAGATTAAGGAAAATGGTAAATTAGAGAATGGCAATGGAACGAAAGTAAATAATCAAAAAATGCGATATGTCAGAGATGATTTGGACGAAATTGATGAGAACGACGTTGGTGAGTCGAAATTAGTTTCAAATGCATACGACTTTTTTATGAAAAAACTTTTTAAAAAAATTATATTAATCGTAGGTGAAAAAAGACGTCTTGCTTTTCTCGATATGATGCTTGAGTTGGCGAAGAACGGTGTTAACCTCACCGATGAAGAAATCAAAGAGGAAGTCGACACGATAATGTTCGAGGTTGGAACATTTGACTCAAAGAATTGAAAATTATTATTTTTTGTTGTTGTTCTAGTTGTTGTTTAATAACACTGACAAATGTATAGGGCCACGATACAACAGCAGCTGGATCGAGTTTCGTTCTCTGTTTGTTAGGAATTCATCAAGACGTCCAAGTAAGTTCAAACATTATAGCAACGTTGCAACATTTTATTTCAACGTTTTCAGATAAGCGATAACATCATTTCGTTCTTCGGGCTTTTTCAGACCGGGAAAAACCATTTTTGTTCCTGGCACCATTTTTTTCGGTAGCTCGAGATACTCGTCCAATGTTTTTTCGTCCCAAACCACACCTTTCTTCTTCATAGATTCCGAGTAGCTGAAACTCTCGGTCGCTAAAAACGCCAAACGATTGTTTTTTTTTTTTTTTTTTTTTTTTTCAATCTAAGATCGTTACTCGATTCGAGCTTGAAGGAAAAATGATTGAAAACTCACTCCCACAAGTGTGTCCCATGATTCCAAAGAGGTTAGGGCCGATCTTATGTCTCCCTCCCTTGTCAACGGTGTGACAAGTTGCACAAATTTTTGCGAACAATTTCTTTCCGTTAGCTGCATCTCCCATTGTTTCGAAAACAAACAAAAAAATCCACTTCAAATTTGATCGCGTTCACACGATTTTATCGAAAATTTGGAGCAATTATTGTCTCGTTATATCTCACCGAATGACAGAAAATTTCGACACTTTTGTAGCCTGCTCAAGTCACACCCCAACAGTCGTTTATTATCATGATTGCATCGTCTTTTTTTTCGGATATCAAAATGCATTTTGAAGCTAAATTCATCGCCTAAATTCTGCTCCTTAAACTACAGTTCACAAAAATGTGTCTGATTGTCGAAAAAATTTTTTTGCTATGATTTTTATCACGAAAACTCGTCTTTTGTTTTATCCACAAATAATTTTCTCACCTTCTGAATATTTATTCCAACAGTAACCATATTAATTTATCGTTGAACACAGACAGTTTTTACTCAAAATATTTTCCATTTTTATGTCGCATAAATATCAAAACTCTCGAAAATTTTCGTTCCTGCTCAGTTTTTTTTTGTCACAGGCTAAAGTATACGAAGAACTCGATGAAATATTCAAGGGCTCCGATCGTCAGTGTACTTTCCAAGACACTCTGGAAATGAAGTATTTGGAAAGGGTTATCATGGAAACACTCAGACTCTTTCCACCAGTGCCAGCAATCGCTCGGCACCTTAACGAAGACGTGCAACTCGGTGAGCTTATGATTGCAGTTGATAAGATATTCATTGAATCCGTGAAAACGGGTTTGCATTATTCCGATATTCCTCATGATTTCATCGCGAACGAACAGAACAAGAACGATTTTTAATTTTGTGTTATCTCGATCTGTCAAAAGTTTCCGGTAACTACGTCCTTCCCAAGGACACCACAGTGGTCATACCACCCTTCAAAATTCATCGACTTCCCGAATATTATCCAAATCCGGAAGTCTTCGATCCCGACAATTTTTTGCCTGAGAAAACTCAGAACAGACATTACTATGCCTTCGTTCCATTCAGTGCAGGACCAAGGTAATTATTTCGTTTTTAATAACATTGAAAGCTGCCGACATGTCGTTTTAATTGATAATTTGTCGATTAGATCCTGCGTTGGAAGAAAATACGCTATGCTTAAGCTCAAAGTACTGCTCTCTACGATACTCCGAAACTACAAGATTTTCTCCGACCTGACTGAAAAGGATTTCCGTCTTAAAGTTGACATAATATTGAAGAGAGACGATGGCTTCAGAATAAAGATCGAACCGAGGAACACCAAGGATGTCGTGACCGAAGTCCACTGACCTCTATGAAACGACGAGTCTTGCCATTTATTTATCGTTATCCACTCGAGTTTAAACAAAGTCATCTGCATTTTTCAATACTCACGAAATAAATTTACGCACGTTTCAAATTTTTGTTTCTTGAAAATTCGACGATCGATGGAAATTCATTTTTTTTTTTAGGACCCAAATGGATCGTTGCTTAGAATTTTTTAATTTTTTCATCAACTTATTAATGTGTGTTTAATGTCAACATATGGATATGAAAATCAAGATTCAATTCTCCGAAAGAGCAAGGGGGAAAGAAATAACGGAGAGATTTATAAAAATTACATTTATTTATGTGTCGCACGAGATTCAGGATTTCCTTTATCATCCGAACTGTTTTTCAACGTTTCTATGTTTTCTCTCCTTTCTTTTCTTTCCGCCAAAAAATCTAAGGCCCAAGGAATGATAAACAGGCAGTTCAAACCGATCAAGACCAGTTGACATATGGGAAAGCTGTCAGTGACATCTTTGATGAATCCTGTTGAGAAATCGTTGAGATGTAATTATTAATCGACAGCTTTGAAATAAATGGAGATTGAATAGAGTTTGTTCGTGTATAAAAATTTATTTTGATAAAATGAAATGAAATTTCATGAAATTTGGACTTACCGATTACGGGGCCTAAGAAAATGGTGATCATTCCACTGACGACAGAAAAAATTCCATAAGCAGCAGCATATTTTTCAACAGGAAAATTTTCTACAACCACCAACGGTTGTGGAACGAAAAGACAAGATCGAACCATACCAATGGTTGCGACTGTGCATAGAATCCCGGTTAAGGTACCATCGCAATAGAAGAAACCAATTTTTGCAAAAGCCATGCAAATCATAGCGATGAAAAATAACATTTTTGGTCGTGCATTTACAAATAATAGAGTAAAGAGAGCCAAAAGTATTCGAGAAACGAGTTCAGCTGCGGCTGATACGGTTATCGCGAGTGCAGCTTCTTTCGTACCGTAACCGAGATCCGTCATCATTAGTGGCATCAGTGAACTGAAGGTGTAATCACTCATAAAGACTAAACTTATTCCTAAGCTCATAGTCATGAAAACTCGATCCTTGAAGAGCGACAGTTCGAACAAATTGCTCAGCATGGCGCTGTAATAATGAAAATATTCGTCAACGTGAACATGCAGAATCGATACAAGTTTAAAATTAGAAAAAACAATAGCTAACCAAAGCCCCAACTCTTCGGTGGATTCTTTCTCGTCGACTGACTCTTCAGCATCTTTAACGTCTTTCTTTTTTTTCTTATTTTCCGTAACTTTTCTCTTCTTCTCCACGATACGGGCTGGAACTTCGGCATAAGTCGAGCCAACGCCAGCGATGTTTCCGATACTAGAGGCCGACAAGCCAGACATCGTATTGGCGATGTGACGGCGATGTGTCACCGATGCCGAACGGAGCCGTATACCGTTTTCGACATCCGAATTCGAAGCAACTCTGACCTATTTTAAAAATCATAGCGTTAATGTCCCGATAAAGAAAGCTCGTTCATCCTCCCTCGCTTCCCACCTCCCTCTTCATAATCTCCCTTCACCGGCTAACAAACAACGAGCTCCAAAGTGCTTTTTGGTAAAGAATAAAAGTAAAGAAGAAAAAAAAAATGCAAACAAAAATTCGCCCAATACTCTGAGAGTTTCAATGAGAAGAGGAACCTCGCGTAGTCCACCCTCTTTTAGACTTCGTAGGCTGCTCCACCTGCTCGGTTTTGCGAACACCTGGGCAGCGTGAATGGTCGAGCGACGATTCGCGAGTACGGGATGTACGATTTTGCTGGGTAAAGGCTTTTCCTGAATCAGCCTCTCCGACATTAGTATCCTGCTCTCCTCGACGAGACGAGCCCTCTCCATCCGGACCTCCTCCGGATCTCTCCTGTGCCACTCGACCGGATGCATCAGCATCATTGCGACGATGCAGTTTAGACTAAGACCGGCCGTGAGAGCGACGGTCCCTGTTTAAATACCGAATAAAGAAACAGAGGGCATGAACGACCGAAAGAATTGAGAATAATGAAATTGCTTAAAAGAAGAAAAAAAATTAGTCTGACGAAACGAAGACAAAGGAGAGAAAAAAGAATCGTGTGTACGGATATTCTTGTACTTGGGATATAAACTCCGCTTAAATGAGAAACCAATAAACGTTGTTTCTTCAATATCAAAAATACTCAACTATTATCTTTAGTATTTTTTATGAAAAACTGCTCTGAAAGAATTTCAAAATATTAGAAAATTAATCCATTGACAAAATAAAATTTTCATATAAAAATATATTCATTATTTCCACTTTTTTTTTAATATTGTTTTTCTATCTATAATAATTTAGCCTTTTCATTTTCAAAAAAAAAAACGTAAGTGCAAATAAAGTGGTAAGTGATTTTAAAACGCACCTCGAAAACCGTATATATTCATAAACTTTTCTATCGTTATTGGATAAACGATGCCTCCCAATCCAATGATAACGTGAGCTGCGCTCATTACCTGGAACAAAGTTTGAGTTACAGCCCAGGATATCATATCGACGAAACACTCATTTTTTCGCTTTTGTAAATTGAAACTTACCCTCGTTCGTCTCTTGACCCAGTATGAATTGAAATTCGCATTGCATATATTGTTCATCAGGCCTAATCCTATTCCTTGAACAAAACATATGAGAACGAGATCCCAAATGTGAGTTACGAATGCTGACAAAACGTTTGGTACAGCAAAGAACAAAGCTGCGGTCACGCCGACCGGTCTCATCGCATACTTTTTTAATAACGCTGTTGTTAATAAACCTAGAAAATAAATGACAATCCATGATCAATACGAATGAGCTATTTTTTGATTCTTGTCGTTTAAATTTTTTAAAGAATTTCTTCACTGGTTTCTGTGCACACTGAAGTTATGGTGAGTTTTTACTAACAGAAAAAAAACTTACCAGAAAGCGAGAAACTGATCATGAAAACGGAATTTAGAAGAGTCATTACTGAGCTGGCTTGTCCAGTGGCCTCAAATATTTCACCGAAAACGATGGCAAACGAGGAGCTGGGACCAGTAGTAACAACCTTAACATTTATTTAATACACATTTTTATTCTTCGTATCATCAAATCAAAATATACTTTTTTTCAAATTTTTGTATCTCAAACAAAAATCTAATTTAACGACAAAAAAAAGATTGGTTTCTTCAACATTATTGCATAGATTCACAAAATCGCTCGTTGAAATACTGACATTAGCAACAACTTTTTCTCGCAGTGACAGCAAAAATGGTGAAACGATTGTTGACACGCAATTAAATTCATTTTCTAGCGTTTCATTAATTCAATATAAAAAAATCACAGAACCACTTGCTCAGTATACGAGACAATTGACCAATAACATAGAATCGATTGAAATTGAGGAGATCATGATTAATTGTTAATCAAATACAGATATTTCAAATGCCAATGATTGATGCAATCGTCCTAACGAAAATAGATAATACGATTTCTAATGTAGTTTTCACGCTCGAAGTCTTTGAGTACATGCTTCTCTACAGTGTGTTTATATTTCTTATCTTAATTAGTGACATTTCCTGGGTTCCGCATAACGATTGAAGCAGTGACGATCTTCATTGTATCTTGAAAAAAATATCGTCGAGACGCAACTTTCTTATTAATTATTGTTAAATCTGTGTCTATGAATTATCCGAGATCTCCCATCGAAGACTACGACATAATTTTTATGTTTCTTCGTGCAGAAATAAGAATCGTTTACACAAAAATTGTTTTCTGGTATCGAGCATATTTTTTTTTTTTCGAACATCAGTAATAAAATTTTCATTTGCTTTATGCAAAAAGAATAATAAAAAATGATTTCAGTTATTTTGTGTTTTGTAAAAGATTTATACTTTTATATATTATAGGCTCTGACACATTGATTTATGTTTTTATGCATACAGGTCTTCTGATAACGATTATAAAAGCAAATCTTGGTAACAGATATTAAACAACCCACTTCCATGGTACCGTGCAACCTAGACCTTTTTCTCGTGATAACTTCTAATTCTAGTATATTTTTAGCCACTTTGTAATTATTTTTGCTTTATAATTTTGAATGTCTTACGAATTCATAGAAAATTCTTCTCTATTTCTCACACATCTATCAATTCTGGAACCAACGATGACCGGTGTACATACTTCGTAAAATTTACGTGTATAGCAAAAGTATTAAAAAAAAATCCGAACCCATTTATACAATTTATATGTGTAAACATTTTCTTATTTTATCACAAGGCTAGAATTTTTTGCGTCAATTTTTACACCGACAGCCAGCTTTGTTACTTTTTGATTGCACTCACAAAAACAACGACCATAGAAATAGCTATGATCCATCCGAAGCCACCATCTGGTGCAAGATCCTCGGACGTAATTTCTTCCTCAATCACCTCGTCCATTTCCAACAGATGTAAGTTGTTTTTGTACTCATTGTTATCCTTTTCAATCAACTGTTGTTTCGTCGTTTTCATACTCGTGATTGTTTCTGGCATATCGGAGTCGTAACGTGTCACAAAAATTGTCAAATTTCACGACAATAGTGTATCACCGTGTCGATTAGAAGAAAAAACAAACGTTCGATTACGAAGAAATCAAGCTTTTCGAGCAAAGTGATTCACTCGGTCCATACTCGATGAACACTCTCCTTCTGGACCGTACGAAATAGCTAAACAAAAAGTTTCCCAATTGTTTGAAGTTGAACAAACACACAAACCAACGAACAAAAATTACCTCACATTTGTATTTGAAAACTTTTTCGATTATTATATTTCCATGATTTTCTTTTTTCTTTCGACCTAATTTACACCGAGACTTGATTCGTCGGGAACGATTTTGGGCAAAATGAACGTTGGGTCGTCAACAGTGAAATAATGATCGTCATTAACTCTCGCACATAATTGATCATGCATGACTAGAAAATAATTCTCTTATCTTACAGACACTTTTTGGTTCTTGCGATCTCTCGTGGAGCCTCGGATACTGCTGAGCTTTTCACGTCTCAAGCAACCGTCGCCGATGTAATTTATTGTGTTTGGGTGTGTTTTATCGTAAAATGGGAGCTCCAGATCCTCCAATGTATACACTAAAATTGCTTCCTCCTTATTTACCAACTAAATACGTAGTTTCTACACATCTCTTCCAAATACGATGTTATATTCCCCGTCTTCCTCGATATTTTGGAAAAACATTAGATATGGAAATAAAAAATTCAATAATATCCAGTTTTTTGTATCGATTTATTCCACCGTGATTATTAATTCGCATAAAATATGAAATAACCATTTCTTGTAAAAATATTAATTCTTTACAAAATTACAATAATAAAATCAATGCCCAAGTGCCATACCGAGGTTTCACTAAAAAAAAAGAAAAAAGTATCCCGAGAATCGTACGTTTTGAAAAATAACTTAAAATTCCATTCAACGATTGAAGACAATGGTTTTCTCAACATTTTATTCCAATATAGCTGACAATTTTTCAATCGATACGAATACCGTTGCCGAAGTTCAAATTTCTGGCACCCGCGCGTACAGCAACCCGTCTCACAGCGATGTTGCACCGAAAGATCTTTCTCAGGCTCCTTCACGTTTGTCTTGTCAGCGCTGAACAAATAATTTGATCAATGAGTGACTGTAACGATCTCCATTATTCTGTTATTGAATTTGGCTATTGCTCACAGCTTTAATTGTAGATACTGTATTAATACACAAGAGGTTCATATTATAAGTGATTCGTGCAGCACTGTATCTCTATCGTACACGTAGAAAAATGCGATAACCTTGAAGATGATTTTCGAATCGAATATTTTCAACATTTTTTATTTCGGTTAAGACAATTCGGACGACTTCTGCCAAATACGATTATCTTCGCGATATCGAAATCCATTTTTAATTGTGTTATTCACATTCTGATTCTGCTATTCGAAATCATATGTTTCGGAGCATGGATGAATATATTTTTGTTTGAAGAACCTGCTCGCAATCGGTTTATCGCTGAATTAATAACTCAGACGCCTCGAGGCACGTGTAGAGCGTTTCACGTCTGGATCGTCGGAAATTTACGGTAGCAAGAATTCCGTGAGGAAAATTTTTCAAGTGAAACAATCACGGTAAACTATCGTTCATGGAAAACCCATGAATGATTTTCACAACGCATATATCACAGTCTTAATAGCAGATGCATTCTTAGAATATCGGCATACGTTTGACTCGCAACTGGAAAACAATTGAACCATCTTAAACTCAAAAGATCGCAGTCCCCGTACGGTAATCTTGTTTCACGCAGCGATCATGTGTCCTTGTATATTTTTTTTCCACAATTGCTCGTCGATATATCGAGGAGACCGATACATTGACATATCATTGAGAGTGTGATATCGATGGATCACGGAGAGCAGTCTACGAAAGGATTTGTGACTGGCAGTCCATCACGCGAGCTCGGCTAAGAATCATGCAATACTGAAAAAGATTTTTTATTCATTTATATAGTTGAAAAAGCACGTGAATATAAAAATAAACAGATTTTCGACATTGAGAAAGCAATTTTGTGTTCTCCTTATACCCCGCCGATTCGATACCTCGAGAAAAGTGAGGATGGCAATAATCGAAGGTGAATCATTAAAATTCCTTTATCAAATCAGCTCCGACCCAAAATCCTGTTATCTGATTCACACCGTAGACCATCCCACGCTTTAGCCAAAAACGATCTCAACTCCGGTAATGAAATCGAATGATCATTGAGATCGATAGTGAAACAAAAGACGTCACGAGATCGAGATTACAGGTTAGCTGAGACTTTAACCGATTCGCGGTAACGATTGCACCGGAATGAGAGTCTCGTGCGCGATTTCTCGGATTCAGTGTAACTCATATATAATTAGAGTATTCTCATATTAGGGAAGTGCGCGATTACGCGATGACGTGAGATCGATATAATAATCTCTCGTGGCTCGCAAAGACACACGGGACTCGATGATGATCATCGTTAGCATAAAAAAAAAGTGAAAAATAAAATGTGGCAGCTGTTATATTGATAGTAGAGCTCGGTGCGATGAAGCATCAATGAACAAAGTGTAATCGCATGGAACATGTGCGGTGCTTAATCTTTTTTTCTTACGCCTGTTTTTCAACGTTTTTCTTTTCTTTTTTTTTTTGCGTTTCGTCTGATATCATCCAGTGCTTTAACCCCTCGTGATTTTTACCAGCTCGAAGATGCGAAGTCTGTCTGAATAACAATACGGATCGTAGTATTACTCGAGTATAGATTTCATTTGTCGGAATAAAAGTGGGGACAATAGAGACGCCTGGCAAAGGAGTAGGAGACCGTGAGAGAAAGGGAGCTTATTTGACCGTTGTTATAGGGTGAAGATTACTTATCTTTAGGTGTCGCACAACACCGCGAGATAAGGCGGAAAATCCATCATACGGTCAACGACAGAATCACAATTACGATATAATACAGTGGATCCCCTTGGGGGATCGTTCCATTCTCGCGTTGAGCATCCCGACGTGTTTCACCATTACTTTTCGATTGCTTCTTATTTATTTTTTTCATTTATTTATTTGCAATTTAAACTAGTCAAAGTTTAGTTACGAGATGAAGGCACCGAGACAAGCACCCGATGGAGGCTGGGGCTGGATGGTGTGTTTGGGCGGTAGTTTGATCACGGTGAACAATTTTTTTTTTTCTCTTTTTACTGTACAAAGCTAATGAAAATAAACGTATACGACCAAGGAGGACCTAAATATTCTTAATTTAATCTTGTTCTACAATAGTTTTCATTGCGAGCATTGGATCCATCCTTCGGTCTAGTTTTTCATGATTTTCTCATGGACCTCGACACCGATTCGACGGAAACGAGTTTTATAACGAGCGTTTTCGATGCCAACATGAACTTCTCAGGTATGATTCATTCAATAATGCAATTACATTCTGTTTTTGTTATTTTTCATATTTGAAGAGAAAATGAAACTTACAAGCATCTGAAGTCTGAATAAATTAACGAATATCTCAGGCCTCTTCGTGGGACCTTTGCTGAAGAAATTTACCTTCAGAAAAGTCGCTTTTGCGGGAGCAGTAATCAGTTCAATCGGTCTCATTTTAACATCCAGAGCCCGCAGTATCACACACATAGTTTGCACTTACAGTGTTTTGGGTGGTTTTGGGACCGGTCTCGCTATAGCTACCTCATTCGTCGCTATAAATACCTATTTCGAGAAAAAACGCGGCCAAGCCGTTGGATTTTCCATGGTCGGCACCGCGATAGCGATGATGCTTATGCCACAGGTGAGATGATTTATCTTTCTATCGCCGCTTCTTTCAAATATTATTCTAACCACAAATCGCGTGACCTTGATCATTAAAACTAGAGAAATGAGGTCGACATTTTTGACATAGATAAGTATTCAGATAAAATAAAATGAAAACGAATTTCGACCATGATTTTATTCACTAAATAAACTTGAACGTTAAATTATATGGATCAAGAATCTTCTCATTGATTCACTAGTACAATCACTACGAAACGTCTCTGTTACTCAATCCAATTTTATGGAATGTATAATCGGACAGGTCGCAACGTTTTACGAATTAACAATCGCGTATCAAAAAATCTTAAAAGAATTGTTTTTTATCTGCATGATATTCAATTTTTCAGACTTACGAAATGATTACAAGAACAGTCACGAGAAAACGTGATAGAACGTTCTACCGCCTGAGGAGTTTACTTTATCGTCGGTTGATTGAGTTCTTATTTTTTTTTTTTTTCTTGTTTCATAAACCCAGCTGGCTCACATTCTTCTCGATGCTTACGGATTTCGTGGCACGATGCTGATTATCGGTGGCTGGGCGATGCATTCTATCATCGGTACTTGTCTACTTCGACCGGTGGAATATACGAAAAAATGCGAAAATGCCACTGCTCTCAGTCGCAAAGTATCCAAATACGTTGACGCGTCTCGGGGTATTCCTGATGTTGAAAAAGAAATATGAAAAATCGTAAGATCGCGCTTTTAAATTCACCGATTAGCTTCGATTTATAATCGAAATACTTTTTTTGTGAACAGTTAAGAACGCAGGAATGCCCCTCACGCGATAACTCTCTAGTTCGATCCATGCACCAAAGTTACAGCTGGAAAAACCGGCAATAAAAGTTTACATCTATGAATTTTGCAGGTTATAAAATCCGGAAGAACAGAATCGAGCGGTGATGAGACGAAAAAAATTCCCGAAGCCCAAGAGCTTTTGAAAATTTCTCTCAAATCCGAAGACAACGACCTTCCGAAAATCGAAGCTTTGAAAAATTCAAGCATCCAGAATGACGGTGTTGTGGCTGTGAAAGGAAGACAACAGGGCTGGTTCAAATCAATATTAAAAGCAATATCGGACTTTTTGGATCTCGATCTATTGAAAAACTCTGTGTATCTTAATGTCATCATTGGATTGAGCTTGTTCAATGTGGCCGAAACAAATTTTAAGCTGATGACTCCATTTTTTCTTCGAAGCGTTGGTAATAATCTTTCGAAGCTTTGAGACCATGGGAATGTGCTCAAAATTATTGATTCATTAAATTTATCATTTTTCTCAGGTATGACGAAGGGAGAAATAGCTTTTTGTCTTTCTCTTACTGCTGGTACCGATATCGTGGCTCGTTTAATCCTGCCGATAATATTCGACAAAATGGGCACTAAAAGGAGACGAATTTTTTGGCTCAGCTCATTAGTTGTTGGAATCGGTCGATCCAGTAAGTCCCCCCAATTCGAAAAAAAAACCTCATGCATACTGAAATATATTTTTTTTTGTCTCTTCGGGCCCGGAATCAATTAAAAAGACATTATTACGAACACAATGAAATAAACAACAAGAGTTCGTACTTATTTCGAAAGTGTTATCTTCCCATTATTACTGACCATTTCGACATTGAGTAAAAATACTTTTTTTTATCATTCAAAGATATGAAGTACACATATAATGTGGAAACTTCAGTTGAATATTTAGAGCAATGAATTCTAGTATATCCATTTACTGATTTCCTCATGCAAAGCTTTAATATTGCACTAAAGTAAAGAATGTAAATTTCATCTAAAAATTGAAAATGGAGGCTTACATATACCGTCATAAATTCAAACTTTTCTTTTGATCTTTCCAGCCCTAGCTGAGCAATCCAAGGGAATATTTCTTATGGCAGTTTTAGTCTTCATCGGGTTCATAAGAGGTGCAGTGATTCTTAACATCAATCTGTCAGTCTCGGAGTGTTGCAGTCTAAAAAAATTGCCACATGCTTACGGACTGTTCATGGTTTCAAAAGGACTTTTTTCACTTGCTCTCAGTCCTCTCGTGGGTAAGGATCATCGATACTTTATGAAAGTGTACCATGGCAAACAAAAATTTGCACTAACAAATTCAATGCTCCGTTTCTTCGTCAAGGTTTTGTGAGGGACTACAGTGACAGTTACAGATTGTGCATTCATGCGTCTACCGCGTTGATAACTCTGACTTTTATCTCGTGGTCGATCGAGTTCTCGTGGAAGGCCATACGCCAGAAAAAGAACAGGAACGCCGGTGAGATCGAAACAATGTCAACGATTGACAAACAATTGGCGTGATTCGCACTACCTTTATTTTATGGAAGAGCAGTGTCGCAGCTTTCAACTTCCTGAAAGTCCAATTTATTTCAGAACATTTTTAAGTAAATTACGACAGCTTTCAAGTGCTGATTTGATGACCTGGAAGAATTTCGATCTCTCGTTGATTTTTATTCATCAATTCTTAGTTTCTTGAGAAAAAACAAAAAAAAATCAACAAATGCTCGACGAATGATATCGAATCTTACGTACATACTCAATTATCTTGCAATCTTGCATACCTGTTGTACATTGTGTGTTTTTTTTTAAATCTTTTTCACGATCTTTCGTTTGATCTGAACTGCCGGTCGAATGCACGTATTTCGTCTCCTTGTGTCGGGCGAAAAACAATATAGAATAATCCAGTAGAATTAATTTATTATTCTCCCATTAAAAAATAGAAACTTTTAAAGCTACATTGAAACGATGAGCGCGAAGAATCGTGCATTGTGAGAGAATACATAGAGGGCGTGAAACATGCTCTGAATGACGAGTGTATTGGCGCCACTGCTTATGCGATATCCAACGAAAGTATATCTCGACCAAAAAAAAAGTGTATTGTAATTCTGTATGTTTTTTTGTGCGAATTAATACTGTATTCTGATCGAAAGCATTTCTATTTTCTTCGAATGTTATTCAATAAGATTCTACCGAAATATTCGCATTGAAAAAAGAAAGAGGATGAATGACTTTTAAAAATATTCATTTCACTTTTGATACAAATACCATGTTTGTAAACATTTTATTTTATTTATTGAACCACAAAATAGATATTAAAATGAATAAAACGTGAGTGGAAAGAACGATTTTGTACAGATATGTTTTTCATGAATTGAATTTCTTTTTTTTTTAATAAAATCGATAGTGAGAAAATATTCCTCATTGATAAATTGATTTTCCTCAATTTTTTATAACGGTTTATAGATTTTTTCTTAATCATTCAATCATGAAATCCTTCGCTGATTGTATTCAAAAGAAACGAAATTCTATTTCAACAATTTCGAATTTACTCATAAATGAATGAAAAAATTGAAATCGGGAAAGTTGGTATATTTTTGAATTCCCGGTAAATCAACAGTGTCGTTAGTAAACAAAAAAAAAAAACTACTACATTCGTCAAAAATGAAAATAGAGATAAGAGTTCGCTCGGTGATTAGATTGGTCAACCCACGACGACAATGGTAAGTTGACTGACTCTGTAACGCGTGCATGTGTACTTTTCTTTCTCTCATTCGCACTCTTTCTCTCTCCCTCCTTTCCTCCTCTCTCTCTCTCTCACTTCTCTCTTTCTCTCTTTTACTGTCTGATTCTCTCTCGTTTATCTCGACAGTGTCTCATCTCGATGTTTCGAGAGCAGTCAGATCGTCGGAACCCTCAATTCGACGTAACGTTCTCTCCTCGCTTTCATCGTAAATTCCTGAGGCAGTGGTAGTATTTTTTATTGGCCGGAAACAACGTGAAAAGAGAGTGACACAAGAAGACCTCTTGGTGTACGTGGATCAGCGGTATCAGTTCAAAAATGTGTGAAACGCTCACGACAGAAAACAACGAGTAATTTGAGTTTATTTTTTTACGCTTTGATTCATGAATTGAATCGTTTACCTGAAGAAAAAAAAATGGTGGAGAAAAAAATGGTGCCACCTGATGGAGGATGGGGCTGGGTTATAGCGATAGCCTATGGGTTGAACAACGTGAGTGAACAATATTCTTCATGTATAATTGATAAAAGACAATTTTCCAATTGTCATGGTGGCAGTTAAAAAAGAACCGCGAAAAAATGTCATTCGTATCAAAACCTCTTCATTTGTTGGAAGAATTTCGAAAACATTACCCGTTCGTTACATTGTTTCGTGAAAAGAAAAAAAAATTATTAATCCGTTGTGAAAAATGAAACTTATTTGCAATTACAACAGAAATGATTGCAGCCTGTGGGGTGAGTAATTAATTCATTAAATTCAGCATCAATTAAGGTCGCGAACCGATCACGAGCTCATATCGAGTTCACAATTATTATCTTTTCTTCAAGATCTCAGAACGATAACGCGCTAATTATCTTTTTCGTTCACGTTTACGTATCGTGTGTATCAATGTTCGGGGATCCATACTATATGCAGAATCGATAAATAGATAATGAAGATGTGTTTGCTCTCGCGTTTTGTTTGGGCTTGTTGGTGCACGGCATATAAATTTATCTTCATTCTTCCAGGTTCGATACTCGAAGAGATACATGTTTTTCAAATTCGTCAATTTTTTCAATTCAACAGCGAAAAATTCTAAAAATTGTATCTCCACTTTCATTATGTAATATGAAGATGAATATCTTTTCAATTGTTCACGTCACAAGTCTGTTATACGTGCTAACGACTGACTTACATTTTTATTCATAAAGTAGTCTTAAATTCACAAAATAACTCAATCATCAGAGTATTTTATTATTACATTGCTCGATAATTTCGATAATGACGCGTTTAAAAAATTTCTCATACTTTGTTATACCAAAAAAAAACGTTCGCCAATTCCAATTAATTGGAATATTTTTTTCACAGGTAATCATGGTACCAATATTACAAGGCTTCAGTCTCGTGCTGAAAGATGTTTTCAAAAATTTGAAAATACGTGCAACCGATGCAACGGTAATACTGAGTGTTAATTCAGCTTTTGGTATGGGAGTTGGACTCATTCATGGGCCAATGTTACGAAAATTTGGATACAGAAAAATCGCTCTATGTGGATCAGTCATATTTACGATCGGAATAACAGCGACAGCGTTTGCCACGACCTTTCCTCATTTCATGATCACTTATGGAATAATGTCTTGTGAGTAAATCGTCTGGAACAATGGCCCTATGAATACAATTTTTTTAATCGCTATTTTCACTGAATTTCAATCAATTAATCATTACTTTTGTTAATCATTGTTAATGAGAACGGGTGAAATCTTATCTTCTTAAGCTTTCGGTGTTGCACTTACAATGTCTGCATTTTCGTTGGCGGTTAATACCTACTTTGAGACAAAACGTGGACGAGCTATTGGAATAGCGATGACTTTTACAGGTCTAGGTCCGATATTGATGCCTCAATTGGTATCGTATCTCATGTCATCGTACGGCACTCAGGTATTCGTCACGTCGTATACATACAATTGTAAAATCTTTTGTCATCCAATTTGAATGAACATCTGAAACTAATAATGAAATTATATTCCGATCAATCTGTGATTATGACTTTACAAAAAAAACATCGTGCTATCGAAGCACGAAAAGGTCACCATCAAATTATTAATGCTTACGCTTTCATCAGGGTACTATAATAATACTGGGAGGTATGACACTCCATTCGTTGGTAGGATCGTTGTTACTTCAACCGATCAAATGGCACGCCACGTGGCAGGCCCTGGAGCCAGAAGACAGGCCATCAAGTTCCATTAAAGGTGATTACTATTATCAACTTATTTATCGAAATCGTCACGTCGAGCTAATGTAGAAAATGGACGATGAATTTTTAGACATCGAGCTGAAAGATGTAGAGTCGGTAGAAAGCAACGAAGAGAATATTATGAGAGAGAGTACAAATGAACCGGAAGAGAGAAAATCCCTGACAGGTATTGATCAGACTATCTGCAAGAGAAATGATTTTGGTCGAATTCGATCGAATACTTTTACTAACTTGGGGGATCACTTCAACTCTGGAAAACGAGCTTTACCTTACAAATGGTGGAGTTCAGGTACTGTTTTCAATCTCAATTCAAAAGCTTGTTCATTAAGCCGATGTAACGACTCTTAATGCTTGACAAATCGTTCAAAACATCATCAGGAAAGAGCTTGGAGATCATGAATTTGAGCAGTTGTACGATGCTCTTTGACGAACCAGTCAAATTCGAAACAAGAATGATCGACGAAGATCGTGAAGAGGATAAAGAATCATTGATGGAGAGCCATGCGACTTCGTCGAAGGAGAGGTCCTTAATGGCCGATGAAGAGCTGCTGGGAAAGGAAACTCGGAAGAATTCAAACGTTCCAGAAAAACCGTCGGTAGTAGCGCTCATTTGATTCAAAAATAAAATCCCATTACTCCCGTTGATTTTGAAGCATTCAGCTTTTCCCCCAGAGAACTTTGACGTTGTGAGCTCGTTTTTTAACGCGTTGAGTCTAATTTTCTTCGCAGGCCTGAAGAAAAAACGGACGTTTCATGGTGGAAAAAAATATCGCGAAGTATCGTGAATTTCTTCGACTTGAATCTTTTGCGAGATCCAATTTACGTTAACATGATGCTCGGCATGTCGATAGCAATGTTTGCCGAGATAAATTTCGCCATTCTAACTCCTTTCATTCTCGCTGATATGGAATTCAGTACTGACAAAATTGCAGCGGTTATGAGCACACTAGCTGGCGTTGATCTGGTTTCGCGTGGGTTGGTGCCATTTATCGGTGAATGGCTCCGACTACCAGCGAGGCATATGGCTCTGATAAGCCTTTTTCTTTTGATCTGTTGCCGAACAAGTAGCGTATCGTTGCTTTTTAATGAATTCTTTCGTAAACCTGACCTCCTTTCGATTTATAAATAATAATAATAAATCTTCTTTCCTCAATGCAGTGTTGATAGTAACCAGAAATTTCGCAGTGGTGATAATGGTAGCGGTCGGACTGGGTTTCGCCAAAGGGATTCGTTCGGTCAACATGTCTTTGGTCATTCCGAATCATATCCCTATCGAAAGGCTGGCATCGGCCACAGGGATTCAGATGGTCGTTAATGGAATAGTCCTCATGATCCTTGGTCCTCTCCTCGGTGAGCGTCAAATTTCAAACAAATTGCCAGGAATTTTTCTAATATTGTTGAGTAACTTCTGTCACGGATAACAATTAATTTTCAATTGTGCAGGTCTGTCGAGGGACAAATTTGGTTCCTACGTTCCAGGTTTGATAATGATTAATTCGACAACATCGTTAACTATCATAATGTGGGTGACGGAGATGTGTATAGTGAAAAATAAAACGAAAAAAGAACGGTTGCAAGTACCATTGAATGTGCAACAATGACGTGGACGAGATTTGTTATTTTTTATTGTAATAAAATAGTATTACCTGTTACTTATTTTTTTTTCTCTCCTTCTTCCTCTTCTACACACCAACGAAGAATACATTTTTATAACGACAATCGGCTCAAACTTTCTCAAAGAGTGTGTTACACGATGATACGTTTCTTGCTGCAAATTTCTCGCACGCGTGGCCTTATGATTCACGTCACAAGCTATCCTCATTAAGGTCGTGTCCTTGTTTGATCCCATTTTGCCGCTGAAACGGATCTAATTACCAAGGAAATTCTCGTGCTCGTTACAGAATCTTCGTATCAACGTTCTCGTAATCTCCGATGGATCGTGAAAAAAAAATGAAATAAAATAAAAATAAAAAATAAAAACAATGGAACGTTTTTCCGACCTCTCTCATGGTCTCGTGTAAGCTGCTCCCACGGATTCTCTGCTATTCTTTCCTACTTTAGCGAATTCTGTTGAGCGAACCGAGCCTCGACACCTCGAGACTCCATTCATATCTCGAGAAAGCTATGACATTGACACAGCAAGAACGGGAAAAAGATTGAACGGCAAAAAAGAGGCCGATGAAGATGAAAAAGGAGGTAAAGGAGACAAGGAGAAAGATGAAAAGGAAGAGTTGATGGGGGAATGCGACCTCGTCGAGTTGATCATTAAGAAAAAGAAGTAGATGAAGATGGGAATGAAAGAAAAAAGATATACCGAGGAGAAAGTGTGTTTGATTCAATATCAGATGATGTTATTGTTGTAAAAAATGGCGAAACAACGAAGAAAACTGTGTCGTAACATGATCCGTGTTCTCCAAACGTCAAAACGTTCATCGAGCAATGACGATTCAGTCCTAAATATTTCGTTCGAATCTACAAAATGTTTAGAATAAAATAACAAAAATTGTAACAAATACAAAAATCCTCGAGTCTTCCGACGTATTTTTTGTTCACTCAATATCGGAAAAGTTTCTTCGTAGAGAAAGACAAATGAAAGAAAAAAAAAAACAAAGGAGGAGAGAAACAAAAGGAAAAGTTTGAGTAGCTCCGAAAGGAGCAAGGTCATATTTGACTCAACGAGTGATATGACGCGCGGAATAATCAATGGCCGGTCAGTGCTCCGCGTCAACAAGAAAGTGATCAAAGTCGCGAGCGTTTTCACCGTTCACGCACTCGCATATATATCGGCCATAAATTTTATGGCAATGCGGTTCACGTATTTGAACCAGAACCATACGCACAGAAAAAAAAAAACAATTGAAAAGAGCTTCCACTAGAGCGAGTGTGAAATAAAAAAACGCTTTCGTATTCAATCGGCGTTCACTGGCTCGAATCCATCTTCGCGAAATCGACCTGGGGAAAGCGAACACGAAATTCGAAAATCGAGAAATGCGTTTCGATACGAGACGACAAAGGAATACGAAAAAAAAAATGATTCTGCTGTTTCAGAGATACGCGTCAGGTGTATGGATCGTTCGATCAACTCCACTCATTTCCCTCTCAACTTCTGAAAAAACTGTGGTCCGCTTTTTTTTTAGTCAATCAAATCTATTTTCACACTCTTTCTTGATCGAATTATTTAGCACACTTTAAACTTATACTTATAAAATACACAATTAAATCAAATTATCAGTAGTATCGAGGCTTGTAGCGTTCCGTAATTGAGCCTTGAACGAAAAAGCAAACTGGCCGTGCCGATTCTCTCTCAAGAGATTGACCAGAAATCGAATGAACTGGAAGTGATTGAAAAAAACAACTGGCGCGACAGCCGAATGATCGAAATGATGAAAAAATAAAAATAGAATACAGTTCGACGTGTAAGAGTCATCAAATATTGTAGTCACTTCCAATTCATCCAATACCGTCACACCTCTTTATCGGCGTTTCTTTTTCTCAACTCTTTCTCTCTTCCAAATCGACGTTTCATTAATTACGTAATCTACAAAGAGTCCCACTTGCGTATACACACTCGACGTTCCTGGGTTTGATAACCCGTGTGGCTCTCCCGCAGTTCAAACAATAAAAACACACGCACACGCAAAAAAAAAAAAGAAAAAAATAATCAGTCGTCGTATACTGTGCACACTGGAATAAATGTGGATAGCATGAACGTCATCAATATGTTTGTAGTCTGTTGATTACACGGGCAACGTCACTATAAATATTCTTGCTCAGCGTCTTGGCTTATTTCCGGGCTGAGGCGAACGTCGTCACTGTCCCGCGTGTGATACCTTGCAACAAAAAAAAAAAATAATCAACGTTTTAACCGAGGTCAAACGACGTAATCGTTCGAGAAATATAATCATTTCATCTGCTTGAATTCAAGTGGACCTGGCAGTTCTTTACGCCCGCAATCTTTTCAATCGTTACAATCATTTTGCTCAACTTTATTGAATAGAGCTTCTAATCGATTTCAGAATAACGCGATGGACGGTTGAATAAAATCATTGCAAAAGAGAAAAACAATTTACAGTCATTTATGAATTAATTTCAAAGATACTAATCGACATTGCTGAATTGTTTTTATCGCTGACAGACCGACCATCAAACACTGGAACATCAAGTGGAAACTTTTTTTATTGTCTGAATTCATAGAATGATATCTTGATGCATTTTTGTTGAGTCGACACAAAGTTGTTCAGTTCATCGGATCGATATAAATATGAATTTGACAATGCTAATAATTTATATGACAAAAGAAAAGTACCTTTGAGTGTCCTGCGTAAAGAATCGGAACCTCTGGCGTTGTATTATTTAAATCGGAAGCGTATTTTTCGTGTTCCATAATTCCCCACAAAGGTATAGTAGCTGGTCCGGTAGAGGCGACAACGAGGTTATTAACAGCTTGAGGTAAAACTTGATAGGCTCTTTCTATAGATTCGAAATGATCCAAATCCGGCTCGTTTTTCGAAACTTTACTAGTTTCATTTATCGTGGGCTTATCGTAACTTTTGTTGCGTCTCGTTGTGGCTAAGGTTGTAACTGACTGGGGCGTGACAACGTAAACACGTTCCTTGTTCAACGGGGATATTGAGACCGGAAGTTCTTTCCAAGTATCTCGCTGGATCGTCGACGGCGTGACACTGGCTGACGTAGTCGTTTCAACGATTCGAGGAAACACCGACGAAACCTCGTTGATGTGAGACGACACCTTGAATAAATTTAAAGAAAATAAGGACGAATGAAAAACCAATAAATAAAATTATTTTCGTTCGAATAATGATCTGAATAAATTGAATCAGCATTATCAATGATGAAGTATGAAAATGTGATTTTCACCTGAACGTGAGAAATGTCGACTTGATTACTGGCGGAACCCTCGTGCTCAAGATCGTTGAAACTGAAGCCGGCGAGCACATCCTCAATTTCTTTCTCCTCTTGCTCCAACGTATTTTTGGACGAAACGACCGGTTCGGTCGTAGTTAGATACTCGTTGGGAATTTTTTTCGATGGGGACAAATACGGACGCGAAAACTTTGGTGCTTCGGTACTGGCGGTTGTACCTCTCGAATATTCCTGCAAGAGAAGTAAACATTGAAATTCATCGCTTGTAAAGTGCACATAGATGAGACCGAGAAAACGTTGGTACACTCTGAAAATTTTTCCTTTTCTCCAGTACTAACGAAACTTCGTAACGTAGCGCATGAGTTGGTAAACCGCGCAATAAAAAAAAAAAAAAACCAACGTTTGTCGTCCCACATGCCTCGTTTGAACTCGTACGTGCCTCTTTTGCCTTTGCGCATTTCACCATGCTTCACACTCTCTCTCTTCTTTCTCTTTCTATTTTTCTCTCTTTATTCAATGTTCTTGCGATAAGTTTTAATTTTCTCCTCGTTTTTTTTTTTTTTTTTTTTCATAATTTCCGTTCTATTCGCACCACAATACGATTATTCGTAGCACCTTCACTCACGATTATTTCCGCGTCTAGCCGTTCATTAATCAGCGAGGAGACCTCAAAAGAATTGACGATGTGATCCACGTACACACAATAATTCTGTTGATTCTCTTTGTCTCTCTAACTTCATTACTTTATTTTCTTACCTAGACTCGGATAATCCATTATTAGCTATGAACTACTTCGACTTCCAACAACTTTCTCATAACATTAGAATCCTGTTATCATTATTTCACTAATTATTTTTCTTCTAGACAGATATTCCAGTCTTTAATTGATCGGTTTTTTATGTCGTGTTTATCGATGCAAAATAATTTTTAAATCGGTTATTGTTAAAGTTGAAAGAAAATTTATGAAATTGCGTTAAAATCGAGTTCACTGTGAGCTCATTAATTTTCGTGTTATCAATGCTTAAAGTTCAATGTCAATTTACCTGTATCGTCCAATTGTCAATGTTCTTTTGCAATCGCAAAACGTCAATGGACGTGTTTGCTTTTGCTCCGTTCGGTGACCTCGGAACTTCCTTCGTTCTCGAGACATTTTTGAATGGCTCCAATGTTTGAGAAACCTCGTTTTCAACTTTTCGAGTCTCTTGGGCCAGATAATCACGATTAGAATTGTAAACAGGCACTTTTCGGGCCTGCGCAGGTAAGGTTTTTGCACTCCAGTCGTCCGTCAGTGGGTGGAAAGGTTTTGGAGTGTATTGCGAAGTGTACGGAATTATTATTTGTACCTGTAATATTTAGATTTTCAATCTTATGTATTTCAGAATTTAATTAATAAGGATCGTTTCAACCTTGATAAAAGAAACCACTCGAACCTGCTTATTTTTTTTGGCCCCTTGTTGTCGGTTGGCGGATTTATCGTCTCCCGAAGTTTGTTCACGAGGAGGCTTGAAACCTAATCCAGGATAAATCTGCGAGGGGTCAAACCAAGTCTGTCGATTTCCTATTTGAGTCGTCACCTGATCATTGGTTTGTCCTGCACCTTTTTTATTGAAATTATTGTAGGACTTCATGAGGGCTTTGAGGAAAGGTTCGTCGCTAGAGGATCCTTTGGGAGGATCCGGAAGTTTGAATCCATAACTTTGAGTATCTTCGAATTTTTGCAGACCGGGATAGAGATTGAGCAAAGCCTGACCTTGTTTTTTTAGAGATTCTGGAATGGTTGATAGATCTTCGAATGAGTGTCGAGGACCCTCGACATTCTCACCCTTTTTACTGTCGTAACTCTGCTGTCCTGTCAGATTTTCATGTCTCGAATCCTCGATTCGTTGTTCCTGTTGACTGGAATTGTTGAGCAACGATTGCTCCGAGTATCCAGTGAAATCCGGTCGGTTATTATGAGCGTTCGATTCAACCTCCACGCTGGAAGCTTCAAAGTTATCGAATGTCAAACTTGGACCATTTTCACTAGAAAATTCTTCGACTAACGAAGATTTCGTAACTGCTGACTCATTTTTTTCGTCAATATCACCGTCGGGCCATACGAGCCTCGTCGAATCGTGTGCTGCCCAAGAAGCGTTTATACCATAAGTACCATCCTCGTTTTGAAGTATCACAGGAGCATTCTCAACTGCGCCAGTAGATATTGATGAAGAGGCACTCGAATCATTGGAGTTTTTCCGCCTCTTATCATCTCCAATCGAAGACAAATCAATGACAGGTGACTGTTCGTAGTGGATGACGTGTTCGCCATCAGAGAATACTTGAGAACCGTGGTTCGTCGTTTGTTGACGGTTTCCGGAATCCGTCCCGATACTTTGGAATTCTTTCTGCCCGGCTGATTCCGAATTGACATTAGAAAAGGAGTGTGATGCTGTGCCAGACAGGGGTTCATCGTCGCTGGATGAATTCAGAGTATCTCTATGATCCGTATTGGCAGCACCGTTATCAGTAGCATGATTTCCGTTGAAATAATTGGATAAAAAGTGGTCATCGGGACCAGAAGGAACGGTCTCAGCGCCTGGTGGCAATTCGTCCACATAGCCAGCATTAAACGAGGTTTCGGAATGATGAGATGAACTTTGTTGATGATCATTAGCAGCATTGAAAGAGGTTTCGATGTTCTGAGATTGCTGTTGCTCGAATGGATGATCGAGAGGTGAACTGAATACACCATTCGGCGATAATTGCTTATTCGATTGGTAATCGTGTGTTTCAGGAAGAGGAGCATTCAGCTCTATTGATGGTGAAAAGGAAGATTCTGCAGGATTAACACCAGCTGAGTGTCCATCTTCAATACCGCCTCTAGAGAACGACGTATCCGGTTGATTGTAATCAACCGAACTCTTTGGAGGATCCAAAGACGTATTGATACCTTGAGGCTCTGAATGAAATGGCTTGGCTTTGAAAAGAGGTGGCATTGCACCAGGGTACAAATGAGGATTAGGAATAGGTCCGGTTAAAGGGAACCTGCTTTCAATCCGAGCGTGAAAGTTTTGGTTATAATTATTGTTGTTGTAGTTGTTGTTATTATTGACATTTAACTGATCCGAGGATGCAGAATAATGGTGGTTTGTATCAAGGACAGGTGGCAATGATGGCAGATCGTATCCATAATCTGGTATCTTAATTTCTTGTGAGAGTGAAGATACGTGATGGATGTTTGTTCCTCCGTTATCTTTCGAAGTCACAGTTGGTTCAGGCAATGCGACGTTAGCGGAACCCGCTGCGTAACGCGCGTCCTCCGTATTAACTCCATGATAGAGAGGTATCCAAGGTACTTGATTGCAGGGGTTACAATTTCTCGATTTTGTGGGTGGCAAGTAGGCTTGACCCCCTTGGGGCGATGGAGGACGTGGAAGCTTTTCCGCAGAAACGTGACTAAAAAATAAATCAGATGCATATTTAAAAACAAAAAAATAGATGTATCGTTCCGGTTGTGACTAAAAGATAAATATTTACAAGCGTTTGAATGAATTCTAGAAATCATTTGACTGCATTCGTTCCCTCAGAAACGATAATTATAACGGTAACACTTTCACCACTGTTTCTTGCATTCGACCATCAAATATGACTAGTGGTCGGTCTATTTCACGGCGAATCGAAACGCATTTGTTTATAACCAATCCAACTACCAGAGTACAAGACTAACCGATAAGAATAAGCAAAGTAAGGCGATGCCGTGCAATTTCACTGACGAAGCGAAAACTGTCGGCAAGCTTATAAAACTGTGAGGCTTAAGTGCTGCCGTTCGACATATAGAACATCACGTTTACGACCGACTCTTGAGACTTCTAGAGATAACTCTATGCGTGACTGGTACAGTGCAATTAAATGGAATAGTTGGACTCAGAATGACTCGTTTGTATAAAAGAAACAGTGAAAAATCATGATTTTTCACTGTTTCATTCTATGGGACTTACCTATGATAAGAATTGGTTGGTGGACCATAAGATGGAGCTGGTTGGCCATAAGATGCCGCCGGTGGTCCATGTCCATTGGCTGATGGTAAAGTCTGTTTGTGCGCGGAACTAAACGTCTGTTGTTGAATATTATCCGGACGTTGTTGATGAGACGACGATGGACGCGGTGTCGCTGGACCTCCGAAAGGATTGAACCATCCCATCAATCTCGCAAAATAGCCAGGTGCCTCGGTCGGCAAAGGCGTCAAAATTTTTCCGTTTCTAAATGGCGGCGAAGGAGGTCCAGATCCTTGTGGTACTTGTGACAGTGGCGGACCTCCATGATACGGTTGATTACGCGCATGACGAGGAACGCCAGGTCCTCGAAAAGCTTGAGCATTAGGCGGTGCAGGAGGTGTCAGGTATTCGTTCAACGTTGCTATTCGACTTTGACGACGTGGCCGGACTCCCTTGCTTGCTGCGGATACCGATGACGCCGTATTGCACCAGCAGCATATTAGCAGGCCCAAACACGTCCAGCCCTAAGGAAAATACAATTATTTCGTTCGCCAGGACAAAAGCAGCAACCGATCGTAAAGCGATTCATCAACCCGCTGACAACTCCTGTCAATCAACCTTCGATCAAACATTTCTGGCTTTCACAAAGAACTCAACTTTCTTTTTATATTGCAAAATGCCTCAGAGCCCGCGCCATCAACAAATATATTCACAAAGTTTCCGACTATCACGTGAATCGAATGATAAGTTGTGATAAGCATCACGAATGGACATACCATTCGTGCAATTTCTCTTTTTCACGATTCTACTACAACTATATATAAATATAGGTGAATGACGTAGCTGCGAAACGTATGCTTTATACGGAATCACGCATGCCGCACTGACTTCGTAACCAATGAAAATGTGTGCACTATGACGGGAAGTGTAAGCGGAAAGAGATTTTCTCTTATTTCATGAAATAACGAATGACTAAATACTTTTTAATAAGCTTGGTTATTTAGTGACGGTAAAATAATTTCTTTGCGAAAATATGTATACTTCTGGATATTTATTTGAATAGACAAATAGGAAAACGAGCCCGTCTAGAATCAACATATCTTTGAACACGCGTTCCAATGCGTGCTGTCAGAGACGGAGCCGCTAAACTAGTTACGGCAAATTTTATACCGATAATACGACGAAGGAGACTCGCGGGAGTCTCGCGGAAAATGTACAACAGACCGGCAGTATTAGAGCGGTGCTGCAGTCAATGGCACGAAAACAGAAGGAACGTTACACACGAACCCAAAAGTGGGTCGACCCGTGAGAATTATTTCGTATCTCATCGCCGCGTAGTTCCCCCCGAACCTCCATAATACACGATCTTCTTCTTCTTCTTCACTATACAAGTCTCAGCACCCGACACTTTCGTCATTTTTATGAAATTCTACAATGAACATTGGGTCGAGGTTAAGAAAGGAAGAATCCGAGACTCGGATTTATTACAGACCGTTCTTCTTTCTTTTCTGCTATCCGCATATCCCTACCACGTAATGAATTAATTAATTTGATTTTGTGTTTAATTGAAGAAAGTAATTGTGTTTGAAACGTGGGACCAAAACTTTTGAATGAATTTGAAAAATTTCGATGGCGCATGACAAATAAAACCGTAAGCTAAACTCACGATAATCGAAAAGAAAAACATTTTTTATTCCTTTTCAACGATTCAAAAAACTCTCAAACCTTGCACACTCTATTGATGCGACGATTCACCGAAAAGAAGCTGGAAAAAAAGCTTTTCTTTGAAATCAAGACGCGAAATCGGGCTGGTAAATCGGCTCGCTTGAATATTTCCTTTCATACCTGAACGTAATATTTGAGATTGGAATAGTATTAATTACGGGTTGCGCGAAAATAGTGCAGGGAATCGTTTTCGTTATTACGGGAACTGTGACATCGAGAAAGAGAGAAAGAGAGAGGGAGGGGGGGGGGGGGAAGAGAGAGAGAGAAAGCTGGAAGAATATACGTTGAATGCTCGATCGAGACAGACCGTCGCTCCAGTTCACGAGGAATGATTCAAGAAAAAGAGAAGCGCGAGTTATTCTAAAACCCTGAGAAAAAAAAATCGTACTCAGCCGGAAGAAACTGCTGGCAATCGGTCTCTCTTATCTACCACAAATACGACCGGATTTTCTTCCGCATCACATGGCGCTAAGCGTGTTTCAGCACTTTTTTTTCCAAATACTCATCGTCCAATGCTCCAGAGCATTCACAGTAAAGCTCTATCGAAAACAAGTTTAAGAGAGAAACGAAAAAGCCTCAGAATCGACAAAGACACAACACATTTCCGAGAGAGTACACGATAATGAAAGATCACAAATTGAACCGTGTAATAATGTAACAATACCTGTTATAATGAAGTGGCTCGAATGTTTCTAGCAAGAAAATAAAAACTGATTAACACGATTGATCTCAAAATGTTGCTCACGTGTAGCTAGATATTAGTACCACAAATGCTCGTTGGCACGCAGCAGGAGATCGAAAAAAGAAGAATTCATTGGACAAAAAGAGAGTCGAATGAATAAGTGTCTGAAGATAATGACACCGATTTTCACGCGTCAGCGGCAAAGACGAGCGTGCTCATAAAGTTGTCTTCAGGAGGCATCGAGCGAGAGCGCCCGGTAAATATTACTCCGAGGAAATGCAGGTGTTAAAAAAAAAAAAAATTACGAGAATACTCAGGCTGACCATAGTAATTTCAGCGACTCCCACTGTGCCGATAGCGCAAGTAAACGGAGTCACGTTTAAGATCTGTATACATATATTGAAAAAGAATATAAAAGAGGTAGCTTGAACGTGTGAGACAGCCGGAAGCGACCGTTACCTCGCGGTCGTAGGAAAGTAAAGAGGCCTTTTTCTCTCTTTCTCTCTCTCTGTCTCTCATCCCCTCCGTCTTTTGCTCTCGCGCAAAACGTACGAGAACGTACTTACAAATTTAATCTACCGTATAGTTTACTACGACAGACCTTGGCTATTTCTCTACTGTAACAATTGTTGAACTCTTTAACACGACTTCCCTCAACTTGACCTTGTTCTTGGTAGACTAACTTTGAAAAGAAAACGAAACACGTTCTCAGTTTGACTGACTTTCCAATGGAAATTTATGAAAATATTTGCTAAAAAAAAACATGAACGTTTCGAGAAAAGTATAAAGCGTACTCGCATTTCTATTTTCGATCGAACAAATTTCGTTTTAGGTCGTCTTAAAATATTTGAAGAGCTCCACAAGTCGATAAGACAAAATTGAAAGAAAATTTACGAATTTATATAAGAAATAAAGTAATAGAAAGAAGCAACCTCGAATGAGAAAGGGTCAGGGTCGCACGATCTATAAGATGAACGAAAACCCTTTGCATGTAGATGTATAATGGGAAAGAAGTCCCGCGATGCTCTCGGGCACGATTCAATATACATTAAACGCACAGTTCAATGCGACCAAACGTATTATATCGTGTGGTATTATGTGTGTGGAAGCAAAGTTTGCTCACCCACGTGTACTTCCGTTCTCTTACATTCATAAAAAAAAAACTGTACAACTTTTGAGAATGTACATGCATACTATACATTGTGTTATGTATAGAACAAAGTATTCACGCGGAATTTCTCTCCCGCGCTTTCCTCTTTCGTGCGTCTCGTCTTTCCTAATGAATCGTTCATCTCAATTCGTTAGAAAAAGATAAAAAAAAAAAAAAAATCACGTTGCTCGCGTACTATAGCCACGTGTGCAACATTTATTAAGAGCTTCTCGAATAATTTGTAGGTCCCAGGAAACAGTTATTTTTTTTTTTAATTCTCCAACACATAATCCTGCGCATCAAAATTCATTTATGAATTATCTATTCATTCAGAGCTTAAAGACCCGATCTTGTGATAAAACCTTTTCTCGCTTTATTCGTTCACTCAGTGGTTCATGTTGGAAAGATCATTATCATTCAAAGTATCTGATGAATTGATAGAACGAATGTTCTGAATTCCCGTCTAATTTTTCTTTTCTTCCCGTCCCAGAATCTCCCCAAATTCGTGAAAAATCCAATTCTCCCACTGTACAGGAATCTGATAGCGTTATATCTATAGAAAATATTGTACGTTCATGACTATGGTTTCATTTTCACCGCTTCATTTAATGAATCCTTTAATGCAATAATCACAGGTCTATAAATAATTACTGATTTATCAATGAAATAATTAACGATGGTGAATCCCATGACCAAAGTTCGTACAAAAAATACGTTTTGTCGTGTGAACTGAGAAAGTGTATTCTAATACATTTTTTTTAGTTCACATAAATAAATGTCGAATCCCACACATTTGTGCAGTAATAATCGTTCAAACACGAAGCTTCGATCGATAGTGTTGGATTCCCCGATCTCAATTTCTCCTAGCCGATTGAACCGCTGAACTAAATTGACCAGGTTAAGAAACAGAAAAACTAGGAGGGAATCTCCCGAGTTGTTGGCGTCGAAGCGGCGTTAATACGCTGCAGATATCTCAGGTAAGCGCATTTCGAGCTCACGAGTTCGCAGTATGGCATCGAAAGTCGCGCAAGGAACGATGTAACTCGGATAATGTAGGTAAGTGGGCTGTGGGGATTACGAGAGTCGACCCGTGTGCACGATCAAACGCTCGACGGTGCATATGGTGATGCTGTGTACCCGCGCAAATACTTGTCCGTGTGCTATCGAGCATTAACATTCATATATATATATGTATAAAGATAGCACGTGTATGGATCTCACCGAGTGTATCGCTTTAATGCACTTTGATGCATCGCGTCGTGGAACCGCACATGTTGAGCGTTTCGCTTGATTGAATTATACGTGAAACTGTGATTTTCTGATCGACTTAGACTCGAATTATTTTATTATCAACTCTTTCGGTATACAATCAATAAGAAAACTCTCGAAAGTCGCTTAGTCACGAGGAAAAAAAAAGCGCACTAGAAATTATTAGAATTTGATATATAAATTCAAATTTCATGTCGAAAGTTATATTTATTTGAAAAGAACATTTATTTTTTTTTTTAATTTTAATGGAAAAAGGAGTAAATGTCGAGAGCAAATAATTTGCCTACGAATTATCAATGATCTGTGGGTAATAAATCTTGAGTTTCCATTTTTTCACGACGAAGAAAGTCGCCCGATGCATTCATCCACATAAGAAAATCGATCTGCAGACGTGCCAACGTTTTTTACTCTCCTACGAATGAGTCCACGATATTAGACACGGGTGTTTATCGTCCTAAGATTCACGAATGCTTGTACGAAGCTCTTTCGAACCATGAAACAAGTAATTCCCCATACACTCGCACGAAACATCAATTTGTTTTCATATTTTATATATCATTTCATTCTTGTCGCGAGAATGACATCGTGGAATAATAAACGTTAAATCCTTAGTGACTTGATCATAAGATACAGTGAACTAGATTTTTTTATTTTATAAATGCGATGAAAAGAGATTCACTTCTAATTCGAGTATCCCTTTTAACAGGCACCGGTTTTCCGGCCTCCTTCTCTCTCCCTCTCTTTCTCTTTTTATCTTCCGTTTTAACCCACTATCCGATATAAAAGTCCCGTGGGAATAAAGATAATAGGGACAGAGGATGTTCGCCGCATCTCCTCGTCGTTTTCGTTGTCTTCTTCAAGAGATCATCTAACGTTCCGCCCAAAACTCTATTATGAAGAGCACGATGTCTGCCGAGCCAAGAAAAAGACAATGGAGGGCGAGGAAACGAGCGACATGCGTATACACCTATGAATATGTTATTATACCGTACGAATATATTATTTCGCGAGAGTGAGAGCGTAATACGGGGATGAAAGTTTACGACGAAGAAATCTTTTTTTTTAAACAGAGGAAAAATACGCGCGTTTTCGTGGCTCCTGGGAACTCCGTGATACTAAACATTTTACAGTATCGTCTCAAGCATTCAAATTCATTTGAAAATGAAATTGGAATGAAGTATGACATATTTTTAATGCCGTTGAACGATCCTTAAGAACTTTCTATTTTTTAGCTTGGTGAGAAATTTTTCTTGTTTGAAAGAGAAATTAATTATTTTAATATCTAAAGTCCTGCGCTGAATTCAGAAAAGAATGCTGCATAGTTACTTCTGTAAAATTTCAAGATTTTCGAGGATCAAAAAAAAACACCAGACCTTCTAGGACCAACGTGAGAAAGTTATCTTGGAATTTCGAAAAACTAGGAATGATGCGTGCTCTATTCTTCCTCATCTCGTTCCCCTTTTTATGCTACAGCTCGGTATAATTATGCGGTAACATCTCTATGAGTGTTCATTTAGGAACAAATCGAGTCAAGTTTACAATCTAAATGGTGAACACGTAGTGAACGATTTCAAGTTAATTTGTTCGGATTATTTCGGCAAAAGATTAAAAAAAACCGTCTTCTTCGTGGTTAGAAGCAGTACGTAGAATTCTCGTGTATTCGAATAACCGTTGAGCCAGAATGATCATCGTTGGAAGCCCGTCAAAGTAATTTCTCTCAATAAAAATTGATTTTCCTCTATAATTTCAAATTCCGAATAGAATTTTTCGTAATTATCATAAAATATGTTCATGTAAGATATGAAGGCATTTTTTTTTCCTGTAGAATTGAATACCTCAAAAGCGCCAAATTAATTGGTAGCCCTAACAGGTAAGAGTGAAATCTGTTGGAAATAAAGTTTCCACAAAACTCACTTTTTACCAAGCTCCACTACAATTTCGAGCCATTAACATTTCCATCGTAAAAAAAAAGTCTTATGCCGAATGTGCGATTTGCGGCCGGTTTTGTTGGAGACTTAAATGCATTGTTTTTATCATCTCGATATAAAAGAAGAGAGTATGCGGACGCAAGAACGTGTTTTCACTTCACGACTAAGTACGTATTATTATGAATTATTTTTAATAACTGGTCTACCGCGATATATTTTCAGACTAATAGAGTATTTTGGTTTACATTCATACACGTATACATAAGATTCGTTCTTAATTTCTTTGTACTCAACATCGTTCGCGGTCTCAACGGTACGCGATATAAAAATACACCACCACAATGTATACTTGGATGGCTTTTCCCACGTTTCAGTTTATACATATATACATAAACTTGTAGACAACGAATACCGAGCTTTCATTTTGAAGAGACATACAACTTCAGAGAGCCAACGAGTATTGCGAGTACTCATAGCTACGCGGATATGCAGAAAACACTTGTAACATTACTGCTCGCTCGTACAGACATATAGCTGTGTATTGAATGATGCACTAGACCAAAGTGCTGTGCAAATTCTTGAAAGTTGCAAATAAAGAAGAAACAAAAAAAGGAGAACCACTCATTGGTCTGGCAAAAATTAATGTCGAGTTTATCAGCTCTGATTTCACGGGGTTCTGACCTACATTTCGTTAACTCGTTTTAATAGCTGGACTTTATATTACAGTGTCATTTTTATCCGATCTGTGAACGACATATTTCGCCAGAATGTTTGTTAAGCGTTTAGGAATAAATTGCATATTTTCTATTCGTTTTATTTTGTATGAAAAGGATGAGCCTCGTTATCTATCGACTGGCACCTCCTCGGATTTTCTCAACGACCGTACGTATGTCCTAAACTTCAATTGCTAACCGGTATTTCTTCACTACCGGTAGCCAAGAGATGAAATTCCCGCACGCACGCGATAAGAGCAGCTGACCACATACTCTCGCATTACGTAGTGCTTCCGTTCGTTAATTAATCGAACCTCTTCCGCGATACTCTCGCTTCTTTCTGAACGGATTCACCAGGGGTTCGACACACGTGCGTGAAATCGATTTGCCTCCCAATCAACGTTAGCTCCGAGTTTATACATTCAACGAATTACAAGCTTCTAACATTAATTAGAATCGTAATTAATATATAAATTCGAAGGAATAAATTCAATTTTACTCACGAATCGAACGTTCATGTCTCAGTCCTTTCGTCTATGTAGCATCACACTCAATGGCACACTCGACAAGGGCGAGTTGCGGTGGCACACACCCAATGAACAAAAATGAATTGGAAAAAAAAAAAAAAAAATAAGAACTAAAAATAACAAATAACCGGAGTATCACACCTCATTGACGACGTATTTCCAAAGTCAGACGATGCAGCGATGCGAATATAAAACTGTCGCGAATTAAATTAAACGACATTAAAACTCGTTGTGATGTCGCATTGCAATTTTTAAGGGTCGCACATAAGGATTATTTAGATTTTTCTCTTATTTATTATTTATATTTTTTAACACGCCGATAAAAGTAAACAAAAATAGTTGAAACTTAGATGTTCACTTGACCAATGTCAAAGAAAGAGTCCATCGGCACACCGTGCGCCCGGGTTTCTTATATTCGAGAGGCCTTCTTCTCTACTTCGTGAGGCCTTACCACCATTCACCGCCTCCAATACTCTCAGCTCTTTCGTTTCTTTCACTCTTGCACTCCCAATCATAAGAAGCTTCCTCCACGATTTTCTACTCTCTCGCTCTAACGTGTTGTGTATGGGGGGTTGACTATACCCAACTCTTATGCACCTTTTGCTCAACGTGCAGCAGAGACAGAGCGAGCGTGTTTTAGCCAAAGTATATACATCTCGATCCATAGCGAACGAAAGGGCTCATCCCTTGCATCGCTTTATCCGTCAAAACGTATAATTTACGATCTTGAATTTTTGAGCAGTGCATCTTCTATTCGTCACTTAAGAATACAAGATCCTGGACTCGGACTACCTGCCGAGGAACATGATTTTTTGCCCTCACTCATCATCTCCGCCCACTCCGAGTCGATCTACCCGTTTCACAGCATCCATCATATCACATTCTTCAATCTACGCAGACAAATGCACTAAAATACATAAAAGATGGAGAAAATCTTGAGGCCTCCATGGAATGTTCCTCGATAAACTTTTTTCAAAGTTTTTATTCAGATTGTATTTCAAACCTCGACTCTCATTTACCGTTTGATCCATTCAGCAAACAGCTTTCATGAGGTTTATACTTTTTTCACTGGAAAATGTGTAAAAATTGAAGTCAAAAGTATAAGCTAAAAAAAAAAAATAGATAAAACAGGCTAAATGCCGGGCAAGCGAAAAACTGTACGTGAATTAGGAATTGCTTCATTTTTTGTTGAAATTATATCATGACGATGAAAGTAAATCTACTGCATATACCAATTAATAAAAAAAAAAAAAAAAAACATGTAATAAAGTACGTTTTTATAATCAAGACGTCTAAAAATTTTTATATCATACCTAATGATCTTCGCGTTCACCTACCACACGGGAATGGTATAATTTTATTCACTAGAAAATTAAGGCTTTTACGAGCGATGAATTTTAAACGTGGATACAGCTCGTCCAGTCCTCTTCAGTTTTGTAGCATCGTTATTCCCGACTTTTTGTTCCATTTTTTTTTACCTGCAGTCATTTGCAGCTCCGGAGCACTGAATTATTTTCGTTTTTCCCCAGAACATTCAGTTTCTCCTGCTCACACGAGTTTCATTCAAGCCCGATGCTTAGGGATATTAAATTTAGGAAATTCTCGACTGTTCGGGAAGCCTATTTCAGGAGATTTTTTTTTTTTTGGCTTTGCTTCAGTCGTTATAAATAATTATAAGAAATTCCTGTAACAATTAATTTACTGAGAACCTATGAAATGGAACGAGTCATTCATCCTGCGACTCATGGAAATGACTCATGGCCCGGCACTCTTCTTTTCTGCTGTATATGAATCTTCAAAAATCTTAAAGTCCCAAACTCACCAATGAAAAAAAAAAGGTTTACATATAAAAACGATTATCTGTGACGCGTCAAATATCTTACAAGGACTGCAATGATGTTACAAATCTACAAAAGAATTCCAACGGACTTTATGAGGGTGAAGTCTGCGTTCATCAGGACCCCTTCGAATATTCAATCTTATCCAACATCCATCTTCTGGAACTATCGCTCATCTTTTGGAGCCAGAAAATATTCCGCGTTGTAATAAAAAAAAGTGAAAGAAACCGAGCGACACGTATGGATAAAATGAAAATAATTGTTCACCCCTCAATCGATGATGAACCTTTCGACTATTCAAGAGAGTCTCCAAGATTGGTAAGTTTCGGCACCAATCGTATATACTCGTTATCCGAAAGAATCTTAAAAACAAATTGCATAGGCTATAAATCCAAAGTCCCATCGTCGCATATCAATTGCCAACGTAGTGGCTCTCGCAACGAACAGAGAAAAGCGTTTTATGGATCTCCTTTTTAAATGGCTGTCTTGCACATATCCAGATATAATTCAAGCTGTTGGTGTATTAGTCAACGGGAGTTGGAGAGCGATAAATGCGTGTGACTCTCATACATTAGCAATGAGAAACGTGCAGTCTTCGCTCGCGTTATATACACTGGATTCGATTGTATACATGTGGAAAAAAAACGTATACAAACATATAAACCGTACGTAGACAGGTATTTACTACTGTGTAGAACGTAACGCAATGTGCTCGCTCTTACAACGAGGAAATCGAGGGTGAATCTCCGGAATACAAAATGACCTTGCAGAAAGCGACGAGAAAGTCTGTATGACCGGGTTTAACGTCCGTGCGTGCGTCCCCGTCTTCATATCGTTTAAATATTATATACATATATAAATGTCTGAAATACGTATATGTGTATGAAGCGAATGCATGATCGAAGTTTCGAACACGAAACGTTCTATGTTTGCATGATCGCTCGACGTTAATGAAAAAATCTTATTTCCCTATTTGCTCTACGACCTGGCTAATCCTGCCTTCCCAATGAGGCGAAAACCGGCGGGAGATATCTCGGAATACTTTAATGACTTCCCCTTGAAAAGCGAATCTCTAATTGAGACTCTCAAGGTTTTTTTTTGTTATTCTCTCGTTTACAATATGAAGCATATTGCGCGAGATCATGCAAAGTCGTAAATTAAATTGTCTTTTAATCCAAAGATTTTTGATTTCTTATCAGTTTCAAGTAATCCCAGTTCTCAAGCAACGTAAGCTGAATTTATCATAGATTGTTACGAATTGTCCTGTTGCTGAGTCTCGATTTATCGTGGATTCGAACCGAATAAATTCCCTGAAACCGTGCAACTTGGACTCCAGTCATATTCGCTCATTGCACGGTGAATCGCTGATCCTGAGTGACACCTACTTTCCGTATTAATGTGTTTTATACCTTCGATATATCATAAAAATACGTGGGCAATCGTAGATTGTTGACTCTAGCAAAGACCTACGAAAAGCTACTGGTGAAAAAATTAATCGCCAGGTTTTAACTTCCAATTCTCATCCAAAGATGGCTCGTCATTCGGCGTTCCGAATTTTTGTAATGTTGTCATGTTTCTTGGCAACGTACAGATTCCATCCGTGCGCTGCTCAGACCACAGTACCAACCTGTAAAACAGTTGGCCGTATTCCCGATGTCGACGAGTTATGTCATCAAAAATATATCATCTGTGTCTACAACAGCACTACTAAAGGGTTCAAACAAATACCTGCAATTTGTCCTGGTCAAACCATCTTCGTGGAAGCCACAGGGAAATGCGCAAAACGTTTGTGCGAAGCTTATCCTGCTGGGTGTCCACCATCCTAATCTCCGAGAAGTAGTGACTTTTCAAAAATGATTGTGTATCATGGATAATTTTAATGTGGAATAAAACGAAAGCAACTCTCTGCTTTTACAATTAACTTAAATGATACTCCGGAATTTGAACAGTGCAATCGTTTTCTGCTACCAGATTTATAAGGTTCCATTTACATTGCATTGACTGTAGACTCAATCTCTTGTATTTATTATTACACTTGTTGCGGCTACAATGTTTATTGCATATGAGGTAATAATCAGAATTTATCTAAGATCCTAAACCAATTTTCCGAATATCATTACTCGAATCCCTCATTATTTCAAACTCTAACAGACTTCGAACTCGACCACCATCGCCTGACGCCACGAACCTCTCGTTTGACCATCGTCCTATCTCTTCGCCATTTACCGGATGCTTCAGTTCTTCAACAGACACGTTTTTCATTTTCGTTGCTCGTTTTTCCCTTCGAGAATGGAGCATTTTGTCCCCAGAACCGGACAGAATTTTCATTATCGTCGACGTCGATGTTTCCGCAGTTTTGTTTATTGCACTCAGCGCTGAACCATTGAACTCGTGAGATATTTTACCAAGAACGTGCCCTATACCTTTCCGGAAATCTTCCTGAACCCCTGGCAGACTTTCTCTTATCGCTTTTACCTTCGCTGTATCGGTATCATTGTTTGCTTTTTTTCCAGCGTTATTCGAACCGGAAATATCACGTTTCGAGCGCGACAACGTCTCGTTCAATGTACGTCCATTTCTACCTCCAGTCTTTAATTTGGACGCTTTTTTTCGACCCCGTCCATCAAACTCCGTCACGTGGCTAAATACCTCTGTCAAGTTAGCTAATTCCGTGAGATTGAATATCGATTTGAACGTTTTAATATTATTAGAGTTGTTCAAAGATTTCAGATGCCAAATCAAACTATGATTTCCGTGCTGATCAAGCATTTCATCCAAAAGAAGATGCTTCTCGAGCTGTACCAATTTTTCTTTTTCCTCTTTCTCATTTATGTGTTCGAGCAAAACTTTTATTTTCAATGCCAATTTGTGTTTTTTTTCGTCTTCCGGTTGCGCTTTAGATGAAACAGTTGTACGACGGGTTTCAGCAGTTGTTGAAACGTTATCGATATTGATTGGAATGACGTTTGGTTTGACATCTGGCACTGAAGGTTCTGTCGTTAAGATTACTGTTTTCTTTATAAGCTCGGTTGAATCGATCTGCTCTGACGAATCATTACCCGAACAGTCTCCACTCGACGATCCATCTTCACAGTCTTTGGAACTATCAGTTAATGTAACATTAACACAATCTTCGCTGGAATCGCTGCAGCTGCTGTTTTCACAGCTCGCAATTGAGTTTACAGAACTTCCCGATGCCCCATCTTTGGAACCGATATAACTCGAGTGGTCTTCCGTGGAATTGCAGTTCTCTGATGACTCGCAAGATTCTGACTTAGTCTCTACCGACGATTCCTGGGTTGAAGTTTCTTCTTCTGTCACATCTGGATGCTTGAGCTCTGTTGTATCTTCTGTTATCGGAATACCTGAAACTGTACTCGTCATTGGCATTGGCGTGAATGTGAAATCGTCTGGATTCGTGCTGTTCTCGGACTCTTCAGAGGACCGTATGAAAGTTCGGCTGGTCGATACGGGCAGCGAAGTTTCGTCGCTTGATTCATTCGATTGACAATTCTTTCCAGTAGGATCCTGTTGGCATGAAGAATCTTCTTCATACTCAACAGTTTCGGTCTCATATGTCGTAGGATTTTCTTCCGTAACACCGAACTGAGTGATTCTCTTCGTAAACGGGGAATATTTTTGCGTTCCCGAGGTTAACTGGGTTGTACCCTCTGAGGGTGTTGGTACCTCAGTCACACAGTCCTTGGATGTGGGATCGAGACAAAAGGGAACTGCCGATTTTAAAGGAATTCTGCTTGATGCTACATCTATTGTGGAAAAGGGTGTATCCAATGTAGTTATTTCTTCACTCGGGCTCGTTGTCGAAACTACCTCATCAGGCAGTGTTGTCATTACTTCGTTATCAACAGTCGACCGTTCACCGTTTCCAGTATCTTTGCTAACAGTTGCGGCGACGGTAATTTTTTCGTTATCTGTTGGAGACGTCGATGAACTCAAGCATTCCAGAGATTGGCTGTCACATATAGTATTATTATGAGGTATTTTTGGTATTCTCTTCTCAGACGGTGTGATCGATTCCCCTGTGACTTGGTTCTCAGATTCTAAAGAGTTCGGATTTTCGGTAACCTCACCCGAGCATGATGATGAACTGCAGTCACAAGACTCAGAGCCCTCTTGACATGATTTGTTTGCTTCGGTTGATATCTCAGTTTTTGCAGTGGTTAATTCTTCTTCACTGGTACAATCATCATCGGTACACGAACTCCCAGATTCTTCCGTTCCACTATCAGAGGTTTCATTGGAAGATTCTGTGGTGCAATCGTCTTGAGAGCAGTCTTCAACGTTCTCTGAATCGTCAGAAGTTCCTGCAGTACAATCTCCCTGAGAACAATCTTCAGCGCTATTTGTATCAGGTTTAATTATAGTTGGTTCGGAGTTGCAGTCGCCACTATCTGAACAAGTATCATCACCAGATGTATCGGACGGGTAAAGTGGCTCCGTAGAATGATCGGGTAATTCAGTCGTTGTAAGTATTTCATTGGGTACTGATGTAGAAGTGCACATGCCATCTTCACAAGATCCGTCGGTTTTATCGCAGCTGTTGGTATCCTCGCATGACACGGTTGTTTCACATGCCTCTCCGGAAGAACATTCGTCTGCAGGTTTTGCTGTCAAACCTTCTTCGGAGTCTGGGACTACCGCTTTTGGCGTACATATCGAAGACCCTCCATCCTTTCCAGAACGAACATTTTGTACCGATGGTCCTACCTTGATTTCCACTCGCTTTCTCGGATTGTCGGTATTATCAGGCCATTCGTAAATGTCCTTAGATACTACACTGCCCTTTGCACATTTAATCTTTTTATACTGACGAACATTGATCGAATCATTATGACTGTTTTTGGAGGATTCCACTACTCGACTTCTTTTCGTGTCATCAACGATGATGCCGTCCAGAGACGACTCACAAACAGTTTTTTCTTCACCTGGTAATATTTCTCCGCGTATTCTCGAGCAGTCCATATCCTTTTCCGATATCGTGTCCGCATTTTCAAATGATATAGCAAATTCTCTGATGACGAGCTTTCTTGGAGGATTGGAGGTGGAATCTTCCCTTATCGTCGTTAGTTCGATCCAGCAGAGAGTTATGTCTTCTCCAGTGTATACACTACTTGTTTTCTTAGCCTCCCTCTCACCCGTGACTTTGAAGTCACCTTCAACGTTAATCGATGGTCCTTTGCGAGGAAAACTTTGACCATGAGGTTGGTCACTTCGGGGTGCCCTGATCGGGCACTTCTGAAGCACGGTTTCATCTTTTCTGGATTGCAGGTTGTGTTGATCAAGGCAATACGCAATTTTATCATTGAGATCGATTGCAGAATTCGTGTTATTCGTTTGTTTAGTTTTTCCTGGTATTTTCGAATGAGCCTGGATGCCCGATGGTTTTCCAATTATTCCTGTTTTGTTCCTGATGGGATGGAAACTGTTTACGTTCACGTTAACGTTAGTATTGTTGTTAATAGACGAATCTTCCGATGATTCATCGGGCCAATTAGACACCGACTCTGACGTTTCATCAGTTGAGGGACCGACAGAATCTGAGTTTGTTGATGGATCCGAACCTTGTAGTTCCTCAAATGCATACGGACGAGCCGGCTGAAATATCGAAAAACTTTCATGAGATAGACCATTTTTGCATAATCAGAAGCCCTGAATCTTATCAATGGCTGCGGCATCGAGACCAAGTATTAAAAAAGAAAGCCAGCGCATAATGTGTCCCACTTACATGGACTTATAAATGTTTTTATAAAGAAGAAGAAATCGGAATCTATTGAACTGATGGCAAAGGGTTATTTCGTCAAATAAATAACGCATATTCAGTATACAATGATAAATTAGATAAGTGTGAAAAATAAGGGCTGCAGTCAAAAGTTGACCACATTCAAGAGGAAAAAAAACAATCACAGTATTTTCTTGTACCTTTTTATTGCTGTGTACTCCATATGGAATAGCATCATTGACGCCAAGCCAACAGACCTGTTGACATAGAAAAGAGAAGAAAAAAGGGGATGGTGATTAATTTCCAAGCAACGTTGTGACTAACGATCAACGAATCGTTAAAATAGCGATACGTGTTACTTGATGTGTGGCATCGTATACTGGCATACACCTGTCGAAATTTCGGTCACTATATACGTTCGTAAAAAACGTCTACTCGCGAACTTTATATTTTGCAGGCACATATGCGTTTGAGACATTAATACGTGGTAACGTAAACCAAAAGCCGTTTCAACGAGCCAGGATGGTCAAGTAATCGTCGCAATCCTGATAACACGTTTCAATTTAATTTTACAGTGATAAGAAACACACGATGCTTAAAATGCTTCGCACGAACGACTCTCGCCTACAGCTGAGGCATCGACTCTGCCACCTATAGCGTTTATAGATTTCGCCTATTTTTTTATTGGCTTTATTCAGCCAGCCTGAACAAACGAATATTGTCAATTGAAGTTGATCGCCTTTTTGCGAACGCGATCATCAAACCGATGATAATATACCGATCAATAAAAATACATTGGACAGAGCGATTGGAAAACCATTCAAAGAAAATTAAAAGAATTTAATCACCCAATTAATTCGCATCTTAAAAAGAAAATATTTTCACCAAATCCCGCATGATTAGAATCACTGCAGACGCAAAAAAAAAAGGAAAAATTAGGTACGTTGGCTTAATGCCAAGCGTCACGGTATAACGGGCTGAATAAAATATATATCGGGTGAAGAGAGAGTTGAAACGCGATAAGAAGAACAATAGTAATCGTGGCAAGCAAGAATCCATCTACTTTTGCATGCTCCGGGGGTTTTCTTTGCGTTAAAGATTTGGGTTAACATGTACGAATGTTTACTCAATACTTCACATTTGAGTGCATCGTGTATACTTTATTTTTAAATAAAATCATTCTCATTTTGACAACTCTTTGTAAGTAAACTCATGGCGGAATGATTCGATATCATTTTCATTCCTTGGCGACTAAAATACAGTTGTCCTGTTCCATTTTGTAACCCACAAAAAACATGTACTCAAATTTATAGCGAGTTTACGATCTGAAATTCTGACATCCTTAGCTTTTATTGTTTCGATTGAAGTCCGATGCGTTTTTTTTTCTTTCTTGTATTGAGAAGAGGGCACTAAATGTTATGCTCTCCATGCGCGATGTACAAGATACAATCAAGTCTCGGCGTTGACCGAGAAGAGGGCCACGTTCGATGGGCTTCCACTAACGTCGCGGACAATTAATTTTTCCCTGGTACAATACCACACAAGAGAGCAGAAAAAAGAGCGCGGGAGAGAGGGAAACGGTCTGCAAAGCGATGCGTTATTGACTTAACGAACTACGACCGATGGAACTCGTGTTTCCGACACGGTCACCGAGACTGAACAATGAAGGAAGAGAAGAACTGAACATGGCAATGAAAAGACCACAAATGTTGTATGTATCCGTCGCGATCGTAGTTCGAATGAATGAAAATATAAAAAACGATGATTTTTCTAGGATAATCAATGACCTTTGATATTCCTTAATGATGCACCAACTTACCAGAATGATCAGAAAATATCTCAAGAATGAGAATTTTGTTGGTAGCATCGTTATCGTTGAATCTCAGCCAATCTTCCGGTATGAATTCGTTTCGGCATTCACTGTAACCAAATTTTTTATTCACTCTAATTTGCTTCTATCCTCCGCTATTTGCAGCTTTCAATACGAACCCTAAATTTATTATTTTTTATTTTTTTATTTTAATTTTTACATTCATCGAGCACTCACTATGTTCTCGATATGAATCGGACCAATCGATGTACGGAAGATCAAAAACGAGTGATTATTCGCACCTAGTCTCGTTTCTCTGACGACGGAATCACGACGCTGGACAATTTCGAACGAATCCCTCAAGTCTATCGTTGATCCACACCGTCTTCTCCCACCACATTGATCAGTGTTCACTAAAGTTGAAACCCCACCGCAGAAGCTGTATGGACCTCTTCTCGTTATTCTCTTATATCGTACTTATATTGCCTCGAAACTATTCGATATAGATAAGAGTCACTGCAGGTGAATGTTTTTAAGTGCGATTTAACCAACTCTGAAAGCGTACAAACCCCTACCATCAACCGAACCCCTGCCGTTGCGGAAAACATATTCAACAAATCTCATAGAATAACAATAATTACACAGTTAACAAATTTGGGTCAAGCCTTTTTTTTTCTTTTGCATCCTTTTATATGGTGGATTTTCAAAGATTCGTGATGTTCCTAATCACAGAGTAAAGAAAAGGATCAATGATGCTTCCATATCGAAAAAACATTCGTTTCGCCATCCGTTATCGCACGATTTGATTACATTCATACTCTGCTATTCTTTCTTTTTTTTCGCCAGTTAACGCATAGAAAATAATAGCAGTGACACCATTTCTGTTAATCCATAAAAATAGATCGTTAAAAGCGACATAAACAGAGCCGAAGTTTCTTGATCTCTCGACAAAATGATCATTCGAATTATGTATGAAAAATAAAAGAGAATATTTGACTTGAATATCGATATGAATTAAAGATAAATTATATAAATTCAATTTATTTCATGATAAAGCATCAGCTTTTCGCTTTTATTCGTCTGTATTTTAATAATCAAAAGTAACGCCTAACTTATTCGTGTCAGGAAGGCGCCAGTCTGCGGCAACGACCGCACGTGTCTATCCTTTTTTTTTTATTAGCGTTTGTATTTTATGTGCGACGGATTTTCCTCCGAAGTACTTACTTTCGCATTAAAAATAACAGAACATCGATAAAGATTCCCTTAATCAATAGTATTATCGTCATCTCGAAATTGTGACAAATTGCAATATAAAATTTAACAATCACGTTTAAACGAATGGTTTGCAAATAAAATGCTCATCCCGTATGAATCTCTAATTAATTCGAAATTAAAAGTTTACATAAATAAAGTAGCAAAAATATCAAAAAAACCAAAGTCATTTCTTATTCCAAGATATTGCTGTATTGAAAAAAAAAAAAAACGAACGATCTTTCAAGCATGTTATTTTAAAAAATTTTGCAGTAGATCCGTCTTTTGTTTGTTTTTTTTTCAGCAAAAATCCTAATTTCAATCGTTTTCAATATTTTTTTCATTCGAAGTATCGATAATCAATAATTGATGAATGAATATCCTCAATCTTGAATATTTGAAAAAATAACCAATCCAAGTAATCCAAGTATCCTGATGATACTTGACCCTTCAACGGGGTAATCAAATTTGTCGTTCATGTCATTGGTATGATGATCGTCTGATCGATGGACCTAATAACCGTCGTAGCAGCGAGCGAACATCAATTCCATTCTAGAAGCGAAACTCGTTCGACAACTCTACGAAATTGACACAGTTTCTATCCGATTACAGGTTTTAGACACGTAATCCTCGTACGATAGAAAAGTGATTGCGAAAAGGCCAAGGACCTGCTCCGGTGAACTGAGAATTACGCCACTCGAAGGAATACCAAAGTTGTATTTATACCCAGGGTGAGGCGAAACGATGGAATTTAGGATTGCGTCATAAGACAGTTCGCGTACTATTAACCGACATAAACTCAATGATCGATAGTATTTATCGTGGCTCCGAAGCGTTACACACGCCGATTAAATTACACGTGCAAGAATCGCGACGCTTTAACTCGGTTCCGAGACATTGGTATCCCCCTCCGAATGTGGTTACGTCGATGTGCATCAAGACTCTTGGTCAACACATGCACCGTTATCGAGAAAGGTGAAAGGCATTTCGCTTTTCGGCTTCGAGTCATTACGATGGTCGAAAACTTCCAACAGTTTATGGCAGTCTCTCGAGACGCTAGTGCATAGTTACGCGGATAAAATATTAATTAAATACTGGGAGCGATAGACAGTGAAGTTCTGAAAATCCTACGGTTTTCGTTGCTACCAACATATCGCAATATCGTTAATCAAAATGATGTGGTTCCTCGTTATATGTTTCATCGTATTGCTTACAATCAAAATTGCAATTGATCTCCATCGACCCAAAAAGTTTCCGCCTGGTAAAAATTATATTTTTCACAATGCTCAGTCTTCTTGAAATTTATGGAATTCAAGGTTAAAATTAAAAGTTACACTTTATTGTGCACATTCTTTAAGGACCCCGAGGTTTGCCGTTCGTAGGCAACATATTGGATCTTAAGAACATAGTCAAAAAAACAGCTTCCCACGGAAGAGCTTGGTGTCTGTTAGCCGAAAAGTATGGGCCTGTAGTGGGTCTTCGTTTGGGATTCGCAGATCCGCTGTTGATCGTTTCAGGACGTGATGCCGTTCTCGATTTGCTCGGACGTCAGGAATTCGATGGTAGGCCAAACGGTTTTGTCTTTACTCATAGAACTATGGGTGAAAAACGCGGTGTTATATTTTCCGATGGAAAAGTTTGGTCCGAACAGAGAAGGTACGAAATTAAAAGAAAAATAATCATCGATATAATTAACGAATCGCGTTTCACTCGACAGTTCTTTATTTTTATCGATCGAAGATTTTCCATCCGTAATTTAAAAGTCCTCGGTTGGGGTGGACAAACCATGGAACAAATGATTCTCGAGGATGCTATTAGTTTCACCAAGATCATTGAACGAGAGTGCAAAAATGGAAACATCAATAATATGAAAACTTTCACGTCACTCGCAGTCCTTAATAGTTTATGGTCGATAATCAAAGGATCGAGGTAATGAATATTCACGATTTATGCTCTCGAATACAAAGGTTCAAGCTCTAGCGAATAACACGAGATTTAGGATCTTTGAATTATCATTTTATTTGTTTAAAACAGAGATCGGCAAAAAAACATGAATATCCATAATTCAATTATTGTAAAATAAAATTTACAGGAGCTCGCTCATATTTCACATACAAATTATTCAGTTCTATACGTTTCTTAACCGATAAAACAATCGACTGGGCTCATAGGTACGATCTGGAAAACGGGGATCCAAAAATAATGAAAACACTAGAAATGATGAACCAAGGGGTAAAAGAATCGAACGTGACCGGTGGAATTCTCAATCATCTACCGTTTTTGAGGCACGTAGCTCCAAAATGTTCAGGCTTTGTTGAATTGACCGAGAGACTTAATCAAACTTGGATATTTTTTGCGGACGAAGTAACGAGGCATAAAGAATCCTGGCAGCCAGGAATACAGCGAGATCTCATTGACGTTTATCTTGAAGAGATCGAAGCTCGTAAAAACGATCCAACCTCGACGTTCAATGGTGATCTTTTATTCTCCATATTATTTTTGAATAATCAACGGTTCCGTTAACACTGATATTTATTTTAAAAATGTGATAATTTTACTTTCCATATTATTTTGAAAAAAAAAAAAAAGAAAAAATCAAAACGAATTGATTGAAACGCAAAATTTGTCATTTCAGAGATGCAATTAGTCGCTTTGCTCAAAGATTTTTTCGCCGCCGGCATCGACACGACGTCGAATAGCATTGAATTCGCAATCGGCTACATGACCGTCCGACCGGATATTCAGGACAAAGTTCAAGCAGAATTGGACAAAGTTATAGGCAAAGATAATTTGCCGTCTCTAGCGTTTAGAAACTCGTGAGTCAGTTCGATGAATCACTTTCAGTGAGGAATTTAGTAAAAATTTATAAATCAGCGAGAATTTCGTTTTAATATTCATTTGAAAATGAGTGAGAATGTCTCGCGAGCATTGAAATGAAAAATTTTTCGAACAGATTGCCCTACTTGAATGCTGTTCTGAAAGAAGTTTTGAGAATCTGTAACATCGGACCGACCACGATTCCCCACCGTGCAACGGTCGATACAACGTTTATGGGTTACGAGATAAAGAAAAATTACACCGTTTTGCCGAATCTAATGAGCGTTCACATGGACAAGGAACATTGGGGAGATCCAGAAATATTTAGGCCCGAAAGATTTATCGACGAAAATGGAGAATTTGTCAACGACCCATGGGTCATACCATTCGGATCAGGTCACTAAATAATTGCGCGTCCTATTCAGTCAAAAATTTGCCGAATATATTACGATCTTTACATATTGTATTTGACTTCCATATTACAGGTCGAAGAAAGTGTTTGGGTGAAACTCTCGCCAAAAATACTTACTTTCTCTTCGTCGTCTGTCTCCTGCAGAAATTTCGTTTCAAGTTGCCCGACGGTCAAGAGCCACCATCGATGTTGGGAAAAGATGGATTTATCACGTCAGCGCCACAGTTCGATATTGTCGTGACACCCCGATGAATCACACGATCATTTTCAACATAAAATTTCGTTACGTTTGCACGAATTATCGTTCGATCTTGTTTTCTCGTTCGAAGAATTCTATAAACTTGGAATAAAATGCCACGAAGTAATCAATTTATCAATATCCATTTTGCCTAAGTTTTTAAGATCACTGATTACGAATCTGACTGAAAAAAAAAAAAACGAAAAGCAGCAAACGTTGTTAGTAATACTATTGCTAATTCGAATTCAGTACAGAATCGATTGTATCGTTTTTTCTTTTTACAAAAACCTAGCAGCAAAAAAGTTATCCAAAATTTTGAACAATTTTTGGAGTATATTTAGGTCGAAAAAAATTGCCATTTTGGTTTTTATAGTAGATCAGTAGAAAATGAATTTTTATATCCGAAAGAGCGATTTTTTATTATTTTCTTATGCATGGTACCTAAGAAATTGATAAGATATAAATAGTCTCACTCCTTGCACATTCAGTAACATTCTACGAACCGTGTGTTTGCAACACTGTTCTCGCATGTTTAACTTGTTCTAATTATGAAAATAATAGAGAGATTGCATATTTTTTGATCCCCAGGATTGAAGAGTATTTTTTCAAAAAAGTGATAATATTTTGTATTCTTTGTATTTGAATAGTATTTCTATAAATATTGATAGTATTTTATTTTTATTGTTCAAGCGTAAATCATTTCGGGTTTTACGAGCCCTTCCCATCATTTCAACCTCACTTTTTCCTTCAATTCACTGTTCCTGGTCTTGTTCCTTCGAGATACCCCCAGAGCAACTGGCCCACAGCCACTGAGTTTCAGCTGGTTAGGGCCATCAGGAACTCAGAAAAACTGTCTCTGGCTCAATGATTGATGCGCAAGACGGTGCATGGCTAAGCAGTCACCTATCCAAATATTGATATTTTGTATTATTTGTTTTTCGGAAAACGAAATGAATCTGACAGGCTAATAAACGAAATGCAGTTTTACTGATTTATTCACATTTTTATTCCGGGAACAATGCTACAATTCGAACAATTGAATCGCCCTCGAAATCGATCGGAGAACACGAGAAATCCGTAAGAAAATAAGAATTTTTTTCGTTGCATAATACACCATATTATTAACGCCATTTATAAGTTTTTATTTACATCGGATACGCATTTATACTCAGTGCGTATCGCTCAGTTGTAAATATATAAAAATATATCCGGAGCAGTATGTCCTCAAGCCTGAAGTTTCTCTGTCAGAAGTTTTTCGAGTTTGCGCATATCAACAGCAAACTTGCGAATACCATCGCTAAGCTTGTCCGTTGCCATTTGATCCTCGTTGAGCAGCCATCTGAATTGTGCTTCGTCGAGATGAATTTTTTGGAGATCTGATTTCTTGGCTGTTTCGACGTTTAGAACTTTGTGCAATGGCTCGTTACTTTTCTCGAGTTCATCCAAGAGCTTTGGAGCTATTGTCAAATAATCACAGCCACCGAGTTCTCTGATTTCACCTAAAAATTCAAGTCAAGACAAAAAAATAGCGTTAATTTTCATTTGGTTCGAAATTATCACAGTTGTACGCAACGAAAAACTGTTAATTCATATGTTTCATAAATTCAGAAAAGCCGAATGAAATATGAAAAAAAATAGGATCCATTCCCAAAACGATAATCATTCTGATCGTCACTAAAAAAAAAAACCATTTTACTGGTAATCAAAATCCAACGAAACAAACAAAAAATGTAGAAGTGAATACATAATTTTATTGTAAACCAAAGTTGACATAAATCATGAATCTTACCAACATTGCGGAACGATGCACCCATTACAACAGTTTTGTAGTCGAATTTTTTGTAATAATTGTATATCTTAGTGACGGATACGACACCAGGATCTTCCTTCGATTCGTAACTCTTTTTGTCAGTATTTGCAACGTACCTGTACGAAAAAAAAAGATGATGAATAAATGATGAGGAAATTTTTTCTTTCCTTACACGTGTCGAACGTGAAAATTATTACCAATCGAGAATTCTTCCGACGAATGGAGAAATCAGAGTTACTCCTGCCTCTGCACAGGCGACAGCTTGAGCGAAGGAAAAAAGAAGAGTCAAGTTGCAGTGGATTCCGTGTTGTTCTTCAAGTTCTCTGAAAAATTTCAACATCATACATTTTCGAGTTCATATCCTGGGCAATCTTGAATATAGCTTTTGTGTAAAAATATCAGAACTATATCTCACTTGGCAGCCTGGATTCCTTCCCAAGTCGAGGCGAGCTTGATGAGAATACGATCTCTACTTATCCCTGCTTCCTCGTAAAGGGTAATAAGTTTCTTCGCTTTCTCGATGCTACCCTTTCTATCGAACGACAACCTGGCGTCAACCTCGGTTGAAACGCGACCAGGAATCAGTTTCAAAATTTCCTGACCAAACAACACACACGTCATGTCAACAGCTGCCTCCAGTTGCTCGTTCAGGTTACTGCGATTCAACAAAAAATTACGGTTCATATATTTCGTACTGAAACAGTTTCATGGTAATTTTTTTTTTTTCCGGAAATTACAGCCATTTTCGCAAACATGTCACCATGAACGTAAAAATGAATGATTTTTCTTGATTTTCAGGAACATAATAGAGAAAAATTGATCAACTCAACAAAACGTACACCACGTACGTACACGTACTCCAAAATTTTTCTCAGTCAAAAACATTTTTCCTTCACAATTTTTATTGTAAAAAAGATAACACGATGTATCTTAATAAAGGCAGAATTTAAATTAAAACGTATTTTTCGTAATTTTGTTTAAAAACATCGACAAATGAGAATACTCACGAGCTGACTTTTTTCGCATGATGAACAGCTTTTTCGAGCAAGTGAACATATTTTTTTTGATTAGCAGCAGCCAAAATGAGCGATGGATTAGTCGTTGCATCAGTTGGTTTGAACTGCTCCATAGCTGAGAACATTAATAAATCGATTCAGTTAGATTTTATAGGATTATTAACGAATTTTGAGCATTTTGAGGAAACGATTAATACAAGGGAAACATTAAATACAAATGTTGATTAATTTCATAATCGAAATAATATTTTGAAGAGTTTATCATTATTTATGGCTGAAATGTTTTTTTTATAGTGCTAGAAAACAAGCAAATATGATGTGCTAAAAATTTCAACATTCTAGTCGTTCCGGCGAAGGCCACGCAGTTTCTCAATGCGCGTGTTATCTTGTGCATAGTAGAGACCTTCGAGCTAGTTACGATATAAAAAAAAAAAAAAAAATGTACATTAAGCGCCGTGAGTTAAGAGGCCTCGAGCGAAAAACGAGATAAATGAATATGCGATCTATATGAAGTTTAAAACATATGAGTAACGCGGGAATGAGCTTGAAATCTTTGAAAGTCGCGGGGTTTACAGATGAGGTTGCGTCGGAAAAAAAATTTGCCTTGATTCGCGCAGGAGCCGGCCGGCTATCGAAACATTTGCGTTGCAAATCCACATGGCGATGAATTTTTTCAAAAATCATAAATTTGAGAGTAGAATTTTTTGGAATAATGAGAAAAAAATATATTTTGTAATTATCATCGTCGTTTGAGACGCGTCGCAAGGTAAATATGAACGGAATCTACTGTGCACGTTCGATATCCACTCTGTACCCCCTCTTAAAATCATCCGACTAGTTGGTAAACGTTGATAAATAACCTTCGCCTCTGACCCGTTTCCCCACTATCACACGAAATATAATATGAATCAAGTAAATTATAAAGAGGAATAAAAATGGCAATAAATATATTTAAGCTCACCCTGAAAATCGCCGGTATCAGCGACAACAGTTGTCATTGATTTCAATTGATCGAGAGAACTCGTCATTTTAGTTTTCTTTATCTGTGGTCCACTCATTTTTTCGTTTTTCAAGTCTTCGGATGAATGTACTATTCACTACTGACGAAACGAGAAACACGACTCACGGACCTCGGAAACGCTCGCAAAGTTAGCCACACGAGTATACTACGATCACAGAGAGAAAGGGAAACAAAAAGAGGCTCTGTTCTTTTCTACATCATCAGGCTTGCCACACTCTCGTTGATAAATGCCCTGCGCCTGTTCTCAGGACGTACGCCATGGCTTCTGGAAATTTTAACTTTTTTCCCGCGCTCCAAAATGTCGAAATAAGTTTGAAGAATTTGTTTTCTTTCTACTGTATCCATAAAGATAAAAGAAAGGAAGAGATATGGAAAATATGTCGTTATCGCTTGAAAATGTTGATGACTGGGTTTCGACGAATTTGAAATACCTCATCGTTGTTTTTTTTCATTTTAAATTATAAAATACAACAAAATAAATATCAGTACATGATAATTCAATGTTTTGAATTCACAATCTATATCAAAACGTGGAACCAAATCAATTTTGTACTGAGAATAACGATTATTCTGGAAACAATATCTCTGTTTTGAACGTATTTGTTTATTTACGAAACCGAATATCAGCCGATACAGGAGCCGAGTATACGCAGGTCTAACTTCAATAATGTAATACAACATTTCATTGGATAAAAATCTATTTAAAAATATGATTATGTACATTTTCGAGATTGCGTCCTTTGAACTATTGATCCTGAATATAGAAACAATGAATTATTTCAAATCTTTCAGATTCAATTACATAGAATACGCTTATAAATAATGAATATTAATATAAAAATACTAAATGTTCCATCGTCGATTATCGCAGTATGAAAAAAAATCAACAGATATATCGTTTCTTGTCAGAATCGAGTCTCGTTATTTCAGAAAAAAAAAAGTTATAGTAATTTCTCGTGGTAACCAATTCGTTAGAAACAATATTAAGCGAACGTACAATAAGCAACTGAGTGTGCCTCATGATCATTTCAGCATTCATGGTGAATATGCTGGTAAATGAAATGTGAGAAAAAAACATAAGGAAGAAACCTCTTGTAAAACTAATACGAGATACTCATATATTTTTCAGACGAAAAAGCGATTTCATCGAATCTCCAGAACTTCCTGTATCCGGCTGTGAACGATTGCAGCCTAAGAGCGAGCGAGCTCTCTTTTGAATCGAATGAGAAAAAGGACCTTAACACGTATGTCTAAAATCTCGTAATTCAGACTTTTTCCGTTGCTGTCTTATCATGCGCGATTGCTTCCGGCTGATAACTGTACATAAATATAGAACAAATGACGAGCACAGCGCCTGAGGTAAATTGAGCTGTAAGCTCAAAGTCAAACAGATAGATTGAAGCTACACAAGAGATAATTATTGCGAGCGAGGTAGCGAAACCTTTGAGAATATTATCCGCATATTTGACTACCATAGCCACGACGAGACCTCCACAGGCTTGGAGTGCGACTAAATACCAGACAAAGGAATCGTAACCGATGAAAAAGCCTCGACTTTTGATAACAGCATGGTCGTTGAACAAACAAGTAGTTAAGCCGAAAGGCAATGACAGCAGACTCAGCTGAACGTTTCTCATCCAAATTGATACGTCCGAACCTTTGAGAATTTTTTCGAAGTATATACCCGCGAAGCCGGACAGAAAACAAGCCGCTAAAGCAGCCCCGAAACCGAGCAGCTGATTTTGTTCTATTCCTGATGGGACTTTCACCGGACCAGCGTCAGCCATTTGTACGAGTACGACACCCGTCAGAAGGAGGCAGAGAGCACCCCATTGCATTGGTCGAAGTGATCTCCGGAGTATTGTCACCGCAAAAAACGCAGTCGTTAAAATTTTCATTTGATAAGTCACCTGTAAAATGAAACATCAGCGAATTAACCGATTGAACGATCGTACAGTTGACATTGTGCGAATTCAAGAAAATTTAATCATTTTTATTTTGTTGAGTCACAAAACAATCCGTATCAGTCTTCAGGGAAAAATGGATTACAAAAAAGCCGCTGCATCGACAAGAACTAATTTTGTTAGTCAACTTGAGAAAAAAGCATTTGATTTCTTTTTGCATCAAATCGTATGGTCCAAATCTTGGTTGCCACAAATGACTGGAAGACCTGTTTCACAGTACCACGGTTGCAACTCATTTAATTTTTTTTCATGAAATTTTCTGATTCCATAATTTTCAGACATATTTGTCAATATGTCTGTACCATACATGAGCCCCCCAAAACTAAGCACCTTTTTTCACTACTTGACATTTTTCTCTGGTGCCTTGGTATCAAAGATTGATGAAGAAAAAGCTTTTTTCTTTTTTTTTTTTATCAACATTATTTTATTGTCAACTGCATTCTCAATTCAAACTTACCTGGTACGTAGCAGCATCCAAATTCGATGCAGATACATATAGTAAATTATTCTGGATAATATACAGAAGGGATGGCACGCAAACTTTCAGAGTATCCCATGGTTGATCGATAATGGTACGTTTCAGGGAATATGCAAACTGAGCAAAGCTCTTTTCGTTGTTGTACACCAAAACTAGGCAGGTCAGTAATTTCATAAATTCTGACATTAAAACAGCTGTGAAAATATAAAATACAATTTATTACAAAGTGAAATCATGAAAAATTCCTTTATAAACAATTTTCATTTGCTGATCAATAGTGGTCCATTAAGAGTTCTTTGTGCAAATTTATTTGTTTATTACATGAATGATTATCGAGCATTGATTAAGAAAAAGTGAAAAAATTTACCTGTAGAAGAGAGAAACATGTCTCCTGCTCTGGTACGTGCGTAACGCATACTGAGACCCACCAAGGCATTTTGGAGCGTTAGAGTAAACAGACTTACGTATTTGAGCGATTGAACATTTTCTAGAAGAATTTTCCATGTTTAAAATCAATGACGCTCTACTGGATGAAAACAATAATTTTTAATTATTAAAGTGAGCTCACGTTTTGGTTGAGGAGACATTATCAGGGTAAGTTTCAGTCAGGGTTTGCACAACAGACGGCAGTTTCAAATTTTTCATTCACATATTGCTATAAAAAAAAGAGACGATCAAAGTTGAGTTGAAAGAATGTGTATATGATTGAAGTGACGTGATCTCTGTCGATATTTTTACACTCACCTTTGTGGCACCGTATTATAATGTGTGAATAATAATGAGGACAGTAAATCGTAAAATATAAATGAATATAAATTGGCGAGAAAAATGATACTAAAAAAATCCCAAAACATAGAGCCGAGCGTGAACTATGAATTTGCGCTAAGCACACATGTATTTATATGCATTAATAATAGATATATGTATGTACACAATGCAGGTTAAGGTGAGTTTTTGTTTCTTGGTTACTATTGTTAAACTGTGCGATCACATTTAGAGAATCTACATACTTCTTTCCACACGTCGAGTTTCGGATTACTGGAATTCACCACGTTGACACAAATGTCCGGTCTGTCACTTTCACGTAGGCTAGCATAGCCAACGTACGCCAATGTAAATATCACATTTTGGTTTCACCTGGTTGTGAACTTGGTTTGGTAGAAGAGAGGATTGACTGACGTGACATTAGCTTCAAGTGTCAGTGTTGCCACGTCTTCTCCTCAGAGAATACACAATTCTCCAGAAATCCCTAGAAAGTACTGAAGCTGCTGCGGCGGTTCAAATCGTGTGGTGCAAATAACTTTCAAACGCACGCAACTTTTATTTCTATACTGACCGGGTTACGGACGGTATGCTATCATTTTTATTTATGATTATCGCATCAGTCCATCTCATCCTCGAAATTCTTCTTCCTCTCAAGTCGAGCTTATTTCGTGACGGAGGACAACTTAGATTTTACGGTAGAGATTAAAAAAAAAAATCTCTTGTTGAATTCATATTAGAACTACGATAAGAGAACACTATGATTAGTGAGTTGATAAAAAACAATTTTAGTCAAACAAATAAACCTTTATTTTTTTAATGATTCATTTTTCGTCGCAAATCTGATTCGATTGCAAATTTCAGTAGTCAGATTCAATTATCAGTTCAATCAAATTTCTTGAATTTCAATTTATCGAATTCTTAATTGCACTTTCACGCGAGAACATAATAACAACTTGAGAAAGTCAGAAAAAACTTAGCCTCTAAATTCATACATCGTTACTCCAATTTTTTAGAAGGAATATGTCTGCGTACACACAATGTTGTATCAATTCTTTATTTTTCCATACAAATTATAAACATGTTTTTTTTTTTTTCTTCAAATACTGTACATATACTGAATTCTATAATATTTTTAAACCTCTAATTTAATGATATATCATTTTTCATTTATTTCCATTTACTCGTTTTTTAATCAACTACTTTGATCCTCGTTTCGTTTCATTTATAATATAATATACAGGTAGGATTTTCTTGCATTTATTTTTAATTTTTTATATTTCTGCTCTTTTTTCATTTATGTTTTATGATCAAGCTCAATTCTCTGATATGGCAGTTCCAGGATATGGAAGAATACAGATCGAATTTGCCCAAATCAATGGTCTGCATTATCAAGCATGGATAGAAAAAGTTTATTCAAAAGTGTTACTACATTTGAGTCGGCAAAATCATATTTTTTAAAATAATTTTTCATGTGTATCGACAATGTGAAAAAAATCTCATCGAAAATCTTAAACTTAAGATATATCGCAATGCGTTTTTCTATCATATTAAAACGAAAATAAGTTTTTCTCGCTTTCGAAAACAATGTTTTCTCACAACTTTATCATTTCACTCTCAATGTTGGTCACCACGATGATCATTAAAGTAATTGCACAACCACTTTTTTTTTTACATTTTGTGATTTTCGATACGATTTTTTCTCACTTCTCGCAATAAAAGACTTAATTTTTCACAAAAAAAAAACGATCGTTTCAATAAGTAGTTATTTAAAATCAAAATGTCCAATGATTGCTATTCAATGCAAAATCATCGTCCAGTTTTCTCAGCCGACATCGATGCTACGAGTCCAACCCGTTTCTTGTTTTTCTTGGTACTAAATTAAAATTTCGATGAAATCGGCTTTTTTTCGTAAATGAAAACATTTTGATTACAAGTACCTCTTGCAAGTTGACAAAAAAAAAAAAAAAAACAAAAGCAAACTGACCGTACGCCTTACAAAGTCTACCAATCGGATGAATTTGTTACGAATTTTCGAAACTTGAACATTCTTTTTAATGGTCATTGCGTATAAGTTATTTACAAAGATATTTAACAAATGTGAATGCGCTGTTGATTTTATCATATAGTGTGTACAATTCGAGCTGCGTATGTTATTTTTTTTTTGTATTTCTTTTAATTAAACCGTTTTTCTCTTCATAAACTACTCCTGCCGTTTGTATCTTTGCCGGTTTGCCGAATTTCGATATTAACAATATAGAGTGAGAGAGTACTATTTTCTATCTTCACAGAAGACATAGATAAATATATATTTTCATAATCTTTTTCCTTATAAATGTAATTCGCTTACGATAAATTCATTAATTATTACTGTTTATAATCTTAGTATCGGTGCTCCTTTTCTTCCAATTTCATGTACTTCTTTTTATTTGTTGTTACTTTAAAAAAAGTTCTGTAGTTGTGTAACGTGTTTCGATCGGCGTTCTCATTTTTTCCATTTCTTTCTTTCAACTGTCTCAATTTATTTTATAAAATAATGCACAACCAGAGAGATGCTAATTTTCTTTTTCTGGAAATAATATTCCGAATGTCAGTGGCTCGTGGAACATTTTGATTACAATTCAACTCGAAACCAACTAATAAAATAAATTGGAAGTCGAGCGAGCAAATTATCTCGTCGAAAATGTACCAAATTCCGACCCAACTTTTTGCTGCGAGATATAAATATGTTTATGTCGTTAAAACAAAAAGAAAGAACTACTAAGAAGTACAAAAGCTGCCAATTTGTTTTTTTTTTTTTTTTTTTTTTCATTCGTCTTTCAACCGAAATTCAATTAATTATCAATCAAATAAAATTCCTTTCTTATTCAAACCAAAACTATCTAGCAATTTCTTTTGTTTCACCCGTTGAATAAGAAAGGACATATTTCTGACTAAAGAGAGATCAAAATACATTGTCACTTGGTTTCGTAAAAGTTAGTTACAGTAACAATATGATAATTAATATTAATGTATCCTTAAAGTAATGTATATTTCTTCAGTAATATTAATGTTTACTGCTCGGTAGGCAAGTTTTGTTTGTTACGGAGGGAAATAAAAAATATTGAAACAAAAGTAAAAAAAAAAAAAAAAAAAAAAAACAAAACAAAAGACAAGAAACAAAAACAGATGAAGAAATCAGAATAAGTAAAATGTTTTCAAAATATGTTAAACAACGCGACAACCTGTACGATTAATTCGATTTAAAGACACCGGAAGATGACATTTCTAAAAATGATTTACGAATACGTTCCTGCTCGAAATGTCGATTTCCTTAAATTTTTATACTTTGCTGCTATGCAGAATAAGTCCTATGATAAATCAATTTTTTTTTTTAACTCGAATTTATTGCGTAAGAGCATTTCTACGATCAAACAAATCAATTAATGACAAATTGAGTTTTTGTGCATTTATCGTAATTAAATTTTCAACATTCATTAATCAGTAGTTTTTGAAAGCGTCATATTTCAATCTCACACAATATAAACGTTTTTTGAATATTTTCATGAAAAATTTTGGACAATTTCTATTGAGTATCGATTTTGGACAGGAGTATAATCGTAAAATATTATTAAAAATCAGATGAGCGAGTTAATTTGTAAAAATATCGATCAAACAAATGGTCCCCCTGTTCAAACATTGACAATCGTGTTGTCAATTTTGAGGATCACTTTAAGTACGATATTTGATCGGATGGAGGTATACTGATTATCTCGTTCTAAGTATTTAAAAAAAAAACCAAAAAATAATAATAATAATAAAAGAAAAAGACATAGGAGCTGTACGAAACGGCAATGAGACCCATAGGCCAGATAAGTAGTATTTTTCCAAATAAATCCTAAGAAAAATATTGACATAAAAACAAGGGTTACGGCTGATTATCGCGACAATTAATTTGATTTCGAAATCTGCATAAAGAAGTTTAAAAATGAGAAAGAAAGCCGCTGATTTATATCTTGCGCTACGTGATTGTCGAACCATCATGTTGGTGTTTATAGCAATGTAAACAATAGTAAAAAGTTAAAAACAACCTGTACTCTAAGTAAGAAATCCATTGACATAATATAACTATAGAAAAAAAGAAGGGAGGGGGGCTTACAGTACAAAATAAGATTGATTATAAGAAATACAAACACATCTCACTAACCTATACTTTGCTGCTTAAAAAGATGGGAAAGCCCAAACATGGGTGCAATTATTGCGAGTTTATCATATTTTAGCATCAATCTGGACAATAAAACAAACAAAAATGAGAACTTTTGCATCAATGAACCCCTCAGGTTCCACATGTCAACTGTATAAAAAAAGCTTTTGTCGATCATTGAAAATTTGCACAATTTTCTATTCTTTCTCCTCTCTTTCTCTCAAGCTCGCTCTCTCTCTCTCTCTTCCTAATAGCAAAAAATAATAGTAAAATAATAATAAAAAAAATTCAGGAGACTCGCAAATTGTAATGGCATCCTTTTTTAACTTTCAATCTCTGGTTAAAAACTTAAAATCACTTTGATAGCTTTATACACGATCATTTTTTTTTCTTTTTAGTAACGATGTCAATCGTAATCATTGCGTTTAATATTTAACATATATACCTCTTAATCGTAATATATGTATAATCTGTTTGTGTGGATGTCTCGTCCGATCTCTATTGCCTAGTTTATTCGATAAAAACTATAATACTAATAGTATGGTGTCCGGTACAAGTGCCACTCCAAGATCACAGTATTTGCCTTCACTATTCGCCAGGAGATAATATATTTTTGAAATAAAAATCGTACATGGAGACACACGATACTTTAGGCTCCCAACGTTATTGTCGATACTTTGCAGTCCTCTGTAGAATAGATATATTTATATATATATATATATTTATAATTTACTTAATTCATTTTATCCGCATTTCAACTCTGGGGATTAACATGATCGGAAACATTAAATGTCTTGGACCAACTTCGCTCGAGATTTAGCTGCATATTTTTTTTTCTTTCTTTCAATTTATATAAAATAAAAGGATAAATCTGCGACACATGTTCGCTAGACAAGAACGCGAATCGAGTGTGTGGGTGAAAAAGCAAATCTGGAGCTTGGACTAGCTGGTACCCTCGTATGTGTCTTGTCTTTTTAGCGTGATCTCATCACAGGAAAGATCTCGTTAACCGTCGATCCAATAATGATTTTATCGCGGATCTTATAAACGATATTCGTGACAAATCTTTCCGTAAGATATTGATAAAAACGTTGATTTGAGAGCACACCTGTGTAAGGTGAGTTGCAATGTTCTCTGTGGTAACAGTTTTCATGTATACACAGATTTATACTGGTGTGTTTTACGTCTGTACGTGAGTCACGTAATCGTCGAGTTTCACTTAAATGTATAAGTGTTTCTTGTGATTTGTGTAAGTGTGTATGTGTGTGTGTTTATATGTTTTATATGTTTATATATATATATTTATATATATATATGGATGATTTTATGTGGTGGTAGGCACTGATGGGGGTGGATGGCTGCATGGCGAGCAGATTTAATCAAACTAGTCCTTGACCAGTCTGTATATGTGATGCTGAGCACCGTGCTCGGACGTTGATACTTCGAAAACGTATGCCGTGCATAGTAACGTCTCTTCCGTATCTCTGTTCGTTACAACCTGAAAAAAAGCAGATATTGATATTACGTTTGACTCTGGCGAATGAAGTATTTTCAATGAATTCCTTCGAATTATTAATACCCCGAAAATTATTTTCAGTTGTCTCAAATAATTAAATTTACCTGGAGAATAGTGAAGTTCTCGAGGACGCTATTCATCATGTATTTCTCAGGCAGGTGCTTAAGTTTGTGAATGAAGTTAATCATGTACTCGCACATTGGTGAACGACTGATGCGATAAACGAACCTGCCGTTCTCGAACCTGGCATACTCAGTCTCCACCTTTTCCACCACGTGTTTACCAAACGAGCATACTTTCGTCGAACACGATATCGTCATGTTCTCGTTGCTTTCATATCTGGAAACACACAAGTTTTCACAATTATTCAAATTTTTTTTCTTCTTCATGAATCTTTAAATTCCTGTTAAGCGCTCTATACTTTTTTGTGATTATTCCAATTTTATTGACGATAAGAAATATGCATGCTTCAGCTTTAATGGTTTCTTAAGAATAAACGTTTATGTAATCACGAAAACAACGAATGACGTGACTACCGAATAGATTTTGTGCTATCAGCACGTCTCAACAAAGTAAGGAATTAGCAAGGAAAGAAGTTGCTTTTTTTTTCTGCAAATTTCTCATTCGACTTACTGGCTCGTCACGCCATAAAAAGCTCCAGCTTCGTCCTGGATGTTCGTGTTGAGATCAGCCCAGAATTTAACGAGGAAGAAGGCCGCCTGTGGTCCCTTGTCGTAGAGCTCTTTGAGGCCACCATTCTTTTCTGGAAATTTGTCGTATATTTGCCTCACGTCTACAGCCTCGAGGAGAGGATCAGCGTATGTCGTTGAGCCTCCTATGTGGACGAATAGGTGTTTGTGATACTGTAAAAACAAGATGAATAATGAGTGAGGCTCTCAAAGCATGTTAAATTGATCAACGTGTGTGCATGAAAAATTGATAATTGATATAAAATTATTGGTGAATTAAAAAAAATGATAATGATGATTCTTCAGATACTTACAATGTCCTGATCTCTGTGCTGCTCCATGTAGGCTGAAAACTCGACGAGTCTGAGCTTGTGTGTTGCGATTGCTCGTCCTTCCCAAGGTGGCGGTGGTTGTGCTTGCACCATATCACCGCTCGAAACCGCTGTTGCTGGTTTCCCGGTATACGCCGGTTGTGGAAAAGGTTTAACATCTTGCGACGTTCCTGGCTGCAAGCCCGGTTGCCAGAAGTTCTATAGAACAAAAAACGTAGAAAAAAAAATTAAATAATCAATTATTTCAACAAGATATTGCAGCAGTTATTCGTCGAATCTTCGTATTGGAAATACAATTATTTCCATACGAAGATGATTCAACTGAAATTTATTTCAATGAAACTCATCTGGTTCATACGAATCATTTTTATTTAAAAAATAATTAACAAACGAATTGGATACATATTTTTCCAACGAATTTAATCGGACGGAACTTTCGAACGGGTCAAGAGTTCAATAGAAAATAAGAATAAATTTTTTTTAAATACAAAAGGCATTAAATAAAAACAGTTAATAATTGAAAACAAAGAAAAACATTTTTTCAACACAAAATAGCGACATCGAGGTTATCATAAAAAAAACGTTTTGAATACATAATCGTGTTCTGTGTGTTTCTGCATTGGTGATTATGGGACAAGGAGTATGAATTAATGGATTGTGTGTATAAAAATGGGCAAGGAAGATTGAACAATACACAACAAGATCCCCCAGCTCGGGCGAACATCAACGGAGGATAATAAAAGTCATTTCAGAGAGAAAGAAAGTTAGTTTTTTTTTCGTACGCGGAAGCTTTTGATTGAAATAGCAAAGAAAAATTGCACTCTTTATCAGCGATGATTACTCGACGAAAATTACGTCTCGTTAATCGATCTGTAACGTCGTGCAACATTTAAATATTACGTTTTCTTTTTTGTTTAATACTCAAAGAGCGGGTTTTTAAATCGAGCCAATTTCTGGACACATAGCGTTACTGCTGCAGTAATTCAAGAGGCACATAGCGTAACACGAAGCTTGTTCCTTTTTTCTGCGAAAAGAAAAAAAAAAAAACCATTTTTTGTTTCCTCAACGATTGGGACTTACCGCTCCCGGATAGGAGACGGGGGTGGAAGCGTGAAGGGCCAGAGGCCCGACAAGGGCATGGGGCAGCTTGTTGTGTATCGAACTTCCGGTTGACACTATCTGGGCACTTGACATGCTCGACATTGTCTGTAGTGCCTTCTCCTTCGTCGCATGATCCTATCGAGTTATGACAATTTTTATTCAATTATTCTCAACTTTCATTCATTCAGTCGCGTGTAACAACGTTAACCGTTTTTTTTTAATGACTCGCTTATAAATTATTCCGAAAAAAAAGTTCGTTTTTGTCGAAATCGTTTGAATCATTCACAAACTTTATTTTACATGCGCTTTATAATCTGCATTTTAAATAACATGGAAAAAAAAAAACGTAAAAATGATGCACGAGAACTCATCTCGGTAGATCAACCAATTTACAGGGAAAAAAAAAATACCTATGAGACTGAGAGACGATACAAAATTTTCATTCGGATTCAAGCTTCCATATTCATTCCAGGAAAAGAGGCGCGGTCGTTCGTTAAAAAAAAATAGAGGAATGTGCGCTCATCATCGATGTGTACATGAATATATCTCTGCAGGGATTCGAATAAACGTTTTTCCCATGAGTGCAGTTTCGTTATCGTTCCCGTTGATTTTTTTTCCCCCGGAAAAATAAATGACCAGAAGTATATTTTTATTTTTCATTGGTCAATCATTCCTGTAAGCTCTTCGCTACATTTTTTTATCTCTGATATTTTAGTTCGTACACATTCGAGTATCAGTTACGGTTGAGTAATGAAAAAAAAAAGTGGTTTCAAGCGGCCCTTTATAGATTCGGCAGTGATTTAACCGCACATTCGTATTGATTTCGAACACACGAAATATTCACTCGCGATTATTTCCTTACTCGAACAGGCGCAAAAAGAGTCTGAATCATTGAGAAAGTAATAATGTTTTTCCGAAAATGATACAACATGAACAATATTTAAAAAAAAAGCACACACGTATGAACGGTGAAAAAAAAAATGCACGTTCAAATAATCGCATTTTGAAGAATAAAAAAAAAAGCATTGAACTTTGTAACAAACCGGAGGTAAATTAACTCGAGTTTTTTTCAGATATGCTTATATTAGCAGAGGGGAAAAAAAAAGAGTAGGAAAGGTCATGTTGGGGATTGAGCTGAGAGCATTGAGTAAGTTCAGGTAGGTATTCGCATGTATATATTTACATACTTCTCTCGTTGTAGTTTGAGAATGAAAAGAGAAAAGTTATTGCAGGGCTTGACGAGAGGGTTGATATATGTGTATGGAGTGTGTCCACGTGGATCTCCAGGTGTCCGTGGCCCGTTCGGATCGATGTATACACGTAAAGGAAAAATTCATGGCTGTGTATGAATACTTTTGAACGTATATGCATATGCACATATATATAAATGAATGTGAGCCGCATACTTGGAGTGAAATTCCCAACTGGGGATGAAAATGCTCGTTGGGGTTTGCGCGCGGCCAGTAGTGAATTTCATGGCACACGGTGCGAGAGCTGTATAACCACTTCCCATTCCCCCTTTGAGCTACGTGCAACTGAGTGGCGTCTATATTTATTGGACGTACATTGCTAGCTCGACGACCACGTACACAGAGCAAAATCCATGATAGAGATAAAGAGTGAGTGAGAGAGAGAGAGAGAGGGTGGAATATGGTATACAAAGTGCACTTGTACGTTCGGGGTTTGTGCTGTTGCTGACGCTGGTGTACATGCCACCCACCCTTTCCATTTCTCCCACAACCCGGAATCGATTCGTTTAATTGAGAGGGTTTCTACGCTCGTTGTACACCGCCACCCGCTACTATACTTCTCGATTCGAGTGCGTTGTCGATTCCATTCTCTCCCTCAAACACACATACACACTTTTTTTTCGTTTTGTTTTGTTTTGTTTTGTTTTTTTTTTTTTTAAATCCACTCTTCGAGCGTTTGTTGTTGGTTTTCCCCAGTTTTGTATTTTTTTCTCTTCATTTTCTCCCTGTTTTTTGTTCCTTGTTTTTCCTGTTTTTTTTTTTTTTTTATTGCAGAGGATCTGGCCTGGTATGTCGAATTTGGTGTATACTGGCTCGCGGTGGTTATTGAGATGGGGGCTTTATTTTTTGGCCACGCGCTCTCTCTCTCTCTTTCTCTGTTGTTTATCGACATTCTGCCGGTCGGGGGAGGGGGATGAGGCGTGCAGTATGCATTGATGGGTATATATGCAAATATAGATGTTCCGAGGGATCGTCATAGAACGACTAAAAAAAGAGTCACTCCCTGCTCGCTCTCTCGTTCACGTAATTGGAAATTTTCCTTTTTTTCACCGTTACATCAAAAGCATTGATTACCCCGGGAAAAAAAACACACACACACACACACACGCACACAGGAGAATGAAATTCCTCGGAGAAAAAAAAGGGACGTTGATGAAACGTGATATTTCCTATCGATGAATGATGTTTTATTGTCGATTTTTCGATATTCCAGAATGTCGAATATAAATATAATTTTTTTATCGTGACTACTATCGACGACGGTGATTCGTTTCATCGAAATACTTTTGACAAATGATTTTATTAATTTTTTGTTTATCACCTGAACAGTTTTACAACTATTTTAACATGGAAATAAAGGATATAATTGGAACTTTAAAAACGCGTTAGTTATAGGATCCGGAGGCGGGTATAGCAACGATATCGGATGCTCTCAACGCACACGAGGCTATAGAGAATTCAACGCCATCTCTCTCGCCCCCCGTTTCTCTTCTCTTTTGCCACGCTGCTGGCGTATATATCGCCACCGCTACTGTCGGAAGCGGAAACCAGCAAATTACGTCACACACGCGGGGGTGACCAGGGTGACCGAGGAGGAAAAGGGGTTTTCGGCCAGTTCTGGCATCGGTGAATAACGTTCGTGGCATGCGCCACTGCGGTAACAGAGGCGATTCGAACGGGAAACGCACACGAGTATAGACAAAAGCCCTCTTCTCGCGGCCTGTGTGCTTTACTCTCTGATGCTTTTCCCAGCCTTTCTCTTTCTACCTTTACTCTCCACCTTCTCTCTCTCTCTCTCTCTTTCATACCAAATTCCCGCGGCACTGTTCTCTCTGGATATAGAGAGAGAGGAATAGGGCTTTTCACAGTTATCTATGGCGTTTGTGGTGCCAAAAATACACGTTCGTGTAACACGTCACCGACTCATACATGCATCCTTTCTCTCTGAGTGATTTCTGGTACATCCCCAGTGCATTTGCGGCGTTTTTCCTCAATCAATTTTTTTTTTTTTCATTTTTTTTATTTTAATTCTGAGCTTTGTATGAGAGCAGAGTGCTCGTACGTGATACAAACGATTGCTCATCTATTTCAGATCAAATTTCCTCGTAATGGGAAAACGTTTGAAAGCTCAATGATGACTGAAATCCGTTGGCTATATATTCGGGAAAACTAAGACAATTATTTTTGTCAATACAACCGATTGAATTAAACAAACAACAAAACGGTATTTACAATGAAAAAGTATTCAAAGCATCACTAATGACTTTTCAATATGAATTCTTCAGTTTTTTGTTTTTTTTTTTTTCTTCTTTTCATTTACACGCTCGTGTTGAAATTCAATGAATAGCCGATAATTTGCATGTAGTCTCGTTACAATATGGAGGCAGACATCGTCGGCTATCTATCGAACCGGACGAAGAATAGAGGGAAGGGAAAAGAGGGTACAGACCGAGACTCTGATTTATTGACCACGCGTTTTCGTCCGCGCAATCCGCGTCCGCGTTCCTGCAATTGTTCGCGAAACGTTTCAATAATTCAGCTGTTGATTAAACGGAGCGCGCGGAGAGTTCATTTTTACGAGTTATTTATTCGAGCTTATCGAGCGCACAAATTCACCGGTATTATTGCGTTATTACAATTCCAAACATGTTATTATAATTATCATTATTTATCAGCACGTTAATAATTCGCATATTTTAAAGTGGGCATCGATAGAGCGTGACGCCAATGAATTTACCGAGCTTTTATGTGAACATCGGTACTTCGTACGAAACCGCACGCACTTTCGGTACGTTTGATGTGTGGCAAAAATGAAGAGTGCTCAATTTCATATTTACGCGAATTATTGGTTTTCATTTCTGTAACAACTAATCGATAAACTCGAATTCAGACTCTAAACACAGGAATCGAAGAGAATAAATACAGATAATACTTGGAATTAAACTTGAAATAAAACTGGAAAATACTTGGAATAATTTTCTCTGCTGCATTGTTCGCGTTATTCGTTTTTTTTTTTTTTTTTTCGTCGAATTTATTAGAACCTGAGAATTAAAAATCGCGATAAAAAATTTATATTTCGTACGAAAATGTAAAAAAAAAAAATCAATCGTACGTTCACGTGCAGAATAATGGAGCAATGAAGAAATAAAACTCACCACTTTGAGTTTAGCCTGAATTTCCCGAAGTTTTCTCCTCGCCAGGACCTGTATGTGCGAAGAGACTTGCTTTCGCGTTCTGGTCTTACCGGTCCTCAATTTGATGTAACGGGCGATCAGCTCGTTACGACCTATAACACGAAGGAATCAAAATGTAAGAAAATTCTTAAAATTCCTAGAAATAATGAGAAACGTGAAAATGAATGAGGGAAAACTCATTCAATTTTGAAATCATTGTTTTTCAACGTTAAAGTGTAACGCGTCGTTGAATTCAACGAATCTGTGAGTGAAATTGAAACTCGGTTAATACCTTTTAAGATATCATTTTTATTCTGGACTCGCGCCGATCAAATACGATCATAATAGAAAAAATGCGACGGTTTAGAAGGTGCACAGATGATGCTCTGAATTTCATTACCGACGAGTAGTGCTCTCATTCGTGTAAAAAAAAAAAGGAATTTCGCGATTTCATTGGAGTTTTTGTCGATTGAAAATTGCGCTTTCCGAACACTAAGAAATCGTTGGCGTGTGTCGCCACGTGATGTAGAAAGTTTCGTAGGTAGCAACAAACGAATGTGTAATAGAGAAGAAAGATTTTTCGAAAATCCGGTTATACGCCGATTGATCGAGATTAAATTCGATCGGGAAACCGCATTCTGGGTGTGCAACACTTATCTCGAAACTTGCATTCAAATGTCGTTACATGCGAGATTTTAATGGTCGAGAGGCTAGGAATCACTGGCCTAAAGTTTCTCTTCACAACAGACTCTGTTACTGGCACAACGATAGCCATTTCTGACATAATTGAAATAGAACGTGTATCTATACGCCTAATCTAAATGGGACCCGAAGCGAAGTATAAAATCGGCTTGTAACGTTTAAATGGAAATTACTGATCACTTTGAAGCTATCAGTCATTCGTTGCCCTATAACTATGGGTCAGTGCTTCGAAGATTTGGTTTTATTTTCTATTCGATAATAACCCAATTGAGATTAAAAAAATTAAAATCTCGATAAATGAAGTCGATGAGTTCGAGTGATTATAAAATAATGAGACTTTGGGTATAACCGTTAAAATGTAATCGTGTAACTGTGAATGAACGATTAATTTTTCATGAAGAATGCTCGAGAGTTGTATAATTTTATTTGGAAGTTAACGAATGGTAATTTCGCGTTTGTTGAATGTATACGAATAGCTCGAAACTGCTATTTCTGTAACAGAGAAATGATTAACGCCTGTTGAAAAAAAAAAAAAAAAAAAAAAAAACAGCAGCAGCAAAATCCAAAAGCAGAAGAAAATGACGAAAGGAAAGAGAGGAGTTTACGCTTTCGTTGAAATTTAATATTCATCCATGAGTTCACAAGTGAAAGAGGTAAGCGAAAAGAAGGAAGAGAGACTTATGGGAGAATCTCTATGTTGTTTCGTTTCCGCAGCTTTTTCTTTGACGGGGTATTCGCTTCTCTTTTGCTACAACAGTAGTCGTCAGCCTACCGAGGAGCCTTTTATTTTCTCTCCTCGTCTCGAGAGTGTCTCTTTCCTGTTTTCTCTTTGCTTTTCCGCGATGCTTTTTCTTCGCGCATCGACATCCTTCGCTCTTCTTCCCTCTCTCTCTCTCTCTTCCTTCGTCTTGCCGTCTATCCTTCTCCCTCGTTCTCTTTTGTGCTCATCGTCTCGCGAGCGTCTTGTACGTCTTGCCTCGTCTCCAAGAGGAGAAACCTCTTAATGAATTTCGAGAGGAGATTGCCCGGGTGAAGAACACCGAGAAGGAGACCTCTCTCGTGCATCTCGTAAAATTCATTAAAGTCTAATCGTAGCGCGGAAGCGGTTCTCTCTCCGCCCCAGCCTCTTTCTTGTCGTTTACCTCAGCATCGCTTTCTTCGTCGTTGCGCTTTTCGCATCAACCTTTCCCTCGATCTTCGTCTCCGATATATATCGATTTCCCAACTCTCTTCTTCCCTTCTGGCTCTTTTCTCTTGCGCTCCGTCGATTTAATTTCACTCGGTTGCATCGAGAGATCAGCGGCAAAGCCATCGCGCGGCACACAGACCGTCTGGTCTATTGCGAGAGAAGCTCGCAAGAGCGAGAGAGAGAGAGAGAGACAAAAACATGGATATTGAGCGCTAAGGAAAATTCACGAACGGCGCGAGATCGAGCGACCAACTCTGCGCATAAATTATTTTATCCCTACGGTTCTCCGGCATGTCCGAGCTTCATACGTATATATTTAAAAAGTTTCGACCGAGGAAAAGTTTCAGGACCCGTGAATAAATCGGCTTCGTATATATACGGGGCTACTAAATCCAAAAGATTATCCAGTTGATAACGAAGCGTCGCGTTGCCCAGAGTTATATGGTATATGAAAAGCAAAATTTATCAAAACGTAGGAGTCTCTCCATTTTATGAAGAATATTTAAATAAAATGATTTTTTTTTTAATGATGCTTTTCGCAAGAGCCTTTGGACCGAATGAAAATTCGAGATACAAATCATACGCGACGCATTTATTCGATTGAAGATATTCCGGCGTGTTTACAATCGAAATGAGAACTCTGTAGAATATGTCAGCAGCGATTCTCGATGACCTGACCGCGAATACATCGGAGAGTCTCAACTCCCCGAGGCTTAATTAGAGAATATAGCTCGAGTGGTATTTTCAACGAGGCAGTACTTGACCCTTTTGAAGGGCTCGTTTAAAAAAGCAAAGGGAGAGAGCTGCGAAGCACATGTGAATGAAAGGAGGGGGGAGAGTAATGAAAAGATTCAGGGTATGAGTCACGAGTACTTGACGATCAATCGTTATGAGAGAATGAGCTCAAAAATGAGTTTATCAGTGAGAAGCCCAATTGAATATTGGCAACACCGTACCGAGTCTCTCGATCAGCCGATTTTCAATGATTTTTTTTTTCTGCGAGTACGTATAAGTCTGTGGGGGCCACAACAAAGTTTCGTTACGTAAAATAACCTGTTAAATCAATTCTCGTCAAGATAACCGATGGTTATTGTCGAAATTCAACGAAGAGTTAGAGAAATGAGAGATAATACGAGAAAACATAGAAAGTGGATGGAAGGAGAAACGGGCTTATCGGGAGGAAAATATTCGAGATTCCGGGTGAACCGCGTGATGACTCAATTCTCTGTAAAGACCGTTAAATGGCTAGCGCCATGAACCTCGCCCGAAGCTTTCCATCCCCTGTGTGCTCGTCTCGTTTTCTCTCACCGCCCCGTTCGCTTCGCAAGAGGCAGAAGAGAGAGAGAGAGAGAGAGAGAGAGCTTTGCCCGTGTGATCGTCACTGTTTTTGAAAGCCGAACATTCTTCGGGAGATTGGTTGTACGTGCTATATATCCTATTGCCATCGCGACGTATCTTTCTCGAGTCCGGATAAAACATTTTGCTTCTGAACGACTCGAAAACACTCACAATTCGCAGAAATATTTTCTCTTTGGCCACCGTTCATTTGCTGTGATATTATTGAGCGACGGTACTTCAACTCTGTTTACTCAGAAAAGATTTTCCACCCGTGCGCGATTCCCCCCGTATATATTCTTCTCGAGATCCGTTTATCAAGCTCGGACAATCTTATTCAATTTGAAGTTTATACATCTGAATGTGAAGTATATCTCCCCAGTAAACGGTTGTTCTTCAAAATTCGATTTATTCGTGCTTGAAAGACGAGATATTTCGGTATACTTTTGTGGAAAAATCATCGAAGCGTGAAGCATGAATGTCCAAATCTCTTATATAATGAATTTGAGTTACCAATTTGTAAAAGTTATTTCAAATTTCATCTTTTCAACATTATTTATTGATAATCGGTAAAAAGAGTTTAGCACGAGCAACAAAGTGGCTTAGCAGAGATCGTGAGCAGCCAGCGTTTGACCTCGTCGTATCCGAACTGTGAAATTCATAAGTTTCCCAAGGAAAGCTGTGCAGCGAGAATGTGCTACGCTGGATATGTGTTAACCGGAGATTAGCGCGAGACGGTCAAACGTCGAGAAATAGTCGTTCGATCGAGAAAATCAGAGAAGCTTTCTCTCGCTCTCTGTCTCGTTCCCACTCATTATCTTCATCTCTCTCTCTCTCTCCCCGTCAGGCATGTTGAATTTCTTGAAAGAGCAGCGAAACGTCGAGGATCTCAGCGCAAGCAAGACAAGCGTATAAGCCTAGCGAGGATGCGACGCGACGGGCAATCAACGTAAATCACTTGGCTGATGCTCAATTTAACAAGAAGGGCCATTATGATCGCGGACTCAAGTAACGAGCGACGGGGAGCGCCGAGTTGTCTACCCTCTATATATTTCCCTCTCCTTCCCTCCCTCCCTCCCTCTCTTTCTCCTTCTCGCACCCTCATCGATGAGGTCTCGAGTGACAGCCACGTGAACCACCTGAACTCTTGTTTGTCCAGACCTCAAGCTACACACATAAACTCCCTGATTCTATGGACTGTAAAATCAGCCTGGCAATATCATTGAGTAAATAAACAAATATATGGGTGCAACCGTGAATTGCTGAAAGAAAAAAAAACAGTGCAAAATGCAAAATGTAAAGATGTTCGCGAGGAATCGATATGATATGATTGTAGTGAGGAATGAATATCGATGGATCGTGAAGTTTGATTAGCCAAAAGTGACAAAAGAAAGATTGTTTCCTGTCAAGCTGATTCGGATCACTGAACGATTTTGATGCGTATGAAGACATTTGGAGCGATGAATAATTGGTAAAGATTTTTTTGAAAATCGTTTGGAAGGATAAAACAGTTAAAAGGAATACGAACACTGAGCGCTGTCAGTGTCATCGAAGCATCGGTAAGACACCATCAATTTATCTGAGTGATAAATTAATGACCGATAAAAAAAAAAATAAGCAGTAGGAGGAAGAAAAGATGGAATCATCGATGCTCGATGATTCGTTGAAGGTGTATAACGCGTAACTTCACGGCGCTAGTGCATAGAATCCGCTGTTCGAAGGAGCATGTAGACAGGGAGTATATGGGTACTGTAGACAAATGTGAGAGAGCGTGGGTTTTGCCCCCGTCGTGGGAAAGATTTTTCTTTGAGGATCGTCGAGACGCGTGTGGTACGCTGACGATGGAGCCTGCAGAGAACGCGCACGGTACCGCACACTTATATATACGTTTGTTATGCTCGCCCGATCCCCGCGTTTTCTATGTCTCCCTTTCTCTCTCTTTTTCTTCTCTCATACTCAACAGAGATTCTTGCCGGGTTGAACACGACCATGCGAATAGCAAGATTCTTATCGGAACCTGCTGCTGTGCGAACCAGGATAACGGTCTTTCTTAACGTTATAAGTGCAAATAATCGCGAAATAAATATATATATATATATATGTTTCATCGCCTCATACGTTTCTCTCCTTTAATCGAAGAATTCCTAGGTTTTCAGGATCTGAGATAATTCGCTTCTTTCGGGCGGGTTAACTAATGGTCGATCGATCAGATTTTTTTCTTCTCATTACCCGAGCGTCTCGAGCCGAGATTTCGCCAAGAAGCAGGATAAAAAACTTAATTCCGAAAACTCGAAACTTGTTGAAAACGTCTCGTCGGAGAGAGAAAGAGAGAATCGGAAAGTTTTCTAGAAGAAGCTTCTCTACTGATCACTCAGTCGGAAGAGCATCTTCGTGATTCACTACTCGAAGGATCAAGTCTTCCGGGAGTTCAATAGCATTTCAATCGGTCCGTGACGAATGGACGAAGGAGAGGATTGACGAAAGATTTTCTCGTCGTGTTTTCCAATGGTCCTTTTAGCCCGGTATAAGGATAGCGCCGACGCATCTCGTTCGCAGGATCTTCGAACGATGCGGGGGACATACGAGCAAAGTCCTTGAGGTTATACGGTTTGTGCGCTATCAGTCTCTCCTAGGGGGATATCGAGCCTCGTAACGTTCGAAGTACCGCGTTAATCGATGGTATACAAACAGAGTGGATGAGGGGCTTTTTGGATGCAGGAGGAAGGACGAGAGCCCTAGATGCTTATCCACTAGTGATTCTGTTACATCCACTGGCTCTCGCTATCTCTCTCTCTCTCTCTCGCTGTAGGTTCGCAAGGGCATTTGTAGGAGAATGGACGCGTTTGCTGTGGATAGGACAGAGAGCCCTCCCGGACGGTTGGTTGCTCTTCTCGTTGGATCGGTAGGAACCGAAGTGCGTTCGAGCTCGTTTAGCCGATTAGTAACCACCAAGAGAGCTCGAATGGAGAACATCGGTAAGAGGAAGAGAAGGTGGAACAGGGAGAGAAAAGGAGAAGAGCAGGGAGCGAGTGAGAGAGAGAGAGAGTAAGATGGACAACAGTCCCTTCAGAATCCTCTCGTACCTTTCGGGTGTTATCCTCAAGAGTATATAAGCGCCACTAAGCCAAGTAGTCTCTCCCTGGTGGTTGTTGCAAACCTACGACTCTACGAGGAACTATACGTATAGATAGTTTTGGTCATAGGAAACGAACTAGTAAACCCTTCGTTTGAGGCCAGATAAGGTATGATGGAGGAGAAGCATATCGGAAGAGCAGAGCGATCGTCAAAAACACTAATGGAAGACCGTTTGATGAATAATCGAGTGTCTCCCTTTTTGATGCATTTGGTAAATGTATGAGGTAGGAGATAGAATCTGACGACGTGTTTTGTCCATTATTTTCACGAATAAAGTCTCTTCGGCATGGACAAAGCGAGAGAAGAAACAAGGAGGAATTGTCGCTGAACGAGACGAGAGATTTTCTGATAAAATAAGCGAGTGTGATGCTGTAGCGCGAGAAAAATGAAAAGAGTTTTCAGAGATCCTCTACCTTTCGTATTTTCGGCTTACCACCGAGAGAACCACAGAGTCTTGCTCGTCTATTGCTCAACGATACCGCAGAGACACATATACGCAGCTCCTGTGACACGGTGACCCCGGCTAGAAAAATTCATGCCTCCTCTTATGTCCTTGCTTAACCCTCCCCATCGTCTCACTTTTCCTCCAGTTGCGAAACAACCCTCGGCTCTCTTGCGTTCCTATCATCGTCAAGAACAAGATACGGATAAAAAGGACGTGAGGGGCGACAGTGAGACAGAGGACAGCGAGGACCACACGGCGCCGCATACCCTGCTCCATTCATCTTCTCTTCTTTTCATTTTCTTTTCCCAAGAGAGCGAGAAAGCTCAGTTATACCGAGAGCCCAGAACCGTTATGGGTTAGAAGAGGATATATTCTGCGAGAGCATCAAAAATATATAGATATACAACAGAGAGAAAGGAGGATGAGGAAGGGGGGAGGGGGGCGAAGTCAGAAATAGGGAGAAGACTAGTCGAGGAAAAAGGAGAAGCGCACCCTTCGCTTCGTCCTCGGTTCGAGCATATCCCCCCCGGTCCTTTCTCCTCCCGTATTCGTTCTTCGTCTCTAGCAACCAGCCTCATCGCGATTCTACGCCGCACCACTTCGTCCTTCTTCACCTCTCACCCCGCTCGCTCCGTTGTACGATGCGGAGAGAGACAGAGAGAGAGTTTGCTCGCGAGCGTCGACGACCGAACTGGCTCATCCCTCGACCTACTCATTTCATCTCTATCTTTCCCCCATGCTTTCTGTCCTCCCCCACCCCTCGCTCTACCTCGTACGACCTCGCTCTTCCTCGCCACTCTCTACCGTTCTGTTCACTAATTGCACATTCTTCGCATAGTTTCGCCACCCTCTGTGCATGATGGGGTTGGGAGTTTGTCGGCATCGAGGGTTGGTGTTCCAGCCAAGTCAAGCAATATATGTGTATATATATATATATATTTGTGTTTATATACCATACATATATATGTATATATTTCGTCTTTCTCACTTTTCTATCTTTCTCACTCGCTTCCCATGTCCTCTGTACCATCCACCTACATCTTTTTATTCCTGTCTTCATCCTTCTCCTCCGCTCTCTTCTCCGTGACCCTCCCCCCGCCTCCTCTTCGACCCTCCATCTCTCTTATTTCAACCCTCCGAAAAACTACGCTTTCTGTCTCACCTCAACTTTGGCTCAACCATCCTCGACGATAGCTGTCTTCTGCTTTATCGCTTGGTGAACATGAACTTTTCCACTTCGATGTTTTTTTTTTTTTTTTATATTTCTTTTCTTTTTTTTTTTCATTTTTCATTCTCTACTCCTTCCTATTCTTAATATGCTCTCTTCTCCAAGCTCTGATGCTCTCGTACGAGGCAAAGATACGGTTTGGACAATGTTACGTGTCAAAAGGTCCGTCGACCGGTGTGATCCGTGAACTTTACGAGAGTCGTGTTCACCTGCCTTCTTACTTTTAACGTGACATTCGCGAAAATAACGTCCAAAGACCCTCATATTCTTCAGAATCTTTGGTACTTACTCTTTGAATTTTGTATTCTTCTTCGTTTTTTTTTCTACATATTCGTAGATAACACGATAATAATTGTGGAACTTGATTATATTCTTGGAAAATGAGTGTCCTCATTGAATCTAACTGGCCTCGTAATATTGATGGTCTCAATGGAATCGAATATTTTTTTTTTTTCATCACCGACCGGATTGAGCCGTTAAGAGAGTCTGAAAAAGCTGGAACGATTTTACTATCGGTTTGCCATTATCGACGTTTCGAAAATCCACAATATGGTAGCCGAAAGAGAGCCACATAGTTACGCGCGCGCGAGGAGGAGGCTGCGGCACAAGGTGGAAAGTATTTGGCCGGGTTTGTATTCGCGGGCGCGAGAGAGCGGCCGCAGCCGCATGCTCGTTGCACCGTAAAACGCGTCGTAAAACGAAAAGGGATTAAAGCCCCCGCGCGGGCGATGTAAGCGCGTGAACGCGCTTGCCTCGCGGCACTGTATTCGCCAATTTACGAGAACGATAAACGGGATTATGCGTACCATAAAGCCTCGAACGATCTCTCTAGTACGTAGTACATAGTCGAGATGACAGAGAGAAAGAGAGAGAGAGAGAGAGAGAGAATAAGAAAAGTAGAGAAGGCTACAACGGAGCTGACGATCGTGGTAAAAGCCTCCCGCAGCTCCTCCGCGTGTGCTCTATATTTCGCCCGTGACTTTCGTACACCTTTTCTATTCCGGGGTAGTTTTGATGCGTGAGCACCGAAGAGCGTATTAAAACTAATGTATAGCTGAGAAAACTTGGAATAAAGTCTTCATGGGATACGCTTTAGCGATGAAAATACTCCCACGAGAATAAAAACAACAACAACAAAAAATCTTTCACGTTGTACTACAAAAAGCGAGTAAAAAATCGCTCGAATCGTTAAGACTCGAGTATTTATTTGATTCGATGTTTAACGCGATAAAAGTGTTGACAGTTGTTTCTTCGGTGAAAACTTTTTCAAAAACGTTAACTAAACTATACCAGCAACGAACACGAGATAACGAGAAACACGAAGTTGTGCTACAATGAGAAAAAGATCGTAAAAACGAGATAAATAAATAAATCTCGTAATAATTTCGGTGGACAGTCCTCAAACGTGTTTCAATCGTCGCAAGGAGCGTGACGCAACTTTTCTTACCGCGACGAACATTACATATGTTCGAATTTAATTAAACTCTGTGGAGACGTCAAAGGACCTTAAGTCGCGAGCTGACAAGACGGACAATGCACGGACACCAGATTATTACATGACCGAGTGTGTCGAGAGACACACTCGGAGTTAGTCTCCCCTGTTCAGAGAGAGCTCCCCGGTCACAACAGTATTGCGCTCGAAAGCGCGCAGTCTGTACCGAGAGCTTGATATCCGGAGTACGATAAATACACACGTTTAAATATATATGTATTCACATTGAGATTTATGCAGAATTCGTTCGCGTCTGCAAAGCTCCTTGGAACTCTCGAGCTAAACTGGCAGGAGTATCGAGTTTATCCGCGTATTTGTGTCGTTTGTACACGAGATAAGGTCCTCTATGCTCGCTCCTGGTACAGTTGGTAGTACGTTTTAACATCGCAACGCGAGGTAAATAGGTATGATCTATTATGTACGAGTGCTGGCTTTTCTGTTGTATAAATGCTCGGTATATTGAAGTTTCAAAAATAACACGTTCCTCCTCCAGCTGATTCACGAATGTTCTATCGGTATATAAAGTACAGGAGTTATACGTATTTCCCGATGGTGTCAAAGCGAAGACATTGATTGGAGTAAAAGTCATTGGACGTTAGAAATCGAGACGATTAATACTACGAGAGCTATGAGTTATCGAATTGTCGAGAATGTTTACTTGACTAAAGAAACGTAATCAACTCGAAGTTGGGCGTAGATTTTGCTAGTAAAATGCCAGTATTTTCCAGCAGTTTAAACATCGATTTGAGGATTTTTGGTTGCCAGCATCGAAGGAGGGACTAGCAGCATCCCGTGGGAACGTTCAAATATCTCAGTGCGCTAGTCTGAAGCGACCCGATTTCGTCCGAACGATACACCGAGCATAAGAAGAAAAGAAAGAAAGAGAAGAAGAGGGGGAGAGAGAGAGAGAGAGAGAGGAGAAAGAGCGTTGAGGCGGCGAGGGTCGGAGAGTCTCTTTCCGTCGGTCAATAACTGGACACTAGCGTGGTCTCATGGAACTCTGTTCACGGACACAACGACGCGACCACTACTACCACCTACACATTCTTCTTCCTTCCTGTTTCCCCTGGCCACGAACATCTCCTGACCCTCGAAGGATGGCCAGCAACGTCCCCAGGATACGACCCTGTCGCCCGGAAGATTGCATTGACTATATACGGAGCAGGAGAAAGAGAGAGGCCGAGGGAATGAGAACGAAAGAGGAAGAGGCACACTGCGGCTTGACAACCCTGCGACTCTTGCCCCTCTCAACCCCTTTTCAGAGCACTAACCGGACATGCAAATATTGAATTTCTCTTCTCGATTCCTCTCTCTCACTCTCCTCTTTTGCTGGACAATGTACAAACGCATCTTTGTTCCGTTGGTTGCTATAGGCGACGACATTTATAAGTCAAACAGAAGTTTCGACCTTCGGGAAATTGTTCGCTTCCCTATTCGAAAGGAATCGTCATGGAGTGAGAAACAGAAAAAAAGGGGGAGAGTTGAAAATATGCATTGAAGTATTCGCGTGATCCTGGCTGACGCGTTGCGCCTGACAGACAATTTGACGACTCTGGATAGCGGAGCGAAATGTCATTGCGATTGGCGAGGCCGTTTATTGCGAAAGCCTAACAATGTAGGAAATCACTCAACTTTTCTACCGCCCTGGAAGCTTCTTTGGATGAAACTTCCTTTCTGTAACTCATTTTGTTTCTTTTGGAAAGCTGTTCGCTCTGTTACAAACTACTACAAATTCGTAGGATCGTGCGAAAAGCCATTTACATATTGAACTCGGTGAAGCGTGGATACGAGCAAGACATTGCGATACTTCAGTTCGCAGTGGATGTAAAAAAAAAAAAAAAAACGCAAAAAAAAAGGTCGTGAATGATGAGTTTGTTTGATGCGATTGTAAACTGCGTCGGCGAATAATTCTTGGAGAATGTTCGCTCGATACTGCCAAAGACATTTTTTATACCCGAGTTTTCGTAGCTCCTGGAGCTGCATCGTGCTCGTTTTTACGTGTCTGTTTCTTCTGCCGAATGACCTATAAACCAGGATGCAAAGACACGCTCTTCTCGGTCTACTCGTGATTGTCGTGAAGAAGAAAAAGAAGAGGGTAAAAGAGAGTTAGGCGGTGAGAAAGAGACGGAGAACTCGAGGGCTCGGGGGACACGGGACATCGAGAATGTAGCAGCACGAACGGCTCGTAACCGAGAAAATAACAACAGCAGGGAGCTCAACGTGTTACCGCGATCGGATAAATGCCACGACGCGTTGCTTTCTGACTCGCTCTTTTCTCTCACACTTTAACTTGTCTACGTTTCTGTTTTTATTTTTATTTTTTTCTCCCTCAGTAATCGGGAAAAAGTATAGTGATCAGCTAAAATTCTCTTTTGTCAGATCGACGTTCGTGGTCGGTTCGACAATAAATTAGATTCGAATAGTTTGATAATGGGAAAATGTACAAAAAAAAAACTTTTTGTAAAATGACGTTTGTGTAATTTCGATACAATCAGGATTGCAGATCTGTTTTCGTTCGTTAGCACGATCGCATTTTCTGGTTGTTCGAACGATCGTTTTTTTTTTCCACTCATACGCCGGACATTTGCACTTCATTTTATTCAGGATGCCCTCTCACGTCAAGCTCTTAGCAATCACTGATTTATCACTCGTTCTCTTTTACTCTTTTGCTCGATGATTTCAAGTGTCTAATGTGTTTGTATAGGTGAAACGGCAGACTATTTTTCGTTATTGGAGCTCTTTCAAGTGCAATCGTGAAACGACTTGAACAACCGTATCTTGAGTAAGCTCGAGAGAGAGAGAGAGCGAGAGAGTTCGGGGAAGATACGATCAGTTATTTCTGGTTGGAGATTTTCGCGCGAGAAGCTCGAGAGAAAAATACAGAGAGAAAGAGAGGAGAACGAAAGAGGAGCCTGGAGAATTCTCGTTCCGGAAGATCCCAATGAAAACAAAAAGCCTCAACGATCCATAAGAAACTAAAAACAGATATATAAGTCGATGAGAAGAATAGGGATGTGTATAGATCGGAGCAGGTGTACGAGCAGCTATAACATCTACGCCAATGGGCCAAGAAAGAGAGTTCCTCCGTTCTTACTCTCTCACTCTCTCTTTCTCTTTTTGCAGACAGAAGCTTAAGTGCTTATCGGTTACAGAGAGTCGTCACGCCTGGGAGCGCTGCTGTGCCCGACCGCATACGAACACAAATCTTTTATATTCATTTTTTATGCTTCATCAGCAATGCAGTAAGATATTTTATCGAGTTGTTCATCCCGGAGGCAAAGAGGAACCGAAATTTTGTGGGAAAGTCAGTGAGCTCGAACAATTCCGTTGAAAAAGAAAGAAAAAAAAAAAATCGTTTTTCTGTGGCTACCAATACGAGACAATCGATTGCGAGGGAAAATAAAAAAAAAAAAAAAAACAAAACAAAGTCGATTGATCGTTGAATTCATTGCAACGTTTTTTGCAACATTCGTCAAGATTCAATTTGCCGAGATCACAGAAGAAAGAAAATACCGAATAGTCAAATGGAAAAGTCTACTTCGGCATGAACTCGCAGAAAAAGAAAAATCGGATAAGAGTGTTTGGGAATAAGTTTTGCCTGATATTAGCATCAACGGGCAATAGCGTTAAACGATCCTCTTCTCGCCTCGTTATCCTTTGTTTCCGCCGACAGAGAAATAGAGGATCCAGCTATTACTCGGTGTATATACGTATATATATTTTATAGGGATTTACGCGAAGAAAGACAAGTGGAAGATTGGAGGAAAGGCGAAAAGACTGAACATCCCGTTGGCAGACGAGGCTCTCGCGCTCGCTCTTTTCCGGCTTTCGCTATCGACGTATTAGCTGTGCGCCGGGAGCTTTATTGCCATTTAAAGTTGGCGCTGAGAGATCGAAGGCCTGCCTGCCTGCCTGCCTGCCGTCCCGTTCCCGGGGCACCTTCTTCATGCCCGACGAAGCTGCTCTCCTCGTCTATACAGTCTTATCTGTCTGCGAAGGCATCGAAGCTGACGAAATAAAGGAAACAGAGAGGATAGATGCGAGTTTGGGAATTCGTTGAGACGTCGGATCCTCTTCACTTTGAAATAGGGAATCGATAGCTGAGCTTTCGCAGCTTCACCGGATAAAAATAAAATTCTAATAGAACAATAGAGCAGCGAAAGGGAGGGGGGGAGGAGGAAGCGATAAAAGGAGTGAGATCAGAGTGCGATCGCGAGATGAAAACTCGAGCTGTTATATAAAAAAGAAATGTAGAAAAAATACTTATACGAAACCAAGTACGTTTTCCGAGTCGCGGAGAAGATTCGGAAGATCTTGAAGGGACGTTCTCAAGATGGGAGATGGAGCCTGCTTTGAAGAGACAATGATAACGGCGGTAGTGAGTATATAGAGACCATGAGCGTTCTGTGTCCGAGGCGTGGCGCGCCACAGCAACGTTATTGCTTCGGTAGCAGCGGAGAGAGAGAGAGAGAGAGTGAATGTTAGAGAAAGAGGCTGAGAGAGTGAGAGGGACGGAGATAGGTCCACGCAGCGGTGGTTATAAGATGGTGATGGTAAACACGCTCTCGTGGTATGGAAGGCAATATCGAGGCGGTCACGTAGACTGACCTCAGGACCAAGCAATAACGACGCCTCTGGCTGTGGCCACCGCTTTGCTCCTTCCGACTGCAACAGTGCGTTTCAGCTGCGCTGTATCTTATCACGACAAACCGACTACCTACGACTCGATCTTTTATTTCCACGCTCTTACCGAGTTTCTCCTCTAGATTTACATGCTTCGAAGTTACTTACAAAGAATGGAAAAGAACCATGAAATTCTCGAGATACTGGAACGAACGACCGAGTATACGGACGCGATTTAATAACGATTCTTCAATAAATCTTTACCGTCGATTTCGCTCTTCGTTCAATCTTTGTTCATTAGAGTTAACGCGACTCGATATTTAATCGAGAAAATAAATAATTTCAGGTGTCTGGTGATGATCAACTTACCATACATCTTTCCCTCATCGGACAGAATGATTTTCCGACGCCCACATGGTGGATATATGGTGAGGGCTTCTTGGAAGCTTTGCTCAATATCCGGTGACCAGACGCCTTCCGCATCCGCCGCCGAGAGGTCCTTCTCGTCCTGGCAACAAACAAAGACTCGCTGGTAACTTTGTCAGGAAATGTGGTGTGTGTTTTTTTTTTTTTTTTTTTTTTTTCGTTTTGTTTCGGTTTTGCTCGAATTACCACATTGAAATGACAGAAAGTTGGAAAAGCTTTTGCAGCTTCGATTTAATCAGGAATACGAGAATGGTTAGTATTGTTCTTGAAAGGATGGGGCAACAGCCGTAAGAATTGTAAACTCTTTCGTTTATGTGCTGGATATTTATGTGTAGAAGTTACTGAGTGCTACACACACACACACCGACCAGACGAAAGATAGCTCCTATCCTTTTGTCTCTGATTTAAAAACACTGGAACGCGCAAGGTGTGTTCCCGATGCTTGGAGAACGTACCGAGTCGCGGGTGCCTTTGCGAGGAACAAAGGAACACCGGGAACATTCTTGGCACGCCATCCACCGGAGAGCGAGGAGGGTAAAACGAAAACGGCAAAGAGACTGAGCCAAGAGTGAGAGAGAGAGAAAGAGAGAGAAAAGGAGTGAAACGGAAGCACGTGTGTGTGTAGATGAAATACTAGTGCTCGAAAAGCATGAGAATGAAGGGCCCGGAAAAAAGGGGAGAAGGGAAGAAAGTAGAGACAGGAAGAGGGAGTGACAGAGAGAAAGAAGTAGTCTCTCTGGCGGTTTTTCGCAACATGTGCCAATCTGTAAGATCTTGGTGGCAGCGACCGCGAGGTTCCTCTTCTTCTCTATATCCTTTTACTTCTTTTTACACACTGGGGAGAGTTATCCACGGAGAAGCCGAGACGGCAAAGCAGTCTCTCGGTAGCGCGGAGGACATATACTGGAATTCCGTGTCTTACTAAGAATGAGAAAGTGCGACACGGAGACACCGGCCATTGCTGGAGCAAGACGAAGATGAGAGTGAGAGTTCGTGTTGCACGAAAGGCGAGAAACGAACGATCGCTTGAAACATTAGACACCAAAAGGGAAGGTAAGAGTAAGAGAGCGGGAAGAAAGGAAGAGAGTAAAATAGGGAAAGAGAGAGAGAGAGAGAGAGAGAGAGAGAGACTTGAAAAAAGAGCGGCTGAGGCTTCCTGGAATTCGAGTCACGTTCGTTAGCTCGATATAATATCGTTGAGCACGCGACTTGCTTCGGGTTCTTCGGGCTTCCTGACAAGGACATCGCTAATAAAAGCGGGAAGAGAAACCACGAGGGATAATCATCGAGGGGCTCGAACGCTGCTTCGGAAAAAGTATAAAATTTCCAGTTACGTAACCGGAACGAAAAGTTCTTCCTGAGGAAAAATTCAGTGACACGGAAATATCCGAAATCGTTGGCTCATTAAGACGTAAAAATAGAAGGAAGAAAATCTCGGAGGAATACTCGTGGAATCTAAAGAAGGTTCCTACGAAATAAAACTCTCGTTCGTCGTTTCATCAGCTTCCAATTCTCCTGAAAAACACAATGGACTCTGATGCTGTTCAGAAGAAGAAAAAAAAAGAGTAGAGTAGCTTCGTATCGGGTCAGACAGTGGGCGAAGATTCGTCCATTCGATTTCGATTATCGTGAATAAATGTAAACATGCGAAGATCGAGTGTCAATTGGTATTAGAAAATATGCTCGTGCTAACGCTTTTCCAATAGGCCAGCATTCGCAAAAGTTGTAATTTGAAATATTTTCGTCAAGTTTATTTTGGGATTGAAAACGAAAATTGTTGGTATCCTCGAGTCTTTAGAATCCCGGAAATAATTAACCTGATTACTAGGATGAATAATGAAACTCTGAGAATAACGAGAATTTGGTAAACGTCGGATGAGAATCGAACGAGGTTGATTAGTCGGATTTGATGAGAAGATAAAAATGAGAAATCGATTGAGTCAGCCAGTTTGAAAATAGCTCCTTCATTCAACGCTCTTGATTCATACTTACATCGCTGATTTCGCCAACGTCGAGGTTTTTCGTATCCGAGCCGGAGCCGTTGGCGTCGGGCGGCGGCCCGGAACTCGCGGGGGTCCACGGCGAGGAAATGGTGTCGGCTGCAGCCACCGCACTGCCTAAAAAAGTCAAAAAACGAGAAAAAAAAACAAAAATTAGCTTCTTCGTTCTACTCGATTGTCACGATAAAATTTTTTTTTTTATAATCACGAAATGTACTTTCTCTGTGTATGAAATAATCTGCGTGCATATTGAAAGATTGAGAAAAATCAGTGAAAATCTCTGACGGAAAGAACGCGACTCAATGAATTCGTGCAAGTTTCTTATGATCGAATTCTCCTTCTTTTTCTTTTCGTTCGGGAGTTAGTAGACCCAAAAGTACTTCCGTATCTACAGGAGCAAAGTTTTCTGTGCGATAATACTGAGACGCGAGAATTCGGAATATTCAGGGTCGTCGACGGCGTGGTTTTCAGTGTTATTATTGAGATGGAAGGATGGCAAGCGTGTTCAGGGATGGGATAGTGGAGGGAGCAAAGGAAGGGAGATGAAGAGATGAAAAAAAAAAGCTTGAGATTCTATGAACTAGAAAGTGCATTCAAAAAAGAGAGCTATAAAAAGATGAAGAAAGCAAATAGCGAGAATTGAGAGGGAGGGGGGGAGGGGGATGAAAAATCAGCGCGTAAAAAAAACTGAGAGAAGGGGTTGACGCTCAACAAGTGGTCGCTGATATCGCGTATCAGTGCTGGGCCACGAGGTGGAGGAGGTGAGAATCGTGGCTCGCCCCGCCTACTGAGGGTGGAGTGCATGCGCTTTACCATTCGAAAGCGCGCCTTTTCCTCCCTTTCTAGCTCAATACATGCAAACGCATGGAAAATATATGTGTGATTCGCGAATACACAACACCAAAATTGCTCTATGTACGGGGGTTTATGTTTGGCACACGAATCCCTACAGCTCGTAGGATTAACAGTACAGTTTAGCTGGACGAGGGAGAAAGAGAGAGAGAGAGAGACTGTGAGACGCCCTCGCACTCTCCCTCGTTCTCGTCTTTCCAGCCCTCTAAAACCCTCGAATTCCCTTCAAACGTGTTTCAGACGAAACGCTTCCAGGTCTATTTCCCCGAGAGCAAGTTGACCGTTACCACTTCGATAATTTCCTGTATACCTAAAGCGTACATGTAATTTAGCAGGTCTTATCGAACTACTTCTTCTTCACACGATAGCTCTAACACAAATAATCTAGTGAATGGAAGGGCTCTTGGGAGTCTCATAGAATCGCTGGTGCCTTTTGACGTTGCGAGGATAATCCTGAAGTAACTTCGATAGCTCAATTCATCATGGGGAGAACGTTGAGCTCGAGAAACACGTCGCGTTTGATGGCTACTTTGAATGAGAGAAGGGAGAAGAATTCATTGATCTAAATAATTTGAGCAAACTACGTTACGAGAGGACTATCATCAGGAGAATATTTCAATCCCCTTGCATCGAGATGGAGTATCTCGAAAAAGGGATAATTAGTGTAATGCAGTACTTATCCATTTCATGGAGTTAGCGTAACTGACTGCTTATGTTATTTCACCGAATTTTAATAATGCCTCTCCATTAGGCTAATTTCGAGTCATCATTCGAATCGCGAGCAATGCACGCGATTGTTGAAAACCACGATTGAAATTGCGAAACTCAATCATTCGTGTATATGCCAACTCAATGAAAGCGCATATACGATTTTTGTTTGCATTCTTATCATCAGGGCTTTCTCCCGGATGCATTTGCACGCGGATGGCAAAACGCCCGTGCATTCGAGTTATAATGTGCGCATGCATGCGCACGGAAACGAGTGACACCATGAGAGAAAAAGGTACAGAGGGAGGAAAAGCACACAGCGGAGGAGAGGCTCCATGCTCGTCGGTGAAAATCATCGTGCGCGGCTTAATAGAGACGCGAGTGGGCGTGATGCACACAGAGATCTCGAGCCAGGCATCATGCACGCGTTAATATGCAAACATACACATTCTCTTTCCTTTCCTCTCTCTCTCTCTCTCTTTTTCTGTAGCTCGAAAACGAGCGAGAATCATATATATCGTGAAATTTGCGAGTTGTGAGGGAGAGCAATGTAGGCGCCCGAGGTGGTAACACGGGGGGTCGCGCGATTGGGATAGAAATGGTGAAGGTTCGTGTGCGTGTTACTCGCAATCCAGAGTAGCGAACGACGAAGCCTCTAGGACGGGGGAGGGGGGGGGGGGGGCAGGATGCATAGATCATGGCCGACGACGCATGGTTGCATTCAACATCGTGCGATGTCCGTCTCGATGACTGCAAGAGGGTAAGTAGTAAGGAAGAGAGATAGAGAGAGAGAATACGAAATTCAGGGTGGGTGGAAATGTACGGATGATGGATAGGGAATGGTCGAGCGAGTAGCGCTAGGGAGGAAAGGGGGCGTTTCGGAATGCCAGGGCAAGACCGCGACCGTCTAACTACGAGCGGACGAAGCGACCGTCTCATCATAGTGTGTACAACACACTCTGCAGGCTAAACACAAATATATTTTTGTGTGTGTGTGTGCGTATGTACTCGCATTTTATATATAAAATGTTGATGGTGTGCACGTTGCTGCTTTGGCTACAGTGCCTCGAAACTCGTAACTTCGTTAAATTCACCAAAACTCTCCACAACTGCAACACTCTTGGGAGAGCACCGAGCTGGTACGCTGAACGGGTTCAACTCTTGGGATTCGTGCGAGGATCTCTGAGAAATCAGGGAAAGAGATTCTGTCCGAAAGTACATTTAGGTATTTAATGCGGCGAGGTAAGAAGAATGCGGAATCGCTTAATTCATCTTCTCGCTGAATTATTACGGAGCTTATATGCGCGTTACCTTTATCATCGACGTAACATCGAGCTGCAAACACTATAATTCACTCCTAGAATTATTGTTTTTACAACGAAATATCTTTCGCTTGCTTCACGATCCTCTCACGCATCGTGAATATATAAAAAAATGATATTTAACCCGCCAGTAATATGATTTACGATATTGAAGAATGTGAGAGCTTTGAAAAAGCGGTTCTTTCTCACCGAAATATTCGTACAGAGTTTCTGTTAACCGAGCAGAGGATATTTCGTCAGTGCGGTATCCAGGAATATTCACCGCAGCTTTCGGAACAGACTGTGACAGTGTGAGACTTCCTCGAGGCCAAATTTACGCGTACATCGATATATATTAAGGTGTATACATATACGTAGTCGGTGAAGTGCGGAAAGGGCGAAGTTGCTGGTGTCAGGGTGTACAACATGGTTATAACGACTACTGTGGGAAGGGGTTGTAGTAGGTGAGCTGTAAATTCGGTGTATAACGATTGGGGTCGGGGTCGATCGCGACAGTATGAAATGGATAGAGAAGTAGAGGCAATGAAAGAGCCAGGAAGCGAGAGAGAGAGAGAGAGAGAGAGAGAGAGAGAGGCAGATATGAGCGAAATAGTGAAAACCGAGGAGAGGTGGATGGTCGTTTAGAGTTTCCCTCCGAGGCGGAGAGGGATGCGAACAGTGTGCGGTGTCTAACGGGGTACGCGGGGGTGAATTCTGGCCTTCGAGTCTTCAGCGCTTCGTCGCCGGGTTGCCAGGGTATGAGGATTTGTCGAGGCCGGGGTTCGCCACGACGAAGGCGACAGGGAAAGAGAACAAGAGGAAGAGAGAGAGAGAGAGAGAGAGAGAGAGGTTTCCTCTAGAACGCAGAAGCATTCATAGCAGGGATGAGAGGGTGACTCCGGTGGAATGCGTCCCGTTTAATATCGCAGAACATTATATATCGCTCTGGCTCTTGTCCCTACGTTATCCGTGCCGTTTGAACCCTACAGTCGCGGCGCACACAGTCTCTCGCCTCTCCTCGACCACTGCGCCGCTTCTGCTTCTCATTCTCACAATAACCTCCTGGCCACACGCCATAAGCGTGCTCTACGGGGACTCTGGATAAGCTTCCTATATACGTATGCTCATCGAGGAAAGAGATATGAGACTTGAGCTATACGCACACGATACATACGTGTATTATCATTCTGCCTGCTCCTATAGTATATGTGTGAATGTTCAATTTTCGAGATATTGAGTCAGGCATATTGGGAATTGCCAAGATTATTAGAGTCGATTAGAGTGACCACAATAAATGGATCTTTGATCGTCAAACTGATCATTCGGTTGCATACGAATTGCGGATCACTGTACCCAACGACCCGATGGAAATTGACTCTGTTCTCGACTTTTGATTGACGTTTAAACAATATATTTTCGAAACAACTCCTGTGTACTTTTTTTTTTTCATTACCGATTCTCTGTTTCTTTCGTTCATCATTCGGATTTAGAAATGATAAAAATTTTTGGGTTTCCATGATATTGCATCGTTACTTATATCTCCATCGAGAACCGTTCTATTTTGACAGCTTTTTTTCTGCCTTGCTCGGTGCACCAAAATCCATAGAATACTAACGATGACATGAAATTTAATAGAATCTTTGAGGTAGAATCTTCGCATAATTCGCTGTGAGCGAAGATATTTGTTGTTTCGTACTCTGTGTATTGTAAGCTGTCGAAACGAGATTGAATGAGCATAAATCGGGAGCAAATATAAAACGATAAAGAAGAAAGTAATGGACGAGCGAAAGCGATATACGAGTCTGCTATGCGGTGGAGTAACGAGAGACGATCATGGAGTATGAATCTCATTCTCTCGCTCGCTCTCCCTCTCGTCTCGCGAATATAAAATAGGATGAGAGCGAAAAAAGACGAGCAAGGAAGAAGCGAGCGTCACGCGGAAATGGCATAGAATTGTGCGAGTAAGTGAAAAAAAAATGGCTAGTGAGTAAGGATTTCATCGAGCCGTGAGAGCAGTTCACTTGAATGAAAGATTCTGGGTAAAAAAGCGATGGAAGTGACGTTGGAAAGCGAAGGAAAAAAATAAAATAAAATCTAAAGAAACAAATTCGTGCAGAAAATTGAGAAGAGAAGATGTGCTCTTTGGTTCTATCGTCGCCGGTACGAACACACAACGCCAGACTGACGCAATTAATCTCTATGATTCTCGGTGTTTCACTGTATAGGACGAATGGAGATGAGGCGATATGGCTGTAGCAGCGAGGTCGCCCGTAAAAGATTCACTCGACGCTTTTCTCTCGAGAGCATACACACACGACTAAATTCGTTCAGTTTCGCTCCATGTCCTTCCGTTTCCTTTTCTCTTTCTCTTTCTCTCTGTTCGTCACTTGTACAGCGAATGAAAACCTAACGGAATATATGCGGAGCCACTGCATCGAGAATGGTGCACTCGTCGGAAACGCACACGCACACACACACACACACACAAACACAAACATACACGTACGACATTCGAAAAGAGCAGGTTTGACTTCGTTTCGCATTTGAAAAGAGACTAATTGTGAATGTCACACTGTAAAAAAGTAAACTCGCTCGCGAATGAAAAAGCGAATAAATGAAGAGACTCTAATATGACGAGACGAAGGGCTAATGGTGGAGAGGGAGGGGGGGGGGGGGGGGGGAGGAAGGAGACGCGAGAAATGAAGATCGAGCGAGATTAATTGTCGTGTGATATTCACGCCCGAATGATTCACCGTAAATAAAAGGCGAACAAATATTGCACACCTTTTCATTTTAATATGCTGGCACGAAAAAAGTTTTCTTTATCGAATGAAAATGTTTATTCATAGATTCGAAGCTCTCGTTTCATACATTCGTTTGATGATTCATCTTTTATCGTGCACATTTTCACATTTTGTTTCATTCTATAGAAACGTCTAGGTATATCAAGACATGGGAGCTTATCACTCATGGACACATCCACTGGAGAGGAAAAAAAAAGCAGGAAGAAAGGAAACTCTCGTTCGCGATTAACAATGAATCTGGAAGTTACGCTCTAACAGTGAATAACACGTTAAATCACGTGAGCAGAGCTTCGCACGAGGGACTCGAAGAGCTTATTGAAACACTGCCGCGTACATCGAGCAGTTAACGTAGCAAAGATTCAAAGCCGAATTAAGCGTAAAAAGCAGCGAGTCATTAACGTCGTTGGATTATGGAATAAGCTAAATCGAGGAGTGTGGAATGAAAAGTTTATTCTCGCTGTATAGTTACGGAGTGCTCAAAGTTTTTCAACCTTTTCTTTTTACGTTTCGCTTTCTTCGTGATTCTCGCTTCAACTCCGCAGCGCTTTGGTACTAAATAAAATGAAGATACACTTATCGCAGTGGTCTTTCGTAATTGCAAGGATTTTTCAAATGAAACAAAGAAATCAATGAACAAAAAGAAGCCTCGGTTGAATAACGAGAATTTTTTTTTTTTTTTTTTTCTTTTTCAAAACTGCCATTCATGATCCATGAAAAACATCCCAATTATATATATCTATGAACGTACAAATTTTCTTTAAATTATCAACCGAAATCACTAGAACTCATATTTTTAAACTCGAACGCTTATTGTTGATAAAAAAATTTCTGTAAAAAACTGACGAAACACCTGTTATTAATTATTGAAAAATTGCTCCTTTTTCCTCAATCCCAATTGAGGCAATTTTCATTTGAGAAAAATATCAATCCACAAACAAGCGAACAAACGCACAAGTTATCAAACGAACCCCAAACAAATGAACAAACAGACAAACGCGTTTGTCTGTTTGTTTGTTTGTTTGTTGGTTTCGCGAAACCAACAAGCAATAAAATCATTATCATCATCATCAAATAAATTACACCGAATAAAAATTAAATAATTACATAGAATAATTGCAGTACGTTTGGGATATATCACGTTCAATAATAATCGATCATAAAACTCGAATTGATACGATCATTTACATCTGATTGTTTTTTTTTATTATTTTTTTTTTTTTTATTGTTTAATTATTATGATTGAGTAATTAAATACATGATTGGTAATTGCACTCCATCAAATATTCTTATTCCGTATATACACTTTTGAGTTGTTTTTGCTTATTTTGTCATTTGTTGTCGAGAGTTATTTTGACTTGATGTCATTTTAATGTGTCATCGTTATTTCAAGTATAGTCAAACGGATGTGGCCAAGTTTCAACCGCGAGTGGAGCGAAAGGTTTAAGTTTTTCTAGATTGTTCGTAATAAAACTGGGAAATACGTAGTACAGCTGCAGATTCATGTGTGCGCTGACAGTTTTTAAACGGTGAGAATGGACTGAAAGTCGACTAAAGTAAACGTAATTAAAACACAAAGCCTTTGATGTTCGCTGCGAATTTTTCAAAATATCTGACAAGAGTTTATACAGTTGATGAGAGAAGAGTCGTCGAGTCCGCCGGTCGAGGCGGCTAGAAAAGAGAAGTATTCGAAGAGAGCGAGGGAGCATCGTTGGGAAGATTGTCCTAACGACAATGAGGCAGACAGATCTCTTCCCATTTCCTTCAGTGAGGGCGATCCGGCTCCATGAAGTTTTGTCGCTCGCAATTAGAGGGATTAATTTACATACCGGTGGATTAACCGTTCACCGATGCATTATTCAAGGCTATGCTAATAACAGAAGCAGCGCGCTGCCGACCAGCGTCGGCTCGCGAGATTCAAATTAAAGTCAATAATTGAATGCTACTCGGAGGATTTAAAACAAGGCTACTAAATACGTCAGTGTGCCGGATCGTCTCGACGGTTCCGTCGAGATTAAAAATTGAATTGATCAATCGGATAATTATCTCTGTATAATCATGTCATTTTCATCGGTTAGTCATCGGATATACGTTTCTACTTTTTTATCCAATTGATCTTTACCGGTATATTCATTTATTTCTTTCACCAGACTCCTTCAATTTCGAGAGTCTGCGGTTGAACTGATTTCTTTTTTTCTCAATCGTCCAACAGACTCTCCTCGACTATGCTTTTGCATCAATTTTCTTTCCCTGCGCTTTTTTTACACTCACAGATCGAGACTTCAAACACAGCACCGGAGGGTGAAGCGAAGCAAAGAACTTGGAGAGTAACGTGATTGACCGCAGACACCCATCATCCGGTTCTCCGACGCTACGGCATTGCACACAGTGGATCTACGTCTACTCCAATGCTATGTCGTACCCGATTTTGAAAATGAAGTTGAAAATGAAGTCAATCGCCTGAATCCTAATCAACTTGAAAAGAAAACTGATTTCCATAAAAAGAAACGGAGCTCATCTATACTCCGAAATCACGATCTTGAGAGTGGATACTCGGGATAATCTCATTCGAATGATCCGAGTAATAATTGTGAATGAATGAGAGGATGGCGCTCGTATAATAACGCGACAGTCATATTACGAGCAACTCTGATTAATATTAATATAAATGCGGGTATTCGAAAAGAGCGTGACGCAATAAGCACCTCTGGAGCAACGTTCAAGGAGGAGGGAGTATCGCGAGATGAGGATTAAGAATTAGTGAGAGAGAGAGAGAGAGAGAAAAGAAAGAGGCGAGAGAGCCCTGACTGAGGCGGCGGGAGATGGTCTGCCCGACGCCGACACACAGCTGCCGATGCCGAAGGGCAACCGGTTTCTCTGTGGTGCGTCTTCGGCCGAGATAAGGGGCGACAAAAAGACGTCCTCGACAGCGTTGCAGCTGTGGAGTCTCAGATCCTCGCACACACACACACACACACACACGAGCGCGTGCAGGCACACAGAGACGTGGATCCGCGTCATGTGTGAACGTGAATCCACACACGGAGGAAGACGAGCGAACCGAAACCACTAGCGATTCCAATCACTGTTGCTTATATATATATATAGGTAGGCTCGATCTGGCTCCTCGTGATGTTACGGTGAGGGGCCGACAGAGAAACGAACTCGTAACATCCGTTACACGACGCTTCGGCTTGGTTATAGAGGTAAACATCAAATTAAATGTGACTTGTACTGTATCATTGAAACACGGTAATCGGATCACGATTCTTGCGGACAATCAAAGTGCTCGTAATAACAAGCAGCTTCAATGAGATCATGGCAACACCGGAGTTTCACAGTTGCTGTATTACACTTCTCATAAATGAAAAGACAAAATAAACCAATGAAAAAAGAAGAAGAAGAATGCGATGGAGGAGTTGCAGACAATCAAAAGATACTTAAAGTGTTAATAAGAAAAACATCATTCGGTCAGGATCTAAAACAACAATGATGAACGCGGTGGGGCTCCAGGTCTCCGGATTACTTTCTTAACTCTCATCAATGTTTCAAACTGAATGAAATTGCAAAATGAAACTTCTAGCTTTATATTCCTACCGACTCTTTCACGAGTTTACTTCCATGCTTGTAACTTTGGCCCCCCTCCCCCCGTCCGTCCGTCCTGCAGATGCAAAGTGGCTCGTGAAAACTAACCGGAGCGACACCCACACTCCGTAAGACGCCAAGTTGTAGAGTCGGGCTTCACATGACTATGGAAAGTTAAGAAAGGGAAGAAGGAGCTGGAAGTCAGGATAAGGGAAATTGTGAAGAGAGAGAGAGAGAGAGAGAGAGAAGGGCCACGCACCCTTTGCAGATGATTTAATAATGACGCATGCAAAGATATTGTATGAAAGGGCTCGACTCAATGGAGTGTGGATGGGATGTATTCACACGGACACGTGAGGAGAACTACTGGTTTGGCACAGAGAAGTAAAGTGTTAGCGTCACGTATCTCCCAAGGATCATTTAACCGAGATAATTACCAAACATTGTTTACCTTGTTAGTAGAGAGTAGCTGACTGGTAAACTTGGTTGCATTTCACGCTCGTAAGAGAGGGCGCGATTTGCCTGTACAAAAAGCAAGAGAAAAAGAGAGGGAGAGAGAGAGAGAGGCAGGAAAGGAAAGGAGGAAGATGGAGTTAATAACGAACCTCGAGTGCGAACCCGTGTGTAAATTAGCGACTTCAATTTGTAAGGCCTCGCGTGACTGGCTTGGCTATATATATACTGCGAAAGACGACGGAGTAATAGGAACTATGTATCCAGAGTACGAGAAGAGAGATGCCAGTTTATGGTGTATACGGTAAACATCGTTCTATGGTATTGGCACGCGTTGCTATATGAACTGACTAATGCTGAACTTTGTAGAAAAGCGATAGAATCGTGTGCCAGAGGGATGAAGGAATATCGTAGAAAGTCCGTAAGAGCTTGGAAAGTGGACGGAAAAGATCGATACGTACTCGTCCCCCTCCCCCCGATATGTGCAACTCAGAATCAGTGTAAACGTGTAGCACTATTGTTAGGATCTGTTGACAGGCGAATATCAGGAGAGAAAATCCGTACAAAAGATGATGAATCAACGTGGACTTTTGGTCGAGCTATAAAATTGATTGAGCGATTAAATCATTGAGCGAAACTCCACGGCTCATAGTACATTACCAAACTTTTTATTTATACACCGAAGATTCTTTCTTTTTTCTGTACTTCTATCTGTATCTCTTCGAATCTGAATCATTAATTCTCGATACTTTTTTATTCTGAATACGCGAGCCGCGATCCTATCTCGAGTCAATCTTCGCAACGAGCCGTGATCCCGATAAATAAACGAAGCGAGAACGATCTCCGGATACGAGAGGGTAAGAAAAGGGGATGATATGCCGCTCGTATACACAAGAGAGCACAGCGAAACTGCGTTCTTCGAATTGCGCGAACGGTTCTCTCTCGCGTTGTTATGCCGCAGTAAGGCTCGTAAACGACGGAGCTCGAAAAAGCTTCTGCGTGCTTGGGATCCACTATTTTCCCTTTCTCCTCCTCCAGCCAAGTCGCCCCCTAAGTTACTTTTATCGTCCGGACGGTTTATATACGCCTCGGACTCTCCCTTCTCTTCCTTTTTCATCTTTAATTGGTAGACACAAGCCGACATTACCTCTAAAAGAAACAGATTCCTCATTGCTTGTATCCACGTACAGATATATCGAGACGTTACAGGGACTCTGCTGCGTGTACCTGAATAGGCCGCTATTTTTGGATCTCGACTCTTTGGTAAAGTATGCACCGAGGTATATCATTGAAACATGTGGTTCAACCAGTGCTTCGCGCTCAAATATCTCGGTACCAATACCTCTAGCTTCGGTCCTTACCATCAGAGATTGCTATGAAATAATAATCTACGTTCAAGTGATTTAATTTTATAATTGAAGACTTTTTTGCTGGAAGTTTCGATGGGAGCCAAGATTTTTTTGTCATGACTTTGGGTGAATGAAGCGATGAGATGATTCATTCTGAGATTCAAGGATGAATGAAGTGATAACGAGGAATGAATCTAAATTTTTTTTTTCATTCCGAATAAGACGTTCCAAGCCGAAGCAGCGTCTTTGTAACTGAAAAACTCTGAATTGTGCATAAGTTCAATTGAATCAGTGATGCTTGAATCGATCGATAAATGTGAAGAATAAAAAAGAAAGAAAAAACGATATCTAAACGAGGCTTTTATAGTTCTTCCTCCTCTTCGAGATCTCGTGAGGTAAAAAGAATAGTGTCGAACAAAGAGAAAGAGAGAAGATGTATATATGGAAATGTAAAATAGCGCTCGGGGTAATTAAGGCGAGAGAGACCCGGGCGTAGAATGAATTCAAACTGCAAAGCAAAGTTAGGGGTGAAAGGGAGATGGCGATACTCTTGTCTCCTTCTCTTTTCTCATTCCGCTTCGCTATCACCATTTCACTTTCTCTATCGGGCTCTCTCACGCACGCAGATACTAAGAAGAGAAGCGTGAATTACACGAGCGGGGCAAGCGAACCGGCAGACAGGCTCATTGTCCTCCGCTAGTTTAATTAATGCAGCTCTCTCTCTCTCTCTCTCTCTCTCTCTCTCTTTCTCGCTGTGTAATCCCATCTTCTCCCTCCACCTCACGCTTCCCTTAATCTCGCTCTCTTTCTCTCAACTGTTTTGCTATATATCTCCATAATATCTCTCCTCCTCTCTTTCTCTTTCTTTCTCTCTTCTCCATCCTCAGCGTACTCTCATTTAACGTCGCCCCCGCACTCAAAGCCTCCAGCCTGGAGTTCACGGTCTCAAATTTGAGACACATGGCGCGTTCGCGCGTGTGTGTTCATAAGTCTGTACATGTAATTCACCACCCTCAGGCGAGTATCTTCCCCTCCCCTCTCTCTCTCTCTCTCAGCTCTCGTTTTTCGTTCTTCTTTGGACACTACATACCCCATACACAGCTCATGACCCAGCTCACACTCCACCACAACCCCTTTGGGCCATCCATCTCGCCTGACTGAATGCGCTCACAACGCTTTTATTGCATAAAATATATACATATATACCGAGAGATATTTTTCTATGCTCGCACTATTAAGCGGCGAAGAGTGCGATTATGGGACGACGGAATAAGGGTGGAGAGAAAAAGGAACTCTTCACTCGACACATCCTGTCTTTCCCCCCCCCCCCTTCCTCCATTCATGCACCCGTATACATACGAACAAGCCCTAAAGCTTTTTTTTTCTTTCTTTTTTTTTATAAACTCGTTCGACGATTGTGACAAGCCTTCTCGAGCTTTTTTTTTTCAACCCTCCCAAATAAAGTTACTGAGTATTCGAGGGATTTATAAACGAGGAAGCACAGCGAAGTTTTTTAATTAAATTTTCAATGGGACATACACACAGCGAGAGACCCCATTTGCTCTATATACTTTGTTTATTTATTCTACTTTTACTTTTGGATCTCATTCGGTGTTGGCAACTCGGTATTGTTTTGCGTTTGTATCCAAACAACGTGTAAACATAAAACGATAAAATTTTACAATTTTATAGAAGGTAAAACAGTGGGTAGAGGGCGAGAATATAGCTTTTCATCGCGAGGCGGAAATTAATCGTGTCACTCATTTATTATGGGTTTAAATGTTTATCGGTATTAGTTTACAAATTCATTTCTGTTTGGAACAAATGATCGATGGATATTATTGATTCATAGATCCGAGGCTGCAACGAGATGATTGAGAACCACGGTAAGAGCTCTTTCTCTTTTCCACTCAGTCTCGGGAACTCTCTTTCTCGGAGATGCAAAATTACAAACGATAAAAGAAAAGAGGAGATGAAAGAAGACGATGAGAGACGTAGAAGAGGAGAAGGAGAAGGCGAGCTTTCGCGTTCTCCTTCTGCTCATATCCGTCCCTTTTTCCTCCGCTCCTTTGGCTCTGGTCTCTCTAACTTCAACAAGAGAGAGAGAGAGAGAGAGGGGGGGGGGGACAGGGAGGGAGAGGTAGAGAAAGGGGAAAAACGAAGAGGTAAAGCAGAAGAGAAGGAGGCGGCGAGATCGCTAGGGGTCAAGGTGCCGCTCTGTTGCCGCTTCTCTTTTCTTGGCTCGCAAACACGAAGAGGCTGTTTCTCCTGTTGCTGTGTGCGAGAAGATGCAACAGAAATACAGCGGGAAGGCCGCGATGGAACGAGATTCGAAACTTCGAAAGGTTGCCTAGTTGGTGCTGCGACTCTATTTTCATCGTTATAATATCAACATCATAATTCGACAGAACCTAATGATTTTTTTTTCTTCGCTACTAAATTCGTTGGTGCCGGGCTGATAAATTCAATTGAAAATGACAATTTTTCAAACGATTATCGTAATTACGAGCAGCAGACAACATTTTTCTTTCCACGTTTCAAGTCGTCTTATCTATTTTCATAGTAAACATCAAAATCCACTGATCCGAGTAGCGAAGGATTGATTCAACGACAATTGTCGTATTAGAAAAAAAAAGGCAGATTTATTGCTCGAAAAATGAGCGGGGACAAAGTCGTAAGATATTCTACTTCAAGCGCGTATTATACGTATTACAGAAAGGAAATGGTCGTTAAAGTTCGATACGCCTGTTATCTACAGAGCTCTCACGCCGTTATTCACTCTCTTCGTCTCATTTCTTATTTCTCTTTCTATCTATCCGACGGCTATTCCGTATGCATAATGCATTCTTTTTTTTTTTTTCCTTTTTTTTCTTTTTTTTTTTTTTCTTTTCGTCGCCGTGGGGGCCTGCAGAGAACTCCGGATGCGTGCAAGACAACACAGGTGCGGTGGACTCTCATGATGCGTGAATAAAGCCGCGAGTGCACCGACGAAATAACTCTGTACTTATTTATATGAATCGTGCATGGACATAAAAACGACTATAAATAACGAACGAAAAACACGGTGAACTCTTCATTCAATATTTTTCACCTCTCCGCAAAAAATGTCTCGTTAATTTCTCAACTCACGATCCCACTAATGAAAAACACGAATTTCATCTCCACGCAGATTTTGTCAGTTTTCGAACGTTCATGGATCAACAGTGTTTTGATCCTGTCCATGAACTTTGAAGAGCTTTTACATAACGGGCGATATGGAAAAAAAAGGAAAAAAAAAATCATGAAATGAAATGTTGAGTAGATAAATTGACGTGAATGATTCCGTATCCCATATTTATGTAGAGATCAACCGGGCGAACGGAGCGAACGATCAACGAGGATCATATATATATACAGTAAGCGTTCGTGCTCTTTCATCTCGATGCACAGTTGCATGAAACGGGTTTGAAAAGCCAGCATACAGTACGTACTTTCAAGTAACGTGTAGGAGATAAAAATATGATTGAGTGTACAGACATAGACACGCACATTTGTGTGAGAATAAGCGTATATACATGAAGGAGTGAAATGTCCGATAGTCATAAATATTTATTAAACGAGAAGAAAGAGAGAATAAAAACTTGGCAGCACACATACTGCGAAGAGTTTTTGAGCGTTCAAAAGCAGCGTACGGCTGTACGAATTAAATTCGTACTACTCGGAAGCGGAGAAGGAGAAAAAGGGAAGGCGGGCGAGAGAGGAAAGGACAATTAGGGGGATGCCGAGCGTTGCAACCCACTTTTGCGAGACGGGAAAAACTGAGAAGAGAGATTAAGAGAAGGAGGAAGGGAGAAAAGAGAACAACGCACGCGACCCTTCGTGACACGAGGTCGTACTTAAAGCCCCAGCTCACGTTTCGTCCCAGTCCCGAGAGTGCATTGTGCATGTACGAGTCAACTTTAATATGACTCGTGTACCGAAAAAAAAAAAAAAAGAAAAAAAAACGACAGATTAGAAGACAAATCGAAAAGAGAAGTGAGGCGGGGTCGACATTCATGAAAATCAAAGTATCAATGAAGCATTTTTCTTCCGATTATATTTATCCCCTCATAAAGACTCTTCTCGCTTTATGAAATTTTGATTAGAAAATATGAATGTTTTTCATACCGATAAAATTCTGTTCGAATACCACATTTCGTTTATCTCGTTGCGAAGATCCAACAAGATACGAGATAGCTGAAAAAGTTTTATTAATAAACGAAATCGCATGCGATAAATAAGATACGGTGAGTCGTGTTGTATATGAAACGCGGTAGGAGAGATCGTGATACCGCGACGGGTACGGTGCATTATTGATTTTGGCATACCAGACACGCTTCTTCTGCTCTGCTTTCTTAGTGATAATTCGCCAACTCTCATCGTCTTCGCCGTCGTCGACTGCGTCAGAGGTTGAGAACGAGCTCGTGGTAAGAGGATTCGCGGTGCCTTGCTATGGTAGGAAGGCCCGAGCGACCCTTGACTCACCAAGTTCTGTTAACTTTCCGGACTAACCCCCTTTCGAAGCGAGATATATATATGTATATTTGAAGCTTTGACTCCTCTTCCTATCCAGTAAGTGTAATATACATCCTATACTCGCTCCTCTACCTCACAGGATTCGTGTTAGATTATAAAGGTATCCCCCGGATTTCCTCTCGATGAGAAAGCAAGTGAGAGACGACGAGAGAAAGCAGGAAGCAAAGGCTCCTATAAATTTGTGCCTCAGCGACATGACTCGAAACTTGCTATCGTACACTTGTACGATAATTTAGCGCCTCTTGACGAACTATGCAAACAGATTGAGGTTTCTGTATATATACGCGTGGTTTAATTCTGCTACGAATACGAGAGAAAGAAAAATCGAATGTTAAATTTACTTCGATTATTTGAAAAAACGTATACTACAGCAGAAAAACGTAAAGAACATAAAAAAAACTGCGTCGAAGCTTCATCTGTGCTGGATGAAAGACTGAGAATGTTTAAATTCACGTTTTTCATTTATATGTACAGAATTTCGTTTAAATTAACGACGTTTGAAAAATGAAAGCGCAGCGAGGGCGTTTGTCTCGTGAAAAAAGAAACAGTGACGGACAGCTGTGAGTTAAATAATTCTATTGAATAAGGCAAAAACTGTGCGGGCACACGGGTGTAAGCTTCGTCGGAGTGGCTTTTTGCAAACGCCTACGCAAAGATTTCCTTCTGGCTTTGAGTGGTCACTCGGACCTCGTTAGAGATCCCTTTTACTCGAAGAATTCTTAAGTACAAATATCTGCTTTTAGAGAGTGAAAGAAACCTTTCACCCACGTCATTTTATTACTCAAATTGCTCAGTGCCGGATCATTCGAGATAGCGATCCTTGTCAACCGAATGCTCATCATTATCAATAGATTTATCTCTTTTTTTGTATTTTTGCAAGTGCAAAGCAATGTCGAATTCAATGTTCACCGGGTACCAAGGTTTCGTTGCTTTTTTTTTCTTCAATCTTCAATCTTCAATCTTCAATCTCGAGTCACACGCATGTTTTGCATTTCTATTCAAACAGAGATCTTTTGGCCCATTTTCTTAATCCTCGAGTTTTTAAATAACTTGCTCGCGTATACACAAGTCATTTGGTGTAGAGACGGTAATTCAGCGCTTTATTCATGAAAGGAAGGTAAAAATAAGTGGTCCCTACGAGAAACATTCATGGAGCAAAGCTCGTGTACTTTTTTATTCTTTGAAGGGATGTTTTTAAACGAGAGTGTGCGCAATCTTTTGCCTCCGTTTTGGCTCTCGCCACTTGTTCTCTCAGCACGCTCTCGAGAGATCAAGAAGCACACACGCACGCACACAAATACAGGCTGAGTCGACCAGCCAGCACTTCTTTCACGCCTCGCTCGGAGAAAAGGAGAGAAAGAAGAAGAAAAAAAAAAAACACTTATGGCTCGTTATACCAGAGCCACACGCTCTCGAGTCTCGCACTCTCGACTGCGCTCTTCTCTCGGCTAACGAGCGCGTAAGCTATAGAGTAGCGCATCACCGGTACAACACGCTCTTGGTCCTCTCACTCTTATACATTCGCTTGATAATGCGCGTTCGAGAGACTGAAACTCTGGCCAACCGCGAGCAGCAGACTAGAAATGTTAGGAGATGCGAGCTTAAGAACAAGCTCTGACATAATGAAAATAAGAAAAAACAAAAAAAAAGGCGATGAAGATGAGTAATAACGAGATGAAGAAAATTCGCTCGAGGAAGCTGCATATTACACGCTCCAGCGAACAATTACGAATGAGACTTACTTTTCTACTCACAAGTTTTTCTGCTCGCTTACCTTCGCGTGTACACGGACGACTCTTACAGACCAAGCTCACCGATCTTTTCATATACCAGAGCAGTGTGTGATTTTTTTTTTTTTTTTTCTTCCCGATGATGGCAAACGTCTTGGATTTTACTGACACTTTCGAGTGAACACATTTTCGTAAACGAACATTTCGAAAAGGAACAATTCCTCAATTCCGATATCTCAGTAACTTTCAACGCTCTGGAAAACAAAAATTCTTCTGTGTGTGTTCTTTGGGGCCTTTGGGGAAGAATTAAATATGAATGAAAATTCGTCTAAAAATTCTGACAGAAAAAGAGAAAAATAGAAGAAGCAGAATCGTTTTTATATGCCGGATGAGCGTAAAACAACCTGTGCCAATACTTTTCTCAGTTTTCCTCGCGCGCATAATTCGTCTACCTATATAAAAAGAATGTGCCGTAAACACAGAGGAGGCCATTAGACGCACCACAAAACGAGTATATAAATCTCCGGACACTCGAATGATGATGGATGCATTATTATCGAGAGGTTTTTCTCCTCGCTACAATTTGCCGGTGTTGCTTCGAGCTTGTTACTTTGAGAGTCTATAGCACAGGATATGAGAGAGAAAGAGAGAGAGAGAGAGTAAGGAAAAAAGAAAAATCATAGAACCGAGTTGAGTACACTCGCGTAGCTTAACAAGAGAAGTCGTTTTTATGCTGCTCGCGACGTAAGAATAGCAATTTTGTGCATGCGATAAAATTCTTTATCATCGATCCTCCCGACGAGCAAAGTTTATAATTTCTTTTGCAATTATCGAAACTTTGTGTATCTTTCTGCGACTATGCTTATGACGAACAATGGAATGCGAGAAAAGAAAATTAGACGCGCGGTCGTTTTTCTTTACTTCTTTATATTTATTACTAATATCAATCAGCTCGGAATAAAATAATTCATTTAAGATCGAAGCAAAAACTGAAGTATGTCAACCTGAAAAAATCGCTGAAAAATCGAACATTTTTCAGGCATATTTTCCGTCTGAATTCTCGACAGGCGCGAACATGCGAACGTGTTTGTGAATTCTCGCCCAGGTATAGAGTCTCGAGCTCTTCGTTATTTTTGAGGCCATTTCGATTCAACGGATACCGATAAAATCAACGTCGAGCGAAGATCGTTGAAATATTCTACTAATTGATTCCGTTTAAGCGTTTGAATACCGAAAACTTTATCTCCATTCCCCGATACGAAATAAAGTGCTGCAAGTGAGTATTCCGAGAAGAAATTTAAAAAAAAAAAATTCGTTAAATAAAAATATTTTTCAATTTCCTTCGATTAATCTCTGCCTCCTCGAGGTCCGATACCGACAAAAAAATTATCAGATATTTCGAGGAAAGAGGATTGAATCTTGAAAAATACGTATTGCGAATATCGAGTGTGTCTCCTTGAAGAACGCGCCGGCAAGACAACTGCTGGCGCTTGTACATTTAGACGAGTGGTCGCGTAGCGACTCCGAGAACCAGCAGCGCGATCTTTTCCGTCTGTATATAGAAGCGAGCAGCGCGCGGCAATGGAATATGGAGCAGACCCAGAGACACACACAGCTGAGCTGAGAGATTTATTTGTGTGTTATCACGTCGGATCCGGAGTGAAAATGAACGAATGGTGTATATACGAGACGAAGAAAATGTACTACGTTGCGCGTGTGTGTGTGTGTGTACATGTACGAATATGTTCGCGTACGGAGAGACGAGAAGAAACACGAGAAAGACAGTGCGCGAAAGGGATCGCCGCGCGAAAACGGAGGTAAAGTTTAAGAAAAGGAATAAGAGGAAGAGAGTAAGGCAGCAGGGGGATGCCGACGGGTTGAACGTCCGCCGACTTTCGAATATAAATAGCGCATCTCGACACTCGACTGTTTCTACCGATCCGAGAGTAGTCCCTCTTTCTCCTACTTCGCCGCGTTTCTTCTTGTTTTCTCGCATTTTTTTTCTCTCCTTTTCGCCAATACTTCTGTTCCTCCGTAGAGATATATATCGATGTAGGAAGCACCTAAGCGAGTTCAATTACTCTCTGCTCCTTCGTTGCCCAGTTTTATTTCTTTCTTACCGGCATGCTCGATGAGGCACGTACAACAATTGAACACAGGATTTAAAAAAAAGATGAAATGAAGTAACAAAATGATCGTCACATGCTCCTATTCCGACCGTAAAATCTCGGCCGAATCTACATTTTTCTAACTTTCGTCCTCTTTACACTCTTCTCCGGTGACGATTTCCCGAAGTAAGAATCAAAAGTGAATGAAGAAACAAAAACTCTTTACTGTCATTTTTGGTGTATTTGTACCATGATTAACGACGACAAAAGTCGTCGTTTTTTTTTTTTAAACCTGGATTCGTCTTATCGCAACACTTTTTCGAATGCTCATTAGCACCAGTCCTGTTTTTACCGAGTAGAAACATCGGGTACGCGAAACTTTTGAAATTTCCGTGATTTTTATATTTCTTGTTTGAACTCAGCAAAAGAGCGCACAAGACGAGATCCTTGTTCATCATGTTCGCTACGTTTTGCACGGCTCAACATATCGGAGATGTGCTGGATGCACAGCTCTGAGAGATAGAGCATGAGGAGGAGGAGAGGGCGAGAGGGAAGGGAAGAAATGAAGCGAGCGAAAGTACCCGTCTGATTTTGCTGCTGCTACTGCTGCTCTGACTCCGAGTGAAAGAGAGAGAAGGAGATAAAGAGGCCGAGACGTGAAATTAGATTTTCACGGGAGGTCGACGCACCCGTCAGGGCGAAAAATAAAATCGACCGGAACTTAATCCCTCCACCACTGATGCACATTGCTACGGAGAATGATGCTGCACCGCGAGAGACGAGAGACGAGAGAAGAGGGAAAGAGTCAGGGGCGCGAATAAAGAGAGAAATGAAGGGAGATGAGAGAAGAAACGGGAAACGGCCGAGAGAGAAAAATGAAAGAGACGAATGAGAACGAAGGTATAGAAGAGGAAGCGCGTGTGTGCTCGAAAGAGGAAGACGCTATGGAGTATGAGAGAGAAGATGATGAATAAAATCTCGTGAGCTTGAAGTTCTCGCGCCAGAGAAGAAGAGCGATGAGATGAGAGACCGGAGAGCGAGAAAGAAAGATCGCGTATCCTCGCAATTAAAATGAATCCACGATATAATTTGCCTCGTATTATGAGATTTCACGTTTGCAAAAGTCGAAATAAAAAAATAATCGTATCATTGAAGTGGAAAAACTCATCGGTGAAAGCAGTGCGTTCAATTTTTGATCAATAAACTCGTTTTCCATCTTTTTCTCACAAGATTCACAATTCCACTCTTTTCCACCACAATTATTCGAACATTGAACGAACGTTTTATTCCTTCGGAATGTTTTTCTAGCCTCAGACATTCGATTGCTCCGACAGATCGTCCAATGTTTGTTCACCCTTTCAGCTGGATTGCTTCTTTCGTAAAATGCAGATTCTCTATTCAAAGATTCGAGTCATGCGTGTTCGCGAGTGACATATGAGGTATATCGTCGTTGGATGAATAGACAGAAACACGTGCGAATCTCGCATGTGTGAGGATCAGAAGGACGAGGAGAGAAACCGTTCGTGAGTGTAAAAGCACTGTGGATGGGACGCAGAAAGGAACCATTCCCCTGAAGACTGACTCCGTAAGTCTATATACACGAAACGCACGTGTACACTTACACGCCAGTAATATGAATCGGAGTGGACTCGTCTTGTGCGCGAAGCACAGGTGCAACGAGAATTACACCGAGTTGTTCGAGCGCCAAGTATTTATATAACGATGTATATTACTCCGGGTGTTTGCATAACCCAGTAACCGAGGGAGTTGCTCTTTCGCTAATTAATCTGGACCGTGTAAGCCAACGCGAAGCTTATATATCTCTTCCCTCCATCATCCCCCCGCCGTCACGATGCTCTTCGGTCCAGAGGAAAACTAAAATGACGAATTCAATATCCATCTTTATCTCCCGAAGCCCCGACGAAGGCACACATTTTTACTCTTGCAAATCGTATCATTTGGGGAAAAAACAAATGGCTTTCGTGTATCGCAATATTCATTTGCCAGTGAGGTCATAAAGTCAGCGAAAGAGAGGACAAGAGCGAGAGCGAGAGGAATAAACCAGTTGAGGATCACTGAGAACCACGAAGCGAAACGACGTATCCAAAGACACTCAAATCTATGAGGCTTTCCACGCAAACTTTGTATCTCTATGCCTTGACCTTTTTTTCGAAAACAAATTTTTCATCTATTTTTCTATAAAAGAAAAAATACTTTTTTTTTTTTTTCAATTGAATTTATTGGATTTTTTTCTTCGCGGGCACTCGAATGTTCTAATTTTTCTTGCGTCGTCCTGAGTCTCGATCGCGATTCTCGGACATTATGATATTATGAAAAAAAAATGAGAAATTACGTTTTTATTCAGTTTATTCAGAATTACCTGCTCGAAAGGATAAAATTCTGCGTAATTCTGAAAACAAGTTTTATGTCTGCTGGCTTTTTTTATTCCTGTAGCGAACACAATACCTTTGAAGTTTTGCTTTTCTTCAATGCTTTTTATTATCGAATGAAATTAGCTGATCTGATCATCAACGATTCGTACTAACAGTAAAAAAGAAAAGAAACGAAAGATCAGCGTTTTCGAGTCTCGTTTTCGCGTGAAATGTCCTCACACCTGAACCAATGCAAACTTAATACCTGTCGTAATGCAGCGATGACGGTGGGGGATCAAATATTACGAAGTGAGTCACCGCTCTCGAGCATATGCTCGTAACGTTATTTTCTCCGTATTCTGCATAATAAATAAATAAAGTTACTGCGATTCAATAAGATTGGTCAGTGCATCGATTCGCTCACTCAAAGGATATTTGTGGCAATCCTACGATCGGATGATTAGCAATTTATTTCAAAATTTTATCAAGCTTAATCCTTTTATCCTTGATAATAAAAAAAAGCTCTGTTTTATAAACATTTTTACAGTGTTAGAAGAAAGGCAGCAGTCAAGAAAATGTAACGAGAGAAAAAAGGTTCGTTTCGAAAATTGCTTCACCGAATTTAAAAAAAAAAACTTCTCTGACGAAGGCGAGAGACTCGTACCATCGTAATAGTAATGTAATTTGGTTCGAGTTGAATTACATTACATTACGATGTTCCTGGTAACAAGTCGGTGGTCGGACCGGTAACTTTTGAAGCCTGGAGCAGTCAGGTTCGGTGCGGAGTGTGTGTAGTTGGATGAAAGTATAAAACAGGTGTATGCGTGATCTGCTATCATATCATAGCAACTGCTCGTCGTCATGAATCCCTACGGCTCACCGGGGAATTCCGAGAGGAGTCTTTTCAGCCGTTGTTTCTTCTTTTTTTTTCCTTCTTTTTGTTTCTTAATTTATTTGTTGTAACACGACTCATCCGCAGTCTGTGCCTCTCGCTTTCCTTTCGAGCCCTTGTCTGCTCCCAGATAGGGGAGTCTAAGGAAAGACTCACGTGTGCTGGGTTCTCGCCAAGCAGAAGCATCTACACGTTGATGAGAAAAAAGACACAGAAAGAGGTGAAAATGAAAAAGGAGGATGAAAAAAGAAGAAAGACAAAGAGGAAGCCGAAGTGTGCATGCGTAAAAGCAAGAACAGGGGAGAGAGTCTCTCGTGTAAGCTATGCTCTCTCGGTCTTTATAGCGTGTGGCTGCTGGCTGCTCTGTTGCTGCCGGTTCCAAGAGCTGGTTTCAGGTAAAGGGCCGCAGCACGGCGCGACGTTGCCGGTTACTCAGACTCCCGGTGAAGCCTCCCTCTCTTTTTTTTTCTTCTCTCTGCCTGTATTCACAGACGCGACTTCCACCGACGGTCGAACCGTGCGCGGAGATCAAGAAGCCAGACCCTAAAGATCGAGCTTCTACCGGACACCGCTGTGGGGCCCCAGATGTACGCTAACGGGTGTTTCTCCGATCTCCCGTTTCCCTTCAACTTTCATCTTTCTCCGTCTCTCCTCACCTCATCTTCAGCTGTCTTTCTCTCTCTTTTTATCTCGGTTTTACATGCGCCGGTTCACTTTTTCATTTCATTTTTTCCCTCCTCCCTCGCTCCTTCTCTCTCGTGGCGCTCAACACAATATCCTGTGTTCATATCGCCGGAGGACAACACTCAATGATCGTTGAACGATTCGAAGCGGACCACACTGGACCCGCGCCCGGTACTTTTCACTTAAATTTTTTTTCTCCTCCTTTCACTTCCCCCCCGGTGATTCATTGAATTCGAGAGATGAATGAAAATTCGAAAGGGTTCTTCACGATCTTATTCTCTCTTCAATTTTTTAGCTTTACGCTTGTTCCTAAGCATTATTCGCGCGTTTTTTTTTTCTCGAATCACTTTATTTTTTTATCAATGTTTGAATAATATTGCTTTTTTTTTCTATCGAAATCATTTCTTCTTTCATTAACGATGTCATCGTTTTTCTTCATTTTATCAACACGATCGTGATTTATCGCGCACCAATAAATTTTTGATTTTCACCGCAATACCCGTTCGTTCGAACATCCGTGTTGAATCTCTTCGTTCGGTTTACACGCGTGTACATCTACGAAATATATCTGTATTCGTACAGAGAAGTTGGTGGATTAAATTTCGATTAAAATCTCGTTGAGGGCTTAGCCCAGCGACACATATAACGATCGTTCGCGAGTTCGCGCAAGAGAGCTTCACCGAGTTCGGGCATAGTCTTCCTGCGGGAAAGTGGGATTAACGTTTTGAGAGTCTTGGAGAAACTACAGATTTGTTAGGTGAACCAAGTATTTATATTCTAACCAAGTTTTGCACAGCTTTATATGTGCGTCTGTTCGTATATACGAGCACGATCACGGATGCACGCAATTGCTGTTAGGACCAAACTACCGAAGATGCTGAAATACGGTTTGATAAATTTGTGTAATGATCTCAAACTGTTAACACTCAAAAAAAAAAGGAAAAATCAACAAATTTTTGTTGAATTCACAAATTTTGTGGCGAACAAAATGAAATTGGTTCGTTGATTAATTTCCTCAATTTATTGACTCAAATGGATATCACTGCAACGAAAATATTGTTGCACGTAATAAAAGTTTTGTTGAATTATCAAATTTCGTTGTGTTCTACCTCCGTTTGATTCGAAAAATTTATCTTCGCTGTGTATATGCAAAAGCGTAAATTTCATCCAACGTTTTTGGCTCGAAATTTGATCTTCGACTCGAGTTTACGAGAATAACCTTCCGTGCTGAACATTTATATAATATTCAATTTATATATAGTGCAAAATAACGTGAATGGAGCCGAAATACATCAAAGTAGTAGCAGCACGAATGTTAAGATGGTAGTAGGCAGTAACAGTAGTGGTAGCATCGCAGTAGTAACAGTCACGGAGTTTACGAACGCTCGAGGGCCAAGTGCGAGGATGAGATGGATAGAGAGGAAGGGAGAGAAGAAAGAAGAAGAGAGTGGATTCCCGTTCTTCTCATTTTATCGCACAGGCACATACAGAGATTCACGAACTAACAACTCGAAATTCAAAGTTATCCGAACAGCTTGGGTCTGGCAACTATCTTGGGCACCAGCGAGTTTACGTTTATGTGCAATGCCTCGAGTTCTTGAAAACTCCGAAGTACGCCGCCTCGTATCAACGATTTATAAACAAGATTTTGCGAAGAAAAAAGAAAAAAAGAAACGTCAAGTTATCGTAACGGGTCCTTGAATATTATTTCGTCTCGACTAATTGAAGGTTTGTAAATAAAATCGTCAAATTGATTCGTATTGATAAAACATTATGAAAAGAAAAACTAAAATCCCATAAATGAATGAAATTTCGTACGAACAGTGCGCGGTTATAAAATTCGACGATGACAGTAACGATCACGATATCTCGAGATCGTTGTAAAAGATTCCTGTAAAAGTGTCTTTGGAAGCTCAGGAAGAACGCGAGAGGGAGAGAGAGAGAGAGAAAGCGACCGGAACTCGACGCGCCTTGACAGAAATAGATTCTACCGGTCATTCAGTACCGGCGTATAGTTGAGCCAGCAGCAGCAGCATCGAAGCAACGTAGTTGCACGTGTATCCGAGTCTTCATGAACGATTCTATAGAGAGAAGGCATAGTGATAAATACATCCTCGATGTAATGAGATCGACGTGATTTAATGGATCCGAGTGGAGCAGAACACTGTGTGTGAAGTACTCTCTCTCTCTCTCTCTCTCTCTTTCTCTTCGGTCTGCGATTATGTATAGACGTATACGAGAGCGCGTATCGTAGCCAATGAATATAGCTTACCGAGCACCTATAACAGACGTCGAGGCAGAGAGGAGAGTGATGCCATTGAGATATTTCCCGATTGCCGAAGCCTTCTCCTGCTGCCTCGTCCTCCCCCATATTTCTCTCTTTCTCTCTCTCTCTCTCTGCCGTTGTCCATGCAGCACATCCTGGTACACTTAATTAAATCGTTTCATGATCCCCCATTATTTATTTTCCATCAGCAGTCTCGAAGAACCCTGAAATACTTTCGTACATTCCTCGAGATACATATTTTATATCTCTCGTTGCCCACGTGTACGATCGTTAATTCAAGGCAAGTTCAGCCATCTACAGCAATTACCGATTAGAAAGAGAAGAAAAATAACTGGTGGGAGTAGCTTGGGAATCGATCCTCTCGTGGATTATTCTGTCGAATTTAACGAACGGGAAATTAATGCATCGAGTTTCAACGAATTGTGTGAGAGAGATCAACGTTTAGGGAAAGAGAGTGAAAAGATGTTTTTGTCGTTCGTCAATTCGTAGGAAAATCGTGGACTCTATCGCTGAAACCAAGAATATTTGACTAAAATTTGTAACGTTCTCGGCCAATCCCTTTTCCAACAGTCTCGAAGTAATTTGTAAGAGCGATTCATAAATCGCTCATCATCGATACGGTTACGAGAGCATATAACATCAGAATATATTTGAAAGAACAGGCGTTCGTCATGAAAGTCCTGTTCGAAGGATCGCGTACACAGTATCCCTTTCTCAAGTACACCGAGTATGTGTGTTCACGTCTGTTGTAACTTGAAAGAAGGATGAGAAACAGAGGGAAAGAAGGAGGGGGAGGGAGGGAGGGAGGAGAAAGAGGGAACGAAAAACTGTGATGCCCACGCCTCTTCACGATTCCTTTGTACTGTCATCCGAGCTTCACTCGCACTCTCGTCTCACAAAACACACGCCCTTACCGCGACTATAGACTCGCGCTATAAAGCCAACCAACACGAACGAGAAAACGGGCGAGAGCGGCGTTGAGTCTGCTCATCCACCTACGAATCCCTTCTTCGTTTTCATACACACGAACTTTACCCTTTTTCTTTCTCTTTCCCTGCTCTTTCCTTTTCACCCTTCCACCACCTCTCTCTCTCTCTTTTCAAAGGTTCTCCTCGCGCACGTGTACGCCTCGTATATATATATGCCCGGTACATAAATTCTATATCTTCGGAGATTCGGGCGACTTTTATATCTTCGAGAAATATAAGCCGAAGAGAGAGAGAGAGAAAATAGCGACTTCGATGTGCTCTTCGATACGACGAACAATTTTCAAGAGAGAGGAAATAATCCGTACGATCGTTATGCGATAATGTGAAATTGAGCTTATAAAAATTGTGCACAACTATATCGGTAATATCAATTGTTCTGTCAATGTATTATGATACGAAAAACTCGAATATATATTTTATCGTACAAATATGCGATTGATAATAAACAACTGTGTACGAAGATAATGAATAAATGTGTTAACCGCATACACACCGCTTCCCTCGTGTATCTGCATATGTATGAACGTTTCTTTAAACTTCTTTTACCTTTTCGTATTCTTTTTTTGTTTTTTCTTTTCCTTTTCGTTCGTTCAACATTTTTAATTCCTTCATTATTTATGATTCTTCTCCAGCGTGATTGCACAACGGTTCAACCGAGTCGAGTGCGCAGCTAAAGAAAGAGGGCGAGGAGCGCACAGGACCAGAGTTTCTCGGGCGAAGACAATGGACCGCAGGACTATAGGCACACACACACCTTAACACATATATCTGTATCAACGCTGTTAAAACGATGATATAACGATACGAGTAACGGGTGGCCAAAGCTTGGCGCGTAGGCCTTGTCGACGCATTCCAAACTCGACGGAGTCGCATTATAAATTTTTTTTCGATAAAGCAAACACCTCACGATTCTTTTCCCCATGATCACAGATACATCAAATAAATTTATGTTCGATAAAAATCTATCAATTACCGGTAGAAAAAAAAACAGAGTCGATAATGTTGTCAATTGAAAAATACGAAAGAAAAAAGTTCGACTGAAAACATCGGTGATTTTATGTGGATCCAACGATTCGAGAAATGTAAATAGAAATAACAAAATTTTTCTTTTTTTTTTCTTCAGATTATGTTGTTGGCGTACGTGTTATCGAAAAACAGATCGTAGTTACGATGAATATGAATATATTTATCTGGATTGTGAGACCAACGATTTGGAGTAGAAAAAAAAAACAGGTAAAATCTGTACTGTTGTGTACCAGGAAGCTCGGTTGATATAGAGAGAAAGTCTGGAGCTAACTCGGTGCTCTCGCACTCTCGCATTATGCTGGGTAATATATTAGTAGGACGACTGATAATGGCTCTCGCGCAGTGGTAAACGCGTGTACGTCGTGCAGCAGCCTCGCACAGCATCTTCGCACGCGAGACTACTCTTTCGTGCTGACTCCGCAACACCCTTTGGTGAAGAGACTAAGGAGAGAGAGAGAGAGGAAGGAAGAGAGAAAGAGAGAGAGAGAGAGAGAGGCAGAAGTAGAAAGTAAGAAAAAGGAGGATAGAAAGCATCCGAAGCGAGAGATTCAACAAATTATCTCTGCAAGCAAGTCTCGGGACACCGGTCTTAATGAGCAGATTAATAAGAACCGTTTCGGAGAGTTACGTGCACGGACTTGGCAAAGAGCGAAAGAAAGAAAGAGAGAGAGAGAGAGAGAGAGAGAAAGATAATTTTGGTCTTTGTTTATTTTTTGTAAAATGTAATTTCGGATTTCTAATAAAGACTCAAAAAGTGTTCTCTTTTTGTTTATGACTTATTGAATCTTCGAACAAAATCTGTACGAAGATGAATCGAAGAAATTCGAACAAGAGTCGATCTTTGGAATGAAAAAAAAGCGAAAAATGCGGAGTTTTGAAACGAGCGATTAAGGTCTGACAGGGAAGAGCGAACGCGAGTGCAACGCACCTTATAATAACCAAGCGATTCAGGGACAAGTCTCGTTCTCTCAAAGAGAGGGGAGAAATGAAGAACGAGAATGGAGAGTGACTGAGCAATTATCCTGCGGTTTTGTCTCTAAATAAATGCTGCTAATTCAGCTCTTAACGCGAAACATCCGGTGTGCGCTGAAAAGAAGTTGTTTCGAGATGAGCGAATCCGCAAAGCTTTTCGTTGGAAAGACTGGAGATAAGTGCATTAACAACAAGCCCGTTGATTCTCCGAAGAAGACCCCACAGGATAACAGTCCTTTCTTGTTGTCAGACTCACCTTTGTATACAATGCAATATCGAAGGATCGAAATCTGAGTTTATCGCGGTATAGGAGCAGCCTCTGCTGCGGAGGAGTTAAGAGGAAGGGGTTGCAAAGGTGTGTCCGACGGGTCATGCAACCCCCGCGTATTTCTCTTAGTCACAAATTATTCCGCGCGCGAATATAATTCAGCAGCTAAATTGTAGGAGGAAAGACATGACTTTAGAAAAAAAAGTGAGAATAAATAATCTAATTACAAACGTAGAATGCAAATGTTTTTATACAAACTCGAATCTCAATTTTGACAGTTGAGCAACCAACAATTTTTCGCATGAAAACCCGAATAAAAAATGAATCATTTCGTCCTCGGAAGAATCCAGAGGATTCGAGTCACGATCGATTTGAGTGCATCGACGATATTCCAAAGATTCAATTGCACAGAGCGCGTTGGAAACAGCAATGTTCCGTGAATGCGGTTTGTGTACATATAGTTAAAACTTAAGTTATAATTTGGAGAATAGTTCAGGTATAAATGTGTCCGTATTCAATGCTTCTAACGTTCCTATCAGCGGGCGCATACACCGTTAACTATTATGTAGACATACGCAGAGGTAATCATATGTATATCTCTGTACAGCCGGACGCGAATGGGGTGTTATATGGGGAGAGAGCAAGAGAGAGAGGGGGAGAGGTAAAGTGTGCGACGGTAGCGAGTGGTGTTGCCGGTTTGCAATCTCTATTATGTATCGGTTGATGTGAGCGTATATCAGACACGACCACGATCGCGCGAGTCTCTCGCGGACAATGATAGATCAATGCGACACGCTCGAATTAATGGATAACGCGTATATAAATATATATATATATACATACTCGGACACTCGTTACAAGCTCCGCGGTGTCTTATGACTGTATCGATCGTCAAAGCTTCTTCGCAGCTAAGGGCGTAACCGTTGCAATTTAATGCACAAACTAATGGTCGTTGAGACCTTTCGTTTGACCAATGCTCTCTCTATAAATAAACACGCCCGCGTGTATGCGTGTGTTGCTTGTGAATTTCGTATGATAGCTTCGGTGTATACGAGCCGAAACTCGTATTGTAACTGACCAGTACGTAAACGAACATTTCTCTCTGATTATCACTGTGCGTTCGCGATTCCTCGTTCCGTCTTCCCCTCCCCCTTATTCTCTTTCCTAACCGAATTGAGCACCGAACAATGAACATGCGATATACAGCCCCGTGCGCGTTTTGTTGCGCCGCGCGCTATGGTTATCGCTCGCCCTCGTATTTTCCACGTTCCTGCTTCCTGCCTATTTCACCCAGTGGATTACATACCTACCGCGTCTATTAAATTATACCTCGCCGTACATATATACGTAAAATATATACAGCTTTCTATGATTTAGCGCGTTAACGAGTGACCAACCTTTGAATATTGTTTGCAAACGTTTTCGAGAAAAACGTTACGAAGATTTTAATCTCTGAATCGAGAAGAACTGGTATTTCGAGGTTTTCAATAAAATATCGCTCGAAATACGAGTCTCTTAGATTTGTTCATTTGTTTTTCATTCAATCATTGAAGTTTCAAAAAATAAAATATTATAAATCAAGTTGAATAAATTAAATTTTAATTGAATCAGTCAATTTGAATAAAACGCTCATTATTGGGAGGAAAATGAATTAAAATTGATGGTTGATCCTGAAAAGCTTCGTTTCGAATCGCTGCAAAGATTTTCATACACAAAACGTTCAATTTATAATGTCAATGCATCCACAAAATTGATAATAAATGATCATTCGCAATTGGATCTCTTCTGGTTTATTGCAATTGATATGCTCTCGGTGGTACCGTGTAATACAAGAGAATGAATTAATAACTCGAGGACTTGCGGAATGAATGACGAAATAGCGAGTGTTTGTTGCAGTTATTAGAACTGCCAAGTATTCCTGTTACACGAATTTTTTTTTTTCATATTCATCAGTCGTTTTTTTTCTTTTTACGGAGCCGAAGAAACACTGACGCGAACACATGAAACAAACAGAGGAAGTGAGAGGAAGAAGGAGTCAGGGGGGGAGGGGAGAGAAGTGCAGGGAGAGATAAGTTGGACGTTGCTGGCGGATGATTTATCATGGGAAGTCCGTCGCGTCGGCGTGCGAAACCGACCACGAAACCCGTTACCTCATTTCGCTTTTAACAGGAGTGAGAAAGATCAAGAGCTTGAGAAAGAGAATAAACGAGAGTTAAACGGCTGATGCATGGATGTGTACAAGATGCAGAGCGAATTAGCAAGAGGAAAGTTGAGGAGTCATCAGAGGGAGCGACGAGGGCATCTCGTTTAGCAAACTCTGTATAAATAAGGATCGAATAACAGCTCAGATCGTCCTATCCTTTTTGTCAACTCGCTCGATTATCTCCTGCTGCTTTCCTGTGACAAAATCGATCTGCTTATAAGAAGAAAAAAAAACTGTTGAATCTGGAGTTTCATTGAATTTCATAGAGGCTCGGACATAAAAGTTTTTGACTACGAATTGCTAAGGAGTTGGAACAGGTGAAACAATTGAATTTTTCCAAGATTCGGAATTACCTCGAGATGATCGGATTGACCGCAATTTGTATCCCGCGATCGTTCCGTCTCTCCACGCATCTCGGTGTTGTAGTTATACGGAAACGACAATGAGAAATGCCAAAACTTTGAACCACGATATCGTTGTCAAGCTCTATTAGACGTTGGATCGTTGTGTATATAGATATAGAGGTAGCTAATAGACATAGAACGTGAGAGAAATTTGTACGACATAGAACGAATACGGTTGCTGCTGCTACTGCTGCTGCTGCTATCCCAAGGCGAATATCGGTTATGGGATCGCGAGCTACCGAATACCGAAAGCGCTCCAATGTCCACGCTCAGGAATTATTGGATCTCTCTGGACCGTTTCCTCCGCAACTCGCGACATATTCGTGACGTTAGTTGGCCCCGCGTACATAACTGACTCAGTCAATTGTCATGGTTATCCCTCTCGTTCTCTAATCTCCATCGTGTTCTTACTCTCTCTCTCTCTCGTCTTGAGAAACGGAGTTGCAGCGAGTGTATGAAACATCTTCGCGGCGGCAAAGCTGACGATGCATCCATACACCGGCGTTTCGATATTCGAGCCTCGCTCGGCTGATTCTACGGCGATAGAAACGTCTCGAATACCGTGCAGGCTTATGCCACTGGGTGACAACGAAATTTATTGGAAGCTCCGAGATAAACAATGAGAATAAAAACAGTGAAAGATCGACCAGGAAGATGGAAAATAAAGGGAAAAAAAAATCAAATCAATCGACGAAGAAATCATTTATCGCTCATTTACTTTGTATTGCGTAAAGAAAGATGTTTTTAAACGAATACTCGTAAAGAAGCAAAGGCGTTGGACGATCGAGACACGCGCGCGGTTTTATCTTTGCTCAATTCTACACCAAATAAACGTGAACGGTGACACGCAACCGAAAAGAATAAAAAATCCGGGTTGTTCTCGGTTTTGATATGTACACCGAGCTCCGGGGGTATCGATTACGAGACACAGGATACCTCGAGTGTTTTAGCTCGTTCGTGTTGACGCTAGGCAGGATATTTATGCCCGTCAATATGAGTTTGTATCTATTTTATTATACAATTCGTGCGCGATAACTCAATCAAACATAATCTGTAAACGAGGCAGAGAAAGAAAGAAAGAGGAGAGAGTCTAATAGAAACTGGGAAGATGAAAAAGTTTCGAGAGTTCGAATAAGTAATATTTCTAGTTGATGCTCGAACCTGATTGCAAATAAATGAGCAGTGACGAAACAAAGCTTTTTTTGGAGTAACAAGCGAATAAACTTGTTCACCGCGCGAAAGAAATAACCGAAAAGATTACAACGTGCCAATTACCATAGAGCTCAGATGGTAAAAACAAAGCAAACACGAGTCAAATGTCTGTCGTTCAGGATGAAATTAGCAGCGTGTCGTATGCATGTACATATTTACATGTCCGTGTTTCTCCCAGCGTCATCTTCCCCGTATATATCCAGAGCGAACTGAATTAACCAACAGCTAGTTTCATTTCTCGTCCAAACATTTATGCGCACGTGTGAGTTATACGTGTACGTATTTGTATACGTGTATCTGATACACGCGGTACACAGAATGAAGGGGGGGGGGGGGGGGGGGGAGAGTTACAGTTGCTCTGTTGCGAGACTCTCGTATCGCTCGTATTTCTATAGATAAATATAGAGATGTATATGCCCACCGGGGTGCATACGCATCGCGGTTCCTGCATATGAACGGACGCGGGTTCTATAGTTTGGGCGTTTGCAATATATTACTCCGCGATGTCTCCTGCAATTTACGTACGATTATGCAGATACCCGGAGAGGAACTCACGCGCCTACGTGGTCCAAACGGAGAGATAGAACAAGCAAGAGAGAGATGAAGATAGCGTATGCATTAAATCGCGTTTCCAACGACGTTTACAGGTAGAGAAAAAGAAGAAAATGGAGGGAGAGAGAGAGACTCGATGTATTATTTGCTACGCACCCTCCTCTATGACCAGAAGTCTCTCGCTTGGTCAGATGGCGAGGAGTTGGGTTTGCTGTTGCAACCGCGTAAGCGCGACTCTCTCTCTCTCTCTCTCTCTTTCTCTATCCCTCTCGGCATGGAGCTTACAGCTTACAGAGTCGCATGCAGTTCCAAAAGCCTCTCGTCGTTTCTGCTCTCGTATTATTATCCGCCAGCTATAGCAAACACGCTTTGCCGCATGTACGGGATGTACCAGGTTGAATAGTTAATCATGTAAACTTGAGTACACTTCCGAATTTCAAATAAAACCTCTAAAATACTATTTTTATATTGAACTGGCTTTCGGATTTTGCATAGATTGCAAAATTATTCACAGCCCGTGCCGTTCGATCGGTAAGCGACAGAGCAGAAATGCATAAAACTTATTAGCCGATGAAATTTCGTACAAAAAAAATCGTCGATGGTACTTTTGTATCTTCAATGATTCAGCTTTCAGAAAGAGCTCGAAAGAAAGATTGTTTTTCGTCAACTATTTTTTGTGCCTTTTCATACGATCTGCTCTAATTTAATTTACAGAAAAGTTTTTCATGCTATCAGTAGCTATTACCGGATCAATGCTTTCATCAAATCTTTGTACACACAACGCACGTGTATCCAAAGCATGTTTTTTTTTCCTGTAAGACTCGAGTATTCATATGGAGAGCTTAGTGAGCGGTTCAAGAGGGTTGAGAGTCACGCACGCTTACACGGGTGGCGGGGGAGAGGGGGGGGGGGGGGACTGTGCATTAGTCAGGAGGAAGAGAAGCAGGAACCAGCAGCCTCGAACGCTTCTCTGCTCGTTGAATACACGGATATGTAACGCATCCGTATGTAAATACGCGAAACATGTATTATGGGCTGCAGCACGATGACGAGAGAAGCCAAGGGAGGAGAAATTTGTGAATGTATAACAGCGATTGTAGGAGACAATCCATTTCGAATGCACCGTGAAACACAACGATTCCTTGAACGTTATGTTTTTTAAATGCTTTTCTGCTGAAACTAACTGCTCCTCAATCTTTATCGTGTAGCAAAAATAAAAACGAAAGATAACGAATTGACACTTTGTAGTGATAATAAAATTGGTATTTCAGCGAAAGATTTGTAAAATGACAAAATTGAAAGTAAAAAAAAAGGGAAATTTGTGAATATAATGACGTCTTGAAATCCCCATATGAATTGTATATTTCTATTCGGTTTACCGGTTTAGTTGGCGCGCTCATTCCTCAAATTGTGCATGAAAGGTCGACGATCTTTTTCCTCAGCATTACAAGGATCGTTCGAATAATAATGGGCGCAATTACGCCCGATCCGGATGCAATTTCTCCGGGATCCTTCGTCATCCCTGCTCCAGACGCCATTTACTTATTATTTCTTTAAACCTTTTTTGTATTTTTTTTTTCTTCTTATTTATTTGCCTTCTCGATTCTCCTTATTATTTACTCGTGATCAATCGCGTTTCCTCGGGGCGATACCATCGATAAGATTTATTTATATTCCTCGGTAACAGGGATTACTGCGGTGATTTTTCGATCGCGAATCATTTCATGCTCGTAAACAAAGTTTAACGGAAGGAAAAATAAAACTTATGAAGCTTTTTTGTCTGCTCACAAGTCGTATCATTTTTCATCGTATTATTAAGCGTTCTCGACTCGATGTCCGAATCGATTGTTTGTTTAGTTGGCTGTTGGAACAAAAGCTGCCTTGAAATTTCTCGTCTCATTCACTCGTGTCTTCTTATTCTTTCTTCTCTATTCAATGGCACGTGGAGAAATAATCTGGTTGAAAAGAATGAAGAATTTGAGGAGAAACCGAAAATAGTTAAAAGTGGAAAAATACCCAAAAATTCGAAAAATCCAACCGATTATCAGGGACTTTTCAGGTGAAGGATGAACTTTCAAAAAAACTTGAACATTCATGAACGTGACATTTAAAACTTGAATACTCGAGCTTCTTCAATGAACTCGCAAGCGTTACAAACAGAAGCATTATGAATTCTGGAACCTTCGTACACAGACGCAACTCAAGCCAGCAGGATATTCAATTCAATTTATTAGAATCAAACGCGTTCGCAGCAGGAATAATATTCGATAGAAAAGAAAATTTGTAGACCCGAAGATGACACGTGAAAGGTACGGATGAATGATAAACTAGGCATTTTAGGTTTTCCTATTAGTTTGACGATGAAATTCAAATGAAGTGCAGTGCCTGAAAAGGGCTTTGAAACAGTATTCTTTGGAAAATGTCTGTTTTCGAAAGACTGTAACTTTTCGATGCGATACCTGGGCGACATTTTCGAGTTACGTACACCACACGTTCCAGTTGAGTCGTTCATTGAAGTCATTCTCTTTCTTGGATTTTACGGAAATAACACGAGATCGATGTATATAAATATTCGAATATCAGAGCTTAATTGAAATTGGAGGACAGCAAATTGTTGAAATTCGGCATAAAAGAAGAATAATTCTCGTTTTTTCATCGTCGCATTTACGTAAACAATTAATTTCTCTCAAAATCCATTCGAAGCAAATTTCATTCGGCATGTTTATTAATATTTCGATAATTCGATGCAACCGGAAATATAATTTTCTACGAATCGAATAGATCCGAATAAAAAAGAATTCAAAGAGAGAAATATATATTCGAATGAATTCATTAAAACGACCAACCACGATCGGTTCTTTTCATGACTCGTGGGACAGAAAATTTGTTCGTTCGTAGCCCAGAGTCGAAATCCACCGTATCGATTTATTTTTCTTTTCATTTTTTTTCCATCGGATATTCATTTGTTGTATTATTACTGGGCCGCGGGGCAGGAAGGTAGAAAAATATATCAGTATTTTCAAATAAAATGACAATGTTTGCAAATTCGTTATAAATATTTGTTTGGTCTGGAAACAAACAAAAAAAGGAAAAAAAAAAGGATGCAAATTTAACCGAGAAATATGTTGCTCGATAAAGAGAGAGAGAGAGAAAAGCTCGAATAATAAAATGAAAATCATAATGATCAAATGAATATAAAAACGGATTAAGAGAAACAAAACAATAAAATTGGGGCCACTTTGTTTAACGAATGCTCCGACACAACAAACAAATTTGTAGCGTTTTCTGTGGCCCCAGGCAAGCGAACGTTTTTGTTTTGTTATCATTTTTTTTTTTTTCAACTTCTTTTTTACTCGTTTCTCCCTATCTCTTTCGTTTTGGAACCGTTATGTGTATATCGAGCACACCCTCAGGCTCGGGATATCGGTTCACCGTGTATTTGTGTATTGTGGATCGACAGACAGGAGCTTTAGTTTGAAACGGCCGGTCTGCTGTGTTCATGCTCCATTCAAACGATTCGTGTTCAATGAGACGATGACGAATCCGCAGTAAATTTACGGCCTCTTGGGCACGAAACATCGAAGGGAGAGAGAGAGAGAAGGGGACGGGGGAGAAAACGCATCATGATTTTCATTAGCGAGGATTATTGTAGCGTGTGCGTGAGATGCACGAGTGTTGATATAGCGCGGAGAGAAGAAAGGGGGGCAGAAAGAGAAAATGGAGGGGAAGTCACGTGGCGAGTCACCAGGCAGTCGTCTCTTTTCTGTCACGCTCGTCTTCCCCTCTTTCTTTCTTCTGCGCGTGTATCTCTCTCTCTCTCTCTCCTTTCCTCAATTTCCTCTCCCTTTTTATAATTCATTCTCTTTTTTTTTTTTCTGCTCCTCCATACGCTGTCACTTCTCGAGACCCCATTCGTGATGTCTTTTTTTTTTCTCACCAATGAGATTGACGCAACGAATTTATCAATTACTATCATACCCCGGAGGCATTTGTCACGCAAGGTTTAAGAGCGAATTTTCTGATTTTACGCTTCGGCGTTTGTAGGCCGAATGAAAAGTCGTTGAACGTTATTCTCATGCATATATTTAATATTCCTGATTGATAAATAATTGAAACCGCAGTGACAATTCCGAATACCCGTAGATGTTATATTCATAGACGAAAAATCCTATTTACAAAACCTGTTAGGAGAAGGAAACGGATAATGAGGAACGTTCGATTCATTGGACTGATACGACCGTTGCTGATCGAAGCACCTGAATAACCATTTTTTTTTTTTCCAACAAATACCAAACGTGAGCGAATAGTTTAGAAGTCTTTTGGAAGAGAAAACAATAAAACAGAATGTGATTGAATCGATTAAAGACATTTGTAAATCTGTCGCTGATGTGAGTGATTGCGAGTGAACAGTATTGTTTGCTATTCGCATAATGACACGAACGAATAGTTGTTTCGGGAAAGATTTTCGTGGGTCAAGGTAACGTTGTAAACAGAGAGAAAGCCCAAATTTCGTGTGTTTCTCATCAAAGCGCAAGAGAGAAAATGAAAAGAGAGAAAGAGAGAGAAAGCGATTGAATGTGTGTAAGTATGAAGCTTCAACATTGTTTGTAGCTTGTAAAAGAGGGTTGAGGGAGGAGGGATAATGCAGAGAGCAAGCAAGAGCCCGGGAGCGCTTGTTCCGCCACTTTAGCCACCTATTCTCTCCCAATTTCGAGCGAGTGCCACCGTGCAGGGGACTTGTGAAGAGGGGTGAAGGCAGGGGAGGAGGCACGAGGTGGAATAGAAACAGGGCGGCGGTGGTTTGGCAACGTTCGGCACAATGCTATCCCACCCGGAAACAGAAGCCAAAGCTTTCTCTGTGCCGTGAGCATGTGTCCGTGTGTATGTGTGTTTGCGAATGTGTACGACGAGCTTTTGGGGTAGTTTGGTAAGCGAGCGTTGACGAGGGGTGCGTTCGCGGGGATAAGTTATGTTACGGTGTGTCGGGCGTCGCGGTAAACGCTGTTTTCGCGTCGTTTGCCACGTTCGTAATAGACGATCGTGAGAGAGAAAGAGAAAGAGAAAGAAAAAGAAAAAGACAAAGAGAGAGAGAGAGAGAGAGGGGATTGCTTGGTACAACAGCGGAAGTTACATCGTGATATGTATGCGTGTAACTACGTCATTGTTAAAGTATGTAACAGTGGTTCGTTGTTATACAAGAGAGTATGACAAATTCGATGTTTCTGGAGAAATTGTAAGTTGCTTTGGGGGGAAAAAGGAATAAAGGTTTCGTGTGTTATTTCAATAAACTTTCTTATATTCGTTATTTTATTTTTACTTTTTTTCTTTCAATTTTCCGAGCTTTATGTATTACGTTGACCTGAAAAAGGAATGAAAAAAGGAGCATGAGAATTTAACTAGAAAAAAACGTTTGAAATTGATTAAAATCGTTTTCATCTGGGACGATATATGAAAAATGTATGACTCGAAGGTACATAATCATCGGGGAACGAAGCTACTCTTACGATCGCGCATTGATTCGCGGGGCAAACATGAGATAAAAAGTATACAGAAACTCCAGAGTCTTTGGACTCGTGGTATATTTTCTTTCTCTCTCTTTCCTTCTCGTGTATTCGCAGCGACGATTATGAAACTGTCTGGAGCGTGTGGTGTATGCGGTAAATCGATCTCGTCGTCGCCGAGACTTTTCTCATAGAAACAAAATACGAGATCGCAGAAGGGATGTGATTGACAAAAGATCGTACGGATATTTGATCGAATGTAGGTGAAACGAATCGTCGCTAAAAAAAAAAAACATATGAAAAAAAAAAAAAAAAAGATCGCCGCATATCGGAGATAAAAGAGACTGATAAAACGGTATGATATCATAGATCGAAAGAGCCAAGGAAAGTAGAAATCGTGTGAATAAATAAAAATAAACCTCAAACTGGAACAGAAAAGTCACGGAGTCCTATTCCGATCAGTGTGCGGTTTGCTGCTCGGCAGTCCTCCGTTTCACATGAAAATAAATCAAATTAAACTCACGTCGCATGCAAGTTTGTCGACGATTCGTTGTTTTCTTTTTTTACTCTAAAAAAACGAAAATCTGAATGAAAATTTTCGTCAAAATTCGATTAAATATCTTCGATTCTCGTATAAAATTCAACAAAAGATTTTTCCATCAATAAAATTTCAACGATCAATCGCGCGATTACGAAAAAATTCATTAATATTTTCTTCTCCTCATCTCCGAGCAAAATTAAATAAACACTGATATTCTCAAACTTTTAACCAATTCAGCGTTCTAGTATCTGGGCAAATTGAATGAGAGAGAGACGAGGAAAGGATATATAAAGGAGGAAAAGAAGAAAAGTCGAGAGATACATATCGAGGTGGACGCCGGATATCGAGGTCGACCGGTTCTCCAGCAGCCGTCGCGCGAGCCCGCGGGGCCGTTAAGGGACATTGCGACACGGGGGGACCGCACTCTCTCATGCACGCTGCACTCTCTCCCTCTCTCAATGGTTACAACGCTCTCGCGGAGCTCCCCTCCGTATAACAGATCTTTGCGCCTCGAGCCTGCCTGCCTGCTTGCCTCTCTCTCTCTCTATCCTCTCGTCTCGAGAACTCCAGGAATTGCAAATAAATTATTATTAGTCGCATGCGACCGCGGTGCGGCCACGATTCGACGCTGTTTGTACTCTCCACTGTACATATTTCTATATACTCCGTACATTATACTCGAGGATAAAATAACGTCTCGGATTATACATATACGTATATATATATATATATAAACTACACGACTTACCCGACACCGACCGCCGCTTCGTGGAAAGAAAAGTTCGCGACTAGAATTATTATCGCGAGCTTGAGATTGACGAGGGACCTGGTAGGACTATCTCGTGCATTTACAAATGTGTGAGACCTTCCGAGTCGAATTGATCAATATCTTATTACATAATCATCCGCAAACTCATTCACCAATTTCTTTTTTATCGAGATTCGAATTTCATCGAGTACGTCGAGTCCTTCGGGTCCAATGATTATCCTGATAAATTGGCATCGTTTTTTTCTTTTTTCTATTTGTAAAATATTTTCATCATTTTTTGACGACACGATACAGGAAGAATCGATGAAAAGTTTAATGATTACATAAAATCTATTAAATTTTATCGAAATTGTTGATCGTTCAAATTTTATTTAAATGCGAAACTGAAGATCGAGTTGTCCACAATTTTAATGATCTTGCCCGAAGGATAAATCATTCACGACTAGATGCTGCTGGGGACTTGAATACGATGAGAGAGAGAAAAATGATCGATCGAATATGAGCGACAACGAAATGTTAAAATGAGATGAAAACGCCCCATATGTTTAGTAGAAACACGAGCATTTGCTACGTCACATTCGACATATTCCACCGATGCGGTCTAACCAGCCAGACACGTTTTGTGCAACGCGCTCTGTTACTTTTATCTTAAACGATGTTATATACTTTGCTCGTCGTACTTATCGATCATCCTCGTCGATCGAACATTGCTCGCAATAATGTAACATCCTTTTGCTCCATCTTTTGCTCCGAATGATCGATATGAATAGGAGAAAAAAGAAAAAATCATTCGCGACAACATTGAATCGATCAGCTGCGCTCGTAAATTCGACTATAAATATTCTCAACGGTACAAATAACTGCGGAAAAGAGATTTCACTGTTGACTACGATTGTACGATAATAACGGAGTAAGCTCGAAAGATTCGAGACTCCACTCATGGCTCATCGCGAGTGTTCAACAAAAATCACAATAAATTAGAGTAAAACCTCGAATTTGCTAAACTCTCTGCACGAGTCTCCGATATCCACAGTTCGAGAGCTTCAACGTAGCAACATTTTTATACTCATATTTATTGAAATAAAACTCGGTCTTAAAAAGAAAACAAACAAAAAAGCGATCGTTAGAGATCGAGCAAACGTTATTTCAATTCAACAGTATGAACGTTTGAATATCGTTAAATTTAACGATCTTGTGAATGGTCGAAGGTAATCTCATCGTTGCAATTTCATGGGACGTGTTAACTATGATGTATGAAAAATATAATGCACGGGAGGTCGTTAATCGTCAAAAATCGATAATCATCCAAAGCATTTCTATACGTTCTCGTACAATGGACGTTGATAAATATATATACAAATGTACAGATATAAAATTGGTCGAATAATCGGGTTGGGTCAGACGTTAATTCCGCGATTAACAAAGTCACGAGGCAAATACTACGTATATCGATGGCACAGAGAGGAGAGGTAATGCCTCGGTATTATCCACGTGTAGGTTTGTTGAATAAACATCGAGATTATTGCAGCTCGCGTGACCACTCGACCGGAACTATTGTCCCACTCGTAAATTTGAATCCGCATTGATACCTATATGAATATGTAATCGGGAATGAGAGATTTTTCGTTGAAAGTTTCTCGTTTGTGTGTGTGTGTGTGACTGTTGGCGAAATTATTGATAGTCGCTAATTACCGGACCCGGATGAAAACCACGTTGTTTCATGCTTCACCCGGCAGACAAACGCACACACTTTGCGGCTATTCGATACGGTAATAACTCCAAGGAAAATCGAAAGTCGTTCGAGGATTTAAAACTGCTTTGCCACACGCTGTATGCTCGCGTGTGTGTTGTTCTCTCTCTCTCTCTCTAACTCTCTAGCTCCTGTCAAACGTTGGAGCTAAACTCACCGGAGCGTTTCCACTGCTCGATTTTGACACAGCACTTCTCTGTGCCTGTGCATATATACGTACGTGGCAATTACTAATTTATAATTGCCCGCTCCGATAACGAGAGAGACCGGTTATTCAATGTGGATGGAATATTCGAAAGATCCAGGATGATTCAACGAGAGAGAGCCTTTCGTAATTCGTGGTTATGATGAACCGGATAATCGTTAACGCGAGATATCGAAAAAAACGATTTTTTTTTTTTTTTTTCATTATCGCAGATCGAGGGAAAGAAAAATTTTCATTTTTATGATTCTGTTAGAAAATTTTTTAATTTCTTGCTCTTTGGCGACGAATATTCCGACTCAACCGTCTAATATCCAACGAAATGTGTATATTTCTCTTTACTGATTTCATTTCGATTAAAGTTCGCTCTTGTTAAACTGGCATTTCCGATTGCGGCGATACAACTTTCGAGCTGCGTATAACGGATTGCGAGATTGACTCTCCGTCAAACGGATCTGAATTGATTCTCGGGGGGAAGCCGCTGTTCACGATTCTCCGCTCGATTAATGCTTTCAGCGCTGAAATCCTTTCTTTCTCTTTTCGACGATTTTCCTTTCTTTTTGTTTCGATATTGCGCAATCGGCAACGCGACGGTTACGCAATACGAGCGGAGAGCGATAATTGCAAACGCGCGCCTAATCGCGAAAACTTTTCATTCATATGCTCAAAAAAATATCGATCGATAAATCTGAGAGCATTGTCATAGAATTCGCTTTCTTATGATCTATGTTATCACATGCATTTATATAAATCCTTAACCATCACCGTTATCGCACTATTCGATTACGAAGAAAACTATTAACCATCACCCAATGCTTTAGCTAATCCAGTTTCTCGTGTTTTTTTTTTCTCGAAATGAAAGAAGAAAAAAAGGTATCCACTGAAAACGAAATTTCGTTGGAATTCTAAAATACTTTCTGAAGAAATTTGGTTATCTGAACAAAAAAAACAAAGAAAAAATTTGTTGAAAACGTGCAACAAAATGTTGAAATATTTCAACGAAATTTCATTTTCAGTGATTGAAAAATGAGAGTCCGATTACGATAAAATTGAAACGAATTCGGATCGAATGAGAATACGTACTTTTAGGGATAAAGAAAAATAGTTTTTGGCATCGAAAGTCAAGGCCCGATAGAAAAATTGTTTGCGTTCAAAGTTAATGGACATTTGCATCGATATTTGCAGGAGAATTCGAGTCGCGATGTGCTGGTCCCATGAATTGAATGAAGAAAAAAAAAAAGCAAAAACCGTACTTGTGAAAGAAAAAAAAAAAATACTAAACGTGGTTTGGTCCGAAGCAAACAGAAAATGACTTACAACAGGAAGTGTAAAGTATTTCGAAGTGTCAGAGAGCAAAGATTGAGAGACTCAGTCGGTCCAAGAACATTCCGAACGAAAAGTATGAGAGTCGTTGCAAAAAGAAAAGATTAAACAGAGAGAAGACTACACGAAAGTGACGAAAATAAATTTTCGTTTCTTTTAATTTAATTTAATGTTTTTTTTTTTTTTTTTTTTAATTTGTAACTGGGAAAAAAAATGAAATGTCTACGATACCGATGCTATTCTGAGTACTGAGTTCCCAGTCTTTCATGAGGATTTCTCGGGCAGGTCAGGATGACGTCGACGTGGATGCACCTACAATGCAGAGAGCGTTCGTACATATTTATACACATTTCTTAAATCGATAAGAACAAAACAGAGTAAAATAAAAATATAAAGATCGAAGTAAAACGGAACGAAAAAAAAAAAAAAAAAAAAAAAAGAAAGGCCGGTGTGAGAAACGTGTAGGCGCGCAGAAATCACGGAAATTATACGAATCACAAACGAGGTGAGATAATAATGTGAGAAAACGATGACGAGAAAATAGTTAATCGACGCTTGACGTTGTTATATATATATCTGGAAATAAAAAGTCGTACAGCTCGGAGGGATTTATTATTTTGTTGATTAATTCTCGCCGCATGTAGACAGGATGTCCTGAGACTTTCACGTCAAACACGTTGGTGAAATCGCCCTCCCGTAGATTAGTCGTTATGGCGAGCGCTTCAATTTTTCTTGTAACGAATATTATGAGAGAGTTGAGACACAATCAAACGTTGTTGCGATTTTCAAGAGGAGCCGCGCGCACACGGGGAGAAGTTGAGACGTGCGCGCGAATCGGACGGTTACGCTTCCTAGGATCTTCGGAAAGCGTGAACGAGACACGAAGCGCGGTTTCGGTTTGTACCTGGTTTCAATTTTTTTTTTCCTTTTCCTTCTCTCTTCCTCTTTCTCGTATTTATTTGCGGAATCCCTTTTCTCCTCATTATCATTCGAAAAATTACGTGAGAATGCGAGAGGCGAGTAAGCAAACATAACGATCGCGAAACCAGGCGGGCAGTGGTGTTTCATCGGGAATTATTGCAATGCTCGAGGATTCTCAAGTTCCTTAACACGCAATTTTAATGCGCCTTCGTTTTTTTTTCTCTCTTTTTCTTTTCATATTCCGATGATGCTATGCAGAGAGGGGGGCGAGAGAACGTTTGTTTCTCGAGAAGAAAAGCGTTAGCGAATCGCTACCGACTTTTGAAACGCCTCGATGCACAGCCTGCATTATGCTCCACGGTTTTCTTTTCATTTTTTTTTTTTTTTCCCTCTTTTTTTCGATAACTCTCTGTACACTATCTACTTCGGTAATACCGCGTTATTACACCGAAAGCCATTAAGTTATGCACGATGTATTAACACGCAATTATGTATCGGAGTATAATATACAGCGTTGAAATTATATGGCAGGCGCGTGGGCACCGGAGAATCGGATCTTGATCAAGGGTAGAGGCGGACACGGGTCTTGGAACACGTGGAATTATACCGTATCGCATGTGTGTATTCTCCGCGAACGTGAATCTCGTTTACGACACCATCGCAGGGATGAGCTTTGTTATAACATTGTTTCGATTCCTCACTGATTATATATACATATTTTCTATTTTTGATGATGAAAAACAAAAATTTTGGAGTTCGATCAATAAATTTAGCGAAATTAGCATGAAAATGTAGATTTTCATAAATTAGTAGGAAAATGGCTTATCGAAATAAGCTACTGTGCCTACACTGAGAATCAAACTCGAAATGAATATCGATCAATCAGAATATTTAGTTCGATACGAATTATCAAATATTTCTAAAATAAAGCTGGAAAAAAAATAATAATAATTTGTTAACGCTGAAACGAGTTACTGGTCGATCGAACCGACGGAGCTTTGGTGCAGCTGAACGAATTCATGTTGAGAGTATTGGAGGAATAAACTAATTCATTTATATTAATTTGGCGTTTGGTCATTTCGATCATTGAGATTCAAACAAATATTTATTGGAGCAACTAAAAAGTATGTGTGTGAGCAAATAAATAATAACAGCTCAAGTTTTTATTTATATATTTTGAATGAAATGTTTTAATTCAATGAATTCGATTTTATTGATTATTCAAATTTGATTAAATTTATGTAAATGTTATTGATTTATTTTAGTTAAATTTTTTAACTATTTTTCAGTTAAATTATTGAAGTGAAAAGTGTTTATAACGCATTTTTCAAAAACTTTTTTTTCTACTGTTCATCGCGAAGGTGACGAGGAAGCAGATTCGCATGAGCAATAACGGTTTTCGATGCAACCTCCATCACTTTCTTGTTCCCTTGATTCACACATACCATAAATTTTCAATTCTGGAAAACATTCTTTCGAAAAATCCCGTGCGAATATCCGTGTTTTTCCTCAACTATTTACTCGAGGTCGCGTCAAAAGAATGTTGGTGTTTGTCACGGAGGTGTATTACAGAGAAGAGTTGTAAGCAAAAAAGGAAAAAGAAGAAAAAAAAATTAGAAGAAATTTTTACGCGGAAGAGAATCTCGAGGACTCGGGAACGAGCATCAAGGGAAAAAGCGAAACGTCGATGCGACGATGCCGGAGGCGTGTAGCGTGTGTCAAAGCCAAAGCGGTCGAGAGTTTCCTATCCAGACATTAAAAAAAAGTGTTCCTCGCAACCCCGTGAAATTAATGGGATTTGTACTTTCGAGAAAAAATAATCAGCAAAACTTTGTTTATCTAACAAGATATTTAAACATTTTTTTAGTAACTTCGCCGAGTTTATTTTGTTTTTCGACGAAATAATTGGAAGAAGTCCTGGCAAAAGTGGATCTCTATTTTACGGAAAAACTTGACAGTGTCAGATTCAGAAATTCATAACGAAACGACAGAAACCAACGAATCCGCGTATCACGAAACGACTATAAATACATAAATGATAAAAAGAAACTGCTCTATAGACAGAACCATGATTTTATAGTCCGAGAGACCGAACGAAGCGGGTGCAACAAGAAAGTTATATAAAACCAGGGCGCATTCAATTTACAAATGCAGATTGCTTTTTTATTTAAATATATAAATTGTTCGAAACGAAGACAGTAATTATACCGTACTTGTCATTCCCTCCATTCTCGATTCGCCCCTCCGTTTCTAATAATGCATTTTTATATCGCGATGGCAGCCACAAGTTTGATTGACCGCAGAGCGTTCTGCTGATAGAATCGATATAATTCTCGACGATTTTTCATCATTGTGCTTCTCTCATCTCTGACAAAAAAGATAAAACTTTAGTGACGTGATGTAAAAAAAACTTTTTTACCGTTTTATTTTCCGACTCGATAAAATATCAAAGTCTTTTCTGACTGCGTGCGGCATCGAGTATTAATCCAGAGGATTGATTCAAACGGTGTATATTTATTGGTCGAAAAACGAAGCCTCTTTCGAGCAGGAAGAAAATTAGATAAAAGTTGCGACGCGATACTGACATACCGGATGCTTTTGGCCCGGTCGAAAGAACGACGGAAATGACGAGAATGTGTATCTACTGGAAGGAAGACCGCGCGGGGTTGCATTCGCAGAGGCGGGTGAATTTGCTCGGGGGTTGAGATGGCCGGAAACCCCGTTGGGGCTTTTCGTACACGAGAACGATGCAACGCCGTCTCGGTATAGATATAGTAGTCTGGACTGTGTCTTCATCCCCCTGATCGTACAGAGTAAGCCAGCATCGCCGAATAGTAGATATTCTCAAGCCTTTCTCCCCCTGGTACGGTTGGACCTTACGAGGCGACGATACCTGGAGTCGCCGAGAGTCAGTATTCGGGAGAGTTTCTGCGCTTTGCCACACGGCTTCGGCAATCTGTACAACGGAAATACGCTGGGAGTGAGCTGGAAGATCGGGCTCCGGAAAGAGAGAGAGAGAGAGGGAGGAGGGGGATGAGCGAATGACAGAACATGAGATAGTGAGTTCGTGGGTCTGTAAGGGAGAGCGGTAGAGAGAGAGAGAGAGAGAGAGAGAGAGAGAGAGAGAGAGAGCTACGGATGGTGAGAGGAACCAGTCAAATTCCTAGCATACCGCGGGCCAACTGGTTAGCGAGCGATTTACGATATTGTAAACCGATCCGACGGCGGGTGCCGAGACCGCCGAACCTCAATCTAATAGTGGCGACTCTAACCTCTCCTTCTCTCTCTCTCTCTTCTCTATGCCCGATACGAGGAGAGGTTGGCCAACGGTATGCCGAGATAGTACATTGCTGCTGCTGCTGATACTATCGTCGACCGGTGCTTTCTCATCCCCTTCGCGAGCACTCGCAAGAACGTTTCTCCCTCATCTTTCGAGATTTCAATTCACTATATTCCCTTCAAAATGAGATACTCCATCGGATAGTAAATCCTCGGTATCGAGATATCGAGAGGAGACTCTATTCACTCGAGTGAAAAATATCTTTGACCAACGAGCATCTTTTCGCGGCCTCGAGATTCGTGTTAAACCACTTTGAAGCTTATTTCATGAACGATTCTATTTTCTATCATTTTTTCAAGGGAGTTTCAGTCCAAATGAATTTTTCTATTTTACGTTGCGGATTTACTCATCGAACGAGGACAAACGCGTGACAAAAACTTTGTTATTCAGCTATGGGCAGCCGAAGAAGAAGAATGGAAAGATTGGAGATGGGAGAGTGATTCAATTAGCGAATCTGCCGAGGTTTCTAGTGCCCCCCACCCCGCGGGGGGGGGGGGCACGAAGGATGGGGTGCGTCTCTCATCTGCTCGCCGTGGTATTTTCACTGTTTGTTCTTCTCATACACTCTCTCTCTCTCTCTCTCCTTACAAATGAGCCCAAAGTGTAGCGGGGAGACAAGGAAAGGAGTGTGTTGAGCGCTAATGCAGTTCCAGTAGTCAAGAGAATGGAGAAACGATGAGTGAGCGGGCGCGAGAACGCGGGAGCGCTGCTATATGGAGGCTGCTCAAAGGAGAAAGACAGGCAGAAACGGGAGGGAAAAGTGAGACAAGCAGACAGACAGAACCATCGACCAGCCACGTGTAATAATTATATGTAATCATAGCCCTGTAGCGCTCGTAGCAGATCCGACCCTTCCTCGCATACCGTTCGCAGCAGCAATCCTCACTGCAATATGAATATCTTTATCTCTCATGCCTACTGAAAGTATAACTTTTGAAACGTTGCTGATGATGCGTAAAGATCGCTGGGATGAACGGATAGCCATGGATAGCCATGAATCTGAATTCGCTTATTCGTTAGAACCCGAAAGAAAAATCAGGAGTCAAAGCAAACGGTGAAACGCGTATGAAAAAAAAACGAAAAACATGAAATAAAATTTAAAAAAACCTGGAGTCCTTGAAAGGAAAATGGAACGATTAAAAAATTCGAGCAGATTCCTCTGCCTGCAATGGACTCGTGTTCCCGATTGGTCAAAAAGCATCGTTGAAAAGAGAGAGAAAAAAAACGAGACAATCCGGTCCCTTATAAATCTGTGAAATACTGAATTCGTTTGCCAAACGAAATTGACTCGTACGAGAACGACGACAGCGATATCAGCGATGCATGCATTCGAGTTATAGGAGGAGGGTGGGGGGGAGGCTGCAGAGAGATATGCACCAATTTCGAGGTTGGCGAGATTGGGGGACGACGTTCGCGGATGGGTCATTCGTTTATTCGTTTCATTCGGGCGAACCAGTGCACAATTCGAGCCAATTCATCAAGCGTTGCCAAGGGGTGAAGCGAATGTATGTGTTACAACCTCACAGTTTGTATGGAGGAGAGAACAAGAGGATGAGAGTTGAGAGTGAATCGGAAGCGGAACCCGACCGCCCCGTTGGGACAACCTGATGCACTTTATTTCTCGCGTGTACAGTTACATTTTTGCGGTCTCATCGGAAACGTCACTGCTCTCTTTCTCACACCCACACTCTCGCTCGTTGCGGAGTTTGCGTCGCGCAATATATTTCCAATATACACGCGAACAGCCTGTGTATTCTCGCGTTTTTTTTTTCATCGTGTTTCTCTCTCTCTCGCTCGTCAATCGCTGATCTGTCCTAATCCAGCCTGCGAAACTAACTGCACGTAACGTGCGCATATACACATCCACGTCGTACCAATCTCACTCTCTCTCTCTCTCTCGCTCTTTCCAACAGGCAACGATATTTTATTCCAAAGCTAACACACCGCTTGCGGTAAATCCCTCCGTGATTACTTTTAATTTTCTGCCTTTCTTTCCCTGCTGTTCCACGCGACGATCGCCGCAGCAGCATCGCTGGACTTTTGTCTGCTCGGGTGGTTAACCGCGTGCATCGACACCGTCAACTCGTCATCGGGTACCAGTTAAATATATACCGAACAAAATGAGATTACATCGACGATGTAGAATCGCGATCCAATTTCTCATCGTTCAATAACACACTCGCCTCCGTTTTAGTATCGTCCACGTCTACTCATTACCATTCGTTATCGCGATTATTGACTTAATTATTTTGAGAATATCTTGTAACTGCCGATCGTTTTATATCAGCGCGTTAGAATTTCATAAAATTTTAATAGCTTAATAGAAACGGAAAGGAAGCGAGTAATTGAGCCGCGCCGCGGTCCGGACGAAAGAAAATTTTCGTGTTTTCAAAGCTCCCGAATCCACACACACACACACGCCCGGAGGAAACTTGTGTGTTTCGAGTCGGTATCTTTGCGGACTTGGAAAATCGCTAAAATCAACAACGACGACAGCCACGTTGTTCGCTGAGAGGCATCAGAGGGATTCTAACGGGCAAAGTCTGACGCGATTTTATACGATAATTATTGAAATATGTAAAATCGGGTCAAGTTTTCCAGTAATAATAATAAATATGATAAATATATATGAGACAGGAGAATGAAGGGGAGAAAAATATGGCGGAATTATGACGTCGAAGCAGGGGACTCCGTGATAAAATTTTCAGAGGGAAAAGAGAGAAGGAAAAGTTTTTTAAAAACGTGTTTAATGACACGAATTGTTCAAAGGAAGTTGAGTACGGGCGAGCTGTGGAAAAAGAATTTTCGTCGGAAAGGTGAAAACGTAAAGCGTGAAAAGAGGAAAAAAAAACTTGAAAGTAAGCACAGAGCGGTGGGTGGGAGGGGGGTGGCGCGAGAGAACTGAACACAAGTGAACACAAAAATACATGTGAAAATGAGGAAAGTAAAGCTGAATTTTCGGTCAGGAATAAACCGAGAGAAAAGGACCGGTGAGTACTCCGCGGGCTTGTGAATTTCTCCAAAGCTGCTTTATAAAAATTCCGGGAGAATATTTATTTGCCGCTCGAGAACGTCCGAAAAGCGAGCGACGGCGGCGGCGGCCAGGCAGATTCGGCTTCTTTTTTTTCGCACTACCCGCGACCTCGCGGATATGTGCTTTATATTTATAAAACGTGAACGAGATCCGCGACCCAACACTCTCGTGAGCGTGAATCAAACGTTTTGTAAAGAGATCTCTGGCCCAAGGAATTACGAAGCAATAAATGAGAAGCGGAAGAAAAAGAGAGTGAGAGATAATGCGAACGGAGCATGAATTATTCGGTGTCGCGAGAGCAGAATCCAATGAGAAAAAACGATGTTCCTGCTTATGGAAATACAATGATGATTCAAAATATGAATGAATCCTGCGTTTACAGGGGAAGCAGCGTAAGATCGTGGAAAAAAGAGCGATAGAATTGAATCGCCCGGCATATCCTTGGAGGATAATAAAACAAAACGTCGAAATTTATATTCACTGGTGATTGCGGTACTGTCGACGAAGAGATTACCAGGGAACGTCAATGTCCAGCGGAGAGTTTCGAGAGATGCGGCGATCGAGAGAGCGTGAGAGATAGAGAGGAAGAAAAAAAAAGAGGCTAAAAGTGAGACAGAAAGTAAGGGCGCTATTGGAAATTTTTTACTACGCTCGAGAATTTATCGGGCGTTCGTACGAAAATATTTCAGAATTCCTCCTCCCGACGTGATAGGTATACGTGCATACATACGATAACCACTCTTCTCGCGTTGCGTATAGTGAGAAAATGCGGCTGACTTTGGCCATGAAACGTTGCAGTGAGATTTTTTTTTTCTTTTATTTTTCGTTATTTCACATATTTAGCATACAAAAGACAGGCGTGTGTTTTACGTGGACGAGGGTGCGTAACGGCGAGGGAAAAGATAAACGCGATAAATGTGATACAAAAATCGAAGGTTCGCCTTTCTTCGTTGGAATCAAAATGCTTTCAACAAATGATTCAAGTTGTTACTCCATGTTTATAAGTAATCAAAAAAAAAAAACCAAAATCGAAGTCTTCGATATTTCTGACAACACCGGATCGATGCCTGGTTCGTTTTGTTCCAATTTTTCGATTGAAAGAAAGAAAAGAAATTCGATTATTTTTCGAATTTAAAGATTATTCAAGAATTGAATTACTGACGAGATCAAATGCGGTTTTATATTATACGAAAAAAATTCTCATGTAGGAAGAACAGAAATGATTATTGAGAGATAAAGCGACGATCTGCTTGAGAGTCTCGCTGGACATTCTCGTTAAGCGATGTAGCCCTCTCACATCTTCGTCTTATATTTTGTCAAGAGTACGAGATGAGACTGAGAGACCGAGAGAAACAGACAACGAGAGACACATGCATACTTTTCACGTCTCTGATGGTGGAGGGATGACAAGTTTATTACGAGAGAAAAAGGAAAGACAGAGAGTTTTGCCTCTCTTGCTCGCATCAACAAGAGTTTCTCTCTCTCCAAAGCACGTACGTAATAAAGGTGCCATCCATCACGCGACAGGAAAGTCAATTGGAAAGGGCACGTAATGTGTATAAGTTCTGTGAGTATCCTCGAACAAATGCGTTGCTGAAAATCGCCTGTACGGTTCTCGATTATACGTTTAGATGAAAAAAAAAAGGAGGGAAAAAAAACGAAAAAAATACGTCTAAATGGTTGAGTCTCCGAGCTTAATATATTTCTGATGGTAATTTAATAGCAGCCGGAAAATTCTATCGCGTCACACATTGCCTACGGGAGTATGGAAAAATTTAGACGTGCCTCATCGAAACGACTTATTTCGCCTGAAATTATCGTTTCATATTTTCTACTCGATTCCTCTAGCCACATTTCCATAAGCTCGATTTTTCCCAAACAAAAATTCTAATATTTCGACAAAAAATCCTTGACCTGCTTGGATTTTTTATTTATTTTTTCATTTTTTCTTTCAACCCTATTTCGAACAAAGCATATATCCCATTAAAGCACGTTCTTACTCTGGCGTAAAGGATATATCTCCTCTCGATGTCTTCCACTCGCGAGGATTTTAGAAGCGACGCCGCTGCAAGCGCGATGATGAGATATACGCGAAATTTGATGAGAGCCACTCGACCGCGGTTATTGCATGCTTCCTATCTCTCTCTCTCTCTCCCCCGACCCTTCCCCACCTCTTTTCACCCTTTCCCTGTCATGCACCTCGACACTTCACCTGGTAAAGCAAAAAGATATCGTACCGAGTGAGAGAGAACCGGGACAAATACAGCCAGGAGAAAGAGACCATTTCGAATATACATGTATACAAACGAGCGTGTATTAATTATAATTAATTTATTTTCGAGGATGAGAGTCTCGAGTGAAGAGTTTGTCGTCGCTTGACATCATGAAATTCGACCCTTCACCTCCAATTTTACTACGTACGAGTACACTAGTATATTTATACTCTTTTTCTTGGGTAAATCTCATGAAAACCGTCCACTCGAATGATCACTCGAGAATCACTCGAATATTTGTCGTTCTTGTTCCTGACTCTGTTGCATCTCGACGACCAAATTGGTTCACATACGCACAAATATACGTTTTCGAACGAAATTATCTACGAACTAAAGCTCGTACGAGTTTGTAGATATCCAAGAAGAAGTTTTTCGGTATACAATTCTATTGCTTATTGAAAACAATAGAATTGTATACCGGAAATATATAAATAAATAAAAACAACCTGTACGTTCGGTCGATCGAAAGAAAACTGACGATAATAAACGATGTAGACGAACTTCTTAATTTCTTTCGACACTGGAATTTCAAGGAATTTTCAACAATTATTATTACCATTTTATTCGTAAAACTGAGGATTTTGTATCGATCGCTTTTTGCACCAAGAATGGTGTGAGACGATTCTTCTTTCTCAGAAGGAGAAAATTCATTCAGAAAAATGGGTTTTCTGAATGAGTTTACAAAAATCTTTTGCTCCGGAAAAGAAAATTGAATGAACAAAAGAAACGTGCGCGAAAGGGAATTAGCGAGGATCGCTTTGAACTCGTCTGAATTTCTATCGACCGGAAATGAATAATTGGAAGTATCTCGAGGAGGAATAAAAAAAAAAATAAGAAAAAGAAGATTGTAACATCGATTGAAAAGAGCGATAAAGTGTGGGTGGGTGGGTGCTTTGAGCCTAGAGCGAGATAGTTATATGTAAAGTGATCGGTATACTGGATGGGAGGGGCGAAGGGATATTCGAGGAAATATATAGTGCAGAACACAATCCTCTCGCATTCTCTCGTTTAACGTCAAAACATACTAGCAGCTCGTCAGTGTGGTGGGAAGAACGAGACCCTTGAAATCACACTTGTTGCTGCCACGAGGTGGTCGAATCGGTAAAGTTTCGTTCTTTCTCGCTCTTTCTCATTCCCTGCCACAGAGTCTGTCGACAGGACAAAAGAAGGGAGAAAGAAAAAAGCGGTTGAAAACAGCAAAGGGGCGAGAGATTGGGAAAGGAGTGCCAGGCGAGTCACATCTGTGTAATGTGTGTATGGAAGCAGCACTCCGGCGAAAGAAAAAAAAAACGAGTGGGTGTTAAAAAAATTTACGAAACAGTCTCGGAGCAGCCTCCTCCCCCATTCTGGGACCTTTTCGATGCGAGGTCAGGATGAATCGTTCCTGAGGGAAAAACCATTTTCACCCTCCACTATCATCAGCTTTTTCTGCTGGCTAAATCTTATCAGAAAATTCAAGTTGCGATGCGTATATTTATTTACGCGCGAGAAAGAGAGTATTTTTGTGTTGAATATTTTCAGCACTTTGCTGCAAAATGATGAAAAATTAGAGATTAGAAAAAAGTAGCAAATTTATTGCGATTACGAAGCTCCAAAATACTTGAATGCGCTGCAACCAGCAGCAGCAGCAAAATTTCTGTAATCTTTTTTTGACTTTCAAATTAAGATTGTATATTTTATGTTTCCAGCCGAGAAAACAAGGGTGCAAGTAAAGGGGAAAAAGGGGAAAAAAATATCCAATCGTGAAAAGTGCACGCGACAATTGAAGTCTCGCCGGTCGCGTGTACTCGGCGAGGATTGAAAAAGAAGAAGAAGAAGAAGCAGGAGCAAGCTCTAAAGTACGGAGTCAAATAAAAGCATTTGGAAAATCGTATAGATCGGAAATGCACGGCAATTTCGGGGCTTATCGATTTGTGGCCCCGGTAACACAGGATGCGCGCCGTCCCGACGGCGTAAGATCTTTCCTCAGCCATGCCATAGCCAACCGCCCCGGCGCTTTTGCTGTTTCGTGCCGGAGGTGGAGTTGGCACTTTCATCGCAGCCCTCGTAGCACATCCACCCATCCCCTCAGCTACGACTCTCTCTATACTCTTCGACTATTGGCGAAGCGATAACTCGAGACGCGTCTACCATAAATCAAACTGCCACAGGAGTAGAGTGTTCTCGTTGCTCCTTTCTCGCCTAGACTCACGATTCTCTCCGTCTTTCCGCAGAGATCTTCTCTTTCTTTTCATTCTTTCTCTCTTTTTTTCTTATCCACACTTTTATTCTCACTATTCTTTTCCGTTTTCTACTCGTGCTATTCATTCTTTTCACACTTTTATTTCTCTCACTTTGATTCTTGATCTTTCCTGCTGCATCGGGCTCGTGCACATTGTGAATAACCGAACGTTTCGACGACTGCTTCTCCACTTTTATTTCAATCTTTTTTCTTCTTTCATTTCAACCCCTTTTTTATCTGTGATTTTAAGAGTATGAACAAGGCATCGAGGCCAAATAAGAAGAGTGTCATATGAATGTCGTTGCGGCTCAATTGAAATGCGAAACAATTGAAATCTTTGTAACTATCGAGAAAATAAAAATACAAACATCTTCTGTGAAAAAAAAATTAACAATTTTTCTGTATCTCGTTGGACCACGGAATCGTTCAAAATTCTTTGTCAATCGTATCGAATAATTGTCTACAAGAAAGTACTATTCAAATCTACACTTTCCGGACGAGTAAAATACAGCGCATTTGTCGAAGCTCGGTCTTCGTTCGGTGAAAGACCAGCAGGGAAAAAAGAGAGGCAAGAAATAGAAATGAAGATCTTAAAAAGAAAAATGCGTAAACAACAGCGATAACCGTAAGAGCGAGAGAGAGAGAGAGAGAAGAGAAAAGTGAGGATGAACGACACACAGCAGGGCAGCAGGAAATGCACTTGACGCGGTGAGTTTGTACGGTCTTCTCTCGTCCACCGTTTGGTCAGGCTGAGCGAGTTCACCGATGAGTCATCGGAGATACGGAAAACCGGTTCGCCACGGCTCCTCCGAGGGGCAAGAGGAACAGACTCTGCTTTTCTCCTCCTCTGTGCTCTAGCTCGCTCGTGCACCTTTTATAACACACCGGCACACACAGTCTCATCAATCCTCGTTTCTCTTCGTCGATGCCCTCGTGCACACTACGAGGTGAAGAGCTGCTCGTTCGAGAGTCTCCTCTTTGGCCATATAACCGGACAAGATCGCTCATCTTCTTCCTTCGTCACGCTTCATTCTCTCTCTCTCTTCTCTTCTGTTACGTATTATATATAGATGGTAGTATAGAACTCTTATTTTTTCGTTTCCTTTTTCTAGAAGTCACGTTCGAAGTCATCAAATCATAGAAACCCGACCAAAGGCTTCGCCGCGAGGATGCTCGCGACTGTCACTTTGTCGTTGGTCACTGCTCGCCGCCATTTATGTTTATGTACATTTATATACCTACATAAAATGTGTTGTTGAACGTGTGTATATTTATATTTTTACGAAGCGTTTGAGCCTCCACAACAGCGTTCATATATTCTCGTTTTCAGTTGTACGTTATCGATATCGCAGACTCTTTTTTTGCGAAGTTTTATCATCAATGAATCGTTAAACGTCGGTTGTTTCCTGTTACTTTTTCGTGCTCATTTTCCATATACAAGATTCATCGATTGATGTTTTATCTAAATTTAAAAATTAAAAAAAATAATTTGCACAAGATGTTGCAACTTCGTTTTTCATTCTCTTTTCTTCCCTTGATGGGAGTCTGAAGCGCGTGAGATCTCGTACGTGACTGTATCGAATGTGGGTCGAGATATGGCTGGCGCCACGCGAGGGGGAGATCGTTCCTCGCCGCTCGGCCTCTGTATAATCGTGAGCTTATGACCACGATGCCGTTGGGGAAAAAGGAAACCCCGTGCGTTTCCATTTCGAAGACTCGTGGAGGAGGGGGGGATTGGATCGATAGTCGAGATCGATCCTCGATACGAAAGATCGTCGGGAAACACAACGAGATAATTTCGCCTCTCGTCCCGCGAGAGTCGAAGCACCGTGATACCGAGAAATCGGTCAGTTTTATTTTCTAATCTTTATTTTTGTAACTTCTCCGTCTCACCTCTCGCTGCACAGCTTACGCGGGCTCTCTTGGAATCGTATGACGATGACGAATGATCGAGGATCGTTAACTCCGGTCAAGAGTTATGGATCCGGGGGTTGTTATTTCTCATAATTTATGTATCATTTTTGTACGAGAGACATGTCAACCGAGAAACGAGCTCGGAGGCTCCATTTTTCGAACGATACGATCTCGATCGATTGTCGCGTATATTCTTGAATGGAATAATCGAGTAACGAATAACGATGGAAAATTGTTTATTCTTTCGGAGCTTCCACGGATCTGTAAAAAGTCTACAATTTTTTTGTTTTTTTTTTTTCCAGCCAGTCATGCAGAGAGAAGCTGAAAGAGAGAGGAAGGGAGGAGGGAGGGAGAGAGAGTCAGAGACGAAGAAGAATCGCGCTCGGACGTTAATTACCAATTACTTAACGTCCCCGACAGCGATGAAGGCAAATTCATGTGGGAATTTCAATGGACGTGTGCGCGCACCGTTAATGCTTCTAAAAAGGAATAAAATAAAGAAGGAGAGGAGGAGGGGGGGGGGTCGGGGGGCATGAGAGAAAAGAGAAAAAAGAAAAAGAACAAGAGATGGACGATGGCTGGCTTGAATTTTCAACTTGCATCGGGAGCACTATGAAACGAAGCGATGCAAGAGAAAGAGCGCAACGAGAGAGGGAGAGAAGAAAAAGAAGAAATCGTGCGAGGAACGAGGGCGAAGGGAGACGAGGAAATAGAGTCGGGGGAGAGCGAACGGCGCGATGGCGCCGTCCGTTTGTGTCGCATTGTTTCACGCACCTCGTCGACTTTATTGCTCTTACGGTGCACTGTTTTCCTCCTGTAAAAATCGAGAGATTACGCATCCCTCTCGTCTGCATCGCGATATCGACTCTGCTGCCCCTACCAGGCTTCATCCAACGAGTTGAAAGGACCGTATCCATTTGTTTTACCACACCAGGAGCTCTCGATTAACCTTTTTTTTTTTTGTTGTTTATTTTCAAACGAATGCCCACTGTTGATTACTCGCTCGTGTAAAACAGTCCGAATTGACTCAATTTTCTTCATCGACGCAACAATTTCATTTATTTTCAACGTGAATAATTGACGATTTCCATAAATCTCTTAATGTTTCACGCGCTCGAATAAATAACCAAATACTCCAGACAATTCGTAAGCAATGCCATAATTTTCTACCGGAAAAATAGGCGAATGATACTCACAAAAATACAAACTGATGAATCGTGTTTTAATTTCACTAAAAAATAGTTTCAAATAAATACGCGTCGTCTCTCATTGATTCTCATCAGGTTTGAATCAAATGAATAATCATTTGACTCGATTAAATCATTTTTCGAATTGAATGAGTAATTAGTCAGAAAAACAAAATATTGAGTTTGATTAAAAATTTATTTCGTCAGTTAAAACAACTGAATTACGAGAAAGACAAACGTACCTCGAATGAAATGTCGATTGAAAATTTAATTGGTCGAGTAACTCGATATAAAAAAAGTGTGAGAGGTAAAGCCATTTAAAACTGTTTTTTGACTCTTCATCAGAAAAAGCTCGTGTTCGAAGAATATATTCGAGAGAATAAGAAAATTTAGGGTGTGTGTATAAATAGTGATCGCGAGGAAAACTAATGTTTTTTGTTCTTGGTGCGCAGTCGACGGCCGACTCTTACTCCCGCACTCTAGTGAGAGTAGGTAGCGTTGTGAAAAGGAGACGGGAGCGTGTCTTTTGCCTTCTGCACGTACGAGATAATTAAACCGCGCGGAATGGTCGGTATAAAGGAAAGGCAAAGTCGCAGAGAAACGCGAGAGCGCCTCCCTTTACCCGGCCTCTTGAAAAGGGGTGAGCAAAAAAAAGCTTAAGTTTCATGAGCGCAAGGGAAAAATTCCGAGGATTTTATAGAGAGTTCCGAGGCCATTGAGGTGGCTTTTGGTAGGGCGCGCCTCTATTCTGCACGTGTGTGTGTGTGTGTGTGTGTGTGTGAAACTTGCAGCACACGAATGCACATGTCTTCGCTTAGGTGCGCTGTGTGTGCGAAGGAGAAAAGAACGTCCCGTGTACGAAGCCACAAACCGACCGCGTAATGTAACGTCTTGCGATACGAGCATTGCACGAGAAACACAGCAATTATATTAGCGATTCTCTCTCTCTCTCATTTTCCCCTCTGACTCGTCTACAAAAGCACGTTAACTAAATATGTATAACGGATTAATTACGAATGCAGTATTATAAAGGGAACGAATGACCAATCATTTTGTTGCTGAACTATGCGATTAATTCGACTCTTCATTTTTCATTCAAACGCCCTATTCCTCTCCGGGTGAAATGCTTTAGAATTTTACGCTTTAATTGTGTGTTAATTGGTTTTTGATTAAACAATATTCATCGTCGGTACGTGACGAAATAGAAAGGCGCTTAAATTTTACAACAGAGAGAGGAAAGACCGAATTTTATTACATGTCAGCTCGTTACATCGGCCGATGATCAAAACAGTCAAATTTATTCTCATTACATCGGTATTTTACTCCTCATATTTGAAATTTCAATAACGAAATCATTGAGTTTATGACAGAAGCAATAAAATCGAGCTAATTATTCCGATGTCAAATTTTGTGCTAATTATTTCGATGTCGAGTTTGAACAAAATGATGCTCTCGAAAAGTCCAACGTCAATGATAATACGTTGGAGAATAATTTGTGCCATTATCCTTACGATGAAAAAAAAAAAAAATCGCTTCGCCAAATTAATGAATCCGATGTAAACGCGCGGTTTTAATTAAAAATAAATTGGTCGTAACTGAATAAAATTCTGCTTCAAAGTGAACATTTCTATGAGGATTCAGGTTAATCGAGAACTTTGTAAAGCGCGCGCAATCGCTATCCGAAAACGGTTAATCAATTTAGCCCGAAAGTTTTTAACTCCAACATGCAGCTACATATATATACGTCGCGGATAATGAAACACACTCGGAAACAGTATGCAGATGAAAGGACCAATATGGCGAATGCAACGAGTTATCAGAGAAAGAGAGAGAAACGATAACGTCATAGAGACGTTTCCATACATACATTCGTGCGAATATATATATAAACATCTGTATGCACTTATCCATTGTTCGAAGCGTACAGAAACTCTCTCGAGTAAACGTAATCCTCGACCAGTTAGACTCGCTATTTGTGAGCACAGATACGTCGGATATGTACATTGAATAATACAGTTATAAGTTGTGTGTGTCTGTAGATAATGCTCGGATAGAATCGACTCGTCTCACTTCCTCGTGGGTGCTCCGTTCAACGGGGGGGAGGCGATTGGGCGCGTAAAGTTACGCGAGTAGAGCTGCTCCCCGGAGACACTTCTCAGCATCGCGTATAATTCCGAGGCTAAGAGGGACAATCGGATATACACATGCTACGATTACTCTACCGAGCGATCTCACAATGAGCATTATAAACTTTCAACCCCTGAACCATCTTTTGTATTCAGATTTAATCGATCTTTTTATCGGGCATTGAAGCACGAATGAATTTGAGGCTAATGAGAATGGAAAAAAGTTCGATCGAATGATCTCGTTCGTTGAGTGAATAAATTCAATGATTTTTAGTGGAAAATTATAACGCGACAAGGGAATTCGAGAGTGGCTCTTGGTGTTGAGCTAATTCTCGTTAGTTCGTGACGAATATAAATACTGACACGAAAGCGGAGAGATGAATCAGATTACATTCGCAGAAGACAGTTCGATGGATCGCAATGACATTTGGAAGATGGTCCAGCGTTATTTGCCGACTGGGCTCTTAACGGGGCTAAAGGTCGAAGTATGCAACGCTGGAATATATCGCAGAATCCGCGCGTGCTTCATCTTTCCTAATACCTGACTTTAAACGTCCTCGCTTATTTCTCTGGTTTCTCGTACGTTCAACTTGGACCGCGGCGCAGTCGTGTGTTGTAAGAGAATTCACGCAGGCTCGTGATTTTCTATATTACACTACATTAACGTGCTTCACATTTCTCTCGGAGTAGAAACAGTGAAGATAAAAAAAAAAAAAACGTACGAACAACAATAGAAGGTCAACGGGTTTTTACTAACATGCCTCGAACCCTTAATCTTTTCGACGATTATTGCAAATACGAAGTAACTCTCAACGGTATCGAGGAGCAACACGTTTTTGTGGATAAATATCAGGATTTGTCGAGAGAGAAAAAATAATCGATTCGAAATACAATATGAACGGACGTTCTGGGTTAGCGATGATCCCTTTTAGTGGAGAAAAAAATGAATTTACCTGTGATTGATTAATGAAAGTATAAGCCGCGATCTGTATCGAGATCGATCTCTCACCTGCGATTCTTTTTTGCAAGTTTTTGCTCCGATTCGATCTTCGCATCGTTTTTTTTTTTTTTTGCATATTCGGTTTCTCGTTTCAATCCGACCGGGATGTTTCGTGCGGCGAGTTGCTTTGTTCGAGAAGGAATAGACCGCGGGGCCGAAATAAAGGATTACGAGTGAGATCTGTACAGACACGCGGTCCAGTTTGCTCCTTTCTGCCGTTTTATTTATTTTTTTCAATTTATTTTTACCCTTTTCAGCCTGCTTACCCGCGACTCGTAGTTGTCAGCAGGAGATCGTGCGAGGGGAAGAGAGAGAGAGAAGGAAAAACGAAAGAAATGCGACGACGAGCCTTTTTTTTTGTGTGCCTTTCGCGTTCCCGATCGCTACGCGCTCGAGATCGCTGCCCTCTGTACACTCGTCGGTCACGACGTCACTAAACATTGGCCACTCGCGCGGGGACACACGACGTCGGTACAGATTTTTTTTTTTCTACCAGGTCCTCGAAAACAGCACAACGCGAACCTCGAAACCTCACTCTTTCTCTCTCTCTCTCTCTTTGCCATTCCCAGTATTCCCACTCGACTCCGAAGCTCGTGGCTCGATTAAACGAAATTACACTCTGGATTTCATCCCGACGCGTGTGTATATGTACGTGTGTGTGAAACGTAATGACGACGAAATTTTCTCATCGCCCCGAAAAGAAAATTGGACGTTCGCGGTCCCGCCAACCTGCTACACGTTCGACGAGATTACCGTGAGAAAATTTTCGCCTCTCGCTTCCTCGAGGTGTAAAAAACTTTGATGATCGCGAGAGATTCATATTCTCTCGAAGAAAATATTTTGAAACAGAAAATTTGTTGCGAACTGATAAATAAAATTTTTATTTCTCGATTGACGCACGATCGTCGTTCTTCTTTTTTTTTTTACAGAGTGCGAACTCGAACTATTTTTTCTAGGGTGTAGAAACGAATCGAAGAATTAAACCAAGCCCCATCGCTCGATGTTTTCGGTGAGAGAAAGGAAAAGGAAAGAAGAAAAAAGATAAATGTATACGATTCCGAAGGGTTGCGGGCGAATAAAAAAGTGATGTAACCTTGGAGAAACTCATCAATCGTCGTTTCTCTCGTCAATCGACGGGAGAAATAGGAGGGGGGGGGGGGGGAGCGAGATCGAATGTGAGGTGAGTTAGCGAGAAAGAAGAAGAAGAGGGCGAACCGCGAGAAGCGAAGCGGAGAAAGCAAGATTGAAGATGTAAGCTTTCTTCTCGCAGGGAGAGAGAAGCTAAAAGCTATGGCGTTCACCAAGTTCGAAGTAGCAGGGGTCGCGCGAGCGCGAGACGTGATGGATCGTTCGATGCTTTTCGTACGTGGCGAGGGACACTCGAGATCGTTATATCGAAGGGACGCGCGCGGAGACGACGTTCTCGCGCGCGGCTTTTATAATACAACCACACGGCTACGAGAATGATCTTTCGCGAGGATCTTCCTTCGGAGGTGGTCGTCGTCTCGAGAGCCACAGAAACACGAATCAACGCTATCGATGCATCTTGAATTTGTATGAATATGTTATTTAACGATTTTATCAAAATAAGAGCTCGATCCGCTGCGAGCATTAACTCGATCAGTCCTTCTCCTCCGTCTCAGTCATTTTTTCCATTCAAACTAATTTCTTTCCTTTTTCAAACTTATTGCGATGCGGTCAGACAGAGAAACTCACTCGTAGCGGTTTTATATCGATCCAATAATAACGGAGGCTCAAAAAATATTAAACAAACTTCGAAATATCGAGAAACATGAAGAAAAAAACATGAATGGTTGAGAAAATTGAAAAAAAAAAAAAAATATATTGACTCGCATGTAGATCGTTGGAAGGCATAAAAGTAAGATTCGAGATAAAACGAAAAAATTTACCACGCACGCAAACTGACGAAACTAATGATCACCTTTCGCTGAAGATATCCGGAAAACATAAGTGTTCCCCGATTAGTTCGAGAAATATATCAGAAAGGTAGAAGAGAATCGAAGATTTTCTTGATAAAAATTGAAAGAGAGCGAGAGAGAGAGAGAGAGTCCTGGCTTATCTCTGAAGGAAAAGGAGCGAGTGGGAGGTTGAGTTTTGTTTCGTAATTTCGAGGGTTTTTTTTCTTCTTAGGACGTGCGTTCTCTCGAACGCAATGGGGGGTGGGTTCCTTGGATCGAACAAGCGGTAAAGGACTAAGCGTTGTAATGTCTTCGGGAGGATATATCCCCAAAACGTTTGCGACGTTCGATCCCACGCTTAGGGCTATCCTTATATACCTGAGGAGGAAGAGAGTCCTCGCTAAGATTTATTGCCCTCGTGTTCGCTAGAAAGAGGGAGAAATATAAAGAGAACGAGATGAGAAAAAGAGTTGGAGAAAGGGAGGATGATGGTAGTAGAACAAGAAGAGAAACTCTTGATCGAGATTCGAGGCTCCGAAGGAACACACGCACCTGGGATTTAATGGTGCCTGCTTCGTTTGTCTATATTCCTATGGGACTTTCTCATTCGTATTTAAAGAGCCTTGAGCCTGGTCGTAACGATTTTTTTTTTCAAATTGATTTTTCGACGTTTAACCTCACACTGACAGCATTACTCGTGAGTTTAGTGACGAATCGAGCATCGAAATCGATCATTTATTTTGCACCAACGGTGAGAAACGCATTTAAACGAAAATCTTGTCGGATTTTCGATCGTGAATCATTCGATATTATCTGAAAAAAAAATGGAATATCTTGGGTGATACAGGGTCGAATTGCAATGATCTGGAAAACAGTAAAATGTTTTGATTTCGATTTAAAAATCCGGTCGATCGGCCCTTAAATCGCCTATGTGGGCGCAGACATCGTTTCCATATACATCTCAATCCTTCGTTTTTATTCGTTTTTTTTTTTTTGTTTTCTTTTCCTGTTTGCTGTTAGAAAGGATCGATGAGACAAGTTGAGCCATCGGGTTTTAAGTCCGCCGGTTGAGTAAAATCGATGACGCGATCGAATTTTCGAGCAATTGTGTTACGCGGACGCGTTTGACCGCGGCGCCGGTTGATTCGTATCGAAATTTTCCTTCCTTCTTTTCTACGCACTTCTTTTTCATTTTGATATGTGCTCTCGGAGGATTTTTCTTGCCACACGGATGGCAAGAAAAAACGATTCGTCGACTCAATAAAACCTTTGAATTTCATTAATTCGATCGATTGATTGAACAAAAAAAAACTGATCGAACCCGAGAGATAATTGAGGCTAATCGCGGACGTCGTTGAAAGAAGTAAATATACGATTCGTCGCAGTTTTTTTTTTTTTTTCGTCGATCGATTCAACCGAATTCTTTTCTCAGTGTTCAAGCATTGATTGATTATTAATTCTATAAGATACCTGACCTGCTAGGATAATCATGGAATGCATGAAGATGCGCGGATATGATTCGAGAAATCGTAAATGCTGTCTGTAGACTTACCTGCAACAAAAATTAAAAAAACAAAATTATATTCATGAACAAAATAGCATGACGAATTGGAGATGATAATGAATTGCATCGAGAGAATGAAAAATTATGAAGAAAAATCAAATACAAATAAATAAGTTTTCATCGAGCACACTGACAATCGCGATATTCGATCGTTCGCGTCAATCTGTCATCTCTACTCGTTGTTAATTTCACGGATCATTCGCACCAACGGGGCGGAATGAATAATAAATTTCAAACAAACGTGTATAAAGAATGAAGACGATTCGAAGTATCGTATACGCGTAAATAATAAAAACGATTTATTTTCTCTCGTTTTGTTTTACTTTATTTTATTTTTTGCATAATTGGATCAGCTACACTCAGCCAACGGAATACTGTACGAGTGTATTCGAACGTGCGTGTGAAAATATGAATGAGCTTAAGAACGCGAAGAGGCGGGAGGGAGCGGGGGGGGGGGGCGCGGATACCGCTAATAAACAATTCCGACTACGATTGGATAACTGAGCGGGTTCTCGGTTTCCGAAGTTAATCAATCATCTTGCCAGCTTTTACGAGGATTCGTTAACCGTATAGACGTATAGCTGTATATACGTTTACGCGAGTTATTGTAACGTACGTGTACGTATACATAGATATTGATGGAAAAATTGCAAACGCCAAAGCCCTCTCGTGTCGACGATTATTTTTTCTCCTTCTTTTATAGTCTTCTATTATTTTGATTTTTTTTTATTTTATTTTTATTTATTATTATTTCATTCGGGCACACGTGGAACGAAGGCGAAATATTTGTTACGGAAAGAGCGAGACGAAAATCGCCCGGAGTTACATTATAACGAAAGCAAAACCGAGCAGGAGGAGACACGACAACTCTTCGCTCTTTCTCTCTCAACCCGAGACTTTTTAACACTCCTTTTACGCTATTCCGCTTATAACGCCCACGATCTTTGCAACTCTCTCGATCTTTCTCTCTCTCTCTCTCTCGTCGTTTCTTGGCTCACGTCCAATCGTCCCTTGGGTTCTCATCTCGTTGCGGCCGAGGGACGATAAAAACGATAATAATATCTCGGATCGTTCCACATGTGCCTCTCATTCTCCGTGAGCTTTGTTATTTACACCTACGTTCACCGTCGTTATAACTCGTCCTCTCAAGTTCGAACAAAATCGAACGAAATATTCTTCGATCATAATCGATCGAGCTTAAAAAATCTGGTCGAAAGTAACTGATTTCCGATTCCCAGAGGTATATATTTCTCAGCTTCGTGGACGATCGATTGACTCGAAAAAAAAAAAAACAATTGGGAAAATCGTTCAAAGACGAAATTGCCATTGAAAAAATAAATTTTTTTAAATTCTTTTGAGAAAAATCAATCACGAACTCGAATGGACCAAAATTTTACGATTCAAAAATCAAACTTCAGACCTCTTGGTCGTATCCGCGAGCAAGAAATGGAAAAAAATTTAAAAAAAAACGGATTTCGTATCTATTTTAAGTCGCAGACGATTCGAAGGGGAATAAAATACTCGCCGATTCTTCGAAACGTGGCTCGCGATCGTATGGAATGACAATTTTTTTAAATGCAGACTCGAGTCCCGAGTGTCCGGATATTCGAAACGTTCGATTCTACCGCTGACCAGGGAATTAAAGAATTTCCATAGAGAGAACACTAAATTATCTGATTTCCCGTGTGCAGCTAATACCTAAGCTGTGTCTATAAGAGACGGTTCAATGGCCAAGCGTACGCCGATCTAATCGTTCGATTCAACGTTATGGAGAGCCCGTGCTCTCGGAGATGCACAATATGCTCGATTATTCGAACTTTGTGTGCAACTTCTTTGATGCGCGTTCACACACACACATGCAGGTCATGTAAATACTTGGCCACAAGTTTACTGCACTCGGACTGCACTCCTTCCCTCTCGTGTGCTGCACACACGTACAGATTCAATGCACAAAATACAAGACTCATGGTGTGCGCACAGCTCGCGAATATTCCTCGAATGACCCCCTTCGAACAACCGTGATCGACCAAGCTTGATTATCGTAAATTACGTTTTCGTAGAGCTTACGAACAATCTTTTTTCTCTCTCTAACTCTCTCTGCCCCATTATTTCGTTCTTTTATCTTTCTCAACCATTTGGGCTCTCAGTTTATCCGACTCCCTCCTATTTCTCTCGGCGTGTTTCATAGCAGCGCGATATACCAAAACCTCGATACCTCGAACGTGGGTGTCATGGGTGGGCGACGAGAAACTCTCTCATCGTACTTTAATACACCGAGATATTCGAAAATAATCGCGAGAGAGCTAACACTGCAACAGTTTACGGCTATTACATGCTCCGACGCTATATATATAAAGTATAAAACGAATAAATAAATAAATTCAGGTTTATAATTATACGTTCATAAACGTACGAGCCGAGGCTAATTGACAGATTCGTGCTCTTCGCGATTGAAACATTTCTTTACTCGACGGAATATCATAACTGACAGCACACGAGAGGGTCTGCAATCATTATTTCCCCTCATTCATCAGTTCTCGAAGTTTCTGATTTTTATTGTTTTCGTAGCAGTCTCAATATTTTAAAAAACATTTTAGTGAGAAGCTAAGAAAAAATACATTGAGGAATCGAAAAAAAATATTTTTGAAACAAAACAAATTTCTTTTCTCCATTTTCTAACTGCATTACTGCACCGCATTATCGTACGAGGGCAATGGGGAACTGTGAGAAACCCGGCCGATAAAGGGGGCTACATTTTAACCGAGTTTCAGCTGATCGGGGCCATCGGAAGCTCGTGAAAAAACTGGCTCTCGTTCAGTGATTGATGGGCGAGCCAACGCATATGGCTGACCGGTAACACGTCCAAGTATCGACGTCTCCCCCGAGACTACTCAACTTGGGAAATCGCCGAAGCCAGAATGCATACACCGAGACCGCACACCCCCATCGTTGTCGGTGAACCAACGAAACTTTGCAGCTAAACAAACGACATCGAAATGGATTGATGCGTTTGGTCGTTCTCGAACGTTTACCATTCGGTTAATTCGTCACTCGACCAACAATATTGTTACACGAAATTTTCATCCAGCCCAATGGGATCGGTTCGAAAAAGAAATTTTTTTTTTCTTCTCAGTGTGCTTGACAACAATTTTTATTTACAGAAATCGTGTAAAGGAAAAAAAATTGTTGCGATAAAAAATAACGAAGATTTCGAGGTACAGATTTTTGACGTGCGTTCAAAAGGACAGAAAAATAAAGGCGAATCCGATTACTGGATACAGAACTGATTGAGCAGGATACGGATACAAACCAGAAATTAAACCTACGCCCGTGTATCGTGTCACAGCCTCCCCCGCTACACTAATGGCATCTATAAATTTGCATGAATTTGCATTGTACGTACAGAGTCAATGTATATTTGTAGATGAAATCGAGCCGCGATACACGATGTCGGTTGTTATAAACGTTAAATTGACGAGTTCCGTATATTTACTCCGGTGAATCGATTAATCGAATTTACAAACCGGAAGATTATTGAGGAAAAGACGACGCTGCGGCGACTCGTGATGTTGATTTTTGTATCGATTTGATTTAACGAAATTTCTGTTCGTTGCCATGCTTCTGTACGAATTTCGATGAAAATTTGAAGCAGAAAAATTCGTTGAAGATTTTCATTCGTCTTTCAGGAAATATTTATTTTTATTTCAAAACGAGTTATCAAAGGAAGGCGCAGCTCGGGAAGCTCCAGCAACGGACCACAGTTTAAAAGCCATTCCAACGGTGTGTCACCGCGCAATTGGCGGAGTTGAATGATATAAAATGAGGTAAAAATATTATCTCAAGAATGCATATTAACGTTGAGGCCGCGCGCGCGCGCGCTCACACGTATGATTATTTTTATGATGAAAATTCGCGAGAAGGAAAGATAATGAGTGAGCCAAAAGTGAATTGTAAACGAGAGGGAAAAGGCAGAAGAGTGATTTGACTTGGCTCGATTCATCGCTTCAATTCTCTCTCTCTCTCTCGTGCTTTGCCAACTTTTATCTCCCACTTAATATCCTTGGATATTCATTCATGTCTCTCAGTTTTCCCCGTATACGTACGAGCACTTGTTACGTGTCTCGTCTCTTCTTCCGAAACGTCAAAACAAGAAAATTCTCGTATCCTGATTAGCTAAATATTATTTCGAAGCATAAAAGAGTTGCGAGGTCGTGTCATAAACGCGCGTTAGATTTTCCGAATATTTCTCATAAACGAGAAGAATATCGCGCGAGCATCGAGCAACGTACGAATTTAGTCGGATAGTAGCGAGAGCCTCGACGTGCGTACAGTTCAAACGTTCTGTACAGTTCTCTCTTACATCGGACGAATACGTAATGCGCAAAAATATACCGATGAGAATACTAAGACGATTCCGCGTATGACACAAGTACGTAAATATAGTCGAGTGAAGCACGTAAAATGCTTTACGCTACCAAGTTCGCATGTATCTCCGCATATGTATATGCTCGAACAGCGGATAATAAAACCAGCTCTCGCGTCCGTGTATACTATATGTCCGAGCTTTTGTGTCTATTATGCGTTCGAACGTGCGAGGAAAATTTCGTAATTTTGCCAAATGTTTTGCTCGACTTTGAGGCATTAACTGGAACGAGCTTAAAACGCAGGGAATTTTGCGAAAATTTTGTACCGATAGACTCTCGTATTTTCGATAAAAGGATCAATTAGAATTTCGCATTTCCGGCCTCGAAATAATAAAAATAATGAAAAGTCATGAGTTCAGAGACGATGAGCGAAGATAAAAAGGAGAATAAAATTTAGAGAATAAAAGAGTTTGTTCGCATAACGTTGATGATGGTCTCGCCTGAGAGATGATCTTGCCCGGTCGTCTCAACCCCCGGTGTACCTATATCGGTGCTCGTATTCCACGCGATAGTAGAGAGATCTCGCGGCCTTTGGCCAGAGGAGAAAAAGAGTCTGGTCGACTATTTTAACCGTGAAATAACTCAGTCGTTCTGTGTGTGTCGGCTCTGGGCGCGAGCGGAGGTCGGCCGAGAGGCCGCGTCACCGCGGTCTCTCCGGAGGAAAACCGCGCCCGGCCGCCATGATATGTGGATCCTAAAGATAGAGCACCCGAAACAACCATAAACCTTCGTTGTTGTTGTTTTTTTTCTTTCTTTCTTTCATCAACCATTTCTTTTTTCTCTCTCTCTCTCTCTCTCTCTATTTTGTCTTCTTGCGCTTCTTTCGTCTCTTTCGAGCTACCGTACACTCTCTTTCATGCACAACTCTCGCTCGCTCTCTTCGCCATTTAACCTTCCAACGCGCCTCTCCCCTAGCACGTATGTGTGTATTTCGCCCTGTACGTCGTCGCGACGTCCAATTTCGTTCGGGTCGTGCGCTCGCACTCGCGACAGCTATATATCTCTCACTTTCGTCGTAAAACGATGAAGAAAAAATAAAAAACGAAAAACTAAATGAAATAAGAAACGAGAGAACCGTGAGTAAGAGGAAGAGGCATGCGGGGATGAGCGCGGAAGGAGGAGCACATTTTTTTACAGCACATGTGAAAAGAGTCTCTCGTAGTTTTTGATATCTCGATGCATGTATTTATTTTTTGTTTGCCGAGTAGTTCGAGAGGAAAATACGATTTCGTGAGTGTCACTCTAACGAGTAATTTCCTTAAGAAATCTTATGGCGCCTCGTATCTTTACGATTTTGTCCCGATAGAAATGAGTCGTTGCGAGAATAATTTGAGCGGGAACGATTAGTAAAACGATTGAAACTAGATGAGTGCTGCGATTGGGATTGTGCGAGGCACCGAACACACAAATAAAAATCTTTTATTTACGCACGCGAGAGCTCCCCCTTGATCCCGACCAATTACCGTTCAATGGAGAGAGAGAGAGGGAAAAATAGTGAATCGTTAACGCTCACCCTTCTCGATGTAGCGAAGAGTCAAAGGTAGCGTCTGCTCCGATCATTTTTTTTTTCTTTCTTTTTAACGTTTGCCACTGTTCGTGTCGCGTGATATCCTGTGTCGAAGCACTTTTTCTCGTTAATCATAAGTCGAATAACGAGAAAATACGATTGAATCGTCAATGGCTATTGAGAAAAGACTGAGACGTTCATTTCGAACGATAGAATTCTAAAGGTCAGAGAGCAATGAATGGCGAAGCGACATGATTCGAATTGGCATCGAGAGAAAGAAAAAAAAAAAATTGCAATCTCATTAACGAAGTAACTGAGTAATTCATAAAATTTAAGAGCGTTCTAAAGAATTTGTCAACAAGTTGATGTGAGAGTTGTCGAGACATTAGGAAAAATGATGATTGAAATATCGACGCGCTCTTCCTCTTTATCGAGGCACTGCGCGCTCTGGTAACAACTTCGTTGTAATCCTCGAGAGTTCCCGAGACGCATTAAGCCTTTTAGTGAATCCGTAAGATCACATTTATTGGCCTCCCAAGATCCAAGACCACCGATCAAGCGTTCGAGAGAATGAGAAAGAGAGAGAGAGAGAGAAGAGGGAAAATACGAAAGGCAAAAAAGGAGCAAGAGAGAAGGAGAGTGTGGGTGGTTTCCAGCATACGTACAGCGATTTCTCGCTAACGAACGTGTATCAACGAGACTCCGAGATAAACGAACGAGATGAGAAGATAAAAATCATCGGACAGGCTCTCTTCATTTCTACGCCCCTCCGGAGTTTCATCCCATCTTTGAATCCTATTGAGAAGCACTGCAACGCGAGGATACGCGTAACTCATAAAAAAAAAAAAAATTTTTAAATAAGACAAATGGAGAGAAAGCGATCAAAGCTCTCTCCTAACTAAAACGAAAACTTGCGTCAGCTCGCTGCTCGTTACTTTTTTTTTTTTTAAATCACTCCTGACTAATTAAAATTGGGGAAAAAAATAAAAATAAAAATTAAGTAGAAAAACTATAAAGAAAAATAGTTCTACGTTGTACTTGTATTTTTCGTGCTGTTTTATAGCTCGTGGGAGTTTGTAAACCGGTGAATGTAATAATACTTACAAGGTGTCAGGTTTCATGTCTCTTTAATTTCTTTATTATTGCACGAGTGAAATAAACCCGGTTGTCCAGCTCAAGTTTGCCCCGGAACTTTATGAACACTCACACAAATTCAAACTTGCACGCGTACACGCACATAAACGGCTTTCTCTCTCTCTCTCTCTTTCTCTCTCGCTCAGTCGCACATTTTCTCGTTGTCCCGGGCATTGCCGCGGAGAAAACCACTCGCAGCTTCCATTCATCGGGCCAAGTCAGTTGGACGAGAGATCGAGCTGCTCGCCCGCGAGTTTCGTTATTACGAAATACCCGACACCATCGTCGCGGTTTCTTATAAGTATACATATACATATCGGGTTTGTGACGTCAGCCAGGTGTGGCTTTGCAGTCATATTAGTTCTCGACCTTTTCTCTCGCAGTATCGTTAAGTACCCTCGATCTATTGCACCCGCGATATCCAAGATCCTCTTAATAATAATATGGAAAACGAACGATAATCGAATTGGTAGAGAGAGAGAGAGAGAAAAAAAAGAGGCACGTGTGCTCGTCGAAGCTTCGATGACGCCGGAAGCCTGAAAAAATCGCGTTGCCGACACGTTCTCGTTTCTAAAATCATATCTTTTATGTTGATAAACATTTTCTTTCGCATTATATCTCACGAACCGTGACTGCGACAAAGAACATTTGAGAATGAGCGAATCATCGAATCGTGCTCGCGAATGATCGCCTGTTTATTGAGCATTTTTTTTTTTCAATTCTTTTTTCTCCGTAAATGAAATATTCCACAGGATTATATCGAGAAACAGTCATAAGCGATTGTCATGAGAGAAAAGCTAACATTGTTGTAAAGCAAAAATGCTGAATGTCGTCACGCGCGTTTTGTCTCCACGTGCGGACTCGGCTCATAAAATTCATAACGTAACTCGAACAAAAGCAGTCAAAATGGACAAGAAGCTCCGAACCGTTTGAGAAACAAAATGTTCATTCGCGACGTCACTTTGCACAGGAAAAAAAAAATCTGCAAGATTCTGTAACGTCGACAGCCCTTTTCCCGCGCTTTTCTATACACGTCTTACACCTACGGCAAAAAATGTCTGTGAAACTGGCCACTCGACAACCCGTTACGTGTGCATTTTTTCACATTTTTCTTTCCGGTTTTCTCCCTTCTACCCCCCCCCCCCCCCCGCTCCCCCGATCCCACCTATTGAGTTAAACGCATCAGAACGAGTCGAGAAGCTGCTGAATCTCCCATCTGTTGTTCGAGGCTGTGTGCACAACGAGCAACTCTTCTCTCGCGTTCGTTCTCTCGCCCCCGTTTCAAACAAGATCACGCGACGTTCGCGAAGCACGTATATGTAAAACGACCGAGATGGAACCGAAGATCGAGGGGAGTCTGTGTAAAGACTGAGAGTTAAGAAGACGAGGCAAAGAGGGAGGGGAAGAGAGAGAGAGAGAGAAGCGAACACGTACAGAGAAAGGGACAAAGCAGTAGATTGACCTCCCCAACTGAACGATGTCAATTCCTCATTACGTTCTCCGAATCACGTTTTATTTTCTCTCGCTGCTTTTTTTTTTTTATTATATCGTCGACATGTTTCATCACTGAATATTTTATTTTCTGTAACAGGAGAAAATAAAAATGTCGAACATTGGCGAATGAATGTAGAACTAAATGTAAAAAAGAGCTGGAGAAATGTGCGAAGAAAATCATGGAAGAGAAGATCGAGACGAAAGACCGCGGGAAGAATGGAAGAAAATATATTTCAGAACGAAAAACAATGAAGCAACAAAGTCTCGAAGTTTCCTGCTCTAAATGGTCGATCGCGCTTCTTTTCCTTCTCCAGTCTCTCCAAACGAATTCTGTCTTATTTTCTCATTCGTGTCTGTCGCGTCTCGAGCCCTTTGCGCAGAGTCCTAAAGATGACGAAAAGGGCTCTTCTGGAATGAGCGCTTCCATGAATATCGATAACGAAGCAACGTTATTCTCTCGGCATGCCGCGCTCTTACGAAACTCCGTAAAGACAAAGTGTTTAAATATCGATAGAATTTCTATATTAAATACACTAATTTATTAGCGATTTACTCGATACTTTTGAAAGCTCTCGAAGACCTCGAAGAGTTTCGAATATTTCGATTCTCGAACGAGAATTCTCAAGACTGGCCAAGAAGTTTGCAAACAAAAAATTCGAGCGTTGCTTCATACTCTTCGTACTCCGCAGCAATATTCATTTGAGCGAGTAATTATCAGCAAAGCGTTCTCGCGTAATCGATATATTCGATAAAAAGATAATGACGTTTGATTGAAAAAAAAAAGAAGAAAAAAAAACGTTGAAAGTCGTATTTACGAGGCTATTCGAATCAAATTTTTCATTTATCGAGATTTAATTTTGTATTTTTTTTTTTTTTTTTTCTCAAATCACTAATCTCTCGAATCCACGAGCGCTAGTAGAGAGTGCCATTGTGCAAATGTAGTTTTGATGGAAGTGAAAAATGGAAAGGGGGGTGAGGGGGGGACGTCGCGAGGTATCTCTTTCTTTCGGTAACACGGAGTAGCCGGAGAGACGCTGTTCTTGGGATTCGCGTATCGCGCACAAAAAAAAAACGGTACGAGGTTGAAAGCAAAGGGGATGACGAGAAGATGAGATGAGACCACGAAAGCGAGCGTGTCCCCTTTCTTTGTTCCCACGCCATTCGAAGTCTCTATCTTTCTCTCTCCATTTCTCTTTACTTCTCTATTCTCTCTTATTCTCTCATCGCTCCGCGGCCGTCTCTTGCCCAGGCTCCACGCCCCGGTGTCAACTCGGCGGAAGAGTATCTTCGCTCGAGAGATTCGACCGGACAAGACGTTGAAAGAACACAAAGGGACGTCGTCGTCGTCGTTCTCTCGGCAGTGTCCGGCGAGGGACTACACCAAAGAATTGCGAACATCGACAGAAAGGCGGAAGGAAATAAGAAGAAAAAAAAAAAAAAAAAGAAAGAAAATTGACAAAAAAAAGCCTGGAAAAAGAAAAGGCACAAAAAGACGAAGAAAAATCGATATTTTTTTATTTTATTTTTTATTATTATTACTGGGATATCCGTATGATATAATAATGTGTGAAAATAACAATGAAGTCGATAATTCTGACAGGAATAATAGCAGCAGCGATAACAATGATAAAAGTAAAAAATGTGTCGCGTTAATTCTATTGAAAAAAAAAAGGCAACTCCGCGTCAAAGAGAAATAAAGTATCGTGTCGCAGGGAACAAAAAAAAATCACGCATACGAACGAAACGTTTGAAAAAGGGAATGAAATGTGCGGAGTCAATTGAACGGTAAAAAAGGGTTCGCCTCTCTCGTGTGCCATTGCGCAGTGTCCGAGCGTCTTACCAACAGATAATTCGGAGTCGGTGCAGCGACAAAGAGAGAACAAGAGGAAAAAAAACAGAGGGAGAGAGAGAGAGAGAAGAGAGAGTGAGAGAGAGCGATAGGGAGAGAGAAAGAGCTCAAAGGACCCCGCGGCACGATATATCGATGGCCTGCTTGGTGAAAAATTCGAACTATTTGCGATACACAAAGAAAAATACCAAATCGAATGCCTGGGATGGCGGGCACCGTTGGGAACACAGCCCAGAGCCCTCTCGTGGTATGATCCTTCGTCTTTCTCTATTCCCTGGCTATTCCTCTTTCCCTCATACCACTTGATTAAACCCTGGCAACCCTACCGCGCGTATATATACTCTCACAATAACGATAAACCCCGAGTCCCTCCGCGCCTCTCTCTCTCTCTCGCTCTCTCTCTCTTTCTCTCGTACTCCGCACTCGAATGCACACTCAACCTCTTTTTTTCCCAATCGCACTAACGTCTCGTCAACACGTTTTATCGCGATGGAATGAAACGTAATAGAGATTGCACGCAGGTTCTGACAAAACATTGTTACCGCGTAGTCGATAGACACATATTCGGCTTCGAAATTTCGAATAAATAGAATCAACGATTTAAATTATGTTTTTATCAATTACCGATTCGACGACTTATCAATCGTAAACTATCGATTCAATTGTTCACGCTCTAATTTTCTTAATCGAACGATTAATCACGCTGTTTTTGGTAAACCAACTATTTCATCGTATACATTTGAAACGATCCGCGAATTTATTCTAATCATTTCGTCGAACAACGTTTTAGGGTTCAATCCAAATAAAAAACCGTTACACCTCTGTTCTCCAAGTCTCCAAAAATATCAGTTTTTTTTTGTTTTCTTTAAAGTTTTATTTTTCGACTGAAAACCTTTATCGGAAAAGCCCAAACGTCAATTCTCAAGTAGATTTTCGACATCATTTTTCATAAATCGATCAGGAAGTAAAAAAATTAATCCTAAAAGGAACAAAACCGTTTTCGGTGTCTCTCCGAACCTCAATTTTAACTGAACGACGAGATTTCCAAGCTGAAGAAACGAAGCGAATAATGTCTCCGAGAGAGAGCGAGAAAACAAGATTTAAAAACCGTGAAATCTTTCGATATCGGAATATCGTTGAAGGTTCAAGTATCAAAAAGTACAGAGATTTGAGAAAACTTTTGTTGCAGTAACGAGAGGCTACGATAATGAGTAACCGCAAGGTACAGAATTCTGGATCGTAAATGGGATGCAAAAGGAAGAGAAGATGGAAGGAGAATTGAGAAGTTTCGACGTGCGTATGCGTGTGTGTGTGATTATCGATAGTCGCGAAGCTTATTGTCGTATCGGGAAAACGTTTAGCGTAAAGCTGCATCGTGGTCGATTGCAAATATTGGCAGGCCGAACAGTGAATCGGCAGGGTTAAGGGGTAGACGAAACAGAGTGTGATGAAACCTAATTGGGTAAGTCTTTGGCCTGTGGCTTTGTGCCAGAGACCTCGAGGGGGTACAAAACTAGCAGGGCAAAGGGGGCGTGTTCCTTGGTGTTTCACGTCCTCCGCACACATCGTGCGACACGTGTGTGACAGCATCAGAAGAGAGACGGGATCATCAGCATCGGAAGCAGCATGAAACGGCTGGTGAGACACACACTCGTTCGTCAAGAGTCGAGAGAGTCGAGAGTTTAACCGAGTCAAACAGCTCTGAATCCTTACGAACACACACCGCATCATTCGCGGACATTCGTGTTAACGAAACACTTGCTTTACATGAACTTTAGCAACGAACTCTTCGGTCTCATCGACTCTGAAAGGATGAACGAATGCCGAAATGCTATGAAAGAGAAGGCTCTTTGATCGGAGGGCAAGAGAAAGGGAAAAGTGGACTCATTTTCGACGATGGAAACGGCCAGTGAATCGCCAGCTTCGAGTAGACAAATTCTATATTTGACAAACTCCTCGGATAAGTATTATCGAATGATTACGGGTTAATAAAGTCGCGAAATATAATCCAAGAACGTTCATAAGGAAATTCAAAGAGCTGTACCTTCAAGGGAGAACAGAAACCAAAAAGATTGAAGAGGATGATCAAGAGGCAACCAAAAAGACCCGAACACCTCGTTGTTCACCGACAATCGTTAATTTAATTTTCAGGAGTATAAAGAACGAAGAAAAAAGAGGAAAGAGACAGGAACAGGAGACGGAGACGTTTCAGAGTCGAGGCTAAACCGATATGAGAATAAAGAAATGAATATCGCGACTGATCGACGAGTTTAGAGGTTTTTTTAGAATTTGAACGGATATCACGGATAGCTTTCGAGAGGAGAGCACGTTTCGTGAGTCTTCGCCGACATGATTCGGTGATATAAATCCGAGAAATCAGCGCGAGGAGTAATAAACATACATTATTGAAGAAACACTTGCCAAAATTCTTCGTCTCTCCTTCTCTTATTCTCTGCCTTTTCCAGAGGCTGTGTTCGCTCGCCTCATTTTATCGTCGAAACATCGTTTCGTATCGTTAGAAAATAACGCTATTAAACCGTAAAAAATATACCGATCGATCGTTCACAGCTAGATGCAGCAGAGAAGAGCGGAAACAAGAATTCAACACCGAAAACGATTCATTGGTAAATATATTTCACGTGTTGAATTAAAGTTTACCGAGCCACTGCAAGATTACGTACTCGAGAGTAGATAAACGAGAAAAATACGGTAGGTCGGTGCGAAAGAAAGACAGGGAGAGAGAGAGAGAGAGAGAAAATTGACTTGGTTTGCTGAGGCATGAATCATTGAACGATCGACCTTCGGATAATGCTCATTCAGACTATATTTATATCATGTGTCTACATACACGTGGAGATAGAGAAACAGACACACATACAGAGACAAATTCGTGTGCTTACGTGTACGGCAACGATATCTACAAGCATAGAGAAGCTACTGGACAAACTCGGACATGCGTGCCCCGTCAGCTCCCACATGCATAAAATGCGTCGAACGCTCTGTTGTAATAGTTCTTTACGAACGGGACAGGGTGAATGAACCTTGTCGAGCTCTTCGTTCTCGACTCGCACATGATAGGAAGAGTAAAAGAGACGGGAGAGACTGTTCGAAAAGGACAGAGAGTGAGTGAGCACGTGTGTGTGTGTGTGTATGTAAGAGAGAAAGAGAGACAGAGAAAGCGAAAAAGAGAGTGCACCGCCTTTCTGTCGTCGTCGGATGCATGGCGCATCCATAACGAGGAATCGGGTGCAACGATGCAATGGCCCTCGACGCAAAACGCTTTTTACAGAGTGTTTAACGCGGGCTCGTTACCCACTCTGTACACGTCACTTGTGCATATATTTTCGAGCGTATCAACACATATGTGCGTGTGCGTGCTCGCGTAAATGTGTTAAGCTACGACCTTACAATGACGCGCGTCCAAACTTCCATACATCGCTTATTATATACGCACGCATGACAATTATCCCGCGAGCACATAATCGAACACCTCAAATACGTGACTCGGAATAATCCAGAGATGCAAACTTCGCGCGATATGAAAGCCATCGAAAATCCGGTTAATTCTCCCCCGTTTAACGTTCCCTGGTGCTCGAAACGTGGCTCAAGCTAGTTCGAGTCGTCAACAATTATTTTTCATCGACAAACACCCCGGAACAACATTCGAGCCGCAACGACATCATTTTTCCAAAACTTCAATGAACGCGATGGATCTTCGCGAGTAAGCTGCGATCGCGACAACAGCCACACTCTCGACAGAGTGTTATATTTTGTTATCGCGGACGAGAGAAGCTTACGCCCGATAAATTAGCTCCTAAAATGTGTGCGAGACGAAAACCGTACGGAGGAGAGATGTAGGGTTCGTTCAGGATGATCGTTATAAAGAGAGAAAAAGAGCACTGAAGCAAGAACGCGGTATTCGCTTACGGGAAGAATAAAAGCGAATGGCGTGTAGAGCGAAGGGTTCCTATTCGGTATTTATTTATTTTATTTTTTATCCGTACACGTCGTCTACAAAGGTGGTGCATTGTAAGGGTTTATGGGTTTACGAGAATCGTGTGTGTACGGAAACGCGTACGTTCTCGAGTATATATTACGCGAAGTGTGTATAGCGTAGAAAACCGCGAAGGAACGGTATGAGTGGAGAGCTGGTGAAGGAAAAAGTGGAGGATCACGCGAGGTGTGGTGGAAAGAAGAAGACGCGCCCGCGCCCGCGCGAGGTTGCTCTCCCAACGGCTCAGCGCGCGTTTCTTCCGATATGAATTATTCATAACCGCGAGTCAGTAAGATGGATGTTACGTGTATGTATTGTGTATGAAACGAATAGATGTGTATACAAGCTGATGTGTAGTGAAAGGAGTAAGATGACATTACATATGTGCGCGCGCCTTTGCCTCTCTTCGTTGCTCTTCCATTTAGTCCCATATGAACCTCTATCCGGCGGACTTTTGCCTTCTCTTTTACCATACTAAATTCTCCTGATCTTTTCTTCATCGTTCTTTGCTTTCACGAAGACTTCAACGGTCATAAGAAAATCATCCGTTCTTCCATTTATCTCTCTTCCTCTCCTCTAGTCTCTTCTTTTTCTTTCTTTCTTTCGTTTCTACCACATAATAGCGAAGCTTTTTTCACCATTACACGGCCATTACACGCTTTGATTATTATGCTCTCCCTCGCTCTCTCTCTCTCCTACTCGGACAAACTCGTCGAAAAAATGTGTAAACGCCGAAGAAAACTGAGCTGCGAGTCAAAATTTGTGCAGCTCTACTTTCTCATAAACGTCAAACATCATCGCGCACCGTACTCCGAATGTTATTTCTATTTTTCATGTACAATGGATTCTCGAGTGTAGCCAAAAGCACAAACGTCATCACGAAACAATGATTTACAAAGTACAAGGTTTAAGCTTCCTTTTGAGCCGTGTTAAAAGGTTTCAGCGCGTCAGGTTCCAGCGCAATAGATTCTCAAAGATCGGAAACAGGTTTTCCTGACCGTTTCATCAGCCGAATTTTCGAAAAATCTTCAAGCCATCAACATTTTTTTGCAGTTGGATTCGTCTTCGGTAAAACAAAAACAACAGAACGAATCTATCGATTCGAAGATTCGAAGAATAATCGTTTATTCATATCGACCACTTGAACTATATAGATGAAACGAAAAAATTGTTCGGAAATAAAGAAAAACAGTGTTTTTCACAACCAAATAATCGTATATCTGCTCACATATATAATCAGTAGAAAACCATACAAACGGGAAGACGATAAATAGTTAAACAGCCTTTCGGCTCCGTTTCAGCGTTGGCTATAGGATTCGTAATAATGCTGCTGTAACAGGTGATGTGTAGGATCTATATACGCGCGTCTATAGCCGTTTATATATACATTTGCGCATGAACTCTCGTCTATAGACACACACGAATATACGTCTCGTATTTCTCTCCCTCTTAGAGTATATTTGACGAAACCATTACGCTATTTCTCAATGGCAAACAGAACTCTCCGAATTTCGATATCCAGTTTCATTGTATATCACTAAAACGTCATCCCCTGTGAGATCCGAGCTACACGGGCTATTCCGAGTCTCGTTTTCGGATGATTCTCCTTCATTGTCGAAATAAAGTTGCGGGTGGCCTGACAGGATATCGTAAAAATACTTCGTTTTCTTATACATTTATATATATTCGTTTTTCATCTCTTCTGGTTAACAAAGTTGCACGATCAGATATGAAAAACTGTGGGATTAAGGGGAAAAAAAAATCGACGACAAAGAATTCCTCGAAGAAGACAATTAATAATGAGCGCTGGAGACGTCTGAATTCTATTTTATATACGATCGAAATAACCGTTCGGGAAATTGGTGCGATGATTTTTTTAACGAACGGGCTCGAAGACTACGTTCACTGAAATAAAGTTCTGCGATGAACTTGAATATTTTTACACTTCCGGTCAAATAAATCGATCGATTCGTCTCTTCGGTAAGGGCCCAAATTCAATTTGCAAAGTGATGCGAAACTCGAAATCTCTCTCGAAATCTTTTTTGGAGCATGCCAAAAGTTATTCAATTCGAGGGAGAGAGAGAAAAATGGAAGAAAAAAAAAAAGTAATTTTTCAGTGCTAGTTGGTGGTCGCGAGAACGATTTCACTCAAAGATCAACGAAAGAGCTCTCTCTCTCTCTCTCTCTCTCAGTTGGGTTACAGTCAGAGCGAAATTGAGGCGGTCGAGTGGCGGTAGCGCGTAGAAATATTCGTCGACGGATGAAAACGTGGCGAACATACATACGCGTAAGCGGGATGGCCGCGAGAGAAGAAGGCAAAAGAGTCGGAAGAATAAACGTGAGAGGGAAGAAACGGTGCGTCAGCTCCCGCCAGAAATAACTCGGGTATACTTAGACGGCCCTCCGTCCAAGCTCCAACCAAACCTCAGAGGCTTAACCACGAGAGCGAGAAAGAAAAAAAAAATTCGATGCTACGACGAGAGTCCTAATGAAAAAAAAAAGAGCCATGCGAAAAGGGAGAGAAAAAGGAAAAGAGAAAGAGCAAAAACAAAAAAAAAGAGTCGTCAAAAACTCCTTACCTCGAATTAGCATGACGAACCAATAAAAAAAAAGAAGAAAAAAAAACGAGCTAAACGTACGGAACTTGAATCGGGTGAATCACGATGTGGATAGTTTTGAATAAACACGAAAAACGACTTTTCAGACTTTAATAATCTCGACAGAAACCGCATACGGCTAAACTATTTATTTCAAGATTTCGTCATGAATTCTCAAACGAGTGTTTGAAGCTTTGCAAAAAGTACGATTTTAAAATTATGCAAGAGCCGTAATCGCCGCAGCAATATGACTCATTGTCCGAATAAATTGTGCGCGTGAAAAAGTTATCCGAATTATTACTCAACGAAAACAACCGTACTCGTAGCGTCATTGCATGATTAACGAGGAATGAATCAAGATCTACTTGAGATCGAGAGCAAAGAAAAAAGAACGACTTCAACAATCAACGATAATCTGTCCAAAGTTGACTGTAATTGAAAGCAGTATCTCACTCCACCGCTCTCTTTTTTCCCCCCTTTATCTCGAAACGTTGGCAGATGACCGAGAAAAAGGCCGAGTCCATGGTAGCGATATACAGAAGCGAGAGCTCGGATGCACATAAATATATAATCGCTATCAGAGTCGACATGGCAGATGGAGAAAAAAAAAAGCGTTGTGAAGAAACGTGTATATATTCGTCACAACAGAAAGACGGCAGCATGCAGCGGCGCCAAGGAACAGCTCCGAGAGAAGATGCGTCAAGAGACGCAGAAGGATGCGAAGCAGAAATCGGTAGAGAAACGCGAGCGAGAAAGCTTTCCCTAAAGTTAGCACGAACAACGAGGCAACGTAGAGCCCGTTAGAGCCTCGTGTTGTGTGGATAATTTAGCAAAAGCCTACAAGAAATACACTCACTCTCCGGACACACAGGCACTCTGCTCACGCGGAGAGAAACGCGCCCGAGAAACAAGTGCACAGAACCGTATACACGCATGAACCTCTTTCTTGCTACGGATAGACGTAAAACAGACGTTAATGACTGTTTCGTTAATCTAATCTAGTTGGGGCGACCGATACACCGCGTCGAAAACAGACACTCGATTCGTGAGGCTGACCACGTACATTTAGTCTCTTAGTGGCATTAACAAGAAAAACGATACCTCCTTATTATATTATGATCATGATCGTTGTCATTGTAATCGAAAAACAAAGCAAATTATATTTTTTACTATGAATTTGTTCGTGTGAAAAAAAATTTATCAATTTCGCGGTGTAAATTTGCAATTTTTTGGAAGTACGACGAAAGGATGGAGCTGCCGAAAGATTTCTACTGATTTAACCGTCGAATTCAGAGTAGATGCACGTGGTGTCGGTTTATCGAGCGTGAGTTATCAGAGAGGTTGATCGAATTTCGAGAATAACGATATCGGACGGGTGGTGCGTCGAACGATACGAATGAGGAGAGAATTTTCGGATCGAAATAGTATATGAAGAAAATGATCGAACGGGCGCGCGATCGTGGATTTTCAACGACGATCTTCAACGAAAATTTTGCAGAAGAAATGATAATTCTTACCAGATTGTGATTCAGTCAAGGTCGTCCGACACGTTTAAATCTTTCGATAACGAGCGGTGTTCGGGTTCCCGATAATAAAATAAAAATGGGGGAATCCGATTGAAAAATACTGACGCGCGACTTGGAACGAGTGATTCATTGATACACCGAAAGGATTTTTGCAGCCTCGGAGAAAATTGCGTCTGCATAGGTGAATCTATACGGTTGTACGATTCTCTCCTAGTCAGCCGGATGATTATGCAGTCGCTTAGAAAGTTGTGCGCTTCTTTGCAGCAAGGAATGGAAAGGGACGGAGAAAAATAATACGAAAAATCATCGACGTATTACGACAGAGAGTTATTCCCGCTCGTGCGAAAAATTTCACAGCGTGAAGAAATAATGATTTAAAAAACGAGAGAATAGCCGAATCTAATGAAATAAAATTGAAAAATAAAATAAATAAAAACCTAATTAAACGCGAGCGAGAATTGCACTTGTTTCAAGAAACTTTTTATCAATTCGATCAAACTTAAAATTACGCAATTGAACTTGTCTCAAGATCTCTGGAAAGATACGGTGAATCATAAATCGGAGATAAGAAAAAAAAAACTGTCACAAGATGAAGAATTCTCGCTCGTTCTGCATAAAATTGAAATGGAAAAAACTAAGGGATCGTTGCACGGAAAATAGTTATCGAATTCAATGAGGTTTATGATCGAGGACGTGATCAAATGCCTGGAATCGGGAGAGAGATTTAGCAAAGTCACTTAGAAAGTGACTGGAGAGTCGAGATGATTACCGGTTTGCTAGCAACATTCGCGAGTGCCCCATTAGGTCAAATAAACTTGTACAAACGTATAAATAGAGGGATATATAAATGATGGTGCAAAAAAAAAGTAGCTTAAGTTTGTAGTGCACTATACAGCTGGCCATCCGATTGAACGAGACGTTGCAACGAAACGGTGTCAGCGAATGCTCGTAAACAGTAGTTTCTACCCTCATCATGGTTGGATCGTCCGGAAAGAAAAGCTAAAAATTGTCGCAGATATTCTGCGTGGAAAATAAAGGATCGCGGAAAGCTGAGAAAGGAATTTGTAGAAAGAGGAAAATTAGGATGCGACGAAAGTGGATCGAAAGAAAAATAAAATGAGGCAAAAGGGTCGTGAGGGACAAGGATGTAGATCGTTGGTCGAACCCATAACTCGTGACTCTTCGTCAAAGATATGCAATACCGGAAGCGGACGGTAAACCCGTAGTTTCATTGTTCGTAACCGTGGCTCAAACTCGCGTGGTAGGAAACGATTCGGCCATAAACGCGAAACGTCAGCCCAGAGAGAGAGAGAGCGCGTATGCACGAGAGATCCTGTATGTGCAACTAAATTGTACAGGTATTTACAAGTGTGCATATAAAATGAAATGCTGTATAAGTGAAGAGGAAGTACAAAGAGTGAGCGAGAGAAGAGAGAGATGGAGAGATTGGGGAGAAGTGAAGGAACGGCGTGGCGATGGGTACGAGAACGACGACGTTGACGGTAGATGACCAGGACACAATTTCCATTTACGCGACGAGAGCTACCGGTGGTAATACGAGCTGTGCGGGCACTGGCTAAGCTCGCGTATATATATGCACTCGGTTTTGCGCGCGAATAACGCGACGAGAGAGCAACGGAGGAAGGGAAAGACCATCGTAAACACCACCTCGTAACTGTAAAACCCGTTCTACGACGCCAGAGCCACCTTGATTAGGAGGAGGCTGCGTGCGTTATAGTTCTACAACCTACGAGGCAACTTCTTCTCTCTCCTACCTGTCGATTTTACTAAACTTTATCTACCGCTCGTACCAGAAAAAGAAAGAAAAAAAATTAATAAAATGTACATACTTTTCCGTAATTCCAAACATCTTTGACATGAAACGCTTCTATGACCCATTGCCATCGAAATGGCGGCGGCTGCGTGTCGCGATCGGAATGAAAGACAACATTTCCGAAAGTGAAAGTACATCCGATGATGAATGTTAAGGAAGTGTGTAATCAATTATCCGGTATCGAGATCGTTTCGTTAAAAGGAAATTTCAGTGATAAAAAGCGAGTCTGGAATTTTGAGAATTTAAAAAAAAATTGCTCGTCTTTGATGTTTGTTCGAAAAATATTGAATTGATCGAACAATTTTGAGGAAGGTAAAAACGGATCGATTTTTCCTAAAGCTCAAAATCGAATTTCGCCATGAAATTTGGCACCAACGTACAATTCGACTATCCAAACATCAGTCCCCTTAAAAGGATTTTTGGCGATCGTTTTATTCTTCCTGTCAATGTCTCTGTTAGAACCGGACATTTCGCTGTAAGAGTTTCTTTTTCGTTCGGCTCTAAAATAGTAATTGGTACACGATGGTGTGATGTATAGAGTTCGAGAGACCTTCGTTACGTGTACTGGCTCTAATAATAATGATCGTCAAGACTCGACTCGTCAAGAGGGTGAGAATGAGGCGTGCGCGGGGAAGAAAGAAGGAGGCTGTGGCAAGCGGGTGGACCCGCCAGAGTTGAATCGTGCTCTCTTGCGAGGCCGGTGCAATGGCAAAACGACACACACACACACACTCTGATACCAGATAGAATTCGTTGCTTATAAGCGTCAAAATATACATTGATATAGACAACCGCTCTCGCTCTCTCTCTCTCTCTCCATCAGAGATTTGCGCAATAACAAACACGTTGACAAATAGTTTTTAATAGTTAACACGCCCACGAGTATATACACGTATAAATCCCACACGGAAAATCTGAGAACTCGATTTCTCAATCAGTTTTTCAGTATTATTTTATCGCGCACGTATAATATATATATGCATACATTTTATATTTGTTGATACGCGACTATCGATTTTACGAAGCGATCTCGCAGCTTGTGAACCAGCAATAAAATAATCCTATTCTCGTACCTATATATGACGCACTGTAAAAAAATAAATGCTCGATTTACGATTTTTTTAATGGCAATTTCGCGAAGGTGCTATATGATATTAGAACTCGTAGGAACTCGACATTTAGTACGATTAAGGAGTTTCGGTACGAAAGGCAAAATGTTAAGAAATTAATGAAATTTGGTGATAATGTTCTTCAACATCAAGTACGAAAACACAAATTTCTTTCAAAATTTTATTCTACTTAGTTATCGAGTAATTATGCATTAAAGCAGATTTCTTATGCCCGAAGTGTATACCTATATATATGGAAACGCTATGCTTATACACGTGAACTTTAGTCTTCGATTACTCGATAACTGTGTAGAAGAAAAATCTGAAAAAATTTGTATTGTCAAATTTGGGACTAAAAAATATTTTCACAAAATTTTATAAAATTCTTAACTTTTTGAAATTTTTTGTGTTTTTAACATGGGTTTAGCATGGCAACATTGTATCGCCTGTACCGAAACTCCTTAATTGCGCGTTTCAATTTCTTTTCAAAATTCAATGAAAATTAGTTCAATTTTTTATTGAATTCAATACCGTGTAGCGTTGATTTCACAGAATTTTTCATCGGAAAATAAAAAAAAAAAAAAACCGGTTTATCAGGATTTCAGTGAAGCGTCGTTTGAAATTTATTAGGCTCTCTCTGTCACGAGTCTTCTTATTCTTCGAAGTTCAAAAACGTTGATATCCGAAAAAGAGACGATTTTGGCACTGTCTTCCTCTGCTTTTTCTCGCTTTCCCACGTTTCTCCTTTTCGTTTAGTCGTTGCTCGAGACGATTTTGAGCTAATTGATTTATCGGAATGAAATTCGAGAGATTCGCGCGAAGAGCGCTTTCCCCGGAATCTTTGCAGAAAGGAAAAAAAAAACTCATTTCAGATGTCTCGATATGCCATCACGAAGTTCAAGCCTCGGGAATAACATGATTTTCGTTAAGTGAAACGGGTTTTGAAGAATTTTTTTTTTTTTTTATTCGTTCATTCGAGTCGGTTTAAAAGTTCGAAGGAATAAGAAAAAGCATAAGATTTACACGTCGGTTTCAGACAAAAATGAAACTGCTCAGGGCGGCCGAGGGCAAAGCTGAATGAAAGGTAAAGAAACGAAAAGTAGAAGAGAGAAGAAGAAAAAAAAGGAAGAGAATATACTTATACAGAGTCGCGGGAGCAATTTAATTTCGCCATGAAAGCGGTAATACAATAAAGCGAGAAATTGGTGATAGCGTCGTTCAATGCTGCGGAGAAACGGAGAGACAAGGATGAGGAATGCGCTCAGCAAACGGAAGAGGAAAAGAATTGATAAAAAAAATATTTAAAAAAAAAGAGTTGGAGACGAGTTGCGGTTTATTAGATTTTTTCCAGCGATGCTGTTTGTTCGTGACTCTCTCTCTCTCTCTCGATCCCGGAACTAATGGACCGTAAGAAAATAGTGCCAAGGTTGTTTTAGGACGAAAGATCTCTTTGTATAACGATCGCACATGCACGCACCTTACAACGAATGTATGAAAAGAAAAATCTGAGAATCTTCGCGCGAACGGTTACCTCGATCAAATAACGATCCGTGAATCGAGCAAATGAATCATTGATATCTCTCTCTCTCTCTCTCTCACTCCAATTCCTTTTCCTTTTCATGTAATGAAATTGCAGTTTTCGTCAACGCTTCTCCAAGGATCCAGGATAATTCGTTCCAAAGATAATTCAGCGAAAAAAACTATTTTTTCGCTGATATACAAATAAATGTGAATAAAAACTTGATGAAACGAAGGTTTTTCGTTATCGAGGCAGTTTAAGCAAACATCGAGTTCATTAAAATGGAAACGAATGTTCCGGAACTCGATTTTTTCAAGAGGTTCAACTAGTAAAATGAATCGAATGATAAAGCGATGAGTATGAGAATGAATCGTAAAGTATTTTGGTCGTTTCGGTAAAACAAGAAAATCGAGTGGCAAAGAGGATTGAGAGCCGATAAAAAAAAGGGGGGGATCGTTGCTCGATAGAACGAGAGACAAAGAAAGAATGTGTTCCGGAACGTCACGGTGGCTTATCGATAATTATCGTAACATAATATCACGCCTATCGGGGATAGTTCGAGCCAATGAAAACACAGGCGTTTCAACATTCGACACGCTGAACAACTACATCTCGAACATTGATCGTTATTCGGCTCGAATTCGAGTACTATAAATTTATTAATAATCGATGTAAAAAAAAAAAAAAAAAGTAAGCCGGTGTAACAACAACGGTCAGACGCAAATTGGACTTGCGAAAGTTCGAGCTCTCATAAATATTCATTTTAAATAATCACGCGTATTGAATTGGTTTTTTTGTTTCTATCAATCTGCCTTCTGATCCTTTGGAAACTTGGCTTCGAGAAGCAATTCTCAAATTTTCATTCGATCGTTTCTGTTACATCGTATAAAAATTTAAGCTCAGAATCTTCGTCAATTTTTCCAAGCATTTGATTTTCTGTAATATTTCGTCGCTTGCAAAGTTTCATCGAAATCCCTCCATTTCTCTCTCTAATGACACGAGATCCTTGAAACAAAACGCGCAAAGAATCGAATTTTCTCAGAGTTTGTTGACAAAAATTTCGACGATCTTATGCAACGTCACAGTCACAAATCCTTTCGGTGAAAAAAAAAAAAAGTTTGCATCAATCGTTAGACCGAATGAATCCTCGTTACAACGGATGAAGTAAAAATAGGTTGAAATTAATTTTTCCTTTTTTTTTTTCAATCCGTTTCCATAAAAACGGAGATTGGAAAACGAAACATCGATATTCGTAGCTCTATTACGTAAATAAAATATCTGCGATGCACCGAATGCACGGAGCGTGCATTACGGAAGAATAAAAAGCGAGAAAATGTAAAAAAAAAAAAAAGAGAGAGAGAGAGAGAGAAAGAGAGAAAAAGTAAATAAAGTGTAGTCGGAGTTTATTAGATATTGCGCAAAATGTATTCGAGTACATGAAGTTGTATGGGTGATGGCTGACTCGACACACACACACACGGTGAGAGCACTCACTCCGAGTACAGAGAGCATTGCTAACATAGTATCGCATTATTATTGTTATTTTTTTTTCAACTATTATCATGATTATTCGACGTGAGATATATAACGGAGTGTAGGAGCAGAGAGAAGAGAGGTGAGCGTGTGTTGGTGGCTGTGAGCGAACGGCACGCAAGAAAGGGGCTTCGATCGGCCAGGTGCAGGCGCGTCGAGGGACTCCCCCTGATTTTCCGGCACGTGAACCCTTGCGAGCTCCCAGCAGCAAACTCACCGAGACTGACTCTTTCTCTCTCTCTCTCTCTCTTCCACTTTTTCGCTCTCGAGTTCCCTTTACCGGTGAATAGAAAAAGGAGAGAAAGAGAGAGAGAGGGTTTAAATGCAATGGGGGTCCTCGCAACTCGTTGCAACGACATGCAACCAAACAGACTCGAACGTGATGCAGCAGCCTTCGCGCTTGGTGGATTATAACCGCAAACATATGTGTAGGAGCGCTCGTGTTTGCATTCCCCTCCCCCTCAGCCGGGGGACGATTGACCGGGACTTGGGCAAAATTGAAACAAGTCTCGTCTAATAATTCGATGATAATTCTCCATCTCTGCTGTTTCGTTTCTCGTTAATGAAACGAGTAAATTTTTTTTTTTTTATTATGAACAGGCACGTTTTTACTTTTCTGCTCCAGCAGTGGAAACAGAGAGGCACGGATTTTGAGTTACGTAAAATTTATATGGGAATATATGAATTAGATTTGCGTTGGGCGAAATAAAGAAGGAAGAGAGAAACTCCTAGTTAAGGAGTTTCGGTACAGGCGATACAAACAATGTTGCCATGCTAAACCATGTTAAAACCACAAAAAATTTCAAAAAGTTTAGAATTTTATAAAATTTGGTGAACATATTCTTTGGTGCCAAATTTGACGATACAAATTTTTTCAGATTTTTCTTCTACACAGTTATCGAGTAATTGAAGACTAAAGTTGACGTGTATAAGCATAGCGTTTCCATATATATAGGTATACATTCCGGGCATAAGAAATCTGCTTTAATGCGTAATTACTCGATAACTAAGTAGAAGAAAATTTTGAAAAAAATAGTGTTTTCGTACTTGATGTTGAAGAACATTATCACCAAATTTCATCAATTTCTTAAAATTTTGCCTTTTGTACCGAAACTCCTTAAGGATCGTCGGTGCTGGCAGTCAATAATCGATTTCAATGGAATATGCCGATGAGAAGAATGTCTTTGAGAATGAACTCGTCACCGGTCGAGGGGGGAAGAGCTTCAAATTGAAAAGTACACCCAATGCCACATTTATATATTCTCGTCTATGTGTTTGATAGAGGAACCGAGAGATGGTAGGGATTTGATGCGTGAGCTCTTAGAGCTAAAGTCGTTTGGCGAGCCGTAAATTTAGTTGGCGATGTTTTCGCGCCCGAATACGACAACGACGACGAAGACGAAGACGACAATTTGGCACGTGTCTACGGAAAATAGTAAAGCATGATGGTACGAGCTAGAATGAGACGGGGGAGACGAGAGGATTAAGTGAGGAAGGAAGAGCAGAGGAAAAATGAGAAACAACGAAATGGACAGAAAGAAAGAGAAAGAAGAAAAGGAAGGAGACCAAAAGGGAAACAAACAGACGGACAGACAGAGAGCGAAGGAGAGAAAGAGAGAGCAGTCAAAGCCAGTATGTGGTGGTTGACGAGAGAGTAGAGGGTTAAACGAAACTAAAGAGAAAGTTATGAGCAACAAAAAAGCAACATTTTTCCAACTGCATTGGCGCTGAGAACCGCGCAACATTCTACAGTTTGTCCTGCTCTCTTTCCTTTTCGTCCTCTTTACTTAAGTACAAACAGAGCTTATACCCAAGAGATATATAAGGAGCGAGCGAGAACGAAGTAGAGAGAGAGAGAGAAAGAGAGAGATTTTGAGGAGTCTCGCACACGCCAAACTCATGGCGCCTATTTATATCGCGAAGAAGGGCGGTCTTAATGAGTCTAGGAACTGTCACACCGAGTGAGATACGATCCTCGGTCGGAATATATCCACGAAAACGAAGATTGTGGAACGAAGAATCATAAAGACCATAAAATTAATACAAAAAAAATGTTTTACGCATTCGAATATGTATATACGCAAATCTCAGAGTTTTATTATTTCAAAATCGAGAAAATTTGGAATTTTTATATCGAGCCCACTCTATAGGAAAATCTTTATTTACAAATTGGCGAACAAAAAGCACTCGAAATGAACGAAAAATTGAGTAAATTAATCACATAATTGACTGGAATAATTAAGAATTGTTTTCTCTCTTCATGATCCTAATCCCATGAAATCATAAAATAAAACGTACGAAAATATTGGTATAAACAAGAGAAGCTATCGATAACTCGTATACGAAAGTCAACAAATGTCGTACAAACAGCTAAATTGAATTAATGCTTCGAGTAAACATCTGTCCGTTTTGTTCAATCAATAAATTTTCGATTATGATTTGTTTGTACAAGCTATCGCGTTACACGAACCGATGCTGCTGCTACTTGGAATTGAATTAATATCAAAATCATTGAAAATCTTCAATTGCAATAAAACCGTTGACAAGCGAACAACTCAAAATAACGAATGAAACTTTTCGATACAAATAATTAGCTTCATTTCGTGAATCGTGTATATACAAAAAGATCACGATTGATGAAGAAACTAATGTTGAAAAATTCAAGCAGATTTGATGCTTTCGGTCGCAACGGTATCACCCCGCAGGCACAAATTACACACAGCTTGCGAATTCTCGTCACCGGAACTCTCTTTCTCTCTTTCTCGTCTCCTCCTCCCTCCCTAGAGATCTTGAAATAGAACGATTATTTTGATCACGTGAACGTAAGTTCGTCTCGTCAAGAATTTCGAGAGAGGACAGAGGAAGAAATGGCGAACCCTTGGCCCTGGGTAGTCGACTAAATTTTATCGAACAGGTGTCCGACCGAAGGCTCGTTCGTGTTATTTATTTCGTGAAGGAAAAATTGAGACGCAAAATTCACGATTCGTTATGAATTTATGATGAAAAATTTTGCTGCTCGATCGAATTTCAAGGATTTACCAGCATTTTCTCGAGAACCTGACGAGTACTCGAATATCTGCAGTTATTTCTTTCAACTTCATGAAAAAAAAAAAAAAAAAAGTTCGAGATTTAATTAAATTTAATTCGAAACCATTATTTTCTAGTTTTTATTCCAATATAAAATACTCGAAATGAAAATTCTAAATTTTCCAACTTTTCATCATTCCGATTGTCTCTAAATATTGATAATTCGTTTTGACGTATATCGAGATTTTTAAAATACTGATAAATTCTTAAACTTGAAGATATTCAAACGTTTTTTTTTCTCACATTTTCGTAAATAAAAAAAAAATCCTAATTTCGTAAAACTACAAACGTAGTACGAATCGTGATGTTTGATCTTGCGGAAGATTCATCATAATCGGTTCATTGGTTTTCGATTGAAAAGCAGCCAAACTTTTTTTTTCAGCGAACGCATTCATGTTCGTACAAAAGAAGAAAAAAAAGATTCGACTAATTGATCGATCGATCGTTTTTTATCGATCGATTTTCTATTTTAAACGACAATATCGTCGAGAGTGAGCTTGACGAATGAATCGATGCGAAATTGAATCGAGAATTACTCTTGTGCACGATGAGATAAGCGATCTTCGAGAGTAAAATAGACACGTGGCAATCCGTACAGTTGCGACAAAGATAACGAAGATTCGAAAACCGAATACAAATAGAAATAAAAGTCGAGATACAGAATCACACTGCCGGCCACATCGAGTATAGAGCGACTCTCGAGTATAGAGATGAGAGAAAGAGAAAAAGTGGGCCCCCGGGTTTTGTATCGGTATAACCAGGAGAACGAAGTCAGCCTGGTCAACCTGGTCAGCTGAACGAAAGAGCGAGATTATATTCTTCGATCGATGACTTATCGATAGCCGGAAATCTCTTTTTCTTTCTCTCTCTCTCTCTCTTTCACTCTTGTCACCGCTGGTAATCTGCCACCGGTTGCTTCGCTCACGAATATTCCGCTCGCTCGAACGAGTAACAAAACGTCAACAAGACAGCTTAATTATGTCACGATCGCTTCATACATCCAGATAATAATAAAACTCTTTCTATTCATAACAAAATTCTCTTCTCACTGAGCTTTTCTCGCTTATTAATTTTCCAGCAGCAGACCTTATTCGCCGATAACGAACTCGAAAAAAAAAAATGATTGATATCAACCTTCGCATCGATGAAAAGCAACTAAATTTTCTTCGAAAGCCAACTTTTATTTTTCAGGCCCCAAAAAAATCATTTCAAAGAATAAAAATGAGTTACTATTTTCTGCTCAAATACACGATTTTATTCTCGCGTTCGAATTGCACTGGAATATATGGACAAAATGAGACGGTTGCCACAGATTTTTCGAGTCATTTTTCGAGTCATTTTTCCATAATTACGATCAACGTTCGTTTTATAAAAATCATTTTTTTTCTTGTTCAATATTTTAATGTGATTAGCGACGATTCGTGAAAATCCGCTGAAGAATATTTTCCTCCTACTCTCGTTCTGCATGATTTCAAAAATAAAATGAAAGGAGCTCATAATTCACGACTGCGAAATAATTCAGTTTAGACGCGTGCGAAGAAATTACCGTTCAAGTGTGGGCTGTCATTTTTGTTAGAGTCGAGCACAGCAGAGTCGCGGAGCAATGTTGCAACGAGTGGGAACGTTTTATCGACAGGAAGAATTCCAATCGTGAAATAAATAGAACACCTGGCATACGGTCGTACGCAACAAAGTCAGAGTAATTTTTGGGGGGCTGAGTCACGAGAGTGTGGATGTATGGAAAAACGCTTTTACCTGGGAACCGTTGGGACCGAAAGTCGTCGTGAAGCATTTCAGTGAATCGAATGTTTTTTTTTTCGACTAACCGATAAGACGAAAAAAAAAACATTGATTTTCTATCGGTTGAGACTCGTTCTTAATTCGCTGAAATAAAACTTTCGAACTGAGAAATTATCTCAATAAAATATTTCTTCGAACGCAAAAATTCAAAATTGAAAAGAAAACTTTATGAATTCTTGGAAATTCAACGATCGACTTTCGTTTTCAACACTCTTTGGCAAAGATCGATGAATATTTTTTTTCGTAAACCGTACAAAAACCTCCGAAATGATGAAGCATCGAGAAAAAAAGAAAAAATGGTTGAAATAACGAACCGAGACACAGGTGTATCGACTATTAATAAGCATTACGGAGCAAGTGAATCATCCGATATATACATATGATCGTGAGGACAAACAATAAAGAATGATATTATCATAAATATCGCTTGTACGAAAATACACTTCGATGTAATTTATGTATCAAGTGTTTTTTTTTTTTTTATTTCTTTTTTTTTTCTCACTCAAGCGGAGATAGTACGTGTAGTTCGTTGTGCGAAAAGCGTCGAGGGTAGGAGAAAATGTGGTTTTTTTTTTCGACTCGAAATTGTTTCGCTGGTAGTTTGATAAATTTCGAACACGCGAAAAACAATGGAATTGATAAGGACGTGTGAACAGCGGGCACGTGTGAGCAGATAATTTCAATTTCCAATGGAATATTCAATTTTATGAAGAATTTCAAAGTTCATAGAACAATCGTGAATTCTGAAAAATTCTTGAATTTTTCAGAATTCTCAATTCTTTGTCGGGTTCAACGAGATCTCGTTTCGTTCAAGATTTCTTCTCTATTCGTCGAGTTTTGGGGATTAGGAAAGAGGTTACGGGGAGTAAAATTAAGTTGGAAAAGCCCGAGAGATGTGAGAATGATTTTTGATCGTCGAACTTGCGACGATTTCTCGTTTAGTAACTGCAACATTAAAGTTTCATTCTGACCAGGATTAAAATTTCATGACTTTTAAAGATTATTAGGCCAACGAATATGGATTTTTTTTTCACGACATTATGGATGAGTTGCTGGTATGAAAATATGAAAATTTTCCGAATTCTAATATTTTCGTTTTGCTTTAGAATGATCTGTAAGAAGTGAAAAGTTTTATTTCGTTTATTTGTATTTCACTTGAATTTTTTTCCTCTTTTTTTCATAGTTAGGTATTTCTAGTCGACATAAATTGATTCCTCTCGTCGATCCATAGATACAATAGAAGTTTTCAGAAAAAAATAAAAAATAAAAAAATGAGGAGAAGAAACAAACTTGTTTTTCATTCTGAACAGACTGGAATTTTTTTTCAAAATTTCTATACAACAAATGATTATGAAAACTGTGAAGATCTCGTAGAAATCAGGTTTAATGATCATTCTTCATGGCATTTCATGACTTTTTCAGAGCTGAATATAATTTCATGACATTTAAGATTTTTCATGACTGACTTTTCACGTGATTTCAGTGTCATAAGCTGACATATTTTAGTTGTTGCTTTCAAAGCAAAAAAATCGAAATGCAAAAAAATAAAATAATAAAAACATGAAACGTTCATGCACATGAACTTGTAGAAAAAAAAATCGCTTTTATCACGAGTTTAAAAACGTGTTGAACAACGATGTATTAATTAAGTTACGTATATAGCTTCGTAAGTGCAGCGTTGCTGCGGTGAACGGAGAATGTTCCGATGTATATTCTATTCGATGAACGAGAAATCGTTGGTCGGTACACGATGACGCGTTGAAAAGGTGACAAATGTGTGTGTTTTTTTTTCTTGTCTTTCTCTCGTTCTTTCTTTCCTCCCTTTCACAACAAAGAGGGTGACACGCGTTCGCGTTTAACCAAAGTGTAACTGAACTCGGTTAAGAGCATGGATCAGTCACCTAACCTCACTTCGAATTTTCGAAATTGAAATTCTTCAGCACAGTTTGACCGATCACAAAACGGCTCTGTCAGCCCACGCACGGCGATGGCAAAAATGGGCTGACAGGGCCGTTTTCTAATCAGTCAAACCGTATCGAAGAATTTCAATTTCGAAATTTGCAGCTATCTCTCTCGCACTCACGGTGGCGAGATACGGACTGATCCATGCTCTTAACGCGAGAAAAACGAACGAACGGCTAAACGCACGCACACGCGCGAGCTACGCAATTCTCCAACGATTATCATTATTTTTCATTCGATTGAGAAACTCGTGTGTCGCGTGTTAATTTAATGGTGCGAGATAAATTTTACCTGCAGATTGTACGAATTTTTACTTTTTTTTTTTTATTTCGTGTATTCCCTTTCGCAAGAGAACAAGCCGAGCGCATTAAATGCTGTCGGAAACTCCCTCCTTCAAACCCAACGAATAATTACTCGCTGCCTATTAATTTCTTTGTTTTTTTTTTTCTTCATCATCCGCGATCTCTCCGCAAACGCATTATTTCAATATCGAATCATTTCATTTCCACTCCATCAATTATATTTGTGTCAGAAATTTTGCGAATCACCGTTAAAGGAAATATTTTTTAATTTTTTTATTGATGTATTCGTAGAATTTTCATTCGTAATTTTTTGTTTGTTTTTTTTTCGATCTTTTTGATTACGAACTTTGATTGTTTATTTTTATTTTTTTACTTGAATAAAAAATAAATAAATACTGAGAAAAGAAAGAAAAGAAAAGGAATAAAGAATGAAAATAAAATTAGCGCGAAGGGAGCGAGAGAACGAGTTGATATTTTTATTTGGAAATTGAGGAGAACGTGTCAAACGTAGGTCAAGTTGGCTGGAGGTAGCCAATATTCGTGAGCGTTTGTATACAAGGAATTGTGATTGTATCGGAGAAGCTTCGAGGCGTTCGCAGAACTCGATGCGTTCCGCTCGCTCTCTCTCGATGTGAATCATACCCTGGGCGAGCTCTCCCCCCCCCCCCCCCTCCCCCTCTCTCTCCCTCCTTTGCTTCTGACCACTCAACGTTTTGCCCCTTCCGAACGACTCGGAGAACCTCGGCGACAGAGAGATTATGCTAATCGAAGGTTTATGAAACCCGGAAAACGAGATCCTTCCTATTGATATAATCGAGCGCCCTAATATACACATTATCTATAGACACGAGTGCATAATCTGTCGGAGAGAAAAAAAAAGAAAAAAGCAGGAGAAAAGTACAATTAGTCATCGTTGTTGCAACGAATAACCAGTTTTTCGACTCTCGGCTACGCTTTTTCGAGATTGTTTTCATTATTTTTTTCGTTCCTAACCTGTCCTGCTTTTCGGGTGAATGATTTTACGTTTCACTCGTTGATTATCGTTGTACAAGAAGCAAAAGAATAAAAAAAAACGAAAAAACGACTGGCAAAGTGGAAAAATTTTGTTGAGAAAATCATTATTTCGCGATTTTTCGTAAATTTAAATATTTTCTTAGCAGGAGGATTACAGCTTCGCAACGATAAAAGGGGGGTTACAATTTGTCAAAGACTCACTCCAAAAATAATGCACAGTATCCATCCAAGTCTGAGGCTTTGTAGATCCGGCTTTCCCGCGTTTTTTTTTTTTTCAATTCACGTGAACGCCACACAATATTGAAGAAAGAAAAACAAGATCTTCCGTGGCGATTGTTGATTATTTATTTACTTTTTTTTTATTATTTTTTTACTGTTTCTCCGTCAACTAAAATACACAAACAAAAATCGAGAACGGAAAGGCCTCTGAGGACCTTCTTCCTTCGGTTCGTTTTATTACTCCAGCAGAAATTACACGTGACGCAAAATTCGCTGACGATTATTCCAATAATACTTTTGTCACACGAGAAACAAAAAAAATCACTTTTCTTTTCAACGCACGGTACACGCGAGTGCAAGTTGCTCACTCTCTTCTGTTTTTTATTTTTATTTTTAATTATTCCTGGCTCAATTTTTATTCGCACACTTTTTCAACACTCGAGTAGCTTCATCGAACATTTGTAAACTTGAAACGACTTTTCGTCGGTAAAAAATATATATTTTTTTTCGCTTTTCGATTCACCTCGAATTTACGATTATACAGATTGTGATTGTAGGTTATCTAAGACGGCTGAATGAACGAAAACGATGTAGAAGACAGAGGAACCCCGTCACACGATTCGTTTACATCGCCCGGAGCGTCGCAACATTTCAAAAAAAAAAGTAACAACAACGAGAATGGAACAAAAAAAATTACGTAGCGATTAACACTGAATAAACAAAGTTGATGAAAAAAGAAAGAAACAAAAAAAGAAACACGCGATTCTTTCGTAACGGTAAAATAAAACTTTTTTATACACGACGATCAACAATAACAACGGGAAGGATTAAACAAACGCTTGACAGATAAATTGTGTGTGTTTTAAAAAACACGCAACAAAATGGCGTCGAGTTGTAGGACCGGCGAAAATATTCGACGAATTTAATAGAATTTAAAACTTGCCGCGCACCTTCCTCGAATTATTTTTATTTCTTTCCCTTTTAGAACAGAAGGCACCGAATAACAGTTCTGGGAAAGAAATGTTGTGCGGCACACACGCACCATTCGCCGTAAGCGCCGGTAGCGTTGCTACCGCCGTTTTCGCCTCTGCTTCTTTTTATTTTCAAGAAGAAACCGCGCGCGCGACTTTCATTCGTTCTTCGCGAACTGCTCGAGTACACTGACACGATGCGAAGGAGAAAAAAAAAAGATGGCAAAAAAGCCAAGTAGAGATGGTTTTTGTATTTTTTTTTTTTAATTATTATTATTTTTTTTTTACCGAAGAGCGAAAGAACCGCGCGTGCTCTCGTGTTTCTCGTTTACTAGAGAGCGAGAGAGAGAGAGAGAGAAAAAAAAACTCACGCTGTTGCTTCTCTATCCAGCCGGTAGCAGCGTCCTCGCGTAAGTGTCGCCGGGTAGAAACCGTCGTCGTGTATACAGACGTTCGCGAACACACACAGAGGCACGCACGCGCGCGCGCGCGGGCGAGCCACTCGCTCTCTCCCTTGAGCGCGTTATGTGTGTTGGCTCGCTCACTCGTCAAAACTCTGCCATTAAACGTAAAGAGAAAGAGGGAATAAAAAATGAAGTCGCGTTTTGGCACGATCTATGGTTCTCTCGAAGGGGTTGTATATACAGTAAATATCGTCACGATGCAAGTAAGCGTACTACCGTTTTCGCCGCCACACGCCGTCCGGATCAATAATTCACCATATATTATCACCCCGGTAAAGTCGACAGTGAGATAGAGAGAGAGAGAGAGAGAAAGAGAGCAGTAGCAGTCTGACTTTGTGAAGAGCGTGGTCTCGTGGATCGAGAGAATGCATGCAGCCGGTGATCAAAACTTATGTACTAGATAAAGAGATAGAGTGAGAGAGAATGGAGAGGGGGTTTAAGGAGAAAGAGCGAGTAATAATAATAAAACGCGTGAGCCGGCACGAGCGATGTGGACGCGTGTGTGTGTGTGTGACATGGAGTTGGAATCGAGAGTCGCGTGTAAAACGAGAGAGCGCGGGATTTACTGGTCCAACGGGGGCTCATGGGAAGTGTTAACGGAGGGTGAAGGTGGAGGGGGAGAAAGGCTTCGCGATGCCGAAAATAAAGATCACGACGATCGCGGATTGTCGCGTAATTTGTTGCGAAATAGCGATTGGTTTTTTTTTTTTTTTTTTTTTTTTTCTCTTGTATATTAACGATCATATGGAGAAACTTGTACACGTTTTTAATGTATAAATGTGTACGTGTGTTTGTGTGTGTAGCGTAAACAGAGGTAAAGAAAGAAAGAAAAAAGAAAAAATGAAATGTATTGTTTCTAACGTTGTGGTATTATGATTGCCTTAGAGAGGTCGTGATACCGTAGACAATACGACGACGTCGTCGGTTAGGACGTTTGGGACGCGGTGAAACGAAGTCGACGGCGATCGCGAACGACGTTGCCGGCTCGAGTCGACCCTTGACTCTCTCGCGCGCGCACCCACCAGGTTGTGTATACGCGAGAGAGTCGCCCAGGCGAAGAGAAACATGGGGCCTTGGTGGCCACTCGTTCCGTGGCGCGCGAGACCGAGAGAAACAGCGCGCGACAGAGATGGATAGAAGAAATGAAGGAGAGAGAGAGAGAGAGATCGCCGACACAAGCGAAAGGAGAGGCACATACAGCTACCCAGCGCACGGTGTAACGTCAACCCCCTTCCCTTCCCCTCCTACCGTCGGTAACATGGCACACGAAAAGCAGCAGCAACACTCACACGCTTCGAGACAGCACCGCCGAACTTAGCTCAACCACTCTCTACTTCATCAACTGGTGTAAATTTATTCTATTTCTCTTATTTTTCTTCTTTCTTCTTTCTCCTTTTTATTTTATTTTATTTTTTTTATCTCGTGCAATATATTTTTTTTCCCAACGTCACCTGTCGCGTATCTCAAAAGAAACGATAAAATTGATGATTATCAAATACATCGAGACCAAAGATAAATTGACAATTACATAGCGGGATGATCGCGGTAAGCGCGACCTGCGCTCAAGAGTCTCCGTGTATTTCGCTCGGTTTTTTTTTGCGGGGCTTTTTGAGTTTTTACCGGGAGATTGGTATGGGGGATAGAGGGAGCATCATCAAAGTCGCGCGGAGAACGAAATTCGCTGATAGCTACGTCACGAGAGATTTTGTGTTTAACGAAAGGATCATTCCTCGAGACACCAAACATATTATATGAAGAAATTTTTTTTTTTAAAAACCACACGATACTCTTCCGCAGAAACCTCGGCGCTGCTGTACCAGGGTTGCCTTCTCCGCCTGTTACAATCTCTCTCCGTCCGTACGACGCGAAAAAACACAGACACATACACACATATATACGCACACCTGCTTTTTTTTTTTTTTATATCCCAACGCACACTGTGGATCGACGATAACACGGATTATCGATAGAGCCGTTGTTTCTTTTGTTTTTATTTGAATAAAATATAAATGTACTTACCACTGGGCGAGATGACGTGGTTAAGAGAGGCCGGTTAACACGAAAATTTTCGTACGTTTACACACAACGGGGTCCGTAAATATGAGAGAGGAGAGTTACTCTGTTTTTGGTATGCCAGGAATGGCACAAAGAATCTAGACAACGCACACGCCTGCTGCGCAGCCGGTCTGCGCACACGCTGACACCGAGCGGCCGCGGGAGAAACCAGAAACCGAGGCCAGCCGAACGTTGACGTAACCGGCCGAGCTCCCCACCTCGCCACTCGTCTCTCCTTCTCTTACCGTACCACGTGATCAATTCCTCCCACCCTTTTCGGTAGCCCGGTCTCTCTCCCACTTTCATGCTCGCTTCTTCTTCCCCTCCGTCGAGATTAACGCACACCCGCACGCGGTCAGTCCAGTCGGCGGGGGCAACTCGTACGAAGGGTTGCCTCATTTCGTTCTTTACTACTCCCTCCCTCCCTCCTTTTCTCCACAAAGAGATCGAGAGAGAGAGAGAGAATACAAGAGAGCTCTCTTGCTCCTGTACCACTGTACGAAACTCCTCGCCACATACCCAACCACCACCGTTTCGTTTCAAACACCGTGGCACTTGTTGATTTTCAGAGCCGACAAAAGATTTCAGGTGTATTCCGCCACTTTCGTCTGTTTGCATAATCGAACGATTTAAAACGATCGCGATACCGGGATAAAAATTCTATAGTCATTATCGATTATTATTTTACAGAATTCATCAATTCCATCAAATTTTATATATTGAAAAATATTTAAAATATCAATTTTACCGTAACAATGAGAATAAATGATGAATTTTTTTATCCGTTTCGTTACTCGAAATTTCTTTATATTATTGCTCAATATACGAGAGTGCGAATGTCATTTCTTCCGTTCTGTTTGTTGACTCGAATATCAATTATATTTTAGTAGAAAGGTAGAGAAAAAAATTTCGATTGAAAATAAAAGTGTACAAACAATATATTAATAATAGAATCTTGTGTAATCGTTACAAAAAATAATACAGGATTAATGCATTTTAAGCTTGATCGGGACGAAGAAGAATTCTTTCGAATCAATGATCCTTAATCCCAAAGATAAAAATAAAGATCGAAAATCGGTTGCTTATTTTTTTTTATTATTATTGTTGACGTCGTTAAAGCCGCAAATTTTTTTCGAACAGATAATAAAAACAATAAACTCGAAGTCTTTCTAGATCGACCTTTAAATTCGACCTTGCAAACACTTTGTCCCACCGAAGGGCAGGTCATATATATTCTTACGTATATAAAAGAAAGAGGGGTTTTAATGCGAAGGCCTCTAGAACTTGGGGAAAGGGGGGGGGGGGGGGGCTGTGACCGGATTAAAACTACAGCAAAAATGTAACAAAAGGGACTCTCACGCCTCATGGCTTACGCGTGCATTGATTCGAGACTTTTTCTTGCTACCTGCTGCGAGTGTTGGAAACTAAGAGGATCATCCATCAAGCTTACCGAGCATCGTTACGTCACAGTTTACCGGCTACAAATCCCGAATCGTATTTAAAGAACGAGCGGAAAACAAAATTTTCAACGTATTTCTAAAATCTCCAATTATCCACGATTCAAATATCCAATTATTGGCAAATAAACATTTTGACAATTGGATAACGAGGCTTGTAGCATATCAATATAATAAACATCGTGAGATAAATCAACCCACAAAATAGCGTAGAACGGTTCGCGTTGATAAAAGAAAAAAAAACGAAAACTGAAAACATGGTGTGACGTGTAAAACGAGTGTTGTGAAAGCCCGAGTATAACCTACACCCAATTAAACTTGTTCGATAATGAACGTTCGACTTATTAAATATTATAAGTGGGACTTAATGAAAGTGAAGCTTCGTATCCACAGCAGATATATATAAAGTGGGAAAAAAGCGTTTGAGCCTCATGAATTAATGTGAAATTGGTCGATTTGCTTTTATCGTGAATTCTCCCTCTGTCTCGTTCCCTTTCTTATTCTCGTTCTCTCAATTTCTTCGGTTGAAGCGAGAGAGGGCGTGTTAATACCATTAGTCGGGTCTCGCACACTGCCGTTACAGTGGCAAGCTTTGTCGCTTTCTTATTTGCATCAGCAACACACTGAACAGGGATAATTACAGTTATAGCGGAGGAGAGCAGGCGCTATATATTGCAACTATATAACCCTTGCGTGGCGGCGTCGTATGCCTATGGAAACTCGCATATCCATTAGTACACATATCCACTGACTGCTCGAAGATGGCGCTCGTAAACAGGAGCGAGGGAGAGAGAATAAGACTCCGCGCGCGTGGCCTCCGGAATGGCCGTGCCCGATTTCGTAGCGTGATATTACTTAATTAAAGTTAACGCTCGATCCCTATTCCCCGGGTTTCGCAATACGCTTTGTGGCTTTCCAGCGAACTAAGTCGTTAGTTTAATTGCAATTTCGTATGTATACACCAACGGAGAGACAGAGAAAGAGAGAGAGTGAGACGCCGAGAAAACCTCGTTTCTCGAACAAGCACAGTGTAGTAATATATAAATATACTCGTTTATATGTATTATATACATGTAAACACTGTTCACTGGTACGTAGATGAAAGCTGTGAGAGCATAATGCGTACGGGCTTGTGAACTAAACTTGCAAAGCATCGTCGGGGTTGTTTTGCTAGCATCGCTCGTATCGTTAACTCCTTTGGGGATCTCGACGCCCCGAACACTTTGCAACTTCGAAAAAAAAATAACAGTTACGAACTATTCTCGAGTCTCAAAGTCGAGTTCAAAGATTCCGTATTTACAAAATTCAAAGTGCTATATGGTTATTGGAATCGAATCGATGAAGTTCGAACGTTTATAATTTTTCTATAAATATTTGAGGTTAATTGAAAAGAACGAAAAATCGTAAAATTGTCATCGGAAGTGAATACCGCGACACGTGTGAAAAAATTTCGAACAAATATCTCGTTTTCTGCTGTTTTAACGTCAAGATTCATAAATTTGTTGATTTCGTAGAAAAAAAAATCTCACAAAATACCTTTTTTATAGCTCAACGAAGTCGATTGATTTCGGAAGAAGCGTTGAAACGTTACGTTAATCGATAAGATTGCGGATTTGTTTTTTTTTTCTTTTTCATTATTTATTTGTCCGGATCGAGTTTATTTGAATTCTGGCCAAAGGTATTGTCGCATTATGCAATTGCAGCGTTTTGCATTCAATGCGGCCGATGTCGCGTGTGATGTCCGCAATACCGGGAAACCGGTGCAGGTTCATCGACACTCCATCCCCACTAGAGACTCGAGACACTTACACAGCAGCGACGAAAGACGAAGAAATTTGAAGTTCCTATGAGAAGAAAATTCGCCGAGTTGTGCGAACCAAAGTCCATGTCCCGGTTTTCTTGTATTATGTGGGACTCTCTTTTGTTCCTAATTCTTCGAGAACGAATAAACGAGTTTGTTATTTTTAACCTTACCGAAAATCAACGTTATCCTTACAGGTGTCTCCGATTCGACGGGAGAAAAATGGAATATCGCGTTACGAAAAAGAGAAGTACATACATACTATTAAGCATTATTACGATTCATGTTTTTTATTTTTTTATTATTCATTTCTAAGAAACAAACGAACGAATACAATGAGCCGATGATGACAGCGCGACATTAATTAGTGAATAGCGAACATCAATTTCGTTATAAATCTCTCATATTTGCACGATAGTTTTCCTGGAATATTTTTTGCTATATTCTGCCAGGCGAATTGAGGCTGTTTTTAGCGAATATTGGAAAAAAACAAGTGGGATTGCGAGCTCCATCGAATTCAAACGCACCAATAACCTTTTGCATTATTTTCGTGGAAACAGCCCCACACAGATAGCTTCGTCGATCGTTTTAATAGGACTGATCAAGCGCATCGTTCCCGTGCGGAACAAACAACCGTCGAACACAGTCGATATTGCCCCCGGTGTGGTCAAACACTCCAATTTTCCTCGAATATTCACGTCTAATGCGTTCCATCGCGCCATCGAGCTTCAAACACTCGCACAACCTCACTTTTTCTCCTCTATTTTCTATAGATTTTTTTTTTTCATCTATACACGTCTTTGTTACACACAAAATTCGCTTTTAACGGACTTCGCCTTGCTGATTTTAATGAGACGCTTCCAGTGTCGACCGTTTTTTTTTTTTTTTTTAGAAGCTCGTCCTTCGAGGAATCCGGGTGAAAAAATTGAAACGAACGATTTACTTTTCAAAAATAAAAAAATTTTGCAATCTTTTTTTTTCCAAAACGCGCGTCAGAAACGTTTTGTCGCGTCGCTGTTCAAACAAATGTCGAATTTTGAGAAAATTCAGAATTTCGATGCCAAGGAATTTCTAATTTTTTTTGTTCAACAACGATTGATTCGCATCGACGAAGTTGGCTAACGCGACGAGCTCGAAAAAGTCTCCCGAAGAACGAGCGATCACTGTAATTTAATTAAAGATAAAATAAACGTTTTCTCTCACCGCCTCGTCTCGAGCCTAAATACGGAAATAATGAAATTCGAGGTTAGTGACTACATTTTCCCGCGGAATGACGCTCCCGTCGGCAAGCATTGGACACTAACGTTTCCCACCGCCAATATACACCCACGTTGTTGCACTTAGCGAGGAATCGACTGTTGGTAATACTCGCGAATTTTCCATTGCAGCAAAGCATTTGCTATTAGAAACACACTGCGCTCGGAACGGCTCACTCGATAGTGAAAAAACGCGCAGCAACCCCAGTACAAAAGCTCTGAAACTCATCGATGCGCGTTGAAAAATTCAAACACGTAAATCTGCGCGTTTATTCAATATTTATTCGATAAAATACAGCATAAAATTCACGATCCACGCACTTGGAGAATTATAGTTGAAAAACTGGAATGAAAATCACTAAAATATTCATCAGAATGTAAAATTGAATGAAGAGAGAATGCGCGAAACTTTTCGATACTTGCAAAAAGTTTTCTTCCACCGAACGACATTTAATTAATGAAGGTTTTCGTGTATTCAGAATAAAAATTTATATCCCCTGCTTCGATGCTTCATTCGTATTTGCATTTTTCTTTCACGACATTATGATCAAGATAACCACCAAATTGACTGAAAATTCCTTCCTCCCTTGAAAATTTAACCACACATACTTGCACACACCCTTTTAACCTCGAAAGAAAATAATTCCATACCAAAAATCTCGGTTTGCATTCTTGCCAAAGTCGCGTGTGTATACAAAAATGTTTTCTCGATGAAAGCTCCCTCTACGGCTTAACGATGAGAAGAAAAAATGTTCTGGAACGTTCGCTATGCTTATTTTTCTCGTGGGTACTCCATGACATTTATTATCACGTGGCAACTATGAAAATATGCAACCAGTTTGCGTATCGGTATCGAACGAAATATCGTCTTGAGAATGACACTCGTTTTTCTTCTGTATTCGAAGCAGCGAACGAGACAGTGAAAAAAAAAAAGATTCGGGAGGGATAAAAAGCACGGTGGGGGCTTGAACGGGCTTCGAGCGAAGTTAATAACTTCGTTAATCTTCGTAATTTTTGCCGAATAACCTCAAAACTTGTGAGAACAAAAAAATGTCAAAAATCGAAAATGATGCAGTGATTTTACTGTGACGAATGTTTTTTTCTTTGTTCTTGCTCAATAAAACTGACGAAAAATTAGAAGAATTTTTACTACTCGATGTGAAAAAAAAAAAAAAAAAAAAAGTCATTAATTAACCATAAAAACGTTTTCATCTTGATGCAAAACATATATCGTGATGCGAAAGACTTTGAAGACTACACTTTTTATTTGATATTAATTACTTAACTCTGAGACGTCGAGGTGCGCGTCTCTTAGTATACAAGTTTACTATAAGGGACGAAAGCATAGCTCCGCGCGGAACGAGCATTTTCATCGAATTCTTTACGTCAAGAGGAATTTCAGGAGTATGCCTGAGAGTGATATTATTATCCGGGATATCAGCGCGGAGGTACGCCAGGATTGCGAAATAATACAGTTAGACGTATTTGCCTATTCGGTGAAATTCTGCTACAGTCGTAAATCTCGTAAAAATCGAATCCTTTTTTTTCAATCAGTTAAAGAAAATTCGGACATCATTTCGTACCGAACTTCAATAATCGTGACTTTATTCGGAGGCTCGTCGAATTCTAACAAACGAATTTATCGTGCAGACAGTAGTTGTTTTATACTTTAGTTTCGTATCTCGTTTCACATCGACCGATATTTCGTAATCCATGAAGCGTTTTTAGAACATTTTTTTTTTTTTTTTTTGCTAAAAATGATTTTCAGTTCATTATCAATTTCTCGATCGGTGAATTCGACGATATCTATCGTAGTAACCTCAACGTAGTAACGTTCAACCTCAAAAAAATTCTGGATACAAACGAACCTCGTGTGATGTCAAAAATTCTTTGGACGCGTCAACACAAGAGACAAGTGCGATTAACCTCAAAATGTTGTTTTGCCAAATGGAGAGCTCGTCCAACCGAACACAATGAAAATTTATCATTCACACACTTTTTCAAAACTTTTTATCGCGTCGAATATCGAAGTGTCTAATTTTACGAGGGTTTGAACTGTCTCGCCGCTTTATTCGGACCATTTTCTCGCTTTAACCTCCTCCTTTTCCTCATACCCATATTTTATGCAACTATTGTACAAGATACTACAAGAATATACGTATTTTTGAATTCCACCCGAGACAAGCTCGTAATTCCCTCAATTCACGAATATCTTGGCATACCAAACATCTCGAGAGTAAATATTTCCTATTTTTCTGTATCTCTCCCACAGGAAAGTAGAATCTTTTCGTCCGTAAAGTAACACGCTCGTGTCCTCGCCTCGGCATTCATGTTCTTCGAGACAAAAATTCAATATAAAAAAATATTACTGCGATGCGGGAACGAATCGGAACGTCTTTGCTGTCACATTTATTCGTGGCATTAAAAAACTGAACTATTTTCAAGTAATCTCATATCTGCGGTTCGTTTATCAATCTTCGATTTCACTAAAAACTCGTTATTAAACATTTTTTCTACATTATTGTTTGACTAAGAATAAAAACGAATGAAAAAACAACTCAGGTATGTAATCTTTGAAAAATCTTACGAAGGTTTCTTGCTGCTACACGAATTTTTTACTTGACAAAATTCCAACCTGGACAATTGTGAATTAATTTACAAATTGGACAACTCGCACGATATCAACGTTGAATACAACGATTGAAAAGCCAATGCTCGACTCAAGCGCTTCGAAAGAATACGAAATAAGCGTTTCGTACATCGGTACTGAAAAAAATATTCGAATCGTTGTGACAGAGTATCGTCGTTCGGAAGCATTACGAACCGATAACTTGAAATGAAATTTTTTCGCACTGAGTGTTGACGACGAATGAAAAAAAAAAAAAAATACAAATCTGCTTGTTTGTGACACTTCGATTGATTCGTCACATTTCACGTCGAACATCGACAGTCGAAGCATCGCTGCGAGCTCGACGAGCAGCACACGAGCCTCCAAACATTGAAAATAGACATATATCGTGTTGTTGTGTTTCGTGGTGGTGGTGGGAATGTACTCGGACGTCGAAGTCATTGCGAAGATGAACGATATTTTTGTGAGTGCTCTGAGTTTGTTACACTCTCGGGATATCGATAGTGCCGAAAAGCTCAAAATAATGTTGAATTCTTTGATTGAAAATAAATTATCGAGTGTTTCGGATCGAGAACGAAAGAGATCGAAGTATTTGTTGACCGATCGTAAGAGCGAAGAGTTGGTTGAAAATGTGAACCAATCCAATGCCAGGAATGGTCGTCACGTCGACATTTTTTATCGTCGTTGCAGCGGCGAAGCTCACTTGGTCGATCCTCGTAGACGCGAAACGGATTACGAATCGACTGGAGCGTGTGAAATCGAGCTGAAGCACGAGGATCAATCTCCGAACGAAAACATGGACGTACCACGAATTTCCATACCCGAGGAGAGCTCCGACGACGTTAGGATCGTTTGTAAAATATGCAAAGGTGACAAACTCGGTCCTTTGATACTTCTCGAGTGCCAGGAGTGTCAAGAAACTTATCATCCGCTCTGTCATCAACCGGCAGTCGTCGAAATCGACGTTTACGATCCTCGTCTCGTGTGGCGATGTGGCAAATGCCTCGAAACTAATAACAGGGCGGATGAAAATTTTTTAAACAAAAAATCACCACTCGTCGTGACTCTCGAGGACGAGGACGACGACGACGACGACGAAGACGATGATAACCAGAGAGAAAATTCGATCGGTGACGTTTTTAGGAATTTAAGAACGCGAATGACGTTCGATACAATCGATAACAAAGGAACAACGAGAATTCACAACTCTGGAAGTAGAACGAGATCGAAAATTCAACATTCACGCAAATTAACGACGAAAAATACTTCCGTACGATTGAGAAAACGAGTTGGAACGAAACTTACCGTCAATCGGTTATCCCCGCCTTGATTAACCACTTTTTTTCATGGCTTCGTCCATTGTACATTTGTGTATGGTACGTTGAAGTAAAATGTTCTTTTTTTCTCCTCCTTTATGAGATTCTTTTTATTCGATCGATCATCTTGACATACAAGCTTTATTTAGTTACGTGACAATTTCATTTTATTTCATAAATTTATAAATATTTTTGATAAATTTTTGGATTATCGAGAGTTTGTAGGGTTTTCTTTGATTTTTTTATATATCTCTCTCTCTCTCTCTCTCAGTCTCTCGTAGTACAATCAAATGCTGCCTTAAATAAAATAAAAATCAAATCGTCATAAAAACGAAATGGCACTTGCACACCGAGCGAAAATCTGCGTCAAAATAATTTGACGTTTCGTCGAACTAGAAAATTATGAGCGCTCGATCAAAAAAGTATTGAAATTTCATCCGTTTTTCCTTGTAAAAATGTTCATTTCCAATAAATAATCGTAAATGATCATGACAGTTTTGCTTTTGTTAATTTTCGACAAAAATCTGTCGAACGAAAATAAAAAACGTTGAAATTTTATTTTCGAGTGCATTTACATTCGAATTCACTTAATTTGAACATAAAAAAAATTGATTTCGAAAAATGTAGTGATTTTTCTTCGGTGCTGACTAGAAATATTTGAATAAATCATAAAATTTTATAATTTCTCTGCTTCCAGGATTAATTAGTTGTCTGATTCAGGAGTAGGCGACGTTTAAGCTGCGATTTTCTCACCCCGACAGTTCGTGCGCACACTGAGCGCAGTGTCTTGGTTACGATGTTTGCCCTCTATTAAGGTCAAACGAGTTCAACTACCTCGACTAGTTCTGAGATAGAGTCTCTTTGAACATCGCTCACGTCGCCGATCACTCTCACACGCTGTATAATTGATTGAAATTATTCAATAAAACACAAGTCGAAAAATTGTCGCCCGAATAACGACACTGCCAAGCCAAAATTTAATTTGCCTCGACCGACCGTTTGCCAAGGTCGTTCTTTTCGAAGAAAAATCAAATGAAATGAAAAAACTTATTCGTGCGTTCAGACCCAGTATTACGAGGCTCAATTTTGTGCCTCGATCGAGCAAATCGTTCCAACGAAAAAAAAACGAATTTTATTTTCGACATTATAAAAAATATAAATAGACAAGACTTTTTTTTTTTACCTATTTCCAGCCATCTTAATCGACAACATTATTTTTTCATTTGTTTCGATAATTTTGTGCGAAATTTTTTTCGTTTCAACGAATTTTTTTAGTTCGCACGTTGATCCCGTGGATTTGTTGGTACATAAATTTTCGGTTTCTTAAACTTTGATGAACTTATTTAATATTTATTTTAGAAAAAATATTTTCCGTCAATTTATAAATCAAATGAAATAATTTTTTTTCATTCGAACGATTTTGACTCTTACTGGCTTGTTGTTTGTCATTCGTAATTATCACTCGTACCAAATATTCTGTAACTTAGTGAATACTCGCAATTTTTTCCCCAAATCTTTACTGCCATCATCATTTTTCGTTTATCGAGCTCTATAAATGACACAAGAAAATAAACTTCGCATCGGTGTTGTTATTTCAAAGTATTTTTCGCTCGATTTACATGATTGTGTTTCGTGCTTTGGGCTGTTTGACAACGCCCTCTATCTGTGGCGTAATCGTGTCAAGTAGCTGCATGGAATGAATAACACGAAGCTGCTCTCCGTAACCAGTGACAAGGTCAGCTAAAAGTTGTAAAAATTGAACGAAAATGATTTATTTTTGGCTAATTGCACGATAGTAAAAAAAAATGTTATGGAATTAAATGAATTTTTGTTAAATCTATTGAAAAACTGAAATACGAATAAAACTCCCTGAATTGAAAATACATTGGAATGAAATTTTTATACAATTTACATAACTCAGAATTTGGTCGATAAAAAAAGGGTAACAATTAAAAAACAAAGTAATTGAATGGTCGAAGAAAAACGTTTAGTTTGAGAAATTCTCTTTTATTTCTTCGTAAATTAATATTCTCTGGAATAACGAGTTCGTACAATAACTAATTGAGTAATAAATCATTATTATTTGTGCGACGAAACAATATTTATCTGCGAAAATAATATAAATTCACTGCAACGATGATGAAGCAATTTTATAATCGACGAAATATGTTTTTATCAGTTCGAATAAAGTTGACTAGGAACAATGAATATTTAAGAATAATATTTATAGAAATCGAGCATCGATCGAAAATAATTTCAAATGGTTTGACTTAGGTTATAAGACTAGTCGACTGAATTTGAATTATCTCTAACATTATTTGTATAAATCACACAAATTCACTTGAATTGAGATAAATTTTTTTTCATGACGATAATAAGAAGCTTTAAAATAGATCGAGTGCATTTGAAAGGATGAAAATTTGTCTCAAAATATATGTGAATGCACATTGAGTTTCGATCTAATTTACGAAGGCTCGTCAAAAGCCCAATAATATAGTAATTAAAATATAAATTTTCATTTGGCTTCAAATTGAATTTGTTTTTATTTTTTTTTCTTTCTCGTTGATTCGATGACGATTGGGCGAAGGATTGAAGAACCAATGCACTCAAATCTAAATCCTAAAAAGCAGTAAACTACGGATATTGAAAAGTGAACTTTGAAGAGTGCGTATTTTATGATATCGTGGTACATTGCAATTTCTTTTTTCATTTCTGCAATTAAACGATCAGCATAACTGTACTGTTTACCATTTTTTTTTTTTTATCATGACCTATGCAAACTCTCGATCATTCTTCTAAAAGATTTTCTCATTGATGAGTTAATTCTTATATTTTTAAAAATCTTTCGTGTGTTCTGTGCATTTGTTTTGTTCGAAAGCGCGCAATTATTAGTTTTTTGTGTGTGTTTGTTTTTTTTTTCTTGTTGAGTGTATCACTTGGCACGTTATTACATTTGGATAGCGATATTATAAGTTGCTAATGATCGCATCACCTTTATGATTTTTTTTTTTCTTTTCTTTCGGGATTGGATACAGTCATTTTGAACTACGCGATCGCCTCTCCTCGGGTAACATACAATTCTCACATTTTCGCGTGGAAGAAATAAAACGAATATGGGGAAGAAATGCTTCGCGGTGTTTTCTTTTCTTGCTACAGCGTTCGGCGGGGGGCACTTGTGTGCAAAAAAATTATGCGTAGATTCAGTTTAAAGAAATTGACTGCTCTCACATTCTCGCACAGACTCTCGAGGACTCGCTACATTTTTTTTTGTTTTTTTAACCATTTTCACTCGTTCGATGAACTTTCGTTTCGCTCGAATGTGCCGTGGAAGCGTCGACGCTCTATGCGCCAGTAAAATTGCGACGAACAATCGTCAGCGATGATTCTAAAAGTTCGCAACTAATCTTAGAGCACAAATTCTTTTAATTTCGCGTGTAAAAATGTGCAAAAATGATTATTCACTCGAATCAGCGTGCAAGATCTACAATTATTTCGCTCGTAAAAATGAAAGTTTCTTTGGCGTGTTGTTTCGCAATGATCGGTTATCGAATGTTTTATTCTCTCGCTCACTGTTTTCATTGAGAAAAAAATATCAAGACTTCCTGTCTCTCTTGATCTTACTCATCAATTGTCCGTGCAAAGGGCGAAATAATATAACTCTCAGAGCACGAAAATTCACAATTATAATCGAATAAACATTTTTTTAAATGATATAAAATACGAGAAAAATAAAATGTAATCTATCAAAATTAGTCTTGTCCACGATTGAGACTCCGTTATCTAGGAATTCAAACTTTTCGTATTTTTCTCGCTCTCGAAGCGTCAACGTTTCACTAATTGTCGTATAGTCTCTAAGAGCCTAGTAACTCTAAACTCTAAACGTAAATTTATGATTTTTCGTTTTTTTTTTTTTTCCATCATTTTCTACTTTTATCTAAAAAGTATATTGCCAATTGGGAGACGTACGAATCTCAATTTCCTTAAAATACCATCGTTACTCTTGATTTGTTTTTATACGAGGCCCTTTCACGCCTCTTCGAATACTTATTTTTAAGATTCTTTTTTTTCTCGAAAGTTTGAAAACATTCAAAATTTTTCAATTTCAAATAAAAGCCTTCGATCTCATACCGTTTTCGTAAAAATAATATCGATTCAGTTTTTCGCTCCCGAGTCTCTCGAATTATACCGAAAATCGTCAAATTTTCGTTGAAATTCATAAGTTTGAATGAAAAAGTTATCAAGAAAATTCAACGGTTTAACAAATCTTTTGGAAATTTTGAAGGACTCGAGAAAAAAAATATCGAAATACCGGATTACAAAGTGAAACGTCTCGTTTTAACATTTTGATATATAACCATTTCTGTGACTCGATATAAATTCGTACATCCTTAGAGTCAACGACTTAAAGCTAAACGCACGTATAATTTTTCTCGATGCGTGAGCACACAAACAGAGTTTCTACGAATATAAGAAGGAAAAAAAAAATGCACACATTTTATGAATGCATTTTCCGGAAGCAAAAGAACAAAAAAAAATATTTCTCGTTTCATTCAAATCTCAATGATTTCTACTTGCGATAAAAGAGTTTAAAAAAAATTAATTATAATTATCGACACGTTAATGCTCGCCTGTTTCCTGAGAGACAGGTGATACGTAAAATCGACTAGAAATTTATTTTGAACGAGAGGTGACTAGAAATCTCGTTCAATTTTGAAATCGCAGAATTGTTATTAAACAATAATAACAATAAATTATATTAACTATATATATATATATATATAGTATTTATATTTACACACGTACGTGTGCACGTATGTTGAATTATAATCTATCTTGTACGATCAGACATAAATCTATCGATGAAAAAAAAAACAGTAACTATTCAGGTTTGGATCGAACAAGAAGAAATTCAATACGAATTGAATGTCGAGTGAGTTGGAACAACATTTTTCCCATTTTTTTCTCTCTCGTTAACCTCTATTCCACTTAATCCTTCGTAATCGTTAGGATGATTCGAGAATAATGAAATAATATAATCGCGAGGACGAAAGATGGTTGTTTTTTTTTGTTTTTTCGAATATTTTTAACACGATTTATGTTTTAACGATCCGGCAAGTGCCCAGTGCCATATATTTGGAAGTGTCGAATTAGAGATTTCGAGAATTCTCTCAAGTGTCGACGTTAAAGGACAAAAAGAATATCAAAGATTCGTGGCTTTTTTAGTCTCTTTTCTCGACCGGATTGCATTAAAAACGTCGACACGTATTTTTGTTTAGTTTTTGCTTCGAGTATATTTCGATTTAAAATGAAATAAAAAAATATTTTGACGCGTTAAACGCGTTAGTTTCAGCTTATTTATCTTTTCTTTTTTTTTTCGTAATCGAGCAGTGCAAAACGAATACAAATATTTGTTGACGTTTGAGAATTTTTTCATTCATGATACGAGGCTACGACAACACGGCTCGATCTGCTCGATTCACCTCGACCACATGATTAACAGGCAATAGGCACTTTGAGACAAAGAGGGTCAGAGGGAGGAGCGGGATAAAAGAGAGGTAGAAATGATTTTTCTTCATCCTCTTGGTGATTTAATCGATTTTGGTCGACGGTAAACCGTGGCCCACGACTAGCTGTTCCTTAGGGAAATCGAGGATCACCGTTACGTGGAACGCCATGTTTGCAGCTGCTATGATGTATTCGCAGAGGGAGAACCAACTAAAAGCTGTGTAAACACGAAAATGAATCGTCAATTATAAATTTTCTCTTCCTGTTTCACGATTAATCAAATTCTACGATTTTACTTTTAATTGAATTTTGTTTTTCGTTCAAATCTTTCATGTATACAATGAGAAAATCTTTCCAATCGATCCGTGGCTCAAGTTCAGTAGTTCCAGAACGCACGTCTTCCTTTTTTTTACCTTCTTATTGAGTGACAGCCAAATTATAAATCAATAAAATTGCTCCAAATTTTCTGTTAATAATTCGACATTCATTTTTTTTACTAGAATTCAAAGATTATAGTTTTGTGAACTTACCTAAATCGTGGCAGAGCAGTCGGTGCTTCAAAAAGAATATAATAAGACCGATCGTGCTGGCCATACTTGTTGCGAAAAGCGCCTGTTTATACTGAAGACTTTGTGCATTCGGTGTCATCAGACGACCTAGTTTTACGGCTGTCAGCATATACGTTAACGAGCTGACCATAAATATTATGAAGATTTTTTCGTGAACCGCTGAAACAGACAAATTGCACATTGTTTTTATTAATCTCACTGTTATTATTGAGATAGTTGTCTCGCGAACGTTTTTCTGAAGAATTCTTTCAAATCCAAAGGGAAATTTCGGGACACTACTTTTTGGTTGTTTGCCAAATTTGGAAAGGATTCGCTGTTCCGGATTTGAGATATTTCCTGTCGTGTTTCTTGTGAAGAGCAGAGAAAAACTCGACATTTCTCGTCATAATATAAGTTCAGTTATTTGTCACAAAAACGCTTTTCCGATTCACTATATTTCCTGATAGGAATGCATTTTTTGAAACTGCTGCAGCTGCGACTCGTAAAAAGTATTTCGTACTTTTTATTGCAAGTACTTTTTGTACAGACTGGCAAGTTTTGTGGAGGAATAGAACCAATATTGACCACCGATAAGTTTATCATATCGTACGATAGTTATCAAATATAAAATCATAAAGAAGGTGAAATTGACGGAAAATCGTTGTTCGAAGAAACAAGACGAATATCTCGACGTTGAATCATGAGTTACGAGCCGCAATAACTAATTTTCGTTTGATAAGTCATCCTGATAAGGTTTCACGATAAAATACACTACGTCTGTGATACATGTATAAATAAATCACGGATTTATAGGGTAGGGAATAAAGATTAAATTGTATCGTTGAAATGTTATCGAATCCGTAGCTCTTTCCATTGGAGGTAATTGTGTCGATCAATAAAGCCGAAAGTATAGCGATGTGGAATCTTTCAAGGTTACACCGGAGAATAGGGTCAATTTAAAAGCCAGCGTCAAGGCCATTGTAGCAATAAATCGGGCAGTGAACGACGCGCGAATAATTCTCGTAAACCACACGTGTTAATTGAAACAAACGTGACACGGCGATGCTAATTTATTCAACCCGAATTTACTGCGATTAATTCTCAGGATGAACCTTTTCGGAATAACATTCGATTCACGAAGTTGTTCGAGTTAATCGTAAAGCATCGTTCCCCAATTCTTTCGATTTCAAATGATATCCAATCGAGAGACTCGGCGATATGTTGCAGGAATAAAAATCGACTCACAGTAATTTTCTCTGTTCGAAATGTACGTAACTCCGGAAAGCGATGCGATCTCGGCAATGTTGAGCCAAAAACAAAGATTCAGGAGCCTGCAGCCCACTATTTTTTTCGGTACATCTTCCATGGCTCTGAGTATTTTACGATAGTACGAATAATACACTATCGCGATCACCAGTCGAGGTCCCATGTGCAGAGCTATACTTATACGCCAGAGATAACGCTGCGGCGATATACCCGTGATCGCCGAAATTGACGGCAGAATGTTGTACACCTGAAAATTAATCGTTTTTTTTCCTTCGTAAACTGAGTTTTTTTATTTTAAAATGAAGCTGTTTACGCATATCTCGAATAGTTAGAAAATTTGTTCAATCGGTAGACTCGGTTAAAAATAATGGAATAGTCGAATGACTCGACGACAAAAAATTGATAATCTTTGAATCATTTTTATAAACTTACTATGATTTTCTAATATTTACAAAAATTTGAAACATCGCTGCGCTCTATTCGTTTGAATAGTCAATATTTTGACAATTAAAAAATCTGTTTAGTCGTAATTTAATCTTTTTTCTTTGTCGAACAGCAGAAAATATTGCTTTATGAATCGCTGCGACAAGTATTTGAAAAATTCTTCGTTCGTAATAGTTTTCATAGACAAACATGAAATTATTTGGCTTCGATAAGCGGTATTCATTGGAAAATTATGCTAAACAGAATAATAATAAAAATTAGTGACAGCCAAAGCGAATGATACATTTTATTCGTTCACCTTTTTTTAAGCATCGTTATCGTAGACATATATGGAACATGGCTATCGAAAGAGTCTAATGTATTTGAAATTTCTCATAAAATTAAAATTTTCAAGATCACAAGATTATTCTAGTTGAAAAACAGAAATACAAAAAACTTACACGACAGTGAGTCTCGTGGATATCATCCTGTTGGAATATATAAGCGGTAACAAAGCAAATCAAGAGAGTGACGAGCGGCAGACAAACAGTGGCGATGCACAATTTTTTGAAGGATATTTCGAGATGAACGTAACTCTTGTTATTCCCAATGTTGTTGAGCTCCATTTTTCGTTTTCACTTTGGCTAAATATTCACTTTTTATTCAGGAACTAAACGTCATTGACGAATCACCAGAACATGCCTGAGAATTATGTCGATTGCTACTCGAAGAGCGATAATATTCAGCGAGTGTTGGCCCATGGCGCAATGAGCATTTTTGCTATCACAATATCCCTGGAAAAGAGTAAAAAAATAAAGGTCGAGAAAAAAAGTATTTATGTAGTTCGATTTGTAGTATCCGGGAATTATAAAAGAGCGCGGAGATTGTCGACGACGTTTAATGTCAAAGATCAGCGCGTTCTTGGCCCCGAATATTTGACCGTGACGCAACGAGACGAATCTCCCGTTCCGTAAATAAACTCCTGAAATCGGAAATAACTTTTCCGACACGAACGCACCATTGTTAAAAATAGCTTTGTTCCTTTTTCTTTCCTTATTTTGACGGATGGATTATTTTATAAATAGAAAACGATCATATTCGGGCGCAAGATCGAAGATTTGACGTTTCATCGTAAAATTCACGTGTACGACGATCAACAAACTGACGAAAAATCTCTAAACCGCGGGTGGGGCGGGGGGAGAAGAAAGAGTATTGTAAAAACAATCGTCAAGCAAGTTCGTGCATGTAAAACGTATAGCGAACAATCAGGGGCAATGTTTTCTCTGAGAAAAATTTGTTCACTCAACAAACGCCTGCTTAAACATGGTAGATAACACTGTTTAATGATCTTAATGACTGCGGAGTTCTTTAACGACTGGGTATGATGTTTTACGCGTTAAAGTTTCATTGAAAAAAAAGGGAGTTGCAAGGAAAACAACGAAAGATCGATTTACCTTGCTGCAGGAGTAAACGGAACGTCTGCTGTTCTCATTGACATACCGCGCGATGCCATCTGCCTTGATTTTGTGGCATAAATACAGAGGCGAGACGCGCGCGCGTTTCTTTCCCGGTCCACTAATATTTCCAGTGAAAATATCGCTGCGCAAGCGCCCACTTTTGAAATAAGGAAATCTTTTCAGAATAGATTTTGGTAGAATAGGAGTTTAGTGAAACCATCCAAAACAGTTCAATACACATGAAGTGGGGCTTTTCTCTGGATTGTTGTTAACGGTTTTTTGTGTAGCGTCCCGCAACAAATCGCGTCACTTTTTTGCGGTATTGGTCCGAACGCCCCCCCCCCCTTCCAGTAGATGAAAGATTTTCACCCAGAACTTGTGTTGCCCACTTTCAAATATATAATTCCGGAAAATAAAGGATTCTGTGCTGGAGATACAAGTGAACAATTTGTAATAAATTCCAATTTTTTCAAATTTTGAAAAGCTGATGCGCGTATGCGTAGATAAAAAATGCCAGTTCGAACTTTTGCGAACTCGATCATAAATTATCGAAGATTTTGTCTATGACTGATTTTGCTTACCATGACAATGAAATCGGCATTTTGTTTTTTCAAAGTCAGTACCCAATTTGGTAGTGTTCGGAAGTAAAAATAAATTCATCCTATTCTCGAGTGATTTTTGGAAGGTTCTTTAACGAATTTCGAGCATTAGTAGCGAACGCCATTTTGTTTAACCGTTTTTTCGCGCTCCATTGTTTGTTTTTTTCGCGTTTTGTCGATTTTACGCGGTTCACCCTTAAAAATGACATCGAGTGTTAAACGCGATTGTGTTGTGATTAAGTGAGTTTTGGATTAAGTAATTAAGCCTCATGCAAGGAAACGCGAAGAATCATCTTCAGTAAGTAAATTTATTAACGATTTCTTAAACACGTAACCTCTCTTGAGGTTCTGTTTCAATTTCATATTCGATTTCCACTCGAGGACGATCGCGTTTCTTCTTCGATTGATCTCTCTTTGAAGATTTCTTCCCAGGGGCAGATTTCTTACTGGTCGATACGCCGAAGTCCTGGAAAAATTAATTTGTGTTGATTAATTTTAGATATTGTTAGTGAGTGAAGATATTTTTCGAACACTCTAATCTTTTTTCAAACAGGAATATTTCATATTGCATGAAGGAGCAGCGTTTTTTCTAAAAAGTTTCTGTTCTACTTTGAACCATGCATGCTTGCTAGACTGGAAATAGATCTTAACATTTTTCTTGGACTTCAATTTTGCAAAATCCGTTTTCTAGCAGAGGAAAGTCTCGTTTGATACATTATCATTTTTTTTTATTGGCACAAACCTCGATATCGCTTGCTTCCGATTCAAAATCATCGGAGACATCCACTTTCTCTCTTTCACCGGAATCGCTTTCATCTTCTTCTTCGTAGTTATATTCATCATTATCATCATCGTCGCTATCAGCTGCGACATAACGATGTCCACTGCTCTCGGTTTCCATTTCATCATTCTCCAATTCTCTCTCAACTTCCTTCTCGATCTCTACCTCTTTTTCCATCTAATAATTTTATTAAAATACATTAAAATGCACGATTCTGGATATTTTCAGATTAAACGCTAACCCTACTTCTCTCCTTTCATTTTTTCTACCTCCTCATCTTACAATAGCAAACAAATATTCACGAGAAGTTATGTAAACTATAATCATATAAAAGTTGCGTAATAATTATAATTTTTTATCAGTTAAAAAACTGACCTCTGTTTCGCTCTCAGCTTCGCTATCACCTTCCACTTCAACAGCTTCCACCGCTTTGTCGAATACTCTTTGAGGGAAATTGTAAATGTCGTTGTACTGAAAAAAAAAGTACAATTTCTCAATTTTTTTTTTCATGACAGTTGTAAATAAAGAGTGAATGCAATCCGAATAAGTTTGAAGTCCTGATGTGAATATCGTGTGTAATAAATGGCACAACTAACCATTCCCTGTTTCAATCTTTCCATAAGTTGTTTCTCTATAGCTGTCTCCAATTTAGCAGCGACAAGAGCTTTTTCCTCTCTTCTACGCTCTCTCCTTTCGATCTTTCTCTGCAATGGTACCAGTTTTTTCTGTCGTCTCAGTCTCAACTTCCTCATGCGTATCAAGTATTGCGTTATTTTCAAAAATCTTTGCTTGCATTTTGACTTAATGAAACCAGGCCAGTATAATAAATTCTCGTTAATCTGATGTATGGCTTTTTCAAAGTTTCTTGAGAGTTTCACTCGTTCCCATTGTTCCTTTGGTGTATGTATTCTGTTAATTTGTAAAATTGCTTAAATTGTAATATAATTTTCACTCAATTAAAAATTAATAATAAAGTTGAACAATAGTGAAAAAAGTTTTTAACTGTCAAAATCATGGACTGTGCCATATTAATTTCTTCAATAAAAAGTCATTGGTGAAACAATGAATGTTGAGTCGAGTCATTTACGATGGAATATTTTCAAATTACCTTTCAGCCGTTCTCATAAATAGGTAAATTATACCATTTTCTTCTCGCACTGTCGCATACTGACTGTTTGCTAGCGGACAGGATGCCCGACTGCACAAACCTGTGAGATTGTATTCGTTGCGACAGAATCTCTGAGATTTTGTGCTGCAAAGATTAAAATTAGTTAACAAGACTTCTGTCTCTCGCTGATTTCGTAAAACGTAAAAAGTATTAAACTTACTTTACTTTGAAGGAACAGAACGATTTGTTAATAATACTCCAGACAACCTGAAAAACCGGTGGAGGTTATAATTTCGAATAAAGCATATTTCAACTCGATTCTTCCAAATTTTACTCACATCGTCGTGCTGCATTTTGTTGCTGTTATTCTCGACACAATTTCCACGTTATTTTCACTCAAATTTATATCTATTTGTCAACGAGAAACGATATTTTAGATCTTTTCGTGTTGCACAGACACACGTGCAAGTGTTTTTAGTCAGAACTACTAGGAGGATTCGGCGACGGGGTTGGGGGGACAGCAGTGAGAGCGCTTTTTCGCAGCGGTTGACTTGGGAAGTAGAGGTTTATACGACGGAACTCGGCCGAGTCTACAGATTCTCACACTACTGAAAACCGCCGATATTACGGATCTACGTAAATAAGGAAAAGTACATAGGTATCATTATATATTAGTTGAGAATGAAAATTTTTCACAAGTTTGTTACTCTCAGCCAGTAAGTTGAGATTCTCTCCAACAGTTAAGCAGCTCAAACGAGTCGATTTTCTATTGACTTTCATCAAAACTGCTGAGAAATGTCAAAAGTTGCAATGAATCGGAGCTTTTGATATGTTTGAACCATTAGTGCAAAACTTTGAGCAAATATAAATCGAGTTTTTCTTGCTTACAATGAGAACTGACGATAAAAAAAATGTGAAAGCTGAATAGAGCTTGGTTTTGAAGGGACGAGGTTTTGGCATTAAAATAATAACACATTTATAATACCCTCCACAGTGTATTTTTGGTGACCTAGATTACAATGAAAATATTAGACGTAACATCGATGTACGAGATACATATATATACTTTTTAATTTGTTTTCGTTCAATATACGTTAATAATTAGAATACCTATGCAAGATGCACACATACGTATATATATAGTATATCGTATTTCGTATAATAATATGTGGCTTGGTGGTTTTTCGACCGACCTTCTAACAGACAACATTTATATATGATTTTACTTTTTGTATCTTTTTTTGTTTACTTGTTTTCTTTTTATACACGTAGAATAGCATAACGACATTGACAATAATAATGTATACATAATATATCGGCTTGATTTTAAATGTTTTTTTTTTTTTTTTCAAACTTTCTTCTGACTTTTCAATCGTAGTTTCGTTAAGTATAGCAATATTTTGTTTTGAATACACGAAATTTCTAGTCAACCAGAAACCACGAATACCGTTTATTCGTGAGTCGCATGGGCCAATATTTTTCTGTAAAGAGATAATGTCATCGCGTTCTCGTACGTCGTACGCGACGCGAGATTCAGAGTATAGTTTTTTTTCTTTTTTTTTTTTCTCGGAGCTTATGAATTTTCCGAAGAAATTCGTTGATCTCGAAATCTCAATTTATATCCAAATTTCTGACTAACAAACGGCATCGGTGGTTTGAGAATAATAAAAATATTCGTCGCATTTCGAGAATAAAATGTAAAATCATGCTGTATCTTTTTCTCGATTTTTTTTATCGACTGTTTTTATCGGCTCGTCACAATCTCGTGGATATTGTTTACGTAATAAAAAAAAAGGTCAGTATTGATCTCCTCTTTCGATCCGTCGTTCTGCTCTTATCTTTCATTTGTCTCATGCTTTCTCATGTTTCTTCGCTTTATTGTGCATTAATTAATCGCTCCTATGGCCTTGATTGATTCTCTCGAATCCAGACGTTGACTACATTTCATGGAGGCCGTGCAAATCCTCTATGGCTGATATTTTTTTTTTTGTTTTTTCTTTTCAATTATTGTACAATTTCTTCATATTTTTTCTTTATTTTGCTCTTCCTCTCATCCCTTCGATATTTCATCTCGATCCCTCGTCGATTTAATAAGCGTGATTCGCGACGAACAACGCTGCGTCTCCTGCTGCACCGGTAACACCGCCCGCGTATTTTCCAAGGGCGGATTCGCTGTTGGCCTGCACGATGTCGATGAAAAAGAAAATAAACAAAACGACGTATTAGTTTTGCGAGGACTTGACAATTTTCGTAGCATTTTATGTTGAATTTGGACACAATTTTGAGAAAAAAAAAAGCTGAAAAGGCACGTTTGTTTTGGAGCTTTTGAATTCAACGGTATAATCTTCGTGCAGGGTGCATCTCGCGTTATGAATTTTTTATCCGGCGTAATGGCTTTGGTTGCACTCTCGGGTCTGCAATATTAAGAAGTTACTTGAACTCGAAACTTCCACAATGAGCGAAGACTCAAAGAACTTTTCGAGCTACTTTCCGAGTATTTTCTTTTCCCTGCTATTTGTGGAACAATGTTCATGAGGGAATTTCAACGTTTCAAACGATTTCAAAATTTCCGCACAAAGTTTTCTCTCAAAGAAGAGCGAATTACATTCTTTTTTTTTTTTTTTTTTTTTCATTTTTTGCCAGCAGCTTTGAAACCACACCTACTTTGACACAGAATGTTTGAACAGAGTTTATTTACTCGAGCTGTGGCTGCCCGAAGCATTATGGGACAAAAGCTGTCGACGAAACTGACAAGAAATTGGGTCAACGAGGTCAAAAAATATACAGTTCAAACCAGGAATTATCTTTCTACTGTTTTCTTTAGTAGCAACGTGCTTATTCTGCTTTTTTTTTCTCATACATAATATAAATTGAATATTATTTTTTTTATTGTTACTCCAATACGCTCAACAATAAAAAAGAGTCGCATGGAAATGTCACAATTTTTTTTCTTCTTTTTACAAAGTTCGAGCGAATGTTAAGTGCTGGGAAGCTATGGCTACGTGACAGTCAAATAAAAAAGGCGTATGAAAGTGGGCTAAAAAAATAAAGATGAAAAATCGACCCAGACCCGCTCGTCTTTTTTTTTCCATTCGGTTACTCATTTTTTTATTTAAATTTGTTTGGAAGAAAAACTCGAGTCAGGACAATCGATCGATTTTACACACTTGTACTTACAAAAATGCTCTAGTGCGCTTTTCACACAGACACACGAGATGAATCGAGGATTTGTTTTTTTTTTTGGTTTTTTAGTACGCATGAGCTTTGACGAAGAGAGAGGCGTCTGCGGCCTTGCTTGATATACTGCCAGCGACGTATTTGCCTTGGCATGCAGCGCTGTTCGCCTAAACAAGCACACACACACACACAATAGTCTTACGTGCACAAGACAAATTAAAAGTTGGCCATGCTCATTAAATTATTAATCAGGAAATTGCAATTGGACAAAAAAAACGTGTAATTCGTTTGCACGTAGAACAATAATGCAAAATCTATGTCTTTTCAAGAAAAAAATCTTATGAGGGAATTGAGTATCGAGTATAAAAAATTATACACAATTAATAGAAAATCAACGAGAGAAAATACGATTATTCTGATTTTTTTCTATTAAAAAAAATTGTAAAAACACGATCCGCATCGCTAAGGGTTGGAAAAAAATAGAAACGAAACTCGAAGCAAGCGAATTATACACGCGAAAAACATCGACATTGAAAAACACAATTATTTTGTACAACGGAATAGAAAATTTAGAGATTCAACTACAGACTTCTCTGGTGATACGAAAATAAAAATTGGAGCTACGATCAAAGAAAAATATGTACGAAGAAAACAGGTGAAATAAATAAATTGGCAGAAAAATGTACCAAATTGGGAAAGAATGATAAAAAAAAGTAAATAAAAAAATGGTAGAAAAGTATTAAAAACAAGCTACGAGAAGGGTCGAAGAATAAGAATTCTTAAGGAAACAAACGTTGATAATAGACAGGAAAAAAATGTTTGACACTCGATAATGGAAGCTTACCTTAGCACGTTTGATAAGTTCAGCCTGTCCAGCCGCGATTTGATCGGCTTTTCCACCCCATGCCCGGAGGACAGATGCTTGAAGAGCACGACCGTAACTGAAGGTCAAGGCCCATGGTTTCTTGCCAGGGAACTTGTTGATCGCGTCCAAATTTACCGATGCTTCCTCCTCGGATTGTCCACCGCTGAGGAAAGTTATACCGGTGACTGCGGGTGGTACGGTACGACTCAATGCGGTCACAGTTGCCGCTGCAATTTCCATGGGCGAAGCCTTCTTCGGGCAACTTTGTCCTGGTGTTACCATGTTCGGTTTCAAAAGTGTGCCCTCGAGATAGACGTGGTGATCGGACAATGCCTGAAATATCAAATATATTTTTATTGTCCTACTGGAGAAGCGAAAATATTCTCGTAAAAAATTTTTAAAATAAAAATTATTTTATTAGAATGAAAATAAAATGAAGCTTGTGAGATCGAATGGATGGAAACAGAATCTAACTTCTTGCTATCAACTGCTCCATCACAGAATCACAGATTTTGGGTCGGTACATTAATTATGATTACAGAATTCCAGTCATTTCGATGTGAATCTGAGAAATAGATTGAAAAAAAAAAATCGAAATTTGGATTTATGAAATTTCCATCAGGTTTTTCAAGGTTTGAATCGAACGTGATTCAACGAAAATGGAAAAACTTGAATTTTTTTTTGGTTCAAACGAAAAATGGGGGCTCGCTTCATAGTAGGTCGACGAACACCTTTCAGTGTTGAGTCGTTTTAAACACTTTGAAATATTTAGAATGAAAAAAGTGTGAAAAAAATATCGTAGAAATAAAAGTTTTTCGAGTTTTTTTTTTTTTTTTTTTTTTTTTAAGATTTGGAAGATAAAATAAATCTGTCGAAAAATCAGAGACATTCGGAAGAAGCTTTCGGCGAGTTTTACCTTGTAGACAGCGGCGAGAACTTCCTCGGTAACTTGTTGGCAACGCGCAAGATCGTGATCACCATCGGGAAGGATTTCAGGCTCGACGATCGGTACGATTCTCGCGCTCTGGCAGATCGAAGCGTAGCGAGCGAGTACGTTGGCGTTTTCGAGGATCGCGAGCTTGCTCGGGCAATCTTTTTTTATCTTGAGAACGCATCTCCACTTGGCGAATTGACAACCGTCTTTCTTGTACTGGATGCAACGAGCCTGAAGGTCATCCAAACCCTGAGTCGTGCATTCGTCGTCGGTACCGAAAAGCGGCACTACACCCTTGTCGACTTTTATTCCCGGAAGAATTCCACGCTCCTTCATCAATTGAACGAATGGCGTACCATCGTCCGCGTTCTGGTAAAGGGTCTCGTGGAAAAGAATTACACCGGAAATGTGGCTGCTGATAGCTTCCTGAAATTCGATAAAACTATCGATCAAAAAAAGCCACAGCCACAGCTGTTCTTATCAGATAAAGGAAATAATAAAAGAAAAGACAAAAAAAAAAAGAAAAGTCCGTTAAGGTAAAATCATTTTGTCGAAATTGTAAAAAACAATTTTTTTTTTTTTTTTCGAATCAGTATTCCGACAAATTCCCAAATTGAATACGACGAAAAATCGTTGAGCATACGATGTGTAATTTTGAATAAAAGTCATGAAGGATCATTGGTTAGAATAATTCTGAAAACTGACCTTGTTCGCGGTGAAGAGAAGTTGTCGGTAAGCTTTGCGATTGGCCTCGTTGTTCTCGACGTTGATGTCCTGAAGGCGTTTACCGATCGTCGTGGTCGACTCATCGGCAGCGAGAATACCTTTTCCCGGTGCTACGATTTGTTCGGCGATTTGCTTGAGCTCAGCCTTCAGCTCTGGATCGGCTCTGTCGTACTTGTCCGCCGGCATTTTCTGTAAAAATTTCCAATTTATCTTTATAATCAAAGGACTCGTTTTTAATTATTGCGAATATATATATGTCTATCAATTTATGTGACCGAGTTTTTCGTACGACGCGTCGATATTCATCCGTATTATTGAATTTCGTTGCATAATTTCTGACACTTCGCTAATTATAATCAATTTCAACCGTTTAACATCAACTCCTTCCATTCGAAATTCAAATACAAACGAGAAGTCTGTGTCATGGAAATTTCTCTAATCATGCAAATGTATGTTTACTCAAATAATATGTATTCTAATGGGATTATTCCCAGCGTATAATATTTTCCTGCGATTAAGTAAAATATCAGCTCCGGAGATGACAGTACAAAAAAAATACGCGAAGAGTCTTCGACGCAACGATATCGTTATCATGATTATGGGGGGGGGTCGAATAAATTATTCGCGACAGCGAAGAAAAAGCTGATTAAAACAGTCCCTTAGAAATTGGAAAATAATTCTTCGAAAATCTTGAAAATTATTGAACAATCGCTTCGTTTGATTTGGGCGAAATTGAGAAAAAAAACGAGCCAGGGAATACGGAAATTTTAGCTGCCAAAATTGCAGTTCTTTTTTTCTTCAATTGCACATTTATTCGACGAAGAATATTTCGTTGAGTATCTTGGTTTTTTTTTTTAAATGATCTATTTTCGAAAAAACTCATTTGTTCGACGAAGCTATTTTTTTTATTTGATTCAGTACAAATGGACGTTTTACTTTGTCGTTCGTAAAGCGACCCGAGATGGTTGATACGAAGCAAAAAGCTCGATTGACAAAGTCAAAGGGAGCCTACTGCATCGAAGGTGCAATAAGTCTCACGTTGCCAGGATTGAACTGGGCTTTGTGATACGTCGCTTTCTGCACATACGAAAGGATCTCGCATTGATCACCTACCGCGACAGATATTGCGAAATATCGGTTGTAGTGGAAAGACGATTGATTTACGACATCCTATACGAGCATTTTCTTTTTTACTCGTGATTTATGAGGTGCTCGTATAAAAATTCTTTCTTTCAACCAGTTTTCTTAATCCAGTTTTACTCGGGGAACGAGTTTATTGCACGGATTAGTGTCACACTCGAGGACTTTCTATTCGATCCTCGAACTACGATAAAACAACGATTCAAAATTTTCCAGATATAATTTCGCCGGAAATATCCATTTTTTTTCTCGACAAAACAGTTTCCGGAATGAAAAAAAAAAAACAGTAAATTTTCATAAAATTACAACAAGAATTTGTGAAATATTCTTATTAAATTCGTTCATTTGATAATTTTTTTTTATTTTTAAAAAGTAGACGATTCCGTTGAAATATCAACGGCTTCATATTTTCGTTGTAATCTTACCTCGATCGTCATTGTTCCTCGACGTCTTCGAACGATTCGCGAAAGCGTAAACTTGGTAAAAAAAAAAAAAAAAAGGAGAAAACCGGCAAAAAACTACGATACGATGCTCCCGCATATATTTTCAATATTTTTTTTTCATTCTCGTTTTATAGTTTCTCTTTTAAATAGGCGTTTGAACAATTAGACCAAATAATGCCGTATACGTGTTCGAGTATTCCAAAGGCAAAAAGACAAAGACGTACGTAACGTTTATCATAATAACAAGTTTTTCATATCGTGTGTGAATGTAACACATATATTTAATACGTTAAATATGTTAATAACGACGATATTAACGCGGTGATATTAGTATTCGTGAACGGAATACGTATCCGACGGTGTGTTTATCGTTCGTGATACCGATTCATCGGTTACAGCTGTACACGAATTATTAAATGGAAGATTATACATCAAGAAATATCGAGAGAGAGAAAAAAGATAGCGTAAGGTTCTTTCGTTTCGGTATTTGTTATTATTTTCTTATTATTTTGTTGTCGTTTGAATATGTCGCCGGTTGACCGTTCGACGAGAAACGTCGACCCCGTCCATCGTTCGCTCTCGAAAGCCGCAAACTTCGTGGACGGGGTCTCTCACCGTTTCGACTACATTTTTTATTCCGTAATCGTTGTTTATTTTCGCCTTTCGCTACGCGTCGTTGAATCGATTTAGATCATAACGACGAGCGAGGCCTTAGCCGTCGCTTCGAGCGAAACCGTTCTCTCAGACTCGAGCGAAGATAAAATTAACCTCGAAAAATGTAACGATCGGAAGGAGCGCTCGCCAAGAGAGCGAACCCTCGACTGGTGCAGTGCCGTAACACCGGCGAGGGTTGCTCCTCCGTTAAATTCAGAGACTGAGAGAGAGGGCAAGCCCGCAATGCACCACGCGCAGACGTTCTGGGCTTTGCGCGAATTATCCCCCTGGTGAATGCCTCCTATGTCTCTCTACTCTGTGGATGTGCCTGCGCGTGTGTTCCTGCTCGTCCGCTTCGCACTTTTCGTGCCTGCCAGACTTTCTTCTCTTTTTTTTATTTTTATTTTTCGATGGAGCTTATGACCGAGACTTTTCATATATCCACTCGAGCTCGGAGACAAGGCTGCTCGAGTCATCCGCTTTCGGCTTTTACCGATAAAACAAAAACTGCGACTCGAGTCTCTTGGGGGAGAAAAAAAAAAAAAAAAAAAAAGGAAAAACAATTCGCGTATTGACGAGATGCGGAGGACGAAAGATTTCGTTAAACTATTCGTCCCACGAGATAAATCGCGTTCAAGAGATTCATTCTGATCGAGTAAATGCCTTTTGGAACGATGCCAGAATAGCGGTAGAACGAAAAAGTTTGCAGGAGGCCTGAGATTCAGGAGCTTCGAGGTGAATATTCGGCTCCTCCCTCCCCCGGAACACAAATTTTGGCTTTTTCGTTGTGCAGGGAATAAAATTATGGCCGAAATTGCTTCCGAGACACTTTTTTAATACGCTGCTATATTTCAAGTTTACCGACTTCGAGGAATTTCGCTTCGAAAGGTGTGCGAACACACCTTTCGTCAAAATGAAGAGCCGAAAATATATGTGAGCCCTTTTTTCCAATTAACCCAACACCTTCATTTGTCCCGGAGAAATAACAGTGTGCTTTCATCTTTCTTCTTGCCTTTTGGTGGTGGTGCTGCTGCTGCTGCTTCACGGGCTTTCAGCTCTGTTAGAGCAATTCCTTGTCGAGAAACTCAACCGGAAATATAATCAATTGGAACACGAGCGGACTGAAAGTCGTTCGTTACTTCCAGCAAAGTAATCCCTGAATCTTCACCTCTCTTTTCTCTCCTTGACGTTTCTGCTCTGAGCACAATTTTTCTTATTGTCTACCCAAGAAACTTTTGTTCTCCTTTATTAGTGGATTTCGTTATCTTTTTTTTTTGCTCTTGTCTCTCGGCAGTGACATTTTTTATTTGATCTAATCCAATTACAAACGTGGTAGCACGTGGATCACCGCATTTTTCTCTTCCAGTGAGGCTCGATTCTCAATTGTTTTTTTTTTTTATCATTTTTTTTATTTCCTTTTTGATCTAATTAGAGACGGGAGTTTTCTGCTTTTTCTAATTGAACTAATTTTATTCTCGGGTTAATCGAATCAAATTCTACCATCAGCATTTTTCGGTCGAATCTCATTGGGCTCGAAAAGTTAATTAACGTACCGGCAAATCGACATTTTTCTTGATTCGATTTGATCCAAGTTTCACAGAATTGAATAAAAAATTCCTCTGAAATCGAACGCCATTTTCGATCGGTTTTAAAGAAATTCGTCTGGTACCGAGCAAGTCAAAAGAAAAAACTGTCACGACTGGCGTACTCGGCTCAGTATGCTTAGTGTGTTTCAAGAGTCATCGAGCGATGGCATACGCAGCGCCAGGTGCCAAAAAAGCAAATTAAAATTCTATTCTACCGGATTTAATCCCGAATTTTATGATTACGCGAATATAAAAAATATCAAAAAAATTCAGTTTAATTACCCGGTTCCGGCTGTGCTCCCTTTTCGGATATCAGATATTTCTTATCAACACAATTAATTAACAAAAATACAAGGCGCTTTGCTCGCGCCATGACAGCTTTTTCGCCCGTCACAATAATTATTTTATTACAAATTGTACACACATTTGCCACAACTGAAGAAACCAGAGCCGGATTCACGCCACTTCCGTGCACATTACGAAATTTATTTATTGCGATTTCAATAAAAACTCACGAAAAAATCCGGTAGAATACACACGAGGCGTCTGACGTGTGTCAGCGACTATATTTATACTATATATAGATATACTTTACTATGAGAGGTGCCACCGTCGATTTTGAGTTGGTCACGTGAGCTCGATGACTCTTAACCTCCAAAATTTAATTTCCTTCTTCGAGACAAATTAATTTATTCCGAATCTTATAAGTATCGAATAGATTTTACGATGTAGTAAAAAAGTTCTTTCGATATTCTTGAAAAATCTGCTGAACAGACGAAAAGAATAATTCTTTGTTTACCTCGATATCTCGTTGTTTACGAAAACGTCCGTATTTTTAATGTCGGCGCCACAGTCAGTCGAACAATGATCACAACAACTGAAGAACGCGACGACGGCTCTTGCGGATCATTTGCTCTCGATAATAATAAGTTTCAATGTAAACATTGAAATATTTCTCAACAGGAAACAGCTCAATTAGGTAGTTCGAAGTTGACAATGCATGGTCGTTACTTTACGATAGAAAATCGGTTAAACGCTAATTTCGGTGATATATCTTTGGTCATGGGTACATATTCATACGAGTTATTTTACATATTCATGTATTATAACGTCTTCCCTCTCGGAGTGTAGTACAATAACGAAGAAATGCGAGGATGTCGGGGTCATTTATATAGAAATATAGAGCCAACGATAACGTCAATTCAGTTGGAATAATGGCTCGAGGCGGTGGCGGCATCCATTGTAGTGGAACAAGTTCTATTAGAAGTTTGACTTGTCGAGGAGAATGAGAGAACGAGAGTTATTGATGTACTCGAACCCATTATACGTGTATATATGTTCCAACGAAAGCAAGAAAAATGTACGAGTAAGTAATTTAGAGAATTTACTAAAAAATCGTGGACTTTATACTTCTGCATAACCTCGAAATAACACTGATTCATGTCCATTAAAAAAAAAAACACTACGAAAAACTTTTCGATCCTTTTTCATCGAAGTTGCAAACACAAAAATCTTCTTTTTCTTTTTTATCGACCGAAAACATTCGATTGTCAAAAAAAAACTCTTTCATAACACGTCATAAATTGAATGACAAACTCGATAAAAAGTAAATGAGAAAAAATCATTATTAAGAGTAAAAACACTTGAAAATTTATTTTTATTCTTAATCAAACTCGTTTCGGTCTTTATGTGAATTTATTGTATCGACTCAATAAATTAGGGAATGCGAGGTCGAGAGAGAGCTGACAAATCGATTGAAACGAGCTGTGTTTTAATCTTTTCAAATTTGACTCTGGCATCCTCGAGATTCGGCTATATTTCTTGAGTCGTGATGGATGGAACGAAAAAAGCCTGTTCGACTCGTTGCTCCTAAGAATTGTCGCATCGTTCTCGGAGCTCGTACTCGGCGAACTCTCATAAGCTACGAACTTTTTAACATACGATTATAGCAGCTCGCTCGGTTATTTTGGAGCTGATCTCTTCCATCGCGTCGCCAGGGTCCCCGAAGATCCGAAAATACCGACTTTTTGATTTTTTTTTTTTTTCGTTACGTTTTAAAACTCTCCATTACCGGCATTCCTAGCAATTTCTAAGCTCTCGGAATCGAGACACTTTTTGTTGTCACGAATAAAAGTCTTCGGCTTATTTTCATCTCGAAGTTCTACTCGACGTTATTGAAAGGCGAATAAAGAATGAGAATTTTATTTCGTTATCGTATATTTTCTTTGGGAAGAGGGCTCACGAAGTTCGACGTAGCAATATTTTGTTGTGTACGTCGGACGATAGGAATTCTAAATGAAATGGAAAAAAAAGAGAGTTGAAGCCTCTCTGCGTACGAGGACTCGAAAATACACCGGTTTTCTACGAATTTCCGTTCCCAATGCACTTCGATTTTCCTATCTCTTGTGCCGAGCCCCCTCCATTTTCATTCGAGGATTCTCCTGCGGTCAACATTCGACATTCGTATATATATATGTATATCGGTAGGTTATACAGAAACTTGTAGTGTGTATAGCCGTGTGGTTTACTTGTTTCGTGGCACGAATACCTTCCGGGAATTCCCGGCTCTTTCGGCAAACTACGATGCGCTTCACGTCAACTTGCCCTCTAACCGACCTTCAGCCTCTTCGATCTTTTCCCTGAATTTCTACCTCTTTCCCTTTAGCTTTTTCGACCAGTTTTTTTTTTCATCCCGAATAACCGGAATTTGGCAAGAAAAATTTTCATCTTTCTACCATCTTTTTCGACTTTTTTTCAACTGAAATTTTTTCCTTTCGCGATTCAAGATTTCGTAGAATTTGTCTCGAAATTTTTTTTTCTTTATTTTTTAATCGTGCCAAAAATCTTTTGCTCGAGCAAGCAAATGTCAAAAACCAAGTACCGAGCACTCAGATTTTCTTCGACGAAAGTTGAATCCTGAGGAACGAAAAATAAATCTACAAATGACAGATCCAATCGTCATAAAAGTCGTCGTATCAACGACTACGTATATGACTAAAAGAAAATTTCACGATCGGATCGAATAACGCGAGCGCGACATTTGTTTGGGTCGCGTGTATACACCTTTTTCATGTGTTATACGTTCAGGAGGATAGACGAGAAGAAAAAAAAAAAAGTATGCGAGATGAGATGTGTCGTCGTCGTCGTCGTCGTTGAACGAGGGAGCAACGGTGGAGGGGTCGATAACTAGGAAACCGAGTAGTCTGCGCCGGTCTACTCAGTGCGCAAGTCACACGAGTTCTTCACCTCTGCTCTGTACCGCTGATATTTTCCATGAAAATAAATACGAATAAACTATTTTTCTCACGTTACGATGAAAAAGAAGAAAAAAAAAATAAAAATCCTTCAATATTTCGACGAAATTCACACGAACGAATTCTCGCGTTGTACAAAATTACAAGCAGAGAACACAGCGCGAATGAGAAAGTTGAAATTGAGTTCGTAATAGGAATCGATCCTGTCTGAAGTTTCTGACGAAACAATCGTACGAAAATTAGACGAACGGTGATTCCACTGAGATCATTACGAAGTAACGTTTATTAAGGAGATTCATCTGTTAAAAAAAAGTATTGAATAGAGTTATCAATATGAACGAAGAAATCACCTGTCAAAATTTTAAGCCCTTAGGATATTTTTTTCGAGAGAAATTAATGAAAACAGATTTCCCAATTTAACCTATAAAACATTAAATTCGCAAGCATTGATAAACAGTTTCGAAAGAAATTTCTGTAAATGCTAAAAAAATATTCAAATTAATTTATCTCGAGGAAGGAAGTTGAAGTTTGGAGGTTAAAGACACTAAACATACCGAGCCGATTACGCTAGCCGTGACAGTTTTTTGTTTTGACTTGCTCGCTACCGGATGAACTTAGTCGATTTATGAAAATTTGATGAAATTCGAGAAAAGTTTTGTCATAAAGTTCTTGTTTTTTTTTTTATTATAACGCGATGAAAAAAGGACGAAAAAATACATTCGGAAGACCGAGTCTGTATTTTTCATTCAATTATTGTGTGCATTCGAATTTAATTATAACTTGATTTAACTGTAATTATACTAAGTAATACTATTGCACACTGAACTCCGCCAAACTTCTTCTCTGTTTCCAGCACGGAAACAACAATAACGAAGCGTCTATAAGCATGACGTAATTTCGTGCAATTTCGCGCAACGCTTGTTCACCATGGGAGCGTGATTTTGATGTAAATCAGTATCGAGAATGTGTTAGCAACTCAGAGCTCTATATGCATGGTATAATCTCCATGTAGATTCCGTATTTGAATAAAGAAAATGAAGTAAAAGTGAAATATTTGAAAATGAAGCAATTTTTCTACACAATTTAGTGCAAAAAACAATCGCCTGCGAATAAATAAATTTCATGAAACTCGGCACAATTTTTTCTTAACGGATGACGAAAAAATTCCAAAATCAAAAAGTAAAATATTTATAGAATCTCTCAACGAATCAATTTACGTCACATTATTTCGATAAAATCGAATGCCTGAATCGATCAAAAAATTCTAATGTTTCGAAGTTGAAAAAAAAAAAAAAAAAACAAATTTCTGTAACAGAATTTAGTATTCATGGAAATGATGTTGACATTTGTGTCCGCAGAATGCAACAAAATTCCTCGTTCTCGTAAGCGTTCAAAATTTTTATACCAACAGCCTACACTCAGGCTCGACAGTCCCTATGTAGTGACGCGACGCGTTTGCGCGAGCCATGAACCCTGCGTTATTCGTGTACTTCGTACTTCACAGTGAAGCAGGATCGACTCGTCCATGCCGGGTTCCCGCTCAGTTAACGTGACACTTTCGTTGCTAATTGTTTCATTTTTCTAAAAATATTACTTCGCAAAAGTAAAAAACGAAAATTCTCTTCCAATTTCGCGGGTCGTTCGGTTTGTTTTTATTTTTTAGAAAGTTTCTGCACCGAACTAATCACTTTCGCTTCGATTTCTCATTTTTTTAGGTTATTTTTCGTACAGGCTATCATTTTGTGCAATAACGACGCATATTTGTAGCAACACTGCCGCAAATTACTAGGGAATTGTTGAAAAATAGGAAAAAAAAAAACGGTTGTATAAGCCAGAACGGGTTTAACCTCTCAAAAAAAGTGCGCCGGATGGAAAGTTTTCCCGACAGACTCGAACGATGTGAAGAAATCAAAGGAATAAAAAAAAAATTGTTTGTTTTTGTGTTGAAACAGACGTTTCGATAATTTTCGCAACACTTATCGCGTAACGACTGCTTTGGAGGTTAAAAGATTGAACCGAAGCCGGTGAGGCTTCACGATTTTGAGGTTAGCCACGATTTTTTTTTTGCCAGAGCCAAGTCGATTCTTGACTTTCGGTGTTAACGAATGTTTTTTTGAGATTCGGAAAGACGAGAAAAGATTTTCGCATTGGTAAACAGCCAAAAATGTTGTTTTCGGATCTTCCGTGAAAAAGTGTTGATGTGATAAGTGGTGCAATCAACAAGTTCGAATAACTCGTATTTCATAATCTGTCGAGTTGTATTTTCGATAAAAATTTGGCAGCGACCAAGACGATTCAATTTTTCTCATTCGGATCACGCGCAATCCTCTTAATTTCCACAACAAAAATTTCGGCAATTTTAATAGTTCATTTTGTTGAGTTCACATAATATTTTTTTTCATTGCACAAGCGCGAAATTTGAACTACAATTGATCCATCGTTGATCATGCAATTGTCTTGTGAATAAAAATAAACGAGAGCATATAAATATTTGTCAAAGTGCACGTGGTTCATTAATGAATTTCTAGTAAAAAATCGCGCAGATCGTTAATCAGCTCGAAAATTGTTTCCACTCGAGAGCGCGTGCGCGGGGTTAGGTATTGCGCGAGAATTCTATAACCTCACCGTTGCATAATTGAGCACGATGCATCGAGATGCAAAGCATACGAGTATTCCGCGTGAATGTTTAAGATGAAAATGGGCATTGCTCCGATGATTTGAACCGAAAATAGTCGTCAAATGACAATGTTCGAACGCCACGTCGATATTGCAAAAGTATGCGTATTAAAAAATACATGTACACGAATGTAGCTATAAATATACGAGAGTGAGAGCGCGATGTCGATGAAAGTGCGAGAAGTCGAGCGAATAATTTACCCTACCGTTCTAGCTATGTTTTTCTAGTACATAAACACGAGAAAAATTTGTTTTCATAATCTTAATTCATTCGTTTAATCCGAAGCTGGATAAGTTCTTAGAAACATCATCGATATTGTCTCGAAATATTTCATTATTCGTTCATCGAGAGACCGGACAGTTGTCACGACTTACGTCACCTTGACAACACCCTTGTGAATCTAATGAAAAATCCACTCGAAATCGGGTCCAAAAAGTACACGAAATATTAGAATTTTCGAAATTTATTCCTGTTCTCGGTTTGCTGTTTTATCCGAGTGAGAAAAACACCTGTCATAAGGGAATAATTGGGCCGATAACTCCGGTCGTTCACTCAACGACTGATCCAAATGTCAGTCAAGGTCATGACGCTTATAAGGCACTAAGCTTTTTCGTGAGACACACAAATATCAATTTTTAGTGAAGAAAATTTGAGGGTTTTAGAAACGATGAAATCGTCCACGTTGCTCACTAACTATCGTTTGTCAATCGAACTGTAAGTTTCTATTAGTTTTTAAGGAAAACTGTCGAAAAATATGATAAGTACTTACGTGCTTCGGAGTAGATTTGTGCTGTGCGCGAGAGACTGGGAACCGTTGAATGGATCGACAACGAGTGAGCGACTGGTCGTGTTCAAAGTCTCGTATGTGTCCAGAGCTGCGCCGGCGCAACCCACTCTCATCCAATCCTCTAATCTCCCTCTTTCTCTCTCTCTCTTTCTCTCCCTCACGTTCACGCTTGTGACCCGCTTGTTCTCAACCTCCCGTTATCTCGAAGCCTTGCTACGTCATCGCTCTCGAATCAGGGACGTAATTACAATTGTGAAATTCACTTTTTATCTTTTCAACAATGTCTCCTTTCAAATTTCCCGCCATTTATTCGCTCCAACCAGCAATCAGCTGTGTTCGACAGTCCTGCCACCGCCGTCGTAAAGCCAAATTACCTAGCTTATGATGAAATCATTTCTCCACATTACCTAAAGATTGAAATCGGAAATTTTGCATTTTCAATTCCTAATTTTTGACGAATGCATCTAGAATAAAAGTTTTTTTGTTCATTGACAATGATATTTATCGAGGATTTCAATTTGGATCGATTCGCAACAATTTTTTAGTCAAATTATCCGAAAATTTTCAATCACAGATCGAAAAAATTTCTGTGACGAAAAAAAATTTCGCACAGCAAACCTCTGCGCAAACACTTTTTTGTATTCACACTGAAAAAAAATTTCGACTACCAAATAAACGAAGGGTGCCATTTCCGTATTCGAAGTACATACGTTACTGGAATTGTGCGACCACGTGGTGAGTGTAGCGTATTGGTAGGGACGTCTCCCGGGTTGTGACGACATATCGATCGGAGAAACGTTCAAACGTTTGCGAGAGCGCACGAAACTTTTAGTGCGTGTATCATCATTCGGGGCAACACCAAAAGAGCCGCGCGCTCGTGGCGATTGAGAACCACGATTTAGAGGTCAAACAAGGTCACCTTCGTTGACATTCAAACGAGAATCATTAACAGCTAGAGCTTTTCATTGCTAAGGCTAATGCACCTTGAATCATTTTTATTCTCGCTCTCATTTTTATTATTTTTATTGTTTTTATTTTTGATAAATGTTTACAATCGTGGCATTTCCATTTCGATTTAAAACATAACATTTTCACGATTTTAAAGATTCGAACAGATTTTTTTTTTTTCATCGTTTACAAATTTTTGGGAATTTCAGGAATCACCTCAAAAAATCGAATCCGAATGTGTGAAATGTACAATCAAAATTGAATTCGTTAAACCCCTCCGAAAACATGAAAATCTCTCGTGAATCGTGAACAAAAAAAAAAACTAAAAAAAAATATTCACTCCAAAATATTCTTTTAAAAATAACACTGAAATGACTCCGACTCGTCAACAGGTTTGAAACGCAAAAAAATCTCGAAATCCTATGAAATCAGCTATTTTAAAATACCGTAGCTAAACTGAGAGTCGAAAAAATTCGTTTTTTACTGCGAAAATCATCGAAACGAATGTTTTAAAAAGTATCAAGAAAAATAACCTGTCAGCACACTGATCAAATTATCTGTTTTATTGTTATCGTATTTTCTACAAAAAAAAAAACAAAAAAACATCTAAAAATTAACGAAATAAAAGTAATTCGTTACAGATGAATAAAAAAATGGTGGATTTTCAGTCTCAAAAACGATTTTTACACCTTTTTTTCTTTCTTCTTAGTTCCAGTTGGATTAAATTTGTTTCGATGTCTATCAAAAATGATTTCAATCGTCCTCAGAATTGTCAGGAATTTTCATGCATTTTCTAAATTCCTCGATATCCAATTTTCCCTGAGACGCTTCTGAGCATCGCTTAGCTCTGTCGAGAAAAATGCTCTGAGCATCCGAGATTTTTTCAGGCTTTCCTTCCCATGCGATCACGGCTGCATCCTGAATTAAAGTGTTTTCAGTTGTATTGATTTTTACGAATTAATAATTGGGGGAAAAAAAATGAGAAAAATTGGAAGGGAGACAAAAAATTTGGAGATTTATCGGTGAAGAATATAAAAAAAATTTTGTAACATTAACGAAAATTTGAAAATCAATATTCAATTATAATTCTAGACGGTTAATGAAAATGGGACAAAAAAAAATCATTTCTCTGTCGACAAAAAACATACATGCAATGCACGTCCATAACAAAAAGACAAAGTCCAAGGAATTTTGCCCTCTGCCCGTACGATAGCGTCGAGATTCAGAATCGCATCTTCGTCCGATTGTCCTCCGCTCAAAAACATAATTGCCGGAACAGCCGATGGGACCGTTCGTCGTAAAGCCGTGAGAGTAAAATCAGCGACGATCTTGAAAGAAAAAAAAAAAGAAAAATAATAATAACAACAGAACGATTCGAGTGAGGAGTCGATCGGGCAACGTGCCCGAACAAATTCCTCTCAAAGATATTTCTCTTCCTATCGCTCTCTTTATTCTCTCGTTCTCGTACTTGAGGCTTGCAAAATTTGGCGTTTTGAATTCCCGCCAGGACCATCGCTGGCTTCAGTATCATGCCCTCGAGAAACACGTGGTGTTCCACCATCGCACGGAAAAGGACCGAAAGTACTTCCTCGTGGACTTCTAACGCTCTTGGCATTTCGTGCTCACCGGTCGTCAGTATTTCCGGCTCTATTACCGGCACGAGCCTCGCGCTTTGAGCAATCGTCGCAAATCTGCCATCAACCGATCATTATTCATCATATTTTGACAAAAAAAAATCGTTTTCTTTGAAAAAATAAAAAAAAAAACGTTTATGTAAGAACAGTGATAATGAAATTGAAAGATTTATTCTGAGATTTTATAGAATTATAGGTTAAGGGTTGATACTCGGGTAAGGATATTCGACGACGAAAAATGAGCCCGGGTCGGAATGACCCAGTGTGTAAAGAGAGGAGAAAATGATGTTCGCACCTTGCTAGAACATGAGCATTTTCGTTGACTGCCAAGGTGCTTGGTCGATTATCCGACAACTTATAAGCGCACCGCCATTTTGCAAAATGGCAACCGTCCTTTTTGTATTGTATGCATCTCTCCTGAAGACTGTCCAAACCCTCGCTCGTTTCTTCGCTCATCGTCCCAAAAAGACACACCGTTCCTTTGTCAGCTTTTATTCCAACAATGAGATTTTTTTCTTGCAAATAATCCACAAATTCTTTGCCATTTGACATTTTTTGATAAAGTGTCTCGTGGTTCAGAATAACGCCACTCACGAATTGGCACAATTGAGACTGTACTGAATAACAACATCGAGAATTGTTAGTAGGATTGGAAATTCTTTTTTTTAATTGTTTTCAGGTTCTCGAGTCGATTTGTTTTTTTAATCTAAAAATTCCTTGTTATTTTCAAAAAAAAAAAAATAAATAAACAGGTTTGATTTTTTTTTGCAATGTTTCGCTTAGTTTTTCCTCTTCAATTTCTATTGACCTGGTCCGCGGACAACAGCATTTCTCTGTAATCCCTGCGCGTAGTTTCCGTATTCTCTATACCGATTTGTCGAAATTTCGGATCGAGGGAGGAAGGTGACTCGTCGATGGCCAAAATTCCCTTTCCCGGTAGACTTAAACTTTCCACGATTTTTTGTAATTCTTGTTGCAGAGCCGGATCAACTTTGGTATATTTTGTGATCGAATCAGCAACCTGTATATTTGTTATCAATAAATATTGCATCGAATCGATCGAAAGAAAATTTTAATAGCACTGTTTCGATGGCTCAGGATCAGTCATTAATTAATATATTTATGTCTGAAAATTTTTCGTTTATCCATTTTATTGCAAACAATTTTGAAGACAAGAAAAAATTGGAAGCTTCGTAAATGAATAATGTGAACTTGATGGGAATCGCACATTTTTGTTTTTTGCTTTAAAATCCAGCTGATGTTTTTCATTGCTTTAAATAGTCCGAAAAAGGAAGCGCTATTGAGCAACTTGTTTTGACTCTGTTGACCACCAGACCGGAGGGGAAAGATAGCCCCTTATCTTCTTTTTCGATAGACATATATATATATAGCGATATCATTCCAGTGAGTTTTACGTATTATGTCGTCGAGAATTTTTTAATTTCTTAACCCTAGTTATCGTGTTATCGCGTATCGAGCTTATTCTTATGGGCCATGAAAAATATTTTGTACACAGAGGTTATAACTCGAAGCGATTAACGAGGAGGCTCGACCAGAGATTATAATATTTACCCACTTATTTTGCTATCTATAAGCCGAAATTGATTTATTACGTTTATATACAGACTCGATGGACATCGTGAGTACAAACATGACTTGTGGCCGAATAATAAATAACAACTAACCTTTTGCTTGCAATTGCATTTTCCTCCGAAACGAGCCATGTTCATTCGACGCGATTATTCGATTTCAAATTTTGTACAATAATTTTGAAGACACTTAATAATGAAAATAAAGTTGTACCAAAAAATGTGATTATCCATTTTGACAGAAATTCACTGCCCAAGGCATGAACTGCGTTACAAAAGTCTACGAAAAAATAAAACAAACAAAACGAACGCGCTTTTTTTTACATCCTTCACGCGAGCGAGGAATCACTGCTTGCTTTTTTTTCAGCAAAATGGCATAAGATTTTTTAATTCTACGCAGCATGAATTGTAAATAATTCCTGGATTCTCGAAATCAAAAAGTAAACAAGATTAGTTAGCAGCATGCTTCGAAATTCTTGTCGAAAGTCCGCTGATAAACTGGAGACATGAATTTCAGCAATCAAACGTCAAACTTTATAGTAAATCTCGTATAATTTTCGAATTTTTAAGTATTCGATAAAGCTGATTGAATAATGAGCCAAACGACGAGGCTCATTATTTTGTGACGTTATATATGTATGTCAACATAGCAAATTGTATCCATGCCATTAGTAATTAGTCCCAAAATTGCACCTTCGAAACGAATCAGACAGTGCTGCCGCTAGCGGTATCCACTTATATCAACATACGTGTAAAAACATTCGTACGCTTATGTTCCAGATTCACACACCATAGGCGTATTGTAAAAAGATCTAGAAGTGCATGTAATTATACTTGTTTTCCGTTGTATAGTGTGTATCTTTTGTAGCTAAGATACTACCGGAGTAATCTTATAAAAAAACTAAAGAATAGATATAAATTGTGTCCTGAAAATAGGACTCATGCCTGCGTTGATTTCTGTATGGTATCGAAGAATATATATAGAGTAAACAATTGATATAAAACTGTGCCTTAACCTCTCGTGTCGAGGAACGAAAATTGCTTAATCTCTACGATTTTACGTTATCGACGAAACAAGTACGTGTGCATGTACATATAAATCTATACCCGTGCATCTAACTTCCGTGGTTGTTAATTAGATTAGCTAATACGGATTTTCTAGCGAACCGGTTTTTCAATCTCCACCGTAATCGTCGTGGTGTTTTTCCATAAAATGCGGAATGAACGATAAATTGTGTTTCGGTTCATTTTTCTGAGGGAACAAAAAAAAATAAAAATATTTTGCAATGAGTGGGAGAGTGACACACAAGTCCAGAACAACTGAACGTTCCACAGAAAGGCATAGAAAGAAGAAAAAGTCGAAAAAGCGTTCCAGTTCGTCTTCTGAAGATTGCGTAATTGTCACCGGACAAAGAAATTCTTGTGGCAAAGACAAGAGGCGAAAATCGCGAAAAAAAAAACGTCGTAGAAGGTATTCGAGTGATTCGAGCTCGAGCGAATCGAGTATAGTCAGGTTAAAACTCGATACAAACCCAAAACAATTGCTCGGCGAACGGCCTGAATTTTGTAAGAACGGTAGACGCAGCTACGACTCTGGGTTTCCACAGGAGTTTCGAAATCAGCGGTTGCTCGGTTCGCACCCAAGAGAGCAAAGGAACGAAACATGCGCCAGGGGAAATTCAGGCATGATGGAACGGCGAGTATTGAATTCTCTGGACAAGAGAGCTCGGAAAGAATTGTTCAGAAGGCATTCCGACTCTAGTCAAGTCGCTAAGAAATCTCGGAAGTCACGAAAGAAAAGACGGTCTTTGTCTCGTTCCAGTTCGTCAAGTCGTAGCAGTTCTAGCGACACTTCGAGCCTTAGCGACAGTTCTAGCGGGTCCAGCTCCAGTAGCAATGCCAGTTCGGAGAAAAGAAGAAGAGAGAAGAAAAAAAGAAAAAAGAAATTAGCAAAGAAACTGTTGAAGCGTGAGAGTAAGAAACGAAGGGAGGTAAAACGCAAGTTGAAAAAGATAATGAAGACCAAATCTGGACTGCCTGTAGTCCAGGAAATCAAACGACAAATGATCAAAGTACCCGAGGATAGACTTCTCAAAGATATTAATGTTGAATTAGCGGACAGAGCTAGAGCCATGGCTCCAATGACGAGAGAACAGTGGGAGAAGAAACAGAGCATTGTGAGAAGAGTCTACGACGAAGAGACCGGACGACACAGGTCAGTGTTCAGTAATTATATCGACGATATATGATCGCTGAGATTCGCACAGAAAAAAGAAATATCTATCAAAGTTTTAATTATTAGCATCTTTTAAATTGGGTTAAAAAAAATGTGACATTAATAATTTATTGAATTCCAGGTTGATCAAGGGAGATGGTGAAGTGTTGGAAGAGATTGTCAGTAGAGATAGACATATGGCAATAAACAAGCAAGCTACCAAAGGTGATGGGGAATTTTTCCAATCGCGTCTCACAGTTAAAAAGTGACCTTGTGTATTATATCTTACAATAAATTACACTGAAAATCACGCAACGTTCACTGTCAATTGTATCCTCTGTTTTATTTCTTTGCACCATGTTTATATACAGTTTATTTCACAAAGCCATTGAAAGATTAAAGGGACAAGGCATTTTTGTTTATTTCCAATAAACACATTGCGACCAAACATTATTTTTACAAGTATGAAGCATTTCTCGTGACTCGAGTTTTCCCTTCTCGATTCCTCAGTCTTTTCAATTATTCGCTGATTTCATCTAGCATCACTCGACGTGCTGGGACAATCCATTCTCATTTGACCCTTGTCCTGGTTTGTCCACATTCGTACATTAAAAAAAAAAAAACATAATTCAATTATAAACCCAAGAAAATCAATAATTTTCTTCGAGTTTCGAATGATTTCATTGTTCTTAATATAATAACATCTTAACTAAGTACCTACTGAGATTATCAACATGATAATGGCTTTCTTAAATATATACAGCTTCGAAAATAGTACACGGATAAAAAAAGAATATTAATTATTTTTTTCTTTCTTACAAAAATACATTTCTTTTCTATTCGTATTTCCCTATAAATTAAACAAGTATTTTTCTTTTAAATGATCCATCAATGTATAAATTATTTCAAAATCTGACACGGCTGTCAAACGGCGGTCAAGTTCGCTGAGAAAGCTTCACACTTTTTTTTTATACATACAGATATGATATTCCATATTTCAATTGATTATTCTCACGGATGTTTTGCGCCGATTGTAACTATAATCGGCGACTCACGTTAACACCTTGTGTACTTGAGGACTATTACACTTAAGCAGGAACAGAAAAATTTGTCCCTTTTCGAACATTATGACACCGTCCGGATGCTCCAGTTTTCAGTACCATTGAATAAAGTCGGTCGTGTGACCGTCCCGATAAACAGGATCGTCTGATATCGGTGCACGACAGAGAGGACAGGTCCGCTCTCTGTCGAGCCACGTTGTTACACAAGCTTCGCAAAATATGTGTTTGCATTGTAGCAGTACCGGATTGGAGAATTCCTCGTGACATATAACGCACACCGAACCAGCCGCTACCAACTGATCTTTCGAAGGCGATACACCCAAACTCTGAAAAATACAAAAACAAAGTGAATAATGATATTTATTCTGTTTTCATGCCAAATAGAAAAATGCACAACGATTATTTATAATCTGAGTTTGCATAATTCGTAATTTATGAGTTGAACGATTGGATTTTTGGTTTCTTAAGTAAATTCTTTGTGCAGATTCCATTTTTATAACTGATTATTTTTAGTCAAGAATTTGAATTGATGGATCTCTGCAATTTGGGAGAAAAATGAGAGGGATCAAATCATCTATCGCAGATGTAACGAGTTTGGAAAAGGAAAAATTAAAAAAAAAAAAATGCCTGCTCCCATGGATCAACTTACTACATTTTGCCACATTTTTTTCAGCGAGCTCCACAAAAGTTTACCCCGTGCCATCACATCGCTGAACTTGTTGTTTGTGTAGACAACCGCGAATAGATGAGCGATGAATGTTTCTGATCCGTCGTAACAGTCCCAGAGATAAAAGAACCACGGATAAACCGTTGCAGTTGATCGATAAAATTGCGAGCAGGCTTCCATCACGAGATAATATTTTCCCTGTGTAAATAACAAGTTAAAGTAAATCGTTTTTTTTATCGTTGAGAAAGAATTTGTATCACAGTTATTTCAAAATTTGATTTCGTGATCAAAAAATAAATATTAAAATGCCAATCGAGAGAATTCTGTCAAATAGAAAATTACTAAAAAAAACTTTAGGTGCAATGATTGTCCAATCAATATTTTTAATCCAGCAAACTCACCCTTTTCGAATACGGTAATATTCTTGCCGGTAGACAAGTAACAAAGACTTTCAGAGCGATAGTGAAGAGCTTAAGCACCATATCGGTGATAATAACGGACCACAGAAGGTCGCTCATAGTTTTTGGTACCGTGTACATTCTGAACAACGGTTCTTCAAAAATGTAATCAATCAGGAAGAAGCAGCCTCGAATATAAGCCAATATACTGAGAAGAATTTTCCAGCTTCCATTTTGTTGTTTCGCTATTTCACGCTTGAGATCTCTATTGGCGGTCGTAAAAATGATCAGAAGGCCTACAAATTCGATGATACAGGCTTTGTAATCATAGATACATTTTGAGAGCAATATTATCGCGAATGGAAGACACTTGTTCAGTACGTCGAATAATAAATAGAGCAAATCACGAGTTTCCGAAGTGAGAGGCAAAGTCATTAAGGCTTCTGCTTCGCTATTTCTGTTGTTATTGTTATTAGCGTCGTTATTATCGTTATTATTGTTGTTGTTATTATTGCTGTTGTTGTTGCTGTTGTTGTTATTAGATCGACCATCGGAGGTAGCTTCTCGAATATTGTTCAAATAATTGTCGGCTACTGTTGCGCTGTGAAAATCGTGACGATCTTCTGCAGTTTCATGATCACTGACATCTGTTGTTTCCGGTGATAAATCATCATCGACATTTATCACATAACTGTCCGTCGTGGATGTTCTTGGAACAGGGGCTTGACGCTCTTGTAATCGCATATTTATCCAAGAAGCCAAGGATACCTCGGGTTGATGCTGCGGACATGTTTGTTCAGTGTTAACGGATCATCTTGAATGAATTAGCACAGACTTTTGTTTTTTAAACCTTTAGTATATCTTAGGATGCTTGTTTCTGTTGCTTTTAGCAAGAAATCTTATCGGTACAGCATTTATTGTGCCGAGTGAAGCATAGCGTTGAAGTTTATACGAATGAGATCTACAAAATTTGTCAGCTTTTTCTATTTCTCGATTTCATTTCTCATTGTTTGCTACTGTTCTCACTTCATTTTTACAAATCAAGCCATAATTCTGGGATGAAAATCATCAGAAGATGAATTTCAGCACATTTCAGTTTTATTTAGCAATTTTAAATGTAAACAAATTTGCCAAACATTGAAATTTTGTTATACTCACTGTACAGGTCTGAGTGACTGATGGCCTTATTCCTTGCAAGGTTGCAGGCATTCTCCCAGTCAACATTCTGTTTTGATCCATTGTTCTCGCACCAAGATTTGTGTCGTTTCGATGCGTAGCTGTTGGCAAAGTTTCAACGGTACATGCTGTATGCACCATTAATAATCCTGGCGGTAATTTTGCACAGGTTTTCGACTCATTTGTGCCGACTCTTTCTTCCTCCGGAGCCTTGGTGGCAATGTCAATCGAAGCGCATCCTGCCATACCGTAGCTCAGCTAATTATTATATCTTATGAATGTCTCTGCTTTTAATTTCAAAGATGCTTTGAATCTGCAAATAGGTTATAGGTTTTCCTAAAATTCTGGCAATTTTTAATCCAATATTTTACGATGCTCAATTATATTAATTAAAAAGAATGAACAAACAAAAATAATCTTTGATATGGCATGTTGAAATTTACAGGTGGAAAAGTACTCAATTTTCATGGAATTACATCGCGGAAAATTGGAAACTTCGATTAAGGAATTTCGTTAAAAAAATGAACGTCGTAAGACAATAATAAGTGCAGTTGTCAAAGCACCACGTACACATCGAGAGGCAGAATGATAACAAAAACAAAAGAAGAATGAGGTTAGAATTTTCAGTAACTTATCAGAACGCAATAAAAAATACAGTTAATTTCGTTTGCGATTTCCAAGCATAACAATCATTTGTTTGAAAGATTAACGATTACTCGTCAGGAAATATTCGTTTTAAAAGATCGAGAGATGTACCTTGTTGCGCCAAAATATCGCGTCTTTTCTCTCTTGCAACTCCACTCCATAAGTCTTGTCTCAATAAGATTCGCTAAAAATGCCTTGGTCCGTTTTCGCTCGTTTTCTCGGAGCAAAAAACTGGTCACGAAACAAGTTTTCACAGGTTTGATCGACAAATTTCGGGAAAGTAAATTGGTGTGACGCGAAATTCAGGAATGCTGCGGCGATAAACAACAATGCATGTTAGTACTTTTGCCTATTAAAACTGACGTCGCGAGAGGCTCTCGGATCTCGGATGATGCTTGAACATACAACTGCATTTTGATATCTTGTTATCGCACGAGGAGGCGCGATAGTAGCTTTTGCTTGTTCACGAGAGATACTTCGGATACTAAAATACATGTTGCCATTTCGTTTGCGTTTTCTGTTCAGTGGATTTTTTGATGCTCGCGTAATCCGCGTAACTGATGACAGGTGCTCGAGAAATTTAAATGAACGACGGTACTTTCGGTTACGTTTTTGAACGTCCTTTCACGTAAAGTTTTTTTTATAACTTTCCATTTCTCAACGTCTTTTATCTCGGTACAATTCTACATGGCTCAGATTGCGCCTTATCTCACTTTCTATACCGGGTGTCCCACGATCAATGGTTCAAAATGTAAACTCAAGTTTAATCTCATAACAATTACGATCAGGTTATCTCTTGAAACGTCAATTTTATTAAGTTCGAAGAATATACGCCTTCTTTTTTCGTTTCAAAGTTCAAGGTAGAGCACAAGACTATAAAACTCATTGTGTAGAGTATTTAATTTCTCATTGAAACATAACGAAGTTCTTCTTAGCCTTGAAGTGTGATCGAAAAAACACTCTACAAAAGTTTTTCTTAGTACTCTTTTCATTCGATCGAATTGACAGGTTAACGACATCATCGCCTAATCAATGCAAAGTTTTCTTTGTCATGATTATTATCGTCTTATCATTCGGCGTTATCGATGATTTGTCAACGCGAATAAAAAAAAAAAAAATTAATAAATCTTCCGTCACAACGAATTTGCATTTTTTTTAAAAGTCTTTATTCGGTGACTAATCGATACAGAATGGCGGACTAAAAAAATTACTATAAATTACATACTTTTTCTTTTTTTTTTTTCACATTTAACACTCGAATATAAAATGGAAAATACATATAAAAATCGGTCTATTTTTCGAAATAAACGTTACACGTGTACAATCCTTAAAATTTTTTACTATTCTGATTAAAAATAATAAATACACTCATACAAATGACGGATGAAAAAAACGTTTCATATTCTCACTCGAAAAAATTTAATTCCTTTTTTTTTTTTTTCGGAAGAAACTCACGCCAGATGGCACCGTTACGGTTTGACATTTTTTCGAGAATCTCGAAACGTGTCCACGTAAGTATACGTGCATCGGGATTTGGGGTGCTCGGGCGGAACGTCAGTCGCTCTAGTCCATATGATCGAGGCAACGGCACCCAAAGCTCGGGACATCCACAATAGTGTTTGATTGAATTCCATGTTCTTGAGGCCGTAAAACTGTAATTTAATATTCAATCAACAACGAATACAGGCGTTTTGTGATGTTGAGTTTTGCATCGTTGGAACGAAATTACTTTTTTCTTTTTTTCTCTTCAAATCGAAAGCTTCGAAAAGTAGACTGCGATTATTATAATCTAAAAAAATAATTTGCGAAAACGATTGGAATTCGAAAATGCGACTTTTTTGGGCTTTTTTTTAAATCGTAAAAACGATCGTAGAATTCTGACAATTGAACGATTTTTGTTCACGAGGTTCGAAGGGCTAGAAAACTCACGATTGAAAATGTTTTTTCGTAAAAAATTGTTCGACTTTCGACGAGTCAAGTTCAGTTACTCGAAAAGAATCTAAAATATGGTAAAACTCGAATTGACCTTGAATCATGTGCACCATTGCATCGAGTCGATTGAACAAGAGCAATTAAAAAAATCACAAGAGCAGTTGAGTAAAGTGAATAAACTAAGTTTACTTTCAAAGTTTCGAAAGCTTTTTTTTTTCTCTCATCTTTTAAAAATAATCTCGCGAATGAAGCGAGGAACGTTATAAAACCTGAAACATAGGAGCTGCGATGAAACTTTGTTCGGGCGACAAATATCTGTCTGACGAGTTGGCCATTGCGTTTAGAATTCGTGAGATTTCTCTGGAGAGTTTGATATCGGGTTGCTCGTTCATGTGTTCTCTGGCAAAGTCCGAGAAGGCAGCGTAACGAGTATCACCGGCAGGCGTTTCATCGTGGCCGATAATTTCGTTGTCCTTTTCGAGAAGGGTGCTGATGAGATCTTTCAAGGCTTCCACGCTGGGTTCACGTCCCAGAACGTTTTCGATTTTTTTCTGAAAATCCATGCACTGCTCGCGCGAGAAGCCAATTTTTATGGTTGTTAATTCAGTTTTATTTCGAGCTTTGTTTCTTTTTTTCTCGATTCATTCATCCTACCTGAGACATCGTTCCGGTGCTAGGTTCGTTGGAGTAAGCGAGAACACCGGATGCCAAAGTTTTGCTCAGATCCAGACGAGAAGCTCCGAGAATTTGGGTCACGTGAGTGCTCGGCGTTCCACCGTCTTCGTCGCTGTCGATCCAAAACAAAAAAATCTGTGACAAAAGCTTTCCAGACTCCAGAGACACACACGCACACAGGAAATTTTATTGATACAATAGAAATTTGAAAACTTACGCGTTAGCGACGATATAGAGTCTCAAAAAATCAGCGAACGAAGCTTTTTTCCGGTCATCGATCGTATCGGACAAAAGGCCTGAGCTTTCCAGAAGGAAATCGACCCAATCAGCCCCGTTTTCATCCTTTCGATTCCCTTTGATTATCTCTCCGTTCGCGTCTCTCGCGAGTCCAACTATAGCTGGTAAAATAGCAAGCAGCTCCATTCCCTCCTCGTAAGTGTGCTGTCAAAGGAGAGTTGATTTTGTATTTATTTTATTATTTTTTTCTCGCACGATTATCACAATCCCGATGAGGAGTCTCGCGTTGGCGAAATCATTTCTTCTAATCCCTCGAATCTCATTGACCTATATCCTACGTTTCGTTCGATCGATCAATACTTCCATGAAAATTTGTGCCTTTTTCATGAGTTTCTACGATCGGCCTGAATTGTCAGTTCTTAAATTTGCATTTTAACGATATTCTTCGTTTACAATTCTCGGACATGACGTTCCGGCTCGTTGCTCCAGTTTTAACGCGAAATAAAATATATTCGGCTATCAAAGTACGCGCTCAAGCTCTCATTCCCGTTTCTCTCTGTTATCCAATTGCCCATTCTCTCGACTGATGATACGCGCGCATCCTTCTGATTAAAAAGTTCACTGAAAAATCAATTTTATTTTTTTATTTTTATACTCCCGTTCGATTCGACGCACGCTTTCTTTTAACGCAACGTTGAAAAATCACTGGTACGATGAATTAGGTAAAGAGAAATCACGAAACTGTCCAATTATATCACTCGATGCTTCGTTCAGGTTCGTTGCTCAATTTCATCGTTACTCTTCACGTTCGAGTGGACGTCAAAAAGCATCGATAACGATTCGAAAATGAGTGGGAATACGAGCGAAAAATTTTCACGATATGAAACAGAACGATTTTTTTTTAAACTACTTCGACCATCGACTTATTAAATTCATTCTGTTGCACGAAGAATTAGTGGTTCCAACTATTTTTGTTGTTGAATCGTTGATGATTTAGTTTATTCAAATGTGAATGAATTTCGTTCGAACATCTGGGATCATTCCTTTGCATACGCGTATATTTTTTCTCAGTTGCTTCAATAATATCTTCGAATATCAATTAAGAGTCATCGAGCGATGGCATACGCAGCGCCAGGTGCCAAAAAAGCAAATTAAAATTCTATTCTACCGGATTTAGTCCCGAATTTTATGATTACGCGAATATAAAAAATATCAAAAAATTCAGTTTAATTACCCGGTTCCGGCTGTGCTCCCTTTTCGGATATCAGATATTTCTTATCAACACAATTAATTAACAAAAATACAAGGCGCTTTGCTCGCGCCATGACAGCTTTTTCGCCCGTCACAATAATTATTTTATTACAAATTGTACACACATTTGCCACAACTGAAGAGACCAGAGCCGGATTCACGCCACTTTCGTGCACATTACGAAATTTATTTATTGCGATTTCAATAAAAACTCACGGAAAAATCCGGTAGAATACACACGAGGCGTCTGACGTGTGTCAGCGACTATATTTATACTAGATATAGATATACTTTACTATGAGAGGTGCCACCGTCGATTTTGAGTTGGTCACGTGAGCTCGATGACTCTTAAGAGGATGGATGAGTCCGTATCTCGCCACCGTGAGTGCGAGAGAGATAGCTGCAAATTTCGAAATTGAAATTCTTCGATACGGTTTGACTGATTAGAAAACGGCCCTGTCAGCCCATTTTTGCCATCGCCCTGCGTGGGCTGACAGAGCCGTTTTGTGATCGGTCAAACTGTGCTGAAGAATTTCAATTTCGAAAATTCGAAGTGAGGTTGGGTGACTGATCCATACTCTTAAATCAAAGAAACTGAACGGTAATCGTTAGAATGAATAAATGAATCAGTCAATTTTTGTGATATTCTGTTGCCTCAACCTCAAGGAGACTCCTCTGGTAATCTAATTCGAACAGATATTGATAAAAAGAAAATTTGAATACAGTTATCAATATCGATAAAATCACTTGTCAAAATTACAAGCCCTTGGGATACCTTGCTCGAGAGAAATTAATAAAAATAGAATTTCAAATTTAACACGGTTCCGCATGCGTTTCTGTGTCTTTCCCGCCTGTAAACATGAAATTCGCAAGCATTGACAAACAGTTCCGAACGAAACTTCTACAATCGCTAAAAAAATATTCAAAAAAATTTTTCAACGACTTCGTAAAGGCTATTCGATATTCACGAGGTTCGGGAATAAATTAATTTGTCTCGAAGAAGAAGAACTTTGGAGGTTTAAGACACTTGACATACTGAGCTGATTAGGCTAGTCGTGACAGTTTTTTTTCCTTTCTTAACTCGTTTGGTTGCATCAATACTTTGTTGGTTCGGCAAATAACTTGTTTCAGCGTTCCCAAATGATTTTTTTTTCATAGAAAAAATTAAGTGATTATCTCGAGTCGTGGTTCCACCTCGGAAGAGTTCAAAATTTAAGTTTTTCCACGAAGCAAATAATTTGTAATTCAGCAAATTGCTTATCAAAGAAGATAAAAATCGTTTGACTCTCGATATTCGACTCGAAAGTTTGTTTGTATTTGAACCGAATTAGTGAGGATATGGAATAACGACTTTGAATATTGAAATCGTACAACTAACCTCCCAATAAGCGTAGCTCATTTTCCTTTTGGCACCAATTTCCTTGACACTTTTCTCCGATGCGTTAAGAGCGGTGAGCGCTACGGACAATTTGTCTAAGGGAGTTAAGTTTTTGGGCAAAGCCTTTAAAACACCGCCTACGAAAGACCCATCTCCGGACTCGAGCCACCACTTTTTTTGTCTTTGACGTCGTAAGCTCCAGTCTTCTACGAGAGAAGCGGTTTGTTCGTAGGTCGGTACGTCTCCGGTAAGAAGTAGCCAAAAAACTGCTTCGGGACTTGGCGCATTGCTGCGACGCGGCAACAGAACGAGAACTTCCGGCAACGTTAATCCTCTGTAACGGACCTGCCCGTGGGATTTTGGTAAATTAATGAGTTCTTCGAGGGGGAGTCTCTACTCAAAAGGCCTAAAAATTTGAATTATTTTCTTCTACAAATATCTTCTCTGCAGTTCAAAGGCAAATTAATTTATTTGGACAATTGAAAAATCATTCGATCGTTGATTTCGAGTGTTAGATGGAAAGAAAATTTCATTAAGCCTCCCAGAGAAACTTTTTCCCTGAACAGTATTTCTTTTTTTCTTTTTCTTTCTTTCTTTCTTTTTTTTTTGTTGCTGTTTTCGTTATTTCTTTTACCCCAAACGTTGGATCAACTTCGGAAGTTTCTCTGACCAAAGTGTTTACGCCCTTGAGTCCCTCGTAAATATCGTCGACGGTTATTCGGCTAATAACGGTGGAGCCATGCTGCGATCGAAGCCTTCTGAGTAGGTCATAATGGAGCGGTATTTTTTCTCGCACAGCCTCTTTGAGATCGATACTCGTGCTCGGTGTTCCTCTGGTGGTGCTTACCTTTGTGTGATTTTACGAAGCCCACCCTTACGGTTATTAGACGCATGCTTCAAAGGATTAATTGATAGGATCGATGTAAACACAAATATCTCTGGTACTGACCATCGTTACGTGTCGTTTCGCCCGTTCACCCGGTCGCTCGTATATCGGTGACCAAGTCTTGTTATTCTGCTCTCTGATACTTCCATCGTTTTGTAACTTTCTCACTGTTGTTCGAGATCTATTAAACGCTGAACATTGAATTCCTCGACGGGATAAATGTAGCATAGTTTCTCTAAACTTTCAAGACCTCCAACTATCGATTACGATTCATCGGATTCTCTTTAATTATCTAAGTTGTTGGTTGGAAACTTCACGATTGATACGTCTCGCGATATTGTTTTTCATGCATTCAAAAAAAAATATTTTCCTTTCATTCTTCCTCGATTTGTAGCTTATTTTTGGATTTTATTCATGCTGAGAGGCGAACATTTTTCACGAGCGATTTAATGTGACGTTTGTCAAAGACCAAGGGGAAAAAAAAGAAATTTGACGGAAAACAGACTCTGAAAATTGATGCTCAGCTTTATTTTTGTTCAATTTTCTTTTGTTTTTATATGAGAATGTTTCTTTTTGATCCGAGATAATAAAAATTGGGAAGCAGGAACGATCAATCGGAGGCTTAAAAATAATCGATACGATTTTCGTCGAAGTTTTGTTTCGACTGCAGGTTTGTATGAATTTCGTCGACCCGGCTCATGCGTTTTCGTATTCGTCGATGGTTGAAAATGGAATAAACTAGTTTTTAATAATAATCGAATTCATAACGAGAAAACTTTTCTCACCCTCCCCCCCCCCCCCTCCTGTTCCTCTCGTATTAGCGTTGTTGGATAGTATTTTACAAACAGTGTCCGCTCGCAAACTGTATTCCAATGAAACTTTGTTCGGAAATGAGCCATTTATATGCATTTTGTAGTTTGTTATCGAATGACAGTTTTCGCGTGGAATTGAGGACTAAATAAAAGGTCGTAGAGAAAGGGATATTACCGAAATTTCGGTTTGTTTCGCATTCTCGATTTTATTAAATCGCAACAAGAGACTTTGGGCTCTTGAAATAATACTTCGTACGGTTTCTTCGGTCAACAATATATATATATATCGTATGTATAATATTAGTATTTGTTACACATCATTTACAAATTTCAACCTTTCGATTCGGAGGTCGCGTAGACCATCCTTAAACCCATTAATACAGAGATAAACGAATGAATCAGGAAATATTTGGGCCTGACAATCAGTACGAAATAGTGTGAAAAGAGATGATTTTCGATTCGTTATTAATAGAAAAAAATCACTTTTCGTACTGCTTAAATTTCTTTTTTTTTTTTCATTTCACGAATCGAGCAAAATATAATAAGCGATGAAACTCTTAATTTCAACAACACCAAGTTCGCTCTTGGCCATCGCACGTCGTGCGGAGCGTGGAAACATTTGAGTGGAAAATAATTTAAAAAAAAAAAAAAAAGATCGATCGTGGAAAATTTGTATGAAGGCAGTTTCGTTCGTGAGAATACTTCGGTGTTTCCAATTATATATAAATACAGAGGCATTTTCGCATACGTTTATCGCAGAGAGAGTTCGTCCTTCGAACACAAAAGTTCAAATGAGAAAAAAAATATATATATGTATATATTTACGAACGATTACGATCAGTTAAATCTATCTATATGTGTATTGCATCACGTTTTCGCACTGGAAATATGTTTTTTTTTTTTCGTCTAATGATTATAAGAATCAACGATTCATTTTATTTCGTTACATTGATTCTATTGAACTATACTGACGAAATTATTTTCGTGCTTTCTTTTTCTTTACTATTGTACGCTATATTATTTCTTATTGGATATTCAACGAATAATGAAATCATTTTTTTGTTTTTGTTTTTTTTTTTTTTTTTTTCATGAAATGTAGCATTTTTTTTTCGAAAATTTTGCTACTTCAACTCGACGGTTTTATTCACGTTTTTCTTCTTCTTCTTCTGGGATACAAATAATATTTCAACAATCCACTTTTTTATAACGTGCACAGGTTCGACCGATATAATTTTTTTGTCGATCGAATGATTATCGTCATCAATCTTAAAGCTACAGGATAAACTATTAATATTATTAATTCTTCGGTAAATCTGTAGGTTTCATGACTTTTTCGAGTGACTCAGATCATCGACCGAAGTCTGGAAAATAGTAAAAGTTTCTGGAAGTGATAGAGTCGCGGCTCAATTAGACCGATAATCGATTGGTACGGTTCGAGAAATTTTTCATGAACGTGATAAAAGATGAATCAACTCGAATGAAAAAATAAAAAAATTTCATTCATAATCAAGCACTTTTCATGGTTTTTTTTTCTCTTCGAATTATAATCTCGTTCTCTTTTGACAAAAGAGACGCGAGAATGAAAAAATTGTTGCAAAATTTGTTAAAAAAAAACAAATTATCAGTAAAGTACGATAGAATTTGTTCGCTCCATTAAAAATGAGAGCCTTCGAACAATTTCAATGAATAACGTCAGCGATTCGAGATCGTCACGAGCTCGTTTGCCGATAACCGTGACACTTGAAATATCTGTCAGTTTTTATAGTCCCTTAAATTCTAATGATTAATGCCAGTTCCTTAAATACACTTCGGAGCTCTTTTTTAATGATTAGTATAAAATAACTATAGGTACTATTTTTTGAGCTGTGGGCGAAACCCTTTGGCGCGCATGTGTCTCTATTAGGCCGTAAACGCGTTATAATATTTAATTGTATACGGTATAGTCTAAGTTCGAGGGCGAAGAAATGAAGAAAAAATAATTTCAAATACGATACACCCTAATTGATAAAAACTATTCGATATGACAAAAAATCGAATGAAAAAAAGAAAAAAAAAATGGGTAAAAAAGTAAATATTGATCGAAGTCATCGGTTCAGCATTGTTTCGTAATTCTGCTCTCACAATTTCTTTTTGTTCCTCGTTCAATAATGAATCGTCGTTTTTTTTTGTTTGTTTCGCTCTCGCATAGCCCACGTATTTTCGATGGACCGTACAGTGCAATATATTCAGGAGGAATCGTTTGAAATCGTTATGAATAATGATACACGCGAGTTGTATATTATCTTATCACTTTCAAGGTGGTTGCTTCGTGCTAAATTTAAAGTTCGTTTTACCTCGGAGCTTGGAGTGATTGACCTTTGGCCCTTTTGTAAGATAAACGCTTTGTTCCTTCTTCGATTTGTCTTTATCGTCGGTATTACTCTTGTCTCGTTCTTGCTGATGTCAAAGAAGCACACACTTCTCGTTCGGATCTCGAGATTGTGATCTCATCGGTTGGCATGGCATCGGGGTTGGCGAGGGTGGCCTACCCTCGACCGCCTGAATACTCTTCATGAGCTCCCGAAAAACCTTTTTTTTTTTTTGTTTTTTATACATCGAAATTATCCTCATAAAAAATTTATCTATTTTCTTTTACTATTATTACTCACGGCAAGCATATCGTAAAATAAACAATAAAAATAAAAACTTTTACAAATGCTATCGCTACGAGATATATATATACTTTTGGAAATATGCGAGAATTATGGAGCTGCGTAAATGATAAGTACCTGGACGACTCTGCAGTTGAATCGGGCGCTGCACTCGACATATCCGCAACGCCAGTGTTTCCTTACGAGATTAACGATGTCCCTGTATCGGTTACCGGCCGCAACAGCGCTCGATAGTTTGTCCTGCTTATTTCCGACGACCAACAAAGGCACACCTCTCATGTCTCGTGCCTCGTATATTTGCTCCCGCAGCGTCCTTATGTACTGAACAAATGTCGATTCTCCTTTAGACTATGCATTCGAACGAGTATAATCGAGAGAGAGAGAGAGTTATGTGACGTGAACATTATGTACATTTTTCAACGTTTGTCAATCCGAGATAAAAAAAAAAAAAGAAAATTTCAACGATATTCCTCGCACGAAGCGGACTAAATATCTCATCATTCTCGATCACTGTTCCAACGGAATCTCTGAGCCTGAGAATAACGAGTTACTCTCTAGTTTTTCGATAACCATTTCATCCGGTGTGTTAGACTTCTTCAAAAGGAAACGATTCGACGAGCGAAGTGGCTAAAGTGACACTTTGATATTAGTTGTTACATTTTTATGACATGTAGTCGATGAACTCGGAAAGTTGGAAACCCATCGTTTTCTCAAGACATCCAAATGGTACGATATCGAACGATTTTACTTGAGAAAACGTCGAAACGATACTGTCTTTCTCGAATCGATGGATGTCACTTCTGTTATTGCTTCTTTCGATTTCGACCTCGACTCTTGTCGGTTGAAACGTCCCCCCGGTGCGGATATTTTCAGTATGAACGAATACCGGATTCGCATTACGGTTCGAAACAGATTTAATCATAAGAAATCAAGCGAACGAATATTCATTAATGTCTGTTAGAATTATGACGAAATTAAAAAAAAAAAAAGCGTTAAACTTTTACGAGGGTTTTTAGAACTCAAATAAAGTTTTCTTATTAGTTTGGAATATTCAAAGAGTCGAAAATAAGTTGGAAAAAAGGGTGGTAGATCCATTCTGTTCGGAAGAAAATGTTCTACTTGTTGCTCTGCCTGTATACATATATATAGTTGAGAATTTTTTATGCACGTGTATAAACTTTTATTGGAGCTTAAAAAAAGTCCGATAACGGTTTCTTGTCTTATCAGCTCTCCGATATGTCCGACGAAAAAATTAATAAGGATTGTGCCCCATTCGAGCGAGATATATATCGCTTCAATTTACGTCCAACTCACGAAAAGATAAATGAAAGAAGTCCAGGAATAACCGAGATGGGCCACGACTATATTTCCCTCGATATTTTCATCCCTCCCAGGCCATTCAACGATTGCTACTTAATTGGCTCAGATCTGTGATTGATATCAACAAGTTCGATTAATCTTCTTACTCGAATGCTCTTTCTAAAGTCCCAAGTTTTTTTTTATCACGTCGAATCGTCTCTAAAAATGATCATTCAACGATGATTATGTATATTGTTAAAATCACATTTTATAATTCAACTCTCACGTTTTCGCATGACTACATTGAAATTATTTTCGTTTTTTAATACTGTGAAAAACTTTTGCTCCGGTCGTTCTGAAACATTCACGAGCTGTTTAATTTTTCAGCGATTTTTACCGACGTAATTTATGTCGAAAAACAGCTGGAGGGTAAGAAATACGGTAGGTTAAGCATACATAATGTTATTTAGAGCTTTGCTCAGTCGTGAAAACCCATCCCAGCTCCCTGGTAACCAAGAGAATGGCAAGATTTCCTCTCTCTCCTTTCTCGTGGCATCATAGACGTTGAAGATTTAAGCTCGCTCGTTCGTGCTAAATTCCACGAGTGTTTCTACACTGGATGGTCTTACGATTCTCTATATTCGCATTGTCTCCTATCTCAACTGTTATGATCCTCGGTAACCGTAATGTCTGCTCTTGATTTACTTGTTTTAATAAAAAATATCATTTTACAAAAAAAGAAAAAAAAAAAAGAAAAAACAATCAAATTGCAATGAAAATTCAGGACAGTGCTTCAAATTATTTACGAATTGAACTAAATATTCGAAAGCCACTCAAAAAACATTCCAAAACGGTTACACACTTTGTTTTTTCTTCCCATTATAAACTATGTACGAAGGACCTTTGTGAAAAAAACTTTACTACAAGTCTCATGAAGTTTTTATTTAACTCGAGAATAAGAAAATGAAAAAAAAAAACAAGTCGAGACTTACGTGCAGACCCTACTTTTTTTCTTTTTTTTTTTATCGAATGAAACAGACTATGTGTAATTCAGCTCGTGTTCCTTTTCCTCTATACATTTGAAAAAGTAGTGAGCTGAGAAAATGTTCTAAAAGTTTTCTTAGTTCGAGTCAACTTTCATCCAGATGAGCTTTCCGAGAGCTTTTTCGGCCAACGATAAACCTGCTTTTATGATGTGCTGTGCATTTTATGTTTCGTATCTCTCATGTACACGCGTTCGCATCAACCCAACTCTCACATGCGTGTGTAAACCAGAGTATTAAAACTGTGAGAGCTCTAACTTTTAGCTGTTTGAGAAAATTTCTCGGTGTCCACTTAAAGAAACGCAAATCATTTTAGCCAACAAGTCCCCTTTTTATATTGTAGTTTCTCAGGTATAGACAGCTCAATACGGAGAGTTAATTGTACGAAAAGCGACTATGGTATCATAGTTGCCATAATATGGGGAGCAAAAACAACGATATTTTTTGAATTTTAATAAAACTTAAATGAGAAAAGACTTTGTTTGGAATTGTCGATGAATTTCTCTCTCTCTCTAGAATCAGGCCTAAGTTTTATTTGGATTTATAAGTATCGCACTAAAACAATAAATTTTTATGCATCGCATTAAAAATCCGGTAGGAAATAGTCGTGCGTTCTGCAACCTTGCATACATTCGACTAATTTTTTCATCCGCTATCATTGAGTTTTAGTTGAAATATCAGAGTTCAATTTTACAAATTGAACGAAACTCTTGATGCATATGTATTTCGATGAAATCGAAGAGCGTAGAATTGCCTTGAGCAGTTCTTTTGGCTTTGAGTCATGTAAATACGCTCAACCGAAGTTCAGATGTATCTGACGTCCATCAAAGGTTCGAGTTTACTCAACGTATGTAAATAATACGTATTTGCACACAGCCCCGAATAAAGGTAATGCAGTTGTATATTTTCTCGTGAGTATCAACGCAGAGATGTATCTGGTGAAGAGTCGTCATTATTCATTTCTTGGTAACATACAAGAATTTCTCTATGAGGGAAAATAAGTTAAGAAAAAACACAAAGAAGAAATGCAATATGAAATTCCACTCTGAATTTGCACAGTTTTATCAAGAATCTTTTCTCTCGCTTTGAAAAAGCTTTCGGATCGTTGAGCGTAACATTATTATCAAATATACTGTGTACAATAACAGGAGAACTGCTATAATGAATTCTCTAACTGTAGACGAGTGTAAAGAATCCTGTCTTCCTTTGATAAATTGATAAAGAGTTGCATTGGGAATTATGAAAAAATAATGTAAAGAGAGAAAAAAAAAAAAATCGTATATTCTGAGGCTAACAGGAAAAACGTTTCTTCGGTTGGTCGTCTCTCTCTCTCTCTCTCTCTCTATCTCTGTTTCATTCTGGCTCCGTCTCTTCTCCAGCTGCCACGAGGACTTGCCTCGAATTTCAAATTACACGTTCGATCGAATTTCCCCAAAGCTCTGGCTTGCGGTATTCTCGCTTTTTTTCACCGATATATTCCCCGAATAAAAGTTTTATATAAACATACCCACACAATCCGTTAAGGTTGAATCGATCGGGAACCGTATTATTCCAACAATTTAATATATTCACCTTTTTTCAATCCCCTACATTTTGAACAACATGGTGAAAAAGCCTCGTATATCGAATTCACCATCTCTTCGAAAAGCAAAAACTGGTCAGTCCCGTCATGCCTACGAATATTCAATTAAATCGTATCACTAGTCAACAAAAAAACAAAAATAAAAAATAAATAAAATTCACTCGTTCCCTGATTCGCGATCCATTCGCGTCGATCCAGCGACATGCTGCGGTTACTCGACGGAATTGTAATATCAGCCTTTTGTGCATGGCATGAAAAGACTTTTGTTTTTTTTATTGCTGCTGCCCGTTGAATGATTTTGGCGGAAATATTGAAATTAATTATTGATCAAAAGCCTCATATTTTTATAAATCGTTGCCAAAGGGAATAAGAAGAAGAAGAAGAAGAAAAAACAATCAAGGCAACGAATTCCTGATGATTTGACTCGAACTACCCTGTAGAGGCATTATCATTTTTATATTCTTTCGGGTTGTTTTATTATACGAGACCAGGTGGTGCTTCATATATATATTATACACTCGCATAAAACAGGAATATCTTGAGTCACCGACGTGCAAGCCAAAGCCGCTGAGCTCTTTCGTACTATCGTATCGCATTTTGCAGCCGTCGCGACTCGAATAATGCGCGTATACGTGTATATAAACGACTGAGAAGTGTATACAGTGCTATTTTTTGTTTTCTTTTTTTTTTTTTTCGATTTTCTAACCCCTGACTCAGTATACTTGTGCACGAAAGGTTTCGTCCCTGCTCGCATTGTCAATCATGGTCAGTGCGAGATTCGAAAAGCCACAATTTTCTGCTCCAACAGTTCGGAACGAGAAATTTTCTTAGACCGTATTAAAAAACAATTCTTTACGGTCGCATCGAATCTTTCTTAAATATGCGGCTAGGGATGCGAAACGATTTTAATTTCAATTTCGCTCGGCCAATATGAATATTCGATATTCAAATGGACAGAAAAAAAAAAGTCTCGTCCCAATAAGCTCAGAGACATTCAACGCTCGCTTCGTATTTTTTTCCTTCCGTCGAAGCTACTCGTCAACTCTCGGAGGTAGAAATTAGTTTTACTGAGATTTTTTCAAAAGCTACGAATTAATAATGTAACGAGAGGCGCATATAAAACAGCTCTTAGCTATTTAAATCGGATTTGTCTGAGCTTCGAATGAGAATTTTCCTGCTGCGTTTTCCCCATTTCGGTCGGTTTATTTATTTATTTTTTTTCAATTGCTCCATTTAAATATGATGATGTTCTTTTGCGCCGACTTACATCTGTCATGTTATCCTAGTTTCCTCTATTAAAATTTCAACGATTTCAAGGCAAAAGACCGAATATCCTGATGGCGGTGGATTGAAAGTATTTGAATCTCTGCTATCCGCTAGAAATAGTACGATTTCAAAGGGAAACGAATTTACATTGCAAACTAATTATATTACTCGTTTGTAGAAGACTGAATTGCGTTCGGAGTTTTGGAGCCTGCGTGAATAGAATTCCATTCGGACAGATAAATTATTCGTTGTACGATATAACCAAAAAGTCAAATGAAATCGAGGAATTCTCAACGTGTTTTATGATTTTTCGGTGCTGTTACTAATTGATATGATGTTCTGATCCTACTTTGAGGGACGCGAGGGGCGCCAGGGGTCCCTATGCTTATACACAGGCTAGCCGCAATGCTGCCAACGTGATTTTTCTATCTTCCTCTCTCTCTCTCTCTCTCGTTTCTCGCTTTGTCTCTCTATTTTGCTCTTTTCAGTGGCCGCGCCAAAGGCTCGTGCGGCCATATCCCAATGAATTCGATAAATTTTTATAAGCTAATTCGTTATATCTCATGAAATACGTGGTACATCAGGTATATTTTTTTTTCTATGTCACTCTGATGCGTGGGTCAATACTCGATCGAATTTGCGTTGAGCCACCATCTTTTTTACTACATGATATCAAATCATTTATCTCGACAAAACAGTAATAGCCATAAGACTCTGGGCAATTTGAAGCTAACTTTACGATTTTTTATCTCAGAAAGTAGATGGTCAATCTTGTTCAAATTTTGCAGATCCACGGGGAATATATTCGAGAAGGTGCTATTAAAATTTCAAAGACCTGCCACCGTTTTGAGATTCGAGCAGAACTTCCTTAAGGAGTGGGGGCTAGTCAGCATTTTCAAAAAATCGTTTTTTTTTTCTCGTATTTTCTCAAAGTACAGCATTTTGAAAGTTTTCTATGAAAATTTTAGACAAATTGAAGCATTATTTATGAAGATAAACAAATTTGAGCACAGTTACGAAAAAAATCGGAAAAGATGATTCAATGTAGGTAAAAAAATAATTTTTTTTTATCGACATGTCAATTGTGCTTAAATTTTCAAACGCATTTTTCTCGAAATCATGTTTTCAAAGTCAGTGATCACTGTAACTCCAGAACGGCTTGACGGATCGTTTTGAAATTTGTATCATTTATTCTGTACATAATTGGCCCCTGGATGGTGAAAGGATTTTTATTGGCTAAAAATAGTTTTTTTTTTTTTTATAACTGAAAATATAAAAACAATTTTCGACTCTCGCTAAATAATAAAACTTGTTTGAAAAAAAAAATCCCGAAAAAAGCGTTTTTTTTCGGCGTAACGAGTAGACCTCACTCCTTAATGAAGTTGTATGCAAAACATACATCCCTCATCGCGGTAGATTTTCTCTCAATTTCGGTGGCACATTTGCCGCTTCACGTTTCACGTTTCACGTTGGTTGTTGAAATTTTCATCGGCTTCTTTTCGTTCCCGGGGAAATGTAGTTCGACAATCAAACAAAATGTACGACTATGTACGACAAAATGTACTGACGGAGTAATCGAATATTAACGTTTCCGGAATGAAAATGAACATTTAGTGAAAAATTTGTCGATTGAATTTCTCGTGAATAAACTTCTATTTTATTCCTTATTTTTCAGATGTATTGAGATTTCAGTTGGAAAAAACATTTGAAATATTTACTTGGAAAGTATCCTGGTTGCTCAAATCGAAGACGAGGACATAGGCTGTCGCGCTTCTCAGTCCGTAATAACGAAAATCCGTCCATTCGAGATGCGTGCTCACCGGAAAATATGGTATCGTTGGAAGATCAGTTATCTTAAGCTCGTAGAGCCGTTCCGCGAGAACGACGCTCGGATAAAACGTTTCGCGTTTTTCCGTCGGTCTGTAGTCCTCGAAAAATTCACTCCAAACAAATTGCTGTAAACATTTTGCCACATGAAAATCGTAACTTGAATATATTTCTTCGCCCAAAAATCTCAAACTTTCATAAACACACAGCGACCTCATCGGTTGAAGCATCGAAGTTATGAAGTCTCACAGAAATTCCATTTTCTCTGATTTAATTAGGGACTCCAGAATTTCGTCTCAAAATTATAAAACAGACGAGGATTTTCTTGAAAAAAAAAAAGAAGAAAAATCTCTTTCCTTACCGATTAATTAAAAGTTTGTCAGTTTGGAACTCAATGAAACGAACGGAGGTCAGCTTTCAAGAAAGCTATAAATAAAATATATATTTCCGCGTCGTTCACATAGCGGATTAAGATCTGACAAGATTCTCGAGTTTCCCCGCAGGAAATCATGTCTCAAGTTTATATTTCAACGATGGTGGAAAAAAAAAAAAAAACATGAATCTGAAACCACCGCTCGTTTTTTTTTTCTTTCATTTCTTCTCTTTTATTCGTAATCTTTCGAAAAGTTTAGGAAACGCCCAGGATTCCAAGCGTTGATATATGGATACGTATAGCAAAAGAGAGACTGAATTTCTATCGTGATTGGCGGAAACGACGTTCGGAAATAAACGGAAGTCCTTCGAGTCACCGGAAATGAGTTTTCGTGAGAGAGCTTTAGTGAAATGTAAGCCATCTTCGTCTCTCTTATGAACCATGGAATTTTATTGGATGAAAAAAAAAACCACAGCGAAGAAGGCAAGGAAAAGGTGCGCGCGGTGGTACGAGTTCGGTTGAACGGAAAGGGAGAAAGGGGGCAAAACGATAAATGGGTCGAAAAAAAAGTAAGAAAAAGAAGTTTATCTTGGAAAATAGTCCCGAAGAAATAATTCTGTAATGCTTCGTTGTACAGAGTTTCTTGAAAAACTGAAAATGGGCGACGATTTTGATTCTCGTGATCCCAAGGACCGGGCTGTCAAAAATTGTCAATCCCGAAACTCGTGATCTTTAGCTGCGATTGCGACTATTGTGAGACTTCTGTACATCGGAGCTCCAAGTTTCTCCGAAGTGTTTATTCAATTTGCCTGTAACAACTCATCGTACTTACTCTAATTATGCTAGATTTCCCAACTCCGGGTGCACCGAGGAAAACAACCTTCACTCGGTCCAACGTGTCGGCAGGACTTTCCTCTTCTTTGGTGCCACTGTCAACATTGTCACTCCCCAGGGCTTCGCCACCGCGTCTTTCCAAATAATCCAAATCAAGATCTGCAATCATAAATTAAAAGTAAACGTTGACTTTCGTTCAGTTGAGACAACGTTCATTTTAATGGTGTAATATTCACGAAAATTGTGTGATTTTGATCGCGAAGTTAACAACGCATTTGGTATTTTTGACATCGCCATTCCTTCGTCATTCATTTTTTTTTCACAAAAGTATCGATCGTGCATTATTAATACTTTTCGCTTATAATGTGCGAGTAAATTTCGAGATATTAACGAGTTTGATGATATTTCGATGAGCAACTCGCAGGTTTCATCGATTCCCAAACATACACGTGGCAAAATTTTCTCTAATTTTTATCAGTTGCCTGAAAATATTTGATCTTTCAAATATTCTCGTACAAAGAGTCGAATTGAATTTCCAAATTAGAGATTCTCTGTCAGGGTGAAAAAAAAATTGGAAAATTAATTTTCAAGGCAAAGTGAAATCAAAACATTTAACCAATTTGTTAACCAATTATCAATATTTTAACGTCTTTTGTGTGTGTGTGTGTGTTTTTTTTTTTTCAAATATTAACCATTCGTAAATGGCTTCTATGTTTATTTTTTATTTCTGAACGATTTTCCCCATCGATATACAGATTAGATAAAGAATAAATACTCCGTTTGTTTTTCTGGTTTTCATCGTGATTCAGAAAGCCGAAATATTTGCTAAAGCGTTACGCAAGAGCGGTCGTAGAACTTTTTGTTTGTGCAAGACAAATCTCCCATGTGTTTATCCGCAGATCGGGATAATCCTTGATCATGGGGGTGGATTATTAACCGTTGTTGGTGGATCGTCACGTACATCCATTCGTTTTAAGCCAACCGTGTCGTATATGTATATAATGTGTATACGCTAGGCGCCTCAACCGTTATTAGACAATCAAGGGTCAAACTTTTCCGAAACGAAAACTTGATGCATAAACTTTATCAGTTTATAATTAATCCTGAAGAGATATAACGTAATCCTTGAAAATAAATTAAACACATCAAATTATGAAAGTTTGCACTTTGTTAATTGAGTTTTCGCTTGATGAAAAGTTATAATAATTTGATTTCAGTTTAATTTCAGATGTTTCCGGTACATCGTTAATGAAATTCGTTGCAAATGGATTCGGTGAAGTTATAATTTTGCGCCATTTAAAGTTAATCCACTATTTTTGGAATTTAACAACGTTTATACGAATCGCTATATAATCACTTTATTTATTCAAATTTTATACCTAAATAATGCTTTTTCGCAGCAAGCTCCAAGTGTGGAGAAGGTGCAAAGTCTCGCGATGCCGGCACATCCATGCAACGAGAAAAATTGACCGATTTCACGTTTTTACTATTGTAGCTTTCGAATTCGACGACACGAAATCACTACTTTTTTTTTTATTATTTTAAGAATTTATGAAAAAAATACTATTAAGAATTGATTAAATCGAGAGGTATTTTAGTAATCAGGCAAATTCAGGTTTAAATTCGAAGCTTCGAACGACGTGAACCTGCGCGCGCGGGTATCTCGAGACGACTGACCCCGGAATATGAAATAGAGATATCATTGGGTTCTCCCGCCACCCTTTTCTCTCCCGCTATGCTCCCTTTCATCCCTCTTCTCAGTATATATACACACGCACACACACACACTCACATTCATTGAAACATCCTTCCGAATTCTTTTCAGCCTGCTGTCATTCGATCTTCGATCTTTGATGTCACTTTTCGTACGAGTCAGCAGTTTAATTCTCCAGAAACATTTTTACAATTGTTCACGCTCGTTTTAACGGATGACTCCGGTTATGTAATTTCTAACTTTTTAAAGCGTAACAAGCAATTTTTTAAGTCGTAAGCTGACTGTCTCCACAGATAATTATCTCAGCTTCACAGCTTTCGAGAAGCTCAAGATTTCGAGATGATGAATATTGATAAAAAATGAGCACGAAGATTTGGTCAAGTTTATCATTTCAAGGGATGCGGATTTCGAGGACGAAACGTCAATGGTCTTTAATTTTACCCAATTAAACAACGTTTTCGCCATGTGATAGAGCCGAAGGAGCACATTTCATTCGTCAGATAAAGTTAATGATTTTTCACGTTTACGTATTTACCGACGCGATTTACACAAAAATAAGGGTCCATTAAGACACTCTATTGCATTTTTATGAGACTCGAACCCCGTTGAATTCTTGGCCATTATATTGAATTACTTGTTGCTGAAAAGATTTTCATTCGAAAGAAGATACAGGGATATACATATCAGATGTTGCAGAGTGATAGTGCCTTGAATGCTATTCGCGTGTATATATAACGAAATAGGAATACAGCTCCCTAAGGCACAATATCGTGCTTGCTCCTTATCCGTTTTAAGATCGATCAGCGCGAGCTCCTGCTGGCTTTTCATAAGCGTTATACTATATCAGAGAAAATAATATATGACTTTTTATCCTTTGTGATGGCGAATATTCTTTCATGAATTCTTTTCCATGTCAATTTTTGTTCACACTGGGTATAACGAGACCAGCTTGCATACTTGGTAAACTTTGTGTCATAAAAGTAGGTCGGATGACCGATAGAACGGTTTATTGCTCACGGTTCAGTGAATAGAGGATGGGACAGGAAGGATATTCGCGAAAAATCGTTACTCATCATTTTTAGGGAAAAAAAAAAAAATAACACGTGTCCGTCAATCGTGCGCACGGATGATTGATTTCTGGCCGATCTTATTTTATTTTATTTTTTTCCTGGATCCAATAACCGCCGAACCAGATTATTTTCGAGCATGTCATTCGCCACTTTTTAATGACGCGTTTAATAGTTCGTTTTCAAAGTACCTTTTAACTACGCGGCGGTATACTTGCCGTGGGGTTGTTCAAAGTTGTTTGTCAACGTTTATATTCATATTGCGAAACAGTCCCCGACGCAGCTCAACGAAATTGGAGGTGAATTTTCCATTAAATTAATGAACAAAAATAATGGAGTGCTGTTTATCTTATAAAAAAAAAAGATGTTTAAATTTCATCTTGTAAAAAATACACTTCGTAAAAGTGATTCTTGTATTTATGCGTGACGAAAATATTTATTTTCATATTTTCGTTATCGTCGTATAAAATTTTTTCACCTGGTAGTCACGCCTGAATTCAGTCAGACCGCACGGTGTAGTTTTCCCTCTTTCGAAAAAAAAAAGTTTGCCAGCGATTTCTCGCTCCCAAGAACCTCGGGGCTGAGTTGTAGGAGCAAAAAAAAAAAGTGAGCGATATAACTGACAAAAGCTCTCCGAATCGTTCGGTGTGCTATCGTCGTCGACAACTTTCTTCTCGTGTATATGCGATCAAATTAAATATCCCAACGAGCAAAATATCCAGGACAAAAATGTTGGCAATAACGGAGTCGGAGCTTATTGATTAGCGAAAGTTAGTTACAGCTCAAATGGCAATACACGTTTTATTGATATTGAAACAAAGAGGCGATCAATGTTTCATATCCTACGCTTGACATGGGACAAATTCATTGATTTTCAATGTTTATTAATCATTTATTTTAATTCGTCGTTACCAATGGACCATTCGAAAGACGAATGACCATCGAATAAACGTGAATTTCATGCAATGTTTGAAAACTAAATGAATCATGGAAGCCGAAAGTAGAATTTCAAACTGTGCACAGGAGAGTAAACTACTGAACAGGGATTTCACACTTTTTCTCTTTTATTACAATTCTCCATATTTCAATATAATATTGTAGCATTGCTTCATACATCGTTGTGTTTCCCGCATAGGTGGGCATGAATAGTGTATGTGAGAGAGAAGTTTCCTCTGGCTGTATGAAAAGCTCGACGAGCTGTCGAGCACTTTTCTATTCTTTTCTACAATCTCCCACGATTGTTTGGTCCTTCTCGGCCACTTCGCTCAACTCTACACCCAAAAGCTCGGTGCTTATACTTTTTGCCAACATTTAATCAGAGAACCTTCTGTTACCAGTAATACTCAAATATTTTATTCATTACGAATATTTCTTCGATCAGAATAGGTTCGAAAATCGTCCCATTTCTCATCAGATAAAAATAATTATTTTGCAGATTGAAATACGTCGAAAAATAATGAGAATTCGAGCACGAGGTCTGGCGTCGTTCGAATCAACGTCTCAAAACGAGTTAATTTTTGAGCGCACCCATGAAAATCGATCGTTTGAAAATAATTTTTTTATTTCTGGAAACACACTGGAATAGAATATTTTCCGAGGTTGTATCGAAATTGCGAACAAGACTGATGCGAGTGCCATCGTTTATCTGACCATCGATCGTGCATGTGAAGTAACGAGGTGGAATTCGAACGAAACGATCGGTTTGTTAATCACTAGGCTCTCTAAGCTGTTACTCGATCCACAGTGCTTCACGCTGAATCACCTTACTTTAGTTGCAGTATTAATTGCATTTTACAGATGCATCTCTGTATATCTCTGTAGCGGATGGTACGATGCTACATATCTGGTTTACACGGTCTCTTATCAGTTGTTTAACGAGTATCGGGGATAAGCGCAATTCGAAGGCTTATCGGATACTTCATCGGAGTAATCGTGATACAGAAATAGAGAGACACTGAGGGGCAGAGAGAGAGAGAGAGAGAGGGAGATGGAGGAGAGGTCGCTTCAATAACCCTTCCAAGTGGTGTGTGGCAAGGTGCATGTTGGATGCCATCGAGTTCTCCGATCGCTGCTGGTGAACGGTGCGGTGGATATTAGAGGCTTTTACAACCCGAAGGGCTGATCATTCTCCGCAGGCCGATGTATGGGTAATTCCGCAAATTCCCGTAGCCCTTAGACCTTAAAATATCCGATGCCCAGAAGTTTTTGATTCATTTTTTAAATCCCAATATAACCGATCAATTCCACTCTAAGATAATTCCATTCTGGCGATTTGATGGTGTTTCAAAAAAGCTGATTATCTCTCATGAAGTTACAAAAGTCGTTTTTGTTCAATGATCAATGTTTTGTCGTAGATCAACTAAAGTAGCTCGGCGAGTGGAGCGGTAATAAAAATTTTAGATCGAATTGCTTTTGGCAATCGCAATTTATGAGACGTGAGAAATTGCCAAAAATCAGTTACGTCGGATCACAAGGTCTCGAATCGTACCGTCAATTCATCGAGGAATAACCTATACGTTCGTACGAATTCATACGTTATCGAGAGGATATAAATTCTACGACATTCTTATCAGAAATCGATCTACCGCAACTGAACCACAATTCGTTTATGGATTGCTGTAAGTCATCCACAGAAAATTGGAACTATCTTATATACAAAAAGTTTGATCAAAATGTTTATCCACCATTGATTAACTGTTCGTTGAAATTGTGTGCTATCAAGAAATTCTGTTTTCTCGATTCACTTCATGAACGAATTCTCGAAGAAACTTTGTTTCGACGATTCCTTGTGCGGTTGAATACGGTGAAGGAATTGTGATGAGCAAATTTCGTTAGATGAATTCTTCTCTCGACGTGATTTATTCGCAAATAATTATTTTCGTTCAAAACATCCTGAATAAACCGAGTAAAAATGCGTCCGCGTTTCGCATCTCAATTTAGCTTCTATTTTAATCATTTTCACGTAATTTTTGTTCGGACGTTTGAAAATTTTTATGAATAAAATGTATCGATAAAAGTACTTACGGTATTGTCTTTGCGGCGCGAGGCTCCGCCGCCTCTTACCGCTTGCGGTTTTGGTACCTATTTTGACGATTTTTATATCTTCACCGTAACGAAATGCTTTCTCTCAAAAATTCCCGCACTTTTGTAACAAACAAACAAAACAAAAATAATACTGAGAATTCCGAAACGCGATCTTATATATTAATCACAACGATTTACAACCATTCGATCTATCTTAATTATTTATTTGTCGTTGCAGTATTGTTATCACGGGTAGTTTTGTGGTTTTCTTTCATCAGACGATACGAGAGTTCGGATTTAGTATCTGATAATAATCTATACGAATTCTAACAAATTTGTATATGTATAATATTTGGTATATTTTTGGCACTGGGTAAACACGATTATTATTTCAAGTTTTAATATTTATGTAACAATTCGAAAGCCAAGAGTACGAGACGCTCTGGCCTCGATCTTCATTTCTGTACATTTTTTCTCTAGATCTCTCTGAGTCTGGCAACCCCCTCTGATTCATATCCTCGAGCCTGGGACTATTTCCGTTGCTCTCTCACCCAAGCGGTAATTAACTACCTGTCACATACACACACACACACACACACACACACATCTCACCCGTAGCCCTCTAATTACGTTGACTTGTGATTACAACGCTTTGCGATTTAACCGAATGCATCGATGCATTGAAATACGTGCTGCTTCCACCCTTATCAAGACACGTACCGTACTTTATATATATATATTTCAGTATGTACATGTGAACGTATAACATTGTTGATTGTACGATTGCCTTTCGTATACTCCGATCTTATTTCGATTTATAATTCGATTTAAAATAACATATAACAGGTTTAGAGTTTCTAAGCCGATTGAAAATTCATTCGAGTCTCTTTTCCATTTGCTTTTTATTCGTGAGTGTGTGTGTATATAAATACACGGTAATATTTAAAGGTTTATCATCTCTCGCGCGCACATGCACATACAAACTCACGCGTATTCCCTCTCTCTCTTGATAAATATTACGAGCAATTATTCCGTTTTACGATTTATCACGGGCTTTCTCCCCTTTAACGCTTCGACAGTGTCCAATTTCGTTTTTCACCTTTGGCCCCAACGTGAATATCGCGTACCGACTATTAATCCAAGAGCGAGCGAATATTTTGATGACGTTACGAGTACCGTTTTACTCAACAAAAACGACGGATTATGGAGAGAAAAAAATAAATAAAAAAAAAAAAGTAAGGGAGCACGGCGTAACACATCACCCCCAGTAGACACGAGGAGAGCCTCCGTGGCTCCGGCTCTCTCTACCCCCACAGCCGATCGAAACTCGCCGTCGACGAGAAACCCTGGCATCAAACGCGCAAGCGCTTCTCCCCTTCCCGCCAATTTATCCACGGGGCTCATCTTTTTTCATCATTTTGACGCGAAAATTTTCCGAAAACGAAAACTATTTTGATTTTTTTTCTCTCTTTCTGCGTCGAAGATTACATTATTTTATTATTTTTTAGCACATTATCATACTCGTAAATCTTCACGAACAGGATATCAGAGCACAAGATTTTCACTACAAGAACAGCCTCGTTCGGATAAAATTAATCTCATTTTATCTTATTCACTAGTTTTAATCAATTAGAAACACCAGCTACGATACGGTGTGCACAATTCAATTTGGCTAAAGACTTTACGGCGCGCCATTGTCGAGGCGCGCGGTCCAATGATTAGACAATATGAATCAGCTCATATTCAGCAAGCCGGCTATAAAGCGTTGTTCTTTAATAAAAAATAAAATCACATTATCAAGAGGATGGATCGGTCACATAAACGTGCTTAGATTTTTCGAACCTGAAATTATTCCCAATCGTTTGACCGATAACAAAAAAGCTATGCGAGCTCAAGCAGAACGATGGCAAAGATCTGTCAAATCTGGTCGAAGAATTTGTCTTTCGAAATTTGCAGTTATCTGTCTCGCAGACGAGCTGACTAAAATAGGATTTTATGGGCGATGGGTCCGTTCAGGGACAGGAACAAAAAAGGGATGAAATATGCGCGGAAGTTGCTGATTTTCATCACTGAAACGGCTCGAGCTTAGTGTCTTTCTTAAGAAAGCTGAGATCAAGAATATTCAGGGACTCGTGTCATCCCTCGCTAACGTTTCACCTACAGGCCCTTGTTTATACATGAGAATGTGAAAGTTTAGCTCGAAATCGCGTTAATACGTGAAAGATAAAAAAACAATGGAAACACTTTTTTTTTTGCTGAGCCTTGAGGCATCAACCCGTTTATATACAGTCACGTTCAAAACGAGTAGAACACGACGATTGTTTTCCGCTGCTCGGCCATTTCAAATGCAAATGTTTTTCATTATGAAGCTGATAGAATTCGCGATGTGAATTATGGTTTTTGAGGTTTTTAAATCGCTCGAATTTTCAGAGCGGAAAATTCTGAAGCGGTTGAAAAACGAAGATTTTGGCTTCACTCGTTTTAGACTCCACTGTATAAATACACGTGTATATTGTGCTCACCGAAAAACCCACCGGCTAAATAAAACCCATCTTATGAGGGGTGACGAAAAAAAAAGAACTATCACTGCAGGGTGTGGAAAAGAAGAGGATGAGAGAGAGAGAGAGAGAGAGAGAGAGAGAGCGAGGAAAATGCGAGGGTGGAGATTACGAGGTCGCTCGTTTCCACGGGGCACAAAAAAAAAGAAGCAAATGTCTCGACAACTTCACCTTATCTTCACGCTTGCCTATTGTATGTACTGGTGAATGGGGCATTAACAATAAAAAAGATTTACCATCCGATTCACCATCGAAGAGGGGTCATAAACCGTTAATGCATTTTTGTACTTTTTGCAGGTTCATTTCGGTGAGCCCAATTAAATAATCGCAACGATGTCGATTGGTTTCTCGTTTTTTTTTCGTTATACTTTTGTGCATTTTTTCGCATTATTTTCAAACAATTTTTTTTTTAAATTCGATTTTAGAATGAATGTGATTCTCTTGAGGGAGCTTTCGAAAGCATTTCGCTGGGAGTTCTCATGGAACTATCGAGTAGTCAGTTATTTTACTGGTCAAGAATATGGTCAAAAGAATTGGAGTGTAGATCTCGAATACGAGATGGAGCTTCGTTCTATTCAGTTTTGCTGTTTCAAAGGGTTTCTATATTCGCATGCTATATTTTTCACATAAAAGAGGAGATAAAAATCGATAGGGAAGATGCCTGATGAACTGGATAGAGTGAAAATTCGTGAAATATAGAAATAGCAGGCGAAAGGCTCACGAGTGCAAAATGCTGAATGGTAAAATCAGGGGTCTGCAATTTACGAGACAGCAGCAGGAAGGAAAAAAGAATGGATCGTAAGAGCTAATCGATTTTTATTCGTTTGCTGTAACTAAATATATTGACATGTGCATACACTTTGAAAGTCAACATTTTTCAACGTTCCTTCGAGAAAAGAATTTTTATCTCATGAAATCAAAATCAGTTCCATTGACCTTTCTCGTCACATTTTTTCAAAAAACTACAGCAACGTCAATTGAATCACAAAAAATATGCAAACTTTTTATTAGAGATTCAATTGTTAACAGCAAGGAAGGCTTATCAATACAGAAATATTGAAGAATCATTGGTCGATGATCCGTTGCTAAATAAGCTGAAATAATAAAAACAGTTGAGATTTTCGTGCTTATAAAATAGTCTTCGTATAATTATTTCGAAATTTATTAATATTTGTTTACGAATACAATCTTCTTATATATGTATATAAAAATGTTACTTGATTCGAGACAAAAAAAAATAAGGCATAAGTAAAGATCAAGGGTAATATAAGACAATGATAGTATAATAATTTCAATATATCTCGGTGATTTTCACAGTGTTTACGATATATTACGAAAGAAAAGAAAATAGCTATAGAGTCGTGGGCACTTGTAGAAATGTTTTTTTTTTTTACAACAGTTTTTTTTTTTAAGTAGATTCAAACAAATATTAACCCCTCAAAAATTAATGTTCTCTCGATCTCTATTTATTCGATGAGAGAAAATATTTTGTATTAAATAGCATCGGTTTGTGAGAGTTGATTCAACATTTTTCTACATTGATATTAATATATTTGCGATAAATTTGTATTTACATGTATACTTTTTCTTGAAAACTCTATCGATGCAAAACGCAAGCTTTTTCACAATATTATCATTATCATTACGTTTTTTTATCTTTCATGCATAATCTGAGGTAATCATTCTTAGGTAACGAGTAATTGACAAACTTGCGCCTCGCTTAATCCTCATTAATAGATTATCAATGAATCTGCATATAATCTGCATTGATAAGTCGTCGAGAAAAAAAAAAACAAAACAAAACAAATGTATTTTACGACAAATAAGAAACAGAGTTTTCAAAAAAAATTTTTTAAAGCATCTAAAAAAAATAGATGTTATTTCTTTCACCTTTTATTACGTACAATTATTATCGTCGTTGTAGAATTAATATTATGCATGAAATTTAGCGTATTTGTTCCCCAAATTGAGTGCCGGCATATGGAACATTAATCTGCGTGCTTATTATTCAAACTTTACGCTATACATTTATGTAGTTGTAAAAGAATTTTTATAGTTCGAAAATTTTTTGTGTTCAATTTGTTGTCCCCCATGTTCAAAATATTACAGTATCGTTGACAAAGTATAGCTACAGTCCAATTTCTTTGACTCTCGGTATTACATGTTGAAAAAAAGAAAAAAAAATTAACCCTCAGTCCGCCCCCTCCCCCTTCCCCCTTTTACAGGGCTATGAGAACCACAAACGAGTCGTCGAATGCAAAATATCGCTAAGTCGATGCGATCGCTGATCGAGGATCGATCGATCGATTAAAATTCTCTCTTCTTTCTTGAAGCTGTAATAAATTATCACTTGCTTCTCATCAGAGTTATCCTCGTGAATCATTCTCTTAACTGACGAACAATAATTCGTCAAGCGTTCGATTCACTTCAGTTGTACCAACACCATGAAATAAGTGACAACCGCTCCGAGTACCTAATAATTCCATCAAATGAATCGAATTAATATTTCATTGTACTACCGAAATTTTCTGGTAACAAAAACAAAATACTTTTTATATTTAGTTTCTTTATGATATTTACCGAGGCGAAAAGATCCAAGGAAACTGTGAAAAATTTCGCTCCTGATATTGACATGGCTTTCTGACACTGCTGGCAAACGATCTGCACGAACGTTTTTGCCTCCTCGGAACCGTCGTACCAATGACAAGAATACGCAGCTTCCATTACCGACGAGCTCTGTTGCATCGTGAGAAAATTTCATTGTTGACAAAAAAAAATTTGAGTTAAAATCGAGATTTTTTTGTCCATTTTTCAGCCAAAAACTTCTGGAAAAAAGTGACTAAATACTTGCCTCCTCGATCAGACGGTTACCAAATATGCAGAACAGGAATACTTGACCAAGACTGTACAACAAATATCCTATGGTCGTTGCGGCGTACACATCGACTGCGTGCACCTGTATTTACACGACAAACAAGCAACATTTGGTATCGATAAATCAAACGAAAAGCTTGAATTCGATTAATTTGATAAACGAATTTGCCTGTTGAAATATATACCTTCGTGGCTTGATAAGCCAAAAGCGTCAATGTTATGGTGGTGATCAGCATATGGAACAGGAGCGCGACACCATAAGCATCTCCAATGGCTGTTACCAATCTGCAGCAGAATAAGAGAAAAATAAATTTGATGAATTCGATAATTTTTCATGTTATCCCAACATATCTAGTCAAATCGATTCCAGTCTTCTCATCAGTCACAATGAATCTGCGTTATGCAATATTTACAATCCCAATTACGTATCCTCGTATTATAATTCGCTGATGCCCAAAAATTTTAATTATCGTTGTCATTTGACTGATTGCTTCGACTTCGTTTATCGAGAAATACGTGCGACTATGTGTACGAAAAAGATATTTGATGTGCGTAGAGGACACGAGTCTTAAGCCTTGTAAACGTCCTTGATTTAGAAAACAATGCCGTGGGGTATGCACTCTGTGGCAAACGTAAACTATAATCAAAGTTGCGCATTGTGCCATGCGCAGTTGACCTTGTCCCTGCTCGTTTCACGATTGGCGTAAACTTTTCCCTCACTGTTTCGTAGAAGGCTTCATTTAAAATCTTAGTTTCTTTAAGCAAGAACTAAGTAGGATTGAAAAAATTGATTTCCGATTTTTACAATGTAAAAAAAAGTAAAGGCACCGATGAGTCGGTGTGTAACTCGACTAACTGACTTTGCCCTTTTGGCGCTAGACCAAGAACTGGCCATTAAAGACTGCGATCGAATGTCTGATTTCTGGCAAACGTATTTCCAATGGAAATTAGTTTTCATCAATTTTTTTTTCATTTTACACAACTTTTTCGTAGCTTGCGAAATATATTCTAGAAAAGTTTGATAGTTATCGTCTCTTCGGAAATCGCATCCATACTCAGGTGACAAATTTTAGGTTCTGATAAGCTCAAAACGTGCTCGTATGTTCGGAGGAGATCCGGCTCAATCCGCGTCCACTAAGAAAGAACCTCTAGTCGATTCTACCAGGATTCAGTTCAATAAAACAAGTTTCATTTTCTTATCTCGACGTCTGTCTTCAACGTGGACAGTTGACCGAACGGATCCGAATACCTATTTCATTAAATTCCTGCTTTTTTTCAGCTGAAATCAATAGAAATTTCGGTGATTCGAGTTAAAAGAAGTCATCATAATTTGTTTATTTTTTTATATCTCTAGATTGAGATCTTGAGCCGCCAGTTTCGTTCGTGACCTAAGATCCTTCAGACCTTGTAATTATAACGCAGACGAAGCTGGGATCGCAGCTATAGTTTCGAAGCGACGGTAAATCAGCAAAAAGTTATCGTTTCCACGATTAATCATGGTCGTTGTAACTCGATAATGAAATGTTATGTGTGTACAAAGTGTATGTGTGGTCAAGGAATATACCGAGGTGTCCGTAAACATTTCGTTATACGAGTAAGTGTTATATCTGCCGCGTGTTCTCCAGTCGCGCGTTCGCGGTCTCCAGTCAATAATTCATCGATGGTCAAGAGACGTTATAGAGGTGGAGGCAAAGAGGTATGTACTTTCGTGGACATCGGTCTTAGACGGGGGTGAAAAGAGAGGTTGCTGCAAAAGAGGGTGGAGAAGTACAGCGACAACGATGCTTGGTGCACCCCGAGCACACCCCGCGAATTGTTCTGTCCACGGAGGGCACGTCCCCCGTTGCGGTCAATATCGCGCTCTCACCGAATAAATACTTTATCACTGTGAGAATTCGACCACTCGTTTCTCCCTTCTTACCTCATATACCGACCACTCTATATATCACTTTTACGAACTCTATAGTCTCAACGATTTTACACTGTACGGGTTGTAATACGAGCTTGCCGCATCATGGGATTACCATTTTTTTTTTTCCATACATCAACACACTCCTCCATTGTAAAAGAAAAGAATCGTTCTAGAAAACGTTCTCGAGCAGCTCGAATGTACCAAAAGGATTAAAAGTTATTACATTCTCTGCTCTCTTTGAAACTTTGAAGCTTATTTTTTTCAAGACAGCTTCATCGCGATTGGAGCAAAATGAGCTTGAGCTCGGAGGAAGTCATGAGGTCGGTATCGTTTTACCGAAGACTCAAATATTTTGAGTTTAAAAGCGTTGCAATTTCCTGGCATTTCTCTCTGGCGCATGTCGCCCGAACCAGTCACCGGCTGCGACACGATCGCTTGCTTCGATTTTTACTCGCCTGATCTGCCTCAGAACGGTAAAGGAAAAAGAGCCAGTGGAAAAACGAGTGAACAAGAGAAATGGAGAGATAAAACTTACAATGAAAAGAGCAAAACTCAGTCTATAGAATAGACGCTTTTCCGGAATTTAATATATAACTATACACCGTGGAGGAGACGTAGCCTCATGAATCATTCGTGTATAGAGAATCGTTTGTTCGGCTGGTGTGTTACGGTTTCAAGGGGGTACAGTTTCTCTCTTTTTTTTTCCTGCTTGAAAATTATAATCGCGGAGCCACACATGGGAAACTGTTTCTCAGATGCTTGCTTTCGTTCCCATTTTTTTGTTCTACATCACTTGTGTATAATAAATACAGAAAAAAAATTAACTTTCTTTGTGAGAGAAAGGGAGAGGAATAACAGTGGTTGTAACCCAGCCACAGTACTTTAGTATGCAGACATCTATTAGTCCTTTTTTCTGGCCCCTTATGCAGTAATGTGGAACGTTTGAATAATACCAAATCGAGGAAATACGATTTTTCTATTTTTTATTCACCAAGATAATGATTCGATATCGGGCGATTTGTCATTCTGGCAGTTTTCGAAATGTCCAATAACCGAAACTTCGTGTTTATCGATCAGAAGAACGCGACAGAGTGGGGCCAGAAAGGTTTACTCCCTTTCGTCATTTTGGTCATTACACGAACGTACGATAATTTCGTTAGAATTTGGTAAATAGACAAAATTTGAAATGGAATATATAATCGCGGCCTATTTTCATCCCTCACCGAACTCGACATGATACGCGTTTAATCGTCGCGGAAAGTTTCACTGTTTACCGCCATGTCACGCAATAACGTTGTGAACCCATCATTAGATTTCAACGGTAACCCTATTTTCGAAATGACGGTTCTATGCATCATTGAAAAACGACAATTCATTGTAAGCCGATAAATAATGAATCTAGACACATCATCATTAAGCTCGTTTGAATTTTAAAGTGCCTAAAATTCGTTAATCGCGTCAGTATCCGTATTAAAGGTCGTTCGGTATAATGAATCTAGAAATCATCATTACGCTTATTTGAATTTTAAAGTGCTTAAAATTCGTTAAACATCACGTCAGTATCATTATCAAAGGTTGTTTGAAAGTCTGCAATAATTTGGGGAAATTCGTCTCATTTAGGACAGTTATGAAATAAGATTGATCACGTCACTTCTAATTGTAAGATCTGATCGAAAATTTGAGCGGGATCAAAATTGTTCGTGGGTCACATTCACAAAGGAATGACAAAAAGTTATTCGAATATAAAATGGAATGACAGGTTTTTTGGAAAGTGCTTCGACGACGAACTTACCTGACAACGTGCTTATGCCTCTCGACCCAATATTTGATGGCGCTTCTTACGAGCATTTCTTGTTTCTTGGTCAATCCGTTTGGTCCAACACCACCGTTGAATTGGGTACCCGCGGTAGGTCGGAAAGTAGCCGTAAAATCTTGACGATTGCTGTAAATCCCTCGTAAATCAAGATCGAGCATATTTTCTCCCTGTGCCGATGGCGGGGGTTGAACGTTGTTCGAATTATCTCGTAGATGTTCAGCGCTACCGGCCTTGAATAGCTCGTTACTGTTCGGTACAACCGTGTCGAGAGTCGCGCTCAATTCCATAAGAGGTTTCATGATTTGCTTGAGATGCTGCAATTGCTCACAAGCGAAGAGCAGCCATGAGCAGAAAAGTACGTCGATCGAATTGGCGTCGAACATTGTGAATACCAGCCAATAGAATTGATAGGCAAGTACGAGAACGTGAGTCATTCCATGACTGGCGTCGAACGGGTAATACGATCTAACCATCAGTCTTGGAATCTACAAGAATCACAAGCGATTATGTTTTCTTTCAACTTGGTGCAATTCAATTTTTCTTTTTTTTTTCTTAATGATTTAAAATTGTCACACCTCGACGAAGGTCGTTTCATTGGTTATGGGATCGATGACTTTTTTCACAGAGTCACCGACGAATGTGATACCGGTCCAGCATAAAACCGAGAGAACGGTAGCGCCCCCAACCGCGAAGAGTAATCTTCGCATTTTTGTCAGTGCTATCGCGTGATATCTCGCGTTGCTCTCAGCGAAAAGTGGATGACTGTTTGGATTATTCCATATCGCGAGAGTCCGATAAAACAATTTGCTTCGTACAGCAAAATAACCCAATTTTACTATACTGTGGGCGAAGAATAGGACGGTTATGGTGTTTGCCGTGAGATCATCGACGTCGCCGCTCTCCATGGCCATATTTACGAGACAAAGGCCGAATTGAACAACAACCAAAACTAGATGAACCTGATGAGGTTGAGTCAATGACAGAAGTAGAAAAATGCTTCGTGGGCTTGTAAAGAATAAATAAATATGATCGATTCATCACTGTACTCACAACACAGTAGATTTTGTGCATGAATTTCATGCCATCGGCGTAATAATTGAACATAAAATGTCCGCTGATTTGCATAAGCCTGATGTTGGGCATTAGGTCCGAGACCAGCCCCTGCTGCTTGAACTTCATCATCTGGTGGCAATAAAATCGAGCCCAAGGCCGATGGCATGTCGGTATAATTATTTTTTTTTAGAAGAAATCGTAATAATTAAAAATTTTATGATTTTCGTTACGAGCATTTAGTTTTATGAAAGAAAAGTCTGGTCTGTCATGAATTTCGGCTCTCGAGAAAGTTCTAGAAAGTGAACTATAGAGAGAAGGAAAGGGGGTGGGGGGGGGGGGGGGGATACTAACTTTGAAAGTATGTTTGAATTAATGTGGAAATTTAAGAAAGAAAAAAAGAGTTTAATCCAAGAACAGCGAAAGTCTTTTTCAGCGAAGGACTTTTTGTTTTAGGTATAAGTACAAAAATCTTCATGGGCATGGGGTTCCAGCATACCTTGAGGCTGTTTTTGTATTAATCCCAAGAATCCTCGAGAAACGATGCGAAAGCGTCACAATAAATTCTCCGCACAGTATAATCCTCGTCTCCTCCTCTTCGTAATTCGATTAAAACCACTGTTCGAAACGAACTAAAACAAATCACCAAAAACTCGATTCGTCGACGACAAATTAAGTGTCAAAAGTGTATTATAATTCGATGAGAAAAACGAAAAGAAAATATATTTCACAGCTAAAGAACGAGCAACGTAGCTCGTCCGTGTACGGACGTCTTCGTCTTCATCGGCTTCGGTTCACCTGGTCTCTTTCAAGCTTTTTCCACTTCTTCGCGCAACTCCCTTATAAACGATGATAACTCGACAAGTACAACGGTACCCCTGTATCGTCGTGGTTAACGCGTACGCGCATTGCGCCCTTCTCTGTATCCCAACGACGTTAACAAACGCCCCCATTGCCCCTCCGCGATCGCCAAACGTGGACGAATGGCTGTGCGATATCCCCACGCGCAGACGTTACATTTTTCTTCCTCTACGTTGTTTTTACTACGTGGATAAACAAAAAGGCTTAAATTAACGTTGTTTTTCATCGTTGATTGTATGCATCCGGGCCTTTTGTTCGCTAACGATTTTGCCCCTACACATTGACAACACAGAAAAATCGTCATTTCGAGCCGCCATCTTACTTCAAACCTATAGCCCCCCCTCACCCCTCGCACGACTATCGACATATAGAAACACGAGAGTTCTTCTTTGCCACATATTCTCATTGTCGTCGTTTTATCCTCTATCGTTCTCGAAGAAAAACCTTTCAATAATTCAACATGATTATGGCTATCGATGCCAAGACCACATATTCTCTTCAACCCTGGCATCTCCGAGGGTTAAAACTCTCGGGACACTGGCACGGATGCCTCTTTTCTTGTTTGCTCGATATATAAAACTTCTTCTGAACTTAATTCAAAGACTTTTCATTTCTCACAAAACGAAATTTTATTGTCCATACAATGTTCACCTTTATCTATCTAGTTCAAGCATATTATCTCTTTTTATTTTCCATTGCCGAGGTACGACGATAAAATATTGATGTATATATTCAAAAGCATTGAATGTATAATCGACATTTGTGGGAGTAGCAGCATACGCGATAAATGTACTTGGGGGCTACTTAGTATACATTTGAAACAAGTTTCTCATACGTTTGCAGCGCACACTATACTTTTGGATGTATGTCGATTCTGCCATGATCCATCTATCGACAGTAGATTCCTTAACTCGTTTCCCCCATGACTATGAAATCGAATGATCCTAAAAAAGCTGGCTTATGGTCCTGACGACAGAACTCTTAGGCTGGAGCGACTTCGATGCCGGATGAATGAGGAGATTCGAGGTTTTTGTCGATTTTAAAAATTCTGTCGTTTTCAAACCAGCTTTTCCTCGACTCATTTTTTATGAGTCAAATTTCGACGAATTTCATTGTATTCGTCATGAAAAACGAAGAGATTCATGTGGTAGCAAGTCTCTTTATCGCTGTAGAAATAATTTTCCAGCTAAAAAAGTCAGGTAGTCGAAAACGCCCCCAGTCATACGTTAAAAGGTAAAAATATGAAAAACGAGAGTTCCAGGGTCTAAAAAAAACATGGAATAATTAAAGCGTAGCGCAATAAGCGACGAACAGAATACTGTTTTTCATTGCAGGACGCATTGCCCATAGCGTTATGCTCCAGCTTCATGTCGCTTGTCGAAATCTGTTTTCAACTAGAATATTTATGCATTTTCGGTCAAATAAAATCTGGATTAAGGACAAAGTCGAATTTTTTATTTCCGGTTTCTCGACGAAGGTATACAGAGATGTAGAAACGGAAATTACGCATAATTCATGAGGTGGAGAACGAGCGGAAAATAACGCTGTATCGAAAAAGGGGAAATACTCCAACGGTATTTCATTTTTTAATATCCGGAACAATATAATATTACCGTATAGTCGTTGACAGCTGTGCGTAAAGTCTGATGTATAATCAAGCGTACCCTTCCGTTAGCCTGTCGTCATTCTCATTACTTTTCTCAATCTAATATTAATTTTCAGTCCTCTGTCTATCGCTCAGTCCCTCTCCGCCGGGAAAACTTGTTGAAAAAAAAACAGCAATCGTACCACGTATACAACGAGACCTCAGCTACGAAGGGCGCAAATCCATCGTAGCTGATGATCCATTCGTAGCTTTTTTCAAATCTCCGCTTCGAGGCAAACTCGTAGAGGTTTTTGTCAATGACTTTTGTCACGGTCACTGCTCGTAATGTCAAGCAGGTACTTGTACAAACTTCCCTCTATGCATTGACACACCTCCTCTGTACATTGTTTTATTCGAGGCAAAAAAAATGACCAGAGTTGGTAAATACCACGTACAAAAACCTTGCGATGTCGAGAGTTTATGATTTTCTAGTTATCTATAAACGTCGATTTTCTGAAATAAAAGACCAAATCACCGGAGATTCAAATCGTCGTTGCAGCTTATGAATATTTCATTTTTCAATCTTTAATTTATCAATATATATTTTTTTTAATTTCATGCCTGGTGCTCGGGAGAAATAAATCGTCAATAAAAAAAGTTCCAACCTAGTCTACCCCTTTGATTTAATCATTCAATCGCAAAATGGTTGTCCAACAAATGTTAACTGCAACGTAACAGAAAATAATTCCCGACCACCTTACGAATTATAAACTAAAACATGATTCGCAACAGTTTAATCATCTATGTAACCTTGATATTAGTTACTATTCGAGTTAACTCGAGCTATCGCTATTAAAAGTTGGATATACTCGGTTCAAGAGGTTTCGTATAAGGTGACCTATGTAACCGGTTAAATATGTCACAGGCCAGTATCGACTGGTGTTTTATGAGCCTCGCTCGAGACTCGTACGTATCATCTAATGGTCTCACAAGCATATTCATAGTCGTCGTTGTCGTCGCTTCTTTATTATTTAGGATGATAATGGTCACGACGTTAACGGGACGTTGGGTGAACTGGTGAAAACGGGGATCGTTCTTATTTAAGGCATTCGTACGCGATCGTATCGCGTTCAAGCATCGAAGAATTCTTCGTCATCATCTGTTTATTATTTTGACATCATTAATCGAACATATAAATGTTTAGCGATATTTTTAGTTTCATGCAGCTTTTGGCATTGGATAGAAACAGAATTGTTGTTTTATCCGTTTCGAAAACGACGTTTTCGAGAGGAACGATCGCCGCGTGGAAACTTTGTACTTTCGAATTTTGCAGCTGTTTCTCTCGTTCTCGTGACTGCTCGCGGTCGATACGTCATTTCGACTCTCGTTAAAAATGTCAATAAAAATGACAATCTTCGAATCGAATCGAGTATTCCCTGGAATAAAAAAAAAAAAAAAGAAAAAATGATCGCTGCCTCCGGAAGCTTCTCTCAAAAGCTCGAACCGTCGTTTGTCAATCGTCCGGGAAACCAATTTTGCTTGTCGCCCGTACGTTGTTTATTCGTTGAACAAGCTGTCGAGTATACAGACGTTTTTTTTTCTCTCTCTCTTTGCGGTATCGCTTTCGTTCAATTAACGTTTTTACCTCAACCTCTATCAAAGCTAAAAGAGAAACAATCGTTGGATATCTCGATAATCGGATCTTTGGAATTTGAATAAAGTTTTTCAAGCCGACGAATCAGGTGAGCAAATTTCATGTTTATTTTGACATTTTTCTTTATTTTTTTGTTTCTTCTTTTATCAATCGTCCTGGAGATAATACGAAACGAAATGTAATGCACACTCTCGAGGATGCACACGTCGACGGGGATAGAAAGCCTTGAAAGAAAAGCGCACGCTCAGTTGCTTTCCTTGAATTTACATCAAGTATAGAAAAGTTTGAAATAAGAAAATTTGTATGTATACAGAGTGTGACGATTGAATTCATAAAAACAAAATGTTTTATTTGTGGTATATTTGCGGAAAACTGGGTCGTAAAGGTATTTTGACGACATTATTATTGATCGCGATTTACAGTGACGCGATACATAAGCAAAGTAAATTTTAAAAAAATTCACTTTTCGAATCAAAATAAAGCTATAAATTTTTGATTCTCGTCCCGTCAAATTTAGATCTCCGAAATTCGTTCTCATAGCTTGCGATAAAAAAAGAAATGATTTTTTACATCGTAGGAAAATCGAGATGAAAAGATCTTGGATTTTCGTCCTGGGAGTCTTGGGATTGGCGACGACTAGTTGTTCAGGCTTCACCGTTCAGAGATCGAATGTAGGATCATTCGGTTCTCGGAATTGGTCGCTACCGGTTCTCCATCTGAATCGAAGAAATTCAGTCGAAAAGATTTTCAGCGATGATTTTCAATCGACTGATATTGAAAATATATTGCGAGATTCCGAGATGCGACAATTCGTAAAACTGCCTGAAAAAAAGTGTTCGTCTTCCTCGGAGGATCCGCAGCGTCTCAAACGATCTCACGATCTTTCAAACTCTACGAATAACTCGCCGATCGATGAAAAAACTGTTGCTGAGCTCAGGGAATCAACGATCGAGCCGTCGAGCACGGAAATTAAAGCTTCGGGTTCGACCATCGAGACGTTAACCAATGAGTTAAAAATTTCGGGATCTCCTACTGGAACGTCACTGAAAGAGACGCGTATCCCATCGTCAACCGTCGTCACACTGTCCAACGAAACAAACGCTTCTAAAACGTCAATCGTATCGTCCCAAAAAGAAATGAAAAATCCTACATGGACGATCGCTTCGTCCTCCGAAGAAATGAAATCATTCAAATTACCGATCGAAACTATTCGCCCTGAGCCGAAAACTTCGGACATACCCTTGGAAAAAATCGCCAGCGATAAAACCCTCAAAAATGTTGTACTTTTGCTCATCGATTATACCAGAGCGGGAGGAGAAAATTATTTCAAACTCTTTGAAACTGCTCGCAAGTTCCCTGTTCATGGACTTTTACGGGCACGTGTTTTTACAATCGCGAATTAACAAGAGAGATTTACATGGCGAATATAATATATACGAATTTATGTGAAAATATATTTTTTCAATTTTCACAGAATTGTCACAATTCCGAATTTCCAGAAGTACTTGAATTTTCTTCGGGAGATGCCATAATAGCACGAAATGTCGAAGAAGAGTGCGAGTGTGATCATTTCCTTCGAGCTAACGTTCGATCTTTGTTATCTTGGGCACGACACAAGGAAATGACAACTGGTATGTTTTCATTCTCTTTCATTTCTTATTACGATTATTTACTTCATCGAACACGTGCAAGAGTTTTTTGAATTCTCAACGTATCGGTGATATATTTTTGTCAAATACAGACACGACTCGATTCAAATTGGTTAAGTTAGCTTTTAAATGAAACGTCGTGACTCGTACGAATCATACGACACTTGGAATGCATCTTGCTACCGATCTAAAGGCACTTTTTCATTCATACTGGATAAATGATTTGAATGGAATCGTTTTTAAAAAATCCAAATAAGAATTTCATCGATTTTGGTACTGAAATAAAACTTTGTTCAATTTATTTATCGAGGCACCGTCTCGAGTACGAATTTCTCGATCCCTCTGCCTCTCGGTTACGAGACCCCTTCGATTCAATTGGCCAAAGAGTTTGAAGATAACGAGGAGACGAACAGATTTCATCAGGAAATTCCGCGTTCAAAGTCCGAATCGAACGAAGTATGGCGAGTGCTCGATATTGAAAAACAACCGACAAGTGGCAAAGAATCGTCAGCCTTGTATTCCGCAAATCCAAGCGTTGGAATTCTGTCGAAACAAGAGGGTATCAACGGATTTGATGGAATGTGGAATGTTCTTGACATGCTCTCAAAAATAAGAATCGCCTTCTTTCGTATATTGCTTGAAAGCCTCGGCAACATGACAGGAACGGAAGATGAATTCAACGGAAAAAAGCCACTTCCGTTTCAGCCCAGTTTCGTTGATATGATGACCGATGCTGTTCGAGAATTCAAAGTTATGCAGAATGATAATGGTTTCATACTCGTTGCTGCAGCACCGGAAAATGAATGGTCTCATGCGATCGATGTTCTTCAGCACGAGGTTACCCATCTCTAAATTTCAATTCTTACATTTTCAGTTATTTTTTTCAACTCAATTTTCAATCTTCGTCAATTCAGTTTCTTTGCGATTAAATCGATTTATCATTCGGACATTTTTCGTTCTACCGTAATAGACTTTCTAACGATTTCATTAGAATTTCGATTTTATTCGAAGTTTTATTCATGCAAAAGATCTCAGATCATTTTCATCTCTCATCGATTGAATTCCATTTCAACGAGCCAAACGTTTCGTTGCAGATATTAACGAAAGATTCTTTGCTCGTGGTTTCTGGTATTTGTTCTCCCACCAACGAACGCACACCTTTCTTCGCTCGCGGTCCCGGTGAAAAATTGTTTAACGATGCTCGTGCCATTTGGGATCTTCCCGAATTGATTCAACGTGCAATGACCGATGGATGTTTAGAGAAAAGCTGTAAGAAACAGCGTCCCGATAAAACAGTGGCTCTTTCCTCTCCGGAATTGTCGTCTTTGGCTCACGAATTTCCACGTAAACGTGTCGGCAGAGAATCACGAAAATTAGCAGCGGTAAGAGCATATCAGAGGAGATAAAAGTTTCAGCGTCGTTGATGATTGCACGAAACTCTCATCAAATCATCGTTTATCTCGTGCATTCGATACTAAAAATTGCATCGATACGTTTTATTCCATAAAAAAGATTTTCACAAAAATTTTGCAGAACGAGACTACCCTCGTTAACACCACTTTGACGAAAAAGTCCGCCGATGAGCCGACAGCCGAGGCGGAGGGTAAACTTGAGCCTGGACCAAGATCCGGAGCTGCTGATGTTCGAATGGACGTCGTAGCTAAAGTTTTAGGAATTGCCACGTCTTTTCTCACGATGCTTGCGCTCAATTCACCGTAATTTTTTATGATAGTTTCATGTCCTGATTCCATGGACTTGTCGGTCCGCATAAACGTCTTCATTTTTTGACATCTACAATGCCCAAATTGTACTGTTTCTCTTAAAACAAATAAAAAATAAAAAAAAAACATCGAAAAAGCAGCTCACAGTTTCGTGACTCGTGAATAAATTCAGAAATACGCTTTCCTTTATGTACAAAAAGAAGAAAATATTTCCTTTCAGCAAAAATCGAAAGATTCGGGCGATCTACGGACTCCTTTTAAACGTCAAACTCGCTGACTCACCGTCATTTTTTTGCCCTCCTTTGATCGTTCACCGACGCACAACGATTCGAGCTAAACATTGCATGTCTTGTCTCTGTAATCACGAAGGTAATACGAAATAACTTGTTTCTAGTCGTTGAATCGAGAAAGCAAAATGAAACAATCGAGTCGCGCGCGATTCGAGTTTGTCCGGAGTTCAGATTCCGTAGTTTTTATTACTTTAAACTTTTTTTCTTCTTCTTGCGTCTAAGAGTCGCCGTGAATCTACGCTTTTTTACAAATCTTATTATCAAGATGAAATTCAGCGATGTCTGGTTGCGTTACGATTATTTTTCTTTTTTTCGTCCAATTATGCAGCGGTTATTTTGAACAATTAACCGTGTATGACGCGTTGCATTGCTTTTCCTAATGTATACCGTCTCGCGTACGCGAATTTCTTTCGTCATCGAGAGATCAACAATAGCGCAACGATCATTTCTTCGATTATTTCGTTGAGAAATATCAGAAGGAAAGGTTTTATTGTTGAATATTGTGATTAAAGTCTGCCGTTCATAACTACTCAATGGCTGTGGAAAGTTTTATAAATGTTACGAAAATACTTCGGAGAAGTAACGCATGAAAAAAAAATTCGTTTCATACTCAAGTTTTTATCACCAAATATTAATGAACCGATACGTTTTTTTTTTGCAATATAATTCTACGTTTTTGACACGCGTTTAATCGCTTTCGGAAAAATTACGAAAGTGACAATAGGAATAAGAAATTAAAGTTTTTAATTGTTCGAATTTTATTGTTGATTCACTATTTTCTTGAATAATTGTTGCTCTTTTGTTCAAATCTATTATATTTACTGCATCGAAAGTTCATAAACAAATAAAAATTGTTACACACGTACACGCGTGAGCTCATCAAATACGCTCATAAATCGTGATTAAATGGACGGTAAGATGCTCTTCCTTGTTTGCTGAAAATACGTGAGAAAATGTACAAATTGGTACGGGAAGTAATTCATTTTCGAAAGAAGTAAAACGAACAGTTTTTTTTGCTCGTTTTTTTTAATTTTATTCTTCACGAAGCTTAAAACGAGGACTTCGGGATCGTTTGCTTAATTTTTTTTCTTAATTTTAATCGTTCGCCATTGTTGTTCATTCAGAGATTAAAGTCTGTTAAAACTGTGTGTCCGCCAATCTCTCTCTCTCTTTCTCGCTCGTCTCTCTCGCCACGAGCTCTTGCTCAAATCGTGAGAGTCGTACGGAGAGAGTGGGGAACGTCGAAATATAAGTAGAACCGGTCCAAGCCATTCTGTTTCCACTCCCTGAAACCATCTGCATCTCTTCGGTTTAACAGGAATCATTCGTTCCGTGATTATTATCGTATTGGCTTGGCCAATTGCCGGTTATTAGAAAAATCATTCAGTGCTCGCGAGTGCGTCGCGATTTTTCAAGTTTTATTCTTGAATTTTTTCCTCAGTGTTTTCTTTCACGATTTCAGTCACATCGCTGAGACAAAAAAAAAATACAAGGTGAGCAGAAATCATTTTTCCTCCAATGTCTTAACCAATTTCGTGCATTATTCTCTGTTTGGAATACGAATTCCTCGGTATAAGAAATTCTTATTTGTTTCTTCAAACGTATGAAATTTAATCAAATTAAATTGATTTCATCGAAAATTTCAAGAGTTCGTTCGCAGTTTGATGATGTTACGATCTTTCGTTATGTCAAAACTGTTTTGGTGTTTCTGTATCGGTCCAGTAGATGAGGATGTCGAAAAAATAAATTGACGGACAAAAAATAATGAACGAGAAACTTTCACTGAGGCCTTGTTCACCGTTTCACTCATGGCCGAGAATATATATTTTTTCCATTCGTTTTATTGGTCAAGTTCACTTGGATTTTAATTCAAAATTTCAAAAAATTAAAAAAAATCGATGATATTCTATGGAAAACAATTTAGTGCGAAAAAAAAAAATACGTTTTTGGCAAGTGACAAAGCAGGTGTAAGGAACGAAAAAAAATGGTTAGAATGGAAGATTGAAATGTAATATACGTCGCGCGATTTATTCGTCTGCAGTGTTACAGGAGAGAAAGTCTCAGCAACGCTCTTGAGCAATGTTTCGGTCAGTGTGATGAAGTTCCCGAGTCAAGTCGCGCTCTCTGTAATATCTGTGCACGTTGCGTAATTGTTGAACACGATCGCGCGAGCTCGAAGAATGCGTCTCGCATCGATATATAAACGCTCGAACACGTGGAAACTAAGATCGTAATCGATCATTACGTTATCCGGTTACAAAAAAAAAACTAAAGTGTTACCACAGAAACATAAAAACGAAAATCAGAAGGTATTATGTACTACAAAAAATTCAATTGGAAAGTCAAATCTCAAATGTCCGAATGGCGTATGAGGTGTCAATAGAACTTCGTAACTTTGAGAGAGCTCGCGGTTTCAAAATTCCAATGAGAACTTCGGCTTAACAACATTTTTATCGCATCAAAACTCACAATTGTGGAAAAAATCCGAACTCGAGTTATCCGAAGAAGAAAATCATTTACGAGCGAACAAAAAATTTTGGCAAAAATCTGGAAAGTTGAGACGAAAGGTTTAGAAAATCGTTTGATATTCATTTAACTGCAGTTGCGTACAGTTTTTTTTCTTAAATAATAACTTTTGAACCGTTGCGTTCTGTCGGCAGTGGAGCTCGGCACCTGTGCTCCCGTGGGAGCCCTCAAATCTTCAATTTCTTTGGTCCATTTCACCACTTCTTCAACGTACATAGAAACAGGAATACACGAACACACAAACACGTTTTTCGATGTTTTCGATATAAATTATTTCTACATTGAGGAACGAATGTATAATATTTATCACAGGTTCCTGTTTACGATATTTTACTTTCGGTCCTCACAACATCGGAGAAAGGAACGATCGATCTTTCACGAATTTATGTGGATATTCGATTCCCATTTATGCGAAAATCATGCTAATTTATTTCGGTCTTGAATAAATTTCATTGAAAATTCCTCAAAAACGTGAGAATCCCCTGATTTTTTGCTTCATTACTAATGACTCACGCTCTTTTCATGCGGTTTTTCGATTAGATTCTCAGGACTCGATAAATAACTGCGAAAAGTTAATGAATCGAAAAGCAATGGGTTTGCAAAATGAAAGATTCATGAATCTGAGAAAAGCGTTAAATTATCGTTTCAACCGAAGTAGCAAGTACAAAAGAATCGAACTTTGGACCAAAAATGTTTATTCGCACATCCAGTATTTAACCAAAGAGTACGAGGAACGGAACGTGCATTGAAACGTTGAGTAAAAACCCGAGGCCACGCGAAGCATAAAAAAAAATGCTCATTTTTCTGCAAAATAGAAGGATCAATCTCGACGACGAGAATCCGCGTAATTCTTGATACAGTGGAATGGATACGCAAGGTTCATCACTATTTCGCTTTACATTTTTCATAAATCATGATTTCACATGTTACATTCATAATCGTCTGTTTTTTTTTCTTTCGTCACGTAATTTGTTTCTTGTCTGTTCTTCTTACTGGACGCGATGTTCTCGACATTTTTGTTCTTTGTCCGAAGTGTATCTACTATTTTTTCGCTACTCTCATTGTAATTACAACAATTGTTATTATTATTTGTCGTAATATTATAAATAAAAGAATTCAACGAATGCCTCAGTTTAATTCCATTCAGATGCTGAGTTATTCCGGGAATCATTGTTCTTCAGCCCATTTCCATTTAATTGTTGTCCATTCGATGGCATTTTCTACGATCAGCTTCCTGATGACGTGTTCTTTTTTCGTTTTTTTTTTTTATGCAGATGCTTATACACCCCACGGAGGAGATGTCCAAACGGATCCGCTTGGAGTTGAACGAAAATGTAGAAACTCGTGAGAAAGATCTGGAAATAATCAAAGAGTGGCTCGTTAAGCAGCCGCATTTACCCTCGGCTTACGGTAAAAATCAAGTTCAACGTATAAAATCCCATGGCTTCTGTCACATTTTTTTTTTCCTGAAAATACATTTTCAATTATTTATTTATTTTTTCCTCTATTTTTGACAAACGATACATTTTCAGATGACCTGAGGCTCATGACTTTTCTACGGGGCTGCAAGTTTTCTTTGGAAAAATGCAAACGAAAATTGGACATGTATTTCACGATGCGTGCAGCAGTCCCCGAATTCTTCGCTAATCGGGACGTCACGAGACCGGAAATGCGTGAGATTGCTGAATTAATGTAACTAATTAATTGTTCAACCTCTTTTAACGTCAATTCTGAATAAAAACAAAAATATTATGACGATTCGGCAAAACTTTTGAGACAAATATTTGTGGTTGATACGAAAATTGTCAAGTTTAATCAACGAGAGCAGTTCTTGCATTTTATTCGGTCGAAAAATTCGTTTTCGACCCAGTATCTCCATGTTTGGAAAATAACATTGAAAATCGATTTGCCATAGATTTTTCGAACAAGAAAATGATCAAAAAGGAAAAGAAGAAAAAATATGTTAATAACATTTTTTTATGCACAGAAACATTCCTCCTCTTCCCGGTCTGACGGAGAATGGTCGCAGAGTAATATTGATGCGTGGTGTGGACAAAAATTTGCCAACCCCAAATCCACCGGACGCAATGAAGCTCGTTCTAATGATCGGTGACGTACGATTGAAGGAAGAGCTTGTCGGTGTCGCAGGAGATGTTTACGTGCTCGATGCCAGTGTCGCGACACCGGCACACTTCGCCAAATTCACGCCGACTATACTGAAAAAATTTCTCATTTGCGTTCAGGAAGCTTATCCGGTCAAGCTTAAAGAAGTTCACGTAATTAACGTCAGCCCTCTCGTCGATTCTATCATTAATTTTGTAAAACCTTTTCTCAAAGAAAAAATACGAAATCGGATTTACGTTCATAGCGGTATGGAAACTCTCTACGAACATATACCCAAAGATATTTTACCCACGGAATATGGCGGCAAGGCAGGACCTGTCAAGGACATTCATGGTAAAAAAAACTTTTTTTATATTCGTTCAAAATTATGAAATTTATCGACCTTTTTTTATTTACTTATTAACGTTTTTATTTAAAAAAATTAATCAACGTTTAGACGCTTGGATGAAAAAATTGGAGGAATATCGACCCTGGTTCGAGGAACAGGAATCGGTGAAAGCGACTGAGGCACTGAGACCTGGAAAGCCAAAGACGCAGGATGAGCTCTTCGGGGTCGATGGATCTTTTAGGCAATTATCGATAGACTAGGAAATCATTATACGCATTTGTTATAAAAAAAAATCTTTTCTACATACCTTATTCAATGTATCTACTAGTTTCCAATGTATCATCCGCTGTTCTTCGATTGTTTTATTCTCTCAAATTATTCAACTTTTTGTATATTATTGAAAATATGGACAGGAAAAAAAAAGCCACTGAATTCTGAATAATGCGTGTGATTATTTTGGTTAGATATTTATTTCATGAAAAAGAAGAAGCAAAAAAAGAATTTAAAAAGTCGTCATTTTCAGCTCAGGATTGATCTCATTTAGAAATCTTCGACAACTGCTATCAAGTTCTGGAAAAGCCAGCGTCAATTAAATTACGCAGGCGTTGATGAACCTTTGCTCAATAAAATAATCGCACCATCGAAATAAAAGGTTGAAGTTACAATTTTATGAAAAAATTGTACTTCTTCGATCAACATTTTTTAGCCATACGGTTGGGGATAGATAATAATTTCTATAAATTCTGAAAAATTGTAAACGTTGCAGAAAGGTATTCAACCAATTAGGAATCGTTTTTATCGATAGACTTTTTTATTCACGATTCCCAGGCTGATGTTAATGGCGAAAAGGTAAACTTGGCAATATTGCTGATTTCTGTATTATCGATATGCAGAGAAAACATCGTTTCATATGTGGAAAAAAAAAGAATGAATCATTTATTCAGACACTTTCACAACGAACTAGTGTGTCGTCAAACACAGGTGAAAGCGTATTTTTCAACAGGTTCTCAACAATTTTTAGATGATCCTCGTAACTTCATAAAGCCTGAGAATACTTAAATCTTGTTCTTACATAATTCAGATATAACCAAAATGAGTCAGCTGCTAGAAAAATCTTGAGCAGAGTGGTCACGAAGAAAAGCGGAATGGCTGGACATTTTCAATGGTGATTATTCTCCCATAAAAATTCTTTCGGAAATTGTATAAAACAATAAATTATTAGGGAAAATTATATTCCACAGAGTAGACGCTCGAATGCTGTTTACTTTCTCATTTACAGTGTTCACCCGATAACCTCTGCCGAGGTGAAACTAATTTCGTGAGACCACACCTGTCGTAACGAACAATACATCGTAAATATTGCAAAATAAAAATGAAGCGTTAGATGAGTACCGGACAGATAATTTCTCTCCATCTAAGCCCAAATATTAAATTTATTTTCAGCTTTTCGGTAATTATTTTCAAATTTGTTTTATTTTCGCCTCGATCGAGAGTCGATTCGATGACATTCGAAATGAATTCGATTAAATATTCTGGCATTTTCCTCCCATAAGTATGAGCTCATTTTTCTGAGGTCATAAAATTCGGCCTCGTGGATAAACCAGCCATAAATAATGATGAATATCATTTTCAAGATGGTAACACCAGTGAATAAGGACTCGATGTTCTTATTTCGAGAAAATCTCAAAAAGAGCATCGAGAAGCTCCGATGTTGACTGTTTCCGGTGTTTTTTTTGCAGGTGCACGTGTCTCTGGTGTAAAAATATTCAGACGAGCAGCGCGATGTGTTGCTATATATTTATCACACGATGTGAAGATAGGTTCGAAGTATTAATTATGCATGTGAGAGGAGGATGGAATATCCAATAGAGAAAGAAGCAGCAGCGTTGATCGATTCGACACGTTTATCTCTTCGTCGCTTTTGAATTGGCAGTCGTGCAGTATTCAACGGGGGAAATCCCACTCTTTCGACGAGCAAACGACGAAACTCGTACACCCGTTGTTCGTCCGTCTTAAACTTTGCTCGTTAATAATTTTCTTACACGTTGCCTCGTCTAATCGTATGAAAATAGGGTCTGTAAAAATTTTTTTATCGGAAATAAAAAGAAGCACGAAAAGGGAGCAATAAAATCGTGGTTCCGTGATTCTATAATCAACGATGGAGCGTGCCATTATCGAAGCTCACAAATCATCCGATCCCGAGCACTACGTTGAAGGATCATTTTTTTTTCTCATTCCAAGACTCAGTGATTCTACGAAGTATTGAGAAATAATTACGAGTCCCCCCGTCTGCGTCAATATTCTTAATTAAAAATATACATATACGAGCGTCAAGAGATTTTAATTATTCGTGAATCCGAGCTCACAATCGTTTTCACAGTGCCTCGTATCGAGCTTCAATATTTTCAAGATTCAGTGCTGTCGATGCAACTGTGAACGCCTGCTGGTTTTCATGACGTTTCCTCGTTACTATCTCGTTAGCCACAAGTCTCAGGATTTTTTCAATGACATCGATGCGTTTTTGCCGAGGAAAATCATCAGTTTATGTGATTTCTTTTTCCGTAAAGTGGCAACGATATTTTCCGAGTAAGCGTTTTCCGTTTCAGATTTTTCGTACACTTTCCATTATTTTTTTGGATTTCGTCGAAACCATCATCGAATCAGTTTTTTTTTTCTGCGACGAAAATTAATTCTGAATCGCGCGGGCTAAATCCAGCATCGAAGTGAGATACCGCATCAATGATCTCGAGAAAGTGCTTCAGAAGTTTTGATTAACGAAAGTTGCAAACGAAACTGAAACTCTAGAACTTCTTTGCCCTGACACGATCTTCTTTCGCGTTACGTTTACAGTGCACATAAGCCGATATGGATATGAATCATTCGACGTGATTTGCTCCTATTTTCTTCAGCAAATCATTATCCTTCTCATTCTTTTAGAAACGAAAAATACTCGTTACAGAGATTCACAGAATTTATGAACAATATAAAGAATTCGTCGAAAATCTGTTTGAATATCGTCGAATCACTTGAAAATATTTTACTCTTTGAGCTTGATAATAGTAGAAAAATAAAATTGTCCTATTACAATATTCCAAAAAGTATTTTTATTCAGTAAAATGTAGCAAAAGGATTAGTTCGTGTTAAACCTTAAAGAGGATCAATTTGATATGGAAAGTCTCATATGAATTTACTTTTATACGCTTGTCGCTACTCCCCCGCGCAACCGTCATCATTTTAGTCGAGGAGAGACCGTTTACGTTATGAGAAAATACCACCTCGACGAATTACAAGAGCGTAAGAGAAAACGTTGAGGAGAGTCGCGTGTATGCCGAGAGATTCTCTTTGCTTGGTGGTCTATACCGAGAAACCAATACGTGAGAGCGAAACCGAAGAAATCTTTACACGTCGTACCGCAGAGCTCGCGCTGTCGAACTTCATCCTCGCTTCTCTGTACACGCGTAGCGCGGCTCGTACATCATATCGATTCAAACGTCTTGTGAATCCTCGACGATTGAAAAGTTTTCATAAAAGTGCTTTTTTTTAGCGAATCATTTATTATTAAAAAAAAAAAAAAACATTTTTTTCGGTTGGTTCTCGTCGATTTATTTTCTGTCGTTTCTAACGTTTGACAGTTGTCAGTCTGTCGTCAGAATTGAGATTATTCATTGAGACTCGTTGTGATATTATTTTGGTTTATCCTAATCAAATTTTGTAATCGTCCCTGTTAAAGAGACACGGATTGAACTCACGAATCTCAAATAACTTTTAAAAATTGTCAAAATAATCATTAAACGATTGGAACACAGTGAACAATATTTATTTGCAAAATGGAACAATTATTTTCAGTGCGAAAATCTCTTGAGGAATCTTCGTGGAAATGACAGTGCGTTTGTCGTGCGAACTTAGTCGAGCTCACGTGCACTGCGATCTCTTTCAGGCCGATTATTATTCGCGCTAGACTCTTCTTCATTCGAAGACAGTTGTTTCGCGTGATAGTCAAAGATTTGCGCTACCGTCCAAAGCTTTTAAACAATCGTTGAAAAAGCGGTATGAAAAAGAAGTGAAAAAAAGAGTTCGTTAATGAAATCGTGACGTCATAACTCGTCGATTGATCAATCAAACTCTTCGAAGCTGCTTCCTCGATCGTACGAAATACTCGAACGATAAGACGCTTCATCATTATTCGCAAAATTGTATACAAACATTGACGTAGTTTGAAACGAAGAAAAAAAAAGTGAAATTACGAGCATTTAAACTGAATGAAGCCGCATGGAGACATGTTTAAAGTGATCGGTCATAGGATCTTGTAAGGGGAAAAGCAGCAAACATTCCGGTTTAAAGATCGAATATAAAGTGACTGTGACAAGGAAAATAAATAATACGATACGTGTGAATTTCCATGAATCTCGAGTATTATACGTGCGACATGTGAATCGACGAGAATTTTTAATACTACCTCGTTTCCTTCTATCGTGAAACAACTTGAATGGAATTTGCCCGCATTTCCGAAACACGAATCTTTCGAGAGTGACAACTCTTGTTCTCGGTCGTGTTCGCGCGCGAGTGACGCTAGTTGAATACAAAACTTTCTATATAATAGTGAGAGAGTGCGTTCGAATATCTTGTTCAGTGAAATTTCGCTGTTGGAAGTCTCGACAGACGAGTTAAAATAAAAATAAAAAAAACATACGATTTGGAACGATTCCTGCGAAAATTTAGTTCTTGATTTTTTTTTATCGATTATTTTCCGTGATAATAAACATAGTTTTTTTTTATTAGATCACGAAAAATCGGGAAAAAGGGAGCGACGAATACAGAGTCGAACGTCTGACATGTCACTCCAAAGTTTTGTGAGCGTTCACTCGTCGTCTCCTTGACAGCCAGAAGCTCATCCGCGTTTTATGATGGCTCGCGAAAACGCATAAATAAGGAAAACCAATTTTTCTATACGTTGATAAGTGAGCGTTTATACAAGTGTTTCCAGTTTCGCTGCTTACGAGAGCAGAAAAAAAAAACGAAAATGGAATTTAAAACCCTCATCACTGAGATTTTGGTATGATTACATTCGGTATTTAGAAAAAGAAAACGAAAAATTCACGTTAACACATTTTGGAGTGCCACAAAATTCGATCATAGAACTTTGATTTGACCACAAACGTCAAATCATTTTGCAGTCCTGCAGCTGCAATCTCCTTTCGTTGCATAATTTATCTCGATCAGGAATACTTTACAGCATCAACTTTCAATTAAACATCAAAAACTTCGAAAATGTTCGAGAGTTAAAAAAAAAAAAAACTGTTATCCAATTGGTCGACGAGTATTTTTTATTTGATTACTAATGTGGGTAGATGAAATCTTCATTAAAATGTCAATCAGTGGGATTTCGTTTGCAATAATATTGTTATCGATCATCGAGTGATTTATTCAACGAATTGGTAACTCGAAATTTGTCTGTGAAATTAATACTAATACGAAAACACATATTTAACAGTTTATTTATTTATCTCGTAGTATTCTGAGAAAATCTCGAGTTCAACGTTCTCGTAATTTCTGTGTATGACGAGGGCCAATACTCATAGCAAATAATACGTGGTTTTATGCTGTTATATTACTCAGTTCTCTTTTGCTCTGACTTTATCTCCTGGTCCTCGGTACTACATATATCCTGCACGTTGAGTATATACTCGAGCCCAACAACGACTTCGCGAGTGATGCCACTGAATCGCATATCCGTATATGCGTATAAATATAGCTATTATTAGGCGTATACCTGTCCTTTTCTCTTCCGCTGCAGTCGAGTGTCCCACATATATATATACGAGCCTGCAATTATTTAAACGTGGTCCATGTACCGTGCGAAACGCAAACATCGTTAATCCCTTTCGGTCTCTTCATACGTCGGGAATTATTTGAGTAAAATATTGAAAGAGAAATATATGGAAAAAAACTGTGGGGCAGTTACTTGATTCGTTATTCAATGAGTTTAATTATCTGTTACGAGATTATAACCGGTGAAAGTAGCGAATAGAGCGCTCAAAAAAAAATCAAACTCGGACCGAATTGCTCTCTATTTTTCGCGCAGAAAAAAAAAACTTACGAAATAATTCAGCCTTAAAAAAGTATCCGATAAAAGTTTAGTAATAGCGGCGACACCGTTAAGAAATATTTTGGCCAAACAAAACGTGATTCCACTACGAAAAACATTGGCACCATTAATATTTATTCCTCTATACTTTGAGAACGTCGTACTTTCTCGAAGCTCTCATATTCTCGGGCAAAATATCATTTTCTCTAAAGACTGAGAGAAAAAAAAAAAAAAATTTCACACACGCAAAACCCTTTGCTTACCCGGCGGCTGCATTCTCGGCCGAGGGGGAGTTCGCATCGCGTGCAGCATTCGCGATCGAGAAAACTCCACGTGGTCGTTTTCCCGCTATCGTATGAGTACATTACACGAACACTCGTTCGCTAATATGCGCGTAAAAATGTAGCTGTACGTTTCCAAGGGTCTCTCTCTAAAAATTATTTTAAATTCAAGTCTCTCCGCAGAATTATTCGAAATCGAATAATTCTGGTGAAAATAATCGCCCGATAATCAAAACAATTTCGGATCGTTAATGCTCTTTATCAATTTTTTTTTTTTTTAATTATTAAATCCATACAATACAATGTCGAATAAATTGTTCGATGAAAATTCTATACCCATAGATTCTCGCAGTAGCTACAACGCTGAGGGTAAACGAGACCGAAGGGTCACCGGCACTGCGAGTTAAGGCGATCGAGGAAACCGATTACGCGAAAGTTTTGGAACTATCGCTATTGTTCTACGAGGCTCAACGCTCTGGAAAGCTTCCGCCCGACAATAGAATAGCGTGGAGAAGCGATTCTGCCCTTGGCGATCGTGGCTCGAACGGCGAGGATCTAACCGGCGGATATTATGACGGTAACGCTTTGATACTGTTTATGATTTAATTTAACTACGTCGCTGGAACGTTGTGAAGCAGCAATAACAACGATGGTACCATTCGATATCGCTCGAGGTTCTTTAAACCAGAGCGATGATCGGTAGACAAACTTTTTTTTTTAATTGTTATTGCTTCGTCAACGACGTAAATCGATGAAATATTAAATTTCAAAGAAAAATCTAATTATTCGCATCGAAATTACAGCGGGTGACTTTGTCAAGTTTGGTTTCACGATGGCCTCGACAACGACCCTGCTCGCCTGGGGTGCACTCAGTTGGCCCGAAGCCTACGAAGCAGCTGGACAACTCGATGAAATAAGAAAATCAATTAAATGGGCTACCGATTATTTCATCAAATGTCACGTCAGCGAATTCGTTCTCTACGGTCAGGTTGGTGATTTCACGATCGATCATACCTTCTGGGGAAGACCGGAAGAGCTCAACGCTACGAGGCCAGCGTTTAAGATCGATCCGGAACATCCAGGTTGATAATTTTATAATTCACGATATTTATCTTTCGCGTAATAGAAAATTGGTTTGAAAATTTAACAACAACATTAATTAGGCATCCGATCGAAAGCGTACGAGAAACAATGTAAAGACACACGCGTTATTCCGAAGTTTTGCGATCACAAATCCGTGTCGAAGAAATTAATCACCCGTGAATTCATATATGTAGAAGGCGTGTGCGTGCGTATTAAACAATGAAAAGAGGTGTATATCGTGGAGCATATGAGGCGAGAAAGATTCATGGTGCGTCCGTTTTGTATTCGTGGTATAAGCGCGGAACGAACGACGACACGGGAAACGCGTTGAAATTTAAATTTTGCACTACGCGGTTCCTCTCAGTTGTGCTCGTGTATCGTACGTAGAGAGCGATGTGTGTAGAAGCTCTATGGGGGAAGCGCAGCCGAGAACGACCGCTGTATCCTTTGAATTTATCATGAATTATCGGTACGACGTTCACGAGGACGTGACAAACGTCGAATCGTTGGAATTTATCGTTGCTGCAGATTCTTTTTGGAGTAAAACGATCTCGAAAAATCGATCAAAAATTCTCGTCATTACGAGCGTTAACGTCTCGATTTAACAAATTCATTCAGAAGATCGTTCAAGTCGAAAGGAAATGGCAAAGAAAAGCTCATCGTTGTTTTATTCCGAGGACAATCCTTTGAGGCGAATCATTCTCATAATCAAATCAGACAATCATTACGTCCACACATTGTAATAATCGTCAGTCTCTGTTGCGTCATAATACGTATGATTGTAGCAGGTTATACAATTCATTAAACCGTTCACGAAGCGAAATAATATCGCCTAAAAATAGGATCAAGGTCTCGTTCCTTATTTCGTACATACTTTTAATTACATTCGAAAAATCGATGTACTCTGATCTTGATGAATTTGTAAATTCACAGGTTCCGATCTCGCCGGCGAAACGGCAGCAGCTCTCGCAGCTTCGTCGATAGTTTTCAGAAACTTCGATTACGATTATAGCGTCGAGTGTCTCGAACACGCTCGTCAACTTTATAAATTCGCTAATACATTTCGCGGCCTTTATCACGAGGCTATAAGAGGGGCTGCGCAATATTACGAGAGCACGGATTACGGTGACGAACTTGCCTGGGCCGCCGCTTGGCTCTTCAAAGCAACCAACGATTCGAGATATCTCGAGGACGCTGAACATCATTATCAGCATTTTCATCTCAAGGAGAGACCCAATGAATTTTTTTACAACAAGAAGGTTGCTGGAGTTCAGGTCGGTGAATTTCCCGTACAGAGTCGTACGAGATAAACAAAATTAGTCTCGTTGACGTAAAATAATTGGAAATAAATGTTAGGAGAGAAAAAAAGAAATGAATCGAATGAAATATCTTATTTCGATCAATTTCACAGGGTTTTCCTGAACGAAACAACTTTGATCAAAATTCCTTAACGTCATAACGAATACTTTTTGAAAAAATTATAATTTTCTTCGATTCTCACTATGTTCGTGAACACTAAAACAACATTAAGCTTTAACACGGTTACTTTATTCTGATGATAAAAAAAAAGGTTCTGCTCGCTCAACTTACCGGGCAGCCGGAATATCAGAATGCAGCGCGCGCCTTCTGTGACTTTTCGGTGCATCAGCAGAAACGAACACCCAAGGGACTTCTGTATATCGACAAATTCGGTACTTTGTGCCATGCCGCGAACGTCGCTTTCGTTTGTCTCGAAGCCGCCGATTTACCGGATATCGGTAATTCGCAGGAATATCGTGATTTTGCCAAGCAACAAATTCACTACATGCTGGGTGGCTCAGGTAATTGAATTTCAATGAGACACGAACACTGTTTGATGAATGGAACGAAACATTTGTGATTGAAACAAGAAGTATCGACGGCTGTTTAGTCGGATAAATCGAAAATGAGCTTGAAAACGACAAATAAATTGCACCAAAAATCTTTCTGATTGCCTGAGAATCGAGTTATTCGAATTCTCGTGGAAATGAATTCAATTTTAAAATTCCACTGATGCGAAAGTCGATATTTATGTTTTTCTTCGATTCGAACGTATGAGATGATTTGCAATTTGATTTGGACGATGAAAAAAAAAAATGTTTGATATACGTTCTTTCGTACCAGGGAGGAGTTACGTCATCGGTTGGGGCAAGGATCCGCCGAAGCAGCCGCATCATGCAGCCGCATCTTGTCCAAATCGTCCAGCAGCCTGCGGATGGCCAGAATTTGTTAGCAAAAATCCAAATCCTCAGATTCTTTACGGTGCATTAGTCTCGGGACCAGACGAGACCGACAATTTTCGGGATCGTCGAGAGGATTATGTCTACACCGAAGTTACTCTTGATTATAACGCTGGATTTACGAGTGCTCTGGCAGGTTTGCTCCAACAAATTGTCATTAAAAATGTCGAGTCTTGATCACTTCGGCGAGAAACTCATCGCATTTTTTTCTCCTTTGTTTCGTTAATTTCTCTCGATAATTTCTGAGATTCTGTTTAATGTTTTTACGGAGCAGTGAACCGTCCCAGGGATATTGTCAATAGTTGAGAAATCGAATGTGCGAAAATGATGAGCTTGTTCTAATTTTCCGTGCGGCGTTTGTGCTTTAAAACATAGTTCTATCGATTTCATCGTATTTTTTTTTCTATTTATTTTTATTCTTTTTTTTTTTTTTTTCAAAGAAAAACTCTTCAGTTAGAATAGATTTTGATTTTCCATGACAAAGAATGGCGGGCAAACATTCCACTGTATCATATTAAGATTGCTGAAATCGTTAAGCGATACGATGAGACAAACGTGTCTTTGTTTTTCGTGATTTGGACCGTTTTAAAAACATTTCTGTGCGAGAACAATGTTTTTATTTAATTTTTTCGACAAAATCCAGTGGAAATTTTTTATCAAAAGAAATATGGAATATTTTCAATCTTCGGAATATCCATGAAATATTTACGATCGTAGATTATATAGTTTATATATTTATTTATATAAAATATGAGCAGAAGATAATTCGATTGTATTTCTTTGACTAAAGCAGAGAAATGTTTTTCCATTGTGTACACTTTTATATTCACATTATTGTATATCGTTATACATTTTTTTTCCTCGAAGACGTACGTTTTGTCGTAAATCGAAAAAAATTTTCTACTTGTACTTGTATTAGCATAAACTTGTAGGTTTGAATGAATTTATTTGCCTCAGGCTGTGTACTATTGAACTAAATCAGTAATTAAAACGTCGAGCAATGTCGATTGGCTGCTCGAAATCCTTGTAACACTGTACTCTAATGAGACTTTTTTGTGATTGAGAATTTCCGTACTTACGTAGTATATTGATAGAGAAAAAAAATTGAATCATCATTTTGTATTATTTCGATATTAAGCACGCAGGTAATTATTCATTTTTTTTTAAATGAAAATAAAAATAAATTCGATGCGTAGTGAATCGAGACTTTTGACGACCTATACTGTCCAATTTCCCTACCAGCATATTCACGGATCATCTGGATGGATTCGCTGATACTTTCATTTTTATTTTAATCTTTTCATGATCATTATTACGAAAATGAATAAAAATTCATTAATCATTTGACTTTTAATGTATCTTTTTCGGTTAAAACAGTGGCAATTGCTCCAAATATCTGTAACAATTCTTACTGGGACTTAAATGCAAATACTACGAAGCATGAAACACAAAGCATAATTCATCTGAGGTCTCATAACAAGCGTATCACTGAAACAGAGAATTTTAGCCACTCGGTCCGAATTAACACCAACTCGTCTGTACACTGGTAATTCAACGACAACACAAAACAAGGTGATCGAGCAGTATATCGTTCGACTACGTATCCACTCGTTTTGTGGACAATTTACATCCTGTGTTGGGTTTTATATTACAATCAACAGTTACCTAGCAGTAAGAAAGACATGAATGGAATTCTTTCTTCATTCGAGCTCGTTTTGCACCGTGCATCGATCAGTCGTGAGGCAAACGTTGAATAGATTGTCTGGAAAGGTTTAGTGCGATGTACCTGAAACGCGTGAAACGTGTGAACACCGAAATTCGTGTCTGGTTGTTCGTGATACTGTTGTGCATGCTCGAAAATGTGTTTTTAGAGAATTCGTGCTTAGGTAAGTTCACCAAGATTCATTAGATTCTTCGAATTGAGAGAATAAGCGAAAATATTCAGTCTTTTTGCAATGACAAGTCAACGCAGAATCTCCAAAGGCGTGTGCTCATCTGAAGTGCAAAAGAGGCGATCAATGCGTGAGTCGAAAATTCTGGTGCAAATTTCCACCGTGTCCGAACATGCTCTATTGTTCCAAGTCGCGAAAAGGTCGGTTGACGTTCCTTTACCTCTTAATCCTTAAACAATAAAGTGGCATTTCATTGACAGCTTTTTTCAGAGTCATTGAAAGGTCCATCCACCTGTGAAGACGTTCGATGCAGCAAAGGATTCGTCTGTCTCGTTCGTGCTCGGCAGTGTCGATGGGACGAAGGTAAATCACCATTTCTTTGGACCCAACCAGAAAGTAAATTATTCCTGATACAAAAATTCTTTAGAGTGCGAACAACAAATTGCGAGATGCGTTTCCGAGCGAGACTTTTTTGAAGGACCAGCTTCCTGCGTAGACTTTCATTGTCCTTCCGGTCAACGCTGCATTCTTCGGGAATCTTTGTGCGTTAAACCACCCTGCAAATTACTTAAAAGTTGTGCAGAAACAAAAGGTGAACACGGTCTATTCTTAACTGCAAATATATTTCTGTTTTTGAAAATTTTTATTCTTCACACATTTTTTACCTGGCAATCATTTAAATGATTTTATTCAATTGAAATAATCTCATTTCAATCAGAGGTTAGAATTTGGCTTCAGAAATGTCGAAGTCTTCGATGTCTTTCCGAATACGAATGTTTTTTACGCAGACCTCCGCAAAACTGCACCGGATCACCGTGTAAACACACTCCCGATTGTTCAGCTAAAAGTGGTACGAATTTGATTTTCTCCCATAAAAGCTTTAGCTTTATAGAATTGATTTTCGATTTATTCCATTCGCATGATAAATTGTTCTCTCGAACAACAATGAATGGTGCAATCACCAGGAAAAAAGTTCCCTGAACTTGCATGAAACATAAATGGCCATATTTCCATCTCTCGTTCACAAAAATTTCCAGAAAATGATATTGATTCGATAAAAGTTAGACATAATCGTAAGATTTTTCCGACCCCTTGTATTTACCATGATAAGCTACCGAGCCGACGGCATTTACCCCGAGGATCAACAGTTGTTTTGACACGATTGTTTCAGAAGAGGAGCTGGAAGAGACAGAACAATGTCGGGGCTGGGTTTGCCCCAAGGGAGAAGAATGTAAAGCCCAGTCTAAAGAAGCTTGCAAACGTGAAAGCTGCAGGATATCCCGTTCCTGTCACAAGCCCCTCATGATCCCGGTAAACACGTCTCCCTCGCCCCAGCATGTCTGGAGGGACGATATAAAGTTAAGCTTTTATAGGAAGCAGGGAACAAATTCATCAGCTCAGGAAATAAGCAGTAATCCGTTGCGTTCGAATGCTGACATTTTTCGAAGTAATAGCGCAATGGGCGACGGGATAAGCTCGAAGAATTTCGAAGATGGAAGCATTGATCCAACGAACAATGAACAAATGCACAAATTATCGAATCTAAGGCCTTCTTTCCCTTGGCCGAATGTCACTTCGACTAGAATCATTAAACCTACAGTCACTTCGTTAACGACTTGGTTGAATTACCTTAAATCGATGACTGGCGTGGACGCTGTAGAAGCGTGGGTCAAAAAGGCTGACAGAGCAGAAAATCATCAGGTATGATCAACTCTCCGGTCGATATGACTTCAGAAGTCAAAGGATCGAAAGATCTCATCACGAGCAAGTACCTCCCCGATCGATTCACCTAAGTTATTCGTGTTGTTACATTTAAGGAATTTCTCGAGTGGCTCGAATCCGTGAAGGACATGTTAGGACCTGCCGCTTACGGTTTGTGGCTCGAGGAAGTCCGGGCAATGACCGTGACGAATGTAGCATTTCAAAAATGGTTACCACCGTCTCCGACGAACCGTTCAACGGACTCGGATCACCTTGTCCGGCAAGATGCTTATATCGAGGACGTGAGCTACAAAGGCCGTGAAACGTTGCCCGGTTCAGAGCACTCGGATAGATATCGAAACTACGAATATACAAATAGTTTTCAATTTCAAAATGGCTATGGGAGAACAGGCTTGCGAAATACTGATTATCATGACAACAGGGATTTGTTTTTACCAAGAAAGGATGTTCCAGCGACACAATTTGACGTAACACCCAACAATCAAAGTCCTCAGTTGCCTGCCTATCCGCTACCACCACCACCACCATGGACAGGAAGCAACGAACGGTCGCTCCTGTATCCCACCGAGCAGACAATTCCCCAACAAAATCCTCCTTTTTCCCAAAATTTTCGAAACATGGAATCCTGGCAATCTGGTATGAATCAAGCTTTTCCTTATCAAGGTTTCGATAACTCTGCTCCATTGGAACCACCCTATCCGTCTTACTCATCGAATTGGTCGTTCCCCCAATCTCCTCAGGAACATCCCGGCTACCTCGATCAAAGAACCTGGCAAAATCAATATTATCCACCTGGCTATCCTCAATGGCGACAGGACAACAATGAACCTGATCCAATTTCTCCGAATCATAGAATCCTTCAATCTCCGATCAATCCAGGATCGATGTATCCTCCCTTCATGGAAAATCCTATGGATCTTTATCCACAACAAAATTCCTCATACCCTGACACTTCTTGGATGAAATCTTTTGACGAACGCTACGGAAGCTCGCAATACCCAACGCCAGAAAACTTCGAATCCTATCCAATGGCGGAAAGGAATTTCAACTATCCCAACTGGCCAGAATCCAGTCTTCCTCTCTCACCTCAACAGCTTTCGAAACATCAGGATAGCGAAACTCGCAGATTTTCTTATGACAACAGGAATCTTGAAAGTTTCGAAGAGAATTTGCCGAGTGGAAGGGAAAACTCGTATCCGTACCACGCTCAAAATACTTGGGAATATAAAGAACCAAGGAATCAAGAAGATTATCTACCATTCGAGGATTACGGCAGAAATCTTTATGATAAAAACAATCCAGAGGGTTCGCCACTCCTGTCTACTTTATCGAGGACTCATCGAGTCGACGGTGATCCTTTCTTATCTCTCCAAGATCCTTACATCCCCGGTAACGAAGTTAGTGTACCACAATCGCAGTATCATTGGGCAAGTTCTTATCCGGAGGAAGAATTTCCTGGAATTTCCGGAACTCGTTCACCCTCGTACTCAATCCCTATCGATGGTGCCAGAGAAAATAAAAGGCGAATGGCAACCTTTGCGAAACGGAGTCCTCTCGGCAGGGTCAAAGTTAGCAAAGAAGTAACGCGCGGTTCTTTGCTCGAGGATGTACCGGGACAGGCGATGGACCTCCCTGACTTGTGGAACTCTCGTTACCGGCATCCTTCCAACTGGTTCACTCGTAAAAACGTGAGAGAAGAGTTTGGCAATCGCGGTACAATTTCAAGGGTGAATAGCGATACTCTCTTTTAAAATGAATGCATTGAAAATGGGTGAATCTTGGAAATAAAATCTTTTCCTCCAATAATGTTGATTCATTTCTCTTGCAGGGTCATCCAGCTCCGACTAATTCAACTTCGAATGTTTTGTCGTCAAGAAAAATAGTAAAACCTCAAATCGTTCCCGTTAGGAGTAAAAGTACACACGAAGAGAAAGTGAAGAGTTACGAAGGTGTTTCGAAGAGTTCGGAAGATTATTCAGTCGAAAATGACGACGAAGTATTTCCGTTGCTGCTCAATCTCCAGGGCTACGTTGAAACGCCGTCTCGACAAGTCTTTCAGAATCTTTCAAATCCACCAAAAAATTTAACGATTCTTCCGGTTTATACAATCAACGATGGCACCGGGCAGAATGACGATGACGACGATTACGAAGATTCAGAAGAAAATGGTGCCCTCAATTTTTTTCGTGATCCACGCTACGGCGGACATGCCGACTTTCCAAATAATTTAAAAAATGCATTCGAAGTAGAAGCCGCTTTGATTATGCAAAATCGAACTGGTCACGAGGAACTTGTGGTCAATGACATGAAATGGGATTACGAAGATGACGAGGATCCGAGTGACGTAGATCTTTCGAGTTATTGGGATCAGATTCAGGTAACTATTTATCTCAAATCGATTCCCTTGTACGCTTCACGCTAAAAACGTCATTCGAACTCTAAGTAGAATTTACTTACTACAATATTTATAAAAGTTTCGAAACGAGAAAAAAATAACGTTGAACCTTTGAGTTCGTCGTGGCTCAGGAAACAGTTCTGATCCTTGTCAAACCGTTGCGATTTCCCGTACGAAATAACGATTAATATTCTTTCATTTGACCCAGGAGTTTTCGATGTTCGTTAATTATGCATTGCATTACAAATCATTGCTAACGTTTAGCTTTCCAATCCGACCAATGATGGATCATCGAACGAGAAGCCGATAAATAGTTGGGTGGTTAATACACGTGGAGCATGGAACGATAATAGAAGCGAAAACGATTATTACGAGGAGAGGGTTGATTACGTCGATGAGATTGAGCCCGATGAAGGAAGGTCTTCCGACCCCGGTCAAATCGATATTGATAGTCCATTGAATCACGAAGAATTGTCGGATGATTTTAACGATCATTCATACGGCGGTGATGTAGAGCATAAGACATTGAAAAAAAATCGTCCTCTGTGATGCTGGTACTTGGAAAAAGAAAATTCGTTTTCTCCCTTTCCTTTTTTCATCCTCTCGGAAAGCTCTTCAACAAAGCTTCCTCGATGTCAAAGTCAACGAACGATTATAAATTGAAAGAGAATGTATGTCTGAATTCATTCAAATGCGTCTCGAAAAAATTTGTTATTTCGAACCATTTCCTCGTTCGAAGATACCGTTACCAGTTGTAACAACCGATTTCTTTTCTTTTAACGATTAATTCGAGCAAAGAGCGAGGAAATCTACGGAGAGTACATCTTCGTGTCTCATCCTCGTTACGTCGCCATTCCCGGAGGGTTATTGAAACAACAGGAAAATTTTTACTAGATGCTTCGCGGTGGTGAATGGTCGTAGCAGAACAGATCTTTGGCTCGTTTAATTGAATGGAGGAGCACTTAACGTGTTCAGCGAACCGAGTATTTTTCTTGCGGGGAAACGGGAGTGCTGCGAGAGAACTTCTTCAAGGATGACTCTTATTACGAATCATTGACTGGAAGTTTAGACAGTTCGGGACGATTGTTAATTGGCTCTGAGAAATTGTATAATTTGAGGACAAAAAAAACTCTTCTTTCTCTCTATTAAATATAGTAAAACTGTTTTTTTTTTTCGAATCAAATAAACACGGTTGTTTCGATTACGAGAAGGTTTGTCGTGTCTGCGTGTCTGTCACACTGTCTCATCGCGAGTCTTCATTCCTTTCCACTTTTATTTCAACCGGAAACATGAAATCAAATCAATGATCGAAGAAACTCTCTTCGAACGTAAATTGTGCGTTATTGAGGATCAACGTTTAAGGAAAACTGTGTATGCGTATATAGCTTCGAGGCACGTATTCAAACTGAGCTATTTCCTGTATATCGCGCACGGTGAAAGGTGAATCCGCAAATTGTTTCGCAAATATGGAATCTCCGTGGGAGTCAAACATGTTCATCTATTTAACCGGATGCAAATTTCTTTGCTTGCGACACACATTCAGAATTGCATGCAAATTCAAGCAACGCCTCGATTCTTCGAGCCCGTTTCATTCTTTACCCAAATAGTTAACTTTAAACGAGTGTTTTATTGATTCTTCGTTTATCGCTGTGAAAAAGAACGAATTTTTTATCGATAATGTTTAATCGAGAATGAAAAATGATTGAAAGAAATCCACAATTTTTAAGCTCCGATTATTACTCTAAAAAAAACGATCCTTTCATAGTCGTAATTTTGGAAAATTCAAAAAATTTCGTCGTGTTTGAAAATATCTAATTTTGAATGAGCGTTTCATTCGATAAACCGAAGACATTGCATCAGAGTTATTACGATGTTAAGAGACAGGAAAACATGAATATTTTTTCATTACGAATTTCATAGCAGCCGGGGGCAATTTTCTTTTCCGAGGAAAGAGGTTCTACGCGAGTATCATGATGTAGTCTCGAGTGTCTCAAATTGGTTGTACTACTTTTATATCTCACATAACGTCCGGAAAGAATTCGGGGCAATTAGGAGTATCTCCGCGTCCCCCATGTGGACACATACCATCACAAACGAACCAGTCGCGAGTTACATGGCGATTTATTCAAAGACTTGACTTATGGCGCTTTGATGAATTCTCTTTAAGCGACAAACAGGTGCTAATAAGATCGTGCCAACGGAACGAGAACTGTTTAGAAAAAATTTCAAGTAAAACATGAGATTTTTCATTCTAAAAAAAGGGAGAAAAATAAAACGTACCAGAGGAAATACTTCTCGAAAGATTCATACGATTCTGTGATACTTGGGACACTTTTCTTCATTTTTGACCCGTCAGATTGCAATTTTTCACCATTTTAGTGACTTCGAAACAAACGAAAAAATGTGCAGGGATTAATGGATTCCCAGAAACAGTGGAGAAAAATTAGATTCGACACTGACGAGACGAAATCGACAGAAAGTTTTCGTAATAGCAATATTCACTCGCGTCGTACTCAATTCAATTGTAAACCTTTTATAATGTGTGAACTCGGATTGTGAAACGATAGACCTGCATCAGATTCTACTGTATTTACAAACGTCTGAAGAGAGAAATAAAAGTTTTTCATCGCTAAAAGAACGTTGATCGTGTCTCGCTCGGAAGGCTGTCATCATACCGAATCCTCACGAAAATATTGTTTGTGAACTTCTCGAAATTGTACTTTTTCTGCACCGTCGTGCTCAAAATCCAAACCAAAGTTTCCGATCCGATGAAAAAACCATGGGGATGTCCGATCTTTTTTTTTCTCCCCGTGTACGCTCCGGTGAGAACTTTTTTAGGAAGGATGAAGAGCTACCCGAGATAACGAAGCGTGTCAACATTCATTATCGCCGTCCGAATATCTCGATTATTATCTACTTCCCGAGCGGATAAAATGTATGAAAAAAAAAGAATGATCAACATCTCTCGAATTTCCACACCGAGGGACTGCCCTGTCCGACCGGCGAGAAAAATGATCTCCGCGTGACGATGTACGCGGTCACGCACAGTCATCGAGCTTGTCCTCCCTGTCGCTTGCGAAATTATTTTCACAATAATAAAAAATAAAAAATAAAAAAAGAGCACCGGAGACACGAGAGTACTTATAATATCATCATGAGGGACACTGAACGAGAGATGTAATTCACGCCTTTCCTGGCATGGATTGCGCACACGTAACACACCCGTCGCTCTTTATCGGATTCAGCAGAGACCTTTGCTCTTTGAACCGTTCGAACGAGACAAAGTTTTTTGTTTTACCTTCCTTTATTCTCATGGATTTCTGCGAATTGTTCCATTTTTTAATCGTTAATCTGTCAATCCGTAAGCTTTTTTTTTTATCTCCAATTACCTTTTCCATACAGATTTACCGAAGAGTCTTTTTATAGAATTGCTTTTTTTCTTCTTCTTCTTCTTTTTTTCTATTTTACCTCGCGTATTGTTTATTATCCATTTACTCGATACAAAGCCCCGTTTGACGATTCAACCGAGTTTCCATACCGGCTGCCAAACGAGTTTCAATCGGTGCATTACAGGTTAACCGTTCTCTTCTCGTACAACATCATCCCATACGCGTGTGTCTTTCGATGTGTTAAAGCGTATTACTCATCGCACTCGGTTTGTCCACTCATCCTTCTGCTCCTCTCTGCTCCATTGACTCTCTTTCGTTCTCGCTCGTGTACGATCAGAGAGAATCTCTTTTTTGCACGATAAAATCCGGGATAGTCACAAAGGGCAAATACACAGCCGTTATGCTATTTCGCTGATGCCGATGCTCCAAGCCGTTTTATACGTAGCTTCGATCTCCAACCACCGATAGCATTTTTAACCATTCATTCACCAATATATATCGCTTCGAGTCGCACCACGACGTTTACCAATTTACTCACCGATTATTATCTTTTGAATAATCTCTTCGCTGGATGCTGACGCCGATTTACTCGTGTCTCATCGAATCATACGCTTATTTGACTATATTTTCATTCAATAGATTTCGCTAGGATTGTGAAATTATCAGCAGCTCTGTATAATCCTGTTTGCACATTTAATATCCTGCGCGGGATTCGTCTTTTATTACGATACTAATTCTAGCGGCGGCCAAACGAGCGAAAATTGTAGTCAAAATTTGATTAGTTCGATCGAAATATATCGCAGGGAAAGTCAAAAATTCAAATACTTCGAGGAAATTCCCCGAGAAATCAATTCTTTCAAGTTTTCTCACGGGGATTCCGGCGCGAACAAAATTAATCGCTGATTTGACAGTTATTGAATCAAAACTGTGAGGAAAATGGAAAACATTTTGGCATTTTGGGCACTTGACAAAAACTGCTCTTACGTTTAAAACCGAATCGGAGCCGGGTCATCCGTATGGCTTGTTAACCGTGCCAAGATTTATTTTTCTTGACCTCGCCTATCACGATTCGATCACATCCAAGAAACATGAAAGACGTAAGGATAAAAGTAATTACTAGGAACATGCTTGGCTCGAATACATTTTTCAGTCGGACAAGGTTAGTTGCAGTTACATATACACGGAGAAAAAAGATCTTTCGATCAACCACAAATCCCATCGCGGGGTGTCAATGATATTTTATAATCATCATAATCCGGTACGTTAGATTTTGATAGAACGGTGCATTTATTCTGACCAAGAACACTGCGGTTGAATCAACGATTTTTTTTTCTTTTCGATGTACGTAAAGATCTGAAGTCAAACAGAATCGAAGGTTTCTGAAGGAAAACATTTTTAGAAAACTCAGGAATCAATCATTTTCATTTCTCCAAAAATTTTCTGATTCATGATTTTCATAATTTTCATCGAAAATAACGAAAAATAAATTGTCACTGTAATTCACCAAAATCGATTGAGATTCCGATGAAAAAGTCAACGGAGTATTGGGACCTTTGCAGTCGGACTCAAAAGAGGACAACTCTCCGGCGTACTCATTGGGATCCATGGATCCAAGAACCGCGAAGCCCCCGCGGAGAATACCTACCGAAGAAGTGGTGGAGAGCAGCAGTTGTCGAATATTACAACCGCGAAGGAGAATGGTAACGGTCTAGTCGCTTGCTGGTCGTGAGACCGCGAACCAGGACCATCGTCGTCACTGGTCTCATACAGGGTTATCTCATTCTCGGATTTCAAGCGTGTTTCGACGAAACTCATCTCGATTGAAATCGGTTATCCCATATCTGACATTTCTTAATCATTGCAAGGTGAGTTGTACGTTTTTTTTTCTTTAATTTTCGTTTTAAAAATTAAATTTTTTGTCAACGTGAATGAAAAATCATAATTTCTCCATTACATTTGTTCATCAATTCCTTCTCTATCGAAGTGCATCGTTTTCTCTCGAGCAGGAATATGGATTCGGTTTCATTTGATATTCTTCGCAATACCTGTTAATTAATTGACTAATTAATTAATGGAAAAACATTACAAAATAAAAATCTTCTCGACCTAAATTGATTGCTGTTAGCGGCATATTACGCGGGCACGTATATACTCGCGTGTTGTACACGTACCAAAGAAACGCGAAAGTAATCGTGGGAAATATTTCCGAGGTAAAAAAAGTTCGTTGACTGTATATTCGTTATGAATTTATGATTTAGAGCGCCCGAAGCGTCGCGTCTATCGTGTTCTTTTTTTTTATGCATGCACGCGATCGGTTTGAATAACATTTAGAAGAGTTGCATGCAGATATATGTAGTTGCGATGATCGCCGAGATCATTGTGTGTCGACAGCGAGTGTGTATAGTTGTGCGGGGGAAGGCGAGTGACTGTGATGATAATATTAAGAAAACTTTGTTGTTTTTTCGTCTTCCATAACTTTTGTTTTCGATGAAAGAAGAGAAAGAAAAATGTAATAATTGGAAAAGTGAAAGGGCCTGCTAGTATACGCAATTCGTCGCGGATTGATGAATTAATTTGTACCTCGAGTGTGGCTCCGGTAACCGGTCAACAAAATCGATGTTGATTCCGCGTGTTTTTTTTTCGCCCACCACTTTTTTTCTTGTTTCATTTTTTAGACACTTTTTTTTTTAGAGATCGTCGGTAGTTTCCCGAGAAGACGTAATTTAGAGCGTGTCCTCTGATATGCCGGTTTTACGATCAGGATTCCGTGAATTCGTTCTTGAAACCTCGAAATGACATCGCGATCCTACATAATTCATCTTATTATGTGTAAATCCATAAATTTTTCTATGCTCCATAACTTTTTTTTCCTGCAGGCTGCTTACCTGCTGCTAAATTAAGCTCCATAAATTCTCACCGACTTCGGCGTGACAATCCCTCTTTACAATGTACTCCGACCATAAGAATTCCAGCGAGAAAAAAAAAAGTGTTTTCGCAACGATGATTATGGGCGTGTTTCGCCAATAAAATTGAGAGTAAAATTGCATCGGTAAAAAAGAAGAAAAAATAAAAAATAAAAAAAGCAATAAACGACGAAGAGTTAAAAGATGCAGAGGTGACGGACGCGAACTCTCCGTCTTTAGATTCGCCTATACACGTAATTCCCCTTTGCGTGACGGTTACGCCGTGACGATCTCGCGAATAATTATCCGCGGGACATCGTGTTTAGAGAAGAAAAAGAAAAAAAATGGGAGTTTGTAGGGAGGGACCTTCGCTATAATTATTGCTGTAGTTAAAACTGGTAAAAATAAAAGAACTTTATTCGTGTGAATATTATTCTCGGAGGGGAAAAACTCGAATGGTATGAGACACGGACGCGCTCTGGGTATCGCTGCGAGAGACATGCGTCTCTCAGATCGATGACATTTCTCGTGATAAAGCCATTCGAATCAAATATGGCCATTTCCATGAGACTCCTCATTGAAAAATAAAAATTCAACCGTATATGTGGACCACGCTACTTTACGCTACTCCTGTATTATTCAAAGTACATTAAATTATGTCATAGCCATAAAAATAAATTCAATAAAAGGAGTGAAAGTTTCGAATTTCAGATGCCATATAAAAAACGTATTTGCGATAATAAAAATTGAGCTTCTTCGTTGAATTTTTTGCCCAGCTCAAAGCGAATTCTCCATTATTCTTCGTAACTGTTTGGGGAGAAACTTCCACATACTAGAAGCATTCATGATGGAAAAAAAAATTTCAACCATAATGATGCCTCTGAATATTCAATACGATCGTTCAAGTAGAGCTGATCTAAACATAAAATTGATTAATCAATTCCTGCTTTCGAATAAAAAGTGCCAAATACGTCTCACAAGCGTTAACTATTACTGTATACTTTTTTCTGTGGAAAAGCAACACAATAAACTGCACCACAGCGAATTCCCATCACGTACATTCCTGTTATCGAGATTCCCTCTTCATCCACTCGCATATCTCGCACGTATATGCGGCACAAAATATAACGGAACGATTTGGAGAAGTACTTTGAGACCTGTACCCTCGTATGTGGAGTAACTATGTGGGAAGTATAAGTAAATAAGAGCCAGAGAGACAAGATCACATGGGAAATATGTGTGTGTATGATGCACGTGAAATTGCATATGCTCGTAAACGAATTCACGAATTAGTGTGAGGCTCGTACATGCCCAACATAAACATTACGAACTATTCTATTACAGCCGTTTCTCCGTATCACGTACCGCCCCCCCCCCTCCCCAACCAAAAAGTACTTCGTATTATAGCAAGTCCATAGAGAGTTTATGCACGAAATTATAGAATAGTTAGAGCAGAGGCAATCAACACTGACGAATATGCTTTACATGTCGTTGCCTCAAATTACGAAAATACGTGATAAGCTCGCGAAATATAAATTTTAAACGAGATCAATACAGTCACGTGGCTGCCGGAAATCTCGTTAAATTTTTCCGGGTTTATTTTGCATCTCGATTTCCTACTAATGAGATCCTAAATTATACGATGTATCGTCGATGCATATACATTTTTTAAGCGAATCCTTTCAACGTAAGCCAAATTAAGGGCGTATCGGCCGTATACTATTAACTCATTTAATAGTCTCATGCGTGTCGGGGATTAATCATATTCTGATGGAATTGGGAGCTCGTATTAATGCTTTCCGGAAATATACTTAATCGCTGATCATCATTGTATGAATAAATTAGCATTTTTATCATACCCTCAAATTTCAATCATTGACGTTTCGAAGAATCAGTAATGCAGTGTAATTGATAAATCTTTCGTTGGAATTGAAAAAAAAGCTTCGAAGCGATTTCTTTATAAAGTAAAATCGCTGAAAATCGGTTAATCGATTTTCCCATGCCCGACACTTATCGATCGGTATTGATGTCAAAGTAAAGTTTCTTCTACGAGCCCTTCGCGAAGCAATCACCTTTGACTACTGAACTTTGATCTTGATCGGCGTCGAGCAACGCGTCAACAAAAATGCTACCTTCGTTTGTCAGCATTGAACGTTTGCCGCTATAATTGGAATTGAGCGTCTTTGACGTGAACCCGAAACACTTCAAGATCAAAGCATATAACGAAAAAAAAAAGAGTGGAAAAAGATGCTGCGAAAAAAGGGGAGATGACTGTTTCGTAATCGACGAGCCAACGAACGTGAACTCGACAAATGCCGGTTCTCGGTCAGTGAACGTAACGGCATTTTCTTGTTGGCTTTGAAAAGAATCGATCACTCGCGACTACTCTCTCTCTCTCTCAAATGGACAAATGGCACATACTCGAGATCCTTTCGAGACGTACCCACTTACGAAACGTCGTTTCACAGTGGATTCAAGCTTCGTTTGATATTGTCAAAAACTTGTATCGGAAATTCCAAACGAGTTTCGATCGCTATCGTACCTGAGAATAGAATTTTTGAGTCTGAAAAAACCTTAGGACTCAGCATCATTTACACAAAAAAATCTAATATTCGTTTTCATAACGATAAATTTATTTATTTATTCTACAACGAAGTATCAGTACCCACAATGAGTTATATAATAATATTTATGCAATTTCATACTTATTATGATATAAAAAGAACTATCATCTTTGAAGCACATCTGATCGAAACTTATTACAGTTGAAAACAAGCCATGGAAAAAGAAAAAAGAAAAATGAGTAACGCATACAATTTTCGCGAAGATATATTCTCGATTGTGTGCTCGCTGCTATCAGGTCGTGCGTGAAAGTATGACTCAATCCATGAAATATTCTTTGTACGTATTTGGAGCACGTGGATCTTACGTTTCATCTTTACATATATGCACGTATACTAGCATGTGCATGAAACATGGATACATAAGCAAACGTTGTGGTTGAGTGTATACGGATCACAGAACTTCGAGCACGTATAGTGAAAGAATATACGTGAATTTTCTATTGTGAGAATCGTACGAAAAGGAAACAACGCGTTCGTAAAAGTAACAACGTTGCACAATTTGTGGCTTCTGGTATTATGATCCGTATCCTCTAGACCTCTTTCGTTCAAACCTGCATCCATGTACGCAAGTGTTATCCACAGTGATGGAGCAGGAAGAAAATGAGGTTTTTATATACTACATGTTATACCGCATGAGGAAGCAACAAAAGAAGCATCTACTTTTATGACATTTATGACCTATTTTAGGTCGTACCAAGGGATTTTCTACATGCTGAAATCCGTGCATCATTTTAAAACGATCGATTTTCATGTATAAAAATGCATCATTTTATATGAGAAAAGTTCGAATTGATGAAGAAATAAAGTTTAAAATAAATTGAATCCGTTGATTCTGGTCGAATTTGTGTTAAACTATTTTGGGATAACAATGATTGACAGTATTGGACCGGTTCGAATGAACTTTTTTTTTATCGCAACACCAGAAATTTCTACTGCTTTTTATTTACATTTTGGCATTTTTGTTAAGTTGTTTTTCGACCCCCATTTTCTCTCTTACTGCGTTTCTGCTACATTGTTGTTTCTGGTCCATTAGTTCCCCATTAGATTCTCTACTGAAGCTAACAGGAAAATCATACGCAAGAATTGATGTTCAGATCGATAATCGATAAGGTTTCAGACGTAATTAGAGCTTGTAATTGGATTACGCGAGCCGTTTGGTTCATTTAGGCCGATCGAAATTATACGATTGATGGATCATTTTCGTATATTCACGTGTTAACGTCTTTTTATCAAACTGCGTAATAGCTGTGCTGATTAGGGGTTTCGCACATGGAAATACTGATAATCAAGCTTTGAATCCTCTGCACTCTACATGTGGAATTATTCCGCTACTCCTCAAAGGGTTACTGATGAATATATAATTCTACGGGATTGGGAGATTGCGCACTAGAAAGATATCAACGATTTAACGAATCAAGTATACTATAATCCATGAATTCTGTACACGAATGTAATCCATTGATTCAGTGACAAATTAATCAGAGTTCGTTGATCACGTGTCCAAAGTCTTTTGTTTTTTTTTTAAGTTTCCGTCATTCATCAAATGGCAATGACGACTATTTCAATATTTTTTGACCCCGTAATGGTTCAGAAAATGAGATCAAGAAATGAGGATAATTTTTGTGCAGAAAATTCCTGATGATATAACATGCCCCATGTTCCAGAACAAAATGTTGAAAAAACAATGAAAATTTTTGGCCTTTTTTCTATCAACTTTTATTGCCTAATAGTTATGTTTAACCCTCAATATTTATTGGTGTGCATGGTCACAGGGTATCAAAACCTTGAAATATACAAATACGAACTGTGGGCATTGACTTTCTCCGTTTTGTTTACAGATGAGCTGTAATTGTCCACTGACTGCTTCGACGGGGCCGACTTTGGCCTCGACATGCGGTGGACCTTCGTTCATGCTCTTCATGGGACTTCTCGAGGTCTTTCTGCGGAGTCAATGCGACCTCGAGGATCCTTGCAATCGCCCGCATCCCCGTGATCGCGTCGATACGAGGTTAGTCGTGAATCCTGTATAATGAAAAAATAAAAAGAATGATTCAACCTGGTGAACTAAAAACAATGAAAATCGAAAAAAACCAAATAAGGCTCATCCTTGTCGGAAAAGTTGTGGTTATGGCGTTACGCAATTGCTTGAATAACTTTGCACGCGTTGCGAGAAACTTCGAGATTGTATATCAGAAGGCACGTGTACTTATCTAAGTGTCTCAATTGTCATGAATTTCTCACGTTTCTTCCGTTTCCAACGACTCAATTAATCCTCCTTTTTATTTCTACGTAGCGCATCGTTCATTATCTCGCTTTGACTCTTCCCAATTCACCAGGATACAACTATCCTGGAATTTATACGTGTTCGCTGGATTTCTATACTCGTTCCCATGTGCTCCGTCGTAGTTTATCCGAGTAAACAAGTCCGCTCGTAGATTTTTCTGCATGAAAAAAGGGACGTCGGTGATTCAGAGCTTGCCAATCACTGGGTGCGGCCAAGTAAACCACTCGTAGTATAGCCCCAGGGCATCGTAGTAAAATGGTAGTGTTTGTACTCGTTAAAGGGTATCCGTAAGAACACGTTGCCAGGAATGTCATGTTTGCCATCACTGCGATACACTTCCGAAGTATATATGTTCACGTTAAACATATCGATACCTGATTCGTTGCTGGTTTCGATAGACTCGTATATTGAACCATTATTATGTCTATTTTCAATATAAAATAAAGAAGCATCTCGAACCAGTTAGCGACGAATTGTACGAAATTCGTACAGTTTTCCCATTCATTTTTTATTCTTCATGTTTTCTGTGCTGCTTCGTTGTACTTTGCCAATAACAGTTCGCGTGGATTGTTATGCCGGGGAGAGATCGCAGGCACGAAAGAATCGTGGTCTCTTTACACGCCCTGTTCTCCTGACGTGCCGTTCTTTTCGTTTCTGTGAGAACGGTACCGCTATCTCGGGTACACTCCCGGATTCTCCCTGTGCTCACTTCGACATCGTGCCATAAATATCGTTCGAGCTCTATCGCACCGACGCAGATGAACCGTATGCTCTAATCTAATAAACCGATCCACTTCCATGTCGAAATTAAATCAGGTTAAGAGAAAAAAAACTTGGCTTTTTATCCAAACGTTCGTTTGGCAATTCGAAAGTTGTGTAATAAACACAACGCTTAAACGTGCTCTCGGATTTCATTTCGTGATTCGGTTTTTTTCAACGCACATGAAAATCCTCCGTAATTCTCAAGATCGAAAAGCCTTTTTTCTTGGCTACCGAAATGTCAATCTTGGAAATTGGATATAGCACCAATGTGCCTAAAAACGAGATTGATTTTTCGTTCTTCATCATTCCAAGAGGTTCGCTTTGAATTGCTAATCAGCAAAATCAATATAACTCGGTATCGGATTTCATCGAATACATTTATGAGTTTTTTTCCTTTTATTCGGTTCATCAACTTCGTTGCTCGATATCGTGACGCAAATCTATAGATATTTGTTGAGCATTTTCAGCGTTGATCCCAATACAATTTTTTTAATATTTCATAAAAAGTTGTTTGTTCGGACACTCACGATTACGTGACAAATAAAAAAAGCATCAAAATGTAAACGATCCACTTAATTATGTCACTTGTGGGAATTACCCACGAGTCATGTATTTTCATCGATTTCGTTCGATGCCACACTTCGGATTCGTCTTTGGAACGACCCTGATCGATTTCTCTTTTTAGACAAGTAAAAATAATTTTTTCAAAGCTGTTAAATCGGGAGAGAAAAAAAACCCGGAAATTCCTTGGCACGTTTTTTCTGGCTCTCTAATTATTCTCGATTCCTCGAAATCATGGAGATCGTTACGAATTTGTTTTTAATACAACGATAAATTTTTATAAAGCCTGAGAGTAGACCCTGTCAACGGAATAATAAAAGTACGAGAGGAGGAAAGGGAGGCGTTGAATAAAATTTGCCCTTTGGTCACGATTGCAATAGGCAATGAATTTTTTTTAATTCTCCTGAGATCTGGAGTATGGTCCGCGAAGACGTACTCTCGCGTCTGCATAACGTAATATTTTCTTCTGATTGTACGATATCGTATAGAAGTATAGATATACGTAGGAATAACATGCCTCCCGAGCCCCGATTTAATACTTGCGCAAGGAATACTCGCTGAGGACGAGAGGAAAGGATCGAGAGAGTTCTCAGCTTAGCCCCGAGCGATTTGCGCAAGCGGAATCAAGATCTGGATTCATTTGTTATGCTCTTTCGTTGGCGCAGGCTATTTTTTCGATTATGAGCACAATGTGTATATACGACTATAGAAAATTTCTTTGTTGTTTAAGTTCGTGATTGTGAATGATTGGAAATTGCTCAGGCGAATGACAACGATGATCTCTGGCAACCTCTGTCCTCGGTCATATTCGAAAGATCGAGGATCATGATCGACTTTTTTGACTGAACCACTTACAGGATCCAAAGCCATACCTATAATAGCTATTTTGTAACGATCTCTCAATTTGACTAATCTCGCTTTATTCGATCTCGTAGCTACGACTTCATAGTGATTGGTGGGGGTAGCGGGGGCGCAACTGTCGCTGCGAGATTATCGGAAGAAGAGAATTTTTCAGTCCTGCTTATCGAAGCCGGTAATGACGAGCCAACCGGCACCCAGATTCCCTCGTTTTTCTTCAATTTTCTTGGTAGCGATATCGATTGGAAGTACAATACAGAGAGCGAATCCGATGCTTGTCTCAACAAGGATGATCAGCGTTGTTATTGGCCACGAGGAAAAGTTAGTACACGATACCTCTTCGTTTATTAAAATTATCAAATGATCAAGTATTTTTATGATAAGACTCTGAACACACTGCAGCGTATTGCTCATTCGAGTGAAAATAAAACTGTGAGCTGTAAATATGAAAAAATGTCGACAAGCTTTCGTTCTTTTTGTCTTTTTTTTCTTCTCTTTTTTGTTTTCTTTTACTTGGTCAAACGTAAAATACATCATTGCACAATTACGATCAGCGAGCCAACGAACATGCCTCGTACATTGAAACGTGTAACGAGACCACGTAAACATCAATTCTTAATTAACTTCTGATTTCTATACACCGAGGATACTCTGGAGAAAAAAAGGGGGGGAATATGAAATAGAATATGCTTGTAAATCAAAGAACTTTTCCGCATCGAATACAGGTTCTCGGTGGCACGAGTGTAATGAACGGTATGACCTACATGAGAGGATCTCGAAAGGATTACGATGATTGGGTCAGGCTGGGTAATCCTGGTTGGTCCTATCGGGACGTTTTACCATTTTTTATCAAGAGCGAGGACAATCAGCAAGTTAACGACATGGATTACGATTATCATGGTGTCGGTGGTCCATTGACTGTTACGCAATTCCCGTATCATCCGCCTCTCAGTCACGCAATAATCGAGGCCGGCAGAGAATTAGGTTCGTCTCGTTGTAATTAATAAACTAAGTTGTGATGCAAACCTGCTGTGACGTTAATCGCTGGTTCTGTTAGATAAAACGTTAGTAGAGCTAAGCGGAACAGCTTGAGCTCGATTCGCTATTCCAAATTTCTTTCAATTTAAGACGTTTTTTTTTTTCTTCCAACGCGATCTTCCATTATGTAAACGGTATTAATAAACTATTAATCGAATTATCGAAACAGGATATGCCAACGTTGATCTCAATGGCAAAACTCACACCGGTTTCGCAATAGCACAGACCACTTCGAGAAACGGTTCGAGATTATCGACCGCCCGTGCCTTCCTAAGACCAGCGAAAAATCGTCGCAATCTTCACATAATGCTGAATTCAACCGCAACAAGAATTCTTTTCGATCAGAATAAACAGGCTGTTGGCGTCGAATTCTTTCACGATGATAAAATTCATCGGGTCGCTGTTACCAAAGAAGTCATCGTCAGTGGAGGTAAAGTATTCGACGCGTAAGAGTCTCAAAATTCATCTGGAATCAATGACTCGTGAGCAGACAGTATAATGACTTCTACAGACTGTTTTTTTTTCTTCAGGAAAATTACCTCGACCATTTTTGCTACTGCAACTTATAAGTGGTTCATAAAGTCAATAATTATGAAGTAACTTTTAATGCCCGTAGCTCTATGCTGATTGATATCTAGCGATTTTTATTGTCTACATTTTTAGGAGCTGTAAACTCGCCTCAAATTCTTTTGAACAGTGGTATCGGACCTCGAGCTGAATTGGCTGCTGTCGGAGTTCCACTTATTCACGATTTGCCTGGAGTTGGAAAAAATCTTCACAATCACGTCGCTTATGCTCTTGCGTTTACGATAAACGACACAGACACGACCCCTCTTAATTGGGCTACGGCTATGGAATATTTACTGTTCAGGGATGGACTTATGTCCGGCACAGGTATGTACATAAATCCCCAAATATTCGATTTGCAATCCCTGAATTATCGTATCTCAAGATTGGCTGAACGGATTTACTGGCAAGAAAGATCGTTGGAAAGAGAAAAATGGAAACAAAAAAAATCGTCAGCGATATTCAGATTTTCCACTCAAATGATCCGTTCATGAGAGCAATTCGAAAACTCTATGACGTCATAAACGTCATTGGCCAAGCTTTCTTTTTTAATACTTGGTCGCTACCGAGCCTCTTGATAGAGAATGTTAAAGGAAAAAACAAATCATTTTATAAAATTGAATTATTGGTCAATGGATATGGCTTTTCGTGATCCTTTTTCCTTCATTTCGAAATGATGTTGAGAAATTTCTGCATGAATATAAACTTTCGACACAATTAATTAATTTAAATTTATCGCTCGCTTTACAGCCTGATTATCGAAACAGACTTTGTACCGAAACAAATTTATATTCAGCTGAAAGTGCGTTCGAGATTAACCTGAGAAAAGAAAAATTTTAATGAAGTTGAATAATTCAGTGATCGATTAAACTCTCATTTTTTTCTCTTCTTCTTCTTGCCTCTTACTGTCTCTACGCGTTGTTTTTATTTTATCTGGGGTAAAATTAGCGCGTAATTGCGATGAAGAGGGTCAATCAAAGGTCGGGATCAATGGCATGTTTATTAATGAAGCGGATGCAAAAACGTGAATTTACATTGTTATAAACGCTCCGATATTAATCGATCCGCGGACTCTGACACGGGAAGCCTGCATATCTTTATAAAAGTGTACGATTAAGAATAGTATATACCCAGAACAGTGAAAGCTTATTGCGCAATGATCTCATTCGTGACTGACGTTCGTGATGCAACAGCTTTTCCGATTCGCGGCCGCCGCGTTGTCACGCTTCATCCCCTTCCCGCGCGTGTTGATGTCTGTCACGATTTTAATTAATTTATATCGAAACGATATCGATAACTTTATTATCGGGCTTTCGCGGTAATTAAGCAAAGTTGGTTTTTCTTTCAGCTAGAAAACGCGTTGCCGAAGAATGCTAATTCGATCCAGTTCAATGAGACGAAAAAGATATAAACGAGCCAAATAATTATTTAGATTTTTAATCGATCGAACTTATTAAATAATTATCGAAAAGCAGTTGTAAAAATTTTTTATCTTTCCAATAGTCATAAAATATGAATCATAATTTTTTATTTCAAACAATTTTCTTTCGCGCTACTTATTTACCAACGGATTTCTATTTTTCTTCATTCATTTTTTTTCTCATTCACCGGCTTTCGCTCGTTGTATTTCATATTTATTATTCTATTAGGTAACTCGTTAATGTCTCATTAAGAATACTAATTAAGCCAATTAATTGGCAATCATCCGTTTATAATTTGTCGTTCGTATGACCAGGGCGGACCTTTATTTCTTTGAGGCTAAAGCTCGGCCATTAGTGGAATTAATTTTATCGAGTAATTACAGAAATACGGCTCACGTGTAACGCTGGTGGAATATACCGAACGTGCTTTGATTATATCGTTTTTGCTGGCATATCGTCCCACAAAATAACAGAGACTAAATAATAACGCGAGCGCCTTTCACAAATGCGAATAACTCGCACAAGCACATGCCCTCAAGGGTTATTTTAACAAAATAGTGTACCGGAGCCTCGCGCGCGCGCGCGTACATGCCTCGAGCCATGAAACTTTTTCTCTTTGACACCCGGCCGGTAATCAAGGAACGTGCATTTATACGTTTCATAAACGGGCTTTGATACGTCACTTTTCCGTGAGAAAAATCTATACGACACCGTCTGACCCGAATCATATCAAAATATTCCTATTTTTATTGAGCCTGAACGATAGTCCGAATGATTTAAAAAGACAATTGTAATTGAGGCTTACGTCATTACAGATAATTCGTGTATAATTTTTTTTAACTGTATAATTAAAGAGATTATCGAAGCATAGATTATAATTATTTGAGCGGTATGAAGGATCAAGAATCGCGTGATAATGGTCCAAGGCCAATGACTTTCGTAAATATACATGTTCAATTGGAACTGACGCGTATTGCGAGCCGATTCTTTTTATTTTCCTTCCGTTCGTGTGCCACTTCTGTTTTTTTTTTCTTTTTCTTTAATTCATTATTTTCATCCATAACACACCGCGGTGTGTTGCTCATTATTGCTACGAACTATTTCTGCAATTATGAATATGCACGCACCGCTTGAATTTCGAAATATTTTTTTTATTGCCTCGCACTTTGTTACATGTTTTTTTTTGTCTTTTCCTACTTTTTGCGCAAATCGAATTCTCGAATTTCTCAGAAATCCGTACTCTTTCATGCCAGTTTTTTTTAGCATTCGTTACACGAATCAACGGAACTTTATTTTTTTTTTCTTTCTTTACTTTGCCAGTGAAGACCGGTATCGGGTTGCGAAATTTCAATAATTTATTTATAGTTCACTATTCGATTTCACTCTTTGATACGGATTAAGAATCCAAATTTTTGGATCTTCATCCAAATATCTCGTCATTTCCGATTAAGAACTTTTGTATCGATCCAATAAAAATCGAAGAAGCTTGCTTTTTTATAATAAAAAAAAACAACACCCAGAAATTCATCGTTTCATTCGAGTCTAATTTTCTCGTTCAAGGTATATCCGAAGTGACAGCAATGATAAACACCAAATACGCCGATGCTCGAGAGGATCATCCGGACATTCAATTAATTTTCGGTGGTTATCTAGCCGATTGTGCAGAAACCGGTATGGTTGGTGAGAAAAAAGGAACGAATCGTTCGATCTACATTATTCCAACGTTGCTGCATCCTAAGAGTCGTGGATATTTGCGTCTCCGTAACAACGATCCGTTGTCGAAGCCAATGATTTATCCGAAATATTTGACGCATCCGGACGACGTCGGAGCTCTTATCGAGGGCATTAAATTTTCCATCAGTCTCGCCGAGTCTCGCACGCTTTCCCGTTACGGTTTCAAGCTGGATCGAACTCCGGTTAAAAATTGTGAACATTTGAAATTCGGATGTGACGCATATTGGGAATGCGCCATAAAGCATGACACCGCGCCGGAAAATCATCAAGCTGGTTCCTGCAAAATGGGCTCAGCGAGTGATCCGTTAGCTGTCGTTGACAGTCGTCTCAGGGTGCGAGGAGTTCGAGGTGTCCGAGTCGCCGATACGAGCATCATGCCAAAAGTTACATCCGGAAATACGAACGCACCTGCGATCATGATCGGCGAACGCGCTGCCGATTTCATCAAACGAACGTGGCTCGATGATTCCAATACGCGAAACAGATATTGAACTGAATCCCGCAGAGATATTCGAAATTCTCGTATCTTCGCACAGAGCTCTTATTTTATCTTTATTTTTTATTTAGATTACGTGTAGATATGCGGCCCTGTGGAGGGAAAAAAAAAATCTCTCGCGAGACTCCTCTACGTGAACCATCGATCAATCACTTTTTCATTGAACTTTTTCCCTCAACTTCATACTGAAACTCCGAAAATAACAGCTATGAGATTCTTTTCCGGAATTAAAATTGCGAAATGAAAACATTCGATCATTAGCGAACGAATTCTCATGACAGTAACGAGCTGACGGATAAAAAGCTGCGTTAAATTCCAATGGGAGACGACGAACGAGATGTGCTTCGTCGTACTATAGAAAATGCAGCAGCTCCTCTGATATTTAATATATATTTTTTTTTTTGTGGGAACAGAGCCGAAAAACGTACGATTCGTAAGAGCGTGAACGATGAATGATTCTCGAGCGATGATAACTCACTTTTTCGGTGAGGCTGCCCGCGTACGTGTACATGCGTCTTTTTCTTCGTTTATCACTACGATACAGTGGATTTATTTGATCAATTCTCTTCGTTTTATAACCCCGCTGTATCATAACTAACAAACGATTACAAGGAATGGTATCGAGAGAGTTTTACGTTTACATTGTAGACACACACTGTATCGCACTATTCGCTGTAATAATTCACTATTCGTTATACCTCGTTGAGCTTCAACAGATTGTGCACAGTATTGTTCGTACGTATGTGTGTTCGATTTTGCTGTGTCAATCTTGAGCTTTCATTACTATGTACAAAAGAACCCCGACTCGCTGTAATCAAATGATACGAATTAATTAACATCGGAACTTTTGAGCCGAGATTACAATTTTTTATTTCACACTTTCCCTACTCTCCGTTTATTTATATTCCAATGAAAAAAAAAAACTACTCGAAATCGACGTCTCGAAAGGGTGAAATATTTCGATGATATAAAAGATTTGAAATTGGTCTGATCGTCGAGGAAAAATTCGTTTTTACAGCTAAATTTCATTGGAGAACAATTGAAGCTTCAGGAAGTTACGAGAGCATAGAAATCTTATCGCTAAAAGCTTATTCAGAGTTACACGAAACGTGTAGCAGGGCTCGATAATCGTCTATGACACGTCGTCAGTTTCAGCAGTCTCCGAGAGAAAGAGAGAGAGAGAGAGAGAGAGAAAAAGAACGAGCAAGATACAGACTCCGAGCGGGAGTTGCGGAGTCATAATTTCGAAACAGTAGGTCGCGATCGCGCGGTTTAAACGCGTCACGTATAATCGCACAGTGCTTTGGTAAAAATCAACAAAAAAACATTGCTCAAATACGCAATAATATTTGTTTTAAAATAACATTTCGCACGTTAATTCGTTCTGCATAATAATATGATTGATTCAACGTTGTCTCGTCGATTTATTAACTCAGTTACCGCTGCTCGTCTCAGCGCTCGTCGTAGTTATCCTAAAAACTTTAAAATCTTGGTCAATCGTTGGACCGACGAATTACCTATCGATTGAATTCTCACGGCAAACCTCAAGTGAATCAAGCTCTATTTTATTCCGTCGGATGTGAGAAACATGGAAATTTAGTTGCGGCTATTTCGGAAAGCATTTTGTGGTCGAATAACCAGCAGCATTTCAATTTGATGTCTTATCGAACGATTTTCGTTACGGAATAGTGTCAGCTATTTTCGTCAACTTGAAACATTGATCACTTCATTTCTTTCTCTTGAAATTCGACTCGTAAGGCTCAATAACAAGAAATTTTTTGTCGAGATACTTTACAATTGATAAAAGCACTTCGAGAGATTCGTCGGTCGATTAAAAGTCGAACACGATGTCGAAAATCAATGGATTTTTGTTGATTATTCTCGCCCAATACTTTTTCGCTGCCTGGAACTTTGTGCACTCATCTGTAAGTAGTTTACTTTCGTTTTGTTTTTTTTTTTTTTTCAAGTTTCCATTCCAAGGCTTCTAAGTGACTCTCCTGCCTCTGAAATTCCTAAAATTCCTGCAATTTTCACCTGATTGGCGTTTAATAATAAAAAATTGAAAAAATTGAATACATTTGCTCAGGAAATCAGAGAGGATATCGCCGTCGTTCGTATCTGCAATGTCAGCGACCCTGTGGATCTTGACGTATTCAATGATTACATGATGCACCACGATTTTCACCATTTGAAGAATCACTCGAGAGAATTATCGGTAAAATCGAGGATTTTTGTTGATTTATCTAAAAAAAAAGAATGAATGAATCGAAAATTTACTCTTTGAAGCCTTTAGTAGAGCTTTTTAATTCAGATTCCGAGGAACGTAGATTACTCGGTGAAACAATTTGTTTTTTCTTGTTTCATCATCGAGCCGATTAGGACCACTTGTCCATCGAACTCGTGATCTCAATTAGTCGCGTCGGAAGAATCAATAAAATTGTTATTTCGATCGTTGAGTTATTTAACTTGCCTTAATTATTTTTCAACGATGAAATATAACGCGCTCGGTAGCAGAACTGGTCGAATTAAATGTTTCTCGAAATGATGTTGTATATGACACGAATATTTCGTTTCGAACGACATCACTGTTGATTTGTTTGTTTTCAGTGTTTTCTTCTTTGCGTCTACAACCAATACAAATGGGTTCGTAAGACGAAACATTGATTTTTATTTCAAGATTATTCGATCGTTCAAATGTACTCTGAATTTAAAACTTTATTTCAGATGAATCTTCATGGCAGCTTCAGAATCAGTAAAATAAAATCGTGGATGAATAAATCAAATTTAGGTCTCATTGACCAAGAAATTTTGCTTCACAAATGCATAAGAATGGGTGAGTCGATCCAATGGTATTTGATCAATTTTCGATACGATAATCACGTATGGAATTTCATTGACTATCCGGTCGAAATATTTAGCGGAACTGTCGGATCCTTGTACCAGAGCTCGTCAATTCACGGAATGCTTCTGGTCGAATCATCAGGTATTTGGAATGGAATAAATAGATTCGGAGTCGAACTGATACGAAAATTTGTTCAAGTTTTCATCGTTAGGAGGCAGCGAAATTTTGTTTTTAGTTATATTTTTTTTTAGTAAACACAGTCCAATATTTACTCGTTCTGTTTGGCTAGGATGATTGGAAAAGCTTTTATTCGGACCTGAAAACTGAAGCTATTAGAAAAATTGAATCGAATTGAAAAAAAAAAAAAAAAAAACAGCAAAAAAGTATTTCTCGCTGCTTTCAAACGGAGCAAACTTTAATAGCATTAAAAAAATAAATAGTAGTTTCATTGATTCACACTTTATTAATCACAATTCACACATATTAATACTGATAGCGTTATCGATTCGGTCACAGAATCGAGATTGCGTTCATTCATTGAATTCCACTTAACGTTGCTTATTTTAATATTTCATTTATATAAGCCTAAGATCCACACATTTTTTGGTAAATTTTGCCTGAAAATTTAATTACGATTGTCTCTTTCTCATGCCATAGGGAACAGACTCCTTGGACGATGACAATCACACGTTAAATGCGATAATAGGGAAGAAAGATGTCATGTAGAAATGGTGAGACTCGAGATGGAACTTTACGTTTTCAACCTCGTCGAGAAAAAGCATCGAAGTTCGCCCGCAAACTTTCTGCTATCTCAATGAGATCATGAAGCAGATGATAAGAGATTTTTCCTGTCGAGCTCCGGCATATTCGTGTCACGTTGTTGCCATTGAATGTGTCATTGACGAGATTAATTGAAAAAGCTACGCTTTCGATAACCACATTTGTACATTCGACGAATCTTCTGAATGTCTTTTTTACTGAAACCTTCGCGTTGTCCCAGCTCGACTTTGGTCTTTCCTTGAAACATTTCGCCAATAAGATTCAAGAGGCCGCCAGGTTCCTGCGAAATATGAAAGCATTTAGTCGTAAATTAATTGTAATTCGACATGAAAAATTGTAAGAATTTTCGTATTTTTTCATTTTTGTATTGAAACATTTGAATTCATTTTTCTAATCAATAAAATTTAAATTTTAATTTGCAGCGCACTCGCTTCGAAATTTCTATAAATGAATCGTCGGTAAACTTGAATTTCAGGCAATCATCGAAAATTTTATCATCCAGCAAAATTTCTTTATCGTCTTTGAGTAAGAATAACCTTAGAAAATGGAAATTTTGGTACAACAAAGAGAGCTGATCTTTGAGATGAAGTAACTGAATTAAAAGTTCGATAGATACGCGCGCTAGAAAACTCGATAATTGATACTGTGAAGGGATCTACGTTCGGTGTGGCTCGATAATAAATGAATGAAATTAATGAATGATGAGCCGCATCGTCAAGCAGGCTGCATACAGCACTTTGCTTAATTGAGAAAGGCTCATCAATTATCCCTGCATAATTAGATACACTGTTCAGAAAATTATGTACAACGAATATGACGAGCTAGAAATTAGCACTTCGTTGAACAAGCATGATACGAAAAGCACAAAGCTTTATCTTCGAAATGTTGAAAATGTCAAGCTTCGAATCTTAATCTTCTGCGAATTATCAATAATTTCGAAACCGTATTGATGACCAAAAAAATTCAAGCAGAATCGATCAAAAACATTCTTTTATTTATCTTCTACTAATTTTATTACTTTTTATTTATTATTTCTTTATTCGTCTCCACAAAAGCGAAGGCAAAATCTGATTCCAAAAACGTTTTTTCCGATCAGTTGTTCCGTAAATCTTTCTCAAAAAATTATCATCACTCAAGAACTATTTTTGAGTATATTCTACTAATTTTATCATTTATTTCTTATTTTATTATTCGTCTTTTTGTTTTTTTTTCTTAAATTTATCTTAAATTTTCATGTTATGTTAGTCTAAATGGACTATTTGGATTCTCACCTTAGGAACTATGGTCGCACGACCGTTAACGGTAAACGCATTTGCCGAATAGTGCATCACACTGCCATAATCGTATCCAACCCCGAAAGCGTTCGACGACTTTCTGCTCGCTTTTTCAAAATTGGCCCTACGATCTGTAATGATGCGAACGAAAAAAAAAAAATAATAATGAAAAAGCACAAGAAATATCAGTACGAAATTCGAGTTTAATCACATTCTGAACAACTTCCGAAGTTTCTTTACATTTCGATACAGCAACAGATCGTCACAATCGACTATTCCGATCCCTTTTTGAATTGATTTTTTTCAATAAAGATAAAAATAACTTTACTTACTCGGCATTATATTATTCCATACAATCGTAACGTAATCATCCCTCTCGTATCGACTCTGTTCGTGAAGAAAACCAACCGCGTGCATGAGCTCGTGTATCACCGTACCTATTTTCGTAACGCATCCTGGAACTTGAAGATTCACATCCTGTACTCCACCTGTACGACCGACGCTGCTCCAGCAGCCAGTGTTACCGGCTGTTATTCTTATGTAGTCACTTTCCTCGCCGTGATAAGGTTTGAATTTGATGCAGGTGTATTCGTGGTACTGGGCCATGGCATCTAGGATCATTTTCTTTTGATGCGGCTCTGAAATTCGATGATTTATTTAAACGAGAGTCAACTCTACTTTTCTACAGCTTCACTTGACACTTTTCTGGATAACTTTTTTTCCCTAGATTTTGGAGGATTTTGATTTTGGAGGATTTTTAAGGGAAACTTACTGAAATAAGGGCTTATGACGTAAGGCACGATGCCTCCGGGCCACCGGGTGCTTTCAGCTGTCAATCCGTTGCGTCCCAAACCGCGTGGAAAGAGAATATCACCCTCGGCGTATTCGCCGAGTTCCTCGGGATTTACTTCGGCACCGACATGCCATTCGGCGACTTTTTCACCGGTCGCATTGCTGGGAATACCGAACATCGAGTTTTCGAGATGCGACAAATGGGGCAATATGTCTTCCGAGCTTTCGTCATCGTTCTCGTATCGATCACTGCGCGGAAAGAATGGCCAAGCTTTTGCGAGACTCGAGATCAGAAGAACGTCGATGAGCAGTGACAGTCGGAAATCCATTTTTTTTTCTATCTAAACCAAAATTTTATGTGAAAAAAATGAAAAGTGCAAGCTTCTGGAAATAAAACGATCGAAATTTACCTCGTGGAATTCTCGTCTCGCCAAATTGTTGAAAAATAATAAAAAATTTTGTTATTTTCCGATGATATGATTTGTGAAAATTTGGCCCAACGGTGGCCTGATCAAAACTGATGAACTTCCGATTGAAGATGGGCCTTTTTATACACAAGCTAGTTCGAGCGGTATAAAGTTCCGGCGAATATCCCCCCAATCATATTTCCACCACCATTATTCGCTCGTGTACCTTCCACAATCTTAAAAACTTGACGCATGTACACACGGAAGTATCACGGGGCCGTTGCTGATAACCGTGGACTTTGGGTACCGGAAGTTCGAATTTATTATATCGTGTGCCGCAAAACGTGTACGAAGGTGGTGGGAAGACGACCGTAACGATCATTTCTTCCTTTTTTTCTTTCGCCTTTTTTCTCCCCTTTTACATTCTCGTACCCACCGCCCACCGATGGCCGTAGTCTCACCTGCGTTCGGCCAACTTGCTTTTTTATTCCTTTCGATGTGCTAATAGCCATACGTGATAATAAAATTCAAAGTCGATGTCAGGCATTTCACGCAATCGCGAAACTGACCCTCAGTAGCGCCCTCAATTCTTTAAAAAAAAATAACGCTCCTTTCCATGATTTTTTAAAGTAAATGAAGAAAATACTACAAAATTGGATCCAGTAAATATATGTTTGTAAGAAACAGTTCTGAATTATTCTTAAAACAGTTGAAAATCAATGAACAGCTTTCAAACCTCATGAGATTCGGTTGACTCGGGATGAAATTTCCTGTACAAGCGTCCTCGTGGATTCAGGAAATAATGAAAAAAAAAAGTGAATGACAGTCGTATTGGCAATCATAGAATCTCTAGCCCGACCACACGTGTCATTGACTCGTAGGTTTTATACAAATGCAAATTCCCCGAAAAAAAAAAACAAACACATAAATCCGTCATTATTGTAGTCAAAGTTGAAATCCTTGCATAATTCACTCTCGTTTCATTCCTTTTTTTTCGTCTCTCTCGTGCTGTCTTCTATCTTGGATAAAGAGTGAGGTGAAATGGAGAGTCGCATTCTCGAAGGTCAGGACTCGATGGGTGGCGAACCCCGCGACTGAATCATCGAAGGTTTATTGAATTTATCGATGCCGTATATACGCCTCCTCAAAATAAGCCTCGTAAAGTTGGTGAATTGAATGATAAAAAGAGAGGGAAATAGGAAGAGGAAAAAAAAGAGAGAAGTTTACATTGCCACGTAAGCTGCTTCGAAGAACGCATTCGGCGGAGTATTGTCAATATTATCAAAGATCGTATCTCATGAGCAGGGGAACTCCGAAGCTCTCGCGTGACAATTTGCAAAGTTTTATTTTCAAAACTACTCAACACACTTGTATATCAAATCGCGGTATTAATAATTTTGTTATTTTTCAAAAAGTCATTGCAATTGCACTTTCGACCTCAGTGAAAGACCTTAAAGACCCATTTGTATACCTTTTGTATATAGCTAAGCTATATCGAGCAGTTACGTTCGTCATCACTCTGACATTGTTACGTGCAACGACCCCAGAGATAAAAAACAAAATGAATGGAGATACGAGAACGTATCCGATGCGATGGACTGACTGGGTTTGTAGGAAAGATCGAGAGAGGAGGACGAGTCCTTCGGGTTTATTAATAATTAAAAGGATTATGAAATAAATAATTAAAGAAGAAAAAAAATACCATAAAATAAGGATCGATCGATGAAAGAAAAAATATAAAATGAATTTAATTGCCTTGTAACATTGACGAAGGACGTTGAAATTATTGCTTCTTTCGTGCGTCAGTTATTTTTGTCTCGCACGACAATCGTGCACGAAAGGAAGGACAAGTTCTTAATATTTAATAATCGTCTTAATTAGCATGAATAATTTTCGAAAGGAATAGACACGAATTAATAAGACTTTTGATTCATTCGCGAATCATGGAAAAAGACTCGGTTTCAACACACGTCGACAATGCCAAAAGGCCTAAATCGCGAGGCATTGCTCGAGCACCAGATTTTTTTTCTTCTTATCTCAGACGTCTCACGGATTTGACCCCTAAATTTTGCAAAGAAACATATTTTATCAGTGACTCGAAAGTACACGAACCTTCGACGAGAGATAGCATTACACCTTGCTTCTTCTAATTATCTGGACAAACAGAAAGAAAAAAAAAACAGCTTTTATTATCATCGACAAACCGGTACGGAATTGTTGCTCGTTCTCCTATCGGTCTAGGCTTTATTTTCTAGGAACGAAATTTCCATAGATACATTTTTTATAAATCCTTATATATAATCTACAGACAATAATTCTGTTAAGATTACAAATTACGAAATTAGCAGCTCTCATGACATTGACACGTTTGAAACAAATTCGAGCAGAACACTTCGTTCTTTCTTTTTACTCCAAAACACTTTTTCTCTTTTAACACATTTCTGCAGTAATTTGAAAAAAAAAACTTTACATCTCTTTTTGCGTCTTTAATCTCAAATTTTTCCAATCGTTGGAACGTGTGCTCCACAAAATTACTACTTCAAAATAAATTAAATAGTTGACTCCGAAATATTCCTACTCGAAACTGTCACTGCTCTGATCAACATTTCTGTTTTTATCAAACAGTGTTGGATTCGATTTTTCGGAGTAATTATTTTATACGTAATAATCCTGATTCGGAATAATCATATTTTTTGGCTTATAAGTAGAGATATTTAATTCGTGACGATTAGAGTTGAGGGTTTTAGGGGTAAAAGTCAACAGGAACAAATGTGTTGGTCGCACTTTTCGTCTAATTGAGGTGATGGAATGATTAAAATGAAGAAAAAAAAGTCACATAATTGGGTTGAAAACTGAAAAGCTACACTGAGATAATTAGGGTGGATGATGAATATAGCGAGGTGACGAATTATACAGAATTCATGAAAATTCAGGGACCGAAACCCGAACGACCCACGTTGACCGTGTGAGGGTCGAGATTAAAGTCAAAACAGGAGTAGAAATATGCTGAAAGAGCTCTGTTTTATATATATATTGAAAAATGTATTTTTATTTTTTGGATCAAAGAAATAAACGGAAGAAAAAAATTTGTCATGCTGTCCAAATCGATCATAAAATGATTAATTTAAAATAAATTCGTCATTGAGACAACTATTTTGAAGTTGAATCTATCGAGTGTAATAGTCAGCAGAATTGATATAAATATTTAGATTTTCGTAGAGAAGTCTTCAACGAAAAAGCTACTTCAAATTCACAAAGTTCTTTGTAAGCTGTCAAAGTAAATGCAAAAGCCCAATCTCCAGTGTGTACGATCATTTTCCTTTAGGCGCTATCCACAGCAGCTTACTTAATGATGGAAATTTCTCATTCATATCTCAACATCTTTACAATACAGAGTGTACGCTGAGCAAAGGCTTTAAAAGTGTACATATATTTCAGGTACTGTAGCGTTCATTTCTTTCATCTAACATTGATTTTAGCCCGGAGGCCCACGGGAAAAATTTTTTCAGCCTCCCGGAAAAACGTTTGAGGTCAAAATGATTCGCGCTCAAATTGAAATCTATTTTTGTAAAACTCTGTTTTTAACCTCAATGTGTTTTCAACATTTTTTTTTCGGTAACGTAGCACGAGAGATAGACATTTCGATTAATTACGTTTTCACATTTGCATGTTCTGATAAATGGGCCCGAAAAAGAGAAAAAAAAAACAAATTGCTGTTTCCTGTATGGTAAAATAATACTTCCGGTTCTGCAACGCTGCCCACGCTCCACACACGCGTGACGTTCGATTTTTTTTTTTTTTTTTTAATTGAAAAGCATTTTCCGAAACGAGAGTTATTGATTTTGCGGTGACCTAACGAAGAGGTTACGTTTAATGGAACACAAATATATAAACATAGGCCAATATGCATATCAATTTTAGCTCATGCTAGTCTATCAAAGATGCATCCCAGTTTTTCTGCACGAACGCACCGCTCTATTCAATGAACGACGTCATCGTGCGCGCCCTTGACGTCAATCGAGAATGGAGCCCCAACGGTGCTGCCATCGTGTGGCCGCTACTCGCGAAACGTCGTTTTTCAAACATACCCGGTAGTCGGCGGTCAGACGGTTGGCACAGCACATCATCGAACGACCTGAGGCCAAAATCAATGCAACTTCTTCTGGCGAGCTTCACCACAACAACGTTCTTTTGAATCAGACAATTGTTGTCGTTTCCGCGGTATTTGACGTTTTCGCGTTTCATTATTTATCATTTATTTGCATCGTGATGGATACTACCATCGTCAATCTCGAACAGAGTGTAAGTTTTTCATAGGATCTAGGTTAACCGATTAATTATAAACGAATTAATTCTTAACTTTTGTGTTTACAATTTTTTCAGGTTAAGGACGCCGATGGAAAATTGGGTATGATCACCTGGCGAATCGACGCTTTCGAGAAAGAATTTCAAGACCCTGATAACGAGGCAAGTGCCCTTTTTTTCTCTCAATCTTAAAGTACTTTTTGTTTGTTTTTTTTTATCATTTGATCGTATTGTTTGGTCATTTATATTTGCCTACAATGATTATTATTTACAGAATTTTTTTCATATACGACGTATATTATAGTATAATAAGTACTGAAAAAATATTCCTCTTTTACTTTAGTCAAATGTTTCATTTTTAATTTCACCCGATTGACTAAAGTTTCACTTTCACAAATATAGAAATATTTTTTCATTTGTGTATGATGTTAATATACCAATAGAGAAAAATGAGTGGTTTGACACTTATGATAAATTTTTATTGTATCTCCTCGAAATGTTATTCAAATAAATAATTGAATTGTATAAATAAGAATTAATCATTGAATGAATAAATTATGAGCATAAATAAGTGATTACAAGAATTTTAATGTACTTCATTCAATCATCTTATAATAACACCACAAAAAATCTTGTTAGTTGACAGGGTTAATTGCAAAGATTTTTTTTTAGATTTTTATCTCAAAACATGGATAGTTTCTGAAAAACAGAATAAATTTTCTTGAACAAACATTGTGCTACTAAAGAAAAAAAATTGAGTGAATTAAAGCAAGTTTCGAAGTTTGCATAGCTGAAATGTAATTCAATTTAATTTTTCCACCATTTCCAATAATGATTTACGATCTTGACTGCAAAAATTGGTTGCATTCTGTTTAGACCATAAATTTCAAAATATGAAATGAAATTGATCGATAAATGGAATAAAAGATTTTCTTTAGCATAGCAACGATGTAAAATGACAGCAGCGTAATTTACAATCTCATTTCAACACTCAGGTGTCAGTGCTCCGACTTCTCCGCTCGGTGACACAGGTTAAAGAAGAGTATCAGACGCTGCGTCAGGACATCCTCGAAGTACAGCAGCTACAGAAACAACTTTCAGATTCTTTGAAGACTCAGCTGACCCAGGTACACGGTCACTTCAACATATTGCGAAATAAAATTTTAGGACAAAAGAAAGTCCCTCAGCTCAAATAAGATAGCGAGTCGACGAGACTTTAGAGTGTAATTTTGCGGAAGCACCATTTACAAAAAGCCAAAAGTCTCATTCCAAAGTAGCCATTCCTATTTCCATAATGGATGTGAATCTCTTTTTTATACCAAAAAAATATTCTTCGATATTTGTAATCGAGGCTCAAATATTCTTCGCTCTAAAATCCATTCCATGTTGAAACTGATGGATGAAAAAATTGCATTATTGTAATTATAATACGTAGGCGTTTTGATCTCCAAAAATCGTTGAAGAAATAACATTTCGCTGGAAAATTAACAAAATTTGTTCAACTCTCAATGCACTGGTTCTAATTCTTGCTGGAGCGTTTGGAGAGCAAATGCGAATGAGACGAGTGATTGAGGATGTTCCGGCTGTACAGTCATGCCTACAGAAATCTTATTTCTACTGAAAACATTTTTTTATTCTCAATCAATTTTTTTACTCCAAAAATAAATAAATATCACCTTTATAATTCCTTTATAAATGAATTATTTAATGGAAGTACTTCACAAACTCCTTCACTGATCGGCCTCCTGAATGGCAGACGCAAAAAAAATTCTCGATTTTTGAGCATGGCTTTGTGGCCTGCATATCCTCGCCGGAGCACTGTGAGAGCCGTGAAATAGGTGGAGATAAATTTTTGAAAAGGCAAACATTTTAAAAACGGATACATTTTGTTTGTGATGAAAAAAATGTTCGGGCATTATTTTGAGTCGATGAGTGTTATATTCACAAACTCTTGTGAATATAAGTGGCAGAATAATGAATAAGTGATAAATTTTTTAATAGATTAAAAAAAAAAAATACTTTATGGATAGCGCCTTTTGAAAAATTTGTCAATGCGTTTGTTCGTACGAGGCTGTGTTCTGCCTTTTCGAATACACAAAATGCACGATTTGTGCTCTTATAAATGGTACTGGGGCCAATCGGTATGTACGAATGAGCTGCTTCGGTCAAATGTAACCAGCAAGATTTTTGAAAAAATCGCACGAAACAAATATACATTCTCATATTCGACAGTATTCCATCAAAATTTATATCTCTTTTTCGTCTAAAAAGGAACTTTTCCAAATCTACGTACATGTCAAAACTTTTGCGTAACATCGGGCATCGGAAAAAAATAATCTGTTTCTTATTCTTAGTACGTGATACAAGTGGGCAACTTAGTAGCAAATATATTGAACTCTCGTAAAGAAAGTTTACTGCGGAGAAGCAAAAAATCAAAAACTCTGTTCTATTCTTAAATATCGTAGATTATTTATGTCTGTTTTTTTAATTTGTACGACAAAGCGAAGTTTTCGTGTTCTCTAGACACGTTGATACGTTCAGTTTTTTCAAAAGCTTCCACAAATCGATGGTAAAGTAATTTATTCAACTTTTTCAAAGAGTTGCAACGGATAATGTACTCTTTTCGAATAATTAAATACAAGGAAAAATTAGAAGAGAATAGAGTAATGTTAATTGCCTTAATACATAGACAAACATGTAATGGACTATGTTATTGATGATTGTATCCGAAATTAGGTTCCCCTCGAAGAAACGAACAAATCAAAGTAAAAATAATTCGCAAAGAAAATCTTCTTCATGTAGAGGAGCCTATGTGAACTCGTAGAATCAATTATCTTGAGGTAAAACATCGTAGAAATGTACCGACTGTATACTTTTGTATCGAAAAATGCAGAAATTTCGCTAGCGTACGAAGCAAAGAATGAAAGATTAAAAAAAAAAAAAAAATAAACAAGTGGATTCAATAAAACAATACAACGGATATTCCTTCAATCGACAATAAAGGACAATGATTGTGAGCTAACGAAAGTGCGATCTGCATTTTTTGATGAAACTATCTGACCACGCACAAATCTTGATGAATCCTCGTGTGATCTCACTTTCATGTTTATCGGATGACTTGTATAAACACGTCGATTTTTTCGTCACCAATGAATTTCGATTTAATGAAAGCAAATGCCTGGATAGGATTAAACAAAGTCAATTTTCTGTATTAAGCTCACGATTAATCGAAAAAAAATTAATGGCGCAGAGGTAAACCGACGTTTGGTGTGAACACGATTGATAAATGAGACGCGAACGTCTCTCGACATCATCAAGAATCGTTGATTGTTTTTTATTTTATGAATTATTAAGTTTTCCACTTTCCATTCAACGGAATACCTTCATTGTCGGTTACGGAATGTTAATAATTTTTTTTTTTCTATACCGATGGAAAAATGAAGAAAAATAATGTAATCTTGAAAAAAATGTGCATTATTCGAGGCGAAATGTACTTGAAAATGAACTACCAAAAAGAATTAGTTTTTGCTGATCATGAAGAGTAAAAATCTTGTTAATCTCAAGTGTTCATTGTCATTCGACGGTTTATCCTGCGATCGTGAATGCCAAATATGAAATGAATCGAAGAATGGATTTAGTCAAAATTGACGAAACGATTTCACGAAGCAAATAAGTATTTGTGGAATTCCTGAATCAACGAACGAAGAAATAGGTGTGAAGCGACAAAAATATATAGTCAACGTCCGCCGATGCACAATTGTTGTTGTTCGAAATAACATTCATATACACAGTAGTGATTTAGATAGTAAAATTGTCATAGTGTCAAGCATTAAAGAGAAAAATGGTCTGTAACACATTCTCATGTGCCAAAAAAAAAAAGATAAGAAATCAATAACAAGAAACACAATTCCGATATACATTCATCTCATTTTTCTATCTTTTCATCTCTGTTTCTCGACATTTGAGACTTAGCACGAATATTGGAAATATTATCCGCTATGAGCACCGTAATTAAAGTCTGTAAAAAAATGTTTAATCCCCGTGTGTTACGTCAACGAGTACATCGACGATATTGCACTCGCTTTGCACGAGAACTCATAAAACTTATTCAAGAACCGAAAGTAGGAAATCTTGTCGTGACACAAAAGAGAGGGGAAAGTTGTGAGACAAAGCAAAGACCTCGAGTTTAACGTTGTATTATTCTCCCGTGTCGTAAGCAATGAAAAATCATAATTAATCGAGTATGAAAAAAAATGTGAATTCGTCAAACAATAACTTCTCGGGATTACGCGTGCTTCAATAAATATGTGAAAGTCTCGATGTTAAGCCAACAAACGTTCAATTTCATCGTGCGTTCTCCTGTCCGATTGACTGAATTCTGGAAACGTATTTTATTTTTATTCATTCATACTTGATGCACGTTTTATTCGATCTACCAATTTTTTTTTTCCATATACTTCATAATCCAATTTTACAACTACGATTGCTCAACTATTTCGATCGTTATTTCGATACAAAAAAAAACACCTAATACATACATACACACACGTATCTTTAACGAATCTGTATCTTTTTAGATATTTATCGTATCATTGCGAAATAAACTGTTAACTATGTAAAAGGTTGATATTATTTGTTGCTATTCCTCTTCACTCGGGTAAACTGTATCGGGGAACTTGATACTCCGATCTCTGCGGTTAATTAGAGTTTTAACGAAGTGAATTATTAACGCTTCGATCCGAAAATAACTCGCTGATGAAAATTTACTAGTGCGACGACTGACCAAATGAATTTCGTATTATTGAATAATTTCAAAGTGAATTCGTTGCTTTTCTAATGGATATAAATTAATATTCCAATGGTTCTGACATTTTTTTTCAACTTTTATTCTATTTTGTTGAAATCTACTGGTCTCTGGTCTACTGATCTTTCATCGCCCACTTCTGTGTTTATTGATATATTTTAAAAATGTTAAATATTCTCACGTTCATATTCATTTCCATCAAGGTAAACGTTTACTCTCGTCGTTTATTCATCCGAACACGCGCCCTACAATTCTGACTAATAATTTGTGACTTAATCATATTCATTATAATAATAACCAGCTCTTCCTGTTGACTTAAAAAAAAAACTCGATGGTTCTGGGAAAAACACGACTGTCTGAAGTTATGCAGTTGTGTATCAGCCGTGAGATATGACTCATTTTTTCTCACGTTAAAGATAAGTATTCACAGTCTTTCCGGACCCTTGCACTAGGCATATTTTTTTTTAATTTATTATCTTTTGAATTTGTTTTCAGACGAATCTCGAGTAACGTCGATGTTGAGAAGGAAAAAATCGTTCGTGAATCAGATGGTCTTGAACAACGCGAGAGTGAAGAAACGAGTTTCCTTTCAAGGATTTCGTGTGGAAGGATTAAAATCGTAAGTTTACCGTTCGTTTGATCTTGCGTTACGTTCTTCCCCATAGAAATAGAAGCTCTTGCTATTTTTTTAGAAATTATTCGAGCAGAAAAGTCTTGAATGAACATTCGTCGAGACGTTTTCTATAAATATTTCATCAAAAGCAAATATTGATAAACGAACGGCAAGATCGAGAGATATTGATTATTAATAAGCAAAAAAAAATAGGAATTATATCCCGATAAAAAATGAAAGTGGGTCAGTGACTATCGAGGCGTTACACGATTAGAAAACACCTTTGAGAAGAACATCACAGATCACGATTCAATTAAATATAATAATCCGCGACACTGGAGAATCAATCATCGATGCGAGCAGAGCAACTGATCAATATTCTGATACAGTTTTAAATCGTATTTTATACTGTGAATTTTCTACATAATTATGCATGACCGCTCGGAGTTTCACGGCTCATTTGAAATTAAAAGCGAGTCGAAACTCTCGTTCGGAGTGTTCAAGCATCCTGAGGCTTATTTGCTTATTGCTATTTAAATGGAGTTTTACTAAAATAAAAAAAGAAAAAGAAATTAGCAAGTTCACGTGGTTTTCCGGTTGTTTCATCCAGACACTTTTTTTTGCACTTCTGTTGCCATTTTTCTACGCACCGTGAATCATAGACGTAAGATATTTCAGTGAACTAATTTTGAAAGTCTCTTTTTTTCAAATTGTCTGTCATTTCTTAACACCGGTAATTATTTGAAGATTGGAACTATTTCTGAATAAAACTTTTCATTTAACTGCGATTTCAAATTTATTTGTCACAAAGTATTCGAAAAGTTTTGAGCAATTTCCAAAATCAGAGAAAAACCTTATTTTTAAATGAAAACATTTGGAATCATCGAAGTACAAATTTACTTCGATGACAGACGAGTCTGTGAATGATTTGCAAAATTTGAACTATATAAATATTTGCAGGTATAGTCAAAATAGTGTTTGCTTGTCGAAGACACACTGGGCTGAGAGCAGGAAGGATTCTGATTGGGCTTCTAATTCCATGAACACAGAGACCGGTTATTCCGTCCAGAAATGCCACACACGTGAGTCAAGGCTATCGTCGGGATAAAAGACACCGAGTTTGTTGCGCACGTGTGTAAGTTTCGTACACATGAAAAGCCCTGAGGTGATGCAGTGCGAGGTTTTCGACCCTCACCTACGCTCGTACCACCTTTTTCAGACCCACTAACGCTCTATTCATACCCCTTAAGAATCGTGCTGAACTCGCTTTGGTGGCAGCACATTTAAAATTTAAATCAGCGAGGTATCGATCGATCCTCACAAGGGTCACCAGCTCTCAAACTCACTCCGAACTGTAGCACATACCGTTTCCAACAGTAGTCTACTTTCGTAACGTGTATTACCAAAAATTTACTGCGAAACAAGGCGTGATCATGATCCGAATGAATTTTAACTACGTGCCATCAGAAGCCCCATTTGGTGAACCATTTTGAAACTTCTTTATCACGAAACTACTATCGTCTCGAATTTTTGACATTTGGAAGTCTGATTCTTGCATTTGAATTTAGATCGTCTGCCATTAGCTTCATTTGAATATGCTGAAACTGCTGCTACTACTTTCAAGTATCCAACGAAACGTTGCACACTGTGAAATCTTCGAAAATGACATTCTGAGAAAAGGAATTTGTTGATTCAACAAAATTTCTGGTAGCAAAATAAAAACTTAAAATTCATTTACTGAAGAAAAAATTGGTTGATTCAAACACTTGATTTAATAGTTCAAATAAATCAACGAACGACTTGTTGAATCCGTAAAATTTCATTTTTTTTGCCACGATTTGTTGACACCACAAAATTTTTCGTTCAACAAATTCCTTTTTGTGGTATACTTAATTTTATTATAGAAGTATTCAGTTGGAGATAGGAAAATACTGTTCAGGAAAGCAAAGCCTCAGTGCAGGGCAGTCGTTGCGCAAAATGAATGATTTTTTTTATCGTGAGTGTGCAAAATAAAAACACACAGTCATAGTTTCCCCTCAACTATTATTTTTTTTCGCACCCACTTTGATAATGCAGCGTTTCCGAGTTCGCTCTTATGAGATTACGACGAACATCTTTCCTGACACTTAATTAACACAACTATTGGCTAAGTTTCAAAGCAGCAAATGTTTTGTAGTCAACAATACTGTATTCATCAAATGCGAAATGTGAAGTTTACGGGTGATTGCTCAAACCCGGAGATGACGAACCTGCTTCATTTGGAAGTTTCAATACCAAAATATTGATCCCGTTCATCGTGGGTGGTGGACTGAACTGAACTTTAGTTTTAAAGTGGCTTAGCATCGTCGCGCCAACGATGTACTGTACCGTTATTAATTTTACCTGCGTAGTTTAGTTTGATGAGAAAAGTTGCTGGATTAAATGCAGAATATCTATCCTCGTAATTCGAATTTATTTATTTCAATAACTGCTTTCGATAAGCTTTGATTTTTCATTAAATTTAGCGAATCGTTCAGTATCTCGCATGAGTTTTCTACTACTCAACGTTTTGCCAGCAAATTTTCGGTGAATATTTACAATCGCTCCCATTTTTAAAAATCGTTTCAATTTTTTTTCAAGCATTTCTAATCTTTTTATCAATGCCAAACGTTAAAATATAATTTGGAACGTCAAATTCTCTTTCTTTCTCGATTACACCAGAGATCCCAAAATTATGACACTAATTTATTCAAATTAGTTTCTCCTTGTGTTATTTCAAAAAGATCTTCAAACCTCCGACACTTTTATCGAAAATTTATTAACGGTTAATTGCCGTTCAGAAGTATTTCGAGCAGTCACATTCGATGATTTTCTCAAATTAATATGTCGTTGACAAAAATTTCACTGGATTGAAAAATATTTCTTTGAATTTGAATTGGCCAAGCATAAATCCTTTTCCTGTAGATTAGATGAAAACTATTCGAAGGAATCATGGCGTTAAAATAACAGTTTCCTTAGTCATACATTCGTTATCAATGACCATTGTGATAATCTATCTCGCAAGAAGTCATCGGCCTGAAAGGAGGGTCCAGAAAACTCTAGTCATATCGTCGTTAACACGGAATGTCTCTTTCGAAAATGTTTCTCCTGCCGGAAATCCCTTGTCTCGGAGCGGGGTCGTAATTTTAGGCGTAAAATGTTGTAACACCGACCGACATAATGCACAACTGTGATTAAAAGCTCGATAAGCAATAAATTCATCATTCCAAATTCAAGAACATCTCCATAGGAGAGTTGCTACTTTGCTGAGAAAACTAAACACGAACAGCCAATCACAAAGTACCGTAAAGTTTCAGTCCAAACAGTACTCCAGATGCGATTAAAACTACAAAGTTAAACTTCGCTTGCGATGAAACAACAGAGTCCCACAGTAAAAATCGTGTTTATCACCGATCACACACTTTTGTAAAGCTTCGTTTTTGAGTGTAACGGCTCACAGCTTATCCAGGAATTTTCGTATGAGTATTTAGGATAAAATTTGTATGACTGAAGGAAAAAGAAATCTTCAAGAAACAACGAAAATAAGAAAAAAAAAGCAAAGTTCTTCTTGTGCTGGTATAAGAGTGTTTATTTTCATTTTAGCAGAGTGAAAATTTATTGAAAAATATCATTTTTCTCTTGAACTTGGAAATGTTGTTAATAAATAGGCCAAACGTGGGGCGACACTGATTACAGGTACATTAAATCAAGAGCATTGGTGAACCTTTTCAAGTCGTTGACACAGATCTTCAAAGTGAAGTCTGCACAAGGATTTTTAATTAAATAGAGGTGTGAATCGCGTGTGTATTGTTTTTTCTTCGATTTAGATGAGTCTTTTTCCGGTCCTGGAAAGTTGAATTCTCACGACTGTGGCTATAAGACTAACGGCCCAGGTGAGGAGCGTCCGAATACGATTTCCTCTAAAATGAGCGTGCGAGGCGATCTTCCATAGTGTTGTTTCGTATAGCTCGACACGAAGAGGCAAAAAGTAAGTGAGTATTATACCGCCACTCGAAGCCAAACGGAGTCGAGATCTGGGTGGATACAAAAGTTGCTTCTCGACTGGATGGCATTGTCGTGAGTGTTGTCTGGCTGAAAGCACCAACCGGTTGGTATAAACTCGTGCGCGTCTATAGTTAGCAACGCGACACGGCACAGGTTGCTAAAAATTTGAGAGTGAAAAGCGCCTCTTTTGAGGAGCTTTTAGCATCGTTTAGCATCGTTGATACAGGTGATTCATTTATTCTTCAATCTTTTCGTTAGCTAACACTTTCTTGGGGAGTGAAAAAAAAAAAATGGGAAAGGAAAAAAGATCGTGAATCTATTCGCGTTCGTACGAAATCAGAAGCATTTTCCACCCTCGTTAGACTCGAAACTCCGTTTTCTAACAATCATGAGACTCCAGATTCATCTCTCAAGTCTTAACAGTTTCATAACTATATGATTTTGTTTTTGTTCTTCTTCTCAAATAATTTGTCGCTACTGAGAAAGCATCCGTGAATCCTCGGGGCTTCCGGGGACTCCTCGACAACTTATTGTCTCGTAGCTCGAGTTGTGTCTCTCTTAAAAGTGTGTGCTGATACAAATAAAAACCATAATGAGTTCTCTGTGCACTGAAGAAATGCTGTGCAAATGTTCACGGGGAGTGTATAACGAGTTGAAAAATAAAAATAAAGTGCAAACGCTCGTGAAAGGTGTGCTCGTGTGCACGCTGCCAGCTCTTGGAATCTTTACGAACCGTGTCCTTCTTACGGTTCAAGAGATCTCAACGGTGTAACCGTGCTAGATTGGCCGGGTCAGAGTAAGCGAAACGTCATTGCCCCGACGACCAAGTACCATATCCGTCGAGTTCTCTCACCGTCAAAACAATTAATTACAGGGCAGACGAGAAAATTACCACTTGATCATGCTTCAGTGATCATTATGCTTTAGAATTTGATATTATCGTCGAAAAAAAAAAGTAACGACCGTTAGTTACAGGCGATTTATTACTGCGAATGATCCTCGGTAAAAGATCTTTTTTTTTTTCAAATTATTTTCTTCACCGTCCAAAAAAGCTGGAATACTTCCTAAATCATTTTCGTATTTACGAACTAAATATTTGTCGGACTACTTGACAATTGCTAATTACAATTTCAGTCGATTATTTATCTGTGAATAAGATTCAAGTAAACATTTTGTTGAGAACGTTTGTTCGATTATCGAAATAGCTTCGAACAGAGAGAGACTCCTCAGCGCTTTTTCGGCAGTGAAATTTACATGATTGATAACAGTAAAACAGGTTGTCGAAACTTATACACAGTTCGATCATTATAAAAACATATAATCTGTGTCCATGACGCTGGCCATCGTATGTTCGAACTTGGTATATTCTACTATCCTTTTTCTTTAATAACACGCTGGCATGTAAGCGTGTGTAACGGTCTTCGTTGGTTTCGATCATTTTTCTCATTCTTATTTTACATTTAAAAATCAGTTGCTGGCTTCCCGTACGTACGACGTACCAAAAAAATCGATAGTTTCACTCGATTTCACTGGCTCCTTCTCTCTCTCTCTCGTTCGTTTTCAAGCCTCATTACCTACTCTTCCGGGCATACTGAACGAAAATATACGTCAACGTCCTTCTCCTTTTTGCTCTCTTTCTCTCTTCCTCGTAACCTCCCACACGATCGCCCTTTGGGCCTCTCTTTTCCTTTCTTTTTTTTTGCTTTCGGGTCTCCTGGTTGTTTCGAGCCCAGTATACGAAACCCGTAGAATCATAGGAACGCAGGCAAACGCCACATCGTTCTAATGACCTACTCCCACACACTTTGCGGTGCTCTTGAATCGCTTGAAACTCAGACGGTGAACGTTTCTTCGCTCAAACAGCCGGAGTGTTGAATTCTGAGTTCAGTCTTCGATGACCGGTTAAACAGTCGGGACACGCAGCCAAGTTTCTTTTCTGCCTTTTTACCTTTCGCCCGAGCACGTATCAACCGGTTCCCATCGATCGATGCCACTTCAAAGATAATCGGATTTGGTGGGTACCCCGAGCCCCCCCTCGTCTAGCGAATGAACAACTTCATTTTACTCCATTATTTTATCCACACGTGAATATATCGCGCTGCTCTCTCTCGATAACGGGTCGAAGGTGATTGGCGCTCTCTTTACTTTCGTAAAGAAGGAGAAAAAAAAATCGTGTTGCAGCTGCGCCCGCTCAAACGACGACTGTGTTGTTCCACTTGCACGAATTCGATCGTGCATTAACTCGTGACTAGAAATACTTATTTTTTTTCACCGACAATTTTTTTTTTTTTTACCAGTGACCAAGTTTTTTCCTCTGTCAATTTGACCACCAAGTTTTACGTCCCGAAAAAGTTCATCGCCTGCTTCCGGAGGAATTCGCAGTCCGAACTAACCGTCATCAACAATTATTCTACTGTCAATTTTTTTTTTTCGATTCGTCACCCAATATTTGGACATTGAATTTGTAAAATTAATCATTCGTGGGACATAAAACAGTTCATGTAAAGTTTACCTCGTGATTTACGGCTTTTTCTCTCTTCTGAGCAAAGATCGAGTCAATTGTTACACGAATTGATGGTATATCACTGAAAAAAATGTTTGTTTATTTTCATAGTATCAATTTTTCATTATTACGAACGAATATTTTTCGGTCACATTTACAAAGGGCGAAACATACTTACGAATGTTACAGTCATTTAAAAAATTATCATTCATTCGCGTTTATCAAGCCGATGTAATAACTGTAAAGAATGAAAAAAACAGCTGTTGAAAGATTGTGAAATTTATAACGGAAAGAAATATCGAAGATGACCTGATTGGGTCTCGGAAATTCGTGACTGAATTTTCGTTGGGCTCTCTGAATTCGAGGATCAACTACTATCATTTTTCTGAATCGAAAAAATTGAATTATTCAACAGAAATGAGACGTTTTTTTCTGTCGCATAAAATAAATCTGTTGATTAAATAAAATAATCATATGCATTTTGAATGGTCGCGAAATCGATTTCACATAATAACGATAAAAGAAAAAAAATTGTCTGATCCGACGAGGAATATTTCGCTGACATTTTTTAAATAACTTTGCAAAATTACTGTTATAAAGAAATTAAATTCGTGAAATTTCAAACATGCCTGGATTCAGAAGATTTTTGTTTAATCTACAGTTTCGAAACGCTGATCGAATAAAACCTCACGCAGAGAAACATGTAAATGAACCTTAACGACGCTCTGTTTTTAAAAAATTCCGGTGGTTCGAGTAATTAAAACATAAAACGTTAAACCGAGGATCACGTACGACAGGGCCTTGGTGCTCAATGCGATATTATAAGCACGTGATTAGCATTAGTGTTTAGATGTAGAAATGTATTTTTTCTATTGTTCTTTGTGAATCGAATGTAGTTGATGACAATGAAACAATATGATCGATAATTCGACGTACCGAATGTCATTATTATTGGCACAATGAAAATCGATAAAAGACAAATGACGCGTTGAATGCGAGAAGTGCAAAGAGTGTGTAAAACGAAATATTTGAATGATTCATTTTACGTGAAAAAAGTTTGCGTCCGTCATTGTTGCTCTCGCTCGATTATTTTTGCGCAATTTCCGGTTCAAGGAAGCGTAACGATTCTTCAGATCGCGTTAAACGCTCGTTTCGATTGTTTTTACATTACAATGAAAGGATAAGAATCATAGATTGAAAATGGCAAAGAAATATTTACCGGAAGCTCTCATCGAAGAAACCGAAATTAGCAGAGAGGAACGTTTGCTCTGGCGCATCTCAATGTAACAGAAAACGTGTAGATATATTGGCGTGATGAGAACTAGGTCGTGATTACAATTTACCTCCTCGTCTGCTTCATTCTCTGACCAATTAACGAGCAACTCCGTCATAACTAACAGATAATAAAAATCAAGTTAATATATATTTCTCATTAATTTAAGAACATGAAATGTACACAATTTTTTTATGGCAACTCTTGGTTGCCATAGTCTTCTTCCAATTATTCCTTCAGACCAGTATTTTTAACCCCTTAGCATATGTGAGGAACGAGAAATTCTCACACATGACTATAAAAAAAAAAAAAAACTATTATCGTCGTGAAATTTTCTGCCTTCGTGTGAAAGAAAAAGTTGTGCTAACGATAACGATTGATTGTCTACGCTCCACTGTTACTTTCCATTGATTTCGTAGCTTTCTAATCGCTGTGACGGTAAACACGACATTTAGCTTCACGAAAGTAATCATCGTATGCAAATTTGAATAATAAAAAAACGAAAAACGACGTTGAACTTTCGAAGTGTGATCGATGGATCATCTTTATAATTTTACTTGAAAACTTTTTTCTTTTTTTATATGGAATACAATAAAGCATCATTTATTCGCATGAAGGAAAAATCCAGGAAGTGCGAAAATACTTTTTCAGAAAAATGTTGAAACAAGTAGCAAAATATTCGTGATATGATTCACTGATATCCATTATATTTCTCAACTATTTTCAGCATTGGCAGAATAATAACAGCATGAGGTCGTCGATCCTGGGCTCCCTGCTTCTCGGGGCATTTTTCGTAATAGAAGTTGAGTCACATGGCAGACTCATTGAGCCACCTTCGAGAGCTTCAATGTGGAGATATGGTTTTGACACACCGCACGATTACAACGATCACGAATCATACTGTGGCGGTTTCAGTAGACAGTGGCAACGAAATGGCGGTAAATGTGGTATTTGCGGTGATCCTTGGGACACGGAGAAGGTAAAAACAAAAGTATTCTACGTCAATTCATTTATGATCGAGAATTTCATTTCTATTATTGGAAGCCAAAAAAAAAACGCATTTTTTTAAGGAACGAGAAAACGTGGAAATTATATTTTCGGTCTTTCAAAAAGATTTGCGTTTATTTCTTTCATAATTGAAATCGACCATCGCTCCTTGGAATTATATTTTTTTGAAAATTCAAATTTTGTGTCTAAAGCCATTAGAAGAAGGCGAAAGATTCAGTTTTACTGAGCTACTGATAAAATTGTTTGTTTTTGGAAGATGTAAATGCAAAAAAAAAGCGTTGGCGTTGTAGAAATGAAACTGTCCCCAGCATGCCCCAAGTCATTTTCTTTCATTCTACCTCTAACTTATGTAAATGAATGTCCAAGGAGTATAATTTGCTTTAACATGAACAGCCAAGGACTCACGAGAACGGAGGAAAATACGGGAACAATGTGATAGTTCGTAAATATCGTACAGGATCCGTAATTCCAGTGCGAGTTGAATTGACGGCTAATCATCACGGTTATTTCGAATTTCGTACGTGTGCAATGACCGCTCGAGGAGTCGAAGTCACGGACGAGTGTCTCGACAAATATTTGCTCAAAATGGAGAATGGAACTGCTCGTTATTATCCTGGACCAGGTAGTCGAGTCTTCGAGGGTTATTATAAATTGCCTGATGAGCTTACGTGCGCACAGTGTGTTTTTCAATGGAGATATATCGCCGGAAATAATTGGGGCGAGTGCGGAAACGGAACAGGTGAGAATGACGCTGGCAAAAGCTAACAAAAAAAAAACGTATGAAAAGAAAAAGCTTCTTACTTTAAGAAAAAATTTCGCGCTCCATTGGTATCGAAATTTCCTTTTCATCGCACCTTGGCGAATGCATTAAAAACCGTATGCCGTATCGATTGGAAAGTCGCGCTTTATCCATCTTCGTTACGCGTATTCACACACCGGAAGTTAACCAATCGATGACAACGGTAATCATAATTGTCGTGTGACATAATTTCGTCACAGACGAAATCACCACAGCGAATCCCCGTTCGTTGCTTCACGTCTCTGCGACCTTTGTCCATTGAACGTATGCTCCGAAAATGTGTTGTTTAACTCCCTCTCCGGATTGAATTTTTTTTTTTTCCAAGAATTATAATTACGTGAAATATCTTACGAAGTCCTTCTTCGTCGCAATCACGCGTTAACTCTCTGGCTTCACAAGTTTAACATTTTTCGGAGTTTGTCTGCTTGAGAGATTCCTGATTTATAAGTTTAATTCCTGAAACACACGAAAAAGAAAATTCGCAAAAGTTACATTTTTTCAAGATATTTTTTTAAACCCAGTAAACTTTGGATATTTTCATTTGCGTCAGAGTTTAATAGAATTTTGAAAACACTAGCGTAAAAGAGTCGAAAAAATTTATACGGTTTTTAGTTGACAAATGAGAATGAATTTTAAAGAATTAATGAATTTGTGACAACTGTCTCAACCGGAATATTTCTGCCGTGCTTCAACGACTTTTTGGTCATTTTTTTTTTTTAGGTGCCGTTGGTTGCGGTCCTCAGGAAGAATTTCGTGGTTGCGCCGACATAACGATAGGCGACAACGTGGCGCCGTTGCCACCAAGACCAAAGGCAAAACCGGGTGTGAAAATGTCGACCGAAACACCGGATTATCCTACCGACACTTCCTACGTGCCTCAAATATCTCGAAATTATTGGCTGTACAGTTTCGTCATCGCTGGAACTTGTCTGGTCGTTGTACTCGCAGCAATGGCACTTATTTACGCATACTATTATCACGCTAATCGCGCCAAGCAATGGCTCAAATCGAGAAGACTTTTGTCACCGGAAAGTCCACCTGTTGCACCGCCGAGACACAAAAGACATTCGCTGTCCAATATTCAACTGCAAATATAAGACTAACGATGAAAATTGTTAAATAATCAATGGTTAATCAAGATCTAAACTTATACTGGCGGGAAGGGTGTGAATGCGAGAGAATTTAACGTTTGGACTGATCAAATCGACGAATTATAGTCGTGCGAATGCTATCATATTTTTTAAATATTTTTTATCGTATGCACCAGAGACTGCAAATGTACCTCACTATCATATTGTGTATATATATGCTTTTTTATAAAATTAAACGTATTTATTTTGTAAATTTGATTATTTATCTAGATTGGATTGGAAGAGGGGTCAAAATCCCGAGGATTGAAGTGAGAACGACAAAGACCCTAGTTTTTCGAGACATAATCAACTATTTTTTATTCAAGAGCATATTTCTGAAGTCTTGATTGTTCATTGGCTGTTTGACGCCATTTCCTTGAGCAATAGTTGCTCCACTGCTTCCAGCCGTTTTCACATTGCGCGGAACCATCGATAACAGTGTTTTTGGCCCGCCAAAAGCTGTTCTGCTCACGCTAGTCCCGCCGAGGGACTTTATTTGAGGCACTTCGTCACCCGCTACCTTCCTTCGTTCCGGAGGTTGACTTATCGCGACGCTTATTACTTTGTCCTCAATCGTTATTCCGTCAGTAGCGAGCAGAGCTTTGCCAGCGCTCGTTTCATCCATAAATTCCACGTATGCCAAACCTTTGGAATGACCGTTACGATAAGTCACCAGACGAACGTCTTTCAATGATCCGTAAGCCTCGAACAATTTTTCCAACTCTTCTTTCGTCGTTGATACCGGAAGACCTGGAAAGAAAAAAAAACCTCCGGTCATTCATTTCAATGTGAAAAAAAATAAGAAAACGTCAACATGGTAAAATCTCATTTGAATTATTCGCTCAGACGAGTCGAGGTGAACTCTCGATACAACAAAATCACGGAGTACCATGGAATAGAGAATTTTTTTAATTACCTTTGACGAAAAGTTTGTTCTTTTCAAGTGTACAGCGATACTTGAATCCCGGTCCTCGAGTAGTTTTATCAGGATCGCATCGTGAAACGAACATGGGACGTCCCTTTATCGGTGTCCTGTCCAATTGCAATGCTCGCTCGACCGCATTCTAAAGAAGAAGGAAGATTAGTTTGGATATTCAAATTTTGACAGAGAGATTCAAAGGATCGGGCGAAAAACTTACAGAGTCCGGGAGCTGCACGTAGCCAAATCCTTTGCTACGACCTTTATAGTCCTGTACGAGTCTCACAAGAGCGACTGGTCCTGCTGGTGCCAAGGCTTCTTTAACTTCTTCCTCCGTTGCCGTGTAATCCAAATTACTCACGAATACCGTTACCTTATCATCAATCTCATGAGTACTTCCAGTTTCCATTTTTTCTTCTTCGGCTCCTGGAAAACCCGGTGGTGGAGCAATTTTCGGTTTTGATGTTGGAGGTTTACTCGTCGATGGCTCTTCCGGCAAAGATTGAGCGATTTTTTTGTCGAAGCTCAGAATACTGTCTCGTACTTTTGGCTTTTCAACGCGAGCTTGTTTGTGCGGTGAAACTCCGAGATTTTTCCACCGTCCATCGTCTGGTTTCCGTTTGTTAGGTTTCTTCATCAGCCCGACATTTTCCGTGTCGTGAGACACGTTTTGCTGCATCTTTTGTCTTTCCTCCAATACTTTTTCCATTTTTTCGTTGACCTTCGTTTCGCAATATTCCATCTGCTCGAGAGTACCTTCGTCGCGCTCGAAATCCATCCAAGAATTGACTATGCTTTCCGGCCAATCCTTCACCGCTGACAGAGCTTTATGATACAATTTTCGCAGATGTTTCGTGTCACCGTAACATCTCTCGAGCGAAATGTATTCAAGCCAACTCGAGGCGTTCGGTGAATGACCCTGGGACAGTATATCGGACCACAAAGATCTGGCTTTCTCCATATCGTTGGCGTGAATCGCTTCGGTACGTGCCCAATATTGAAGTATCACGCAATTCGGATCACCCTGGAGACCGAAAAGTTTGGCGAGGTGTTCGCACGCCCGTTCGAATGTTTTTCGTATAACTTCGATTTGTTTTTCTTCATCTGCTGCAGAGCCGTCGTGATTTATTTTGCGTCTCAGGAATTCGAGGTAGGTGATCCAAATACTCCTGTATTCTTCGGCCGTAGGAAAACCTGCGGTGAGAGCGTTTTCAAGCAGCGCTTGAACTTCCAGCAGAGGCTTATTCCATTTTTCCATTGCTCTTATCCATTTCTGCCAAATTTTAGCGCACCAAGGAATATTTCTACTAGCCCGAACGAAAACATCCGCTAGAATTGTTTCGATCTTCAGGTTGTTCTCGAGAAAAGCCATATAATCGAGCCAAAGACGAGATTCGAGACTCAGTTCAGCAACGGCTCGCTCGTAAAGCACATTTACGCGACCCGGATCCCCGTTCTTTTTTTCGTAAAGCAAATATCCCTGATAAGCGTCCCAGAGCTCGTTGTCGCCTTGAGCAGAAACGAGCTTTTCCTCGAAAGGCAATCTTTCTTTCAGATTCGCCAAAGCTCGCTGGTAACCGGCTATCACAATACTCTCGTCGATTGCGGCGTTTACACCGTCAGTTTTACGCCATATTTCGTACTCTTGCAACGTTTTCTCCATGTCCAGCAGGGGACAAGCTAATTGACGACGGAAAAGACTGCCAATGTGATTCAGGTGCTCCTTTATTTCTCTCTCATTACCGGAGTCGATCTAAAATTATAAAAAGTAAAAAAAATTATGTTCCAACGAGTGCAGTAGGTTCTGAGTGGCGCAGCACGAAACAGTTTTTGTATCGGTAACAAAAATATCAAAATACTAATTCAAAAATCAGTTGAATTTTCATAAGGATTCAAACTTACCATCGATAGTAAAACTGTTTCGAATTCTCTGTACGCTTCCCAAATTATGGCTCCTTTAGTGACATGTAATCCGACGGCGGTTAAAGCCCTTTCGAATAATTGCCTGATGTTATTCATGGCGTTCGATTCCAGTCCCATTGATCCTATGCTGAATTGTAAGTATTCCAGCCAAATATCGACAGCTGAAACATTACCGTCATTCATGAGTTATTGAAATGTTGAAACATGTTAAAGGTTAACAAGCATCAATATTTTTAGAAAAGATGTTTCGAACAGCGTCACTTTTCATGTATAATTTACAAAAGAATTTCAAGCATTCAAAGCATATGGCACAAATCAATTCAATTTCATGGACGATTTCTTTCTTTATCTCCAGAACCATTTTTCTGCATTATAAAAAGAATGATTGAAGTTGTGCCTGTTTTGAGCACCTCTGGGTGCAGGTAGGCTTTTAAATTTTTTCAGACTTATGAAAGAAAATAAACTTACACAAATAATCCTTAACGGCTCTCTCGCAAAGCCTGGTAACGGCGTTTCGTTGTTCCAGTGTCATAGCCAATTTGATTTCGTCTCTTAGCCAGGACAGCCATATATCAGGACTCAAAGGGTATTTCGAGCTCATGTTTTCTCTAGCAGTTCTCAAACGTTCCAATTCCCCCATTGTTTGCAATTTGAGTATGAGTGCTAGATGACTGGAGTAATCATAAGGATTTTGAACGAGCGAAGCTTCGAGCATTTTCACTTCGTTTTCATCCACGTTATCGTCGTCCTCGTCATCGTCTTCATCTTCATCATCGTCCTCGTTATTGGCGTCATCGATTATTCCAGATTCATCGATTTCATCGTTGATTATCTTGTTTTCAGATTCGCTCTCGAACACTTCGTGTTCCGGCATCTTTTCGTTTCCCACCGGATTCTTGCTTTTGATTTCGCATTCCTGCTCAACGGTTCCCACCTCCATATCCTCCATTTTCTTCAGATATTCGAGTAGAAGATCAACACACGATCCACTTTCGAGTATTTACAATATTCAACTGAAAACTTAACGACCGGGCAACTTGTTACTGTTGTCAATGTCAAAGAGGTTATGTGCGTAAATACGTGTGTTTTCGTTTCGAACGTTTCTAGTTTTAAAACGCGGCGCATGCGTCACCGGTGAGATGACGCGCCAATCGCACGAATCTTCTTATAAATGAATTTGTTTTTTTTTTTTTTTTTTTTAAGATTTTAATATTCTACGTTTCACATTCGAAATAATTTAAATACGAAAACAGTTGAAACTCTGGTACTTCGAATTGTCATTTATCATGGTTATTTGGTTCACAAAAATAGCTCACAATTCGAAAAGTATCACGTACTTGTTCTGTAAAATTTACGAATGTCATTCATAAATTTATGAGTCACTACAGATACTGAGAATTTAAGATTTAATTGGGTCTCTAAGATCAGCGAATGTTTATATCCTATTTTTTTTTTATCTTTCGAACTAAACCTTTGAAATTGTGAGCGTGCAACGAAAACATATTGCTCTTCTGAAAAAAAAAAATAATACGAAAATTCAATCCTTTTTTTCTTCTATCAATAGATATTCGTAATTTCAATTCGCGTTTGTATTATGACGGTAAAGAGTCTGAGTAACTTACAATTTTCCCTTACAAACGATACACTCATCTAATTTTGTTCAAGGAAAGAAAGAATCCGGTAGCAAAAGGATTATAATATTACGTTTGGGGAATGCCCCATACACTCATCTAACTTACTTTCAATACTGAAACTAAATGGGACATTTGATTAATCTAATCGATCAGCTGACTCCTGAATTTACTCGAACTCTCGTCAGTTATTTTCTGATAATTCTAGACTTTTGCAAAGATTTTTTTGATTCTGAAAAAAATGTAATTAGCTGCATCAGATTAAAAAAAAAAAAATTGATGTTTGTAAACATAAGCACGGGTCTTTGGCAGCCTGAATTCGGATTTTAGATTCTTCAAACCTATTCCTTCAGCCTCCACCCTGAATTGACAAGTGCATTCGTCGATTTGCGCGGTTATTTTCACCTGCCAGTTAGAAAAATAAGAACCAAACGTAAAATATTGACTTTAGGACAAAAACAGCCAAAATCAAATTTGTAGCTAATTGAATCGCCTGCAATTTCGATCCTTATCATTTTTAGTCTCAAGTTGATGATAAGCAAAATATTTCGAAAAAAACGAACTCAACGACATTTCAGGCAACAAATAAAAACCATGAGAAAAAAATAATTGGGACAATCAATCGATCGATGTAATTTCAACAACTCGACGATATACCTTTCAACTGTCAAGCTTTGCTCAGCTGTCAAAAATAATATAATTTACAAAAGAAGTCGGAAAAACAATGAATTATGAAGTTTAATTTTTACGCCATTTTTTTAAATTGTTTTTATTATAAAATGAATTTTTATCAAAACAGTCCACGACCTCAATCTTTTCATAACGAATTTCTTCGAGCTCACACGTGCTTACACATCAATTCTCGTGAGTTCTGCGACACTCAGAGCATTTCTTTTGCTCACGTTTCACTTATATTTCGGATCAGAGAGAGAGAGCAGTATTCAAATGTAAACACACTGAGAAGAGAGAAATGTTTTTTTATCTACGATCACATCGTCAATTTTTTTAAACGCTTCTTCCCCTCCCGACTCTTCGTATCCTTAATTTATTCACTTTTATGTCTTCCCCCCCTCCCCCCTCACTCGCGTCTCTCATACTCGGAAAATATGAAACAGAGTTTCATCGACAATCGTATTCCCGTCTATACACAAGTTTATCCGACACTGTTGTTCGTCACGATTTCCGTGATTGTCGATAGTCGAGTGCTCCCTCATATAAAGATGAAACCCTGCGAATTTAGCGGCAAAGAGAACTATCGTAATTGCTCGAAAGAACGAGAAGCTTTGATCGCGAGTGTTTCCAAGGTTTTTATAAGATAAAAAGTGCCATTCGACACCGGGATTTAAAGCAGTTTTACTGTTGTTCGTTACTCGTAAGAAAATCGTCGACGATTTCAAAATTTTACTATTTATTTTGAAAATTTGAATACGTAAGTAAACACGATTCTCCAAATGTCATTTTTGTTCGATTTTTAAAAGCCTCGTTAAAAACTAAAGCTCTCGAATCAGCTAATGGTAGACTCGGTAACGTCACTGTCAATATTTTCCTAAATATTTCGTCCGGAATAATGTTATTTACAATTATACAAAATATCACCAGCAATAAAGTAGTTGAAATGAAAATAAATGGCAATGATCTCATAGACGATAGTTTCCGCATCGATCGAAACGAGCAGGAAGTCATTTGGATATTCGTAAATAAATTTGTGCCATCGTCATTAGCGATCTGCCATTCCCGCTAATTAATCTCAATTGAAAATAATTGTAATTGCATCGGTGCACCGATGAATAATACGTTAAATCCGGGACTTCTTCCACCGTTACGAAGAATAATGTGCGTATATATTCCCGTGCAGAATACCTGCGATGATTATTGATGAGAGAGTTGACGATTTTTCGTGCAGAAAAAAAGTTAGCTACAGTTTATCATCGGCACGTACGAAGAATATTTTATGTTCGAATTGATTCAGCGCTTCGATGTTACATTCGCTCGTGCATCGTCGCGTGTATAGAAAAATATTGAAAAAAATCCTTTATGCAAAGGCAGGGAAATAAAATAGTACTCTCAAGAGTATGGAGAAAGATTGTAACGAACGTTTTCTATTTGCACGTTCATTATGACGTACGATAATTAATTACGAGACCAGGATTTTCCCGTTCGGCTCTAAGCCAAGTTCTCAAGTTCGGTATTACACTCACAGATAATAAAATGTCCAGAGGAATTAGTGGGATTCCCGTATTTCTCTTGCTGCTATTAACTTGGATGAATTTTGGATCCGCAAGATCACCGTGCCCTCAATATTTTCGTTATATGAAAGATGACATAACCGGAGAAATTTGGGCCAGAATCGAAATACCCCGAGCTCCGAAAAATGTTGCTCTTCATCTTCGCGTTAGACTCAGTGTCGCTGTCGCATTACCAACGGTAAGAATGAATCCTGACAGATTATAATGGTGTCCAGAATCACAATGATCGCAAAGTTTTGCACTTGAAAAATGGAGTAAAAAAATGCAGATCTCTTGGTACAAATAAAATTTGATTATTCTTCAGAAATACGTGGGACGATTGGAATTAGCGACTTCGAAGAGAGAAGCTGTCAAAGCAGTGCATCAAGGCAGACCTCTGGTCTACGATCTTCATTTTCCTCTTCGTAATCCAGTTCCCATGCTCGCCGAAATAATGTTCAATGGACAGCGTTACTGCATTGGAAATCGAGGTAATAGAATATGAAACATCTAAATTCAAAAATTTGTCGTTTCTTAAGTGGCAATCACTCGTCGTGATCACCCTAAAAGACTTTTTGTCACACTAACATCGAATCGATGACAACTGGCACGTTTCAAGTCGTATAAGCTTTTGAGTATGAGTATTTTGTATATAAATCGTATAAGTATCTCAACTTTTTTTTACTAATTCAAATGGTTCTTTTTCTTATGAAGAAATGTAGTTCGAAAATGTTTCAAAAACATTTATTTATCATTTTGTGGATTGATGGGAAAAACAAATTTTGTACTTTAAACTTGTTACACAAAAATGTGAGAAAAATCATTTTTAAATTGCAGCTCGTGGTCCGATAGTGACGACGATATATCTCGAGCACACGCTTTATCCGCCGGGTGTGATAGCTCTTTCGGACGATAGACCAGCCCCGGAAGACACTGATTTTTTGGACATTCCACCTAACCGACCAGGAATTCATTTTTCATCTGATCCAACGGAGGATTCGTCCGATCCGTTTTTATCGCCTAACGGCAATGATCCTACGTTCTTGAACGTAGAAAAACCGATGGTTGAATTCAATGAAAATTTGCGACCATCCTCGACAGCATTTCATCCAGAAAACCCTTATTTTAAGCCGAATTCATTGAACGATTACAAAAAAATTTGTGGGCGTGTCAACACTGCTGGAGTTAATTATCTCATAGCGAATGGCGACAGAACTTCTCCTGGACAATGGCCCTGGTTAGCCGCTATTTTCGTTGCTAAAATTGAATTCGAGTTTCAGTGCGCCGGAAGTTTGGTCACTGACAAACACATTGTCACAGGTAACTTTCAGGATATTTCACTGACGAATATTTTTGATCTAATTCAAAATTCTTTTTTTTAAGACTACGCCGAGAACAGAAATTTGTTCATTCAACAAAATTTTTGTTGGATCAAAAAATTGTGGCGAACAGAATGAAATTTCTTGATTTGAGTTTGTAATAAAACTTTTTTTTTTTGGTTTTTAAAGTTTTGTAAAGTACCGAAACTCTGATTGAATTAAATCAGTGAAATTTTGAGTTAAATTTCATTTTCTTCGTCACGATTCGTTGATGCTCAAAAAAATGTTGTTGAATCAACAAATGTCAACCAAAGTTCGTAATATTTCATTAAATCTCATATCTTGAGTTACGAATTCAGGACATTCTGACACTTTTTTTCCGTATTTAGCTGCTCATTGCAAGTTTCACAAAGGTATTGACGTACCAGCGAGTGCATTTATCGTTTCGTTGGGTCGTTATCATTTGCACGATTGGCGAGAGCGAGGTTCCCAGTCGCTCGAAGTATTGAATTTTCGTGTTCATCCGGATTACGGAAATCCTTTTAGCGCCGATGCCGATATCGCGGTAATGACGCTTCGTAAAAAGGTCGAATTCACACCGAAGATACAGCCTTTGTGTCTTTGGAACGAGCCAGTTACGCTCGAGAGAATCGTTCGACACAGTGGCTACGTCGTTGGTTGGGGCAAAGATGAAAATGGTCAGCAACACTTGAAGGAACCACGAATGGCCGTCGCACCCATAGTTTCACAGGTAATTATGAATTACGTCATCAAAAAGTTTACTTTTTTCGAAAATTTCGCCTCACAACATTGCCTGTTATTGCCTGTTATTAATTTAATTTATTTTTTTTCAAATCAAACACTCAATTTTGAACTTTTAAATATATATTTGATTTGTCCAACTGATTCATCATTTTTGTTCGCATTTATCCATGATTTGGAACAATTTAAAGGAGGATTGTCTGAGAAGTAACGCAGCCTTCATACCTTCAACGTCAAATCGAACCTTCTGCGCTGGTCGCAGAGACGGTAGCGGACCTTGCAACGGCGATAGTGGCAGCGGGCTCGTTTTACTCGATAATCGTACCGGACGTTATCATTTGCGCGGTATAGTTTCGTTATCGTTATTGGACAAGGAGAGAAAATCGTGCGATCTCTCTCAATACGTAGTTTACGCGGACTCGGCTAAATTTTTGGATTGGATCAAGAGCCAGATTCATTATTAGTTGACAAATTTCAGCTGGAGGAGAAGGCTCCAGTATTTAGGAGAAAAAATGCGAATGCACAGCTTTAATTATTAGTCGATTAAGTAAGAAAGGAGCGTTGATTTCATTTTCTGCTAGGAAATAATCAATGGAAGAATGTTTTTTATTCATTGATTCGTGAAAACTCGACTGGAACATGTAGAGCTCGTGCTTGAGCTCGATTCAGACAAAAAGTTGCCAATTCAATTCTGGACTGTACAATGTACAAATGATTGTGCGACAAATAATTACAAAATCGAAATAAACATCATCGAATATAGAGAATAAAAATATTTTTGAAATAAAAGTGAAAATCATTTCAACTGGATTCGTATACGATTATTTGTCAGATTTTTGTGATTATTATTCAGGTCGCTGGAGCCGAAATGATTCTTCCCATTATTCGTGGACGTTCAACTGTGATACATTCGCTCCGGCGATCACCCGCAGCGTATTCGTTTTATCGTCATGTCATTCTCACAATAAAAGTCACCGAGCAATTGTTCTTGACAAGTCTTTAATTAAAACTTTTTCTCGAATCTAAATGAAATTGTAAGAGTGTGAAATCGTATACACTGATAAAGTTCGTCATCTCCCTCCCCAGTTTGATTCTCAGTAAACGCTTAGCAAAGCCTCATCATGCTCTGATCTCCACCTCTATTTACGAACGACCAAACGTCGTTGGTCTTTTTATTTTTCAACTATTTTGTACCATCCTGTCGTAACCGCCCTCAAATCGTCCAGCCTAACAGCTTTTTTTGCAACGATTCAGCTTCAAAGTTGACAAATTTTTCGTTTTTCTTTCGCAACAGATGCGAATAATATAGTTGGAAAAATAAAAGTGTAATCGGCAGTCATGGGTCGTAGCAGCAAACCGTTCTGTGCACCGTTTTCTTTGATTTTTTTTTATCTCGTCACGACGAGCTTCTTATTGGACGTTGAAGGGGCTGAAACATCACCCTCCAAGCGGTAATTTCATATCTTCAACCGTTATTTATCTTTTTTGAACTTTTTTGCTTACTTCGCGAGCTTTTCTTAGCGCGACATACGGTCAGCTCATACTCCGGATTAATTGGAATTTATAATTTATAAAAAAACAAAAAAACAAAATTCTATCGGTCTCAAGATTTCATTACTTTTTTTTATCGCTTTTTTGTTAAGAGCTGATTAACCGTTTCAGCGATATTCAACAAGCTCAAAGGATAATTGGACAATTTTTGCGAAATGAGACTGGCTCGGCTTGGCTCTCGGGCCTGGCGAAAACGAATTCAACGCCATTGACAACGCCCGATCTCATGAGCGCGATTCTTCGTAACACCAAAGAAGGTGAACCGGTTTGGGAATCGGCAACGATACTTTTGCACGCTTTGAATTCTCCGCACTCTGTCAGTTCAAGAATAGATCTGACTTCGGAACAGAGTGACAATTGGAAGGATATGATATCGAAAATAGAAATGGAAGACGACATAATATGTTTGTATCGTAAGAACGGCAACGAGACAACCAAGAGGGCTGACGATTGGAAAAAATTTCTGAAAACCATTTCACCCGGTTACACGGTACATCTGGCCATCGATACAGGACTTAAGTATATTATTTGTTTGAAAAAAATTGAAGTACCGAAAACAACGAGCGAGGCTTCGTCAACGACCGCGGAAAAGCCAGTGGCTAATAAATCGAGAACAGTTCCATCGGCAGCAACGAGTCAGTCGTCGACGGTTGGATCGCAGCCAGCATCGGTGCCTTCGGCCTCTCGAGCTATGACGAAGATGTCCGTTGAAACATCTACCGAGAAGCCTAACAGCGATAATAATCGTAGAAAAAAAGGAAGTTTGAAAAAATTGAGCGACGATACCGCTGAAATCGTGACCGGTAGCGAGGCAAAAGCTAACGATTCCATACCCACTAAGGCGGTAAAAAAATTTGAAATTAAAGAAAATCGGCGTCGAATGAGAAATTCCATGAGTCCAGGCACACCGGTGAGAGCCGATTGCAATTGCAGAGATTCGAGAACTTGCGAAGACGAAAGAAACAAACGGTTCAACGATCCGACCGTTTTCGTTATTTTAAATCCAAACGATTTTTCACCGTATCAGAGCTCATCACCGTCAATAAATCCGACAAATTGTCAAAGCTCTCGCTGCGTCTTTAAGCCCGTTGCTTTGTCTCAAAATGATATTTATTCGAGTTTATATGATCCTCGTAGACGAGCCGATTCCAAGCGTTTACGTCGCCCCATTTACGAATACTCTAATCTTTGGCCATCGACCGTTAAGCATCGATCGTACAATCCGAAATATTCGTATCTTCGAAAAAACGTATTGAATAAAAAATTGGAAAACGATGCTATCGCGAGACGTACGGCCCAACGATTAGCAAAACCGAAAAATCTTGATGATGCGATCACCAAAGTAGCTTCCTGCCGAATAAGACCTACTTTTCAAGTCGTTAAAAAGAGAAGAATGATGAGAAACTCGGTCCAGCCTTACTACATCCGTAACAGCAATTTGCCAGGATTAATACGAGACAGAAATCGGTATAAAATTCTTCAAACGGTTGTTAATAATGAGATACGTCGATCGCCACAGATTCGCCAAATCCAGAGATCTTCGGGACCGAGGCAATTGATCGTTCAGCGTCCTCAGTCGTTGGTACGCAACGATTCACCTTACCGGACTGTTTACAGCTCGGTTTCGAGTCCTTTGAAAACAAATCGGAGGCCCCTGGTACAAAATTTCGACGTAACCGAGCCGAATTTCCAATCCTTTGCATTTCTGGGATCGCGATTAAAACCTCTGTGTCGAAACGGACCTTGCATGCAGGTCTATCAAAAGCCACTGGTCTACGTGCCCCCCGGACGATTTCCTACCGAAATCTCTGTTTCGAAATACCCTTTCGATCGTTTTCCTCTCGTTTACTCCGAAAATTTATATCCAACTGGAAACTCGGTATTGATGCATGTTCCGAAGGCAACTGAGTGTCCGAGACCTTGCGATAAACCGATCAAATTGCAAGTTCTTATCAACGGCAAAGTGCAAGAGCCTTTGAGAGTCGCTGTGTTATCGGACATCGGCCAAAAGTTGCACGTCCTCGGATCGGATCGTCCCGAGCCACAGAACTTAGTTAATTATTTACCAAATCCTACCAGAATACCCGACGACACGAACACTTATTATGAGACCGAAATTAATACACGAATGGATTTACAAAGCCCCGAACCGAAGGAAACGTCGTTGACCGAAAGTGGATTAGTCCAGAGCAACGATAATGATAACGATAATTCAACCACTCAAAGCAACCTCGAAAGTACTACTCTTCGTTCGGATATTCCACATGGAACTGGTATCAATGTTGAAGAAAATTCGTCACAACGGACAACAGAGCAGACGAGCGTTGAGGTCTTAACGAATGCAACTATGCCAACGACAACAATTAGCTCTACGACCACTGTGTAACAAATTAATAAATAATTAACTGTTATCAGTCAGTTTTTATCAGTTCAAGAACCCATAGTTTAGCCCGAATTCAAAAAATATATAGAAAAAATTTCATAACTCATTACAAATGATTTTCTTTTTTGAATTTCATTTTGAATGAATGAACAAAAAATGAAAATTTGAATTCATTCAACATTAAAAGAAGAGCGTCGAATTCGGAACGTTGATAAATATTTCAAATTCTGAATCGACTAGTTGCACTCAAAGTTTCTGAGAAAAAAAATGAGTCTCGTTACTTTTTTTTGTTGGTTCGATATTAAGGAAGGAGCATGATAAACGACGAATTGACGAAATACCACAAAAGTAAGTTTATTTATTGTCCCGTTGACGAAAGGTAAGATAAAAAATGTACGATTTCAAAAATAATTCACCAGAATATTTGTATTGTTCTTTTTAGTTTGTATGTTTGTTTCTCGTTGAACTTGTACATGTTACATATTCTTTATTGCCTCGTTATTCAACTCGCCGCAAAGAATCAATATCGTTGAACATTTCTGGCAGAGTCGCTTTCGCGAAGGATTTCTTGGATTTGATTTTTTGTTTTATTTTTTTTTTGGGTCCCATCGAGTTTAATGTGTTTCACCTTTCGCAACAAATAAACAATGTACTTATAAATATATACGTAACGGATGCATTGATCTTTTTACACGCAATTCATGACAATTCGATCCATCACTTTCGCTCATGATCGTTTGATCCACGAGAATTTTCACCCGGTATGAAACTCGTCGTTTCAAAACTCGCCCAAGTGATTTTTAACCTAAATGACATAATTTAGAAAAATGTTTTTTTTTTTTTTTTTCATCAAATTATCAATTTTATTCAACTTTGTTACTGGAACAATTTAACGGAGACTATTTATACGACTTATTATTTTCTAAGCCAATTGGTCGAGTTTGGATAGAATTTCATAACCGAAACGAGTTATTATAGGAGAAATGGGATTCATTTTTAGCAAGTGTAACGTTTTTTTTTTTTCTTTGAGGAAGCAGAGGATCGCAGAAACATAATCCCATAAATTCGTGTCAGAATTTTTTTCCTTTGACGCGAAAATAAGGCAAAAAGCTACTTAAAATTATTACGACTATTTAGAAAGTCTCGTCGAGAGGTCCATTCTGATTCTCGAGAAGAAAATCGAGGACAAACTTTAAGCTCGACGTGAAAATGATGAGAGAAAAAGAAAATAATTTTTCGGTACCGTGAAAGCTTCCGTGAATTTGGCTTGTAAACGATCGGAAATATAAACCAATTATGAAATATTTCGAGATGCGAACAACGGTCACCTTGCTTTTCGTGTCGTAGACTAGGGAATTTATCATTCAGTTTCGATTCATTTATAATACGATCTGCTCAATGAATCAATAATTTCCATTGGAAAATAAATTTCGTTAAAATGTCTACAGAAATGGACATTTGTGTAATGAAAACAAAGAAAAGAAACAAAGACTAACAAAGAAAAACCTGTACAGGGACGATACTAATATTGCGTGAATCAGAAATCGTTTCATTCGAATTGTCTCTCTCTCGAAATTCAATGCTAATGATCAAGAGAGCGAATATGGAAAGTATAGAAAAATGCCGAGCATTCTGGATGCTCGAAGCATTCTATTTCTTTTTTATTTTTCGTTTACCGAGTTTGTTCGGTAATGAGATCGGAATAAGCGAAATTTTCGTTTTTAACGAATTCTTTCGGTTTTAATTTCATAATGATTCTTAACGAGCACAATCTTCATCGAGCATGGTTTTCGTATGAAAAAAAGCTCGAGGAGGAGGACAGGAGGAGGACCTGATTCTTTTTTACACAAAAGTTAATCGTTACACACAGACTCGAAACGAATAGTCGATATTGTTCATAGTTGATGCGGGTCTATTTGGAAGTTTTGACGGGAAATTGCTCCAAGTACGATCTCTGCATTGAACACGCCTGCGAAAGTATAAACAGTTATTAATCCAGACGACAAAAAAAGGTAATCATTGTAGTGTTCGTGTTTTATGGTCAAAACTCACTGATATCAGCACGTAAGACGTCGTCCAACAGGTGAAGATCGCTGTCGTGGGTTACGATGATATAATTTATTTTAGATCCATTCATTTCTTGTATCTGAGCCACAGACCTTCGCGTTTTTTCTAACGTTCCACCCGCGCTTTCCACTATCTCTGCAAAGGCTGACGGCGACGGTACGACACTCGGTGTCACGTAGAAAGTTTTACCCTGTATCAATTCAAAATAATTCATTTTTCATTCTAAAAAATTTTTTTTTCGGAGGGGTTTATATGTGTGGCAAAGTCGATAAGATTAGTTCTTATATTTATTGAAATTGAAAATTTTAAGAACTCCTGAGAACAATTTTAAGTCGGAATTCCGTAAATCACAAACGACACTTGTTTTTTGAACGATTACAACTGACCTTTCATATTTTTAAAAAACGAAAAAATTGCTCTTTATAATCTTGCTTGAGTACTTCAAACCACTTTATCTTAAGATCCTTTCAAAAGGATCGGAAATTAACGCAATTTTCATAGTAAAACACTTTTTTGCATTATTTTATGGTCTACAAATAAAGCTGTATATCTTATAATATTTTTGTATATACCTTAAGTACGGATCCTCTGTTCGGACTGGCCAGAGCTTTCTCGATATTGCAGTTGAAACTCTTTTCGAACTCCGCATCGCCGAGGGTGTATGCAGTTTCATCAACGAATGTATTTTTCGCTGAACAATCCAACAGCCATTGAATGTTTACGATGTATTTGCACCTCGATAAACAGCACAAAAGTTTCACCGTTCGAAGTGGCGCAGCCATTACAAGATGCGTAGCGTCGCGCCAACTTGATGCCAAAGCACCACCGAGCTCGCGAATCCTCTGGAAATTTTTAAGCATTTTAGTAAAAGATTCATTATCAAGAGATCTTTTTTTTTTTTTTTTTTTTAATTCACTGAAAATGTGGAAAGTATCTTTTTGCAGCTACAAAGTTTAGGAAATTTTCATTAAAACAAAAATAAAAATCGTTATGTTTTAATCACGAAACGAATCTGTGCTAAGTATTCCAATGAATTCTACCTTCGCGTGTTTCTTTGGATTTATACCAGAGAATAATATTTTCGGTTGATTCTCCGGTGGTGGAGGATCAGGATTGCTTATGACAATTGGTTCATCGAGTCCAAGCAAATGGGGTTCTTTGTTCATGAGCGGTTCCTCCAATCGTGGTTTCTTGTATTTTCTCATCGCATTTGGTCCTTGACCAACTTGCTTGACTTTGTCGTACGATTCCTGCGTTATATTTATCGGCATTTTCCAAGCAGCTATAGCAAATGAATATAATAAAGAGTAAACACAAAACGTAACAGCTTTTTTGGTTACGATGCAAAATTCGAAATCGGAGTTTTTTTTTTTTCTATTACGTAAGGCTGTTTTTCATTTTATTTTACTTCGTATACTGAAACGTACCCATGAGATGAGGCACGAGTGAGTAATCGAGTCTGAACGGATTAGCTAGGCTAAAATGTTGATATTTTGGTACATCAGTTTGATGCAGAACGCCCCTTTGACCGCACATCAAATCCGTAAGCCACTGGGCATTCACGACTGGGATTTGCCATTCTCTCGCTTTTTTGTATTTCGGTCCATCAGGCCTGAAACAAAATTGATGCATCGTTAACAAAATAAAAAAATTTACTGATTCCTGAAGATGTTTAAAGAACGAAAGCAGGACGAACCTTCTGCAAACAAGCAGAGTATTATGCCTCGAGAAGTACTTTGTACATTTCGCTCCCAAAAGCTCGAGCATATTGGTAACTTTTGCTTTTTCTTCGTCCTCGAAACCAGAGGATGATATGATTTGTTTCATACAGGGTAATTCATTCAGACTGAATGGAATTGGAAGGTGAAGAGCGTGCCAGGGTGGCAAAACTTGTTGTTTCGTAACGACGTCGGACAGCCAATCGGCACTGACGCAGCGTTTCCCTTCGCGCAACGCTTGTACGACAATCGGATGTTTTTGCGTTATGGCAAGGACGTGAGTCGCGCGAGGACAATATTGTGGTTCAACTTCGCCACCGTGTCTCTCGATGACTTGTTTCCATTTGCTCATATCGTAGGATACATTCAAGTCGTATTCGACGATCACGAATATACAACCGAGCAAGAAAAGATCGGGCGGCACTGAAAACAATGATTGTAGAAAAATATAAATTGATTGGAATAATTCATTTGATATTGAATATCCATACCCTTAAGTTAAACATGAAATCATCGAAATGGCAAAGTGTTTTATCAATAAAATCGTTAGAAATAATATGTAAATGATCGAAATTCATAATTATTGTTAACTAAATTTGATCACGAAACCTACGTTTGAGATTAGGATTGTGACCATAGAACTGAGCTTTGGGTTGCGGCATGGAAGGTGAATACTGCATTTTGATGGATGCACCAGGGGGTGCACCATTGGTAATATTGCCGAGAGTTCTTCGCTGATAAGCGGCCAAAAGTTGTGGATCTTGGGAAGGAGGTGGCGGTGGTCGGTGTTGAGCAGTCATCAAGCGTAGTTGTCCGGCGGCGCTGCCTTCAGTGGCGCCTCCTTGCAATCTGTTTGTGAGCATATTCGCGAGAGCAGTTTTCGTTTTGGCGTTAACGACTAATTGTTGATCCGGTGGCATTTGTGAATTGACTGATAGAGGTGTTAGCGGAGGGTCTTGTGCTCCGGGTTGTTGCGGCTGCTGTTGCTGTTGTTGTTGCTGCTGTTGCTGTTGAGCCTGTTGTTGTTGGGCTTGTTGGGCCTGTTGTTGTTGCAAGTGTTGGAGCTGCAAGCGAGCCATTTGTTGTTGTTTTTGAAGATGTAACTGAGCCATTTGCTGAGGCGTGAGAGATTGAACCTGTTGAAAGGCTTGACCAGCCGGCGAAGTTTGTGGACCTTGAACCGCTGAACCGGATTGTACGATAACTTGGTTCGGTGAATTGATAGGTGTAAGAGCGGGCGGTTGTACACCAGGGTGCATGGGTTTTTGGCCTTGTACGGTAGCCACTTGGGGCCCCATCATGGGAGCGCGTGGTTGTTGAACCCATTGTAATCCTGGTTGTCCAGGTTTACCGGGACTTCTGATGACAGCAATGTGCGGACCGCCCTGTTGGGCCTGTCGATTTTGCATCTGTCGTTGTATGATCAGGTTTCTTTGTTTCTGAATTTTTTGTATAAATTGTGCTCGTTGTTGGGGATCCATCTGCTGTAACTGTTGATGTGTCTGAGCATCCAGCTGTATCAATTGTCGCGGTGGCTGGGGCGGTTGTTGAGTCCATTGTCCGACGGGTCTTTGCTGGCCAAGTTGTTGTTGGGCCTGTTGCTGCTGTTGCTGTCGCAACTGTAAATGGTATTGTTGTTGTTGCCACTGCGGATCACGTTGCACAAGGAAGCTCTGTTGATTCGGATTTATCAATTGTTGATTGGTGGTTTGTTGTTGCAATTGACCATCACGGATGACAAACTGTTGGGTACTCTGCGGTGCTGATTGTTGCAACTGCTGTGAGATTTGCTGAATTTTTTGTTGTTGCTGTTGTTGCTGCAAAAGATGAAGCTGTTGACGTTGTTCCGGCGTCAATTGTTGTTGCTGTTGCGGTTGCTGTTGAACCTGAGAAGGTTGAGCTAACTGATGTTGCTGTTGAATTATTTGTTGTTGTTGAGGTGGTAATTGTTGTTGCTGCATGGCTATTTGCTGCTGCTGTTGTGCTAGTAACTGCGGCTGTTGGGAGAGTTGCTGTTGTTGTTGCGGAACGAGTTGTTGCTGTTGTTGTTGCGGAACGAGTTGTTGCTGTTGTTGCTGCTGCTGCTGCTGTTGCGGAACAAGTTGTTGTTGTTGCTGCTGCTGTTGTTGCTGAGTCAACTGCTGCTGCTGCACTTGTTGCGACAAAAGTTGATGCTGACCAAGTTGTGGAGGCTGTTGTTTTTGAGGAGACAATAATTGCTGTTGGGCTGCCATTTGATGTTGAGGAATTTGCATATTCATTTGTTGCTGCGGCTGTTGCGTCATAAGGGTTTGCTGATTCAACGGTTGTTGCTGCGGGACTACAGGCTGTGGCTGGGCCGTTAACTGTGGTGACACTTGAGGATTCAGCAATTGTTGTTGTTGCTGCTGTTGCTGTTGCTGTGTGAAACTCTGTTGCTGCATTTGTTGCTGATGTTGTGGAGTGATTTGCTGCTGCTGTTGCTGTTGTTGCTGAGGTAATTGTTGTTGAGGCAATTGTTGCTGCTGATGGTGAATCATTTGTGGTTGTTGTTGCAAGTTCAGTTGTTGCTGCTGCTGTTGTGGCTGTTGTTGTGGCTGGGGTAATTCCGTTGTTTGTAACTGTGGCTTCATCTGAGAAACCGCTGTAGTTCCCGACACATTTTGCGATTGCCAGTTGTTTTGATTCTGTAAATTCGCATTTGATACAGCGGGGGATGCGGGAGGAATGTAACCTGGTAAACTACTCGGTGGTGTCGGCCGTGAATAATGTTGTTGAGTCTGTTGCAGCTGTTGCTGCTGTTGCTGCACGTTAACGGTATTCGAGGGTATTGATGCTTGAGAGACCGTGCTCGCGTTTGCATTCACATTCGTAGTCTGAGATGGTGCTGTGCTCGAAGACGCTGATGTATTCGGTTGATTCCAAGGCATACGTTGCTTCAATTGCTCCAACATTGCTTTCGTTCTATCTTGCTCCTCTTGGCTCGGAATGTTCTCACCATCTTCGTCCATAAATCCTGTTATTAAAGCCGTCGAACTGTTCGGCGACGGATATATCAAAAGACGCGGATGATACTCCGCCTCACTTATCAGCGTACCCTTCTTACAACATTCCGACACCCAGTCCGGTGTCACTATTTGCACGTGATGCGCGTCGAATCTCATCGCCGTATCGTACTTAATGCCACTCGCTTTTCCTGTTATCAAATGAGTGCAGTAACGATCCAGTCGCAACTGACACTTTCCACCTTGAAATGTTATCATTGCCCATAGAGCTTTACTGTCCGCTCTACTCACTTGCGATATACATGCTCTCACGTTCGAAAATAATTGCTCTCCCTCCGGCGAAAAATATTTTGGTCTGATATTTTGTGTTAAAGAATGTTAATATAAAATTTGCTTCCTTTTAGGTCGTCAGAGTTTCATATCAAGTTTTTACCGAATATTTAAATTGAATCATTTCTATCTTATGAAATTAAACGGGAAAGGAAAATTTAGCTTCGAGTTTAAAAGTAAAAATAAATATATCCAATTCCATAAATTTTTTGTATAAAGCATGACAAATTAATGGTTTATGATAATTCGTCATACAACCAATGATTCACTCATTATTTCAAACAATGAAGAATATCTCTGATTCATTTAGTAGTTTGTCATTCTGGTTTTTCATATGTGGTGGTAAAACATGATATTTGTGGATTGAAAATTGAGAAACTCATTGAAATAACACTTATACTAATATTGTAAGGATACGGAAGCAATTTCTTGCATTTGGCAGAGTACAAAATCCAGTCTTGTGTAACAGCTGGTATTTCATAAAGGTCTTTTGCCACGGATATATCATTTTCCAGCACTTCGTAACCGGCAATGAGATGGGTAACAAGATCACTGAAATAATTGGACCGTGATGCGCCACCTTTTTGTAGTAAGCCCAAAATCTGTAACATCAATTAGGCTAGAATTTTTATTTGCATAGTGGAGGGAATAATGGGAGCTACGAAACATAAATATCAGAGAATTCAACCACTGTCTTTAAACTGTCGACAAGATAAAAATCATTAATATTCATGCTTGAAAAGATTCTTAGTTGATTTTAAACTTTTGTTCAATAAAACAGATCTTTATGTTTGCTGAAAATATCCCCAAATTAGGTAAAAGTATCAATTTCCGGTAGAAACTGTTCTCGAGGTATCCTAAAACCAGAGTATGTTGTCCGAGTTCAAAAATACTTACACATGAAATAATCAAAGTTTAGGATGATTATTATATTATATTATTTTTAATGGTGCAATGTTAAAAAATTAGGAATTTGTTGCGATGCCTTTGTCACGTCGTCAAATATGTCATGATACATGGTCCGATAGGCTTTTTTAGCCGCTAAGAAATAAGCAAGAATTTTTATTTCACACGGTGCGCTGTAAAGACTCGCACCTTGCTGTGTGTTTGAAGAACAATATTATCATCGATATCATTAGATACATGGGTATTTTGAGAGTTACAAATATTTTTTGGAAGTCAGAAAGACTTTGGAATAATTTCGACGAGAAGTAAACGTTCCGTGAATATGTTTGATATTGAATACCCAAAAAATGAGTAAAAATTGGAATGATCCATTTAGCGAGATTCAATCGCGATTTATTGGTGATCAAAGGCGTGAACGTAAAAATTTTTTCATTACCTTTGGATCGCCTTCACCACTGACGTAGTATTTCACGTCGGCAAACAATGCAACATCGAGCTTGAGCTCGTCAAGTCCTGCTCTTATGTCACCCATTATTTATTCGCGCGATTCTTAGGAATGACTTTTTAAACGCTTTGCCGAGGCACGAAACATTGCACGCTTATGCAAAATTGGGAATAGTCAATTACGTCGTGTGTTTGATAACAAAAATCTGCCGCGTCGCTTTGTTATTATTATGATTGTAAAGTTTTGAGGTTATGTCTGGTAGTACATCCGCGACAGCGGCGCGCACAGCGGCAACGATGCATTTATTATTTCATAAAACCCTATCGAACACTCTCGATCGATATATCGATGCATTACCGCGAAAATTCGGTTACAACTTCCGGGGTGCACTCTGCACTCTGTCTTTATTAAAATAATATTTATTAGTTTATCGCAACAACACTGCGGTCCATCACTTTTCAGGAAATAAAAATACGAAAGAAAACTAAACCAGAATAGTAAAGAAAATTTCGTAAAAGATTATTCAAATAATTATTAAGCATTATTGAAAAATCAAATATGGTCTTGATATTTGTGTTTGAACCTCATTATTTATTCGCCTCATTGATATTTACCAATAAAAATAATAAAAATTGCTGGAAAGAAACAAAGAGCAACGCTTTCAATACAACTTTGTATTTTTTATTGGAAAAAGTATTATTTTTTCACCACACCTCCACGGAAAGAAAAATTTGACTTTCTGTTTTGCGAAAGTCGAATTTCAAACCGCGGGCAAAATTGTCACCGGAGCCAAAGGCGGGAATGGCAAGCACGCCGGTTGAGACTTTTTTTTTACTTTCTCTCCCTAGTAGCGTGATTTACTATTACGCAATACTTTATTCAAGTACCGATTTGAGCAGAATTTCAATTTACTGTGGGGACAGGTCCGACAGTGAATGAACAAGGCACATCATTGAAAACAGTGTGTTCGCTTTATTGTATATGTTCTTCTCGCTCTTATAATAGGTACATTATTTTCACTCTTATGTAACCCTCATTCGTATCCAAAGTGCTCGTTTTCTCTCTTCTTGCAAGCATATCATTCTTTTTTGTTTTATTTTTACGTTTTTTATAATATATAGATTCTTTTTTTTTTTAATTCAATCTCTTTTACTCCCATCATATCGTACTCTCTCACGTTCATAAATAAATAAATTGTCAGCTAATATGTACAAGTTTTCTTGGTAGTTTTTTTTTTGTTCTTTCATTTCTTTAACTTACCGCAATAGTCATTCACGCACTTAACAGGTGTATTTTTCTTTTTTGTTTTTTTTTTCTTTCTTTTGCAAAGACTCTAGAAATATTGAGCTTGGTCTGGTCAGTACACATAATAATATATTCATGTATAAGTTTTCCTTTTACTTCAATTAAATTATTCTTGCTCGTTAAAAATGACCTTCAATTTTTCAATATATTCCAATACTCTTTCGTTTCCCTCTCATTAACTTTCACTTTTCTCAACGTGCAGTGCAACTTTTTTTCGTAATTAGAACAACAATGAGAACATTTTTAAAATTTTTACATGGCAAGTATCATCATCCACATTCGATAATCGCATTCGAAATTTTTCTCTTTCTCTGATTCGATTACTTAGGTCCAAAAGTTATGAGAGTTTTTTTTCGCTGTTATCTCAACATTAATTTGGAATTGTTGTCTCGAATGAAATTCATATCGGTAAAATAAAAAAAAAAAATATGAAAATGAATATGTGAAAATGATTTTCAGTTTTATAACGCACTTCATTAAATCTATTTCTTTATTAATTAAGTGTCTTTCATTAAATGCGAAAAATGATGTGAACCGAAGAGCAAAGTACACGATGCAGAGAGTGAGGAGAACGAGAGGGAGAGAAAGACAGAGAAATAGTTAGATAGAGAAAGAGATAACGATTAATTTCCTATTAGTGTAATTTTGCAATAAACATAATGGATATACTCTAATCTGTCAATTGTGCACAATTATTCGGCTTTTAAGTTTTATTTTCTCATACATTCGAGACAGGAAAATGAAATTTTCAAATTCATCACGATTATTATACGTAGTGTACCTAATAATCGACAAAATCGGTGGATCAGGTCGAAATATGTATGTTTATTTTTTTAAATATTATTTTGTTTTAATAAATAGCCACACGGTGAACGTGGCGTTTATTCGATAAGATTTTGGATTAGAATTTTTGTCGAAAGGAGGCACTATAGATCATATATTTACATAAAATAATAAAAAGTAGAAAAGATAGCATGGAAGTTTGCAGCGTTTTGTAATCGATGAAATTGCCGTAATTATCCAAACAGAACTGAGCTCGTGTTACAAAATAATTCAATCGTTCACTTCAATGATGTTCGAAAAACGTTGATAAAAGTATTGTTCTCGAATTTCATAACGAAACATTATTTTCAAGATATTTTGAAAAGTATCCGAATAGCTTGAACACGCATTTAGTTGAAATTTGATTTATTTAACATAGCAAAAAGATAAAATACGATAACGAGATGTTTGTTTTTATTGACAATTGATCGAAGAACTTGGCAAACTTCCATGCTGTATGGATAACAGGACTTACTATAAGGAATTAGTGATTCATATCGACAACTGAAAAATCGTTTTCTTATCCTATTAATAATCGAGATCACATCATAGTTTCATTGCAACCGTTGAAACGTGAAAAACCCAAATACGGACAATCATCATCGTGTAAATTTTCGGTGCTACCTGTCTCAAGTGGATGTTGCCAATTTCTCGTTTTAATTGTTGTCTTGTAGTAACACAGTATCTCTAGAATCTCATTAATGCGCTAGGAACCGGGACTAGAACCTTCGCTACTTCTTCTCCTCGCCTCTAATTCTTTCGCTAACATTTCAACCTCCCAATTGTTGGGTCTATTATCGTTATCTTCTCCGTCATCGTCGTCAGATTCGTCCTCGTCGTCCTCGTCGCTATCGTCACCCACTCTTCCTCTTCTTTTTCTTCTTCGTACCGGTGGTCTGCCCGTGTCGTCTTCCGATTTGCTCTCGTCGCTGTTAGACTCGAGGCAAATCGCTACATCTTCTTTCCAGATACTTTGAGGTGATATCGATCTCGGCAGATCTTGTAGCTCCAGTGTTTCCTCCTCCGAATGTTCTTCCCAGGATCTACGATTACGTGACGATTCGTGAGACATCGGTGATACGCGTCGATGACGTGGTCTCGCCGTTAGCACCGTGTCGACTGAACCGTCCCTCATAAACGGATGATCCTCGCTACCTTCTACAGCGTCAGATTCCATCGACACATCCGGCTCACTGCTATCCTCCGGCGAAACTTCGCAGCCTGATATTTCACGATGTTCCAATTCTTGTATCCTCGCTTGAAGCTGAGATATTATCTCATCCCGTTTCCTTATTTCCAATTCCAACGACGTGAACTGACGATCGAATTTACTTTGTATATCCTCCTGTCAAAGAAAAACAACGTTATCGTTTATTCAAAATTTTTCATACGTTTACGTGAAAACTTTATAACAAGAATTGAACACCGACGACCAAATCGATAACGAAAAAATTTAGTAAAAATCTTATTATCAACGAATTATGTTTTATTTTTTTATTTTACAGAATTAGTAGAGAACTATTGATTCGTGATTTTCAGGTGGACTGATTACGAAGATATATGAGAAAACAAGCTTTCGAGAGCTTCGTCTCGATATCTTGAGAGCTGTAAAAGTCACGAGCTTGTGATTGATTGATGGACGAAATAGGAATGACAGAATTATAAAGGTCCCCAGATACGAGTACCACTAAAAAAAAAAGCAAAAGCTCACCAATCGATTTTGTATAACGTCACGGATTCCAGTTACGAGTTCACCGAGATACTCTTCGTCCCTCGGTCGTGATATCATTTGCAGTAAACCTCCACTGCTCAAAGGACGGAAGCTAAGTTTATTGGGCGGTTGCAGCGAATCCGGTTCTTGGCAATCGGACTTGTTTTGAGTGTGTTCGTCGACCGTTGTTGTATTGCTCAATGTTGGTTCAGACGGGGGACTTCGAAGCGTGTATTTATTGAAGGTAACGCTTTTCGAGAATTGCGAATGTCTTGCCGCGTAACCCTCGATCGTGGGTGCTCTCATTAATTTTTTAAATTCCGTCGCTACTTTCTCACGATCCGGTGTACTCGCTGTCGAAGTCTCCGAATTATCGGTTTTACTGCCGGCTGATAACTTTTTTAAAATGCTCTTCAAATTACGCCTCTCAAGTGTCTCGTTCTCGGGTGATAGAGGATCGGATTGAGAGGTCAATGAACGTCGAGCCTGTGATTGCATATTGAGTTACAATTTCTTTTTTTTTTTCATTCGAATAAAAATGAAATTAATTATTATTTATGATGCTCGATATCATGATCGATAATAAATTTTTCTTCTTTGAAAAGTTATTTTCCGAACAATCTCAATAGCTTGGCTATAATTTATTATTTGATTTAGAAAATAATATTTTCAAATATAAATTAATCGTGTTTTCTCTGTGAACGAATCTAATCGTAGGAAAATTAAGAAAACGGTTCTTTAAGGAACCTTTTACGAAGAGCAAATTACCTTATTGAATTTGGCGAGTCTCCTTGTGTACTCGATGGCGCAGGCTTCCGAGTGACTTCTGGTAAGATTTCCATCGAATTCAGCCTCCGCATTTTCACCGCAATCGAGGCTCGAGCTACGAACGGCTCTTTCGAGCTCAGCGAGTTTTTGTCTCTCGTTAAGAATTTTAAGCTTTTTAACGAAAGGAAGTCCGCAGTATTCTGGGGACAGATCGTCGACCGAGGCGTACATTTTAGTCTGTTGACGAATGTGGACAAGGCTCTGTTTGAGTTGTGGTTTACGAGTCGGTGGACTTCTTTGAGGTGATACGGCATCTTTGGCGGTAAGGGAAGCGTCTTTGAGCATTGCCCAGGGTTTTTTAGTGACACTTGAGTTTCCATTGACGGTGGACAACGAGGGTGATTTGGTGACGGTTTCGATGATCGTAACGGTTGGTTGAATCTTTTGATGGCCATTGGAGGGTTCTTCGATAACTACTTTTTTCGGCAAAAGTGGCTCTTTGACGGGTGCCTCTTTGTCAACAACGTGTTCAGTCTCGTTTTTCGCTTTCAGCAGGAGTATCCTTTGCAAAAGTGGTAAATTCTGATTCATCGGATTCAAGGGTTCGACGCTGGTCTGAGGCGGCGGTTCAGACGCTTGAACCGGCACTTCCATAAGCTTTTTGTTCTCCTCCCGATCTTGTTTTTCCTTGAGTAAACGTAGCCTCGAAAGCAGCGGGAGTCCGGCACCGAGGGGGGATATCGGTGCTTCGGTGTTCGACGCCGATGCTTCTTGATGACTGTCATCCACTTTCGTCTGCCTTCTCAGCGGTGGCACTTTTGGTGTTAAAGGCTGCAGCTCGAGACTCTCTTCCGGTCTTGTATTTCTTCGACTTTTTCGCCACACGTTTTTCAACCCTTTCACATCACTTTTCAGCTTATCCACGATTCTCTTGCCTGTACTGTTGTCCGAATCGTGACCCGGCGATGCTTCCATTCTGTAAGCTCGTGCGACTCTTTGCGCTTCCATCAAACGTTTTCTACCGAGGTTCTGCAGAATCTCTTGCGCTTCCGGATAATCCTTCATCGCTGCTAACACGTCCTCCCTCGAGAGACTGAACAACTCGGAGTAACCGACCGAACGGACGTCCGCTGTTCGTCTGTGAAATTACAACGGCTTTAAAGATTTCGTCGAGTGGCTAAATGTTAAAAAATAAATAAATAACGTTGGAGATTGGCAAAAAATTCTCGGTAAAATCTAAATTGAGGATCAATATTTGTGATACTTACTTATTCAAACCGTCGAGATTGAGAATGCCGATTTCACCAAAAAAATCGCCAGCTTTCATGGTCGTAAGGACTCTGCCAGTTTCGCTGATTACTTCCAAAATTCCATCAGCTATTATGAACATTTCTCGGGCGACTTCCCCTTTTCGACATATCGAATCACCGGGCGTGAATATATAAGCTTTCATCTTCAGAACGAGATCGTGAAGAAATTCTGGCTGGCATTCCTGAAACATTGAAAACCCAATACAGTTAGCGATGATTAAAGACGTTCGAGGCTTACGAGCAATCGCAGTATTCGTACTGTTCAAAATTCATTTTGAAATTGGTAGATCAGTTTTGATTGACGTCAGTGGAGGATTAAAAAAAAAGGAATAACCTGGCGCTGCCTATTTTATCGAATGGTCGATGCGTAAGAATAAACGTTTGACAAATTTCCAAAGATATGTTTGAAAATTTGTCAAAAAAGGCGTCAACCCGGAACTCTTGTTTTTCGAAATAAATTAAATTCTTTACGGTACGACGCCTTCGAGCGTGCTTTCGGTGATTACTAAGGATCGTTGGCGGCTCGAGTATCGTTGTGGATATCTCGTTAAAATGCCTGTGAAATTTAACGAGTCTCTGAGAGAGGAAAAAAAATGGTGAAAAGAATGAAAAAAGCGTCCGGTATATTTCCGCAGTGAATAATCTCCCTGAGACTTTAACTCCAAACGGTATTCGAATGATAATAAAAAGTGCACGCCGCACTTGTTATCATTCTCGTCTTAATTAAAAACCAAGTTACGACTTTTCAATAATAAATCTTTTTGATTTCAATAAACAAGATAAAAGTTTGCGGCGATTTTAATGAACGTCGTTATTATTTTAATTATACTGAAAATAAACGTATTTCGAAGGGGCCATTAACGAAGGGATTTCCTCCAATTGACTATACTGATAGCATTAACTATTTTTACTTTCAATTTATTATAAACAGTGTTAAGACTGTAATGCGAAGCTGGAGATTACGATAAAACCCATGGTCACGAGTAGTCGGTTGAGTGTACATGAGTTTTTGGTTCAACTAACGGAAATTGGCGTTGCAATTAAGAGTGCTGTCGTGTGTAGCACGTTGTGCCAATTAACGGGCTGTTACGTAATGTGCCAGGTCGAGTACGGGAAGCTCTCGACATTTTCTCTGTTCTCCCTCGCCTCTTCACTTTTTCCCAGCAACCCTTTTTTTTTCTTCTCCTCCTCATCATTCCCTTTTTGTGGTCATGGCTTAAATTTGTTTGTTCTTTACTTTTTCTCTGCTGCTGCTGCCTGGTAATTCCATTGAATGAATAGCTCGGAGGGTAGTTCTCGTATGGCCGGTATTCGTTCTTACATTCGTTACGATTTTCCGGAGGAATGACTCAAGCGGAAGAAAAATTACGAAAGAGAGTGAAAGATCGAGCCATAAAAATGGGATGGAAAAATTCCAAATTTTAACGACTGTCGTGAGTTTATCTGGTTGAGAAAAAGGAAGCTGATCAAAAAGTACGAAATCAACAAACCGTTGGAATTGGATGGAAAAAAAAAATTGATCGAACTTTATCCCCATTTTAGTTACTCCGGTAACGTATTCGCAGAACTAGAGAGTCACGATACGAGTATATCTTCAGAATCGAGAATGTGTCAATCACGTTAATTACGTTCCACGCGGCTGCACTCCAAACTCGTTCCGCATCCATCCACTATTATCGAGAAAGACTGTTCGAGTTCGGCGGCTCCTCGACCCTCTTATCATCTCAATGAAAATAAAATGCTAAAATGTAAGTAAAGAAAAGAAAATGAAACTCAAAGATAGAGCGAGCGAGAAAAAAAAGAAAACCAAAGACTCTCGAAGTGTTCTCTTCTTGCGCTCTCGAGGATACGTCTGCGGTCCCTTCTGCAACCCGTATATCATCAAATGCTGTGAGAGAGAGAAAAAAAAAGCAGGAAAAAAAAAACACTGGAGATAGACACAGCGAATATCTACATCACGTATCGAGAATAGAGGAAAGATAGAGGCGGATGACGGGCGAACAGAGTGCTCGAGAGTTCTTCAAATCTATGAGACCTTCCAGGTCCAAACTATGCGAATATGTGACCTTTCTCTCGACAAATTTCGTTTACAAATATTCGTATACCACGGTCGAGAGAGCTTTATCACAAAGGTTTTAAATTCATGGTTGTCATTATTTTTCTGTTTTTGTTTTGTCTTCGTTAGTCCAGCTTCTTCGTTAATTAGTACAGTGTCAAAAAATCTCACAAATGTGTGTTTTAACTCAGAATTTCCATAAATTAGAGAATATTTTTCATATTTTCAATCAAAAGTTTTTGGCTGTTGAAGACACGCGCATTTTATGAAAAATCTCTGTGATTTTCAGGATATCTATGCTGATATAAAAGCACATGAATGCGATGACACGCGAAGAGCACTGTCGATTTGGCATGAAATGTTTCGTATAATAATAATAATATATATTATAATAGGATGACTGCGAACTTCTCGAGATGTCTGGATATCGATTCTGCACTTCCGGTCGATCGACCTTGTTGGATTGAAGTGAAAGAGAGCGAGGAAGAAGAATGAGGGAGAAGAGGAACAAGAAAACAGGAGGTAAAAGGGAAGCAAGAGTGATGTGCAGGCTACAGCATCCCTTCGCATGCACAACCGACTCTTAATATTCTCTTTATTCTCATTTTATTTCTCTTTTTCGTGTTGCCCATCTACATCTGTCTGTTGAGTGTGTGTGTGTTTTTTTTTCGTTCTGAAGCTCATGTACTCTCTCGAACTGCGAGTTAATTAAAAGCAAAGAGGTACAAAGGAGTGACGAGCTGCTATTGGAGGATCATCAGGTTTAACGAATGTAACGAAACCAAATGTCCAAAAATAGCTGATCGCCATTGACGTTGACCTTAAAATTGTAATTAACGACGCTTTGGTCGCGCAGTGCTTGGGGGTTTTTTTTTTCATTGGTTATTAATTTTTTCGTTTTCTCTTCTTCGGCTTTTGGTTATCATTTATTTGTTTTTGTTTTTTTTTTTTCATAATTGCGTATAACGAATTGTGCGAAGAGAGATGAAATGAGGAATGAACCGAAGGAGGAGCTACTAGAACCGGAAGTAATAGGAAATTCTTCGGATATTATTTTTCACATTGATTGGAGACTCGAGAAAGTGAGGAAACTCACGATTCTCTAGATTTCCTCTTTTTTATATATATATATCTCATGCCTTAACGCCATCTTCCTTCGACAAAGATTGTTCCACAATGCCTTATTCTTCAAACATCTTCTTTTCATTTTTATTTTCCCATAGAAAAGCCGACGAGTACCAGAATGACTTTTTTTTTAATCTTCTGTCTCGAGCTATGAGTTTCACGATCGGTGCCAATTTACTTTGGGTAACGCGAGAGATATAAAGAAATCAACTTGAACAGCGAACGAAAATTGATAGCGATTTTCAGTCATTCTCAAAATTAATTTGTCGTGTAACGCATCAGTACATTCGAGCGATTGTTTCGAACACTCATAATTATCATCATTGGAATCATTATTTGCAAGTCAATTTTCATTGTCCTTGCGATTGAACCAAAATTCAAAAAGTCCAAAAAATCAATCGATATTCCATTAAGCACGAAAGCTCGAATCATCATTGATGCTTTTACTGCTACTGTTGGCCTCTACGCTCGAGAGCTTCACCCTTCACTCTCCCGCAAAAAAGAATTTTGCTGCAATGTTCATGGACAACGTTCCTCGCTTTTTTTTTATCACTACAGAGCTGCTTCCGAACGTGAGACAAACAATATCTTGCAGGTTTTATGGGTAAAAAGCATGCTTTTCAGGCGACTACAATGACTGTGAAAAATACGCTTGCGAACAGTTGGCGAACGACATAATATTCCAGATTAATTCCTTTTTCGATATTTTATTATTGAAAAAATGACTGAAAACACAAAAGCCGATATTTTCTTTCAACATGTCTGAATAAACGAAGTAATGAATCGTACGTGACACCTGATCTCCAGCTTAGAACGTTCCCTCTTAAATGAAGGATTAATCCATAAAAGGGAAAGCTCGAAAATTCGACTGACACACTCGTTTTTTTCTCAACAATTATTCAACTGTAATATAGAAATACCTCCTTCAGTAGGATGAATGTTCATTGAATTTTACATAATTTAGATCAATACTTACTGAATGGAGCTAAAGAAATTGGCGAGTCGTTGATATTGCAATGAGAAAATTATTTGATTAGAACAAATGGCTCAGAGTTGAGAGACTTAGAATTTCACGTACGTTCTTATTGATTTATTCAGAAATATTTCAGCCCACGAGAGCATTTAATTTGAGAAACATCGCGAATAAAGGGCATCATGATTTATATGCGCCACTACAGTCTGCGTTCCGAAATGAGCAGAGGATTCAACGAAGGTCGAGTCACGTTCTCGTGAATTTCCGCATTCGCGAGATACCTTTGTCATTTATTTTTTTCCACCTGGATTCAGACGTAAAAAAAAAAAACAGATTTCTGTACAATCGAAACGCTCGGCACTATCTTCAATGATAATTCAAAAAAGCTACATATTCATATACGTTCGAGTTTCATGAATATTCAATATTCACGCCTCGGGAGTTTTTCACTGTCCGTCTATGGGCGCCTGATGTTTGCTTGTTTGTTTTTAGAAATGCAATCAATTTCCCTACCATTTTATCCGATAGAATGTGTAACATCGTGAACTTTTTATGATTCAAATAAAATTCAACAACACGAATATTGCTGTTGCTTTGATTCTTGACATCTTTATTTTGACCTTTTTTTATTTTTTTTTTGTAACCACTTTTAAAAGAATCTCAGAGTTAATCAATCGTATTGAACCAAAAGTATAAAATGATTCGCAGGTTCGAAATAGCACCGGCTCTAAAATTCTGCTCGAAATTGAACAAAACGTCGAATTAACGTCAATATTTTCGGAAGATCGAGGTTTTCGTTTCATCATTTGTTTCATCGATAAGCAGCTTGTGGGATAATTGACTCACCTGAAAGATCGTGACTTTCTTGAGGACCGAGAGATTAACATGAAGCGCAAGCTCGGTTTTGAGTTTGTCCGGTAAAAGTCCAAGAGCGGTATTGATATCACCGCCGCCTTGTATTCTTCCTCTGGACCAACTATAATCGTACCATCTCAAAACTCGTCTCTTCATACCACCGGAGACTTTGTGATGTCTCATATAAGTTTTAGCCCCATCGAGCAATCTCTCGAATTCCAAACGATTGGCATTTCTGTTGGTTATTACGTTGCCAACCTGCCCGACTATCGTAGCAAATATGAAGACTCCGATGAGATAGCTCACTATCGTGAACACGTATCTGCGAAATGACGATGGAAAAAAAGACAGAGAGGATCAGTCGTGATGGTTTCGTTGGCCGAGTATGGACGAGCGGCCCCCGCCGGAGCCTTCCTCCTCTCATCAATATCATTGCTTTTTTTTTTCATTTATTTCATTCTCAAACGCGAGTTTATTCGGTACTATTTGCGTATGTTAAAATATCATCGTTTTCTCATATTTATGTCTTCCTTTGAACGATCTTTTACTAAAATTTATCCGATTTTTCCTCGCCCGCGCCTCCAACCTTTAATCGCGTGCCCGTATACAGAAAAAAAAAATAATCACGTTCTTACTTATTAACTTCGTTCGTTTATCGAACGATTTCTAATTTCAATGATTAATGAATTCATTAATTCATCGGTATTCATGGTTTCATCAGGACCTGTGTATTGTACTAACTTTCATAATAATTCACCACCCTTTCATACACAGGGAGAAGTCGAAGTTTCATCGACAGTAGCAATTACAAAAAAAATAGTTTTGTGTCATGGCAAATTGAATCTTTCTTAATTCACGGTGTTTGCTGTCGATTTTATTCGGAAAATCTGACAAAATATGGAGCGACTTTTTCCAGCTAATAGTTTGAGATATCTATCGATTAAAATAGTGAAGTTAATGAAAGGAAAATGAAAATCAAGCCAAGAGGAAGAAATTCCATGATATAAAGGGAAATGAAAAAGAATCTGGCTTGGATCGAGTAGTCGTTGGGCTGGTCGAAAGCTCTTCTTGTTACATCCATATCGGATTAAAGTATGTATGTAGTATATATATATCCCAGTATGTATCCCCGTGGGATATTTTCAGTCGAATCTCCGTGCGCTGTGCCGCAATCCGTATACTCTCCCGTGAACCCGAGGGTGCAAGGAAATTCGATTTGCACCGGTTTGTACACACGCCCACACATACGAAACTCACGTACACACCAAGATTGATCGTCACACTTACTCCGAATAGGTAACGGTATAGGTTGCAATCGAGAGATAGTCTTGTCTGCCTACAGGCAACTCGGAACTTCGATTCAAAACTCCAGGCTGGTTCTGCAAACTTTAGGGGCATCGATATGACATTTCAAACTTCATATTTAACCCAAGAACTCATGTACCATTTTTTTTTTCAACTTTTATCGCGAGACCAGCATCACTTTTGGACGTAAATGCGATTTAACAGAAATGAAGAAACTCGCCACCATTCGTGTCTCTCCGGTTTTTTTGTAAGGATTAGAATGATCTGCGATAAATGTTACTCCGTGACGAGCGAGTTGGGGAATAAAACTTGTTTGAAAACTGAAGACTTCAGAAAATCGATTCCATTCATTCTGAGGTTTTGGGCTTGAGGTTTGAACTAATTAGAAGGATTTGCGATCGAGAAAAGTATATTGATCGTGTAATCAACGAAAATATCAGTGATAAATTAACGAATGAATATCAAAAAATATTGTTGTTTATTTGACAGTTCCACGCTAACTTTTTGGAGCTTATAATAATGGATTGAAGAGCGATGAATTTGGCAGCATATTTGTAACCACGTCAAAGCTGATATTCAACCACAAGCTTTTGGAAGAAAATAGACTAGACATTTTTGTTCTGAAGTACGATGAATTTGGCGGAATTCTCGTGGCCAAGTTGCAAAGCCAACGCACAAGCCTTGAGAAAAAAAATAGACCGAAAATGTTGGTTTTGAACTTGGGACAACCGAATGATTTACCTTTGCCTTTCGGTATATATAGTAATAGCGAACAAGAGGTTCCGAGTTTTGCGGTAACTACTTGAAAAAAGGAGACGTTAGGCGTCCTGCCAAAAGTCGCACGCCGACCCTATACGATCTTCTAAATCGGTCTCCCAACACTCGCAGACACATTTTCAGCTATTATGTCTCATCAGATTTCTTTCGTGTTCAAAGTCCAAGATGTTTTTATTTGACGACCACAACGATTTTCCAATTTCAAATAAACTTTATAATTGAAGCTCGTGTCATTAATTATTAATGAATTCAAGTTCGTAAACGGATTATATTTGTAATTTAGTGGCAGAACGTACTCGGGTTAATGAAAAGTTGAGAAAGCTATAAAACTACAGCTCATCAGGAAGTTTTTACGTGCAACACATATTTTTTCGACGCTCTCGTCTTGTTGAGCAAGCGGGCGAGTCGAGCTAATTCCCCTGGATTCTTACACTCTGATAAGTTCTGATGGATGAGAGTTCTATCGCTTCTCGCAGAAGGTAATGCGATTAATAATAACCATTGCGGTTGGAGAAAGTGGCTGGTCACCGTTTAGTTTCTTTACTTTATATTTCGCTAGTTTATTTCTCAACGTTTATGAGCTGAGGAATTTGTTAGAAAAAAAAAACCAGAAGAGTGCAGTAATTAATGTTTCTTTTTCGTTCATGAAAAGTCTAATATTTCTGTTTCATCGTACAGCGCCGAATATAATTTTCCGTCTCGACAATGTACACAAATTTCGATCGTATTGCTCAAGAAGAATTTTCCAATATTTTCGTAGCCTCGCGGTTGAGCCCCCCCCCCCTTTTTTTGCACGCGATAAAATGTCTCTCGAGAGAACATGAAAAATAGTGATGGTGCACTTTGTGTGTAAAAAAAAGTTTGGTCTGTACGCGATGTGTATAGAGAAAATGTGCTGGTACATTTCACATATGCGAGGTGGTTTAGTGACAAAGCTTCAGATAAATCGTCCTTTATTCGAAGCTTTAAAGAGATTTCACGATGGTTGGAAAGAACGACGCTTCGATGCCAAAAACCGTCGAGAAACGTGTCTTCAACGCTGTTTCACGATTTTTGCGAAGGCTTTGTATGAAATGTGTATATATGTTCATAGAACTGGGAGAAGAACGGAGTTCTTAGCCTGCTCGAGTCACGCTCGATAACCATTCGACGTGGCAAGACGACGTAGTCAACGATAAGGCGTTTGTAATGCGTGTTTTATTTCCTACGCGCCCATACAAACGCGTTGTAAAGTTGGAGTGAGCCAAAACGTCAATTACGATGATTTTCATGGTTCACGAATGTGTGTTGAATCTTCAGCGAAATGGTAAAATCCATTAAACGAAAGTAGATTTCTCTGCTTCTTTTTCTTTTTTTTTTTCGAATTCGATAAGAATAGTGCCCGGTTAATGATCGAAGGAAAGGCAGTAAAAAAAAAAAGGGTCAGTAGCATTACGAGCTCGTTTGAGCCTCCTTAAAACTTTTTTAAGAGCTTACGCAGGGGGAATGACTTTATTAGCTCTTAGCGAGAAAGCATTTAAATGGCTAATTACCTTCGAATCGTGGCAGAGAGAGTGAGAGAAAGATTCACTTCGAGTTTATAAGCTTTTTACAAGATCAGTCGATTAAATTACTTCATGAAATTCACTCAAAATATCTGCATGTTTCATACACGTTAATTCTTCGTTGTTCGTGCAAAAGCGTATAAAACGAAATTATCGAATTGATTTAATCTGTGAAAGATAATGAAGCAACATTTTGTATCATTGATACAACGAGCTCCACTTCAGTTTTTTTTTTCTTTTTTTTTCACTGCTTTTTAATAACAAGTTATTCACATTTGTGTTCATGGAATAGCAGTACTCGATGTCGTTATATTGCACGAGCTTTTGGAGAAAGATCGTGGAACTTCATATACGTGGATAATCCACTTTGAGGTAGTACCATCGTTATTTACGATCCTGAAGTCATTCCATGTGAAACGTCCATTTCATTAAGCTCGAAAAAGTCGAATCCTTGTAAAGAGTTTGTAAAAACCTTTGGACAAATTTATAAAAACAAATTAGTTTGTCCGCGAAAAAGGCTCTTTTTCATGAATGAAAATAAAGTTTGTATCTCGGATATCAACGCTGATAGGGTCTCTACGATTACGTGACTGTTCCCGAGGTTCAGCTAGCTGCTCGCGTTTGATCACTTTATTTCACTCTCCAGCCGTCCCCGATCCACCTTGACGGTTTTTATATTTCAATCCCACTGATTTAAGGTGAGCGTTTCTATCGACGTTATGAATGCAGGAAAAAAAAGAGCTCCAGCAAAATTGCACTTTCGACGATGGAAAAATAATTTTTTATCAATTTACTTCGAACATAATTTCATTAGTCAAGTGTCTTTAAATTCCACGTTGACTGTAGCAGCGAGAGATCTAATTGAGATGATTGAGTCTAACGGAATTTCCATTAAAAAAAAAAAAAAAAAAAAAAAATTACAAATAAGAAACGTCATGAATTCAAATAGATTTTTTACCAAAAAGTTGTCACTTACATTCGTGTTTATGCGACCAGTAAAAAAGTTATTTTCCAAAAAAGTATCAGATGCTAAATTTGAATCGGAGTTTAAAAAAAAAAAGGTGTTGATATTTTGCGACATCGAAAGGTCCTTTATCACAGAGATGAACGATGCCAAATAATTAAAGCTTTCGAATCTATACATCTCTTTAAAACGGCATACGTTATTTAAAAGCTCCGGGTGTGCGGATGGGGAGCGAGGTATAAATTAATTAGGGAATATATCGACAGAAACATCGAGGATTCGCAGCTGTGTCGGAACGGCTTGATTACGATACCTCTCGGGGGAGGCACTGTGAGAGGTGAGCGTTAGTGTGATCCCCCGCATCCTTGGGGTGATAATCTCTGTGCCATTCATCGACACGAGAACCAAATCGCTTTCGCAGCCTGCCAGGGAGAGGTAACTTCTACATATACACACAAATCTCTCCGATGATTTCTATTCATGAATGCTGCGCGTACACATAGGGATTACTCTGTTGCCATTTGATACTGGTTTTCCGGTGCAGCCGAAGCTGGTCTAATGAACGATATAAATTGAATGTTTTTTGTTGTTGTTGTTGTTGTTGTTGTATTGTTTGCCATGAAACAGGGACCACCGGGCATTGGGGAAAGGAATAATTTGACAATTGATTACTTCTACTTTTCCTCTGAACATTTGATATAATCGTTATGATTATTCGTATGATTTCGGTACGAAGAACAAAGCGAATGATTCATTGGATTATATTAAGAATCATTTTAGATCTTTTTGTGAATGATAAATGAATGAATTTATCTTTATTGCTATTCGACTACTACTTGGAAAATAAGAAAAAGAAGCAAATGAAAATTGCTCCAACGATTGTTCCAATAAGAACGACCGCGTGAATTTAATTTGCGACACTTCCGAGATCAATCGCAACAATGCGCGGTTGCAGAGAGAAGCCTTTCTCTCTCTCGGACCAGTCGTTCGTGTACGTCGAGCTTAGTACTTGCATTGGTGAGATGCATTCTTGGCACATTGTGTTGAATAAACGAAGACTCGAACGTATCTAAACGAGATTGCAATTAAAATTCACCAGCGTCTTTCCTCCTGCAGTTCGAACCCCGGAGATCGGAATCATTCGCCACTTCAATTCGTACGATTTGCAATTCAAACTCTCTCCTCACCGCAGGAAGAAACGAGAGGGAGAAAGAGAGACATACAAACAAGAGGAAACTTGATGGTTGATGTCACGTGCGAAAGCGTTCTCCCGGGACATATTGGTTCGAGTAGGTACAAACGATCTTCGACGAATAACAGGACAAACACTAGAGAATTTTAATGATTCCGAAAGAACGAGAATTTATTAGGGTTTAATGCGACAACACAAAAAAATTGGAGAATATTCGAGGCACTTGAGCCAAACGAGTGTGGTAAAAACGTTTTCAGTTTGAAGCGAATGCAGAAGTAAAATGACGTCGAAATAAAATCCATCGAAATTGAGATTCCCATTCTTGTTGATCAAAAAAACATTCTTCGAGTTTTAGCTGCAAAAGAAACGTCATAGATAAACCTCCCGAAGCGTGTTTCGCGGTTTTGGCTCAGCTCAAAGCTCCCTCACTACCAGGAAATCGCTGCGAACTACGAAACAATCTCAGAAACGTACAATATCGAATGCTAGATATATTCTGCACGTAGAAACTTCGCTCTTGAATATCAACAGTAAATTAAAGCGTAGATCTGTAGTCGTACACCGTATAACGTAGAATTTATATTTACGCTTAAGAATACATCTGCTGTTTCGAGCAGGAGTCGCTAGCGAATGATAATTTCACGTATGTTATTACCTCCGAAAGTAACTAGCGGTGTGAGTCTAGTTCTATTTTCTTCGACCAAGCTGTGGTCTACCATTACGAGGTGTGGCGGTGCAAAGCTTTTGTTTAAACGAGTGCACGGACAACACGCGGTGGTCGCTTTTACGGAGGTTAATAAAATGGTGCGAGGAAAATCCGCTGAGTGACCGCGATGTGTACATCGCGAAGAGGAGCAAAATGAGCTCGCGGCATTCACTTCGCGGCTTAACGTAATACCTGTACATACAACAGGATAAATGGACGTAAAAGATGTATAAGGTAAAGCTGAAGTGAGACAAAAAAGGGAGGAAGAGAGGAAGCAAGAAAATCGAGGAAGATCATCGCTTTTGCGGGAGTGTGTCGTCGTGGCAAATGCGCGGAATGCTGGAATTGCGAATTCTCCGGATACCAGTGAATATATATATCTATACTTGTGCTCTGGTCGGAAAGAGGGAAGATGTTCTATAGCCACTGATATTGGGCCGAGCTGAGACAGGAACAGGAACATGCAGAGTTGACTTTTTGCAAAACGTTACGATCACTCTGTCAACGAAATTGCACAAAAGTGCTCTTCTGGGATGCTCCCAACGAATGATGATAAAATACGATAAAATGCTTTGCACGAGGGTGTCGGAATCATCTTTACAGGGCTATTGCGTCAACTGTACGCAAGTTTTGCGATACATTTAGGTTGTAGAAAAAGAAAAAATAAGTCTCAAAAGTGACCACTTTGGGTGACTCTTATCCAAGGGATAGAGAAGTGTGACTGCGCATAAGAAAAAAGTAACTAGTTCTAGAGGCGGTGACGTAATTTTTTTCGGTACTTCTGTACCGGATGATTGTTTGAGCAGCTATTGCGAAACGTTTGAAAAGAAAACAACGAGTTTAGTTTATATGCGAAGGGAAAATTCCTTGGCTGTCTTTTTATTTTCCTTTTATGTACTTCTCATCCTTTCTGAATTTTTCAAAAGAGTGACGACGACGAACCGAGTGAAATTATTAACATTTATTTCCTCGGTATGAGAAGCTTTCTGCCTGTAGTTTCATCGCCTTCTGTCATTCTCGTACGAGAGAGAAAGAGCCATTCCGTCTTCAACGGATGCACAGATAGTGAACAAAGCAAAATGGAATTTACGGGCGTGGTTGGGTTCACGTATCTCATAACCTTCTTCATTTTCTGTGTATATACGGATGATAGTCGAGAGAAAGTCGTAAAGAGCGATAATACTTGTCTGCTGGCAAAATGGATTTTCAAACGATTTTCATATTTATACGGTGAAAAACGATATTTCAGTTTTGGCAGATTAATTTCAAGCTCAAAATGTCTGAAAAATATATTGATCGGGATAAAATGAATTTTTCTAAATATAAATATCCATTAAAATGTTTCAAGACGTGTTTTGGAAAAAAAAGTTCTAAAACCTTCAAAACCTGAGTCCCGAACTCATAAATTATTCATCGTTTGTGATTGCAGTAACTCATCCTCGTTTCATCCAATTCTCTTTCCAATTTATGGGGGGGAAAGGACGAGAGTCATTAGCATTAACTTATTGAAAACACAGATCGATGTCCCCTCCCCCCTCCCAAGATTCGATGATCCGGGCGAGAGTTGCTCAACGTTTACGTTCGCACGTATAACACCACGTTTGGGAATCAACCCCTCGAGATCTACGTGAGTCCACTGGCTATATCACGCGAATGGCACGTGCCAGATATTCATTGATAATATATTCCACGAATTTTGCGAATGAGAACAATCGGACGGAATCAGCACGGGTCACGGGTTTCGAAGACGCTATTCATATGCATGACACGCGACTTCGTCACTCTGACAATTGACTGATACAATTCTCCAGAGCTGGGATGCTGAAACTTTCACTCCGATGAACCATCGGAGAAGCAAATATAATTATCATTATTCCGGTTAACCTAATATTTGTATCAAAATTAAAGAATAATTTAAAACATTTTTTAGCTTTATTGCGTAATTAAATGGAAATTTTTTCATCGTTGCAGACTCTCGAGTACGACAGAAACTTGTTACAATGATAAAAATCATCGATACGATAAAAGACACAAGTTGTAGGCGAGACAAGACAAAAATTCAATCGAGAGGCCCAGGAATAAAAAGATTTACTGCATGTTTCTATGGGAATGAAGAGTTTTGTTACTGCGACGAGTTTTTTGGTCATGAAGAAGATATAAAAAGAGGACGAAAAAAAAGCTATTCCCGAGAGAATACGACGAATCGATGGAGTCACGAATGAAAGAAAAAGCGAGACAATCCTGTAGGAATATTTCCATTGAGGATTTGGACGTTTTCTCACAAACGTTAACTCTCCCCTGCCTCCCATTTTCTTTCATTCCAAATTGCCTCGTTGACGTTTCATGTATCACGAGAGGAGTCATCTTCACAATGGAAGATCACGTTTCGTCGGCCATGAATATACTCCTTCCAATGCTCAAATGTCTTATACGCGACAACCATTTCTGGTGTTTTCATTTCATCTATACTTTTCGTACTGTGCTCAACATCCAGGATCATAAACTTTGGAGTTTTTAACGAAAAATTCTCATATCTGATTCCAGCTGGAATCATTCTATCTGCAATTATGCTTCGATGCATAATTGTTAAACTTAAAAATATTCAGTAGTTTTCCTATCACTTTACCTGTCAGAAATATTCGTAAAAAACTATAATCTTGATTTTTTTTTGCTTGGGAAACTGCGAATTGATAGTAGTCGCCGAGACTACTGTCCAAGTGATCTGCTGAATAAAAATAGGAATCGATGTGCAATAAAAAAGTTCCAAATTATGGAAAATATTTGGACGAATGAATAAATGTTTTTCTGGTGATTTTTTTTTTTAAGAAAATGTATACTTCGAAGGGTAAGAGTCTGCTGAAAAAGTCACACCATTGGTGTAACTTTTTGTCTAGCATCTGGAACAACAGCTTTGTTTCATGGTCTATTTCGTCGAATAAAAGACTCGGAGAGCTTCCTCTGAAGCCGTCGAAAAATAGATTTTCAATGGATTGCAATAATGGAGCAAGTAGCTACAAAGATGTGTAGAAAAGATAATATTTTTGACTGGAATAGTAGAGAGAAAAAAAATGTTGTGTATGCCAGATTTGCAGTAACACTTCCGTGGCTTTGCTAGGTCGTATATAATCGCTGATTACAGCCCAACGAGCTCGAATAGCTCGTGTCACATGTGCTACATAATCGGTATGTATATATGCACGTGTACGAATGTATATCGTGTCTAAAAAGTCGTGGTATCGTTCTCTAACACGCGTGAGCATTCGCACTACACACTCGACCTACTTTCGTGAATCACACACACAAACTCCTGCTTATTTCTCTTTCTTTTTTATTTTCTTTTCTGTCTTTTGCCATTTTTTTTCTTTTTCCTTTCTCTTTCTTCTCTTCGCTCTGCCTCTTCCATCGTTTTTTTTTTTCTTTTTTTCTCTTCTGTTTATTGGCCAGTGAAGTATTTCTTCGTGACATTCATACTGCGCACTGGGAAGTAATAAACGGAACGATGAGATTAATGCTATTTTTTTCTCTTTCTCATCTAACACAATCTCATCTAACAATAAACTCTTTCCGATTAAGCTTCAATTGAAAGAAATGGATCTTGATCCTTAGCTCTTCGCAGCTCTGCAATGTCAAACGAACTGTTCTCATGCTCGAGAGATATCAAAGTATGAAAAAAAAAAAAACTGCAGAACATTCAATTTCATTACTAATAAAATATCCTTCGAAATATTATTTTTCATCCAATTTATTTCGATTGAAGTTTTTTCGGACTCTGATCGGTTTAGGGTTTTGGAACACGACCGAAAAAAAAAAATTCAGTCGACACTTCATTACGTGGAAAATTTTTTCGAAATTTGAACCTCTGTCTCCTTCGTCGTTATTTTTTATCCGACGAGAAGCATCCTGACAATAATCTTGTCTCAATACTCGAGCAGCAATAACCTGCCGTTATAAAGTTAGAGATAAAATCTCATGGACCATGAATACCGATGTTGATAAAAAATTGTTATTTGAAGAAACAAAAGTGGCAAATTGAAAGTTTAAAACGGATAATGGAGCGCGCGGACGGGCAGTTAATTTGATAGCCGGGAGGTTGGCTTTTGCGGTTATTCTATTCGCATATAAAATCGTTTATTCTTTACTTGATTTATTATTTTTGGGCTTGTTTCTCATCAAACGTTTTCGTTATATCGTTTTTTTTTCTTTTTTTTACATTTCTTTTGGGAACGATACTGATACCCTCCGTTATGATTGAACTGCAGAAGCCGGGACAGTCGGCCGCGACGAGCCAGGCTCCGTGGTTTGCCGCTCGCTATGACTCTGCCAACACAATAACAACACTCCGCTCACGAGTCTAATTCCTAAGCGAATCTAATTACCTTCCAAACGGGGACTCGAGACACTCGATGGAAAACCCGCCTATACATCTACGTCATTTATCTATATGGTATATATGACTTTTTCTTTTTTTTACATACGAAACCTTTCACGTCACTTTTGCACTGAAGAATCGTTTTATTTTTCTTTTTCATCTTCACGATGTTTTTTCATAAGTTTTTCAGTATTTAAAAAGAGGAGACACGCGTATTCCGAGATTTAACTATTATTTTTTTCGATTTTCAAAGCCCGTAGAATTCTCAACTTTTTTCTTGATCCTTCCGGATTTAGATTACGATGACTTGCGAAGATTTCATACTCCAGAATAATGATGTGCAACAATTTTATGACAGTCTAAGGAAATAAAATATTCAGTCACTTTTCGCCCAAATACAATTGCTTTATTTTTCTCGAAACAAAAAAGTTTTTTTTTTTTTTTTTTTTTAATTGTTCATTTCAAAACTACGTCAATCAATTTATGTTTTGATGTTTTCAAGTTGAGTAAAAGCAACGAAACTCTTCGTAATAGTTCCGGAATTTCGGGATCTCAGTTGCTCTTTCGAAAAAATGAAAATTATTGTTATAGAAAAAAAAAACAGCGAATTAGAATTGATAAAAAAGGTAAGGAAAAATCATGTTTCTAGGAACTTGATTCGAGTTTTTTTTTAGTGCTCTAAAAAATGTGAAAAACTGAGTTATTCGTCATTTACGTTGTAGCATTAGCCACAGTTTCTGAGGTATCGCAAGCGGTCAAAGAATTAACTGAGTGTAGAAAATCGAAAAAAATAGTGTAATCAAAACTCCGTGAATACGTGATCATTTATATTTTGATACAGAAAAACGTAAAAAAAAAGTGAGCAAGAATAAAAGAATCGAGAAAAATTGGACGTAAAAGCGACGTGAAATGCCTCGTGCATACTTTTTTTTATTGTTTCGCGGATTATAATCCTCATTTAATCGCTTGTCACGCCAGCACGCACACGTACACACTCTAAAATGTATTGTTTCGTGTATACCAAGTCTTCGGTGAAAATTTGATCCATATGCTGCCATTTTTTTTTTTGTTCAAATTCTCAGTCGGATAGGCTTGGAATTCGGACCTATTCAACATCCAATATTTATAATAATTGTGAGACTATTCGAGTGGTTACATTGAATGTGCCCAATTTTTAATCGCAGCCTGAATATTCTTTCCACGACTGTATCATTAAATATCAATAAAAATAAGAACTTTTCTATCGTGGCTCGAATTTGCACTCTTTTCTTAACGTTATGGTTTTCCATGCGTCGAGAAACGCATCCAAAGACATAGCTCAATCGATTCGGGCTATGAATCGAGAACGAAAAAGTGAGTTTCAATCTCTCAATTTCCAATGTTCGTATGTTCCGAGTTCCAGAGGGTCAGTTACGAATAATTTTTCAGATCAAGTCGAAATTTTTTTGCATCACTGATATCCTTCGAGCATCAATCGCAATTGGAAATTACCGATTTTCCAACGATATTTTCTGTCTGAATAACTATTCGTAAAATTCTGCAAAAAATTAATATTTCCAACAATTTCAACGGTCATGAAAACAATCGATTGGCACTTTGTGTTTGAGAGCAAATCCACTTCTGTATATGGTTACTGTTCTTAGTAACTTTCCATGGTTTCTCGAGTCCACTTTTGGAAAGTTTTTCGTGTTTTTCACAATACAATTTAACAGCTACGTAGGAATAAATGAATAAATAAAAATAATGTAATGCTATGGTATCGAAGCAAAAGAAGAAAAGCAAAAATATATGGGCGAAGGTGCGAGTACAGGAATGACGAATACGAAAAACCAGAAAAAAAAAAAAAAAAAACATGTGATTCTTCGCAAGCAGCTATATGTCGAGTGAAAAAAGTCGAAAAGAGTTGAAAGATTGAAATGTGATAGAAGGAAGTAATTGAATGAAAATATAATGATATATATATGTATATAATCGAATGATAAAAACTCACTCGGCGTTGGTCTCAGGAGTCGGAAGATCACCGATCGTTGTCAGCGTCAAGGTAGCCCAATAGAGTGATCCAAGATATTTTCTCGTTAGGGTAGCGTAATCCCCAGGTCTATAGGGGTAAACCCAATCACCCTGAAAGCCTTCGACTTGGCTCAGTAAATAATAGAAGCAACCGAACCAATGTGCGAGTATCAAAAGTATGTGTATGAGATTCAATACTCGCCACAAATTTGGATAGACCGTTCGTGATTCGACCATGTAATAATAATTGTAAAGACGATAGACCTTGAGAAATCGTGGAAATCTAAGCATCGGATTACTCCCGAGATTGAATTGTAAAAGATCCAATGGCAGTAACGCCAAAAGATCGAGAATGAAAGATCTCGATTTGAGATAATGACCGGCCAATTTTTTATTGTTATAAACCATGAGACCTTGCTCGAGATAACCGGTACGAAATTGTACACCGACGTCGAAGAAGAAAATAAGATCGGTGAAGCAGTCGCAGGTTAGCCACGTTGTTGGCGATACCGCTTGAAGCTCCGGAAAGCTTTGTCGTACTATGAGTGTCCAAAGATTGTACAAAACGCAAGATGACAGTATCATCAGCCAGTAGTAATAAAAATTTTCGTCCGGATTGATGACGGTTTTCGGTGGTTTTTGAGGTGTTCTCGGCCGCCGTCCGCGACCTCCGCAATCTTTATTGTTCGAAGGATCGCCCTCGTTATCGCCAGTGTCCAAAGTTTCTTGGCTTTCGGGTATCTGTCTCGTTGAAAATCTCTTGAGAAACGAGTCTTCTCGTTTCAACGGTGGCTTTTTTTGTACCGTCGATATTGCCGAGGACAGTTGTACCGTTGTTCGCAATTTCATCCACCGCTGATTGCTCTTCGTTCTGCAAACACCCAATCAAAATCGAAAAAATTCACTGTTACAAACGATGCTGCGTAACAATTTTAATGACTAACGTCATAAGATAAAATGCTCTTTGAATTTTTCGCTTTCGCGATTAAGACTCGAATTGCTGTTTTTTATTTTCGGGATATCTGCACAGTTATAAGAGAAATATTATTAATGCGAAGGGAAGAAAGGAAAAAAAATAGTTTTTTTTTTTTCAATAGTTTCATCTCCATTTCAACCGGGGTCAATTGAGCTAATAGTTGCATGACAGAATTTCAATTTTCGACAATAACAACACTACGAATGAAAATGGACATAAAGTAAATATATTTTTTGTATTCATCGACGCATTCTCTTGGGAAAAGTTGTATTTTTTTTTTTTTTTTTTTAATATTTAATTCCTTTAATTGGTTTAGTTTGTTGATTATTTCCTAAAATTGCATGAGGGATAGTTTGCTTCGATGAGATTACAGCCGCACTAGATATTCGTACAATTCTACTATTAGCCAAGGGCTTCGAACAGAGATGAGAGACAGACGGACAGATAGATATATATATATATTTATCGATATATATATTATATATGTATAGGCGATAGAAACATGTAACATCCACATTTAGTTATAAGAACAAATACATATCATACACGCGCACACTCACATATAAAGATTCACGTTTACAGTGTAACACTATTAACATCGACAGACACAAGTGAATCCAGAAATAGACAGACAGAGACAGATAGAGGTAGAGGTAGAGGAAAGGTAGAGAGAGAGAGAGAGAGAGAGAGAGAGAGAGAGAGAGAGAGAGAGAGAGAGAGAGAGAGAGAGAGAAAGAGGGAAGATTGCGTACACCCCGATGGCGATGGAAATATCAAAGTCGGTATTCCTTTGAACCTGTGTAAAAGCAGCATCATTTGCCAAGGGAAATGAAATATTGAGAGAAATTCAAGAGAAATCATATAATTAAATTCGATCGATGAGCTGAGCTTTCTTACCCTGGTATAAGCGCATTATCATCATTCCTCAATATTTTTTTTTCATTTCTTCGAGATTGAATTGAATAAAAAGTAATAAAAAATAAAAATAGTCGGAACATTTGTATAAAACAGCGATTTTTTCATTAATTACAATTTTCAATATTTAATTTTCGTTTTTTTTTTTTTTACTTTCAAGAGACTCGAGATACTCGTAAAAATGGATAATTTATACGAATAGAAACGTACGAATCGTCACAGCACATGGGAGATGTCATACATTGGACCTAATGACGGTTGCAAAATCTCGAACAGCTTTGCGATTCGTGAAGGAGACACTGTAATCGTGCAAGGCTTTTCAAAATGACAGAGAGATGAATAATTGGCAGGATAATTTTTTTTTTGCACGATCGAAGCTTCGGTTTCAGCGCTGGTGGCAAAAGTAGCTTCGTTGTTCATTTCACTATACGATTTCATCTATTTGCAAGGGGTGGCACGCTCTAGATCTTCGTTTATAGTCGGAGCAATATAGTGACATGCACATTAACTAGTTCGTAGAATAGTAGTAGAGTGTTGTTGGCCAGAGAAAAATGGTTTGACAAGAGTTAAAAAAAAAAAAAAACAATGTAGACATTTCTTTGTATTTTTTTTTTTTTTTTTTTTCGAAAGCAGATTTTTCACGTGATATTTTCATGGCATCGAGCTAAGGTTTCAGACTATTGACAGCGAATAAATGAATCGATATGGCAACGAAAAAAGTGATAATAGCAAGTATTGATTCGACGAAAATAAATTTGATTGCATGAAATAGTATGATTGAAATTATAATTGTGACGAACCATTTTTTTCAGGTCTGAAAAATGAGCTCTGGAAATATCGATTTGACACATAGAAGATAAAAGTTGAATAGAATGAAAAAATAATTTAAAATTATCGTAGTATTAACAGCAAAAAAATTTGGAATCGCGCAATAAATTCAACGAGAAATTTAACATTGGAGTTGATACGAGGAAAAAGAAAAGAAAGAATGATTTTAAATAAATATAATTATATGAATTTGTAAGTTATGTTTAATGAAAGGTAAAATGAAAGTTTAAAAATTGGATATTGTTTTACTCATGTTTTGTTTAATGGTGAGGAACGAACGAGACAATCGAGTGGTCAACTATATAGGTGCGGATTTTTGTTGTTTTTGTTTGAAGGGGAAAAGGTACCTCTTGATCTTGCGAAGGGAGGAATAAAGGGCCATGACGGCTCGTACGTTACTCCACTTTTGGGAACCTCTCGACATACGGGGACACCTAGCCGACGATGGTATCGCCGTAGTATCGGGTGATCCGGTGTCGTTGCTGTCCAACGAGATGTCCGAACCGCTTGAGTTATTCATCGTATTGAGAAGCCCATCGCTGAACGACTTCCGGAGGGAGGCTTGACGACTCGACGTCACTTCGATCGCAGACGTGCAACTTCCACGACGCGACGACGCTGACGCTGATGATCTGCGAATAAGATACGATCGGAGCCCGTTCGGCTCGCTCTCTGTCGCTCTCTCCCTCTTTCTTTCATTCTTTCTCTCTCTCCCTCTCTGACACATATACAAACATTCAGGCTCCCTTCTGGCAGGCTGCTCTGCTGCTACTGCTCCTATCACCTCTTCACACCTCATTTTTTCGCTGTCCGTCTGTGTCCATCCAGTTTATACCAAATTTTTCTTTTCTATCAATAATCTTAATAAAACTTAATCACTGTCGACATTAAAAAATAAAAAATAAAATAAACGTTTGAGCTAGCACCTCATTCGTTTCGAGAATCGAGTAATACTACGCGACAAAAAAAAATTCAAAAACTTTTTAGCACAAACTAAGTGGTAAAGAAAAATAGCAAAAAGTTGTAAAATTTTTATATTTCTTTTGCTAAATAAAAAATCCGGAACTCTTCGATTAAAAAATTATTTTGGATTTTGTTGTCGAACATCATCGAAATTGTGTTCAAATATTTAAGTGACTACAGTGACGGACGATAAGCCTTTTCATCGTCGACAAAGAGGAACTTCATTTCTCGTTTCAATGACGTGCACATGTCGGTTGTAATTTTACAAATACCTTCGAAAAATCATCAAAAATAAATGTCAATTTGAAAAAAATGACCAAATACCTATCGAAAGCTTATTGCACCAATGGATTTTTCTTCGTATTCGATGGATCATCTCTGCAAGTTTTCTAATCTGCAAATGACTGGTTTTCTAATCTTCTCCGATCGGTTGAACGTGTTTCAACGATAAAGGACGAAGATTTTGAGATAAATCAACGACATATAAAGGTAAAAGGTAGTAAAAAGTTTGCCCACTGAGCCTGGTGGGATCGAAGTTAATAATGCAATTGGCTTCATGTATTCTTGTTCAGTCTCCTCGTTCGGGACAGCTGCATATACATCGAGAATATGAGCATCTCAAGATATTTTTATTCGTGTCCAATTGTGGAATATAAATGAAATAAATGAAGAGATGTAAAAATAAGCGTGACGTTTCGGATCGTGTCGAGGATTGAAATTGGTCGTGTCTAAAATTCTGATGGTATCTTTCTCTCGTCGGGTCACCACCAGAGATCGCTCTCACGTTCCCGTCGATACAAACCACTGGAGCAAAAGCTTTTGCCCCGAGTCTGCTCTTTCTCTCTCTCTCTCTCTCTAACCCCTTGCATCTATTTACGAACGAATAGCCCGAGCGACTCCTCGTATAATCGTTTATCTGCCCCGCGGCTAATTCAATTTTCACGTCGACCCAATACCCGACGACGCCTACGCCGCTACTTTTTTTTTTTTCTTTTTTCTTTTTTTGTGCAATATCGTTCACGGAATGACAGGACCCAACGGATGAATTGACGACAGGGATTTTCGATATTGAGAGGAATAGAGATCCTGCGATGACTCGTATCTTTCGATGAACCCAGACGGTCTCTCGTACCTCGAAAATTGAGGATTAATTGGCAAACCGTCTGCGAAGAAGCTCATTCTCGCGTCGACAAGAAAAAAAAAAGAGAAAAAAATAAATTCAATTACATTTATTCGGGTGAAACTCAGTCGAATAAAACTGTTGAGGATTTACGACAAATTGAAATTGGACGGAGAAGTTAATTGAGGAACGAATGAGTTGTTTAAAATGCTCCCGTTAAATGTTGCCGTTTTTGTGATGCGTATCGGCTTCGCATAAAATGATGAAACGATCATTTTTCTTAGTAAACATTTTTGCAAGGACGACGTTGTTTCATATGGAATGAAAAGTATTAGTATTAGAGCATCGAAGCATTTAACAATAAAATTTTAGTATTTCTGGCACTTTATAATCGTTGAGTTCAAGTTTATTTTTCCTTAAAGTGCTACCGAACAGCTTGACATTTCTTCCGTTTCACATTGGACTCGAGAGAATTTTTGTGTAGCGCTTCTCCAGCGGATGGAGGTTCGTCATAAAATAGAGAGAAAAAGAGATTCGTGAGAAGGAAAGCTTTTTGTCATCGCAACTTTCCATCATTTGTACGCTCATATATTTACCGAAGACAAATTTCTGTTATGTAAATACGAAGGTTCTAACACGAATAAAAGCTCTGAAAGTTTTATGTGGAAGTGAAAAGACCTTTTTTTTTTGCATTTTCATATTATTTTTCACGTTATTCGCGCAGCATTGAAAATATTCCGTGTTATTATTTTTCGCAAGAGAATTGTGAAAAATTGTGCTCTAAAGTAACTGCGGTTTATAGGAGCGATACACAATCAGAAAATTCCGGAGTTTTTCTTCGGATCTATGGACCACAGAATTTTTTTTTTAATACAATTATAACAAAACTTTATTATTCGAGTTTTTCTTTAGCCTCGAGCACGTTTACCATTCGTGCCATTAGCAGAACCAACGCGGAAAAATGTGAGTGAAGGTTCACATTAATTTGAACCAGGTTAAGACAAAAGCCGGAATGGAAACGAGGAATAGAGACAAATGTAGGAGGAACAGACCGGAAGGTAAAAAAAAAAAAAAACAAAACTTCTATACAATTATGGTTCGTGTAAATAACACTAAACGAATCGTTAAAAATCGAAATTTTTTTCATGAAATACATTCGTCATACGCGTCAAGAATTCCATTTCGAAAGATAAAGACGAGGAGACGGGGAGAAAGGTAAAATAGAGACCGGACAGCAAGGCTTGTTCGGAGTTTAAACTTAATTAAACGTACCGAAAGTTATTCGGAAAGTTGATAGAATATTTGGAATCGTTTCATGAAAGCTTCGCGATATATTTAAACGAGATTGTTAATCCATCAGGCCTAATTGGATTTAATCATGCGAGCTAAACAAATGCTGTCAGCCACGTTGAAGGCTATCCGGATGGTTCACAGGAGAGAGAGAGAGACAGAGAGAGCAATAGAACTGATGCTCTTCGAAATCAAAAAGACTCGCTTGGAACATGCGATAAAAAAAAAATCAATGGCGCTCATTGAGTTTCATTAAGAGAGGGCGATTTGTCCGAAGTATATTTGTCGTTTAAAAAACCCACGACGTTTTTTTCCGCCATTGTTATCCAAGTGGAAGTTCCCAAGTATTTGCATGGGAGTGGCTACGCTAACAACAGGAGTATCGCTCAGTGCAAAAAAAAATTCAAAAAGAATGTCAGTCACCGAACACACTACCTCTGTACCAAGTGGAATTTCATCGATCCAATTACACGCGGTATTCCGATACTCTAGCCCTTCCCCCGCCCTAATAAGCTCTCGTCATCGTCCTACGGTTTAAGTGCATTGACTTCATCGAGTAATAAATCATAATTAGGTTAATGCGAAGTGAGATGCTCGAGCGAGGCAGACCTGCGAGTCAATGGCGAGACTTTTCGAACTAGAAAAAAAAAAATCCAGCCCTCATTTGCCTCATCTCATCATAGCAGAAAACAACTGAGCAGAATCCATAATTTCTAAAAGTTACTTTTAACCTTCGAGACTCATTTGCCGCGTCGCTTAATTTCCGCGTCGCTTTTATCCCCTGAAATTCGTTAAACTGAAGCTATAAAAAAAAAAAAAAACCGTTATTACTGAGTGGACAACGTTGAAGAGAAATGTCTTGGTAGCGAAAGTGTTTCTTATCGGGGAGAGGAGACAGGGTAGAGAATAAGACGAGTGCTTCACTCCGGGATCGTCGATGCAGCTTCCCTTGCTTTCTAATCCGAAAGGGGATCTTGATTCATAAAGAAAGTTACGTAGTCGCGTAATAACGTTGACAGCAGAATTTACGAGGGCACATTTTTCTCCTGGAATATGCTGTTCAGAAGGTGGTTGATTCGAAGCAAAACGATTATCAAGAGAATTTGAGATTCAGGAAACAATTATTGAAGTATAAAGATTTTGTTAATCGGGAACTCGATACTTTTGATTTATCTATTGCTCAGGGATCAGTTGTTGGAATCGATGAAAACAAAAAGCAGTGAATGTCACGACCAAGCAAAACCGTTATACAGCATAGGCCGAAGTAGACGAATCCATCAAACTAATGACGTCTGCACGACCTTTCCTCTTTGACCCAAGAATGTGTGTATACGTGTGTGTGTGTGGTTATGAGAGCCCTCTCGTGAAACCCAAACTTCGTTACGGGCAGCAGAAAATTCTGGAAAAACCAATGAAACTGGTGGCTTCGAGGCGAAGAATGCTGACGAGGTCACACCGAGATCGAATCGAGGCCACCTCTGGCAAAATGCTGTTTGGTACGAGCCAGCCGAAGTTCAGAGGGTACACAGTGAAGTACCGTTAAAAAAAATCGATAAAAATCTGATGAAATTCAATCGAGACAAATAACGAACTGGAAGAGTACACGAGGGAACACGCTTCTGGGCATTTTTCATGAGATAAAAAAAAAAGAGAGCTCATTCCGGCTACATGGAGGACAGTGAAGTTTAACCGATCGCAACGTTATTTCTCGAACGTTCAAGTTTTATTACAACCAACCAGTTGTGCCAACGACTTTACCAGAGTTTTATCATAAGAATGAATGAAATTGGACGATTTAAAAAATAAAATTGCGGAATCTAATCGAAGCTGATATTTTGTTGATCAATCGAGTACCGTTTCGAATTTTTCTACTCGAAAAATGTATCGAAAAGAAATTAGTTTTCATTCAACGATGTAATTTATCGAAGACCAAGCCACAGCAATTTTTTTTTCTCGATGTTATATTAAGGTGAGGAAAAGAAGGTAAGCGACAAGAGATGAAGAAAACGTCAAGATGGATTAAGAAGGTGGAGGGATAGGATCGAGGGTGTCTCTTCGTATACACGTATAATCCGACTCTGTTCACTTCACTCCACTTCAACTCCCTTTCTCTTTTCCTCTACCTGTCCGATCTCTCTAAACTTTCCGGAGACGTGAGAGAGAGAAAGAGCTCTGGTACAGTTAGCTCGACATTGGATGCTGAAGGGTGATCCAGTGCGGACTTAACTCCACGATCGAATCGCGCTGTCCGGAGTGTTGGAAACGTCGCTGGCTTTTCTGACGACTTTTTAAAGAGAAGGAAAGAATTTTTCACGCTTTTTTTTTCGACGAGAAGATATTTTTCGAAAATCCAATTACCTTAAGTCTCTTCGGTCGCTTCATGAACAATTTGATGAAGTTATTTCTTTCGAACGATTACAATTTTGTGGAAAATACAGCTACGATGATAAAATAATTGTAATACGTCGAAATTTATTTCAATGCAGTCGACAATTTTTTTAAAATATTCATCTTAATGAACGTATAAAAAAAAATTAATTTTTAACGATATTCTTGCTTGTCTTCTCTTGTGAAAAGCTGCTGAAGTTTCTACGCTAAACACACTAAAGTAAATGAAGCTTCGAGCTTGAAACTAAACTCCGTTCTTCTATAAACGCTCGAATAAAAGCAATACCAATTGTTAATAAGCCTCTAATATGCAGGCGACACAAGAGAACTGTGTTTACGTTAACACGTACGACGTACCGAGTTCCTATTCGGGAACAACTGTATCAAGAAACAAAAAGAAATCCATAAAATATGCATGCTTCGATAAAGAAATATGTGTATAAAGTGTTTCCCTCCGTTTACCTTCCAATCCGAACAAGACTTTTATGAAGTTTGTTGTAAGAAAAAACAAAAGTAATGGGTCTATGGTTGAGTAAATTAATGAGAACTGAAAATGTTTGAGATGAAAAACGCGCAAATACGTATTAACTAATTTTTTTTTTCCCCATGGAACAACATATGGATTCGAAATTCGTATGAATGCAAAAAAGTTGAAATTTTTGAATGAACCTTTCGCGTAAAATGCTTCATGCGTAAATTCAACGCAGTTGATGCAGCAACTCGGATCTCGTTTACTAAACCACGTAGTGGATCTTCGCGCTATGAAGTCGTTGATTTTATCAGTTCGTGATAAGCACAGTTTCGCTCATACCAGTACTTCGTTATACCGAGATTGTACCACCGTAAAATGCCCACCCACGATGTTATATACTAGAAGATCGTGAACGGATGTAGACGAGCGAGTGAAATTTCCATCAGCTTCAAGAATACCTACGCCTTTGCAATTTCCTGATTTCAATTTAATAGGAATTTCAATTGACACGATCGAAACCTCATCATATTTCGGGTTATGATGCGACTTCTCGACTATATTCTTAACGCGAAAAGCCGAGGAATTGAGCGGGCAAAAATTGTAATTATATATTTCCTGCCAAATCTTTTGTTGTTGTTGTTGTTTTCTTTATTTAAAAAAAAAAGAAAAAAAAAACAGGAAAATCAAACATTTTCACGAGATTGTTAATAACTCACCTGGATCCACCGTGACCGTTTGACCGTCTACCGCTGCTACTCTTCTCTTCCTCGTCCTCTCTGTTATCGCGAGATATCGCGATCGATCGAGGATCCGAAGATGGTGCGCTGCTACCGGAATCGGGCCCAGGGCCCATTCTCGAACCGGAAGCAGCGCTGTAGACGGTCGACGCCACCAGACCTCCCCCCTGGCCCTCCTCGTTCTCCGCCCGATCCACCTACGCATCGTGACAAAAATAATCAATGAATTTTCCATAGCTCTACCATCCTCCGAAACCCTCCGAAAAGGGCGTTTTTTTGACGGACAAAACAATCACTAATTTTCAGAAAATTACTTCGTGAAACGTGTACATTTAATTGATACGGTGATAAGCAGGTTTCTTTATTTCAATCTTTCCCTACAATTTGTCATTTTTTTTTAGGACCGAAGTATCGGAACCCCGAAGAAATACAGAGATTTCGAAACCATGTGCAATTCAGTAGAACCAGCGATTCGGTACGAGTGAAACGGCTGCGAATTTCGGAAGCGAAATCTTCTTTCCACGCAGTTGGATCGACCGGATTTAAAAAAAACTCTTGACCAAACGTCGCCAGTTTGTTTGCGTCGACTGCAAATCCACTTTAATTCCGATTGATCAAACGCAGCGAGTCTAAAACTTTCAGTCTCGAAAATATGCGAACCGTGAGGTGCAGCTAATCCGTGGTCTTAAAAAGTACGTGAAAAATGTGTTTGCTGGCGGAATAAGTTCGGATTACAAAAGTTCATGGCCCGGACAACGTTGGGTTTTACTTTTCTCTGTTTATAAAAAAAAAGCTCATTCGTTCACTCGTTAGTTCATGTGCATTCTGAAGAAAAAGCAGTGAAAAAAAAAAAAAACCATCGAAGTAGTTGCGAAATAGTGGTTGAGCGAGAAAAAGGAAAGACCGCGGAGCGTGAAGACGTAGGTAACGTTAACGGCATATATTCTAGCGCAGGATTGGGATGATAAAATACTTACATGATAGCTTCATCGCGCGATTACTAGACATTTACGGCGAGCTTTATTATTGCAATGCAGTAACATCGTTATCGAATAATTGCTGAAAACGTTTTAGTTGTGTCGAGATTCTGGCACAGATGACAGCCGAACGAATCAGTGAAAATCAACGACACTATTTGTACAATCTTTTCTATAATATTGCTTCCAAAATCTCTCGAACGTTCTCTCACCTCCAACGGCAATACGTGAATACCGATAATGGCCTACAGGGTTGCGATCGTTGCCGTGTAATTCGCTAATAAATCGTGCAAATCTGACGATATAAGATTTATTATTAGAAAATTAATGGCTAATTAAGTTCCGGTGAACATGCTCTCTTCTCTGTGATTATAGAGCACAAAAAAAAAGACCAAAAAAGTCTTTAGTAAATCGTATTCGTAGAAAATGGCAGCTTAATTCTAGGGAAGATCAAATTATACCGTGCAGTTACAGCCCCGAAGAAGGCCATTGCAATTACACAGGGTCTAAATTCAATGTTCTTGCAGCATATATATACGTGCCCTGTGCTAATTAGCACGTAGACTTTCGAAATTACAGTTTAAACCGTGTTACTCAGCGATCAATAGGTTTAAAGATCTTCTTAACAAGGTGAGTTTTGTCAAAAAATGAAATAGAAAATTTTGCCATTTCTTCAACGGTTAATAAGTTTCCACTGGAGTGTACTCCAGTGTATTTTGCTATCATTAGAATACGACTTCTTTAATTATTCTCGAGAGTAACGTAGTCGTATGTGAACATATACGACGTTCAGTTCAAGCTAAGTGAGTCAAGTCTAAATTACAAGGGTTGTGCGAGTACCGAGTCGACGTGGGAGTCTGACGAGAGTGTAGGCGACAATATCATCATCTACGTAGATTTCTATACACGTAGTATTGATACATATATCTGTGTGAGGATGTACAACGTATGTGTAAAAGCTCTAAGAGAAGGCCCATTTGACATGGGTACTTACACGAGTTCCATTGAGAAGATATTACGGTCGGGAATAATAGGAACACTAACATACACGGCGGCAGTATGCGGGGATGAATGCCGACAATATTGTTCCAATTCGGTAGAGCGAGCTAATCTCTCGTTCAAGCACTCGTCCGCGACTTATAATGGTACAGAAAATAACGTTGGAACAAAATCGAGTGCGAGAAAGCCGAAGATAAATAATCTTTTCGCCGCCGGTATTGGACGTCGCGGAGCAGCTACCAATTCTACTGGATAAATGTGCGAAATACGAAGATTTTTCAGTAGTATATGCGACCAATGGTCAGACATGCGTAATGCTCGTATTCACAGACGGAAAAGTATAGAAAAAAAATAAAATAAAAAACTGATTTGTTTCGTTTGAAACAAGTGCAAATAGAGATGTATGTCACTGGCAGAAATGAATTCAAAGCCATTTTTTTGTCTCGTTTCATTGAACAAATTATTATTGGTATTGAAATTTTTTTCGCTGACCGCACATTCGTATTCAAACTCATTCGATCTCCCTTTAAAAACACTTTTATCCCGATGCCGTACAGGGGAGAGGAAAGGGGGCACAAATACAAAATGAATAAAAATCCTTACGAGAGGATTTTTCACTTATTCACGAGATACCTGGGTGTCTTCCTCCCGGATATAAGGTAGCATAGTCGATGTTCCCGTCAACCGGTGCCCCGGGAAGCGTGTTGCCTGCTCAGCAGTACGCGATAGAACACCCACACCACCACCACCGTAACAGCAAACTTCACACTGAAGATAAATACGAAACTATATATGTATATTATCATAGGACAGAGGTGGTATATACATCGTGCACGTGGGCTTTCGCTACTTCATGGTATTCCGTACAGAGTTTCTCTTCTTCGCATTCCCCTCTTTTTTATACACGCATAATACTGAATTTACGAACATTCAAGACTCCACACTGCGCCAGGATTTACGTACAGAACTATCCGAACTAGCGAAGGATTGCGCAAGCACCACGCGGGAATACACACGTAACTTGATTTAAGGATTCAATGAAAACTAATGAAATTTAAAACCTGTTTTAACTATTAGTCTGCAAAATATTGTACAGAACAAATTTATATCACATCTAATTGCATTAGATTCAAGGGAAACTATAATAACTATTAAAAAAAAAAACCATTTATGGTGAACGAACAAGAGATTTTGTGAATAAAAGAAACGTTTGGACAATCGAGAACAGCAGTTCGATAGGATTATGAAGTGTTTCGAGATATTAGAAAGCATTGAAATTATTTTAAAATTAAACTATTGTTTTATCAAGATTGATATGCAACGATCGGGGGATACTTTGTGCATTAGAAAATACTAAAAGTGTGAATGATCACAAAAATTGTCTGTTCAAGTATTACAATGATGAATGAACCGTTCAAGAAGGTAGAGACTAAAAGATAAAATTGTTTCTTCATCCGTATAACCTCATTTCGAATCGATGAAAGTTGGGATATACAAGAATGCTCGATCTTTCGTGAATTGGACGACTGTCCCACGAAATAATGGTTCAATCGCCATACCGAGCGAGGAGCGAGAACAATAAATTCGTGTTCGATGTGCCGCGAGAGAAGGGTTACTGGTTCGCTATAGTCGTTCGAGACGGGATCGGACCCCTCGCAAACGTTCGTAGTCTATAGGACGTATACATATACGAGCCTATGTACTAAGCGTACAATTTATTTATATGTGTATATGTACTTGTAAATATATATAAATACGGGAGGTTCGAAACAGCAGGTTTTCATATTCCTCGATAACGATTTCACGATCGGTTGATCTTCCCGCTGGTCATCATTGCGGGCATGCGTTACGACGTATTATATGTACATACGTAGCTTGAATCTACACAGAGCCTCGGGCATGTCGGTGTGAAGCGCACTTGAAGCAAGTGGCAGGTGGTATATTTAGGAAAACTCAATGATCCGAGATTCATTGGAGCAGGGCGAAAGAAGGTAAAAAAAAGGGGAAGGGGGGATTATCCAACATACGAAGGGCGAGACCGTTTGTGAGACGAGAAGCACAGTCGAGTAGAGAAAGAGGCAAGGAAGAAAAAAAGTATTAATGGCAAAGAGAGAGAGAGAGAGAGAGGAAGAGGGAGAGAGAGAGGAACGAAGAGAAAAGGGAAAAGACTGAGAGCTTTGAATATAACAGGAGAGACCTTTTTTCATTTAGACACGGGGGACTTGGAAGGTGTATTATAAAATGAGATTCGACCTTGACTGCATGCTTGCAGCATGGACCTTCGTCGTAGTCGAATGAGCTGGCCTTTTCAAGCATCCCCTAGACGTTTTTTCTTCTGCATTTAATACGCGTAGGTCGGTATGCACAAGGATATGGGGCATTATTTATTGAAGACGCCTTGTTTCTTTTACCAAGAAATCCGTTTATTTGCTTCACCGGTTCCTTTGATGCGCCTGAAAAAACTTACTCGTGCATCAGAAGTGAAAATATAACTGTTTTTGCACACAGCACATTGTTTATTGATGGGAAAATGAATTATTCATCGATTTCATGAATTCCGATAAAAAGTATTGAAACAAAACACGTTGGTATACATTGTTCTTGTCATCAATGAACTCGACGAGGTGGCAGGAAACAATGAAATTTTTTCTAACACACCTCAAGGAAGAATCAAAGTGGCTGAATCGAGGAAGAACGACCTATGCATATACCGGTAAGCACTCTCATCTATTCGCAGCGTTCTGAAACAGGTGAAGTGTGAAGGGTTGACGAGGTGTGATGTAGTGCCATCACCGGGGAAACCGGGAGCGAAACAAGGTAAAAGGGAGAGACGAAGACGGGAAAAAAAAAATTAAGTTTGGTCTGAAAGATTTTTTGCCATTCCGTGATGCAACCTTTGCACGTTTCTGCCCACAGGAAAAAGATTCGAAGCATTGTAGGCTCGATTCGTTCACGATTAGATAAAAAATAAAATCAGCGTTCTCATTCATTCGATGAGAGTTTAATATCAAATGTAATTTTACTGCTTTGAATCATTATCTCGAAGAAATAAATCGGCAAGATTTCAGCTCTCGGTGTTCTGACCGATTGCAGGCTGTCAGACACCGGAGCTGGTTTCTGTCTGGAATAAAATATTTACTGAGCCAAACACTTTCGTAGAAACCAAAATACACAGCCAAGTATGCTCTCACAGAAGCAGTATTTCGTGCGAAAAACTTTCGAGGACTATGAGCTCCTTCTCATCTTGGTATCTTCTCGTATTCCGTTGTATGTATCCTGGTCTGTCTCGCGGTCAAATTGCAACTCACGATTGCTGCGAAGTGTGCACGGTCGCGTATGTATACATCAGGTAGGTGCGCGCTAGCACGTTTGTCAGTACACAAGTTCGCAAGGATAAAGGAGAGCGTCGTGAGACAACGACAGAGAGAGTGGAAACTATTTAGCTCCTGCAGGTTTACCAACTCCATATGCACCGTTATGCTACACCTACTACTTGGAAAACGGATGGTGGAAAATGCTTAGGCTGAAGAAATGGGAAGAGAGCTTAATGCCCGTGTATTCGAGTAAACCTTGAATTTTATGTACGCACGTGTGCAATAAGCACATACGTATATACCGTGGGAGTCGCGAGAGAAGGGAGGCAGCAACGACGCATCTAAACCTTCGTTACTCTCCGTTGAATTTATATGCAGCTTAATTTCATTTTAAGTAGTCTAAGAGGACGTTTCGGGAGGCAGTAAATGTTCATGTGGCATTTAGACTGTTGAAAGAGTAATCGTGAAACGTTTTTATTTCATGCAGCACTCTTCATGAGGTCGAATGAAGCGATGCTGCCCGTCTGACATGTCAATTAAAATCAGAGAATTTGTCAACATTCGTACTGAAAAATTTAGTATACTGAAGAACTTGCGAGTGTTTATTTTAGCGACTAGCAACGAGACGATGAATAATGCTCATCCAATTACTTTTATTGTATTACAGAGGCATACACTTGACGCAAAGCTCAAATGGATATTAAACGGACGTAAAAAAAATGCCTGCGAATGTAGACTTCTCTAAAACTCGATCCGCTCTTTAGCGTGCCATTCGTTAAATTGAACGAAACAACAGGCGAGGCCTCTTCAAAAACAAACAAGCGGTAAATCATTTTTCAGTCCTATAACCATTTGTTCCGAAGAAGAAAGAAACAAAACAAACAAAAAATTCCCCATCTACGATAACGCAGTTTACGAGAGTTTCACGCCCGTTCGAACACAAATTTCCAACTTTGTCGATGTTGGTGGTGCTGCTGGCTGCCCCGCATAAATCTAAAGCTACATGCACACGATACGTGTACACCCACGTGATCGTGAACACGAGGGAGCTGACTGATCGAGTGGCTTTTTCAAAAGTACAGAAAGCTTTACGAAAGCTTCGGCTCGAATGAAAATCGCTCGGGAGAAAAAAGAAGGAAAACAAAAAAAAAAGAATATTATTGGAAACTCGACGTCGCAGCCCTTAAAAGTACAGATTCGTCGATCGGGCAAAACAATTAAAAAAATAGGAAACACACTACAAATTGTAAATGATCGAGCAATATATGGCGATGAAAAAAAGATCGTAGAAAAGCTCTCTTTCAAACCTGAAAAAGCTTTAGCAACGATATGAAACCAAATAGTGGTGTAAGTAGCGGAGAAGAACGATAAAAAGCAAGTGGAAGACGAACGCGTGAAAAGTAAGGGATGAACTGGATCACGAGAGCGCGAGCATTGTACACGGAAAACGCTCGGAGCCAGAAATTATGTTCGCCTTAAATCCAGACAACATTCCAGTACTTTTTTTCAGAGTTGTTGTCCCTTGAGCAATGTGGTGCGAGGAATAAGGGTTCGTGGGTTGAAGAAAAAAGGGCTTAGTGTGAAGAGTATAAAAGAAGCAGAGCACCGTGTGTCTTACTACAGATTCCGTTTACGCTTCGTGTTTTAGTGAGAACGCGATAAAGCGGGAATATTACGTCTGGTTGTACCGGCTACTTTACACTTTGTTTCTACGGTCTTTAAAGCTTCTCTTTCCAACGGGGGTGAACTCGCCAAGGGAGACTGGAAAAATGGAATTGTTCCCTTCGAATGAAATGAACAAGAAAAAAGAACGTTTTGATGTGACGGAGTGTGAATTTCTATCGACTTGGCAAGGAGTAAATGAAGAAAAAGGAAAGATTGAAAAACGACTTCGATATAAAAGAGACATCTTGTGAATGGTACACTTTGAATAAGCACGAAGAAATTGCTATTTCAGTAGATGAATTTAGCCTCAAGTACTCTGAAAGAAGCAATTGAATCGGAAACATTCTTGAGCACATTCGAAAGAAGCTTTATTTTTTGTTTTTTTTTTTTATATGCCTTAAAGATCTTACGAAACGTTAGAGACGTCTCGAGAATTCGATTTAAACTTTAAAGAGGCATTCTTCCTTTATACCTGGAGCTGTGAGATGCTTCTCGAATTTGCCACCCGAGCAATTTCGAGCCTTTTGCATTATGTAATTCTATTTACCAAGGACAGTACGATACGAAAATGCATTAGTTTCCACACAAGGGCTGTTATTATACATAGTCATAGACAATGTGTTCGGCTATCCGAGGACACGTTCTCGTCGCTGGCATGCAATTTTGACGGGACCGAAGCGTCTCCAACCCCTTACGACATCTTTTTAACTCTATCCTCAAGATCCAACGAGGCGGAACCAGACGCATGCATCAGCTCCGAGTGATCGTTACAAAGAGGGTCCAACGAGCCAAGTCAAATTTTAGATGTCGACAGAACATCCTTCCGTTTACCAGTTCTTTTAGAGAGTGTAAAGAAACAAAAAAAAAAATACTATCAGTGGAGTGTCAGTTAGCATTTTTACACAGTCAAAGACAGAGAGAGTTTTCTCGCGTGGAAAAAGTATTGTTTTCCCCATTTCGTCTACATTTACACGTTGTTCTGAGATGGAACATGAGATACATAAGTACGAGGATGAAGCTTTTCGTTAATTGGTACCCTCGTCAGCTCGCTCAACTATTCTCCTTCATCGTTCTACCAACTTGCATTTCAGTTTTCGTCTTTTTACCTGGTAAATTGCTGTTTTCCAGTTGCATTACCGTCGTTATGTCTACGACGAACAAGTAAAATTAACAAAGGAACCATCGCCATCGGTCTTTCCAAACTACAACTGAACTCTGGTGTCCCAACGTTTGTTCACTCGACTCGTAAGTTTCAGTGCTTGAATATAATGTTTACAAATGAAATTCCATAAATTCGAATATTTTCAACTCATACGGATCCGCAAACAATTTAGAAAATTGCGATAAACATTGATCTTAAAATTTCATCCAATAAAATTTCAATTCGATTTAGTATATTCGTGAAAAACTGAACAAGCTCGAAAAATATGAGAAAAGTGAGCAGTTGGTTGACGTTGAAAATCTCATAAATCTCACATATTTACAGACTGATTTTTCACCGTTTTTCTTTTTCCTTCTCTCTCACATTTCTTCGCTACGTTAGGAAAAGGTATTCGTTGCTTCGAAATAGAGTTAAGAAAAAAAAAAAATTTCGGTACATCGAGTTTAACCAGACAGACGAAGAATGTTCCATTCACTTTTGGTATATATTATTTGCTACCAATTCACCCTGCTCTGTCTCAGAGAGCACGAATGAAATATAGTTCATGGGAGATAAGGTACTCTTTGGTGTATTCAATCGATCGGTAGCGTACAGGGAGAATTGAACTATCGTTTCTACGTTCCACAGAGTTATATCTGTCGTATCCTCACTATTTTTATCTCTCTCGGTTCACACAGTACACTCGAGAATCCCCTGAAGTGAATCTTCGATGCTCCAGTTACGTCATGGCGATCCTCCTGGGTACCGGTAATATTTTTCACATTCAAAGGACATCGAGGATGCGTTTTCGACGTTTTCACGTCGAGGACACACAGTGTTACTACTTTCAGTCCAATTTCATTATCATTCTCGATTCGATCACATTTGGGCTAAAAATTTTGGTGCCTTTTCACATTTATGAATTTACGAGCTCATAATAAACAATCCAGATGAGTTTGATCGCTGTTTCATCAATAATGATCACCCACGTATCAATCAAAGTGTCGAACGATGAAGATGTGATGATATAAATTTGATGAAAGGTCGTTCAAGCGTTGTGGTGTATGCGCATAGCTCCATGGACTCTCTCTCTCTCTCGAATGAATTTTAGTCTTTTAAATCAGCGAAAATATATATATTTCAGCATCAGGATAAAATATGTTTTGTAGCATTTGTCGTACCTTCGAATAGATCTGGATAACCTGTAAGTTCACACTGATATTCCATGGAAATAAAAATGTATGACATCGTTACCATGTATAAAGGTGTCTTCGATATTTCGAAAGTTTAACGAGTCGAGATACAGCCAACAATAACGGATGGATCCTTTTCCTTCAATTTTCACCTCATTTGCACTCATCTTTCCAGGGTTATCCGTTATATTTTTGGAGCAACCATAAAAAGGATAGAGCTGATGATATCGAGAAAAAGATCTTTCGCGTATAGAAGCAGACGAGAAAAACTGGGTCACGACGAATTGTGCTTTGCCAAAGGTTACGAACGAACGGAAAGTTTCTTTTGGATCGACAAAAAATGACCGCAGGTCTGTGAACTAGCGGAAAGAAGTCAGACTTATTAGGAGGACGCTCTATCTCATTCAGAGGAGGGACAATATATCAATCTACCGAAGCCTGAACCTCAATCCCGAAAGTTACGTGGCTATCGCACTACTTTGTCTTCCTTTCCTGTTTTTTTTTCTTACATTTTAATTTACGAAGCTTGTAACAAAGTTGAAGACAGAAACAGTTCGAGAGTCTGCTGTTTGAATGCAAAGTTTTCTCCGATGGAAATCTGTCCACGCTCATCTCCCTGACGGTTTTCAAGAATTAAGCAAAGTTCCAATCACCAAAGTATAAACCTGCATTCCAGAGAAAAAAAATGAAGACTGAAAAGAGGAACGAGCGTTGTTTCCTTCGGAATCGGTCGAGCTATTTTTCTCTGCGATACGCTTAGTGAATAAAATATTTGTCAAGTTTGCAGAAGATAAAAATAGCCGAGTATACTGCGAGAGCAGGTCGAATCGACTAAACCAATTACCTCAATATTACGTGGCTCAATCACCCTCCAACTCTCCATCGAATAATATGTCTCATAAGATGCAGGGAGGGGACTGACGAGATGCAGCATAGCGCGAGAAATGTAACGACAACGAAGTCGTATTCTGATGTATGAAAATTCAATTATCCGGTTTAACGAATATAATCCTATATAAAAGGGCACAGTTTACTGGCGCTTGGCAACTAGCACCGATGTTTTTATTTTTTTTTATTTTCGTCGCACTCTTTCGATATTATCTCGTCTCTCGATTGTCCTCCGTGTCGAAGTACAGATAAAATGAGAGCAATAGACAGGGTTGGCTAAAAATTTGATCAATTATTGAGAAGTGGAGAAAGGTCAGGATTAAGGAAGTTCTGCTGCTACTATGAGAGACGCGGGGAACGCCGGGGATCCCTCATACAGACTAACCGCAATGCTGCTGCCAACCTCATTTTTCTATCTTCCTCTCCCTCTCTTTTCTCGTTCCGTCTTTCTTTTCCGCTCTGTTCAGTTGCCGCGCCAAAGGCTCGTGTGCGGTCATATCCCAAGGAATCCGACGAATTTACATAAGTTAATTCGTCATATCTCATGATATACGTGGTACATCGGGTCCATTTTTTTTCTATATCACTGTAATGTATAGGCAAATACTTTATCGAATTTGTGTTGAGCCACCATCTTTTTTACTACATGATATTAAATCATTTATCTCGACAAAACAGTAATAGCCATAAGACTCTGTACAATTTGGAGTCAACTTTACGATTTTTTATCTCTGAAAGTAGGTGGTCAATCTTGTTCAAATTTCGCAGGTACACGGGGTATATATTTGAGAAGGTGCCATAAAAATTTCAAAGACCTGCCATCGTTTTTAGATTCGAGCAAAAGTTCCTTGAAAAGAGCGATACGATTAGAAATGGAAGGATAAAAAAATCGCGTCGAGACAAAGACGATAAACTCTTTGACGTGTGCATGACGCGATCCTCGTATTTTATCGAGTGATTTCGCAACTCGTTAAATTCGTGTGCCGAACATTAGCCCGTTTAATACCCATTTTATCGCTCGTGCTAATCACGTCGTAATACATTTTGTGCTTCGATCGATTGAAAACAAATTAGAAAAAAAAAAAATAATAAATCTCTGTCATTGAATCGTGCTAATTGCTTTTTGGGAACTGTGGATAATGCTCAAAGCCCTTACCACACGTTGAACAATTTGGGCTTCCACGTATAGAGGAAACCTGTGAAATTGCCGGGAATTTTAAGGGTTCAATTACGAAACTCCAAAATTCGGGTAACGAGAGATTTAATCAAAATTCTGTACTCCTGTACAGAATTTCGAGGCCGAAGACTTTCAACCTCAATATGGCGCTTCCTAAATGAAAGTTTAACAATAATTTTGTGATGTGTTAAATGGAGAATCGATGGAAAAACTGATTTAAAAGTAACAAAACAAGACATCACATCCAGAGAAAAATATGAATAAAAAAAGTCCGCGAGATTAGAAGAAATAAACGTTTTTTGTAGTCTCGTGTAGTATAAATAAATAAAAAGCTGGAGAGTCTCATTCCTCGCAGTGCTTAACTTTACGACTTAATAGGAGATCTCGCGGTAAATGACTACTTCACTTCGTTATCTCTTTCTGCTTTTGTCTCGACTTTCAAAAGGTTTGAAGGAAGAACGAAGTACGAATAAAAAAAGTACTGAAACGCTATTTATCACGTCATAGCACAAACTCATCCGTTGGTATTTTTAAAAGAACAAACAATAAAGTACCTTCTTTAATCTCAGATCGTAACAGAAGGTGATCGAGAATCAAATAGAATTCAAAATGCATCAGTCATTATTTTTCTATCATTCCACGATAGTGATGCACAAAAAAATGAAGTTTTATAGAATCAAACTTTGTTCGATATTCGAGATGATTCGGGATTCGAATCGGTCAGCTGTTTCCCCGTTCGAATAAAATGTTTTTTTTTCTACACCAGCTCGATCATAATAACTCTCGAGGGATTGACCGAGCGTATATTGCATCGTGTATCTCACTATTTCCCCTGACATTGCGAGAGCTATTCCAGAATTCTTTTTGTACATACAGATATGTCAGTAGGGCTGTTAGAAATGAACACAACTTCCGTCTGACATTTTCTCTCGTCCGCATTTTCCCTTATTGTTTCTGGACACAATCAAAAGTTCTAAACATACTACGGACTACAAATTATTGTTTCAGGAATCAAAATAATTTTGAAGCAAAAATTTACATCGACGGAGTAGAAAACTTATCCAATTCACATAGAATTTCTAAAAAATTAGCAACTCTTTTATTCTTGTAGTATGTTTTTCTTGAGATCCTTAGGGCTGTGAAGACTGATAATGATTTGAAAAGTTACTTAAATAAAAATTCAAAGTCTGAAATGAAATACTCGTAGGAAACTGTACTCGATTGAATCTCGTTCAAATTTGTAGCTGATATGCTTCAAGCGTTTTACGCATGATTTGAAATTTAATAAGTTCAGTAATCTACTATATTTCTAGTGTAAAAAGAACAGTGAAAAGCCGGAGACGATCGTCTTTTATATATATAGTTCAAAAAATGAGAAAGATCTGATTCCAAATATGAATCCAATCGAAAGGTAAAAGAAACGAGATACGATGAGGATTGTTGGATGATTAATGACCAAAAGATATAGGTTCCATTAACTGACAGAAATTCGGACGACTGCTCTCCTTGTAGAGGAGAGCGAAGAAAAAAGAGTCGGTATGTGTGTCCAATGGCACACTGTAAACAGGGTAAGTGTGTGATTAAGAAGAAGATGAGATCCATGAAACAGTCAAAGCCAGATGGCGTGTCTGAACTATCGCAGTTTCAAAACTTTGCTTGAAGCAACGAAAATGATTTCTATCACAGAAATCATAGGAAGACGAGTGTGACACGACAGGAGATGAGATTCGAATAAAATGAGCAGAGAAGATGATACGATCCCACATCAATCAGCTTCACACTCCATCCATAAATGATCCGAAAAAATGTGTCTTGAGGTAGAATAATATGCATGATGGTTTCATCGTTGCATGTAACCTTCTTCTGAAAAATTCAAGAGCTCTCTATACACGAAACATTGAGCCGGAATTATCAAGAAAGTCGACGATCTGTAACTAATCAAAATCGAAAATGTTCCTCTCGAGAAGGCACATAAACGTCATGCTCTTTGTACGATCGAAAGATTGAACCGGCCCAAATGAGAATGAGTATTTCGTGTGTATTTTCGCGCAGATTGACACTGATGGACTCGAGTGTCTATGTCAAGCTGACGTCCGAATATTCTCTGGAGCGTAATCGCTCTTCTGAATGTTCACGCTCACTCTCATACGATACGACCATACTCAATCTTGTGCACGAATTTTGGATGGTAGTTTGATTGGACCGAGGTTGTTTGAGGGTGTCTAACGGTGTTGATGAGTGTGGAAGGCTTTCGGCCATGTAGGAACAGAGAGGCAAAGGAAAATTTCCGTGATTCCATAGTGGAGTGTGATCAACGAACTGCGGCAACCTTTCGAAGGACGAATACATAGGGCTCTGTGAACAAACGTACGAGAAAGAGGGAAGAACGTGTGGAGTACGAGGAATACGCTCGAAATCTATGAACAGGCTGATTTCGAGATGCTCATTGGCGTTCCGGGCTGACCTGGAATCAAGCCACTTACGAGAACACTCGATGAGCCAGAGAGTTCTTGAAAAGCTATTATTGTGCGTGGACTTATAGCGTGTATGTGATATCTGTGGAAAGGGCGAAAGCCGATAGTGTTGGCAAGAACGCGAGGTATACGAGGGCCACGTTAATGTCACGAGACAGAGTTAATTTGGCTATAGCTGATTCGGAGCAGCAAACGGACGTGAGCTCGTCATCGTATATCCAATAGGATTGAGAAATTTCATACCAGTCTTCTCAGTGGATATCTTGCACAAGAGCACCCCGAGTATCCTGACACAGATACTATAATTGGAGAACTGGTAGGATTTTCTATCTCTCTTTCTCTTTATCTCGAAACTCATTTGTACCAACAGGCTATTTATTTCTGGCATTCACTCTCGAATGAAGTTCGTGGATCTCCATCATTGAATATTTTATAAAACGCGCCTATTTTCGTAACTTTTTTACCTGAAGGATTCCCAACTCTGTCAGTAAAAAAATAATCGTTTAACGACAATGTAAGCTAGAAAAATCTCTAGAGAAGAAGTGGTTGATAAACTATGGGGAACTATTATTGAAATTGTAAAAAGGAAAGAAGCACTTGTCGTTTGTTTCTTACTTACGTCACTGAAGACAACTAATATTTATGTTTTTTTCTTGAAAACTGTAACTTTGTTATTTTGTTATGATTTATATAGACCATCATTCGCCATCATTGTTGTATGTTTTGCCTCGAGGTTTCGCCCGAAGAATATAAATTTATGAATCAATCAATCAATCTCCCTCGCTATTCGTGCTTCCCCCAACACAAACTCTTCGTAAATGATGCCTTCACTATTCCTACACATGATACAACGTGTACGAGATGGTAGCCGAGAATTATAAATGAGACGTTTATTGACAACGAAAAGTATCCAGGAATAGAAACAGAAAAAGCAATCATGATCTATTTTGCTGTCTTACAACTGGTATAGAATTAATATTGAAGCACTCAAATTGCCTTCATTGTTACTGTTTACATTTATGCATCTCAGGTGCATTGCTGCACGTTGCAGTTTTGTATTACTTCTGGACGATTGAATGATTCGCAGAAATGGGGCTACTGCCTGATGGATCTTACCTACACGAATAGAAATGAGGTGAAGTGGAATTTTTCGGAGTCTCTCCTTGCGTTCGTATATAGAATTATATAATGACCCAGTGCGGCTACAAGGGTCCAAAATTGTCCAATTGGGTGGTCATCCCTTGAGCACGTGCTGCAGTGGATACTTTCTCAGGTTTCTTGCTTGTGTACTCAAGAGAATGTGCCTCGTGTGATAACGAGACTAAAACGACGCCTTGCAGCCGTTATTGTAGAACGAGATAGGAGTGAACGAGGCACGATGAAATAAAATAAAAAAGAGTGTGAATGATGTACTCTCTTACTATCTATCTATATATATATATATACATATTCTCACGAAAAAGAATCGACGGACTATACGGACCGTCTAAAAATCGATACGTCGCTTGGGTAGACGTGAGAGAAGCGATAACCCAGAGACAAGGGATCTATGTAACAAAAAAGAACGAGAGAGAACCGGATCGGCGAGAGAGATCTAAAGCGAACCATAAAGAAAGGAAACGATCTACCAACTTTTTTGCTCGCCTATCTTTTCTTCGTCCTGGCATCATATAGCCTGTCCCTTGTTCCCTTATCCAAGCGTATCTATCTTTTTATCTTAACAATGGTGGGAATAACGGTCTAAGACAGGAAGGATCCTAATTGTTCCCAACAACCTTATGGTCTCGATACTATATTTGAAACGCAACGAAAATCGACAAGCAATTTCGTCGGACAGGAGGACAAAAAAAATGTTATTCGGAGATAACTCTTGAATTTCGACAAAATAGCCAATTATTTTATTCAGCAGCATTATTTTGATGCTCGAAATATTCTCATGGGACAACACGAAAACACTCTACTTTCTAAGTCTATCGGTTTATCAAGACGGAATCGAATTCTCAGAGGATCTTTAACGAGTTCCACCGTACGAGATTGTCCTCTCGATAATTGAATACGTGGCTGAAACCTTTCGAACATTCAACACCACCATTTTCGAATTCTGTAGAGGTTTCGTACCAACTTTGATAGCTATCGAAGCTTCAACGAATCATTGACAGCAAGATTAACCAGAGATCAGTCCTCGGATGAAAAGACCGAGAGTTTCTGACTACCCAAGACAGGACCACGATGATTTTGCGATTTCGTCAACCGTGTGATTTGGCTATTGTAGCCCTCTTTGGACCTTTATAGATCTCTCTAAACTCTGATAGATACGTCTCTCGAACATATATCTATGGAATCTCACTGTCTGGCAGAGAGTTTACGGTTTTTCTACATCGATGACTGCAATAGAGACTTTGGCACTTTGACCCCTGACGATATTACCGCAATGTAATCAATCGATTGGCTTAAAACATAAAATTGCCATCTTCAGGTATGCCCTAGATATGCGACGCGGTTATGGGGTACGGTAATACATTTGGTAAAACATTTGAACTGGAAAATTCGTGCCAATTGCAGCTGCGTGAACTTGAACTAACCAACCATTAGTAAGCTATCTCGACCATTATCCATTTATCGTTGAGCCCGAATCGAGTAGACACAGCATCTTTGATAAAATTCATGAAGCATGACGGTTGGAGAGCAACCTGCAATGGTTCTCAGCCAACATTTCCAAGAGTTTACTGGACTCGAAGATAAAAGTAGATTTTACATAGATTTTTTGACATCACAGACTTTTTCCAGACGTCGAAATTTCCAGCTGTAATACTCGATGACGATTAAAATCCGAAAAAAATGGTTCCACTAAATTTTCTTGCTTGCCTCTGACGTGTCTTAGTTTTATTGTGAATTTCCAGTATATTCTGCCCTCTCTCCATCATCCGCTCTCAAGAATAGTCCAAAGCTCTAAAAAACAAAGGGTAAAAAAACTGAAAGAGATGATCGAACGAAAAGCGTTTGCAGTGTTCGCGAATCGACGATAATACGAAACTTTCCTCCAACAGTAAGGAAGTGACTTTTGTCGTATACAGTTCGTTCGAGGATGAAATTCGAAGAAAGGAAAGTTCGACGACCAATACATGTTCCAATATCGAAAAATTCTAAAGAAATAAATGAATATACAGAAGTAAAAAAAAAAACGATATCTAGAAACTTTTTCTCTACAAATTTTCAAAGTTTCCATAAAAGACTTAGCGACAGCGACGATGCACACGAGCAAACAGCAAAGTTTCATAACACTCTCTGGCTCACAGCGATTTTGAAGGATTCGAACTTTTGTTTATCAGTCTAAATTGGTACATTGAAGCCAATTTAAAGCCAGTTTTCGAAAACTGACACGAACCAAATTAATCCATCAATTTCACGGAAATTTTCGTTCCATTTTGCTGCTAATACCGAACGCTCGGCTATAAGAGTTATTATTAAACTTCCTCGAGCCAATCAATTCAGCTTTGAATATACCTTGGCTCGTCACCACTGTGTCGGTCGTAAGGGATTGTGTAATGCACGTTTCCTCGCAGCTCTCCTTATCTCCGCTAACCCCTCGTCTTCTTTATTCAACAAGGAACATATCCAGAGTGTGAGGTTAAGAATAACGATACATATATATAGAGACCGAGAGAAATGAGGGAGCCACCCGGGATGAGAAAAAGTATAGCACTTTTATCAGCCCATCTTTACGGACTCCTCTATTATTACGTTGAGTCGAGACTTTTGAAATTTTTTTTTTTTTTTTCATACCTACAGCTTGAGCCACAATAAAACAGGCTTTCTCGCACTTGTCTACCCCTATTACTTGCACACAACGAATATCGCATGTAGCCGCGCATATAGTACAATAACTCTCAGCGGGAGGGCGCAAATTCTTCTTGCTTATACGGCGGTTGGCCACGAGAAACTGGCGGTAATGAGATAGAATCCACTTAACCCGTAGTCCACGCGTGCCTAAGGGTTTGCCCATACTTCTCACCCCTATATATCCGACCTATGTTACCTGGAGTTTATAGTTACTAAACTCCGAAGCATGCGACTCTGTCTATACCAGTCGACGATTTCTCTTACCGAGTAACCTACTAAGAGAATCTTCCTCTCCTGCACCGGATTTCAACAAAAATTTCTGTATGCCAAAGCTCGAGTCCATTTTTTACTGATTAGAACAATCATTCTCGATCGTATATTCATACTCAGCGAGGTCAATGGACTCTCTCAACACTGCCCAGTCACAAATCCAAAGATTTTTGAAATTTCGTTAAATAATTTAACGACAAAACAAAATTTTCAAGCTATTGAGGAATAGAAAGAATATCTGAACGATATCTTGATTTCCGTGTGTTGAAAAAACACTTTGTCATTGCAACGATTCCGCTAAAAGCCTGCACGCAGGGAAAAAAAAGTTTGAGCGAGTGGTTCGGATCCATGAGTACGCTGATGTTTGTTTTTCGCTCTGCTTTCTTAGGCGTACCACGCATTTGTACATTTCACCGTAGTAATCACAAGTGCAAACCAAAACTTTGTCATAATATTGCGGAGAAGAGGAAAACTCACGACCCAAGTTGGGGACAATTATGAATGCGGTGTAATCACAATCCTTACGAAGAAAACAAAAAAAATAGCGTCAAAATTGTTTTAGAACTTTGTGCAACTACGACCTTGCGCTGCAAAATTACACAACTTTGAATTATCGTTGATATATGCCATGCTTCAAACTGAAACCCAAATTCAGCAGGTTCAAAATGTTAAATTTAACTAGTTCAATTCTTTAACTCTACGAAGCAACGATAAATAATAATTAACCGAAAGTTTTAGTCCGATTGCTGCTTTTAAAGTGACTAAAACTTCGAATCACAGGAGATATTGGAGGACTCAAGCATTTTTTCTTTATGGCTTGAAAAAAAAAAAATAATAATAATAAAAACATCGTAAAAAATCTCAACGGATGTAATTTATGACACTTTTTTGATCCTGAACCGGTGTCGTCACCTCTGGGCATTCAAACGATGAAAAATTATGTGGTTATAAAAAAAAATTATAGCCTGGAGACACTGACGATTCTTCAAAGACCCGAGGTCGCATCAGCCAACGAATAACTTTTGTCCGAAACGACTTTAGTTTTGAAACTGCGGAAGAATGAAAAAAAGCCCCAATTGGGGAACAAAGATATCGCGAGATCGAGACTCGAGCCTTTTTCACAAGAGGGAGCAGCCGAAAGCTCTGAATTTAAATGATGGCTTCTAGGGGCTCGAAATCTTTGATCGATCATCAAGTTTTGTTCTACAAAACACACTTTTGTAGTGTAGAGACGTTTATTTAAGAATATTGTTATTTTCTAGTATTATTTATGAATGCAGGTAGGATAATTTGATATTTTGACAGTATTTATCGATTTTTTAATGGACAAAAGTTAGTTTCTCTAGCTAGCTCTATATATTATTAGTCGTAGTTTCTGGAGCCCAATTTTTTCTCCAACACTCATGGAATATCAGTGAAAAGGAATATACCAAGGATCATCCTCTCGTCTGTAATTAAAACGTCCTGCGGTGATTAATGAATCGCGGCGACAGATTGAAGCATTAATCAAGCAGAGTTTGTATCGTTATGGAGCCATTTTTTGTGCTTTCTTTAAGCATTTCTCAATTACGTTTCAATTGAGGCCACATTTTGACTGGAATTAGTGGCAGTTTTTATAGTAAGTAGATCTCTTTATCGATATTCCATCTAAAATGTAGAATCAAATCAAATGGTGTCGGCGTAGAAGAAGGAAAATTCGGTGTCGTTTGAAAATTTGTTAATTTCACCGGTGTCTTGAGCTTTGTGAACTTAATCGATATTCCAGTTACCATTTTTCCATGCTTCTATCGTTGCATTATAAAGATCGATTCCTGAGGAAATGGAGGAACGGATTGATGCTATTTATTTTCAATTATTCTCCCTTCTCTATTAAGTCTAAAGATATATAAATTAACAGTCGTATATTGTAAAATGAAAAAAATAATACACAGTTTGTAAGTCTCTCGTATCATTGCTGGAGAGGTTGACCTCGTAAATTCGATATACCATGTCGATCCAATGACGAAGAAAATTGTTTCGACGATCGAGGCAATCAACGGTGGGTGACTTCGCATTTTTTTTTTTTTCTGATGTTTTCTCATTTTTCTTTTTCACACCGCTTTAACTTAGTTTCCTTGCAACATGAAGCAATTCGATTTCAAATCGATCTTTTACGATCTTTTATATCTGCGATGGTGTCTAGACGGGGCAGGCTGCATCGTAAGAACCAATGAAAATCGGTTGGCTCGGTCCTCTCGAGTGAAACAACTTTTATGTGTTCTACACTATGGATATACCTGCTCTTTCATTCTTTTATCAAATATCCTAGATATGTTTCTGCAGGTGTTGCCAGGTGCAAAAAAAAATCTAGAAATTAAGTTTGTTGAGTTGAAAAAGATGAATGAATGAACTTTGCAGAAAAATTTGTTCCGTATGGATATTGGATCGAGGGGTGAGGGCTAGTCACTATTTTCAAAAAATCGTTTTTTAGACTTTCTCAAAGAACAGCATTTCAAAAGTATTTTCTGAAAATTTAGGACAAATCGGAGCATTATTTATGAAGATGAATTAATTTGAACGAAGCCGCCGAAAATTTTGTTCTAGTTACTAAAAATATTGATTATTCATACGGGAAAACATTTTTTCACTAAATGAAAAAATCTGTTTGAAAAAAAATCCCGCAAAAAGCTTTTTTTTCGGTGTTACGAGTAGCCCTGACTCCTTAAAAAAACAATTCGTTTCGTAATTCGATTTAAGTATTTTGAAAAGCAAAAGATTTTTCTCCATCGTTCCAGCCAAGTTTATTTCCAATAGAAAATAAAGAATTAAGTCATGAAATTTTTCTTGTTCCTCGAAACGACGATAAGTCACCGGGAGCAAAGGACTAAAACTTTCTTCTTATTCGACTTAGAAAACTAGAGATATCAAGCACTGGAAAGCTTCATAAAAGATGTTTATGGCTACTTTACCCTGATATATGAGCACTGAAAATGCCTTTAAAATCCAGTGCCAAAAGAGTGATGGTTCAATTGTTTTGAAGAGTCTCTATATACTTGCGAATAGCTCGCAAAAACGCATGAAACTTCATTAGAAATGATTACATGCGCGTATAAAAGAGTGTACACAAAATGAGGTTACGAAGGGGGTTAACCAACGTCATAAAAAATAATAAAAGCATGTCATGGAACTCCCGAAGCGAGGATAATACGGATACGATGTACATCGGAGTATACATGCGAAACCGCATTAACCCCCAGGAGTCGTAGCACGGTTAATTGCGCCAGAAGCAAACTAATTTAAGCAAATTACGGTGCAAATACAAGAATTCAACCGAATTAGCACGGTGAAAAAAAAAAGAAGAAAAAAATAACGATGTCGGTATACTCTACAGAAACGTTATCATTAAAGTCAGTTGGAATGTTTTCGCATCGGTATTGAGCGTTTATGGTTCAACACACCGGAGTATACGTACGCGGGGGAGGATAACCGACTACCGTTCGGCTTATTAAGGCAGCAGGCAAATATTTGATCGAAATTATTCGCCGGAGGATCAAAACATAAATGTTCGCGAACGAAACTCTCAACGTCTCGCTACTGACTCGCTCCGCGCACGCCTACTTTTTATTCTCTGTCTCTCGAACGCGAAAATGTTGTAAAAAAAAAAATAAAAAAACTTTTAAACGCTTGAGTGGCTTGAATTTTTTAATGGTCCGCGACGAAATGTATTCGTTGGACAGAGACACGTTCGCGTAGACACATATATAGTTTTTTATATGAGTAAATATATATACATATTTATATATCTAGGATCATAGCTCTCGTTGTTTGGAAGCGAGCTCGGCATGGAGCCAAACCACGAGGCCGATATAACTCCCTTTTTTTTTGGGTTCCTCTCGCGAACCCCCGAAGTACTCGTAGCATTAGAGAGAACATCGGACGATGGAGAAACGGGTCCAATCTAATTTTCAAATATGCAAAAGCCTGGAAAAGAGTTATTTTTTTCTTTCTAATCGATGGATAGCCACGGGGAAAGGGAAATGAAATAGCGAAGCAGAAGCTCGATTAATCACAGGGTCGAATAAATTTCGAATCAATAGCGATGCGCATTAAGTTTAACAAGGATTCGGCTCTTTTCATTATTTTTCATGTGTCAATGAAAGATAACCAACGATGAAGTTGAAATTTCTCGATAAAGCTACCAGATGCACTTTTTATTGAGAATTCTGGCTGCTGCTGCTGCTGCAGCGTTCGTAAAATTTCGAGTGAGCGTGAGAAAAAAACCGTTTATGCAAAAGTAAAGCGATAGAAATTGTCAACAGGTCGTTGATGCATAAATATACGAATATTTGAATTTGAACAACTTCGGTAAAGCATCGTAGGATTGCTTTAGAAGAAAAACAACTCGGTGAATATGTGCATGCTGCTTGGAAAAAAAAGTGTTTGCAGTTTCTGGAGAGCTCTGTGCAGAAAGGGAGTGAGAAAAATAATGAATGAAAACAGAAGAATGAATTTGAGGGTAATATTTTTGAGAAAAAAAAAAATAATAATAACGATTTCTCGAGATTGGACTAAAGTGGCTGTAAAATAGTTTCAACAGTTGGAATAAAGGTGACCGAACTCAATTCTCACGTAGATACGAAGGAAACGTAGGGAACAAAGCTGCTTTTCTAAGGCAGCATATACAGCTAGTAACAGATTCGTTTTCCTTAAGTCCTTCAATTCGTTCGTTCTCTGAGAGTAGATTAACCGGGCACACCTGGAAACCAATCTATTCGTGTTCATTCGAGTCCAGCAGTTTCGAGTCAAGATTCCCACAGTAAGCTGCATCAGGCGTTTTTTGTACGTTTTCCTTTTTTTTTTCATCCAACCAACGGTCTCTGGTGACTGTTTTCCCGCATTGAGCTCAGCTCTATTCCTAAATTGAAGAGAAGTGTCAGGCAAAAAGCTCTACAAGATTTATAGTATCTCGAGATAAAAGGGAAGGTTTAAGACAAACTAATCGCAATTTCTTTTTACGAGAGCCTCTGACACTATCAAAAAATTCATTTTTGATCAAAGACAATGAGATTTTTGTTTTTCAACAATCATTCATTTTTCTTGAGCCAACTCATCAGTGTCATCCAAATCCAAAAGAAACTTGTACAACAAAATTGTACTTATCTTTTTCACCTTTTTTTGACTCCTGATAGATTCGATGCCTGTCGACTTATTTCTTGTTGTCATCGATGATAAAATCAAAAATAAGAAAGAATGAAAAGAAATAAGCGACCGATTGAAAGTCTAATTGTTTTTACGATAAAAAATTTAATGACAGAAAATAAGTGCAATATTTTTTTGAATGAATTTAACAACATTTTGTAACACGAAACAAAATAACCGCGACTCTTGACAGCTCGTAAGACGCTTCGATGATTGAACTATTGCAGCAAATGAAATAATGGAAAAAAAAAAAAAAACATGTGAATCTCGTGTACTTACAAATAATGATGTCGAAAGAAAAAGAAGGACAAAATTTTGAAGCTTTCTATGGAATTCCTTTCGGAAGAATAAACTTTCGGAATGGGAAGCATACATTTATATCGCTTTATATGTAGGTTATGTAGAGTGCAGCAAAGACGAGCTTTTGCATGATGAATCTTCAAGTAAAATACGATTTTCATGACCAAAAATGTGCAGTAGACAGCTGCTGGGAGATGAGAAAAAAGGAATAGATAAAAAGAAAGAGAGAAAAGAGGAGCAGACAGGGGCGAAAGCTGATGTGAGAGCTTTCCACTCTAACAGGATTGGAGGCTTTCCAGACACATATTCGACTCTGAGAAACCGCGGTACAGGTATGAATACATGAATCTCGAGACACGGTTTTCATTCCTGAATCCTGTACACCGCAGTTCTCGAGCGTATCTCATCATATCTTAGATTAGTCCGGGTGACGTGAGAAGTCTCATCTTCATCTCGAGCTCAATGGGCTTTTCTTATCTCAGAAAGAAAGAGAAAAAAGAGATTTAGGAACGAAGTATGAATATATACGATTGATTTAGAGACGGCAATTTAAAATTTTGTAAAAACGTCATCAATATCAGGTATCGAAAGTCGGAATCACCGACGATGGAATATCAAAAGTAGTGAACTGTAAGATTCGAGTTAAAATTCTTCGGGCTCAACGTAAGCAATTTAGTCCGGAGATCTAAGCACGTCTCCGTGCGCAGCGGAAGAAATGAAAAGTTGAAAGATCGAGTCTTCCGGTCTCTTATATCCCCGCGGCTCGAACGCGATACACCAGAAAGGAAAGCAAAGAGATCTTTCCGCAAGAGAAATAAAAATAGAGGATCGAGCTTAACTGTAGACTGGAGTGGAAAGAAAATATCGGATATGCTGGAAAGAATGGTATCTGATATAGGTGAAATAGGAACGAAAGGTGCATGGCTTCGGATGGAAAAGAAAAAAAACAAAAAAGTAGAGAAAATAGTAATTTAGAACGGTGGAGTCGTAGCCCTATCGACACGAAACTTCTATTCGTATCCAATATCAGTAGAATTTCTATTAGAATCGAAGTCGAAAAGATTGCCAAACTTTTCGATAACAATCGATGAATTTTGACTGGATAAACTACCGAAAAAAAATGGTCGCTGGCACAAAAGCAGTGAACTGTTACACGTTTTTAGTGCTGAAAAGATTAAGCGAATAAATTAACGAACGAAAAATGTGAATCAACGATAAACCAAGAGAATAGAGTCAACGTTTATTCCATCTTCCTTTGAGCATTGAAATAAAGGCTATTTTTTTGATGAAGCAATGAGAAATGGTTCAGAAAAGTTCTCCCGAACGATCCGGCTCACAATACCTCTGCACTTTGCAGCTTCGCTTTGTCTTCTGCCCCGAGCTGCCACAATAACGGTTCAAGATGAAATACCATCCTGATAGCAGAAAAGTGTAATCGTTTTGGGAAATACGAGACGACGAAAATTGTGTAAAAAAGAAATGATGAAGAAAAAAAATCACCACTGAAAGTCGAAATGGAAGGCTGTCACCGATGGCGGAGGGAGAAAAAGACAGGAAGGGGGAAAAGCGAATAAAGTGGTCACGGTAGTCGTGAATAGAGGAAGAAAAAAATTTTTTATATCCTTAGAAAAACGTGATTCTGACACCATATACACACACACACACACACGAAAAGCAAACCGTGCCTTTTCCGAAACTACATACCGAATCACGCGGGGTTTTATTCTCAACTTTATTCTTGATCCCCCGGAAGAAATAAGAATCCGATTTCTTTTTTATGCCCTTTCCCTTTTTTTATGCTTGAGAAAATCAGAAAATTTAGATTCCAATAGTATCAAATATTTGCTGAACAAACGTTACTCACGATAATCCAGACCTTTAATCATCAGAAGTGTCACCAAATATGGTCGGATTCAGATATTTTTTTTTTGCTTAGTTTCATCGATATGATAAAAGTAACTTTAAAAGTTACTTTTATGGATGGATATTTCAATTCAATTTACCTGTGACGATGAGTCAAGTTACTAAAGATCGATTGCGCTATCTACTTAACGGTTTTCCTTTTGTCCACTGTACGAGCCCGCATTTAATCTCCATTGTGCTCGAAGCCATTTTGAAAGCAGAGGTCGCATTCGTCTCCCTCGGAATCAGAATATAAATCAAACTATCAAATTTCGCTTTGCTAGTCACTGACCTCCGATAAATCCGGTCGGATGGTGTATATTTTCCCATTTTCTCGAGTGTTATCAATCAACGTATTTAACAAGAGTAGAGAGTATTTTATACAGAGCACAAACGGTATATATTTAGCGAGCAAATGCGCAGAAATCGGTCCTCAACGTTTTCGCCATTACTTTCGATCGAGATTTATCAGTCGAGGGAAGTCATACGGGGGGGTTGGAACGTTGTACGATGAGTTTCCATTTGGTAGATTGTTCTTGTAGCTTGATTCCATGTCGCGAGGGGAGAAAAAGATGCTCGCCCTTATAGGGCTGACTTTTGATTTTGCCCTTGGGGTGAATTCCCTTCGAACATTCCCTCTTACTTTCTCGAGAGAAACAAACCGCTCACGCCTACAAAATCTTCCAACTACTTGACAGCATAAAATTAGCCAAATGGTGTAAATAAACGTTCTTGGTTAGACATTTTTATGGCTTTCAATGGCAGGATTTATCTAGAAACTACTGTGCCTACTCGGTGAAGTTTTTCACTTCATTGAAAAGAATTAAAATGATTTCTCATTCTTTCCATAAACCTCTGATTATTGCCAGAAAAATTATTTGAATTTCGAGTCGAAATTTGCGTCAATAACGAATGCCTTTTTCATTCTCAATAACGAGATTGTAAATGTGCATCAAATATTTCGGTCGAGTAATTATCGACTATAACAGAACCACGAATGGCCATTGCGGGCTAAGAGAGAATAATAATGAACGAAATTGAAAGGTTCAAACGGTTCTATCGCGTTGAACCAAACCTCATTGTTTCAATACCATGTGACATTATCGTCGAACCACAAAACAACGTTAAATACAATACTGAAACGTGTGTACAATGGGTGTCTGTACAATATTCATTCGAATCACCAGACACATCTGTAAAAGCCTGCATCATACACCATTAAAAGTAATCCTTTGATGCGCCTCAAATAATTACCAGTTTTATGTTAATCGATCGTATCTCTTAAGCCACTGACCAAGGAAATCAATGGGCAGTACAAAAATACTCATAGTACAGTTAGCAGAATCCGAGCATCGGTACAAGAGCAGATAAATTTTTGTTGAAGAATCGGTGGAGTTGATCCAGCAATCTTCGTATTCAATTACGTCAAATTGACCCATAAAAGATTTTTTGAAAGATATATATTTCTGACACTTGAAAAATGAGCTGAGAACCATTGAAATAATTCGTACAACATCGAGAAAATTTATAGAATATTTTGTAATGCTACAAACGTTAAACGAAGTTCACTTTAAGTGAGCAAGTTTTCAAAGTCTACGTTTTATTTTTATTTTTTTTCACAGTACTTTTCCCCGAGTCAGTTCGAACGTAATTCACGTCTTGAAATAAAATAAATGTTCAAAGAATATTATCGATGATTTATAAAGCGACTGGAGCCTCAATAAATTTATAAGAGAATTAAACTTTTTGAAAAACGTCTATATTTCGTTTTCACGAAAGGATGATAATTTATTAATACGAAAGCCTCCTCGCTTTATGCTTCGGTGAGATTATAGTAATGTATGGAAACATTACTTCACATAAATAGACGCGTGCATTGTGATATATCGTATTTACAGGCAGTGACAATATTCCAAAGTGAGAATCGCTTACAGAGGCATGGACGAGAGTGTGGATTATGTCATTACAAGAGCCAACTAATTTATGTCAGAACGCCACAAGCGTTATTATGAAGTTTGCCAACAACTCTCGGCTTGAAAAGGCTCAGTGCGCGCGCACATGAACGGATAATTTAACAATAGAAACATGGTGAATTTAATGTTCACGCGTTTTCGCTTAATCAGATTTATTCGTCTAATTACAAATTCACCGTTGGCACAAGCGTCACACAGTCAACCTTTCGAATTTCGAATATTCGTTTCGAACGAATTCATTTAATACGAATTGGTAGCGTAATTATTACTTCGCCAGCCATGACGGGCTGTCGCGGAGCTTTATTCGTTTCAACGCTGAAATATCGTGTCATTAAAAATTCATACGTGCTCGAAATTAGGTACAGCAGAAAAATAGAAAAAGTTTCGCTGGTTTCTTTCGCATATCGCTGGTGTTAAGCTGCTTTTTTTTTTACAAAATTGATGTCGAAGTTATGTCACGATTCTTGAAATATTGTTGAAGCGTTAAATGAAAAACGTGATTATAATGAAGCGCAAAATTTTAACTGAAAGTTCATTGAACTTGAATTGCTTAATTATAATTTCATTTTAATTGAATATATTCTCTGTCAAAGTAGATTTTGTTCGACAGTTCGAATTTTGACTGAATTTTGAAGAAAAAAAATGGATTTGAAACAATTGTTTTACTCGTTTGTATTCAGGCTTCATAACGGAGCTTGAGAATAAAATTTGAATAGGATGAAATATATTTTTGCGTAGATTTTTTTCGTTCGAACGTGAGACACGAACAAATCGCCGGGCATAAAAGTTATACGCATCTCTCACAAGGGACAAAAGAAGCTTGAAAAACAGAGAAAAAAAATAGGAACAAAAAGCCTCGAACAAATGGGATCGAGGGAATATACAGACGGGCTTGTTACAAGGGAGAATTTTTCTCACGAATTGCAAGAGTCCAAAGCTCCGATCGTAATTGGGTCAAGCGCTACGGGCGTTAACAAAACAATTCAATCAGACAAAACCAGATGAATGTTTTGTTTTCATTCAATGCGAGAGTAAATCTGCGCTCTGTACAACTATATACGGACCTTCTTACACTGTTCATAATAATTAAACCTTTGTTATGTATGTATCTTGAAAATTCGCGGCTTTAAATTTCTCAACGAATCGCATTTGAACAGAATTAATAAATAAATCACTTTAAAAAATGAAACACTTCACAATGGCGAATATTTCGTTCTTCTTCGGTCGAGTCTTGAATAAGAGTAAGTGAAAATAAATGGAATAGCAAGAGTAATAAATGCTCAGAGTATATGAAGAAATATCGAAAATGCAATTTACACTCTTTGTTCTCGGGAATGCTTCTACCGCTGGATAAAAAAAAAAAAAAAAAAAAAAAAAAAAAACTTACTCTAAAAAGAAAAATTCAACTCGGTTCTATCGAGATATAGGGTAAAGAAAAATGCTGACTGAGGCAGAGGTGAGAATTTTCAAGATTTCATCATGCATCATTGCGGTTTTTAAGGCTTTTCGCTGGAGCGTGAATTCGACATAAGCAACATATCCAAGAAGGATAAAATACAATTCAGAGAATGAGAATTGCATTCAAACGAAAAAAAAAGCCAAAATCATTGATTTTTTTGGTTTGTTATATTCATTAAAAACGTGAATTGAATTTAATATTTTTAAGTTAATTAATGTTCTTATGAAAGGATAATTAGCTTATTTTGAGCTGACTAAATCGAGTCATTGCTGGTTTCATAGTGTTCGAATTATTCGTCGAAATTCAAACTTGCCAGAAAACACACAATTTTCCATAGCTAAAGAACAGTCGAGTGATTTATTTTTTCGCCAACGATTTCAAGGTTTTTCATATGCGTTGATCGTAATTTTATGCCAAGGTTTGAAACAATTTTTTTCTTCTCCAACAAGAAACGCTCTCTGCTTCTTGCACGAATGATTGATAATGCAAAGCACGAGTAATTTAGATACGAGAACAAAGGTTAGGAGCGATATTTCAAACTTTTCTGACAAGTTTCCAGGGATAGTACGAGAATTCACCGTTGCACCATCCCGGAGTAAAAAATCCAATTTTATTCAATGTTTCGAGAACGGTTATCCCGAGCGATTTTACACGGTTAGTTTTTGAATACGACGATTTCGAACACATGTTAAGAACGTATTCATCAGCCTGCTTCCACCTTCGATATAATATTTTTTCCGTTATCCCATACGAGCCACAATACCTGACCCTCTTTACGTCCTGCTAAAGTACAAATGAGATTTTCCTGCCATTTTTTTTTCTTTGCCTTCACTCGACCCTTGGAACGTCCATCCTATCAGGGTGATTTCGTTCTGTAGAAGCAACAAGAATTTTCCATTACGAGAGAGAGAGAATTCGTCTCTCGTGACCATCAAGTCCGATGAATGTGTATCTTGCCTACTTCCATTATCAACCCTCTCTATGTACAAAATGGAAGCATAACCACTCGGACAACACTCAACCAAATACGTCATTTTTATTTACGAAGCGAACCGCTTGAAAATTGTAGTTTAATTGGCGTCGGTCAGAGGATTCGAGCTTATCGAGTACGAGCTCAACATTTGAAAAGACCTGTTGTGATTAATTTTCGAAAAACAAAATTCTCATTCAGTAATAATAAGATCAGTTTTATGATCCATCGACGTTGGATACTTCGCTCGTAAGGGATGAGCTTTTTTTTTTTATTTCGAGAAATAAATGTAAAAGAATCGGTGAATTTCCGATGTGAATATGTTCTCTCTGTAATAAAACGTGACCGTACGTCTCGAGGGAATTGATATAAATAATGTAATACCCTGAAATACATATTTATCGTATTCGTAATTTTGTGTCGACGATTAAAAAGATCGTGATAACTCGATACCGTCGAGAGATAAAAAGTGAACTAACAATCTGGATGTCTTTTAGAATCCCATGAATAATGGAATGAGAATTTCTCGGTTAAAATCAAAGTATGCAGGGTGAAAATCTCGCACACGTAGAGAAAGTGAGAGGGAGGGAGAGAGAGAGAGAGAGAAAGGAGGAAAAAATATGAACATGCAAAAGCCTCGAATATCAGGAGTGAGGCAGGGGGGCGAAAAATGGGCGCAGAAATGCGAGGTCGATTCGACGAAGATGGCATTATGCGACATACGTCGATATCTATATAGAATATCTCTCGGGGCACTGTGGATAGAGAATTCTCGGGGTTATACCAGAGACCACAGGAATAAAAGGACGGATGCGGTCGCGGCTGTGAGAGAGAAAAATACAGAAGGAAGACGGACGATCGCGGCTGGGGATATTGATCTTCTAACGGAGTTGCCATGTGGAATCTGTGTGTGTGTGTGTGTGGTACCCGAGAACAACTTTACGATTCTTCTTTCCACTTCGACGATATCCTGGCGGCGGCGGCGGCGGCGGCTCGTATGGCGGTGATGTGCCACCCTATTAAGAGACATAGAAAAGGAAAGGAGAAACGTGTATAATCTTCAAGATTCTTTTCACGTATTTCCAATATTTTTTTGACACCTTTACATAGCCCGGAGAGATCTGTTATCCTCAGGATTCCAGTAGGAAGGATTTCGCTTGTAAGATAGTATACAGCGGAATATGGCATTTTACAAACTTTAACAAACGTCGTTCAGGATGATGTAACGATTCGAAATGTCAAACGTTTGATTAAAACTGTCTGGAATCAGCAGTTTTTGAATTTTTCGATAAAAATTGCCAAAAATTCAAAATTTGTTAACTACCGAAACCCGCCTCTTGACATAAATTGAAGGATCTTTTCAACAGAAGCATTTGAATTTTGAAAACTTTTACGATCTTTCGGAATTCATTGTACCCACAGATCAATCGCCTGTTTTTACGACCGTTTCTCAACATGCTACACGTCTGTATATCTATTTTTCGAAATTCTTGTAAAGATGGTTCATTCGAGTCGATAAAAAGTGCTACGATCGTAAATATTTTCTTAGAATCCATTTACCGTAGAGTGTACCATTTATTTTTTCATTTGTTTTTTTTTCTCTTTTCGACCATCTCGTTGAGATGCAAAGTCTCCTGAGAGCGGAAAGGGTTTGCTCACCGTTTTTTTTTTTTTTTTTTTTTTTTCGTACGTATATATTTTGCGTGTAAACGCGTTGTATATAATACATACTCGGTCGATTAAATGCAGTCAAGGAGGGAGAAAGAATTTTATTAACCGACGTTATACGAAGATGAAAAAGTATGGGATATCCTCCGAGCGAAATTACGGACCTTACTACTTGTAAGTAGCGCAGCATTTCGTACGGTCAGACGAGCTTGATCGCTCGCAGCAGCGAGCAAAGAAAAAAGGACAGGAAAATTGGAACGAATGGAAGGGAAAAAACGGGGGAAATTCGAATAAAGGAAAAATACGAGTAGAGAAAATGAGGGTAAAGAAGAGAAAGATGCAGAAAAGATAACTATAAGAAGGGCATTTCAACACACCGCATAGGAGGAAGAGTCATAATCTAACGGTCAATATTTCTTCTACGTGAGATCATCCAAGAATTGCTGCTCACTTCGCTTATGAGCTCCATGTGTAGCGAGCAGATTCTCTTCACTCTTCTCTCTCTCTCTCTCTCTCTCATTATTTTTCCATTTTTTCATTGTTTATTTGCGATCTCTTACCTTCGGATATCTGCAAAGATATCTCGTAAACAATGCATAACGTCGATAAGGAACACTGAGCTGGTCAAACAAATGGGAACTCACGTACAGTAACATTTATACGATCTTCGGAATCTTTTGTTATTCAAGTTTTCACGGTTGGAATATAACGAAAAATATTTTTGTTTTGTATTCATTATCGTTTGATTTTCCTAAATCGTCATAATATGCTTTTTTAGATTCCAAACGTACATTGTTTTTGGTTCTATGAAATGAGATATTTCGTTGTTTTCCATATTGATGCAAATGTGAGCATGATAAAGCAGGGAATTTTGTGGATTTTCTGAAAAATTGGAAGTTTGACTGGCTCTTTGGACACTTCGACCAGAGCTACTGAAAGAATTTCGTTAGTCTGTAGTCTGCATAAAATTCATGAATAGTTATGTCGTCAGACTTGCATTTGAATTTTTTAATAATTCCGATGGTTTTTTTTTTTTTTTTCAAGCAACCTCCTGCGGGGTAATAAAATAATAAAATGTACGAAGAGGCAGGTTGACTTGGAGAGCAGCAAACTTTTATTTTATTTATAAAAAAACAAGTTGAAGGAAATGGCATTGTACAGAATCTGAATTTAACAAGCTCTGATTCTGTATAGGTACGTCGGTATTTTAAAAATACAAAAAATCGTCAACGGGGGGACTCCATCGATTGAGTTATTGACATTTTTTAGCAAAATTTTTAGCGAAAGACTTGACAAAACTTTCGGCACAAAAAATGTAGGGATTTAAAAAAAAATAGGCATAAATTATCAGTTAAATTGTTCGCTGCAAATGATACGAGTGACGTGCATAATAATTGAAACACAAGAGAGAAGAATTCTAGGCGAATGTAGTAAAGTCCTTTTAGAATGGAATCGAAAAATGTTAGTGGCTCAATTCATCGCATTTGTTTCTCGGTTGCCCAGTCAACTCGAACAACGCTCGGTTCAAAACCCATGTAGTTTAGTCGAGCATAGACATATATATATACGTGTGCACATTCACTGAGAGAAGGATGTACAGAAAGTTTCGATGAGACGTGAGTGAGAGCCACGGAAACTCCGAATTCGCACGATCCAACCGAACAATTTCTGGTCGAGGGATATACGGTAAATTCAACTACGTTCCACCTATAACTAGCCGCAGCAATATAAATGACATTGACTTAACGAAGTGAACATTCCCTAGTAATTTAACACAAGTTTTCTCTTCAATATTAAGGAAATAAGTTACGAGAGATACTCAATATAAATAAAACTCGCACGTGACGTACGTAATCAGCAATATTTATTCATAGACGCACATCTCCGGATCAAAATAAACAAAAATTGTTCCATGCCACGCGAATTAGCGGGGGAATAGGATCGTTTTTACTCGAAGTATTTTGGGAACTTTTTCCGAATTACGTTTTTAGTGTTTTAAGTACTTTTGATGCTCCTTTATGTGAAGGCAGGAGTTCCTGGCTGTTGAATGTCGAAAAATAATTTTTGTCGCTAATTTTCGAGGCCCGAACCACGAGAAACGATTCTCGATTCTCCAACTTGTAATTCTGAGGCTATGGACCAAGTTTTGAAAATTTTTCGAGTTCTGGATCACAAAGTTCTGATACTTCATGACCTAAAACCACGAAGTTCTCGCCTCCAGAATTTTCCTAAATAATTTTCATCGAGTATAAGAAAGATTTTTAGTGTAATAGCTCAATCTAGACTAGAGTGAATTTGTACTTCGAAGAGACTGCGGAAGCATATAAAAGGAGAGACTAAGGGTTCATTCGGTAAGCGGTAAGAAATAAAGAGGATCGCGGTAAAAAAAGCTTCAGCAGCGTATATCCCGAGCGAGGTGTAATCCTTTGGGATGTTGGTGATAAAAAAAAGGGCTGTCTTCGCAATAAAAGATACGCAAAGCCTTCTTCTCGGTAGAACGTATAAGTGTACAGGGTGCCTCAGACTCGAAGTATCTGAATTTGAATTTTATCGAGATCATTTCACTCTCAACACGAAATCATTATTCCAATCTTCAGCAATCGATCATGAAGCACTCCGCAGGATGAAAGTATTCCGAAGGATGCTGTGAATCTACCTCTCGAATTTCAAGCTCCATTTTTTCCTAATACATCATAAAAAAAAAGGAGGTTGATAGTAGCGTTGAAAAAAGTTGAAAAGAAGGTCGAAAAAATGGATCAACTTCAGTGAATTTTGAAAACGCTCGAGCTCAAAATCATTGGACTTAAATATTCAACCTCACATGAGGCCCAAAGTCAACAGTTTCAGAGATCGAACTCCAATTCCAAACACCCTGTATAAGATTAAGAAAATATACTCGTTTTTATATATAAGCATAAAAACGCAGGAAAGGCTGAAGGTACAGATCTCTTGGAGGCTGGCGCTATCCGCTTACAAATTACCTCATTACGAGGGGAAACCCTTTTTGGAGTACTGGTTGTCGACACGAGTCCCCTCGCTCACCGTGTGAACTGAATACGCGAAAGCTTTCGCCTCTTCCGCTGTATGGAAATTCGTGACAGGGAATTCATACCCCCCTCTCTCTCTCTCTCTCTCTCTTTCTATCTCTCAAGCTCAATTTACACAATACCGTTTACCGAAGAAAAAGACTGTACTCGACGCTTTTATCAGCCTTTGAAAACAAAACAACAAAAAAGGTAAATTCCTCTGTGTAATAAGCGAACGAGAAGCTCTCGAGGGAGTTTGCCCAACGAGAAACGTGTCTCGAATTAAATTCACGATGTTCCACATCGACTCGCGTTACCGGGCCAACAATTTATTGTAAAATTGATCTGTAACTATATGTTTCTATCGTATATATAAAATGTAATGATTGAAATTCGGTACGAATGAATTAATTTTCTCGTTCGATTATCCCCTCTCTCAATTATCCTGTGTCAGATCGTTCTTTGTTCTCCTCGAACAAAGCGGAAAATTTATCTGCCATTCGTATTCATTATTTTATTCGCTATACCTGCCAGGAATTCAGTCAAAATTCTATGGAGATCTAATGTAATTTGATAATATAATTAACGCGAATAAAATCATTTTAAAAAACGTTGATATTTCATAATTAATCCGAACTATGAAACTTGAAAAATAGTTTTCCTTCGTGTCACAGCTAGAAGCAAAAAGGAAAATCAACAAAGTCACAAATTATTTAAAAAAATGGAAATTCATAAAAATTGCATTAAAATTTTTATGAATTTCCAATTTTCGTTCCTGCGGAGCACTCGATCCTCGCTTACTTTTTTTTCGTACATTTGTCAATTGCAACGAGGAAACGTGTCGCTGACAGAACCCCGGTGCATTATTGCGAACCTCACTTTTCTAAAGGATTGAAAAACCCATTTGCACATCGTCTTCGACGTTCCAGAATATCTATACAAAGTAAAATAAAAACTGTATAACTTCGTGTAAATTATGCAGAGGATCGGTGAATTTTCAGCACGAATTAAAGTCGATGGGAACGAGGCATGGAATTTATTCAAACATGCGGGGAAAACGCAGAGAAAAAAAAACGACCAGACAAATATTCGACACTCGAAGTAGCGATTTGCACGTGGGTAATGGAGGAAATCATAATGAACCACAAAAGTGCTGAAGGCAATTGGCAGTACGTGCTAATTTCTTTTTTTTTTTTCTTTCTTCTGCTGCTCCTGTGTGCTCGCCCAAGAGCTCGAGATCGAGCTCATTCAGGGGCTTTTGTTCCATTGCATCGTTGCAAATTTTTATTGCGTAAGTCGGGTCGAAGACGAGTCGAAATTCCCTGTTTAAATTTTTTCGTAAATTTGCATCCCATCGAATAGCAGATACGAGCTCAACTTCTGGGACAATTTTCGCTTTTCGATGACTCGATTTTTATTTTTACTGATTTTTCATTATTGACATTCCAATGACAATGATCGATATTTACCTGTCCAGGAGCTGCAGGTACTTTTCTTTTTTTTTCATCTTTTTCTCATAATTCATGAAAAATAAATGAGTCGTGAGAAAATCGCCTGGAGATGATTCCCTTATTTCTTATATCATCACGACGAGGAATCGAGTCATGAAATCGTTCTCTGTAGGAAAAAGCTTACACCAAAACCCGTGAAGCAGGGGAGGTCTTGTCTCTTGTCTATATCGAAAGCGCAATGGCTTCGTGCACCGTTCATCCGAATCAAATAAATTGCTACGTTCAGCGATACGGTATGAGACTACAGATATTCGAACGAAAAAAAAAAAAAAAAACAACTCGATAGAATTTTCGTCGTCTTTTCGAAGCGACTTCTTCTCTTCGTTTCGTTTCCCTATGGCACATCAGTCGATCAAGATATACGAAGGGTTTTCAGGTTTGTGGGCAGAACGTAAAAAGAGAGGAAAACAAATAAGGGAGAAAACGAGAGAGTGGAAAGGGCTTTTTCAAACATTGTGAGGGAAGATCTCCCGGCTATGGCTACAACGTTTTATTGGAATCAAATTGACCCTGCGGTTGCAACTTGCCTTCGGCTTGAAAATATAACGGACAACCTCGAAAAAGTAATATTTCAATTCGATTTTTTTTCCTCTTTTTCTCAGTTCCCTTTCCGCATCCTCCCTTTTCCTCTTCCTCTTCAAATCCTTTTGTCTTTCTCGCTTTTTCTCCATGAATACTCGCGGCGTTCGATGCAACGGATATACGCTTGAAAGTATGACATAAATATATTTTTTCCTGTCGAAAAACTACTCGCGAATGTGTTGCTCGATTGTGCAACGGATTTTTTAATCGGAGAGGAAAAACTCTCAGGAATAAATGGTTACATGATTAATCGTTACATGTTTGTATAGAAAATAGAAGAAAAGCGAGCATCGAATCCAACCCTGATGAATAATGAATTCACGATACAGTTTCTATTTCACATAATGTTTGTTTGAATTTCTGAAAATTACAAAGTTTCAGGCTAAAATTCCTGAACTATTCCTGGCAACTTGAATTTTTTATACGAGCAAAAAAGTGACGATTTCTATATGACAGAGGTTAGCTTGACAGGACAACCTTGAGAAAGCAACGGTCAATAAGAGAGCAATGGCAATGAAAATAAGATCATTCACTGATATTTAAAAGAAGTATAATACCGACCGTTCGTTACACAAAATTCAAACTACGAGTGATCCAATTGTCGGAGGCACTCAGGATTGAGTTTTTATTTGTTCCAACTTGCACTGCTCCATTCCCGCTGAGACAGACTAACAAAGTTTCTGGTACCCGTATTTACAGTCTGGTGAAATTCTGTCTGGTCAAATCGAGTACAGAAGCTCGGTAGCTCAGTCCAATTCGGTCGTCAATTTGGAGAGATCCAGTTTTATTCCGAATACAACGAAATAAAATTGGATTTACAATTTATCGAGTTAAATGTTGTGTATTTGATAACGAGCTCCGACGAATAGAATTTTGTCGCCTCTTTCATGTTCAAAATTACTTGCTCGTTTATCACGAAAGTTGATACGAAGAGAACGATTTTTTTTCTTTTTTGAAGCATGATCCAGTTCGGAGCTTGAAAAGAGTAAATTTTCTCGAGCAATTCGTTAGATAGTTGACGAAAATTATTTTCACAATAATTATTGTTCAAATCTTGTTTGTTCCAATCTTACATCGTCAAAGTCGAGCAAATTTGTTGTGAAGTTGAGCAATTATAAGCGTAAATACGAGATAAGTGAAACGTCTTGGAGTACGAATTTACGGACTTTCGTTGTTGGCAGCCCTTTGCAATGGGTCACCGTTCACTTTTGTGTCTCCGCAGTAAATTTTCACTCAAACGACCAAGATCGTTTTGAGGATTGATGGGCACGAGTGCATTATGTGACGCTATTATCACCGCGATACTCGAAGTTTGATGGTTCGTGCGAGAGTGTATCGGTATGCGAATATGCGTGTGTGTGGAGAATACAGGAAAGGCTAATACGGAGATGCGAGGATGGAAGCTCGTGGTCACCAGAGCGCAGCGTATACAATGGACTACGATATTAAGCCAAACCGAGTCTCTCCACGACGTATACATGCACTCAATCAAAGGCTCAAGTTCGTATGTATGAGGGAAAGAGGAAGACGATCTGGAGTGAGTCAAAGAGCGAGAGAGAGAGAGAGAGATAGAGGATGTGGCCGTCTGGCATAGCAACCTAATCGTACCAGCGAGCCACTCGACGAATCGTGTCGTTGTTCCTCCGCAATGGCAACGCTACCATCAGTGTACCACTTGTCCAACGTTGGTCACACGAGTAAAAGCCCCTTGCGCGTTTCCTCCTCCATCTCTAGTGCCGAACTAACCGCTGTATTACAAGCATGTTATACCGATAATCGTCGACAATGCCAACGTTATATCGATCCTGACAATAGAGATCACGGGAGATGCGCACTATACTCGTATTTATATCAACATTAATGGAGACCCCGCTACGATTATCGAAAATTATATTTTCCATTGAAAACAGCTTCGGTGTGAACGAGATTATATTTAATCCTGCTCAAAATACCGTGATGATAAATTATTTAGTATCAACCCTTAGTTTATACGTTTCAGTCGACTCTCAGCTGTCAGCAATTTCCTTTTTTCATGTGTTCAAGCGTGACGAAAAAAAAATACAAATTTCCTCATTTTTCACTCATTTCTACGTATTTTTCTAGATGATCGACGTTGTTTATCGGTTGTCAGGTGTAAAATCACTTGCGTCCAATCTATAACTACGTTGAATTCGGGTACACTTTTACATCGGAGCTTCCCCTTTATTTATCGGATCCGTTTTCAATTGCCTACTGAAACTGTCGCGAGTGTTCGAATTACTAGTCGAAAATAAAAATGGCGGTTTTCAACGATGTAATTTGGGCTAGTGGCATACAAAGCTTCGATCAGACTGATGAAAAATACCAGCCAAATAGAACAGTGGCAATTAGCACGATGACCTGTTTCTTTCCAATTTTTTTGATTGCTCGACTCTTTTCGAGAGTGATCAAGCTACGTTAATAATTTGATGACGAAATGATTGTAAACAATTTTTATTGTAGATGTTCCAAATTTTTTTCAAGTCCTCAAAGGACTTCTTTCGGTTGACTTTCAATGAAATTAATGAAAAAAAAAAACAGCAAAAAGAGAAGAATATAAAAACGAAAATCCTGCGAAATGTTGTTGCAGGAGATAACGAGATGTCGCTATGGAATATTCCAAGTGGCTTTTCACCGTCGACAGGTTCATTAGAGCTTATCGAAGCTCTCATTTAGGCAAGAATCAACGAGAGAATAACTCGTGAAGAAGGGTCCTCCCGAATCGTATTTATTGATGGTACCTCGACCAATAAAAATGGATAATCATTAGATCGGAATTAGCCCATTAGAGAGGAATAACAGTAACTGTGGCTGGTCCGAATGATAGAAGAGAAACGTGTTGAAAGATGATTAAGGATCCGTCGGATATCGAATTCCAATCGATGTCGAAGGGAGGCTTGCCTATATTCAGTATTGAAGAGGAACATGACATTAAGGAAAGGGCGAAGAATCCGAGCATATAGAGAAGAAGGAGTGAGACGGAGGGACGAAGGAAACTTTTGGAAAACTGCGATTCAACAATTTCCTTGATAACTCACGAGACTCCCCGTCACGAAGAAAGTTTCCCAAATAATGTTGTAGAATTTTAATGAGTTTATGAAACCTCTCACGAAGTAGCACTTTTTTGGAAAAACAAAAAAAAATAACGAATTTTAATGCATTAATTTCGAGTCCGTTGAAACCAAAGATCTTGTGAAATGTATTTCAAATTGTTAAACTTCAACAATTCGTTTCAATATCTCTCCAAGAGGCATCATCGTCGTGATCAAAATTGTAGATAAAAAAAAATTGAACGAGATGAAAAGTTCGTTTCGAAACTAATAATAAACTGAGATCAAGTAGATTGTACAATCTGCACATTCTTCACCCAACTTGTAACCTTCGGACCAGAATGTTCTGATACAAAAAAATGTCCATTTCGATCAGTCCATGTTGTAGACAAAAGGCCATTGACACCGTTACAAAAATCAACTCCGAGCCATTATATACACTTTTACAACTTTCGATCTCTGTTCATTTCGACCGGTAATTAACTCTGAGCGAAGATCACGCAAGCGAGGAATATATACAATGAAGATTGTATTCTGACGTCTCTAAACTCTCTGGAGAATCAGGATATTGAACGAGTTTGCCTACTATCGGGTAAACTAGGAAAGGCAGAGAAGTGGAAGGACAAGCAAGAACAGCCTTGTAAGATTAAACTTGAGTTACATCAAATATAATTCTACGAGCAAATTGTAACGTGAGCCCTTGACAAGCCCGAAGTACCAACTGTAATTTACTTTCGTTTCATCCTTATACAATCGGGCCATTGAATCATTTTTTAACAATTTGGTGACTCAATAATCATTTTTTTTTCTGACGAACTGGTAAATATCATTAACTGTTCCTTGAAAATAACAAGAAGCACAAAACGAAAAAAATTTGGAAGGATTGAAGTATATTATTTTCAATTGTTCATCGTATAAATGGATTTCGATGCGTTTCTTTCTTTTTAAATACAAAAACGTGATACGATTTATCCCTTATTACATGTCATAAGAGAAAATAGGAGTGTAAGTAACGATTAGGATGTGCGATGTATGAAGAAAAATCTAATAACTATTTAACGATGAAACGTGTAAAGCTCTGCCGGTGCTAAACTCGTACTGGGTTCGAACGTTATTCTCATTTCTCATTATTTCAACTTTTTGTTTCTTTCTTCATCTTCCACTGTTCTGGTCCTTATTATTTCAACTTCAAACTCTCTGCTTCCTTCGAGATTGGGGGGAGCTACTCGTGTGTTACAGTAGTTACAGAACTTATCAGTCAGCCATCGCAGTTCTTCGTGCAATAAGAATAGGACAAAGATTTCAGGACTTTAAAGGATTCAATTATTGTTTAAAACAATCGTCTCGATGTTTATGATGCACTCGCAAACTGCCGCACTTTACGTTCTCGTTTTTATTGACCAATGAAAATAAATTCTTTATCTTTTCTGACAAATCGAATGGAACTGCATAACCGAAGGATTGCAACGATCGATCGAGTATTTCTGTAAAATCTAATCATAAAATTTGAAGATCGAAAAAATCAGTGGAATTCCGAGCTGAAAAATTCTCTGCGCTGACCCAAAATTCGTTTCGTTCCTTGACTCGGTATAACGTTGCGCGATATTTTTCTCTGCTCCGCTTACATTCTTCTTCTCCAACAAAACCATCGCTTGTTCTCGATTTACCAAGGAAAACGAGAGAGCAAACTCACTCGTAACTCCTCTCGGCTTACCGCTTTCTTTTCTCCCGTATCCTCGTTATATTCAACGATTATACCCCGAGTGATCGTTAAGTGGAGGGTTAAAGTTCGAAAGGCAAATGGGGGGAGGGGGACGAAAACGGTGCTTGTAACAACGCAATTTGTATAATATTCCTCAGAGTTTCTTTATCAACTCGCTCTCTTTATTATACTCCTCGTCTTCAACCGGATAAGAAAATAAATGATGCTCCCCGGTTACAAGTCACTTTTTCGCCTTGACTTTTTGTCTTATTCGTCGTTGGAAACGCGATGGTAACAAATGTGACGGTATCCGCACGTTAATTCTTTTCCAAGTTAAGAAAACATTTTTTTTTTTTTTTCAATTTCGGTGAATAAAAACTTTTATCTCTTTTCCTCTCCAACGTTTTCTTTTTTTCTCAATCTCTGGATTTGAAAAGTTAGAACATTTGGATACGTGGATAAGTTTCCCCAGATGTTTTATTTCTCTTCGATTCTTACAAGGTACTCGAAAGAATATCGTAGTTTGATAAAAATAAAAATAAAAAAAATCTCGTAAATATGACTGAGAAGAGAAAATGCTCTGGCAATTTGATAGAAGGCAAAAGAAAACAAAAGTATAGAGATTAAGTGTGGCAAAGTCGTCGGTACAGAGAGTATAATTCGAAGCAGAAATATATCCTTCTCAGTTTAACGACAATTTTCTAAGGAAGCTCTATCTGCTCGCATGTCACCCGAAAGTTTAAGGTGGAAAGTTCGAATTTGATGATCGGTAAGCAATAAAGGTAATCGGTCTAGACGCAAAGAGATGAAATCAATTCCCGGAGGATTAGCGGTGTATTAAATTTCGATCTTCCCGCCTTCTTGGCTTCGTCGCGGTTACCTAAATCCGTACATACACGTATTAATGTACGAATCTGTAAATATATATATATACATGAACACAGGTAACATTTATAGTTATGTATCTACATGTCATATCATTAAGGCTTAAGCTGCATGTAACACGATAGTAAGCAAGTAAACGCTAATTGATTGCAGTAGTTGCAAGCTAAGATAGCACCGCGCTTGAAGATCATTGCATACACACCTGTTTTCATAACGCTAAGTAAATTCGTGTATGTGTGTCTGGAGGAGCCGGTGCACGATATATGTATAATAAGATATCTTGGCACGAGACTCTGAAGATAATTAAGATATGGTTACGTCACGCGAGGGCTAAAGGTAAGTAAAATGCGGAGGGAGGAAAGTTTCGAGACTGGCAGAGAAGATCCGACGTATATACCTTCGGGAGCACTCGATTCAATAAGCCCTGTCCCTGTGCGCGAAAGCCACAGGGGAAAAGGCACTATCTTTCGTAACTGGCAGAGGATGAGGAGGATCTATAAAACTAGGCTAAGGCTGCTTCTCTCCTGGTTCTTCAATGCTTCGATGAAAAAGAGCCAATCCGACAATTTCGATTGAACAGCAGATTTCTCTCTCTCTCTCTCTCCCTTCCTGTCTCTGTCTTTCCACTCTACCGTCGAAAAAAAACCTTCTCTCTTTATCGCATTTTCATTCAATAACTGCGGAAAGGCCTTCTTCCAGTAATTGACTCGAGGATAATAAAAATTCTGGATTAAAGTCAAGTGGCTTGGAGAGAACGAGTTTAATACAGGAACAACGAGAACGAAACTGCTGATTTCAAGCTGTTCATTCTGACACGCATCGATCACCAAAAACGACAACGAAATTCGATCGCTGCGACTTTCTAATCAATCAGAAGTTGGTTTGATTATTTTTTGTTCATTCTATAATCCGGAACGTCGTCTTTCGATACAGCCGATAAATTATTCCGATTCGAACGACGAATGGTAGTCGGGACATCAAAGTATTCCATGTTTTTCGTACATAAATGAATTCTCGTAAAAAAATTTTATCTCCTATAAAATGAAGAAACGAGTAAACAGTTATGGGGAAACGCGCGTCGTACCGAAGCGCGACAGCAAACGAAAACGTCAAGAAATATATTTTACGAGACTCAAAGTGCGTTGGTGCTCTACGCGTTATATTCTCGTAGGATTGCAAAAGTAGAGGAAGAATCTTGTGATCCGAACGAGAAAGAACTTATGCAGACGAGCTTGTATATACACGTGTGTTTTCATAGTACTTCCATCTTGTTATGAGAGACAATGAAGGAGAGCCCCGAGATAAAGTTTTTACAAGAGAAGAAACTTGTCAGGAGAAACCGTCATTACACACACATATATATATATACAAACTCTAAATCATACGTACATGAATGAAGCTCGTTGTTACATAGTTTGTCTCTTTGCTCCAAGGGCTACGAAACGTTTCGAGCGAAACCGGAAAATGTCGAAAGTTCGTAATTAAATATCAGAACGAGAAAGCTCGACGACATATTGTTCCGGGTTTTCTCCTGCTGCTGCTTCTGCTCGTAATTAATACGTTTTTGTTTTGCCCCATGAGAAAATTAGTAAATCTCCGGTGACAAAAGCAATCACATAGAAAAATAGGAAGTGACATTTATTTTTTTCCGAACGTCGAAATATCTCGTCGAAATGAAAATCAAAGTTAGTATTGAATTAGAAGCTGTAATATTGAGGCACGTGCGGCAATAGCCTACGATTCCTATAACGATAATGAGCAATGAAATCACGAAAAAAGTAAACGGGGAAAAAAATATTGTCAGGTTCGATAGAGTTTCATAGTTTATCGGTCGATCTGATAATGAAATTTGTCGAATAATGAAATCATTTCGATGGATCTGAGTTTGCTTCGTCCAAGCCGACTGAAATCCTTCACGCCCGTTAGTACGGAACGTTTGCTTTTCTATTCTGAAATACCATATCGTATATTCAGGTACGCACGAAGCGTGTACTTTATAACATTCGATCGGAATAAGTCGCCATTCGCAAAACGATAAACCATGGAAACGGTTTCGTCCACCGTAGGATAAGCACCTTCATACGTTCCATTTCGATTATTCGATAGCGCTGTCCCATCCAGTCAGAGAAACGATTTTCAGATATGATATTTTTCATCTTTTAATCTTCTTTTCTTCTCTTTTCAAAAAAAAGTCTTTTATTCAGTGAAAAATGAAATAAAGATAAATAAATATTGAACGTTTTATAAAAAAAACTTTTGAGCCTGATCTGTACACGCATATTTTAGCAAATGCCTTCGAATTTCAAATATTTAAGTGCCCCTGTAATCTATTCACTGCTATCGGTGGTGGATTTTCCACTACCGAAATGTACGACTCATTTTTTGTTTTCCAGTAGTTTCTTCTTTCAGATTATTCTCATATATATATATGTCTGTAACTCTTGTCGCCTATTGCAAAGCCACAGGCGACATATTAACACGAAAGCCTCGAAATTATTCAAGCCGAAGAGACACGAGTACATTTTCGGCAAAGATTTTCTCCCTGATGTATGTTCCCCATCATAATTTTGACAGACTTCGGAGTCACTTTGTACATCACCAACAGAAATGGTGCGATCCGCCCTCAAATACGCTCTCGTTTCTGAGTCTCCAACCTGGTGGATTATTCCATCACGAGTTACATGCTCCAACATTCTCTCTTAGTTTCCCAAGTATATAAATAATAAATATACATGTGTACCTGTTACTCTGTGGAATATATTGAGTTACGTTGCTTAATGCACACGACCCAATCATCTCTCATAAACAACCGTGTGTACAAGATGATAATATTTCAGTTCCAGAAAGAAAGAGTGTGTTTTGAAAGAGCATATCGTATACACGAAGAAAACTTTACTCGAAAAAAATTACCATGTTCAAATTGCAGCAGGAAATCATGTCGGGGCTTTTGAGCTAAATTCGCAGTATTTTGAATTGAGAAATCCTTCACAATGGTCGACCTGGTATCACACTGCAATTAATAGTCATTTTTCGTAGAACATTTTTTTGGTGTAGAACAGAACAAAAGTAGAGGCACAAAGTAAAGAAAGTGAAGCAAAAGCGATAAAATTCCTGTATAAATAACAAAAAAATTAATAAAAGATGCCTGATACCCTCATAATAATTGTATAAAATTAGCAGTACCAAAAGCTTTTGACGATTGGAGAAAATTTCGAAACACTCTGAATCAACATTTTTGCAATGAAAGCTGAATTTCAATGAGAAGCTTAACACTAATTAGTGGAAAAAATAAAATGCTGCAAAAAACGAATGAGCAGGATCGTTAGTATAATTATCAAGAAGAATTGAATGAACCAGTCCGTTATGAAGTATTACTAACTGGTTTCGTGATTTTCACCAGATTTTATCGAAAATTAAGAACTTTTCCCTCATTATATTCACTTTGTTATGTAAAAAAAAAGTATTTTTCTAAAAATTTTTTGAATGAATGATTTTTTTTCACTCCAGGAGACTAGCCCGTGTGTATACGATTCTGAGATGTCCGTTTTATATCTCTCCGAACAGGTTTAACCCGGGTTGTCAAAGGAGTGTGACAAATAAAGAGAATAAATCGAAATCAAAGTCCGGAATGAAGTTTTCTTATCGGGAAAGTCACGAGAGTGCGAGAGAAAAAAGAAAAAAAAAAGTAAACGGTGATCTTCTTTTTCACTGGAGTGAGATGGCCAGCCAAAATCGTATATATAACTCTCCCTTTCGACGTATACATCCTCGCATCGGATAAGAGACGTTGATCGATAGAACGTGTCAGGGTTGCGAGTGACGAGGGTGGAATTTTTCCACATCTTTTTCTTTCCCTCTCTCTTTTCTCTTTTCCTTTCTCAACATTCCTCTCCTGATCCTCATCCTCTCTCTCTCTCTCTCTCTATTTCTGTATCACTGTTCATTCTACAGACAACAAACCCGAACCTCGATTTTCATCCGTCTCTGCCCCACAGGACTTTAGCACAAAACACTCATCTTTTTTTGCTCCAAACATTTTTTTTTTTCATCGCTTTTTCTTTTTTTTTTCGTTTTATCGCTATGAGCCCGCATGTTACGTCATCGCGCATGGAAAAGTCAAAGAGGTGTAGCGCTTGAGCGAGACAAAAAAAAAGGAGTAAAACCAGAAAAACGAACGTGCATGTGATGCAAAGAGAGAAGAAGAAAAAAGCGTGAACCAGAGCAGAAGCAGCGAAGTTAGAACGCGAATAAACGTTGAAACTTTCATTCCGAACAATCTGAATCTGTTCCGATAGCTGCTAGTCGACCAAAAAATCTACGAGCACAGCGTGTCACTACGGTTAAATGTTATCGTCGTGCCTGATGCAATTAGAGCCGACAGAGTGGAGGAGAAAAAAAGCAGCTTTGGTGCTTTTTCATTGCTAGTTTCTGATAGAAGTAAAAAAAACCAAATTTGACAAAAACGCCGATCTCCCGAACCTATTCAAATTAGAAGTTATTCTATAAAAAGCGTCGATAATGATTTCTCCTCATCTCAGACCATTTGTAATAAAATGATTTCAATCAAAGTGATCATATTCTCTTCCTAAATTACACACTGTCGTTAGAAATCTATTTTATCTAGAGCCACGCGGTAGTGACTCGAGACAAGCACATCTACGTTTACTAGTATCGAAAAAAAGTCGCTTTTCATCACTTTAGTTTTTTTCCTTTGTAATTTTTTCTTAATTGCTTGAAGTTATTAATTATTCAATAACTTTTTATGAAGTTTCGACTTAATTTTCGATCACCCGAGACTACTATCAGGAGGTTTGTTAATTCCTTCTTTTTTTTCTCTTTTATTTGCAACTATTTAGAACATAAAACAATAATTGTGATGTGGATAATTGTTCGTTGCCTAGGGGAATGGCCATTGTCATCCCCCCAATCCATGTCAAGGTTTCTTAATTGGTTTTAATGTATTTGACTATTTATGATTTCGAAGTTTTGATTTATTTAGAGACCTCTCATCAAGTCTAGGTCTAATTTTTTTTTTTTTATATCAGAAACTATAATACTATTTAGAGAAACTAAAATGCTCTGGTCTCAACTTATTTGACAGCGTTTATGCTGTTTATTCGTGGATTCGAAAACATTCTACTCGAAGCAATTGAGATAAGCAGCCTGTTTCGTAACTGAATTTATAATACTTCGAAGCCTAAAAATGCATCGATGATCCGGTTGGTGAGATTGCACAAAGAAAAAGGAAATTTTTCTTATTGAATTTGTATCAGCAATGAAATGCCAGTAGTTTTATATCAAATATTGAAAAAAAGGCTACGAATACTTTGTCTTTTATCAGGGCTTGAAGCATGAAGCGAGACGAAGTTATTGCTCAACACAACTGATGCGTCAAAATATAGTTGATAAATAATGTTACCATAGTGTTTGAAAATAGAGTGATTGCTTTGTCGATGATTCGAGCGTTTGTTTTTGTTTTTTGTTTGTAAAACATGATACGAACCACTGGTCGTTCTTTTGGCATTTTCTACGATTGCGTGCTCTCGGTGTGAGTTGTGTCATCCAGACTCTCGGCTGCGTCCCATCCCGCACGAAAAGAAAACAAATTATTTGTTATGCTAAAAATTGTCGTGTTTCAATGGGGGAAAAGAGAAAAAAAAAAGAGAACAGTTAACTACATACTGAAGACACGAATAAAATACGAATCAGTAAACATTCGTACATGTAAATATTTCAACAATTTTTAGAGGTGTACATACATACAAGAACTTTTATATATAGTATTACGAGAGGAAATATCAAATGTTCATTCCTAAACGATTAAGAAGAGAGAGAGAGGGAGAAGAAAAGGGTTCCTTTCGTTGGTTCAATGTTATTTCCAGTTCTACCGTTCCATATGGCTCGAAGTTTCTCCGGAGATGTAAATTGGCGGTTAGAAACGATTCCTTGAGTTCGCTCAGACTTGGCTCGCCGCGAAGTTAACAAAACTATCTAACGCCGGTGAACGAGACTTTAAGTTGGGTTTGTTCACAGCTAAAGGTGTCTATATGCGAAACGAAAGGAACTAAAACAGCTGCATTGAACATTCATCGATATTATCGTTTGGTCAGTTTCGACATTCCTCCTAAGACGACACTCAGAAAATATAATGTCGTTGATCTGAACAATTTAGTTCGATAGGAGCAGCAAAATATTTTTGAGATGAGAACAAACTCGTTTGTGAATGCTGAAACGAGTTATTGCTCGGAACCAACAAAGCTTTGCGACAGCTAAACGAATTAATGTCGATGCGACAAAATATCACTGTGATAAACTAACTCATTTATTCATCCGAACGATCACCGCTCAGTCAATTCAATCAGATTCAAACAAATATTTATTGAAACGAGTGAAAAACCAGTTGTTTCAACAAAATCATTTGGCTCTGATGATTCGTTTGATCCATCCATAAGAAACGTCAATGATTCGGTCGAATAAAACGAATCATTTGTCATTAAATAGAAAAATTGTTGGACCCACAAAATTTTTGTCCAACAAAATGAATTCAATACAAAAAACAAATATCCATTCTCAGTCAAAACCTAAAAAAATAGGTAGTTTTCTGAAATCTCCGCCGAAAATAGTCATTAATTCTACCTGAGTATTGAAAATTTTATTGAACTAAGATAAGAAAATGATGAAGATAAAACACCAAACGAAATACCCAAACGGGTGGTACGAAGCAAAGAAAATTGCAAGAAACAATAGAGACACAGTTACAAAAACAAATAAGACAAAGTGAATTCTTATTGTTTCTCATTGTTGTTCCAAATTCGTTCGTCTTTCAAATAAAAAAAAAATAAAAAACAATAATAAGTTGAAACGTTGTAAAAATAACTGTATACATTTACAATAGGTAGTAGCAGTGAGAGCATGCTGCAAATGGGCTTATACCTCAAGTGCACAAAATATAGAGGGCGAGGGGATAACAGAAGCTAAGAGAACTAGAGGAAAAAGTGTAAACTGTGTCTCTGTGTCTGTGTTTTGTCTCTACGTGTGTTTTCTGACGAGTGGAAAGAAACTGTGAGCAGGAGAAGTAAAAAGCTTGGGCTTGCAAACTGCGACACGTTCTTCTGCCAGGAATGAAAGTTCCACTCCAGTTTTCATACAAACTGGCCTATATAAGTATAGAGAGTGCCAATATACCAAAGCCCCGGAGACAGGTGATTTATATACAGGAGAAATTTTGTAACGGGAAAACAGAAGTTGGCACGCAACCGCAGAGAGCGGCGCGTACATAAGGAACGAGAAATCGAGTTGATAAAATCTCTTCTTTCTATAAATATGTATAGATTTTTCTTTCACATTACGAATGTATGTATTTACGAAGTTGGGGGGGGGGGGGGTCTCTTGAGAAAAACGTTGATTCGCTTTTCGGATGTGCAACAACGTGTTACGAAACTTACGGGAAAAAGGACTTTTATTTCAAATCTATTTTTTTGGCTACGTAATTCCTTGACGTTTCTATGTGACAATTTTTATACTCTTGGGGGACAGAAAATTTTTCAAATTCCCAGTCAAAAAACGTGGGCCCGAAAGTTCTGTGAGGAAATAATTGATGTTAGATTTGCAGGACTCTTGATTCGGTGATTCGTTCACTCTCTCTCGATAATGCATAAATCAAATTGGTATATTTATTCGAGACTAAAACTTTGTGTCTCTCGGGGTGGAAAAAAAGGTCGATTTGGTTTTCTCACATGTGCGAATGTCTTCGAAAGTTTTCATGACTAATTTTCTTCTCGTTATATTACGCAGGCAGGAACTGACCCTGCGTTTTTTTAACTTTTTTTAAACGCTCGATGACCGGAATACTTTCTCAGATTTTCCGGTAGGAAACAGGGTCTAAAAAATGTCGAGAAGCGCTGTCAATTCTTTTGATCTTTCGAGCGAAAACGATCGTCAAAGGTACGAGACTCTCTCTGGGTTTGGCGTATACCGATCATACATCAGTGAACATTTTCCAACCCCGCGTAAGTGGTCCTCGGGTGCGCAGAATGGATGAAACAAAAAATAACAAAATAAATATGAAAATTGAAATTAAATTTTGACAGTTCACTCGCACATTTTTGTCGAGACATTATTCTATCGCATTAAAGCTTCGAACTTTTTTTTTCACAACAATTTGAAGAATCCTGTGAAGAGTTCTGTGCTCTCATTTTTTTCGAGCTCATTCGGGTCATTTGGTTTCTTGACTCTAAGAATATACAAAAAAAAAAACGAAATTTAAGGAACTTGGTAATCGATTTTTCGTGTTTATTCGACCAAAACGATTAATTTTTTTCTATACTTTGCACCATCAGAATGGAAAAGAAGAACAATTTCAAATTCTTGAAGCTCAATGTAATATTCTGTCACACTAAATATTAATTTCATTGAATAAAAAATATTTTGCTTCGATTCAACAGAATCGAAGACAAAAAATCTCAATCGGTTGATTCAACACACGTATCTTTGTTTAGTGGAATAAAACAACTAAACTCTCTTTTCTCAGTGTATATATTCCGTGATAATACGAGAGAGAATTGTTAACTGGACGAAAGCATACCGCGAAGCATGTAAAAATGAGTGAGACAGCAGATCCGTTCATGCGGTGAGGGTGATAAGACTGTTGAAGAGTCTCGATTGAACGTAAAGATCGAGATTGATACAGCAAGGCGAGGCTGAAGCACAGATCGTAATTTGACATTCCTAAAAAAAAAAAAAAAAAAGTTTGGTGAAAGGAAAAAAAGCGATTTGAGGTTTCACGTAACGTTCGCATAACCGCCTTAAGCACATAGGATATCGAGTGGAAAGAGGCTGCTCGGAGAGAAGAGCAGCGATCTTCCGGTTGGTCGGACATGTGTTCGATGAACGTCGAAGGATCGAGGGTGCGAGTGGATATCATTCAGTCGGCTGAGAAGGCAGAGGAAGAGGATGAGGAGAAGGAGGAGAAGGAGGGAGGGGGGGGGGGCGTGGAGGATGGAAAATCCCACGCCAAGTCTCCGCTGAGCCATACTTCCAATGCAGTTTGTTCATTAACTATCTATCGATTATTCCTACAGAATGAACACAGAAAAAAACATCATTTGTATATTTTATTATTCCCGATGGAAAAAAAAAAAGAAAGGAAGAGAAAGCGAAAGGGAGAAAAGCAAAAGAAACGCTGAATGCTGCGATCGATTTTGCAACGCGTTGTCTCCCCGTTAAGGGCACACGTGTTTTTCCGTTGATTCACAACCCTCGTCCGTATCATGCAAATATTTGCTCCAATGATTTTTCCATCGCGCATAAACAACTTGTAATTTAACGTTTCAACGAGAAGCACCTATATATGTGTGTATAGTCTCGAAATTAGAGGATCAAGTTTTTGTACACGTTGCTCCGATAAAATTGGCACGTTTGAATTGGTACGGAAACGAGAAAGGACGGAATTGGGGTTGGGCAGCGCGATTTCAACGCTCGATCTCGAGGCAATTCACGTACCAGCTCTCACTTTTTGTCCTTTTCAACATCAATAATCGAATAAGCACGTTCAACGATACACGAAAAAGTAGCGAGAAAGAGGAGGGGGGGGGGGAGAGCGAGCACTCAATTTGCACCCGAAATCACATATGAAATCTCTTTCGTTCGTACGTTGAATAACAGAAGGACGCGAGCAGAGAGAGAAAGAGAGAGCAACTTGCAAAACCCCTATCAAGCCTCTCGGGTCGGACTAATTCAGAATTCAAAAATAATTTAATTATCAATCTACGACATTCATTACCGTCATTCGAATCATTTGTTTCTCTGCACTCGAATGTCTGACTGCAGCCTCGATATATTGTTGCCAGGAACATGAAATTCTCGTTCGAACGAACAGAATTTTGAACATAGTTATATCATATTATATAAATCGAAGCGAGCAAATCGTACAAATGCAAAGATTTGCATACGCGCTTGAGATTATGTATAAATATTATTGTTGAATGAAAATTATACGAAATTTGTGTTTCACTCGATGATCGATTGTCAAATTCGTTTACGCAACGGTCACCCTCTCGCTTACACATGTAATTATTGCGCTGTTATCCTGAAACGTGTTACATCGACTGGGAATAATGTTTCGTAAACTCATATCCATATTCGTGGATTCAAATTGGAATGACTAAAATTTGAAATTGAAAAAAAAAATGTGAATTTTTGTACCAAAAGTCCACAACTCTGGCGCTCTTTACACCGATTTTCCTTAAAAGCTTTTTGAATAAAATAGGAAAACAGCGGGATGGAGAGAGAGAGAACGAGAGCGACAAGTTGTCACCCTGAATTCAGTGTGTTGCGACACTTCGGCCGGAAACAATGAGACTCGGATGAGAATTGTTAACTACCGAGGAAACTGGCACGTTTCCAACGTACGAAATATTTACGAAATATAATAACGGGGTATACACGAAGGAATAAAGGCATCGCGTACTTCCGGTGGCAATTTTCCGAGTGACGTGATTTCGTTCCTCGAGATTTCTCGAGTCCCTGAAAGAGAGGCATTGAAATTAGTATGAATATAACTGTCTGGTTAATAACCGATGTGTATGTGTTCGAAGGAAGGAACTTTGTAACCGGATACGAAGGACGAATTGATACCAGTTATTCGACTGCAAGCCCGGTCCAAAGGGTCAAGTAGAAATCAGTAGGTCAAGGCCAAAGGAAATGAGGAACGAAAGCGAGGTACAGAAAGCGTGAGATTCGTGGAGTGGCATGGAGACGATAAAACTCTTGTCACTCTTGTATGACCACGGACAGAAACATTCGTATAATAAGGGAACAGAGAAAGCAACGGCAAAGGGGAGAGACCGAAATACGGAATGAGTGAGGCACACACTTCTTTTATCTCGTAACTCTACGTTTTTTTTTTCGTCTTTCCCAACCCGAGAGGTGTCCGCAATTGAAAGAGTGCTCGCCGGTCAAAGGTAAAAGGGTCACGTACACGAAATAGAGCAGGTGAGTTGGATAACTGCGGCCAAGTTTAAACTTACACGTTTCCATTTCAAGTTTCACTGTGCAATTTCAACTCGGTGTATCAGGTCCAGCTCGAATTTTTAGTTTCTTAACGATTTTTTTAACAACTTTTCATATAAATCTGCATTTTCTTAGGAAAGGACGATTATAAGATCAAATCCAAGATTCCGACTCGAAATTTTTAAATAATTTGAAGGATTTTTTGATAATAAAATTGCAAAGTCGTTTCATGAAAACGGTCGACCGGATGGGCCGTAATCAAACGATTTTTCTCCCCGAAAATTCAGGATTAACCGTTGAACCACTGGTCCAAGTATTAAAAAGAAAATGTTCGGCCGCAGCAGGCAAGGAAAGACGCGCAGCGTATTTGTACTCGAGATTGAACGATTTCTCCTCACTTCTGATAGTGTAAAACCAAAAAATCATACCTCGCCGGGTAATCGAAGCAGTAAATACTACAATAAAGTTTAAACTTCCGGTCAAAAAGCCGTCAGATCTGGCAGAACCTCACTTTTTAATGTCATTGGCAGTTTATGCATCGTAAGATAGACTCAGCCAAAAAAAAATGTTATCATGTATTTCATATTTCAAACACTCATAAACATGGAAAATTTACTGTGAAAAGTGATAATTTTTTTTCGACGATAATCGTACAATACTTATATTCATTCTACAGTTTTTTATTGGTTTCTATCTTTCCCCATTTTTTTTTATATTAACGTAAATATGATGTATTGCAACACCTATGCAACACGTGTTGAAATGCTAATTTCAAAAGCAAATATATCGATAACGAGACGATAAATATAAATGAAATTTTACCAAAGTGTGCAGGATAATCTAAAAAATATTAGTTTCGAATATAAAAACTTTCTGTCTCAGACCATACTACCTTAATATTGACTCAGACCATTAATCTCAGACCTTGATAGTGACTACTGATGTGTAAGCTGTACTTGCAGCTTCATATTAGGCAAAAATTGTTATCAAACAAACAGATGTTCTCTTGATAAAAAAAAAACCTTTCGATTCAGGAGAAAGTATCGAACACCCTAATAAAGATTTCTAGATGTTGTGCAAAAATGAATCTTTCTCTAACGCAGAGAGCGAAACACTTAAAGGGTTTGTCAGCATGCGATAGATGATCCAAGTATTTTTCTTAAATGAAGATCTCGTTACGAAGAAACAGAGGTGCTTGACAGAAAAAAAACATTGAAGTAAATTATGAATTCGATCCGAATGAGATTCAAAATATTGTAGAAAACATCAACGTTCACGTGCAAAGTTTGTTTCGACCCAAAAACGCCAGCAAATGAAAGCATTTGTCTGACAATTGATTCAAAAAAGTATTGTGTAGGTATAAAAAGATGTGATTAAAAGCTTATTTGTTTCGTTACGTTACCTTGAGGCCAGAGAGGATTGCGGCAGGGTCTGAGTGGGTCCGGGACGAGGAAGCCTGGCTGGTTGCACCGTAGCTCAGCTGATGCTGATAGTTGCAAAGAATCTTCTTGTGAGCACTGGCCTGGGCTCTGTAAGCCGACACTGATAACTTCATTTCTCCCGTTTCCCGATAAAGGATCCCGAGGAGGCCCTGTCGCCCCAAACGACACAAGCAACGAACATCCTCGTTCCCTTCTTCTTCGTTGTCCTTAAGCTCGTACTTAAGGCAATTATCGTGTATGTGATCTCGTGGTTGACAACGAAGGTGTGTATTTTCGGGGTGTTTTGACCTCTCAACCTTCTTGTCCAATTTTCCTGCGTCTTTTTTGCACTCTCGGAATCTTCGTTTCTCCCTACGACTTTGTTTTCTTTCGCTCCAATGGGGGAAAAAAAAAATTAGCCACGAAAAGAATCTCTTAGACCCTGTGTTTTTCTATCACCTTTCCACGCGGACTTGGCCACGGTAGAGAAGAAAAAAAAAAAACAAAAACAAAAACAACAGCTCACTCGCACTTTCGCTGTATATCCTTGGGGGTCAACGTACCTCGGATGCGGCGACTTTTGGGATGAGACGCCTTCTCAAGAGGCTCTTATTTCTCGTTTTCTTTTGCCTTATAACCCTCGGGCCCGAATACGAGGATAAAACAAAAGTGACGACTGTTTCTTTTCGCAGTAGGGAAAAAAGATTCATATCTTTTTACCTCTCTATTCTTCTATCCAACCGTCTCTCGTCGCCTTCTCACTTCTCTATACTTTTTTTTCATCGGTCGTCGACAATGAAAACTTGCCCCTTTCCTCTTAATATCTCTTCTTCTTTTATTTCTATGTATATAGATATATGTGTGTGTGTGTGGGTTGGAGACAAATGCAGATGCGATGGAGACGACGTCGGACCTCTTCTGCGAGACCGAGCAAAAATCGACCAGTTCACAATTTATTTTATATATATAAGTACATCAGAGAGCTTCTTTTTCTTCTTTTTTTTTCTTTATTACTTATGCTGAATATATCTACATTCATTCATTCGATTCGCCAGCTGGCGATATTCGTGGGTGGATGTATTTTCGGATGAGAACTTTCTTCGTTCCCGTAGTACGTGTGTCTTCGTTTTTATTCTCCTATTTTCTTTCTCGTCTCTGTTTTTTTGTTTTTATTTTTCTCGTTCTTTTTCCTTCTCGTACTTCTCGAGACTTGGAACGTGGATCTCGACAAAAGATGATATTTCCGTGACGAACAAGAGGAAGAATTTCCTTTACTTCTATCCTCTTTCACATCCTCGGCGAACTCTTTCGCAACCAAGTTTTCCGGTGTATCGCACAAAAGATGATGCAGTCGGAACGTTTTTTGCTTGTTTTTTTTTCTTTTTGTTTTTGCTTCACTCGAGGTTTTTGCTGATCTCGTTTAATCAACTTTCATTCCTACATTTTTGGATGCACCAATTTATTCGAATACGTTGCTGCGACAGTTTGGGAAATATGCTAACAACGACTTCTGGAGTCTGAGTAATGATAAAAAAAAAAACTCGTTTTTTCTTTAGACCCGAACGATCCACTGTGGCTTTTTGCGTTTTTAAACGTTTTCGAAAGTTTTTTTTTTTTTTTCTTTCAGGACACTCACACTGCTTTCACAATTATTATTTTTGGCTCGAGTCTCCAACGTTTTTTTTATTTTTCACCCTGTTTTTTTTCTAAAATCGTATTTTCTCACGTTTTTTCTTTTGTTAAGATTCTTCCCAAGTTATCTCGGATTTGTGGCAATATTAGTTTTCGGTAAGTTCTACAAAATCCGGATAATATAAAGCTAAAACCAAAGACGTTTCGCTCTCTGGACTTAAATATTTTCGCTTCTTCCACGTTCCGGGAAATTCAAAGAGAAATAAATCTTTCGATGGTATCGTGTTCTTTAGAGGAAATGATACAGCGAAAAGAAAGAAGAAGATCACTTCCTTCTGTTTTTCCTTTCGTGTTCCGAGGCGCTTTTCCGAGCTGCTTTTCTCCCCTTGTCTCGATCTTTTTACCGGATCTTTACTTCAATTACCTTTCGGGCATATTTCTCTCTCTTTCTGTCTCTGTCTTCTCTTTCTTTTTATTGCTGTCTCAAGTCAATGTCCGGAAATTAAGAAGCTGGGCGAATCTCACGGACGATTTGGCTTCGTTCATCAACGGTAAGCTCACTTACCGTGTTATCTTCTCGAATGATAATGAAATGAGAGAAATTTTCAGGAACCACGAACTTTTATTCATATCGAAACGAACGAATCTCTGCGATTCGTAACAAAAATTCTCGAATTTATATTTCAAGAAGTTTCTCTCTACATTGTTATTTCTTTTCTTTTTTTTTCTGCTTAATTCGGAAAAGAAAATAGCGTCAAATGAATAAGTCAATTTGACCGTTGGGCAGTAGTATTCGCTCTCTAGCATTAACGTGCAAATACTTCTTCTCGCTCTTTCATTCGTCAACGATACACGTGAAACGCCTTCGTGTATCGGTACATATTTGTATTATTTACAAGCCTATTTTCCGGATTACCTTGTCTCGCCTCGTTCTTTCTCTTCTTTGACGACACACCGTTTTTTCACCTCTTCCGTTATTCCGTCTCATGGCACTCGGGCCAATGTTCTGTCCTTGACTTTTCATCGATTGATAAAACGACGAGAATCATCGAACTTCGATCGTCTATTTCTCCATCGAGTCACAACAGTTCATTTCGCAAAATTTAAATTCATCGAAAAGAAAAAAAAATCACCACAAATGACATAAAAATCGAGAAAATTCGTTCGTTTTTCAACATCCGTTGAATCACTTCAAGATTAAAACACTTTGCTCCGAATTATTAACACTTTAACGCCATATAATTCGTACTAACGGACGCACTCAAAAGAAAATCGACGAATCTAATACTGTTTTTCAAGCACTGATCAATACTTTTTTTTTTTTTTACTGAATCCTTTGATTCTACTTGAAAAAAAAAAGAAAAAACAATGTATCTTCACTCCGATTCTTCTACGAGATCACTGTCAAATCTGAAAATAGATCGAAACCGGCGTTACTTTTTAAATTGCCTAATAAAATTAACGATTCTTTCCATCGTAACAGAACCGAAAAGTGCCATTTTTATGAGCCTGATGAATCAGTATCAACGAGTAAGAGTTTCAAAATTCTTGGTCCTTCTCGTCCTGACAAAAACGATGAAAAAGTTTTTCGACCTTTTTCCTGGACCAATTGTTCGATAAAGATTTGTTCAAACAACACGATTTCATTTCCCGTCTATTTTCTTCGACATTTTTATGCAGAATTACGAGAACTGGCTTTGGTTTGGCCTTTTTGTCGTTGGACCAAGCGGAAATTGCAGAACAGGAGAGAGAGAAAGAGGGTCGAGTTTCCTCCGACTACCAACATGAAATTCACGCAGGACTGGAGCCGCAGAGACGGATACCGATCGATTCCCCAGCACCACAAGGGCGTAAATCCATGCCCGTAGACAAAAGACCTACCATTGTGATTCCAATACATTTACGTTTCTATAGGAGAATCGTCGAGAGAATAAAGAACGCAGTTCGCATCAATTGATTCGTGAAATAGACTGCGTTACGTTTTTTTTTTTTTTCAACTTTTTCAAATGCGATGAAAAAAAACGAAAATTGGCAGTTTCCTAAGGGAAATAGAGCGTCGAGGAGAAACCTCGAAACGTTTTGAAACTTTACCTGTTCCTGGCACACCCAACGCGCCAGGAACAGCAAAAATTCATGTTTTCTTGCACGAAAGCTCGTTCCGAAATTGCCTCGTTTCCCGAAAGTGCTTTCGAGCATTAAATTAACCGCTTTTTTTTTATTTTTTCTTCACAATCTCTTACGAGAACATTTTTCAACAATATTTATGATTAAAAAACTTCACCGATGCCTCATCGAAACAAGTGCGCGTTGAAAAATGTATGAAAATTTATGCAGTTCAACCTTTTCTTCGGAGAGAGAGAGAGAAAGACCTGAAAATTTCTCGTCCATTAAACATGCGAATAGATCGGATACCACATGAACCGTAATTACCGAAACAATTTTTTCGACCACATCGAAGAAGACAAATTAGCATGAAAGAATAGCATGAAAAAGCGAAACTAAGATATATACATCGTAAAATAAAACGTTTTATGTATAAAATGAACAATTGACAAGCTCTCGAATAAGTGAAAAATTAAATTTTCCGGCTAATTGAAAGATTCTCCTCGTACCGAGAATACCGCGTTAAATTGAAAACTATTAGGCGCGCGGTACGAGAGCACTCGGGGGACAGTATGAGGCGAAAGATGAAAATAACCAGTGTCGTTGGTCACCGGGTCGGTGAGTGAGTGTTCGGGGCAGTTCGCGCTTAACTGGATTACCGATGCGAGCGTATATACGCAGAGGGACACACGCGGTACATATCGAGACATCGACTGACGACGACCACGAGGTCCGGCAGCTTCAACCACCGAACGGCAAGCAGCAAGCAGCAGCAGCAGCAGTAGCAGCAGCAGCACATCAACCCCTCACTTCTCTTGGTCGTAGCTTTCAACCCCCACGAGATAGCCGGAGCCCCTATATTCCACCCACTATTCGCGCCTGCATGTTCGAGTTTCGTGTCCGTTTCACCGGCGAGCTTCCCCTCATTTTTCAAGGGGTGCTTTCACGATGCTCTACATATCCTCCTTGGTAACTGGATTAAATATTATCATAAACTCTCGGACAGCGCGGTTTTCCCTTACCGGACACCGTTACCAAGCAAAAATCAACGTTCCAAGTATTTTCTTCTTAACGCAATACCATCGACACGTGCTGGCGACGAAAAATCTCTGCGACTGCGAAATGCGGCGAGAAACAAAAAAATATGGACCGACGAATGAATGTACGTGACTTAACGCAAGTTATTTCAGTGGCCAAAGAAAGATATGATCGTGAAAAAACGAATCTGTCCAGATACTCCGTGTTTTTTTTTTTTTTTTTTTTTTATTCGTTGCCATCTTTCCACCCTTTTTTGGGGCTCATCTTGCTGAAACGGTTTTTTTGAGCCTCGCGAAATAAATGGTCGCTATTGATAAAAAAAAATTGAATAAAATATCGAAAGTTACGGACAGTCGTAACTCGGAGATTATCCTTCGGCGAGAAGGGATCGGCGATTCTGGAAAAACAAGATAAGCCACTATTTGTTTCCCTGGCTCATGAATTTTTTTTATTTTTTAAATTCTTATTGAAAACGTGATATTACTTTATTTGTAGCGAATAAACAATTTGCCAGTATTAAAATCCGCGGAATTATGGCTGCGGAGCGGCAGAATCACGTTTCTAAGTAAAAAGAAGGGAAAAAATGTTTTTTTTTTTTTCTAATACTAAAGACTCTTCAGAAACTCTGTAGCTCGTGAATGAAATTTTCTTAACGAACAATTGACAGATTTATTCCGTAATACTGGGAGGCAAATGAAAAACAAAATTTGTTCCGTTCTCTCCTCAGCTCTCGCTTCCATTCACCTGGCAAAACAATTTTTTAAATCCGTACAGAAAACGAAATTACGGTCAAGAGTTACAACGTTTAAATAGGCCGAGAGCGGAACAGTGAAGTAAGTTTCCTGAGAAGTAAGTGGTTCTGTAAAAAAAAAAATGTTTGCACTGCCGTTTTGTTGCGCCCTCGACATCTCGGCTGTAAATACAAAATTAAAAAAAATTCCGATTCTCCATGCTTCGAATAAAAAGAAGGATGATGGATAAGCCGACAATTGCGATCTTGAATAAAAGAACGAACGGCACTGAGTTAATTTTTCATCAGCAAGAAGATTCAACGGGGAAAAGCTGACATCGGATGAAAATCCGATGAAGCCGCAGGCACGAATGCGATGAGTCAATCGCCTTGTTTCTCAACGTTATCGATATAATCACACGACGTTTACGACCTTAAGGTTTCAACATACGAAAAAAGGAAAGAGAGAAGAGGAGACACGCGAAGAAGAATATAAAAAAAAGCAAGATCGTCTACGATTATAAATTTGATTGGTAGCGATGAGTCGGAAGATAAAGAATATATAAAGGCTCGCGAAGATTTTAGTTTGGAATAAGTGATTCTCTTAGGAATAAGCGCTCTCGATGTTTCCGCTGAGGTAGAACTTTTGCTCGAAGGGTTCGGTAACCAGACAAAGAGAGGAGCAGGGTAAGGATACAGAAAGCGACGGGGGTTCGGTGGGATGAGATAGGAAGAGAGACGAAAGTAAGAGAAAGAAAAGCCGAGAGCGAAGACACGGATCCATCGAAATTCGAGCCGAGAAGGATTTGCGAAAAGCTCTACGAAGGATTGCTCGTCTATGGCTCTCGATATAAACCCTTCACCGAATTATACATTTGTCTATAGCTATATCTATACATATCGCGCCCCCGTTGGGTCCTTTTCCTTTAGAAACTTCGGGCACGAACCCGTATGCCCATGGCATTCAATTGCCTCATCCGGTTCGTTCAACCAAAAGGAGCGATGACTCGACGCAAAAAAAAAGGTAAGAAAGATCCTGAGGCTCGTCGCACACAACGAAAGCCCGAAAGTCTCCCGGGAAAAATGTCAAATTTGAAAAAAAATAATTTGCTTCGATTACCTCCACAATTGACACTTCCGGAGGGAAGCATCAGAAATCGTTTCATCATTTTTGGCAGGACAGGAAGGCATAAAACGCATCGATCATCCTTTCGCCAACGTACAAGGGTGAATCTTATAATCACAATGATAATCATTTCGAGCCCTTCGTATACAACGGAATAAAAATCCTTCGAACCTTCGTTTTGATGTATTAAAATATTTGAGAATCGATAACGTCCGAGAGTTTAAATGTGTTTAGTATTGTACTGACCCTTAGAACTCGTGGGATCGAGCTATCGATCATTGTCCCTTCGGATATAAACAAGGCGAAAGGAGAAACGGTTTGTAACAGATATTTTGAGGGAACAACCGTCGGAGATAGGGGAAGATTCTCGTGTATCAAGATCACCCTCTCTCTCTCTCTCTCTCCCGCCGTTGAGACGCCCCAATATTTTCTCGTGGCGATATCCAGTGCACGAATCAGCCAAATCCATGCAGAGGAACTTTAGAAGAGAGCTCTCTGATATTTCATTTTCTCGAGACACAACTGTCTTCGCGATAGGAATCCCTTAAATTGTCAGATTATGTGAGATTTTATGTGCCTGTATATATGCGCGCATGTCTTCTCTGATCTGAGATAACTGGATGATGAGAGGGGAAAACGAGAAGTTTGTCAATAATGAAACGCGACGACTCGAACGTCCTGATACTTATGGCAAATGCTAGGGTCAAAAGTATAAAGGGAGAAAAGAAAGGTGAAAAGTTTGAGAGAAAAAACGAAGGGGAAACTGATGAATGAAAACATGCTGGAACGAGGAGAAAAAGAGAACAAATTTATAAGTGGATTCGATCTTTGCTGTACCGCCCTGTGATTCATTTGTCGGGCTTTCGGAGACATTGTAGAAACGATAGAAATGCATCGTTCTAAACAAATTGCTTGAAATTCAGGGGCGAAAAAAAAGAAGATTTAATCTAAATTTTATATTTTACTTGTTTAAAAAGCGAACATGTGAAAATAGAGAAACGAAGAACATTGTCAACGTTGCAGGAGACATTAATTTTTTGTTTCAAATGAATTTGTCACGATTGATCATCGAATTGGGCACAGAATCGACAGTTTCATGATCAGTATTCACCAATTAATTTCATTAATTAGTTTGAGTTAACTGAAACCAACGAAAAAAACTCGTTCCATTTAAAAATAGAGAGAGAGAGCAATAATTTTTCGAAAATCCCCCATAAAATAGAAATTTATATGGGCCCGTAAGTGAAAGCCTGAAGAGCGGTCGAGTAACACTGAATTTTATTATCCCTGCAGTGCAGTGAAGTGTTATTATTATGATTTTTTTTTAAATTCCACGGGAAATGGTCGCCTGAAACAAAAAAAAATGAAATAAAAATGGGGGAGGAATATGGAAAAAAAAAACATTGCGGCGATAGAGAAATTCAGAATTTTATGATCGTAGGCCAAAGCACCAGGATGAGAGGAGTTTTTTTTCGAAAGCCTCGCTCTGCCAAAGCGTCCTGAAAGAGACGAAAAATGTGTGGATGCTCAACAAGAGATATGCATAGACACAGAAAGAAAAGGAAGGCCAGATATAGGGATGATTCTCGAAGAGCGACTCGAGTCGAGCCGCGCACGACCGGCAACACACTCTCTCTCTCTCACACACACACATGAATATAGCTTGGCCTCGTTAACTGTCAATCGATATGCTTCATCAACTTCGCCAATTTGGATGAAGTCTGGCAGCGCACTCTCTCTCTCCCAAGCTTTCCATACAAAATTTGCCTGTATGAGTATCCTCCTCCTACGTGTGTGTGTGTGCGAATGTGTCTATCATACGGGTCTCCAGATATTCGATAATTTGAACGCCGAAAGCAATCTTCGATCCTTAATCCAGCGTAAGCCGAAAAAGCGAGCGAGCGAGAGAGAGAGACAGAGGCGTCAATGTTGTAATGACGATAATGAGGGCAAAGAGGAAAAAAAGGAGAATGAGACTGTACAGAAAAGGATAAAAGAGGCAGAAAAATTGGAATTTCAATCACGAGTAAATGGGCCTGCTATTTACACATTCCGGGGAGATAAAAGAGTTTGTTTCGTTCTAAAGATTTTTTTAATACAAATCTTATGCAATCATTTCGGACCGAATGTGGTTTTTGTGCTTCTTTTTTCTTCGCATATTTCATTTGTTTTCATTGTATATCAATTAACGATTTATCGGAGTTGAGAAAATGGCTGAATTTTTGCTGAACGTCTTCGAATTCAGCCTCCGATCGATGGATCAACCATTTTTTTTTGTACCACGAATGAAATCCCATTTTCGTAATTGGTGTCGTTGACGCATCGAAAAATACTCGCGAATTAACATTTTCATCGTCAAAATGAAATATAAACGAATCTATGAAAAAAAAAAAAAAATTGATAAACGCGCTCGAAAAGGTTGAATCGAACTCAAAGTTCTTTATCGAAATGTGACCTAACGGAAACTCACCGAAGTTGAAAATAAACGTGAAGAGATTGAAGTGTCTAGCGGGGAAACAGGATAATGAGAATCGGAATTCGCTCAACGATTGGATTATTACTCGTATATACCGCAGATGGTACTCTCCCGAAACGCATATATACGTACTCTCTCGAAACTGGCTCGAGATGAACTGCTACAGTAAGAATTTATCATGAAAATTTCTCAATGGATCAATAAAATTTACGATTGCATCTGGTATATCATTTTCAATTTCATTTTTCACTATCGCACTTACTTTTTCGTACGCTTATATACTACACGAAATAAGTGACCTCGTATCGGTTCTCATAGTTCAATCGTCCCCCCAAAACGTCATAGTAGTTTGATTGCTCCGAGTAATTGAAAAGAAAAATAAAAAACTGTACTAGTCTTGACTTTATCAGGATTGACGATCAAATTTGTATATTTTATTTTGTTTTTATGTGCAGAGAGAAGAGTTTTTGAAAACATTTCGATGAATCTTGTTTTTAAACAAAATATTATTCGTCAAGATAAAAATACAGAAAAATTTCACAGACGCAAACAACCTCGAGGTTCGGCATCAGACAAAAAATCTGCGAGTCAAGCATTGGCTTGGTTTCAATTTACGGGAACGGTAGCGGATCGTATACCGAAAAAAAAAACAAACTCGAACGTTGAATCGTGGGAAATGCTCCAACGATTTTTGTCAGAATATCAAATTTGCGATGGGGAAAAAAAAATGGTGCAAGATGCGCTTTTCAACGTTGAGTGATTTCGTACTGCGGAAATTAGGAAGAAACCACAATGGAAGGCATAAAAACGTAGAATAAAATGTTTTCTGACGATCTCGCGATGCTGCTGCTGAAAGCGAGAAAACATTATCGAGATCTGAAATCTTGATGCCTGCTGATCGAATCAAATTTGATTTCAGGCTCCAACAGTTTCTTTGATCAATTCCAATAATCTCAGCATCATTGTAATGCTGATTTGAGAAGGGATCTATAAAAATAAGAATATTTCAAGGGTTCGTTTGACCTGAAGACGTTCAATTGATTCTATTTCGTCTTTGAGAGAACTGCAAAAAGAAACTGCTAACCAGAAACTGCTGCGGGCAAGCCGGAATAAGAAATCTTATCTCAATACTTGGCCGGGAGGCATCGGGGATAGAAAAAGGGAAAAAAAAAATACAAAAGCGAAGCTGAGATGCGTCGGGATGTCTCGATCAATCGAATCCCAGTTATTTCAAGAAATAAGTACATCATCCAACCAGCTGGAGGGCCAGATTTTCTCGAGAAAGCACGATTCGTGCTTCTGTAAAATCGCGCGAGACATTTCGCATCTGGACCACTCGAATTTGCATCGTTTCGAAGTTCTGTATGATTCCGACGACGAGTGGCTACTAGGAAAATCGACAACGACAACGACGACAAGAACGATGGTAATCGAATTCAAACTGGGCTCGACGCTTGGAACAAAGATAGTTTTCGAAAAAAATAACAAGGCAGAGGCTCTGGGACTTTGGGAGCTCGAGAATTCGGAACGATGAGAGAATTATCTTCGCGAAGGATCGTTCGTACGAAAGTAATAAAAGTCTTTTAACGAGATTATCTTAGAAATAAAAAGCGGTGAAGCGGAATGTAAAAATTTGCGGAAATACATTAATTTGATCAACTTTATCTGGTCGTTTCTTTCATTTACTTTTTTTTCTTTTCTCTCTCTCGATATAACGATTGAATTTATCGAAGCTGAAGCATGACTCACGCACGAGCCACCACCCTAAAGAGCTCGAAGAAAAAAAAAACTCTCCAAGAAAACAGACCGAGAGATTCCGAGAAAAGAGAGAGAGCGGAAACAAGAGACTAAAAGGAAGAGAGAAATAGAGACAAAAAGACAGACAATTGGCAAAGAATTTAAGGGTCGAACAACCCCTCGAACGCCACTTCGTATATCATTTCGTAGTGATCGGCGCTGACACTTCGATTTCTTTGAAACTGCCAGACAGAACTTCGTATTTGTCTTTTTGCCTTCGCTTCTTCTTCTTCTTCTTCTTTTTTCTCCTCTTCTTATCAGTGTACGTCGTCTCATCACGAATCCACGTGAACTTCGTGAATAATCCGAAGAATTAAATTTTTTTTCAAATCGAACAACCGTTTTGCGAAGAAACAAATTTTTACATAAAAATTCATTTTAATGCAAATTTTCATTCCATTGAAACGAGCAACTGACCAGGAGATAAAATTTACTTGGACTTTGGCATCAGCGTTAACTCTATCTGTAAAAAAAAAAGCTAAGAAAACTAAATGAGCTCGAACCAGCAGAAAAAAAAAGCAACCAAAAAAATTCCACTAATTTCTCGGAGTCATTCCAAGCCGATAAAGCCACGTAAATTCATTCAGTGAAAGAATCAAATGCCAATCGAATGCTCGTGATCGACTCCTGCCTGCAAAATAGTGCAAATTCCACAAAAACTTGGCTCGATCCAAAAAACGTCTGGATCACACCGAAGAATAACTATTTTCTTTTTTTTTTTTAATTGAACTACGAAAAGTGTACTTGTCTCGATTCGCTACCGCCAATCCGAACGACTGATAAGTCGTGCACAGAAACTTTGCTGCGCAGTCAAAACGACCAGAAATTAAACAACGCCATTAAGTGATCGAACATTGAAAAAAAAAAGAGTAAGAAAGTTTATTAGTAGGAAGTAATGAGATTTGGAACGATGCAGGCAGAAGTGGTAGCGAAACGGCGCAACGTCTTTGGGCTAAAAGCTTATCAGTTGAAAAGGTTATCCAAAGATAAGCGATCACTGATTCACCGATTTTGTTTCAAAGGTTCGAAGTCGCCTCGGAATCGAGAGAGATTTTCCAAGACAATTCGATCGTGTTTCCGCATATTCCTAACGTTTTTTCAACATCCACACGTGAGCGTTTATATATAGGAAAAAAAAATCTTTTTACAGCTTTAAAGCACCGTACTTTTGAGTAATACGATGAAGCTTGATTTGTGGTGGAAAAAAAAAAAACCAAAAACAGGGTTAATTGATAAACTGTTTACACGAAGAAGCGGGAGATCGAGTGGGCGCCGCAGTGATTATTCGCGTTTTGCCGGCGACGAGGCAAATTGGTTTCACGCACGTGTCGTTACACGGGCCCCATACGGAAAGTGACTAAACACGAGAACGTAGACGAGAACGGAGATGAGGGTAGTTCGGATCGGTGAAACCCTCCCTGTACTCGACTAGCATCGCGCCCACACGACGACCCCACTCTACCACACCCAAGGATTAGAAAACCAAAATCCTCCCACTATCGTCGTCCAACCGGTGTACCCGAACGCCGCCGCCGCTGCCGCCGTCCCGACGCCGACGCCACCGACTATAACCCGGGGGCTGCGCAGACTCTTCTGGACCATCACGAGATATCTGCCATTCTCCCTCAACGATTCGTTTCTCTCATCTCCTCATTCTTAGTTTCTTTTTTCTTCTTTCTTTCTTTCTTTTTATTCGACTCCGTATAACCAACCAGTCATTTCTATCCTTTCAATCGTATCTCAGCTATCGTTCTCCGATGGATCTTTCTTCCTCTTTTTTTTTTCCTCCAACCCCCTTCCTTCAATTTCAAACCCGGAGAAACTAGTTTTTTAAACATTTGCCAAAGAACCGGCTTTATTTCGTACAAACGACTCGTCCGATCGTTCTTCTTTCGAGGGATTTCCCTGAAACCTGAAAATCGCAAGTCTCTCTCTCTCTCTCTGAGGTTTTATGTTCAAAGTAATTTTTTTCACCAGAATACAAAAGTTCCACGATAGGAAGTGGTGGCATTCGTAACGTTTTTCAGTTCGAATAAACTTCCGACGTATTCAATCCGACTGTAATCTTCGAACATGTATCCCGACGAGACAACAGATCGCTTCGACCTCGACTATTCGCATAAAAACCATGAACTTGATCAAGAAAAATCATTCTCCCGAAGTGCATAAACCGAAAAAGAGTTTCGTTTGTTCGACTCAACTTCACTTTCTCGTTGGGAATCGTTTCCCGTGCGATAGCACATCGTAACAACCTCCTCTGGCTCGATACGTTCGGTTCCTTTGTCCATTTCATCGATAAAAAAAAAAAAAAAAAAAAAAAAAACCAACTCCAGAGTAACAAGAAAATATCATGTATATACAGGACAACGACGTCATGATCCTCGATGTGGAAAGTTTAATTGGGATGAAACTCAGTCATTTCCTATCAGAATTTTTTTTTTTCTCCTCTTTTTCTTTCTTCCTCTGTAACACTGCATCCCGCAAAGTTTGCTCGTTGTGTAACCATAAAAGAAAAGGGAAATCGAATGCCCGATGCAAGTCGATAGGAACTTTTCGGTCTGGGTTCTTCGGAGGATTAGAGAAAACGTGATGATTTTAAACCTGAAAGGTTCTTTGCTTTTTCTATATATATATATATATATATGTATGTATATTATTACGTCATTGAGTATGCAAGACTTCGTCTCTAATATACGTGACTAACGTTCCATTTTCTACGTCCCGTTCTCTACCGCTGCCGCCTCCTTCCCACCTGATATCTTTTTTTCTACCTATACAATCCTTCTTCGTAAAGCACAAACGCAATTGCGAATGTCACGTTCGATGCAATTACGCTTCGCTAAAGGGAGGCCGGTGAGAAAGTGTTAAAGAGATAAGAAATGGACACAAACTTGGCTGTTACAGTTGGATTCCAATGTTTGCCAAAAATAATCACTGACCGGAGGATAAAAAATGTTGGAAAAAAAAAAATAACGTTTTGTGAGGCGTTTGAATATTTTTTTATTTTTCATTGAAATTTCATGACCAAGAAAAATGGTTCGAAAAGATTTTCTATGATTCTTCTCTTTTTTTTGGATTTCTAGAGCTGAGAGCAATGGATTGTCTCACCACGAAAGACGAAGAAGAAGAAGAAATGTTTGGAAAGAAACAGTGACGGATACACTTTTTTTGTCGTGTTACAAAAGTATAGAAAAGTTGGGCTCATTTACGTCCATGAAGAAACGCCTGAGAGGGCTTATCGGTGTCATACGTAGAAACTATTTTATGACAAGAAAATATGGTCGGACATCTGTCGGTCGTGGTAAACTTTCCAGATATTGAAGGTAAAGGAGTTTCGACTGTTTTTCTTATCAGAGCTTTCACGAGTGCCTTTCCCTGCACGTCGATCCCACTTTTCGTAACTCGCTTATTCCATAAATCAGCTTTCTCTCAAATCACATTAATTTTTCGGGTTTTACAGAAAGACAAAAAAATGTTGACCGAATATTAAGCCGATCAGGTTATCGTGGGTCGATGAAATTCGAGGTGTACGATAGAACACGTAATTTGCAATGAAAAAAATCTAATTAAAATCCTCAACACTTGAATATTTCTATTTCAAGGTCAGACCATGAAAATTGCAAAAAAAAATTTAATAAATATTCTATTTTTCGTCATAAAGACACCCTCTTTACCAATAATGCCGAAAAAGCGATCCACCGAATCGAATTAATGAAAAAGTGACAGTTGTTTGTAACATTTGCACGTGAAATTCTTTATCAATCAATATTTGACGTTTATTTAATAAAAACTCTTCTTTATCCTGCTTCCAATGAAGTATTGAACAAGTATCAATCAAACCATAATTGCATTATGAAAAAAATCATTCGAATATTCGGACTGTAATCAGTGAATCTTCCGAATCAAATAATCTTCGATCAACGTCAATTTTTCGAAATGTCAGTTCAGCTCTATCTTTTTTCTTTTAACTCTTTCTTCTCGTTATTTATTTCTCAACACCAAAGTGTCTTTTTTTTCTTTTAACATTCCCTTAAAATCTACTCTCAGATATACCACAATTTTATAAATTGTATACTCAAATTGGCATTCATGTTTTTGGAGCAAGACACTCAACACGTCTCTGCTCCTAAATATACATCGAGAGAAAAAATCGTTGGATCAAACACGTATCTGATTACACGGTGCCAATACCGCACGGAGAGAGAGAAAAATATCAAAAAAATAGTCCAGTTTTGTCGAAAAATTGAGTGAGAAAGCCTGAGCAAATTTGTCAAAAGAAATGAAAATGAAAAAAGACGTTTTTAATTTTAAGACGACTGCATTAAAAAAAATTTTTTTTTCAACTTGACGTCGAGTCGCTGCTGCCACGTCTCTTGATGAATGCCTCCACATATATACACTGAGAAAAAAAATTTGAAATTGTGGCGAACAAATTAAATTTGTTGATTCAACGATATTTTTGTCGTGGTGAGAAATTAAGTATTTGAATGAACCAAATTTCGTTTGGGTTAACAAATTTAATTTTGTTCGCTACGATTCGTTGAACCAACAAAAAAATTTGTTGAACCAACAGAAAATTTGTCGAACCAACAAAAAATTTGTTGAATTTACGAATTCATTTTTCTCAGTGTAGAAACGAATATAGAATCAAGATGAAAGGTCAGGCTGAAGTTGAGATCTAAGGAATAAATAAACGATTTTAGTTTAGAGATATTATTTAGAAGCGAATTTGTATCGAAGCGAATGAAAAAACAAAAACGAGAGAAATATGTTCGAAATGGACGAGAAGCTCGTTGCGGTAAAAGTATGGCGAATCAAATATTGATTCAATTATTTTGAGTATTTGCGTAATAAATTTCGAGCATCGATGGAGAATCCCTTTATATTTACTGAATACGATAGAAACTCTCGGTTGTGTCAATTAAACGTTTAATTTGCTATCCGTCACCTCAGCCACGAGTGTTTTTACTGATTCAGCAAATGTTATTTCGTTTATCAAAGCAAGAAAGCGATCACGAGGTTGCCCTCTAAATGGATAATCTTAAAAATTATACACTCGAAAAAATATTCGTGCAACGTGAAAATTCTTGCATGTGCTTCAGAATATTTCCATTGTGTGACGCAACGCTTGATCTCGAATTATCTACGTGACAAGACTACACCTGTGTGACTGCTGCAGAATCCCTGTGGCTAAAGCGAGCGAGTCAGCACCGAAATTCGTACGAACAACTTTTTGAAGACTGATTGTGAGAAATTACATGTGCGATTGAATATATATATCTGTTTTCAACTGTACACACGTATAAAGAAATATTTTGCACCAGTCTACTGCCGGTCATAGCACCGTACGCCATCTACAAACTCTAACAAAGTCGAGTCAAAAAAACAACAATATATTTGCCGGGCCCTCGATTGCATCGACTGTCGTGTTCACTCGTCTACGAAATTTCAATTCGTCGGTCCCTTCAGTCTCAATTTCGTCGGAATATGTTGTTCACTTTTTCCACGAGCTTCGTATAAATTCATGGAACGTTTCAGTTGTTGATAGAAACGTTTTATTTCTTTAGAATTAATTGTAGGCAAATTTATTGAGTATTCTCGTATGGAAGGCAGTTTTGAAAATAAATATTTTTTCATTTCTTTAGTCATAATCCGTGGAAGGATTAAGCCGAGGAATAAGCTTGATCTTTGCATTTTAACTCATGATTCTCTGCTCGAATTCACGGAAATGTTTGCAAACAGGCTTTTCTCATCGTGACTGCAGTAACATTCTTTTTTTCTTCCTTGAATTTATACGAAAATACCAGTTTCGAATTTCCAAACGACGAAAAGTCTCTTACAGGACATGAAAAAATATATGGTAGAGCTTTCGGACCGGGTGGAAAGTTTTTCCGGCTTTGTACGAACTCAAAAAAGTTATACGAGCAAGCAATGTTCACCTTTGAGCTGTTACTTTTTCGATAAAAGTTGGGCCAATCGGGTATTATGTAAATGATGTAAAGTACAGTATGTTTAGAATACAGATGTACTTTTTTTGTCGTATTCCATATTGAAAGTGACAAAGGTGTAACGATGGGATAAACCGCATGCTCGCGCATTAAGCATAAACGGATACAGGAAATGTTCATTCGTTTATGAATATTTAACGCGAGATTTTTATTTGGTTGTGAAAAAATTATTTCTGCTGAATGGACATTAAAAAAATATTCATCTACGAGACAAAAGTTTCCGTGAAGACAGTGCGTTGTTTTCAAAACCTTAACAATTTTGTTTACCAATTTTTATTTCGTAAACAGAGAGAGAGAAAGTGTGCTTTCGGAACGCGATCGCACAAAGAAAACACAGTAATTGTGAAGGAGAAAACATGAATATTAAATTGGAATAAAAAAAAAGGTTTTTAAACCTACAATGGTGTTTTCTCTCTTCGTATTCTTTTGTTCTTGGATTGTATATGCAATTTAATTCCATAATAAACAAGCGGGAAAAAACTTTTCGCGTCAAGTCCGTACAAGCGCGCCGAGTGCACTGTATCTCTATCTCCTAATAGGAGCCGCGACGCCCGCGACGAACGAGCCGCGAGCGAGATGCGCGACGAAAGCAAGGAGCAAGATGCGCGCGCATATTAAATGGCTTCCAGAGCTCGTGTATTGTGCTGACGCTGGTGGTCGAAAATCGCGCGTCCCACGGTTATAAATTGACGAGAAGGAGAAAAAAAAAGTGTGTCTCCAAATAAACGACAAAGGGATTATTTATCGCGTTACGTTCCGTAAATTTGTAACTGTAAATAAATTTCGTTGCCGAAGAGTAATCGCTTTTGGTCCATGCGTCGCGATATTTACGTAGATAAAAGGAAAAAAAAAAAAAAAAAGTATTCGCGTTCTCGAGTCTGGCCGTGAGGTGTAAATTTTTCATACAACTCAGCCAAGACGAAGCTCAAAATGCCACTGGTGAGTTTTTTTTTTATTTACCGTCAATTCTTCTCCATTATCGCGCGCTGTCACCGACACTATTTTTCAATAATATGATCTCGAATCTCCACGATTTTCTTCTAACGTCAAGGAACCGCCTATGTGATCTCTCTAGCTCCCGAAGTTTCTTGCGCTCGTCATTAATGACGGAAGAATATTTTTCCAGCTGGCGATGCACCGCGATTTTTTCTTTGTTAGCCTCCTATAAAAGTCCCGAATGAGTTGAAATTTATTTATTTTTTGGTTATATGTCGAATATTCATGTTAATATTTTTTGACCAAAACACACCTTTTCCGGCTGTTTTTAAGCAATTATTTTGGTTCCAAAATATCGTATAGTTCTATCTATTTTCAATATTTTCTGTACGTGAAAAAAATACGTAAAAATTTTCTATCGATTTGTCATATAACATGTCGACGAAGCTGACAATATTTTTTTGGTTATGGACCATATATTCGCCTCAATTTTTTCCAATATGCATTTTTTACTGATAACTTTCAGCAGTTCCTGTTACTTCCAACAGACACAAATTAGTAGTTTTCCATCACGATTTTCTGCTGTGCAAGAATAATTATGTGCAGATATTTTGCAGTTATTTCTAGGAAGCTCATGGCAAACTGGATCTTATTTTTTTTCTGGTTCGAAATTGAATACATATAAATTTGTCAACGTCTAATTTCTCAAAATATTTTTACGTATTTATCGTGATTGAAGAATTTGACGTCTTTGCCTTCTGCTCACGATATACTATTTTTTTTGTGGTAAAAGCTGAGGGTAACATCGAAACAATTTTCATTCCATAGGGTAATCATGTCGCTCTCACGCCTCTGGAGGACATGTCAAGTGGTCGAGGGCAGACAGGCGGTGGACCTCCGCAAAATTGTCTGAAAGTCTTTATTCAACGAGACTATAGCCAGGGCACCATGGTCAAATTCCAAAATCGCTTTCCGACTGAACTTGCCGATAGAGTGAGTACAGCAATTCGTTACGATATATCAGAAGATTGCGTTATCTTTCCGATATAAGTCAAAGGAAATTATTTGCATTTTTGTATTTGTCCAGAATGTTTTTTAATTCAATTTAAATTGATGAATAAAGTAATTATTATTTTTCAAACTCTTATTGTTATTTGTGCAACAAATTTTGGCAAAAATTGCTTGAGAGTTGGAAAATTTTGAGCATCGTTAAAACAATTATTCAAAGTGTGTTGAGAGAGACCAGAAGATTAGGAAATTGAGGTTAAAGATCTCTTCGAGATATGCACCCGATGCTCAAAAATTATCATTACAAATACTGATAAAGGAAAATTAACCCTCAATGATTTCTTCGAAAGAAATTGATGAGCTTTCAGATAATTTCATCCGAATGATCAGAATTTTTGATCGAAGGAACTGTTTGCACGATGCTGAAACAATTCATCGAATTCCACAGTGAACTCTCCTCTGAATTTTCCTCCAATCGCTATGAATGATAAATCCTCGTGCAGAAATCCAAAACAAAACTTTTTGTGACATTGTAGCCAGATAAAAATCTTGTAAACCATTTCGAGAGTCGATTCGAAACTCCATCTTCAGAAAATAATCCAAATCACAAGTTTCTCTCTTCCAAATCCTCGTTGTTTTCTTCCTTGCATATCCTTTGTGCGTAAAAAATTCTTGTTAAATTAGAAAAGTAAAAAATGATGAAATTTTGCTTCCGCAGTTGGATATCGAATCCTTTGAATACACAATCAACCAGTTGAATAACTATTTTGCGGAGGCAGAAAGAGCGAGTTGTTCAACGTACTGCGAAGGCTGCCTGGCTTGTCTGACCGGTTATCTAATTTACATATGCACAGAAACGCATTACGAGAAGTGTTTGCGAAAAGTGGCAAAATTCGTTTGTGAACAAAACGACAGAGTTTACAGGCCTCGGGGTTTGTTGCTTACGGATCCAACGACGAGGGGTCTTAGACTAATAGAGATCTCGGTTTTGGACAGGCCACCATCGTGACTGCATGTCAGCCGATCAACGGAATTCTTCATGTGACCCGCCCGCAAAGGCGTTTATGCCGGAAAAACAACGTCGTACTCGCTCTCAACGTATCTTCGAGCCAGTAACCTCGAATCTCGCGTCAATGAAAATGCACGGACTTACTCGAGCTGACCTGACGTCAAAGAAGAAACAAAGTAAACCAGACAAAACGTAAAACCAACAATGGAGAACGAGAAACCATCGAAGAGACTGCGAATTATTTTCATATTTATTTATATATACGTATCTCCATACTCTCTCGTATGAATATGTACATATAAATATTTATTACGCGAAAAACCTTGCCGAATATGAAGAAAAAGAAAAGGAACTGATGAAACATTGTTTCAACAGAGTTTCTTCATGCCAAAAATTGCTGTAGTGTCGTTTGAAGTCTTTTGAAAACAATTGCATTTGCTCTCAGCTTTTGGAAGTTGGCAGCCAAATGTTTTGTTCTTATAACCAACCCAAAAGGGACAAATCCTCACAAACAATTCTAAAAAAAATTATTACAAATATCACTACGTTTGAGTGAAAAAAAACCTTCGAAAGAGTACGTCGAAAAATTCGCCACGAAAGTGCTATTCGACATTTTTCTTGTTCGCCGCAAGGAAATGTATTTCCACGTCCAATTTTTCTACTTCAGGTTCTGAATATTTTTCAACACGATCGATGCGGAGCCGTCGCAAGCTCGTACAGACTTTTCGATCGAGTTCTTTTTGCAACTCTCGAAAAACAATGTGTAAATACAAATTGGCTGCAAAGTTGTTTACATTTTGAGGAAACGTTGACGAATTGTTTTTTTTTTTTTCTTTTATGTATATACATTGTTACGTTCCACGAAAAGTGGATCTTGTTATTGATACCGTCAAAGATTATTACGACACTACTCAATTTGGGTATCCGAGAAGATTATTCTCTACGACTATTCCACGATTTGAAACTATACCGCTGTGAATAGAAATTGAAACACCAATAAATATCTTGAACGTTTAAGTTGTTGCGATTTTTATTCGCAGCAGTTCTTAATCAGAGATGAGCGACTCTGTTTCAGTGAATGATAAAAACTTTATTTATCTTTTCTCGAATGGTTGATTGCTAATTTATCCACTAAATAAATCTATGGTATTTGTCTATTTCTGCTGCTTCTGCTGCAACGACTCAGTTCAATATGAGAGAAAAAATTTACTTTTGCATTAACAAACAGAAGGATAAAAGGCAAATATTTCAAATAATTATGACAAATAATTGATAATTAATGAGGGTGAGGGAAAAGGAAGGTAAACGAAGATTTTTGCGTGTTTACTGCTCGGATTGGCTCATCTTTGCTTCAAGTACATGATACATGAGGATACAAAACAAGGGGTCACAACTTTTTCTTGGAACAGTCTTATATTTTTCGATTATTCGCTATCGATACTTTATCGTAAATAGATAATTTAATCAATAGATAAATAGTAAAACACAACATAAAAACAAAAAATCATGCATTTACTTGACGTTGAATGTTTTTGAGAGATTTCAATCTCGGAGAATCTACCTGGTAAAATAAGACGAAAAATTACTTATTTATTTTGATATTTTCGATCGTTTTGTAACGCCGAGTGGGAAGACCAAATTTGTTGGATTGACTAAACGCACTGACTAAAAAAAAAAAAACGTAATTTTTAATGAGATCGAAATGTTTTGCTTTCTTCGACTCGTTGATTCGAAGGATTTTACAACTCAATGATTTATCTCGAGCGTACAATTCGCCGATTACTTACCAACCACAAATAAACTTTGATGACTCTGTTCTCGCAGAGTCTCACACTTTTTTGTCGTTCTTAACAACCGATCCTGGATCGACATCGAGTTATAAAGAACCGTAATTAAGATTATTCGGTTTAGTGGACCAAAATCAATTCGTTAAAGAGGCGAAAAATGTTTGTACGACGGATAAAATTGTTCGAAACTTTGTAACCGCGTATTTAGTCTTTCAAATGAATTTTGTTCACACTCCGATATATTGATTTTTACCAGGTCTCTGTCTTTTTTTTTTATGAAAAGAAAAGAGAGAACGAGAGTGAGAAATGGAGAGAAACTTTCAAGCTTCATCGTTAGGGCGCTCGATAATTCCGATAAATCTTCCGTACTCCCATTACTCCCGTATATCTTCCCGCTGTTTATCTCATTTTGATCAACAGCTAATCGATCTCACATTAAAACTAATGAAAAAAAAAAAATAAATAAACGATCAAGTTTGACTTTTTACGGGTCTTTAACACAACAGAACGGGTACTTTTGTTTTTGCGGTTTTAAAACATTTAATATATTTCGTCGAGGAAGAATTCATTGATTGGTGTTTTCGTAATAAGTTCCACACATCGTGGGTTGCGTGAAAGAAAGCTGAGTGAATAAAAAAAAAAGCAATTGGAATGAATTAATGAAAATTAAATAGTAACAAAAAGCTTATAAATATGTATTTAATTGGCGAAGAACAAATCGATTTGATGAAATTGTTATTTGAGTTACTAAGGATCAGTGGATTGAACGAGAAAATTTATTGAATCGTCCACGAAAATATAAATTCGACGATAAAATTGTTAATACCGATCCGGGATCGACACCGTTTTCCCCCCCAAAAATTCTTCATTAAAACCGTTAATCCCGATGAAGAATTCTCGTCGGATTTCCATCGAAGAAAAATTTTGTGTCCACAAAATGCGAGCACAATATTCATAAATCCCCGTCACAACATCCGACACCAAATTGAGTAAAAAATAAAAATAAACAACACTCAGTAGTAAGAAAACGAACGAAGTTGAGGTTGGTTCGAAAAACAAAATCGGTTGAATGAATTTTATAATTTTTTGTTGTTTCGTTTTTTAATTATTATAGTTGCAATAACATCCGATAAGTCTGATTATGAAACAATTCATATATGCGATATTATACATTATATATGTACATGCTCTGACGTATATATCGGAACAAAAAATGACTTTGTACAAAGCTATATATACGTATACATATATATATACACGTGTGTCTGTGTGTATGTACATGTATCAATTAATATTTGATATGTAATTAAAGCAAATGAAAATTTGAACGAAAAAAGCGTCACTAACGAATAAAAAGGATGAAAATCGCGAAAGAAAATTAAACGATTTATTTATTTTTTAATTTTGGGAAGAGGATGAAATATTAATTGAAGAATTATCGCTTTCCCAAAGTTTCGTCGAGTCTCGATTATTTCTCGTCGGCAATGTTGTTTTTTTTTTCTTCTGATTTCTCGCATTCCTGAAAACAAAAAAGCTGTGACTAATTACAAAACGACGAGACAGATCGCTCGTCGCTTTTTTCAACTCCTCACATTTTCACTTGTAACAAAAACAACTGTTTAAAATTAGAAGAAAAAAGAAGTAACGAACACCCTGGAAATATTCGAAAGCCTGTCGATATCGTCGGATTTATTTCGGAGAAATAAAAGTCCGATCAATCGATTGTAACAATCGGAGAGAAAGGAGAAACGACGTTTTTCGCATTCCAGTTTTGAAACAGAGCGAAATTAATGGGAAAAAAAAACGAATGTGTCTAAACGAAACTCTTGAAATTTAATACGAACGATTAAAAAACGAATATTATCGACTGGAAATTTGTTCGAGAAACCTCTGTCACGTATAACGAATTGAGAATCTCTTGTTACATTCATCAACGAATTATTCAACGTTTCTGTCGAAAATTACACACCTTTTTGATTAATTCTAATTAGCTTAATTTCGTGCAAAAAAAAAATCACCAACGTATCATACTCATTTGTACTAACCGCTATGATCGATTAATCATTTGATTTTCTTGTTTTTTATTGTTTTAATCTTAGGGATTATCGTTACTAATATTTTTATACAACTTTTCACCGTTATTATTTAAAGTTATTTTAATCGAACTTTCACGAGATGATTCGACTACAAAATTAATGGAATAATTTGGAGTTGCTGATTCTTTGCATGGATCAAATTTGCATCAATCATTAATGAACAAAAATAGGCTCATTTTCGTTTTTAGTAATAATGAAAAAAAAAAGCCCATTTTTACAGGCAGATCAATGTGACGCAATTGCAGAAAACAGAATTGTAATTTCGTCAACGTGATAAGGTCTCGAAACGTTCGATGACAATCCATCTTTTTCACTCGATCCAACGATTCTTCTTATCTTTTTATGTAACAGAATCCCATGCGTTATCGTGATGACAGAGAATTTCGACAAAAAAAAAAAAAAAAGTAATCTCAAGGACGCGAAATATAAAATTTGATATATATATAAATGTACGTCTTTATATATCAAAATGAATTCACGATTTGACGAAGAGCGAATGTTTATTCGTATAACGTTGAAAGAAAAAGGGCGAAGCGAGCAAAAAAAAAATAAATACCAATGAATTGGACTACGATTATCATAAGTCCTACGTATTGTACTTTCTAAATGTTTTTTTTTTTTTTTTTTAATAAAAAGAGCTTGAATCGACGATGAATGAGTAAAAAAAAAAGAATTAAAAAAAAACAGAGAAATTCGATGGTGGATTGGAAGCAGAATTGGGCATCGTTCGACAGAAAAAAAACTTTAATAATATTCTAAAAAAATATTAACATTTATTACAAACCAATTGTTAATGATTTATCGTACGAAAAAAAGTGGCTTTTCACAATAATTATCTCGTCAATAAAATCATTTGAAGTAGCTTTTTTCATCATTCGAAAGGTGCTCATCCCTGTCTGAATGAGTTTTTGTCTTTAAAAATTTTTTTTATTATCGTTTCCCAAAAAAAAAAGTATTCGTCGAGATTTGTATTTTCTCTTATCTCAGTTGCTTATATATCAAAAGACTAGAAATCGCTGCATATTTTATTTAGCTTTTTTAGTTTTCTCGCGGCGCTCTGCGCCCCGATTCAGTTACACAATTTTTCACTCTTCTTTTTTTTTTCAGATTTTCCATCAAAATGTCAAGACCGCAATTTATTGAGATTTTTCTTCGAACTTTTGTTCAGAAACGATATTCAATATTTGAGTAAAACACTTTTTTAATGATTTTTCTTACTCGGACGTGAGTATATTTACGACATATTAATTTTTTTAATTAAAAATTCATTATTTCCTCGTGCACCAGGATTCGATAGAAAATTTACTACAAGAGAAAATTCTACTGTAAAACCGTCTAAAATTTAGCCTCTTCGTACTTTGCTTTGGTGAGCAAACTCACGATTTTTTTAAGTCCGATTCGATTCGTTAATATTTCTCGTTGCTTCCAACACACGTAAAGAATAATTCGAACGATTCGGTGGTCGGTTTCCTCGAGCTGCTCTCCATATCAATAAATATAAACATTTTTTACGCTCTACTCAAAACAAACAAAGGCTCGGTTTTCTGTTTTTTTTTTTTTTTTTTCTCTTTATGGACTTCCAAACTCACTTTGGAAATATTCGCAACGCGAGGTGTCGGTTGAAGAAAAAAAAAATCTTAAGCGTTTCGGACTTTTAAAATGCCGCGCAAAAGTTTTGAAAATATTTTGTAAAATCGTTTTTTTTTTTTTTTTTTTTTTTCTAAAATTGCTGATCGCTGTGAAATACAATCGTTCGAAAATCTCCTTAAAATTTAATGCCGAAATAGTGATCCACTGACGATTTCGATTAATACATAAAATTTGATTTATTTTATGAACGTAAACAGGAAAAAAAAATTCCTCGGAGGTTCATTCCTCTTTCGTAAATTTTTTTCTTCGCTTTATCGTTTCGAAACTTTTTCCCTGGAACGACAACGGCGACGTGACTAAGAGAACGGGATGTGGTTTCAAAAAGAAAAAAAAAAAGAACTTACTTCAGTCACACACTCGTATTATTTGAAGTTTTTAAAGGAGAAACAACAATTTAATCGAGGTTCATTCCTCTATTAAAAGAAAAAAAAAAAACTATGCAGTTAACAACTTTGTGGAAATTTCTGAAAAGAAAAAAAAACAACCCAGAAAAAAACCCATAACGAATTTTCGACATAAATTATTTACAGGACGAAAAACATGAGCTTTTCGTTGGAAACTCCTGACAGTCCTCATCGTTCTATTTGCTCGTTAAAAATCATCGATCACCTGAAGATCGGGCGTAATTTTCAATCTAAAAATATTCCTCGTTCCAATTCCCAAAATAGAATCACCCGCCACAACGTGTGATCTCAATTCTTAATGACGATTTTTTTTTTTGATCGATCGCGACTGCCGTTTCGAAAGAATAAATTACAAAAAAAAGATCATCGACCAGAGAGACAGACGATAATCGCGTACGTCGGCGTTTCGTCACGCGCTCATTTTTCCATTCTTTTCAAACATTTCAATAATCCCACAATTAATTTCGTATGATTTTTTTTCATCTCTTTATACTCTTTCCTTTATGCGGTTCGCTCGTAGCCACAAAGAGTCTCAGACTCGAGTGACGCATTTCAAACGTTAAATCTTGCCATAGATGTGTGATTACTTCTACTCATGTTTGTTTTTTTGTTTGTTTGTTTGTTAAACACTCGTGCCTACGGCCTACCAAATTCAATCATCCTTAATAATTCGTACGAAATGCAGGGGAGGGGAGGGGAGGGGCTTTCGTATTCCCGTTTTTCCGACTCGATAGCGATCTCCCTGTGAAAAAAACGTTTGACAAGTTTTTTCTAGTTCACTATCTCGGATGAGTCATCGCTACACGCTTGAGTGTCCGTCGCGGAAAAAGGTAAGAAATGATGATTTTCTTGATGCAACGAAATCTGGCGTTGAAACCGAGCGGTTGAACAAGTCCAAATGGATTTGGAGGCTGTCTCGATCACCATGTTTCTTTCGTGCTCGATCAATCGTTCGCTTCACTCGAGTGAAGCGTCGGATTCGATGTGTCGCGTTTAACGAGCCCAAGCTCTGAATTTCCTAGTCACTCAGGTATACTCTCCAAAGTACTGGATGAAGTTAAACGTCATATGAGTAGACAGAGCTTGTTGCGGCTCTTTCTTTCGGGCAGGAGAACTTTCGCTTTTCCAGTATCTTCGGAGCTCGAACGAGCGTACAAAGATCGACTCAAACGATGTCTAACACCTTTGCCCAAAGATCTGCCACCTTTTCTCAACGAAGCGAATCGCCCGAGGGCCGTTTTAGGACACTCGGAACTTCTCGCGACACCGGGAGCGTCCTTTTTTTCGTTTTGAGCACAGTTTAACGTCGTTACGGTGAATTCAATGTCTTTTGGCTCGTAAGAGACAAACTCTTCGACCGGTTCCTCGATGGTATCCCGATCGATCCATGTCAATCCCATTTCAACTTTTTCAGCGAGGTCCTGCCAGTTTTTACGGTTCTCCGCGGTTCCCTCATACAGCGGTAATATCCAGGGAAACGTTTCCGAGAGTACTTTGTAGAGCGGCATGCAAATAACGTCGATGAAACCGACTTGCATCTGCGGCAGTTCGTCTCTTCTCTCTCGATCCATCATCGCTACGGGCTGCTGATTGAGCTGAAGTTTTTCCAAATCGCCCTGATCGAAAAACTCATCGGCTACGAGCTTGGCCACTCGATGCTGAATCTCCCAGGGTTTCGCTATCGCACTGACGTCGCAAGCCGTCATCATCATTCCGCACAGAACTAAAAACAAAAAAAAACACACACAAAATACTCGTAAGAATTATCAACTCGTGTCTCTTTCAATTGCTCACGATCCGCACGTCCGAATGGAATCGATGAGAAAATCAATTTTATACAAAACTCACGATCTTTCTTCTCCTCGCTCTGCCAGTCGAATTCCCCTTCGTCGATCAATTCCATAAAACGATTTTTCTTTTTGAAATACACCGCTAGATCGGTAGAGAGAATAGCGTTCTCCACAACTCGCATCACCTTTCTATAATCCTCCATCGAAAGGGTCTGAAATATATTGTTGCTGTCCGAATTAAGTATCATGACGCATTGATCGAAGTGATGATGCTCCATTGTGCTCGTCGAGTAGAGTATCGCCAAGGGGGATTCAGTTTTCATCTGAAACGCGTTGTTGGTGCCACGATGATCGAGATCGTGGCAGAGACACGCTACGAGAAGACCCAGGATCTCAAGATCCGTCATGAATTGTTCCATTTTTCCAGTTTTCAGCATCGCGAACATTGTCTGAGCGACGTTCAACGCGTGTCTCCAATTGTGATACTTGACCGGTCTGAAAATGATCAATCGCGTTGTTATCGGATTCGATTCTTCGCCTGCTGAGCACAAAACTGGTGAACGCGAAATTTTTTCTCTTATTTAATCGATAAAACGACCAGGGAAGACTGTGCGCGAACTCATCGAAATGACAAAAATGACTTTTGCCTTCGGCCATAACTAACCTGTAATTTTTCTTCACGCTCAGAACCCATCGACAAAGAACATCGTACGGTATATGAAATCTTTGTATAAGATCGCATTGTTTGAACATCCGTACAGTAGCTCGACAAGTGTCATCGTCATTAAGATCGAAATCGATGAATTTAAAACTGTACAAATTGTACTTATCAGCGGACGGTATAGTGTCACTGGTGAGTCTCAGAGCGTCGTCGTTGCTCGCAGTCGCGTGATAGCTCAAGCACTCGAGTGCGACTTTTTGTTTGGCCATGAGTTTACACGCGGATTCGTACATTTGAGTGTTGTGAATTCCAAGACCGCAAAATATGGCGAAAGCCTCGAATATCGAGACGTCCGAATCGGTAAAAGCGCTTCCGTTGTCCTGTGAGAATTAGTGAACAAAAAAAAGAGAAAACATTTCTTTGAGAAAAACGGAAGAAACAGCGCCCGAAAACGTAACATTAGATCTCAGTGTTTTTTTTTCTCTCTTTCTCTCTTTATTCTTTCGCAAAAGATTTTGCTCTCGTTATTTTCGTACCGCGACGGACCTTGTTGATGAGCTGTGCCACACCGATAACGCTTCTTTGACCATTAACGATCGGCATGCAAAGAATACTCTTGATCGGCTCTTTTTCCGTGTCCCAAATATCTTTCTTTAGCCAAGTTTCGACATCTCCGATGTTCAAAATCTGGCCTGTAGTTGCTACGTATCGAGCTATTTTTCCTAACGGTGTCGATAAATCGCTCGACGTTGGCCTGTAAATTCTCGCCTCTTGCGTACCGTTCTCCATCTCAAAAACCATCGTGAATTTAGCATTCGCGTCCAAATTCGCCTGCAACAACATTTCGAAAAGAACCTTACACGAGGGGTTTTGCAGGTTAGAAAGTAATGGCAAATCGGTCAGTCAGTCGGTCGGTCAATAATCGTTAATATTCGTACTCACATGACGCTGAAAAATATCCTCCATGTCGATATTGTTACTCTGAAACATTGACGTTCAACAGTAATGTTAATCGTTATCGTTTCATTGGACATTTTACTAATTCGAGAGCAAACGTCTTACTTCTCTTCTGGAAAGTGGTTTTCGATCCTCTTGAATCGATCGTCCGGGACGTTCAACTATTTTTTCCAAATGTCCCTGCAATATTCGAATGAACAATCGATAAAACATCGAGTCTCTTTTTTTCATTATTTATTTATCAATGTTCGAGAAACTTTGAGCCTATACAGTCGTAGTTCGAATTTCCTAAATGGGCAACGAAATTAAGTCCAATCTCGAGTCAAGGCGTTCTCGTTCTAGCCCTACAATTAGCCCCAATTCTCAGTTTGAGACTCGAATTTACGACCGTGACCTTTCGTTTAGGGCAGTGTACAAGAGTTAATTATACTTGTTTGAGAAACAAAAAAAAAATGTAATTTCCGGACTCACCGCTTCGCCGCAATCCAAATCTAATAAATAAACTGCGCATCTCTCGCACTTGAGCAACTCCTTCGCTTCTGTCATAATCTTGGTAACGAGACATTCGAGATTATTTTGTTCCTCGAATATGCTCCGTGCAAGATTCAACAGTATTTGATTTCTTCGATATTCCTGCACCGAGAGCTCGAACAATTGAGCATTTTGTATACCGATACCACAAAACGTAAGATACCTTTGAAGAATACATTTTTTTTTTTTTTTTTAATTTCAATCGAACTTTTATCTCTTCACACAAATTAAAAAATCCGAGATGATTACGCACTTTTGAGAACAGTTTTTCATACCTCTGAAACACCTCGACGTCACGATCAGTAAATTCATTGCTACCGTTCGTTTTATTGATTATTTGCGCTACACCGATGACGTCGCCTTCGTAATTACAAATCGGCATCGACAGTATGAGCGTAGTTTTGTAGCCAGTTCGCATATCAATCGCGCTGTTGAACCTCGGATCCTAAAAACATCGAGAATGAATGACGAAAAAATCGATAACAGAATTTCACGAAAATAAAAATGAATCTTATTCGTTACTTTTTTTATTTTTTTTTAATTGAAAATTGAGGAAATATTTATCGCTCATTTGCCTTGGAATATTTTTTTTTTTTTCTTCTTTTATACAAAATAAATAAGATTTCTTTGAAAGTGTTTTGTTATGAGACGAAATAATGGAATTCTCGAGTCACGAACCTTGTAAGCGTCCTTGATATTAATGATTTCTTTGGTTTGTGCGACGTAACCAGCGATACCGACACCAAAGGGTATTTTGATTTCTTCGTTTTTGGCACGTTGTAAAGCGACCGAGAGTTCGGTGTCTTGTGTAACGTCGAACAATTTAGCGACTAGATAACGATCCTCGAGAGGACCTTTTGCGAGAAAAAGACTACCGCGATCGGCATGAGTCAGGATGCCTACGTTTACGAGAATTTTGTGACACAAAACGTTGATATCAAGCTCATTTGCCACATCGCGTATCAATTCCATAAAAAGTTCACCCTCGTCCAGCTGATCCAATTCTTCTCGACGACCGACCCACGATATCGATGGCCTTTTTTTTCATCGAAAATATAAAAATAATCTTAAAAATAACTTTCATCATTACCCATTAACATTGTTTTATTTCCATTAAATTTTATCGATTTTACTGGAATACTAGTAAAACAAAAAATTGTATGAACAATTCGTTTTTTCTCTCTCTCTCTCAACCAGGATCTGCTTGAATAAAATAATTTTTTTTTCTTGTCTCACGTCCCCATAGAACTTTGTTCAGCTTCAAAAATTAATTTTCTTCAATTTGAATATTTTTCACACTTCTGACCAATCGGAAAACCTTTTTTTTTTCTTCTTCAAATCGCTTTTAAAAACTCACAACAATATTGAACGAGCGTGTAATTGAATTGCAAATAATATATATAATTTTATTCCGACCATATTGAATTTAAAAAAATTCACGTTTGTTCTTGGGACGTAGTACGTAGTCAGGAAGGAATACAATAAACCGAATTTGGTTCTCGCTAATGATACGCGTCCAAAGCCCAATTCGTATGTAAGAAATGTCCGAACGTTTTCCGCCGCAAGGTGGTCAGAGCCCCGGAGGCTTTATAGTCTGTTTACTCGAATAAACGTATACTCGAACAGCATTATTTATCGAATTCAAATATACAGCTCTCCGTGGTTGAAGTAAAAAAAAAAAAAAATTAATTTCGTTTATTCGAATTTGAAAAAAATGGAGCAAACGATCCTGGTAGATTGAAACACTTTTATTTCTCAACGTAAAAGCTTTATTCTCGATTATTTTTTTCGGCTATATTTAAATAAATATTCGTACGCGTGTAGAAAAAAATAAAAAAAGTTTTTGAAAAAGAAAAAAAACGTAATAAAAGAACGTTATCTCGACGCTAACGAGAGGTGCCTAACTCGGATTTCCTGCTCGCGCGTTACCATTTTTGTTGAAATGTCAAGTGGCAAGTGGAGAAAGCCGCGTGTACGATGAACAAAAAAAAAAGGTTGAAAAAAGCAGAGAGAAAGAGAGAGAGAGAGAGAGACAAAAAAGAAAAATCGCTATCATGACCTTTAGTGATTTACCTGGACGGGCTTTTGCTTCTTTTTATCGGGGAACTCGATGCCAGCCACGATTGAAACAAGTCGGACGTGACGCTATTGCGTTTACTCCTTACGAGGACACTCTCCTCGTGACGTAAACTGAGGCTCGTCGACTTTGGCAAAAGATTCGAAGACTCGAGCCTTCTTCTGAGCTCCGTGCTCGCTTTTTCACGGAGCCATGCCTCGACCAGTCCCGGATTCTCCTCGAGGTACCTTACAACCAATCCAACAAACTACTTTTCCAACTTTTCTCAGAGCAGAGAGCAAATGCGAGCTCGAAGGAAGGACTCTTAGCTCTCTCTCTCTCTCTCTCTCTCTCTTCTCCCTATCTCTCGTGAACTTAACTTTCAATTTATATACTTTACTCAAGTATATACATATATATATACATATATACGTATATTACGTCGCACTCCAATGCTGTGTCACATAACCAACTTTGACTGAGCACTTCGTACCCATAATGCTATAGAACATTAAATACACTATGTGCTATATTGTTCGAAAGGCATCTCGTGAAGTAATTGAATTTGACGGAAATTGATTTGGGGCAGCTATAACTTTGGAAAGTTACTGTCATCCTTATAAATTATATGTCGCTACTTCCTGTTATATTCACGACGCTGATGGATTAACCGATAATTCTTTCAATCCATGTCTCATGAGTTATTCTTTTCGCCCGGTTCGGGATGAGCGACGAATTCGTGTTTCGTGAAACATCATTAAGGACCCGAGGGAGCTATTGCAATTCGACAGATTTTTTTTTCTAAACCGTTTTTCGATTTTACTTTGAGGAATTTTGCTCAAATTGATTCGAAAGTATTTTTTTTTTTCAAAAGTTGCAATCGATTTTTGAACTCTTTTTCTAACGTCATTTCTGTCAAGGATTTTCTTGGCATTGAAAAATAAAAATGAATAACTCACTTTCCAACGCGATCCATCGTGAGACCATCGTCCTCCTCGGCCTCGTGGATCGTATCCTGGCAAGAGATTCTCTTGCTCCTAGTAAGCTTTGAAGTTTCACCACTCTCTTTAGCGCCATCAGTCTTCGGATTCGTACTTAGATTTATTTTTGATTCTATCTGCTCGTCGTTTTCGTTCTCCTCCGTACTATCTTGTCGTTCGTTAGTTTCTTCATTTTTTTCTTCATGAAAATCTTTTATTATCAATGGCTCGATCGGTGATGATGATTTAATAAGAGTACCGGAATCTTTTCGCTCCGGTGAATCGGTCGATCTCGTTGGCATCGTTGAGATCTTCATGCTGCCTTCGTAATTCTCTAAATTATTGTTGTGGTTTATCTATTTTTTGGAAGGAAAAAGAATTCAGAGTTATTCAGAAGAAGAAAAAAAAATAACGAATGAAACGTCACGAGTTTGCTGTTCGTGAGATCATTTTTATCTGTTTGTATTTGAGCAAACATCGAACGATGTAATTTGTTACTCGATCTGAATGAATCAACATTTCATACGAATAACCGATCCTAATCAGTGTTGATCGAGTTAAAATCTTGATTGAAAGAAGAAAAACAAACAAAAAATAAAGAAAAACAAACAAAATGAAATTCGTATTGATATTTCAAGGCTCGATACCCATTCGATTAACTCCGAAACTAATTCAATTCTTGCTGTTAGTTGCGCGTACGTCTATTAAATTGAAATGACAGTGCGTGCTGCTCGTTTGTGCTCAGCGCGTTGAATTTAATCGAGCATCAAAAGCCAGAATCGATAAGGAAAAGGCATCAATATTTTGATGAATATAATATACGATAAAACAATTGAACATTGAATAAATAATGATATTTATATATATATTTTTTTTTTTTTTAATATCATAAATGTGCTTCTTCACCTCTTCGTGATCTTCTCCTGCTTGTTCCTCGTCTACTTCGTCCTCGGCCTCCATATCACCTGCTCATCAAATCCGCTTGAACTTTCGATCTTATCAATGCTAACCAAAGCACGTCTTCCAACGATCCCAATCTACGAGTCCCTGGATACTGCAAACCCATTATCCGTAGTATCGTCAGCAGAAAAAAAAATAATAATAATAATAAAGATTCGTACTTCTCGATCAATGTTATGAATAATTTCATTTAACAGCGAGATCAATTATTCATAGAATACTCCGAGATTATCGAACTAATATCTCATTGGAATTGGAATCTTTGGAATGATCGATGTTGAAGAAAAATGAACTGTTTTTTTTTTCTTTTTCTTTTCTTTTCAATTGATATATCATCGGTTCACCTCGTTCGACGAAAATTCCACGCGTCTCGACGCCGAGGAAATCGATCGATCGATCTTGATCCTCATCACTGCACAAGTGGACAAAGCTTTCGCTATTTTCCGTTGATATTTCAATGAATTTGGTCGAGTTTGACGTGAGCATTTGTCACGTGGTTGATCCTTGTTTCAAGTTTTCCTTGAAGAATGTCACAGTCACTCGGGCTTCTACCACGAAGGCTTAACGAACAAAGTGCACCGGGTTACCGGAGCCATATAGGCGATCGTCGTCGTCGTACACTCGTCAATCCATCAATCTCAATCGCTTCCGGTCTGTTTCGTGACCAACCTCGCCTCTTCGCGAACCTCTCCGCCGGCTCTACGGATCATTCGGTCTATTGATAAAGAGAGAGAGACGGAGAAGAGAGCGAGAGAGCTAAGGAAGACCGCCATGCATTGTAAGATCCTGCGGTGCATGTAAGAGGCGGTCGCGCGGTGGTATCGTACAGGGCTTCGAGTGACTCATGAACTCTTCTGTTTTTTTTTTTTTTATTTTTCCCAATCGCACCGCATACGCCACCTTTCTCACTCTCCGGTATCCTCTGTTCCACGTGTAATCATCTGACAACATATTTAATTTTTACATTATTGCGATGAAACAGGCAAAACACGCGCACGCGCGGATATTGCCTTAGAACCTTAATCCTCGACGATTTTTCAATCTTCTTTCATCGATAAATCATTCTTCGATAAGTGTAAGTAAATACGATTTTCATGCAGTTGTTGAATCGAATATTTCAATCATCTACGACGTTTCGTTACAATCACGAAAATCCTGAACAATTTCTCGATCGAACAGCATTTTGATTCTTATTTTTTCTTCTTTTTTTTTTTTTTTGCAAAAATGTCTTCGAAACTAGTACGAAAGAGCTAAAATATCGTATGAATTTTCTTCCAACTTGACTGCTACGCTCGTGCGAACCTTGACCATTGCGAACATCGTTTTTCAGAATGATAAGAATTATCGCCTCGTAACGATCTAAGATAATAGCACGAGATAAGTATTAGAATAAAAGATATATGAAAAAAAAATCTATCGTAAAACACTGGAAAGAAAGAAGAAAAAAGAATCTATCGCGTTCTTCGTAAAAGTCCGCGATTATGGATAGATCGATATTTTTTTTATTTTATTTTATTTTTTTCTCTCATTTATCGCAAAACCGAGGAGCAATCGAGTTCCTTCTTCATTATCTCGATACGATATTTCTCCGTTCCCCTGGAGAAATCATAGCGTGTCGTTGGTGATGATTGAACAATTTCATCGTACATCCCGCTAAAAGACGACACGATCTCTACGTATATACACTACGCTTATATACATATATACTCGTTTATACGAATGTGTACGTATATATGTATACAGACAGACAGAACGATGATAATAAACGTCTCGTCTGAATGCTGGGGCTCCGGTGCTTCACCTGACCGCGATTCTAGTCTACTCGTCGAAGAATATTCAACGAGATTAAATTTCATTATGTGTTACAATCCCGAGCTTTGTTTTTTTTTTTCATTATCCCATACGAAAAAAAGCTTACACTTTCCAAAACTTTATCCATATTCCAACCGATTTACGATCTTCTTTACGATCTTTCCGCTAAATAAGATTTTTCATGGTGTATATAAAAGTATATATGTGTATATATATGTTCCGGAGTATTACGATTTTATTTCTGGTTGGAATTTGGACCAAACAAAAAAGTACATTAACATTTTTCCGAGCTTATATAAAAACATTGCTGGATTCGTGAACAAAATTCGATTATGTGGCAATTTTTTATTTATTTATTTAATTTTGGAGAGAAATGGCCATTTTATTTCAACATTGAGGGCTTTTGATGTACGAACTTTCTGTAATAATGACAGCTCGTTCGAAATTTAACGGTATACAAACATCTCTCGAGAGAGAGAGACTGAATATTTTTCAAGATTCACGTGATTCCTGTGTTCATTCGCGTTGAGCAGACGTTGGCTGAATTTAAATACCGGTTACGAAGAAGCTTTTCGTACGAGATACTTTAATTTTGCTGTGCACAGCGATGTTGTTTCGTGTTGTAAAAATTACACTCGAGCGGAGTTCTAAACTCTTTGGTGCTCATATGTTTTCGTGAAAATATCGATCAAGCTGTTGACAGCTTGTTTTTTTTTTTTTTTTTCTTTTTGTAAGAGTATACCAGCTGTACTAACGACAAAATGTCATATTTTAAGTTGAATAAATGAAATTTATCAAGTAAATTTGTACGAACGAATTTAAACAATTTTTCACGACACCGCAACGTTTCGAAAGATCGTTCGATAAACTCGAGATGTAAATAAATAATTTCAACCCTTTTACACAATATTTAATAACGTTTTCTTATCCAATAATCTTACATGACTTAGTTTCCCGTCGACTTTTGTTATTCCGCTGTCTCGAAGCAACGTAAGTACACCGTAATTGGTTTCATCGATCCTGTCGAGAATTATCACCAAAACAATGACAGCAGCGAGAAAATAAAAAAAAAAAAAATAAATAAAGAAAAAATAAATAAAAATAGAAAAAAAAAGCGAATTTTCTTCTACGACTTGGCGAAGAAGTAGCGAAGGAAAAAAAAAAGAAACAGTATCTGTCAATAAAATGATCGGGCGAGCGCTATCTCGGGAATCACTATCACGATTTCAAAGTCACAATTTGTATTGCGTCGCGAGTGTTTTATTCACCGATTGGAATAGCGATAAAAGATAATGATTTTATCAACGAGAATGACTCGTTTATAACGAAACGTACGGGAACAAAAACAATTATATGTTTTTTATTCGATCGAAGAAAACGAGCGTGCATCCAGTCCTGTTTGGGCGTGCACCGGTCGAAAGCTCCGAGCTTACTGAAGCCAGGCTTCGATGGGGAATCTCAACGAACGGGCAGCAGACCGAGTAGGAAGTATGCCTGTGTGTGTGTGTTTGTGTATGTACGTGAAAAAGTACGAGGGAGAGGGATAGATGAGCGATCGAGTGAGTGAGAGTGTGGGCGAGATCGAGCGAGAGAGAGGGAGAGAGAGAGAGAGAGAGAGAGAACGTGTGTTTCTCGAGCATTGGATATAGCGTAGAGCGGGGAGAGCTTTTCGTGTAAGTTGGTCGGTGATAACGTCAGTGTGTAGGCTCACGAGGTGAGAGAGGAATACGTTTCGAATGTGTGTTAGTTGGTACGAGTGCGCGCGTGAGCTTGGTTGGTTGGTTGTCTGTCGCGGTTGTTCGGTCGGTTGGTAGGGTGCGAGATCGATACGGTGTGCTGGCTTCGGTGCTGCTGGTGCTCCGAGTATACGGTCCCGGACGCAGCATCCCCCTCGGGCCAAAGGGAAAATTTGTAGCGACGGGGGTGGCGGTGGTGGTGGTGGAGAACGATACGAGTTTTGGTGGTGGGTTGTTTCAACTCTGGTGCGCCCGCGTGTCCGGGAGCGCGGATTTTTCGCCAGCGTAAAACACAAATTTCACCAAATTCCTTCTCTACCCGCCGAAATCTCGAAGCTTCAAGGAATTTCCCATAATTTCACGATTCCTCTGTAATCCCCCCAACCCACCCTGTCGAGCGCGCCTTTACTCAGGACGACTTCTCTCTTCGAGCAGATGCCACCGAGAGATATGTCCACCGATTTTTACGAGTTTCGAGCTTTTTTCTCCCGTCTCTCCTTTATTATTTTCCTGTATGTCCATTAAACCCGGCAACGACTTTTTCTTACTCGTCATTCGAAACAGATAAGCCGGTAAATCATTCGGAAAAGTAAAGAACTTGTGGATTTTTTCTCGCTCTTTTTTTTTTTACTCCATTTTTCAGAGACGATGTTAAACACCATTTTTATGAGTTCGCTCTCGAGGGGGTTCGAAAAAAATTCGAGAATTCGACTTTTCGTTAGGGAGGAGCATAGAAGCAGTTTGAATCATTTCCAGTTTTCAAGAGGGGCAAGGGATCGAGAATAAATTTTTTTTTCATGCAATAAAGAATTTTTCGATATTTTTCAATCATAGTCGCATCGAAATTCATTCGACGCGAGAAATTGTATGAAAAATAAAAAAATGTCGCGTACACATCGAGCCAACAATATATATTTATCTCGCCAAGAGAGAATAGAGAGACAAATAATTCAAAAGGTGTGGTGAAAAGCTGACGGATTATTATGTATTTTTATATAATCCCGAGTCTTTTATTCCATTTAGAATTTACGGGACTCGCGGAAAAGTACACGCGATGAGCTTTTTCTCTCGTATAATATAATATTCCGTGTATATAAAAGCATCGGTAGACCTTCGGATGCGAGGACATTACGCGGAAGGGCACAAGGGATATACAAAGAGGATATCATTGAGCAAGATACAAAAAAGTACGCGGTTTTATGAAGCAAAATACATTGTAAAACGTTGACGTACACGATATTATAAAAGGAGTTTCGTATTAAGAACAAAAAATGAATAAAAATAAAAAAAAAAGGAGGAGGATTAAAGTCACAAAAATAGAATTTCTTTTACAAAGCGATAAAAATTATTCAGGCCTGGTGAAAAAGGAAAAAAAAATTGCCTGCGCGCTTTTAATCACGACCACGAGCACGCGTACACTTTTCCCTATTTACTTTAAATGTCATATTAACGTGTGTTTTCTTCGCCCCAACTTTCCCTCGTTCCCTACCTTTCCCCCCTCCCCTTTCCCTCTCTCGTTTACTCCTTCCCTTTCTCTCATTTCTAGATCTCACACGACTATGAAATCTTCGCCTCTCGTCAGTCGAGCGTTCTCTCCATCACGTTATAATGAAGCAAGTACTTAATTTTTTTCTTTTTTTTTTCTTCTTCTTTTTCTCCTTTTCACCTACATTCATCGCGAAACATTGCCCGAGGCTTATTCTTCCACGGTACACAGTGACAGTGTGTGTGTGTGTGTTTGTGTGTGTGTTACTACGCGCATAAGAAATTGCACACCGACTCGACCCCCACGTTTCCTCTCGCGCGCGTATTTCTTCACATTGTTTACACAGCTCTCAAAAAAACACTCGGCTTTTTCAGCATTTTTCCTTTTTTTCTCTCTCTCTCTCTTTTTTTTTCTTTTGACTGACCGATTTTCCTTTAAAGAGTACAGAGCGAGACGAGAAACGTTAGCCTTAATTAAAGAGGTTCGACGAGTGTTTCACGAGAGTGCTCGAATCTCCTTTGTTTTTTTTTTTTTTGTTAAACCTAAAACGCACACCGTATTTCGCTGTTTTGCAACAGCGCCAGTGATTATAACTAAATTTATATTTCTTCGTCTCTCGTGTGGCGAAATGCGCGTGCACGAGCGAAACAAACGAACATATTCGTTGTATTCTCGACCGAAAAAGCACTTTTTCGGTCGAGTTCAGTTTCTTTTTTGTTTTAAATCTTTTGATTAATTCACCGAGTAAATTATACAAGAGTGATAATTATACGACAATGAAACACCGACCGATGGGATACAACGACTGCGTGAACACGAGTTTGCTTCTCGTCGAGGTTCAACTGCCACTTTTAGTGTGCTACTCGAAAAATGCTAGAAGTAGCGAATTAAACAATCGCGAAACAATTCTCAAGAGCTCCTCTCCCCTTACCCCGTGTCCTCGCTCGTACTCTCGGTTTAAAAAGCCTCGAGACTCACTCGTCGCGTCTTTTTCCATTCTCTTTATACACTTTTTTTTGTTTTTGTTTTTTTTTTCTAAATTTACCCATCAGATCCAACTGACCTTTTTACTGAGATAAAAACCTTCCGAAAATGGTCAATCGACGTTTTTTTTCTCGTCGTTTTTATTCTCTTATCGCTGTAACAAATTGTTGGAAATGAAAAAAATAAAAAATCACGATAAGAAAACATTCGTAGAATGAAAAAAAAAAATTGTATTTTATATTCGGATGACACGGGAGAACAGCTTCTCGAGTGACACGAGAAACGGCCCTTCTTGAGATGTAATTTGTTATTCTATAATGTCGCATGTATATGCATACACGCGTACTCTACATGACTCGCCTGTGTGTATACAAATGCGCTGATGTCGTCGCTGGGGATTTTCGAAGGGAAAGCATCCCCGAAGGATGTTACTTGAGATGCTGGAACTTTGAAAGGAAAGAGAAAAAAAAATGAAAGAAGGTAAAAGGTTTCGCGAGGGTAATCCGATAGGGCCAGCGACTAAAGATATATTATTTTAAGTATAACTATATTCCATAGCTGCTGCCCTAGTCGCGACAACAATCTTTTCCGGGAAAAGTATGTGAATGCGAAAAGAAAAAAAAAGAATAATATTTTATTTCGAAAAATCGATGAGCGACGCGAAGAAATTGATGTGGGAAGTAGAGTTAACAAATTGTTGGCAAATAAAACTTACTATTTTGGGGAATGGTGAAGCAAGCTTAATGTTTCATTCATTCAGACTCGTAACGCATTGGATGAAAAAACATTTTTCTATTTCATCCATTTCCGGGCTCGAGTTTGTCGAGTTTTTCTCCCCAAAATACAAATCTCTCTTTCTCTCTCCAATGAATCGAGAATTTTGTTGAATTCGATGATGTTTCTACGAAGAGAAAATGAGGTTGAGTGATTTTGAAAGAAATAGAACCGGAAGAATAGAACGAAGACGACGAACTCGTTGGGATCATTGATGAGTATGTCGTCAATACGAATAACTCGAAATTAATAAAGACTACAATTGAACAAAGGTAATATGCTCTCCCATTGCAAGTATATTTGTTTGTACTATTTATAGAATCTCGTTTGTCGAAGCTTGTCGAACACTCGAGACTCGAAGACTCCCTGATAGACGAAGCAATTAGCCATTCCAATTAGTTATAGTTGCCTTCGTGCTTATATATCGTGAGTGTTTCCTACCATAAACATCATCGCTCGGTTATAGCACAGATCCACTTATCGTATACGATACAGTGCTAGTACAAGGGTTGCTTGACACGAACACACAACGCGCGCAACCCCTACTCGTCTGTATCAAATCGTCGTCGTCACGTAATGCTATAGGTGTGTGTATTTTTCGTATATATATATACACAGCGATGTCGATTTTCGTCCCATTTCTTCCGGGTAATTTACTTCCAACAGCGATTTATTCAGCTTAATCTTACACAGCCTTAGGAAAATTCCATACTGAAAAATAGTAAACCTTCGTTCTATTTATAAAACTCATTTTTTTTTTCCCCCGATATTATTATATATATGTAGGTATATATCGATACACAATATTGACGTTGTGCCGATATTGACACGCTTTAATTTCATTCTCGTAGTACAACACACATCCGAACATATTACTCGTATTAAGCTTCTTTTATCGAGATTACTATCGCTACTTTAGCCCGGAAATAGGAATATGTTTGGACGAGACAAAATACTATTTATTTAACGATAAATGAATTGATGCCTGCTTGCTTGCTCGCGACCCCGGCTCTCGTACTTGGATTACTCGATAGCTTCGCACTCGTCGTTTATCCAAGAGAATCCAATTAAACTCGACCAATTGAATCATATTTCAATCTTCACACTTCGTATTCGATGCGCTTGTCATCGATATTTGTCCAATTTTCCACGAAATTTTAACTCTCTTCGTCCTTATCGTTATGACAAAAAAAAAAATGATAATTTTATAATTTCGTTCCACAGATATAAACCTTTCGACGGAATATGATTTATTTCACAAATGTATATATTCCCAGGATACAAGAGAATAAAATAGCATTGAAAAAATGTAATCGAGGAACATGCGGAATCTAAAATTATATCCACGTGAAATAACGAATTCAAAGATCATCGTCGGAGTCATAGAATCTTTGATACTTGGTGCTACTAGCTTTGTCGATGCTACTGTACTCCTTAGTTTCTTCATCGGCCAGAGGTTTTCTTCTTTCGAGTGTAACGTAAGCCAGCAACGGACAATAAGCGATATTGACCAAACCAACGGTTCTCATTACCCATTGAAAACCTATTGCTCGAACGAGCTCGCTGCCAATTATCGGGCCTGTTTATTACAGATGAAAAAAAAAAAAAAACAAATAATACGTCATTCACGATCGATCTTTATTCCTCCAGAAAAAACCAATTTCATGATTTTTTTTATTTTTTTTTCGTTTCTTCTATCTCGCTAACGTCTCGTCTCTTACCTAAGGAGTAAGCCAGACTCACTGCCACCTGCTGTATCGAGTACACAGGACCATAGTTTCCATCCTGATCGACGAGACTCGCTAACAGAGGAACTAGCGCAGCATCCGCTATACCAATTCCAAGACCCATCCCAAAATGCGGTATTATCAACTGGGACATCGTCTTTGCCGAAGGTAACAGTATCAGACTCACACCCACCAAACACATTGCTAAAACCGCCGTTCTCACTCTACCGTAGCGATAAGCAATCACACCGAAGAAATTCGTTCCTATCAGATATCCAACGCTGTCCGGTATAAATACTGTTCCCAATTGCCATTTCTGTTACGTAAAAAATACAAATAAAAATACAAATTTATCTGACGAAACTGTTGTTGTTGTTTCTTTTTCGTTTGATTCTATTTGGATAAAACTCGAAACTTGAACGATAAAATTGAAATATTTCGATTTTTAGGAAAGATTTTTCGCTGACAGGATATCTTTCGTCCGGAAAATATCGTTTATTCCGTGAGAAGAATTTTTTCAAACAACTTCGTAATAAGCAACGATATTTTATAGAAATTTTCCATTTTTTTGAGGCTCGATTGCTGCTGAATTAAATTTGATAGTAAATTGTATGAAGAGCTATTGAATGAAAAACCTTACCTTTGGTTTAATATGCATTCTCAACCAAATTGGCAAACAAGGTTCGAGGATAGCCATCGGAGAAGTCGAGGACCAAATAGCACCTGCTATTATTAGAATTTTTCCTTGACAAATTAAATCTTTCCAGCTTGTCGAACTCTGTGTTTTCTGAAAACCAAAAAAAACGATGATGATATCGTTAGCACAAATGTACGAGAAATAATATTCATCGATTACCTCGGATCGAGATTTCGACTGTAAATCCAATGCGAATAATTGCAAACCTGCAAAAGTTACGAAATTATTTTTGAAATCGTGATATTTGGTTTATTCATCAGGGACTCGAAAAAAAAAAAAATAGAAAAATACTCACCAATCGGTACAACAATGAGAATAGAAACGAGTAAAAATGGTGCCATTTTTCCTTCTATATCGTAGAGTATCGAGCCGATTGGATAACCAACTAAAACTCCGAGTGCTATGCTACCAAGAACAAAGCCCATTATCTTGGAGCGTTCATTGTCCTCAGGATATTGCGAAGCAACCAGTGACATACCGGAGACTCCGATACAAGCCGATGATATACCCTGAATACTTCTTGCCAGAAATAAAAATTCGTACGTTTGACCAAACGCGAAAACTGTAAATGTTCGAACCATGAAAATTTCGTCGTCAAATTTATTTATTTCTTTATTTCCTCGTTTTTCTTATTAAAATCATTGACATCGAAGAATCGTGACGATCATGAAATTCTTTTGTATCAGTAATCACTGAGTCATCGCCCGGTTTAATTAAACGTCAATTATTCTTTCTCCTCGTATAGAAATGGCTCTCATTTTATTCTCAATCCATTCGAGGTTTGAAAAGTAAGAAAAAAAAAATATAAAGTGCAATAATCGTTGTACTCGATTCAGTTCTTCATGAACTTACGCAAAGCTGCTATCAAAAGGCTCAAATTTCCGAGAAACAATGGCATCGCGTATCCCGTGATTCCCGTAAGACTTCCGACAGCCGGATTAAGCAATAATTGTACAAAAGCTTTGGAGCTGAGTAAAAAGCCAACTCGACCATTTTCATCGTAGTCCTGAGCGTTATCAGAGACCGTTGAATTTCCATTGATGCTGCAGAGATAATCGGGTATAATCGGTACTGCAATCGAAAAATGAACAAATTGAAAAAAAAATATCGTCGATTTCCATCCACTTTCGATTCACTCGTATTCCGACAGGATCGATATGAAAAAAAAAAATTTTCAAATTTCATTCTCACCAACCACCGTCAATAAAACGTTGTCCAGAAAGAGACTCAGATAAACCACGCTCACTATCATCAAACGTGAATCTTTGAAACTTTTTAGAGTCATTATATCACGAGTTTCATCAATCACGGTAACTCTCACTCTTTCGATTTATATTATAAAAAAAAAAAAGAAGAAATAAAAAGTACTTTTTCGTTTATTTATTCGATAATTCAAGATGTTATTCGATGAATATGGTGCACACGACCTGGACACTTGGAAGCTTCTAAAGTTTCCATTTCTCACTGAAGAAAAATCAGTCCTCGATGGTACCGGCTCCCATAGAATTTGCTCACTTTACTTGCCATCGGGCTCCGAAAACTCGAAGGACTTGCGCACTTGAAACTCCACTCCGTGAAATTTGCAGCGATCGCTCTCGACTGTGCTACGGGGTTTATGGGGTATGTACACGTGCACACGTACGATCACGCGTTCCTTCGTACGAACGAAACTTTTAATACGCGAGACTATATATACGATCGGACTCGTCGATAAAATAGGGTCTGATGCGCTGTTTTACGAGTCACCGCACTTTTCGATTTGTTTCGGTAACCCAGAATGGCTTATCAACACCGGACAGGCATCCCGGTCTCGAGGAATAATCGTCGTTGTCTCATGACGTGGAAACCATTATTTACTTTTACGATGATTTTTAAACGAATGTTGAATCCGATAGATCGCGCGGTGTATTTTCATCATGAATTACAATTATTCGATTGATCGAAAATTTCTTCGTTATATATTTATCGAAAAGATTTTTTGTCGTAAGAAAAAAAAATAATTCTTTTCTTCAACTACGAAGTTTCATGATCGTTTTTTCCAACTCGCGATTATTTCGATAATAATTTTACACTCTAGAATCTTCTCGGATTCAAGATCATTTGAAAATCTATCCAATTTCGTAGATTCAAGAGGTGATAAATGCAGATGAGACGCGAGACCGCCGATCCATTCGTTCCTGTGGGATACGCTTCGACGGATCCACCTGTGGCCTGATTGCAAAATTACCGATGTAGACTATCCAATTTCCCTTCGTCGATGCGACCAGACTGCCACTGCTCTATGCGCCCTTCACGAATTTCTATTCTACGTGTATTGCAAACTGCTGAGAATATTATTTTTAGTGGGAAATAAAAACTTTTTTTTTTAATAATAATTCTTTCGATGGAGTTTTAGATTGAAAATTGCTCAGAATTATTGTAATTTCGTGCTGTATTTCCTCGTAATTTAACACGATCGATTATGATGTGATCGTTATTGTGGAAAAATATCTTGAGAAAATCACTTCGCGCAGCGATGCAATTATTTCACACTTCAATCGTCCGAGCTCCTGCTGCGTATCTCCGCGAAACAATTTTCTTCACTTATTCTTACTAAATTTGACTCAAAGTTTCGAAGATTCTTCGAAAAAAAAACTTTCAGGTAGAGCTCGAAACAAAAAATGAATGAAATCGAAAAGGCATAAATTGAAAAATCTTTGAACTTATTAAACTTTTTATAATTATTGAAATTGAACAGTATTTGCTCAATTTAATTTCTGTTGATTGATTAATTGAATAAATGTAACGAAAAACATCGAAAGCAAACGCTGCTAATTTCCACATTAATTCGTTCAGTATTTACGTTTATTATATTTAATAATAAATTGCGTTGACACGTTGAAAAACGTGCATGAGTTTCAGGAAGCAGGATGATAAAATAAAAAATCTTGACGATATAATTCTAACGAAAATTATATTAATTCTGACTCGTTAACTTTATACACTACGAATAAATAATAACGAATAACAAGACACGAGTTTTCAGAGTCTGGTTATCCTCGTGACGTCACGATCCTGTTCCTCCTCTTCGCGAATAGTGTCCTCGGACTGATAGAGCCTCGGACTCGTGCTACGAGATGGATAAGCTTCGTTCGGTCCTCTCCTGCCAGGAGACAATCTTCTGTCTTCTACGTATACATCCGTTTCGATGCAATCCTTATGATCACGAAATACGAGCTTTGGCCTTCCTGGACATCTTGGCTGTGCGTAACATACCTCGCTGTTCGGATCTCTGCCTATCGGAACTCTGGAACCCTGACAATATTGTTACGCTTCATTTTACTCTATCGTAACGAAGATTTTTCACATTTTCGTACACAGAGAAAAGCCGTTTTCGTAAAACTGATTTTTTTTTTTTTCATTCGTACAGGAAGAAAAATTGAAATTAAATTTCTTTTATTTGAATTTGAATTTCGTGAAATATTTATTCGAAATTGATGAATTTTTTGAACTCGTGCTATGTAAAATGTCACTTATCGATGATTTTTATTGTGCAATTCGATAGAATTGTCCGCTCATTTAAAATACCGAAATAAAGTTTTTTTTTTTTTTTTGTAGCGGACTGAGTCTTCCAGCAAAATTTCAGATTCTAGATCGTACACGAGAAACGAAATTGATTTTTCATGAAAATTTGTCTTCCGTTCAATAATAATTTCCAAAAATGAAGTTTTTTTAAATCGAGTTATCGGTACTGCGACGTTATATTCAAAGTTTAAACCCAAAGAAATGAGAATAAATGATTTTTGAACAGGTTTGACAGGCGTTGGCCCCAAAAAACTTTTTTTAAATAATTTTCGGCAGTTTCAAAGGATTTCAAAATGTTAATATTCCGAATTTTATGTACGCTTTTCACTTCTGTAGCACACTGAGAAAAAAAATTTGAAATTGTGGCGAACAAATTAAATTTGTTGATTCAACAAAACTTTTATTGATTCAACGATATTTTTGTCGTGGTGAAAAATTAAGTATTTGAATGAACCAAATTTCGTTTGGGTTAACAAATTTCATTTTGTTCGCCACGATTCGTTGAACCAACAAAAAAATTTGTTGAACCAACAGAAAATTTGTCGAACCAACAAAAAATTTGTTGAATTTACGAATTCATTTTTCTCAGTGCAGTTTCAAAGATTTTGAGCAATTTTAAAGAATTTGAAAATGTCAATATTCAATAATTTATGAACGCTTTTCACCTCTGGATTCTCCAAGCAAACCCGTGGTACGACGTAAGGATTTTCCATTTCCTGCATATCCGGATGATATCCGTAATTGTTATAAGCTGGCAATCTCACAGGATCATTGAAGGTAACTCTGCCATTTCCGGGCATACGGTAATGCGGATTAGGACTGGAGCTACCGTAGTAATTTGGGTATCTCGACATTTGTGGTAACGGGCCACCGGTTATACTTTCCATTGGATGGACGTAGTCGTAGAATGGCCTCGGGACTGGCTGGCATGGAGAAATAATAATTTTTTTTACATTTATCCATCGCTTACATTAATTTAAAAAAAAAATAAAAAAAAAGAAGATCTTTGAACGTCCTTCGAAGTATTTTCTCAACGATTCGAACGATCGTTTCACCGAAGATGATATGAAAATTCATTAGAACGATCGGTGATAAATTTCTAGTAGAAATTCTAAGCGAATAAACAAACTTAATTGAGTCTTCGATCAAGAGCTGCTCGCAATATTTATTTATAACTTCGAAAGACCTTAATAAAAAAAAAGGTAAAATGAAATTCTAGCATTCGGTAATGAGGGAAGCCCTTGTGACTTATGGCTTTGTAGCTTTCACTCAACTTTACACACGTAATGCATACATATGCTCGCTCGTTTCTACCTCGACTACGCTTCAAGGATAGCACAAATAGCTTAAGCACATTAAATGTCAGTATTCATCGAGCCGCTAAATAGAACGTGAGAAATACTGGGTCAAGTATCATTTTTCTTTTCTCCCCTTAATACACGAATCTCGAGGCTTAACGCTTAACACGGTTTTGTTTTTCTTCTTTCGTTAATTCACCGGAAAAGCTGAGAAAGTATATTTTTCGCTGAGATGTTTTTTTTTTTTTGCTTTGAATATACAATGAATTCGGTTATTTTTAATGAGCAAATCTGTAACGAGGTCGAGCGTCGAGGCTTGAAAATTGTCACAGCTTTTTCGAAAATTTAAAAAAAAAAAAAAATTGAAATTTTTTCGGTTTTTCTTAAAGAAATGAAAATAATTGGAGGAAGGAAAAAAAATTGGATCGTTGTTTTAGTACAAGCATCTTCGAACCACGAAATTACGAACAGTCGAGCCGATTAAAAGAAAGCAGGAGCTCCAGGACCAGGTCGTTGATTCCAAGCTTGAGGATCGGGGCTCTGGGTGATTCTGACCTGCCTGGCGATCGTACTGGTTCGAGGATCAGGTCCAAGGTCGGTAGTTTCGTAGCGACGTAAAAAGTCCTTTCCTCCAGCGAGATGCGTTACCATGTAATACGTGCGAGGAATAAGTATGCCAATTATAATAATATAGCCGGTGGCTATGATGCCGGAGGAAACGACGGTGTCGCGCAGGTCAATTTCAACGAGAGCAAAACACGTTAACCAAACAGCCCAGGCAATTAGGAGTCCGATAACCGTGCCAAAGAAGCATTTTCCTTCGCGATAATTACGCTGAATTTGAGCAACGAAACAGCAGACGACGAATAGAACGAAGAGAAGAAATATGTCGTAGCCTGAAAGATAAAAAACAAAACGAGCTGAAAAATCTGCTCTAAACATTTATTCTCTCGATGAAAAATTTAGACTCACCGAGAAGCGCCACGAAAGTCAAGCTTCTGACGATCTTCGATGAGTCCGCTGTACTGAGAACAAAGTACATCGTTGAAATGGTTACTTGAACTCCAGCCATGAAGAAAACCATGAGTCCTTGAAGGTATCCATTGATGTGACTGGTGAATACACCGCCGGTTGAAAAAGCGAGAAAGAAAGCTCGCGACAGCATGATCGAGAAGGTGATCCCGATTGAAAGTGTGGAGAGAAATATTTTTCGAGAATTTATATATTCTCTCGAATCTTTCGATAAATCGTTCATACAAAATGGAAGAATTGTTTGTAGCACGAATATATTGGAGATTACGAGAAGCACCGTCAGGCTCGGATTACCGTCCAACACTTCTTCCGAAAAATAACGATAAACTATGAAAACAACTATTACGATAGAAGCCAATGTGCCGCAGGCCATTACGGTCAAAAAAATTGGCACGAGAACTCCTTCCTTGAGAAAATTATTCTCCGAAGAAGCATCAGCCTCTTGAGACGATTCAGCGAGAGCGCTCACTCTCGCTTTGAAATTAACGCATTTTCTACACTTGTTTATCAACTTTTTAACGCACAATTTGGACATTTTTGTCTCTGGTAATTCCGGCGTAACTCGAAGACTCGTTACGTCAACGTTGTACGTCGCTACTCGTGCGAATTCCACCGTATCCGGATCGCTCGTACGTCGAGAAACAACGTATTTAACGATATGAGATTTCGGCAATATGTGAAGCGCCTCGTAAACTTCCGTGTTCGTTATTTCTCGCATACTTTTAGCATCGAAACGCGGCAAAACGCATACTTCACCGTGCGGACATGTACGCCTTTGCAAATTAACCAACACTTGCGCTATCTCGATTATCGATTTTCCAACGCTCAACAAATGAGGCGAATGAATAACCGGATATTCGCTCGTCTCGAGGAAATCATCTACCGATGGATATTCTTGAAGAAGATCGAAGTCGAACGACTCGCTTCTTATTACGTAAGAACCCGCTGGTAAGATATCTGAAATTCATTAATTATATACGTGAATCCAACAATCGTGTCTCGTCGATTCCACACTCGTCTGAACTGATTCAATAACATTATTGTTAATTTCACTAGCCGTCTACCGCATTCGTAGCTCGATTGGGACTTTTTAAAATTCTTCAAATTTTCAGCTTTCATAGACGAAGGAGTGAGAAAAATTTTCTTTCGGATACAGATTACTGAGGTTTCGTCAAAAATTTTCATGTCGGGCTTAACGAAAAATCATTTTCTTTCATTTCAACGAGATTCGCGAAGAATTTGTGTCTTAAAAATTGTACACTGAGAAAAATGAATTCGTAAATTCAACAAATTTTTTTGTTGGTTCAACGAATCGTGGCGAACAAAATGAAATTTTTTAACCCAAACGAGATTTGGTTCATTCAAATACTTAATTTTTCACCACGACAAAAATATCGTTGAATCAACAAAAGTTTTGTTCAATCAACAAATTTAATTTGTTCGCCACAATTAAAATTTTTTTTTCTCAGTATACTTTTTGGTCAATCGTTCCCAAATTCATTCGATCGAAGAACTGATACAACGAATATCTGATGTTTGAAAAAAAAAAATCTAAATTCATATTTGGATTCTTCCCAAATTCATTTTTCCATTCCGAATCAAAATTTTGCCCGAATTTTCATTTTTTTGAGTACAATTTTTGCTGCTTAGTTCGTAAAAAATTACAGAATCAGTCATAAGAGTTTGAGAAGACGATTGAATCGATCTTCCCGAGGGGATCGTGTTCACTATGTATTTATTAGTGAAAAATGAGGATAAAAGTATTTACTGACCGTCCAAATAAGAGTCGTTGATCGGTAGTACGATCCAAGTTTTTCGAGCGAGCAGAGAGTCTTTCTCGATCCAGGATCGTATACTTTCGTTGGAGCCGACGACGACGACAACGGCTTCGGTGTCGTTGTCTATTTCGGCGGCTTCGTTTACGCTTTTGACGCAAATTCCAGCCTCTCTGCTAGCATCGAGAACACGAGCGAGAAGCTCGTGGGAATCGACGAGCAAGAGATCGACGACTTCGTACTTGGAGCTTACAAATTCGATCATCGCGTCGATCAAGGCACTCGTCATATTCGCTTCCTTGTACACACTGACCGGTAAAACGTTGAAATCACCCAGTGGCTTTAAAATCGAACTGTAAATCGATGGTACCAGGATACCGAGCTCGTAATAATCGACGCAATCGAAACCCACAGCTTCCACGAGCGCTTGCTTGTAAACCGTCATGCTGTTGTGACAGGTGTCAAATATTTTCAGACCTGCATCCAAAATACGAAGCAGAAACTTTTCAATTATTTATTCATCTTCAAACATTTTTTTCCCTAATCAACGGTACAAACTGAATAAAGTTTCTAGAATTCCACTATTTTTTCCTTTTTTTTTTTTTTTGTATCCTCGAAGTATTTTACGCGGTAAAAATGAAAGGAGCCAAGCAAAGTTCCTTCATTTTTGATTCTTCGTTCGATTTATACATATCTGGTGAGAAACTTTGAGATTTCGTAAACGAAAACGTACCCAACGAGAGGCCAGGAACATAATCGTATTTGTTCAGCATTTGAACGACGTAGAGAGCGGTCGATATTTCTTCGAATCCTTTGGTCGTTGTTTCGTTGCAATAAAAACCGGTGTTAGTATCGACGAAGACTAAAATAAATGAAACAGAAGGATTCGAATGTAGACGAGAGATTTCATTTGGGACCAAAGTTTCATTCGTTCCTGGTGCATCAGGTTTTTGAGTTTCGTTATAAAATGTGTGTGTTTGTGTATGTGTGTGTACCTGATATGATCGCGTCTCCGGGAGCATCGAGAAGAGTGTGATTTCCGGTACACATTGCACTCTCGTTCGTCAACACGACGTCGAAGATACTCAAAATAATCAGGAATAGAGCTAACATATTTTGTCGCGAAATATTGTACTGCTTCGATCGTACAAAAATTCCGAATAAATCGTTATAAAAAATAAATATACATAAATAAGGTTAAAAAAAAAAGTAACGGATCAATGACAGGCCCAACGATCATCGAATCATCGTGGTGACGGATCTGATCACGCTTGACAGATGTGTCACCGGGTGACAGAAAAATCGGGTCAACACTAAACTTTTGTTTTTATCAACATTCTTGCATTTTATTTTTGTTTTTCTAACTTCGACGATTGCCCCGAAAAGTAATTTTATTCGAAAAAAAAAAAAAACGATTTTGGTGAACTAATTTCTGAAGCGAATTATATTGAATTTGTGAAACTTTGAATTTTGAAATTCGACCATCGGGTCGGTGAAGGATCGCGAGAAACCGAGCAGCGAAACATCGTAACTTTCGATCAGCGTTTATCACGCCCTTCTCCTCATTTCCAACGAGACGGAGACACACGGAACAGCAATCAAATCGTAATACATGATTTTATTGGATTGTTGCATGACGTAAATCACGAGTGACGCTTCGAGGCAAAATTTAAACGTCAACGATCAAACTGACACTGTTTCGAAGGAATATGAAAAAAAATAATGAAAAAAAAAAAAAATCAAATTTTTTTTTTCTGAGGATTTTCTCAATCATTTCCAAAAGCATTTGGACCGATAAATTCATAATTTTGGGGGCAAACTGCCTTTCAAATTATTCCACCGACACGAAACGCGTTTTTATCGGATTCGATTTTCAGTTTAAAAAAATAAAAAATTTTAATTTTTTTTGACGTTTTTTGAGAAAAGTCAAACGCACGAAAGCGCGGGTACATAACTTCCCGGGCAATTTTCTTCTGCAGCCTATAGTCAGCGAAAGACTGGAAGCCAAACGTCTGCTCTTTCAGCCCCTTTTTTTTAAACGAATTAAGCGTTTAGTCACAGTACTTTCCTCCCCCCTCCCCCCCCCCCTCCTCTCTGCCGGATTCATTTTAAGAACATATGCAGCATACCCTTTATACCTTTTTTTTGATTGACGAACGAGAAAAAGCTGACTCTTTTATTCGCGATCTACTTACGTCAAAGTTTACCATTCCTATCTGTCCGGATAGACGGTTAATCCAGAACGAAAATAGGGGAACGACGCGTGACGTAACACGTGCGTGTTTCTTCGTTCTAATTTGTACAGATTTACTGAAATATTTGTTTTCTAATATACACCACGCGACCAGAGTGCTCTGGAAATTCAAACACGCAGATTCCAAACGAAATTCAATTAATAATTACTTTTAAAGGTTAACTTTTGTGCATTAAAAAATCGATTTTTTTTTCTAGAAAGAAATTTTTTTGTAAAAAATGCTTTTTCGAACAAAAAGAAGAGCAAGTGTTTCAGAGGAAAACTGATTTTTTTTTATCAAATGGGCTGCGAGAAGAAGGATTCATTTGTCAACTAGTAAAATGATGTTTTCCATTTTTGATTTATTTTTTTTTAATTCGGTATTTACTGTAGGATTTTTAAGTCTTCTCGAAGCCGAATATTGGAGTTTAAAAAAAAAACAGTACTCTGATTACGGAGAAAACTGGGAAATATATTAAGCTTATTTAATTGTTCGATCGGTCGATACAGAAAATGTGAATCGATTGTCGAACGTATCCTCCCATCAAAAGACGACTCCACAGCAGCGCTCCACGCGGACATTTTTCCCAATACTATTCAAAAAAATAAAACCGCGCGTAGATGTACAAAAGCGATATTTTTCGGGTATGATTTTCTGTAGATAATGAACGATATTTTTCCACCTCAATAAGTGATAAAAGATACGAATAATTAACTCTTGTTTTGTTTTTTGGAATGTTCGATATTTCGATAAATCGATACCGGAAGTTTTGGGGTACATGTATAGATTCGAAGCAAATGGAGTTAAGACAGCAGCGCCACTTTGAGCGCATTACACAGCTCACTTATACACAGAGAGGATTTTCTTTTCATTCGGCAATTGAATACATCGAAGATCACAGCAGTGTATCGTCCTCCGGGCCAGGGGCATAGCAAGGCATAGAGCGTGGGGAGAGTGATTAATTCGTGGATGATTGCCAAAGTAATAAGCGAGTGGTTGCGGTGTGGAGTGCGCGTTAGTGCAGTTCTGAGATGAACGAGTGATCGGAAGGGTTTCCTCTACAAATAATATATTTATAGAGGGCATTTACGTTCGATTGGCAATAGATGAAAACGCTGCCAAACAATGAGACGTTGCTGTCAAAGTGATTGAGTTTTTGGGGTGCTGGCGGGTGGGTGACGCCAAATAAAAAATATATAACACGCGAGCGTCTAGTTAAAGGGGTTCTCCCTCCCCTCCCCGCCTTCTTCCCCCACCGGTTACATAGTCCCGGTCGGTTGCCGCTAAACACGCCCGGCTGTCACAGACGCCATGTTACGAAGCCGCGGTTTGCCGATGGCGATTTTTATAACAACTTTTCTCATTACCTCATCCATCATTGTTGTTCGTGCCGATCTCGAGAATAGCGGTAAGTACAATGAAACGATATATTTGAAAAATGAATAAAAATACTCATTAATACTATTCGCTTCCGGTACATTTTCCGACATTCGCGACACCGACTTTACTTCGTTTTCGCGCAACCCGTAAGTTTTTGTTTTTTACACGCCACCGCTCTTTCGGTCTTTTGTTTTTCGAGAATATTACGCGCGATCTTTTTTTTTTCATTCTTACGAATAAAAAAGAGAACACTCGTTTATTAACATTCTTCATTAAAGATAAATTCACTCACATTTCTTATTTTCTTCGTACACTTGTTTATCCCTCTCGTTCAGTGTCTCGCGATCCAAAGTTGCTCACTTTTTCGTATTTTTATGCTCATATATCCCTCAAGACTTCAACGTACGTCATTTTTTTCGATTATTTTTCGAAAAATAAACACGAGATTCTTGTTTTTGACGTGGATGTACGACTTTGAGTGATTTTAAGTTTTTAACATATAACATGAGTTTCATTATTATTTGTGACACATAAACTTGCTTTATTTACATTCGTCATTGCCATCCTCGTTCCTATTACTTTGAGAGCTAATAAAAATTATTTTAGACCGTCCAATTATGATTCTGCATGATTAACCAATTTGAGAAAACTGCTATCGGTGAATTTCGTGTAAATTCAGAGATTGAAAATAAAATGAATTTAATTTATTCCTTATCAAATTCAAAAGCTTTTCTCAATGAATTAAAAATTCAAATTTACTTGCCTCAGGCTTGTTTTCATGAATATGCCTTCCCGACGATGTAGAATCGATTCTGAGAACATCGCAAGGCAAAATGCAGGAACGAGGGGTTACCTGTTTGGAATTCTGTGATTTTGAATTTTGTAGGAATAACAACAGTAGCAGGCACGGAGCCGACCACAACAATTCGAACTATAACTGCAACATTAGAAATAGACTCGTCGCAGAAAATAGATGGCATAGAAGCAGGCAGCACGCCTTCTCTAATATGCAAACTGAGCGAACCTGGTGTAATAACTTGGTACTCCGATGGCAGAAATCTCACTACTATAAGAGACTCGGATTATTCTACACCTAAGGGACGCATAGATCTGAGGAAAGCCAAGAGAAATGATACCGGCAATTACACTTGTACAGCAAAAACCAATGGCGGAGATGTGTTAGAAAAAACAGTATTCGTTAGGATCATAGGTAAAATATACATTCGTTATTGTTTTTCATTATTATTATTATACATTAAAAAAGCCATGACAGCAGCTCGACGACAAGTCAAGCTTCGCGTACAAAGAAATACACGAAAAGCTTCATTTAGACTCTGAGAAAATCAAGAATACAAAAACGTGTTTACATTTCAGTTGGAAGAATTACAACGAAATATGATGCGCTTTGCAAAAAAAGTTTTCATTTGAGATTACAAACATTCACAATGCTATTTACTTTCAGAACCTGGTAAAATAAGGCCAGCCAAAGACGTAAGAAGAAAAGTAGGCGAGTCGGTTAAATTAGTATGCCATATAGAGGGTGAACCTCTGACAAACTTTACATGGCTCAAAGGAAACAATAGCGAGAGCATCGAGCATTTGCAAGAGTTATCGACACTGGAGCGCATCAATGAGACTTTGGTAGTTTCATCGCTTGTTTTTGAAAGTGTATCTCGTCGTGACAATGGCACGTACACTTGTCAAGCGACGGATTACTACCGTGTTGTGAGTGCTACGCAAAGTCTATTCGTCATAGACAAGCCTCAGGTTAATATCGACTTCATGAAGGCCGTTGGTGCTCATATGATATATTTAAATTGGACGGTAAATGACGGTAATGAGCCCATCAAGGAATACCTTATACAACACATGCCGAATGGCACCGATCAATGGCAATTTTATCGTGGTGAAATTGGTGGTGGAAACTTGAGCTTCGTTCTCAAAGGCCTTGAAAAAGGTACAGCTTATCAGCTGAGAATAAGCGCTGTCAATGCAATCGGAAGATCACAGATACAAACCGATCCTCGATGGATCACCACACTCACCGCAGGTACTTCATTAAATTTTGTTGATTCTTCAACAACTTCTGTATCCATCATAACTGATGTTTAGAGTTGAATTTATTCAGTAGTTCAGGCTACGATTGCGATAAAACTGTTCTGAAATCCAAAAACATGATCACAGAAAAATTCCGACTTCCAAAAACGTCAATGGATCGATAAATAAATAAAAAAATTTGGTCGCTCCTTATAATAACGCAATGTTGACTTCACAGTTGTATATTGAACCGAATGATCAACGAGTAATCTGAATTTTTCTGTGCACTGAATGCTCGAAGCATTGAACAACAAACTTACGTTCGTGTTGAGTTCAACAAAATTTATATATTTCAGATCCCATTTTCGTGCCGACTGTTTCCGTGAACGGTTTCACTGATCGTTCAATCACCATTGGTTGGAACGTACCGCCAGTAGATCTACGAGAACACGTGCATTATTATAATTTGATGGTGACTCATGGCGATCAGAAAAAAGAGGCTATTTATCCAGCACAAACCTTTAATGTTTACGTATTTGTCGATCTCGATCCAGCCACCACTTATCAATTTAAAGTCGCTGCTTGCAGCGATTACACGAAGCAATGTGGCAATTGGAGCAAAATTGTTAATGGAACGACCATGGATGGAGGTCAATACCAATGTTTATTTTTCATTTGATCTTTGTGATATTTTTAAAAATAAATACGCTAATTCCCGCCATGAAATATTTTATATTCTAGTCTGTGGTGCACCGCAGAATCTTACAGTCACCTGTCGCTTCGATAATCTAAGTAACACAGCTTACGTTTACGTATCTTGGCAACCTCCGGCAAGACCTAACGGCGTTATAACTCGTTATCAACTGGAACTTACCGGTGCCGCCCAATATCGCAACGATCTCGGTAGACCGGGCAACGATTGGTGGAGATTACCTGATAAAACGGTCAAAGAACTTGAGCATAGCTACGAATTTAAAAGCCTCCCACCGAATACAAATTACACGGTAAGAAATCCTTTGTTTTTGTATTCACCCTTCAGGACAAGCGACAAACACGCAAATTAAATGGGGTTGTCGCTAGTCGACATTGAATTCGATCGTACGTAATCGTACCACAGATCGAAAGAGCTCATAGTAAAAAGTAATTTACATCGAGCTGCGCTTCTATTGTCCCAAAAAGTCTTTAATTTCATTGAGAAGAAATGTTATGATACTCGAATGCCTCGGTACTCGAGAGGCCGCCAAAATCTAATATTAGAATAACATTCAACATAATATAGTGAAGTTGCGAATCTTATAATTGAGTCTTTCGCAATATCGCCATTTTCCGTTACATAACAGTGCTCCTAAAAATATATTCCACAAAATGTCTACAATCTTTTTTTTTAAGATGTATATTCACTTGATTTTTGGAATGAACTTTTTGACCTATTCATGATTCTTTTTTCATATTCGTCATTGAATGAATAATTTACACTTTTGAATTATTTTCATCCGAGTCGACAGTGCTGAACGAAATCGTTAATTTAATTGTATTTTTTAACAGGTGCGGACCTGGTGTGTAACGAGGCTGCGAACACCCGGTAAAGACACCATCGGAAATTGTACGATGCCGGTAACGGTGCCGGATAGAGAAAATATGAATCTTCGTTCGTGGCGTAAGATCGAGAGCGAGGGTAGACAATTATTCAAGCTGTATTTACCAAGGATATCGGAGAGAAACGGTCCAATATGTTGTTATCGAATATTCATGGTAAAATTGGGACCTCAAAGATCGACTGGAGATTTGCCAGCGCCCGATGAGATGGAAATTCATACGTATCATTACGCTCACGCTTCACCGGGCGGAGGAGCTTATCTCGCCGAAATGTTCGACAGCGATCATCTCTTGCCAGAAGTTTTTCTCGGCGACGGTGAATCATCCAACACGAGTACCGCTTGCGATCGTTGCATCGGCCTGCGACCCAAAGTGACGCCGACTCTTCATCTCGTACCTGAAGTTTCCGGCACGATCACGACCAACGCGACGATCACACCGACGATAATACAAACGACCACCGTTTCAAATGTTGGAACTTCGCCAACTACCGCTACTACCGTCATCGTCGAAACTACCACAACGAGCCAGTCACGAAACTCTTCGGAATCAACAGTTCGTCGCAAAAGAGACGACACGCCTGGAATTAATCCACTTCCCATCGAAAATCCACCGGAATCTGGAATTTATCCACCTTACGACGGTTTTATCGATGAAAAAGCCAATTACACCGCTTTCATCGAAGTTATGGGTACTTATAAATTATCCATTTAACATTGAGAATCCATATTGTCGTAGCGGCATTGCAAGAAATGTCTCAAACCCTTCAACCGTGGATTGTTAAAACACAACGTGAATATTTTCTTATATTTTTCAATTTTTTGATTCGTCAATTCTGTATGCTCCTTGCCAACGATGACCGTAAGAAATGATCTGAGAATTTTCGCAATCTAAATGGAAAACAAAATGCCCAACGACAATATTTGTTATTTTTAGCAGAAAAAAATATGCATTTCTCATTATTGATTGATTTTTGTAGTTTACGGCGATCGGGAAGGTCAAGCGATGCCAGCATACAGCGGATATCTCCATCAGCTTTACGGTGGTCCGGATTATCGTAACATTGCAGCACAGAAAGAAAATACTCTCGAAGTAATACTGCAAATAGTAGTTGCTCTGATCCTGATAATCGCGATACTTTTGATCGCGTTGTGCGTGTTGCACAGATATACGAAACGGGCGGAGCAGCGAGGCGAGGAAATAATAACACTGAGGAATAGTTTCAGGTGAGTTGTTACGACTGAAGGTGTCAGGGCGGAGAATGAGAAAGCCATTGAGTTTTTCATTGCTCACGTATTTTCTAATGGGTGCCTTTTTGTGGTTAGGCATCTCTGCAGAAGCTTGAGAGGTAGACATCAGCTAGTAGCGGCGAGTCCTCCCGATATGCCGCCGGTACCAAAAGCCGATCTCTTGCAGGCTTATCTCGAGCGTCACCGTGATTCGGATTACGGTTTTCAACACGAATTTGAGCTTTTGCCTGATCGCTTCGCCGATCGTACGACACGAGCTTCCGAAGGACGGGAAAACCTTTACAAAAATCGTTATCCCGACATCAAGTGTTACGATCAAACGAGAGTTCGCTTGTCCCAGATCGACGGTATTTCCGGCTCGGATTATATCAATGCAAACTTTGTTCTCGGTTACAAGGAAAGAAAAAAGTTCATATGTGCTCAAGGGCCTATGGAAAACACCGTTTGCGACTATTGGCGCATGATCTGGGAACAACATCTCGAACTCGTACTTATGCTCACCAATCTCGAAGAATATTCTAAAACTAAGTGTGCCAAATATTGGCCCGACAAAGAGGAAACGAAAAATTTTGGCGATATCACCGTAGAACACATTAGACAACGACCTTTCTCCGATTACGTTGTTCGGGAGTTAAAAATGACGCGTACCGGCGAACGGGATTCCCGCACAATCGTTCAATACCATTTTCTCGTATGGAAAGATTTCATGGCACCCGAACATCCTCATGCTATTTTACGTTTTATCAAACGCGTCAACGAGGCTTATTCCCTCGAAAAAGGACCCATTTTGGTACATTGCAGTGCCGGTGTTGGAAGAACCGGCACTCTCGTTGCTCTTGATTCCCTTCTTCAACAACTCGCCGAAGAAGGACAAGTCTCCATTTTTAATACCGTCTGCGATTTACGGCATCAACGAAATTACTTGGTACAATCGTTGAAACAGTACATTTTCATATATCGTTCTCTCATGGAAATGGCTCTTTACGGTGATACGGAAATACCTATTTCACTATTGAAATCCAGCATTGAAAAACTCAGACTCAGAGACAATGGCAAAGAAAAATGTCGCATGGAAGAGGAATACGATGTAAGTTTTTATGGAACTTTTCGAAATGTACACTTCACACAGTCTCATCCGAAAAGTAATTTCTCCGACAATTTTCTCTGCTCCTTTACTCGACAAATTTTAATCACAATTCTATACTTGTACAGTGAATATAGAAAAAGATTTATTACAAAAAGTTATCAATAGATTTGTGTGAATTATCACGAACCTTTCAACAAGTTTTCGTTTATTTTAGCCTTAAATATTGAATGTCTATTCGAAATAATTCGCTATCCGTAACAAATTGTATCTCTTTTCATAATACAATTGCATCTATAAAGTTCTGATCGATTTACTAACACGAATATTAAAAAAATCTCCAAAAATATGTCAACGAAAAAATTTTTGTCAGACAATTCCATGAACATTTTCGAACGCAAACTACTTTTCGGAGATGACTGTTGCTCAAGTACATTTTTGAGAGGCTTTTCTGACTTGTAATCCTAAAACGAGAGGCATAAAAAAACATGAGACGATAGTGACATCAGAATTCGTTGATTACAAATTGAAATCTACCGTTAAAAAAGAAATCAGTTATTTTAGGCTTGCAAGGTTGAAAGCTCTCTTGTGAGAAGCAGAATAAATGGCCTTCGAGGTTTACTCACATCTCAGTTTTTTAGGAACTTGTTTTAAATTCACAGAAAATCAGTTCTGTGTTGGAAGATCGTAAATCATTCTCGGTGGGTGGTGGTGATGAGAATAGGATCAAGAATCGCAACGAAATGGTCATACCGTATGACAGAAATCGTGTTATATTGACACCTATACCAGGCCGAGAACATTCTACATATATCAATGCTTCGTTTATCGAAGGATACGACAATTCCGAATCTTTCATTATAACGCAAGATCCATTGGATACAACGATAGCTGATTTTTGGAGAATGATTTCCGAACAGTGTATATCGACCATCGTAATGCTGTCAGACGTGAGTAAAAATTTTCGATAAGTTTCAGCACGAAAATCGATTTTTGACCACAGTTTCGATTAAAAATAAAATTGAATATATATATTTTTTTTAATTTCAATTACAGCTGAACGAAGGACCACGAAAATGTCCAAGATATTGGCCAGATGACGAGACAAGTTACGATCACATAAGAGTGCGTTACATACAGAGCGAAAGTTGTCCTTATTACACTAGACGAGAGCTTTGTGTGTCGAATACAAAAACGGACGAGACAGTGGTTGTAACGCAATATCAATATCACGGTTGGCCAACGGTCGAGGGTGAAGTTCCAGAGGTCACACGAGGCGTCATAGAACTGGTCGATCAAACGCTCAGTCACGACGTCGAGTCCAGCGGTCCTTTGGTCATTCACTGCAGTTTCGGCTCGGACAGGAGTTCCATGTTTGTAGCCCTGAGCATATTGGTCCAACAGTTACGCACGGAAAAACGCGTCGACATATTCACGACGACGAAAAAATTACGATCTCAAAGACACGGAATGATCAGCACTTTTGTAAGTTTTTCATCATAACGGAATGACCTCAACTATAAAATAATCGAGGACTTGCGTAAACCGGAAGAATCAGAGTGACTCGTTTCAATGAGAACAAATCATTCGAGATATAACACGCAATTTTCATTATCTTCGAAATAATTATTTCGTAAATTCTGCTGCACTACGTCATTGTGCCCATTTTCAAAGTTCAATGGTTCTGTTTTATAGCAGTGAAATGATAAATAATTACATTGAAATTTGATGAGTTATTTGATTTCCAAAAAAAGACACATGCTTTTTCTGATTTTGTGCCTATTTGATAACGCGATGAATTTTACAGGCACAATACGAGTTTCTCCATCGAGCGGTCGTAAATTACGCGGATCTTCACAACATTGCCGAAGATGAACCAGTCTCTTAATGAAGGGAGGCCAAGAGTTTAGAAACTGCAAGAGCGACAATATCGTTTGTCGAGTGAAAATCGTCGTTGGATTAATCGTTCGACTGGAAAGGAGTTTATTAGTCGTCTGAGTGATGAAAAGCTGTGCAAGCTCGTTTGACCGACTTCGAAATTTTTTATTTTCTTCTTTTCTTTTTTTCGCGGGAAAAAAACCAAAGAAGCATAGTCCCGTTGTACAGAGTCCGGTGAGAATCGAGATATTATCGTTGGCGTAATATCCTGATGATTTTGCGATGGTCGTTAAAAAAAAGGAACGGAAACGACCAAGAATATTAGAATTACGAATCAGGTGAGAATGGAATTAACGCTTTTTCTTATTATTTTTTATACCGCAAAGAGGGCCGAAACTCACATGAATATTTTCACCTGTATTCCCCTTAAAATCTCGTGTACTTGTTGATCGTTGTCGGGAAAGTGTGACAAACGCACAATTCGATATTTTACGATTTACGAACTGGGCTATGATGCTAATGACCAACTGACGAGCGGATTTATTATTCGTGAAAGTTATTAAAAAAAAAATTTTTTTTTTCTTTTCCATTTACACGATGAAGCGCGTGCTTCGCTCTTCCACGATTCGAATGATCGATTATACTCTCATCTCGTTTGTTTCGACGCTTGCTGCCATTTTTCAACTACTAAGAACTTTTTGTACCCTGAGTGATTCGAGAACATCAGTTTTCAGATTTGCACATTTATATATTTTCAGTCTTTTTTTTTTTTTTGAAAGAACAAAAAACACAGGATTTTTAGCTGCTCAATTAATTTGAAGAAGTGTGTTTATTGAAAGAAAAAAAAATTGTTCATCATAATTTCCTAAAAAAGTTGAAAACGAATTCGATCGATTAGACAACAAAAATTCTTCAATTACAAATGACTCAAGCTATTTCATTTTCTTTGTCGATTGATGCAATCTGAAAAAGTACTGAAAATTGTCTCGATCATTCGAATCTCTATCGTTGAACAACGAGTATTTGATATTCGTGCTACAGCTCATTGAATTAGTTCGAGAAAAAAGAGCTGAATCGCGCGAAACGAGTGAAACAACTGATTAAATCGTGGCACGAGCACATCGATCCAACTATGTGTAGATTTTTAAGTAGTTGAAGCAAAAAAAGAAGAAAAGAAAGATGAAAATATCAGTAAAAAATTGTTACAAAGCTCGTAACTAAGTGACAAAATAATGAACGTGAGAAACAAGGCAAATGTATTTTGTATGAATGTGAAACATGTAAGATTAAGTTACGTGTGTATATATATATTTACACATAAAATTAGCACATAAGCTTGGCATTATTCCTAACATTTCCACTAATGCGAATCGACGAGTCGTACATAATTGACTAATGCTAAAAATGACACTATAACCGACCTAACAATTTTTATTTTTTTTTTTTTAATTTTTATTTCACGTTTCGAAACTCGGATATTTTTGAAACGTTGAAATTAGTCTTGTTCGAATATCAGTTGAACGACCATTTTCATTATTTAACATTAAGTGCCCTCATCGATTGTGTAAATATATACATACTAAGATATATATATATATATATAAATGTATAACGTACATTGCCGAACCGTTGTATATTAAATTGACATGGTTGACATGTAAAGAACAAAACGTAGACGCGGTTGAGGCTGAGCAATTTTTTGTCACGCATATACACACATTTTTTGTTCTTCTACAACATGGAAAGACTGACTCTATATATTTCTTATTCGATTTAAAAGATTGTTCGTCTCGACTGAAAAGATTGGATGGCTTTTTTTCGACGTTTTCTTTTAACTTCTGTTTTCTTTTTCTATTCCATTCGTATTGTTAAATCAAGATATACAAGCTGTGAATCGCACCTCGTGAGACAAGTCAAATGTTTTTATATTTCGTATATTATACATGTACCGCGCAAACCCTTGACGATTAACGAATTGTCCATGGCGCATATATTTAAATGAAAAACGTCCTCGAACAATCGCTGATACGTCATCAGTAAGTTTTTCTTTCATCCGCATAAGCATTTCGAAAACTTGACTTTCGTTTCGAATATTGTTCGTATACATTTTTTCCATACGACATAATTTTTCTACTAAATTTACTCTACGAAATGTGCCGTAAAATAAATCAGCTTTCGATTCGCATATACGGATGAAAAATTGAAGAAAAACATCGAGTAATTGCGCACAGAGCGAAAAATGGTTCGTTCGTTTGTATCTCATTGATCGAAAAATTATTTTCCCGAGTCTTAACCGGAGGGGGTTTATTTAATGATGAATTAAACAGAAAAAGAATGATCAATTCGTGTAATTTAAAGCTCTTCATTTCTTAACTGCCAAAAACTCGTATTGAAAATTTCATACATCTTCCCCTGTTTGAGATCTTTTTTAGACTCATTACGAATAAAAAAAAAAAGAGACAAGTTTTGATATTCTTGTGATTAAAATTCGTTCGTTCGTTTATTTTCTAGTCAAGCTTAGCTCCGGTACGCCCGATGCGAACGATAAGCCATGCTATTTTCATTAATGAGAAAGACAGTGTGAGAGTGAGAAAGAGAGTGACAATCATCCGATTAACATCAATATACAACTCTTTTTTTCGCATTATCGCCTTCATTCCATAATTATTAATTTTTACCCTTACCCTGCCCCCCCCCCCTCCATCCCAAAAAAAAAATTGAATAAGCGAATCTTCAAATTTTTCCCAAACCCCTTACAATAAGAAATGGGCGAAAATGATGAGAATCATTCTTTCGCCTCATTGTATGAGATACGGAAAATGATTGAATCTAAATAACCGAAGAATTATTTGATCCAAAAGTAACAAGAGAAATGCCCATTTCTGTTCACAATCGTTTATCAACAAATGACATGAAAATAGTTGATGTGTAATAGTCGTTAGTTCCCGTCTCGATTGCGTTATATTTGCACTATTGCTCCGAGACGAATATTGTCTGTCTATATAATTATATATTTATATATTGTTAAAATATCGCAACTACCGTCGCTCTCGTGTGAACGAGATCGACGAACAAAAAATATAGCAAGTTCTTTCATTTTCTTCTTTCTTTTTTCTCCTTTCATTTCATTTCATTTCGTGCCAGAAAGAAAATGCGTGTAAACCGCTATAGAGCTTTGCCAATGTATATTGTTGAGCGTGAAATATTGTTTATGCAAATGTCAGCGTACCCAATGCTCGAAAAAAAGGAATTTATTTTACCGAAAATTCCAATAATGGAATACTCATATGATTCACTCAAAAATTGTATCCTTTTTTATCGCATTGGGTTATCGATGTAATTTTTTTTTTTTTTGAGCCTCAACGAAGATTCCTCGAGTCAATGAAATTATTATTACTATTATTATACGTATGAGAGATTTCGTGTGATAGTTTTATTTTGAAAATCTTTTTTTTTTTTTTTTTTTTTTTTTTTATGTTTCACTCAAAAACCGAGCAGCAATGCTCGATATTATCACGAAACTCGCAACAGTTTTCGAGTCGTCGCATCATGGTAACTCTCAGCCAGAAGGACAGCTGTAAAATTGAAACAATCGATTTGCTGTCAGAGACGCTTTAATAGCGAAAAATTGGAAAATCTTATTTTTATTGTTGTAAAGAAACGTATAAAAAATAGCATACGAAATTGAAATAGATTTTTGGAATAAAACTTTCACGCGAAACGCTTCGTACATGTAGATTTTTGGAAAAAATCGACTCGGTGGATCTAAGCTCGAACGAGGACGGCTCTAAACGTACAATAACCAGTATTTAAGCTTACGAATAATTTTGTTTTCTGCAAAGCCCGCGAGGCGCAAAGACGAGAAACCTAGAGAGAGAGAGAGAGAGAGAGAGAGAGAGAAAAAGAAAAAAAAGTAATATAAATTGTCGGTTTAAGAGTTTTCTTTACAGAAGATTTTGTAATAGTGAGCAAGAGAAAAGCTGCTGAGTGAGGGTGAGAGAAGAAAAAAATAATGAATGTTTTGCAGTGCTCGGTGTTTCGTCGGATGCAACAGTGAAATGTGGATTTTTCACGATAAAAATAAAATAAGAAATGTTCCGTCTAGAATTCTGGACACGTGTGATCGGTTTTTGAGATACATTTTTTCCAACACGAGAAAGAGAGAGAGAGAGAGAGAAAGAATTGTCAGTGAGAATTCGTGTAACTTGGTGTGTATTTGAACGAATGGAAAAATCTCGCTTACCGCGGCAGAGTAGCCGCTTTGTTTGAATGCTGCTGCTGAATATCAATCTCATTGTTTTGTTTTTTTTTTTTTTTTTTTTTTTTTTTTTTTTTTTTTTTTTTTTTTTTACCGTAAAGAATTTCGGTCGAACGCCGAGCCGCGTTTGAAAAAAATTCAATAAGTAGACCGTCGTCAGAACCATCTTAAGCTCGTCACACCTACCTCAACGTAGTGAACGCGGCTCGTATAGCTATTTTATAATCTTCTCGCTCGCGAACGAAAGATTCTCGCATCGAACAATATTTGCAACGATTTCGAGAGCGATGAAATAAAGAGATAAAGAAACTCGAGTATGACAAAAAAAAGAAGCATATTCGGACTGTGTGCGTAGAGTATGTGATTGCGATTGACTGAATTTCTATCAGCCAAATCCGTATACGGCCTACGTACAAAGGCCATAACTGAGAGTTTTTATTCTCGAAAAATTAAACGGATCAGTGAGAAAAAAGAAAAAAAAAAAAAAAACGATTATATATCGGGATTTGATAGGAACAAAAGTTGACAATTTTTCGAAATATCGCGTTTAAGAATATATTTCTCGAGACTATTTTACACTCGAAATAAATCACAGCCTCGAGAAAACATCGATTCTTCTATGCCGATTTAAAAAAAAAAACCTCCGACAAAAGTTTTTTGTAAAGTAACGTTTTTTAACGAGACGAAAATGAATAATAAAGGATAAAACTTGATGAACGATTTGTCTAAAATTTCTAATACACCGCAGTTAAATATTCTGCCTCACTTTATTTACTCGATAACAATATCGTCATTCTCATCATTTCTCAATTGTTTATTCGTCAAAGAACCAACAAATTTGCGGCTTTTTATGAATGTTGCGAAGATTTTCACAGATAAATTCAATCATACTCATCGACACCAATTTTAAACCTTTTAAAGAACAGAAAAAACATTAATTAACTCACAAAAACGTATATTCATATTTTTTGAGAAATATTCTTCGTGAAGTTGAAAAACTTTTGAAAATCGAGCTCATGTCCTGAACAACCAATCCGAGTGAACGAATTGAACAAATTTTCACAAACTGTGTCTTCGTGGGACTTGGTCCCAGTGTATTCGTATCTGGAGTCGCGGTACTGACTCGAAAAAAACTAAAACGAAATAAGAGACTCACCGACGTGACGACTCCATCGACGAAATGATTCTTGACAAATATTTGTTATGAGCATCGAGAGACATTTTATTATATTACAATTAACTAAATTAATTACACTCGAGCACAGACACACGCAGACAAAATCATTTAGAGGGGCAGTTGGCGGCAATGAAGATATTCGTACATTTGCTATAAATTATTACAGAATATATTTTATCTCTAATGAAAAATAACTCATTTCATGTTGGACCATTTCGTTCAGGATTCTTCTTGCACGGAGTAGATTTACACTTTTTGGATATTTTTTTACGTCTCTTCGCTTCCTTCTGCAGTGCTGATTTCCTCGTTAGTAGCACCACCGAGGAAGGTCTGAAAAATCAATCATTAAAATTCGATCTCTCATTTGCTGAACTTGAAACATTTTATTCTCAACTTTTCTGATGCAAAAGAGTTGAATCGATAGAATATTGGCTTTGACAAGGACAACCGAGTCTCATGTTTGAGGGAAGAACCTGAATGAGAACAGTGAAAAAAAGTGTAATTTTTACGATTTTTATCTTCCAATGAAACATCTTTTCTATACCTTCTATATTTTTGAAGTTTTTTCTATAAAAGCTGTTGAATGAAATTCAAAAAAATTATATTTCTTGTTGAAAAATGTATTGAAACATGCAATTTTTCAAAATTGATTCCATTGCAGTCAGTGAGAAGAAATGTCAAAAATTACACTATTTGTACCTGGGCCACAGGTTCGTACGAAACGATAACCCTTGAGTTTTCAAAATTTGTTTTAATTACCTTGGTATTTTTACAGATTGACACCAAATTCTAAGTCTTTCGTCGAGATTCATGTAAGAAGAATCAATGGCCGAGCAATTATGACGATCGATAGCTTCGCCAACAGTTTTTGTGAGATGAAGGAACTTGTCGTCTTCGGAAATTCGTGAACGAAATTCAGTGAGACGTGGGAACAGCAAAACACCGATCATAAACAATACAGCCATGCCAATGAATCCGCTGATTGCCATAAACAACGGATTGCCCATATCTTTCTGAGAATTTTCTGTCGAAGCTGCAGTTTCTGGTCCCAAGGGCTGTAAAAAAAAAAATGAAATTTCAGCTAATTTAAAAAAAATCGAATAATTATTTTCGTTATGTAATTTCGCTCTCTCAAATCATGTTTAAAACATCAAATGAAATTCAGAAATAATTTTTAATACTCTTCGAATCTTTTTTAAAAGTATTTCTTGAACTTTGGAACAATTATTTTCGTTCGTTAAAACAAGAAATGAAAAACTAAATAATTCGCTGTGATTTAAGTAAATATTTTATAAATCTATGAAAAATAATGATAAATTTACGAAATCGTCTCACCATCGCCGGAAGGAAATGACTTCCGTCACGAACATCGTTCGTTGCAGTTTTCAATGGATAAAAATAATAGCTGTACATTGGACTGGGCGTTACAGTTTCCAACTGATTACTCGTGGCTTTTGGCAATTGTCTGTGGCGAAGAACATTGGCAAGTGCATTGAGACCCGCGGCGTTTCCTTTCTCGATCGCGTGTTTGTAAACAGCAGCATTGAGTTCCGAGTTCGTGATTTCCGGAACTTCTGCCAATTTTTCCAACGACGGAGCTCTGGGAACGTGAACCTTGAAAAAAAGAAGAAAAACAGGGATTGAGGTATTCGCTGAGATAAGCAAACTGACAGTGGGACATCGATGAACATGGAAACTGCAAATCTTTCAGCGATTCTACGTCATTCGAATGAGTGAAAATGAAAAAAGAAAAAATTGCTACGTGATTTATCGGCACGTCTTGGTCAAGCTGGATGAGCTTTCCGAGATTGGTAATTGATTTTCACATATTGCTTAACGGTACATTAAAAAATTTCATTAATTTTTGCCTCCAGTGAAACTTCAATGAATTGCATGCATTCGCGACACGAAGGGTCAGCCTGAATAAAAACCGGCTCCGGATGCTGCTAAATAATGTTCCGAAGATGAGGGGATGTGGGCTACGGGGTCATACATGTGTACACAAAATCCAATATTCACGTGAATCAGTGAGTTGTTTATTTTTATCATTATTTTCACTTAATTTTATGTTAGTCGCAATCTAAACAGCTGTTTCGAAAGCTCATTTCATCGATAAAACTACACTGCGATTTTTACAATGTTAGAAAAAATAAATAAACAACAACTTTTTAAATAAAACAGAAAAATTTTGAGCGATTGAGACTTTCATTGAGGAAAATCGTCATTTAGATTGACTATTGGAAAAAAAACGAGAAAAACTCCAAATTTGAACACTTTCGTCGACACGCTTTGTTCGTTGAAAAAAAAAATACATTATTATGAGTTGTTATGGAAATTTTAAACTTTGAAAAATCAGCTTGACAATATCGAACGGTATGAAGGAATGTAAAAATTCAAATATTTCAATAGTATTTGATTTTTTTGACACTGACTTCGATTTTTTTGACTTTGACATTGAATTTGATGATTGATCACGTTAGTTGAAGAAAGAAAAAGTCAAAATGAATGTGTAAAACAAGGTGAAATGTTAAAAACGTTTAATTTTGGCTTTTTCTTCTTGTTTATTTTTTTCTTTATCGACAAAAATGTGGAGAAAAAAGATGGAATGTTAAAAAGGTTTAATTTTGGTTTTTTTTTTTCTTTTTTTACCTAACGAGATCAATCATCAGATTTCGAATTATTTTAAAATAATTTTTATGAATACGAAAAACGATGAAAGAGCTCGCCATTGAAAAATGTTTTATTCGCATTTGCTGATATATTGTTTACCTGATAATACGTATTATCGTTGTTTGCTGTTTCAGAGACGATTTGATCGAGATTAGCTGGTCGAATTTTTTTCGCGACAGCTTGAAGCAGCGAGGTTTTTAAAGCCAAACTATTATCGTTGCTGGAGTGATGTTGGATTTGTCTTTTGTCACTGGAGTGTCGTTTACCAGCGAGAAAATGTTTGTCATCGACATCGAAGTAAAAGGAGCCGGTGGAGCGTTCGGGCACGGGGCGCGAGGGTGGCAAATTCATGTCGCGAAGCTCGAGCATAACTTTTTGAAGATATTCGGCGCTCGATTCTGTGCTAGTTGTAAGCGCGGTGAGCATGTTACAACTTGCCGATGAAATCAGAGCCACAATAATAAAAATACGTGCCCACGTGTACGTCACGATCATAATCGTACGTTCACAATAATCGTAATTGCACGCGGTGCAGCTATTTTCCAATGAAAATATTAAATTAATCGAGAGATTAATTTATTCACTCAAATGTTTATTCATCGATAAATCAACAACCAATCGAACTTGATCGCTTTTACAACACTCTCATAATATCATTCGAAAACTAAAATATTCGTCACATTTTTCCAAAACTTTGAAACTTCGTTGGTCAAATCATTTGTAAGATAAAAATACAAAACAATTTTCTTTTTTGTTTTTTTTTTTTTCTTTCATAAATATAAATGCAGTATTTTCAAACTAATTTCGACGCGATACTCTCGTTATTCTCGAAATTCCGCGAGGACAAGAGTCGCAGAGTATTCAAGACCGTGGTCAAGTGCAGTTTGCGTTAAACTGGTTGCTCACTATACCACCTACTGAGGGCAATTCCCGCATGAATGTTTTTTTTTCCCACTACCTCCGAGGACTTTTCCTCGATCAATCCTCTCCCCGATGGATTCATTCCTCGCAACGCAATACGTGCTTAACACGCATGGAACTCGTTTACGAATTCTTCGAAGGTATGTCGCGGATATTCACTTATCGTATATCTTATTATTTCTTCGATATACTCGTCCTTTAACGTTGAACTGAATTTTTTTGTTCTCCGCTCTCTTAAAGAGAGCTTAGTTAACTAAGAGAGTTAACTCTTTCAAACATTCTTAGTCTCCGATAATCGGCTGCGTTTTGGAATTTTTTTTGTCCATTATAATCTTTGCTTTCGCTGTTATTTCGTCATATATCTTTCTCTCCTCATTTTATTTTATTTTATTTTATTTTTTTCACTTTTTTATGTACATTATAATGCACTTATTCGTGAGAAGTGAATGTAACGGTCGGACCGAAAACCGGGTCTTGAGAGAAGAATCATTTTTGAGCAGTATGCACTACCGGGAACGGTATGCATTCAATAAGCATCGAGGTCGTTTCGCGAACCAGTTCGAATAGCGATGGACGAAAAGTACCTGCATTACGCTCTTCCGGAGAAAGAATCGACGTATATCTACCGATAATTATACAAACATTCGTGGCTCGCTCTATACTTATTATGTCATATCATCGTCGTCGTCAATTATAACTTTACAAATCATCTGTTTTATTTTACTTTAATTATTTTTTTCTTTCAAATTTCTATCATCGTTATTATTTACATTATTTCGTACAATTAATAATAATCGGTTGGGTAAATTCATCGAAGTAAATACTAATTATGTAAACGTTTGTTAATTTTTGTAAACAATATGAAACAACGACAGCAATTCAAACAAGTTTTTCATTTTTATTTTTGTTTTCATTTACAAAATACTTTTCGACGACAACAAATATGAATGAAAAATTAAAGAACGAAATTATTAATGAAAATAAGATTTTTTATTATTTTTTAAATAATTCGCGCGATAAAAAAATGTTGAGTGCTCCAAATACTTTTCGATTGTTTTTTAAATTCAAATCAATTCGATTCATTTAATGGCCAAAGGAATATTATTCGTTGAACATTTGTTAACGTTTTTCTTTTTAAATTTCGAGAAACTTGACCAAACGTAAAGTACGATTGGGAGTTAATGGTGTGCGTCTCGTAAGCGCCTAAATTGTTTTCTCGGCGTGTTCTCCTTTCATGAAAAATGGTACAGACATAATGAGAGAGATTTTTTTTTAAAGATACCTGTAAAACGCAGTACTATAATATCAAATGTTTAGCGAGAAAACGGTGTCGGACAAGATCGTTAAATAACTGCAATCAACGTCAAAACCCTCGGATTATTCATGCGAAATGAAATGCCAATCATGCTTCGTCAGAATATTCCTCGATTTTTCGACCGTTCAACTCATCATCTGTGCAATTGATATACACGTGTAAAGACAACAGACAGAAGCAAAATTAAACGAAGGAAAATCAAGTTTTTTTTCGCTTTTTTTTTTTCTACTATTCGGACTACAGTAGATTCGATCAATTTTTAATGTGCTTCTGAATAACAAGATAAACGAATTCTCGAAAAAAATTAAATTCTTTTTTTGCTCCAGTTTTTTGTTTTCTCAAAAAAAATCAAATTTCGTTTAAAATTCGTTTTCTTTTTCATTTCCATTCATATAAAAAATAAGATTCAACTCCAACATTTTTCAACCCTATTTAAGACTCATTACGAAAAGAATTTCGATGGTTTATTGAAGTTTAAGATTTATTAAATTTATCAAAATTCATTTACGATACTCCAGCCAAAAAAACTCGACCCATTCTAAGCCAGAGCTCAAGAACCTCGTAAGCTTTATTCAGTTTTTCGAAGTGAAAAGTAGAAATAAAAATAAGCCAAATGACGAAAACTCATTTGAAAAAAAAATCGATAAATTGATTTTAAAAAAACTTTTTTTGTAAAGTTCGTAAAGAAATCATAAAACTGTTGAAAATAATTTTCTCGCAGTATCCGAATCATTGCAGTCTGCATCCAAAAGGGTGTAGCCGGAAGTCAGCAATGGCCCAAGCAACAAACAACGAAAAAAAAAAACATAGGAAAGCTGTCAAATTCGAAAAATGTCAGTATGAAAAAATTCAAATACGGAAAATTCACGCGAGGCTTTCGGAACGCAAAAGTGGCGTGAAGTGTCTCATACCCGAGTAGAATCCTAAAAATTGGCTGCGGAAAAAGACGCTATATACTGTGGCATATTAACACAAATATCGGATCTTCGTGACAGATAAGAAAAAACGAAGTATTCGTACATGCGATCGATGGAAAATATAATTTGTCACTGAATGGAGTATAAAAAGAAGAAGAACAGTGGAGGATTCGCGGTTCGCTGGACAGTGTGATTCGAATCGAAAAGATCCGTTAGGATTCGCATTATATTCGCAAGTGTACTGATTCGAACGTCGATAATTTATATATTACGTTTACTCTAATCACATTAATCATCTCGCAATAAAGCGTGTTCCGATATCGGGCCAATTATTACTCGTTAAATTATTTTATGTCGGTTACTAGAAGTCTAACACCGTTTTACGAGCTTCTCTTCGCGAATCGTCTTCGTGTTTCTCGAAGAATTCTTTACGTGTGTCCCAGAAAAATCGGGTTCGATCCAACGATCCTTTGACATTCTTTTTTTTTTTCTTCATCAAACAGGTCTCAACGATTCGCCAAATTTGGGAACGCAGCGAAAATTACTGCGTATTGACGTTTTCCAGTCCACACTTCCAGACCATACAACAATTCTTTACCATATGTTTGTTTTCTACTGTACATGTACCATCTAACACTTTTAAATCTTTTTGTCAGTGTAGATTGATAGTTCAAACAATTTGTGAAGTGTACTTTGTCTCTTATTTTTATGACAATTTTTTTGCAATTATTAAATTTCAATGAAAATTCACAAAAACATCGATTCTTATTTTTATTTTATTTTATTCAAGAAGCTGTAATTTATAGTGCGATAATTAATATAAAAGAAAAAAATAAGTTTTCAAAGGACTGCAATTACTCAGTGCCAGTAAAACTTCAGCACAGTTTGCAATTTTCTTTTATTCAAGTGCTACAGCGTTTACGATTGTTTTTTTGACATTTGTTGAATAGAAAAAAAACATGAAGAACATGAATGATTCATTTGAATTAAAAAAAATAATTGTTCAGCTTATTCTTTATATTTCGATTGTTCCAAGTTGTAGCCCCTCAAATGAATTACTCACAATAGACAACAGATCGAATCGAGTCAAGATATTATAACTCATTTGTATAATTCACTATACATTTTGTCGATACATTGGACTGTATGAAATGTCAACGTCTTTATTAAAAATTCTTTTCATATTTCGATGTCTATTCATAACTATTCAAACAAGAAAATCATTTTGAATTGCACAAAAATAACGCCAACGATTTCAGTCACACGTATTCTGTCGAAAGATGGCAATAGCTAATAAAGGAGAGTGGGAAACACGATTATAAGCTTTTTTGGATTGGAAGGAGAGTAGTGAACGGTCGAAGCGGTCGAAGCCGATATACGTTTGTTTATGAAGCATTAGTACTGACAATAGACAAAAATCGACCATGGTATTTGAAACAACTAATTATCAAATTCCTCTCAATTATTAATAAGTCGATACTTTTCTCAATGATTCTTTATATTTGGAACGACATTGAAAAGTTGTTCTTAACCTAACTCCCAACATTATTGCCAGCTGTTGACACGTGCCGACAGTGTATTTTCCAAATGAATCAAAAGTATTTTCAAACAGGCAGGTGAGCGCAAGGGGACGTTCAAAGTTCAATATCTTCAAAAAATTGAAAAAGAGGTACAAGCTAAATGGGAAAAGGCTAAAGTTTATGAAGAAGATGCTCCAGCCAAGCCGAGGACCAAACCAAGCGAGAAGTTTCTTGCTACTTTTCCATATCCATACATGAATGGACGTCTGCATTTGGGACATACTTTTTCTCTGTCAAAAAGCGAAGTACGTCATTTCACAATAATAATAATCAATAATCATTTATTGTTAATTCGATTATTAAGCTGGAATATCAATAGTGTAATGAGTTTGTCATTTCGACTACAAATTTATTTTAAATCTTAGCTCCAAGTTGCAAAAGAAATCAAATGCAAAATACCACGAATATCTATTGAAAAAAAATATTCTTATTCATCTGAAACTGAATCTGTACAACTAATAATAAAAATCTATTGCATCATATACTTGACTATGAGTCACCATAATAACGAGTCATTGGGATTCAACAGTTTGCGGTACGCTACAATCGTCTATTAGGAAAGAAGGTATTGCTTCCTCTTGGATTTCATTGTACGGGAATGCCTATCAAAGCCTGTGCGGACAAACTCAAGCGAGAATTGGAAGATTACGGATATCCTCCAAAGTTCCCACAGGAAGAGGCAATAATCGAAGAAGTCGTTGATGATATTGTCATGAAAGACAAGAGCAAAGGAAAGAAAGTAATGAAAGTCCAAATATTTCTCGTGCTCCATGCTGCTTTGAAAAATAATCGATTTTTTATTTTATTATAATTTATTACAATGATCTTTCTAGAGCAAGGCTGTGGCTAAAGCAGGCTCTGCAAAGTACCAATGGCAAATAATGCAAAGTCTCGGTTTGAAAGACGAGGAGATCAAAAAGTTTGCAGACGAAGCTTATTGGCTCGATTACTTTCCGCCGCTTGCCATTCAAGATTTGAAATCCACTGGTTTTCACGTAAGATTTTCAATTTAAAGAGCGTTCCAAAAAAAAATACCTAAATAATACAAGCTTCGAAATAAAAATTGAACACAGATCGATTGGCGGCGAACTTTCATCACGACGGACGCTAATCCGTTTTACGATTCTTTCGTGAGATGGCAATTTCTGCATCTGAAAGCCAGAAATAAAATAAAATATGGAAAACGACACACGATCTATTCACCAAAAGATGGCCAGCCTTGCATGGATCACGATCGTGCTTCCGGTGAGGGCGTAGGTCCTCAAGAATATACACTCATAAAAATGAAACTTTTGGATCCATATCCTGAAAAACTAAAGTAATTATGATTTGTGATAATTTTATAAAGCTGAACTTTTTATTTATTTCGTATTCTAAACTTTGTTTTCATTTGTAGGAGTGTACAAGGCAAGCCAGTTTTCCTAGTCGCTGCAACACTCCGACCGGAAACCATGTACGGTCAGACAAATTGCTGGATTCATCCAGAAATCCGGTATATCGCTTATGAAATTGCAAATGGTGATATTTACGTGTCGACGAAGAGAGCCGCAAGGAATATGTCTTATCAGGGTTTCATGAAAGTTGAAGGCAAAATTCCAATCATCGCCGAGCTCGTGGGTCAAGATATTATGGGTTTGGCGCTCAAAGCACCTTTGACCAGCCATCAAGTAATTTACACGTTGCCGATGTTGACTATCAAAGAAGACAAGGGAACCGGAGTCGTGACCTCCGTTCCTAGCGACTCCCCAGACGATTATGCGGCTCTCGTTGATCTCAAGAAGAAACAACCGTTCCGTGAGAAATACGGTATTAAGGACGAAATGGTGCTGCCTTATGAGCCTGTAAGTCGAACAAAATATTTTATCCGAAAATATAATAAGAACGAAAAGAATTCTATAAAAATTAAATTAAAAACGTACATTTTTCTTTAGATTCCAATTTTAGAAATTCCCGAGTTCGGAAATTTGTCTGCTAAAACGGTATACGACATGCTCAAAATTCAATCGCAAAACGACAAAGCCAAACTTTTGGAAGCAAAAGAAATGGTTTATCTGAAAGGTTTCTACGACGGTGTACTCTTAGTCGGTGAATTCAAAGGCCACAAAATTCAAGATGTTAAAAAAAAAATGCAAAACAAAATGGTCAATAGTAAAGAAGCAGTTATTTATTACGAACCGGAAAAGACTATAATCTCTAGATCAAACGACGAGTGTGTCGTTGCTCTCTGTAATCAGTGGTACCTCGACTATGGTGAACCAAACTGGCGAAAAGAGGCTGACAAAGCTCTTGCGAGTCTCGAAACGTTCCACGACGAAGTTCGAAAGAATTTCGAAACGTGCCTGGACTGGCTCCACGAATACGCGTGCTCCAGAACTTATGGCCTTGGTAAATATGTTTTTAGTTTAACAATTGTAAATAATGAAAATAATTATCTTCGAATTGCATTTTTCGAATTATTACTTTTCATAAATCGTTTATGTAATTATTCCTCTAAGGAACAAAGCTTCCCTGGGACGATCAGTGGCTCATAGAATCGCTGTCAGACTCGACGATCTATATGGCGTATTATACCATCGCTCATTTGATCCAAGGTGGCACTTTTAAGGGAGATAAACCAAACGTTCTTGGCATAAAGTAAGAATCTCGATTCATTTACTCTCGTCAATCAGGCCACGGAATTTCTTATAAATGTACTTTTATTCGTAGGGCTGAAGAAATGACACCGGAAGTCTGGGATTATGTTTTCTTCAAAAACAGCCCTTTCCCAAAAACAACGATAAAGAAAGAAGCATTGGACCTTATGCGTCGTGAATTCCACTATTGGTATCCCGTCGATCTGAGAGTCTCAGGAAAAGATCTTGTTCAAAATCATCTCACGTTTTTCATCTACAATCACACGGCAATTTGGCCTAAACAACCGGACATGTGGCCAAAGGGTATTCGAGCTAATGGACACTTGCTTCTCAATTCGGCAAAGGTATTTTTAATTATAATCGAAACGATGTCAAATTCTCACCGAAGCCATTTTCTATTAGTTTTATTTAAATTTCTTGGCCTTCAGCTACTCCCTGTCGAAGACTCCACAGTTTTTCTCTCCTTATCGAGAGCAACGGAAAATTTTACAATACAATGAATCTTAATGGCAAAGTAAAATATGGAGAAGTTTGTTTAGAAAAACTACAATTTTAATCAATCGGATTTAAAGATGAAGTGAAGGAAAAGAAAGAGAATATTTTACATTTTTTCTATTCATAAGTTTTCACATCCCTATAAGATATAACAACAACAAAATCAGAGTGTCTCAAGATAAATCGTCAAACAAAATATTTCTTCCTAGATGTCGAAATCTGACGGTAATTTCTTGACTCTCGCTGAAGCGGTACAAAAATTCTCTGCCGATGGAATGCGTCTCTGTCTTGCTGATGCTGGAGATTCTGTTGAGGATGCGAATTTCGTCGAATCTATGGCTGACGCTGGTATTCTCCGACTGTACACTTTTATTGAATGGGTCAACGAAGTATTGGCAACCGAAAGTTCTTTCAGGAAAGGAGAGCCAACGACTTTCAATGACAAAGTATTTCAGAGGTAATATTTTCGTGGGATATTTTTCTTTGCATTTTTTTGTAACTTTTTTTTATTTCATAAAGTTTTCTTTTTCAAATCCCGTTATGAAATTAATGCTCAGAAGAAAATATTTTAGGAATCTTAAAAGTCAATCTTGCAAGTGTAGGGCGATTAGATTTGGAGCATCGCTCGCTCAAATTTACAATTACAAATGAATTACGTTTACAGCGAGATGAATCTGAAAATAAAGGAAACTGGTGAGAACTACGCAAAGCTGTTGTTCAAAGAAGCACTGAGAACAGGATTTTTCGAGCTGCAAGCAGCCAGAGACAAATATTTGCAGTTGAGTGCCTTGGACAAAGTCAATTGGAATTTGATAATGCAATATATCGAACTTCAAACGATATTGCTAGCACCTATATGTCCACACGTGGCAGAGCGTGTCCGGGAAATAATAGGAAAAGGCAGCGTTTTGGATGCTCGTTGGCCAACGGTTGGTCAGATCGACGAAACTCTCGTTAAGTCATCCCAATATCTCATGGACGCTGCTCACTCGTTTAGAATTCTTTTGAAAAATTATTGCACCCCGAAAAAAGCGGGAAAGGGAAAACCCGAAGAGAAACCCGTGGAAAAACCGAATTTGGGCACTATTTGGGTCGCTAAAACTTTCCCACCGTGGCAAAGCGTCGTTTTGACAACTATGAAAGAGCTCTACGACGTAAGATTCGTTTTTTCTTCCTTTCTCATTCAAAGCCTTGCCATTTTATTCTAAGAATCGCGAAAACCTTCGAGTACCTTCGAATAATTTTACAGAAAAATGACAATACTCTACCAGAAAACAAAGTCATCGCAACGGAGTTGGGTGGAAAAAACGATTTGAAGAAGTATATGAAGCGCGTCATGCCTTTCGTTCAAGCAACCAGGGAAAAAATAGAAGTATCTGGTCCAGCTGCTCTCAACCTTACCCTCGATTTTAGCGAAGTTGACGTTCTTAATGGCAGTATTGAGTACTTGAAAAGTACCCTCGACGTGAGTACTTTGACTTTTTTCACTTTCGTTGATATTGTACTCGAAATAAATGAACAATGATTTGACACGAACACCGTTCAGTTGTAACTTGAGAATAAAGACAAAAGATAATAATCTTCTTTTAATGCAGTTGGACGAGATTGAAATAAAATATTCGGACGAAGCACCGGAAAGAACAAAAGAAGAGTGTTGTCCAGGTGAACCCTACATGAGTTTTTCCGTCACGCCCGGCATCGTAGTTACAGCGGTAAATTCGCAAAAATCCAGTGGACTTTTCAGAACATCTGTAAAAATAAGTAACGGCGAAACAGCCGAGGCAATCGCGTCGAAAATCGCAAAGGAAAATAAACACATAAAAGGTAATTAATATTTTTAAAAATCAAATTCATAATTCCACAGTGAATTTTTATTCAAATTTTTATTTCTTAGATCCAGCTTCGGTTAAACTGTACCGACACATCGATCCAATTCTCGGACCTCGAACAATTCCCACGGCTATCGATATTTTTAAAGGAATATTGGAGATTCCGTCAAACACAATCTTTCACGTTAATTTAGATACTAAATTGATTGAAATTCGCATATCCAATGAGGTATATGGCATAGGAAATGAATTGGTGTATTTCGTGACAGAGTGAATGTAGACTGGAATGTTCAAGTTATATATTTCAGAATGGTGAAACAAAAAAAACTCATTGAAAATCCTCTCAACGAATTTATATATTATTTGTAATTACGTTATCTGAGTATAATTTAACTCGTAAGCACGTCTCACGTGGCCGTCAACTAAAGGGATAAAATCTTTTTTGTCCTCCTTCGCACTCCTCGTCGTTTATTCTCATTTTATAGAGAAAAATAATAAACTTTCGTTTTCTATCAGTAACAAGATACAAAGGCACAAAGCGTGAAAGCAGATTATCTAACTTTGTTAATCTCGGAGAGAAGTTATCACAGTGGTGTTTCTCTTTCCTGTGATTGCCATAGTTCGATTTGTGTCCGAATTTTTGCGATATCCTCAGCTTTGGTTCGACAGCAACCGCCGATGTAACGAACTCCGAGATCGAGCCATTCGTGAACAAAATCTGCTGGCGTGATGGATTCACCGCTATCTTTTTTCCATCCTTCCTCGGGGCTATAAACTTCGCCGCTATTCGAATAAACTACTAAAGGAATAGTCGCATGATCATCCTTGTTGATGCCCTCGAGCAAAGAAGTGACGATTTTTGGGGAGAGACAATTAACCCCAATAGCGACAATCTGTCCAGGCAAAGATTCGTGATAGCACCGTAACGCCACATCCTGAAAATTGGTTCCATTCGCCAGGCTCACGCCATCCTTGCCACAGGAAAAGGATAACCAAGCTTTTGCATCGGGATATTCTTTAAGCAAATCAACAAGCGCTGCAGCTTCTTCCTCGCAAGGAATGGTCTCAATAGCCAGTAAATCAACGCCGGCATTTAATAGAGCTTCTATTCTCGGTCTGTGCCAATTCATGAGAAATTCCTTTGATACTTTTTTGCAATAAACACCGGTGTACTCAGAACCATCGTGAAGAGTAGCGCCGTAAGGGCCACAGGAGCCAGCGATCAAGAGTTCTCTGTTGACAACATTTTTTTTATCTCTGCACTCTTCTTTATACGATTCAATAGCTTTTTTAGCGAGTTCGACTGCCTTGCGAATTAGATCTAAACTTTCCTTCTCATCCAATCCCAAGTGTTCTTTAAAACCACTTATCGAAGCTTGATAAGTCGTTGTTTCGATTATATTTGAGCCGGCACGCAAGAAATCCATATGAGTCGCGTAAACTGCGTTGGGATCCGTGGCGATAAATCTCGCTGTCCACAGCGGATCACCGTCCGGATTTTTGCCTACATGAGCCGATATTTGTGTTGCCAAACTACCGTCCAGCAGAGAAATCTTTTTAAACATCGTGATACAAGAGCTTTTGCCTATTTTACATTCAATATACACTCTCTTTCTCGCAATTACAGTTATCTAGAAATTTTGTTTTTCCGGAATTTTCTATTCTCTTATTGAAAATCAACACGAACAATTTCGCACATATGCAATGAAATCTTGATACTGACGTACGATCGACAATAACAAAATGATAACGAAAACAGCATATCCCCATTGGTGATTTGACATGGAGGTGTGGCTAAGCGAAAAATGGGACGAGTGCAACGGGATATGTATGTGTGACATCTATAAGTGACATGTGAGATAAGTCGTGTACACTACCATATTTCTTCAGTGGTGTGCGGCCAACGTTTAGTTTCAAATTCAACACCAGATGTCATATCAATTTTCATTTGTCAGAAACGTGAGCGGGGAGACGTACAATTGTTTTTCATTGGTTCAATTGTAAAAAAGGTAATTTTCAACGTTTTTCTGATTGGTTCTCATTCATTTCTCCTTTTATTCAGCGCGAGATGAATATGATGTTGGCGGGAATTTTAAATTTTTACAAGCTTCAGTAAGCTTTGAAAAACAAATGAATACACGTCACGTATAAGGAGTATGAATTAAATAGTCGTTTATATTAATTGAAATATATATAGTTACAGGCATAAAATGCTATATATTGAGCACGTATCTTACAAATTCATAAATTTTCCTACTATTTTGTTTATATTGTTATGTCAAGTTATAAAAATCTGTGCTTCGGCATTGTTTGGTTCTAAAGGATATTGGGCTAAAGGATAGATTGCTGATTTTGTGCCACATTAGAGAACTTCGTTGACTCTATTTTTGGCAACATTTCCAATTTGTTTTTATAAACTTCAGGTACCAAGGCTTTCATTATCATGTGAGTTATGGCTGCGGTCAAGCCCCACACACGATATTTACCTCCCATGTAAACCGGCAGTGTCATACCATTACGAAATTGTGTGAAGCGAAAGTGTTCGGGATTGCATAAATTTTCGAGACTTATGACAAACGCCTCTTCAACTTCATCGTGATTGATTGCCAAATTTTCAGGCTCTACTGGACCGACGTAACCAAATATTGGCAGTACGGTTAAATCTTTGCGACTTATGATAGTAGATTGAGACCAAACGTCCACTTGGCTCTCGGGTATCCTCAATTCCTCCCATGTTTCTCTGAGCGCCGTTGCTTCCAGACTTTTATCATCGTCATCTTTCATGCCACCAGGGAACGAAACTTGTCCTTTGTTTGAACTCAATTTTCTTGATCTAAGAGTATACAAAAGACCGAGCTCGCCTTTGTAACTGCAAAGCGGTACCAGTACTGCAGCCATTCTTGCTTCTTTGTGTACTTTCATGGCTGGATAAAGTTTCAGCTTCCTCACACATGATTCACGATTTTTTTTCGCCAGTACTGTTTCTGGACTCAGTTGATTTTTACTTATCAGGATTGAATGAAATCTCCTTCCCTCCGGGTGCTGCAATCCAGCAATCCAGACAAAAAAACAAACATTTATTTTTTCTCACAACAAATTGCTTACTCTCTCAAATTTTGACAGTTGTTATTTATTTATATGTGTCAATATATCTTTCTTGTTGAATTTTTCTTTTGTCAATTATTTGAAATCATGTATGTAATATGAAAATATATTTCAATTGATTTGGCAGCCAGCCTGCACCATTTGGCTGACAAAACAAAAATATCTCTACAATCATGTAATGTCATCTCCGATTCAATATCTTATTATGACTTATTGAGTTATTACTCCAGCTTCGATGTTTCAGTAAGTTGAGAAATATTGACAATTATCAATGATTGACCTTTTATTTTGGATGCAGGTAACAAGTTTTTGATGGGACCAGAGGTTCAACAGAAAATGAAAAAATATGTTTTCCACAAAAAATAAATCGAACATCAAACAATAATTTGCACGCGAGAAACAGAATTTCCCGACGAGATAAACTGATGTATCTACTTCTTTAGACGAGCAGGCACTTTTTTATTTCAATAAGATAATTATAATACATATTTGATTGACGTCAAGATCTATTCAAAAAAATGTTCAAGTATATGAATCTTTAAACTTACGAAGTACAGACGTAAAAGACGTTCGAAAGTTGTCCTTGTCGATGCCATTTGATGACAAATTTCAATTTTTTTATTATGATCGTTCCACTGTCAAATGTATTTTTTATTGTAATCATGTGGTGTTTCGTGGAAAATGTATATAATTCCGATGAGGGATAAATTTACCTCCTCCGCTGTGATTCTTGATACCGACTGTCTACCAAGGACTTTGACACTTTGAATATCACGCGAGTGACACGACAGTGCGGTCTATAAAAATTACTTGTTTTTTTTGTTTTGTTTATAGAAAAAGCAAAACACGACGACGAGTGTGATCGTCAAAGTTTATTCCCAATAATCGATTAGCAAGATTGCAACAATTTAAAAAACAACCATGAAGAATTCTAGGGATTTTCACAAGCATCATTTTACCGCCAAAACACTGGCCGGGTTGATCTACGAATAAAACCCTGACTTTGTTCAAGATTCAAAAAATCCATTGGTTTTTTACTCTAAAAAATTGTGTATTGTAAAGTTAATAAAGACCACAAATATTTCCGGGATAATTCATCAGTTTCATTCAACATGGCACAGCGCAAATCCCGCATTTCGGGTCAAATGATGACTCGTTTTGTGGGCGAAAAAGTTGTCGTCGCTGGAAACTTAACCAAAGTACAAGATGACTTATCAGCTTAATCCGTTTCGTCAATTATGATTTACGAGTCCTTGTTATTTATTTTTTGTGGTTTTTTCATTCAAAGGTAGATGCTACTGGCGAATGCGTTGAATTGACAACATTTGATAATGTTAAAATCAATGCCACACTTCCATCTCCTTTGGAGGTTAATCCCGAAGGGATAATCGAAGTTACGGGCGTTGTTAAGTCTAAAGGCACTATTCAAGCTGAGCAGTTTGTACATTTTCCTGCCGAGAATTCTAAAGATTTTGGTACGTAATTTCTAAGCAAATCATCATTTTCATTGATTTATTCTTTTACCCAAATTCATTTGTTCTGAAACATTTTGAAACTGCATGAATGATCATTATTTGCTATGAAAAGTGTAGCAACTGATCAAAAAAATACATGGCTTCAAAGGATTATGCATAGAGCAAGAGTTCATGAAGTTTCTTCAATCTGCTCTCAAAACTAAAGTATTGAAGATGGAAAATTTCTAGCTGAAGCTTTTTTAAAAAATTATTTAATATGTAAAATGTTGTAGATCACAAACTCATATTCTATACAAGAAACTCTATTAATAGTTCTTGAATTATAAATAAAAAACTTTTGTTGTCCTGTTTTTTGTTGTTGATATAATTTCTCTAAAACATACTAAACATAGAAATTCTTGCAGACCCGAAACTTTACAACAATCTGATTGTAATTCAACATGCGCTTGGCAAAAAGAAATGGGATTTCAACCCCGAGGGTCAGAGGTAATGAAATTAAGGTGCGCATGTTCATCACAGTACCACATTTCACGGAAGTTAATAATAAGTTCGATAAGTTTCAAAAGCCATCAGCATATTTCATAATATCGACCATGGGGTAAACTAATTGGTGGCCCCCAACTATTAGTCGACCTCCGCCCATTCTTTGTACAAGTGGAAAAAGCGCAAAAGATATTTTTAACTCTTCCCACTCATACTAAACCAACTATTTGTTCAGGTAACTCGACTCATATTTTTTTACGTTGTTATTCCATTAAAATAACTTAATTGTACTACGTCGAATAGAAACAGAATAAAAACTTTCATATTGTAAAATATTTATTCGTACATATTTGTTGCGATTCGTTTACATTACAATGGGACCTATCGTACACGAAGCATCCAAAGAAAAACATCGGCAGGTGCATGATGTTACTGGACACTCGGAATGTTGCCTGCGGACACAAAACAAATATTAACTTTCATTCAATTATTTTCTTGAATGAATTTTCCAAATTACACAGCTCATTAAGAAATTTTATCAAAAGATTTTTGCCGTGCAAAGTATGAGCTCGTTTTCCTGAATTTGCCTAATGTTCACAGAACTTTGACAATTCCGAAACTCATGCTTATACACTGGCGAGTTTTCTGGTTCTTTTTTTTTTTTTTTTTTATACATGATTAAACGCTTCTAAGCTTTTTTCGAATTACCGAAACCAGTGGGTTATGTGGTTTGTGTGACCTCCGTGTCTACACGTTTGGCACCATGTGAACCAATTGCTAAATTCCGTCAGTTTACCATCGTCTTCGCCTCGATTTGAACTACCAGTCGTCATTTGTAAGCCACTCACAGTTCCCATGTGCATCAGACAAATAGCGCAACGTGGCAATGGTTTTCGACAGCTCGGGCATGAAGACATCTGTGTCAAAAAGTAAGAAATTAATTTCTTTTCATTCATTCTTATGAAGAGTTCTCCTTTTTTTATGGCAATATTTACTTTCAATTTGTTCGACGTGCTAGCCAATCTACCAAAAGGTCCACGTGCTCTGCTTAAACCTTGCATTACAGCCGATATGCTTTTGCCACAAAAGTTACAAGATATGTAAACTTGTTGGGGTGGCTTTTCATTCGTCGACGATCTCATCACTATGTCAAAGTGAGCTCGTTGATTCCACATTTTCCAAGCATCCAATAATCCTCGGTAACTACAAAACCAACAGCAAATTGTTAGTTTCAGTCCTTGTTCAATTTATTCATAGAAAACGTGACCAAAGTTTGAATGATTAAAAGTATCCAGAATTTGAAAATAAATTAATTTCGTTAGTTCATTATTCATCAAACTCGCAGAAAAAATCAACCAAAAAATTTATTTATTTTTTCAAATTTTCATAGTCTAGGAAATAAAATTGTGAGGAAAAAAAAATTATGCAACGAACAATATTGATTTTGTCAATTCCATTGAAGTACCTTTCAATCCAAACTTCGACTTGATTTTCCTGAAGTAATCTCGGAGGTAAAGCTCGAATTGCAATTAAACTGCAGCTCTGTACATCTCCGGTAATTTCCAAATATCGATTCAACAGTTGAATACCTTCTAGGCTCGCTCCTGAGAAAAGAGATTTGTTACACACACATTATTGATCAATTAATAATTCCAGAGGTTTATTGAATAATTCGAGATTTGTTACCTGTTAGTAAAAACCCTGCCAAATTTCCCTCTTCGCTCAACTTCTGCGTCAATTTCTTCAAGTAATCACACAACTTGCTATCGGACAAAAACATGAGAGCGAATGCAACTCTATCCTCGACCGCCATACCATTTTCGTTCTGCAAATAGAAATTATACATTTTTGTGACGAAAATGGTTGTTTCATAATTATAACAAGCGTTCGTGAAAAATGAATGATTTAAAGAATATGAATTTGATGAAACACGAAGTTTTCTGCAATGATTAAAAAAAATAGAACTATTTTTCTTCAACTCGTAAATTCTGTAGCAACTTACAAGTACGTTCTCGTAAGAGTCATTGTCAGCAGTTAAAAAAGCAAATGTCGATCTGAGATACGGATCGGAAAGTTGCGATCTCGATTTGAGGCACAATTCCCGCCACATGCTATTACGATCCTCAGAAAATCCGGAGAGTGCCATAGCGACGATATTCAAATTAGTAGACATAGACATTTTACTGGCTCCTCGGTTCAGAATTTCGATGGCTTGTCGTAGACAGAGATTGAATACCGATATTGCGGTGGCACGAGCGTAAGCTCCTTCTCTCTCCAAACGTTCAAGAAACAAATTATTATAAAGCGCGTTTGATTCTTTGTCGAATCTCCATCCGCAAAGCTGAAGCGCTTTGTCACGGTCAGCTGATCTAAAATAGAAAAAATGTACAATCTCAGTGGAAACAGTTGAGCTAATGAAGGATAATCAAAAAGAATACTCTTTGAATAACAATCGAATTGCCCGACGTTACCTGTACATTTTTGCAGTATGATTCGAACCGATATCGGTCCAGGGACGTTGAACGAGGTCCGATTTAATAAAACCATTCTGTTGACCATCGAGTTTCAAGACGGTTCTAGAAAATCAATTATTTTAATAAAATAATATTTAAAAAAAAAATGTTATTACGGAAAAATCATGCGTTGAAAATAGGCGAGAGAGTTTTTACCGAACGCCCGGATGCTTGTTGTCGGTGCTTGGTATCGAACCATCCTCTACCAACGAACGGCTGAGATACAACCACTGCCACAAATTTTTTAGTGTCTCATTTTCTGCCAGTTCACCATTTTGTGCTAATTCCGGCTAAGAACAGAATTATGAGCCATTTTTAATCAAACCAGCATTTCATTTCGTTCTCGACAAAAGCCTAATATCCAAAGACTCACGAGCAAACCATATTCGGAGAGCGCCCGACTTTTTGTCAGTACTGAAATATCGTCGAATGCTTTGTATATGTTGTCACTACTGCAAACATATTTGAACGATTTTAATGCGTGATTCCAAGCTAAATACGAACGCGTCGACCAATTGACCGTAATTCTTTCGTACACCGTATAATCCGTGAGACCTAGAACGTGAATGGTTAACAAGTTATAATTTAATTAAAGATTTCACAGGATAAATTACTGGGATTCGATTATTTTTATTAATTTATTTTAATTATAGTGAAGATAGGTTCGTACCTTGTTGCGATATGGCCAAAAGTCTGTTAACGTGACTTGGATGCCATGAAAAACTGGTTGGACTCGACCAAGGCGGTGCTACGGTTCGCTCCAATGCACCAGGTTCTATTTCCTCGCTACCACCGACTCCGCAGTGCTGAATATCATGAAGATGAAGTGCACCTGAATAATAATTCGAAAAAATGAATTAACGCTGTATGGCTAGATTTTTAAATCTTTACAACAAATCATACAAAATCTAATGATGAAATGGTTTAGAAAAAATTTGAAAATGAAATGATAACGTCAGACTTTATATTTTTGAGTGTAATCGTACAAAAATATGAATTATATGGATTGAGAGACGTGACGGGCAGCTCGACGCTAAAAATTTGAAAAGAAAAAAAAAATTAAAACAGAAGTTTCGTTACCCGAATCCTTTTGCAACGTTCCCAAAAGATTGTGACGAGTTGGACACCACAGAACTTTACTGATTTGCCTTGCTTGAAGCAACGTCAGCACCGGTTTCTCAAAGTAACGAGTGTCCCAAATCGTTATTTGATTTTCCACGTGCGATACGATATGGAAATCATTGTGAGGATTTACGGATACGCTGTAAACAGCCTTTGTGGGTGTTGCGTTGACCACTTTTATGGAATCTGTTAATTGGAAGGAAATATCATGTTGAAAGCCAGTTTCAATTATGCCAGGAATCAATTTTAATTACTTCGTTATAAGATCTGCCTTTTCCTCCCCGAAAACAATAAGGTTGATTTTTTTTTTTAAATAGATGAAATAATAGATTTTTGTTTATTGTCAACAGACAAAATTGAATTTGACGCTTTTTCATAAATTCCCTGTATTTTGAAAAGATTTGAAGAAAGCCCAAAAACGGAAAACGTTCATTGTTACGGAGGAATTTTTAAAACCTAATAGAAAGATATTTTTAAATACTAAGATCAAGACGATAAAAACGATACCTCTGAAATCGATGATTTTCAATTGTTTGTTGTTTATTCCAGCGACGAGACATCGTGATTCATTGTTAAACCAAGCGAGCGAATGAGTTGTTTCAGAAACTCCTGCTTCTGTTATTGGTTTTATTGTATCGGCTTGAACATTAGGATGATGATGAACTCTATCAGATCCGGTTGGTGTTCTTTGAATATCCCATAGAAGAACAGAATGATCGGTGCGATATTTGTCAAGACCGGAGACAATCAAATTTGGGTCTACCGGATTCCAGGCCACTGCGTTGCATTGCCGTGCATGTTTGGGTGCTAAAAAATTATTTCATCGTAGAAACATGTTTTATGATGATACGTAACGTTCTGATTTTTAGAAAGGATTTTTAGAAGTCAACCAAAGTAATAAAATGAATATCAAAAAGCTGTTTCTGCAATTCATCAAATTTAACAGTTCCAAATGAAAAATTGTTCAAATGCTCAATCTTCCCAAAAAATGTTAGTAAAAAGACTTCCTAAACAATTGGAGACCCAAAAAAACCTAAACAAAAAAGATTTTGCTGAAAAAATTATGGTTTTATTTTTTGGGTAGAATCATGATAGATTTTGAAATAAAAAATGTTGAAACCGAATGAATGGAATGGATGCTAAATGGAAATAGAGATTAAATCTTCACCAAGTTCTTTGCCAGTCAACCCTTGGGAGTCAAAGGCGGTGGGTCCAAACGTAGTTAGAACAACTTTTCCATTAGCTTGTCCAACAGCGAGTAATATATCAGGCTCCGGTCGAGGATATATATCGATGCATTTGACATAGTTATGACTGCTGTTTGTTGCTAAGAGATGAGCGAATGTGGAGTCTGAGATTTTTTGACCTAAACAGACACAAATAATTAAAAGCTTGGTTAATTGTAGTGGTTACTGTAAATTACATGAAGTGAATTAATCATAAATAAATTGAGTGAGACATGAATATACTAAGAGAATGGAAAAGTTGATGAGATTATGGAAACTTACAGGATGGTCTAACGCTGTCTTTCATTTGGCCAACTTCGTAGAGACATATTTCGGTTCCCCATGTTATAAATTTATTCAAATGTATCGGAGACCATTGAACTTCCAATTTGACGCTATTCATGTTGGCAAGCTAAAAATCTGATATTTATGTTTATGATCAGATTAAACTTGCATGAATAATTTTTCTCATTATAATAATCATCAAATTAACGAAATATTTTGTACCTTGAAGAATTAAAGTGAGCAAGAATATTTGTACAGAATGATTACAAATTTCTTCAACATTGTAGAGTTTTTTGATCATATTTTTTTGACGCAAACATTTTTTCCATTACAGTTGTGTTTGTAACTCAACGAAAACACTTTGGGATTGCTGAATAACAATATTAACAGGTTCTGTAATTTATTGTTCATCGAAGCGAGTAAGCACTCCGAAAACACTCAGAGATTATGCAATGTAACAATGGGAAATAGGGTTATTAAAAAATTAAGATATTCAATTGTTTATATGTTATGCCCGCGTTTGTATATCTGTGTATATAGATTAGGGTGCTTAAAAAAAAATCAAATTTTTTTTATTTCGTGGGCCCAAGGCGGATGTTAGTATATGCAAAAAAACTAACTCAGCCAAAATTTAGGATTTAAAAAAAAATTTTAGAGGTCCCTCAAACGACTGTTACATATTTTTTTCCTATTTTGGGAAAAATCGTTTTGAAAAATATTTCGAACGGAAATAAAATAACATTATGCGTTGAATAATGCCCGTATCTTCGTAAACGTAACAAATAGATAAAAAAAATATGTTATTTTTTTTAAGTTGAAGTTCCCATACCGATATCATAAACAATCGCGACACTGAAATTTGCTTTAGGGCCGTTCAATGTTATTCGATTATTCGGGGACAACTCATGATTTTTTTGGAGCGATTTCTTCACAATAACCTATGTACCTCTGAAAATGGCTGGGTGTAAGTGACGGAAATTCGGGAAAACCGAATTTCCTATCTTTTCCTAAAATAGGAAAAAAATATGTAAATCGTTTGAGGGACCTCTAAAATTAAAAAAAAAAATCCCAAATTTTAACTGAGTTACTTTTTTTGCATATATTAACATCCGCCTTCGGCCCACGAAAAAAAAATCTATTTTTTTAGAGCACATATACAAAAGTACATCACGCACGAAAACAAGAAGCGTCGTGTGAAGCAGGCATTAGTTGTTGAATAGACGCTGAAAAATTCACCACTATTTTCCAATGATTAATTAGCAAACAATTAGTATTATGTAGTCAAAACATATGAATTCCATCTTCATTGATACTGACTCAACAATAAAAAAAGCCGGAGTCTAATGGAAATATTATGATTCGTGTAAGCGATAACGCGTCAAAAGTTATGATTGTAAATCTGTACCAAAGCAGAAATTACTCGACATTTGCGAATTACGAAATATTTATAATAGAAATTCTGTATGTATTAGTTATCTAATTGAAGGAAAAATAACTCACATCTTGTCTGCTACGAAATTCGATGTTATGGAATTCAAATAATTTTCAATACTACTACAATGTTGACAACTTGTTTCTTGTTTGGCTTGTTCGACAAGTTGATACTAAAACGTAAATAGAAGACGAAAAAGCTTGGAGAATACCGTGTCGCCGCCACTCTGTGGTCATTGTAGGTACTGCCGCAAACAGAACAGCTGTTCAAATTGAAAGAAATAGCTCCGAGAAATTTTCGCATTTTCGTAAGGAAACTCTTTGTGGACAGTGTACATTTAAAGTATGAAAATAAAATTCGTATTAATATCTATAATTATTAATAAGACTTGTTTTATCAATGATTTTGCTAAAGTAATGTGCGAACCACCTTGATCGTGAGTCAAGTTCAATGATTTCTCCTTGAAGTCAATATAGTAATTCGTCGATAACAATGTCAGCCACGTGATTCGAACAAAACCGGAAATAATTTAGAACATTCGTACTGAAATGAAACAATTATACTCATAATTCCCACTTGTTTTTCAATATTTTAACGAGCCTTCACCTGTGATTTATTCCTGTGAGACCGAACACTCACGTGCTTGCATACTACCGGTAACTTCCAGGTTATGGTAGAGGCGCGAAGTTTGAAATTGTATTTGAATTTACACCATCGAGATCCTAGACTTCCAAGGGAATGGGTTCGAATGACATCTCACATCATGTGTCGGAACACTTAAATATCATAATTTTATATTTAACATTAAATTTTTTAACTCCTGACATTGTAACAACTTTGTTCGCAGAGTTATCAAAAATTTCAAAGCGTACGGAAACTATACATTACATCGTTGCACAATTTTTTGAACATGCATCCTTACAAAATAACAACGCGTCCATTAATAACCGAATACGCCGTGAAAATAAGAAAAAAGTTCTGCAACCCAATAAGGTGAATGTTGAAAAGTGACGAATAGAGCGAAAAAAAAAACAATTTATCTGATGAAGATGAATTCTCTTCGTGCAATAATGCATTCATTTTTTTGTTCAGGACGTAAAGAAACGCATAAAAATTATGTCGGAAAATCATTACTATCTCACTTGACAAATTAAAAATGATTCCATAATCTATTAGCTCTAATTTAAATCAGATATTGCATTTTTATTTTAGGTATAAACATGGTGCTTAAGGATAGCAAAATAAAAAGTATTGTTAAAGGATATAAACGTTTTGAAAGTATTTTCTTCTCAATTAGATATTGTGAAATAATTACTCAATTTTGTAAAAGGATTCTCGGGAAAAATGACCGAAAATACATTCTTAATACTAAAATAAAGTACATATATCTTGTATTCAAAATATGTGTAATTGAATTCCATTGTGAACTTGATTCGTTATCTCTGTATGCTGATGGAAATAATCCAGCCCTACAAAATGATCAATTAAAATTCTTTCAATTAAAAAATTACGAACGCAAAGTTATCCAAGAAAATCATAATTCTGAACATCGTCGAATTGTTGATTCTGAGGATTTCCAGGTGCCATTGGCCTCGCGGTCATTTGACCTCGGGGAGGTACCATTTGTTGTTGCATCCCGAGTACCTGCTGCCTGTATTGCGGTTGTTGCTGAAAGTGCAAGAATCGAAATCAGTTTCATTGAAGATAAATTACAGTTTTATAGAGAACAATATACAAAGCTAAATAAAAGTTTCTACTTGTTGCAACAAATGCCTCAGTCCGTGACTATTCGTCATGACTGGTCTCATCATTCTTTGGGCATTGGGTTGTTGAGCAGCCATCGCTGCTGCAGCTGCAGGATTCAAGCCTCTCTGAGCCTGCTGTGCCTGTTTTCATAAAAAAAAAAAAATTTAATTTTATAAATTTATATGCGTTCCTCTTCTTTTTAAATAACACCCAAAAATATCCAAAAGTACAGAAAATACGAGTAAGCAATGTAGAAATTTCATTTCGCACTATTATTTCTTTTCATTAATTATAAAATGATAAATAACAATGACATGGTCTTTATTTACCTGGGACCATCATAGACTTATTGTTAAATTAGGAATCATAAAAATAATTGAACTTGCCTCTAACTGTTGTTTATACTGCATTTCTTGCTGTTGCGCCACTTCGAGATTTTGTTGAATCTGTATGAGGAAAAAACAAACGAATTAAAAAATTGCAATCGTGAACGGCGAGCAACTATGAATTTGACATTGAATAAATGTGAAACGAATTGTACATACGCTAACTTCAATCTGCGATTTATATTGAGCTTCTTGTTGTTGAGCGGCCTCGAGTGTTTGACGCAATTGATGTATTTTCATTAAATTTTGTTGTCGCAACATTTCAATTTCGTCAAACGGTGGTCTTTGTTGTTGCGCCATCATGGGTGCTTGGCCGCCCGGACCAATTTGCTGTGATCCTCCCATGCCACCTGGTTGCATGCCCATTTGTCCTTGTGGTCCACCGGAGGGACCAAGAACTTGTTGAGTATTTGCGTTCGAGGCTACGACATTTTGTGTTATTTGGCCTCCGCCCATCGCCATTGTGTTAGTTTGGGACATGTGAATACCGCCTTGTGATATTCCGGTGGTTGGCATTGAACCGGCTATATTGGCATTTGCACCAGCCCCTGCCTGAGAAAATACCTATTCGATCCCGGACGTTCGTACTTTGGCTCAGATTTCTGATTTTCATTCGTCATTCTTACTTAACTAAGGCTGTATTCTAAAACCTGCTGTTAGTGGTGTGAGCATTCAGCACTGCGTTCCATAACTGCTCAAGGTCCGCGCATACTACTGATGGAGCGGGCTGCATTGCATCGCATTTGAAAAAAGATGGCAGATCTTTGAAATTTGAACAACAACTTCTTGACAACAGCTGACCCGTACACGGCTCGGCTGAATAGATGAAGCAGCATATAGAATCCAGATTTCATGTCGTTGTTGTTGCCACACAACATTTTCAATATAATTATTGTACTGGATTCTCAGCAGAAGTTAAGAATTATTGTGAATTGCAATGTTAATAAAATAATCGGTATCAGAGTCACTTCAATCACAGATACAGCACCCTCACAGCGCTGGCAGCAGGTTTTGAAACAGCCTAAATTTGTTTGCAAATTGGATAATGTGTTTTCAATTGAAACGTTGAATGTTCATTGATAAATTTCGTGTGGAAATTATTAGCTCGAGGATGCCTCGTTTTTGGGAACATTCGATTTAGTTAAAAGTTTTTTTTGTTTCAAAAAAAAAAAAAAAAACAATATCCGACTCGGCACTTGATCAAATTCAAAATCGTAAGAAACGTTGACTTTTTCTTTGTTCAACTTACCTGTCCTTGCCGAATCAAAGCCTGCGTACTTTTTTGATGTTGTATCACTTTGCGCAGTCGATCGACGAACGCAGTTTGATCGTTCGGTATAAAACCAAGGTATGCCCTTTTGTCGGCCGTATATAGAAGAATGAGTACTTTTATGTCGCAAGTGGGGGCTGCGGCGACTGAGGTAAAGTGGACACATCCAGCCTACAAATGGTACACTCGTAAATTTTTTGGAAAAATAAATCAAGTTAATCTGCCTTTTCAGTCTGACCATAGACATTACACTCTGAAGCTAAACTAGCTTTATCTTTAGAGTAACTTTCCCTTACAGATAGTTTATGACCCTCAATTGGGATCTGACATGGAGGCTTGGCCAAGGTAAAAGGTCGTGGCAAAAATGTCAGGGGGATAGCCAAAAAGGAGAAAAAGAAGAAGAAAAGCATGAAACGATAAAGCCAAAAGATACTTACGAATCCGGTGCTCATAACTTTTGTCAGTGAGTCGAGAGCTTCGCACGGAGTAGGATGGAAAAGTACCGATTTCGAATTTTTCAAATAAGCACCACCGATGCTGCCAATAAGTTGTTTTGGCATGAGTTGCATTATTAATTTTTGCGGCCACGAATCAGCTTTCAATTCCGGTTCTCCATCTTTGGAATTTACGGATACTTGACATGGTACTTGTCTCGTTTGTTTTTGAGTATCGGCTGGATTTTTCGCCTTTTCTAACCATTCGAGAGTTCCGGTCCAGATGGTGGGGCGTTCACGACCTGGTACCATTGGTTGACCGCCAACATTGGCTCCTCCAACGTTACCCTTCAAAGAATTTCGTTACAAGTGACAAAATGTTACCATTCAGTTGAAATTTACTCTAGTTAATGACATTATAAAAAATAAAATATTCATCGCTCGAATATTTGTCCTATACATTTTTACTCGATATCCAAATTCGATCCCATACCCGATTTTGTCAACTTTAATAATCGTAACATCTTAAAAAGTGGTCTATTCAAAAAATATAACTAGATTTTCCGGCTTGTACCTTGATTCACCATTTAAGTTTACGCAACTCCATGCAATTTCCGGTCATAGAATAGTTTGTCTAGGCGTGAGTATTTTATAAAAAAACTTAATAGACTGTTTACTTGTGGCTGATTGTGAGGTACTTGTGGTCCCATGGACGGCCCGCCTGCCGAGGCCTGTACAGCCGTAACCGTTTGCTGTACTTGGCTAGGCACGGACTGACTCACATTTGAGACAGTAAGTTGTGGGCCAGCTTGACTCTGGGAGGTTTGAGATTGCATGACCATCGAGGCCTGCTGCTGAGCATTTTGTTGCTGCTGCTGTTGTTGTTGCTGGGCTTGTTGTTGCTGCTGGGCTTGTTGTTGGGCCTGTTGGGCTTGTTGTTGCTGTTGGGCTTGTTGCTGAGCTTGTTGCTGTTGGGCAGCTTGCTGTGCTTGCTGTTGCTGTTGCTGCTGCTGTTGTTGCTGCTGTTGAGCCTGTTGTACTTGTTGCTGTTGAGCGACTTGCTGAGCTTGCTGTTGCTGCAATCTCATGGATAATTGTAACTGCTGTTGCTGTGTTAATTGTTGTTGTTGTTGTTGCGCCTGTTGAGGATTTCCACCCATCACGTTAGCACCACCTGCGTCGAGGAATTATAAAAAAAGTTTATTAAATTGGAGCTCGGGTAACTATAATCTTTGTACAACCAATTACCGTCCATACGTTGACCAAAATTAGCGACGTTAAGTCCAATCGAGGAAGGTGGCTGAGTCAGTTGAGCTATGAGAGCGCTACCCTGGGTGTTGTTTTGTTGTACTGCACCAGGTGCTATGAACGACGGTCTTATCCATCTTGGATGACCTCCTCTAGGCCCTATACCACCGGGATGATAATTTGGTGGTGCGTTTATTTGTTGAGGGAATCCTGGCCGATTCGCATTCATCGGTACGTTCATCGAAGGCGCTACTGGCTGATGCACAGCGTTTATATTCTGAGGAGCTTGATTCCGGAAAGCTGGACCTTGCGGCTGCTGAGGCTGCGATATGTTCGGAGTCGGTTGATTGGTGTTAGGGCTATCGTGACTCTGCAACGGACTCAATGGTATTTGCGCCGCACTTGTGTTCGTTTGATGCACTACCGGACCTCCGATATTCGGGCTGACTGGACGCTCTTTCAAATTGTAATTCCTCAATAGCACTAAATGCCTCACGTCTTTCGCATAATTCTTCGTTTGTAGGGATTGCAAATCACCACCAGCCTTCTCAAAAAGCTTGAACAATGTCGGTATCTTGCGCGGAGAGAGTATCGACAAACTTATGTTTCTCTGAAAAAATGTAACGATCCTTATGATTACTCACTCAAAGAGATAAATCGTTTCATAAAAAATCCCAAATTAACACGTTCTACGAATCGGGAAGACAAAATGTTCCATATTTTCATGTAAAACTTGCAGAAATCGTGAATGGTACTTCGAGATAGACAATAGTCTTGTAGGGGAAGATCGAAATAAGGTATTTATTCTGATATTTAAACGACTGAAACAAGTGCTTCAATGTCTAACGCCTAACACTTTTGATTTTTCGAAGATTAATTGGGTAATCCGAGCAATAATTGGTTCGGTTATGGAGAAGTTAATGTACAAGTTTTTCACCTCTTGGAATATTGCAGCCAATTGTTCAACCGTATGACCAGCGAATTTGTAAGATTCTTGTACAACGGTTTGATACGGTGGTGAATTACAGACGAGAATACAGTGTTTTTGAGACGCTGTATTCGGCTCTCGGCGCTGCTGTAAATCTTCGAAACATTGAAGCCCGGTAGCAAGACCTTCGCCTATGTTTGCGTTCGATTCGCCCTTGCCTCCGACCATTCTGAAAAAATAAATCCAGTCATTGATTTTTTTTTTTTTTCAAAACTGTGTAGACAATAAAACAGAAAACTCATTAAAATAAATGCTGGTGCTTGTTAAAAGAATTATTATTTTTGGATTTTCAATAAATAATTGAAAATTTAGTCCTAAGATGGAGAAATATTTTAATCTATCAGATTCTCAAATAAACGAAATTTTGAAAACTAAACTTTTCGAATATTTAAAAATATATTTCACACATACTCAAGCCTGTCCAAAGTGAGCAGCAGCTTGTGGGGGTTTGAATAAGGTCCAAGGGTAGACGTACAAGGTGATGGTAAACAATCAGCTGCATGATAGATTACAACCCCATATAAAGTTGTACTGTTCTGTAATGCGAGAAAAAAAGTATGAAGATTCTCTAAAAACTTGAATATAACAAAAAGAATACAATTATCGAACAAATTCGTAACAAATTACAAATATTGAAAAGTTGGAGCAAAATATTTGACTGTTTCAACTTTGTGTTTTACCTCCGATACGTATTCTCTGTCCTCTATTCCTCCTTGACTGAAATATCTGAAAAATTGTTTGGAAATATTAATAAAAATTCATTGAACAGCTAAAAACAAATAGGAGATGATCGGTAATTCATTTCAATTGATACTAATCTCTTGAATGCATCATAAAAATGAAACTGAATACATTAATGTCTCTCATTGATACCATGATAAAAATATATATTAATGTATTGGTTTCATTAATCTTTCTGAATAAATTCAAGGTGTGTATGGGATCAATTAATTTTAATAAGGATAAAATAATAGCAAAAGACATATGCAATGAAAAATTCCTTGAAATCTCAGCAAATGATGAAAGTTTTTCATAATTTTCAACTGGAATAGCGACAAAAAAAAAGAAAATTCTCAAAATAGAATCACAGTTGGGGAGTTTGTATTTATATTAGTAAAAAAATTCATGCATATCAGAATTGGACAGAAAAATGATATATTGATTTAGCAAAAAACATTCAAAACTTATTCGACAACTCACTCCAATGTTGGAATCAAATAATTCGTTTTTAGATCATTGAAATAAGCTCCATTGACAGCAGTGCCCTCAATGACAAATATGACATCGGCTTGTATCCCATGTTCCGTTGGACCAGCTACCATTTTTCTGCTTTTTAAATAGCTGTGATCTTATGATGGTCGATGTTACCAATTCTCTGATCAATTGGAATATCTATAGTGCCAAAATTTTCAACATTTAGTACGGTATTAATATTTTTCGGAAGTCAATTGTCAAGGTAGTTAGGCAGAGTTGAGGTGCTAGCATGACTATATATTTTTTGAATTGATATTTTCAATAAAAACAATTTTCGGATTCAATCGTCCATTTACAAATTGCAAAAATAAACATTTGAATTCGGACAAACTTCACCCAACTACCTTATAGCGAATTCAGCAAACATAACCTTTATTGCGATGATTTTCTATCGCATTGATGCCACTGTCGGTGTCAAATAGAGCAAGCAGCAAACAATAACGTCAACCATTCAGGTTTTTTTAAAAACTGAGCAGAACGCGTAATATTTTATTATCTTACTAGTTTCTATTGATAACTCTGTCATTGTTATAAATTAAAAATGAATGAAACGCCGGAAAGAATCGTACATTCAACAAAATAAGCAGCGTACTTATTACGTTTATTGACATCACGATTGACACTTTTCGTGTAAAGAAAACATTGTCGTGTTGTTTCTTCTTCTCGTGTGAAGAATAAAAAAGAAAGTGTTGCGAAATGCGTTCGTGAAAAAACAACCTCTGTGATCACATTCTCAAAGTCATCAATTCGAAAACAAGCTCAAACAAAACGCGGTGGCCCGTTGATAGTGGTTGTAAACTAGTACAGATGGCGCTCAATGTAAAAGTCGACTTTTTCCAAAACGTTAGTTTAACTATCTCTTTGAAAACTTGTAAACACTTGGTTCAGCGAATTGTGGTTAATTTCCCAGTCTGTGCCTGTGTCGTGTTTGTATAATAGGTTACACTGTGCTCCGAAATGACATTTGTAGCTCGTAAATATTATTTATTCTAAAAGCAATTGAATTTCTTTCGGTCGGTTGGTGATCCGTTCGATGTGTGACTTATCGCTACGACAAATTGTGTATTATTTTTCGTAACGGCGTGGGAGGTTATGATACGAAAATTGTCTTTACTCTGAAATACCCCGTGGTCAATGTTTACTACAGAAAACACTTAACGCTCGTCAACGAGGTAAATTCATACGTTCGATTATTAATAAAAAGCGTATTTACACCAATCTTATATCACACGAAGAAGCTATTTTTCGTTTTTTCCGATTTTCATTTTCGTCCTTACCCCAGCTTCAATCTACTTACCTAGTTTGGACCAGTTGACGTTTCTCCTTAAAATCTTGAGTTATCAATGTCGTAATTTCCGTGTGAATTTCGAACTACCATCAAGAAACATATAATTTCGACCAAAAATCTTGTTTGTACCATAGGAATCACATTTTTTTCATACTTTTTTGTAACATAATTACTCCAGGCTCTGTTGTCCTACATAATCAGCCAGAATGTTTTCCAATGTTAGATTTTTCCTTGACTCATGTTTTATCCATAGATTATCGTTTTCAGACGACCAATTAATGTATTGGTTTCGTTTAACAAGTTCAGAGCAAATTTTACAGCAAAAATTATTCATCAGTATTACTTTTTAGCAAAATCATTTCAAATCTATTTAAACTTTTGTTTTCGCACATAGTTTCACAGGTGCAATGATATGAACTCTGTTTTTCAAAATATGATTGAATGTTTCAGAATGTGACGAATCATCGATAGTTTTTGAGCTATGACATTACATGATATCGTTGAAAAAGGGCCAAAATGATTGGCGCAGCCTCCGGCTTAGAAGATGCCTGTTGGCAAGCTCAGGTATAAATCTCAACACGAATCAACTATAAATAGCGTACTTTCCATGTAAAATCTAACTCCTTTCCATTCCTTCCAGGATATGATAAATCAGGTGTCGAGAGGCTGGTGTGATAGTCAAAATGCTTCCATCGCCGACAGAGCACCGTCGTTGATGCAAAAAAAGGATCAGCTCAATCAGTCTAGGCACAGTATTCAATCCAAACTGACCAGACTTTATTTTGAGGAATTGTCCAAAGTTCCTCATGCTACTCCTGATTCTGTTTTGGTATGTTTACTCTGGCAAATGACTTTCTTTAATGTAAAACTTGACTCTGGCCAGTCTAATATTCGTTTTAAGTTCTGTTTAAATTTCTATGATCGCAGTAAAGCTCTCGCTTAAGATAGTTTCTGTACTAATTTTGGAAATATGTAAGAATAGTGTTCTAGTACATATACCAAACTAGACGATTTTTTTGAGATTTTTCTGAACGTTGATCGGACTAGGTTGCCGAAAAAATGATGAACGTCCGAGGGTTGAAGAATATTTACATAGAGTCTGAAAGCTGTTTCCTCAACCTCAAGCTGAAACCAATATTTGTTTTTTTTTTCGTTCGATCTAGAAAATAGCGTCGATAGCTCAAATTTACCGCGTAAAATAGTTTTACGATTATGACATAGTTTTTTCGGTTTGAGTTCTTGTTATTTGTTTCATTCGTTTCGCAAGTCGAAACGATAGAACATTTACAATGTTTCAAACTCAAAGCTGTGAACGATTAGAGTGAAATCGCGAGTAAACGGCAAATACATGATAAAATGTTTTTACGCTTATGTAGTCATTTCACGAACTCATATAGCTTTCATTTAAATGTTTTTTTTTTTCTGGACTTTACAAAGTTAATTTTTTACATAAACCCGTTGAAAATTTCATTTTTAAACGGTTTAACGTCAAAACTTTGTCCAAATACTCAAATGGTATTGAAGAGCCTCAGTGGAGCCTTTGATTTGATTCATTTTTGTCTAGAGTTTTCGGATCGTGAATTTCTCAACTGTTGATTGTCATAATCAATTGTTTGAATTACGATTATAAACGATTGGAATTTAATACTTCGACTAAAAACAAAAATCATGAAGGAAACTCAAGTGACTCATGAAATGCTTTTATTATCGTGAGACTGATTTTTTCAACACCCATCTATTTACCTATTACTGTTTTTATTTCCAAAATGTATCGGTCATTGATTTTATTACACCCAAACCTTTAATTTGGAATTTATTTTTAGAATAATCTTGAAAACGAATGCGATTTACTGGGACGATTGGTGCAGAGGGAAGGACTCCATACGTTAATTGTAAATCTCTATGCCGGCAACAAAGGATACTCATTAGCCGTAAGAAATAGGTGAGAAACATTGAAATAAGATTTTTTCCCCTTTTGTAGCATTTCCTTCTCTTCCATTGTTGAATCATTCCAAATTTTCCTTTCATCGTTTCTAGCGATAAGGGTAGCCAATACGAGAAGGGTGGCGCGTTATTGGCGGAAACACAATTGATGGGCTACGAGCAGGGTGAATTATTGTCGTGCATAGACAATGGCCAATTGCCGGCAATGCTGGCAGAACAACTTGAACCGAGTAACTCTCATTTATTTTACGATGGTTGTATCATTGCTGAGGTTCGCGACTATCGTAAAGCTTTTCCTCACAACAAAGCCGACGTGCATCACGTTCTTTTGAAACCTACGACTCAGGTAAAAAGATTCAAGAAATTTATTATATATTTCCTTTCGGTACCGATTTGAATTAAATTGTACGTACTAGCGTCTTCTATCTTTTTAACGTGCGAAGGACTGATCTTGATGATCATTTTCGTATCGTTTATTCGAATTTGTGGTCTTTCAAAATGACTGATTTTTTTTTCAAACTTATTCACCATAAATTTTCCTTCGGTCTCATTTGATCTCAGTTGAGTTGTTTAAGTGAAATTTTCCAAAACTCGAGATGAAAAACGATATTGAACTCTGCATCATTGATAAGCGAAAGATATTTCTTTCCAGTTTCGAGGCTGCCATGGCCATTATTCTTTCTTTCTTTCTTCCTCGAATTCTTTCTTTTCGTAGTACACAACATTTATTATAGTTTCGAGCTAATAAAATTGACTAGACTGTCGTTAACAAGAATCAAAACTACAGAGAACCTTTCGATGTTACAAATAATAAGAATGATAATAATTTTAGAAAAAATGTATTATTGCGTTTGAAATAATGTAAATATCAACGTATTGAATAGAGTGTACTGTCGGACGTGTCAACATTGACGAGTGACGGTGAGTGGAGTCACGAGGAAAGATTGATGTTAGAGTCTCGTTTGGTCGCTGCGACACAAGGACCTCTTTGCCTCGATCCGAATCCCGCATCGAGCTTGGCCACGACACGTCTACGACAATCGAGATCGTTGCTTACCGATCATCAGCTCATGCGTCAAGCCAAAAAGTTTTCTCAGGTACGATTGTCGAATTCTACTCTCTTTTTCATTCGATGTTTTCAGTATTTCCTTATTCTTTAATACAATTATTTTAATGAAATTTAAGGTGACGGTAAATCGAAAGAGAAAATTGGAACAGTTAGCGCAGCCAGAGGGACTTACGATACAGGATTTAATGCAAAAATTGCGTGCCAAGAGAGGATTGCCAACAACCACTGCCTGTCCACCGCCTTCTCTCGTGAATCCACCTTTGCTTCCACCTAGCACGCCGATCGATGTCTTGAGGCAAGAATTTTCATTTTCTTTATCATCTCTTCATATTTACATTGGGTCGATATGATGTGATATTCAAATTTGGTACCTAATGTTGATGAATGTTCGTTCGATGATCTTTTTTTAATGTCTAACCTTTATTCAAAATTAATATTTTTTTCATGCTTTTTACTATTGCATAAAATACTACATTTTCGCAATATTATCTGCAAATTTCGCGAAAACAAAATATACAAATTTCAAGTTATCTGGATTTTGTAGGAGTTTAAATAGTTTTTCGAAGTCTTCGCTTCACAATGTTTTCAACATATTGTTTTATTTGCCATATAAGAACTTTCGCTGGAAATTCTAAAATTTTTTAAGGGCCTTCCCTAATTTTGAGATGCCGATGAAACGAATCATTTTTTTGAGTTAACTGTTTCAAAATACTTCATGGTCCATTGGACTCGGATTGACGAAATTATAACGAAATGTGACTCAGAAGGGCATAGAAATTATTGATTATTTATGCGATTCTTTTATAAGTAATTCGATTATTTAAATTGAATGATACAGATACGCTAAAGCTTACGAGCGACCGCGGGAAACGAAAGACTGCCTGCCTCAACTTATAGAAGAATATATATTAGAGACTGAACGGGGCCAAGGACGTGTTTACCATATAAAGCTCTCAATCCTACAAAGACCTTCCAATTCCGAGTACCTGGGAGAGCTTTATGTGGACAGAGATCATCGGGAGGGTGAACGAAATGGATCTGCGTGCAGGTAAAATATTAAATTTTACATTCTAATCACAATTTTATTACATTTTCTTTCTTCTTTTGAAACTGAACGCATTTATTTTTTATCCATAATTATTTTGACGTTATTTTCGGTTAAAGATTCACTCTGGGCACGAGAGTTCAAGCTAATCACTATATGCAACAATTTACGGAAATATTTACCGAGGAAGGTAGGAAAAACGTGCGAATAAAGCATGTTGTACCGGGGCAGGCACCTCGAGTAACGTGTACACCGGGGATGCAAAGAGCGCATCAACAGGTACTCCGAAAATTTATCAATTATCTGCGAACGTTTATTGAGAAAATTATGAAAAAAAAATATGTTCTCAGAGGATTTGAGTGTCCTTAGAGTCGATTGCAACAGTTCATGCTTCGTTAACTTTAATATAAAAAAGGAATAATAATGATTCAGACCGTCCGAATGTTCCAAAAATTGATTATGTTAATTGAATTATCGATTTGTAAATAATTTAGGAATGAAAATGTTTCCGTCGATCTGAGTGTATTTTTTGTTCGCACCTTCAGGCTCAACAAGCACAAGCTGCTCAGTTGGTTGCACAGCAATTGCAGCAAGCTCAATCGCAGCATGTCGCACAGCAGGTTCGTTGGCTAGCTATTTGGTTTATACATGGGAAAAAAAAATAATCTGCATTATTGTCACAAAACAGAGAATTTTTATTCCAAACTCTTGTTGATTGCAGATTCTATCTCGAGCTCAAGGGCAATTGAACAGTCTGGCGGGACAAGTAGCATCTATAAAAGCCATGACGGAAGCCACAACATCGGGGCAATCGGGTGTTACGTGTTTGGACGCTAATTCGAGCGTGGTGCAAGGCAGCATTCCACAAATTGACGGAGGAAGTATCGCGTCTTCCGTACAACAACAACAGCAACAGCCTCTTACCAACGGAGTTGTTAATAGTCCAGCTCCGGTGCAAGTACCTGTGCCTGTACCCGTGCAGCTCGAATCTACAACCGGAATCGCTGTCAACGATAACGTTAATTCTTGTAACGGTTCGGGAATTCTCGTTTTTCAACAAAAAGCTCCAGTGCCCTCGAATGTCAACACTGCCGTCGCTGCAAATTCTGTACCCGTGCTCGTGAGTCATTTTTATTACAAATTATTCTTGTAAAATGCAGAAATACGGTTCCACTACTGAAATGTCGACGAAAAAATGTGATCGAAATAATTGTTTGAGTATTAAATTTCATGAATTTTGTTGTGTCAAACAGCAAGCACAATTGCAAGCCGGGGTTCAGAGCAATATAAACGAGAGCAACACTAGCAACCAGACCTCGAGCGAAACAACGTTCAAAAAACATTCAACTAACCCAGCCATTAGCGCACTCGTTACTTCACTCATGAATTCTGCTCAACAGTTTCAGCAACAAGCTGCGGGTATGAGCAACACTGAATTTAATATCTATTCAGTCAATTCGCTTTAGAATTTTCTTATGACTGCTTTTTATTTTTAAGTTCAAAATTTTTAATTCATTTTGGTTTGACCATCAGTTTTGAGAAAATGAATTATTAAATTAACTGATTTTACATCTGAGAAACGTAAAGTTAGAAAAAGTTAGCCATGAAACGAATTTTCACACAGTTATGGAAGTGTTTCAATTGATTTTTCGATTTTATGTAATCAGCAAACGCAGCTGCGGCTGCCCAAAGTTCCACGAAGACGAACAACGCCGCGATTCTCAGCTTGTTGAACAGCAGTCCGGCTAATCTGGCACAGCAAAAAGCTCAGCCACGCCGAATTTCTCTAAACACTTCACTCCCATCGCGTGTCATTGGTCATGGAAATGTTATAACCGTTCCCAGTACAACTGGTCAAGTAAGTATTTTTTTACTGCACATCTTCTTTTGAATGATTTTTTTCTTAGTGTGTTTCTCATCGTTTTCATGGTTTGATTTTATTCCAGGTGAGAGTAAGCATAAGTTCTGCGCTCACGAGCCAACTCGCTGGTAAACAACAGCCAGTGAAAGCCACCGCCGTAAGATTAGCAAGAGTTCAGGATCCAGCTTCGACTTTAGGTTTATCGATGCCCGGATTATCGGCATTACTCGCCGGTAAGCAATTACGTTTTAACAAAGCTCTTTACGATTAAAACTTCATTTTTATAAATTTGAACCTATTTTAGCATGACTTTTTCTCAAAGTAATGGAAGTTACTTCACGAACAGATGATCTAAGAATATGTAACGGAGTAAAGAAGAACTGTGCTCTCAATCGTTTATTTGCTCCAGTGAAATTATTTTTCTTTCCTGCTCGATTTAGCTTTTCTTCTAAAAAAAAAAAAAAAAAAAAAAAAGTCCAATACATTTTCAGTAACAACAAGGAAACTATTAAAATGACATGAAAAATTAGAATTGAGAGTAAAATTAAATTCAATCAGTCTAACTTTATCTTTACTTTCTTCACAAAAATAGCAAATATATTTCAAATCATTATTAAAGAATTATAAATGTTATAATTTGAAATAATATTTGTGAGATGTGATTGGTATTCGAAACGACGAATGTGCTATCGATCCAGGTACACCATCGGCGGATAATCCTATACCAGGAATAAACAGTGCATCATCACTTCTGGAAAGACTGACTGCGTCTTCGAGTCAAAGCAGTCAACCGAACAGCCCAATGACAAGTCCACCACCAGCTAATGTTAATCTACAAGGGGTTAATCTTACTAGTCTACCGAATTCGATAAATGGTCTTCAGAACGTTCAGGTATCATTTCCTGGATTGTCACAGCCGATAACAATGGCGCTTACCGTTTCTGCGGCCACAGGATCGGTAACTCCCACCGGAGTTATTGTCTCTCTTCCGATATCTAGCGGGACCAATACCTGCACCACGGTCTCTAGCGTTAGTTCTATTTTTCATACGTATATTTCTTTAAGTTCGAAATTTACTTAGTACATTATTTCTTTTGAAACTTCCGTAGAATTTAATCATTTTATCGAGTACCAATTTGAAGCACAATTTTTTTTTTCAATTTAAAATTCATGTTCCCTTCTATTTTAATTCGTCCTCCATTAATTTAAAAAAAATCTTTTTTCAGATGGTTCCAGCTACTGTTGTTACCACGGCCGTTGCTGGAACAACACCTACAGTTGTTATCGCTAATTCTGCCAATACTCATCTCTCTTTGCCAATCGGTAAATTTAAACTATTGGTGTTTCCTGAATTTGATTTGTGATTTTTTTTTTCGAAATATTCTCATACGCTTGGTTATTTTGTTCAGCTCAAATCTTACCATCCGGAGTCAAAGGATTATCACAACAAAATATACGTAGTACCAATACCGTTGCTGCTGCTGCTGCCAACCGTTCACAGGTAGAATTATTTCTACGTTTTTAATAATTCTAGAATAGGTAGTTCACACTATTTTTCATCAACCTTCTATGTTCGCTGAAATATTTATTTTTATTTTCCATATTCAGAAATGTTATTTTGCATGAAATCAACCGTTTCCGTTTTTTTAACAATCTTGGAATTGAGAAAGGCATTGTTCTCAAGTTTTTTTTATTTTAAGTAATTTATTGAATTCGCCATTTTTTCATATTAAATGGGAAATTTTGAAGCAGGCAGGGCAGGCTATACAACTAGTCGGATCTCAAAGGCCTCGACTTAATCAGATGGGACGACAGGTGCAAGTACCGAACCAGGTCAAATCCTCGGTTTTGCAAAATCAATTAGTTACCGTTGGAAAAACAATGACAGCCAGTCAACTCATACTTTCCGGTAACAAGCAAGTTTTGACTCCTATAATGGGTGAGTAATTGAAAGAAATCTACCGTGCATATTTGTCACCCGTTTATAAAAATGCGTGTACTTCAAAAAGAAGCATAATAAGCGGACGACGAAAAAAACACGTGCGTTTTCTGAATAAAGAGTATTTCTAATGAATTAGATGTGTTGAAAAAAATATTTTCCATCGAATAATATTAAAGGAAAAGCGGACAACAATAAGTGTGGATACTTTTCGTCTTTGAATTCTTCAAAACTTTAAAATGTTTTCCAGGTGGAAGTAAACCCGTGCTCATGGCCAGTCAAGCAGGATCTTCATCGCAGGGTGTAAGTGCGAACAAACACACTCTTTTAGCAAAGTCGCTTCACGCCAGGACCGGTGCTACGGGACAAGTGAATCCACAGAGCCAAAACCTCGGAGTTGCGAGTCTTTCGCAACAGCAAGTACGTAGACCATGTGAAAACTTAAATTGCATATTAACTTGCTTCAGTCGCGCTACTTATATCGTAAACGTTGATTGCGCAATGAGCATTTTCATTTCATAAAATAAGAAGATTGAAAAAAATTGAATTAAAAAATACGGGTTCATTATTTAAAAACATTTTGATGTTACAGAAAAGTCAATTTAAAGCAAGTAGAAAAAAAATTCCAATGCTTATGGGACTTGATTTGTAAAGTAATTATCGTTTCGATGAAAGTGTGAGAAAAGTCTCATAGCGCGACTGCTAACGGATTAGAATAAATCTTCTGTACTATTTGTTTAAAAAAAAAAACACGTTGATGTAGAGCGAAAAACGCAAAACAGCAAAATATTAACAAACAAAACCGTTTCACTGTTCACGTATGAATACAAACTCCTTATAATTGAAATCATTCCCGTACAATGATCGAATAAAAGTGTAGTTCTAACAAAAATTGATTTTTCTTATAGCTGCAACAATTGCAACAGTGTTTAGCGGCGCAGCACAAGGCTGCTGTAGCGGCTGGCAATTCACCGAACAGAACGCAAATCCAACCTCAACGAAGCTCGGCCTCGGCACCCGGTGAAGATGCTCTCTGAACATGTTCAAATGCTATACCAACTTTTATGATTCATCGTCGTTTATATTTCACGTTTAAAAGAGAAAAAAAATCGAATAATTGGAGCCTTTGCTCGTTTTTATGGCGAAAAAAGAGGTTGAGGAAGAAGATATAAGAAGAACGAGAGAAAGTTATTGAACAGCGGTACTGGTTGAGGGAATTAAATTGTGCGCGTGCCGGTATTGTAACGAAACAAAGTAATTGAAAAAAGAAAAAAAAATATGAATAATGTTTAGAAGCTTTCGAACAAAGAGCGCACATTAACTCATTGGCACACATAATTTATTACATACACACATCTCTCTCATTCGTTTTCCCATTGTGCAGTTCGTGTTTCTTTTTCGTTTTTTCGCGTTATGGTCAACGAACTTCCGAGCGTTATAAATATGTACATACCATTTGAATAGTGAAAATTGTGTGCATGTGCAATAAAAGAATGAAGGAAAAAATATGAAAGCAAAAGAAATAAATCTTTAGGTAGAAGCTTAGTTCTGTTTGATAAGCAATTTTTGCCGGCACGCCAGCACATTCGTATTATCCGAAAGGTTTCAATTATTATTGTACATATTGCATTCACAGGTACTACTAAATACCTTATAGTACATAATACGATATATGATTTGTTTTTATATTAAAATGAGAAAATTTGAAAAAAATTGCAAAAAAAAAAAACAAATCAACGAGACTATTCTTATTGTCATTGTCAACTGTTTGCAACATTACTTCCATCAAATTTGGCGTTTCGTCGGCGGCTGTACGGACTTTCAACATAAGTAACAGGGAAAAATGGGACAAAGATTTCGAGGTCAAAGGTCGAACGGGCGAAGATGAAGCAAGATTAAATGTTGAAAAATATAGTTTGTATATTTACATAAAAATATCATTTATAATAGATTTATAATAACGTATAAATTAGTAAAGATAATTGAAGGAAAACAAATATGGCAAATGCCCGTACATCTTCGAAATAAATAAGTACCTAGTTACAAAGATTTTCAGTGCCAAATATAACATCGTCACTTTCATTGCAGCGTGAAAAGTTTGCGGCTTTCTCGTGTTACATTATTTTTCATGTTGCTCATGAACTTGTGGCCAAAGAACCACCCACGATTTTTCTTATGATCCTACAGAGCAGGTAAAATACTCCAGTTACTAATGTCCTGTTGTGCGACTTGTTACGAATCGATACTTTCTATTTGTTTCTTTTTTTTTTTTTTTTTACATTTTTCATTGGATTTTTGGTTCAACACCGTAACTTGCATGGACGTAAAAAGGTATTCAATAAAAATGATTACTGCACGTGATGCATTGTGCATAGTTCATCAGACTGTAAGATCAAAAAAGAAAATATTGAGGGGAACTCCGCTTTTGAATATTATTCGTTGATCGCGCCGGACAAAAAATCTATACAACCATGATTGATATTTAGTTGTTGAATGGTTTTTAATTTTTTCATTATGGTTTTTATTTTATTATTATTATTGGGTTCGATTTTTTTTTTACCAAGTAATAAAAACACAGAGCGGAACTCCACTCCACAATAGAAAATGTCGATCTCACTATTTTTCATTTTCTGACTCCGAAAATAGAGCTCTTGCGCCTCGGAGAAAATCAAAATATTTAAAGTCACTGGAATCTGAAAATCTGGACTCAATATTTTAAAGGAAAAAAAAAAAAAACACATGGCTATCTCTCTGACGACGAGATTATCGGACTAGTTTTATTTCGTCACATTTTCGTCAATGATAGAAATGCAAAAAGTTAATTCACTAGAAAATTTCGTATTGTCATTTGCATTCATTTCGTTTACACGAAATGAAAATGGCAAAAACCGCCACGCGTCTCACGAGCCAAAATCGACATGCTAACTCTTAAAAGAAAAATGTTAAATTATTGAATTTGCGACTAATATTCGGGTTTCACGGGTGTGTCTGTATAAAAAAAAAAAAAAAGAATTCATGCGTTTGGGAATTTGCGGGCTCATTCCAATATACTTGGTTGAGAAAGAAAAAAAAATGGAAAAATAATAATAATATTGCTTTTCGGGAGGCTTGGCAAGAAACGTAAAATAAATTAACAAAATGATTAACCCGTTTTAAAAATAAATATGAAAGAGAAGACTGCAGTTTTTACTTATTGTTCTTGGCAAGAAAAAAATATAATATTCGCCTCCTATTCTTAAAATTGATCTCGTTCTTAGTAATATCACGATTACCTCACAGGAGTGAAGTGCATTTTTGCCTTAACAGCTATGAAAGAAAACAAAATAATATAATTACTTATAATCTCTGAAACATCAGTTCAATTTCACCATCACAACTACGAAATTTTCTATGCTAATGATGCACACATTATTCAATTTTTCCTAAATATTCAAAACTGCAAAAACGGCGAGTCAACTGAATTGAACTCATTCCTCTTCATTTATAAATACGTAGCCCCGTTCATATGAGAGCGAAAATCGTTTCAACATGACGTTCTCAAAAATGGTCAACCTTGAATTAATTACTAGGAGGCTTTACTTTTGACTCGTCTCTCGTTCCAATATGAACCGAAAAAATATTTTTACCGATCAATACATGCAGTCCATATCTAATAATAAAAATGAATAGTTGCGTTTTTTAATTCTGCATCGTTGGAGCGAATCAAAATTTCATCCTTTTGTTCGATGAGTCCAGAATCTATTTTTAGATTTGAATAATGGAAATTAGAGAGTGTTCTCGTTTCAAGGAAAACTGAAACTGGAAAAAGATCTGGCTCAGAGAAAGAAAAAAGAAGATGAGTAAAAGAAAACCAATTTTCGTCACGTCACAACAATGCAGACTTCGATACCGCGAATATTCGATGAGGATGATGAGGGCGAAGGATGGATCAAATTCATTAGGGAATGGAATGATAAAACTTCGTAACTTAAGTAACGCGTGGCTGAAGGTGATCAGTTGAGCACAAGAGCCATCAATTGGATGAAGTAGGTTGATCAACTTCAGGTCGGCTGTCAGGAGGATTCGTTGTAGGAAGAGGTAGTTCGACCGTTATTACTTCATGGTTCTTCTCCATCCCCCACTCGCTTTCAGGATCCGAAAAAATATTTGATCCTTCGAACAGCTCGTCGTCGTACGATGTGTCAGAAAGGCCGTCTATACTGGGTTGATTATCATCCGTGTAGAGAGACTCCGTCACAGCTATATTAATAATCAAACACGAAAAGTTTGTGATTTTTTATTTTTTACTTTTTTTTTTACCTTTGATTTATTTTGTTTTTTCACTTTATTATTGACTTTGACAGGCTATGTAGAGTGATTTCGTTACAATTATGAATAATTAAATACCAAATTTTTGTGACAGAGGCTTAAAAATCGAATTCCATTGAACAACGGTCCATAATTACTGACGGTCATTCGCAATAAAAAAAAAATGAAGTAGTTTAAGTTGCCTGCAACTTCATTCAACATGCTTTACTTTTTTCCAAACTTACCACTGGAAAATGCGTGTTGAGATAACCACGTTGGCTCGTCCCATTCGTCGAATTGAAGTTTCGTATTGACTTCCATCTCGGTAGGGGAGAGCATTCCGTGAGCGTCCGAATCCGTAACGTCGAATATTTCCGTAACTCGTACTTTGTTATCTTCATCCATGTAATAATACGCGATTATTGCTTCCTGGTCGGAAGTCACTTGGAGAATATTTTCAAAGGTATCGTCGTAGGTCGGTTTGTCTGACATGTTTATTACGCAACTAGATTTCCGAGCGCAATCGTGCTCGTCGTGCTCCCACGGTTGTCTGCAAAAAATTATACACTTGAAGGATAAGTATTTATTATTCTTACTCATAGGAAACATATTTATAAAAACAGGCAATTTCTTATCATAGACCAGAGCCCACGATTTTTCTAGTAGGTTTGTTGCCAGGTTCATCATGTTTTTTGTTTCTCAACTTACATTTCGTTATTGTACTGGAGTGAAAATTTTGGATTGGGTTTCTGACTTTTGTACGTCATGCAATCGGGGTCTTCGATGGCTTCCATATCGTAAATACCTGAAAACAACAAGCGGTGATTTCATTGCACTGTAGACTTTTTATTCCGTTTTTGAACCAGTTTTGTCTCATCAATTTTTACTCACTTGATCCATATTGTCTAATGGCTAGATGACATTTTATCGTTTGAGATAGAGATGGATAATACGTGTTCATTTTTGGGAATAAGAAGCTCAGCTGTTCCAAGATAAATCGACTTATTTCCAGCAGATTGGTTCTCAGCTTCGGAGCATTCATAATGAATCTGAAAACAAAAAATAATAATGTTAGCACAAGGGAGTTAAAACAAGAAAGAAAGTTCTGAAATAATTCACAGATTGTATTAAGTTTTCTTTGTAAATATCATTCGTTTAAAACGTCGATTGGCTCAACAGTCTCGAAAAAAAGCATGTAAATGTATCAGTTTTTGAAAAACCTATTACGTCCGATAAAAAGTTAAGCGTTCACCTATTAGTTAGAATCTTACAAAAATTGATTGATAAAAAACTGATTTTTTCGAATCGTGCACAATCATCGGTCCAGGATTTTTCCACACACTCATATCGTCGGAAACAAATCGATGATCAACAAATTTCTAGTATTGAAGACTTTTTCGTGAATATGGTGTATAATTAAACAAATGTCCAGAACATGCGTTGAATAATCACAATCTTCTAATTGCTTTTAAAAATAGTCATGTAGCAAAAATATGCGTTCGTTGTTATACAATGCAAAACCAAAGCAAAATATTGGGATATTCGAAGGCGATGAATGCGAAGAATAATTTTGTTATCTGAAGTGAAGTAGACGAAAAATGAATTAAGGAAAAAATGAATAATGAAAATAGCATGAAGCGAGTTTCGTGGAAAGTTTACCCCGTCGACCAAAGACAAGTTTAATATTATCTAAGATATTACAATATGAATGAATAATTTATTAACAATGTATATTGGAATAACAGCAGTCTTAAAAAACCAAGTTTAAGAGTAAACAGAGAATATTACCTGAATACAAAATTCCGAAAGCAATCGATCGTGAATGAATAAAGATAAAAAAAATAGCTTTCCAGTTTGAGCTCTCGATAGCAACAGTAAAGATTGTGGAAATGGCTTAACGAGCTTAGTGGAAAGCTTACCGTGATGATGAAGGCAAGTGCAATGCACATGTGTTGGCCACATTCTGAGGTGTACGCAGGATATTCCCGATAACTTTGTATTCCAACGTGCATGTTTCTACAGTGTTCCCAACCAAGCTAACCAGTACAATTCGAATATTTGTTAGTGTATTACATGCAATTATGATTCGACCTTTCTTTCAAACTCTTGCTGCTTACAATTCGCAATTATTTCACACTCTATGCATTCGTTAAGCGTTCAATGCATGCTAATTATTCTGACAATAAAACATCCAACGAATCATGCAGAAGAGCGTGGTAAAAAAAAATTTATTTGCAAACGAATAAAAAACGTGCATTCACTCACTTCGTAAAGGTAGCGTAAACAACATCCGCCGGTAGAGTGTAAGGAAGGCTCAACAGTGACAAAATCTTCACACTTTTGTGCTTGAAAAGCCAATTTATTATACCCTTATTCGCCGCGTCAATAGCGTCTTGGAATATCGTCATCACCGGCTCTGGCAAATTTGCAACCAACGCTTCCTGTAAACGAAATTCATAACGTTGATTAAAAAAATCGTATAAGTTTTTTTCTTGAATTTAGGTTGTTGAATCACTGTAGACAGAAAAATGTGCAATTTCGAAGTATTGGGCAACAATGTCTAAAAATAAATATGTATTCAAATATTTGGATTCTGAGCAATAAATTTTCCAATTTCTATAGTATAAATCATGATTTGAGGAATTTTGAGTTGAAACATTCCAGAATTTCGTGTCAGTTACTTCGGTATAAGGTGTGAAACAGAACAATGAGAAAAATTTCTAACCATGCTTACTTACGCGAAAAAAAATATACAACAAAATTGTACAGAATCCTTTTCATCACCAAAATCATAGTATAAATTTCGATAGTGATTTTAAAACTTCATAATTATTTTTATATCTCTGTGTTTCATGATTTTGTTGTACATAAATATATTACCTGTCTATGAATTTTACACTCCACACATTCCGGATCGTACTCCATACTATCATCGAGCGTCTCCGACACTACGAACGTTGATTGTACCGCCAAACATCGTGTGCAATTGATCAAGTTGTTGCGATGCAGAAACCTCAGTGCGTCGTCGAATCCTTGTTTACACATGTTCGATAGAATCTATGAGAAAAAAGGAAAAAAAAATGCGTAACGGAAAACGAATGGTGAGAAAAATAACAAATTTGTTTTAACTGAATTGAATTTGTTTTGAAAATTTACCTCTGGATTTGGTGGGAACAAAATTCTCGCGAACCTGTAGATATTTTGTCTCGAGAGTTCGATACTAGTATTAGCAAAATTAACCTACAAATAGAAAAATTGTCAAGCTATTACCGTTGTTCAGAAGGTTCTCATCGAATAAAAGAGCAATTCCTTGATCGCACGATTACATAATGAGCTCGAATTGCGATTTACATTCGTATGACAAAAAAAAAACTTACGTGGAACAATTGAGAGGATGTATCTCTTGGGCAGATATCACTCTCTCCACAAAAAGGACTAATAGTAATTGTATTCTCGTCTAATGTTGGTAAATTATCGCTGAATCCTCCGTCCATGTATCTTATCCCATGAAATCTCGGAGGTAATATACCCGAGAAAAACGGGATGAAGGAACTTGCGAGTAGAGCCTGAAAATTTCGATATTTTCATTTGATTGAAATCATAAATATGCTTGAAATACATTTTCAGATACAATTTCTTTCTTGTTATTTTCATTGAATGATAATGAAAAAATTACGCACTTGTAAGAGGTCTTCTCGTGAATTGAACTGCGAAACAATGACATTTTTTCCATCGTAAACCCTCGTAAGGGAAATATGAAGTTTTCCACTGACCCTGATGTGAGCATCGTTTGGAAGATACTGAAAAAAGAAAAATATTATATAAAAATGAGTTTTCATACTATTTGCTTTTAATTAACCATGAATAATTCGAACCTTCTGCAAGCTTTCCAATAGTATTTGTTGGACATTGAAGGAAGGACTGAAAGGCCCAAGGGTCCGTTGTCTTGCTTCACGCGCTACTCGTAAAACATTGCTTGTCATTTCCCCTGAAATTGAAATCGAAATTTGTGATTTTTATGAATCGAAACGATTTTTATGAATGTGAACCACATGAAAAAGGAATGGAATATTGTAGGTCATGATTTCAACACCAAGTTTTTCTTAGTCAAGATTATTTTTTTTTTATTTCTATTTTGTAAAAATAAAAACAGTAGTAATTTATTATCCCTGCATTTCCCTGTTCGTCGAAGCAACGATTAAAGATATAGATAAACTTTGATCACATTGTGTAGGAAAAAAATCACGTAAGAGTGTGAACTTAATTATTGAATCGTATAATTTATAAATTAGTATGAGTGTAAATTCAATTTGCATCTTGTTTCAATATTCATGGTTCCACGATGAGTCACCGCGAGACAAACTTTTCCATAGAGGTTTTAATTGGTGTTTCTTAATTGAGATTTATAAATATACGAGAAAAAAAAGTTTCAATCAAGATTTTAGTCGATTTCAAATAAGTCACAAAGAGCTGTCATTTAATTCGTATAGCTGAACCTTTACATAAGATACGTTTACGTAGGATAATTATCAAATTTGAAGAAAATTCAATCTTATCATATAAAAAAGCTACAAGCCCTCATTTATCGAACGCAAATCTATAAATCTTACAAAATAAAAAAATCCCGGGCGAGTGAAATTGATATATCGGTGTTGACCAATCACTTGAAAAGATTCAGCAAACCTTGTATTTTTTTTCTGTATATGTTTTTGATGAGTTTTTCGTATCTCATAAGTTTGAGATAAGTTACGATTACGTTAGATTGACAAAGTGCTGTAATAGGACAAGTTCAAAAATAATATTCCACAATTTGAAAGTCCAAATACCATTTTATGCGAGCAAGTGATTGATAAAAAAATATATTGGAAGAAACCAATTATAATTCTGCTCTGCTATTTTTTGTCAGACAACGCAATCTTGACGTGGATACTCTAAACTTTGGACATTTATTTTTAATTATCAATAATCGGGAATTGTTCATCAATACGAATGATCGAAAGCTTTCTTTGTAGGCACGATCGTGAAAAAAAAAAATATATATATTATATCTCAAGGTTGTGCCGTCAAAATGTATCTCGCTTTGTCCTATCATATTTTTTCTTATCTTAGGTAACAATCTTAAAAGATCTAGTTGATAAATCGATAAAATTCATGAAAAAAAAAAAAAAAAAATCAAAACGATGAGTTTAAAAATGTAAAAATATAGCTAAAGCCTTCTAATTGCGTCTCGAATTATTGGGTCGTAATTGTGAACAATGTTGAAAGTTAGATGAAGCAACGAAAATGTTTTTCGTCAAAGTAAAGGTTAATAATTATTTGCAGAGTTAGTAAAAAAATAAGCAAAATACTTTTTTTTCATAACAAATTTTATCTCTTTGAAGAACCATCCGACTTTTTACTTATAATTTGAGTAAAATAATAACGAAATCCAGACTTTGTTGAGATCCAACTGTTAAATTTGCAAATAAAATTTTTTTGTAAATATAAAAAGTGACGAAATTTGCAGATAAAAAGGATTATTTGTTGCGTTTGAACGACGTAAACTCCGATATCATAATTTTTCAACAAATGTTTTCTGTGTCGCAAGAAAAGTTGATTAATCTATGAAATTTTTGCTCGTGTACTCGTTATCTTAAATTTTCGCCGATGTGGGAGCGTAGGAGGAAGTCGTTGGGGGTCAATAGTGTGTTGAAATTTGTATATCTGTACAAACAAAAGATCCCGGTTATCAAGACAAACTTACAGGTCATTGACCAAAAAAAAACACACTCTTTGCCAACATATTTATGGAAATTTATCATCGCATTACTATCTACCTAGGTTTTCATACAAGGAAGTGAAACAAATCTGGCACGTGATTGTCAGTAAAACGCACAAAGAATTTTCGATAAGCGAGGATTCAGAGAGAGAGAGAGAGAGAGAGAGAGAGAAAGAGCGAGAAACGAGGGAGTAAAAGAAAAAATGAACTATTCTGATTACTGTTTGTTTTGTATATTACAATGATTCATTTCCAATTGGCCTTTTCTAAGCTTGACCCACTTATCAACTTTTATGTTTGCTCGAAACGCGGTCATATTCCCTGTAACATTATATCATTGCACTACTCACGACGTCGAGATATTGTGGTACAAAAGATTATTTTGTAATAATGGTGTATAGGAACGATGAAAATCTAATAGCCTAATGTTAGTACAATTTTTTTTTTGTTTTTCATTCTGAACTTGAAGCTTTTCTCATTGTGGAGAGTCACCCAGGCGTTTCATGAAAGATGCATTTTCTCTGTTGGCAGAATAGTTTTTCTTTCCATTTTGTGTTTTATTCTGAGCTCATTGAAAAATCATACAAAAAATGTTTCTACATAAGTAGAAAAATCAAGCTGATCGAGGTTGTGAACTCTTTTCGATCTGTTTTCGAATATAAAAATGAATTGAGCTGTGATGGAATTTGATGGATTTATCCAGCACAGACATTGGAAAAAGACCAATTATAAAAATATAATCTCTCTAGATGTTTCTTCATTGCTGCGAGAAAAAAAAAGATGGTATCGCTAATTTAGACATTGATGGATGAATATTTATGAAAAATTGATCCTGATGTAATCAAAAACGATATTTACTTCTGAACAATTTCATCAACTGTACTCATTGTATGTTAACATTATTCTCAAAAGAAAGGGTTAACAAAAAAAAATTATACATTAAAGTTTGATAAGTATCATCTAAATTAAATGCGCCGTGAAGAATAGATAAAAAATGTTTTTAGAATAAAAAAAAGGCAAACGTGGCACGTGTTAGCGCATGAAATGCAGACAAAGAGATAAGCGGCGTAGATAAAGACTGAGAAGAAAGACAAAAGCTTTGATGTGGATAAAACTCCTGCATAATCCAATTCTCGAATCACACAGTAAAATTAAAGCAAGTGATAAAAAAAGAGTAAAAGTAATTTTAAAAAACTGGGAAATGAGAAAGAATGTTATTGCGTATCTATCGGTTGATGTGTAAACAGAGAGGGTAAGTTCACTCACCGAGGGGCAAGTCACAAAGGAGACAGCAGGCTGCGATTGCTCCAGCTGAAGCTCCGCTGATCTTATCCAACAGCAAGTGAGGCGTGTATTTTTTGAAACACGCTGCTACTCCAACGTGATAAATACCGAGGAAACCACATCCCGCGAAGGACAAATTCATTGTATACACTGCAATGAAGAAAAAAGGATCAGTTCTGTTCTTATCAGTAATTACAGTCGGAATGTGTATAAACAAAATTGCGATAATTATAGATGCGTAGTGTTTTAAGATTGCATCAAGTTTGCCATTTAGTAACTATCTTTGAGAAAATGTTGTCATTGAATAATAATACAGATAATATTGATAAATTTGAATAGAATTATCTATTTGAAAAAAATAGCGATACTAATACTATCGATAGCAAAATATTTGACATTTGATTTACCATCAATATTTTTAAAAATTTCTTTACATCAACAAATAATGGTAATATTATTGTTGTTGTTGTACACAATTGAATTTTGTGCAAAAGAATGTTTCTGTTAATAAAATAATCAAGAGCGATCGAAATTCTTATGGTTAGAAGATTAACAACAATCCTCTCAATTGTTATTCGGTTTTCGCACATTCAAAGTAGTCAACATGTTTTCTTTTTCAAAACTGTGAAAACAATTTTGGAATAGCTAATATCGAAACGAATAAACAAGCTGGATTCTGTGAAAGCAAACTGAAAAATCACAGTGTTGAGGTGTACACTTCTATAAATGAATTTCTCCACTGACATATGACATCATTGAAAAAAGCAAATGAGAGATTTAACTGTGAATTTGATGTCGCGAGTAAAGAAGTACAATCGAAGAGTGGATACTGTTGAAAAAGTTTGTTTTCGAATTACGTGTCCCAAATGCACGAGATTTATAGCGAATGTATAGAACCTTCTAAAAAAATAGTATAGTAGAGGTCTCAATAATCTGCCCATTCATTATTGTAATTCAGGGAATTGTTGTTTCAATGCGTTATCTTAGTTTAATGCAAGTAAAATTGCACAAGAGGACAAATTTCACAATATTAGAAGTGCGGAGTACGGAGTAATTAGGATGAGTCGTCAGAATTCAAGTTTAGTTAGATTATTAATTGATTGGAAAATCAAATACTAGTTGAATATTATGCTGTTAGAATTGATCAAATCGAAACAGTTTGGAATCACAGTCCGTTACTATAATTATCGAATAGTAATTTCTGGAAGTAATATTAGAATAAATAGTTTGAATGTTCGTGACTAACAAGACACATTTAGATTACCTATTTGCGAGTATAAATATGTCCAAGAACCATAGAGAGCACTGGCTGCTCTCCCGTACGACCGCCAAGCCTCGTACGCACGTTTACATACGAAAAAAAGCAAAAATATGCGCTCGTTCAAAGCTTTGAAATGAGACAAATAAAGCCGCGCGCTTTTTCGTGTTGATACACGGAGAAAACAAATTCACACATACACCAGCTGTTCGCTTGATCACTACTCGACAGATGACTGAAGACTACTATTCTTACTCGCGCGTTGCACTCGCCCCTCAATCCCGAATATGTGCCTTATCGTCGTAGGAACGTTCAAGCAAAAGCAACATACGAAAAAAAAAGAAGGAAGACGTGACACAACATACGAGCAAAACAAGAAGCAACAATGCGCTTGTGACGTTCGATCCGCGCAGATATGACGCGGTCTCCCTATTGGTTCAATTTACGTGGTGTGGTTAAAGCTCCGCCCAAAGATCTGTCTCTCTTCTTCTTTCGTGCATACCCATACCCAAGCCAAGCTAAACGCTGTTATTTAGGTGTTTTTTGGTATCGTGAAAAGCTGCAAAAATATCTATTATTTTTTCGAAACAATTTTCCGTCATTTACAACCTATGACGCGTATCATATGATAAAATTCTATGAATGCAAGCGTTGAATTAATACGCGAATAATGAAATTGTGTACATCAAAGTGTCGTATACGGACGATTGTCAACAATAATAAACGGCCGTTTGTTTGAAAAACACGCGAGTGAACTGCGTGGTATGGTACTGTCGCTTCTGATTGGCTCTTCAATCTGACATTCGCTTCAGTTATCTGTTACTGACACATGTTGACACGCTGCCGCGAGTGCCGCGACGCTACGACTTACGCGAATGTGTGTCTAGGTTCACGTAAATGCTGCGAATTTGAATGCATTGTTCAAACTTTATTCGGTTCTTATAGGTACATACTACATTGCAGTGGTTGTTACACCACCGTCGTAAGGTTATTACACCACGTGTTATATGTATGTAAATACAAATAAACGCTGAAATAAACACATCCTACGTTCTCGCGCATGAAAAGCAAGCGCCTCGCTGCGGAGAATTTCATAAGTATTAATAACAATTGAAAACAAATACCTTTGAAAAAATGAGCCTAAAAAAGGTTGAATAAATTTCAAAATAATGATTTCTAAGTGATAAGTGAAGAAATACTCCACTCGAAACACAAATTTGTTCTGTAAAATGATTTTTTTCATCATTTTCCGTTGAACAAGGGCCTATAAAAAATTCTGAGTGCAGAAAAATGTTGTGAAAATTATCCGCCGAAAATGAGTTCGCACGGCGCTTTCGGCGTTATTTACAACCGTTGATTAAACCTCAAAAAAGTTTCAGAACAATGTGATTACGATGAATGTTTCCTTTTGACGTTGACTTTTGTCATGCATGGCGGTAAATGTTCTGTACAACGTAAACTTTACACAACACATACGTATTGCACGTTAGCAAGAGAAAACTCGATTATACTGTTTGTAAACTTTATTTTTTAATTCAATAAATAATCTTAATCGAGCCAGAAGGAAGAAAAATTCCGTCGTATTACGTATTTTGGAAATATACGTCTAAAGCGCGTGCCTAAGAAAGTAAGCACGTTGCTTTCTGTATCCATGATTATCATACGACTTGAATTCTGTTGTACAAGTTTGTACGAAAGTTCAATATTTCTCATTTCACAGGTCAAGTTCGGTGACACATGTCAAGTAGATCTTTCACTGATTTGGCATATGATTTTTATACAAATTATTGGCGCGATGCAAAAATGATTTCCAACGAAGAACTGAAGTCAAATAGTGAACAAAACGCACAACAAGTCAATTTTAATCACATTGGCCAAGGCGACAGTTTGTATCATGCTGTTTACGTTCCATCGGAAGATTCCAATGACAGTCCAGATGGTAAAGTCTTATTGATACAATTTTACCAAGTTTCATTTTTATGGAATGATAGCTTTATTGAAAGTTATGTAAACAATTTGATAATTATCATAACTGACTCTCGTACTGGAACAGTCTTTGAAGGTCCAAATGAGAATTTGCCAGTAGCATTTCTCTTTCATATTTTCCTTTGTGTGTAGAAATAAATTAGACATAAAAACGGTCCTAATGTATCATACAGATTCTGAAAACCAATGCAGAATTTTCATACATTTTTATAACTGAAAAAAAAAGGTTTACCAATCAAGGAAGAATAAGTTACTTTCGGAAGGAATTTGAATATATTGTCATTATTCAACTTGGAAGCATCATAAAATAATACAAATGGAAACAACTTAAATATTTTTAATTCAACTAAAATCCTGTTGCAGTAAAAGTTTTTCAATGGAATAAATTTAAAAAATATTATATGGTTAAGGTTGAATAGTTGACACTGTGTAGTCATGGATTCAGCTGTCTTTTTTTGAAAATACCTATGAAAGAATATTGTCTAATAGATCATTATATTTTATCATTCAATCAACACTTTCTTAATGTCAATCCATATACTTTGTGAAATGTATAAAAATCTAGAATGTATTAACAGAAAAGAGTATCAAAGATTAGATTACTACAAAAAATAGAATGAGGTATTATGAAAGATTACAATAAGTATTTTGCAAAGTTAGAGAGTATCGAGAGATGCAGCAGCGACTCAAAGCCAGCACGATCCTTGGTGCGCTCTTATATACTCGAATATAAAGGTTTCCTGGATTCTCTTGTTTACCCATTACATATTCAAGCATTTGTTATCATGCAGAGTAATAATCGAAAATATTGTAATTTATATTATTACGATGATTACAATGGTGTTACTATCAATTCCAGAAACTAGAGAAACCCATGTTTATCGGGATAAACTGGAGGCTTTGAAAGCCATGAAAAATTATAAAGGGGCGCGTCTGAAAACGTTTAGCTCTGAAGATGAAGCCCGAGAATATACGCTAAACGGAGGCGAAAAGGAAAAAATTACAGCTGTTCCGATAGCAAATGGTGCAAAGACAAGCACATTTAAGGGTCCAAAGCCGCAGGAACTAGTGGCTTTTAGGAAATTGATTGAAAACGGTGATCTAGAAGCGGTGAAGACCATTGTGTGGGAAAATCCAAGATATCTTGTGAGCAGCGGTGATACACCAGCGATTCTTCAGGTTTGGTTTTTTCTTCATTAAAAAAACTTATCTGAACTACAGATAAGAAGTTTTAGCTAAGTGAATGAAGTTTTGATTCGGAAAGTACATTACTTTCGCACTTCTTATCTTGAATTATTAATTTTCACATTAAGGGCTCACATTGCATCTAGATGTGCTGAAAAAGGGGTCAATTTCTAAAATTTTTAGTTTTTATCTATCATAAATCAAGAGTAACATTATGAAATGAAAATATTTAAAAAAAAAAAAAAATTTCTTTACTCCCAACAGGAAGGCTGTCGTTACAACGCTTTGCACATTGTGGCAGGCCCCAGAAAGGGTCATACAAATACTCCTCAAATGTGTGAGTTCATCCTCAATACCGTGGGAAACCCCGACTTCGTAAAGTTGCTTTACGGTGAAGAGGATCACGAGACTTACGTGGACAGAGCTCAAATTCTTTTGGATTTGTATTTGAATACACCTGACAAAGGGCTGAATGAAACTCCTTTACACTTTGCTGCCAAATACGGTCTGAAGCACATTGTCAGAGTTCTCGTGTCATATTCTCAGTGCCTGAAAAATTTGCACAATAAATATGGTCAGACACCGGCTGATGTAAGTGCAAACTTTGTTATAAATTCATCGTCCTTCCTCATTTTCATGATTCTCATTAAAATCTTAATTTTTTCAGATAATATGTAGTAGAAAATGTCAAGAGGATGAAGTCCTCAAAAAAGAGATACATATGTTGCTCGAAGACCAATATTACGTGCCGGTACTTAGATCGGAGGACAACACGTTACAGCCGATTATCGGGGATCCATTTTCACCCACAAGTCCTCAGGTACTCGTATGAAATCGATACTTTCAATCGAAAGATAGGGAAACAATAGTTACTTTGAATCGTTTTTTTTTTTTCGAAATATGTTATTTGAAAAATGATGTATACGAGAATGCACATGGCCTCACCTGCTTTAAAATTCTCGAGAAAAATTTCTCGAATCATGAATTAGGCAATTTTGAAAAATTTTCGTTGTTTTTACAGCATCACTTGAAAATTGATCCGATAAGTCCGAGAGTGGAAGTTCGAGCATTCGCAGGTCCAATGACAAAACCTCAAGCTGTTGAGTTTAAAAAGAAATGGAAAACGCCACCACGAATCAGCCTCAATTTCAGCCAACGTAGAGACATGTCGCTCAACGACTCCTTTAATAGCAGTTTCGGCAATATTCATGATCCTTGTACGCGGCTAAATGATACTGAAAAAGGTCTTGAGCGCATAGGGAGGTAATAATTTAGCGTAGAGGTATTGAAATCTTTTTAGTCCTCGAAATTGAAATGTTGTTTATTATCAGAAATTTGGCTGAAGAATATCACGTTCCGTGGAAGGAATATTGGCCGTTTCTAGACGATTTCGCCGATTTCCGGTGCGACGAAGGTCTCATCCGATTGGAAAAATATTTGGAAAATCGTGTTAAGGATACTTACAAAAAAGATACTGTGCCCCTAAAAATGGTATTCAATTTAATCCCAACAATTCACTGTAAATCAATCTTTCTAGTTTGATATCAACAATCGAATACATTTTTCATAAAATTTCTAGTCCTATGAATTAAGTAACGATTCAAATACAATAATTGTTCATATACATTTTCATTGCTCTTACATGAAATCTATGTTTTTTTAAGGAGAAAGCGCCATTGAATGAATTGAGAAAAAACGAAGATTTCGAACTCAACTATCTCTGTGCCAAATTGGAAGTTTGCAGTCTTGTAGTGAATGAAAATAGTTCAGGCGATGATTCAGGTAATTTTATCATACTGTTGAGATTGATCCAGTTTTTTTTATTTTTTTATTTGTTACTAAATATCTTTTTCACATTTTTAGATGATGAATTTTTTACACCACCTTCGTCGCCGATAATTTGTTCGACAAATTCTTCTGACGATTCCGATTGCGACGATGAAATGTCACTCGCGCTCGAAGGGAAAGGCACTTTTATTGAAGGGTAAGGGTTGAAAGATTTTATTGAATGGTGAACGACAATTTTCAAAAATGATGTCTTCCAATCACAAATTATTACTGATATTATTGAGCTGACTATTTTGCGATGCGAGTGAATAATCAACTTTAACAAAATTGGGAATAAATTGAATTGTTCATTTCGAGCGAGGGAAAAAGTTTATCAATTTAAAGAAACGTGTAAAGATTTTACCTGATTCATTCAATTTCCAGACGTGAACCATCGAAAACTGATTTCGCCGTTTACAATGCAATCCCTAGTGATATAAATCCGGAAGTTTATCCACACGTATATCGTTGGCGACACGAGATGCTGCTTATCGTGGACAATGACAACTTCGAGTATAAAATTTTTTTATCGCAATTAATTCCAACGAGTGATAATACGAAAAACATATTAACGGGAAAATTATTATTGTTTAGTTGCAACACTACTTTGTCATCAACGAGAAGGCGACCACTACAAACTCCAGAGAAACCAAGGGAATGAAAATTTCAAGGGATTCAATAAATCCGTGATTCTTCTAAGAGAACCTTGACCTACACTGCGGAAAGTCCTTGAAGAAAAAAAGAAAGAGAAAAAGGACGCTTTGTGATCCGAGCACATTCTCAACTTCCATTACGTAACTTAAGTGGTTTTTTCCCTCTTTTTGATCTATCTCTTTTTTCGTCAAGTCGTTGAAACATTGTTTACGCAATAAGACGCGCGAGACTACATAAGTTTTAATATATGTATTATAAAGTACATTTATAAAGAGATGATATATATTTTCATAAAATTTCATACCGTACATCACTGTACATGAATCAAAAGATGAAAAGAGCTAACAGATGTATTTGAAAAACGAGCTGTGGCGTACTCTATGACGCTTGTTATTTATGATTGCCAAATAAAAATGATAAAAATAAAATCAAAGGAAACGAAATGTCGACAGTCGTAATTATTCAATCAACATTTACATCGTGATTCGTCTAATGTCACATTAAACTTTATTCACAATAACATTACAGATTGGAATGACGAAAAATTACATCGGTTGCAGCATTTTTTATATGGATTTTTTTTTCTCGTTCTCATTTTAACTCCTATTAACGATAATTTTGGATGTTAACCCACTGCGCTCACGCACCAGTAACATACAATATTAACAATGTTGTTTTCGTGATAATATATTTATATGTATTTATCGATAAGACGTTCAAGCGTTGACTGGAGCCGGTGGAGTTTGCTTGAGTTGAAGAATAATCGAACGCATCCGTGATACGTCTTTCGATGTTCGTGATGATTTTGGATTGAAGTCGCAAAGCTTAGCGATCCGCTCCCATTCGGTGCCCGGTTCAACTTCGTCCGCTTCTGCTACGAATTGCTTCTCCGCGTTCCTATTGATAACACCGGATCGGTGATACAAGATGCGTAAGCATGCCAAGTGCAACGACTAACATAACATGTATATAGCTGTCACGGTCGTACGGTAATTAATCAATTCAGTACGTACGTATATCGTCATTTCGTCATGCGCATTTTATTTCAAGCTAAAAAATTTTAAACCCTGTCATTGTCAACGACATATCTTTTTCAACGTTTCAATCATCAATTCAACATCTACTGTCGTTTTTTCTACTACTGTTACAATCCAGGGAAGAATTTTCGAAGATTTGTAATATCTTTACACAGTGAATGGGTTGCGCTGTGTAAAAGTTACTCAAGTAGAACTTTTGAACTGTGATGTTTTGTGCTCATTATGCTGGTCCAGAAAATTAACATTTTTTGGTTACGAATCTTTTCGCATGTAATTTAAATTGAAGTGAATTAGGTGAATATCAATATCGTTCTCACTCGTGAACATAAGATTGTCCTTGTATTTGCTTGTATTTTTGCTTGCCTTGTATTGTGCTTGTATTTTTTTGAGGAGGTTCTAACTTTGGAACGCAAAATTTTGCATAATTTTTAGAATTTCATTTAATGAAAAGTAAAAACTTTTTTATTTGGGATTTTTATAATGTATCGAGACACATTAGAACCACATGTCAGAATTTTTTCACAATAATACATAGAATGAGTAACTGTAAAACTGAAAAATTTCCCAATTGGGGAAAAAATGCAGCTTTGAATAAATATATCAAAATATGTCCATTGAATTTCAATTTTTTTTTGTTTGGTTCAATGAAAGAAATAAAATCTACCGACGACGATATAATACTGACACTGACTTGAAGAAAAAATTGTATTCTGTAACAAATAACAGCGCAATATTCATATAGCAATACATCATTCAATGTTTTATTGTGAAAAAATTCTCGTATCGAATTTGAAACTTGCTCAAAACATTACTGAAGTTCTGAACAAATAAGTGTTTGTTTTTCTAACAAATTTTTAAAAACTACCTTAAATTTGACGTTCCAAATCAGAATTAAGTATTTTCCTTCAAGAAAACCGTTTTCACAGGTCCAACAATTTCGTTAATATTCAAATAGTGGCAAAAGTGTAATGATCACATATTGATATCGATGTGACAGAACTCATGTTGTAAAGTGTTTGAACGTTATTCGTTTCGTGTTTTCAACAATAACAACTTTCCTATTGTTTGTTTGTGTATCATTGTTGTATCTTGTTTTCGCTACAGCATGACGTAACTTGACTACAGCGAGAGCAAGTGAATATCACAACGTGGCATAGGCGAGTTATGTAGGTTCGTCGAAAGCAACGAAAAGACGAAAAAAAAAAAAAAAAAAACAAAAAAACAATACGTTACAGCAAAAACGTGGTGTTCGAGACATTGCCATGGATAGCTATGTTGCAGCTAATTGCTAAAAGCTTCGAATGATTGCAGTGAATTATTCCACGAATGTACTCGGTTTACGTACGTTTCTAGCTTCACGTGCGAACGTGAAGCCAGAAATGTACATTTTGAGAAAAAAAAAAGATGTTTCGGTAACGCTGAAATCGAGTGTGTGTGGTGCGATATGGCATGCTAATAGAGAAAAATATTTTCTTTCGTTTAAAACTTACTTGGCTGATTCCCTAAGAAGCAGAATGAGAATAATTTGTATATATATTTATATATATAAATATATTCAACGGAGGGAAAGATCGCTCTCCTGAGATGATAATTTTACAAAAAATCAACTCAACAAACTTATATTCATTTGCGTGACGTTAGCGGCGAAGGCGCTCGAAAAAAAGAAAAACAAAAAAAGAACACGTAAATTTTGAGATAATTACGATTTTCTACACTACCTGTTGGTTGCTTTTGTTTTGCTGGTCGTCTCAGCGTGATGCTTGTACCATTCTTCCAATTCCTTCTTCGCAGCCTCTCTCCATTCCTCCTTCTTTTTCTCCTCTTCCGCATCTGTTGGAACAATCAACAAATTTAAATGAAACTTTGCTAATTTTGATTACTACAAAATAAAAAAGTATCAACTAGTAATAAAAGATGAGAATTCAATGAATGCAATGAAAAATGTATGATGGTAACTCAAAAATATTTTTGAGATTGAAGAAAGAATTTGACTCTGTGTTCTCATTAATAATAATTGTGTGGTCGAGGTTATGACAGATTCAACAAAAATTATGGAGCAGTAAAACACAATATCTCAGTAAAGTTTACAGAAAATTATTGAAAGAGATGTCTCGTGTACAACTTCCTTAAAAATCCTGACCTTTTTGTTCAAGTCTGGTCATCTGCTCCTCCCTCCATTTACGAATTTTTTCAGGCTCTTCTCGTACTTGTGTCACTGCAGGAGTGCTTTCTGTAAAACAATGTTCGCCAATGATTGTAAATTATTTTCTTTACAAACTAAGTGGCATAAGTTCTGCACATTTGGCTTAGATAGTGATTTTGCAAAAAATTTCAAGGAGGTGATGGTTTTTTTTTTTCAGTTTTCATATAATTTTTCAAATAATTTTACCAGCTGCAGTCACTGACGACTCTGTCGGTTGACCAATCGTGTTGATCATTTCGAAACTTCCTTCAGAATCGCCGCCAGTCGTTTTCATGTTGCCAAATGCATTAGATATATCATCTACAGGAATAAATAATTTTTTAAGGCTCTTCAGTCGTGTGAAAAGAGGTCCATAGACAAAAAGCAGATACATAATTTTTTCAGAGACACTCGATATAAGATGTGACTTTTATTTTTCTCAAGAACTCAGCTCTAGGCACAAAATGGCATAACAGGATTTCTTTTAGGATACTTAGAATAATATTTGCACACTTCAAAGCCTCTCATAAACTCATAAACCTCTGTTTTTTTATTTCCAGCAACAGAATGCATTCCAGAGTTGATCGGATGATTTCAATAGTTTGCAGCTTCGTGTGTACAAAACTAATGCGAAAACCAATGTAGAGCTTCAAGATATAATATCAGAAATACAAATAGAATAGCTATTTGATCAAATTCATGGGTTTTTTTGGACTTTGAACTGTACGGTAGCTCTTTCACTGGTCTCGGAAAAGTGGTCAATGGTAAATATTTTTTGCATTAGGAGCTCCAAAGTTAATAATTTGAAAGCAATAGAATTTTGAAAGAAAGTGAAAAAACAATTTGTATGTTGGAATAACACGTTTTGCTACAAATGTTGCCAGTAAGCAGATGGTAAATAATTACCTTCAACAGCTGGAGCAGTGGCAGCGACGGACATAGCGACAGGAGGAATTTCATCTTCTAATCCTGCCAATTGATCTTGTTCTCTGGCCACGAATTCTGCTACAGGATCAACTTCCTGTTCGCTAGTGAAATTGTCTCCGAACGCGTCCATGTTTTGTTCTACATTTATACGAATCGAATTGTGAGAAAAACTATTTTTAGGTTAGAAAGAGAAAGAGAATTTTCGCGAAATAAGACGAAACAGAATGACAAAAAAAACAGCGTTGAGATATTCAATTAAATTATCTAAAATTCTAGAAAAGCAGTGTGGTCAAAATTTTAATCGCGTAATTATATGCCTGTAATGCGTAGGGAAAGAATGGTAGATCGAATTTTTTTCATCTAATTGGCGTTCATGTTGTCAGATGAAAGGTCGGAATCCAAGAAAATCGCAGGTAAAAATGAAGCACAAAATTTCAACTTGCGATTCGATAACAGACAATAAAGATAATGATCATTTTAGTACGTACAGTTTTATTTAAAGTTCTGCGTCGAATGTGAAAATTAGTTTTTACTGAAATGAATCAATCGTTGTCGGAAACACCCCTTTTTTCACGAAAATAACGTAAACGCTGGAGGTGTCAAAGCAGTCAACGTCAATACGATTGAGCATAGATTTTATAAATTCTATGTAGAGTATAATCTCGTACGGAAATATAAAAATAGTTCACAAAAAGCGGTGGCAGATAGAAATACTTCTGCAGGGATCTACCATTACAGCGGGTAAACTGTTGCAATTCGGCCGAGTACCACTCACGGTCGTACATACAGGTCTGAAAACGACGGTGGTGGGGGATGGGTCGCTTAACGTCCAGTGTTTGTAGCTTCCATGTTTGGCCGCATGGTGCGCATTGGAAAAGGGATGTTGTGTGCGAAAGAGACAGCCATATGTCTCTTGGACACAGTACATGCACTCTCCATTATAATTTTTTCGTATGAAAATCATTATTGTTTTTCGTTGAAATCGTTAATTCAGGGAAATAAAAATAAAAAAGCACAAGTGGAGTTTTATGATAGACATAGGACCGGGATCAAGCAGGAGAACGTGTTCGGGAAAAACCAAAAACAAACTCTTGTAGATGTTTTGAAACTACTTTTAATTTTTAGCCAGTCGCTTGACAGTTTTTTTTTTGCCTGCCACTTTTTAAAACGTTCTGGGTTTTTTGGCACTTAAAAAACAGAGCTCTTTTCTTGATTCGATTATCAATTTATTTTTTAATAATTTTATTAATCAATTTAATAATCAATTTATTAAAGATTTTTAAATTGTTACACGAATAATTTTTAGAGGTGTAAATTTGGCTCCCCGCCATGAATTTTTCGAAAGGTTTCTGATTTCAATCGTTTGTGTGTCGTTTGTAGAGTATTGTGAGAACAAAATAAACGTTTGTGAAATGAGTTTGTCACGAAAAAATAAAAAATAAAAGTTTCGGTGCGGACTTTTCTGGGAACGAATCTTCCTAGATTCAAAAAAACCGAATGAAATTCGATTGACGGTCTTTTTTTTTGTTACCGGCATTTTTATGCGTTGGGAAAACGAGAGAATAAAACGTTGTTGAATTGTTATAAAATATTACTGAACGAATATTCATACGGTGCACAAAAATGTGATCGCTAAATATTGGCGAATGAATGTCCCTAGCTTGTTATTTGGTTTGTTTATATTCGTGTAGCCTCGACTCTGTGTTTACGTTTACGCGCTCTCGCGCTTGGCCTGCTAAGCCGTTCCGTAGCGGGGATGGTGGGGAGAGCTCACGCCGGGGCGACTAGAAGGGGCGACTGGAAGGGGCAGGCGCGAGAACTGGATCATGCGCGGGGCAAGGAGGGAGCGAGCGAGGGACTCGCGTTCGTTCAGTCGCCCGCGGGCCGCGGGGCGGGGCGGCAAGTAGCGCGCGCGGAGAGAGTTTCATTAGTATCGGTCGGCTAGTGCAATACCGCGCATTATCGTTCGTTGATTGCAACGAAATTGATAAAACAGAGTGCGGAATAAGAACCGGTTAATGACGAAAATCTTTATATAAAATACTTTAAACGGTCTGAATTGTCGTTAAACCAAATAAAAATACAACGATGGATAATAAAAAAACGGAAAATCGTGATAAAATTTTTTATTATTAAAACTATCCAAATCTATAATTTTTACATCATTTTTTATCGCCGTAATAATTTCCGTTAATTAGAGCTTGAAAATGTGCGCGATTTTTGAAAATAAAAAATGCACGAAAATAAGAGCTTAAAAATATGCGCGATTTCTCGAAAACGAACCATGCACGAAAACGCTATGAAAAGAATATTAGGGTCGTTAAACACAATTCGCTCGTTTGTCAATCGTAACGAATTTTCAATTTTTTTTTTCTTTTGTCAATGAGTTTTCTTCTCGCAAGCGATATTCGACAAGTCGATAGGAAAGCCTCTTGCCCACGATATTATTTTTCGTGCTAAATTATAGGATGAATTATTTTGAATATTTGAGCGAATCACGATTAATGACATCGTGAGTAAGGGCTTTGAGTGACAGACAGTCTAGTGACGGCTGTGTTACAGTTTCGGAAATCGTGTGTATGCTCGCACGCACGCGTGTTCGCAAGCGGAGCTAAGATGCAACCATACATGCGAGTCGCGCAACGCAACGCAAAGCACCAAATGCACGCAGGCCGTAAAGCCATGGGATTGTCGGCAAGAATGACGGAACGAAAGCTATAAATCTACTCTGTAGTTTGCTGTTTCCGAACGCGATACAGTTTCTGTATCGCATATCGAAGTCGCGCAGGCAAGGTCCATGCATATAACCCGGATGCTGCAAACGGTGCAACGCAACGCAATGCACGCAAGGCTTGTATAACCGCAGCTATTGTACAGCATTGCGAATAGTTTTTACTATCGCAATTGCTATAGTACAATAGAACGCAAGCGCCCGTGCACGCGTGCACCCACGTGAGCACGCACGATTTTCCACGAAACTGTGGCACCAGTTGCCATAACACTTTCTGTCACTCGTCATCGACCGTATTCAATTGCGATTGCGAAAAGAAAGTTTATTGCCACAAGAAAAATACATTTTTTGAGTTAGCGGAACAAAGAAATATTGAATGGATTTTTTTATTCCGTGCATGAGTTCGTTGACGTGGAAATTAAATAAAATTTTGACGTCTTAATCACGCGTTTACTATCTCGGAAGTGTAAAAAGTTAATATTGGTGTTGTGTGAATTAGGTGCATTTGAATTTTGAACTATGATGAACTATCGTTTTCAACGTTGGAAAAACGACGCTGCTGCTGCTCGTCTGAATTCAGAATCATGCAGGATTTGGGAAAAATCGAGTGGAAATTAATCAACTGCAATGAGTGTCCTGCAACGGAAGCAGTGGATATTAACTGTGCGGACTATTTCGGAATTGCGGACTTTTCGGTTTTGCCAAAGGTAGGTTCGTTATTGAGGAGGGGAACAAGACATCGACGAGTGAGTACATAATTCCATCATTTTTATTGGTTTCATTTCTGTGCATAGCAATTTTCAGTATCAAACTGTTGGGCTTTCTTTGATTTTAACTATTATTTTTGAAAGAATTCGATTTCCATTTCAATCGTTAATCTTTAAAGGATAAAATGTTTTTTCTCTTACTAACCGTGGATTGATTGATGAAATGAGGAATGAATACTGTATTTTTTTTTGGTCTGTAGAATTTTTCCATTTTAACATTCCAAAATATTCTTATATAATCCCTCATAAAATAAAATTTAGGAATAGACCAGCAGGGGCAACATCTGAATCAGTTCAACAGACCATCCATATACTTTCGCATTTATGAATCAGTTTTATCGTTTTTAGCATTTCAAAAATCAGTTACGACCCGTATGGTACACACCAGTTTCCTTGACTGGTTCGGAAAAACTTGTGCAAATTTTGTTTTTTCTTTTTCATAAAAATATGCGTCTTACAAACATTTTTATTGTAATATTCATGTTCTACAAACGATTTCGCATTGATTTACGTACAATTAGACTCATTTGGTATAAAAAAGTAGAATGGGCGGGCTAACTTCACGCTACTTTTTATTTTTGATTTTTTCGCGATAAACTCATCTCACAAGCGTTTATTTTGTTCTCACAATACTCTACAAACGATTGAAATCAGAAAACTTTTGAAAAGTTCATGTCGGACGGCCAAGTTCACGTCCATATAATTTTTGACGAAATAAATATCGAGAACACGTGAAGAGAGAACATTACGGTTTAAATTAGGCCTGTATATAGCTTGTAACATCCTGTGACGAATGCAGAATTCGTCGCTAGAGTGCGCTAATTTCTGTGCAAAAACCGCGAAAGCGCAAATTACTACTCGTACATTCATTTGCTCATAGTTAATTATTATACAGATAAGTTGATTGTTTATTAAGGAAATGAGAGGAACGTGAGTAACGTGGTTGACTTGGTGACTATAGAATAAATTATATACTAAGCAATAAATAATGATCGATAAGAAAATACGTTGGACTTCGCATGTTATAAATAAATAGTTATAAATTCTCAGTATAAGTATGATATTCTTTTACGCCGTACGAAATATAATAAGGCTTGCTTTTGGTACTTTATATAAACAACTTCAAACTACGAAACTCTAGGCCCGTTGTGATTTTATAAACATTGGTCTAGGATATATCAATCATCGATACTTATGGATAAGCGTACAACGAGACCATTGTGAGCGTGTGAAAGCGAGTTGTGGGTCGTGGGACCAAAGAAGTCATGAGTGGGAGGATAACGACCGTCGTGATTGGTTAAAGTATGAAAGGAGTGTGTGGAGTCTGCGCAGAGACTCAAGGAATGGAAGAATGAGAGTTGAGCGAAGAAAGAAAGATCAGAGGAGAAGAACATTGTCAACCGAGTAAAGAAGAACATTGTCAACCGTGGAGAAAAGAACACTCACTTATAAAATAAAAGTAACCATTTTCTAACTCCAATTCCTTTTGGTTAATTATTTGCGGGAAAGTTCGCGAGGCGAGCTTCAGCTCCTTGTCAATCGGATCCACGAACATAATTTGAATCTACCTATAATTCCCGCTCGAGTGTTACAATCCCCCTATCACAGCGCCATGCCGTGGCAGCGGTGAGAAAAAAAAGCTTGGACATTAAGAGGCCCACATGCTGCCTATGCAATGCTACTGTCGTTTCCAGACCTGTATGTACGACTGTGGTACCACTATACAAAAAAGCGCCACTCAGCAAACTCTCGTTGCTAAGCAACTAGGACGCTTTTTTGTTTATGAACATCGTTCTTCTCGTTACCATGGGTTCATACAATACAACAATTTACTTTGCAACAATACTCAATTTCAGAGTCAATTGCGTGATAATAAGATCGAACGTTCATTTGACACGAAAGAAATTATTATTTTATCGTATAAATTACGATTGAAATGATCGAACTACATAGATAATGCGATAACAAATGAAAACATTGTATGTATTACTATAAACGTGAAGTTTCTTTTCCATTTTATTCTTATTGATACAGCTGTGTAGCAATATTAGAAAAATTGTTTATGTTCGAGACATGTGAAGATTCGAGTGCAGTTCATTATTTTTGCAAACTGTGTGCGTTGAGATGGTAGTTTTTTCACAATCACGTAAACGAATCCACTCTTTTGTCAATGTATGAATCCTTATTGAATATAACTTGCAGATTATCTTGACGATACTTTTAAATCTTACGGGGATGTAAAACTCAGAGTAATGAATACAATAAATTTATTTTACAATTCTATCGATATACTAATAATCCGAATTGGCTATCAAATTTTTTCAATCATACTTTTAAACAAAATAAAGAATAAAAGAATGAAGATAATAAATAATGTGTATCAAAATTTTTCCTCTACCATTTAAAGTGAGTAAGTGAGAAATATTTTCCCATGCATCCGAACTTATTTTTGATTTTTTAATCGAAAATACATTATTCTATAGTGATTTGTATTCAAACTCAGTTGGTTAATAATTTTCAAAATAGGTTACATTTTTATGCCTTCATTTCTACAGTAACTTTTTTATCTCGATTGTTGCAGTGTATCATCCTCAAGAGAATGTTTTAGCTTAATAAAGTACTGGTTCTCATGTCGTCAAGGAGTGTAGATTTTGTGATTGGGTCTTCACCAGTTGAGCATAAAAAACCTGTGGATTTTAATATCTGCTATGCTTATCCCAAAATTGAAGAAGATATCGGTGTCGAATCGATTGTGCGATGGGATCACGTGAATCCACAGACTCCAATAACCGAGGAAGAAGCATTGAATGGCAATCTCTACGTTGCACCGGATGGTCCACTGACCAGCAGCATCGTCAAACCATATTATTTGGAAAGTTTGAGAAAAATTGTGGTTGAATCCAGCCCAAAACCTTGCAAGAAATTGCTAGAAATTGGAGTGCGAGAAGTGAAAATCTATCAAAGTTTCAATGGTTCTCAAGCACCAATCGAAATTTCTGCAGTCTCAATTTTTTTCAAGGATAAACTTGTATGCAAATCTTCCAGTCCTTTTAACAGAAAACTTTACAAAGTTCTCTACAAGGACAACTCCGAATCTAGCAACTTTTCTGTCACAGTGCATTCGCGAGAAGGAACTTGCAGTAAGCTTCCACTGCCTCTGCCCGAAACCTATGTCAAAAACAAAAAAACAAAAATTGATTTTTCAATTCTGGACAGCATGGGAAGAATACATTCCGGCACCGTTACTTGTACTTTGAGTTTAAGCTCCAAAGAATCTCAGCCAGAAGAAGTTTCTGCACGTTCCGAAACAGCCTCTGACAATGCGCAAGAATTGCAAAATCCTCCGAGTCCCCAGCTAAGGAAAAATCAATCTAAAAAGCCGGTGGATTATTTTTTCCTCATCGATCCGGCTCTCGTTTTTGAAACTGGATCAGAAGAGATTGAAGTCAAAGAGAAAAAGGAAGAAATTCTAAAGCCTCCGGATGTGGTTGTTTCCGAACAACTGAATTTGTCCATAGTGAGTTTGTCGCTTGGTAAATGGTTCCAAGCAAGGCGTCCCTTGAGACCATCGTCCGGCACCAATACTCACAAACTTCGTACAGGCCGAGAGGAAATTCTCACCATAACGGTGCTTCGCGGAGTCGAAGTTCCTGTGAGAGAAGAATCCGCTCTGATTCAACCGCTGGTCCAAATCCATTGGGGCGCAGTCTCAAAGTCGACTTCCGTTGCGGATGGTCCTGCTCCGGTGTGGCAACAAACGATTGAGTTTACTGTATCAAGACAGAGTAACGAACAATTTGTAAAATTGTCTCTCTTCGATCAACATCCAATCTGGGGTTCTCAGTGGCTCGGTGACGCCACGATTCCTCTCGAATTTCATCGAAATTATCAAGAGTTCGAACGTTGGATCGGCCTGTCACCTTTGTCCAGTCCCATTTTACGTTTCGGCTACGTTCAAGCCAGCCCCGTACGCTCCTATACGAGAATTTACATTCTCATGAAAATGGAACGACCTGGAAATCTCGTTAAATCGGCTGACACCAATTCCTCCGATGTTCTGGCCAAATCAATTCAACGATGCATGGCTGTTCCCTACAAAATACCAGGCACTGAGAGTCCTGAGGATTGCGCCAAATTGGCTATGCTACTCAATCCTTTGCCGAGCCACTATGGTCCTTTGCCTCCGAGACAAGCTCTGAAACTTAATAAAATTGATGATTACGGACGCTCAGCTTTACTTGCTACACTTTTGCAGGGATTGGGTCTCGATGCTTACGTTTTAATCGGTAAATTATCATCAGATTATCTTTAAACAGTATTGCCACTTTATTTAAAAATTACGTCTCAAGTCCTGTTAATCACTGATCCTGAGTAATAATTGTTATGATTTTATTATTTAATTTATAAAACGATATCGATGATTCATTTGATTCATAATCGTATTTTGTGAAGTCATATTAAATTGATCTAATTGATGTTTACGAATTCAGGATCATCGCAGGCGAGGAAATGGGCCTCGTTCGTTGTGTCCTTTGATGATAAAGGAACATCACCCTTGTTGTGGGATCCTGAGAACGGAGAAAATTATGATTTTGGTGATAGTCGTTGTTCCCTGATCAAATCGTCGCGAATAATTAATCATCAGAACGTACGTACGGCCTCAAATATACAATAAAATTAATCTTCATGCAGATGTTTCCAACGTTTTTCAGTTCATTGATTCAAACAAAATGAATAAATTATTAATTCTCTTTAGATCTGGAAAAATATGCAAAAATCAACAGCAGTGCCTTTTAACTTGCGTTTCAACCCAAAATCGAACAAGGATTGGCAGCCTTTGCCGAACGCGTCATCCTCATCAGCGTCGACGATAAACCGAGAAATTCAAATTCTAGAAATGGGTGAACCAGCATCAGAAAACGAGGATTTGAATTTAGAGATCGAGCGTCATCTTCGTGAAAAATTATCTCAATGGCGCGTCGACCTGGCACTGACAACCATATTCAATCGTCACGCGATGACGCTGCTTCGCAATTATCTCGGAAAATTTAACAATCGCACGGACAATCAGCCGGACAAGAAAGAATTGCGACAACTTTATCGTGCCTATCACATGCACGGATTCATTCTTAATTTGCGACGTGAAACGCCGAATGAATTGGCCGATCGTTTATTATCCACGAAAATTCACGCGATCACCGGACCCGTCGAGTTTGCAATTGTTTGTCGAATACAAAAGCACATCGCGAGAACTTGCTCCATTTGGCTGGCTGTCGTTGTGCTTCGAAATCGAGACTAATGGATCGTTTGTACATTCTGGTCAATATGATCCAGGAATTGATTTTGGATGAAGCTATCGGTGAGTGATCGACTTACGATCGTCTTTATATTCTCGTCGACTTTGACAACCTCCGTCAAAAGTCGATGCGAAGAATTATTGTGGATTATCCTCTGAAAGAAATTCTTTCATCTTTTATATTTTAGTAGTGTGACACCAATTGAACGTAAAAAGATTGAAAATCTTGAGGTTTTCAGGCTTTCGTAACTCCAATATTAGAATCGTTTATGAATCCACGCCCCGAATGACTGTCGCAGCCGAATTTCTCCGATCTAAATGAATATATAAGATGAAATTTCTCATTCGTACGGATCTTACTAACCCGAATAAATTCCAACAGTCGAACTCAATTTGCGTTCTTCTTTGACAACGTTTTCAACTTCCTGCGCGTCAAAATCGAACAAACTTTTACTTTTATTTGCATAGTTTATCGAATAGGATAAAAATTTAATTGCTCAGTCAGTCAGTGCTTATATTTTATTGGAAGGAAAACGATAGTCAATAATTTGAAGACCAGAACCGTGGTCATGAAAGCAACATTTTTTTTTTTCGTTAAGACCAGCATTTTTTTGAAGGTTTGGTGGGAGTAAAAAGTGAGGCAACAGTTAGTTTTGCACGCATTGCTCAACAATGATTTTTTTTTTTTTTATAACAATTCCAATATTCGTTACACTGCGATAATATAATATTAATAATAATAGTAATGAACATAATAACAATAATTTGCTGCCTAAAATGCGGGGGATAAAATGAACGCGTAATAGTCAAATCGTACATCCATAATTGGCCAGGTTTGCAAACATTGACCGCGTGTATATTATTCAATTCAATAAATATACATTGTTTTTAAATAGTAGACCCGACAAAATTTCCGTATGAAAAAGCATGAGATTACTATTGCTGGGATTACTCCATTAAAATTCGCATTACAGCGAAAGAGAAAAATTTTCTTTTTCATTTATGATTATTTGTACGATTTTTAATATGTATATTGTACCGAAAATACGTCGAAGAAAGTTTTATCAGTAAACGTAACGCGTTAAAACGATTTCTCAAAAATCCATAAAAATGTGCGTGTAAACGTGTGTGGGAGGGAAAGAAAACGATTAGCATAATGGTAAAGAAAAAAAAAAATAGAGGCAGATCACAACGCTGTTGTAGCAGCATCGTTTCTCCACCCTTTTTTTTTTTTCTTTTTTTCATTTCCCTCTTCGTCCTTTGTTTCGTTTTCTCTCTTTGTTTTTTTTTTGTTCGAAACTATATATGTTTTGTACGTTTTCTTTTGGTTAAATGTCGTAGAAAAATTATCATTTTTTTTTGTTTTTTTTCTTCATGCAAAAAGGCTCATAAAATCGTAAAGAATAAAAACCGCTAATCGGCCAAAATGTTTTTTTTGTCAAGGTTCTGGATCTATGGATTTCTTTTTTTTTATTTTGAATATTTATTTGTTTTTTTTTTTTGTCCTTTTTGAATTTTCCTTTTTTCTTTCTACTATTCTTCTCTACGTCGTAAACAGGCTGGAGGTGAATTCAGTTCTTTCGTTTCTCGTATTATTGTGATGACACGGATTTATCCGCTGAAAATTAAAAGATAACTGTAGCCGAAAGAGAATATATTTATTCTCTTTCATTCCGATCGCAATTGATCTTCGAAAATCATATTATTTCATGCTATGAGAAGTTTGCGACGAGCGCGTCGATCGAACATTCGCTTTCTTGACGTTTACGCTTTTTGCAATGTCCCCTCAACGATTCAAAACAGAAAAACAAAAAAAAAAAAAAAACAACAACGAATAATGACATTTTTCGACACTTGCCTAATGCAAATACGACGATCCGTACGATTTTCGCTCGTACTTTTAATTACAAAATAATTCTTCACCGTTAAATAACTCGACTATGAATTTTTGTGCGGAACAAAATTAAAAAAAAAAAAAGCCTCGTTAATAATAAATTATCACACGGCCATTGATTCGCGCCCTCGTTAATTAAAAATCTTCATTCAGTATCTATATGCCACTCTTATTTTTCTTCACTCTCTCATACACACTCTCTCTCTTTCTTTCATTGCCTTAATTTACTGGCTTTACAGTCGTTGCCAAAAATTAGCTGTTATTTCATCTTCATTCGGTCCGGAATACATGTACATATAAATTCATACGTTTTTATATCGATCTATATATTATTATATATGTTTATATAAATATATAGATGTAGTTCACATAAAAAAAGATAAATAACTATTCAATTATTCTGAGATCTTGTATTTCATTGCAATTTTCTGCGAGATAAGCTCGGATTAACACTTTTTAAATGGTAGAAAACGAAATGAACGATTATTTGAAAGTACTTATCGAAAACTCTATTTTTTTTTTTAAATATCTCACAAAATAGTTCGATTCTGTGAAATGTAAAGAGGAAAAGAATTGAAAAAAAATTCATCAGAAATCAGCAATGGGAAAAAAAAGAACAGAAAATTTCAGGCAAATCAATAGATCTATGAATAAATTAATAATCATTTATCCATCTCGATGTTTATCGAAAATTTCTTACCGTCGAAGAAAGGGGGCGAGGAACGAGAGCCCGTTTTTTTTTTTTTTTTTTTTTTCGAAAATAGCGAAAGTGGTGTTTCCGTTTTTTTTTTTTTTTAATTTTTTTCTAAACGTACTATTTTTTGGATTTGACTGTAGGACCAGTATATTCTTAACGACTTATACGATTAATTCCGGGAGAACCTGAGAATACGGTGCCGTGCGACGATCGCGTTCGTTTTTTCTCTCTCGTATCTTTTCATTCAATTCGTGTATAAAAAATTCTATACAGTTCTGTGCTTTCGTACGACGTCGCGGCAATTTGTTTGTTTTTCATTTTACCGGACGTTCAAAAGTCACGAGAGATTCGGGAGACTTTTTTTTTTCGTCTCGTTTCACTTTCTCCTCCGAGTTGGGTCACATGGTTCGTCTGGAAATTTTCAAAATTACATACAATTTCACAACGAGGCGTCAAGTGAATCGGTCGAAAGCGATATTTTTTTTTTTTTTTTTTTTCGTTCCGTTTCGAGAAAAAAATAAAAAGAGAAATCATAGTCGTCGAAATATCTCGTGAAAAAGTGAGAGCAAGTTTCGTAATGTCCAAAACTTTTTTTTTGCAATCACGCTTTTGTCACTCTCTCATCTCCCTCTTCCGCTCTCACACGCACAGCGGTCTCTCCTCATTTTTTATGTTTTTCGATTTCTTCCCATTTTTTTTTTTTTTTTTTTTCTTCATCCTTTCAATCCTAAAGTCTATCAATAACGAATCGATGATACGTGTCTCGATGGCATCGATCATTGGATCTTCTTTCCGGCCGCACCATTCGTATAACCGTTCATATGCTTTCCGTTTATCGTTCCATTGTTTTTCGACTTTTCGGCCAATTCCACGGCTCCAGAAGCCTTCGTTTTGTTCTTTGCTCTTCTCTCGTACGCCTGTTTGCCCTTTTTATAATGAAAAATAATTTAAAAAAATCGATTATTTCCCTTCATTGTTAAGTTCGTTTTTCATCGAAATCGTATTTATCATTTTTTTTTTTTTTTTTCAAATTAATCAATCAATCCTTGATACGCCCTCAGAGAATTGAATTCCCGCACAAGATTCGGGGAGCCATGAAGGTGGAATTTTTAGGCGATTCTATTCCTCGTTAATATCACGATTATATTATCACTAAGAAAATATTTAATTGCAATGAAAAAGCGTTTAAAATCGCGAAAAAGTTGAATTTTTTTTGTTTTGTTTTTTTTTTTTTTAAATCAAGTCTTCCAGCTTGATTAGCAGTGAAAGTATCTCACAAAAACTGTATCAGGGTCTTGCGTGCCCCACGGTGCGTTGAGTGTAAAGAACGAAATCATGTGTGCTGGTTACGGATTGATTTATAATTTTGAAAAAAGTGGAAAGAAAATGGAATTTATTTTTTAAACAGATGAGAACAGAAATCGAGTAATTTAAAATGTTTAATATTTTTTGTTTTTATTTTTCAGTGGAGATGAGGAAAAGAGTTATCTCACCTTGGCGATGTAGGCCTTTGCATAAAAGTTTCCAAAGAGCACGATGAAGGAGATCATATAAAATACGAGGGCGTATTGCATCCAAAGTGGAAAATCACAACCGGAACGAATGCCATTTATTCCGAGAACAAGTGCTGAAGTAAATTGGATCAGTTGTAAAATCGTCAGGTATTTTTTCCACCAGAGATATTTGGAGATCGATGGTCCAAATGCTGACAGAGCGTAGTACGAGTACATGAGCACGTGGATGAAACTGTTCACCATTGCTGGCAGAAAAGCTGTAATAATAATTCGAATTATACGATTGAATAAACGATTTTTTCTATAATAAAAAACGAAAATTAAAGAATAAATTTTCGTTTCATAAACTTTGATGAAATTTTGAGTACATCCATTGGATTTTTTATCTTTTAACTTCATTGCTCGTGTCATTTTTTAACAAGATCAGAGGTTTCGAGAACGAAGACATCATTCACAAAAATTGAGGTGACATTCTTTTCGTCGTCAAAGCGATTAAGCGATAAGTTCGATTCAGTTGTATTTTCGGTTACTTGCATCGTCATACGACGCATCGTCTAATCGTCGAAAATTGATGTAAACAAATTTTGAGATTGTAATTCACTTACTCGAGCCACTTGGCACCCATTTTATTCCGATCCACCACAAGGAGAACATGGTCGAGTGATGATACACATGAAGGAAACTCAATTGGTTGTCCTTCTTTCGTAAAATGAAGAAAAATGTGTCACAAAATTCGAGCAATTTACTGAAGTAATACCACCAAACGGCATTTGCGATCTGAAATATATTTAAAAAAAAAAAAGAAAACGATATTTTTTATTAGAAATTTTTCAGAAATTCGAATATTATTTGGATTTTGAATAAATCTAAAAATTTTCATCACTGAGAAAAAATCCCAATTCAATCTCAGATGAGAAGAGGAATAAACTTTTTTTTATTTACACCGTAAAGTCTAATAATCTGGGAAATTCATATGTAAGAAGTGCAATCGAATTAGAGTAGTTTATTCGAAAGATAAAAAACCGAAAAATAACAATATATTTTAAGGAAATTTAGATCATTCGGATTTTTGAAATTCCTTACCATCATCTCGTCGGGCCTCCTCACTTGTTTTATTGGCTGACACACGTAACTGTATCGTAACCTTGTTGACGCGAGGAACAACTGGAAACAAGAGAAACCTCTCGTCGTTTATAATTTGGATTAAAAATGAAAAATTAAAAATTTTCCAATCTCATTAAGAATAATTCGTTTTGTTAGTACGTAATTTTTACCTGAACGGCGATGTAGGCGTTGAGTATCGCCATTGAAAAATTGTAGGGCACTAGTAACCACGTGAGCTTGAAGGCTTTTCGTTTTCTCATGATCTTTGGTCCTGCCCATACGATGCTGAGATAAAGAACGGTCCAGCCGAGGGTTGGCATAGGAGAATCGACCAGGAGCCATCCTCTTGTTCTTTCGTCTACGATCACATAGCATTTTCGTTTATTTATTATTAAGAAAAATAAAAATTATAATTTAATAAAAAACAGTATCGAAACTTAAGTTTTTCTTTTTTGGTCTAAAAAAATCGGTCGTGGAACAAAATAATAATTGAAAAAAAAATCGATAGGAAACGGTTTTTCGAAACAACAAAATTGTCACGATTTTCATCGTTTTTAAAATAAATAAAACAAGACATGATCAACTGATTCAGTAAAATGAATCTTTCACGCTATTTGAATAATCATTTCTCTTTTCACTGCGACACACACCTTGATTTTATTTCTTGTTCGTAAACTAAAATCTAAAAAAATCAATAAATATAGAAATGGAGAAATGCGGAATGGAGAAATACCTGCTAAAGAAAGCGTCCATAAGTAATAATCGTAAACGTCATTTATAACGGTCGTCGCTGGTTCAATAAGAGCCGCCATCGCCTGAAATAAAGAGAAATAACGTTTGGAGGATTTTTCGAATAATTTTCACGGGTAAACCTACAAAAAAAAAACGTGATAATTATAACTGTACGCGTGACGCGATGCGAGCAGTCGTAAAAATACATTAAAAATACAAGGTGATCCGGTGCTTAAGCACTCGGTATTCGCACAACATCTATTTTACTTCAATTATGGCTTATCGACGAAGCCAAGTGCACGACGATAACTCGAATCCTCGCTCACGATTACGAAAATTTGGAGGAAGGTTTTTTCGAAAGAGAATACGAAAACGTTTTCAAATCCCAATATAAAAACAAATATTTTCAACAGTACCTCAAACGTTTATTTCCGTTGTCGATCGTATCAAAAAATCTGAAAGGTGTAACCTTCAGAGTGCATTTTTTCAATTAATTTTTCAACGAAACATTACCGAAAAAATATGTTTTCACAACATTTTTTTTTCTTTTCGTATTCAAAAGTTTCGAACAACTTCGTTTCGGTTTGTTCAATAATTCTCAGCTTTTTTTTATCCAATGTCTTTTGAAATTTATATACGAATTTCGCTGACCGCCCTAGGAACGATTGACGAAGCGAAAAAAAAAAACGTTACAAATGCAGCGTCAAACATCATTTTTATTTTTCAATATCCTTTCATACGTCTCGTCGCGTACAAAGTTTTTTGTGAGTCAACAAAAACTTTATTCTCACTGATAAATAATGAAAAACAAAAGAATACAAAAAAAAAAGATGTTTCAAACAAGAGATCGATGTATCCAAAATATGAGCGCATTTCCGGTTTCATCATTGAGCTTCGTTGACACTTGAGAACATTTCGAAACACGGTTTAACGAGAATTCGTTAATAAGAAGTTTTTTCTTGTCGCGCACACGCGATATTGCTGTCGAAAGTTGCAAAAAAAAAATGAAAAAGAAAGAAACAAAATAATTTACTCCGTTTGAGGATCAACGTTCCAAAGCGGATGTTAAGGCCACGCTCGCTCGATCGTCCCAATATTCGTATCTCTTTTCATCGTTTCTATATTTCCGCATTTATTTCCTCCCTCTTATTGTCGGCAATTTCGGTGTATTAAAAAATCGCACATTCACGTCGATCTAAAGACGAGCCTGCGTGTTATAAGAACGGTTTCACTTGCGGCTATTAATTACCGGTTTCCGGTACGTTGCACCCGTTGCGAAAATGTTTATTTGTCTGTATACATATATATATTTATATAAGCGTCCATTGAGCTCGGAAATTTCTCTTTTATCACAGATCGTGCGTACAAACTAATTAGCGAATAACGAGTTATCGGAAAGCGAAGCAAAACGGGTTCGAAAACAAGATAAAAACAAGATTTTTTGACAATCGAGGCTCGCGAACAAATACCATTAGTTTTATCCACCGTCTCTCTCGAGCAAAGATTAACGTAGCATCGCGCGTCTGACCACATCGTCGTTTCACTACTTGTGCACCAAATTTTTCTCATAGACCACAAAAAATCAGCAAAAGAATCATGAATTTGTCATAATTTCAAATATTTTCGGATCTAATGAAAAAAAATAGATCGAAGTCGATAAATATTTGAACGATTTTCTAATCGATTTGAAATCGATGAAAAATTTTCTGTCAAAAATCCTTTACCCAAATGTCCGCGACTCTCTCTCTCTCTCTCTCTTTCTCTCTAACCCGATAAAAATGAACGTGGATTATCGTTTCTTACCTCTGATCGATCGGTCGGTCTCCACGAAAATGGCGATACAACTAAAAAAATGAATTTTCAACAAAAAAAAAAAACCGCGACAAATTCGGCCGATATTTTGGTCGATACCTCTGGTGATCGTTTATCCCAACCAGAAATAATACATGATCACGCGCACCAAAATTTCTGCCCTGCGTCTTTACTGAGAAAAAAAAAAAACAAAACCGAAAAAACCTTTTTTTTTGGCTAAAAGACGGAATGGAAAAAAAAAAAAAAAAAAAAACGGTAGAACGCGTCGAGGCGACGTCCGATCGACGTAGCGGCTGAGCGCGTCTCGACGCGATTGCGACCGGTGTGCTTTATAACTTTGGTGTCCGTCCACCACCGCGTCCACGGTTATAACGAGCAAGTCGATCGGGGTATACGTGAAAGAGGCCAAAAGTAAACCTCATACGTTCGCACGTGTTGAGAGGGGGTTGGAGTGGGGAGGTTACAAGTTCATAGATACAGATGCACAATCGGTATCCAACCGATTGCCGCGATCTTTCAGCAAAAACTTTGCTCTTTTTCTCATTTCGAATACTATTATTATTCACGCGTTTTCATCCCTCGATTTATTTCTCGGTATTCCCCCCAATTTTATTACCTTAATCGTTTTTATTTCCCGACAGCTTTTCAATTCTTTTCACTCGTATATAATTTCGCTCCCACTTTTTCAGCCTTTCGGCCCAAGTTCATTGATTTTCTTCAACTTTCATACTTTTCTCTCTCCCTTTTCACGTTTTTCATTTTCATTTATCCATACTTTTTCAAACTTTTAAACAACCAATTTTCGTTCTCACTGTTCTAGCTCCAACCATTTTCTCCTCGCGTATTTATTCATTTTCTTAGACTCCTCTCCATTTTTTGCCGATTTTTTCTAATCCTTTTTTCACCACATTTTCTCATTTTCTGTCCATAAGTCTTCATTATTTTTTTCCACTTTTTCGAAATTCCGATTAATTTTTACAGTAAAATTAGAAGAAAAAAAAACCGGTTCAACACTCGAATCGACGGTCTCTCCCACTTTCAGAAACCGACACACAGATTCATTGTGGTCCACTCGGCTCATATAACGGCACGAGCGAAACGTATATGCCCGTTAGATTCTGAGACCGATCGCTTTCGACGAATCTCTCAGTTATTCCATCGAGGAAGAAAAAAAAAAAAAAAAAAACACACTCTCGGCTCACGTTTCATGTTTCATTCTCCAATAATCACTCGGCAGCCTCGATCCGAGGTGAAAATTAACAGCGATCGTCTTCGATTTTTTTTTTAAATTACTTTTATCGAGCTCAATGACATTGATCTTGAGAAAAACTCAAATTCTGTCCCGTATGTTCAAATCAAAATGAGTTTCGAGCGTTTCCAGAACTCTCGTTCTTTTCGTAGCTCGTCGAATATCCAATTAGTTTTTCTTAGTTATTTCGATTGACCTTTTCGGATTGCAAATTTGAAAGAAAAATTAACGAACGAATGAAAAATACCGAAAAAATAAGAAATAATATAATTGAAAATGAAAATCTGTTAGTGAAATGTCATTCGATTTAACATTTCAATGTTTTTGATGTTATGTATCTACCACTAGATCGTACGATTGGCCTGTTTCAATGATATTTCCTGACGCCAAACTCGATCGTTCCTTCGCGAGGTTCAAGAGAAAGTGCGACGAAGAAAGGGGCCATTTTTACGGTCCATCAGCCAGAAAGATGTCCGAGAACTAAAATAATGGAATAAAAAATAAAAAAAAAAAGAAACGAGAAAAAAAAATGCGTCGTTCGCATTACGGACGCGCCCGACTCGCGTGGATTCTGAAGGTCCGTCTTCCGGTTGGAGCTTCGTCAGCACGTCGTTGCAATTTTTAATTCATTCTTGTCTCTTGTCAGAAGTTTCGTATTTCCCTGGTGTAGGTTATAAGCCGACGATTTCAAATCCGAAACGGATTCTTCGAGAATACCGTTTCAATGTAGTGCAAATAACAGGGGATAAAAAAAAAACAACGAATTGGACAAAACAAAATAAATGTTAATAAAAAATCAATCAATTTTTCCTTACTCCATTTTTTTTTCTATCGACGTAACTAATCAATTTGATTTTGTATAAATTGATTGGCCACTCCAATGTGAAGATACCGGTTACATTGAGAGTGCGTTGTGATTAAATGGATTTTGATCAAAACCCGGAAGACATTTCGGTGTCAAATTATTCCAATATTCGTTCGACACACCTCCGAGTGAATGGGATTTTTCTCATTTTTTTCTGTCTTTTATTATTTCCCTGATTCACTGACAATGAATATAACATGTATATTCAGTCTTTGATCGAACGAGAATGAGCAACAAAAGTCTTGAGGCTAAATGAAACCTGTTTTCCGCCGTATACACCCATATTTTTAATGGGTCGAGTGTACGCTCTTACTGCGGCTATAGAACTTTCGATGTGCCTCGTTCGAGAGAGAGTATATTCCTCTTCTTATTAGTTTTTTTTTTTTTTTTTTTTTTTTTTTTCTTTTCTTTCTGGAAGCTGACGGCGTTTGCTCTTTCCTGACAGGTCACTGGGTAACAGCGTTACGTTGAACCTTGAGACCAGCATTCGGAGTCGATTTTTAGCCAAATTTTACCGTTACAAAAATAATCGTGAATTTATTTTTGCCTGTAGCTTCACAAAATTCAATTGAGACAATCAATTTCGACCAAATGCTTTTGATTTTTTATGATCCTTTGAAATATTTTTTTTTTTTTTCATGCTCCTCTTTCCTGGTTGTAGGAATTCTGAAAATTCCTTTTTTCATCAACGCTTATCTCATATCTGTAACAATTTTCAAATATCACAAACTCTTTTCGAAATCGAGACACCGATGGAGAAAGTTACTTTCGACTTCGATCTGCAGAGTTCAGCTAGGTTTTTATAAATAGTTCAAGGCAAATGTATGCAGATTGTGGCTCTTAGACTCATCAGAGGTTTATTTTAAAAAATGATAATTTAGGGAAAAAAAAATTGTAAATTCTTTACAACATTTTGACTGGAATAAGAATTATCTCTGGAATTTTATTTCGAATTGTAGAATAATCGGGTTTTGTTTTACATTGCTATTTGTTACTTTATCCTTCAAGACGTTTGTTTCAAATTCAGAAACAAGCAGTCTGGCGTTTATTTTTCAGATTTATAGCGATTTACAGTTGTCATTTATATCAATGATAACGTTATTAATATTTCATGATCGAGCATTCAAGGTCGGGATTGAAGGGAATCGAGTACGAATTTCTCCTTTAGTCATTCGATTATTAACGTTCGATCCAGCAGGCAAACAGGATACAGGAAAAAAAAAAGTATGCCTCAGGCACACTTTCATTTAAACGCATTATGTGTATTCATATTCTGATTGGTCACGTTACCAACAGGTGGGAAGATCGACCAATATTTGTCGAGACTCTAAAAACATCGATTCGTGAAACAAGAAGTGAAGAAGTCCTACTTCCGTAATTTTTGTTTATTCTTATGTGTTTATGCACAAAAATGTATGAAGACGAGTTGAAAATTAGGGAAGAAGAGGGGGGGGGGGGGGGGGGGGGACGTCGAATAAATCTGAACATTGATGAAACATTTGTCGAGAAAAGAAAATATTTTGAGAATTCGTTGAATACTGTACTTTGGAATTTTTTTTTTCTTTTTCTTTTCAGATAATAAAACGATGATACTGTTAGGTTTACGGAATTCGTGAAATTCCTGATCGTCCGTGACAAATTGGACGAACGATTAGCACGTCTTGATATTATTCATTTGTGTTTCTTGTCATTTCTCCGGGAAGATTGAGATCTTTGGCACGTTTTAAAAATACATTTTTTTTTTTTTTTCCAAGAGGAAGAGCTTTCGATTCGACATTTCTTTTTATTATTAATACGTGACTTCGCAAGGCTCTCGATTGGCAAACAACGCGAATAAGAAAAATGGATCATTATCGATTCATGGATCAATCGACTGATCGCCCGAATGACGAAATTCTCATGCGTTTGTTAACCTTTCTTCCGCGATACTCTATAGAGTCGTTAAAATCACTTGCTCAACCATCCCGATGCGTTGAATTACTCATTTTTCTTTCGTCGTCTCTACTCGATTTTCTATTTTTTTTTTTCTTCTTTTTCATTCATGGGAAAAACATAGCTGCGTCGATGAAGGGGAAGGCTGGCGCGTTTAAAAGGTTATTCGTATTAGCATGCCTCGAGGAAACGGATGCTCCGAACACATATGTATAAATGTATGATTTTTGCCGCGAAACTCTTGTGAGTCGACAATCACGAAATATTTGCGAACGACAAACGTTTACCAAACTTATGCAACTGTTCTGAGAACGGGCGAGGCTTTTTTCGCGGCTGCTGGATGAGCGCATCTTCGAAGATCCGCGCATGCATGATCTACGAAATGCTGCGTGTACGATAACGAATATTTTTTTCACCTAAAAATAATCTCTGTCGATAGTCACGCGTGCGAGCATCCTTTTTCATTTTTAATCGACCATACATACGTTCGCTGATCAGAGTTATTATTTTTTTTTTTTCACCTGAAAATTTTCGTAAATTACAAAGTTTCTGTGGCTTTTCAGGCCTTTTTTCAACTTAATTTTTCATTTTTGGTATTATTTCCATAATTATCGACGCATTTTAAATTACGAAGAAAAAAAAAATGTTTCATCAACGAGTCTCAACGTTTTCTTGCTGCTCTCATCTGTTCCCGATTCAAAGTTTCTTTTTCCGTCGATTTATTAAAGTTGAAATACACGAAACAGGTTTATACAATTGAAAAATTGAATAGAAAATGTACCGAGCAGCGGAACAATTGTCGATAAATTTGTTTCGTGGCTTCTCGACAGTAAATAAAAGCAACGATATTTCAAGCCAATTCTCGGAGAGCGGTTGTCATTGTTGGCGAGTACGATTGATCGTTTTCTGTTATAATAAAATTGTATGCATTTACAGAAAAGAAAAAAAAAACGTTATTAATTATTTATCGCTCGACAAGTTCGACCAACGATCATAACGAGAACGACGAGAATCTAATGAAAGCGAGGAGAGAGAAAATTTCGCATCCTGGGAAATCTTTACACATGAGAGTTATAGAACCAGCAAATAAAAGATCGAGTATCAAGTCTCGTTTAATCACAGCGACTGAAACGAAGGTAAAAGCAGTTTCGTGGAGAGTGGTATTCCATTGCTGGTCTTTCTACAAAGAAATGACGAGATCCTTTCTCCGGATGGAGAAACGGAGTGTGAATATAGCCACGACGTTTTCTCATCTCTCAATAAACTACGTTTTTCTTTTGTTCGTATAAAAACGTTTCTCATTATCTCAAGATTGTCAAAAAAAAAAAAAAAAAAAAAAAAAAAAAATATTAAAAAACAAAAAATATTTAAAAACTCCTCAAATGCTCAACGAGCAGGAAATTAAACGTATGATAATTCGAGCTTCCGAGACTCGATTGTATTGTGAGACGAGTATATTTTCCCACAATATACTTCTCGGACTGACGGTACTTCGGAGGATATCTATATTTCATTGACACAATTATCAACACCTGGGTTTCGACAGACTCGCATAATTGAATACCTATTTTGTAGCAAGAGAAAAAAAAAAAAGCAGAAAAAAAGTGGCGCGCCTAACGGCTGAAAGAACGATAATTCAGCACGATAAAATAATTAGACGATAACGAAAAGTGTGCAGTTTAGAGCCACGTTTTCGAATACCCCGTTCTGTTTAATATATCCATAAATCTAATTATGAACAACGATAAACGTAATTGGATTAGTTAGACCAGAAGATTATATAGGTCAAGCCTAGTGGGACAATGAGCTTATCAATTTTTGGTGCTTTTTCTTTTTACACGCTTGAATAAAATAATGAAAAAATATGCATCACATTTCCTGCCAATTTTTATTGCCTTGGTCCAATATTTTTTCTTTTTGTTTTTTCAAATTCGGTAGATTTAAATGATTTTGAAGTCATTTCAGGATCATTTTAGAATCCCAAGTCTTCTCGGAGATTGTCCGAAACTGGAAATCGAAATTGAAAAAAATATAAAAAGAGATAAAATAATGAGACAAACGCGAGAAATGGTAAATTGGAAAAATTTTCATCAACGTGTAATCTTATAAATTATTAGGGAATTTTTATTTGGATTCTATACAAATTGTGTATAAATTGCACGAGAATCGAGATTCGAATTGTTTTTGTAAATGAGAAAAAATGGTAAAAGTATTTAAAATGACTAAAATAGATTGAGAGAATCAGCAAAGAACAAAGCTCTAATAAGAATGATAATAATGTAGCTGTTTCCGAGGCTCTTGATCAGGGTGGCAATAAAAGTATCAACGTCGAATATACCCACTTTCTTCGATCTTGGATTCTTGTTCGAGTCTCACAAGTCGTGCGAGAATACACACACACACATATTGCAATCGCCTCACTTTCGAGGTCAATGTCTAGGACCTGCCAGCTCGTGTATCGCGACCAGTTCTTCAAGTTTTGCCGCGCACACAACTTTCTTCGATGTCAATTCATTTTTTTTTCTTCGTTTCGCTACGTTTTTTTTTTTTTCTCTTCTCTTCTCTTTTTTCCCTCTGATTCCCCGTTATTACACGTTTGCCAGAGCAAACACCTCGACGTCGATTAAAAACGAGAGAAAATATGAACCGGCCTGATCCTCGGACTTGTATCATTTTTATTGAATATCGTATAGCAGTAAAATGAATTTTATACTGACAGAAAATCGTCGCGAATAGCATACTTTTATCATCGATTAAAATTTTTTATAATTTCAGACATTTTTACCTCATTGAACTTCAATTTGTCTTTCATGTTACCGCATCTTATTCACATTATTTTTGCACTTAATAAAACTGACAAAATTTTTATAAGATTTCCTGTCCTTTCTGAAAACCCATCATTTCTTATTTTCCTTTTTATTCGACAAGCTTCTATCGTACTCGTTTTTTTTTTTTCTTTAAAATTGAACAACTTCAAAAAAATTCGAATAGAATTTCATGTCGAACAGAATATAATTGGAAAAAAATATGATGAATGCTCGTTAACAAAAACACTCGAAACGTTATCAACATCGAATAAACATCAGTCCGAAGGAAAATACTGTAACCGGATTGCGTGGCTAATATGTATTTTCAAACGAGCAAATATTTCATTGGTTTTTCGAATTATCACGAAAAAAAAAAAAATGTTTATGGATGAATAAATGAAACGGTGTTGGTTAATGCTGAAGATAAAACATGCTGAGAGGTTGACGAATTATGAAAATAAATAGTGATCATTTGCTGGTAATATTATGACGTCTGTGTGCAGTTTTTTTTTTTTTTTTGCCGCAATCTTGGCAAACATCGGTATTCCCGAACGAAAGATTTTCTCGTAGATTTAACGAGCGGATATATCGTGTATATATAAGATTCGCGAGAGGAGAGGAACAGGAAAGAATCAGCGAAAGTGAAGTTCCTCGAGTGCAACGATGCTTGGAGATAATGGCCACGGCTTTCGTGATACTCTCCACATTCGCTAGCTCATTTCTCGATATAATACGCTATTCTCAACTTTAATCATTCGTGTGTATGTATTATCACGCACAAATTGCAAGTCATTAATAGCTTATTACTGATTACAACGACGTAACGATTTCAATGTTTTTATTAGCATGTCTCTTTCACCGATAACACCCACCAAGCTGTTTTCCAAACGCGCTCATTACTTTTTCCAAGTTACTATTTTCTTCGAGAATCGATTTTTTTCGATAATTTGATTACTTTTTGTCATTTTCGGTCTGTTTATTTTTCTTCGTCATCGAAGATACTTTTTAAAATCAGGAAATCATTGGAGAAAACTCTTCAAATAAAATCTCAGAGGATAAGTGGGAACAGATAAAAAAAAACAGCGATTTTATCGACGAATTACACCGCGATTGATTAATTAGTGAATGAAAAAATGAATTATTTCGAAACCGTTTGGTGATTCGACAGAATAATACTGACTCACTTTATTTCCGTTGCTTTCCGTGCTTGAACTTCCTTCGAAATTAATTTTTAGATCATTCATTTGGATTCGGATTTTTATTTCTGATTCGCGTCTTTTTTTTTTTTGAAATACCATTCGACGGACCGAACGAAAATTTAAGAATGCACTTGAAACCGAAAGGATGAAATGCTTTTATATTTGGATTTTTTTTTCTACATCGAAACCATTTTGAAATTTAAAGTTTTTATCGATTTTTTTTTTTGTAATTTTAAAATACGTAGAAACGTAACGTCATCATTGATGGAAAAATCAACTTCGTAGAGGAACGTAAGAAAAAAAAGAATTGTTGAATAAATTTAAACTATATTTTTTTTAAAGGTGGTTTACTATTTTACGAAATTCAAATTTCGACCCATTCTGGGTCTGTGCTTATTCAATTATTCACTAAATCACATTTTTTTCCAACCGAATCTGGAAAAATTTTAATAGAATTAAATAAATGATAAAAATACGTTTGTCAAATTTGATCGTTCGTTTGAAGTGTTACAATTATTTTTCATACGCAACAAAGCAAAATAATTTGTAACGCATTACGGTGGATCATAATTAAGCGACTCACATAAAAATTCAACAACGAACGCAAACATAAATTAATAAAATTCGAGCTCATGGAAGGGTGAGATGAATTTGTACTGAATCTCAATCCGATGATTGACCGATTGACCACTTTGAAAAATGTGCAAATGCATCGTCTAACGAGGCTACAGCCACGTGCTTAATGCAAGTAGCCAAAAAAAAAAAAAAAAAAATCCTAAGTCTCGACTCAGCATCGTAGATTCGCGGACATTCAATCAAGATATAACAAGCGTCATGACAAGCACATATATTCTGATTCACGCTCTTTCAGCCAGCACGTTTTTTTTTATTTCTCACATGAGGAAATTTAGAACTATTGACCCTCCCCTTACGACGGTAGAGAATATCAGATCAATTAAAAAAATTTAAAAAAAACAGTGCAATTTATTACTCTGAGGAAACTCGTCGAAACACTTCTAAAAACTACGAGTGTAAGCTACTATCGTCTATCGAGTGGAATAATAGAAGAGGGGTCAACGAACTGGAGCTATGAATGAAAATGTTTTTTTTTTCGTATTTTTGTCACTTCCACGTTTTTCTCTGTCAAAACTTTAATTTTTATGATTATTTTCATTACGAATACAAAAATGTGTTGAAATTTGATTGCCAATCTCTAATGGCATATTCTCTAATTCTCATATTTCATAAAACAACGATACTTCAATATTCTTTTTTGAAGGGTTGGGACGAGCCCTTGCATTGAGCTCGAACGAAACAGCCAGCATTTTTTTTTTTTACCAACCTCACTTGCAGCAGCAATGTTTCACCGAAATTCCATGTATACCAATCGCCCCAAATCTCACGACCAGATTCACGTACTCTTAAATTATATGTAATGGAAACAATGAAATCGACGATTTATATGTTTCGGAGAAGAAAGTTATTTAGAACAGTCTCATTGTAGGATGAACGAACACAGGATGCGGTGGAAATCCAGGAGCACAGTTTTCGTAGACGTCGAGATATCAGGCGCCGGCCGGCAGCCATAACTGAAATCAATACAGACTCAAGGGGCGCTCACAACACTTATGAAAAGAAAAGGGGTCTCGAGAGCCTTATGGGGGTAAATGTTGGTAACTAGGCTGCCGCTTCGATCCTCAAGAATTATATCCATTTTCACTGACACCGTACCATAAATTCGTTATTAAGAGCTAATTATTCGTTCTGTAATCGTCGTCAACAAATTCTCTATAAAAATTCTCCAGATTCAAATTATCCTATGTATTTTCCTCAAGATTTTTACGACCCCTATTATCCATTTTTTGCAATTTTGTTTCCAGGCAGTTTTGCTAATTTCAAAAGAAAAGAAAATGTTAACATCGAATAAAACTCTATTCTCGAGTATTGGGCCATCGAAAGATTGAGATACTGGTTGAAACCAAGCGTACGAGAGTACATCAACTATTTGAATTTGCAGAGTCAGTTTCAGTCCTACCAGACATTTCGTTTCGTGAAATTCTCAAATTTTTGCAAAATATCTAGGACGAATAGATCTCGAAATTCTGAGAAGCAAAGTCTTCAGCATTTTTTTTTACTCCGATCATACGTTGCCAAAATATTAATGAATTAGAGGCAGCCAATCTGAAGCGTTAGAAAAAACGCGAAGTGGGAGAAGTTTGTAACTCGCGTTGGCCACTCCCACTGTGACTGATCGGCGCAGCGGATTGGCTGACGCGATTACTCGATATCCCATCGATTTTGCCATTCGACAGATGTTTGAAGCTCGAATCATCTTTTGAGACAGCCTGTGTAGTGACACTTGACACTTGAGGAATAACATCGAGACTGAGAGCCTTGAACATGCACGTGTTGCACCGAGGGGCTATCATTAACGAGAAAGCTAGTCTGCCTAATCGCTGATAAGTTGCTTTCCCGGGACGATGAAAGAATTACTGTACTACGAAGCACAGAGTGAACACACTGAAAAATGACTTTTTTTCGTTCTTTCTCTGCTCGATGATTGAAGGTTTCTTTCGTTTATGGCTAAAGGTATTAAAATCGACAGGAATTAGTTATAACTCGTATCCTATTAGTGACTCGTAACACAAAAGGCCTATTCAAAATTAGCTTGATACTTATGAGCTCATTCGACATTGTATATTTACTGCTCGAGACGAAATAGAAGCAGAAAGACGTTGAAGATGCTGTACGTGCCAGATGTAGAACAGAAGTAACTGTACCAGGCCAACGATGACCCAATGAATTCCAGCAATGTCACTTGCCCACGTCCACACACACACACACACTTTTACTTTGCTTTTTTCTATGTCTCAAATCCTACTTTTTCTATCGTATCTTACGAGTATCGGATCCAGAACTAATCTCAGAGCTCGTTCTACGTAATTGTTTCTTTGAAAAAATCGTCATGCAGTAATTTTTTTTTCTTTGTACCAATAATACATATATATTGTCCTTCGATTATGATAATCCGAATGGCCCATTTTCTCACAGATTCAAATGTTAAATAGTCAAATGATCAAACTTTGCTCAAAGTACATGAAAAATATGTTCGAAGGAATATCCTTTTTCCAATAATTCAAAGCTTCATTTGTCATCCAATTTTCAACGTCGATTGCAAAACATGTGGCATTTCTGAACGTGGGAAAAACAGGTTTTACGTCTTTGATGCTCCGGCTTTCGTCCGCGAGTACACGCGCACTTCGAACTAACACGACTGTAATATTTTTGAGGTCATTCGACAGAATATTTGAGGTTTCTGATACTTGTATAGCGAATATTAAAAAAAAAAGAAACGTGTAAAAACGTTTTGCGTTAAATTCGCTTTCCAGAGATGTGAGAAGACTCGAATGACTCAGCTCAAAATTTTCGACCGATACAAGTTCTCGATATTTCGAAGGAGGGATTCCCACGAAAAAGGAAAAAAATAATCGACCGTTTTTTTCCCCGTTGCTTAACCGTACCTTTTGGTCCATTTAATTTCGATAACCGCGATGACTAAAATTTTTGGCCATTTGAAAAATTATACAAAATATAATATTTCAATACATTTCTTCAATTACTTGATCTTGAGAAAAGTCTTCAGTTATTTGGAAGAAACTACTCGCATCTAATTGAGAAATTTTTCTGCACAGCAATTTTTATTGAAAGATTTTAGCAATTCATTCAAGAAAAATTCTTTATTTTCATATTTGACCTCCAAAAAGGACTTCTCCTTTGCACCAAAAAGTAAAAGGAAAGTATTTTTTTTAACTGTTTCAACGTTTTTTTCAATTCGTGTTATTTCTTCATTCTTGAAATAAGCCGATTTTTTACAATTGACATAAAAATAATAGTCGACGGTTAACGAAAAAAGATTTTGGTCGTCTGCTTCGATTTTCCGAGACCAATGACGTTTCATGAGCGGAAATGGTGTTTATGATCTATGTAATACTTTGTTCGAGGAATAATGATAATAAAAAAATATCTATCGAGGTTGCAGGGTGGATTGAGGTCGAGTTTTAGTGGCGTAGAAATACCGGCTCTGAGATTCCTAGCTCTCGATTCAGCTGATTTCATTTTACGTTGCGAATAAGATAGAAAATTATGAACAATGAAATCATAGGAACGAGCTTTTTATGTGTTTCCAGCACGCTCTAATATCCCCGTTTAATTTCTCAAAATTACTCCGAAGTACTTATGATTAGCGAACTGCACCTCATGTTTTCAAAGTTGAAATTTTTCGACACACGTATGGTGTACGAAAAATAATATTCATCTAATTTTCAGTTATCTCTCACTCACGCTGACGAGATACCGAGTCAAATGATGCCCTCGAAGCCATCCTCTGTGACCGATTATTTCAACAAAATTTGGATAAATTTCGATTGAAACGTTGATCTCACTGCTCACTCTGTTTTCAGCTTTTTCAATTTTCATTATTTTATTATCCTTATTATCCTTTCCACCGCAACAGTTCTTCGAGAACTATTCGGACAGCATTTTTTTCCGCAAAATGTCACGCGGTGCTGATCATCAATAAGAAAACTGTCCCAGGTTGATTGCATAACTGGAAAAAAAAAAAGTTTAATCGTTTAGTTCCACCTGATGATAGTTCTAATTGAGATAGATTGTATTTAAGTGCCGAGTTATTAATTAATTGGCGTATGGGAGTGTGTGGACGAACGAGAAGAGTGCACTCTTGAACCTACGGCGACCGGTGGGTGTCACTGTTTTCGCATCCTCGACCTTTAATCGTAATTCACAATTGTTCGAAACTTGTGCAATGCGTCGATCGGTTTTTGTGGTGTTTTTTTATTCGTGCCTGAATTTTATAACTTGTAGGCATGCTGGCAGGTAATTTAAAGTTTTTCAATTTATCGAGCTATAAGAAAAATGTTGCTGGTCCATGTACTTACTGACAAATTTTTCTTTCTCCCATCGTAGCAGTTCTTTCAATACAAATGGCAACAAAAAAAATCACTCCAATGGACCAGGCTTCTCTTTACCCGAAAATTACGTCAAAGGCAGGTGTCCTTTTGTTTTCTCTTCATTTTTTTTTCTTCTCATTACTTCTCTCTTGTATTTACAACTGTGCGATCGTAATTGTTATGGTTGATGATATAACAAAAGACAGATATGTATTCAGAGATCAGGCCCCCCTCGACCAAGGGAAATCCCGTTATCATTGATTTCAACATCTTCGTCGTTGATATAAATTCCATCAACGTCGAAGACATGGATTTTCGGTGAGTCTTGCACAGTAGATTCGACGATTTTCATATTTTTCATTTCTGAAAAAAAAAATTCAAATTTTTAATTTCAATAAATGATCCGTAGTGCTATAAATTTTTCTCGAAAGAGCTGCATGAATAAAATATTGGTACAGATAAATGTGAAAAAAAATAAATAAACAACTGATAAAAATGTGAATTATTATAATATATAAGAATAATTACGATTAAATCAAAATGTATTTACTGACGAGGAGCAAAATATTATGATCTTCATAAAAATAATAAAATCACATGAAAAAAAGTGAACGTGAAACATTTTTAATTCGGGTATTAGATGATTTTTGATAAATGAAAATTGGTCATTAACCCTTCGAAAAATATACCGTATAGATTTCTGGTAACAATCGGGAAAGGAGGCTAATTAGAAATTAATACTATAACCGTTAGAAGAAAGCTAAATCTAGAAATAACAAGTTTTCATAATTCTCCGAATAGTGTGGACATGTTTGTGAGACAAAGTTGGACGGAGTCTCGTTTAAATATGCCAAACGACATATTCGAGGAGGGCGATGATTATGTGACCTTACCACCGGAATTTTTCGAAAATGTTTGGCAACCGGATCCATACTTCTTGAATTCCAAAGTCTCGGGTAATTTATAATATATATATTCGGAGAAAATAAAATTTTCATTCATCACATTTATAAGAAAATATTTATTATTTTTGTCAATTGAATGAAATGACAAAATAAATCGTCGAAAGTTCATTGGAAAAAGTCAATTCGGTGCAACTGCAATTGGAAGAATTCATCTAACAAATGCAATAAAAAAAATACTTAATTAAATCGTGATCGATGGGAAAATTATTCGTCGCCAATGCATTTTCAATATAATAATGAATAATTAACTTTTTTTTTTTCAACAGAAATAGCTGCACTAACTCACAAATTTTCATCGGTAATGCTGTACAGAAATAAGACTGTAAGATATTCGGCAAGAATGCACGCAATAGTAGCATGTCAAATGGAATTTCAACTCTATCCAATGGACATACAAGTTTGTCCCATTTACATCGAGAGCTGTGAGTATTTTGATTTATGATGACGCGTGTCATTTACTTATCATATAATAACGTGAGAAGCTGTACGAAAACACATTGCAACATTCCTATACATCCGTCTCCTATTCTAACGGAATTCGTCCTTTCATTTGGCGTCCAAAGGCCGTGAACGCGCGCGCGTTCACGTTGTTACGAGCTTTAAAATAGTACCGTTAGATACATCGTTATAATATTAAGACCTACACTACTGAAATCGAGTTTCGTACAAATGTCCAACACTCATTAATAATTCCTCATTCTACTTCACCTCAATATTTTTCCTGCGGGCACAAGAATCACAACTCTGTGGTAGTGATTTTCGAGTTAAAAAAATATTCGAATCCTATTAATTGCTCATTGGCCCAATTATTTCTGTATAATAAAAAAAATTATGGTTATACGGAATGAGTGATCGAATGGAATAGATTCGATCTTCGAATTAATTTTTATCTTTTGTTCTAAACATTAAATACATCAGAAGAATTTTATTTTTCACTGTCTTTTTGAATTCAAATGTTTTCATATTGAAATTTATAGTGAAAATCGAAAAGATCGAGTTTATTTTGAATTTTAATTATTCTTTTGCAGTTTCTTACAACAGCAAAAAGCTTCAATTAAAATGGGGCGATGGTGGGGTCACGGTGAATCCCGAATTGAAACTCTTGCAATACAACGTTGGAAAACCCTTGGTCGTTAAGGAAACGAGCAATTTTATACCCGAAAAAAATGGTCAGATAAGACAATGGCTGGAAAAAAAAAACTTCTCGAATGTAAAAAATAGGAAAAATATCGAATAAAATCTTTCACACGAAGCTTTCGGAAGACAAAAAAATGTGCAAATTGCATCTCAGTAATCTCATCATTTTTCTTTTTAATTTATCAATTTCGAATAGCAACAATAATTCTTTTGATTTGAAAAAAAAAAAACAGCTGAGTAAAATGTTAAAATTAACATTTTTTAATGGTTCGAATTTGGCTATTTGTGCACGTACCAATGAAACTTATTTCCCAAAATCGTGTGATTGATATCGAAGAAAGATGGACAATGATCGAACCTTTCTGAATATTTCAGGAAATTTTTCACGCTTGGTCGTCTTTTTTCGTTTCGAGAGACAGATCGGTCATCACCTGATTCAAACATTTGCACCTTCGACACTTGTCGTAATGCTCTCGTGGTTTAGCTTTTGGCTGGGCCTCGACGCCATACCTGGTCGAGTTACACTTCTTGTCACGAGTATGCTCACCCTAGTAACCATGTTCACGGGTCTCAAAAGCGACATTCCACCGGTCGCTTACGTAAAAGTGAGTAAAAAGTGGAAATCGAAAAACAGTTGATCTTTATAAATGTTAATAATTATCAGATTGATTATCGAAAATAACTTGGGACTGATTAAAAAAATCACTCTTATCGACTATGGAATTCTAAAAATGCTTCTTAATGCGTATTTCATGTTACTCTCGTAACGAACCACAAAACATTTAATTTTAAACATCAAAGGTTTACGATTCTTTATACTTTAGTTTTTTTTTAATTTATTTTGTCTCAATACTTTTTCATTCTGTCAGTTTAATTTTTCCCATCTTTACTCCGTTCCGACATTTTCGTGGCGATCAAGATTTCATCCAAAGATAAACAGATAAAGATACACTACGAAATATACACATATATAAATATTTGTAGACATTTCTCGTAACTTTCAGTCACGACCTCTTTTTTCTTGCTACGATATTTCAAGAAATTTGTTTAGGCAGATAAGTTAGATAAGATTATTAAAATTTTATGAAGAAAGTACGGAAAGCCAGTCGCAAATACTTCAAAATTCCTTACTGGAGTCACTGCACACTTTTTATTGCGTGCTCGAATTTCAAATTGCAGAACGAAACAAAAGATTCAAATTTCCGACGTGGATTTTCAAACTGCTTTGAATTAGAGAATTATTACTGATTTATTTTGAGAATAAATTTCGCAATTATTTTCTTCTCAACATTTTGAAGATCAAACATCATCGAGAAATCTTTGAATTTATTAAAAATTACGTTCAACTTTACTCCAATGAAAAGGAACGAAATTTTTTTTTTTCGGGAATCGCCTAATGTTTTGAACTTTTCGCCACGAAAATCTGACAGAGTTTTTCAGGCTTTTAGATTATTCTATGAACGATAAATTCGCAAATAAAAATATTTGAACTTATTAATATATTAATTTATTTATTATATTATATTATATATATTATTATATATATAATTAATATATAATAATAATAATAATAATATAAATAAATTGAAAAGGGTTATTCTTAATTGATTTCAGGCACTTGATCTTTGGATGGCCGGATGTATGTTTTTCGTTTTTGCAGCCCTCGGTGAATTCGTTGTAGTAAAAGTTTTGGATTTGCGTGATCAGCAGGAAATGGATGCGCTCAATTCGCCACGACAGTATTACGCGGTATGTAGATTAAAAAAAAAAAAAAAAAAAAAACAGGACAAAAGAAACTCTTCTCAAACAAGAGGATCGAAAGGATTTTCTTTGTTTAGAGACTGGCCTCGATGGACAAAAGTTCATCTATTTGGGACTACGACTCGATGTCTATTGCACAGCCAAAAAAAAAGCGTACGGGAAGTCGACATCTTTTACAAACAGCCTGGTTGGATCCAGAAATTTTGATGCACACTAAGAAAGCACTTTCGCAGAAAATTGATTCCCACAGTCGAGTAGTATTCCCAGCGGTATTTTCATTATTTGTTGTGCTTTATTGGCCCATCGTATTTCTTAAAAAATCATCTTAGAGACTACGTATTCAGTATTCTCACGCAATATATCGCGTCGAATGGAAATAAATTTCTTGATAATCTATTTTATGTACAAGAAGTTTATTAAAAACGGTCATACAACCTCGATGAAAAATGCCTATGCCATCTTAATCTATCTCCATTTCCTCGATTGATGATTTGTCCGATTCGTCGTCGCTCTTTTCTTCTTTCGTAAATTTTCTATGCAGCTCGCCCATTCGTTTAATATAACTCAGCGTATATTGGTTGAAATCACAGCTGTAATTAATTCGTGAATACCAAGTGAGAAAAGAGGAATAAAATATATTATAAGTATCTAAAGTTGCGTATTGTTCTAAATGAAACGAAAATTTTCTTTGTAAGATTCGGAGACAATTTCTCAGAGACATTTTCGAATTCAAAGATTCAAGAACAATTTGTGTTCGTAGGTATTTTTGATACTCACATCGCACTGAGATCGTCGTACCTCCGCTGCAAATTCTTTTGTACCGTCAGCAAAGCTGGCATTTGCAATGACGTGTTCATCTTGTGTCCCTGTCTCGTTAATATAATTTCAATCCATAGAAGATAAAAATGTATATGCCTTGTCCCTTCCAGCTCAGAAGCGAGGAATTTCAACAATCGTTCGACATAAATTTCCGGCATATTCGTTATGGTCAATTCAACTGTAAATATTCATTTTATTATTGAAAACTTGTCTTGAAAAAATATCGTTCAAAAAGCAGTCGAAATTGTGTGTCAAAATTTCAAAGAAAAAAAAAATGATTCGGATGTTTTAGAGTTTGAAAATACATTTAGTCAACTTACTATCTCGATGCGCGATGTTTTCGACGACGCATCTAATGAGTTCCTTTTCATTGAGCCTTAGCGACATCATCAATGCTGAAAAATATAAGTTTGAATTATCGTCACGTTCTTAGGTCAACTTTACCGTTACGTTTTCGTGTTACCTTTTGAAAATTCTTTCTCCTGCAAAGTGTTTCTTACAGAATCGGGAGTGATTCCGAGTTCAAGATGAAACGGATCAAAAACTAGACTCATGTCGAGAGAATATATGAGTAACCCTTCGGTCGTTGCAGCTGCCCAAGCGTGTCCTGAAACGAGTGTAAAAAAATGAATATTTCCAAAATCTCACCCGAAAATATGAATTTTAAATCTTCGAATTCGATCCCCATTGAGAACAGTCGATATGTTTTTCAGTTTTCACAATAATATAAGCTTTATTTCTGTTTCTGTAAAAATATTGCAAGTTTTAAGAGAAAAATTCGTTTCAACCAGAAAGTACCAATAAAAAATATTCACGTGACTCGAAAGATGTTTTTTTGATCAAAAATGAATGAAACGGGAGAAGAATTTAACGTACCTGTGGGAGAAAACTGTAAGCTGTATACTCTGACTTCGGGTTTCATGCTCCTGCTCGCCATATCGCCACTTCGTACTCCTGGCAATCGAAGAGTAACTTTTCCACCTTCTGTTTCTTCCCGATCCTCGATCAACGCAATGTTTCCAAATTCGGTCATTTTTCTTCTGTTTATGAAATCCTATAAGACCGGATAATGGAAATTGAAATGGCCATTTTGTCAGAGGAATGAAGAAAGATAATGCTCAAATACTCACATCCACAGCATCGAACGATCTGTTTTGAGTAATTTCGAATTTTTTCAGGAGAACAGCCTCTCGGACGTTGTAGATGCAAACGTTTTTCGATTGTCCACCAGCGAGTATACAATTTCCGTCAGCCGAGTAACACAGAGTAGTAAAAGCCCTGGAAATTTTTTCCAAATCAATATATCGTACGATATAAATAAATAAATAGCTGCGTACCAAGATTCTCATCGATTTAAATTGTTATCAGTAAGTGTGTGTATCGACTGCTCTCAAATATATGAAATCATACTAACTTTCCTGCGAGGCTCTTTTTCGCGGTAACGAGATCAGTATCGGATCGTCCGCTTCCAAGATCGTTTCGACCTTCTATACTGCCAGTTTGCATCGAAGTTTTGCAATCGAAAAACGATATTTGACCATCCAAAGTAGCGACTGCGACTTCTTCACCATTCGGTTTATAAACGACGCACAAACCATCAGAAGACAGCTGAATAGTCTCGTGACTAGAGCCTTTCTCTATAGCGTTCCAAAGTTTCATGGTTTTGTCCCAAGATACCGAAGCCATTGCTGTACTCGCAGGATTTGGGCTGAAAACTAAACTCGAGACAGGTCCTTCGTGGCCGCTGAGAATCTAAATTTATCAATTAATTTTTCATTAATATTGATTGTCACGTAACACATTGTGACAGGATCTCATGTTTTTCATTTACAAAATCAACCTTTGTGAGCTCTCATAGCGGATTTCGGAATTCTTTCAGAAAGATACTTAATTACAATTAGATTTAAAGAAAATTGTTTTTCATGCAAATATATTAATTGCTTCGAATTATGTTATGCAATCGTTGGCAAATCGTACCTCGAGAAGCGTGCCGAGTTTGACGCTCCAGAGATATATATCAAAAAAGTCTTGACCTCCAGCTGCGAGAAATTCGTCACTAGAATCGAGAGCGAGACAAGAAAATTGGACTGGTCGTGGTGAGGTCAAAGTTTTAAAATTTCTGTAACGCGTTAAATCGTAAGCCCGGGCGGTGCCGTCGTATGAGGCCGATACGATGAACTTGCGATTATGACTGAATAGTACGCTGGAAATTGCGGAAGTGTGTTCTTGGAACGTGACTGTACAAAAGCCAGTCATGGTATTCCAAATTTTAACTTTTCCGTCGTCTCCCCCGGTCACGATGTACTGACCATCTGGACTGTAAGCCAAACAATTCATGTTGTTACTGTGACCTTGTTGCTTCATCGCGTATGTCTCGCTTTGCCATTCCCAGACCAACAATTGCCCGAGTTTCGAACAACCCAGAGCTATCCAATCGCCGGTAGAATTCAAAGATATTGATGAAATACACTGGTTTGATATACTGCAATAAAAAAGTAACATTGCCTTATACATTTTATAAAACTCGAACATAAAAACTTATTTCTATTAAAATGTAAAATCTTGTGAATGAGTTTCTTTCATTGAAAAAAATTAGCTCGAAATTTTTCAATATTGGATCACCAAAAAATTATGATTCCAAGAGTTTTCATAGACAACGTTTTCCTCGTGTAATGAACTGTGCGGACGTTAAAATACCTTAGAGAATGGATCATATTGACTTCAGGCAATTCATACAAAAAGAAAGCTCCACTACTGAAGCCTACGACAAGAATTCGGGTATCCTTGTGATAAGCAGCAGCTGTGACGACCGCGGATTTGTCCTGCTTACGGACCTCGTCGGCCAGGTAATGTCTGGCAAGTTTTTTATACCGTAATTTCTTGGCCGAACTTGATTTCGGCGTTTCACTCGTCTCATCGCCTTCCTCTGAAAGAATAGTGATCAATATTATTTCCATTGCACCGATAAAAAAGAAAATAATAATCAATATAATGATTTACCGGGAGGGTTCGTTTTCCTTCGTTCCGCACGTTTCATTTGCTTGTCCGTTTTTTCAACAGCCTTGTCCAAATCTACATCGTCTTCGCTGTCGCTTTCTTTCGGTTTTTCTCTCTTAATCGGCGGCTGCCAAACAACCATGTCTTCTGGTTCAATCGTACATTCCCAAATGCACAGTTGTCCATTTCTGGTAGAGAAAAAGAGGAATATTCAATAATTCATTTTTATTTGAGACAAAATTACGTGGTTGATTTTTACTCAAACTGAATTACGATAAAAATGACTGGCTTGTGATGGTACAAACATCAAGTTTTTATCATTCATTGAGAAACAGTTATCTGGCCTATTACTAAAAGAATGAATTCGATTAATTAATCAATCGTGTTTGCTTGTAGCAACGAAATTTACCTGCTTATTGTAGAAATATCGTAATTTTTTTTTTCGAAGTAACAACCAACTATTTCGTCCGAATGAGAGCCAAGCGTATACGATTTGAAGTTTTCCCATTTTTCCAAACTATACAATTTCGTTGATGTGTCTTTCGATCCAACAGCCAACAATTTAGAATCGTACGACCAACATAAACACGTTGTATCATCGATTGCTCCATGGAAAACCCGTTCCATGATAAATGGATTAAATTCTCCACTTTGCAGACCGGGAGCGTTGAATATAAAGACTAGGAAGCGCAAATAAATTTGATTCTTTAGCTATCGAATGTTTTCTTTCAAGTATCGACGTCATTTTCAAACGAGTAAACCAAAAAAAAAAGTCTTAAGGATCATAAACTTATTCGATCTTCGATAAACTTGAATTTTCCACCATTAAAATCTGACAGAGTTTTTCAAGCTTCTCGAATCTATGAACGATAAATTTACAAATGAAAATATTGAAACTTATAAAGGATAAAGAAATTGTCAGATCGAAAATAAATGTTCGTTACTGTGGTTTTTCAAAATATATGGTGATAGTAGATTTCAAAGACTTTTTTTCCATGCTTACCATTATTTTCTTTGCATACAGCAAAGTGTTTTCCATCGGGCGAAAACTTTATGGCTCTCACAAGTCTTTTGAAGCGGTATTTGTGTATAACCATTTGACTTATCATACTGATTACATGTGCTTCACCCTCTGCAATGATCAAACTTATTAATAATGAAAAATGAGAGCAAACTGAACATTTAACTGATATATTATACCTTCGTTAACAGCTATCAATGTGTAGCCATTCGGCGAAAGGTCCATTGCTGTATAATTGAACCTGCTTTCTACCGGAAGGGTAGTGGATTTATTGCTGAAATGAATTATTAAAATTTATTAAAATTTTGTGAGAAATTCGTAAAATAAATGAAATTGAATCATCAATGAAAAAACCTTTCTCAAAAGTGAAACATGAACTGTGAAACATGTTTTGTTCCGTAATTTTTTAAATTACGTTTAGTTTTTAAATATTTTATGCTTTCTAGCTTCATTCTAACAAATGATTAATAAATTTTCCAAATATAATTGAAATTACTTTTACTTATTAAAACTACTTACTTTTTAAGATCATAAATGGTAATTCGGTTACCAACTGGGCTGATGACGGATGATCCATCGTGAGAAAAAATTAAATTTCCCTGGCGATATACCGTACCAAGCAAATTACTAAACTGTAATACAAACATTAAGATCAATGCAGTGATAGTAACTGTATAAAAATGTATAATCCAACTAGTTATTAAATTAATATACGCAATGGGGATATTGAATGAAAACATTTGAGAAGTTTGAGGTTGCAAAACATAACAAAATCGAGCATGTGCAGAACGCAGTTACAATAAAATATTGTTGCTAAAAAAATTTAATATACAAAATTGATTGCATAGAATTCATTCTTTAGTAAAATTGGCCTGTGAAGAGAGTTTATTAAATTTAAAAAACAGTTCGAAAACTCAACTCAGTTTTGTAGGTTAGGAAACACACAAGGGTATCAAACAAATGATTAAGCAATGTTGAATTTTAGTGCAACAATAATGGAAAAATGTGAGAAATCTGGGGAACTTCTTCAACTGTACCTTATATGCGAACTTCATTGTTTATATTTGATTCTTAAAAACACACGTGTTGTAATATTGTTGTCAATCAAGTTCGCATGAACACCACGTTTATCGTGACATTTGAATTCGGTAGACTCGTACTTCCGGCTGCGTTCAAAAAAGCTTAAAATGGCGGGAAATTTGATTTCAGTTTCATCTAAACGACACGAAACCGAAGAAAAATCATATTCGAACTTTCTGCCAAAATGATTGATGTGCCTCAATGAAGTAGAACAAGATTTATACATATTTTCAAAGCAAACCATTGTTTATGGATAACATTGATCGCAGATCGATCTAGCTATCAAGTTCCGGTAAGGATTCTGCAGGGAGCGTGCACGGGAGAGAGGGTAAAGGGGCTGCGTTTAAGGGAGCAACGTGATGTGCTCGTATCTTCGAAAATTGGGCGTCACGATGGTCGATAAAATTTTTCTATAAAATAATACGAGACAAATGATGGTCGAAGCGATGATTTAATTCTTTAGAGACGTCGTATTGAGAGATATCGTAAAATTGGCAAGGAACAATTGCATAAATTGCAATGAAAGTACGAAAAATGGATGTCACGCGGTCTGGATGAAGAATGTTGGAGCCTGCGCGTTAAAGTAAATGCATAACTGGCCGGTGAGCCGCGATATTCCTTGCGAGGTTTGACGTCACCTCGAAAATTATAAGACGGGAGCTTCCATTGGTCGATACGCAGGCTACGTCGATAAAGGAACGAATAAGATGAGAATATACATATTTCGCCGCCCTCGCGAAGAGTCTGGTCACGCATACACGCACGCGCCCTCTCTCATCTCGTCACTCGTCACATGACCAGCGTTCTGCCTGTACAGTAGGCCCTATTTGACAGTGCCCACTAGTTTAGTGAAGTGCAGTGTGCGAGGATTGATTCTTCGCTAAGAACGGCCACCCGTGTTTCGACAACCTGTAAATACTCTTCTCGTGTAGCGAAAGAAAAAAAAGAAAAAGAAAAAACGAAATAATAGAAGAAACGAAAACTCCTAAGGGATTTCGCCGATCGAATTTTTAGAATCTTCTAAAGGAAAAAGCCAAAAAAAACTCATACAAAAATGTCACTGCCAGAGACAAATCCCGTTTACGGGCCGTTCTTTGGAGTTATGGGCGCCGCCTCAGCTATTATTTTCTCCGGTGAGTTTCGTCTGTTACTTGTTTAACGTCCAAAGAAAAAAAATTGACCAAAAAAAAAAGTAAAAACGACATCACTCTCATCAGGGATAGCGCGTACATTTTTCGTGTGCGTTTCCGCTCTATATATCTTTATCAACTGGTCGCTCCCTCGTCGACCATTTGTATTTCCATATTCACGCGAATTCTCTCTATCTCTCGTGCATCATCAGCTCAGTCAGGGGAAAGGGACGTCTTTCCCATCCCCGTTCTCCGTTCTCACGTCTGAAACGCCATTTTCCTCGATACGCAAAGTGCGAATTTGTGACGAAAAGAGAAAAAAAATAAGGAAAAAAGAAAAGAATCTTGCTTGACCTCGGGACAAATCGATCACATTGCCAATTTTCACCCAACGAATAAGCAGCGCAAACTCGTTCTCTCTCTTCTAGCTCTCTCTTTCTATCTTACTCTCCGCTTGGATCATGAGTTCCGATTTCGAGAGTAATAACGTTTCTTGTAAAAAAAAAAATATATATATATATATACATATCGCAAGTACGGGACTGAAGGGGCGCTGGTGTGGGTCTACGACAGCATGGAATTTTTTTGATCCCAACAGCCGAGACAAGCTCAAAGATACGTTTCAAAAAATAAAAGACAAAAGTCGGAAAATGCGAAGGATTAAGATGTAATAATTGCCCGATACTCGACGGTTGAACATTTCGGTATTCGGAAAATTCGTAATATTACCGTAGCGAAGCAAGGGGGAAGGGGGTAAATTCTTCATAAGTTTCGATCGAAAAACGTGATTTGGGCTTCAATACACGCTAAAGAGTAAGAGAGAGGAGACTTTTGTGTACGCGCGATGGTTTCTACCAATTATTTCGTAACGCTGACCTCGATCAGCGGTGTCTCGTGAAAGATAGAGAGAGATAGATATATAGATTCTTGACTCTGAGCAACCCCGTGACAATCTCGTCACACCGGCAATGATCGAGATCTGGCAAATAATTGGCCATTTTGAATTGAAAATTTTCTCTAATTCCATTCCCTGAATGAAATTAAATCGTCCCTGCATAACCTACAAAAACTTGGTATTTTTCCGTGAAATATAAATTTTCGGGGGTCTTTGCGCGATCGATCATTAACGGCGAAACTGAGCATTCGTGGCGCGGGCGTCTGTCTCTCTATTTCCCTTTCGCGAGCGTCGTGGGCTCCCTGTATCGAGGAAATCAATACGAATCCCTTATCCCGTGTGCGCTAGGGCAGATATATATCTATACATTTGTATATACGTTTAAAAAAAAAAAAATAATTTCTTTCCCATCATTTCTTCTTCCGCTTAAATATTGCTCAGCCTTTGGCATCTATCACAAGGCCCAACTAACGAATGAATGAGAAGCAATATAAATAATAAGTCAAACTTAAAAAAAATAGCAAAATATGTTTGGACTAAAGTCTCTCGAAAGCGCGTAGGCCGGGACGCGAGCGAATCTTGATCAACGGCCAAATGGGCCAGCGTACTTTGAGAAAATGCACTACGCTTACGGAGTATACCAAAAAGAAACAGAGAAAGATAGAGAAATTGGGAGAGTACAAAAACGAAGCTTACACAGGGTTAATTCTCCGGGGCCTCTCTCGATCTCTGACCGTTCTATCACTTTATTTATCCTCCTCTATCATTCCTCAACATTAATGTCTCACACGCATTTAATTCATACAAAGTTCTCTCACAGTTGGTACCACCGTACCAACTAAATTATTATTTCGTTCCACTATTCCTTTTTTTTTTTTTTAACATTACCGCTTTTGCCCCTGTTTTCAATAGCTTTTTTTTCATTTCATCTTTCTTTACTGCTTTGAAAATCGCTCACGGGATCCTGTGCCACGCCCCCGCTCCAACGTTTACTCCATGTATTATGTGATACAGCGTATCAAACCAGGCAGTTGCGGCTCCGGGTCTTACATGATTGTCATGTGACTGCCAACGTGAGAATCATGTGACTACGCGATGGGCTGGGCGCCTCCTTTTTCCAGGCCCTCCAACACCTTTTGGACTCTATTTATTTTATTTTTTTTTTTTTTCATGTCTTATAATTAATTATGATTCTTTACAAGATTTTTTTTCTTCCTTTTTTTTGTATTCAAAACTTATTTTTTTTGCACTGACCTTTTTATAATTTTGATGTTGACATGTGATTTGTGCCTTTTTTTTTTTTTCAATTCACGTGAATTTGAGGAGTGGAAAGTTTCGAAGCAGAATTATCGTCAATGATTTATACGCTTTTTCCTAGTAATTCATCATTATTTTTGGTCAAAATTTCATTTTAATGAGCTCGTAACAATGCCATTTTTCACGAACTTTCTCCATTCGGCTAATCACTTTTTGTGCTTGTGCTCGAGGATGTTCGAGTCGAAATTTGTTCCGAGTTTTCATGAGAAATGATTTCTGTTTTTTTTTTTTTTTTTTTTTTTTTTACGTGATCATTTCGTGATTTTAACTTCTATTTTTGATGCAACTCACGAACATTATGCTGTTTCAATTTTTATGAACGATATTGTCCGTTTTGAATGAACTACTCGTGTTGGTGAATAAAAATAATCGATTGAAAAGCGTTGACGCACACGATCGGGATCTCAGACACCGGTGAAATTCCCCACAATCTCGTTTATCAGAATTCATCAAATTATCGATTGTCAATAGCGATGCGCGGAGAAATAAATTCCACTTTCAAGCAGCACGTATCCCTGAATCATCAGCGCTAGAGAGCAGCACATGTCAGAGCTGGAAAACTTCGGTTTCAAAGATTCTATATGTATGCATCACGAGCATCCCTCGGAAAGAATTCAAAATAAAATGTCATTCGAGAAAAAAAAATCGTATTCTTCAGTGAATTCGAAACGTTAGTCAACATTTAATTGTTTATGATAATTTAATTTTTGTTCGATGTGTTTATTCTCGAATTTTATAGATCGACCTACAAATTTTTCATCGTAATTCGATTCTCGTTTGATTCATTTTTCCTGTAATCTCAAAATAAGTTTAGGGTCATCGATCACAAAGTCGACTCCGTATTATTTATGGATCTGTGATCGTTTATCTTGACTTTGTTAAATTGGACGATAATTCTGTTAACTTGTACTCTAAAAATGCTAAATAAATGATCGGGAGAATTTCCTGATAATTTCATTCACTATTCTTGTATAATAAATACTGGTTTTTCGACTTCCGACTGACAATTTCATTGATTCGCTAAAAAATTGTCCACTACAATTATCGGATTTCCCTAATCGATTCGTTCGTTATGAAAGTTTTTATTTCTCGATAAGATTTCCATTTTTGTTTGTTTGATTTACTCACTGCTGCATTTATGTACGAAAAAAGAATGGTGAACTAGAAAAAAAAAAAAGTAAAACAAATGAATATATTTTTCTTGAAAATTTTAGCTCTCGGAGCGGCGTATGGCACGGCGAAATCGGGCACCGGTATCGCAGCGATGTCTGTGATGAGGCCGGAGCTTATCATGAAATCCATCATTCCCGTTATTATGGCGGGTATTATCGCCATTTATGGTTTAGTCGTGGCGGTCCTTGTCGCGGCAGCGCTCGAAGAGCCTGCACAATACCCCCTCTTCAAGTAAGTAAAAAAATGCATTTTATTTATTACGCCGATCAATCTCATCGTTATTCAGAATATTTTATGGATGAGAAAATCCAATATTTTCGGCTCGTTTCAAAAGAGAAAAACGAGAAAAAAATCGTGACAAATCGTTCGTGACTCGTTCAGAGATGAATTGCCAATTTGACGTTGGTTCTCTTTATGCTTTGTGCAACTGAGCAACTCGCTTGTCTGCCCGTTGATCAAATATAGCTAACAAAACTGACATTCAGAGGGAGTTCCATCTCGGCATCTTGTCCCTCTAATTTTATTGACAAAAAACAAAGTATCCGCACTCCCGCTATTCCTATCCTTGCATCCTGCCAAGAAAATATATTCGTTATATAAAATAGAAATTGATGCCAATTCATTTATCCGGACAATATCACGTTAAAGCCGTTTCATTCACCGCCCGACACGATTTTTCTAATTTTATTGTCAAATTTCGATTCGCAACGAATAAAAACGAGCGAATGTTTTGCATTTCAATACAATTTATCGATCAAAAAGGTAATTTTTGAGTTTCTCGAATTCGAAGATTTTCTGGGAATTTTGCATTCAAAAATATTGGTTAACGATGATTGGCTACGGCGCAATATAAATATAATTCTTCAATTTTTTTCTTAAAACATTCTGTTTTTTGCGATGCAATTATTTTGCAAGCATAATCCAAATTTTCATATCTATTTTATGAAATATAATGGTGCTCAACGTTTTCACGCAATAAAATATAAATAATCATAACTTTATGCAAAAGAGGATACAAGAATGTCGATGATGATTTGTTTTTGATAATATTTTCTGAAATATGAATTTCTATATTATTCTAATTCTGTATCGGTTTGAGTGTAGAGTTGAATAAAAATACTTATCGTAACAAAAAAAAAAAAAAAAAACGACCAAGTTTTAGAAAAATGTGACATTTTCTAGGGGATTCGTGCATTTGGGTGCTGGTCTGGCGGTCGGTTTTTGCGGACTTGCAGCCGGTTTCGCGATTGGAATCGTCGGTGACGCGGGTGTAAGAGGAACAGCCCAGCAGCCACGTCTCTTCGTGGGTATGATCCTGATTCTCATTTTCGCGGAAGTATTGGGTCTGTACGGTCTTATCGTCGCGATCTATCTCTACTCCAAGTAAACATCATTCTCATCAGTATTGGGGCAGGAATCCGAGTCTTGTCGCCTGCCTTGTCTGCGGATTAAAAAAAAAGTAACAGCAACAAAAAAGGAAGAAGACGAAAAAGAAGGAAGACAAAACAAATTAAGATCCAACAAAGCTCCCCCTCAACTAATAAATATTACAACATGTTTCGACGTTTTACTTAACCACATCGCATTATACAAACATACATACCCACATCAGTTCATTTCAGCATATACCTCTGTAATAATCTTTTGCGTCGAGTGTAAGAAAGATACAGACGAGAGATTTTCGTCGAAAGCAGCTCTGCTGGCGATGATGATTCAGGCAAAAATGAAAAAAAAAAAAAAAACAGACACAAAATAACAATGCGAAAAACAAGTTTTAAAAAGACCGCGAGAGCATGGGAAATATTGAAGTAACGTCCCGGGAGACTTGGACGAGAGACGGACGAGACGTGACGACATTTTACTAAAGCACGAGCCGTAAGTGAGGCTGATCCACGATGCGAAACGTATATATGTATATACACATATAGCTTCAACGTGTAAACGAGGAAGAAATAAAACAGAACTAAAGCGTACTTTAGCCGAAGCGAAAAAGCAACAAATATTTAAATTAAAAATATAATAATATCAGGAGAGCAAAGAGCCAGTATGTGAACGTCCAATATCTCACGGAGAGACGAACAGAGGGGAAAACTTACGTTCGAGAGACAGGGGATGTAAGCGAGCGACGAGAAGCACACACACACACCCTTGATCCTGAAAACTAAACCGAGAGGGGGAACAGAAGAAAACTAAACCGCGAAAATGAACCCAACAAACAAAACAAACCAGAAAACCTTTATCTTTCATTGTATAGTAATCATTGATAGGTATAGTTTGACATGAATTATTAATTAAATTAATCGGCTCTACTCAGTGTATAAAGGCGAAAAAAAACCGAAGAAAAAACCGACAAACGTTACGAAAACAAAAACAGAGAAGAATAATAAAAAATAAAAAATAATGGTTATCAATTAATGAATAATTTAGCACAATTATATATGCGGATGAGAATATGTGAAAATCGGCGTTACGGCGTATCGAAAAGCTTTTTTTTTTTTGTGCTCGCGCGCCGTGTGTACGAAAGATTTTTAGGTGCATCGCGATAATGAGAGATAAGAGAACGGCAAGTTTTGACATAAATAAAAAGAATGATAAATAATTGGAAATAACGTGTTATCGCAAACTGAACAGCAGTACCAGACGCATCATTGAAATATACCTTAATGTAACGAACTGCATACAATCGAAGATTATACCTATATGAATAAACTTACAATGAACGCATGCATATAAGCATACATGTGCGTGCGTTTGACGGAAAGCATCGCAAAATAACAGCATAATAAACAACATTTGTATAGCAAAGATTGTGTTCGAAACGGGCAATACAGAGACAAAAATGTTAAATCAGTTTAAGATATATTTTTTTGTTTTTTCCTTTTTTTCTTTCATTCTTTTCCTTAATGGCGGAGAACGTAACCGTCATCTTTACGATTAAATAATGAGTTGCGATACACGATAGTATTAAGTCAATTTGAGTGGCTGCTGCTGCTGGACGTAGCGGAATCTGTTTTTTTTTTCTTATTTACACGATGCACCTGCACGCAAGGAAACTATATTAAAAAACGTGGAGAGAAAAAAAGAATACACACATACACACAAGTTCAAGGGTGTGCGAGATGAATTGTAACCGCGAAGAGAAGCGGTGCTAAAGCGCGAAAACAAAAAAAAAATATATATATATATACATATGTTATATATAATGAACCGTACATCGTTTTAGAAAGAGAAAGAGGGAGAGAGAAGGGAAAATAGCGTGAAATAAAACGTCGCTGAGGAAGAATAAATTTGGCGACGAAAAATCGCCGACACTTGTAACAACATTTAGAAAAACGTCACGGGAAAGAATCGATGATGGGAATAAAAAAAAAAAGATCGTGTAAGTGGTTAGCCGCAAAGGCCAGCGGATAACTCTTGCGACGAGAGCTACCTTCGTCGAAGCTTCGTGTCGTTGAAAGCGAATTAGGTTAGCCAAGTTTACCCGCGAATTCAACGCTGGGAAAATTGAAACAACGAGAACGAAATTAATGGAAATATTTAAAGAAATGAATAAACACGTTGAGGAGGAACGTTTCGTGTTGAAATGTGAGGCAAATGAAAAAAAAATCATGAAAATTAATACGACGAACGCGGTTCAAGGCCTGCCTTCGACGAGGAGAAGAATATCAGCCAATGAATGTTTCACGAAAACACAGACAGACAAAAAGAAGCATGAAAATGATACTAAAAAATAAGAAGAAGCAAAAATTTGTACATTCCATAATATGAGTTCGTTCGGTCCAAAGCGAGAAGCGCGTCGAATAATTGTCCCGGTACGAACACGAGGGAGCCATTCTCTAGATTTTTTGTTTCTTATATAAATCTGAGAATGCGTGTTCACGACGTTTGAAAGAAGAACCAAGATGAAGAACAACGACGAAAGGAGAAAACAGGAGTTGGGCACGATCCACGATCGCAAAATCCACCGTTCTGATTGTCTGGGAGCTGACAATTGGTCCTGTCTGATTTTTTCATTGAATCGTCCAATAGCTTCGATTTTTATCCAATCTACAAACTTCGTCTTCGATCGACCTTTACAATTGGCAATATTCGGAGAGCAAAGAGAGATGAGAAATAGGACAAAACGCGACGTCTCGCTGCGCTTTATCGACTGTGCAGTATCTCCTTGAGAACACTGGGCTCAACGTATAGCTGCATTTCCGGGCGAGAGAACGAGACAGAACAAGAGAAAGAGAGAGAGAGAGAGAGAGAGAGGAAGAAAGAGGCGGAGAGAGAAAAGCACACTCGTAAGCATCGATCGATCGTTTAAAAGACGCCTATAAAGAAAAAAGTAAAAAAAAAACAGGGCGGAATCCGATTAATCGTAGCTTTACCTGAGGCCAAGCATATCACACGCGTAGAACAATGAGGACATTTCGATGAGGTCAAACACACAACGAAACAGCTCAATATCTCCCCCGAAAATGCTTCTATAACGAAACACTACGTATTAAAAGAAAAAAAAACAAAAGAAAAACAGTTGAAAAAAAAAACACGAAAAATCACTTGATGGGAAAAAATTCGAATCCCGAATCAAGAACTCAAGGATTTTTCTTTTTCTCTCTCTCTCTCTCTCTCTCTCGAGAAAAAGGAAAATTGTCGCAAGAGATGCGACTTTATTGATCTAAAATGAGGAACATACTGGAAGATGGGTAATGAGAATTTTGAGCGGCAAATCATTCGAAAAATGAAGAAATAATAAATAAACCAACGTCTTCGTACCATCGAAGAAATCGAGCAGCGGTGGTGGCGGCAGTGGATCATTTTTTTTTTTTCGCGATGGGAACTAACAACTTGGGCTTCCATTGCATTTGCACGTCTCGGTTCTCACTTTATGCTCGATATAGATTATTCGGAAAGAGAGAGAGAAAAAAAAAAGATTAAATTGTCTCTAAATCCTCATAAATATCGTATTAAAAAAAAATTATCTTGTTCAACAATCAACTCTTTTAACAACTTTGGAATCGAAAAGAAATCCCCCAAATACATGTTACCGATGTAATTATATACATATATCTTACATCGTACAATAGAGCGCTGTGTTGTACATACCACCTATTATGCTTCGAGAGCTATGTAATTGCACGTTTTTTAGGAGTAGCTTAGGCATGTAAGATTATCAGAGACAGAGAAAACAAAAATAATGGAAATAGAAAAGAAGATAAAAGATTAACACTGTGTACCAAAAACAACCCTCGTTATATAATCGTGAATGAGAGACCAAAAGCTGAACGAGAGTGTGCAATGTAGAGGAACGTTTTAGCGAGTGAAAAAAAAAAAAAAAAAAAAAATAATAGATAGAGAACGAAAGAGTTTGAGGTATTTGAAAGAAGATAAATAATAAGGGAGGACGAATACTTGTAGAAAAAGTGAGAAAGAGAACGCTGCCGTCGCTGCCGCTGCCACCCTATTATTACAATCTTTATTGAAGAAAAAAAAAAAAAAAAAAAAGTAAAAATCTCCCATCCCAAAGAGTACTCTATCTTCCAGTGTTACTAGTAGATTCATTGTTGAGCGCTGAAAGTGATACTGATCAATATTATTTATGTTATGATTCGTCCTCGATGTTACAGAAAAAAAAAAAAAAAAAACAAACAAACAAACAAACAACCGTGTTTAATAAAAATTTAATTTGGACAAACGCCATAGACCTCTTTCATCTCCGAAAACAGTCCTCTGTGTAATGCAATATCGTTAGCATTTTATATTATAATAAAAGAAACGATGTTGTGTCATGATTATGATTTTCTTCATCGCCTACAAACGCTTTTTGTTTGCCTCGTTCACGATCGTCAATTCTCCGGCTGCTCGTTTCTACATACGGTAAGTTTATTTTTTTTTATTTTTTTCTCATATAAAACACACTTTGATAAATTGGATTTCTTGGAAATTTCTGTCTTGAAATTTATACCAAAAATCGATGTTTCTGTATTGCATTTCTATTATTGCTTACCGTTTTAAATTCCGAGTTCTCGTTCAGGGATTTTTGGAAGGTATTTGATGAAGAAAAAAATTTCAGACATTCACAAGTTTTCGATATGTTGAGTACAAGGACTTTATACATTTCTATAATACACGTGTAAAATTTCACGTTCACGAACAAACAAATTTCGCAAATGTATTGCTGCAAAAATTCTTCATTATGTTTCACGAAATTTTTGTTTTCACACTTTGCACAATCGAAGAATACAAATGTTGTGAAAATTTTTCTATTTTCCGTCGAAACGGTTGTATATGCGAGCGAAAAATTTTTTCATAATCACCAAGAAATTTTTATTTCGTTTTTTTGTCATTCGTGTAAAAAAAAAAAAAAATGTTTTCATTCGAATTCCGTGTGTGTCAATAAAGAGTCTATAGCAAAAATGTACACAAAAAAGTTTCAGAATTCAGCTGATAGCCATTGCTTTGTTTTTCTCTTTCGGAAAGTTTTGAATTTGTATAGTGAAACGTTATTCACCTCGTGACCGATAATTTTATTCCACATTTTTTTTATACACCAACGAAATTATGATATTAATGAAGCATCGAATATATCAGTGTACGTCCCATAAATCTTTAACTCTATGATTTAAAAAACGAGTAAGAAACGAAGCTTCCTTTCATGAAGAAGCACAAATGGCAGTGAAATTTCTTGCAACACTAATTTTCACCTAATTAAACAATTGAAGGAAAAGAAGAAGAAAAAAAAACATTGAACCTTTACAGATACGAAGAGTAACATTTTTCAAAATCTTTACCAACATATGTGTGTTTGTATCTGTATCTGACGAGTTAGCATATCTTTGATATCGGATCAACGGAATAGAGGATTGGAAAGATACGTGTTCGAAATGTGTCTTCAACTCTCCTGAGATGATAAAAATGAGAAATGAATTTCTGCCTCAGTTACAGTCATTGGAAAAACATGACGTTAAAAAAAATTTACGATTCTAATGGAAAATGAAACCCATGATTTTTTTAAACGATAAGATAAACTAATTTGAAATATCTCAAGTTTAGCAACTTCCAATTCATTCGTTAGTCGCGTCATAATTTTTCTCGAACGAAAAACATTGTACAGCTTCGTCATTAAAACTGCAATATTCATTCCTAATTGCGAAGAGATAAATCAAATAAATCGTAATCAAAAAATCATTCTCACATTCATACGAATTTTTCTAATGTAATTTAGTCATTCCATCGATCTTGAACGTCGAATTTCTTCGTAAAAAATACGTAGAGTATTCCCACGAGAGACACACATCGGTGTCCCACTTTGGACTACTTTTCTGCATGTGTTTCGAAGTGAGATATTTATACTCGTACATTTCATTGCAAAAGCCGGTAGGAGTTGCTCCAAATACATATTAATTGCTACCAAACAAACAGAACTAAGCCAAACAATTCACCGAACAAAAATTCGATGAGTTGCGTACATTTTTCTGTGATATATGAATCGTTGTCACGTATATAGAAAAAAAAACAAACGAAGCAACGATTGTTCAAGATTTACGAAACGAAATTTGACCAATTCAATTCGCTAACGACACACGATTGATGTTTAAGGAAAAGACTGTTGCATCGAAGAGCGGAAAAAAACCGTTAACCCCTCTTCTGAAGAAAATATTGATTTTCGGGGGGAGGGGGTAACGAGGGTCAAAATTGTAAATTCTCGTGACAAGTGGCGTCGAGGCTCGGCTTCAATGCGGCGTATCGCCGAAGCAATTTCAACAAGTTGCTTATTCGTTTTACTGGTCAAAAAAATGATGTTACAGGCACAATCACAAAGAATTAATGATCCTAAGAACATTTTTATTGAGAGAATCAAAGGTTCTTTCATCGTAATGTGTGTATATATATATATTTGTTTTTTTTTTTCTTGTGTTTTCTATATGTATGACCAAATCAAGAAATGATCGACGACGTAATTTATCGCTTGTTAAATAATACTGGCGATTATTATACATGGATTTGTTTAGTTGTCAATTGAAATTATGACTTGTCAGGTGAAAAAAAGTAAGTTGACGAGAAAAAAAAAAAGAAAAACATTTGATGGACAATTGTTGATTCACGCGAAGTATATAATCAGTCACCTTCAGTAGTATACGATTTTTTTCTTTCAATTGCATTCCAATGATTAGTGTGTATTTTCGAATTTGACACTAAAAATTGTGATGAATTATCACGCGTGCACAAGCTCTCTGATGGTTAATTTTCGTCTAGTGACTTTTTTGTCGTGAGTTATTTCTCTTTCTATTATGGAGCTGATATAAACAAAACGTAAACGTATACGAATTGAAAATTCTAAACGCTAAATATCGAGTCGTTACAAATGTATGTCACGTGCACAGACAGAAGGATTATCGAGTCATCGGTCCAAACGAACTGTTTTTTTTTTTTTTTTACATCATTGATTAGAAAAAATGTACGGGTACGAAGGCGAGGGGCAGGGGGAATGGTTGGTGGCGAAGGAAAGGAAACGGTCTTCGATGCCCGAAACGGACGAAAGAAGAAGCTTTAATGGATGCAGTACGTGTATTATATATCGAATCCTTGTTATTCGTCGATCAGTCGTTAGAGCAATGATGATTTCGTAACAAACGCAATATATCGTACATCGAATCTGCTTTATTTGGATTTAAAAAGAAAAAAAAAAAAAAAAAAAATCGAGAACGAGAGCAAAAAACAAAAGAAAAAAAAGGCTAAAAATTTCATCGTATTCCGCATAAATAATTGACAAATTTATTGGTTTTTTTTTTCTTCTCATTTCACGTAATATTTCATCTTGTTTTTTTCCAAATTTACGATTCGATGAATTTCTCGCTCGACGAAATAGTGCGTACACCCAACGACGACGATTTTTCCTAACTCTAAGAGTAAATTTCGTCCGTTTTATTGAATTATTCTCTCGTGTTAATTGTTAATATTATAATATATATTTTTCAATTTTTTTTTGTTTCTTCTCTTTGAAGAATGAAGAAAAAACGTTTGTGTTACGAACGTTTCGTTTCTTCATTTTTCGAGAAAAAAGAAGTTTAAATTATTTTCTTGTTTTTGTTTGTTTGTTCTTGTATTGTTTTTGTTTTTGTTTTTTTTTTTTTTTTCGTTTTTTTGTTCTCCAACTTGGAACTTCAGCCCGGCGGGTATTTTTCGAATTACGCAATCGAACCTCCCTCAATAACAATATATACATCGTGTATTGTCCGGACCGACGTATATTATTCTCACACGTGTCTGTAATATATAAGATTACAAAAACATATCTCGTTGATCGTAAAATCGTGTGTTACGCCAATATACATCGCGGCTAAATATAATTTACTGTTGCTATATAATGTAGGCTTTTGGCTAAACTCGTGCGCGAAAAAAACTTACGTGGTCCGATGAAGGATCTTCGAAAAAACAAAACGTGAAACAAAAAAAAAACACTGAGTGATAACTATAACCGTATATATATGAATTAGTAGGGTGAATAGTTTGGAAATGGAAGAGAAAAGGAATTTACAGAACACTAAACGAACGTTATTTTTCGTGTTTAACCTGCTCGTTAACCGCAGAATTTAATTATTGCACTAAATCTTTATATGGGCTCGATATCGCTGCATCGATCAGCCGGTCTGAAGTTTAAGATGTAAGATTTCTGTTTTTTTTTTATTTTTTCACTTTTTTTTGTTTTCTCGCTAAAAAAAAAAAAAAATAATTCCGTACGTAATAGGCAAAAGTATGGGCACGGAGAGAATTCCACGCGAAGAATCTCTGTCACGTAGCAGCGCAGACCGCATTATCGCAATTTGCTGTGTCGTGAATGAAAAAAAAGCCAAAGTTTGCACAGTGACAATGCGATTCGACGCTGCAACGGGAACACGGAAATCTTCGAAATTTCACCAATTGAAATTCTCTCTATGGAAGCAAACCCAGGGGGGTGCTAGTTCGGAACAAGAAATCGGATAAATAAGAAAAGGAGGAAAAAGATCGAAGGATGAGGAGACGATTTGGTCCTTGACGGAACAATCAATGGGCCCCCCCCGTGTCTCAGTAATAAATTACACCAAGGCATATGTTTATTATTACTTTTTTTTTTGTATATGATTTAGTTCGTGTCACTAAATTTGTTGTTTTACTTTTTTTTGTCTATGTCTGTATTACGTTATGTGGATGTGATGTTGGCTGCTTGCTCTGCTTGTTATAACTGCAAATTAATTGTTTTAACTAAAAAAAAAAGAGTAAGAGAGCAATAGAGAGAGAAAGAGAGATAGAAAGATGATTGGCGCTGAGTTGTAATATATTTTTGTTTTTAAATAATTATACGTGGGTGTCGATTTCCATTTTTTTTTCGTCTTACTTACGTTGTCGTAAGAGTTTCTTTACTTTTTCACATTTTCTACTCACACTTGGTGTGTCTAGAGATGATTTGAGTTGCAGTTATTTTTGTTTTCTCAACGATTTATCCAGCTACTCACTTTCGCGTGACAATTGATCAATGCATCGACGCAGCTCGCGATATTTATAATTAAATACGTATACTCTTTGCGAGTTTGGTTTCTCCCGTGTCTCTCTGTGCTCTTATTTCTTTTGTTTGTTTATTTTTTCTTGTTTTATCATTTATCTTTCGTTAGAAAGGTAAATGTACTTCGTTTTTATGTTATTGTGATATAATAGTAATAATAATAATAATAATAATAATAATAATATTAATAATAATAATAAGAATCAGAAATCATTATTAATAATAATAGTTTTCCTCATAATAAATGTAAAAGCTGGTACACAGAGATAACAAGCGACTCTCAATGGCAGCCGCGGACAAAAAGGACTTACAAAACGTGACACATGCACAATACTAGACAAAAAACTCTTGGACAACACAAATCACCGAACTAATTTTGTTTCGTTTGTTCTTTTTTTTTCGATTTCCTCCGCACCAATTATCATACGTTGGCCTATGTCTTGATATCTTCCACATGGGACCAATTTCTTTCTTCATCTTTTCCTCCTCATCCTCCTCTTCCTCCTCCTCCTCCTCTTCATTTTTATTCTTGTATTAATATTTTTTTTCGTTTTTTTCCCATTTATAAATCATATTAATATTCAATTATCTAAAACATTAAAAAGTTTTCGGTTTGCGTTATATGTCGCGCGCGTTCACGATCGCGCGCCACTCGTGGAGTCCTTTTGATTGATTTTCTATTTTCCATTTAAATCGCTTATTCCCTCTCCATTTGACTCTTTCATTGAAATTAGCATTATCGTTCTTGCTTGTTTTTTTCTTACGTTCTTTGAAATTTTTCGTTACTTTGTTGGATTGTTTTGTTTGTTGCTTTGTTATGTTTCTCGCAGCTAATTTGTTCTTTGTTTTTATTTTATTGTTTCGCGGATTGCTGTCAGTCATAATGCTGCCAGGAGTGAATTCAACTTTACTGGTGTAATTTATGGGCGCTTGTCGAATCGCTTTTCTATGTTCCCAAGCGGGCAAGCCTCTGAGAATATCGATGTTTCTCCTTGACTCACTCACAAGATGTTCTTTCAGTTATAATCGAATTGGAGACAACGCTATTGATAGAACTGAAACCCTCGGATCAGCACAATGATGGGAGAAAAGGGGATAAAGGGCTAAGATTTTGGGAAAAGAGTGAGGTGAGGGTCAGCGAGATAACCCGGTCCCAAAATAATATTGATCGTCGTGGGACGAGCATCCTTCTTCTTTCCCCCCCACACGGGGGAGACTTTCTATGCAATTTAGTTGTCTTCTTCGTCCTCCTCATCTTCTGACGATGCAGCCTCGAGAGCCGTCAACCATTTGTTTACCTGTAAATTATTACGAAAATTTTAACATCGCTATAAAACCACTGAATTCAGATCCTTCAATGCTCGCATAGTCTTTGTCTTTTTTTTCCAATCACTATGTTTATTCGTGAACTCAAATACTTTATGATAAAACAACAACGTCAGACTTGTAATATTAATTTGAATGTTTACTACGTGAAATATAATCACAGTGTACTTCTGTCATAATGTAAAACTAATGAATTGATTTTTTCAAACACTTATATATTGCTTCAATAATGTCAAACTTTTCTACAAGGTGTATCGAATTTTTCCGATTATGTTTTAAATTGTCGAGTATCGTATCGAATAAGTAAAATGTCAGTGGAGGATTTTTCAGATGAAAAGCTCTTGTAAAGCACTACACGCTCGGCCGAGTAAATGATTTCGAGCGTTCGAGAATGTATTGAAAGCTTCATAAAACGATAATTAAAAAGCGATGATAAGGCAGTTTTTTATAGAAGAAATAATGATTTGAAAAACTCACTTCGAACAAAGCGCTGCCTTTGCCAGGATAAGCATCGTTAACGTCCTCCCTCCATTTGGTTAATGCCGCCTCTTCGACGACTGATCGTTGGTAAAGAGCTGCGAACCATCGCAGCATCATGCCTTTCGGTACGTTGTGCGAATACCAAAAGACTTGTAGCGCGTGTACGGCAGTGACTTGCGAGTCAATTGTCGTCAGGAAAGAACTCAGGAGACGCTCGTATTTACGGAAAAGCATGGCTTCCTTCTCCATGAGGGCTTTGTCCGGCATTACTGTCGGATCTACGCCGGGAGCCAACGTTGTTTCCTATTGAAAAAAAAAAAAAAAAATGAGAAAACTCGTTACAACCATACCAATCGATGATTCCAGCATTCATTATTTTAAGCACCAGTATTTTGTATTTCAAGCATTTCAGAATGTTCAATGATGTTTACCTGGGTAATGTATTTGAGAAGCACAGTCATAAGAGCGTTGATGAAACCAGGATCGGAATAATGTGCCGGGTCAAGATTGTCTTTGATCCACGCTCTGAGAGCTTTCGGACTGGGATCGGATTCCAGTTGTCGCCACATATCGCCCTGGATCCTCAAAAGAGGGTAGAGGAAAGTTAATTCCCGATCTTCGAGTATCTCGCCGAGTCTCTCTTTAGTTTTTTCCGGTTCGGGCAATTGGCTCATGAGATTGATTTTGCTCTCGTTGAATATTTGCGTTAGTCTGGCTTTGCCCTGGCTCTTGTGCAGTTGCTGTAGCGTTAAAAGGAACAGCGGATGATGCTGACCGTTTTCGGTGATAGCAGCAAGGTCCTGTAGCTGCATGAGATTATTAACTATTGCCTTGGCTGTGAAGGAGGCCACGTGGGACGCGATACAAGGCACCGTACTATCTTTATCGGCGATACTCGCAACGAGTTCTTTCCAACCCTCGGTCAATTGTTGTCCGTTTATAACATTTTCCTTCTTCAAATCCATTACAAAGTTCGAAGCGAGCTCACGCTCGCCATCTCCGCGATCCAAAGTATTTGTATAAATTGTATATACCGCGTGACGCAAAAAACGCTCCGGTATCTTAAGATCCTTGAATGCTGTTATAGCGTCCTCTACGTTGCTGTGCGATACAAAATCGTCCATCAGAGCGTTTACTTTCTTCAATACTTCCTCGCGTGTCGGTCCCTTATCCTTTCTGTCTCTTGCCTTGTCCCTCTTGTCCACCGGTCCTTGTTTTATTACTATTGCCGGAGCTGATTCTTTCGGCAACAAAGGCGGAGTTGGTTTTATTGTTGCCGTACGAAGCATCGGTGTTTCGGCTATACGTCCTGTAAACATGTCTGTTCGAGACGATTTTCATTAATTCCTTTGTCACTCTGTCTCTATTAAAGAGCGATTCATTCATCATTATATTTATATCTCCGAGATTTCTGTGAGGCTATAATGAAGCCATGACAATACAAAGTATGCTCAGAGCCCACGTTAATAACGCTGTTTATGACTGAGCTGCACAACACAATACAAGCGCGTTGATTGACTGTTCATTAATTATAACCTGGCGAACTTTGGATTTATATAACATCAAAAAAGAACAACTTATTCCGAAATTCGACAAGCAGAAAGGGGACCAAGAAAAATGACTCACAGAATGTGACGATTTTAAAAGCAGAATACAGAATGTACGAGAGACATTACAACAATGAAATTATTAAATAACTCAGAAGTTTGTTATTGATAGACAATATTGAGAACTTGCAAAAAATGAGTATCAATTTTACATAACTAAACAATAGAACCAAAGTAAAACGGTGCTAAAATGACGGAAAGAAAAAGAAAGATGTCTAAAATAAAAATTGAAAATTAAAAAAATTAAAAAAAAAAAAAACAACTTACCACTGTTGAGAGGTAGATTGGGCTTGATGTTAGCTTTATTGAACATCGAAGTCGCCGATGGTCTTAGAGACACTTCCTCGAGATGTCCAATCAGCATTTTACTCTTGTTGAATCGTAGTGGTTCTTTATTGCCATCTGAGAAGGAATGAAAATAAAAAAATATGAAGAAATGGCAGAAGTACCGCTTTTAATATTTGAAGATGGGTAGATTTTGATCGGAACTCACTGTTGTTGTAGTTCTGAGGGGAATTATGCTGTTGTGGATTGTGTTTTCCCTGATAATTGTTCTGGTGACGGTTCTGATTAGGATAGTAACCGGGTGCATTGCGCTGATTGTGACGGTAGCCACCGGGATTTGCGTTGAAACCGTTGGAACCAAAGGGCGATGTTATGCCAAAAGAGGGAGATGTAAGGGGTATACTCCCGACCATGTCCATGTCGAGACGTCCCATTTTCCTAAGGAAATCAGAACCGAGACGATCCTCGCCTCGTCTGTTGTGAAAACCGACACCGGGTCCAACGCCAACGCCACCGCCACCTCCACCTCCGCCACCTCCTCCGCCGCCACCTCCACCCCTTGAGGAATCGTCGTGGTCATTGCGGATCTGATTTATCGGCATCGGGCCCTCGTTGCTGGTGGCCTTACGGGGTACCCAACCGTCTCGACGCAATTCGATAACGTCGCGTAGCATAAAACGGATGCGCAGGGGAAGTTCACTGCTCTCTGCCAGTGAGCTCATACGCTTGAAGTACTGATCCATGAGACGGCGGCCCTTATCCGAGTCAAGGATACGACCGCATGTCCGCATAATCTGACAGAGGCACTCGATGTCTTCGGCCATGTCCCCCCTGGATCCCCTTCGCCTTTTCTCCGACAATAATTGCTGGATGCAAAGATGTAAGATATTCTCCGACACGATCTCGAGCTTGCCCAATTCTCCGATGAATTTGATGTTTCCGAGCATTTTCCTCTTTGCCAATTGGCGCCTCTCCTCCTCCTCCGGACCGAGCTCATCTTGATTCTCAAACGCCTCGTTTGCCTTTGAACGGTTCTCAAATTCGACCTTGCACTTGTTGAGCAACAATAATGTGAATGTGCTTTGAGCTTTTTGACCATCGACGGTGGGTTTTTGCGATTCAAAGTTTGGTGCTTCGTCGGACAGCCGCTTGCACAGCTGTGCGTACATAGAACTGTACTTGGGCTCATCGAGTGCTTTATCAAAGATCTAAAAACAAAAAGAATACAAAACCAAGTGCCACCTGTGTACTTGACGTATCTCTCCACACGATTTATTTTATTTTTCAATTATTTTCCTACTTTTATTTATTTCGAATAAAAACTCACCAATAAAATGACACCTTTGAGAATCACATCGGAGTTGAGATCGACTTTGAGCAGATCGTGGCTCAGCTTCGCGAACTTTTCCGGTGTGAGCTTGTTAAGAATACCCCGCACTCTACGGAAGATGAAATCATTTCTGCTCTCTGGGGTGAGCGCATCGCGTCTAACAGTTGAAGGAGGGATCCAGCGTCGCTCAGTGGATAGGGAGCGATTATCGTCCCTGGAAGGCATCGAACTTTTTAATCTCGGTTTGGAAATATTCCCGATCGGACACGCAGCTTTTTTTGTTTTGTTTTTTGTTTCTTTTTGACTTTTGTTTTTTGTTTTTTTTTTGTTTTTTTTTTTTTTGCAAGGCTTTGTTTTTTTGTGGCAGTATAGGTAGTTTTAAGCAGCTCGTGGTAAGATTTTCTTTACAGCCACAGTTTTACTTTGGGACCCTGACCTTCCTCCCGAGACACGAGAAGCACCCCCCGGTCCTGTGGGGTTGTCCGTTGTTGCGCGTGTGTTGGCCCCCTGAAGTGATAAATTACGGCACGCAGAAGTTTCTGTAGGAAGCTGAAACACACACCAAGACAATTTTGAATAAATGATCATCGTATATAATCAATTCGCTCATTAAAAATTTCAAATCGACTAATAATTTCAACGATTTTTATTGAACTTTGTTGTACTCTCGGATTTTTTTCCTCACACACGCATTTATCACGCTTAAATTGCAAACCTTGGACCTTGTCAGCCAACGCTTTACCACTTTCTCGCTCTTTCGCACTCATACCTATGGACAATCGACGCTCAGAGTGTTCGAGGACTCGTTCCTACCACCCTGACCCATATACATATATATGCCTCTCTCTCTCTCTCTACTTTTTTTCATCTGTGTGAACGTACACTGCAATAAATATTCTGCGTCATATATGTGAAGGTGTTCATCTCTCTCACTCTTTTATACGTGAATCTCCGGAGTATGCATTCGTTAAAACCGAGAGGAGACCTTGTGATTGCAAACGAGCAGCGAGGTCGTTCGAATCATTTCTAACTCTTTGCTAAAGAGGAACGAGTACCGGGGAGTTGGTATAAGTAATAAATTTATGCTAATTAAGCCTCTGCGCATAATTATATTGAAACTCGCATCGCTGGAATGTAGCAGAAAATTCTTCTGTTGTTACATCGATATTTCAGATTCATTAGCAAATTTGATTTCATCAATTTTTGGCCTTATTACGAATGCAAAAAAATTGTGATTTAGTGTGACGAATTTAAACATCGAGGCGTATATTCATTACCCTCCTTCTCTTCGACAGGATATGAAAGCCTGCACAGCTGGAAAATTCATCCAAGCATTGAAACCTCATTTCGACACATCGCTTACGCTTCTAAACTCACTCTCTCTCTCTCTCTTTCGGGTAAAAGTGCTTCGATCAGGACACGCACATACAAGCGCGTGTCTCGTGTTCTCTCGGCTCTCCCCTAATCGTAACTTTTCATTTGCCAAATTTTTCTACACCAGATTCGTTTCGTCAAGAGAAATTTCATCGTGTTTTCAATATTCGAAACTCGATGCCACGTCGTTTCGCGCGGCTCTGCCACGTGCCATGAGGAAAGGAAATCAGATAAAGCGACCCAAGATAAGAAAATTTGCAAATTCAGCGTAGTTTCAACACAATATGCACGAGTTCATTTTCCTTAGCACATAATAACCGAGCTATCATGTTTCGCGACAGAAAATTTTATTGTTTGTCGTTCGACAATACGTGCGATATCAGTCTCTCGAAATAGCATTTCCTCCAACGTCAATGTTCCGAAATGAAAAATTGGTCAAGTTTGTCTAAAAAGAAAAAAAAAATCGTTAATTTAACAAAATGGTATATCCCTGCTGAGAATGTTGAATTATCTCCACGGCTCGCTACTCAACGTTCCAAGGTCATTTCGAATATTGCAAAAGAATTTAAAACATGTTGAGAGAAAAAATAACGAAGAATTCTTCGGGTACAAGGTCGAAAAGATTTGTCTGGGATATACACTCGGGCCCGTAGCAACTACGGGAAAATCTCTGTAGCAGAGAAGATCCTTGTTGCGAGGTGGCCAGGGTCGTCTATGTGAGAATCGTGAATCAAGTACGACTTTGATCTTGAAGCACGAAAGAGAATCGAGGTGAAGCTTCTCGGTTTGCCACAAGGTGGTAGTAACACACGTATGTGGGGCGCGGCTCATGGTCAGACGGTCAATGACCCCCCCTTCTCGTACAAACCACGAGAGCTGCGCTTCTGCTCTCTCGCAGCCTGACGCTTCTGGTGATTCTCTCATCGTCCCCCTATCATGTGGTTCGGCCCGGTTGAGGTCGCACGACTTTGGCTGGTGGAGGTCGTTCGACTCTGCTCGGAAGAGATCAGAGCTTCTCTTTCGATATACGTACACGTAGATCAAAATGTACAGGATCTTCCGACCTCAATAGACGACAATATAAACTTCGATTCCGGACTTAATAACGAGTAGAAAAGTTTGCAAATATTTTTTCATCGAACCGTCTTTCGACGAGTTATCAATTATTCAAATTGGCAAACGCGCTCTCACTTTCATTGCGGACGCTGCTGAGAGGATTCGTAGCGAGCGAAAAAAAGAAACGGTTTGTAAGTTTAAAAAAACGTTTCTCAAGATATATTTTTTTTTCATTTATGACAGTTCAATTCTGAGAACGGCGCCAACAACGATCGCGTTTCTGAAGGTTACGCGGAAGCCAAACGATACGAAAACTTTTTCGATCGGCTTACAAAATTCGTGTACGCTGACCGGAATTCAACGTACGACATTCTTTTCGCATACTTTTTTTTTCCCGATCATATATTCTATATAAAAACAGGTGGAGTCATTTCATCATTTTCGTTCGAAAATATTTTCAAATTCATTAATACTCGCTTACACGATGAATTAGAGAAGCGAAAGGAACGAGACTGAAGCTACTACCATATAGATTTTTCGAAACGAACGACTATTCCAATGAATCGAAAAATTTCAAACAACTTTTTCAATCATAAGGTAAAATATTTGTTCGGAGAATTTCACACCATTCGGTACCTTGAAGCCGTATTACAATTATTTCCGCACGTAAAAAAAAAAAAAAAAAAAACGAAAGCAATTTCTTTATTATTTAACAAGAAAATTTGAAAAAAGGAAATTAATATTTTGTAAAAACGGTGTAATGAATGTTTTTAATCCAAAAACAAAAACGATTATTTTATACTTTAAACGTAATATTCGGAGTTGCAAGTTGAAATTTGAAGAAAAAATAATTTTTCGATTTGCCGTAGAATTCCCCGTACATACAATGTTTCCCCTGCATCCGGAGTTTGATCACGTATGGCGCGTTCGTCAAACTATAGTGCACATACACCGATGCATTCGAAGAAGGACTATAGAGCGTTTCTTCGCCACCAGGAGCAAAATGGTTAGTAACAGGCTCGTATCTAGCGAGGATAGCACCCCGAAATAAATTCCCTCGCTCGGTCACCCCTCGTGGATCCAAGCTGCTCCGACCAATGGAAAGTCGGACGACCCTTCGGGCGTGGGCGGACCGGCTGTGTCCCACTCGAGGAGCTTATGAACTATCCAGCTATTCTGACTAGAGATTTTCTGTGCATTTCAGGATTTAAAAACAATTCTGAAGGTGTTACAACGAACATTGATATGTTTGTTTTAATCGACATGTATTTTTTTGAATTGTTCAATTGAACGATATGTTGATCGATTATTTTATATATATATATATATATTATTATTATTATTTTACGTGAGTAAATACACCTTATCGAAAAAAGATGTTTGACGAAATAAGAAAGAAGCTCCAGTGAAGAAAATTGTTGGCCCAAGTTCAATAACCCCTTGGCGTAGCCTTGACACTAAAATGAAGAAGAGTAATTGGGCCTCGAGCTTGCGTGAAATTGCACCAAGTTGTGAAACTTTGATACGAAAAAGAAAGTGAATTTTGTGCTTTTAAAAAAGCTGGGATGAGGTATAATAATAAATATTTGTGTAGAGACGAATGTTCGGAGGTGATTTTCGAGGATATCGTCGAAAGAATCGATGCGTTCAGAGTTTGGTGGGCTTGCGGAGTGAGAAACAGAGATATGGAAAGAGAGAGAGAGAGAGAGATGTAGGCAAGGCGAAACTCGAACAAAGAGATAGCGATGGAATGACGTAAAAGCAGCGCTCTCAAGAGTCCCTGCTCGATCCAATGACGACTATCGTACCACACACATACCATACAGTGAAAAAAAAACGGTAGATTCGTTCGGTCTATGTCTCCTCAGCGTTCTTGCGTTGTGAGGCTCCAGAAAAAAAATTTCCCCTCTAATTTTCTCTCTCTCTCTCTTTCTTTCGTTCATCACTCTATTCTTCACGACACTTAACTGTTGCGCAGTGACGAATACCTCTCTCTCGAATATTAAACGAATTTTTTTAATCTCAGAATCACCCGATGCACATTTCAGGGCCAAAAAATAATGACTGAATTGAAAAAAAAAAATTCTGTCTGATAAAACAATAAATAAAAAAAAAAGTTTGATCCACTCTGACCTAATTAAACGAGATTGCAAATATTTATCAATGCGGAAAAACAATGGCACTGTCGAGCAATTCGCAAGGTTGGCAACTGCTCAGGAACACGAGACAATTCGATGCATGTGTGTGTATCCAATATATGCATATTCTAATCGAGTACTTTAGACGCCTGATTTTTCTTCCGACGATACAGATCAAAATCGTTGGACTTTTCAGGCAGTTTAATCAGGATTAAAATTTCATGACTTTGAAGGATTTTTAAGCCAAGGAATTTGAATTTTTTTTTTTTTCATTACATTACGGATTTCCTTCTGCTTATTGAACAAAAAATATACAAATATTAAGAAATTTTTAGAAAATAAAACACAGTTCGTGAACAATAAAATTTAGAATAATGGAATGGAAAATTGTATTTACGTTTTTTTTTTTTTTATGTTCTTGAATTTTTTTAGATATTTTTTTTCCTTCTCTTTTCATAGTTAGGTATTCATAGTCGACATAAATTGATTCGTCTCGTCGATCTATCGATGTAATTAGGAAATCACGATGTTTCCAGAAGAAAAGAAAAATTCAGCACTGAGAAAAATGAATTCGTAAATTCAACAAATTTTTTGTTGGTTCGACAAATTTTCTGTTGGTTCAACAAATTTTTTTGTTGGTTCAACGAATCGTAGCGAACAAAATGAAATTTGTTAACCCAAACGAAATTTGGTTCATTCAAATACTTAATTTCTCGCCACGACAAAAATATCGTTGAATCAACAAAAATTTTGTTGAATCAACAAAAATTTTGTTGAATCAACAAATTTAATTTGTTCGCCACAATTTCAAATTTTTTTTCTCAGTGAGGGAAAGAATCAAACATTTTTTTGTACAGATTGTAATTGTTTACAAAATTTCTATACAAAATTATGAAAACTGCGGAAACTTCGTAGAAATCATGTTCAATGTTCATTTTTTCATGAGATTCAACGACTTTTTCAGGGCTGAATGTAATTTCATGACATTCAACGTTTTTCATGACTTTTCAAGCAGGTTTCTCGGTATTTTATTTTATCTTTATGTTGACTCGATTTTCAAGTTTTTATATCGATACGCACGCGTTATATTAAAATGCTGAAAAATAAGAAATGGCCAAACGTCTACGTCACAAGTGTCTACAATTATCGTTTAAATTCAAAACAAATTCGAACAATTATCGTTCATTTAACTCAGTAACTTTTCTCGTCTTTGTTCGCAATCTGGGCTAACCGGTCAGTTATGACGAACGTTGCCATTAATACCTTACACGTTGAACGGTGTGACGAGCACACGCGTGGAAGGAAAATACAGAAAGAGAGAGAGAGAGAGAGAGGAGAACTATGTCGCCAAACTGCAGCCTAAAGGAAATGAGCTCGTCTATTTATAGGCCAATAATCATTTGTCAATCGGACAAACGGAACAACCGTTCGTGTTCATTGATGAATCGATCGAGCGAGATGTTTCAAACAAATGAACGGATGAATGAAAGGAAAAAATATAAAATTTGGAAAAAAAAGAAGTGACATTTGTGAGGTCACGAAGCAAGGAAAACATTTTTTAAATAAAATACGTGCGAGTAAACACCGAGTTTAAAAAGTCATGAAAAGTGATGGATATTTACTCGAATCGATAAAATTCATTAGATCGAAATTAATTGTTACTGGAAAGAGAAGCGTTGAGAATACGCGTCAACCGTTGATCGCAGTAAACCGTCAATGAATTCGATGACGTTTTTTTACGAAACGAGAGATCGCGGTATTTTCCGTCATGACTCGAACACGACTTGGAACAAAGAAAAAAAAATTTCGTGACACGTTCCCGAGGATACAGTATTCGCTCTCTGTACAGTCAGTTTTCATTTCACTCAGGTTATCAGACACGATGACTCAGCTCGTTTCGCAAATCCAACTAATATTTCGTCGGAGGTGAACTCGGATTTTTTACCAAGAATCGTTTTCCACATAGTAGAGGGGAAAAAAAACGCATTTTTTAAATCGAAATAACAAATAAAAACGATGAATTTCTTTAATTTTGGTAAAATCAATATTTTTGAATTCGTTAATTCGTGTTTATTGATAGCATTATTTGAATAAAGACGGTTTTTGCTAAATGACAACGCTTTTTGCACGAATAATAACGGAAGAAAGAGAAAAAAAGTCATAAAAAGTGAATTGTGAGAGAATTACAAAATATTTTATTCACCGATGAATTTTCTTTATTAATTTATAAATATTCAGGTGCAACAGAGATAAGAAACAATGCTGAGCACGGGCGAGTTTGGGGATAAAGAAGCGGAGAAACGTCAGAAGCCAACGGCATTGGAACACGCGTTCTCGAGTTGTTGAAAGCGAGCCTTACAGGCATGCGTGAGACTTGTGCGCCCTTGCTAACACATCTACACATGCCCCCCCCACACACACATACACGCACACGAACGCGCGCGCATAAAGCACTAGACGCTTGTTCTATTCCCGTAATATGTATATGGCTGCAATGGCTGCACTTGTTTACGTGACCAAACTGACGCCCGAACGAATGGGCCACCAGAACGAGAGAAAAGAAAAAGAAAAAAAAAAAGACTTTGTCCAGACAGAGAATGGAGAATTCCGTGATTCCCGAAAAAAATGGAAGTTTTTCGAAAATAACGACGATTATTCATTTTACAGGCGTACATATAAACCCGAGACACGAATCTGGCATTCCAACGATTGGCATAAAAAAAATTTTTACGATCACGGGTATACGAGAAAAAAGCGTCATTCCATTCTCCGAATGCATAGAGAACAGGTTCGCCGTCAGATTTTTCGGAATTTCGAGAAATTCATTAACATTGCCAAAATTACGGATCGATTGTATTATTGACGCTCAACAGAAACAATCGAAAGGGGCTTCTTGAAAGGGGGTCGTCGGGCGATCGCAGAATTCTTAACAATACAAGATTAGTGAGAATGGGGTCGTGGCCGATAATAAAAGTCAATACGCGCGGGCCTCAACAATTCGAGGGAGGGAGAGTTCATGAAAGAAAAATTGAAATCCTTTTTATGTTGAGCACGGAATACAAAAGAAAAAAAAAAAAAAAAAAAAAGATGAGGGAAAAAATTCTGGTGCGTCGTGATGGAAAGGATTTGAGAAATTAAAAACGAATCGATTGAGTTTGATTTTTGCAGGTGAAACTCAGGGATGCTATTTGAAATGGAACAAAAAAGAATCATGGCTTCAAGGACACGATGAGTTTTTTTTTTTTACTCCCTAATTGAGCAAAGCCATCGACCAGCGTCGACCTTCTCGTTTCGCAAACTACTCCGCGCTTTAACAAAGAACTCCTTCTTCCACTATCCTTCCATATAATTTCGAGGAATGGTGAAAAAAATTAGCGACGCTTGTTGCTCGGGTCCTCGGAGAAAAATTGCGAGGATAAAAAAATAGAAACAGAATTTCCTCCCAAGCACAAAAGAAACTCAATGAAAAGAGTCGTGTGTGACTCGAGTAAAACGTCAAACTTGACGAGTGCGTGGGTGGTTGTGAAGAGAGCCATTTTTCACTAGGGAATCGTGGCGAAAAGAGCAGGAATTTCATCATGATTGAAGAATTATTTAGTACAGGTGATGCTTAAAAAATGTAATAAATGAAAAATTGAAAAGATGGAAGATGCGCTCGTAGCCGACATGACGCACGACATGGGCACGACGTTCAGCAAAGGCGAGGGGCGAGAGAGAGAGAGAGAGAGAAAGAACGAGAGGAAAGATTCCCACATAGAGCCCGACCCGTCGAGAATATTCCGCATGAACGTACGACTTTACTATTATTATTTCTCACGTATTTTTATTTAAATCCATGCATTTCCGTTTACCAGATCTTATAGAGACGCGACACCACCACTTTTAAGATTTAATATTCACTATTTCAATCACTTAAACGACAAGATATCACAGGAGCTTTTACTTACGGTCGACGGTTGTTGTTTGTGAAGGCTTTCGCAATCTGTCGGTCGTACTCGGGGACTTCCGCAGCGGGGTATGTCTTGTCAAGTCAACGTCCGACGTTCGACTAACCTATGATTCTCCTGCTCCTACCTTTACGCACAATTTATTGAAAATATTATCATTAATTTCGTTCCTTATTTTTCTCAATTATTAAATATGTTGAAACTTTCAAACGCGGATAAAAATTTATCGAGATACATTTTTCACCTCTAATTTGACTCTAATAGTGTCGACACATCCGACGTGATTTTAGCTGCTTCCGCACAACCGGTGTCAAATTCGTGTGTCATTCGTTTTACCGAAACATAACTGCATGCATAACTGTATGGTAATTTCGAACTAATGAGGACATGTTTAAAAATGTTTTATTATTTATTGGTACATTGTGGATTAAACATAATCGGATCGAGATTCTTTTTTACAATTACTTTTGACTCATTAGTCCTCGAAATGACGTCGTAGCAGCTAAGAATTACAATTCATAATCGACATTATTTACCACATATGAAATAACCTAGACTCATTTTTGCAGCTCAAGGATTCTTACAAATGAAAATATCAAAAATTCTATCGATAAAGAATTCTTTTATAGTATCAATAAAATGTTAAATCGGGTAAATTCAATTTCGCGTATTTTATAATGTATGATAAAAAAAATCAAACTAAAACCTCCGGTATTATAGACAGTCACCCAGGAGCTCGAAACCAAAAGATCAGTCGTCTAGAACGACGGCAACGGTATTTTAGACATCGATCAGGCAACTGTCATTTTCCAAGTTCGGTGCCCGAGCAAAATATCAATCTCCACCTTCTTTAAATGCATAACAACATAATAATTTATCAGTGAAGATTGAGAATACGTGTGACAAAACCATTCAGGTTTGTTAAACATTACTCAAAATGGCAGTTCACAAATTTGCTCTCTTCACTTCGTTTTTTTTTGTCAAGTTTACTCTTGCACGAATTTCCGAATACCAATTGATCTTCATTATTCCTAACAAAAGATTAATAATGCGAATTTAACATATAAAATAATTAATGTGTTTTTATTATAATAAGGTGTTTAAATGTATAATTTTATCATTGTGAAATATACAACGAATGTGACTGTCGCAGTTGCTTCAAAGTAATAAAAATTAGCCAATTTTAGCATTCGAAAATTTATCATTCACTTCCAATCGTTTCTCATTTTGTTAGGGTGCATTTTCAAATTTTGCACACAACTGTCGACTATTTTATCACCGATCCGTGAATTTAAATTTCACATATCCCTTGCTCAAAGTTGCAGAATATTCTTGTATTAACTCATTGAAAAAAAATTGTACCATAATTTGTAATAAAATAAGCTGCTTTGTTCTCTTTTATTTTGAAGGTTTTTCTCAAATTATTATGACAGTTGAGAGCGATTACTTCTTAGCAGTGATTCATACTTGTGTCATACTTCAGTTATAATTTTTATGAATATTATTCATATAATGTTACAGATTCATTGAAAAAGTTTATTTTATATTTTTCATTGTAACTCCTTCAGTTTTTTAGATGCATGTTCTTAATTATGTTTTGTTGGATAATATTTTATTCAAAATTGGTAAAAAGTATTAAAAATATTGAAAAATTACTTATCTATCCTTGCTTGATTTGTAAGCAAATTTTCAAATTAATTTTAACATTTGTAACAAGTTTCCAGGCTAGTTGAATTTTTACTTTCGATCAAATTTGGTTTAAGACATTTCGAGTGATTTCTGTAACGAATATTAATAGGTTTAAAAAAATTTTCAGCATGGCACATAGTTCTCAACCGACGGGTTATGGGTCAACGGACCAACGAAACGATGTACCTGATGTGGGCTTCAGTCCCACTGAACTGTACAATCTCAGTGAAAATATCACTACAAATATCTATACAATAAATTCAAGCTGGCGAACACTTCAAAAATCTTACAATAATGTAGGAACATACAAAGACAGTCAGGGCCTCAGGGATAAAGTGTAAGATTTGCTTGAATCCATACTTAATTTCATTTAGTCAATACGATGCAAGGGCTAATATTTATGATTTTGATTATTTGAAATCCAGACACGTAACGCAACTGAGTACCAACCAGGTGGTAACTCAAACCACTAAAGATATTGCAAGACTGACTGTACTTATGAGGCGAGGGGACAAACAGCTGAAATTGCAAATTGAAAAACTCACAGCTGATTTCGCAGATGCGCTGCAAAGATATTCCGACATGCAAAAGGTAATGAAATTATTCATGATGACATACATAAATAATAATTTCAACAGATATTCAAAGCAAAAGTTTAATTCCAGAATTCTGACTCCTTACTCATAAATCTAACGTTGTACGAAAGAACAAATTAGATTATCTCCATATCGCTGTGGTATTCTATTCATGGAGAAAAATTTCCTCTTGAAAAGATAATTTTTATTACCGATTTCTAGAAAGATCTAGATCTGCTTTGTTCTTAATACAGTTGTTCAACTATTTCGATTCAAATTAATAAAATGTCTTGCATAGCTTGGTTGATCTTCGAAAAAAAAAAGATCTTCAAGAGATCAGATAAAGAATTGTTAACAATGAAAAATTTATCGCAGTCCATCGCTGACAAGACAAAGAGGCATATTTTAACATCTTCGAATAACGTCGACAATCACGTGGACGATGGGGATAATTCGGAAAAACAGAGTTTAATACAGGCACAATTAGATGAGGAGAGGAGGGCCGAACAGAGGTCAGCGACGATTATTTAAACGATGAATTTCTTCAAACTATAATTTCAGAAAAAAATGGAGAATCACGTACTCGTATTTTCAGGGCTCTTGAATTTGATCACGGGCTCATATTGGAGCGTGAAGATAGGATAAGGCGGACTGAAGGCGAAATTTTGGATGTGAATCAGATAATGAAAGAGCTGAGTGTACTCGTTTATCAACAAGGGGATATGGTCGGTGAGTTGACAAATTAAAAACCAATTATCCGTTAGACAAGGATTAAGGATAGCTGGGAAAATATAATTAAAAGTATTTAGTAAAAACCAAAATTTTCAAAATACATTGATACTTTTGCAGACACTATCGAAAACAGTATCGAAAATGTTCACGGAAATGTTGAAGCGGGAGCTCAAGAACTCGTCAAAGCGAGCAATTATCAGAGCCAATATCGCCGAAAAGTGTGCATTTTATTGTTCATAGCACTCGTCATCGTTATCGTACTGACCATTATCCTAGTCACGAAGTTAAGTTAGCGCTTCCAGCCTTCATAGACTCTCTTCCTCTCTCTATTTCTCTCTCCCCCCCGTTTTATACGTGGTCGGCGAGGGTTGTCTCAATCTCTGAAGCTTGTTCATTATCCCTAAATTCGCGCGACTTTAACTCACAAATTGCAAAAAAATAAAACCCCCTGTGATAGTTGTTGCTGTGCGCACAAAAAAAAATCAGGAATTATCGCTCGTCCGTTACATCGTTTCCTGTTGTGTGATTTTCTTTTTAATCGTTATTGTTAAATAATAAAAGTGGCCAAAGTAGTTTTTCTTTTTTTTTCTCATTCGCTTCACTTGTGTTTGACATTAATTTTTGAAACGGTCTCTCGGGCTGTGATCGTTCTGTATGAAAAAGGAAAAATGAGCCAAATTATTCCTATTATTTGTGCATGACAAATTCCCCGTACTACATCATCATCAAGTATTTATAACTACGCTTAAAAATGAAAAAGATTTGTTTTTTCTTTCATTATCCCCGCGAAATCCGTACAGCATACATGTTAAAAAAAAATCTGTGCTTCACGGTCTAATCTAGCTGAAGTTAGCCCATCGATCAATCGTTTTTTATCGTTCATTTGCGAAAAGCCGAGTACAAAATCATCGTTTAAAAAAAAATTACTTCCTTTGATTCTGCAACAATGATTCCACTGCATTGGAGTTTCGCGTACATTAATTAATTCATTAATCCCATAGCGAAAGTCAAATATCTTACCTCAAACAATGAAAATATAATTCATGAGATAAAATAAAATAATAGTTCCAAACGATTGAGACACCCAATTTGTGCGAGGCCCAATTCGATTATAAATGCTAACAATTAGGCATTCCAGATTTCAAAAGTCCATCAAATACACTATCAGTGAAGAACGCCTTTCGTTCTTTGAAGGAAAAAAAAACGTAAAAATAAACAAAAAAATACGAATATTGTATATACCGCTAAATGAATATCGTTCCAAATAATTAAGATTGCTACACTGGCACTAGGCAATTGTTAAATTGTACGCGAAATCAAAGTGATAATGTAATTATACTATTATATCAAAACTTACTAATAATAAAATAAAAAGAAAAAAATTAAATATAATTGCGATGTGGACATTTTTTATTCACGTGTCCGACTTTAGCGATCTGGACATATGTATTAAGGCCAATGGGAGTGACGATTTACATTAATTACGGGTTTTTAGGTATCGTGGATATAAAAAGAAATTCAACGAGACGTACGTATTCATAATCCTTTATATTAAATGTATCTGTCGTCATATAAATAACTCGATTTTCTTAACGAAAACACCAGTCCCATAGTGATTCTAACAGCTTTATTGTCTGGCAGTCAATGCGTCTCTGAGTAAAGAATGCGTACAAAGTTTTTACGCATATAGAATCCCAGTCGAAAATTTGATTTGATCGAAATTTTACTTTTTTTTGCCATGCAAACAGAAATATTTCAAAATTCCGCCATCTGTGCGATATTATAAACGTCAATTGTGAATAATACTGCTGCCGGAAACTCATCGAAACGTTGTCTAAAAAGTAATCAAACGCTTTTAACTTATTTTTAAAATACTTGTCAATTTTTTAAATAATTTTTTGTACAAAGTTTTCGTCATCCCCATGACACTAAAAATATGCAATTTTTATAATACTAATGCCAAAAATTGATGAAACAACGAATCGTTGAATCAAGTGTTATAATTTATTGATTTTTTTCTTTCAAAATTTTGCTGCATTAAATTTTTGACTGGGGTGTATGCGTAAAGTATATAAATACGCTCGTAATCCTTACACGATAGCAGCATCCGAGTACGCATATTACTAAGATATAAGATTATCACCATACTTATGTTCGTAAGTGGCAAGATTCTGCGGGCACACATTCGTGTTTGTAGTATCGAAGTAATAAAAAAGAATCTTAAAATTTCCTGAATGTAAAACACAGTACATAGGTACTTTACGTATGTATAGATATATGTATATTTATATATGTATATATAAAACATTGAGCTCCGGACGGAAGACGATTGTTTATTTGGGTATACGTATATACTGCAATGGCGATAAGCTCACCGAACTACGCTCGATCTATTATAATAATGAACGAAGAAATTTATGCGGATAACAAAAATGCTGCGTCGCAATATTCTCCCCTCATTATTCTTGCTCAATATAATTCAATACGATATTGTTATCGTAATATTGTATCAAAAACGTCAACAGTCTCTTTCTCCTACTCAAATGAAAATCACAATATTTTCTTTATTATTATTGTTATTATCTTCTTTTTTTTTCTTCATCTTTTGTCTCAAGTCTTGAGCTTACTCTGCGGCTGCGGACGGCGAGCTTTTATTCTGGCTTGCAAAGTCAATAAAAGCCCTGCCAGGACATCATGATTTGGCAACTTCTTCGCGAACAATAAACGCTTCACGGAATCATCGTACGTCATCAGAGCCACCATGTTTTGTAATAAAAAGCCCTGGCAATACTCCAAAAGTTGCGCCGCATTATACACCTGCGAAAAAATAATTAGATCGAATAAAATACATGCGAATAATGGAATTTTTGAAAAATTCTTTATTACAGTCGACAGTTTTACCTTCGCGTGGATATATGTGGAAACGATGTTGTCCAGATCGACCATAGCTGAACATTGGGCCTCACAAAACCGCAGAAGACCATCGAGCTGGAAGAAATTCGCAGCTGCCATCAATTCCAATACGTCGCTCTGGTTCACTTTAAGAGTTGCACAACCTCCGTGATACAAAAACTCCATAACCATCTAGAAATGTAATACCAATCAGTACCATCAATATCCCTATAATCTAGGTTTTATGACAATTTGAACGTTAGAATGAAATGAGAGAGGAAAATATATGAAAATCAAATCGATAAATGGATCAGGAAAAACCTAGAATGAAACGAGAAATCATTGTCTTTTATGTATAATTAAATAATTCATGATCCAACAGAAGATCGCCATGGAAAAGTTGCTTTTTACACCTCGACAATAAAAAAAATGGCAATAATGAGGATAACTAGGAACATTTTACTAATAAAGTTTTAACGTCGAAGGTTCAAATCTTTAGACTGCTACAATCAGTTCTTTAATCGTCAATATACTAGAAGTACTCTCACTTGGAATATATGATATCGTATATCGTTGATCTGTACAATTGGAGGATTTCCCTCGCATAATTTTGAGCTGAGCATGTTCCTAAATCGAGGTGACGAAGTGACGAGAACGATTTTGTGGCCATAAAAAACTCTGCCTTCGACCCGGAATTGTACGTCACTCAGTTCCGGATTGTTGACAAATTTAGGATCGATTCTCGAGCCACTTGACAAGGTCGTGTCTCTTATAGGTTTTATGGGTTCCCATCCAAAGCAAGTACAGAATATATCAGCCAAAAGAAGCGTCGTGCCTTCCTTCTAAAATAATATAAAAAAGGATTAAATATTCAAAAATTGATGGAAAGTATTTCAGCAAAAAAAAAATAACGTTATTCCAAATTGAAAAATTACCTTGCTGTATCGAAAAATGTTGAATAACAAAGGGAGACATTCTTGAACAAATTGCGTCGAGTAATCGTCGGGACAAACTTGTAGAAAATCTTGCAGTAATTGATCGATTACGGAGTCGATTCGCATCTCATGGGCGATCGATAAGCTGTGCATCCAACAGTGTAAAGTCCAGCCGACACGAAGACCCCGCAATTCCATCGTTATGTCTATCGATCATTGGGAGAAAAAAGAAAGAATTGATTTATGATTGCAATACGCAAATGTAAGCTTTGTTTCATACGTTTGGGAAAGTTTTACATGTCGTACATTCCCAGCAAAAATATTTATTCTATCAGCTGTTGAATATCCATGTAACAAATGATAAAAAAAACTGATCAGGAAACTCAAAATATTTAGTTACCCTTCAGACTTTGTTATCTTCTATTTTCAATAACAATGAAGCAAGCAGTTTATAAGTAACTTGTCAAAACGAAAGATTGTTTTCAATTTTACTGAATACTTTTGAAGCCTTTTCTATTATTCTATAAAATTCCTTAAATTCTGTACAAGTTCGTTGAAAAACATTAACGAATTCATATTGTTCGAGGAGAAAAGAGCTCCTCATTTTATCGATGATTTCATGCTTCTACTAATAGTTAATAACTGTTTAGAATTAGAATTTTCGTAAATGTTCATAATCATTGAAAATGGGTATCTTGTTAAAACTTTTAACAAAGAGTTGATCGCCAAAAATTCTCAACCGTGAGTGTATGTATGAAGCAATCTTAAATGAATGTTCTGTGTAAAACCATTGGAAAATAAAACAATGAGCAACTGACCCAAGTGATTGCTCTCTGCACTATGGTACATGGCCTCCTGTAGCGCTTTGGTCTGAGTCTTGTTGAAAACTGGTTCTTTGCCTTCCTTGCGAGTGCCTCGTCCATCCGATGGCTGATGTTGTTGCTGTTGACTCGTACCGGCATTTCCCTCTGCTAATATTTCCTCCAACGAGAGCACTTCCTTCTCGCCACGTTTCGCGGAGAAATTCAAAGGATGTGAAAGCAGCTGATGAAGACAGCCTCTCTGGCCGTGAGCAGTTGCGACTGATATTGCACTTGAAAAAAAAAAAGATTATTCATAATAATAATAACTGTATAGCACTCGTAATGAGAAATCGAAGATATATTTTGATAACAGTTTTTCATCCCATTTTTATCCATCTTATTTCAATCCACATGACTATTCGCAAAAACGTGATATTTTTTCAGTACGATTAGTCAATTGACGTTAGAGAGAATTACTTAGAGGTAGCTTATTAGAAAAAAGGTAGAAAAATGTAAAATATGAAAGTAAATCAATTGGTAAATAACTCCATGGATAGTTATATTTCAACCCAAAGAAAGAACGACGTCGAATTATCTGAAAGATTGGTCCAATAGATGTATTATTTACCTGTAACATCCGCGTTGAGCAGAACCGGAATAACAAAAAGTATCTTTGATAAGAGTAGAGAGAAAAGGTTGTGCGCCATGAGCGAGTAAAAGAGCGACCATTTCATTATTTCCAGAAGCTGTGGCGGCTTGTAATGGCGTAACGGTGCATTTGTCTTCGCTGGGTTTGGCGCCGCCTTCAACGGAAGCTCCGCGCTCTAAAAGAATTCTGGCAATGTTACAATGGCCCAAAAGTGCAGTGTAAGTGAGCGCGGTCCAGTGTTGAGTCTCAGCATTGAATCCACTCTGCGCATGATTTGCAGGATTGCACGGGGATGAGGTACCGTTCGTTAGATTCGGATTTTGACAGTTTTTGCCGTTGGGAGTGTTCAGCATAGACGGACTACTCGGAATTCTGTTTCCAGGACTTCCACCGGTTGGAGGAGATTTAACTGGAGTTCCGGAGGTTTGACTGGTCGGTGGCGCCGGGCTTTCCACGTTAACATCCGCTCCAGCGTCAAGGAGGCTCGTCACCGCAATTTCATTGCCATTCATGCATGATAACATTAACGCCGTAAAACCACTGTCATTGACGGTATTTATTTTCGTCGAGGCAGGAAGCAACGGGAGAGCTTGGGATATTAGATCCGGTCTTCCGCAGGTCAACATCTTGAATGCCATGTCTAAAGTGAGACGCCGCACATATTCAGCGTCATCTGTGCGCCTCGAACATATTGTGACATCTTCGAAACTGCGAAAAAAAAAATATATTCGGTTGATTATTTTGGTTCATACGATATTCTTCATTTTTTCGTTTTTATATTATTTTTTTCCGCATTACCGTCTGTTTGACGTTCTTGAAAAAAAAAAAGAACCAACTATATCGTCTGGACGTCAGTCAAATCATATGAGTAAAAATTTTATTCGTTCATTTAGAAAATAACGAAATCGTAACAGTTCAACGATATAATCATTAATTTTATAGGCCATTGAGAATTTAAACATCGAATTGCGTCTGTGAAATTCATAAAAATTGGATTTTCCCGTCATAAAAGCTATAGGTCTTAAAAACGAAAGATTAATGATTCTTATGACAACTATTCGAAGATATATTAGCAGAAGAAAAGTCTGAATTTCATGGAATCGCGTGTTGTAAAAACAGGTTGTTGATATAGTACGATGTCGAAGAGTTAATATCGAATTTAATGAATTTTCAGGGCTTACGCGACAGGTCTGACGGGACAATCGACACCTGGTAATAAAAGCCGCGCTGCTTGACTGATATCATCGTGATCGACGCTGAGAGCATGTCGGTGTTCAGCGTGGGCCGTGGCAACTCTGAGCCATTCTACTAACGGTGGCAAAACGACATAGGCACGCTCGTAAGCGAGTTCTTGAATCCCGGAGCCCCTTTCCCCGTGTTCCAACTATAAAAAAACAAGCATACGCACATATTTATTCGTGTAATATGCGGAAAAAAGAATGATAAATATAATAGATGTCTATCATGACATCAATAATATGGAATATTGATGGGGAGCCGTTTCCTACCTGTGAACATCTCATGTAATAAAATAGAGCGTTCAAGGACTTTGTTGTCAGTGGTACGGGACATCGGCCAGACTGGGCAACCTTGGAGATGAGATCGAGAAGCTCGGGCATCGAACCTACGCAGGTTGTAAGAAGAGACGGTTCGAGAGTTGAGCCCGGTGGTTCACGACCGCTACGAGACGACGATGTGGAACTCAGGGAACTCACACTCGCCCACCTTGGCATCGCCAATGCACCTATATACATATTTATAAATATAAAATACAGATATCAATTTTTATAAATGTAGACATAAATTTTATGTGCAAGATTTCCCTTGGTCAAATGTTCAATTATGTTAAATCAGTTTTCGGATAGAATTTCGAATCGTTAATGTCTCTTTTCCACTGTCAGGTTACTAATTAATACTGTTGATGATACGAAACACTTTGGCCGCACACGCCGTCAAAACGGCTACAGATAGAGCAGAAATACCTGGGACCAATTTTGTGAAACACGAAGTTGCCAAAAAAAAAAAAGTCACTCGTGCCATTTCTCGATAGTCACTAATTTAGCACTAAAAAAATCAGATCGTTTTTCATGGCATTTTAAAGACATCAGTACCTAAAATAGTAAAATAATGCGGATAACTTTTTTGTAGAAAATTTGATGCTCTACAAAATTAATTCTAACCTTTGAAAGGTTATTAAAATTAATTCTGAAAGTTATTAACTGTCAATTTCATGGAAAAATAATGTACGAGAATTCACAATCTTTCTGAGTATCTGTGTTGAAACTGAGTCCAGAACTTAAGCTGGGGATAATGATCGCCTAACGTGTAACACCCTGTACATAAATATACAAAAATGACATATAACCGAAGGTGTTACAGGGTCGTTTGAAAATTTAATGATAATAGTGATAATATGAAAATACTGAGGGATAAATTTGAGTGGGATGTAACGCGACGATCGTAAAAGAGAACTGACCTGAAGCTATTCGGCCGGCATTCAAATGCGCGTAAGGCTGTAAAAGACCCCACAAATCGCCGCTATTCGCAATTGCGTGTTCGAGCATAGTTGCGGTTAGTGTCGTGTGCTGTTCGGTCGGCACGCACTGAAGCAAAATTTCCTCCAACAGATTCTCTATACCAGCAGCGAGATACACCGCAGCATACTCGTGTATCATACGCCCGAGTTTAACGTCCGACATCCAACGTAAAAATCTACCGACCGGCAATTGAAGTCCCGATCGTGAAGCTTTTGACTGCCGCAACTGATCACCCGAGACCGCGAACATCGCAGCAGCTCGGAGACAAGCCTTCGGTGTCAATAAGAAAATATCGTTAATGCGTCTTCGTTTTTTTCAGCTTTTCATTACTTTTAACATTTTTTTTTTTTTTTACCAATTGCTCGTGTCTCATAAAAGGATTATCTTTGCATAAAACTTCAAGTAATTATTGTCAAGAAAACGAAAATTATAAAATGAGACAATAAAATTAATTGATGAAGTCTCTCGATAATTGGGGCAGTAGCAAATCGAAAAGCGGTTTTCTACCAACTTTTCATAAATTTTATATCGAGAATACCGACAATGATACGGTTTTTTTTTTCTTTGTTATATTAATTGACGATGTCAATCGAAACACGAAAATAATGATCCTCGCGATTAAAATAGCATTACCTTAGTACACGAGTCTGCGAGTGCAGGGCAAAGTACAATTTTGAAAGCGCTGTAAACCTCGTGTTTGCTGCAAAGCCCCAAAGGTTTCGACAATCTTTGGGTCTCTCTGCCGATGCGAACAAGTGCACGTTGCAGAAGATACGATAGCCTTGGTATGGTTTCCATAGAAACTTGATCCATGTGCTCCCTCGTTCTACCGTTTTGTAATACTCGTAACACGTCGTGATGGGTCCAAGGTAATTGTTGAAGCTCGACGAGTCGATTGTGCGAATCAACCCATACAAATTCATCAGCGCTGGTAACATTAGTATTTATAGTTTCGAGGCTCGAGTGTCTCATTAGACGTCTAACCGCGGGCTCGGAGCTCTCGGAACCGCTTAACGATGAATACGTCGAGGTTGAGGTGTGCGAACGCATCGTCAATTGTTGAATGGCCAATTTAATGTCCTCCAATCCTGAGCCTGACCAGGGTACCTGCAACTACGCATTTTATTAATCTTTTAGTCACAAATGCAAAATTTTATTACTTCATCAGATCGTTAAACCGATCAGCTTTTCCAAATTCAATTGAAACCGGATGTCGATTCCAATCGCTACAATCCAACTGCTTTATTTCATTAAACTGATGGCGGTTTCGAGATTAAAGTAAAGTTTAAAAAATGAACAGAAGTTTAGAAAATGAGTGACGAAAACCGATGGGGTCTAATAATCTTTCTGGACCGGTAATAGAGTTTGACAGTACAATTTTTGCAGTTATTTCTCACTCGTTGGACACACAAAAAACGTCCAAAGTATTACCAAAGTTGCAGTCCTGAGTGCATTGAAAAAAATTAATTTATTCGACCTCCCTTGAAAAACGTTTTCATAATATTACTTAGGTAATATAATTTTGTTCAAGGTCAACACGTGAGGTCGACAGGATAATAAAATGATGGGAGAAAGGATTGAATCGAAGAGAAAAAAAAACCTTAGCAGGCGTAGCTCTGTGCCTGTTGCGATTCTGGCCATTTCTATTTCTCCCATTTCTCTGTGTAACCGAGGCGGAGAGTCTATCGTCTTCAGGAACGGCGTTCAACTGCGGAGGACTGTGAGCTCTGTGATGACGATGCGGCGGTGAACTTCCGCTCGTATGTCCACCGGTATCGGACATACTCGCGTGTCCCGACGAACGATTCTCGTCCGACGAGCTATTACCGGTACACTCGATTATAGGCCTCCTCTGAAATTTAATAAGTGCTCTTTTTGAAATACGAATAATCGCAGCCTATCATTTTATTCCACTTTAAGATATTTAAGGTCATTCGAAGGTCGAAACTATACGGGGATTTCGTACAGACAAATTAATATCGTATTAGGGTCAACGTGAGATAATACTTGGAGATGTGAGGTCAACAAATACCATCCCAAAGTTTTAGACATTTGAGGTCAAAACTTGGGAATAAAAAAAAAAAATCAACAGTTTCATGTTTTCTGTTGATTCGAATGATTCGTTGTTCGAATCTTTCGTACCTGAAGTACTCGAAGCTCGTGAAGACTCAAATGATGATGCTGCGAATGATGCGGATGATGAGGCGTCGGTGTTGGCGCGACGCTATCCGTGTCCCTTTCAGCTACCATGTGAACCATGTTGTGGACTCCTGTCTTTACACCCGTTTCCGGTGACTCTTTGCTGTAAGACGTACAGTATTGCTGCTCTCGTCCAACGTTTCCACTCGGTCTACAAACCATAAAAAAAAATATTTGTTTTTACAATTCTTCGTCCTGATAAATGATGAAAAAGACAAGTTTGGCTCGTGTTTTTTCGTGTGAATCGAAACAATCATTTTGACATATCAACAGGACACTTCGTTGGCAATTCATTAAAATTCTTGGGATATGCAAATATGTGCACTTTTCTTTGCTGCGTTCAACTAAATTGTTGCTCTCCGTGGTTCCCGAAAAATCGAAAAGGAGTCAGAAGCTGCCCAAAGTCTTAAAAACTCAAAACTTCACGATTCAATATTATCGTAAATGTAAGCATGTCACGAGCTGACGCTGCAAAGAAATTTTAATGTAAATTGTAGCGAACCCACGTCTCGAGAGCGGTTACTTGTTGAATGAAAAAAAATCACAACTTGTAAGATGAAAAGTAGGATGATTATCGAGAAAACGCGTTGGTATTATCGACTATCCTGAATAAATAATCAGAAAATAGATTTCCAACGGTTATTTAGTTTTTTGTTTGAATTTTTTTATTATTCTTAAACAGACACGAGATGAAACTGATTGAAATTATAGTTCTGCTATATGCCAAGCAGCATTATTTCACATTCGAAGAGCAATTAATTCGGAATGCTGTGTTTTGTGATCTTCGAGATAAGGCACGTATCCACCTTTTTCAAAGCGTATGTTGCTCAGTGAATGGTAAATAAAAAATAAAAGGTACGAAACGAGGAGCGGCACTTATGAATATCGTGCGTATCCAGTGTAGAGACACTTTCTGTCCGTTACTCGCAGAAATGTAGATCGAGGCGAGAGCTTCTCGGTACACCGTTTAAACTACTGATTTGTGCTACTGATCTGTACATTTGAGTCTAAAAATTCAATCGAAATTCGAGAATGGAATTTTTTTTTTTTTTTACACAGTTGTCAGAGTTCATTCAAAGTCATCTTGGAAATTTCAATTTTCCAAAGTGCTTAGTCCCTTTCGTTTCACGTAATTTTGCCATAAATATCTGTCATGTTTCAATTTTTGTCTCACAATTATTGAAACATCGAAATAAATTTCGTGATCGAACGAAAGAGATAAATGGGCGAGACAATGGAGGCAAAAGAGAAAAGTCTTAAGGTTGTCCTGTCGCGAACCTCATTAATAGGGACAAAATTGATATTATTTTATTCGACAGTTAGAGTGTACAGGAAAAGGCCTGCAAATTTTGAGACCGCATCACCGACTAATTGCAAGAATAAATCATTTATCAAACTCAAACTCCGCTCGAACAGAGGTTTCAGTCATGAATATGTAACTTTCGTGATTAGCTGTATCATCCAAAAAAAATCTGAAATGTTCAAAAAATCATAAGGATCAGTTTTGAACGAAAAAAAATGAGGTTTATCGATCAATTGTAATAAAAATATTCGATTCAGTTGAGTAATTACTCGGAGTGTCGGTGTCTTCTGCTACTCCTGCTCCGGCTACGTGGACTGTGACAACGCTACATCACCTCGAATAAAACGGAATCGTTTCGAAAATATCCTTTATGAGACTTTTCCCATTGAATAATGAAACTAAGGAATCTTATCCTCGAAACGGAATGCAAGAAAAAATATGCCCGTGAAATATATCTGAGAATCAAAGCCCCGGTAAAATTTAGTATTATGATCGATTGGACAACGCGAGTCAAATCATATCGATATTAAAACACTTTATAACGAAAGAAGTACCACAAATGATCATTGCAAACATTTAAAAAATCATCGATTCTTGTAATTCTATTAAAATGATATCTGAATCAATGATTTATGGCTCGTTTACGGATTTCAAAATAATAAGCTGTCTCTTGACTAACTGCTGCGACAGGTCAATTAATATACTGCTCTCTTACTTTTTTCTTGGGGGAGGAGGAACATTTTTTTTTATCCATGAAAATATATTGCTCAAACGTTTTGGTTACAGAAGTTATATCCGTTACGATTTTTATGACCTGCTCAGGAAAGTCTTTTCGTTTTTCCTCGCGTGTGCTGTAATCGTTTCGAATAGGTTACAGCCGTAACGGATGTTTTAATTGATGAAAATACGGTTAATAATTCACTTTTTGTGTTATTTTACATGAAACATTTTGGAATTCTTGGAATTATTTGAAAAAAAAGAAGGATTGAAGTGAAAAAAAAATCGTGGAATTCTTTTGGTCGGTACGTTTTTCAATTACCCTCTGAGTCTCCATTGTTGCACGAAGCTCCAATCGGCACGAAAGCCTGTCGTGTCACCGGGCAACGACCAATAATCAGCGATAAGAGTATCGTCCTCTTCGATCCTTAAAACATCTTCGCGACTCGGTGTGACTTTAATAATAATTTCTCGCTGGTAATCGCGATGAAATATTTGCGATTGATTATCGTCGAGAGTTAATTCGTTGCGCGATAACGAACGATTGTTAGGGTCTTGAAAATCGGTAGGATCATCACGAATTATCGACGGATCATCTTTAGACATAATCGATAGATGGTCGTCGCGGAAGTGATTAGTATCGTCGGAGATACGGTTCAATGACCAACTCGATGAATCGACGGTCTCGTCAACCGATCTCTCGTCGTTGCACGATGATAACGGTCCTCGAAGTACGACACCACTAGTCTTATTGTTTACGACATTGTTCTCTCGTTTATCACGATTTTCTTCAACCTGATCGAACGACCTTTGACTCGTACAAGAGCTAGAAATACCGTAAAAATTTTTTTTCTCCTTTGATCCCATTAATTGGCGATCTTTCACCGTCGATTCTCGACATTCCGAACCTCCGTTAGAGCTGTACTGTTCACCGAAATAAATAACGACTTTGTTATTCGCGTCTCTTTCGATTTTTGTCTCGGTCCAATTGTCGTGCGATTTTATTTCACTTTCAGATATTTTATCGGCAATATTGTTCGATGATTTTCGTAAATTTTCTACCGTTGAATATTCACGATTAATTTCAACGTCACCGCGACCCGAAGAAATCTTTTCGCCCAAAAAATTTTGTCTCGGTCTCGGCGAATCGTCCTCGAGAGTCGACGAATTTTCGTAATCGTCGATTCTCGTTGCTTCCTGCCACTCCTTCGTAGGCTCACGCTTGACAAAGGGCATAGCCCTACGAAGTATAAAATTCGTTCTATCCATGCAATCTCTTTCTCCCGCTCTATCAACCATACGAAAATCTTTCAATTCACGACAAATGTTACACTTGCAATGTTTATCCTCTTTACGAGTGCAATGGAGGAGGCGTTTTCCCGCCAACATTTCAGACTCTCGAACCCACAGATTTCATCGTCGAGTTTCACCTGACACACGCTTCAGCGAACATGGACTGAATAATTATCGTTTTACGAACTGAACAAAAATAAATAAATAAATGAATGAACCGTCGCGTTCATATTTTCCAACACATCACTTCGAATTCAATCGAAATAATAAACGAGACTCGAAACTGTGACTTTCTGACTTTTGTGTCAAACACCGATGACAATCACTCCCGAAACTTCGTTGCTAAAAAACATGGCGGAAATCACTTCACTCTCGATCTATTGTCCGTTGAGTCGCCTTATAAAAAAAATGTTTAGAATTTCACTTCCGTAAGAATTTTGGCACATTAATTATTACACTGAAACTTGAAATATATTGAAATTTTTTTTTTTTGCAACTTCGTGAACGAAGAGAGCGTCCCCGGTGTCTCGGAGTCGTAGCGACGTAAACATGTGACTGAACTGGCGTGTCTGTGGGTTTCCTGTACATCAACCCGGTGAAACGTGTGTACTTCCTCCGGGAGAAACGCGGGGATTTCAAGCACACCTTCCACCTTCTCTCTTCTCCCTCCCCCCTCCTCCTCCTCGTTCAGAGAAAATCTTGTTTTATCCATTAAGTGAATTTTCCCTACTTAAATTTTTTCTCCATTGTTTATTCGTTAATGTTTCTTTTTTTCCTTCCTGTACTCGAAAGACGTAATCACACCGAGAAGACGAGAGAGAAAGCAGGTGGGAAATTTTTGGATCAAATTACATTTTCGTTTGGCCTCCTTCGAACGATATTCAAACTTGAAATTATTTCGATTCTCGTGTTTAAATGTAATTGAGTTAATTATTTTTTTCGTTCGAAAAAAATGTCGCGTAATTTTTTTTTTTTTTTTTTCGCTGCGCCGAATTACACTCGAATTGCGAAATTCATAAAATAATAAAATTTTCTTATTTGATCTTTATTTCGGTGACGATTATCGAAATTTCAAACAATCCGGTAAAGGCGAGTCGCGACAAACAACATTCGCGAAGAAATAAAATCAGGTAGAACTCGTATTATGAGTATTACGACAAAAGGAGGATAAAGGAGAGAGAGAGAGAAAAAAAATGTCAGAAAATTATGAAGCACGGGCAAAGGCAGCGGAGTGGACAGTGAAGCGGTTTCGGGAGGGATTTCCGGTGCCCATCCCACATCCTATACACGAAGAAGGTACTGGACTGGTCTCTCCAACCCCTGCCAAGCTGCGTGACGGCATTACAGTCCTTCCTATGCAATCGTAAACCGTTGTTCTCTCTTTTATTTCATTTTCTTTTATTTTTTTATTTTTTTTTCTCCATTCTTTCATTCGTCATTCATGATCCCGGTTAGAGTGTATATATTTTGTTTTCGAAATAAAAACGAATCAGGAATTCACACGGTTCGAATTCATCCTGAACGAGTCTCAAAAGGTGAATAACGAATCGGGAAAATCTTCGTAAGAAAGTAAACACTGAAATGGGTTATCGGAAAAAAAAAAATCAGAATTCAGTCGAAAAAAAAAAATTTGCGTATATTCTCGGCAGAAAGTTCTCAGGTTCGTACGTTGATATGAACGCTGCGCGAAGATCAGCCCTTTCCGGTACTCGCTAATGCTCTTTTACAGAGACTGAATGAAGATTCCAACGAGAATTTCCCAAGAGGCAACACTTTACCTGTCGGATGAATACAACGCGGAGAGGCTGTGTTCTCGCGTGTGTGCGCGTGTACACTTCCGCGGAAAAAAAAAAGAAAGAAAGAAAGACGCGGTAAACTGGGTTAGAGCAAGGTTAATATCTTTCACAGTGGCGCTGTTGTCGGAACGATGAAGAAGAATATTCTCAAACACGTATAGACATATTCACACACGTATATACATATATCTGTACGGTATTTACGAGGGAGAGTCGTTACTCACACGCCGAGCACATGTACGATTGGCTCGTGTCTCTACGTATAATCGCTAACACAAGCGTAGTATGCACGTGTAAAAGCAACAGAAACGAAAATGATCGCGTGTACAAGATTGCTAACGCACTTGCTCCCTTCTATCGCTCACTTATATGCATCCGAAACGGCTATATCGACTCTCGGCAACTTACAATTTCCTATACACCCTTCCACCGCTTACAGTTATATTCCTGATGCTCTTCTCGGTGGATCGATTTCCTCGTTCTAAGCAATATATACGACTGCTTTCTCGTGCACGCTGCTGCTGCGTGGATCATTATTACAATTATCTCTTTTTTTTTTTTTCATTATCATTTTTTCTCATGTTTTATTTTTGATTCTTTCGACCGTATATTTCGAATAATGATTTTTATCGAGAATATATAAAGATATACGAGAGCTCCTTTCAAAATGGCTTCACTTGGAATTCATGTAAAAACTTTTTTTAGAATATATTTTTCAACGTTTTCTGCTAAACTTTCGTGCCTATGACTTGGTTCGAACTCGGAATGACGACTTATGAAAAATTATTATTATTTTGTCAGCGACGTTATTACAGTTTTTTTTTTTTTTTTTTTTTCATTCGATCAAGGTAATCCTATCGCGGTGCCTAGGTCATGGAATTCGCGTCAAAAAATTTAATGCCCTTCTTCACAGATCATTTATTGTTCTCACGAAAATTCAGAGTCGGTTATCGATCAATTGAAAGAAAAAAAAATTCATTTAAGTAGTTCTTCGTGACGGATTCCCAGGGTGACACAGGAAAATTCGATTTCCGGCCACTAAAAATATACAATATTTTAGTGAAAATCCATAAGATATTTTGCAAAAATAGGATTCAAGTACTTCGAGCTTGTAGCAATCCAATGATCTCGAAAAAAAAACGATTGTCAAAGTTGAAATGAAGCTTCCGGCATCGGACTGTGTTTTGACACTTTAGAGATGAAGAGGTTAGGCCCGCGCGTATCGGCGGCGCGATCGAGTACTACGCCAGTCACTAAAATAACTACTATATTTCAGTTTTGTAATTATACACAACTTGTTATAACCGATCTTCGATCGGGACAAATTTTTTTTTATTAAAAGCTATTATTTTTACAAGTATCATAAATTGGGATAGGCACAAGTTTTGTATTCGGTGATTAGTATGACCAGCTAAGTCGATAGAATTACTTTAACGGAAATAAATTATCCGAGATGTCTGTATATCCGAGTTTCGTACGGTATTTACACATGTTTTTCATTTGAACATATATTATTGTGGTCATAACGGCGTAACCATATAATCGTTTCTCTTAATCAATGCCGTAACGAGTCGCGAACTCGCCGCAACTAATGACGGAATGATCAAACTCGAGAATAACCCTCCGAGGGCAAACGAAAGTTCAAGGTGTGTAAGTGTGTTCATTTGTATCGGAGATATGGGTGTGAATTTGTGCGCGATTTTTGTTTGTTTTGGTGTACATTGTCCGTGTTCATGATGCGAAACTCCGCTGATGAGTTTTGTCAAGGGCAAGTCGGTGAACGTCTCGCCTACTTGGCACGAGCAGACAGAGATCCTCCTTGTTAAACTCGAGATATTTCATTGTCGACTGTCGTACACGTGTTTTGAAGAACTTTTTTTTTTCGTGTATTTTATTCGCCGGATTTGGGAGGCTTCGATTGCAGCGATGTATCAGACGTTTTATTTGTTTTTATTGACTCCCTGTTGGCTCTATCTATACATTATCGTTTTCAAACGTAAACTCATTTCGTTGAATTTGATACAATTTATTCATTGGGTAACGAGACAAAAAATGCTCTTTGAAACATCCATTCATAAGTACGAACGTTCGCTCGATGATATATTTGTACCCGCATGAAAAGAGCGAAAGTTATTTAAGAATAGCCGAGCTTTACAATGCGTGAAATGCTGAGGAAAAAAAAAACGACCGGGGCGAAAATTCTCGTCTCCGCTACGTGAGGTATGCGCGTGCTAAAGAAGTCTCTCAAGCCAGCGAACTGAGAGCCTCATCTAACTCGATGAACGACCGTAAAACCAATGATTAACTGACCGTACAGTCATGTTCAAAACGTTTAAAACTTATCGATTGTAAACGAACAAAAAAAAAACACGTTTTTGAAAAGTGATTGAAAGGAAAACTCATGTTGCTTCCGTAGCGGAGGAATTCGAGGGAAAGAATACGAACCTTTTTATACTTTTGATACGTGTACGTGACGTATCCCTTCATTTATTCTCGACTATTTCTTTGTAGCAAAAGTAGAGAATTGGGTGTCGATCATGAGGTGAAATCCACTATTCATAAATTTGATTGAAATGAAAAGAAAAGTGATTTTTCGTTGAAATCTGTCGCAATTAAGCTGGAAAAAATTGTGAAACAGAAACTTGGCGATATGGCGAATCGAGCAAAAGAAAATGCAAGTGCGAATAAAATATGGTGGGTGAATACAAGGAATCTGGTCGGATAAACAAGTCGGTATTAGGTACAGGTGCGCAAGTACGTCCCTGACCTACAGAACAAACGAGCCGAAGGAAAAGGTAAAGTAAAAGAGGAACGGAAGTCGAAGAAAGAGAAGCATCGCGATGCGATCGCACTGTACATTAACTGAACCTACACACGGTGCGAGACGCACACTCGGAGGAGGTTATAAAAGCGTGTATATCTGAAAAAGCGTACAGATGGCGCGCGCGCGTAGACCATTAGCCTAAATACGTTTACGGTGTGTTGATTAAACCCGTCTTAACCACAACGAGAATGCAATTGCTATGTATAAAGCATGCCTGAGTGGGGATAAGCGAGTTTGATACTGGCAGCAAGTACAAAAATCCACACAAACCCGAGTAAAATTCATATAGCCGTACGAACACAAATACATTTCTCACAATCTCGCTCAGGCTTATTATCCATTATCGCGATCGCCTCGTTCCCAGATATCGCGTATATGCTCTCTCAACCTTTCGACGCTATATAACGTGCTTTCATACACTTTCGGATAACTAATTTAATTCGTAGACGCACCGCCGCGACTCAAGGAAAGTTTTGACTTTCGGTGAGCTCTAGCTCCGGCGTACCTTCGTTATAAAAGAAAATAAGCTCATCAGATTGTACACACAGAGTCGCGTTTATTTTATGTTCATGTATATACATATTTTTCGTTCGTATGGCACTCGCGCTACTCTCTTTTTCACACGAAATTCTCTTTTTTTTTCTTCCATATGTACACCGTATATTATCTCTGGTATTTATCACATTTATATATATTTGACGGTAGCAAAAATGTTTATTTTCATTATCGTCCAAGCGGTCGTTTCTTTCCGAGTGATACGACAAAAATCTGTCTAACCTAGAAACCAAGTTCCATTTTTTTTTTTTTTAACCACCAGCTCAGTTCCGACCTCATGGTTTTTTTTTGTTTACCGTGAAATTGTTTTCACAGATAAATGAACAGTTGCCATTGTTGAATTCTTTTCGTTTTTTTTTTTTTTTTTGTAAGCTTTGAAATCATCGATTGCATATCGCAAAAAGATCGGTGTGAAAAATCTCTTCGAACTGGAGATGCTACGGTTTAACAGGATTTTCATTTCATCCATATTTGGAAAGAAGAAAAGTGTCGGTTGGTAAATAAAAAATAAACGGTTATTAGTTCAAATATATTCGAGATTATTTGTCGATACAACTGAAGCTCGGTAAATGACGAGGATGAGTTATGGGTTGTAACACGATTTAGTGCGACTGTGTTTACCAAGTGACGGATACACATGTGTCAAGATCACAAACTTATCGCATGAAAATGCGTGTGTTCACGAGCCTCGTGCACACACAATTTCTATTTTATATACGATTGTTCTTGTTCCTCATATGGAAGAGAGTAAATATAGCGCTTCTGTGTCTCCGAATGAGCAACAATGAAATTCATGGAACGCGCGCGAAGGTGAAATCTCGAGACGAAGAGTCGGGATAATTGAGCTCGGTATCAACACACAAATATAGTTATAAATGAATGTATAGGAATGTATGAAGGAATTTGTATATTTATGGATGTAGTTTCGGTGGATTTTAAATATAGGCCATCCCACGTAAAATCAACAAGCTGTTATTTAACCGTTATTTCAATAAATTCAAGCTACTCATTCAAAACGTTAAAAGCGAGTCTAATAACGGGCTTCTTGAAGTATTAAATCGCTCGGGAGTAGTAGTAGGTGTAAAAAGAGGCGTACTCGGTTTGTCCGCGCGATCGTGATGGAGCTAAAACGCTCATAATTCATGCTCGGACAATACTCGAGGCTTTCGTCGCGAACGTGAAGAAAAAAGAAACGTTTACCACGGTACATCATCCGCTGTCAACGTTCAGACTAATCGTTTCAAAATGATGAATATCTCATTATGGAATTAGAAGAGTATTTAGTGGGGAAAAAAAAAAAACGATTTCATCGATTTAAGATAATCCTATCACGGTGCCTAAGTCATGGGATTCGCGTGAACAAATTTGATGCTCTTCTTCACAGATCATTTATTGTTCTCACGAAAATTCAGAGTCTGTTATCAGAAAAAAAAATTCATCGAAGCAGTTCTTCGTGACGGATTCCCAGGGTGACACAGGAAAATTCGATTTCCGGCCACTAAAAATATACAATATTTTAGTGAAAATCCATAAGATATTTTGCAAAAACCGGATTCAAGTACTTCGAGCTTGTAGCAATCCAATGATCTCGAAAAAAAAACGATTGTCAAAGTTGAAATGGAGCTTCAGGCATCGGACTGTGTTTTGACACTTTAGAGATGAAGAGGTTAAGCCCGCGCGTATCGGCGGCGCGATCGAGTACTACGCCAGTCACTAAAATAACTACTATTTCAGTTTTGTAATTATACACAACTTGTTATAACCGATCTTCGATCGGGACAAATTTTTTTTGATTAAAAGCTATTATTTTTACAAGTATCATAAATTGGGATAGGCACAAGTTTTGTATTCGGTGATTAGTATGATCAGCTAAAAGACGACAAGATAACCTAAAATAAAAAGACGAAAGTTCTTGTTCCAATTCGTATTCGATCCCATCCAGTTTATTTCGTACGAAATGATATTCGCTCGAACAAAATTTATTTTCCATTGTCATCCAATTATTTTATTCGATCTCTAGAAGATGAAATCTCGCACGAAATAAAAATAGAAGTCGATACTTTTATTGTTATTTTTCTATACAAAATGAGATTCAAACGTTTTTCAACGAAATAAATGTTTTATGTAGATATTAGTCGTGAGGAATACGAGCGATGGTACTCGTAGATTTGACTCAACATCTCCATGTCTCTATATATGTTTCGTATGTACAGATCGTGAACGTGTTTTCGTGCCGATTGTCGTTCGGATGGATATCGTTTTTCCGAATCGAAGGATCTCGAGAAGAGCACACGATCGTTCGTGTACGGAGGGCATCGTGGCGTGCCACGCCATAAAACAGATTCGTCCTGTGGACTATCGGGACAGAAAAAGAGCATGAGAGGGAGAGAGAGAGAGATAGCGACACGTACACACGAGAGTCACCCACATTTCTTATTAACGAGCTACGGCTTCGGGGCCTCGGTAAGCATCGTACATAACCTAGAGCGTGATTCGTCGTTGTCGATAGAAAGTCTACAAGCTCTATATACATATATCGATGTACAATTTGCGAGAGAACATGTTGCACTCGGTAAAAAAAATCGTTTGTCTCTCGCTTCGATCGAACTGTCTACACTCACACCATGAGCCTCTAAAATACTCGTTAATTGAGACGAGTAATAACGAATATCAGAAATAAAAGTCAAGGCTTCACGACGAATTAATGGCAAAAGCATGTGAAACGTCACTTTCACGTATTTTTACATACATCGATATGAATTCATTAAAAAATCCATTCTCCTCTTTTTTTTAATTATATTCCGATCGAATTGACTCGAGACCATTATTTTCCAGATTTTTAGGTTAAGGAAACTTTTTCGAGGATGCAAAATACGCTTTGGAACACATTTAAACAAATGATTTCGCAAACTTTCGTTTTTTTTTTTTAGTGTTCAAACCAGACAACTTTTGGGTTTTTAACATTTTTTTTTCCTAACACTTGTTGAAATATGTCTCGAAATAAAATGAGTCGTACGATGGCTCGGGGAGTAGTAAAAATAACTGGACCCTACTAAAAGGTTTCGACGTACGATAAAAATTTTGTAATAAAAATAATGTTAAATCATAATTTTCGGTGGTGAGCTCGGTAAACGTAAGAACTGGTTTGAAGGACCGAGGACTTCCAGATGAAAGATCGAGACGAGTGTAAATATTCGAAAATTGGCATAATTCGGTGAGCTTCATTTGTAAATAAGTCGTTAGTTACGAGTTGTATCAAGAGCGTACGCGGTAAGGCCGCAACGCTTAATTTCTGTCGGTCTGCGAATAATATAATATACGAAACGAAGATTTAATTATTCGTGTTTATCTCGAAATTTGTTCGTTTCGGTGAATATTGTAAAATGTGAAAAATCGTATGTGGAAATATCGGGTCGTATATCTCTCTGGCGAAAGCCGAGAATCAACGATGCATACGATCGGATACATGTTAGCCGATGTCGATAGTCTTCCTGGTGTTTACTATGAAACCAACCAACCAAACCAACTAATGTATGTGTATATACGTATATACAAAACGTGTGTATATATATTTTGATATCCTAATGTATGTGTGGCTGTTGACCTTACGACGATAAAGTTCCAAGTCGATGATTCAACTTTCCTCTACAACAGTGAATCGCTGAAATATTCATCTTGTTCTTATAAATTTGTAGAGAGTCTGTGCTGCCGATATGAGACTCGAGTCGCTTCGTTTTATTTATTTATTTTTTTTTTTCTTTTTTTTTTTTTCTTTCGTCTGGTATTCGTGATTCTCTTCTTCGGAAACTCTCACTGGCGGTCCTTTTTATATACATGCATTTATAATCTTTTCCATGTATGGCAAGAGACGAATTTTTGCCAAGGTTCGAAAAAAGATTTTCGGGCCTGGGGAAGGTAACGCTTTACTTATGGCTATTCGGAGGTCGTTCACTCGAGGGCCCGGGAGAACCGATTTTTGAGACGCGTAATTATTCGTCTCGGAGAATTTACGTCTGCCACGTAAAATCGTTGCCTTGATTCTAGTTCATCACAGTATACACATATTCTGTGTGTACATATATATATATATACTCGCATACGTATGCATTCGAGTGTGTCCTCGTACGTACGAGGTAAATTCCTCACGTTCATATTCTCTCTCTCTCGCTCTGCCTTGTTTTTTTTCTTGATTTTTGTTTATTTCTTTTTGTTTTAGTTGCGAAAGACGAGCCCAAATCACGTTGGTCCACTGTGTTCGGGCTGTTTTCGGGCCACATTTTTAGTACATAAAATGGCCTGGTACACGTTGAAGGAAAGAATCGTAAGCTAATGCAACGACGAAAGAGAGAGGGAAAGAACCAGGAGGAGCTGCTGCGAGTTCGAATCTCTCGGCTTGCCTCTGGGACGCGCGATTATTAATGGCTACCTCGGAACCCTCTTAGCGTGAGCGTTCCAACCATCGCATCAGCCAACGGGTTGTCGACCCTTTCCTTGGCTTCTGTGATCCTCAGGTTCTGACTCGATGTACACACCAATGCCAACATACTTCGTTATTTCTCTCTGACTCTTTCTCTCTCTTTTTTTCTTTCCCTTTAGCTTTCCGTCTCTTTGCTCTCTTCTTTTCTTTCTCTCGAGCTTTCTTCTCTCTCTCTCTCTCATCGGATGACCCTTTTCCATCTTCTCTTTTTCTCTCTCTCTCTCTTCCTCGTTCTTCTCACCCTGCTCCGTCTCTCCCGTTTTCTTCAATCCTCTTCTAAAAATCGATGGTCGAACTTTAGCCGTGATTTTCTGACTTCAAAGCTCATTCGTCGATCGCCAACCGTTCGCACACTCTTCATCACTAGCAAACTTATTCCTGAAAATAATAAAACAATCATATATTTATGTCAGTTTCCAACTGACACAAAAGTGACAACCGCCCGATTTAAACTTTTCTTATTTTCGTTTTTTTTTTTTTCCATCCCCAGGAGCAAAGTTTCGAGGCTCTCATTCGTGTGAGAAGAGCCGCGTGGCGATCTTATCAGTATGCCGAAATGCTTTTTACGAGCTCCAACCGGCGCACACGGTAGTAGTGGGATCCGAAAGTGATGCGATTCGGGTCCACCACCGATCCACCGGTAAATTACCGGACGATATGTACTACTACCGAGACTCTCTATACTCTTCAACGACGAAAGCAGCCAACGAGAAGAAGGAGACACTACTGCCACTGCATACATACGTGCATATATATATATATACACGCTCGTTTGACATCGTTTATCGGATCGTTCGTAATTGCGTGGCTCGTAAGTTTTAACGATCCACGGTGATCCCCGTGTATATATGTACCGCGATCAATTTATCAACCGCCAACGAAATCCCTCCATCGCCCGGATACGAGCGTGTATAAATACATACGCACACGTGTAGACAAATATATGGATATGTGGCTTCTTGAGAAATTCATCGTCACTCGGTGGCAACCGCGAAGCTTCCTCATTTTCATTCCTTCTCGATGAACCACTTTGTGTCTAACATTTGTAAAAAAAAGAAAAAAAAATTAGCTCCACATCGAAATTAGCATCGGAGATAATGATTTTTTACAAATTTTTTTCTCTTCCGACGTTTCCCGTTGAATCGGTGGACTGCAGTGCTAAGAAGAATAATTTTTTTACCTCTTTTTTGTTGTTGTTATAAAGATTCAATCGTTGTAACTTTTCTTAAAAGCTAAAAACGAAGATTTCTTTCGATTTACAATGAAATAATCATTAAAATTATAATTACCGAATATTCGATTTCGTACCTTCGGGGCTTCGGTCGAAGTATCTCGTGGCCGGAATCAGAAATGCAAACGCTCAAGCCCAATGGGCCTCCGTAATGCTCGGAGGGTGTTACAGGCTGATGAACAACTATTTGCTCCTGAGGAGCAGATATTTCAACGGGAACCGAAGTACCATTATTAGCACCGAGAAAGAGGCCGGGTTGTTGCTGCTGTTGTTGCTGCTGTTGCTGCTGCTGTTGCTGCTGTCCACAGCCGTCCATTATCGGACGTTCCAAATTCATCATGATCTCGTCCGATCCACGGATTCTCTTCACTCGAAAACCTATGAAAAATATTTGAAAAAAAAAAACAAACTTTTATTATCCGAATGAATATATTTCTCATAAAAAAAAAAATTTCGACTCAATTCTTCATTCGTAATGAACAAACAACTAAAATATTTCTAAAATAATATTCTTGAATTTCATACACATTTTTAGACTGTTTCAAATTATATTCCATCCGGAAGCCTCTTTATAAAAATCTTTGCGGCAACAATGGCCGTGAAAGTCTCAAATCTTGATTAAAATTATTTCTGAATTTACTGCATTATTTCGTATACGAATCTTTGAATAATTTGAGTTCGGAATGAAAGATTAATTTTTTACGCAAATCGTGGCTGCTCGTATAGTTAATAGTTATCGCAACCATTCTTTTCGGAAATACCATGAAAAACATAATATTTTTCATAGTGTTGCTGGTACGAGTGCGAGAAACAATAGTGCGGTTAAAATTCAACGCGTGAAATAAAATCCTCAGCTATTGTGTGAGTATACAAGCAAATGAGTGTATCTCGCGAGACAGAGAGAGAGAGAGAGGGAGCAAACGAAAGCAAACGGGAAGTAAAGAGGATACACACAAATTCATACGTATACATTTTATGAGTTTGAATATCAAAGTGTACATTCATTTGACAGCGAGTCTGCAAGTTCATTTCCCACGAGTGCACAAATACGTGTACAACGGTAGCGAGTATATTTAACTTGGCAACAGGTATATAAAAGAGAATAGAGGACTCTCAATGAGAAACTCAAGCTCACAGATATACACCGGAAGATATGATGATGATACGAAGAAAGTTTTTTTTATCGCACCGTCGTGTGTACAAAAGTTACTTTCTTTTCGCTCGAGCCACCGAAGGTCATTAACGCGAAATGCCCCGGTGTAGTTCGTTATAATTACGGGCAGATAATTAAAACTCGCTCTCAAGCCCATTCGTATATTATACGTATTTCATCCTTCACTGACGTTCAATAGCGCGCACATATTCCCATTAATTGAGAAGAAAATTAAGTGAGTTTTTTTTTTCTGCTTACAGTCGTGGCAAAAAGTTTCTATCGATTTAAGGTTATTCTGTCGCGAAACTCATCGTCAGAGACAAATTTGATATTATTTTATTCGACAGTTAGAGTGTACAGGAAAAGGCCTGCAAATTTTGAGACCGCATCACCGACTAATTGGAAGAATAAATCATTTATCAAACTCAAACTCCGCTCGAACAGAGGTTTCAGTCACGAATATGTAGCTTTCGTGATTAGCTGTATCATCCAAAAAAAATCTGAGATGTTCAAAAAATCATAAGGATCAGTTTTGAACGAAAAAAAATGAGGTTTATCGATCAATTGTAATAAAAATATTCGATTCAGTTGAGTAATTACACGGAGTGTCGGTGTCTTCTGCTACTCCTGCTCCGGCTACGTGGACTGTGACAACGCTACATAACCTCGAATAAAACGGTATCGTTTCGAAAATATCCTTTATGAGACTTTTCCCATTTAATAATGAAACTAAGGAATCTTATCCTCAAAACGGAATGCAAGAAAAAATATGCCCGTGAAATATATCTGAGAATCAAAGCCCCGGTAAAATTTAGTATTATGATCGATTGGACAACGTGAGTCAAATCATATCGATATTAAAACACTTTATAACGAAAGAAGTACCACAAATGATCATTGCAAACATTTAAAAAATCATCGATTCTTGTAATTCTATTAAAATGATATCTGAATCAATGATTTATGGCTCGTTTACGGATTTCAAAATAATAAGCTGTCTCTTGACTAACTGCTGCTACAGGTATCAACCTCAACACTGTTCTATTAGCTTTTTGTTGTTGTTGAAACTCGAGGTTTTTCGAATGTTTGCTGTTTTCCGAATATTCCTTATTCATCTGATTACTTTATACATCAATTTCCGTTTTGTAATTGACTTCCAAGTTTTTTTTTCCTCCTATTTTGGTGCATAATTTTCGTCGATCTTTCAGCATTTCCATTCGCTTCTCATTTTTCTTTTTCTCTGCGCACGAATATCGTACTCACGAGTTAGAAGAGAGAAACGGCGGTGGCCACGACCTCGAGGATTCTATAACCCGGCGTAAGTAAAGAAAAAAGCGCTTCGTTCGCTCGCGCACAATAGAATTATATCTTCTGATAATCGCACAGTAATAGAAAAACGAGAAACCTTTTAACGTCACGAATCTGGGGGAAGCAGTATTCGCACTGTACACTTTACTTGCTTCTTTTTTTTTTCTTTCAACGCGAAATTATATTGTCCCGTTGACGAAGATTTTAAGTCTGGACGAAAATGTGTCAACTCTTTTTCGTCTCTTCGTGAAAGAACCGCAAGCCAAAATAAAATTGAATAAATAAGAGAATAAAAACAAAATTCAACGCTCGTAGCGATCGAGCAATTGGGTAATAAAAGAGGGGGGGGGGGGGGGGCGGGGGGGAACTTGCGTCGCGCGTTCCAACGATACAAGTTTCAATACGATACGAAACGTAATACTTCGTCTATATTGAGAATTATGAGAGCCTTGCCGAAGCAAGCATTCCACAACTCCCTCATTCGTGGCTCGTTTGTACTACGATATGTGGAACACTGTGTTCAATCATACTTATTGAACTTATTGAATCATAAAGATCGATGGGTTGTAACATCATTATTAATTTTTCATCGATCTCTCGGTCTCTCCATTACGTGGAAATTAGATAATAACGTCGATACACGATCGAAAAATACTTCCGTATTGTAGTTTGTTATAATAGTCCCGTGTATTCTTGTGTGTGTGCGCGCCAAGGAGGTTATGTTATTATATACACGTGTATACAGCATTTAATGTAATATACAAAAGCCAAGTCTTAAGGAATAATGTTTGTAGCTAAATTATACTAGTACGAGATACGAGAATACGAGTTAGAGCTTCAGCGATTTGTGTTTTATTTTTCTCTCTATACATATGTGGTACAAGTGAGGTTAATACGTGTGTCGTTATGGCTTTACAGGTATTGCAGCATCGACGACTCGTACACAAGCGTCCTCTTGTCGTAACCACACTGCATTCCAAGGGCTGCCCAAACTAACTCTTATATCTCTGTTTCACCGTGTGCTGGTTAAAATATATATCATCGACACACTGAAATATAATTGAGGGAGGGAGGTTCTTGTCATTTTTTTTTTTTTTACGGATTCTCATCACAAATCGAACCCAAATCATTTTTAAAAGAGTCTTGAATAGGATGTGCTCGTTACATTCACGGGGAACTCTAGTAGCCGAACACAAGAATATTTAAAGAGCTCATTTCCGTTGCGAGAACTTTTTTTTCCAATATCAAGGAAGTCTGGCTGCTCTATCATTGGGTAATTTTTTGTAATTATTGGAATCTTTGATTGAAAATGTTGAAGTTTGAGGCTTTATCGATGACACGTGATCAGGTATCAAAATTTCATTATTAAAAGGTCGAAAATCACTCTTTGAACAAATGTAAACTTCTTAATTATTTATAACAATTTTTTTTAAGGATTTGAATTTTTTTATCTATATTTGCTCGTGATCTGGAGGACAAATCGCTTCTGTTTGGAAAATATAATTAATTGTAGTCTCGTGTAAAATGCAGTAGTTCCTCCAACAAATTTTTTATCTCCGTATACCACATGGAAGGATCGATCGCCAAAAGTCTTCATCAATGTTAAATCTTTTAGGCGAGTGATGAATTTAGAGAAGGGCTTAAATTTATGTGCAATTTTTTGACCTTGATAATTGAATAATCGAAAACGATAAACTAAATTAACGCACAAATATTTCGATCGTTTTCGTAATCTCTTGGTATTTAAAATAATTAAAATAATGATAGCAGAAATGTATAATAACCGTTGATGGGATTTTTTAGAATCCTGTTTCCCGAGCTGGCTCTGTTGGGACAATAAAAATTCTAAAACTATTCGAACGCTTCGACTAAGATTTTGTACTCTTATTTCGTGATACTTTGAGTGAACGTGCAAGTTTTTTTTTTTTAACCAAGTAATAGAAAGATCTTCAGAGAAATTTCATCAAAAATGTTTTTTTTTATTGGCGACCACAATATCTCGATAACTAAAGATTGATAATCAAAGTTTAACCTCTGAAAAAAGCATCCGGAAAACCGAGAAAACGGTTAGAGATCGAGAAAAAATATGTACCGGTCCGATTCTGTGGAATATTAAATTTTCTGTTAAAACGTCATCGGTGTTCCTTTATTCGAGACGTTTATCTCGCAAGTGGTTCGAATAACAATCTCGTTTTCAAGAATTACTCGTAATCCTGTATTTTTATTCACCTGCTGAGAATATATCTTTTTATAGAAAAATTGTATGCTCTACGAAACTGGTCCTATGTATTTTTGCTATACTTTTAACCGGTTCGATAGAGAGTGCCGTAAAAGTCCGTGTATTTCTCAATTCCGATGCTCAATAAAATAATTCATCAGAATATAAAAATCCACACTCGTATTTTCCGGTAGAAAATCAGTCCCGAAATGTCATGGCTTTTTATTGATTATTCGAGCTGAATAACCTGTGTGTTTGCACAAATATTTTTTCGTTGCTTTCGTGCACGTGGGTGTGTTGAAACAGAAAAAACATAAGTCCTTCCTCCGTGAGCTTTCTCTGCTGGCCACGAGAGCTCGGTGTCCGAGGAATCGCGAGCCACCACAACCTCATACGTGTTTACTGTACGTGGTTACGTATTCTCTCTAGTCCCCTAATAACCTCGTGCCGTCGCGCTTTCGCACAAGTAGTATAACCACGCATGTACAAAGAGCCATCGATATTTACTTCCCCCGCGCACCGTTAATGAATCGAATTCGTTCAGGATCCGCAGGAATCTCATTTCTTTCAAGCATTCCGTTCCAATTACATATACTACCGTTCACTCGCGATCATTCGCGACTAACGACAAAATCACGCCCGGTACGACACTCATAAATGTTTCATTCGTCTCCTTGCATCATTGAGAAATTTATAATTTTGTTTCTCTCTTTGGAAAAGGATGAAGAAATCGTACAGCTTGAACGGAAGATTTTATTTTTCACCACTTTTCTTTGTTTTTTTTTTCGGTTTCCAGTCGATGTTGAAAACAATCCGATAGAATGTGTGTGCTGAAGTAATAAAATTGCCTCGGTATCTTTTTCGTTCGAGTACGTGACATTGAGGACACTTCTCGAGAGTTTGGCACTTCTTTCCTCAATCCCGTTTCCGTTTCGGTGTGTATAGCCCGCCGAGGGACGAAACATTCCATTCCAGGGTATATATATATGTATATATAGACGCGTATTCCGAGTACGTCCATTTTTGTATATACACAGATATACAATGTACGTATAATGGACGTACGCGACAACCGGTTGCACCGCTGACAATTATTCGAGAGCTTCGAAAACCTGACCATAAAAATGTTGGATCGATGGCATCTCGATCGCGGAGCGAACATCCCTTTTGTTCATTCACACCGCCCCGCAAGTTCATAAATATACACTCTTTTTACCCTACGCATCCTTCAAATACTATATATAAATGTACCTATAAATATATACACGTGTGTACAAGGACATTAAACTTTTTAGGTGGCAGAATTATATATGTTTGACGAAATAGCGGTTAGTATGCCGTTCTGATTAAGTTATATCGTTAAAGAGTATGTATACACGTATATTTGTAGATATGTATCGGTATGCGATCTTCCTCCCCCCCCCCCCCCACCTCCGTTATTTTTCGTTGAGATTGCTACGGTCCTCTCGTAAGATCTCTCATTAATATTTATATATCGAAGCCGCGATGTTGAGTTGTGATAGAGGATCGCGGTTGATCGACGTTTCGGGTAGCGAGAATAATGAATATCTCGAATGATCGCATTGTTGATTGAGCTAGTGATGTTATTCGATTTTTTTAATTTTTATTGCTCGATATACAAGAGTTCGTTTAATCAATGGACCCTTTTGATCGGCATGTACACACATATTCGTCGAAACGACGTTTTGTTTTCGATTCTTCGAGTCAATCCTTTTTCATCAAAGTTTTCTTATGTTCTAAAGAAAATATTGAATTTTCTGTCATGTCACACACACGATACGTATTATATAATTTTTTTATTCATGCATTAATACGTTGGAATTTTTTTTTTTTTTTTTTATGGAGATAATGTACATTTGATTTGTGAAAAAAACTTACCAATAGCGGAGAAAAATTCACATTGATTCACTGTACACGGCGCACTAACGCATTATCATTACGAATATATGTAAGCCCAGAGATCAAACAAATGAAAAGTGTATTTTTGGGTCATTCAAAACAAATCGCTCATTGAACAGCGTCCGACGAAAAGTTGGTCGGTGAAAAACAACGATTTCGCGGCAATTGTTGTGTATCCCGAACTTTGTGATATGAAAGCATTTTTTTTCGAAAATACGTAAAAATATGAAGATATCACTCATGATCACTGAAATTTCTCACGAAACACTCGAGTTCCAACAATTCTCTTTTTATTTTCATGGCACACACTTTGATATTATTTTTGTATTTTATAATATACGCGCACTAAATACAAGGTAGAAGAATCGAAGGGTTAACTAAAGTGACAATAAACTTGAGACGAAAAAAAAAAATATTAACGAAAGGTTCGAGGCTGCTGACAGACGACCGAATGAATCCGCAGCCTCCTCACAAATCACACTGATCTTCCCTCGGATAAATCACTATTTCGATCCTGTATAACGATACATATCTTTTGACGTGGTCGCCGCCGAGATCGCGCCGCCGTAGTTGCTGCTTTTCGGCAGCTGTCAATTATTAAACTACGGAAAGCGCAGAAAGGGGCACAGTGGACAGTGGCTCCCGCCGCGCGGACAGAGCGTTTATTTCCCGCAGCATCTCTTTGGGGTCCACCAGCACCCGGTTGCGAATCGGATTCATCGAACGTTGTAATAAGAAAAAAAGGTTTCTAAAAAATTGTAGATTTCATGGTACAGCGTGCGTCATCTGACGCATTTAGATCGAACCCCACCAAATCGTTATCGGTAATAATTTTCAACCCAGTGAGTCAAAAAGGAAGAATTGATCGTGAAGGCCATCTGTCAATGGCTTTACGTATACTAAAACTTTGTTCGGTGAAGAAAACTTCTGTATCGACTGGATTTTGTTCAAATTTTTTGCATTATGTTTTGTTCAAAGCTTTGATTAGTTATTTTTAGATATGAGAAAAACCTCAATTGAATTTTCCATTGTTCCATATACTTCAGAACGGAAATGTCAGTCGAATACGAATGAGATTACTGATTACGTGGAGCTACGAGAACTCACATTCTCTCGTATCTCACCGTGATTATAGTGACGTTTTTTTTTTCACTTTGCATTCGATCGATTCGATCCAAAGATTTATTGTAGCTCTCTCGAGCATGCAAAAAAAAATAAAGAACATCAGAAGAATTGAGTTGTTTTCTGACTAACTTCACTGAGTTAGGAGTGGGGAAAAAAGTGGAGCTGGGATGTCACTCTAGCCATTTTGAGAATACAACGGTAGAATATAAACACGTCAAACTTCACACAAACGGTATCAGTGGCGCGGACGGTCGGCAACAATTTTACAACGTTGTTGGATTATTCGTGAATTACGAAGGGGGTGTGTGCACCCCTAAAACTGATAGTTACTTTACAGCCGAAGATTTATTCATCATAACGATTTACGATTATATGTGTCGAAGGTTTTAATAACCACGAAAATGGGTAAGTCTTTTTTGACATCGGGTGTGCGGCTTGTTTTTTTGGCCTACGTATCTTCAAATAATGTCACGACTCGTTGGCAGGTCGCTCTCACCGTAAATACGAACGATTTTCCTTACACACGAACCAGATAATATTAATATTTTTATTTCTATTGGGTTACAGGTGGGTTGCTCAGTTACTTTCGCAATTTAATTGGCAATCGAGAGATGCGAATCCTCATTCTAGGTCTCGATGGTGCTGGAAAAACGACTATTTTATATAGGTACGAGTACAATTATTTTTTACAACTCAATTCCTCGTCTTAGTTCCGGGTGTGTCGAAAGTTATCTTTAAAATTGTACGAAGTTGGTGGAAATACGTGGTATTATTATTCTTTCGACATTCTTGATTTCTCAATGGTAATTTTAATCTAATCCACAGAAGCACTGCTGAGTTATATGAATATTCATTTTTCATGATTGTATTGTTTTGGTCAATGGCAATCTGACAGATAAATCGTAAAAAGAGCTTTAAAAAAAATGTTCCAAGCATCTCACTTGTTTCAAACATTTCATGTTGGCAGTAACAATAGATAAAAATATTCATCAGTTTTTTCTATCATTTATAGATTTGTTTACATGAAAATTTTTCTATTATGTCCAAATTAGAGTGGTAGATCCTCACACATACTTCATATTTTATGTTGATTAATTGAACGTAAAAATTTATTTACAATTTAACTATCGAATTCTCAGGTTGCAGGTCGGTGAAGTTGTTACAACAATACCTACTATAGGCTTTAACGTCGAACAAGTTACGTACAAGAATCTCAAATTTCAAGTCTGGGATCTAGGTGGACAAACCAGTATACGGTAAGAAAGAAAAAACTCATTTATGATATTGGAAATCATATTTTTATGGTTCGATTGTGGTGATCCATTAGTCGTCCAATCGGTGAAAATCCTGTTATATATGCATGATGATGCATGGCTGTGTCTGCCGTTTTGCTTACATATGATTGAGTGATTTAATAAATTATTAGATAATTTAATAATCGCATATATTTAAAAGTTAGTGACATGATTTTGAAATTGGTTAGACTTGAAATTTGTATTAATCAATTGAATTGAGTCTAAAAAGTATTTCTTCTTCCAAGAAATTACGTGAAATGTCATTTGAGTTTGTGTGACTACTTATTGGAAAATTCGAAACTTTTAAATCATATTATTCCAGTGAGTTTTAACATTCTACAAAGTTTGAATTTGTACATGGGATTTTTTGAGTAAGCGAAATTGCAATACGGATACATTTATTTATATTTTTTTCAATTTCAGACCATATTGGAGATGTTACTATTCCAATACAGACGCGATAATTTACGTGGTCGATTCAGCAGATAAGGATAGGATAGGAATATCGAAAGACGAGCTATTGTATATGTTGAGGGTAAGCAAAAATAATTCGCTATCATTGAAAATGGAAACTTTTAGTCTTAGTCTTAGAAATACTACAAAAACATTTATTTGAAATCACAATGTCTAATAAACGATTATACTGATGAGTTATCGAAAATTCTTGTTACAATTCTTTTAAGAACACAATGTGGCCGATACCTTTATGTTTCAAAAATAAGCGTTTACTTACGATGTATAAAAAATAGGAAATGTTTTTAACAACAAAGTACACAGGACATACGTTGATGATTTTGCGAATACTAAAATAAAAAACGAAAGGAATATTTCCGTTGTTTTACACTGATCAATAAATTGATACCGTATGGAAACATTTACAGGAGGACGAGCTTCAAGGGGCGATTTTGGTAGTGCTGGCGAATAAACAAGACATGGCGGGTTGCCTAAGCGTCGCGGAGGTTCATCAAGCTCTTGGTCTGGATGCCCTGAAAAACAGAACGTTCCAAATATTTAAAACATCGGCGACGAAGGGCGAAGGCTTGGATCAAGCGATGGATTGGCTTTCGAACGCGTTGCAAAGTAAAAAATGATGGAAAGTTATTCAGTAAAAGCTCATCGGGTTCGTTAAGTTCGAGCTTTTTACGAGATAAGAACTATCCGACAAGATTGTCAGATTATTCCCGATCTCGTCTCACAAAGTAAACAAAAAAAACAAAACCACGGCGCATCGACAGAGTCGGGCACCAAGTCCGCTCGGTTTTTGGCAATTATTTATTATAACCATAAAAAAAAAAGAAAGAAAGAAAAAGTTTGTTTCAGTGGGTTACACCAGGACTCGATAAAATAAATGACGTATCGCGTTACGTGACCGGGAATATCCTGCGACCTATTTTCTGTTACGCTGCCACGAAGGGTTTTTTGAGCGGAATAAACTTTCGATACTTCCATTCTTTTGCGTTCGATCATTTGAAACATTCGTATTTTGTACATTCGAAAAATTACTCGAATTCCGTCATTACGTTTTTTCTCTCAATTATTTGATCAGTAAAAAAAAACAAAAAAACAAAAAAACTGCGTAATCTGACATGACGACGTCACGGAAATCAAACCACTTGGGTGTGTGTTATTAACGCGATATGCAAATCGGGGATTTACGTAGGATTAAAACTGTGTGGTTAAGCTGACAAGCCAAATGAGTGGAGAGAGATAAGAGTAAAGTCGCGTCATTAGTGTACTCTAACGTAATCAAACATCTTATGGCAACAAAAAAGTAGGTTTTGATATCCATTCTATCGACTGTATCGAAAATCCACAGAGGCACTATTTCATAATAAACGTTATTATTAAACGAACACGTCTTGTATTGAGGATTTTATAAAAAGATAACCGATTAAACAAATGTTCGATAAAAGACACGAACAGTACTGTCGGAACATTTTTATCTATTTCATTAAAAATAAAACTTATTCCTCCATTACCTGCGTCAACTTGATGAATATAATTGATGTTGACACTCACTACCAGTCTGGGATTCCGAATCTCTCGATCCTTTTCGTTTGCGTATCCAGTTCCATTTGGACTTTTTTCCTCATATAGAAAATTGGGCAATCGCGGCTGTGAAAATAATATCTCAAAGTCAAAAAGGCTATTCGTCGACTTTTCAACTACTTAACTACAAAAAAAGTCTTTTTCGTAAATGGAAAGGAAGGCTTTGACACATTTTCTGCTGGGATTCGTATGAGTTAAGGTCTTTGAAACTCACCTGGTGCATAAAACTTCTTGATGAAGACTTCCCTGACACCTTTGGCACTCGGTCCACAATCTACAAAACTTTTCTTCCAATTTCCGGCCGGTCGATAACTCTTTTTGATAAAATTCGACTTCTTTCGTTTCGCAAAACTTACAAAGCGCCATTTTTTCCCGATCCGCTGGCAAAACGGCACGACAACCGATGCAAGTTTCTTTTTTGCGTGTAAAAGCTGCGAGAGCTCCAACCCGCGATGTAACTACAGTCTTTGTGCGCGTATGTTCTCCCTTGAGCAGAAGAGACTCGGCTCTGTCGCCGAGGATCGGTTCAAATATTCGAACGAGAGGTTTTGACAATTGATTCTCCAAATAATACGTCGTATCGATAGGGATGTTATTTTCCAGAACGTAAATCGGATCCTCGGCTTTCATATAAGCGGGTGTGCCTTTGGTCGCACTTATGAAAACGTACGGTACACGGTCACCGAGTTTGGGCGCTGTACCGGCGTCACGTTTCTTCATTTTTGCTGCCAATTCAACGTGAGCCTGCTTCGCTGTGTAATCCGTTTTCGTCAATTCTTTCGTGACGACCAACTGCGAAATGTCAATTTTGTTGCAAAGCAAATCGCTGATTATTTGCTTAGCGTAGTTCAAAGCATCCTCCGGGTTCCTGCGATACATTAATTTGCAATATTGTGATTAAATTTGTCACTGAAAGTACTGAGTTCAGATATTTATTTTTCATATTCTTATTTGCAAAAATGTTGAACTTTTTTTAATGAAATTTGCTGCTCTTTCTCGGTCTTAATCTTCGAAAAAATACCGATCACTACGATGAAGAAATTAAGTTGACTCAATTGAGTTTCAACTGTACAATCGTCGATTTCATTTCACGAGGCTAATTTAACGAGTGTAAATTAGAAGCATTGAATCTCATTTTTCAATAATTTTCATCGACATTCAACTTTTTTCTATGAATAAATCGTGATTTCTTACCTGTCAATGAGTAATTTTTTCAAGCACGTATTCATCATATTTGCAACCAAAGGACAATTGTCTCTCCGCACAGTTTCCAGTCCCTTACAATCCATTTTGTCGTACTTGTCGGGTCTCGTGAAATAAAGTCCGGCATAACGTTTTTTGTTTATGAGAAGATAAGGAAAATAAACTTTCTCGAATTCCAGCTTTATGGGCTTGATGAATTTTTCTGTAACATATTCAGCAGCTTCTCTTCCGAGTTTCATCGCTTCTTCAATTTCCTTGACTCCAAAATTCACCATCACCGAATCCGTGTCACCGTAAATTACAACTGCATCGTGCGCATAACCATTTTCACATCTGTAGTGAGTTTCCACTTCCTGTTTTGTTTTTTCTATCATCTCTCGACCGTAAGCCGTGACACTCTGTGAATCATTGAATATTTAAATTATCGTAATATGGTTTTTCCACAACTGAATGATGATAAAAAATTATTTCGAGGATGTTTTTCGATGAATAATCATGAGTAATGAATTTATTATTGGAAGATTGATAAAACCTTCGTTTTATACTGAGAGAAAACGTTTTTATGTGAAACATATTTCAATACTTACTCCAGATATTTCCAAACAAGGCAGTTTTCCCTGTTGAGCACCAGTGAAACCGTAAACAGAATTTGCGGAGACTTTCAAGGCGTATTGTCTACCATCGAGTACTTTTTGTTTCAGCGGATCAGTCTCGTTCTTCAATTCAGCTTTCGCCTTTTTTCTCGCTGACAATAAATTCTCCAAAATTTCTGGCAAAAGACCTTTGCACAGGGACCCTTTGGCGAAATATGAGTTCGATGGAGTCACGGTGTATTGATCAGGCTGAAGATTATATTGTTTCACAGTTTTTGGGCTGAGCAAGGACGTATAACAGATGTTGTGAGCCATTATAATACTCGGGTATAGAGAACTGAAATCCAAGGTGGCGATGGGATCCTTGTAAAAACCTCGTTTAGGCTCGAGAACCGTTGCTCCATCGAATTGTTCGTCACTACCTTGACCTGTATGTACCGGTATCAAATAATCTTTTTCTTTAGTCTGCAAACGAAAAAAAATTATATAAAAAATGAATCAGGTTCAGAAAATAAACGTTTTCTTGTAAAATTATAAGGTGATCATTTTTTTAGCGGTCTGTATTTTCTTTCTGGGATTTTCCCAGGAGTAATCGTACCTTACGCAAAAGTTGTGAAACGACTTTGATCTGTTGACCCCGAGTGAGCAAACTAGAGAGCGAGACTCCTGTGACCCTTGCCATTTCCATGTAAATAATAATGCACATAAGTTTGTCGAGCAATCGAAGTGGCAAATAGGCGTCTTTTAAACAATAAACTGCCAAGCGACGACGAGTCTGAGCGTCCCCTTTTTGCAAATCGGCGATAATACTATGGTGAACATCTTCTTTTTGTTCTTGAAGAAAATGATAACTCACAGCGTTCAGAGTATACGATCGCAATTTGTAATCACGAACAAGGACCTAATAAAAAATCAAAAGAATTAAACGAAAAAAAATCGAAAATCACATTGAGTTTTACTTTTTCTAAGAATTCAATTTACCAGTAGCAAATCGAATGGAACACGTCCTTCGAAATTCACATATTTGTTCTCTCTGCGTCCCATCTGTTTGCTCTGAAGGACTTGATCCTTTATAACAGATTTTATATTTTTGACTCTACCGAGATAACTAAAATCCTTAACGTTAAGGTGATTAGCTCGGTTTATTAAGTATGGAAAATCGAAATTGTTGATGTTGTATCCGGTGAAAATGTCGGGATCCAAATCGCGCACGAATTCAGCCCATTTCTGCAAAAATACCAAACATCCATAACATAAATTCGAAGACGAAACTCGAACTTATTAATCGCTTTAAATTCAGTTTACTCTTAACCTGTAACATCAGTTGTTCAGTGGCGAAGCTCATGACTTGACAGCCAACAATCGGAGCGCAAGTGTCAAGAGTAAAAATATTTCGAATAAAGGGCTCCGGTTCGCCCTGTTTGATGACCATATTTGCGATTTGAATTACCGGATCGTGATTCGGTTCGGGAAATATACCTGGAAAGAAAGTTGTTAAGAATGTGTAAATGAATAAACAAAGGACCGCAATTCCGAGAATTACGACTGAAATATTTTCTCACCTTTGCGACCAGCGCATTCGATATCAAAACTGAGAATTCTAAACGGTGCCACTTTGGACCATTCACCCTCAGGTGCATGTGCGATAAAAGCGTCCCAAGCGACGTCCACTTCAATTTGACATCGGCTCGTCGCTTGAGCGTGAAATCGCCAACTGTTGGCCGGCAACTCGATCCATGTACAACCGAGAACATTAGTATCAACCATAAATCTGAAACATCGAAAATACATTACTTCAAAGTGTCGCCTAAAAATAGAATTTTTTTTCCTTTTAGTAATACAAATGTCAAGTAAATGCTGTACAAACCTAATATCGAAATCAATGTTGCTTTCGAAAGCTCTGTAATCGTGATAAAATGCTGGGTATATAGTTTCCGACTCGATCAATCTTTTAGAAGGTGCAACGAGCTTTTGCAGTGCAACGGTTATCCGCAAAAACGGCGACTTCTCCGCTCCCGCATATCCATAAACAGTCTGCTTGTACACAAGTTCAACTGCCAAAACAGCATCTTGTACATTATCGGGATTGGACCTCATGTCTTTTTTCACAGCATTATTAAGGGCTTCCTAAGAATTAATCAAATGGATCATTATCAGCTTTTTAACCTTTGAGAATTATTTCTCTTTTACAATTATTTTCGTTTAGGATTTACCTTGAAAGGTTTGCAATGTTCGTTAGTAAATTTTGGTGGTGCGGTCACGAAAAAATATGGGCAAAAACCATGCACGTGACAACAAACGGAATTGCCTTCCCAAGTAACTCCAAACATTCTCATTACTGGCACTGGTCCTACGTTACTACCTGGCATTCCTGCTAGGTGGGTACCTGTAGGTTTAGACAATATTTTCAATAATTATTCTTCTTTTTTTATTGACTCTCGTCTGAAAATGAGATTCATTCGAAGGAAAAGTTTATTTTCCAATGTAATTACGATATAAATTTTGATGAGCTCATAGAGAAATTTCTTAACAAATATTTAACAAAATTTTGTGTTTTTCTGTTTCTTCAGTTTTTATTTCTACTGATTTTTGGCTGTGACTTTATTTCATTTCAATAAAAATCATCAACTTTCGTACTGAAAAAATTTCACACGTTGATCATGGAGTCATCCTATGGATTGCAATAATCGATACTACTGAAATATTTTTGAAAAATCGTCTGTAGTATTGAGTTTCTTAGATCTAATAATACTAAGATTTTCAGTAACTAAAAAACAGAACATCACTTGTTTGATTATTCTTCTACTAGCTCGATTTCAAAATTAGTATTTACCAACATAGTGGTCTACTTCAATCTGTTGGAAAGTAAGAGAGTTTTTGCTCGGATTTAGCGAAGGTGGTGCCGGCCGACTCCATTTTCCAGACGTGGTTTCAGATTCGGGTCCCTAAATGTGAAAAAAAATCTTAGAGATAATGCACAATCAGCCACAGAATGACTATCAATAGTAGAACATGATTCGGTGGTAATAAAAAAAATTACGCGATAGTAAGTTAATCACAATATGAACGGGGTGATCGTACAATGTGAGTTTCTACAAAGTTATAAAATATTAAGTACATTTAAAGTACAAAAAGCAATCAACCATTGCCTACAAAAAAAGACCAGGAATAAAATTGGAAATGGAGCTGAAGAAGTGGAAAGAAAAGGTTTTAGTGCGGTGTCACAATTAACATTTTTGAATGCAAAAAGTTGATCAACTCTTGTAGTGCATATCGATGGAATTGGATAAAACTCACATTGCTGATAGGTTAATTGGGAAATGTGAGTTCTTCCAAAGCGATACCAATTGTTGTTGAATAGCAAAATTGAAAAAAAAATCAAGCATGGCCATCGAGAAAAAACAGACATTGAGCTGCATTTTTATCCTGTCACATGAGAATGGTGCTAGGGTGCCACATCAAATATTTAAATAGAAAAAAAATTCAGCAATTTCAGCGTGAGCGAATGTATTTACAATAAAAAAAAAAAAGTACTTTGTTTGCGAATAAAGTATAGTTATATAGCTCTAGATGACAGGTACGAGCTAATAAATTTTTGTGGCCGTTTAAGCATTTATTAACTCACTAGAACGGGTTTGACACTAATTATTTGATGACTTGTTGAAGGCTGAAAGAGAATAAGATTTGCAGAACTTTTCAATCTCGGTCTCTCAAAATGCTTCAGAACCAGAGGATAGAATAGTCATTAAAAAGAAAGTATCGAGAGGATTGATAACATTTTTCAGAACGCTGTCACTAACTAACCTCTCCGGTGATGTGAGTTACATTGAAATCGTCATCATCATATTCCATATCCGCAAGTTCGGCTTCGAACGTTCCTCCAAATTCATCATCATCGTCGCTAAGAGATATAATTTATTGTAAAAGACGTTAGTTAGTCTGGAGGTTAAACTGAGATCGAGTCTGCACGTAAAGAAATTCGACCAACTTACCCGAATTTAGCCTTTTTGGCCGGGGCTGGTGAAGCCCCAAAACTGCTTTTATTCATTTTGACGAAAGATCGAACTTATCCCATCAATTATCGTTGAAATTTCATGAATTTTCAGTTATTGCGTGTACTCCGTCTTTATCTCATGTTCATACTACTTTGTGTGGAAGGTCGTGGCGGGAAAATTTTTGTTTACCGCGCTCACAGCGCGCTACGTGCGTCGGCAATTCACAGAATCTTTTGAAGGCGGGAAGTTCAAAAAGAATAATACCTTTTTCTGCAAGTATCCACTTTCAATTTAATTAAATATTACATGAAAACATCGATATTAACGTAAGAAGTATTAACATCTTGATTGAATGACGAGTCTTGGTGGACGAGTTGCAAGGTATTCCCCTTGTGTTGGTACATGCGCAAACTTCTGTTGTGTACGCGTTTGCCTAACAAAATGTAAACTATATATATAAAAAAAGTTGAAAAAATTTTATTGAAAGAACGAAAACCAAAAAAATTCAATCGCTCATGACCACGATTCTTGGAAAACACGATTTTTCATGCACATAAGAAAAAATGTTCGAAATCAAAGAACGAATTTGTACTACACTGTAAATAGTATTGTATAGTTCAATGATTTTACCACTTGACTGAAACATCCGGATGACACCGCAGTTGTGTTGTCCTCAATCATTTTTCCACAGAAATACGAAATAGTTTGTACTAAAAATATTTAAACAAAAATAATAAAACGAAATGAGCAAAAGAGTGGTCGACTTAGATTTATCATTGGCTATCACTGCAATGTTTACCAGCATCGTTGAAGGCGTAACTGTATTTGATACATGCGAATCCATTTTCAAGGGGACACGATATGGTGGTTTGATTTAAATTATACCACATGTATGTTGTATTAGGCAGAGTTCCATCGGCTGAATCAAAATATTCCAGACATTAAAACAACAATTTCTTATTTCAAAAATCTAAAAAAATAAGTACACAAAACAAAAAGAAAATACGTGTGATAACGAATGGTGTGATGCACGGTCGAGATTCGAAGGTTGAGCAACTGGCAGCCTCAGAGTTGTCAGGTCTCAAGTATCCGATCCAGGTGAAGTTAAAACAGTACGGAAAATCAGGATCTCTTTCCCCAGCTCCTAAGATTCCCATTAAAATATGACAATTCTTAACACAACATAAAAACAAAAGTATATAAGATTCTCGAAGAAATTCGTACCCGAAGCTAAATACGTTATTCCGTAAAGAAAGAGAATCAAGTACACGAGCTTCATCTCCGTTCGGCGAGCAATTATCCATGACACTATGACGATATCTCTGGCTATCCGATAAGCGACCACGAAAGACTCATCGATATATTAAAAAAAAAAAAAACGCGATAAGTTTTATCAGTTCCGTATCAATGGCTCTCGGTTTATCGATACCGCCCATTGTTTAGGCATGACATTACCTTTCATACGCATCGTAAAATTCACCCAGTTTCATCATTAAACCTCACTCTTTTTTCCTTAAAATATATATATGCATATTTATTCCTATAGTAAATTACATTCCGTAAAAATCAACACATGATTCGTTTTATAAAAAGACGAAACAGATCTATGGATAGTTCGAACACTAATATTCACATAAATACGAAAGCTTTTTTCAAGATCATTTGGTCATTAAAGAAACAAAATTTAGGGTCTGTACTACTACGAGGCTAAATTGTAATTAAGCGATTGATATAGCTATATATTATGTATTATCTGATTTTATATAGAAGAATTTTTGTTCGATATTAAAGAGAGCTCATGGAAATTCATGAAATTTGGCTTAAAATTCATCGTGCCTCGCCAAAGCTTCGCCAAAATCGGTGGCTTGAGAACCGACGAAAATATCGTATTTCTCGAGGATCTCATCCTTGGTAAGCTTTTGATCAGCGTCACTGTCCGCCTCGTATATCAAATGACGAGCCTCGGCTTCAGCGTGATCAAAATCAGCTGGTATTATCCAGTTTTTAACCTGTCGAAAAAAATTACCGATTAAAATTTTATTCAAATAATATTCAAGTGTATAATGAGTTCAAGAGTCAACGATAAAAGAGATAATATTCGTAGGAAAATTAGTTACTTCGTCATGGTCCAAGAAACCGTCCTTGTTCTTGTCTCTATAAGATGAAAACTGTTCTTTTTCATTCTTTACCCAATCTGGTTCTTCCTCATCATCGTTACCTCTGTACAAGTCACCTGTAATTTTCGAGATTGTTCATTTCAACTGCTGTTCATTTCAATCAGCAATGTGTTTTCATTTGATTCTTTAATTTCATTCATTCTTTAATTTCAATATTGCCTCCAAAAACATCAATCAACTTACTCTCATTCTCAAAGTTTTAGAAACTCTTTACAATCTCTATTCAGTTTACTCAATTGGTTAAATAATCTGGCATGGAAAATTTCCAACTATTGCTATTCATTTGATTTAATTACTAAATAGATTTTTATATAAACTTTATGACTACTGCATTGTCAGGGATTTTTAAAAATTAATTTTTCAAATAATTACAAATATTTAATTCAACTACAGACTAAAGAAAAATCCAAGCATTTTACCTATATATTCAGCCAAAGAAACTTTGCCATCTCCGTCTTTGTCGATATCCTCCATGGTTTCGAGAACAACGACGTCTCTCATATGTTCAGTTTCTTCGGGATGGAGGAAAGCAGTGAATTCTTCTTTGGTAAGAGCATCGTCGCCGTCCTCATCGGCGACGGACCACCGTCTGCGGTCGCGTTTAAGCATTGTCGCATAAGAGAAATTTTCGTCCTCTGGATTGTCAACATCTTCCGTATCGTTTGTGTCCATGAACCCATAAATCATGGATTTGTACTTAGACCAGGCTAACTTATCCTCGCCTTCTTTCTTGTGAGAAGTCCATTGACGATCGACGTCGTCAGTGATGTATCTTTTATGGGTTAACTTGATCCAATTTTTAAGCTCTTCCTGAGTGACAAAAGTGTCATTATCTTTGTCTATTTTGTCAACAATTATTCCTAATCTTCTGGTGCTTTCCTCCGGTGTAAGTTGATCGAATGTCCTTGCATCTTCACCAAGAAATGCTTCATGATCGTATTCTGGATTGTGCTCAGAATTTATGAAATGTTCTTGAGCGCTCAAGTCCTTAAAGAAAAAATTTTTATCACAAATCAATGATGGTTATCAGAGAAAATTGGTCATATGTGTAACAGTGGTGAATTTTTTTGATAGAAACAGTTCTATAGAGAAAGGGAAGCCACAATTGTTTTTATCCTGTGATTTTCTTAATATGACAATATAAACAAGAATAGATTCAAGAGAGGTTATAAAAAGATAAATCTAGAGGAAGCATCGAAAAATCACTGTACATCCAGATGAAACGTTAAACGTCAAAATTAGAAAAATTCACTAGCCGAGCTTTGTTTTCATCAATAAAAATGTCGTTGTTAAACCTTGTCATAAATTCTGCTTTTGGCTTCGTCCTCTGGTTTTGGTATGGCTCCGGCGACGACGAATCCGCCGATGAAAAGGCACGTGACAATCGTCGAACCCAACATTTCATACAAGCTCGTCGATATTTCGATCGTTACCGAAAATAAAGTAAAAAAAAAGAGGTCACTGACTCGAATTTTACGGACGAGTGATAATTCCTCGAAACACACTGTTGTACGAAATAAGTATCCACGTGTCAATAACTTTCTTATTAATGGAAATAAACGAAAAAATAAAATAAAAACAAAATTCGCGATAGGAATCAAAAAATTTTGAATTACGGTATTAAAAAAATATATCGAGACTCCGCGAAGCTCAGCAATGGAAACGCAGCAGCCGAAGCCTCCACATCATCAAAAAGTCGTTCTTGGCCGCCGGACTTGCCGCCACTCCCCCACCACGATCTCAACGCTTTATTGCCCCTAAAAGCATATGTGTATAGGCATTCGTATTTCTCCGTATATACTCGAATCTTATGCATACTTGGCAGTTTTAAATACATTTTAGATTAACGCACATCTCATATGGTCTCGTCGTATTCAAGCTATCATAGAATAATGAAGCTTTTTGCCTTATGAGGAGATTGGAAAAGGAGGGAAATGTAGTCGGCGCCGACTACGCGGGGGCGCATCACGTCCGTTGACTGTTCTGTGGCAAATCAACCGTCAGAACGCAGCGTTCCAGTGCCAGTGGGTAGTGCATGCTTTGCACGTTCTTACAAGACTTCTGGAAAGAAACACTTGACGCAACAAAAAAAGACAAATCATAACCATGTGGATAAAAAGCATGTAGAAGACATTTGGATCGTTGACTCGTTACTCGATGCATATGCAACTTTCCGCGCAATCCATTTACGTATATAAATATGATCAGAGCGATCTGGGAATTTCAGAACAAAGAATATATTCAACAGGCGATTGATAGTAAACCTTGGAATAATTTTTTGCCGTTTCGACAAACATTCTGCATGGAAAATTTGTGAAAATGAGCTGATCGCGGTCGAATGCATGACTCCCGGCTTTTGCCCGTGCGGACAGGCGAGCGTGAAAAATCGAAACTTGCATCGTTGTCATATACTATACCCCTTTACCCACAACATTCACTACAAATGAAGAGGCCGTTTTTTTTGTCATGAATATTGCACGGACATAAATTCCAAAGCACTATTTTTGGACTCATTACAATCGATCCACAGAAACTTTTTTCTGTAATTGCTTTTGTATTGTCGAGCTTCGTTGAAGTTGAAGAAATAGAGAAAAAAAAAAGAAAAAGCATTATCGGAAAATAGAATTCTATACGAATTCGTCATATTATCTGAAAGCAGTTGGGAACAACTGTGATAATATGTATACACTATGTGTATGGATGCATATATAGATATATACATTTTGGTAAAACGTGGAGAACGGTTATTAGGGAAATGATTCACTGATCGATAGACTATACGAAAGATAATTCTCCTTCACAACGAATGGTTGGCGCGCATCTAGGGCGTGAAACGTTATCCGATTTTATCTCATATTTGTCAGAGATAAAGAGGTGCGTAAACCGCGGACGCTCAACGCGAGTGTACCTGTCGCCCATATTCTCGAAACAATCGTTCGTATCAAGTGTTCCCTGAAAAAAAAAAAAATAAAAAATATAACACTGTACAGCCAAGTGAAAAAAATACCAGTTTTCTTCCGTTTTTATGTAGTTTATTCATAATCGCGAGCATTGCAGTGCGTGTTAATAAAAAGTTAATCGGATCGCGACTTTCGAGATGGTTTTGAAGAGCCAAGGAGTCGAATCGGCGCGACTCGAGCGTCAAATCGGATGCATTAAATATACAATTTTCTGTCTCGATGCCGTTCTATGGGTGAGTCGTTTTTTACTGATGCTTTGCTACTACATAATTCAAACGAAGAATTTATTTATTTATAAAATGTTGAGACTGAAATTATTTAAATTAATCAGTAATTATTACATTTGAACGTTTTGGTAAAATCATTGTCTTATCTGCATGCGCTGTTCTAAGGGCTACCACGTGACACAAATGAGTCATCTTGAAACTTCGTGATAATGAGTAGAAAACTATTTTACTGTTACGTGTAATTTTGAATTTTTAATGGTTTTGAAAATTTCTATGAGCTGACATAAGAAAATGGGAAAAACATAAATAACCATTTTTTTTTTTTAATACATAAACATGTTTCGTTCGTTTCGACTAAGGTGTGCTTTTCATTTGAAATTCGTACGAGGATTTAATTCAGTAATATTACAATTAAAACGATTATTTTCTAATAGCATAAATTTATTGTGAAATCCAACAGATTCTTGGAGCAGGAATGTTTGGAATATGCATTTGGCTTTTAGTGGAGCCCAGTCTTGCGGAATGGCTTGATTCTTTGGATATATCAGAGTTTTATATAGGAATCTACGTACTCATTGTTTCCTCCATATTCGTGATGCTCATTGCATTCATAGGGTGCGCAGCTGCACTTATGGAACACACCATGGCTCTGTACACGGTGTGTATTTATATAAACTCATCAACTCGAATGGCAAATTGAAATGAATCATTTAGATTTGTTCTTGAATGGAATTTTCAACAGAGACCGTTCAAATTAAAGTTGAAAATTGATGAAGAAAACCAAAATTTCGTGTATCTGTCATAATTTTTTTTTTTTGTTTTCGAATTCGAAATCCTGAATTTCTAATAGCATTCAAGCTTTGATAGGTCGAAATAACAATGAACGAAACATGACTTTTATAGCACATAGGACTCCAAGGATTGTGTTTTATCCTCGGTTTGTCCGGCTCGGCAGTTCTTCTCGACTATTCAACTTACGACAGCAAAATCCAGCCAATAATACGAAGATCGATGGCGAATTTGATCAGTAATTCTCAGCAGGAAAAATCTGCTGGAATTCTTCGTATGATTCAAGAAAATGTGAGTAAAACTAGCAGTTCGGATACCGAAAAAATGTATCAATTATCCATTGAGTTTCAACATATTTCAGAGACAAATACGAATCGTTTGGAACATTTACTCAATTAAAAAAAGCATTAGATTGACTCTGAACGTTTCGTTTGTACTTTGAAAATGATGATTGAATGGGAGATATTATTGTGTTGATTCAATAATATCTAATAAGTCGATTAACTTTGAAAATCGTTATTTTTATGCTGCAATTTTCATTCCATTTCATAAATAATGTAAAAAAAAATTAGTTTAATAATACTGAATGAATTGGTTGATTATCAGATGGGATGTTGCGGTGCCGATGGTCCAATGGATTATCTCAATCTTCTGAAACCTTTGCCCACGGAGTGTCGAGACTCTGTTACCGGAAATGCATTTTTCCATGGTTGCGTTGAAGAATTTACTTGGTTTTTGGAGGGAAGATCCGGTTGGCTGGCTGGCGTTGCTCTCGCTCTGTGCATGCTTCACGTAAGTGCCTCTAATCGACTTGATAGAATCAGACCTAATTGTTATGAGATTTTAATCCAATTCGTAGAACGTTGTGAAAGCTATATTAGTTTTTTTAATCACATTTTTTTTTCACCCGACCGGAAATATATATGGGCCGATAGAATTTTGGAAAAAATTCATGAAATTTTTTTTTTTCTACCATTGACAAAGCTTTTTCATTACTGTCGTTACAAGCATTTTTATCTAAAATGGCACACAAGTTTTTAACCCAGACAAAACAATGACTGAAAAGAAATCTTTTCGCCAAAATAAAACAAAAAAACTTTTTTCTCAATTTAAAATTAAAGTAAAACTCAAAAAACTTTTTTCGATTCAATATTAATATTCATAGATAGAAAAAAGAAACTCTCAAATTATTTCAGAGCTTGCTCATCTGAGATTTTGTACTCCCATTAAATCTTCAGCCCATGAATGAGTCTTCCTTTCTCAAAGATCTTCTTTACGATATTCCACGTGAACTTTGTGTATCGGATGCTGTGGAACGGCCAATCGACATAAAGGACGAATCCTTTCACTCACACACACTCACACGCGTTATAAAACACCAATAGAATTCTTGTTCTCGGTGTGCAATCGCGTTATAAACGATGAACGAAAGATTCTCACGTTAAAAAAAAAAAACAAGATTATGAATGTGCTCAGCAGGTTGAATCGCGTTGTATTTCTATACACAGAGGGGAACTCTCCACACGAGTGTACGTTATCTCTCTTACTTTTTCAGGTAATCCTAGGAGTGCTCTCTTTCGTGCTGGTACAAGCGAAGCAGAAAGAGGAGGAAGCTGCAATATTCAAGCGTTGATTCTTCCCATTGAACGAACAAATATTTCGATCGATACGTAAATTAAAGTAACTTTTAAATGTTAGCGATTGTCGTAACGAGCTTCGAAGCATTTATGATTCCACGCGTTAATACTTACACAATTTTTATACGGTCTCTTATAATCTCAAGAGTAAATATCATTCACGCGCAATTATCTTTCAAATATCATTCACAATTACACGATGTACCTACATATATTTATACCTCAAATAAATTATTCCATAAGTAGGACGCTCGTTTATTAATAACAGCAATTGAATTAGCATCGTTGGAACACAACAATATTTCGTACTAAAATTTATTTCGAAAATTTTGTCAATTTTTATTCGCAGATGTCAAGTTTTCAAAATTCATAAACATTTTCCGCTTGAAAATACAATTCTGAGGGGAAAAAAAAAAAAACAGAAATTTTGTTTCATTCCAACGACACAAAATTCAACGCCTTTATCCTCAACGAGTTTATCCTGTTTCGTTATTTTTTTTTACAATGTTGAGGGTCACGAAGGTTGTGAATGAGTCAAAGCGCTGTAACGAGAACTGCATTCCGATCTAAATTTCCGATTGAGCGGTTAGCTTATTTGACATTTCACAGGGTATCAGAGTCGAGGCCGTTCGTGATTGATTGGTATAACGATCTTTTCAACATTCCCCACGTAACATTTGTTTTTTAGTTTATTTACAAAATCATTCATATGTAGCGTACATGAAAATAGCAATAATAATAATAATAATAATAATAAAGATAGAAAAAATACTATAGAGAATAAATTATTTACAATATTACGATGTCCAGTTGACGAAAAATGAAGAAAGGCGTGATTCCGTTTTTTTTTTTTCAATGTTAAAAACTTTCTGGACAATCGTTAGGTCTTCATTCAGAAAAATTCGTCATTCAAAAATCTCGGTTAAAACTGGCATCATGATTGAATCATTTATACATCGTTATGAAAAAGTTCACGTCTCATTAAGTTCATAGAAAAAGATAAAAACTAATGTGTGTCCATTTCCAATGAATTTTGACAATAGTTATTTCATTCAAATTACTCACAACACTACTTTTCGAAATGAAAAGCCATGGCTGCAACGCGCCGCGTGAAAATAAAAACAAGAATGCAACTGACCGAGAAGGAGAAACATTTTTTTTCGGATGAAACTGAACACAAGAAATGGTTTTAAAAAATCTGAAAGTCTTAAGCGTTTAGAGTATCGTTAGATAATTTTCATGAAGTTCTGGATGATAATTGAATGGCAAAGTGAATAAGGATTTTTTTCTAACGAGACGTGATCATTTTTGACTAAAATCTGATATTTGTGACGAAAATTTCAACGATTTTGTTTCTTTTTCATGATGGTATGAAACTCGACAGCTCTACTAAGTGAAAAACAACATCCATGTCCGAATGACAGAACTGAGGAGACTAAAAATGGTTGTCGAGTGGAATTTCGGTGTTGAGCAGTTGAACAAAAATCTCAAAACATTTAGCCACGAAGTGAAGCTTTTGATGTTGAATAATTATGTCGAAAAATGATGAACTGATATTGGATTATTATCGATAAATGCAATCATAAATTCGTAACGTTTCAGAGATGGCTGAATATTTTGAGAATTTGTGCAATCTTCGAATAGGGAAATTTAGTCCTAATGAAATACACGAAGAGAATCAAACAGTAATTTTTATCATGAAATTGCGCAATGTAAAATTTTTAATTCAAATATCGGGCGTAAAAACATGCGAATTTTTTCAAACTTGAAGATTGTTACCTCATTACTGTGACTGTACGGTAATTATTTCGAGATTAATTCTCTGCGTGTATCCGATTGAGAAAATGTGTGAAAAGAGTGATTAATTAACCGACGAATGGGAAGGGAGGATATCCAGGAACGGGGGGTGGATAATATCCAGGGAAGGCTGGAACAGTCGGTTGGACAGGTACGGTAGAGGTGACGTACGTGGTGATTTCTGTAGGGACGACCCTGGTCGAGAAGAGCGTCGTGTAGGCAGTTTTAGCACCGAAGGTAAGTTTGAGAACTCTGGATTCGGAGACGGTCGCAACGGTCTGTGTAACGTGTGGTGCGCTGGTGACGGTAAATTGAGGTTGTTGTTGCGGATACAACTGCGGAAGTTGTGGCACTTGCGGCACTTGGGGCTGCGGAATAATCGGAGCTATAGTGGAAGTTCCGTATTCGTAGGAAGTCTTCGGGACCGTGGCGATCGGTCTGGAGAGGGTCGAATAAACGGTATTGGCGCCGTTTATCAAAGGTATAACGCGTGACTCATAGACGGTCTCCAGAACGATCACGGGTCTCGAAGTCGTAATAACCTGTGGTTGATGAGGCGGCGGAGGAGCGCCGAAGTATTTGAGCAGTGCCAATTGTTGAATCTGCTCGGGCGTCAATTGTGGCTCGGGTGGTAAACCGATGTGTTCCAATTTCGTTTTCGACGCCAATTGGGACGGTGTCAGAGCGGCTGAGGAAGAAGCAGCTTGATTCCTAAAAACGTCGAGCTCCGATTCGGCCTCGTTAGAATTTGGGGCTACAACGCGTTTCGGTATGTCTTCGTCGTCACGCTCGTCGTCACCGAAATCGAGCTCGAGGTGAAGCTCGCTACCAGCTTCGTCGAGCTTCGAATTGAACTCGTTCAGTGTTTTACTCGGTATAAATTGATATATTTCCATCGGCGGTAACGTTTTCGTCGCGGTTACGAGACGAGCTATGTTGTAAGTTTGTACGAGCGTGAGCCTCGTCGTATTACCACCGGAAACAACGGGCAACATATGAGTCTTCAGAAGTGTTTGTGTCGTCGAAAATGTCTCCGTGAGCGTTTCGAGAGGAGGTGTTGCTTGACCCGACTCTAAGGTTATTGGCGGCAACGTAGCTATCGACGAATCCAATGGTAAACTCGACTCGTAAGCCGCTCCGGTGTTGACGAGAATATTCTCGGTCAATGGCTCCGTTGGGGAAACGCTTGGGCTTGAACTCGGATTCGGAACCTCAGCACTGGCGAAAGTCTTCTTTATCGTCGACGTCACTGTCACGTAACGAGTATTTCTCATCGTGCCGACCTGAGAATGAGAATAATTAAGAACAAATAATACACAAGTATACACTACCGTTCAAAAGTTTACGAGTCGTATAATTTTCTTTGATTTCGCAAAGAAAAACAATCTGATCGTCTGACCGAAATTTGAAGAAAATGCCACATGTTTAATTCATAACTAATTCAAAGATCGAGAAATCTCGATAAAACGAATGAGTTTGCTGAGTAAAGTTAAAACATGAATAAATGCATGAAAAATGGTTATACACATTTAGCTGAGAAACTAATTTTAAACCTAATCGATTGCGCAATCAAAGAGATAAATTAATATGAATAATTCGTTTTTTCGAAATTTTATTTAATTTCGTATCGATTTTTCGTTTACTTGTTCAATTGGAGTGCTATCTTTATGGAAGTCTTCAATTCGAATCGTTGTGGTGTAGTGAACTTGCTGCTGAGTATAGAAAGGAGTTCGGAGTCATGGTGTAAAAGGTTACATAAAAGTGATCTGTCTAACAATGGTGCTCCCAAACTTTTGTGCAGTAGTGTATATCGTAATGGGATCTTAGGTGTGTTTCATGCGAAATTAAAGTAAAAGTAGGAAGCGTCGTCTCTTCTCGGTCGCTTCTATTACAGAGATCTCGTTCACCCGATCAAATCTCAGAGTGTGTGCCACACGGGGCCGAGAAAACTACGTATACGGTAAAAATTATGAAAGTTGAAAGAGTCGAGAGAGTTCGAGGAGAAAGCGAGGAACAGTTGAGAGATCACATACGATGTCGAATGTTTATATTCACCTGGAAGGTGTAAGGTGACTTTATAGTTGCGATTTCAAAATAAATATCGTCGAAATCAGCTGGCGTTGAGATTTCGATATTCATCGTTTCGACCGGAAGTATCTGTTCTGCAGGTTGTTGAGGAGGTGATTGTTGTTGTTGTTGTTGTCCTTGCTGCGGCTGTTGTTGTTGTTCCTGGATGATCGAAACTTCTTCAGTTTCGCTGGGGTCAAGCTCATCGTCGTATGAGCCTTCCTGAATTTTTCGTTGACTACTCGGCACTGCCGACAGATTTTTCTCTTCTGGCTGAATGTTCGAAGAGGTTGATGACGCTTCGTTGGTTTTCAATTGCGACGCCTCTGGTGTCAGGGGCAAACGTTCTTCTTCTTCAACCTGCTTCCGAATCGCAATTCTCGGTTTGGGCGTTGTCTTGTACGACCATCGGCCCTGAGTTCGAGGCAATTTTACTTTTGGTACCGGATTTGTCGAAAACGACGACGACGATTGTTCCGGTCTACTTTTTACTGGTTTTGCCGGTTGACTCGGTTGATTGTTGTTGCTCGGACGGAAACTACTTCGCCGACGGCTCGTCGGTGGACCCTCCGTCGTTGTTGTGATTTGACGGTTTCTGTCAAAATTTACAAAAGTCATCAGCATTTTTTATTTTCACCAATATGATTTCTCATTAATGACATTTATTTTTGGATAATAATTCATTCAATTCAATTCAATAATAATTCAATGACCATTCAATTGATCAATGTTTGTAGCAAAAATTCGTAACTACTAATATTATTACTCACTTGTACGAAGGTCTTGCATTCGTTGGACGATTTTTACCGCTGAGATTTCTCGGTTGCTGGGATTGTTGTGACGCCTCGTTGCTCTCAAAATCGTCGATTATTTTATTACGAAATTTCGGACGTGCTGAATGATTTCCCGAGTGTTTTCGGGTCGTTCGGACTGGACCTTCTTAGAAATAAAGAGTACGATTTAATATGCAGTTCTTCACTTTCTCCCTTCGTCTCGCTCCGTCTCTCATAACATTTTCATAACATTCATCGAATTTCGAAAGTTATGTTTATCTGTATTTAATATTTTCTATCTAAAACGTAAAATCGCATTCATTTGAGTTACTATTTCGTTTGAACGTTACTGAAAAGAAAAGAAAAAAACGTTTCAATTCATCTACGAACCTGCGGGTGAATTGAAAAGTCCTTCAAGCGGTAAGGAGGATTCATCCTGTTGATGAGTGGGCGTGGGTTCGAGTTGAGGCTTAAGTTTTCCATGTTGAGGCCCAATCGTTTTGAGAATCCTTTGAGTACTCGATGGACGAATTTTACCCTCTGCAACTGCGGGTGCACCTTTGAGAATTCTGGACGTGCTCTGAAGAACCTGAGCATATTTTCCATTTATGTACGTGCCGATGACGCTTGTCTCGTGAACAGTAGTCAGACCATCCTTGACGATTGTTCCACCCAGTTTAGTGACCAAGCCTGTAGGATTCTCTTTATCCTTTTTAGGCGATGGACGTGGCTTCGATGCAGGCTTCGTCGACGGTTTCAGATTGATGAGCTAATTAAGAAAATTGTAACTCGTTACACTCTTGGCATTCAACTGCACATTTGTTGGAGTTGTTCATTGTGAAAAAAAAAAACAAGAAAAAAAAAATAAATTGATACTAAGAAAGGAGAATAAAGCAGATTTCGTAAAAGTGCAAGTATAAAAATCATATTTAATGCTAACGAACAAGTTTTTTTACCTCGAACTTGAAGCAATTTTTTTTTTTTTTTTTCATTTTCCCATCTACATTCCTCTAAGTTCAACGATAATCTCAAGGATTTTCGATACTTTCGTAATTTTACGACTTTTCATACATTCTAACAAATAGAATTCTTCGACTGTGTGAAAATACGGCAAACCAATCAATGACGATAATTCATTACAGCGGATAGGATAAAGTAAATGTTTGTCGAGATGAAAACGCCTCTCGTAGTAAAAGTGAATCGCGCACATCGAGCGTGGGACTTTGAAATTTAACAAAGTGAAGGCGAGGACGCATCCTTTAAAGTTGAGTCGGTTCTCTCGTCGCGATCACGCTTCGCTGTATGGGAAAGCGTGAGAACGTACGGAGAAGCACGATACTATTATAATACTACTATATAACATAAATATATATGTATTTATTGATATATAAAGATGTAACGTAACGTAACGTCACTCAGTGATACGATCTCAGAGACATCCGATGTAGTACCCGATTTATCCACGCTTCTATAACAATTAAATTACTACGAGACAGACTTGGTGCATGATTAAAACCGGAAGGTTCAAGAAAAAAAAAATTACATTAATTTTGACTGAGCTCCAAGCATTTCGGAATTGAGAAATTCCGTCGAATTTCATCTTTTTTTTCAGTTTTTTTTTTTTATTCCAAGCAAAAATTTGGCAGGTCAACTCCCACATCGTCTTTAAAGTAGTTTTAATGAGCTTAGAAATGTCTGAAGAACGAAAAATGTCGTATATTCGTTTATGGGAAGCAATTAAGACAAATCTTTTCCGCATATTCTCTGTTAGCGAATCTATAATACGAAAAAAGTGTAATCGTCAAAAATGTGTAGGATGATAACGGTTCAAGAATTCGAGATTCCACTTTCATGGTGAAAAAAATCTGAATAATATCGAAGAACGCAAGAATATTGTTGATTGAACAATTTTAGTATTCGAGACTTTAATTCAGGTCGAAACAGCATAAAACAAAAACCCGTTAGTCAAGAGTTAGATAAAAGTTGTAGCGAAAGAAACTCGTGGTTGTGGAGTCCCGAGACGATAGTCGTTCCCCCTCATTCGTGTACGTGTAGCGTGAAATAAATATTCGTGACAATCCGAATCACAGCTGGAAACGGGAAAAAGTGCGGCGGCCACGTTTTGTAATACATGCTCGGCGCTGAATTAACTTGAATTTCGTAGAATTTGCGATCCTTCGCGATATAAGAGTTTCACGAACCTCTCACGAGAGGTTGAAGATGGAGAATGATAAAAGAACGTGCGTGGCTTCGTAATTCAAACGCAAACGATCGAATAATATTTTGTTCCAAAAAACAAATCTAAATTAATCTTTTCTGCTGTTTCTACTTCTTTGGAAAAAAAACAAAAAAAAATGTATCAATTAATTTTGTGACGACAATCTTGCAAAGATCAAGTGAATTTATTAACGTCTCAACTGAAGCACAATAAACCATTGTTTTTAATTCAACTTGAAAGATACAAGATAGAAGATTCAATCAAAGGGGAATGAAAAATTTACTCGAATCTAATTAAATACGGTTTCTTACCTTGTACGTTTCGTCGACGACTTCCGTTGGTTGTTTCGAAAGAAAATCATACTCGGGCTCAGCCAAGTTGTTCTTTACGCCGGGTATATCGGACTGTGCGTGAACTTCGACTACTGACGAAAGGACGGGACTCTTGGTCGATGGTTCGATGAGATTATTTGATTTCTGAAACGAAAAAAAAAAACCACCAATGACATGTTAATCGAAGCTCACAAGTTTTTGCTCTCTCACGAAGCAATTGATGTGACTGGGGAAAAATGTTTAGAATATTCCGGATGACTTTTTCTGATGCTACTTTCGTAAAGATTGTTAAAAAAATCGAAAACAATTAGCAATCGTAGCCTACAACGTAAAAAATGTAACAATCTCGAGAACAGGAAAATAGTTGTAATATTTTCGATCCTAAAAATCATTCGATGAAACGTTGATCATTGTTTTCGACAATTACGAAAAATTTACCTGGCTTTTAACGGGAGTAACAAACTCATTTTGTGAGTTTTTCTCGACGACAGAATTGACGACAACTTTGGTACCCTTGTTGACGTTTTGTTTCTTCGTTTCTGGCTGTGAATCAGCCTTGTGAGTTTTGCTGGCTTGAATATTGGGAATTTTTTTCGATGGTACAGCGGGTTTAGTTTCGATGGGTGGTGGACTGGGCGGCTTCTCCTCGACCTTGTTGGCCCCTTCTGCAAGAGAAATTGGGTCAACTCCAGACTCGTATACACGTGTGCAGGTTTAAGAATATAGAGGATGAGTACGAGGATGAATCGAACGTGGGAACGAGATTTGACTCGTTGACTCGAGGAGAAAAAAAAACATTGATTCAAGACTATAATTATTTTGTTTTTCAATGAAGAGCTCATAAAATTTCGCGAGTCAGTGAACAAAGCGTTTCCCAATGACAACGATGTACGAGGAGGGTCGACGATCGAACGAAGATGGCAAGTCCCCAAACGACCTTGACGTTTGTGACGATTCATTGCGAGCATCAATTTTTTTTTTTTCACTCTTCTACGAGACCATACAACAAATTATTGGACGATTATTTTGCCCAATCATTCCATCAATCATTCTCAAATTACGAGCGTACGTACGCCCGATCATACTCATTTGAATAGGATGCTGAGAAGGGCGTATTGAATGGTGGTTCAACTGGTGGGTGAGGCCCAAGGCGTGATCAGGAATCGAAGAATTTCATCGCGACGAAGAAACGACACTCGTTCGAGTGGCTACAAGGCGGTTCAGATTGAATAGTCGATTCTGCTGGGTCGATGAAGTTTTCGAATCACAAAGTTTTATAAAATTCAAATATTTTTATCGAACCATCTGATGACTTATTAATCAGTGCAGTTGACAAATGAGTTCACTTTCGTCAAACATACTATCCAAAGTGTTGAGGGTTGAGCAAAAATTAGCAGAAGCTATTTCGTACAGTGATAAAAAAAATTTGGTTGAAACAACTAAATTTTCGTTCAACCAAATAGATTTAGTTCAAACGAATGCAAACGTTCTTTATTTTCCATACAACAAAAAAATTTGTTTACTCAACTAAATCCATTTAGTTTGCGAATATTTAGTTGTTCCAACCAAATATTTTTTCTCAGTGTAGAGCACGAAATTATCTACAAGTAGGATGTTAACAGCTTTTTTATATTTTTTAGTGATTCTGTCACGAAAACGGATCGTTAAAAGGCTCTCAAATGCGAAGTCATTTTTCGAGCAGGTTTTGATTACTCAAAGTATAGAAAAAACTGTCTGCAACGATGTTTTTGAAGAACGATTGATGCTCCAAATGAATGTTCCGAGAAGTTTTTGCTCCATGTCCAATAGTTTCGACTGTGCAGGCGATGAAAGTGTATGTACTTCTAACAAACTTGTCAAAAGGGAAAAAAGAAACGATTGAAAAAGGAGTTTGAGAATATTTTTTTTCACAATTCGGTGGTGAAACCAAGTTTCCATCACAAACCATTCCGCCTGAGACATCTTGTATACATGGAAAATAAGTAAACGCGTACACGTATATTTTTTTCGTGTAAACACATTTGTCCGAATGGATGTAAAATAGAAAAAGGATGGCGGAGGCGCTTCGAGCTGACAGTGACGACGTATGCGCGTAAAAAAAAAAAAAATAAAAGATGAGCATTGTACCAAGTCAGACTTGAAATATGTCAGGGTTTTTCATCGAGTCATCAATGACGCGCGAGATACAGACAACTTGAGAGGTCGTGGTCCGTTACAATAATAAGTTGAAAATAATGAGGTACGTTATCCATATTAGTTTCGCAGCACGAGAAAAATCGATTCTATTTTGAAATTGAAAAAAGAAAAAAAGTACGTTCACTTCGATTTCACCTGGTTGATCGGAATAGCAAATGGCATTTCGATGCTTTCGCATTCCGTTTAAAAGAAACTTTATAAAATTTTATAGTGAGATTCAGCGATATGAATTATATGCGATTAAAAATGTTGTTTGAACCAAAAGATTAAACAAAAACGATCTGACTTTATCGAGGCAAATTATTTTTCAAAGATTTTTTTTTAGTTTTTTTTTTTAATTTTTTTTTTACTATGAAAACCGAATATTCGTTCTTACCAGGCGGTGCGCTCTGGGGACTAAAAACCATCACCGTATTGCCAATCGTAGTTGTGAAATCCAAAAAGCCGTAAACCGTTTGCGTGATAAAGTCATTTTTCGGCGATGCTTCCGGTTGAGCGGGTCGAGCAGCGATTTCCTGGGCTGGTGCGGACGGTGCGCTTGCCTTGTAAACTTGAGCAATCGATTCTCCAGCTGTAAATATAGGATACAATTAAATTATCGTTTGCACTAATCCTCGAAACGATCGTTATTCATCTATGACAGCTGAATTGAAACATTAAGGAGATTTCGTTGGTAAAATTGCAACAAAAAAATATATATTAATCGATCACAATTTCAACACTAGACTTCACGAAATAAAAGAACTATTTTGATTACATTGAGTACCCGAAGGCCAATAAAAACATCAATTTTCAATAATCATATCGAAAAATCATTGAACAAAAATTCATCTGTGCTTTTAAAAATGAATTTCTGTAGTTTAATGTTGATCGATCCACTTTCCTGAATGTATATTTCTTTTATCAACTCACTTTTCGTGAAAATTTCAAGAAAAAATTAAACAAAATTGAAAAATAATGAAACGGATAAAATAAATATCGTGTCAAACTTGAAAAAAAGCGATTTTTTTTATCAATCCGTTCGACGAAACGTTTCATAAAGAATGATCAAGAAAATATGGATAAATTTGAAAGAATTTTCCTTAATCCTCGTTGTCACGGACAACGTCGCGGTTTGACTCACGTGCAGCGACGTGGCTGCACGTGCCGGCGACTTTTTCAACGATAAATCTCGTGTCGACGAACGCCGTCTCTACATAATTATTTGGTTTACTGTAGCGTGAATGAAATAAGTTTAAAATCAAGAAATATAAAAAGTCAAGAAAAAAAAAAAACTTATTCGTAGCTGACAAGTACAGCGGTATTAGTTACCGGTCTTGAAAAGAGAGCAGGTGAGATCGTTAAGAAGATTAAGATACGACGGCGCACCTCTTTGGAGATAAATATTCGAAGAAAAATCGACGGCAAGTGCGAGATTAAAGAACTTTTCATTGAAAGCCAATGATTCGAAATTAATGCGAACGAGTCGCGAAGTAAATTGAATTAACAGACAAAAAATATATTGATTTTTTTTTTCTAACCAATCTTGGTTTAAGATCGACGAAAAAATACTTTAATGAGTAGCCACTCGGCAGTTTTCTTTATCTTTATCGACGTCATTTGAGCGTACTGAAATAATTTTCAAAAAATCTGAGCTGTTCAATCGTAATAAAACATTTTTTTGAACAAAATTTCAACTAAATTTAACGAATGATTTTTTCGATACGATTTAAAAAAAAAATGCAAGAACAAATGACATTTGGAATCGTCAACAAATGAGTGTCGATTTTATTCAGGAAAATTAATATTTCGGTCCGAGTTTGAATAAAATTAATAGAATACGAGTAAACAGCCGCCACGTTCATTATACAATCAGGATGATGTATAATCAATGCGATATTCGATGAGACTCTGAGCCTTCTCAATAAAGGATCTTCTCTCTCTCACGCTTTTCTCGGACTCTTACGCGTCGATGCGTGGCGCAACTAACGTGCAAGACTCTGGCTATACATAATACGATTTGCATGTTATTATCACATTGAGTAGAACGTAGCATTGAGAGAGTTTCGACGATTTATGTGTACGGGCGTATATACGCGATGCCCCTGAACAATGCTCGATCGATTACGAAATGTTCAAGATTGATCTGACAGTGATGCGTTTATTATTTGGTACGAAAAATTTATAGAATTCTTCGGCCATATATACAAATCACGCTCGACTCAAATCATTTTCATCTGCTTCAAAAAATATGAGAAAAAAAAAACATTATTCATCGAATAAAATGCTATTTAATTCCACGAAAATATGCCGGATCCAACCATTTTACTTTTGAATAGCAAATGATTGAGTTCAATCAACAAAAAATAGTCGAATTTATTTCAATGAACAATTTTTTTTTGTTCAGTATAATTTTTGACAACAATCAACACGCCTAATTGACTCGCAGACACTGGATTTCATCAGCATTACTATTTCAAATAATTCAAACAATATTTTGATCTCGAAAGCTGAATCTTTTGCCTCTGAATAATCAATCAAATTCTCGAACGTTTGATTCTAATCTCTGCACGCAATTGATTGAACACTGGATCATTAAATTCTACCACCTAAATGATTAATTATCGCTCCCATAATTTTCCCGCTCATATTATTACGAATGTCTATTAATAGAGAGAGAGAGAGAGAGAGAGAAAAAAAAATGTATCAGTTCGTGCAACAATTCGTCCTGGAGTAATAACGTGCGATTATGAAAACTGTGGGAAAATGAAAAGAGACACGCTTGACGGATCAAGGAACACAGTCGATTTTCCGTAATTGCAATCCCACCGCGTCTGTAAATACATCGCGCGATGTAAACATTGAAAATACACCAGTTCGCAAACATCGTAACATTGCCAAAGATCCAAGCTAATTTCCACGCGCCTTGCGACACGATGTTGGCTGAAAAAAAAAGTGGTCAATCGACTATAATTGATCGATTAATTAACGCTAAGGAAATGAAGAAAATCAGAAAAAGAGCAACGCGAAAGAAAGAAAGAAAAAAATCTTCGAAATTTTGGAACGTCTCTTCTTCACTGCATATATGTACCGATGGAATATAAATAACTGTCTAATTACTCAATAAAGAGGCTACGTGAGTCTCGAGCAAAGTAGATTACGAGCTGTTGCTGCTGCTGCTGCTGCTGTTGGAACCAAAGTGAATGCAATAACGAAGAATTTATTGCTAAATCGATTGAAAAAGTAAGGTAAAAATAGGAGAGTATGTAGAAAGACATTGACTGAAAGTAAGTTTGTTGTTTTATTATTTTTCTTTGAATGGATAAAGCGATCAATATGGGCGGCTCGAGGTGGTCAAAGTATATCGCGTAATTGAATGTAACGCAACTATGTTTTGGAGAGACGAATGTCTGGTGCCTGTCAAGTCGCTGAACTAGAAAGGAGCTAGAGTTTAGAGGGGTCGAGGGGTTGTTGTTATTTTTTGTTCTCCCGTCTTTATAGACGAAACAAATTTATACACGAATTTCTTTTTATTTCATGTGCAATACGCTAAAGTCAATTTTCATTAAAATCTCATTCCCAAAATTTTTGTCTATAGAAAACTCTCGAGTTCCTTTTACATTGCTCAACAACAGAATCGAGTCTCGAGTTTCTGTGGCACGTTGACCGACTTTACACGGTCTTGCACTATTTCGCTTCGTGTCTATATAGATACACACCGTGCCTAATATCCTCGCTGTCAGTGTTGGTCCACATCCTCCTTTTTTTCTTCACTTGTTTATTGAATACGTGAATATTTTAAGAGCGAAGCTAATTTTTCAAAATGTAACAGCTTTTTTTTTCGGTAAATTACAGTAAAAAATCAACATAACGATGCTCGAGTAATTTGGTTTGGTGAGAAAAAATAAATAAATCTGAAAAAATGTAATAAGCGTGCAGAATGTTAAAAAAACATTTGTGTTTTGAAATTTATTTTTTCGAAATAAATTTGCCTCTCTGTGAGTGAAACTCGTCGAATTTTTGTAAAACGCTCATATTTTTCGATCTTTTCGTCGACGAGGCAAGCTCTTTGAGAAAAAGTTAAAAGTGACAGAGCTCTACCTTAAACGAGATTCGGAGGGACATTGATTTACATTCGTTACTCCATAACTCCTGCGCCTCACTGACAAACTACATTTTTACGTGACAAACTTTGAATTTATGATTGTTTATTTATTTTCTACTCACCACAAGCGAGAACCACGAGGAGAATGAAATTTTTGAGCGACATGACGTTCCGTCAGGCGAATCTCATCGTATGTAATACATTTATTTTGAAATCTGAAACGACACAAGAAATATACACGTTGTAGATTAATTCGTGAGCACAAAACGATCGAGAGAGTTTTATTATTATTGACGTTTATCGTTTCGATAATAACGATAACTTTTTTGACGCTCGTGAACCTAATGACAATTATTCTATTTTTTTTACTCCATTAAATAACAGAAAATCGTTTTTCACGCTACAGAGAAAAAAAATGCAACGAGAAATAGGGCGTGTGTAAAAAAAAAAAAAGCGAAATAAGTAAAAATAAGGGAGTGCCGTTGAGGCTAAACGCGAGTTATAAATGCTGTGAGTTGTTTGCGAAAAAAATAAAGGATCAACCAGGGTCAGACCAATTGCAAAATATATCAGGTAAAATGCCTGATCTACGAATAAATGAGATCTCATTTATTTTATCTTTACTATCCCCGGCCTTCCTCTCGTTAGTGCACGCTACGAAAAAAAAAAAAAAAAAAAAAAAAAGTACTTTGCCACTTTACGAGCAGCGACGGAACGTCGGAACGCTGCGGATTCAATGAGATCCTCGCGAAACTGGATTATGAATCTTTTGAAGAAAAAAAAAAACAATCAGTCCGAAGGTAAGACGAAGCGAATAAAGAGAAAAAGTCGTTTTTAGTCCGGTGAGCATACAGGATAATAAGGACTTTGAATACGAAAATTAGAACCAGGAATTTCGAGCGTAATTTCATTTATTAAATGAATTTCACATCAATCGCATTTTTTTCGGGTACAATCCTTGGAATCTATTCATCGAGTTAAAAAAAAAGCAGACGAAATATTATTTCTATACGGTAATTAAATATTTCCGAACAATTGATCAAGGCAACGAAAGTTAAGTGTCGAACGATTTACATTTTCTTTGTTCCAGCAAAACAGAATTCGAACGACATGCGAGACTCGAAAGTATAAGTTAAAACAAAAAAAAAAACGCGATTTAAACACCCGAAAAGTGTGTCAAAATGAATTTCTAAACAACGAAAAATGGTGTATTCAATGAAATATTGATAAGAAATTTATTTTGAGATCAAGTCGAAATGTAAGGAGTTTAGCTAGCTATGAAACGTAATTCGGGCGCGCGTGCTCGTCGAGCACACTTTATTTACCGATGTCATGTAACGCTCGTAAGAGAGCAAGGCTGGTTGAGCGGCGCGATGTTGCGTAATCGAGCAAAAGCGCTGTAATCGTTTAGTAGAAAACAATGCTAAGTGCAATGCTCTCGTTCTTAGTATATACGTACCATAATATATATTTATTTCGAGACTATAACTGTACATGTATCGAAGCAGTGGAGTGTCTATATGGTCGAGGATCAATTCTCGAAAGGTGCGTGGGACATGATTGGAATTTTCAATTTCTTATAAGAGATCCCGAGCAGGTAAAACGATGAATTGGACACGAGCGTCTAGAATATTTTTTGTCGAACGAATTCTAAACGATTATTCGAAGTCGAGGTAATAAAGAATTAGGATATGAAGATGAAAGAATCAATCGGATGAGTGTCAAGACTCATCAACTTCGTAATTCGCATTGGATTATGAAAATTTCTGTTCTTTATTTAGATCGAGTTTTCACATTCGTTTGTAAACGCATTTCCGAAACTTTATTTATTCCTGCCAACACAGTTCCGCGTTGGGTTACGATATGATGTTTTTTTGCTTTTTTTTTTTCAAGACCATTAATCACTGGGAACAATACAGTCGATTGTAATAATAGTTTAATTGCTTGAATGATTTTTCATTGAAGAAACCAAGTTTGTTTCTATATGCCGGACAAGAAATGCGGAAATACTAAAGAGGCTTGTGCCAACAGTTTTATCGATGGCTCAATTCTGCACTGAGATGTCGAGTTGAGTTTGCACGCTCGCTCTATGTTTTTCTGACATTATGGCATCGATATAATTTTTCAGAGTCCGAAAAATAATTCAGATAATTACAGGGTTCGCGATATTAGACGAACACTCGTTTTTTCTTTTCATTAATAATTTTTTTTTCTATTACGCGCTATTAAATCTCAGTTAGACGTACGAATGGACATTTATTTATGTTTGTATGTATCATAGGACTAAACGAAATAAAGAAAAAAAAAGGTTTTGTTCGAAGCCGGGGGGATAAAAAAAAAAGTACATTAATGACCTTGGATGTGAAGATCGTAAGAGAGAATAATCGAGTTTCGTTTTAAGATTCTCTCATAAATGATATCATAATATAAAGCTTCGTACGCGTATCACAGCGAGAGCCGGTAAGCCTTGAAGAACCATGGGAGTATCGTTGATTCGTACGAGTTTTGTTTATTTTCTCGTATCATAAATATAAAATGATTAAAGCTTATGAGTCGTAGAATTTATCGACGTATAGCATTTCCATTATTTATCGAATAAATCATGTTTCATAACAATCGATAAACAATTGTAATACCGATAACAATAACAATGATCACAAAATTAATAAAAATGAAATGAAGAATATCGAAGATGCGGAATAACAAAGAGATTCTATAAAGCATTCAAGATTACTTCGCCAATTAGCGTTTGAATGACAGCACACGTGATATACGTTTTACAATTATTGACGATGAATCTTCTCGAGAGAAGCTGAACAATTTTTTTTTTCCCGTTATTAATAGCGATTCGTTGAGACGTTTCATTCGCGAATCAATCACGTAACGTTCGTCGAATGTAGCCAATGTACCGCAAGACGCTCACGTGCGTTCAGCGCCAATTATTTGAAACGTTAAATCTGTTGGCTAGAAAATGTTTGGCCGCTTTTCAGTCGGAAACGACTGAACCGATTACAATGAATATTTCACGAGATTAAAGATCATGATTCAAACTGAGTTTGTGGTTTTGTGAAATTTCGTTATCTCAATTTTTACAGAAATGCAAAAAAAAAAAAAATTTCAACGATTTCGTTCAATCTCCAATTTTCAAAACTCATCGGTAGTTAAATACTATCGATAAACGGGAAAAATCGATTTACCAATGTGAAGGAGATTGGATAACGAACAAAATGAGCAGTGACTGAATGCTCGATTCTGTATAGGAAATAAGTTACAGCATTTTTATTGAAATGATGAAAAATTAGGAAAATAAAAATCTCCTGTTTGATCACTTTATTCAGAAAAAAAAATGATGAAGAATTACGCATGAAATTGAAAAATAAACGCAAAGAGATGGCTCATATGTTACATCGTTATATTGAAAATCTGAACGGAATAATCATGTATCCAAAGATTCTATAATGTGTGGTTTCAAGTGAGCAAGAATCCCACACATCGGTGCAGTGTAGACGTTACGCTTTGCCTCATGTAAAATATTCCACTTAAAAAAAGCTATTTAAAATTAGGAAAAATTTATAGCTAGAATTGAGTAGATGGGCCTGCTCTATGCAGCGGGCGAAGCCCGCACACACAGCTAGTATATATAATACTAGCTGTGCCTGCGGGCTTCGCCCGCCGCATATCTGGCAGGAAAAATTATCAAACGAAAGGTTTTCATTTTTTTTTTTTTTCGTCATTTCCATTGAAAATGCTGCAACTTTTTTTTCTTTACCGAATTGAGCATTCAGCCACCGCTCGTTTTGGTCGTTTTCCGATTTCCTTCAAATTAAACGAAATTGGAAATTGAACGAAATCGTTGAACTCTTTTTTTGCATATCTGTTGAAATTAAGATAACGAAATTTTACAAAAGCACAAACTCAGATTGAATCATGATTTTTAATTTCGTGAAAGAATCATTGTAATCGGTTCAGTCGTTTCCGATTGAAAAGCAGCCAAACATTTTTTAGCCAACAGATTTATATATATAGAGATATATCTGAGAAAAGTTTTGTGCTGTATAAATAATGTTGATTTGCATGAAGGATCGAGAGTGAAGAGTTTTTGTAAACAGAGCGATGATCCTGCCTGCAGTTAAAAGCGAAACGGATTGTTTTCGATCGAGAAAACCGTCGCCCGAAGCGTTTAGCTGATCGCACGGATGTGTGCCGTTCCGAAATTATAACCTGCTCGTACTTCAATTATTTTGCCTCTTTTTTATGTTTTCAAATATGTGCACAGAAAAACTGTTTTAGTCTCGTTACGATCTTGAATCGTGGATTTTTAACAAAGAAATCGTCAGAGTTTTTCGAACGCAGAACGAAATAGGAGCGAGGCAGAAGCAAACGTGCCGAGAGTTTTAGCTCTCGAAGCTCACGCGTATACACGAAAGGCACCCGCCGCCGCAAAGCCTTTCACTCTGTGTTCTCTCTCACGATATTGCAACAGCGAACGAACTCGCTGATTTCGCCCGCGCGCAACTCGAGCTCGTAATCCGTTTTCTAATAATAATGGTGTACACCATACCTTTGCTATTGCAAACTCCCATGTATAACGATATATGGGACGTTTTAGACCAAATCGATATACGACCGTGACCCTCGTCGTCCTCTCCCGATCTATTTCTTTTCCAATATCAAAGAAAATAGCCATTAAATTGGAGTTTTTTCATCGACGATTCAATTCGAATGTTATTTTTAATTATTTGAAAAAAAGAAAAAAATGTTAAAAAACTAAGAAATAAATTTGACAACATAAAAGCGAGGGTGGTCTAGGTAAACAAGGAGTAAAAGAACAGTTCAAAAGAATGAGAAACATCGCGATACAAAAAGTATTTTATACCGTCTGTTCAGGATGTCAAGACCAAGAAAAAAAATGCAAAAAATCGATTTGGTGATTGGACGAAATGAAATTTAAAGCTGCTCTGATTCAAAAAATTTTACAAAAAAATAGTCTCGTTCCAAGTTCGATTACGATGTACTTATAGTTCTTCGCGAGTTAATGATTCATGAAATAAATATTTAGTGTAAGATTTAACCTTTCATCGTGGTTTAACTTGAGGGCGCGACATTGAATCAGTGTATAGTTATGTATGAGGATATTACGATTAACAAAGAAAGAGAGGAGTGGCCGCGTTTTTAATGATAAAGAAAAAGCACGTCGACCTCGATACTTGATGGATTAGTTTTATTTTTTTCTTTCCTCTTTGTTTGTTTCATTTTTTTTTTTTTCTTTCTGCAGCCTCGAGTTCGAACGGTACTTAAAATGAATGAACGAGCTAGCCTTGTTAATTCTTTGAAATGCGTGTGTGCATGTAGATATATAAAAATACGTCAGGCAATTTAAATTGTATCTCTCGATGCAATAGTGACCGTCAGAAACTGTCTTTGCCTTTCTTTACCGTTTGAATTTCCTGTTACACCCGTGTCCATAGCAATAAATGCCAATACCAATTGCATATTTATCGAGAAAAAAATTGAAAAAAAAAAAAAAAAAAAACATTCTCGTGAACCGCACAGATTTTTGCTTCATACATGTACACACCCCGAGGCTCCTGTATTTTAGTGCACGCCATTCCCGACCTCGGGCAACTACAAAATATATCCTAGAGATCGTGAGTGACGTTGGACCTTATGAAAAAATTTACCATACCTGAAACATATAGTTTCTAATTTATTGCACTACATTCTGGATAATCAAATATGTTAGAATTATATTCATCGTATTTCATCGTTATGAAAATGTTTTTTTTTTTCTTTGCGAAACGTAATGATTATCCAATTACTTAATTACTCGAAGGTACGCTCTCGTTATTTCCAATTAATTATTCTTCGTTCCTCCACACTGAGTTCGAATTATATAATAAAAATATGCTTAATCAGTGTTATGAAATTTCTAAATTTCATTCGAACCGTCGTTCGATCGCGCATATAATTTGTTTGCAATTATCGACAACAACTGATTATTTCTTTCAACGAATATTCAAATTTTCTGGAAATTGAACAATGCCGCTGCACTTTTGCAATAAAATAAAAATTAAAAAAAAAAGCAGGCAATCTTGATCGAATGATCAGTTACAAAAGGACTTTGTTTTTGATGATTTTCGAGCGCGAATCTTCTACGAATTGAATTTATCCCGATCGAGCGATGCCGGTGCGAGTGTTAGAAAATGTGAAATCGTCGAGTCTTGATTCTCCTTTTCGTATTATATATAATTGCCGCGCATACAGACAAATATATATGTCCACATGTATACGAGCGTTATAACTGCGGGAGAAGAATCGCGGAGCTTGGTCGCGCGCAAGACAGTTAAAGCCCCGCAGCTGACCGCGTGTTCCACTTGGCGAGAAAAGAAAAGAAAAAAAAGAACTCGAGATCCGTCAGTCTCTTCATCGAACGCTTTCATATCGAGAGGAGCGCTGCGTCTATCAATCCTCAACACGCTTGACACTTTTCGTCTCAAATAATCGTCATAAATTGTATATTATCTTTATATTTTTGCATCCCCGATTGACTGTGTATCTACAGATAACAGATGTAACATAAAAGTCAATAAAAATTCCTGAAACTTTCACCGTAATTTGATTGATTGAAATTGAAAGAGAAAATCAACGAGCTTCTTCGCAAACGGTGAAATCGTGATATTATTTCGATTCGATTCATTGTTCAAATTCTTTTCATACTCGGAAACAATATCGTGATAATAATGATTATAAAAATGAAAGAAAAATAATGACACTCGCACATTTTTTTTTTTAATGATTGAATAATGAATGAGGAAGTGAGTCGATTCCTCGAAATTTCACTCTTATAATAGCCGAAATTTTTTTCATAATACGTGTATATGAAATGTCTCGAGCGTCGTACGTTCGTTGAGAAACGAAGAAAAAAATAAACGGCGGCGACAATATGCAAATGATGCGGGCAGTGGAGTGCGAAGGAATCGAGAGTTTCTCTGCCAAAGTGTGCGTGTGCCTGGCGGTCATCGGCCGGACGGTCTGCCTGCCCAACGATATGTACACATTCATGATCAACCAAAGCCAAGATCACGGTCATCCTCCCCCGGGCAAAACGATGACCGTTGTGGCTCGAATCGCCGAAATATTCGATCGAAATATTTGCGCCTCGGGCATTTATTCATTTCTTTTTTTCTTTTCATCACTTTTCGAGGTAGTAGCTCACAAAATCAATCAGTCTATTTTCTGGCGAGTGTAAAAATATCCGTCACGATAAAAAAAAAAAAAAATAAATAAACGGGATTTTGTAGCGAATAGTTTAATTCATTGAATTATGAAGAATTACGAATACCGAGCGATTACACTTTTAGTACAAAACGATCAAAAGTATTTGAACAAAAGAAAAAGAGAAAAAAAAAACAAAGAATTTCTGAGGAAATGAGAAAATATTGGGGGATTTTATTTCCCGGAACTTGCCATCAATTTTCTGATTGAAATTTTGATCAATCTTGTACAAACATTCCGGCAAATATCACCTAAATATTCGTATCACTTTTTTCAGATAAAATTAAATACTCAGCGAATTGTTGAATGAACCAAATGGCTTCGTGAAATACGTCCAATGTAATATTCTGTTATACTAAATATCAGTTTAATTAAATGAAAAATATCTAATCCACGACAACAAATCTCATTTGGTTGATTCAATTGGTATATTTTTTTAGTGAAATAAAATTAATAATTCGTGCAACTGAACGATTTTTTTGAATGAACGAAATATTTCTTTCGACGTATTCTACGAAGCCTTGGTTAATTCAACTAAACTCTTTTCTCAGTGTGTACCGGCCATCAGAGCCACTTTACGCTTCTCGAAATGTTCTGAGAGTCTCGAAGAAAGTACTTTCCCATGCATGAGAATTTGATCAGTTTTACTGGAGCCAAAGATAATAACAGGTTTTTCAGCGGATGATTGGAATCGGGTCCGGATCGTTGATAAATATTTCATCATTACCCTTATAATTGCTGATGAACAATATTTTCGTAAAATGGTAATTTTTATTCTTCGCTAATGTTTCGCGAATGATTAATTTTCGGGCTGCTTCTATCAAAATTCTATTTATATTTTTAAGGGGTTGAGCATGCTTTTTATTCAATCGGACCCGGACGATCCGGCTCGACGAATAAAACCATCGTCCTCAAACATTTTTTACGCTTATCTATACAAAAAGCACAGCAGCTTCCTTTTTTTTCTTTATCGCCTGGCGATGAACAGAAAAAAAAATGTTCTGTGCATCGTATCCGGCCCAAGGTCGTCTATAAAGTCACGATACATGTGTATTTAAGATTCTTAGGGTAGACGAGGCCGTGCCAAGCCGGTTTGCAATTCCAAGATGCAAACGATGGGTCGCTTCGGAATTCCAAATGATGCGCACTTCTGTCACCGATAACTATACTCAAGCATGCCCATAAACTTACGAATATTCGTAAATAAACGTTCGTGTACAAGGAGCCATTGATCCTTGGTGCACGTAGGATTCATATACGCTCACCCCCGTCTCTTTATCGGTGTTTATAACCATTGCAACGCGTGATAAATTCATATCCGGGCAAAAAACATAAGAAACAAGTATTGAGAACGTTACAAAAAGGTATTCAATTTATCGCTCGTTTCGGCGATATTTCATATCGCGTGTCTACGTCGAACGATTTATTTCACGAAAACGAAGAAAACGATCAAAAAAATAGAAGAAAGTTTTGCTCGAAGGAAATCCGTGAAACGAACGTTTCGTTCGTTCGAACGCTACTTCGATCATTTCCACGACCAAAAAAACTGCTTTCTTCACATAATAAACAATAATTTTATTTCTGTTCAATTTTTCCTCAACCAATTACGATATGGACAAAAAAAAAACTGAGGAAAAAAGACCGAAAATTATTTATTCGAATAACCGCACAGACCGCGAGAAGCTCATCATCTGTGGATCGACTCCATAACTCGAGAAAGATCATTATCTATTTCGTCTTGAACTAACTATAAACTTATTATTATCCACCGAACAGCAAACTCGAATGATGCTGGGAAAATAAAGAATTTCGAAACTCTTATTACGTTGCGCAAACGAGACAAAGCTATGGATAATGCGATGATGCGCTTCTCCTTTTACACGTGTATTATATCTCCGCACTGTGAAATGTGCGAACTTTAATTAACAATCATTCGTACGAATGCAAACTCATCAAATCACCATCATTCTCGTCGTCGATGAGAAATAAAAAATCATCAAAGTTATTCTATAAAAATAAAAATAAATTGAATCAGAAATAAATCGTCGTTAAATTATTTTATCTATTTATTCATAAGAAAATTTAAGAATGAAAAAAAAAAAATTACCAATCGATATTTATTCAAACATTCAACAGTATTTATTTATTTGTTTATTCCAGGTATACGCTTTCGGGTTTTTACAAAATCTCCCCCCCCCCCCTCCTATTTACATTCCCCCGTTTTTCTTTTTACACAATTTCTTTTCTCACTCAATATTTTCTCCGTCACATTCTCTGTTTTTAATTTTCTGTGTTATATTCTTCTTTTCTTCCCGTTCGCACATTCTGCATTTATGCTTTTCTTAAGAGGTTTCAGCATTTTCAGAAAATCGTTTTTTTTTTCTTTCCACTTTTTCTGTATTCCTCTCTCTCTAATATTTTGCAAAATTCGACCTTTACCTGCTTCTTCCATTGTGATTTTCATTTTCTTTTTCCCCTTTCAAGATACTTCCAATTTATTATTCTTTCAGGCACTTTTTTTTCAGCCACCTGTCATCCGACATTTCCATAATTTCATCATTTCCATCAGTTTTACCTCGCTGCTCTTTTCCGAATTTCCGTTCCAATACCCTCCACTCCTGCTTCCATTTTTCAAATGTAATTTCGTGTATTTTTTTTCCAAACATTGAACAATATTAAAAAAATATATTTGTACCGTTTTCACATCAGCGAACGTTAATCCTGCGAATAGTTAGCGTCCGATTTTTCTGGGCTAATGTACATAATTATATATGTGCCAGGAGAGACCATCGAGATACGTAATCATCAGTGGTAACGGGACATCTAATTGGAAAAGTTGTGCACGCCAGTAAACATTAACGCGATCTGATGGGGGGGGGGGGGGGGGGGGCAATTCTAGTACAGAGTTAGTTTACGCGCGAACCGAAACCGCACATCAGCACCCACGAACCATAAAATTGCATAACGCGTGAGATAAAGAGAGAAAATTATACGCGTATACGTATGAAATAAATCTAATTGTACCGAGGTGCCTCGAATATATAGAAAACAAAACAAAACAAAAAAACAACAGTCGATTCGTAACTTTCGTGAAGCAAAGAAAATATTATTTTCTTGGAATTTATATGAATTTCAGTTAAAAAAAAAACAAAAAACAAAACGTTGAACGTCGGGTGTAAAAATGATAATTATAATTTAGTCGGATACTCAACGTATGAAAAGATCTGATGAGGAATCATATTGAGCGGGAATGTAAAAATTGTTCGATAAAATAAAAACCAAAAAAAAAAAAACATCACAGTCCACGTAACTGCAGCAACGCTGAAATGGACCGTGAACTTTTTATCTCCTGAGACGAATTATCATATTTAAGGAAACAGTGATTATCGTTATTGTCGCACTAAAAACGGTGTACAATAGATAATAAAATGGTGCGTTTTTTATTTTCCAATCGTTTCAAGCAGCCCCGTGTATCGCTGTACTAAATATTCGTATTTTTTTTTTTTTTCAATTTTTTTTTATCTTCCTCCATGCTTTACTGCTGCGGTTTGCGACTTTTGCAATCCGCTCTTACTTTTTCTCTTTCAAGAAATCTCCATAACTTTAACTGCCTCCATTTGTAAAACTTTTTCGATTGAGACACGTCCGGTATTTCTCTTCGTAAAATTAATACAAAACGCAAAAAAAAAAAAAAGTTTCGAGATATTTCAGCTAAATAAATACATTTTCGAATATTTCTGTTGCATCAGCCTTATTTCTTAATTACGATCACGAATAAGTCACTTCCCAATTGGCCATAAAATATGTAGCGAGTTCCGATGTGCCCGCGACTTCCGCGTATATGTATTTTATTTGTACGAAAAATGTAGTACTACGAGTTATCAGAGAGTTTCCGACCATCAGCAAGAATTCACTTTCCTCATCGGTAAACCATATAAAAACTTCTCGATCATAGGATATTCATATATTTATATCTGTAAACGTATATACAGATAATGTTTCACATATTTATACTGTCACTGTACGCATTATAATACGTATTAATTGACTTATACGAAGTATTGAGGCCACAGGGGAGCGCGCGAGCCGCGAGAGACTCGGAAGGCAAAACTTTAGCCGTGGGCGATTTAAGCCTGTAACGGGTTTTGCTGGGTAAGATACCACCGCGCGCGCTCTGGCTATTCAGTGAAAGCGATCACTCGATTCTTCGACGTCGAACGAGATGGGACCAGCGTCCTGATATTGCGAGAGAAAAATTCGACGGAAACGTAAATGAAAGAAAAAACAAAAAAAACAACCGTTAATTTTCGAATTACTTTTTTATGTAATATATTTCATTCCGATAAAAATCGAAAGTATTTTCGAATCCAAGAAAAATTAGCGATTTTCATGAATATCCAGCAGATAATTATTGGTGCAAAATCGTATTTTTTTCTTTTTTTCTACTTTACCGAAATAAATTGAAGAACGATATGTATAATTACTTATTTAATTATTTTATTCGAGTCGCCAAACCATTATCGTTGCAATCGTTTGAAAATAATAATTATTCGAAATTTCGAATCGTTGAAAAAGCGTTATTTGGAAGCTTCGTTTCAACTGAACCGATTATTTTATTGCAATAAATATGAATGAAATATTTCGCATAATTGCGCATATTTCCCTTCGCCCATTTACTCGATCACGTGCGATCGAAATGGTTTTTTTTTCTTGTTTTTTTTTATTATTTATTTTTATCATTTCCACACACCGCAGCTATGTAATTATGTAGAGGTACGCAAATTCGCGGTCAGCGGTCGCCCGACACGGTGTCGAACGATAATGTCAAGCGAAATGTAGTTTTTTTTTTTTTTTTCTCGTGTTTCCACTTAGGCGCTAGATGTTCGGATTAAAAAGTCCGATAAACTCGACGATACTATGATAATCGTTATACGAGTTATTTACGAATTTGTGATCAATATTATTGTGATAATAGTTGAGCAAGAGAGAGTAACGTTAAACGTTGGTTAAACTCTGTATTGGTGATCGTAAATCATAGGGCTCCGTAGCCCCGTTTTCACGTATTATAGTCCGCGTGCCCGAAAGTCCTTGATACGTAGCCGAGAGGACATTGTATACATACTGGCGCGCGCGCGCGACACCCATCGTCGACACTTAGCATAGAAACGTGCAAAGGAAAATGTGACAGGAGTGCAGCACGTGACAATTGCTTCGAACGCGTGCAACTCTATTTTTATTTATTATTATTTCATTATTGTTATTTCATGTACGCGTATATCCATGCATATACTTGTGCATATAACTCGCGCGAGTAAGTAAGGAATGTCGAAAAAAAAAAAAAAAAACGTTGACCAACTATCACGACCGTTCGAGAAAACACGCTCTCAATAACGAAACACGAGACTTGAGGCACAAGAAACGTGCAACATCGCGTATTTTAAAACTCAAATCGAAAGGTATACGCGGCGTTATATCATTTTATTGCGAATGCAAAATTATCGTCAATTGATTATGTTAATGCTGAAACAATTCGGGGTTCGATACACGTCGTCGTGCTGTTCTATTGTAAACGAATTTTCTGATAAATGAATTCAGAAAATTTGCGAACCCTGCAACGATTTTGGTAACCATTAATCTCGTAACGAGTAATTAAATTTTGGCAAAATTGTATCTCATAAAAAAATATAATCGAAACTGAAGAAGTTAAATGCGAAATTTTTGAAAAAAAAAAGTTATTAATCTTCGAGTTAAAAGTGAAGAGTTCATTCGGTTATACGCGGAAAATGAAACCGATTCCCGGTTTCTTACGGGTAAATATATATAGTTTCGGAGAATTCTTCGTCCCGAGACGAACCAAAGTGTAAAAAAGTGGAAAAACAAATGATTCTTTGATCCAAAGGCTGAACTTCCGAATCACGTGAACAAGAAAATATTTATTTATTTTTTCGTATTTCACGAACACGAAACCGAGTTACATTTCCTTTTGGAGGTGTCTCTCGAATTGATAGAAAAAAAGAAAAAAAATGTTCCGTAAAATAGGTTGTTCATTACGAAGGTTCTCCTGCGTTACCAGCTCAACATTCCCTATAAACACCCATATACATGGGTACATATAACGAGGATACGTGCGCAGTTTACTTTCACTCGGAATTCGTTATCCACTAGACGTAACATTGAGGAACATCGAGAAGCACAAAACTACTTACACACGCGGAAGCATGCTTCTCGCTCCACGCGGCAAAACTCGCTCGTCTCTCTGCATCGCGTTTTTTTTTTCTCTCTTTTTCTTCACTATTTTCGAAGAATGTTGTAATTGAAATGTGGCATAGTTTACTCGTGTGTTCCGCGCAATTTTTATAACAACATTAATTCCATTCAAGGACGTTTTTAATCTTCCACCCAGTTATCGTTACATTTACGAAAAAAAAAATTGAGAGATCGTTGTTTTGAGGTTAAAAATCTGCAACGATATTTTTCGGATCGAATCAACTGGTGAAAAAAAAAACTTTCAGTAAACACGACCTTCCTTATTCTTTATTAATTGTTTTCTTCAAAGATATTTTTTTAAAGAAGATTCTCAATTTTGTGATTCGTTTCCTTTGTTCGGACGCGAGAAGGTTTCCAGTTAAATTCACGCGTCAATACGAGTGGCCGCCTTCTCGCGCATCACTGCATTTATTGTTAGTAGAAAAATCCGTGAGTTTAACGCCCGGAATAGAATGCGTAAAGATGTATTTTTTTTTTTTTTTCCAGTAACACATGAATTTTGTTTCTGCTAATCATAGTTTTTTGACGATAATAAAATTAAGTAAAACCTTGTTTCATTCGCTCGGAATTACGTATCGAGAAAAAATGTATAAAGGCACGTATTAGTCGGCGTATTACCCGCGCGAAGAAAGTCGTCTCGGTCGCAGCCGATCGAGAACAACTCTCATTCCAGGCACGTGCCAAGTTTACTGTACACTGTGTACATTTATACCTATAGGGCTGAAGAGCACCGTTCAATTCCTCGTTCCTTTTTGCCACGTTTTTTTTTATTTCCACATCCGCTTTCATGACTACTGTGTTTTTGTCCTACTGTAATATTTTTCATTGAAGTGAGATTCGTAAAAACTTGATGTAAAAAAAAAAAAAGAAATAAAAGACGAAAAACGACGCATTTCGAATTCAGTTATATTCCATTCAACTGATATTGCTCGAAATTGAAAGTATCGAAAGTGTTTATGGTAATATACGAGAAATTTTTTCGATAAAAAAAAAAAACTATCAGTTTTACATATTGTATCATAATTTTTATCGAAATTTTTATGTGTACTTAATGGAACGTTTTAACCCGGAAAATGCATGGTATGGATTCATCGATAAAAAGAAGAAAATATATGAGACATATTTATGTACGATTTAGTGATAAAATCTACATTTACCCGTATCATTTCCATACACCTATCCATAGGCTATTCACCGCGTATATCCTCGTTAAGTTTTATGGAAAATAAACGAGCTTTCAAAATATAAATTCTCCAAGTTTTTTTATTTGATATTCATCGTGTAAGAAACTCGAATTTCCTATGACGAGTTCTAGTTTTTAAAATCTGCACTGCGCAAACCGAACGGGGAGAACGCTAAAAACTGCTTAAAAAACGAAACCAAATTTCAATAGCGACGATAACGGAATAAAATTCTTTATAGCAATGAATTTGTTGTCATATAAAATATTTAAAACATTGATTTGAAAATTCCGATTACGATATCGCCGAACACCTCAAATTTTGGACACTTTCGGACACAGATTTGAAAAAATAATAAAACATAAGAATTTTGTGAAAGTTTCTACTTTTCCGAGCATATTTAAAAAATTAGCTATCGCGCCCGAATTCTTCCGGAATGATTGCAAATCAATGATTTGATAACGGAATATCGTGTACTGAAAAATCATTTTGATTTTATCGGTATCCAGGCTCACGATTGAATATACATTTATATTATTGGTTCGTGCTTATGGGGAATTGTGAATTTTCAACTCGCGAACATTATATATAGGACGATCGATGCAATAACCCTCCTTTCTTTAGATTTTTACGAGAACAGTTTATTTTCACGTAAGATCATAAATCGCTGTAACACAGCTTTATTTCTCAATGAAACGATTCAACCGTTGCACAATGCGAATAACCTCAAGCAATAATGCAGTGAGCGATGCATTATATGATTTTATCGAATATTACGAAGAATCCAGATGCCACTGATGATTTACTGAACCAGCAAAAGCCTCCGACTTTGTGCCTTTGCGGCTCTGTTGCCTCGAAGTGTCAAATTTTAAATAAATCGCACGTTCACCATTTCGCGAATTTTGGATTCATCGTACGAGCATAAAAATAGTTCTTTTTTTTTTTTTTTTACCGCATTTGCCGGCCGGCTGAAAGCACACGTGAGTTTCACGCGCGAGGGGCACGAGAGAGGATAAAAGCGTGCAGAAAGTAGCCGCGATCGAAATCAAAACTTTTTAATTAATCGCTTTGGCATGAATCGGTGATTCAACGTCAATAAAAAAAATGTAAAAAAAAATGGAAAAAAAAAATATACGTACTCGTTGAAGTGTCAGTCACAATCCCACGGTGAAATAACTGTCGGAAAATTTGCAGTAGGATTAAATGGACGTCTGGTCAATGTGACAGGACGACGGTGAACATTCCTTCGAGCTTGCCTTCGAGTGACTGGATGGTTAGTTGTTGGTTTTCCCTCTCTTGTGTATACACGAAACACACAAACGCCAACCTCTCCGTAGCTTCTTTACATTCTACTCCAGCCTCTCTCGCGATCATGGCTTTCACTTCTCGCGCGCACAAGTACATACCGCAAAGAGAATCCAACGTGCAACTCCTGCGAGGAGAGACGGGTGTTGAATTCTAGGGATTTTACTCGAATGTCTCTCTCTCTCCCTTTGAGAATATTTGTCTTGAGCTTTGAGGAAAAATTATTTTCTTCATTGTCAACACACCTGGGTCACGATCTGCTAGTAATGAAAAAATAAAATGGCGAAGGTCTGTGACACAGGTTGATGCGAATTTCGATTAGCCAAATTTCGGTATGAAAACACGCTATTGGTAGTCGAAATACGTACGTTACGAAATTTCGAACTAGCATGATTGAAAAAGCTCTAGCGTCAAATACGAGAAGTTTACTTGTTTTTTCTTTACTGTGTATTAGAATCACGGCGATGGAGTAACAATGGGGTATGAATAAGCTTGTTATACGTTTGGTTGAGAAACAATCATGGAAAGAATGACTAAAATCGATCCTCAATGATGCGTGAAAACAGAATCTAACGAGTTATGAAAAATTGAAGTGCGTCGTCGAGGTTCTTGAAGCCTGCACAGGGGACACAAAGATCACGGTTAGGAAGGATTTGAAGCTGCATGCTTCGTTCAAGCTCAACAGAGCCTGTCACGCCCTCTAAACCTCAAGTCATTTCCTTTTACGTAAAGGAGAGGTTTGACTCGTAAAAAAGGTAAAAAATTATTTCGCAAACAAATGAATCGATAAGGAATATATTGTGCACTACCTTTTTATGGTTTCGATCCAAAAGAAGGAACAGTGAAAGAAACCGACGAAATTTTTTTTTTCCGTTACGATCATATATTGAGGGCAAACCTTTTCTGTAAGTGGAAGCTGTAAAACGTTCGAAATCACGTGTCAGATTTTCTGATCCTAATATAACCGTAATTATATATTCGATGAAAGTACCCTAGATAAGTTGACGCCTGTATCTCCAAATGTATCACCGATTTTGTCGGGCAATATGAAGAAAAAAAACGTCGACATCGACGAAGAAACTCTATAAAATCTGTACAGAAATTATTTACTGAAAACATTTAATATATCTATATATTTTGCTTTGATTTTCTAACTGACCGTCACGAAAAAAGCTGGTATGCAAATTAAATGTACCGGAATAGATAAAGCTCAAAGATTTTATCACTAAAGAACACCGTAGCTGACGTGAATTATCCGATAATTTAGTACTCATCTGTATGGAAGAAAAAAAAACGAACGAACTTCGCGAAATCGTAACAAGACTTCTCGAACCGCGAAAATCGACTTTACTGCCACCATCCTGCCCACTCGAGAAGCTCGTTGCACATGGACATGAACTTGGCCGCCCGACCCGAACTTTTCGATAGTTTTCTGATTTCAATCGTTTGTGTATCGTTTGTAGAGTATTGTGAGAACAAAATAAACGCTTGTGAGATGAGTTTATCGCGAAAAAATCAAAAATAAAAATTAGCGTGAAGTTAGCCCGCCCATTCTATTTTTTTAAACTAAATGAGTTTAATTGTACGTGAATCAATGCGAGATCGTTTGTAGAACATGAATATTACAATAAAAATGTTTGTAAGACGCATATTTTTATGAAAAAGCAAAAACAAAATTTGCACAAGTTTTTCCGAACCAGTCAGGGAGACTGGTGTGTACCATACAGGTCAACTGATTGGAAATAATTGAATCTTGAAGGTTTTGAAATGCTAAAAACTATAAAACTGATTCATAAATGCGAAATTATATGGATAGTCTGCTGAACTCATTCAGATGTTACCACTGCTGGTTTATTCCTAAATTTTATTTTATGAAAAGATTATATAAGAATATTTTTGAATGTTAAAATGAGATAATTCTACCGACCAAAAAAAATACAGGATTCATTCTTCATTTCATCGATCAATTCACGGTCAGTTAGAGAAAAAAACATTTTATTCTTCAAAGATTAACGATTGAAATGGAAATCAAATTCTTTCAAAAATAATAGTTAAAATCAAAGAAAGCCCAACAGTTTGATACTGAAAATTGCTATGCACAGAAATGAAACCAATAAAAATGATGGAATTATGTACTCACTCGTCGATGTCTTGTTCCCCTCCTCAATAATGAACCTACCTTTGGCAAAACCGAAAAGTCCGCAATTCCGAAATAGTCCGCACAGTTAATATCCACTTCCGTTGCAGAACACTCATTGCAGTTGATTAATTTCCACTCGATTTTTCTCAGATCCTGCATGATTTTGAATTCAGATGAGCAGCAGCAGCGTCGTTTTTCCAACGTTGAAAACGATAGTTCATCGTAGTTCAAAATTCAAATGCACTAATTCAAAACCAATATTAACTTTTTACACTTCCGAGATAGTAAACGCGTGATTAAGACGTCAACATTTTTTTAAATTTCCACGTCAACAAACTCTTGCACGGAATAAAAAAATCCATTCAATATTTCTTTGTTCCGCTAACTCAAAAAATGTATTTCTCTTGTGACAATAAATTGTCTTTTAGCAATTGAATAAGGTTGACGACGAGTGACAGAAAGTGTAATGGCAACTTGTGCCATAGTTTCGTGGAAAATCGTGCGTGCTCATGTGGGTGCACGCGTGCACGGGCGCTAGCGTTCTATTGTACTCTAGCAATTGCGATAGTAAAAACTATTCGCAATGCTGTACAATAGCTGCGGTTATACATGCCTTGCGTGCATTGCGTTGCGTGCACCGTTTGCAGCATCCGGGTTATATGCATGGACCTTGCCTGCGCGACTTCGATATGCGATACAGAAACTGTATCGCGTTCGGAAACAGCAAACTACAGAGTAGATTTATAGCTTTCGTTCCGTCATTCTTGCCGACAATCCCATGGCTTTACGGCCTGCGTGCGTTTGGTGCTTTGCGTTGCGTTGCGCGACTCGCATGTATGGTTGCATCTTAGCTCCGCTTGCGAACACGCGTGCGTGCGAGCATACACACGATTTTCGAAGCTATAACACAGCCGTCACTAAACTGTCTGTCACTCAAGACCCTTGCTCACGCTGTCATTTATCGTGATTCGGTCAAGAATTCAAAGTAATTCGTTCTCCAATTGAGCACGAAAAATAATATCGTGAGCAAGAGGCTTCCCTACCGGCTTATCGCTTATCACGTTGCCAGAAGAAAACTCATTGACGAAAGAGAAATCATTGAAAATTCATTACGATTGACAAACGAGAGAATAGTGTTTTATAGCGTTTTCGTGCATGGTTCGTTTTCGAGAAATCGCGCATATTTTTAAGCTCTAATTTACGTGCATTGTTTATTTTAGAAATATCGCGTAAATTTTCAAGCTCTAATTAACGGAAATCGCGATAAAAAAATGATGTAAAAATTATAGATTCGAATGGTTTTGATAATTAAAAAATGAAAAAAATTTATCATGATTTTCCGTTTCTTTAATATCCATCGTTGTATTTTTATTTGGTTTACACGACAATTCAGACCGTTTAAAAGTATTTTTTATAAAGATTTTCGTTATTCACTGACGATCAAATAAATATTTCGCCACTCTTATTCCGCACTCTGTTTTATCAATTTCGTTGCGATCAACGAACGATAATGCGCGGTATTGCATTAGCCGACCGATGTTTATGCAACTCTCTTCGCCCGCTACTCGCCGCCCCGCCCCGCGCCCCGCGCCCGCGGGCGACTGACTGAACGCGAGACGCGAGTCCCTCGCTCCCTCGTTGCCCCGCGCATGATCCAGTTCTCGCGCCTGCCCCTTCCAGTCGCCACGGCGTGAACTCTCCCCACCATCCCCGCTACGGAACGGCTTAGCAGGCCAAGCGCGAGAGCGCGTAAACGTAAACACAGAGTCGAGGCTCCACGAATATAAACAAACCAAATAACAAGCTAGGGACATTCATTCGCCAATATTTAACGATCACATTTTCGTGCACCGTATGAATGAATATTCGTTCAGTAATATTTTATAAAAATTCAACAACGTTTTATTCTTTCGTTATTCCAAAAACTGGCAATCGATTTCGACTATTTATTTTCCTGTGTATCCACTCCTTCTCTCCAGTTTCCCTGACTAGTTCGGAAAAATTTATACAAATTTTGTTTTTGCTTTTTCATGAGAATATGCGTCCTACAAACATTTTTATTGTATTATTCGTATTCTACAAACGATTTCGCATTGTTTTTCGTACAATTAGACTCATAAAGTTTAAAAAATAGAATAAAGAGGCTAACTTCACGCTAATTTTTATTTTTATTTTTTCCCGACAACTCATTTCACAAACGTTTATTTTGTTCTACTATAATACTGTTATCTATAACTCTACTATAATACTGTTCTACTATAATACTCTACAAACGACACACAAACGATTGAAATCAGAAACCTTTCGAAAAATTCATGGCGGGGAGCCAAATTTACACCGCTTCGTTGCACATCATGAAGAAAAGTCGATAATGCAGATTGTTACTATACAATTATGACTATACCATGTGACATTTTGAGGTTAAAAATGTCATAAGGACGTTTCGTATTTACGGTGACGAAAATATAAAAATGGAAAACAATAGCAGCGTTTCAGAACGAAAATGTTCACGAAAACAACGTCGTGCTCACCATCGTCTTGCGAGAGACATGAACATAAAATGCTCCGAACAACCAACCGAAGTTAGTATTTTTTTTTTTCAACTAATTTTCAAATTCTTGACAAACTACTTGTCACACTTGCAAATGGCTAAAAAGCAATTGAATGAGAAAAACTAATGGAAACAATGAAAATTGTATTTTTTTTCACGAAATTACTGTTACTTTAGAATATTGTTGTCTGCAATGCTGGCCTCGTCACAGGGCTTCGTCGAGAAACTTTGGAACTTATTGTTCAGGAAATTCTGAACGATTACTGCGTAACAATGGCACCAGGAAAATCTTACTGTTTTGTCAAATGTAAATCTAAGAATGATGCACTGACGTTTTATAAAAAAGTACATGGCCAAAAAACCCTTGACAAATCGAAAAATCCGGTGTATTTATCATTTGTAGAAACTGGTAAGTGAATTTCCAATATGATATTTATCCTGATAAAGTTAAAAAGCTTTTTACATTTTTACCTTAACATTGTATATCTTAAGTTCCAGTTTTTGAGGAAGAAAAATCAATCAAGTCTGATCTTCCTCCTGGTTTGGTACTTATTGAGGAATTCATTACACCCGAAGAAGAAATAATGCTTTTGCAGAGTATTGATTGGGACGAAAATGGTAAAGACAGTTTTTTTGAATATTTTTTACTACTGAATCAATTTACATCGATGAATGCATTAATTTTCATTACATGCATTCACCGGATCAGAGTGATAATCGTAAAACCACATTCGTTGCGATTCGGCTTACTCAATTCTGCACTAAACCATTTAATTACTTATATTTTGTAGTTTCAGAAAAAACAGTACCTGAATTGAAACACAGAAAAGTCAAGCATTATGGTTACGAGTTCCGTTACGACACTAATAAAGTGGATCCGAACGATCCGATTGATCCAATACCGCAAGAATATCACTTTCTGCAAAAATTGTTTACCAAACATGAGTTTGGAAAATTCCAGTATGATCAATTGACCATTAATCATTACTTGCCTGGCCAAGGTGTGATTTTTTGTACATTTTTGTTTGTTTTATTTTTGTGAAAGGAGGAGCATTATTGTTAATTTTTTGTTTAATTTCCAGGAATCCCACCGCATATCGATACCCACAGTGTTTTTGAGGATCCGATTCTTTCGCTGTCATTGCAGTCCGCTTGTGTAATGGATTTCAAACGAGACGACAGAAAAATAAATCTTTTATTACCTCCTCGATCGCTTTTAATTATGTCCGGAGAGTCAAGATACGCTTGGTCTCACGGAATTTGTCCGCGACACAATGACATCATCAACACAGGTACCGGCATAACTACGCGAGAACGAGGCACTAGAATATCTTTCACGTTCCGAAAAGTTCGTTCCGGCAATTGTCCGTGTTTTTATGACGAGTATTGCGACACAGGGAAAAATCATTCGGAACGAAATATCGGAAATTCTGTTGCACCGGGGCTGGAGTCTTCCTACGTTCATGAGGTTGATAGCAAATATTTCCACAAACATTTTTTCGTAACAGAATTATTTACGATAGCGCACGAATTCAACCAACACCCGTTTTTTTGCACGTTAAACTCTTTTTCCAATGCCCAAAGAGTAATTTAAATTCAACATTTTTTTTCAAGGTTTATGAACAAATATCCAGTCATTTTGACGAAACTCGGCACAAGCAATGGCCCAACGTTTCAAAATTCATTGACACGATACAGCCGGGTGGTTTACTACTTGATGTCGGATGCGGAAATGGCAAATATCTCATAAATAAACCAGACGTTATTAAGGTATCTTTATATTTTTTTAATTTTCTATACCGAAACACATTCCGAGAAAATTTTCCGACACTGACATTTTCCAATTTTCCTGTTTCAAGGCTTTATATGTACTATTTTTGAAAAAAAGTCAATCCGAGTTTGTTCAAAACTACAAACTGGTCAAAGAGAATTTTTTTCTCAATTGTTTCACGGATGCGAGTCATCTGTTTCGCAAATAAAACCCTCTACTGTAGCAATGATAACGGACACGAAAAAATAATTGAAACGTTTATTAAAAATCTGTTACCTTGGAGTTACGATTCCACGTACTTGTAGCTAGCAGAGGATATCAATTTATTCGTTATGCGAGTAGTATATTTTTTCTTTGCAGTTTTGAGCATCGTTGAGGATCGCAAAATCTCAAAAACACGATAGAAATGCAAAGATAGCAATAAAATCGAACGATTGAAATTCAAAATGTTGCCATTTGTATTTATTTTCGTAATCGTTGTGCAATTATTTTCGCAGATTGGTTGTGATCGCAGTTCTGGACTCGCTGGAATCTGTCGAAAAAGAGACTTCGAAGTTTTTCTGTGCGACTGTCTCGCTCTGCCATTTAAGAGTGATTCGATCGACGCAATAATAAGCATAGCAGTGATCCATCATTTGTCGACAGAGGAGAGAAGAAAACAAGCAATTTCAGAGATGATTCGTGTGCTGAGACGAGATGGACGATGTTTGATTTACGTTTGGGCGAAGGAGCAGCAAAAAGATTCGGTCGATTCGACGTATTTGAAATTCAACAATCCGCAAAAGAAAAATCTTTCAATGGAGAAAAACACGGAAATACGAGCCATCGCGGAGACCGGATTAACTTTACCGATTCATGAAAATCGTACGAATTTTAATCACAGCGATGTTCTCGTCCCATGGAAGAGAAAAGGGGGTGGAAATTTTTTACGTTTCTATCACGTATTCGAAGAGAACGAGCTATTTGATTTATGCTCGAAATTGTCGAGCACGAAAGTGGAAAAAATATATTATGATCAGGGCAATTGGTGCGCGATACTTCGAAAAATATAAGCAAATGAAGTAATTTTTATTTTTTAATTTTCTCATCGAACAAAAAATCCCTTCCAAAGAACTTATACAACAGCTGGTGTCATTCACATATCTACGGTTCAACTTTAAAACATTTGTTAATTCATTTCATTCATTTTTTCGAAAGGTTTATTTAATCCCTAATAGATATACAAATGAAACATTTTATTAATCGTTCTCTTCTTACCATCTTTTACAACTATGGCAATGTCCTAATACAACGCAGGAAATGTCATGATTTTTTTTTTTAACGTTCGTTTTCCTTTATTTTTTTTTTTTTTTTCATTTTTTTAATATATTTGTAATTACTTTTTTTTTGTTTTTCCGTTCCGAAGAATGGATGCATTTCTTTCAGTACAATTCACTTTTTAATACCAGCTATGTTAAAATTATGCACACCTGCAAATCAGTATTAAAATATTACAATTTTTATATTTTACACAGTATTCGCGTTTTCGTCTATGTTTTTTTTTCTTATTTTTTTTTTTTGATAAACAAACAAATGTTGCTCTTGTGTGTATTTATCTTCGTTTCGTACTTTTTTTTTTGTTCTCATTTTCCGTGTTTGTTCTCACATGTAACCGTATAGAGAGGACTGAAAAATCTTTTAAATGTGACAGTGTAGTGCAGCACGGAGCGCAGACGAGGCGGGGGGGAGGGCGGGGCGATGGTAAAGGTCCAGAGTGATCGAAGAGAGCGTTTACGTTTATAATAATCTACAAGTAAAGTGGCCAACAATTTAATTTTCTTTTTTTTTTTTCTTTTTCTCTCATTTTTTTTTTCCAAAGAGATCGATGATCGTCAGTCCCGAAGAGTGCTTAACCCGGAGCCGTGAGCCTAATCGTACAAGACAGAGCAAGGAGAAAATTTCGTCCATTGTTCTCCGCGGGGCACAGACTCGAAGTTTTACTCTCGTCAATTTCGTTATCAATTATTCTTCATGTATTCGAGATCAATTAAGAATCCCTTGCGATCTTTAAAAATTCTTTTATTTCGAGAACTTCGAGGTACCGAATCTAACAGTTCGTCGCACTTTTTTTTTTTTTCATTACCGCGAGAAGAACTTCTGGGTTTCTAAAATCTCGATCTCGACTATTTGAAATCTGTACATAACTACAATCTAGGAATGTTAAAATTACAAGATAGCACAATAATTTATTTTATAATACAGAGCTGCTGTACGGCAAAACGGCTCGCGGTATAAATCTGGCGGCGAACAATATGCGTTGGATAAACGTAATATTATTTCGCGTGCGCGATGTATAAATTACATGTATATATTTAGTAATGTTCTTGTTTTCTTGTAATTCGGTCTTTTCATTATAATTTTTTTTTTTCTTTTTTTTTTCCAATAACCGTATACACGTCGGCGATTGAGGACGACGACCAGCCGAAAAAACGACGAAGACAAGTGAACCAGGTGAAAACGACGAGGAAACGACGAAGAGAAGACGAGCATACGTATTTCTGTACTTTTTTTTTTTTTTTTAAGTTCTGTGTTCTCCCTCAGTGATATTTGAAACCTTTCCCGCTTGAATAAATGATTGCGTTTCATTAAAATGTTCATCTTTTGTGACGATTTAAATTTGTTGGATTTTTCAAAGTATTCATTTTTATTGACGAAATTTAATGTCGAAGACGGAGGATGAACAATGACGAGGGCGGGGACCACTTCCGTAAGCTAGCGATAGACAATTGCTTTACGAAATCAATGACGTACGTCGATCGCGACACACACACACACAGGCGCACACACACACACACACATACGCGCGCGCTTGCTCTCTTTTGGATTCTCTCATTCTAAACGCACACCTTTTTTTTTCATCGAAAAGCCGCGACGCGACGCGACGTTTTCTCCCGACTTTTCTTTGCCGGTCTCTTCCAGCATCTTCCGTATTTTTTCGTTTCTTTTATCTTCACTTTCCATACTAAATTCTCATCTAGCCAACGCAGGAAGGGATTGTGGGGACTATAAATTCATCTCCCATACAAATATGATTAAACTCGGGCTTATTTTTTCGTTTAATTTTTCGAGATCAGCCGTCATCATAACTCACATCCGCTCTTATTTTTCATATATTTTTTTCTTTTATTCCATTACGTGTCTCACGAGAGTGAGAGAGAGAGAGCGACGCAGCTCCTATACTTTTTCTCTTTAGCCATACATTTTTCATTAACTTTTTTTTGTATTTTCTCATTTTCATAATTCTTATGGCGAACAGTTTTAATAGATGGAACCGCGTAAGGCTCAATCACGCACGTTGGCTCGATAAAGAACTTTTGCGTTTGACAAAATTTAGATGTATCGCGACACGACTTCAAGTTACTTACGAGAGAATATACAACTCGCAAGAGTCAGATCAGCAGCAGCAGTCCCACCGGTCGTCACCAGCCCTGGGACTGATTCCTTTCTTTTCGTTTCTATTTTTTACAGCTAAACAATATCTGTGCAAAAAAGTTTACTTCATATTTGTTTGTATTTCTTTTTCAAATGAAAAAAAAAAAAACGCATTTTTACTCGTTTATTCTTTCGACATACCGGCTACATGGTTGCTTAACGCGTTCGTGTATCCAAATTTATGAATTCGAAACAAAAAAAAATATATATATACATATATTTATATGAGCATACATAAATATATGTATAAATATATATGCACATGTATAAAGATCATCCCGAGTGGAAAGTGTCTTCAAAAGAGGGAAAAAAAAAAAAACAGTGCTTTGTATAACTAACTTCGTACACCTTCTTATTCTCGCAATATAATCGCATCTTTAACTTGTCACTTGTACACAGTAAATATGAACGTTACACTATGATCTTTTAATCGTTCATCTTTTTCTCATAAGTTTTCTTGTATATAATAATAAACTGAAAATGTTGTGTATTCGTTTATCTTAGTCCATTTTGATACGGGTGTGTGGTGATAGGAAAAAAACTTGCGAGCGGAGACAAAGTCAGTGATGATTGAGCCCCGGCGTTTTTTTTTTTTTTTTTCCTTTCTGTTCGTAAACTCGTGTGGCTGTTGTTATCTTGAATCATATTTATCGTTCTCTTTGTATCTTTGTTCTTTTGTTTCTTGATCCACCCGGTAGAAGGTGAGAAGTAGTAGTAGTAATAGTGTAGTAGTTAATAGTAGTTATAGTAGTAGTAGTACACCGTCTTCTCCTCATTCTCTCTATCCTATGCCACTTTACACGTGTACTATCAATATGTTAAAATACAAATGTCACTCACACGATCTCCTCTCGCGATCACTCATACATACAATTTCTTTTAAAATAATTAGCATAACCGCGGGTAGTATTTTTTCTTTTCATTTTCATTTTCTTTCGTCTTTCCTTTATCCTCTCTTTTTTAAATCGATATTATTAATTGTTTTTGTTGGTTTTTTTCTTTCTTTCTTTTTTTTAATCATTTTTTGTTCTTTTTATTGTAAATAATCCGTGGTTTACGGGGGAGGATTGGTTGGTTGATTGAGTGAGGGCAAACGGGGCCAAGTGGAGGACAAGGACGAGGGGCAGGGGGCGAGGTAAGGTGAGAGGTCGAAGGATGGATCGGGAGGATAAAGAGGGGGCTGGATTTTGTTGTTAGTTAGTTATTTGTATTGTTCTTTTATTTATTTTTTCTTTTCTGTTCGTTTGTTTTGTTTCCTAGTGGTGTAAGTACTCTCACGCTAAGGTCAATGGTATGTACAGTAGGTGAGGTAATGCTTTCGGGATTTCTCAAGGACACGGGGTGACATATGAGATTTTGACGTGCGTCCACTTATCAAATATCCTCCTTAGCATTATTCTCCTCTTCCGCGTCCTCGTCACTGTCTTGCTTTGTATAGCCATATGCAGGCGCACTCCCACCTCACGCGGCCCATCCTTCAATTTAACTCTCTTTCCTTTCATCCTTCTTTCTTTCTTTCTTTCTTTCTTTCTTTCTTTCTTTTTTTTTTCATTTTGTACGCAGTCATTTTCAATGAAGAAAATTTGATGTTCCACGATTAAGGCGGTCGGAGTTGATACGACGGCGTTTACTTTTTTTTTTTTTTTTTTTTAATATTTTTTTTTTGTTTTCAAATACGATGGTCACGATACTTGGAATCGAGCGAGAAAAATGAAAGAAAAACATTTCGTAAACGAAAAAAATTCAAAAAAAAAAAAAAAAACAAAGAAAGAATCGACTCGTACGTCTCTAATTCTATTTGTGAAAGTCCCCGCAATGCGCTACAGCTCAGTGATTCATTAATCGAAATTCTGATCATAAAATTTCTCCCGTTGCGTCCGCCATTTTCTTCTTGTATGCAGTCGATTCCTTTAAAAAAATAATGAAGTTGGTTTTTGTTGTTGTTTTTTGTTTGTGTGTGCTTTCCGTTCAAGCGATAAATGCCGCTTGTTCGAAAAGAGTGAAAACAATTAAAAAGAAAAAAAAATTGGAAAAAATTATTCGATCGGAATTGAGAAGAAAGCTACAAAAAATTGCACGTAGAAAATCATATGCAGATTCTCTCATTTATGTAGCTCAATGTTGAGATTGTTCTTCTGAACTACGCCCGTTAAGAAATTAAAGATCGATCGAAAAAAATATTGAATTTAGAGAAACGTAGTGTAGAAAATAAAAATCAACGAATTTTTCAATATTTGACGTACCCTTTCATATCGAGCTTTGTCCTTTTCTGCCATAGCCTCGTATTTGGATTTGGTTTCGGGATCGGCGTCTGACCACTTCTTGCCCAATTCTTTAGCGATATCACCTACTCCGTATTCGGGATTCAGCATCTTGACCTTGCCACGCTCGTCATTACAGAACCAGAAGAAGGCTGACCTGTGATTGATGAAAAGAAAGAAAGGAAAATAACAAAAAGAAAATTTTGAAAAATTCTTTTTCAAGGGCAAATATTTCGAGGGGAAAAATATAAAAAATAAGCGAATTATTAATTGACGAAAAAAGCAACGATGTCTCGAGAGTCCCAGTTCCACGAGCTCCGTACTTTTGTACTTGGATGCTCCGAGTACAATTGTCGAAAAAACAAAAAAAAAAAATTCACCAAGCAATGCACTGACGGAACAAAAGGAAGGAGCCGAATAAATACAAACAAACAAATATCGGACTTACAATGATCTTTTGGGCGCGTTAGGATCCTTGATGTGTTTGCGTTTTTTGCCTCGGCCGGTTGCTTTCTCTCCCTTCGGAGGTGTGTAATTCTGCATTTCGGCGTCGTATCTCTTCTTGTCCTTCTCAGCCATCTCGTGGAAACGTTTCTTTTCCTTATCGGACATTGTCTGTACGCGAAGAGAGAAACATAGAGCGAAACACACATTAAAATTGGCAATGAACGAGATTAATAAAACAAACAAAACAATAACAGAAGAAAAGAAATAAAACAACGTATCCACTGTTCATAGGCGATCGATCGCGGTGCGAAGCTTCGTTTGAAAGAACGTCTGGAGAAGGGGGGGGGGGGGGAGGGATGAGGGACTCGACAGAAAAAAAGGACGCAGGGCGCGATTAAACGCTACAGATCTTGTTTTTTTCTTCTTTTTTTTTTTTCAGGACAAATATAAAAATAATGAAGGAAAAAAAGAAACTAGTGTGATCCCGGTATAAATTGCGAAATACCTCTGAAAATATGCCGTATTTTACGTCGTACTTGGCAGGAGGATGGAAGGCGTTTAAATGAGTTTCGGCGAAAACGAGTAGAGGAGAACAGCACAGCAGCGGAGTGCACAAAAGTCCAGGGATATGAGCGCGTCCGTGGAAAATCAAGATGGAGAGGATCAGTAATGGTCGGAAGGGAAGAGAGCTCCCGAGAGAGCGAAAGAGAGCCGCCAGAAAGAGATAGAAAGAGAGAAGAATGAGAGGCGCGCGAGGGGAAGAAGAGAGAAAGAGAGAGGGCGGTGGTTACATTCGATGGACGAGTGTGGGCTTCGCTGTGAGGAAATGAGGCGAGGGGGAGACGAAAGCCAGAGAAGGGCGCAAGGCATAGGGTTGGTAGAACGGTTGGTCGATAGAAGCAGAAACGAGCTCCGAGGCGCAGGCACCAACGCATCAGAAGCACGACCATCGCGCAACCATCATCCCCTCCCGCTCTTCCTTCTTCATACTGCTCTCTCTCTCGATCTCTTTTTCTCTCTTTCTCGCGCCCCCTCCCGAAACCACATCCCCTCTCGGGAGAGCTCTTTCTCTTTCTCACTTTTGGTGTTCTCTACAGAGTGGCCGCCATCGCTGAAGCCACTCCCCTACTCTGACAGCATATAACCTACTTTCTTCCCTTTTTTTTCAATTTTCATGTTTATTTTTTTTTTATTTTTCGCTCGAAAAACTCGTTTGCTAAATTCCTCCAAACGTGAAAAGCTCGAATCCCTATTCCCGAATGTCGAATACGATGCCAAAAACCTCGTGCAAAACTAATCTCATAATTTACTATGCATTCGAAGGGCCATATTCGAAGCATCCTAATTTCAAGGTTTTTTTTTTTATTGCTCAACGTACAGCGGCCTGCGGTATTGATTTTGGCAAGTGTTTTTATAAACGATTTTTAAATAATGAGATTTCAAATGGATTATCCAAGAATCTTTTCTTTGTTTTCTTACGTTCTCCGTGTCGAAGAAGCAACGTTATTTCAGGAGATATAAGATGATTGATCAATATTTTTCAAACGCTGTGACGTAAATATTGTTTAAAATGCAGAGTTACGCAATTATCTTCATTAGTTTTTGTTTCAGAGTTCACGAAGCACAGTTTTCCCGATTGGTTTTTTTCTTCTTCTCCGATATATTTTTCCAAGTATTTGTGTGTATATTATTTTAAATTGCATATAAGAGTAATCGCGTCCGGCAATTTCTTCGCAAACGAGTTTCTGTAGAGTGAAATTTCAAATAACGACAAAAAGCTACTAAAATTTTTGCTTTCTTTTGAAACGAATTTGACATAAATTAATTCCAACATTTTCATAACGTAAATCATTTTTCAAATACGAAATCAACATTATCACGATGACATTTGTGAAAATCTTTCTGAAAATCGAGGTTTCAAGCGCATTTTTTTCGAAGAAAAAAAAAAAAAGAATTTCTTTGTTTCCAAACGTCCTTCGCGTCTCGGTAGAAAAACAACATGGAGTCGAGCAGGATTCTTCGCGGGAATAGGGAGGACGCTTAACATAGAGGCAGGTGCGGAGACATCGAGCAGGTGAAACACCCGAACGATCCATTGGGTGATGCTCCGTTGTTTTGGAAAGGAACGTTTTTTCAATTTTTTTCGTTAGCTCCCACTTTTCAGGAGAAATATATATTCAATAACAATTAACTGCTTTTCTTAAACTCTTGTAAGAATTGAATAATTCATCGGAATTAATGAAATAAAGAAATCTCGCGTTTCGAGTTTAATTCGAAGTGTGAAAAACTTGGAGTTCATTGACTCGATCCAACGCTCGGACAACAACCTACGCTTGTATACCGACGAAAAAAAAAATAATAATAAAACAAAATATACATGTAGGTTTGAATGAGCATGGTGCGACCGGTTGTTGGTTCAAGTCCACAAATCAGTACGTTCACCTTCCATCCGATAAGAAACATTACGATTTTTCAATGGTTTGCTCTCACTGTCTTTACGAATTACGATATTTTTCTCAGTTTATCAATATGAACGTTGTAAATTCTAATGTAAAAATTGCATATTCGATCGCATATTCAAATTATTGACACGCGAAAAGATCCAAAAAACATCCAACAGTTTTTCAATCGCAAAGTAAACGTGGTTGATTACAATTTTTGCCCAACGAAAGAAATTGGAAGAAAATTTTCGTGCTTCCTGCTCTGCTAATATCCGAAATTATTTTCAGTGATTGAAAATTGAAATGAATTATCAATAAATGATTTTTTGGACACGAAGAAACTGAAGGAAAAGAACTATCGTCGATTTTGAATGTCAACGTCAATATTGCGCGAAACGATGAATGAATTATTTCTGTTATTTTGCCTCGTATTCAAAGCTGCTCCATTGATGAAAGTGACTGAATTTTCAAAAATTTGAATATCGACATGATGGAAAATAAAAATGCGAAAACTCACCTTCCACCTCATGGCGCACTTTCTCGAGAACTCCTGGAAGACGATGTTCTCTTCCGGATGTTTCTTCTTGTGCTCCTGACGGCATGTTTGAACGAAGAACGCATAAGCGGTCATTCGCCCCCTGGGCTTCGTGTCTGTTGTCTTTCCTCTCGGCATTTTATTTTGTTGTAGATTATTTTGCTGCTGCGGTAGCTGTTGTATCTGATGCTGCAAAGCGTCACGAAGAATTTTTTCATAAATTATCGAGAATAAATAAATATAATAAAAATATTTTTAAATAAAATTAAAAAAAAAAAAAAAACACGAATTCCAAAATAATTCGATGAAAGTAAAGATTATATTCAAGATCACCGATACGTTTATGCGTATACATTCGCGTTATATATAGTTACACGGGGTACAGTGACCTTCGAGTGAGAATAAAGCGTCGAAATGAATGCGACGAGAAGAAATTGTTACTGACAAACGTTTGCTAATTGAAAATGCTCGAATCGATTTTTCGAGCGAGTCTAAAAGCTTTGAAACAACGATAATAATCGATTTGTTCGTTTTATTTCTTAGAAGCGACGTGGACGAATAAAAACAAGAGGAAAAATGGTTAAATTCTCGGAAGAACAAAGCCCCTTACCGAGCAAGGACACTTAATTCGGAGAGTTAAAAATTTCGAGAATATATTTTGCCTGGTAACTGTACGAAATGAGCTCCGAACGAGAAAAGACAGAAATTATTATGTAAAAAAAGAAAGGGGGGGGGGGAGTTCGAATAAGATTTGAACAACGCAACGTGCTCGAATCAAAGTAGGACTCGAAACAAAGAGCCACAAAAATGTGAATAATTCGTGATAATAACCATTTGTGTATTCATGGCTACAAGTTATCGACAAACGAGAGACGAGCTTCACGGATTTGAAGCAAGTCACAAATAAGACAAAGAGCGAAACAATGTGCGGGGGGTTACGCGAGTTTAACGTCTTTTTTTTTCTTCTCTTTTTTTTTCTCGAAGAAAAAAAAAAACTAGTGCGAGACAAAAGAATTTTAGTACTTGTTGTTTTCCTTGAAAAACGAAAGAAACAAATGGATTGAAAATACGAGGGTGGTTCTATTCCGTGGAATTTCCCGGACAGGACTCTGAGGGGAAAATCGTGGTAGGAAAAGCGACGGGCAATGGACGAGAAGAGAGCAAGAGTGAGTGAGAGAGAAAGAGAGAGAGAGCGCAGCAGAGCCAACGATAGGCCGACCCGGCTTTAACCAGAATCAATAGCGCGGGCCACGCCGATGGCGCTGTTGGAGAAAGAGAGAGACGCGAATATAAGAGCCCACCACCAGGCACACACAAGAGCGCGTTAACGATGTAAAAAAAATATATGTATACGTATGAATTGACCGGGGACAAAAAAAAAAGTCGTAAATGCCCATTTTTTTTCGAAGTTGTTAAATTACTAATATTATTCCCTATTTAAAACTATTATTAATATTATTATAATTATTCTTATGGTTATCGTAAAAATATATTCTATCACCGTCCTAACGGAGTAAACTAATATAAAAAATATATTAGTATAATTAATATATTGAGATTAATACCGTGATAAAATGGCTGTCCATCTTGTCTGATGCGCGTTTCTATAGCAAAGAAAAATGAAATCGTACGTTAGTTGAAACGTAGGCTAGACGGTTGTGAGAGAAGCTCGCGCGAGGGTATCTCTCAGCTCACACGCCTTTCCAGCCGCCTCTGGCTCGCTTCGGCTACGTATATGTATATATGCACTTACACTTGTGTGTGTCTGTATAAATATATATATATATATATATATAGATATATATATGCATACATACATAAACATGTATAATATAGAAGTGTATAGATGTGTATACACGTATATAAATATATATATATATCTATATACGCGTATACGCTATGCTGTGCTGTGCTGCTGCTACGGGCCGTAATGGCGCCCAAGCAAGAGCATTCGTTCGTTTCGTTCGTTTCGCTTTAGCCTAGCCCGCTCGGAATTTCGCACGTGCAGCCATATTATTTTCGTACATTTTTTTGTCTCTTTCCATCTCTCTCTCTCTGTTTTTCTCGCGTTTTTTGCGATTCTGTGTAATTTGTTAAAAAAGTAACATTTTTTTCTTATTCGCAAACGTACAAAAAAAATTCAGGCAAGCATTTGAATTGGAAGGAAAAAAAAACACAAAGGAAAATGTGTGGGAAACGCGAAGTTTTGACTTGTTTCGAAACGTTAATAAAAACTTTGTGACAGCGTTTGTACGGATATTTCTGCTGTTTCTCGGAAATTCTGTCGACTTGACTGTATTTTTATTATTTTTTTCTTTGAAACCATAGCATTAAATATTTTGAGTTCGAAACGAGGAATATAAGCGGAGATATATAACCGGTATGCGTGTAGCACGAAAATCTTCAGGGGGCCTCTGAAAAGACTGGCTAGATTTACGAAAGAGAGTGAGATGGACAGAGGGCCAAGAGTCAAGTTGAAAGAATCGAGAAGATAGAAGCGAAAGGAAAGAGAGATAGAGAGACAGTGAGAAAAGCCTGCGAGGAGCTCTCTCGGAGAGAACGAGAATCCGAGGCGAACGGAACGATCGTAGCGAACGGGCAGGCGGGAGCGGTGACGGGAACGGCGCGCGAGCTATCGAGCTTCTCTCTACACGGAGTTGTCTCTGATATGTGTATTTATATATATTTATATGCGCGCGCGGGAGAGAGAGAGAAAGAGAGAGAGAGAGAGAGAGAGAAAAAGAGAGGAGAGACAGAAAGAGACAGGCAGACTTTAACCGAGAGAAAAATCTCTCAGCGCGTTGCTGTCTCTCTCGTTCTCACACATACGCGCTCAGTCTCGGTTAAAAATATATATGTAAATCACAGCCACCATCACTAACTTTTTTTTATCAATTAAATTGTGATCGCGTTATTTTTATTCTTTACGTATGCAGAAACGAAAGGAAAAAAAAAAAAACAAACAAACAAACAAAAGGTTTAATAAACCTCACTGTACGAAACACGACGCAGCACCGACCTTCGCGCGACTTCACACTGTCAATCGTAATCAATGAGAGCGATCTTGTGTCTCGGAAACAAAAAAAAACCGATGAATTAAAGAAGTAAGAAGAAACAAGAAGAATAACAAAATTTAATTTCGAAACACGACGGTGAATTGATGACGCGGTACGAGAGCGAAAAAAAAGAAAATACTAATGAAAAAAAAAATAAAAACTCGTGTTTCTCTCTCGTTTATTTTCTGAACGATTCGCGCGCGTACACGTCTCTCTATCTGGGTATCAGCCACGAGAGTGCAATAGAGAGAGCTCAGCTCTCCGTGTGCGTGCGTGAGAACGAGCAGAGAGATCGCGAGTGTGTTGGTAAGTCCGTGTGTGTATCGATGGCTCTGTATGTCTCTCGGGCGCAACGCAATATTACGAACGGCACTTTTGTACAAGAAATACGCTCGATAAGTATAACATCAGACGGAATATCATGTCCGCGAGCACACTGAATGCGACGGAGAATTTAAAAAAAACCCCCGAAAAAATGTAGGCTTTTTTGACGAAGTTTTTGAGACGTGTGTGTTTAGAGAGAACGAGAGAGAATGTGTAAGGAAAAGAAGAAAGAGAGGGGCAAAAGAGAAAGAGAGCGAGAGGTAGCTCGAAAAAATTCACCGCGAAATGAAGAAAACTTGGATTTTATGAAGTTTTTTTTTTTTTTTTTTTTTTTTCTTTTGGTTGCAATGAAAGACCAAAAATTGAGTAGAGTCCCTTTTCGATAGAGTCGAAGCGCGGCGCGGTATACAACGAAGAAGAGATCCCCGGGAACGAAGGGTCGGCTCCGAAGCGCGGTCGGTCGGTTGTTCGTCGGTTCGAACGTATACACACGGGCGGGCGGGCAAGAGAGAAGCCTGGCACAGGCACAGGCAGGCAGGCTACACAGGCCGGAGAAGAGAGGCAGAGAAGGCAGGCCAAGCAAGCCCAACACAGGCAAGCAGGCGGGCGCGTCGGTTCGCCTCGGATATCGCCGCAGCCGCGCTGCTGTACGCGCGGCGCTCGGGTTCTATAGCGCGCACGGGGAGGGGGGAGGGAGAGAGAGAGAGAGAGAATGTATGGAGACGGAGAGTGGTAGAACGAGAGAAAGAGAGCAAGATGAACGGCGGCTCTGGCGCGTCGCAGCACCGCGTCGCTTTAGCGTCGCTTCTCTCTCGGCTTCGCGTCGCGTTTTCACGACGAAGCTATACGAAGAATTTCTATCTCTCTCTCGCTCACTCTCCTGTTCGTTCGTTCTCGCGCGTTCTTTCTCAATCTCCCTACCCCTGTTTCGTGTTCACTCACCCACACACTCGCGCGTTCCGAATCCCCAACTATCATCAAACTATCCATCTACCTATCTCTATCAGTCTACATATATATGCGTATAAATAAATGAATATTCGTTTCTCTCGAACATTCTCTTATTTTTTTTTTTTTTTTTTTTTTCGTATTTCTTTGTGATGCCTAAATATTTTTTTCATGATCTTATTCGTTTCTTTAAAAAAAGTATTTCTCGGTTTCTCGTGCGTTTCGAACGTCCTGCTGCAACGTACCGGGGACATAACGGGGGGCGTAGAAGTTTGCGAGGTGATCGGCGATAGATGTTGGCCCTGTTGCTGCATCTGCTGCTGATGAAGGTTGTTCTGTCCACCGTCCATAACTCCACCGGGATACCACCATTGTACACCGGGTGGTGCACCAGCAGGTCCTCCACCGCCTCCGCCGCCACCTCCCCCTCCCCCACCGCCCCCGCCTCCACCGCCGCCACCGGAACTCGGTGTACCACCGACACCGAGTCTGTAATCGTAACCACCACCGGTGGCGCCTCTCATGCACGAGCCAACCGGCGACGATGTCGATACCGGACTCGACTGGGCTCCCGTCGTCGCCGGATTTTGGAAGCTGGAGGCCATCTTGTACGAGAACAATTGCTGGGTCGCTGCCGCGGTGCTTCTTACAATATCTTGATGATGCTGTGACAATTGTTGCTGTTGTTGATTAAGCAAATGCTGATGCAAATTTTGTTGTGCCTGTTGTTGTTGTTGCGCCTGTTGTTGTGCTTGTTGCTGTTGTGCGGCAGCAGCGGCGACCGCTTGCTGCTGCTGCTGTTGCTCGGCGTTCAGACCCGTTGGCCACCATGCCGGTCCGCTCGAGCCGTCTTCGCGATTTCCGGAGCTAGCAGTGCCCCAGCCACCGGCAACGCGGTGGTGTTCCGACATGTCACGAGCGTCTTTCTGTCACTTTTACCTCTGTCACGTACCACGGATGCTTTATATATACCTACGTATATATATAATTTTTCACTTTTAGCTTCTTTCTTACGGGGAACCCGAGAAAGAAAGAAAGAGTGAGAAAGAGAAAGAGAGAGAAAGAGGGAGACAAACGAGTCAACTAAATATCCGACACTAATTTAACGATACAAGTCTCTTTCTGAGCGCGGCGCCCCCCTGTATTACAAAAGTTCGGGTTTACGTTCTATACCGGCTCGGCACATATGCACATACACGCACACCCACACTTAACGTGGGGGTACGCGTCGTCGTCGTTTTCGCAGTATAGTCTCTCGTTTCACGAACGTATACATACACGGCAACGACGCATGTGTATGTATTTACGAAACGCGCACGCACACACACACACACACACGCTCACACACAGAGACGTATACGCGTGGCTCTCTCCACACCCTTGTATAAAATACTATGTATGTGGCGAGGAATCGTCGTATGCTTCTCTTCTGCTACCACCTTCGTCGTCGTCGTCGTCGCCGCCGCCGCCGATGCTGCTGCCTGGTGGTGGATTTTTGCTTGGCTGCTGCTTTTGCTTTGGCTATGGCCCCGTCGCCGCTACCGTCGTCGTTCCCGATCGGCTTTTCCTGCACGGACGGATTCTCGGCCAGGACACCCGCCGCCAAACACACACACATACACGCCACGTACACGCACACATACACACACACAAACTAATTCACTGACGGACACACGCGCATACAAACTTGTATCCAACGTGTGATACACATATATACCGCCCACCCTCACCTCACATATACACAACACACACGCATACACAATCTCACGCTCACGCACACACACAGGCACTCACGCACGCACACCTCCTCGCCGCACGCACTCGCCTCCCGAACGCACGCTTGCTCGCTCACATTCGTACGACCTGACACCGCACCGCACGCGCTAACTTTGTACTGTCGCTTTCTGCCACTGTCACCACGCTGTCACCAGCGCTTATTAGCTTTCTTCAATTATCGTTTTTATTCTCGATCGTTGTTAGTTCAACAATGTTTTTCTCTTTCGTTCGTTATCAATCACCTTCTATTTATTTCTTTTTTTTTTCTATATAAACCGCACGAATTCACAAATTTTTAAGCTCGCGTTTTCCTCGCGGCTGGCTCGCGGCGCTTCAACGGATGCCTCGTCGTCGTCGGTAACTCTCTTGTGGCTCACTCTCGGTATCGCGGGCGCGCGCGCGTTCGCTCTCACTCACTCACTCTCTACTTTTCTCTCTCACTCCCAATCGGTGTATCCCTCCGTCTCTCTCTAGACATATATATATATCTCTCTCTCTTTCTCTATTGCTCGGGGCACGGACGGTGAGGCTCTCCGCACACTCGAGTTTCTCACGAAGAATATAATCCTTCTCAACACACAACACGGAGCGCGCGGTCGGGTCTCTCTCTCTCATTCGTCGTATGTACGCCGCAATGTAAAAAAACTTCACTTAATAATGCCGCCGCACTCGTTCGAGTAATCGGCCCCAAACACACGCGGGCGGCCCCCGACAACGTTTTCATATACACGTAGGAGGAATATCGCGCGGAACCCGTGTATTGGGAGGGCAAGAGAGGATACGTACGTTACACTTGGGATGCGGTCTACTCGACGCTACGCTCAACGGCTCAACGTTCGTTAGGTCCGTGGGCCGTTCGGTGGCCAGGCGGGTGGGTAAAGGGGAGGGGGGCGGTCTCCCCTTCTAGTTCTTTCTTTTTCTCTCATACCCCCTCTCCTTTCGTCGAACGACGCGCCTGAGACTCTCCCCTCTCTCTCTCTCTCTCTCCCCCGAAACCAATCCCTCTCCCCCACCCCTTTCTATGCTCTTCGAACGTTTCCTCGCGCGACCCATCGCGCCATTCGTTCTCTCTCCCACTTGCGATCCTTCCTTTTTCCTCCTCTTCTCTCTTCCCCCCCTCCCCTCCCTGCCCACCCTCTCCAGACCGCCATCCTTTCCAACAAGCGACGCTTTCGCTGTCTCCCTCGCTCTTCGTTCCATCGCCCCACCATGATAATACACTACTACATCGCTACCATCGCACATCGTTCCTCGGCGTCGCTTCGTCGTCGACTCTACCGACAGACTCACGCGCGCACCAACACATCCACACAAGTCACGCATACACAGATACGAGTCGATCGAGCGCGAGCGTACGTACGTAAACCGTGCGCTCGCGCGCGCTCGATCTACTCTCTCTCTCTCTCTCTCTATACACACTTTCAACGATATTTCTTACTCTTTATACTCCACACACATTCGTAATGGGGCATTCGTACACAGGAAAGCAACGAGAGAACACGTATTCGCAAAACTAAACACACAACCGACTTATATACGCTATTATATATCTGTACATTATTATATTTTTTTTTTCTTAAATTTTCTTTCCTTCGAACTCTCAGATCTGGTATTACCTTTCTCCGGGGAAAAAAAGAGCCTCTCTTAAAGCGAACTTCTCTCTGGTTGCGCGGCTATCCGCGCGACTCGAGCGACACACACGAGACAACGGGCTGACGAAAACAAAACTTGTCTCCGTTCGGTCCGCTGGCTTATTGGCTACTTACGAAACGAACACTAAAAAAAATTCACTCTTTCTATTATTTTCTTACTGCGTGTTGTTATACCGTAGACGACTCGTCGAGCTCTGTACAATAATACCAACGTTTCTCGTTCTCTCGGTTGTTAAAAAGCTACTTTCCGCGCGCATCGGTTCCGTAACCGCGTGGCTAACCCAAAGAGTCCTCGTAGTTCTCGGCTTCTCACGCACAAAACTCGTACAGACCAATGGGAATATAAGGAGGAAGAAGAGAGAGCGAGAGATAAATACACGAAAGTCGGCTAACTGCGAGAAGGAAAGAGAGATTTACTGAGCTATATACAATGTTGTCACATCATACACGCATATGCTCCTCGCTGGTATATGCACATAAATACTTATAAAACAGGGCTTCCTATGTGTGCATATAATACAACCATAGAAACGAACGCAAAGTCCCCTATGCTCGATGAACATGAATTGCACGTAACGGCTTTTCCACGCTGCTGTATCTGCTCAGCGCGTCCATGTGTGCGCGCGCGCGCGCACGCTAACGCGACGCACATACGAAGCTGGCCAGTGTACAAGAGAGCACAGCAAATTTACCAATACACTCGAATGCTATGCCGCTTGTGCAGCGTTTCTCATAACGTATATATGTATACGGGGGACGAGGATAGAGCGAGAGAGAATGCACACATCGCCAACTTGGCGGTAATCGGAGTTGCTTGCCTGCCTGCCTGCCTGGCTCGCTGCTCTCCCTTTCTCTCTCTCTCTCTCACTCTTTGCTCGACTCTCTTTCCCCGCTGTTCGCGCTCTCGTTGCTAAGATTCGTAGACCGCGTACCCCTTCCCCCCTGCTTCTGACGTTCGGACGCTTTCTCTCTCTCCCTCTCGTTCCTCATTCCAGTCCTATTCGCCTCGCATTTTCTCCCCTCTTCCGACTCCCGCGTTTACAATCCCTCTCCCCCTCCTCCATCTACACAGAGTCTCGTGTTCCATCTCTTTTCATCTTTCGAATATTCGAACGCGCCTGCTGTGTCCGCTCTCTCGGTCGTCCTTCCAGCGAACCTGACGAGATCGGGGCTGCCACGTTGCCAAGCCGGGCTTTCACCCGCTTCCTCACAAAGGAGAAGCCAACTCGTTCGACCAACCCGCGCTCCGTAAGTCTCGGGTAGGGATGGCGGGAGAGCTATAACGACCGAACGCCGGCAACCTCGCTCCCGCCTTCCACAACCGCCGCTCGGTTTCGCTCCGCCGTTTCTTCTTTCTTTCTCTCTCTCCCTCCCTCCCTCCCTCCCTCTCCCTACGACGGAGCCCGCGTTTCGTGAGCGTTTAATACGCTCGGCAGATATTTACTCGGAGTGGAGGGGAGGAAAATAGAAAGACAGAGATGGAGCGAGAGAGAGAGAGACCGCACGACGACGCCGAGTCGTCGCCGGTGGCGCTTTGGAGGGTGTACGAGAACACACCGGAACTACATTGAAACGAGATAGAACGAATATGAGAAAGAAAAAGACGGAATGAACGATCGAGAGAGAGATGGAACTATCGGGGGTTGACGACGAACACCAGAAAGGGGCCTTTCTCTACCCTTGAAACTCCGAGGTCAACTTTTAGGCATAGATTGCTTGATAACTCTTTTTTCATGTCGCCCTATCTCACTCTCGATCCTTCCAAATCTATCACCTGTATCCTCCTCAGTTTCCTCCATTTCCTTATTCTTTTTTTTTCATTCTGCACTCCATCGTTTTTGTTCTTTATTTTGCTCACGGCCCTTACCGAAAGAAGAATAAAAACAAGATACCGGCGTTACTCGTTAGAAATTCACTTTGGCCCCGGAGGCCCCTTAACTTCCTGCTTCTCGTAACCCTCCTTTGTATTCTTCTCTTATCGCTAAAACAATCCGCAAGAGACGCTCCTTTCCTACCGCTGCTATTTTACCGACGAAATCTTAAACTACCTCGTCGCACTTCCCTCTCGATCATCTCTCAGCGACATCAACGCGGTCAAATTGAATCGCCGGTAGGGCAGAGAGACTTGGTGAATAAAAAAAATTAAAACATTCATAAATAGAAGTCACAGCCCCTCCGAGAATATTTCCCTTTTTTTTCTTCACTCATTTCACCTCTTCGTTAATTCTCTCAACGGTCAAAGAAATCAGTTCGAAGAAACAGCCATGACCATCCTGTAAAAACATGGCTGTACGCGTTTTATGCGCTACGAACTAATTTCCAAGAGTTCCAATGAAACGTGAAAAAACATCAGGTTGAACGGAGGTAAAAGATGAATCATAATATCGTTTCTTCATTATTTCAACTCGGGCTAAAGAAATTATTTACTTTCTTATCGTCACATTTTTCGTATTTTTCTACGAACGAACAATTGAACGAAATGGGTACGCCATATTGAAATTGAAAAAATAAAATAAAATAAAAAAAAAAAAAAAAGGAATAAAAATAATGGTGATATATATTTTGCGAGAAAACCAAGTGAAAATACGTCGAAGGCTCTTGCGCGCACCCAACCTCTCTCCTTCGTGCGCGGGTAAAGTCGTGGAACGAACGAGCGAGATGCAAAGAGAGATAGAGTGAGAGAGAGAGAGAAAGAGCGAGAAAGAAGTAACGAAAGCGAGGGCGATGAGGGGACAAGGAGAACCGAGGACCGAGGAGAATGAGAGAGAAGGCCGATGGGGTACCCTAGTAGTGGTGGTGGTGGTGGATGTGGCCTGCTGGTCGAGCCTCGAACGGGAGGTTCGAGGTAACGCGGCGAATCGAAGAGAGCGAGCGAGGGACGGAGAAAGAGAGAGAGAAGAGAACCGGGTCCGGGTCAATAAGACGCGAGAGAGGCAGAGGCAAAGCGGGCGAACATTCCCAGGGCCGGCATAGCGAACGGGACAAACCAACGACACATTAATTTGAAAAACAAAAAAAAAATATTCTCATCTTATCCAGAAAAAATGGAAAAAAAAAATAATCTTTTTTGAACGAATTTAAAAAAAACAAAAAATTATAATTTAAAAAAATCACTCAAGCTATTCCGATCCCGTACGGTTGTCTTTGGTAGATTTTTTCATTGCCTACAAAATTTTGAGCGAATATAAAAACGGCAATGGCAATAATATTTTATGGGGGAAACAAAAAAAAATACGTTGCAAATGTGTATACGGATGAAAATATTTACTTGAAGCTATTTGGTTGAAATTTTTCTCGCAAAACACTTCATGAACATCGTCGTAAGAAAATTTTCGAATTAATGAAAAAATGCTGCTTTATGCATTCGAATTGCAACGCAATTCTTTCAAATTCGATGAACATTCGAGCAAATCGGTTTCCATTATGCTTGTAAATTATTGAATCAATATCATGATCTCCGGAATATTTCGGAGCAATGAGAAAACGGAAAAATATCGATTGCAATAAATGAACGAAGATCGTTTTTGCTGACGAAAAAGACAAAAAGTAGAAATTGAAATCATGAAGTGGGTCGACGCGAAAGATCTCGAAATGAAAATTCAAATTCGTTAAAATATTTAATTTCCCATGAGGCAAAAGTTTTGAAATTAGAAAAAAAAAAAAATTGTGAATGAAAAAAGTGCTGCACCGAAATATATTCGTAATAAATATAAAGGGTCGTATTTTGTCGAGAAGGGACAAGCAACAATGAGCAACCCTTCGTTCTGGGCCCTACCTACGACATCCTCGATTTTTTTTTTTCCCTCATAAAGCCATGTGGCGTAACAGTCGCTTGAAAAATTTTCCTTATACCGGGTGTCACGAAAAACTTTCAAATGTACTTTTTCGAACTCGAGTTTATTCGGAGTTACGAATAATGAAAAACGCGCTCTAAACTCGTTGCTATCGCAGATAAATCGTTCGAGACGGTCCAAATAATATTTCTCCAGTAAATGGTAAACGAAGCAAAATATAACAATTTGAAAAATTTACAAATCTGTTTATTCGCAGCGTTCGAATGCAAACTTATTCATAGACAGCCTATGAAATTTCTCCTATTTTTTTCCCCCTGCAAATCCTATACTCTTCCTTTCCATGTACAAAATTTTTCGATTTCCAAAACCTCAAAATTCTACGTGTATTTATAGGCAACGCTCATTTTTTTTGAAGCTATTACTTCTCATTAAAAAGAGTGCGACGGAGACTACAAAGTCGACGACCGGCGTAAAAAGAGGGAAAGAGAAAGACAGAGTGAAAGAGAAATAAAAAAAAAAAAAAAGATATAGAAAGAGAGATGCATAGCGTCCCTCGTTCCCGGACCAAGAACCCGCCATGTGGCGTCGATGTCGCGCACGGAATAATATAATTTATACGGTGTCCAAAGAATAAAAGGGTCGTTGCCACATTGCAATTTATGTACGATGTTGCAGCCGGCAGTTAGTCCCAATATAAACGTATACCTATACGTGTACGGTGTAAGCGCGTAAATATCTACTCGGAAAGAACCAACCAAATTACTAATTTTTTTTTTTCCCCACAAAAAGTTCGTCGAAATGCTATTTTTTTTTGTTTTTCAAATTCTAAAACTCGGGCCACATTCCGTACAGAATATATAAAAATAAAAGAAAAAAGTTCGAGGAATCGTTGCACGATTCAATAGACTTATTCGTTCGAATATTTTCAACAACGGAACGAACGAGTGAGGAAATACGTAATATTCACAAATCCGATCGATTGATTCATCTCGTCCTGGCAACGAAGAAAAAATAAAATAAAATAGTAAAACAATTCAATAGTCTGCGATTGGCAAGGAAGAAATTCCCGCGGGACACGCTGCAGCAGTTTCGCGAAGGGGAAAAACTGACCTGCCAAAGTACGGTACGCGATGGTGGCCCGAGGATAAAGGGGAGGCTCGACATTACCGGCTGTAATTACGGTACCGCGGCCTCTACCTCGAGCATTCTTTTCTCTTCGAAACGTCCTAAAATTCTCGACCCTCCTCTTATCCCTCTTTATTGCACCGGGCCACATTCTTTATATTGTAGTCAGAGACCGTTACAATGATACATTTTTAAAGCTTTTTTTCCTTTTATATTGTTTAACGCGCGACCCTTCACTCGCCAACAAAAACTAAGCTGTGTTCAGGTAAAACCCCCAAAATTTTCGACAATTTTTCCTTAATTTTCTCGGTATCTACACAGGTAACTGAGAGTTTTAGTGCGAAAAGTTTTATACAAATTGTTTCGTGTTCACTTCTACGAACTTCGAGACCCTCGCATTGTTCGCGAAACAAAAGACCATTTTGAAGAGGATTTGGATGCGACTGCTCCCGAAATTTCATCCGATTTGAATTTATTTCCAACGCAAAGTCCAAAAATTAAATAAATTTCCTTTCTAAATATTTTAAACGAATATTTCAACACGCGAATAGAATCATGCTAATTTTCTCTGAACGCGAACGAAACTCACTGGTGAACAAAAGATATCAGCTTAAATGTTGATAAATCATTGACAGTTTATACCGAAAACAAAATGTCAAAAAACATGAAAATCAATTATTTCAAAATTACATGTGTTTCCAGGTTCGTAGCAGAACTTCTAATACCTTCGATTCAGTGACGTAATTAACAAAAAAAAAAGAAAAAATTATCGAGAAACACAATATTATTAAAAATCAAATTTTCAACCAACACGAAATGCACGAAAGAATAAAATTGAAAAAGTAACTCATAAAAGAAAAGCTGTATATATTGTCATAAAACTCGAGCTATACTGAGCATGAAAAATGGCGGGAAAATGAGAGACGCGTGGACATAACATGGTCAAAGCTTAGAGCAACGTGAGTAAATATGAAGGTTTTTGCGATAATGCGCGATACCGTGATGTATATAAATAAATATAACACGAAAGTGTGTATAAGTCATAGATGTGTGCCTGTACGCTAAGATTGCAAGAATCGGTAACGAAAGCGCGGGAACGTGTCTTCGCTTGTGTGTAAGAGAAAGAGAGAGAGAGAGAGAGAGAGAGAGAGATAAAGTAAAACGTTCGACGCTCGGTGAGAACGAAAAGGTAGCTCACCAGTCAGCGTTCCAGTCCCGTCGATCTTACGAAACTAGCCAGATGATGCTGAATACTCGATTGGTTTCGTATGACGCGCGCGCGCGCGCGCGCACACACGCTTGACCGTACTGTCCGTATCGAGAAAACAGCAGCACCAGCAAAGGCAGTAATAATGTACAACAAAAAAAGAAAGAAAAAAAAAAAAAAAAATTGGCTTCGCTTGCAGTTGCAACGATGCATCTGTATGTCAAATTGTGAAATGTCCCGAGATCAGAAAAAATAATAGAGAGAAAATTAAATACGAAATGCTGCTTTTAGCAAAAAACAAACAGTATTATTTTGTGTCTTGTAAAAAAAAATTTAGGATGCTTCAGACATTTTCTGTAATTGTACACTCTTCTTTGTACGTTGTGTGCTAAAAGTCTTTATTTTTTTTTTTTTCGATCTCATACGACGTCAAATGCTTTCTGTTCATCTCTCTCGTGTTTTCGTATGTGCGCCAGTAGTTCTGTCACTTTGACGCGCATGTCTTCCAAATCTCCCCCCGCCCCTGCTCTGCTCGAGTTGACAACATGATGAGAAAATTGTTATAAATAAAACGAAACGCGAAAATTTTCACACGCGATTTCGATGTTTTACGAAATTATTATTTTTTTTTTTTCTTCATTTAATTTCTTTTTGGACAATATGACGATTCGTTTGTAGGTCAAGACAAATTAGTGTAATTAAAAAAATGTTCACAGAATATATACCTAAGCGTTGAAAGTTTCCTAGTAAGGCACAAATATTTTCCGGTTCAATGATCCACTTCAATAAAATATGTTTTATATATCATTTCACGTTTATTAACAAACACCCGATAAATCTGATATTATCACTCTTTAATTTTAGGCGGTATTTTTTTCTTTATTATTCTACACGAAATGAGACACCATGTCCGCCGAAGTAAATGGTACGACTGTCAAGTTCGATTCTGATTCGCGACGCCGACGATGAGCGATCTAACCTCAAATAACGTTTACGGCTAGATCGCCAGGTGAGTAGCCAACCAAATGATTATTGAACGGAGGGGCCTTAAAAAATGTGTGTGTCCGTACATGTGGCTGTATACGGATGTATTCCATATATAAATGTCCCACATGTATCTATGTATATTATATATATCCTCCAATGAAGCAGTGGTGGCTTGACAGGGCGACGCAAACGCGGGCGTGAGAGAGATAGAGAGACGGTTTTTTTTTGTGTACGTGCGCATTTCTATCGTGTATTCTTCAAAGTAGTTTACTATGGAGCATTATGATGTATATATGTATAGTCATATACGAATGAAAGGACTGAGCAAGGAAGTTTGCTTTGGGTCTCGTAAAAGGGGCTTTTGAGAAGGAACGTTGCTCGAAATGGGAGAGTCTTGTAAAGTTGTACGATGCCTACGGGGCTGCAACAATGGACGCCGTTCCGACTAGTCACAGCGCTCTCAAACATACGAATATGCAACTATTATACCTATATGCATTTTGTACCAGTTTTACGCGTCGAATAGAGCAATAAAAAGAATCATTTATTTGAAAAAAAAAAAACATTGATGAATATTTGTAGTGATTAAAGAAAGAAAAAAGAAATTGAATTCACGTATAATTTGAACTGAGGAAATGAATAAAAATTGAAAAAATTAGCTCAAACTGCAGAAACGTATTCGGGAAAAACACGCGTCTGTACCGCCATTGATTTCCCTCCATTTTCTTGGCTCCGGTGACTCCCTTTCAAATTTTCAACTCGACAGCATCAAATTCGATGCCCAAACGTCCAAAAGTTATTGCAACGGTAAATATTTCGCGAACAATTGAGCTCGTTGAAGAACTATATGACGAATAGAGGTTATGGCGATTTTGAAAACTTGCGCGCAACAGCTGATCGGTAAGCGTGCGTGGAAAAATGGGCGCGCTTTGGTAGAGTAATATAAAATAGTGAAAAAAAAAAAAATACAAGAAAGCGCGGAAGAGACGGGGCGGCAGAAGGATCAGCGTAAAAAGCGTCATTCGAAAAGTCGTTCGTTTGTTTTGGCGCGTCGACTCTCTGATTATACGTGCACATTTGTACAAAGCGAGAATGCGCTGGCCAATGGACGAGTTTCGTCGTCGTGTGCGTCGTCGAATCGCGTGCTTTTAATGTCCGTAATACGTAAACACGCAACTCCCTGTCTCTCGTGTGTACTGACAATATACGCTTTTTTTGTATTCGTGTGTATGTAGGTGCGAATAAGTCCAACACACATTGATAGAAATGCTTTCCCCTCCCCCTCTCCGGCCAGTACTCCTCTTGCCCCGGCCTATCTAAAGTCCCGTCGTCCTCGTCATCGTCACCCCGCTTGACACCGCACCGCGCTCTCTGCGCGCCCTATACATTCGTCGTCACTAGCTAATTTTTTTTTGTACTTCTTTTTTTTTATGCTCGTCAGCAACCTTCTTCAGATTCACACGATATATGAAACGATAGGGGATAAGAAATATGCGTATGCACGAAACGAATCAATAGCACAACATAGATCTGTGTATGTACATATATACATATGCATATGAATTTGTGTAGATTTAATATATACGTATACAAGTATATATTATATATATATATGTGTAATAAAAAATATGAAAGTGTTGATAGATTTGAAGGATTGGCGTTTTGACAACGCGATGAAGATCGGAACGTCAAAGTTAAACGAAAGTAGGATAATAGAGACGTAAATACGCGATAATACGATGAGACATGACTTAAAGTATGCGTTATTTCATGAAAATATGAAAGTTGACACGGATTTGGGTTAAGTTGAAACGTAATTATTAATAAATGAACGTTAAAAATTATACGATTTTGTTTAACATGGACTATGGCAAGCGAGCTCTCTTGTGTATATAGTATACGTAAAACGTGAATGCATGGCGCAAGCCAGGCTAAATGGGACGAACGCGTACGCAGACTTTAGCCTTGGGTAGCACCCGCTCGTTCTCGTAATGGAGTCCCGTGACGCGCGACGCACTCGGACTTAAAAAGCCAACAAATGTAAACTCCCGTAAATGAAAATATCACGATATTACGATTTATAATATAATGAAAGATTTAGGCATTATTTCAATATGATATTTTAGCGATATCGCGATGAGGAATTACAGAAAAAAAAGCACGATTCAACAAGATATCGCGAACGAAGGCATATCTCCGGGCAGCCATTTGCTGACGGTTGTATGTATGCTAAATAAAAAAAACTTACGATCACGAATAACGTAGCACAGTAATAACGAGGCACGAGCACTCACGTATGACACTTATCACAGATACTTTAATATGAATTTCGCACAAGCCAACATTCGAATCTGTCAACACCTCCGAAAGAAAATATTTGGATTTTTCTTACCTGAACAGTCTTCTACAGCTAAAAGGATTCTCAGCTTCGAATATCGCGACCCCACGCCACTTATGCGGCATATGGAAGTGTACGGGGAAAATCCTCTCTCCCATTGGTTTATTTCAGATAAGCCGCAAAAAGTCAGCCAATCAGCGCCAACCTTTTACGTTTTCGAGCATTTCTTTTTTACTTCCCCCACCATCGTCAAAATGTCGGAACCCGTGTAAGAGCGGGAAAAATATACTCACGAAATTGTACATCGTCATTTGAATTATCCTATTTACGTATTTCATTATATTTCACATTTATAAACTCGCTGAAAATTTCGTTGCCAAAATTTTCTACAATGTTGCATTTCTCTGAGTTTCGTGAAATACCAAACGTTAAATAACAATTGCCGAGGTTAGGATATTGCACCGTTGCAGATGGCGCTACTGTTCAAACGTCAACAGGGAGCCAACTGTCAAAATTATATTTATTTTCTATCCACACTCATTATACATATATATATATATGCACACATATATATACATATATATTGAAATCATGTAACCGTCAACACGAGGACGCGTTGATGTAGTTTCGCTGTATGCAACTGCTGCAAAAAAGGTCGTGTTCAGCGCGACAACGAGGTTTTTTTCCTACGTTGGTCCGATTGCTGCAACTCTCGAGTTAACGCGCTTTCATATGTGAGAATTTTACTACATAGGCGCAGATGCAGTCGGCTTTAGAAGCATAGAATTACTTACGCAAACGTGTCATGCAGCTTTTACACACGTATACTCAATCACATATGTATAGCTGTAAAAGCGTACTGCCGAGAACACACACCACTGTTCGTATTTACCGAATGCTCAAGTTTCGTGTGTCCCTTCGTACTCGTAGGCATTTACCGCTGTAATCATTGCAAAAGGTGCGAATAAACGAAATTTTGTCTATTAAATTCGAATATTATAAATCGCATAAAATTTTCAACGAGAGTTTCAACCAATCCTAGTCGTAATTTGCAAACAAACTCGTCTTATCGAGAATCGCGTCGTTTATTTCAACTCTGAAAATCCTGAGTGTTCGTAATTGCGCTGAGTAACAGAAAACAGTGGAATAACGGGTTTTTTCTGCTTTGAAAACGCATCTAACAATACCGTAAACGCCGAACGTAAATAAACAAATCAATCTGTGTGAAAATAACGCGCGCGTGTTATATCCACCGGTCAAATGACAATTAACGTATAAGTAACAACTGTTAGTTGTGCAATAATGATCATCTCAAAGAAACGGCCGAATTTACGTTGAAAGTGCGACGCAATAATGTGAATCGTGGACTCGTCTCTGTTTTTTGACGTTTGTCGTGATCGCCGCTTGAACTAGGTTATAAGACCAGAGTGTTTTTATAACTAATAACTCGACCAATACAGTTTTTGTTCGTCACTGTTGTATTTTTCATTGTACAAAAAAAGAAGTATCTTTATTAAAAAATGAACGGGTTCAGTACCGGCGAAGAAGACTCCAGAGGAGCCGCCGATCAGATTTGCTGTTTAGTTGATGAAGGTGAAAGGTGCTCGCGATCAGCTGGCAATGCTTCCTACAGCAAACGAATTCAAAAAACTGTGACTCAAAGACGCCTCAAACTCAATCAGGATCACACGGTTCGTTTATGTTACATTTTATTATTTATCATTTTTGCGAACATCTGTTCGTATAAAATTAGAGAAGACTGCCTCAGGCATTGCGAAAGATGCTTTGTTCTGTTAGTGCACGCTTGTTCCGATAAGTTATTCATTGACTCGTATCGAATTTTAAGAATTTCATCAGCATATATGTCAACTCAATTTCACATTGGAGTAATCTAAATCAAAATAAATGTACCGAATTGTTTATTGACATAAGTTATACAGAGAATCAGAATCCTCATAATTGGAACCATGGTTCATCCAAAACAGCACGAGTTGATCCAACACATCTGTTAAGCGATTCAGTGTCAGAAGAAATTCTAGTTTCAGTAGCAAATAATATATAGTTCAAGAGTAATTTAAACATTTCGTGATTATTATTTCAGTGGTTGAAGATGACGTTGAACAGTGATGTGTTACATTGGTTGTTACTACATCGCTAATTAATTTAATTATTTTACTCATGTTTTTCCATATGTTGTCTTCAAATAACTTTTCAATATTTCTGATTGCATTATTTCACTGTTTCTCAAGTAAAAATTCCTCATGCGCTGATCGAATTTTACATGATTTCAGGTTCGTCACACTTACATTTGCGACTATCACAAACAAGTAATACAATGTGCTCGATCGAAACAGCAGCAACAACGAAGGAGAAAGGACTCGGAGGAAGATTCTGGTGAAACAGACAACGATCTTCCAGAAGTTGATCTCTTCCAGCTTCAAGTCGGAACTTTGAGGCGATACAAAAGGCATTACAAAGTTTCGACACGGCCCGGACTTAATAAAGCACAATTGGCCGATGTGAGTATGGCGTCAACATTACTTTTGAAATCAGAACTACCATCGGATCCTTGGAACTTGCAAAATCAATGCTTACGCAATTCGATCGATAGCTCAATTTTTTCAAATTTTTGTTCGATTATCGAGTACCAATATTGTGGTGAAATTTGAGACTGGTAACCAATGTTTAATGGATTTTTCAAGTTTCCAATGGATGCCGTCAATTTTTTTAGTGTACCAAGAGTATTTTTGTCGCGGATCGACAATGGCTAGAAAAAAATTTGTAATTTGTTTGGGCTAGAGCTGCGATTGTAAATATATAGGAAAATATTCTTTTTTTGCAGGCCTTAATGAAGCATTTCAAGACGATTCCAGTAGCCGAAAAGGAAGCCCTCAGTTTTTTCATATACACAGTGAAAACAAATGCGAATAAGTTGGATCAGAAAAATGGATTGAGCAGCGACGCGACGTAGCGCAGGTGCGGACTCTGTGCCGCGAGAGCCAAGCAATGTCATATTTTAATCTTAGAGAAACAAAGAATCTTTTTTTTTTTTTTTTCATCATCCTAAATACTTTAACTTGTTGATAAAAGGTACATATTTTATAAGGATAATGTATAAATCTGCGAGAATATTATTATTTGTCCATTGAGTAAGAAAAAAATTACAAAAAAGTAAACATTGACCACTTTTACTCGACGTTTGTTTCTTTTTTTCTCAATTTTTATTCACAACAAATCCTTCGTCCGTAACGTCTCTGTTGTTTCCTCCTCACTGTCCCCACTCAATTCTACGAAAACAAAAATGTCAAATATCTTCATAACACGATATAATAATATTTTAATATGAGAGTGTACTTTTGTAACGTTTGAATGCAACAAACTTGACTTTTTCGATTCGTAAATGTTTAAACAATAAGAAAATTTCGGTTCTTCAAAAACTTGGTGGATAAACCATGACTTACTCTCTAAAAAATATTTTGAAAAAAAGTTTCGACTAATTTTCATAGCCCAAAATTCCAAATGAATATTGGACAATAATGATCATGAAAAAAAAAATTGTTGCAATCAATAGATACAAATTTCAATACCGATATAAGAGGAGTTCATAAATATGAATTTTTCCGTCAATAATTAGTTCGTCCATACCTATTTCGTCGAGCACTTGCTTTTTTATTTTCGCTTCGCCAATCATCTCAATGTCGTCGGATTCTTCATCTTCCTCTGACGATTCCATATCCATCCACGTACTCCGGCCTCCTTCGCCGATATTGTCCTGAAAATACCGAGAGAATTTATATTCCGGATAATTCAATCTCTTTTTTTAAATCAAGAGTTAGAAAATACCGTGACTAATTCCGCTGATCCTTTTCCCAGACGTACAACAAAACTCGAATCTTCTGTCGTGTCCACATTCATCTTGAAATCTTCGGAATCATCATCGTTGGTCGATGAACGATTTTTCAATGGTTTTCCACCGTTCCATCCCGCTAGTTTAATATTTATGCGTTCTGTCATCATCGACATTATTTTATCGTTCGCTATCGAGTCTTTCAATCGACACGTGCTTTCGGAATTCGCGTTTTCCTTGTCGTATCTGAAAGTAATATAATTTTCATGACAAAACTGCTCTTCATGCATGACTGATTGTTTCATTGTTGCGTATTAACATTTTTTTCCGTATCAAAACAATTAAGAGAAGAATTCATAAGAAATCAGACCTCGTTTGAACATCTTGTTTGACCACTTCTCGTATAAGTTTGACTATTTTAGCGGCATGATTAGCGGCTTTGTTAGACACAGCAGATATAACGTCCGTAACAATTCCGGTTCTCGCTGTATAGTCAAAATGCAAACTGCAAACTTCTCTGTACGAATTAAGTGCCAAAGTCAGTTGAGCCACGCTCAATCTTTCTTCCATGTACGTTGGATCAATTACGCTTCTTCCACTGCAAAAAAAGAAAAAAATAATCATGATCGATTTTTTAGAACGGCATGCCAGTCTAATGATTCATTAAAAACGATAAAAAAAAAACCAACTTTTCGAACGTCGCAAAGGATACACATATCGGTTGATGGAACAGTGTTAAGGGCAAAGGATCCCTTTCCGTAAACGAATGAACTATGACTTCTTCCCCATTTGTTGTTACGTCCGGTCTGTGAAAATGTGACAGGGCAGCTAGTGTCGCTATACATGCACAATCCACTAAATTTCCATCGTGGTTGATCACGTTTACGTCGACTCTGATGTTCCAAACCTGTATAAATAAATATACATTTGTATTTCATTCAAATTTTTTAATAATTCAATAGTTTTAGTTTAAAAATGCACCAATGATAAATGTGCATGGAAAAATATTAATGTTGACAATATTGAAGGAGAGATCAATTATAAGACAAAAACAACGAAATGTGTTTGTTATGTGTAAACAAACTGAATGAACGATCAGTTGTATGCATGACTGTGAAATGAACAGAAATATAATTTAAAAATAAATTCCAGAATGAAATTTATATGAAATAAATCCGTTGAAGAGCTTGCTGTGAATTTGCCGGATGTGGTATATAAAAAAATTCATTGACAGACGTCGAATTGTAGTCTTGAAAAAAGAAAATGCGGTTAAGATAAGATAATTGTGATAGGCGCTAGGAAAATTCTAAAATAAAAATTAGTTTGGAGATTGAAAATGAATTTCATAAATAGAATTTGTCTAACCTAAGTTTAATATTGTATGTTCAAATTATTTTTCAAGAATTTGTGGAGAATATCAAAAAATCTTGTGAGATGGATATTTTTCTAACTTTTTGATCCGCTACGATGCATAGAGATTCAAGATCAAGGCACTTTGAGTCCTTGAAGCATTTTTCCAATTGTCTGGTGATAAAAACTCCCATTTCAGATTGACGCCCAGCCTCAAAATGAGGAGCAGCCATTGGGTTGAGTTCCACAAAGATTTGTAGTTTGCCTTCGTTCGGACGAGCTGATTGGGGGGGTTGAATGTCACACGATACATTTGCAACAACTCTGCATTAATAAATGAAGCAATTAAATACCAAATATAGTGCTGGATAAGACATTTTGATAGTATGATTCATTACCTTGTTTGACCCAAAATTGCGAGGCAACAACCCCAGTTTGACCCAAAATACAATTTGACGGGACGTGCTTCCAACAATTCTCTACCATCCAAGCGCTGGAGACAATAAAAATAATGATTTATTATCAAACCGTAAGACAATCAACTCATTTATTTATTTAATTATAATTCGAATTTTTACTCAATAAAATATAGCATACATTCATTCAATTATAGAGAAAAAAAAAACATTAGTTATTTTTTTCCGAAATTAATGATTTGAAATTTGCATTTTGACTTACCGTGTCTTCGCAAATGGATCGATTAATAAATTCCCGTTCACATCGGGACAACGGAATTTCTCTCATTTTTGAAACTTAAATTTGTGTCTTTCGTTTATTTATGGTAAAATGTCACTTCGAAGTTCTGAGAGCCATCGGAATGCAAAGTTTCGAGGTTATGGTGTTTCTTCATACATGTGCGATATGAGGAACCAATAGGAATCCGTTTCAGCGTTCGAGTTGTGCTGCCATCTCCGACAGCAAACGTGCCCGGCTTTGGAAGAGTACGTGAAGTCGAATAATATCAGAAGTTCTGATAAAACGTGCGACAATATTACTCCGATAAAAAAAAATACACGAGGAATTTGTACAAGAAATGGCTGATTTATCGGGATTCGCGGGTACGGGTTTCGAGCAAAATTCCGATAGCAAAGTAGCGAGCAAAGCTGTCGATGCAGAACTACAAGGATTTCTCATGCTGGAAGAGCAGAAGGCGCAATTGCAAGCGCAGGTAAATATTCATGTACAATTCTGATGTAACCTATCGAGAGGAAAACATTTTTATTCAAATCAATGTTTACGTCCTTGTATTCCATAACCATTTATTTTTTATATTTCTTACACAGATTCACCAATTCAACGACTTGTGTTGGGATAAATGTGTTGACAAGCCAGGAATTAAATTGGATAGTCGAACGGAGACCTGTTTGAACAATTGCGTCGATAGGTTCATCGATGTTTCTCTGCTAATTACGAATCGATTTGCTCAAATGTTACAAAAATCAGCTGGCGGATTTTGATGATTCGATATATGTCAAGCTTTATCGTTAATCGAGAGCACTCTCGTCAGATTTGTTTCTAGCAACTTTGGCTATAGCAATTTTGGCAAATTTCTCATGATCCATTGGACATTTCTGTTTAAGAATAGTGCATAATAAATTTGATGATGATTTTTCACTCCAATTTATTCTGATCTAATGAAAATTTGCTATTCGTGTTATAGTCAAAAGGTTTTGCAACGTCGGTTGAACGGTTTTATAATAAATTATATTCGAATAAGATATGAAAAATCGTTTATTAAATGCTCCATTATCCACATAATAGCTATTGCATTTATAAGTTGCATCCCGATGAAACATTAAAAATAGTCGCAACTTTTTTCACCCGTAAGATAAAAGTTTTAGGCGTCAATTGCATGTATGTATCTTAATATTTTACAATTGGTTTGTGTTCCGATCATTCAGATCGATAATTATTTATCTACAATATTGCAATCAAATTATATTCGGCCTCTGTGGTAAACACATATTGTAAAAGGCATCTTTTTTCCAAAAGTCTTTGCCCTTCCATCCGCACCAACCTTTGTTCAATATTACTGACAAATTCTCTGCTCCTGTGTAATGTGGGTCCAGAATCAGATATTTGATGTCATCATATGTTTCGTTATAACTGATACCCAGTATCGTGTGTGCCAGCACTCCGCCACCTTAATTATTCAACAACGTTTCACCATGAATTATTGATACAAACGAAAAACGAATGTCATTTTTATCATTTTTATTTTCGATCTTTTGACTCACCAATCATAACCGGTGTACTCTGCGTTTCGAAATGATGAGCAAGATCACTTGCCAGGTCTGACATTTCTTCACCATTCGCCGCACGAAGTATTCTTACAGCGACGCCTAATAGAGTTTCTAATACGAAACCAACCTCCGTTGAACCGATCCATTGTTTGCTGTCCACAAAATTCGAAGGTTTGTCACCGATATCAACCAGACATTTTTGTACATCCCGATGAGATGGAATATCCACGTTCGTATAACCCTGCAGCCTATTAACGATCATAAATTATGACTTGAATCGTGTAAAATTTACATGCTTATGAATTGTGAATAAATTGAAAGTGTCAAAATTTGATGAGCAGTTATAACAACATTTTCGTGCAGTTTTTGTTTCGACGAAGCGTTTTTTCATAAAATTTTCTATAAAACTTCAATAATTCACCAAACTCATTTCAAAATAATGAGATACAGACTGGGTGGGCCAGTGCAGTATTAATTCAAATAATAATGTTTCAATAACAACTCAGATGTTGAATCCCTGGGAAGTAAATTAATTTTGATGAATATTTTTCTTTTACCTGAACCAGGAGACAATCGTTTGAAGAGATCTGTAAGCACACCCCCATCCATTGTCGTCAAAACTATCCTGCATGTAATGATGATAAGCATACAATCCATCGACAGTTACGATTTTCCTGTCTGTAATAATAGGAAAACACGAAATAGAAAAATTTTGATCCTATTTCTACTGTTCTATATTTTAAGATTTTTTATTTTTTTACCCGAAGGTGGAGAAACGATGGCCACATGAGGATTCAGTAGAGGCTCGTTGCTAGTTAAATCGCTTGAAAATTTAACAACATTGCCTCTTCTGAAGTAAGGTCGAGTCAAATCGAGTGCGAGAGCTTTGTGTAGATTTTTTCGATAGTCGTCTGAAATCAAGTTATTTTTTTTGTTTAAGAAAGAGGGCAATCATGTATTGCCCACGTAAAAAAGAGAAATTGAATGACCGTGTGAAGTAAGCTTGACGTGAACAATTTATAGACGATAAATAGTTATTTGATTCAAATTATAGTTACTAATTGAAAAAATCATACGGTGTTAATTCAAAATCCCTGAATATGTCACATAAAATGGTGTTGTTTAAAAATTCTTACACAACTTGTCATCGGATTTTCCCACCGGATAAGTTACGGTGATCAAATGTCCGCATGCACGTGGTTTAAAGTGCAACGGTATTGGAAGTCTGATCTTATCATCTTCCTTCATTTGCTCAACGAACGACCTCTCGATCAACCGAATATTTCGACAGACAGATTCAACGAGAATCGCGTAAAGATTTGCAGCCGTCACATTGTGTCCAACGACTGATAACGCATCGATTTGAAGGTCAAACTGGAGACTCTCGAAAGAACCTGCGGATGAAATTAATTTTTCATTGATAATATAGAAAATGGTGATTTTTTGAGATTTCAAAGTCTCACGTTTTATGTGATGCAAAGCTGGTGCACATTTCAAACTGGTTTCTGAAGCTTTGTCACGTGACGTGCCCCACAACATTCTCGCTGGAATGGCGTCCTAATTGTAACGATTAATTCATTATTCAGTTGTTCTACTCCACACATAACTTTGCGCTGTTACTGTGGGAACGTACTATCATTCAAAATTCTCGAATAGTGTTGCTTTCTTTGTGTAGATGAGAAGAATTATTTTTACCAAAACAAAACTTTGAGAAATGGTTATTTTTTGATTGATTATTCGACATTCCTAAAATCTCTTACTAAAAAAAGTAAAACGTTCACGATAAAAAAGACGGTTTCATGTTTTTTGTTTTGTTTTATCGCTGTTCAATTTTCAAAATCAAATATTTTTCTTAGGAGGAGATCTCGGTGAAACTTTCAAATTGTCGAGGCTTTGTCGATCTGTGATACTACTCCACATGAGTATTTCTATAGTCTGAAAAATGACCACAGGAACTGCACTGTAGAACTGTATTCACAGTTCAAAACAAGAAATTAAAAAAAAAAAAAAAAAAAAAAAAAAAAACAAATGAATTAACTTTATAAATTTTATTTAATATTGGAAAATAACATTGAGGATGAATCAGACTCAAGAGTGATCAATTTCTTTCACAGTAAAACATTGGAATAAAATATCGTCAAATTCAGCTGATTGCATTTAAATGAAATAACTTGCGTCTTTTTTCTCGTTTGACCTGTTGGAAGTTAAAAATAAAATAAAACAATGGATCGCTGAAAAAAATTGACTTCGAAAAAAAACCGAGACACTTGAAAGTTCCATCAAGGTCTTCCCTCAATGTGGATACTTCAATTTATTCAAATTCATCTAAAAGATGTTTTTTTCATCGTTTCGTATGCTCGTTCAATTGTGGGAAATCTTTAAGAGTTCTTAAAAACCAATCTTCATCAACAGTGCACATTGTTTTAAGGGTAAATGAAGATTTTGGTGTCATGGTGTAAATCAACATAAATGTGCTTAACAGTCTTTCCATTTTTTTTCAACGAATCAAAACATTTGTTGGTCTTCATCCGTAAAAGTACATACCGCAATCGCTGGAACATTTTTGGCAATGTGATTCTTCTGGTTGTGTAATAAAGTTTCATTAAATGCGAGTTCATCTTTTATTGAAACTTTTTTACTGTCACTGTCGGTGTCCAAGAGGTAAAAGTTTTTCTGTGGAAATCCGAATGCTACGATCCCCGAAGCTATCTGTGTAAAGATATTATCATTTCATAAATGGAGCATAAACATAAAAAGCGATAGAATAAAGTTTGTTAAGACTTACATTTTTCCTAGTTTCTTGAAGAGCTTTTTCAACATCCTCTTTAGTGGTAACAATTGGGAAACACGTTTGAACTCTGATGTAAAAAAATCTTTCCCAAATATCTTCTTCGCTTATGATTTCTACTTTTTGAGCAGATTGTAACACTTCATGCACGTAATAATATGCCTGAACATTGGCGTCTTTCAGAGAATACTTGATGAGAAGTGGATTGTCTGTAATGTCAATGTCCTGTGGAAAAATTTCATTTTTTTCATTTAAAAAGCTAAAGTTACCGAATACGTAGAGAATTAAAAAAAAAAAACAGTTATTCAAAAATATTATCTAGACCCAAACATTTTTTCAAGACAATCAGCTGGTCAACGACCTTTTGCCCTGGATAAAACTTTTAATTATTCGATAAAATTATCATTTTGTCGAATTCAAAACATGATTTTTATTGATTGCCTTTCTTGAGAAGTAATCCTAGTGCATTTCAATGTTTCGAAGCGTAAAACATTTCATTGCTCCAAAAAATTCATTAATAATGATATGCACAAGAATTAATATCGTATCAGAGGTATGGTAAAGTAATGTCATTTTTTCCTTTGGATACAAATTCTTTTCAAAATACCTGGACTCGCTCTGAACATTGCTCCTAAATTACAGACAAGAAATTCCAAGGCATGTCCTACTTGATGATCAATTTCATTATTTCAAGATTTGTGAAACTGATGTGTCTTGCAAAGAGAAAGATTTTCTGGGAGGCCATACACTAACTGATACCGATAAACCATGTAAAAAAAATTTAGGACAAATTGAAAATAAAAAAATGATGACGGGTAGTTTAAAAAAACTAAATCTAAATTCAACTTCAAGAAAGTTGAATATTCAGTTTGAAAACTTAAACACAAAGTTTCTTTAGTAACATTATAATTATTTCAACTACATTTCTGACTTGGATACGGGTGAACTGTCTTATAGCAATTCTATTCTCGAAACTCTGTCCAACTCTCTATTTTCCAATCTGAAATGATCGAAAACTTCAGACTTAGAGATTCTGTTATATTATTCAATAAAGAGAAATTTAGCTAGCTATTTGATAAATTTTTACAATTATCAAATTTGCGATATATATCCTCAACTCAGATAAAAATTCTCTACGATTGGTTTTTTCCTTTTTTGGAGCTACTGAAATGAATCATTTTTCAAATTTTATTTCAAATTATATGAATGTTATACCTTAAAAGCAGCTGGAATGGGTTCCTCGCCTTCGCCGATAAACAAAACACCACAGAGATCAATTTCAGCAGGCATGTTTGGCTGCAAATCGGTTGGCTCCAGACAACATTCGTTGTCAGATTTATTGACGGCAAATGTGAGTACAGTCAGTGTGTTGTTATACATAACGCCGTACAAGCGGCCTGTAGTATTCGACCGTGCATATTGCAAACGCTGTAATAACGCCATGTTTAAGAATGCATTATTTATATTAACGAAAAAAATTGAGGGCATTACATAAAGTATATGTTGGGCCGGCAATTGATTAAATTTGTAGATGTCAACAGGGAACAACATTTAGTCATTAAATAATGGAAAATTAGAGAATTAAAATAACAAGGTAGACTCACATCGATGACACTAGACGAAATCGTAAGCGGTGGAGTCATGTTGTAAGAAATTACACAAAAAAACAAGACAATTAGCGATAATAACAAGCAAAATATAAAACGGAACTGTTTAAAATGCCATATGTGCTGACAGGTGATTTCGCGTGTACCCTTGGAGCGGCTGGGAGAATAACCACCGAGCGAGAAAGCCTCAAATTGACAAACGTTCAGCAATTTCGCCGTGAGGTCGCGCTGCCGCTCGTCTCGCGCGTTCCCCACATCGAATGAACTGATGTACGTACAGACAGAGAACAAAAGTATGCGATGACTTTACGAACTCGCAGTTTCAAACTATAGACGAGGATTGGATATTGAATATTAATCGGTCTTGCGAGCGTTCTCATTGGCTGTTTTCAAGCAACGCTGCCTGTAACGTATAGCCAGCTGGTTGAAGTTACGTTTGTTTGAAATCAACGGGTTCCCCCAACATACAAAAAAGTTTGTTGGTGTGTTCGATTCGCGTAGAAGCGGCGGGATAATCCATTGCCATGACGGTGCGGTTGTGAGGTCGTTCCGAGAGAGGAGAAAAAACATTTTTTTCTTCAACGAGAAGAACAATATAACATCCAAGGGGCTCCGAAATTCTTCTCCAAATAAATATAACGCGGGTCAGTCCCAAACGTGGACGACTATTCCGCCGGAGATAAACGGCCGAAACCGCGATACACATCCCCTCGAGTTATCCCTCCAACGACGAGCTGCAAACGCGTGGGAAATTTTTCTTTTTTCGTTTTTTTCTCCTCGTTCGGATTAGTCTTTTTTTTAACCCACCCGCGCGTCAATAACGAGATCGCTCTGTAAAGAAAAATCAGAAAATTTGCAAACACCGAAATGGCTACTATTCGGATACACGAGGATCAAGAAAATAGGATCGTTGATGTTCGACGGGGCAAAGAGAACTCGGCTAATCAGGCTAATCCTCTACAACAGAACAAACGACCGGTTTTGGCGGTATTGCACAATAACTGCCATCGCAATGCTAAAAACGTAAGTACAAAACTTAATTTTTATTTTCTTTCGATATCGCTCTCTCCGTTTTTCCAAAATTTCCTCCATTCTACATGATAATTGTTTTAGACAATTCTTTTCATAATGAAAAAATCCTGAATCTACGAATTTTCATTTTTCATCGAAGATATGCTCCATTTTTTTTACATTTCCTTACATTTTCTTTCAATTATTCATTTTATTCCATGAGTGATATCATGGCATAAAAATCAAGAATGAAAATTTGTTGATTTTCTTGATACTTCTGAAATATTTTCAAATTTTTCTCCAATTTATAAATCATAATATTGCTTCATCCCATTTTTTTATCCCTCGTGCACAGGATATTTGCGGCAAAGATGAGAAATACCCTAAAGCCAAGGCTTTCGTACCTCCACAAACAGAGCCCTTCAAAATATTTGAAGAGAATAAGAAAGAAGAAGGCACTATAAAGGTTTACGAAGACAAACTCGTGGAAGAGACCTCTGTTGTGCTCAGAGAAACTAGGGAAACTACTGAATTAAAGATCAAACAAACAGCCGAAATTTCCATCAAAACTGACCAAGAAAAACCCAAGCTTCAAGTTAATCCTAGCAATGTCGGTATTGTACCTCCATTCTGTAACAGCGTTTTAGAAAAACGTGAAGATTCCATATTCTCTCATGCTGTGCCTATGTCCTTGGATAAATCTTTGGCTTTCCTGGACTCTGGCAAAAAACAAGAGCACAAAGCTAAGAGGGAAGCCTTCAAGACACTCAAAAATAGTTTTTTCGACGTCGACGAATACAGGGCGGATATATACAATTACCTGCGAGTAGCTGAGGTATTGCGATTGTTTCTTCCCAACTAAAATTAAATTTTTATGGATATTAAATTTTTTATTGTAGTTTGAATTTCCTTCAACATTAATCATCAATTTTCCAGTACTAAATTTTCTAAAAAATTTTATAAATTTCACACATTCAATGCAGTTGAAAATTAATTTAAGTATTCATTTTTATTCCAGTTCTGCAATAATTTTTAGAAATTTCGTATATTCTCGATTTCATTTTATTGCAGGTTGATATTCATGACAATTTGTAAAAAAGTCGATTAATTTTTTTTTTTTAGGTGCCATTACTATATTATGTTACCAGAATAACGCGTGTTTTTATATCTGCTAATCGAACTTTTTGAAAATCTTGGAAATAATTTAAAAAAACATTTAATGAATTTTTCACAACCACTTTCCTCAAATTGGTTTAACGAAAAACATTTGTTTAAATTGACAAAATTTCATGCATCGTTATTTTTATTTATTCTATTTTTATAAAATATATTACATTTTTTGTTTGTTTTTCTGATTTTCGAATAGTAAAAAATTTCAATTTTTGCGTGTCTTCTATATAAATTCGATTGGTTTCAAATCATGAGGCATTCATGATTTGAAACCACTCCGCAAAAAAGATTAAATGTTTAAAAATCTATTTACGCAATTAATTTACGAAAAAGCTGCATTTCATAATCAAACGAAATTCTGAAAGCAATATGCTAATTTTTTACAATTGCCATGGGAATTCTCCTCGAAATGTTAATGCTGTTATTTCACTCTATAAAATTATTCGTAAATAAACGGATTACATTCGTAATTTTAGACTCAGCACAGACCAAAGCCCGGTTATATGAAAAAACAGCCCGATATAACGTATTCCATGAGATCCATCTTGGTCGATTGGTTGGTCGAGGTTGCAGAAGAATATCGACTGCAGAGCGAAACATTGTATCTAGCAGTTTCTTACATAGACCGATTTTTGTCTTACATGAGCGTTGTGCGAGCGAAACTCCAGCTCGTTGGTACTGCAGCTATGTTCATTGCCGCGTAAGTATTGGAAATAATTATTTTTCATTATCATTCGTAATCGATTATTACATAACATGAAATTTTCATGCCCAGCATAATAAAGTAATAATAAAACGGAAATCCGGATGATTCGTATTAAAGCGTTGAAATTTTTGTTGATAATTGCAGCAAGTACGAGGAAATCTATCCCCCAGATGTTGGTGAATTTGTGTACATAACCGACGACACATACACGAAAAAACAAGTGTTACGCATGGAACATTTAATCCTTCGTGTACTGTCGTTCGATCTTACAGTACCTACGCCTCTCGCTTTCTTACGAGACTACTGCATTAGTAATAATTTATCGGAAAAAATTCTTTTCCTGGCAATGGTGAGTTAAAATCCTCTTTAAAATTGTTGAGATTCGAATAAACTTGATTTTATTGATAAATAAACTAATGCACTATATTTATTTGGATGGCGACAGTACTTGTGTGAATTATCGATGCTCGAAGCCGATCCTTATCTGCACTATTTACCGAGCCATCTGGCGGCCGCAGCGGTAGCTCTAGCCAGGCACACACTTCAGGAGGAAATTTGGCCCCACGAACTCGAATTATCCACTGGCTATAGTCTCAAGGACTTACGGGGATGCTTATCATCTTTGAGTAGAACTTTCGCTAATGCTCCCAATATTCAACAGCAAGCCATACAGGAAAAGTACAAAAGCAGCAAGTAAGTTCATTACGAAGTTTTGAACACTTTTTATTTTAAACTATCTCTGTGCAATTATTTTGTTATTTGTAGCCTTGGAATGCATCAAAGTTCCTTTTTCTGTATTTACTCAAATTTTTTTAATTCAACTCAACTCCTCTTTAACTCAAGTTCTTAAACTCTTCGAATTTATTTTAGAAACCTATTCGCTGAATTTGTGACAAAAATTGAAAAATTATAGAACTTCAAAGATGGAAATTTGAAAGCTGTTTTATTTTCATTGAATTTTTGGAATATTTCATTCCGGATGGCGTGGTTATATCTGCCGAATGATGAGTCGTTAAATAATGCGATGTGAACTCATTTTTTTTCGGAATAATTTTTCTTATTTCTGCAAAATCGATTAAGATAGAAATTAGGTGTATTAAAAAAAACTTTTTACGTTTCTGACAAATCATGAATTTTTTCTGGAATATAAGTTATTAAACAAAAAAATGTCGTCTGTGTTTAAGGTACGGTCATGTTGCTCTCCTTTTGCCACGGAGTACAGACGTCCTATCGAGCGAAGATGATTTGGAGAGTCCCTAAAGTTGGAGGAAATTCGAGGGATCGATAATATGAAAGAAAAAAAAAAATAGGGAAGCAGAAAGATCAAATATTTTGAACGAAACCGCAAACGAAAAATATTTTATACTTTTCGCGGTAATTAACGAACCTCCCATAAATTGTTAAAAGAATTGGAAAAAAAAAAAAAACGCAAAAGTTTGGAAGAGAAACCTTAAGGAGGGGATCAGTGCAAGACTGACCTGCAAATCATCCTGCAAATGAAAGAGTGCATGAATTTAATATAAATTGTATAGCCCGTAAGCGGCTGATCGCACTTTTTTCGAGCGATAAATTGGTCAAATTTGAAGTAGTACGATGTTACCGTGATGAAAACATATATGTCTAGTCGACATGTATTTTTTATCACGGCACCTACAATTACATAACGATTTTCATCGAGACTCGATATTATTATTACCAACGTATAAGTTGGCAACCGGCAAATTTTAACCCAACTTCTTCCAGAGTTTCGTCATTATATTAACGAACGGCGCTCCGGATCATGTTGTTTAACGTTTGTTAGTATTTTTTTTATAGTAGTTATAAAAATAAAAGAAACGCAAAACAAAAAATCGAAAAAAAAAAACAAACTGAAATACCTCCTTCAAAAATTTGGCATTTTTAAAATCGAATATTGGAATGCGGCTTTTTAAAGAGTAAACGAAAGAGATAATATAACTATTCCGATGCACGAACACCGAAATTTCCATTGCCAGTGAACAGTAGTTATACATTATATTGTAATAATAGTAATATTAATATGATAATAATTGAAAGTAATGATTTTTTGTATTTATTATCGAACACTATTTGGACGCGCATGCTTATGTGATAGCGAAATTTTGTTCAAGTGAAATGTAAAAAAAAAAACCTTTTGTCCTGTTTTTTTTTTGAACACACTCGTTTCTCATTTTTTTTGTACAATTATTTATTTAGATGTCCTTCAAAGTGGTATTTTATGACTCTAACGGCCACGTTCCATACTCCATTACCTTTTCTGAAATCTCAATGCCAAAATATACGTGCGAATCTGCAATCCCTGATATATGCATTATGTATTATTACCACGACACACAAAAATACATTACGTGCTGTACTTAGATTATTTATTGTCGTGATTTATATTTTCTGTTCAATCTGATAAGATTACTTAATAAGTCTTGTCCGAGATTTAGAATTGAAAGATAGAACTACGTATTCAACATTATTCGAAGTTCAAAATTGTAAAAATTCTAATAATGGACATTCAAAATTCAAGAAGTTTAAATCGATAAAAAAAAATCTCTAATTAGAAGCGAATTTTGATACTCTTCAGTGTGTCTAATCGAGAACAAATTTTACGGTCTGATTATTTAAAAATCTCGAGGCATTTGATATTCGGGTTTGAACGCTTTCTGAAATTTCAAAGAATTTCGTTTACTTCAAAGGAGTATAATCTCAAAATTCTGTCGATAATGGCGATTTTTTTTTCAATTTTTGTTCACGTATCGTATTTTTACAAATTAAGGAATAAGCGATGTGTCAATTACAGGCGGAATGTAATGAGTAGGCAAATTGAATAAACGTAAATTCAACGAATCGTTTTTATACAGTTATAATACATTCACGTTATTTTACGGCTAAACGGAACTGATGGTGAAGTTATCGAACACGATCACAAAAACAACCATTATAAGCTTCCTACAAACCTTCGAAAGGTAGGCGTATTTGATCCATAAGCGATTGACAGAAGCTCCTAAAGTGCCAATAACACTAAAAATATTTTCATTTCTAATTTATATTAATTTATCATACATTATAATGTTTCTTGAAAAATGTATTTTCATATTAACTACACGCGGTGTGGAATACGTGTATATGATTGAAAACATAAATACGATTCCTCATTTTTTCCGTGTATTTGGTTTTACTTTCTTTCATTTTTTTCTTATATTTCATTGCGCCAAAGGGTGGGGAGCCGCGATACATCTCGTAAATAAAAATTTCATCTGTGGAATGTAGGATGCTCTAGTTTTAAAGGATTTGAACGCGCGTAGTTTGTTTCTTTTCTTCTTTTCCTTATGATAATACTGAACAATATATTACAATTTACATTCATAGATTTTCCTGTAAGTGATAACGATGCAATACATTGGAAGATGTTTCGCTGATGAAACGAAAGATTTTCGTGGACTTCCGTGTAAGTTGATCTCTAATCGTATATATAACAATTTACAGGACTAACTTGCGATGATTGGCACGACCCCTTTGTGAATTATTTTATTTTTTCTTTTTCTTTCTTGTATTCGAATATTCATTTAAACATTATACGTCTTGCGTAATTTGCGCGCAACCATTGAACAGCTGTATTTTAAGTCGAACGACCCAAAACATGGTTTTTTCTTTTTTTTCTGTTTTAATATCTTACTGCCAAGACGTAACAATCTAGAAGCTCAAAATTTCCGAGCACGAATTCCCGTGAACTTTGAATAAAGATTTAGGGCCGATGAGACTCTTCTTGTCCGCCTCATTAATATCGTACGACCGTCGATGGGATACAACCAGTGTTAATATCAACGGTAAATGAGGATTAATGACGGGAGTCTCGAGGGTAGAACTCGGCCAGGGTCGAGGCCGGGATACGCTTGAGCATTTCCTTGGGGAAAATACGCAGAAGTTGCCAGCCGATATCCAGGGACTCGAAGATGGTTCGATTCTCGTAGCTTCCTTGCGAGATAAAGTTCTTTTCGAATTTCGAGAGGAACTCGAGGTAGAGAAGATCGTCGGGGGTGAGAGCTTCTTCACCGACGACGGCTTTCATGGCCTGGACGTCTTTGCCGATGGCGTAACAGGCGTACTGAAAAAGTCAAAAGGAATTGCAAACGTTTATCGCTATTTTTTTTTTGGGCTTGTCAAATTGTGGCACTATTTGATCACCAACTCACCAGCTGATTGGAAACGTCGGAGTGATCCTTGCGCGTCATACCCTCTCCAATGGCGGATTTCATGAGACGCGACAATGAAGGAAGTACGTTGATTGGTGGGTAAATCTGTCTGTTGTGCAATTGACGATCGACGTAGATTTGACCCTCGGTAATATAACCGGTCAAATCAGGAATGGGATGAGTTATATCGTCGTTGGGCATAGTCAAAATCGGAATTTGAGTAATCGATCCGTTACGACCTTCCACACGTCCAGCTCGCTCGTAAATAGTTGCAAGATCGGTGTACATGTATCCTGGGAAACCACGACGTCCGGGTACTTCCTCACGCGCAGCTGATACCTCACGAAGAGCCTCCGCGTAAGATGACATGTCCGTCAAAATAACGAGCACGTGCTTTTCGCACTGATAAGCCAAAAATTCAGCCGCCGTCAAAGCCAAACGCGGCGTAATAATACGCTCGATCGTTGGATCGTTCGCCAAATTCAAGAACAAACACACGTTCTCCATCGAACCATTCTCCTCGAAATCTTGTTTGAAGAAACGAGCCGTTTCCATGTTCACACCCATAGCCGCGAATACGATCGCGAAATTATCCTCGTGAGAATCCAATACCGATTTTCCTGGAACTTTTACGAGACCGGCTTGACGACAGATTTGAGCGGCGATCTGAGGAAATCAAATTAACATTCAAAATTATTTTTCACTGTCAGCACTGCTCTTTTTCAATACATGTGCCCCGAGTGTTGGCTTCAAACAGTTCGAAAGATTTTTTCAATTCTTTTCAAATCAAGATTTTTTTTTTCTAACGTGTGAAATATTTTTCTTATCATTTTTCCATAATTCATTTTTGCTCAGAGCCAACACGAAACAAAAATATATTTTCATCAAATTGACAGAAAAAATCGTCTACTTTTTTGACGTATTTCAGAAAAATTTGTACAATTTACAATATGTGTGGAATTTTTTTTATGAAAATGCAAAATGTATTACAAATATATTTCTTAACGTGATATAAAAACCACCCCGAATTGTTCTATTCAGAGAAAGTATAGTCTCGGCGAGCCTATACTTGTCCAGAGACTTTACCGAGTTTCTCGATATAATTGAAATTCTTTTTCATTTCTTTTGAAATTTAATTTGGGCTCTTACTAATGCTTCCGAGTCGAATCTTGAAGTAAAGTACACAAAATAATAAAATTGATTGTACTTTGATTCAGAATAAATCTAAAAATATAGTGCTAATTGAAAACCATTTACCTCATTGTGCGGTAGACCAGCAGCGGAAAAGATTGGAATCTTTTGACCTCTGGCGATGGAGTTCATGACATCAATAGCGGACAAGCCAGTTTGGATCATTTCTTCAGGATAAATACGAGACCAGGGATTGATGGGTTGACCTTCAATATCCAAGAAGTCTTCGGCAAGAATGGGAGGTCCCTTGTCGATGGGTTTACCAGAACCATTGAAGACACGTCCCAGCATGTCTTCCGAGACAGGGGTTCTTAAGATATCGCCAGTGAATTCGCAAAGAGTGTTTTTCGCGTCGATGCCGGATGTTCCCTCGAAGACCTGGACCACAGCTTTGGATCCGGATACCTCGAGAACCTTTCCAGAACGTAAGGATCCATCGGGAAGTTTTAGCTGTACGATTTCGGCGAACTTCGGAAATTTCACTTCGTCGAGAATAACGAGGGGTCCGTTGACACCAGAAACGGTTTTATAAGCTGTGGCAATGCGTAAAAAGAAAACGTATTTTATCGGCTGAGACACGAGACTCGAGTTGTCAGTCACGGGTTACGCCCGAAACTCGCCCTTTTCTTAAATTCGTCATAAAAATCACGAGATTATACGTAACATTACGTAACAATAATAATTATAATATAAAAAAACAAAGTAATATTTGCACGTTTTCTTATATCGTTGCATAGTTTCACCTATATTTATCAGGAGGAACGAAAATAATTTGCGTTACAAGTAAATTTACCACCATGATAGGTGGTCGTCTGCAGTCACATGACTGCCCGGAGCGCTCTCCTCGTAAACTCAAATATATTCTCGTTTTTCTTCTTCTCAATACACTGCACTACTAAAAATCGATAAGTCACGAAAGAAGTTAAATATTCGGAATTGTCCAATAATAAATACTTCTAGTTTCGAAAAAAGTTATTTAATTGAGCATCAGCTGACCCACTCGAACATCGATCAGATGCTACGCCCATTGAGCGAGAGCTCCGCGAGTTTCGACAAATTGATACGCCAGATTAGAGCTAAATTTACGCGACAAAAATGTACTTACTCAGCCGGGGCTGGGATATAAAATCTCTGGAGACAGCGAGAACATGCTCCTGCACCGCTTGACGAGCCCCGATCGTGGGTTTCGCAAACATGTTTTTTTTTGTTTCTCTCGTCGAGCTTTTACTGAATCTCCTTTTTTTCCTCGAGGGACAAGATTCACCGTACAGCAGAAGGCTGATACTGGGGGCGCCTGACTGATACTGCCACCAATAGCTACCAACGTCAAAAGAACGACTGAGGTAGAAAACGAGTCAAAACTTGGGGGAAGGGGATCCGTTGCGCAGCAGATACATTTGTGACGAAATGACCGAGAAAGAGTTGCGCAGAGAGAACAAGAGAGAGAGAGATACCAAATTATACGAGAAGTTCAGGGCTGATGGCCAAGAAAACGTACAAAATTAGCAAATAGCCAAGTTTATCAAGTTTGTTCATAAAATTAAATGATCGTGAATGTCTGTACTGGACATCTTTTCCAATCAACATTTTCAGTGGCCAGAATCTTACGAATATCGAAGTATATGCGGCTCAGTTGCACTACTCTGAAAAAAACTCCAATCGACAGAGATAGATAGAGATGGAATTGAAAACTCGCGGCATCACGTGCTTGCGATTTGATCAATTCTTGTTAGGTTTTTACTCGTTTATTTCTGAGCTCGCGCTATTTAGAGATTTTTCGTGAAAGCATTTTTTTTTCAAAGAATGATTATTGTATTTTACCGGTTTTTTTTTAGTCAGAGAGTTTTTAAGGTTAAGTCAATTGATTCGAGGTGTTTCCCGACGCTCTAATGGCGGTACATCTTCAAAAAAATTTGTGAGAATGAGTTTTGGAAACGTATTTTCAAAACAATCTTTAAAAAAACGATGTTTCAAAAAACTATTTATAAAAAAAAAATTTTTTTTTTGCAGTGACAATATGTAAATAAATGTTCATTTAATTATCATTGAAAAAATTTGTTTTTCAGACATGACGTTACCAATATACAGGATCTTCGTGAAGGATATCGACAGAGAATAACACAGCATATTGCCATTCGTTGATAAAGCAGGGAACTTTATAGTTCGGCATGCTTGCCGTCGAAATTACTCGAGCGCTGTTGTAGCGATCGATGATAAGATTCTTTCGAGGAAGATTTCTTACATTCGATGTACGAGATGGTGATTGATTTTTCGAGTGTGATAAGGAAGCGAAGAAGGATTCTCATAATAAACGCTGATTGTACAAAATCCATGTATTGAGTCAATTTTTCATGCCTTATAAAACAAACGATGGATGGGCCTTGAACCTTCGACACCGGTACACAACACGAGTAAGTATATAAATCGCCAGTTCTTTTACAGAGTTTATTGTTTTTTTTCCTTCTTCATCAAAATTTACGGTAATTTGATAAATGACGTTGAACGCATCGCTAGAAAAACAGCACTAACATTTCATCGGAATCCGATTTGATATGAATCCCAGTGTGGTTCAGAAATGGACCAAAAGTGAAGAGTAGTAAAAAAAAAAAAAACTCGTTTATTTAGTGGTTAGTTTGATGTCATCGCGCATTGTCCACAAAATTCCAATATTAATTCATGCTACATTTTGTGTTGTTGTTGATTTGAAAATGGCGTTTGGAGGAGTTTCACTCCGTCTCTCGTGTCGCACGATAAAACCGTATGTCGTGCAACATTTTCGAAACTAATCTGTACAAATGGAATGAAATAAGGTTATGAGGACGAATTTTCGAAATATCCATGTAATTATACGTATACATATATAAATATGTGCGTATAACCACATCGGATTCTCGAATGACGCGTGTACGTGCGTGAAAAGCCGCGACTTGTTTTTTTTACTTTTCCATTTTCTTTTCGATTTCAAGGAGCGATAGTATCCGTACTGTTTCGATATTATCACACATTGCGTGCCAAAATGCACATTTTAGCTGATCTTTTTATGTAACTACCATTTATTTAGTGCTCGTCTCGATAGCGCGAAATAGTGAACGTTTAATTACAATATGTATACACAGTTGCCTCCTGTAGGGCTTGGTTCGTTCGTGCGAAGGACAAGGAAGGTACGCTATAAGGATATTTGTATCGCATTCATAACCTCAGAATTCACTCTTGCGACTAATTATTTAGCTGCACAAAACCAATGATTCGCAACTTGTGTGTGTGTTTTTTTTTGCCCGTTGTACACGACTCTATTTTTCGTGGTAAAAAGCATGCGTGACAGACTTTCGTAAAGCGCACGCATGCTTTCTTCGACGAACAATAGTGTCGTGAGCAGCAGCGGGTTTCACTGTTCGAATTGAGCGATCGAACGATATAAAAATAAAAATGAAAACAAAAACAAAACGCCATGAGATAACGTGATTTGAATTTATTGCACCGAGCTTAAATTAAGTCTTTGACCCAGTATAGAGCGTGGGCATTTTTATGAGCGGCGTTTATCCACCAATACACGATATATCGAACCTGCTACAAACTGCCGATCGATAAAAGCATTCTTCGATATTACAATTTATTTACACACGATCGTTGATCCAAATTTTTTGTTAAAACAATTTTATTTGTTTTACTTTTTACGATTCTCGATCGTTATCGAGTCGAAAATTGTTCGTTAACGGAAATAACGCTATAATTATTCGATCGATGGCGCGAATCGTTTTTTTTCGACTCTGCGTTGGCACCTCGTTTTACACCGGGGAAAAGGTTACATCTCTATGTATATAACGCTATCGCCGTTATAATCCACTATCTTTATCGCCAATTACACAATGATATAACTACTTACGAAATTATAATTCGTTAAACTCTCCGAGTAAAAATAACGCAATAATGAACGATTTTTTTTTGATAATACGGGTGGGAGGGAGAGGGGGTAGGAAAGGGAGAAAGGGAGTAGGGGGGAATGGTAGGGAAAATCGAAGTATTTGTACAATATTTACAAGTGTCTGGTGTTAACGTCGCGAACAATAAACACGACGATCAGACAATAATTACAGATTATATTAGAAAAAAAAAAAAAAAATGTAAACAAATACCTATTTTCGAGACGCACTCGTACGCTAATTTTTCTCACGAAATTTTCAACAATTATTTAGAACGACTGAGCGAGATAAATGTTCCCCACAATAATGCGTATTTCGAAGCGTCGAATAGAAACACAAAAAACAAAAACAAACATTTTCGAACGTTCGCTCGAAGGGAAATGCTTTTTTCTTTTTTTTTTTTTTTTTTTTTTTTTTTCAAGAAAACAACAACGAAGACTCACGAGCTTCACGAAACGAAGGCGAGTACACCTCCGATTCGAGTGAATGGAGGGTTATAATAATTTATATATATGTTTTTTTGTCGTTTTTTTTTTTTTAATATTTATATTTCACCGGGGGAGCTGGAGAGACCAAAGTCGAACTATTCGAAGTTGGTGGATTTGTGAAACTCAACTCTAGGAATACCGCATATTTTTTTTGATACCTGAAAAATTATACTCGAAATATGTCAATTTTTTTTTACCACTCGAGTGGTAAAAAATCGTCGTGAATTTTAACCGAAAGTGTGAGAAAGATGAAAATTGTAGTAATTTATTCGGAAGTATGCTCAATTTAAAATTGTTAACTTCGGAATTGTTACAGTGATGAAATAGTCATTGAACTTCGCAACGTTCGAAAAGTAAATTTTGCTCCCGTCTATGGGAGAGCATATTTTTTATTCGAATCTCGTCCGATTGCAATATAAAGTGGTTCAAATAATGCCACAAAAAAATGAGCTCGCAAGCGTTTTGTAGGATAAATGATCCAAAAACTGATATGAAATTGCTCAAATTCGGATTTTTGAATTTTCTCAGAAATTTTACTTTCCTTGGACAATGTAGATTCCTAGAGTAAACGGGAGGAGTTTCGGAGAGCGACACAGTGAGAAAGAGAAGAGGAGAGAAAGAGGAAGAAAGATTGGAAAGATTGTTGATATGCGTCGTGTTTTAGAAGTGGGGACTTTGGGTTCGTTTCCAATTACTTAAGTACTCGCCGACCGAGTGAAAGGAAAGGGGCAGGGGAGGGGGGGGGGGAGTAAAATTTAGCCGTAAGGCTACTAGGACGCGGAGCTGTACCATCCGTTGGTTGCGGTTTTGTTGGTGGGATGATAGAGGTGAAAACCAGCGCCAGCAGCTGGATGATGATAGAATTGTGGTTGTTCGCTGAGGCTGGCGGAGGCATAGGCGGCAGCAGCGTCAAGAGCGCTGGGATGAACAGCAGCGGAGTAAACCTGAGGTTTGAGGGGTAGAGGTTGAGCGGGTTCGTACTGATGTCTTAAGATCGGATCACCGTAAACTGAGGATTCGTAGCTGCTGACGACGCTGGCCGAATGAAGTTGTTGCTGTTGTTGCTGCTGCTGCTGCTGTTGCTGCTGCTGTTGTTGCTGCTGCTGTTGCTGCTGCTGCTGTTGCTGTTGTTGTTGATGTTGGTGTTGGTGATGCTGCTGTTGTTTGTCCCGCGGTGATACGGAAGACGGTGGCGTCATTGCCGAATGATAATCAATCGCGTAACCGCCCGCCGCGGATGAGTAAGATGATACGAGGCTTGTGAAAGCCTCAGCACCGCTAGTTCCAACTATACTTTTCTGCGGATTGTGAGCACCAAGTACAAACTGATGTTCTCCATAAGTCGAAGAACCCTCGGATCCCGGAGGCGTTGGTAATGGTCCGCTCTGTACGCTATCACCCGTATAATAAGCGCCTCCGGATGCCGAAGGCCCTCGACTCCCACCCGAAGTTATACCATGAACATTAGCTCTTATAACACTCTCCCTATTGACATACAATTGTCGCAGCAACGCCGACGCCGGCAGCGGCGCCGTCGACGACTGCTGCGGACTCAGGTGACCCAAATGATGATGATGCGCTCCTATCCATTGAATCGTACTTCTCTGCTGTTGCTGCTTCAACAAAGCGTCCGTACTGAAGTCCGTTGGCGGCTGATGATGCAACGCCGGTGAATCCGGCTTGTTCAAAGTCGCACCCGGCAAATGCTTCGACATCGCTTGCTCCAAATCCTTCACTGATGTTCCACCCGCCACTTCCCCCCCTCCTTCCCCACAACCACCGTCCGATCTTCGCAATTTTGGACTCGGCGCCCTTAACACTTGCTCGCTTCCTGGTACCGAGTGACTCGACGACGCTGGACTCAACGCGTTGCTCCTCACCGCACCCACCGACGTTTTTCCTGATGCCGTTGCCTCCTCCTCCTCGTCCTCTTCACCCGAACTACTATCCTCCTCTTGAGCATACTTTCTTTTGTGTCCTCGTGACAATGACTTCACCGTCAGTACTCCAATCGTCGGCACTGCTGGACCTGGCTCTTGCTGAAGCTGCGACACGTTGTCGTGGTGACGATTTCCTCGCTGCTCACTCTCCGAACCACGCGTATCCTCACGGTCCTCCGGTGGCGAACGGTGAGGATTTTCTGGATGTTGGTTCGTTGGACCACCGCTTGTTCGACCTTCTGCGACACAAAAATTTCAGATCTTTATTTTTCTTAATTGAAAATCATTTGGAATTTTATATTCATAGGACAGTCAGGTCTCTCGAACCCTTGTTTTGACTCGATTAGACATACTTGAGTTTTCGAATATCGGCAATTAAGAAAAAAATAGTTTTAGTACTAAATTTACAGTGAAAATTACCGCGAAACACTTGAATATGGCGATTGATTGGCTAAACAAATATTCAAATATAATCATCATAAGTGTGACAGTTTGTACTAGAAATACTTCGAAACGTTGAACAACCAACTGCACCATGAAACTTTCCCTATTCCATGGAACTTCTACATTCATTTAGAATATTTTAGTGGACGTGATAATTTACTAGGCATTTTAGTGAAGTTTCGTCAATAAATTTACTTTTTTTTCATGAAAAACTACACTCTGCACAACAATAAACTCAACAATTTGGGGTTGTCTACTCGTCAATGGTACTACACAACAATTTTTAAGTTTTATTATCTCTGTGTACAAATCAATCGGTTTTTTTTTCGGATTAAATAATGTGTTTTAGTTGGGGCAATTCTTTCTGTCGCTCCCTGTCTCTCTTTCTTTTTAATGGCACTTCATTTTCTTGACTGATATAATTGGTCCCTTTATTAATCAACATTACGAAGCCTCATTTGGTCAGACTACCTTTAAATATTCGTTGATTTTTGAAATTCTATTTCTATTATACTAAAAATAGTTGATCATCGTTTTCATTTTCAACGTTCAATCGGATCTCACGGCTATCTTTTTTCTGTGATGTCTCATTCACTGTTTCTTTTCTGATCTCCGTTCATATCCCTGGCACTCAAATATCTGTAGCTAATTTCTCAAATGTTCTGTCAGATTATTCGCAGAACGGCTGCTGTAAAACCCATTGATTTTATTGACTTAAAAATATACGTAGACATCTTCTTTGACCATTGAAGATTTTTTCGTCGAAAAGAGCTCCTTTTCAAAAAGAAAGCGAGGCCTTATACCCAGAGTGGTAAAAAAAATTCAACGTTGAATAATCGAACAAATTTTTCAGGATTTACTTCGCTCGTCCAAGAGGTGAGCTCCCCCCACGAGAAGCTCGGGTGTTCTTTTCGCTTCAAATATTAATATCCCGAGGGGACCTTTCATATTTATTTTCTCCTCTTTTCGTCACTTCTGTGCGGTAGAGTGATAGATTTTTTTTCGTCTCAGAAACGAAGAGATTCTTGGCTCATTTATTTATTTTATTTTTTTTGTATATAAAGCACGAAAGACGCACACGCTCTTTCCGCATATGTTCGCGTTAGTTTGCGTATCGAATTCGGGCTTTTGGAAGAAATCCCAGTTAAACTATCGCCCTTCATATGGTAAACGAAGAAACGGTGCTCCTTCTAAAATAGAGGCCCACCCACGAGACAGCTTCGTGGTTGTCTTTTGTATTAATTCGTAGCAAAAATCTAACGCTCTCAGTGTTTTCCTTTCTCTAACGACGTAACTAGTCTCTCTCTCTCTCTCTCTCTCTCTCGCTCCTATTTTCTGACTGGATCTTCCTTGTCTCGTCGTCGCGTTAGTCTTTTACTGATCGCTATTCATCGTCATTCAACCGCGCTCGACGTTTTCAAGAGCGTGTCCAAGCGGGAATGCTGTCTCAGCGACGAAGCCTTTGCAGCTTCTTGCTTCCGAGATCGACGAGCGCTCTCGATCATCTAACATCATTCATCCATCTTCCTTTCATCACTATTCTCAGCATCGTGTGAGCTCGAATTTTTCACGCTACTACCTGCTACTTGAATTAAGCGCCACAATATCATCTCGTCTTTTTCTTTTTACGAGAATCTCGGTCGATGCTCAAATACGTACGAGACCCTACATTTTTCACCAAACTTTATGATAATAGACAATCTCAAATCTACTTTCGGAACAATTCTGTGGTCCGAAAGAATTTGCTTTTCATTATGGAATTTTTTTTTTAAACTTTCACTATGCAGCAGGAAAAGTTTGACTGGACTCTATTGATGCGTTTTTCGTCTTCAAATGAACCTTGAAGTTTGAAGTTCTCGGGCGATATTCACTCTAAAATTATCAGTGAACTTTCGCTCAACTATATTTTCGATGTTTTCATCATCGCTAACTCGGATGATCATGTTGAACATGATGAAATCGTCACGAAATATGAAATGATTCTTTTTTATTGTTTGCATCATTGTTTTATGTGCATTTACCTCCTCTATCTGCATCTGGCGAGCCATTTTCGGGATCATTACCGGCAACGTCTTCCCTTTTTACGCCTGTGACCCCATCCTCCAATTGGCAGCAATCCATTATGAGATTTCCGTATTCTCGACCACTGAAAATGAATTTAAAACAAAAATAATAATGACATATTGAAATAGAAAATAGTGCGGGGTGTTGGAATAGAATTTTTTAATAATTTCATAATTTTCAAAGTTTGTTTTTCCATTACCTGACAACGTAATTAACACAAATGATATTTTGTTCCTCAGCGTTTTTCGAGTTGCACACGATAGTGGCGCAAGTTTGTAGCCACGTGTAACCGCCGCTCTTGTTCATAAGTCGATAATAATGCGTGAGTACTTGGCCTTTGTGAAGCACTGTAACAAGATCGTAAAAGAATGTTAGATGCTGCAGAAAAAGTGTGTAAAAAAGAGTCGTAAAAAAAGTTTTTGGAGCTTCGGAAAGATTCATCACTGCTGCGGATCTGTAGGTCATAAGCCGCGAGTTCTACCAGTACAGTTGAGAGTTGATACGAGACTTCGATATTTCCCTAGACACACCCTCCGTTCATCCACGAGAGAAAGTGAGAGAGAACAACACGAAGAGAGAGAGAGAGAGAGAGAGAAAGAGGAGAGTCACGTACTCAGGAATATTTCTGTATAAAAGCCCTGAGACTAGTGGGTGGAAAGCTCGTGTAGCTTCGTTGGGGAACAACGTCGATGGTGTGGATGAGCTTGTTCGGGGTGTGAGAGAGCCAGACACGGAGAGAAAGAGAGAAGAGTTAATAAACTTTGGGAAAACGAGGCGGGCTTACGTATATGTACTATATATCGACTTGACTCGATTGCGAGTTAGAGAGAAGAGGAATATATAGGGAATGGGATAGAATGGGAGACGGTGGAGAGAAGAGAAGTTGAAGGAGGAGGCGAAAGGAATGAGGAGGGCTGGTTGGTTGATGAACGGTGGCCGGTGTCGAGGATTGGTGAAGACGGAGGCAACGGATAGGTCATAGGAAGAGGTGAAGGAGTAACTGCCACCGAGCAAACTCAGCGGCTAAGAGGGAGAGAGAAAGAGAAAGAGAGTTTGCCGAGTGAGACAAAGAAGGGGCAAGAGAGAGAGACGGGAAGCCTAAGGCATATATTTTCGTATGAGACTCTCAGAGTAGAGACTTAGAAGAAGAGAGACAAAGGTGCATGAACGATATAGAACCGTGTATACGCGAAGGATACAGAGACTTCTTGATAGAGAAGCGAGAAAGAGAAAGGATAATGTGTGTGGGTTGAAGCTGTTGGGTTTTCTTCAACCCCACCTGTCATCACCGTTGCTACCGACATCACCACACCCTGTGCGAAGGGAGCAACAGAAATAAAGAGAAAGATGGAGAACGGGGAAGATGTACAGAGTTGGAAGAAATCAGAGAGAGAGAGAGAGAGAGAGAGAGAGAGAGAGAGAGATAGAGAGAACGTACAACTGTGTATTTCTATCAATATATATGTATATTTGAATGGTTCGTATGTGTATGGGTTTTGGGTAGAAACAAGGATAGGGAGCAGGGGGGAAAGAGAGTGAGAGACTCTGCTGGATTGGGCCAGGAGCTGGCAAGAGAAGGTAACAACTCGCTGGAGATGCCGCATCCGGCGTACAGTTTCGTTCTCTGCATACCAAATACCTAATCCTGATGGTAACCGCACCGGCCCTAGGAGCACAGAAAACACACACACAGACAAACGCACTATGGAATATTGCGTCTCCGTACTACACACTATTTTCAACCATCCTTTACATCTACACAAATCACACTATCGTAGACTCTCAGGCGACTTTACTACACATCGTGCGAGGCGCGTGACTACTCAAATGTGGAAAACTCTCTCGCACAAAATCGTTCCCTGAGCACCACTTTTTTGTGTTTTGCTATTCTTTACGACAAAAACGTTTACAATATCAAATGCCGAAGAGATTCATGCGACAACTCTTCCTTATCACGGCGCAATGGACTCGAAACAAGGATCCAGAAAGCCTTTGTTTTTCTCATGGTCTTCCGAAGAGTTGTGCATGCAAATCGAAAAACAAATAATTTGTCTCGATATTTTGTATAAAGTCACACTTTATCTTGATGGCGGGAGAGTAACTTTTGATGATTTTTTGAACTCAACTGTACCGGAGAAATATGCGCAGCGGGATTCGAACCGAACAGAAATATTGAGATGTCAGGGATGTTTTTTTTCTTCGAAATATTGATTTTCTTCGTCTCGATAAAAGTTGAAAAAACGGACTACTCCAATAGAAAAGAAATTGGTTCACATTCTACAGTTTAAATCTATTGGAAGTTGATTCGATTTGAAGTATTATCGCTTCATTGACCAAATAAATTAAACGCATTAACATTGATGAGTCGGAATATTCTTGAATGACACTTACGATCGACGTGCGATTTTCGTAATCGATGTGCGTCCTCCCCGTGGCACAGGGCATAAAGACTCTTTCCCGCTAATTCATCCGCCGTGTAATCTAACAGTTCCGATACTCTGAAACATTGATGAAAAAGTTTATTTTTAGTTGGTGATGAAATGATAAAAAGAAAAAAAAACTCGATTACGTCGTACATTCAAGTTATCGGATGAAAAGTTTGGCAGATTCGAGATCAGATCGTTTCTATTATTCGTATTTATAATTTTCAACGTGTACAGGATATTTAATAAACTCACTTTGGTTCGCAATGTGCTATCTTAAAGTTAAAGTTGATCCTCGTAACGAACATGTCAGTCTCAAGTCGAATTTCGTGAACGCTTGGTGGTGGTAATGCTATCGCCAAGCCGACCATACCCATCAACGGTGGCGACGATTTGCCGGTTCGACTAAATGGATATTGAGGCCTTAATCGACAGAGGAGAAGAACAACCTGCAACGGTGAGAGAACACATGAGAACGCTTGTATTCAGCGAGGTACGGTGGACGTTGATGTTAATAGGAGATAACGAAGGTGAAATGTTGACGAAGGGAAAAAAAAGAAAGGAAAGAGAGAAAGAAAAACTAGAAGAGAGGAAAGAATGAAAAGGAGGGTGAAAATCAACGTGTCCGGTGAGAATCAGAAAAGACGAAGGGAAAAAGATGGCAATGTGCGAGGGTAGCAGTTAACGCGCCCCGGGGTAGCTCCATAACTTCGTTTGGTCAGAGCTTAGTCGAAGGCCTAGAACGGACAGCAAAACGTTCGTTTTGGGCTTCCCTGAGCTATCTCACCTAAGGTGGCTCTGCGTACGTCTTTAACGAACGACCTCACCGAAATCCCTTCATTCCTCCCCCACTTCATTTCCTTTCTTATTCTCCTATGAACTTTGCTAAATGACTTCTTATGTACCGTAATATGTAATCGGAAACCTCCAATTACCCAGTTACGAGCTCTAACTCTCCGCAAGTTTTAGGTCGATGAAACATTTGCGCAATTACGTCACGCTAATGAGCGGCAATCGGTGGCAAAAATGATGAAGTTCCAATCGCTTGATGCAACGACATATTTTTTTTTTTCTTCAAATCTCGTGCCAATTTGTTTAGCAATTTTAGGTTGTGGGAGTCGATCTTTGATCGGTCTTTCTTATAAAGATCCAAATATTGAATCGCATCTTTCGCATTTCCAAACAGTTTCAAATAATTGAATTTTCATTATTCTCAAAGGAGGCAAACTCGAAGATGAACAATTTGTGTAACTCAGTTCCCAACTATGATTGCAAGAATTGTCGCTTACCCGATAACCAGATGACTTGAAGTGACATCCACGTTTCGTTAAAGATGACTTCATTCGAACGCAGAATGCTCTGTCGTAGCCCTTGTAAACGCCCGCTGTTGTTAACGACATAACCGATGAAACTGTAAACAGAAAAAATGAGCATTGTTTTGGTTTAAACTGATACATAATGCAGTAATAACGTAAAACGAAGACTCTTTTTTAACGGAACGTTGAATATACTGCGATGTGATATTATGAAAACGTAATTTTTCTATCCGGAAATTGTGAGATTGAAAAAAACTCATCAATTGATAATGAAACCGTAAATGATGAGAGATATTAAATGGACATTTTCGATTCCCGGTCATTCACGTCTATGCACATGGACTACAGACGGCCATTTTGATTTATCACCTTAGAGCCTCCTGAGGGAAATAAATATCTGTTTGAAGCATGAGTGGGTGGTACGTGCTTGGTAGCCTCAAAGGTACTTTGGTACGACCTACGATACGGGAGATTCTGGTGTATGAGAAATGACGCCGGAAGTAGGAAAGGAACGAAAGTGCCCTATCCTGAAAATCCTGTACGGGGTATTCATGGAAAATCTTGGAACAAGTTCGGTGGTGAGGGAGACTCGGACGAGACAAACAAAGGAAAATATAGAAAGAGAGAAAGATGTTGAGGGAAAAACGTGCGGGGCAAAAAGAAGCGCAATGGTTGCGAGTCCAGCGGATATTTGATGGCCGCAACGTGTGGAGATCCGAGTACATCGTCGGGACTCGTTGGTCGAATGCGGAATGGCGGAGGACAGTGTTGAGAGAAAGGGTCAGGGAAGCACGGATGGCCGAGTATAGAATAGTGAAAGAGAGAAAGAACGAAGGGAAAGGAAAAACAAAAAGCAACAGAAAGAAGAAGGAAATGGCGGCTATATAAAAGCGAGACGGAAGATAAGAGAAAAAGAGATGGAGGAGAAAGAAAGAGAGAGAGAGAGAGAGAGAGAGAAATATATAGGCTTGATGTACGTGCCTGCGCTGTGGTCGTGTCGCGGAATAACAATTGGGCAAATCTCACGGAGAGGGCTTTGTACGTATACATATATACATATGTATACAGTTTCGTGTACGTATGTACGTTTGTGTATCCGAAGTAACGTCGGATAGCCAACAACCATGGCAACGTAGAAAGGACCGTGGGTACGTATCTAGCAGAGTCTTGTAATGGCGGTTGTATCGCAGAAATTTTCGCACGAGACCATCTCGTTCGATCGTCGTGAAGCACGATGACCGTGAACCATGCGAGACATCGGGATTCCGGGGAGATCCACTACCGGAATTCAGGATGGAAGATTAGGTTGGAGAGTTTTGGTCCCGATATAGAGAAAGAGATAGAGGTCGAACGCGCAGGAGCGACGCCATATCGAGGAAAACCGTCATGGCAGCAACCCAGAAGAGCAGGAAGCTCGTTGTACGGAGCGCATTCAAGCACGCGTTTACCTCTCTCTCTCTCTCTCTTTTCCTCTTACCACCTTTTAACATCCCCCAAAACGTGTTCGATTGTGACCCCTGGCATAGCAACCCTCTCGCGTTTTCCAACCCCGTCACGACTCTCGTGGTACACGACGTATGCGAACCTCTCTTCGCTCAGGGTTTCATCCTCCAGCATCACTACACCCCCGTGAATCTCGTGTAGCACGATCGCACGCTTCGACTTCGTGACCAAGCGGAACACCCGGAGAAACCGGAACGTTCCAACAGCCATCGCGGCGTAACCACGTGGCAATGCCGATGGGCACGTCCGTCGTGGACAACGTGGCCTCAGGTTTTGTGGATCGCACACGTTTTTTTCCAACGCGACGATCACTGGAAATGTCAACCTCCCCCCTCTTCCCACTATTCCTACCCCCCCCCCCCCTCCTCTTCTGTTTGGTAGCAGCCCTCATATTCTTCAAGTGTTATCAAACTTAGGACCTTCTCAACCCCTCGCACCCAGCCGATTGTCTCGTCTTTTGTATTCTCTCGCACTCGTTCCTTCCTTCCTTCCTTCCTCTTCGCCCATAGTTTTCCCATAGACTTTGACGTCATCGCACGCTCTCTATACAAGCCTCGAATTCCCAATGTCCGAACTCGTGACTCCGTCTCTCTTCTCCTCTACGTGGACGTGAAACTAACGTGCACAACCTCCTCGAACTAACCAGGTTTGCCATTCCATGCTCGCTCCACTTTCGGTCACGCTTTCCGGGTTACGCGTTCATTCAGACACTCTACACCTCACTTCGGCCCTCGCTCGAGTCACCACTTTCTGGTACCCCGGACTCCTGCAACCCCGACGCACACGCTCCGAAAAACGTGTACTCGTTTTGCGTACGTGTTAAGTATGCGGTGGAATAAAAAATAAAAAAAATCTCGGCGGAAGCTTGAAGAAAGGCACGAAATTAGGGGAGACAATGAAATTCTTCGCCTCGAGGGCTTCCGGAGAAACTGGAGACGATGTCGTCTCGGTTCCAGGGTCAAGTCTTATTTTTCAGTCTTTCTTTACTTCTATGGCAAAGTTGAACAGGATCAAGGTCGGATTTTAATGAAGCTAGCTTCTCATATATATTTTTCTGCATAATTGATCATCGGTTGATGCGGATTGACGATCTATTACTGTCTCTATGGAAAAAGCATCAACGGTGAATCATCGTCATGCGTGATGCCGCATACGTTCGAATCAAGACACAATGAAAATTCGTTACCGTGTGCTCGTATCTGTTTGGATAATTTTATTCGATCTGTGCTGCGTAGATAAATTTTATTCTCTAAGTAGAACGCCATTCGTCATCGGAAATGGAAAGGTGTCATCCTTTCCAAAGAGCCGGATTAATTTAATGTAGAAATTCTTTGATTTAACAAATCATCAGGAGAGTACGGAATCGAAACAATTTTTATTTCTAACGCGCTCACAAACTTAACGCTAGAACACAATAAACGGTTACTGAGTCATAGCGACTCATTAGATCCGAGTTATTTTTCGTATAAAATTCTTCTTTCATATTCCACTTGGATTCGGGGCATTTTTTGCTTTTTAATTGTAGCACGAAATAATCGAAAACAGAAGAGCGACGTGTATGATATCTTACCGTCAGGATTAGCGGTTGATGCTGAACCGTGCTCTTCCGAAGCTGCACTGCTCGGCGAGGCTAGTCCGGAACTCGAGGAATGAGGTCCGGATGAGTTGGAGGACGAAGTTAATCCCAGACCTAATTGTTCAGCGACCTCGACGTGGTCCTGTTGATGAACGTAGTCGAATACGCTTGAACCGGTCATTTCCACCTGAAGAGTTCGAAAACATTAAAAATTGTAGTCAGGTTAATAAAACTAAATTCGTGGAATCATTGAGAAATTTAATTTTCGATATACAGGGTTAGCAACATTTGGCTCGCGATGAGCAGTTGAAACGAAAACGTGAGTGTGGTACGTGAGTATTAATCGTAACGTAATTTGTCCTCGGTGCGATCGACAGGTTGCCTCGTTATAAAAATCGTATCGCGTCGTGACGGGAATCATTATTTTCGTAGCCGCTACTATATAATCATAATACAGTTTCATATAGCTTCGACTCTATGTAACATTCGCGTCTTTGAGATTAAACGAATTTAGTCTCTATGAAATTCGTACTGTTGGCCTCGTGGAACGATTCCGCGAAGGTTTCACGTCTCGTCATTTTACTTCGCGATTGAAATATTAAATTCTTGTAGTAGTGACTGTCAAAGCCGAGATGGTGTCACAGTCAAAGTAGGAAGGTTGAAGAAAAAGAAAAGAGACGATCGAGACTGTTGACGCGTTTAATCGAAGCGCGTGGCTGCGGATTGCCGCAGTCACGTACACGAATGGGGATTTTATATCGCGGGAATAGAAGAGAGAGAGAGAGAGAGAGACGGACGAACGCATCGCTGCAATGAGCAGGACTTCGGTAATTTATTCCTCGTTGAAAAAAAAAAAAATGAGCAAAAGCTTTGAAGATTACTCGTGTCTTCGTGCGTGTGGGATCGTTGTGGTAAAACTTTACGACGAAATACGCTTCAACATCGACGCACTCTTCGACTCGGTCATCAAGAAATTATGTACTCCGGTCCTCTGTGTATGCCTCTGTCACCGCGATGTGTGAAAAACAAAGATGGTAAGATTGTTACGAAATACCCGAACGAGTAACGCTCTCGTACGTATGAAGAATTTGTGATCAACTATCCAACGATCGAATAATATAAAGCGTATTTAGCATAAATCGCTGATATCATATAAGATTTCTAGAAGCATCATGTGCTATTTTAAGTTCGAATTTACGTAAAATTTCAAAATTAAAAATCCAACATTCGGGATAATACGCGATAAGAAACTTCGTTTATTTCGTTAAAATTCAATATTTTAACATTTTGCAAAACTCTTGAAACATATCTGAACTTCATTTCTATACAAGAGAAAAAAAACACAACTTTACGTAGATAAGCGTTCGCCAGCAGTTTCCATTAAAAGTACATATACGAAAGTAGCAGTTGCAGAAACGAGAGTGCGACCGCGCCGGCAGTTTTCCCCTGGAATCCCCGAAACACCCTATTGATTGCCCTCGCGGCGTAGCTAAAAGCGAGATCCTCGCGAAATCGTGGCAAAAGAGAGAACGAAAGAGAGAGAGAGAGAGACAGACTGAGTATATTCTGTACCCCAGGACCCCCTTCGACCGTGTATAAGCCCAGTAGCAGCCGCCCGCTATTTTTCTTTCTCACTCTCTCTCTCTCTCTCTCTCTCTCCGCAAGTATATTTCTCCTTTGCCCACCTATTTTCTCCATAACGCTCTATCTCTCTTCCTTTCCGCTTTCACGAATCCACGGCTTTTCTATCCATATACTAGTCGAGTATATCTATTTATTCATCTTTCCCTCTTTCGTCCATTCGTTCGTTTGGTCCCGTCCGTAGAGTTTTCCTCTCTCTTCTCTCTCTCTTCCTCTCGCTCTTGTTTTCTCTCTCTCTCTCTCTCTCTCTCGATCTGTAATTCCATCTCTCTCGTTCTGCAGCGGCTCTTTCTCACTCCCGTTTTCCCCGTCCGGAGGATCGGCCCCCCTTGGCATTAGGAATGGCGAACACGCCGCCGTGCAGAGGCTACGTGAGCCGCATGCAACCACCCCCGCCTCCGTTCCAAGCTATCCGCTCTCTCCTCCACCTCCTCCTCTTCCTCCTCCACCTTCTCTCCACCTCCTCTCCCGTTTTCCCCTTTTCCTCACCAGCTCCTCGCAGCGCCACCCCCGCGTCCAGCTTTCGATGTGGCCTGTCGTGCCAGCACCAGCCACCGCCAATCCAATATGGCCGCCGGCGACTCTAACACTAACCAACGACCTTTCTCGCTCGCACTTTTCTCTTTTCTCCCTTGACCTCATCTTTATCTTTTTTTTTTCTCTGAATTCTTTATTTTCTCCATGTTACATCCTCAACTTTCCATGTATCTTCTCTCCGGCGGTATTCTTTCTTCCGAATTCTTTCTTTTTTCCTCATTTCTCCGTCTTCGTCCCCTCGACTTCGCGTCTTCATTTTTGTTTCTCGATTTCTTTCCTGCTTTCTCAGTATACTTACTCCCCCTATTCTTTCTGCAAATTCCATTTTTCCTTTCAACTTTTGTCCAGCCTTTTGTTTCTTCGTCATCCTTCGCTTCCGCTATAAATACATTCCTGTATAGCTTTAACCCGGATCTCTTATATCCTTCGCCTTTTGCTTCTCGTGTTTTTACAATTTGCCCGTTTCCGTAGCAACCGGGGGCAGCGTTTTTACGTTGCAACTTCAAATTCGTCCTTCTCACGATGTTTTTCGAAGGTCCCCTTCCCCGTTGTGTTTCTTCATCTCACTCCGATTCGTCGTGACTTTACCATTTCATATATATTAACTTTCTTTATGTTTCGTACTTTTTTTTCTACTTCGATTTTTCTTCTCATCCTCGCTTACCGTCTTCGCAGTTTCGTATTTTCGTCGCTCGTTACATTTATTCGTAATTGACGCTTTGTCAGCCTGTACGAGCTTTTTTCCCTTATATATATTTTTTTATACATACGATTACGCATGAATACACGTGAGTACAAAAGCGCAGTGCGAATGTATCGCGACTCATGTGCTATCCCACGCTCCCGTATACCAGGAGCACACGTATTTTCACAACACATGCTAACTCACCTGGGAAAGGCCGAGGTAAATGGAGACGGTCTCGGAAATGTACAGGAATCGTCCATCAGCGGCGACCGCCATCGCAAAACCGTCCAGCGACTGTAAAACACGAATGAAACTGTGTACGAGCTGCATACGAGGCCTCGGAATTCTCGCATCACGGTATATATAATACCGTAAAATATTTTAATTAAATTATAACTAAATTTATGTTATTGGGATGGGAATTTTTTTTTGACGTATCGAATGAGAGCGAAAAATATTAACTTTTTTTCTATTCATTACTTGACTCGATTGTTTTTTTTTTTTTTTTTTTTTGCGGAAGAATAAATGAAATGATGAATCCGAATAAACTCGTTTTTGATCGTTAAATGCATAAAGATTTTTTTTTATGTATATGCGCAATTCGGAGCTTTTGTGAAAATGGCTAAAATCCTTAGTAGCATTATTCAGAGTTTTTTTGTTCAATTTTTTAAATTCAAGACCCGAAATATCAGCTGTTTTTGCATTTTTTATTTTTCATACGTTAAATAAACTCGCTACGTGAAGGTCAATTCAAATGACGACATTTAATTCATCATACATTTTTTTCGTTCACCAACATTATTGACGTATTTGCTGTTCAGAGACTCGATTTGTTCGTAAAAAATGGAAGTGAAATAGTTTTCTCATAATTTTTTTTCGATCCAATTATTCATCGCACGATATTTTCTTTTCATGAATTGATAAATGTTTTTTTTTTTTTTTTTTTTTTTTCTGACATGGAATGTCTCGTGTGTATATTTTTTATGTATTCGCAAGTAAATGTGACTATTTCACGGTGCCTAGAAAATACGAAACGAGTGCTGGATCCTGGTGGAGTTTACGACTCGCACAGAGTACTACACCGAGGTCGTCAAGAGCCTCGTGAAAAAAGACCGAGACTCTGTTCCCTTCCCCGTTTTTTACCTCTCGATTCTACTTCCATTTCGTTCTTTCTTTCTTTCTGTATTTTTCTTTAATGGAACTTTGAAAACCCGCGAAATGGCAGTTGCATTTATTCCGACTGTTCCAGCACTGCAGTTACACGATTGTCGAGCTTTCATTCCTCTAATTCATTCTCGGAGCACGTGAAAGTGAACCAGTAAAAAAGAATGTGCGACGAATTGTTTATGGACTTTTGGGTGCATACTATTTTGTTTTGTCAAGCAATTAATTTTTTGTCAAATGCAGTTTTTCCATATTTTTTTTTTCAGTTCTCGTATTATTTATTCACCACGAGCTTCGACAAATTCCATTGAAAATAAAAAACAATCGAGAAGTCCTCGTCCGAAATGTCATTTGCTTTGCGGCTTTATCGATGAAAATTCAACGAGAACACAAACTAAATGAAATGAAGTGACACTTTGTTAGAGAACGTATAAATAAAAAATGACACAAACCTGAAGAATGTGGGTGCCCTGATGTTGTTCGAACATGTCCTCTGCCAGCGGAGTTGACGTGAGTCTCGACCTTTTAGTTCCTGCAATGATAAGAAAAAAAAAAAATGCTGTTTTTATTTCAGGCTTCGAGCAGAATTCAATAGATCGTTCGGGCACAAAGTTACGACTTCTTTTCGTTAAAAAAATAAACGTATTCTCGGAACAGAGGAGAAGGATAACAGAAACATCCTCGAGGCAGTGTTCTTTATCTCATTTTCATTATATAGCAGTTGCATTTCGTCGAAAGGAGTAAAAGGGATGATTCGGGGTTGGATATTTTCTCGATCGTCCCTTGATTGACTCTTCTCGTGATGAATTCACTCATCCTTTCTAGCTTCTCTTACATTCGATATGAATCACACCGTCAGAGCCTGCGTCGCGGCAACCCCTTTCACCTCTGCTTTTCATCCCTCTCGATTTTCCCCCATTCTCTCTCTCTCTGTTTTTCCTTTTTCTTCGCTATCCGATGCTTCTCACCCCTCGTTTGGCAAACAAGACAGGCTTCTTCTTACGGTAATAATAATCCTCCCACCAGCGCATTTCTACCCTTAATGAAAGACTTGGAAGAGACTCGATGAAACTGGCACGGGGAGCCTCTTAATCTGCTAAGTCCGTCGGGATGAGGTCAATTTATATATTTATATAGATATATATATATATGTGTTTTCAGTGTGTGTGTATATACGTTACTGGACCATGCTGACCCCAACTTGCCTGTATTTTCTTTTCTCTATTTCTCTCAGTCCGTCAACAAGTTTATTCCGATATTTATGTGGCTTATACACGGAATAATCCTAGTGTAATCCCATCGATTTTTTCTTTCTTTCTATTTCTCCGTAACGAAGCTTTGTTCTTCTATCGTATTGATTGGTAAATCAACGCGCAAAACTTCGCATCTGGATCTTGAAAGCTAAAGACCTCCATCAGGAGGCTTTGAGCCCCCCTGCCGACGTAAAGTTTCACGCTGACTTTGTTTTATCCTTTTTTGTTTGTATCTATCAGATCGAAACGAGGACACCGAAAAAAGACTTTAGTTCATTCAACGATAAGAAATTTGTTGATCCTACAAAACTCTTGTTTAAACGATCTTTCGTCGTAGCGAGCAATATTTATTTGAGCCAACAAATCAAGTGATCGAGTAAATTAAATTTTTCTTTGAATTTACAAATTTCATTTTGTTCGCCACGATTTGTTGATCCAAAAAACATTTTGTTCAATCAACAAATTTCTTTACTCATAGCGTTCTCTTATTCCTGGAGCAAGATTTCTTAAACGTCCTGTTCAAGATACGTGCAAAGAAAGGGTTTTTTTTTAGTTCAGCAGAGGGTCGATGAGGGGGGTTGTAAGGTTTACCACGAACATTATTTTCTTTCATTAATTTCTGGAGGAATGTTCGAGTTAAAATAGACTGAAGAATTGTAGGAGAGTTTAGCTGAAAATAGGAGAGGAAATGCGTTCCACTAATATTCGAGACTCGAACAAAACCCCGTGAAAAGAAAGCGAGGGCTCCCGGGACACGTAGAGGTTATCGGCGAAAAGATGTAAGCTTACATCTATATACGTGTTTTCCGTCGGTCAGCTGCCAAGAAAAGAGCCCCTCGGTAAATCTTCCCTTTGCTTTTTCCGCGCTCTCTTTCCATCTCTCTCCCCCCCCCCTCCCCTTGTTTCTCTCTGTTTTTCTCTTGCAACAAGAGTTTCTCGCGCAAGACAGACCCTATCCGCAGGGTCGTCCTCAAACCCCATTTTGCCTCTGGTTATCACAATATTTTGATAAATACATGAGGCGTGTTTTATGTGCTCTCCTCGCGGCCATAACTCACCGATATTTATTTTTCGAAGAAAGAAAAAAAAAAATAAAGTATGGTCCTCCGATTTTTCGACCCTCCGCAACACCTGACGACCACCGTTAATTCGATAATCTCGGATTCTAATTGAAACGAAGATCCTGAGTTTGGGTGCATCGCGCGAGCAAAATCAATTCGATCGGTTTCATTTTGTCCAACAGTATAATCGCCATCCCCCAATAGTTAACAACAAATTTTTCTGCGTTACTGGAAACATTATATCGATTATCATAGATATAGAAGAATTTTGGAAGCATTTAAAGAGTTCTGAACAGCCTTAGGTGTATCGCGGACAAAAAAACTATGGATGTTATGTTATATTACGAGAGGTTCGTGCGAGGAAAATTAAATAAACTTGGCTATATAAGTAAACGACAATTCAGCGATATTATACGTCTCGCGGGAATCCCTATAGCCCGACTGGCCATGTATTTCATCGCAGAGGTGTGAAAACCACGGTGCGATACGAAAGAGAAAGAGAGAAAGATGCTGGAGAAAAAAGAAAGAAAAAAAAAAAGTAATGAAATATAACGATCGCGTGAGTGTTGGAGTGTGAGCGAGGGTGTCCGAGCAATCGGGTCAGAAAAGCGTATACCTTGTTCTCTCTCGCGACCAGCGTCTCGTAAAGTATATCACATGCTCCCCCGTTCTAACGCTATGGCAAAGTAGAGATCCCGCCCCCGTTATACAGAGACAACAAATTCGGCTATTTTTCATTAAATCCCGGTCCCGAGAGTCCGAGAAAAGCGAAAAGCTTGGGTGTGATATTGCGTTATGTTTCTGCTCATATGTTCCATAGCTCTATTCTTTTTATCTCTTCTCTCTCTCTCTTTGTCTCTTTTTTCGACCCCTTGGTACGTCTCTCGTGGAGGTGCAGGGCACCGCACAACCGTACCAACGTTTTCCGCAAGAGCTCAGCCTCGTTGCAGATGGAGCCGCAGGGGGTGCGACATTCGTGACGTCACACGCGCGAAGCACATCCGCGTTGCGGACCCGAAACCGAGTGAAATAGAAAAAAAAACAAAAAAGGGACAAAAATATATACGGAGATACACGGAAAGAGATATATATTTGGTTGTACGATTTACGAGTCACCGCTGCTGCGCTCTCCTTTCTCGGCTTATCTCGACTCGAAATATTTCCACTCCCTTGTCTTCTAAACAACCCCTGTACTAGGCAATGAACACATTTTCTTTTTCGATACAACATTCGCCCATAACGTACGAGTCTGATGTGTTTTCCGATTTAAAAAAATGCGTCTCCCGGGTATGTTGAAAACATTTATTGTAATAATGAATCAATTGAAAATTCAGTTAATTAATTTCATTTGAAATATCATAAAATTGCCGCTCCTCTTCGGTTGATCTCGACTACATTCATTTTTCGACAACCTTCTTTCACAATTTTCTTTTAAAGAACGTTCATTCGTACTCTAAAAACGTGCATTTTGACATCAAGTTCATGAGAACTGCAGTAAAAGTTCGCTCCGTGTCCCTAGATTATCTGAGAACGTGTCATTTTGGTTGGAAATATTTCAATTTCGGTATTCTGGAAATTCTACCGATACGAAGAAGAATTGATTCGATAAATACAAACGACCAGTAGCTTTTTTTTTGTACAATGTGTTGGATCGAGCATTGTAATTCATAGGGGAATAAATTTCAGCGTAGTTATTTAGTCAGTTATTACGTGGATGATTAAGATCCGTGTACATAGATCATGTGAGAGCGCGGAGTGCAAACGACTGTAGCAGGACGTCGATTTTTGTCATCAGGGTCTTGGAGATTCCCGAAGGGGTGCAAACGTCTCTTTCTCTCTTGGTCTCGTGTCATTCGCGTTACGCCATAATTTTAGCACCCCTCTGTCTCTCGCAACCCCTGTCAGAGAGGCCAATACTAATAGACATCATGCATTATCATGCGAATATTATTGGGTGAAGGACAGCGTCGACCAGCGATCATTAATCCTGACGATAATCGGTAAGCATTTTACGTATATCGTCGTATACGCACCAGACGGTTTTTCGGATACATTCGTATATGAACATATGTATATGAAACGAGGGTTTTCTATATGAGCTAAGAAGAGAGCTGATACAGAAGAGGACAGAGATAGCCGCGGGCGAAGTTATAGTCGTTAAATGACCGGACGACTAATAATATTACACCCTCGTTCATTTTTTCCTGTTCTTTTGAGCCCTCCCTCGAGCTTGGACATCTCTCTACTTATATCCCTTGTGAAAATAATACGATATTGTTCCATACGAATATTATTTCTATGCTTATTATTCAGTTTTTCGTGAAAGTAGCGAGTCGGACTTAGCTGTAGTATATAGGAAAAGGAATGAGAGGAAGAGAGAGAGAGAGAAAGGGAGAGAATGAGAGAAAAACGGTCGCGATATCTGAGTGAAACGTTATATTGCCACTCCCAGTGGGACACAGCTTCCATTCGGGGATCCAATACTGTTGCTCGATCTTTCTCGCACTTTATTTCTCTTTTTCAATGTTTTTTCCTAGTTGCTCAATGCTTTTATCTCTTTCTCTCCTTGCACGAAGATTAATCGTTCTGGATCATAGAGCCACTGGGTGTTAGGTGAGCCGCTCACGTACACATCTGGATTATTTATACCCGGAGTCTCGTATATTTATCTACTACATACACATACACACTGCATGCTATTGGCGAAGCTCTTGAAATTTATTCAACCTTCTTCTCCTTACAATTTTGTTTTCTCACGAAATATCGTTCCAACTCTTTCTCGTTCTTGAAGCAGATAAGAACCGTTTGCAAGTCCATTTGGCAATTAAAATTGACCCTTTCTAGAGCCCGAGGTAAAGCAACGAGCGAGAGAGAATCGAGGAGAAATATGGAGCGTACATTATAGATGTAAACCACGAGGGTGTTGGTACAGGGGTGAGATTTAGGTTTTATTGTAGAAAACGAGGGGCGAGAACTACGATACCGCGAACTTGCGCCAGCCGGTGACGTTTTCGCACCCTAATATAGTATATATATATATATATGTATTTCTCAAGACTTTACACTGGTTTACATTGATGGGCCATCAAACGGGCACTCGGGACCCCTCGAGAGCCCATTTCCAACCAAAATTTTCATCCCCCTTCATCTCTTCCTTGATTCTACAATTTTGGACCTAGTCAAGTGTATGTATACGTTCTCGAGCTTTTTATTCGAAAATCGTGTCACGCCCCTGCGACATTACAGCCTGCTGTTTCTCGCCTGATCGTCAACGCAATTTTTCAATAAAATAACCAATTTTTTCGTTTCATTTTTAACCAGTATAAATATAAACAATATCCGGAAGCTAAAATTTTTACAACTTGTAAAATATTACTCGAAAAAACTGACAAATTAATTTTATGAAAGAAAAACTTGCGATTTTGAAGACTGCTCCTATCGAAAATCGTTCGGAATGATCTTTTAAAACGCTCATCATTTTCTCAGGAAAGCACTATTGAATGGTTTGTAATTAATATCCATTTATTCGTATACGGGGCGGTGGCAAGCGGCAGTTTTATCATTGCTGTTCAACAGTATCACGATCTTTAGAGTTTACACCGTTCGACATCGATAGCACCCCATTATAAACGGACACGAGGGACCCTGGACTCTTCGTTTTCATCCCTTTCTCATTTTCCGACAGTTCGGTGACGCTAACGCTCGAGGTTCGAACGAAATAAGCAATATTTCGTAATATACGTTTGAGTGAGACTTGAGAATTCGTCGTTAAAAGTAGAAGTTCGGAAGGCGCGGGCGTTGACGACGTCGACGCCGACTCCGTCGGCACGCGGCACATGTTTTCACCCCGCCTGCGGAAATCCCATTTGTGCGACACCATATTCTGGATTTTCTATGCACGCCCTCGCTACTTTTTCCTCCGTATACCCTCTTCTTTTTTCCATCCGCAACTCTCACCCCCCACCTCCCCCCTCCTCTCCTTCCGTTCTCCTAGTTTCGTCGTATAAAACCTGGAACACCCTCATTCTATCTTCGCCCGCATGTATGACTCGTGACAAAAATGACAAAGTCGTCTTATTACATTCTGGCGAAATACGCCCGGCAGAAAGAAAATTTTCGATGCAATATAAGAGGGCGAGAAAAAGTACGAAGCTACCGCGCGGTAAACTTTCGTAAATTTTAACCAAAACGTCCCACGTGTAGTAAACAGCACATAAATTGGTAAAATGTGCAATATCATTCGTGACAACGTTTATTTTTATTTTTATTTTTTCGTTTAGATGTGTCATCGATTTTGGTTCAAAATTATTCGCTATTGCGTTGAAAAAATTAGAATTCTTCATAATAATGCTTGTACCGTCGATGATCAAATGGGTTTCGGTCATTCGGTAACGTAACGTATAAAAAAAAATAATGTTAATCCATTTTCTTACGGGATGTATTCAGATATTTATACATAAGGCTATCAATTTGTACGATTGAAATGAATCCACGAGTAATTTATTCGAGCATCCAACGTTCGAGGCAGAGAAATATACGAGTGAAAGAGTCTCTCCGGTTGTGTGTTTTATTTGCAGGATGCAAATAGGAAGATGCTAACGAGACGTTGATTAGGGTATTGGTGACGGTGATCCGTTTAAGCGCTGCTTAATTAGTCAGGTGTGTTTAGTTAATCCTCGTATTTCATTAGACCACTCGACTGGTTGGATTGCCACGAGGGGAAAACCGAATTCAGCAGTGGTGCTTCGTGAATACGAAAATTATCAAAAGACCGAGGAGAAAACAGTTATACGCTTCGTATTATATGCGTGCTATGAAATGCGCGATGAAAATACAGATTCATGGCTTTCGTTCTTCGTCTCTTTCGCTCTTTATGATACTCGACTTTCGAGAGAACCCCTGCAGATTCTACAGCGCCCTAGTCTCGTCTTTCGCGGTGCTCCCTCCTCGTTAACTAGCCGCCAACTACGTTAAACACTGGTTTAAACTCCCCTTATATATTTTCACAACGTCCCTTCCTTCCCTTATATGCTCACTTGCAAATTTTGTATGTATACTGTGTCACTAAATTTGTGTCAAAGGTTTCGAGAGTACATAAATAGCGAATTTCTCAGCAGAACACTTCTCATCCACTTCTTTCTATACGCTGCACTGTTCAGGAATAAAAATACTTATTAATCGATGAATAACATCGTTATGGAAAATGAATAAGAAATTTGTCCTCAGAAATTTGCGATCAACTGTCTCTGTGTTTCAGAAAAACAATTGAAACATCCTGTACACTAAGATCGTGCTTCCGTAACGCGAAAAGAGTACAGAAATACATTAAACACAGTCGTTGGTCAAAAATTTCAGTTTCACTGATGATGTGCCTCTTGCTCCGTCATCTCTTTCTTTAGGGCTTAAACAAAATTCTCTTCACCCCAGAAGCCCTCTGAACACTTTGGGGGGGCCTCTTCTTACAGACGAGGTTAATTCGAATTTACATACCGCGACCAAGAGTCCGTCCCTTGGGAGGCTGTACTTTTATTTCTTCGAAGAATTAACGTTTGACAGAAAAACTGTTTTGTAAATTTACCGAAAATTTTCATGAGGCGATCTTCGGAGATCTTTAGTCCCAAAAACAAGTGAAAAACAGGAGTTTCTTGATTCATTTAATCGTGCATCGAATTCATACACTGAGAAAAAAAATTTTTAATTGTGGCGAACAAATTACATTTGTTGATTCAACAAAACTTTTGTTGATTCAACGATATTTTTGTCTTGGTGAGAAATTAAGTATTTGAATGAACCAAATTTCGTTTGGGTTAACAAATTTCATTTTGTTCGCTACGATTCGTTGAACCAACAAAAAAATTTGTTGAACCAACAGAAAATTTGTCGAACCAACAAAAAATTTGTTGAATTTACGAATTCATTTTTCTCAGTGTACAAATTGCATGCCATTTTATTTTATAATCTTTCCCTCACAAATTTGTTCCTAAATTGATAAAAATGGATCTTTAAAACAATAAGCGGATTTTGAGATTGCCAATTTGTCACATTCTTTTATATACACTTTTATAAATACATATTATACGTGTTGCTTATTGTATTCGAAGAATTTCTACTATTATATCGAAGAAATGTATTGAAGTGGTACGAAGAGAAGTGAATCTCGGGTTGCTGAGGGGTTGGATCGGAGGGCAGAAGACTCACCGGGGTGTGGTTTAACTCAATTTCGTTAGTTTAGTTACATTACATCGACAACGCGGTCTGGTAACGCGAAGAGTGCGTACCGCAAGGAGGCTGTTGATTAGATTTACATGTGGGTATGTACCGAGCAGTGGTTGTGATGGGGACGGTTGAATATAGCTGAGGGTAAGATTCGACATTTTGCTTTACACAAGCCTTTATACACGAGCCAACGAATCGACCGCACCCATTCTGCAAATATTAACCAAGAGAACTTTAGCTATAGAGAGACACCCTCTGATTTTCTAAAGGGAAGTTGATGCCTCGTGTGTAACATGGGTTAAGGGAGGTCGCACCGACCTAATACACTCATCGAAAGTAGCGTTTGATTAATTCTATAAAGCATGAAATTCTAGGATGGCCGAGAACTTCAATCGACATGTGGATGACGTATTGATTACTGTTGACACGATTACGGATACCTAATTTTTATAATAATATCGTTTCATCAAGTATTCTTCGAATTTAATTCTGGTGAAGAAGTTCTCGATACGAAAGAATAAAAAATAAAAAAAAACGTGCTAATAGTAATTAGTATTTTTTTTTATTATTATTTTGAATACGACGAATTCGTTATTGGTCGAGTTATCGGACGAGAGATTCGATGAAGAATTATTTTTTTTTTCATTGGGTCAGAGTTCAATTCGAATAATTATCTGACCGGTGACAGTGAAGCTCTGAAACTTCGTTCTGGTTTTGTAATCTGCAAAATAGTGTCTTGTCGCGAGATTTCGAAAAGGTTCATAGCTATCCCAGGAGACGATTCAGGACTATTTTGATAGTTCGTGCTTCGGCGATTTCCTAAATTGCCAGAAAGAGCATTGTGTTGTTCGTTACCGTATTATTTCAGACTCGAAGTTAATTCACGCTGATACTAGATACTCCCTCTCTCTCTCTTTTTCTCTCTAAAGAGACGCCACTCGACTGCGGACGAAAGATATTGTCCGATGTTATCCGTTCGATTATTGGCGACAATTCTCCATTACTATGTATCCGGAAAGATCTCTAGCCGGTTGCGTGGTCACTCGCGAGTTTATAAGAGTATCGCAGAGTACAATCTATCGTTGGTCCAACAAGCAGCCCTCGTCTCGCACTGTTTACGCTTTTTCATGAACCTTCTGGTTGGAAAAAAGGGCAAAGGGAGAACAAGAAAGAAGAGATCGTTGCTGGTGGAGTTCTTGATGGGTCCAGCACAGAAAAGCGAAAGAGAGAGAGAGAGAGAGAGAGAGAGAGAGAGAGAGTAGAAAAAAAAGAAGAAAAGGAGAGAAAGTAAACGGTCTGCAACCCCTCGAGCATCGACGACTGGACCGAACCGAAATTATCGGCTTTCGTCGAGTCACCTTTTCCTCAACGTTTCCTCACTACACCCTAGTCTCCCTCTTTCAAAATACAGCTACTGAATTTATATAAGCCTCAAGGCGAAATAAAACGCCTTTCATATAAATAGATTTCGCACTTAATATATATATATATAACATACAAAGATCTCGCCCATAAGATTTTTTCATAAATCAAGGCACTTCTCTTTTCAGAATTTTTTTTTTTTTTTTTTCATGAGTACAAAAATCGTTTATCGAATTATTCCAACTTGCCAAAGTTATTATGCCACCATATAGCGATTCCGTTTATGCGATTTGAACACGTGACACGTGTCTAGTCCAGACGAAGCGTGTGCCATCGAGCAGAATTGAGCCAGATCGATGATCCTGCCAAGGGTGCGGAATTGAAAATGGTGAAAAATCCCCAAATTACTGAACTGATAATTACGTCACTTTTTGACGTTTTCATTCTTGCCTTTCATGTATATTGCATTGAGAATTGTCGTCATTTTATCTTTTTCGCATTGATTCAACTTTTTCCGAAGACCTCTGCTCAGGCTCTGCAGTGCAAATAAGCGCGGCGTATCCATCAGGGGGAGATCAGTGCCAGACACAATTTCTTTTCCATCCAGTGAGCCGTTTAGCGTCTCGGATGATCGAGGATACGCGATTTTTTGTGGTTTGCGTCAAATTCACGAAATGTCAAAAGTTTTTGATTTCCATTCGGAGCGCTATTGCGATTCTTTTTTTGTTTTCAATTTAAATTAAACAAAATGGAAATGAAATGTATTTCTGCGACGTTACAGAAATGGTACATTTATGAGAAAGTAATTGAGAGTGTAAAAATAAGAAAAAATTGGTAATTTTTCGAGCCAATCGACGATGAACAACCGCGCTGAAGGTATAATCGAATTTTGTCATCAACGTCTATTGAACACACTTTGCTCCGGGGCTGTGAATTCGGACACACTGACCACATGGATTCTCGAGGGATTTTCATGGTTAACCGTTCCTCGACGTTTCCCCATCCCTGCACGATTCGACGATTATTCGAATCCTGTTTCCTACCGACGATTCGATCTCTAGAATTCCGATTGATCTTTATGAAAAATAAGAAACTCCCCATGGCGTTCCCGTCGCTTTTGGCTGAGCCGCGCTCGATCGATCGCGAATTATATCCCTGTTGCATAAATATACGTATACGTAGAATACGATTTTACTCCGGGTCACGTAGGCACTAAAGGAGGCGGGGGGGGGGGGGGGGGCGATCATACGTTGAAACAAAACAGTTTCTTCGCATGTTCTCTCTGCGATACTGACACGAGGCGTCGAAAACGACGTAAGGAGAAAGCTTAGTTCTCGGGAACGTTTGAAATTTCTTTTTTTTTCGAAAGCTAATACACGGGTCTGTTAGATGAAACATTTTTTTCCCGTTGAATAAGCGACATGAAAAGGTATAAAAAATACAATTATCCATCGAAAATGTTTAAACGATCGAAATAAAGAGTTGCGTTCTTTCTGGAACCGATTGAATCGTGAAAAAAAAAAAAAATAAACGATAAAATGAAGGAAAAATGTGGTTGATGGGCGTCATTGTTTGAATTCTGTACGCGTTTAAGTAACAGGGAATTCTTCGGAAAATTGTGGAGATGGAACGGAATAAAAGCGAAAGGTTTATTTCATCAAACGAGTAGGAGCCATCAACCCCTGAAGGATAACTCAGTTTGGTCCTTCGTAGATCTATCGAGAGCTTCGATGCTGGAGCTCGCTCGGTTTGACGGACAGATATATATGTGCGGGGGGAGGGGGGGGGGGACAATCAAGAAAATCCTTCTCCCGCAGTATGTTCCATTCTATCATTGCGGTTGCCATTCGTATTTCCGTGTATACACGTTTATATTGTTCTCGAATCTCCCTCCATCCTTTCTTGTCTCTTCGTACAATTCGAGCATTTCGTGTGCTCTCTCTCTCTCTCTTCTATGTGCTCGCTACAGTCTCGATAGACAGAAAGACACATCGGGCTCTCTCGCATTCAGTAATTTCGTTAGAGACCTAACGTACATCGTGTACCGTGCATCAGCTATACGATATAGAGGGTACGTGCGATCAAGGAAAAATCGACGTGAAACGGACGTCTTGTACGACGCTACACAATTCTTTTCTGTCTCCCCAAGAATTACTGCTTTTTTGTTTTTTTTTCTTCTTTTCTTGTCCCTGATAGATTGAAAATCCACTGTACTGTACGCGAGACTCCTCACAACTGCTACATTTATTATTCAAGACGGATGGCAAGCCGCGGATCAAATTGTCTTTTCCTCTTAACCAATGCTTGAGCGTGGTACAGCTGCGGTAATGATTTGTCGCGATACACGAAGAAGGGAAATAAAAATTCAATATAAATCCGATAAAACATATTTCATTCGTCAAAAATTCAATCGTATTAACATATGAAATTTTTTTTTGCTAAACAAAATCAATGAAATCAGAGAGTGTTGTAAAGAAATCCCGACTTTCTTAAATAACCATAAAATTTCTTCTGATTGTTTCATGACATTCAGTTAAATCAAATTTTCATAACACGTTCAATTAATCGTCTCTTTTATTTCTGCTCTACTACGAGCAGCCTGCACCGATGAAATGGCGCATAAAAACGAGTATTTATATGTAGCAGGTACCGAAAGAAACGGGAATAAAAAATCCAGAATTACCCCATCAACATTTATCGGCCGTTTATCAGGCACTCAGCAATTTTTAATAGTCTCTCAAGCTCTCGTTTATTTCATCGCATACATACCTTCTTGTTTTATTGAAAAGAAATAAATAATTGAGGAAGTTCAATCAAGTTCTCCGTTTTTCGTGAGTTTGACAATTGACATACAGGTAGAGGGAGAGATCGTGTCACATCGTATTATACGTATCGGCTCAAGTACTACATGACTTTTCTCTCGGTACATCGCGACGCAATCTAGCGTCACATATGTCTCTCCCAATAAAGTTATGCCTACGTGCTTGGAAAGTCATTTCGCTCTGAGCTCGAGTGATACTCATTCGTTCTATATAATAATACATATCCATACTTAAGATATCCAAAGTCTACTTATATACGTGTGATTCTATATTTGTATATATATATATATATATATATATATATATATATATAGATGTAAGTCGACTTTGAATGCCTTATAGGGAACGAGTAATTATTGGAGGCAAAGTTTCGAGAATACGTGTCGTCCCTGCTGATGATGATCTATGGAAAGGAAAATATATGGCAAGTGTCAAGCGTCACACGTTTATTTTATTTATAAATCCATGCACAAAAATAATTATTTCAAGTGATCTAGAAGTAATGTTCTGGGGATTGAAAGCTTCAGTCGTGTTTTTTCTCTCTGATGATAGAATTAGAATTAGTTGGAGCCGAGTGAGTGAGCCGGACAGGAGAGCTGGGGAGTGGGGAAGCGTTCATTTCTATTCTTCGCAGGTGGATGGAAGGATGAATGAGAACGTTGTTAATTCAAAATTTCTTGAGCTTTTGAGAGCGTTATCTCTGCGAAACTTTTTGGACGATGATAACGTTATGATGTGACGTGAGATCAGAGGGTTTAAGCGGTTTAAGAAAAACGTAGAAAATATGGATTTAAGGGCATGCAAAGAGCTTGGAATCTTACCTTTTACAACGATTTTATTGGACGGTGGAGTGTCCCGGTTCCAAGGTGGATCCCCTCTTCCAGAAAAGTCCCGTAACTTGAGGTAGGATATCGTGAGCCTTATGATCGAGGCTTTGTCGAGTTGTGAAGTTATGGCAGCTGGGAGTGGTAGCATTTTTGCAAGTTCGTAAAATTCAAAATTTTCTTTACCCCGACGTGATCTTGCTGCATCTCTGCTCTTCTCTTTTCGCATCTCCAGTAAACTGCAACGAGACACGAAGTATCGAAACATTATGTAAAGTCTTCTTTTAAGGTTGGAGATAGTTTACAAGTTTTCAATTATGAATAGTACAAATTTCAGACTGTGTATATAAGCAAATTGAAGTTAGGACTGTATGAAAACTGATTCATCGTCTGTTGAGTTAAAAGGGGACCAATTTTTCTTCGTTTCTCGATTTTCGTTAGATTTTCATTGAAATACGTTGTATAATTCGTTGATAGATAAAACGTTTCAATGGAGCGTGACTTTTCTGGATTGAAATGAAATGTATTTCGAATAAACGCGATCCATTTTGTCGGTGGATATATATCAATATGTATACAGAGTTTTGGTGATGTCACGATTCGAGTATGGTGCATCGCGTTCATTGTAAAAGCCGCAAACTGGTTATCTATATAGATGCCGCTTGGTTTTACACCGCGAGGCGTGGCGATTCGGTGAAATTGCGCGAGCGTGTTGGAGCGCCGCTGTCGCCCACGCATATATTTTCGATCGCTCGACGAGGACCGTTATATCCGAGTGCGATAGTCGTAGATACGGAATACGTATGTATATATTTATAGCTAGAGAGTGGTTAAATAGCATACATTATTCAGTCGCTATCAGGGGCGATGTTTACCGAAGCCGCGAACGTGCGTTCCGCGGTAGTAAACGCACCTCTTCGTGGCGCATTTTGTTCCCGCCCTCACAACCTTCTCTCTCTCTCTCTTTCTCTGTGTCTGTCTACCTCTCTATCAAATAACCAGTACCTCAACGCTTCCGGTTTTATAAGCACGTACGCACACCGAGTTACGTGCAACGACGAATCGCCGTTGTCCAATCAGACCAGGATAGCCCGCATGCGTTTTAGCTCATGGGACTGTAACATCGAAGAGCGTCGCGACGCTTCTAAGCTCTCCGCCAATCCGAAGAATACCCAGGAGGTTCATTAACCTTTTACAGCGGAGGCTGTTAATTTACGAGCTCACCGAATTTTTGAAAATTCTAACAATTATCGAAACTCTTATATCAATGGTGCTGTTAAAATTTGTTTTCAATCTGAAATTTTTCACAAATTCAAGAATACACGTTTTTTTTCTTTTCATGAAAAGGACTTTCTGGAATATGTGTTTGTCCCGAATTTATTTCGTAACAGACAATGCAATAATTATGTAGGATTCGCTGCGTCGTCTTGGGGGAGCAGTTTTCAAAAGAATCGTAAAACCGTGTGTATATACCGATAAGGCAAGTGTAGTAGGAAGGTTTCAGGATAGCGAGCGCATAGACGATCTGCTCATTTTTAAAAGGTATTCGAGAGTTGTGTAGAAAAACGACGTCGCAACCCTTGCAACCCTTCACGAGAACAGAGACGGATATAGAAGAAGGGTTGATCGAAGAATGAGAAGAAAAAAAACAGGAGGAAGAACGGAGAAAAGTAAGAAGAAGAATAGTACGGGGAGCCACGTACCGCGAAACGACACACCGCGGGGCCCTTCGTTTGTTATAGAGTAAAAGACATCCGTGGAAAAAGCAAACCGTGGTAAGAGGCAGGCCGATCTTTTCGAAAGGCAGGGAGGCTAAGAATGAGAGGGTAAAGCGTCTTAACGCTGGTGATCCTGGAAAAACACAGAATTAAGCGACCAGACAAAGGTGTATACGTATATATACATTGAGCGTATAATACGCTGTTTCTCGGACGATTAAACGAGACCGTTTAAGTCGCGAGAGGGTTAAAAAGCAAGATGGCTTTTTATTGGCGCGAAGGAGAAACCTTTCTCGCTTTCCTTACGCTCAACGACTGTAAAATGAGCCCAGAAATAAAGAGCGGTAAAAGTTGGCAGAAATCCTTGAGCTCTCAAGCGAAATCTCCTCAGGACATAAAACTGTAACATTTGATGCGCTGCGACTAATCTTTACGCATTCTCTGATGGAGCAAATTCTTCGACGTTGCCTCGTAAAGAGTTTTAACCTTAAGACTTTTCCGGTTTCGTCCTCTTCATTTACACTCCCAACGACTATGAAAGATCCACAAGAGTTTTCGGTACGCGAAATTTGGTCGAACATGTTGCGAAGAGACCAAAGACATCTTTGCATATATTTTATTCGAGCTTCATTTTCGTCCCCGTACTCCCGAAGGTACAATTACCCAACTACCAACTACTTTGTGTTTCTCACAAACAGAAAACGTCCTCAGCTCATCCGTCGACGAAGTACACCCCAGAGAATTATCGAGAAACGGAAAAATCCTAATACAAGAAAAAAAAAAAACTTTATAGGGTCTCTATTTTTCGAGTACTTTTATTTTGAATTTATTGAAATGATTTTTTTTTTCATTTCAATCGTTATCAATCCATCCAGTCTTCGTTAAATATTGATTGTTCACAGGAACCAATAATTTCAAAATAAGTACCAAGTAGAATTGTAAATGTACATTTGAAACATGAAACATTTAATTATTCAGGAATGGAGAAACGTGGATGTCAAAATAAATAATACGTGTATACATCAAATGTATTAGGATCGCATCGATTATCACAATCGAAAGAAAATTCTAATTGATTTTACTTGACCTTGAAAAATAAAACAGACGGTAACCCGAATAAAAATATTTGACCGTCAATAGTAAAGGGAAACAACGAAGTGAAGACCAAAAAATAATAATATTCGAATATATCTATATCGAATTTGATCAAAAAGAAAAAAGAATCGTCGAAATGAAGAACTTGAATTCCCATGTACCTGATTTTATTAATGGTCAAAGTGGCAAATTTATTTTTGGTCCACTTATCATTGACTTTTTTTTTGAAATTCATACAATAAGATCGCGGTGTTGAAGCAGCAGGAACCGAGGGTATGTTTGTACTTCTAGTCACATAATTTTTTAGGTCGTTCTCTCGCAAACATACTCGATTTAACCGAGATTTTTTTTTTTTTTTCGTATAAATACGTTCTCAGACCGAAAGAGAGTCAACCCTCAAGCTCGGTTGTTTATATATGGGTGTGCAAGTGAGCCAGGGCTCTAACTCGCTGGCAATCTCCCTAGGGAGACGTTTCAATCGGGGCAAAGTTGACTGGGAGTTATTCGCATACGCACGCACTTTTTCCACTTCCGAAAGTCCGGCACAGAGGAAAACCAATTGTCGTAACGGATCCTTCCAAATAAGGTGACAATTAAAAAATACCGTACGGATGTCATGTGAGCGTATACTTTGGAGAAAAAAAGTGATTCTGGAGCCAGAGACAACCCCAAATAGAGTTGAACATGAATTGTACTTCCATAAACAAAAGTACATTGATGAGATGATTCGTAGAACGGTTTGTAAGGATCTGATATAGGTGGAGGAACTGAGGCGAGATGAAGTTTTTCGCAGGAGCTCGAATCTCCGCGCAATAGCACGGGCGATTGGAGAAATTCCAATCGCGCCCGTTTTTATTTTATGAAGTGGTTGAAAAAACAGTGAGAAGAATGAAGAAGAAAAAAGGCGATAGCGATTAAAGGTTGAAAGCTTCCGGTGCTGATTGTGCAAAGACAAAAGAGAAAGGGGCTTTCCGTGGGGTCACATCACACATGAACCTACACCGGGAAATTTTTACGCACACGTGCATACGAGTCTAGTATCGGAGACGTAGAAGAGCAAGGGAGCTTTTCTTTTCCCGAGAGCATCTCGCGCTTCCTTCATTGCAGAGTTGAACGACGGAAATAGAGAAGAAAAAAGAAGGCAAAAAGAAAAATAAAAAAAAAAGTGAGAATAAATGTAGTAGTTCGTTCCGTTTCGAGTTTTCTCTTCGTGGAGGATATCGTTTCTTCGCTCTCATATGACCCCCCGTTCCTTTTTCGTAACCCTCTGTATATATACTCTCTCGTGCTCGAAATTCTCGAACACGAGAGAAAGGGATGGCTGCTTTGGGGCACACGCGCGCACGGAATGCTCGTCAGACGTCTGCAGACGCGTGAAAATAAAATTAAGCCGAACTTTCGGTCAAATTGGTTGAAATTGGGCGGTAGGAGTCTTGGACGTTCGCTTCTCTGGTACGCGTATATTCACGGGGCAAAAGAATACATGGGAAGAGGAACCTTTGGGACAAGTCTCATGGGATTCTCGCCTCGCTGCTGAGAGATCCTTGCCGGCAGTTCGTTTCTACACATACGAATACGGAATACAGACACGTATACCGCGTGTTTGAGATCTTGAGCAGCATCTCGGATACACCGACGTCAATGGTTATGAAGCGAAAGGCAGTAATCCTTACAGCTTCGCTTCTCAACTCGTACAAGTTACGTCCTTTCACTCATAAACACTTCACGTACAACAAAAAAGAAATAAATAAAAAAAAAAAGAAGAAAATCCGCAGGAATTCAACACATTGACGTGCTTGTAAATAGAAGAAGACACGAAGGATGAGATCGGACAGAAAAAACGTTCTACCGATGTTATAGTCATCGCGTTTCTTACTATCGAAGAGAGAAAGAGAGAGAGAGGAGTACAGAAAGAGAAATAAAGACAGTGGCCCTCTCGAAGGATCGTGTAGAGTGCGTGAGTCGTCCAGAGAACCGTTCAGGTCGAATAATCTTGAGAGGGGTGAGTGTTGAGTGCCGGGCATCAATAATTCAGTAGCGGACTATGACGAGGTTATACCAAAGTCTGACGATTTTCGTATCAGCTGGTGCCTCTATTTTTTTCGCTCCTTGTATCCCGTGGATAAGACCCGGGAGTCTCGTGCATTTACACTCTGAAGTGTATTTTCTTCACGCTTCAAAAGCCTTTGACCCTTTTCGCTCATATTCTATTCAGTCCGCGGGAATAAACGTATACCCGACGACGATTTCACAGAAACGATTACGCATACACTACAAAGGTCAAATGGAGACAGCATAATATTCAAAAATTTATCAAAGAGTCTCTCAACTGTTGGATCTTAATTGTTTGCTGGTTCATACAAATTTTCTACTGAATAAAAGATCCCTTATTAATCTAGTCAATATAGGACGCGCTTCCACGTGCCTCGCGCGCGTCGCCTTTTCGAGGTCTCACAGTCGCGGACTTGTAACTGCTCGAATTGCGCATCCGCACGTACGTACATATAATCATACGCCGGAGTATACTACCAGGATGTATATACCGTGATAGAAACACACCGGGCCAAGAGCAAGAGAGAAAGAGAGAGAGAGAGAGAGATAGAGAGAGAACATCGCAGAAATTATAATGCATGTCGCGAGCGTGGCTTCGTCGACTAATTCAATTAAACGATTCACTCGGCGCTCACGGGAGACGCGGCGGGGTCGTCCGTGTGGGGCGACCACGAGAGCAGAGCATACAGCACCTGAGGGCACGTCCCTTTCCATTCGCTTCTCGTCTTCGTCCAAAGAACATATGTATACATATATATATTATAAAGAAGATATTATAGATACTGTATATAATACCAAAACTGACTCTGAAGTTGACTTCATTGTCAAATATACACATATACAAGTTTCTTAGTCTGGAGTTGCGGAGTTGTATGTGCACATACACATTCGGTACTCGAGAAATAGTGGTCTAGAGACGTGAGTTGGACAGGAACCAAGGAAAAGCGTTGAGGGAACACAAAATATTTTATAATTTGCTGCTAAGCAAATCTGCAGTGAAGGGCTTTGAGTCTGTACTCAGAAAGTCTTGTACAGGAAGCTCACATGTTCTTTTCATGTGATCCAATGTGTGTGTATGTGTGTGTGTGTGTGTGTGCGTAATATGTCGAAAAGCTGAGCTGAGTGTGACGAAACTGACGAGTCGATTCTAGAAGACGTAAAGAACGCTAGACGAAAAGCAAAAGAGCATATAGAAAGGCATCTCGGCCACCTAAACCCTTGGCGAAAGGTCCCACGGGGGCAGTAGTCCTCGCGCCCATGTTACAATACAATGCTTCTTCTAATGTTACAGGGTGAGCTCCGGTTTCGACGTTATTTTCTTTCTCCCTCGTCCCTTTAAGTCTCTCTCCATTTCACCCTCCATGTATCAGGGCTATCGGTTGACCAGTCTCGAGTGGGTATTACGCAATGTATTTTCATGCATTTACCGCGAGCGTGTATCGGGAGTGCTAGCCACTTTTTTTTTATGGCACTCGAAGCGTCGTGTTGGATGAGATCGACAAAAGGCGACCTTATTTCCGGTTAGTATCGACAGCACGATAACATGTCACGGACTTTAATGAAGCTTCTCAAAGGGTCTCCCCAATCGTTGAGTAGCACTACTTTTGTTCGATATACATACTTCGTACGAGTCTCGACGGGGACGGGGACTTCGCTGAAGTCGACACAATTTTAGTTATTTCGTAAATGGTCATCTCGGAGTCGACTTTTTTGAACGTGACATTTCAGAAACGCTTGCTTTGAGAAAAAGAAAAAGGAAACGGACTAGCCTGAAAGAATCTTTCTCTTTATTCAATAATATTCTTCAGTGAGATTTTTTTTTCTATGTTAACAATTAAAATGTGGTTTATGCCTGGTTGTGGGAAAGTTAGTTGAGCATTTTTTCCCCTTCGCACCTTAAGAACAACGAAAACAATTGGAATCGCGAATTGTGAAGGATGGTCAAACGACTGAAGAAGGGTCAAGTCTATGGCTTTGTCTTATTTTATGCTACGGTGGAAAGTCGACGCGCGGAAAGACCAGAACTCACGTCCGGTCACATCCGCCGGCGTAAATCATGGCTCTGGCGACGGGTGTACCTAAAGCTCTTGTCGCATACACCCACATACACACACATGAAGAAATAGTCAGACGAATCCTGCAAATAGTATGAAGAGAATGAGAGAGAGAGAGAGAGAGAGAGCGCAAGGCGAAAGGCAAGAACCGGAGGAAGAAGACGCGTAGGGCGGTAGGAGAGGGTGGGTGCGGGGGAGGCAGTATAGAGGGAAGACGGGGAACGAGAACGCCGCGGTTCTCCCGATGACGCGTAGATAAGGGAGGGCTCAAAGTCTACGTGCTAAGATTCCCGATGTGTTCTTTCCTCTTGGCGTCTCCTACCTCTCTTGCGGCACACGATGATGCCTGAGAACTTTTGGGAAACCGTGCTCACCGCCAGATGACAACGGTTTATTACTTTTTTCCTCTTTTTATCGCATGAGAATCATTCTCATTCGAGGGATAAAATAGCCATTTTTATTTAATTCACCGGTTTATAGTTCATGTAATTTGCGAACTACAAAATTTGTTTCATTTTCCAACGTCCAAAGAGAATTGGACTCAGTCCAGTCCGTGGTATGTGTTATGAGGCAAGTTTTATGAGATATACGAAGACGAAGACATCGTATCATCAATGACCGACAGGACGAGCCAAAGGAGCCATAATACGTGAAACATTGCTCGGCTAGTTGGAGGTCACGTTCGGTGGCTCTCTCTCTCTCTCTCGCTCTCTTTCTCTCCCTCTCGTCCGGACATTCTAGCGTTCAAACTTCCGGGAACGTGAGGCCGTAACTCGTCTCTGCTACTGGTACCTTCTCGAAGCCGTCTCGCCCGGTATCACGCTGGTTGCGATGGATTAAATATATACATACCTATTCTGATACATATATGCATACGTGTAAATGGAAGATTATAATAATAATAGCGCACCCCAGCGGTCACTGATCTCGAGCGACAATTCGCTGTGGGACAGCCAGGTAGAGATATCAGGTTACGTTATCCCAAATCTGTCTGCTCCATCAAACATACACCTGAGGCTTTATCTATAAACCTTTGAACTTTGACCGAGCAATGGGTGAACGCTAGGCCACTTTGCAGATGAAACCCATCCACCATATATTTCATATATATATATATATATCTATACAGCGTGTTGTTTTACGAGTTTACTTTTCTATGACATGGAATTCCTCTCAGTTCTTAGTTCGTCGATGATGTGGCGAACATTTCGCTCTATAACGTGATGGCGTCACGTAATGGCTAGATGGCTATGGACAACGGTGAAGGTAAATGGCTGGATGCGAAATGGTGCGCAAAAAGGTGATGCGGGAGAGGGAGGATAAGGGATCCGAATAAATGTGTATGAAAGAACAAGAATGAGAGGGCGAAAGATAAGCCAGAAAGCAGATGAAGGGTATGAGAGGCTGACCGGTCATCTTGCGAGATGGAGAGCCTTTTTTTTTTCAACGCTCAGAAATACAAGAAGAAGAATAAGAGAGGAAAACGGCAGAGTTCGTATCATGTATATATACTGATAGAAGAGGTGTTGACGGCTCCCAGGGTTGCCCCGTCAGCGTCAGCGATCCTGTGATCGCATCGGGGTTTACGGCCGTCGCGTGACGTACTCATCTGCGCGAAAACTCTTCACACCCCGTCGTACGTATCTTTCTCGCGGGCTGAACGCGGGAGCGTTCAGCCCTTACCTCTCTCCTATATACCCCCATCACCATTTTCCCCATTATCCACTCGCCGTGACAGAGCTCTCTGGGGATCGTGTCGTGTATAACCACCCTTCTTCGTTTCTCCTCACTTTTCTTACGCGCAACGTAGTTACTTTTTTCCTACGTTTTATGGTCACAATGACTCGCACCTACAGGTTGTAAAACGAAGTGTGTTGCCGAATTCGTTGTCTCTTGTTCTTATTGACAGTGTCACATTTTTGTTTTATATATGTGGAATTTGTTTGTATTCTTGTACACAGTTCGCTATTCGATTCCCACTGTGATTATCACCGAAAAGGGAATTTCAGCTTTGTAGTAATTACTAAAACACGATTTGGATAGCTGCTTCTTCAGCAGAGTCTACATCTCGTTTTTTTTTTTAGAAATTTCAGATCCAGCACTTTCATCGGTCTATACGATTTTTATTATTCCTACTGAATTTTAATGTACGTATGACTAAATCAGAGAAACATAAAAATGACAAAAGATTTGTCAGAATGTCGCAGCTACCGGCGGCAGTAAGCCGACAGGATGTCACAACGATCTTCAAAACTCACAGTGGCCAAATGGCTCACGATACCTCTCCTGTATACACTTTTTTATGTATATATAAATGCACACATATAAGCATATATGAGTAATTTTTATCTAAGCTAGTCCATCTGTTCAGGTTTGTTTTCATTTTTTGTGCTTGACCAAAAAGACCAAGAGAGAACGACGACTCATTCATGTGTTTCATCCAGATTCCAGGTAATCGTTTCGTGAGGTATACGTCGAGCGACGTTTCAACGGCACGAGCTCAACCCGTTTCACTGGATCATAAGTCTTCTTGTTCAGGTCGACCCTTTCCATACTCTAATGAAAAAAAAGGAAAAAAAAGAAAAAAAAAAAGAAAACAATAAACACGTTTCCTCTCAGCTTACTACGCTTTACCGAATCTGGAAGGTCCGGTGACGCGATCTTAATCTACTCTTGAAATCGAGAGCATGAACAAGAGAGCGTGCGTGATTATCACTCGGACCAACTCAAGTCCACAACGAAAAGTCGAACGGACCATTGAGTTTTTATTATCCCAAACATATTGTGACGAAATTCTTTCACAAGAAACGTTTCAAATACACGATTATTATACGAGCTGACTTTCTCAGTTCACCACATTGCGAAATAACGTACGAAATAAAAAGTGTGGTCGTAAAAAAAACGATTACTTTTTCATGGAGGCCATTTGCACTATGCAAAAGACAATATGTCGCTCATGCAATAGCCGTAAAGTTGCTGACGCGAAGAAAAATTCGACGATTACGATTAATTGTCGTTATCAATAAAACACATAATCGAATTCCTAATTCAGTTTGATTTGAAAAATTTCATTTTCTCGATCGTCTACGATTGAACAATGATATAACGACATCGTGCTATTGAGCAATTGGTATATAAAACGGACATGAACTCCAATCATCGATGAGACCTGAGCCACACCGTTGAATGGTTTTATTCGTGATTTTCGCCTCTTTGTGCATTCGTAAGTTGATGAATACGTACATAGAAGTGCAATTTAACGAGAGGAATGCAGTCCAGAAAAGTCGCACGTGCGTCAGGCCTTGCAATAACGAGCCTATATCGAGTGTCATTCGCGAGAACGCGTGAATAGCATTAAAGTCTCCAACAAAAGTGGCTCCGCCCGATTCGCTATGATAATACAATGAGACAATCTGTGCAACGCGACAATTCCTGACTTGGCTCCGAATGAAAATAAAAGATCGTATCGAGTCTTCCAGAACATATCGCACCTCATAATTGAATAATAATAATGATAAAGATAACAACAACAACGATAATAATAACAACAGCAGTAACGAGAATAATAATAATAATAATAATGATAATCTAAGAATTATTGAAATAAGTATAAGTGAAACAACATGCCCTGGCTCGAGGAGAGAACCCTGATTCTGTTTGTACGGGACACACAGGTCCGCCGGTACGAACCAGGAGTGGGTGAACCCGGGGTTGAGGTTAAGGGCACCTGCAGGGCCCTGATGTGGTCCACCAACACCGACCCCGGCCACACCAACGCCAACCGGACTTTGTCGTTGAAAGCCTCCGTAGTCCATGGCTACTTGATACGGCAACATCTTCCTTTATATCTTCCTCGAGAACTCACACTCAATCTTGTTTCTCCTCACTTATCAAGCTTTTTTATTATCTTGTTATTATTATCTCTAAACAATGATGATGATGGTCCACTCTTCACTGATACGCGCGCACGTTTGTATTCCGCACTTTCACCGTCACGCGACAAAGCACCTCGGAGAAGAATTGGAAAATGGTCATCGTACTGGACGACCGCACTCGTCCTGGCACATCTTTCAATGACCGTTCAGCAAGTCCACGTGACCGATACGAACGGCCGATTAAACAGAACCTCGAAAAAACGTCAAAAGCCTTCGGACCGCGAACAAACCGGTTTTTGTTCTGTTAAAATCGCGAATGACAGGTTTGCTTTGCTTCGAAGCAGTCCAAGATTGATAGTTTCTCGTCAAAACACATTTGTCATCGAGTTCGAGTGCACAGGTTGCAAATGTCTTATGGAGCTCGGACGCATCTCAAAAAGCAGTAAATAAAAAAAACGGATGTAACAATAAAAAAACACACACACAGACACTCACGCACGCGTGGACGAAAATAAAAGAAATGGAGTAAAAAGGAAAACGGAACTAGAAGATATGACAGTGAGATTGTGCCCGCGACGAGACGCACACGACACGCGGATAGTACGCGCCGGCTTCACGGGGATATAGCTGTGTTCGTTTTTCTCTTGGTATCTGTCCGTCTCTTGGTGGTACGTGCGGGTGACTAGAGAACGGGGGACTGTACGAGTCAGGCTTTTACGATGTCGCTACGATCGGGAGAAGACTCCACTCGTGTATCCACGCGACCCAGCCGAGGAACGGCTTCTCGAAAGCTTCCCTACCGCGAGGCAAACGGAGAGAAAGCGACGGATTGAAAAAGACAGAAGATAGGACGATTGGGGGGAGAGAGAGAGAGAGAGGGAGCGAAAAACAGTGATGAGAAGTGCGGGAAACGCACGCGCGCCGTCGAGTAGGAGTGTTTGAGAAACCAACTGCCCCGCCCACGATGACCAATAGGATTCGAGACATTTATGAACGCCCGCGCTATTCGTAACTTCTCTGGTTGGAACCAGGCCGATTAGTCGTTATCACAGCAGTTTCGCGGTCAGCTTTCGAACTCCCGAGTCTCGTCTGGCTCCGCCCAATCTTCGAACGATCTTCTTCTTCTCTCTCTCTCTCTCTCTCTCTCTCTCTCTCTCTCTCAGTCTTCCGCAGCAGCCCGTTTTGTAAACATGCGCTGGGCCAACGAGATCTACGCCCACGGATCGTCGTGCATATGCCACGCGGTTTCACGGATCAGGAGGGGAAAGAGAGCCGGAGGTGGAGATGACAATCGGACGGAGATTGATAAAGGTATATAACTCCGGAAACAGGGAATCGAGAGAGATAGAGAAAGGGGCAGAGATAGAGAAGCCAGATGAATAAACGTAGAAATGGACCAGCAAACGAACCACGTGCTCAGCTAATACTCCCAGGTTTCTATAGACGCTGTTTCATGTTTACTTTCGTCTTATCTTTGCCTCCTTTTCGAGGAAGAATGAAGACGTCTACATTTTTTCTTGTTGAGATATGTCGTGATTCGTGAATCGTTTTCTAAAACGTTCTTATTCTTCCAAAAATTCTTATTTAAAAATTCTTATTTACGTCTTCAAAACGCGACATCTTCGTTTTTTGTTTCTTTTGCTTAGATCATTGGCGAAGCTTTCGATTTTCCTCTGTGTGGAAGTCACTATATATTCGCAGACAATGATTCATAGCTTAAAATCCCTGAGATTTTGATCTCTTCGGATGGTGCATGCTTTTCATAACGATTAGGCATATATGAAAGGTGTTGACGTTCTTATAGGTATACGGATACATTTCTTTCGAAATTCCGCGTTAGGTACACGGAGCTCGAGGCATTTAGCGACCATAGTTGCAAGATGCATACAAAAGGAAGGCTCTTCTATCTACCCGGTGGCCACGTGGCTTGTTGTGATGCAGACGTTGATTTGTGCTGATTATATAATGTCCACGCCTTTTTTTCGTTGCGTACACTCCATGATTATCTTTCTCATCGTGATGAGACGTTGCGATTAAACAGTGATTCTTAAAGGTGTCATCGCGATTGAGCTGCTATCGCGTCTCTTGATAACGAAGTGTCGTTTCTTTAGTTTTGACGAATCTAACATCGAGGAGGACTACCACTAGGGATGGGTCGTAAATTGACATCATCGCAGGTACCGAAGCTCAATTTGAAATGGTTCTCGACTGTTTAGAAATAATCAAAGCTTTTTTAATTTAGAAGTCATCTGCTTCCAGCCATGTTACGAACAAGGGTGATAATAATCACACTCATTAATGAGCACGATGCAAAGGGCATGCTAATTGCGCGGCTAGAATTGTTCGCGAAATACAGGATCAGATTTCCCCAGCACAAGGAGGGATTTTCCTAATGCAATTCAGAGAGAAAATGAGACAGGAACTTCTAGCTCGCAATTCGTGACCTAGCATTCCACATATCTGGTATCCCCATATAGGTATAGAAGCAGGTATTTACCGGCTGTATGTATACAGAGCTGCTGGTAGTTCAAGATGAAGCGACCCCGGCACCGCTAACTTTCGTATCTATGCCGAGGATCGATCTTAACGCGAATCTGCTTGTTCGGCTTGCGCGAGGAAAAGTTATATCAAGCCTAGAGATTAGTCGTTTGTTCCTTCCACTTTTACCCTCTGCTGAATGCTGCCATTCTCATTTCGTACGCTGAGTCGTAGCAACGTAAAACAACGAGAATTGAGATGGCTTCTTGAGATTTTCAATTTGGTTGACGTCTTATCGTGATTCGTTTTCAAAAGAAGTGGAAGAACTTTTTGAAAGAACTAATTCGTCGTGACTTATCATAAAAATGTCACAGGCAATAAGTCCTTGAATGGGGTTTGGAAGTATATCGAAGCGTAATAATGCCATTCAATTGTTCGATGTCTTGAACTTCGAGTTTGCGATTTGTAACAAATCTAATGTTATTTTCGTTGGTAAGTATCTTCTTCGGCGTCAACGTCACGAGAGCAACACCAAACGCAACGTGCAGCATAGAGAATATACAGCGAGTCCCGGTCGCGTCTCTCCGTGTATACTTGGCATGCATCCCCCGATACCAAGGAATCCTTATTGTATCGCTGCACGTGAGTGTAATGCACAAATATGAACTCGGAGGTTCTCGGTTCTCATACTCGCGCTCTTTTATCTCTCTCCTTCGCTGCGTCTCTTCCTTTCTTTCGTCTCTTTCCATTTCCTTCGTAGGAGAAAGAGAGAGAGAGAGAGAGAGCTCTTTCTCTTATGGCTCGAATCTCCATCAGTGTTTCGGTATAGCCCGCGCGCTCTCGTATAGTTCGAGATGACTTCTCATCTCGATGAGCCCTGGGCCTCTGAGCACAAGCAACGATAACTTCGTCGTTCCTAATCATAACCAAATACATAGCTGTATTAATATATCTACACCCTCCAATCTACGTCTATGAAAAGTTGCATGTGCCATCGCCTAGTTTTGCATAAGAAGTGCCTCATTAAAAGTCAAGTAATTAAGGCCTGGCCTCGTCATTTTAATCGCGTCAAGTTAGGATCTTCAGCTCTTCGCAATTACCCAACCTATTCGTAACACTCTGGTAACAATAGTTTTTAAACAACTTCAGGAGCCTTTGATGAAACAGGGGGTTTCATTATTCGATGCTTATTCGAGCATTATGATAAAATATTCATTAAAAATCGTTCGTACTACTTGGAAATTCGTTTCAACACTGAATCACGAAGCTTTCGCTGACCATGACAACGAGCATTATTTTATTTTTTGACGCGACGACAGTAACGTCGATAAAGCGTGTTTTTCCATTTATATAAATTTACGACAGCTAGGGCCATCGCGCTGCGAGAAGCAAATTAGACAATTTCCAGGCGAGAAGCGAGTTCGCATTCGCTCGCCTATCAGCACACACAGACACACACACATGCCCGAGTATTCAAGACGATTCGTATAGCTCGGGTGTATACAGGTACTTCAGAGAACACCGTTTCTAACGGAACCTTGGGAATCGACAAGGTTTTTCTATTCGAGTTTCGAATAGAAATTTTGTTAGGGATCTCATTGATCGGCCGAATTGAAAGGAAAGTTCCGTTAATTAATTCCCCAGAAATTTTGTAATGTCCTCCGCTTAATTTCGGATTCAAGGCAATCGATTAATCCGTCGTTGAAGAAGAATCATTCGATTGAACATAAAATATACCAATAAATATATTCATAGTTAATTCGATGCAATTAAGATCGAAAATGTTTTTAGGTAAATGTTCCATTGGGTGTAGCAAATAAGATTCAACTCGGTTGATCCCTATCTTACCCCTTTTCAAAAAGGACAACCTGGCGTAACCCCATGCATCAGCTTTCGCTTTCGCATAAACGTCGCCCGCTACTGACTACACTCTCAGCTCTTTCCCCACGCACCTTTTACCATCGTAGGTCTAAATAAGGCTCCCATAAAATCGTCCCCCGCCAACCTGATAAGAGTTATCTCTCTTCTCTAATTGAAAGTTAATTGGTCCAGCACGGTGAGCTAACTGCTAGAGGACACGCGATGGGAGACGGGACCTTTGCTACATATACCTCGCTACTTAACCGCCTCTGAGATACATACAGATATAGACCGAATCTCATTTCGTGGCCTACGGCGACAATTTACGTGGGTAAACGAACTTGGAACAACGACAAAGTGCCTTACATCCCGTCCGTAAACTTGCTGCGGATACATATGAATACTTTACGAGCAGAATTCAGCTTCGATTACGTTAACCTACACCATTTATATATCTTGACTTTTTGAATGAAAATATCGTACATTTTTCATGCAGTTCTATCAACGTCAAACTGACACAAAAAGGGATAGAGCTTTGTCATTGATGCTTTCTGTTATGTTCTCTGTAATAGAAATTTTACCACGCCACGTCACCATTGAATGTATCGTTGTGATGCTGGTGATGTCATTAAATCCGATTTAGATTTACAGATTGTTTGGAAAAAAAAAAATTTTTTTTTGTCAATGGATGTTTGTGATCATACTTAATCGATGATATGGAATGTGAACGTAAAACAGTGAACGTGATCGAGCACGATGTGAATGGAAAAACTGTTGAAATAAGAAAGAAAGGCCAAATATTTCTCGTATATTGGCCACGTATTACGCGGCAATAGGGTACCTGTTTCTGTATCCGAAGGGGGTTTCCACGTGCGCGTAATAAAGTGGCTCTTTGTTACTTGGCGCTAATCCTCTTCTCGAAGACCGGATTCTTGGTTTAGCACGAAAGCGGAACGGCGGCACGTATAACCAGTCTGCTGGTGGGAAGAGCATTTTGTAAGAGTATTGAGCTTGTTACCTACAGGGGCAGCAACCCCTATCATTCGTACGTATGTATACTATAAAAATTCGTGAGTATCACGATCCCAAAAAATTCTGTTAAGGAGTGAGAAATCGCGAAAAATTTTAGTTCAACGAAAAAGCGAGTGTAATTGATATGAATAATTTTGAAAAATTCAAAAGATATTTTACTCAGAAGGACGTTTGATGGAGCAGGGATAAATGGAAACAACTTACGTCACGCGAACAAGCATTTTGACAAACTTTTTACTTGTCCATGTACGTATATTGTACTGAAAAAAAAAGAGAAAAACCTCGAGGCGAATGTCGTGAGGAATGCGAATAAAACACGAGCCCTCTGCTACAGTTTCCTCTCCGTCCCGTTCACCTCGTCACCGTAAGCGTATGCGGCCTCCTGTAATTTTTCAAATTGCATCTCGCAGTCATTCATCCCCCTCGGTCTGCACAGGCATCGACAATACTGTCAAATCTCTATACATGCTACATAAATGTGTATTGGCTGAGCGAAATTCTGTGAGCCAGCGAGCGAACTAGAAACGGAAACAACCTCGTAGCCCTCGTTCAAATTCTCACCCCTCAACAACCCTAATATAATCCAGAACGAGAGAGAAAAAGAGACGTGCGTAGATCGACAGCTAGCGAAAAAAGGTCGCAAGGCATATGATTTAACACAGAAAATGATGCCAGTTACTGCCTTTTGGGACAGTCGATTGAGGTGGATGAACAAGATGAGAACTCGGCTCAGGGTGGCTATACGCTAACGAGAAATAAAGTTATTCGTACGCTTCATGAGTTCTGAACACAGATATAAAGTATAGACTCGAAATACATCAATAATAATAATGATAATAATAATAATCAAGCACAATTTGGCTTTTATCGTTGAAGATTACTACCTACCCTTGCACTAGTGACGATTAAGTGAATAAATGTGTATATACAGGTGGAAGACATTCAGTTTAAGAGAGATCGCGAGAAGAGATGGAATGAGAAGAACCGAAGAGTGGCAACGATAAATAAGAACAACCGAATGAAAAATCGCCCCATGGCGTGAAATAAATGGAGTTGAAAAAAAAAAAAAAAAAAATTGGTTCCTGATAACGGGCAAAAAGAACTTCAAAATATCGCAAAGAGAGGGAGAGAGAAAAAAGATAAGTGCCGGGAAAAGATAAACCTCGTTCTGGTCGCGTGAAATATTTTTCGTGCTGCGTGTCCCTCCCCAACGGAGCATGGTCACAACCAGCAGTCACCACTACGACGCGTTTCGCATAAATCAACACCCCCTTCTTCGCTCTACGCCGTTCACCTTTCTGCAATAATTACTACACTCGTTTACCCTAATTACTTCGAACGTTGAAGAAAAAAAAAAAGATAATTGATTGCGACGAGAGTTTCTCCTCAAATTATTTTTTCGTAATGAAAACATTCGATTGCGCGTATTTGACAATTGTTTTTTTTATTTTTTATTTATCATCGAATGAAATCAAATGAGTTTTATCAGACGAGATTTAATTCACTGCTTTGATGGCGTGAATAAAATGATTCATCATCATTTATAACATTGTTTTATCATCTCGAACGCAATCGTTTATCAGACATTCGTTGATTTTGGATTCCACGATTCGCTGATTTGATCTTGTCCAAAAATAATCGGGTTTTACACCACTTTAGTAATTTATATTAAAAAATAAATGCGCCCATACGAATGCACGAGACTTGATAGTTCCATAAGAAAATAAGGCTTCTCCCTAGTTGTCCAACGTTTTTTTCTTCACTCTTTTGTTTTGTTGTTATTGCATCGTAATACTGGCGTGTGCATCCACAGCTTGCAATCGTCCAGAGAGTAGATAATTCACTTTGCGGACGTGAAACGTGGGCACGTACGAACCACGTGATTCGTGGAGGATTCGAGGGTTGAAGGTACTTGTGGACACACACACACACACACATAAATAGAATCTTGTCGCGCCCTTCCACATTTATCTGTCTTTTGCTCTCGCTCGGACGAGGACCACGAGTGCGCAAGGTGGCACGATCGATCCTCCCTTCCACCACCAGCGAGAAGGAATAACTCGAGTGCAACGTTGCAGTCAACGAAAAAAGTAGCCACGTATTTCATGCACTGTGCAGGAGGGTGAATTTTTTGACACATGTTTTCTTTTTTTCTCCATCAAAGTATGTTTTTCTCGTCTGCATAACGAGCGAGTCCCTTTTGCCCCTGATCTATTCCCCTATACGAGAATTTTTTTTGACAGTTTGGTTGCCCTTCTATCCTCGTAGGATCATCACCAAGCTTGCCTATTATAATTAGCTCGATTTTTTATTCAATTATAGAAGAAACATTAGTCGCTTCGAAACGACACTTGGCACACAGTCCGCGCAGATATTAGTGAAATTCTTTTTTTATTTCTCCACATTTTCCTGGGGGTGAATGATGAAAGACTGTTCCAACGGATGCCACTGCCTCGACGTTCATTTTATGCCTTTTTTTCTCGCGTCAAATATCCTGCGTATATATATATATATATATACATGTACGTTTTACCTCGTCCTTTTCTTAGGCCACAGAGATACCCTCCGCGGGTGAACGTCACTTAATTATTCCTCGAGACCCGAGAGAAAAAAAAAAGACAAAAACGACAATGCGCCCCCTCCGCTCACTCGTAACTTTGTTTCGGCCTTGTCGAGATACACGGGGGTCTTTTCACTTTCTTCTTTCTCCCTTCATTATTTATTATCTCTTCTGTACAACGATTTACCGTTTAGATTATTTTCTTCTCGCACCTAAGCATCACCAAGTCTACGCTACAAGAATTATTATTTGTTTTTTTTTTTCAGTCACGTTCCCTCTGTTCCAGTGACGATTATTAATGCTTTCTGCATTAAATATCAAATTTTATCAAACCATCCTTCCGATGTGCCTTCCCAAATGATACGAATCATTATCAAATTCTTCGAACAACAAAAAGCTTTCTATCGATACGTTCATTTTTCATTATCTAAATTGTTGCTTTTGAAATTCTTGAAATTCAATTGACTCGTCATTCACTGTCAATTTTACGTTGACATTTGTTGAGCGCGTCTAATGATTTCGTGTAAATATACCGATCTCAAACACACGAAATAAGTTATTCGTGGAGCATATGAATAAATATTATATCGCGTATAGAATTGCGTAGGACGCTGACGATCCTGGATTAGCCTGGAATTAGTGGGAGTGCAGATAATCCATCTGTGGCTCAACCGAACATTTCGTCTCGATGCATCTCTGGATCCACGTTCTATGCATATAATGCATACATTGACATACATATAGACGCAGATACGTGAAATTAGCATTATACTCTGATGACAAAAGTGTGTAAACTACGACGAGATTTGAGTATGCGTTTCTCGGCCCGCGATCCAATTCATAGTGTATGCAAGCGAGATAGCCGTCTAATTGGAATGCTGCTTGTCTCGCGTTGAGCGCGTTCGCAATTGAGCTCAAACATATATACGTATACATGGAATGTAGGAGTATACGAGTATAATCACGATTTCAACATGTGGCAGTTAGGAACGAAAGAATCAAGCTGTCGATTTTCGACACCGACGATCAATCTGCTTATATATTCGCATACATGAATATACACGTATAGCTCTTAGAAGTATATAAAGCTCCGTTTTCCATACATCGTAATACGTGAACGATGGATCAGTGTGTATTTCAAAGTGTTTCGTACAAAGCGCCAGGAAAAGCTATAACGAGACGTAATTCTTCTCTATTCGCCTCGTCGTATACTTTACTACTCTCTCGTCTGCAAAAAACGAAGCGTGCTCTCTCCGAACCGATGGTCGCGTGTAGACGCGCGAGTCACACGCGCTTTTAACGCACACGCATCGTGTACACCGTGCGAATTTTTCTACGAATTCGAACGAGGAAGTCTAACTGACACGTGTCACCATAGCTTCTTCAACGTTTTGCATTCTTATGCTCGAGAAGACGTGACGAAATGTTCATCATCTAATGGCTCTTGTCTGAGATCTTTTTTCTTCGAAATATTGCTGCGCAGGAGTTCACCTGAGATTTGCATGACTTTTTATTTTTCCGATTTTCAAGCGTTTTCTATGGAAATTTTTTTCAGAAAGCCGAAACACACAGATTTACATTGAAAAAGTATAATTTTTGAATGAATGAAAAAAAAAAAAAAAAAAAAAAAAACAAATTAAATTCGTTTTGCATATATCACGGGTCAATCACTTTTTTTTTTATCGTCGAGTACGATTTTTATTGAACTCCGCCAATCACCATCACGAAATGGCTCCAAGTTTTTTTTTTTTTTATACGAATGGCACGACTGACTAGAAACTCCACGCGTCTGTCGACGTTATACGCCGATGCGATATCGCGCGGCATCCCGAAATTCCCCGATTCATGGATACAACGGAGATCCGATTTTCTACGAAAATCTGGCCAATCGACGATTCTCTTGCTCCGCTCCAGTTGATTAGCCTCTATTTACCGTACCGCGATCACGGTTATGTATGTGTGTGTGTGTGTGTGTGTATCATCAAAAGTCTCACTATTTTCATCTTCGTTCGATACACACATTTCTCAAATCGTTCGATCACACACGTGGAAGCGACCCTCACGACGGTCCTTATTCGTTCTGTCGCTCGATCGGGCGCTTTCAGCCCTCTCGTTTGCGGCCAATCAACCACCATACACATGGGTCTTCAACTACACGCGTCTTCAGCCTCCGGGTCTCGAATAAACTTACCCTTCGGGCTTATTCGCCCACCAATTCACAAACGCATACATCTAAGAAGTAAATGTTACATGTCAGAGGAGAAATCGGATAAAAATGAGACGCGATGGAAAAATATGAATTTTCAGAGTATCAATGATTGATTTACTGGATTTTCAGTCGATCTGCCAGAAAAGAAGAACGCCATTTTTAAACACGTGTATTCGAGGGTTTTACTTAACTTTTTTTTTTATGTACATAGGAATCTAGAAAAACGTTGCAATGTCAAAGATGTTCTTGACGAAGAATCAAATAAAATAATATGAAGAATATTCAACGACACATTGATCAGGATTTTTTTAACGAATAAAAATGGGTCACGAAAAATTGGTTACGTCGTCTAGTTTTCTGGGGAATGCGGTTTTCTTTCGTGTCCCATTTTGTTCCTCGCGTTCCTGATGTGCAAATAGAAACAGAGTATGAGAAACTGGATAGAAGCGTTCAGAGACGAAAAATAGCGGGTATTTTGGCTCTGTGCTGGAGAGGGGGAGAAAGGTCTGTAGGATGGGAAATAACGGGGTTAGACACCCCAAATCGACGCAGCAATCAAATCGCACCCCCGGCTCTTCCACCAGTATAATATATAATATTCTTGTCCGATTCTAGGCAAGAGTTAGTTTCTCGAAAAATTGTAACAGCGTTGGCATCCTCGAGTAACTTTAAAATCGAATAACATCTATTTAAAATAACAATACGCCCCGGCGTGTGCCCGAGGGTTAAACATTGTTTCATCGCGGGCGTGAACGAGGGACAGGAGACTTCGTTCGGAGCCTCAGTGCAGGATAAAAATGGGAAGCGGAATGACAGAGACCACCCTTCGTTGTGTTGTAAAACTCACTCAATTCCCCTTTCCTCTCCTCCTTAGCCCTCATGCCCAATGAGAGCTGCCATTCCTCCAGATTACCATACGGGATCGGGTTACGAAAATTTGGTTATCCATCTCTCCTGCTACCTACACCATCCTGCTATATTCTCTCTCTCCCATGTACATCTCGTCGAGTACTCGATTCACCGTTCCTCCCTCGTATGTCGTGCCATTAGACGACAACCCTTTAATATATATTAATTAACGAGAGATGGGGAAAATAATGGAATTCAAGCGAATAGGCTGGATCGGATTTGTTTTGGAAGCACATGATGCATTTTTTTTTTGTGCAATGCGTTCCCGGGGATTGTCATTCGATATAATTATTTCGACGTGGAAGACATTTCAATTGACAAGTTCTTTCGGTGGTTCTAATCAACGCACTAGAAACAGAATTTTCTTTTGATTACACTTCGTTCGGTTTTAATTGAGTAACGCTTGAGCCGAGTTGGAAATTTTTTTTTTATAATTACTTGATCAATAAAAAACTTGATTGATCCGCACACTTGAATCTTTTTCTCGTCGTCATCGCGTTTTATATTAATTGAAATGAAGTTGAAATGTCACTCCTCGATTCCTGGATCAATAAAAAATACATTTTTTAATTTTTATTCGTACGCTAAGTGAGTTACATGCCGAAGTGCCATTTTTTAACACGCAAAATGAATGAGGTTCAGAATATTTTTATAAAATCTTCGTGGCGGAAGGTTCGGAAACACGGAGACTCACATAATCGCGACACTTTGAGAACATCGGGCGGCAAAGAGTTTCGGGATTCCCCGGGGAACGGGGGAGAATAAGGGAGAGACTTTATCGCTTACGGTACGCGACGTTGCACTGGCGAAGAATCTCAATGAGTATTGAATGTAGGTCAACAGCTGATTTGTCAGATCGATGGGGATGAGGATATTCGTTGTGACGTAATCGTCGAAAGAACGATATAGCTTCAAAGTCCGTGACAAATGATAAGCCTTTTTTTTTCTCGTGTTTGGAAGCACAAGGACAAAATTGATGTGAGAAAGAAATAATACGGCGAGAGGAAGAGGGAGGGGGAGGGGGAGTCAATTGTCAATTCAAATAGTCTTGGGCCACCCGCAAGAAATCGGATGACCGCGAGAAATCGCATTGTTGCATAAAATGGGATGAACGCCGCAGCGTTCTCGCGGTGAAAAGATCACCGAGAGACTCATCGAGAGAGAAGGAAGGGGTCCAATGTGGTGTGAAATAGCCAATCGCTCACTTTCCTACCAATAGAAAAGCAGAGAAACAGTTCTGAGACTCGAGAAATAGTCTTGGGTTATATGCTCGCGTTTCTCGCCTCGCTGGTCATCCGGACTTTGAAAGATAGATACGGTATACATATATATATGTATGGAGATATACACATATACATTTCGTGCCTTTTCTATATCACGGTGCGTCGTTGGAAATGAAACAAAAAAAAAAAATACGAGAAGGTATAGGAGAGAATCGAAATATACGAGGAAAAAGTCGCAGCAGCAGGATAGTGGCATTGAAATTCATTCGATAAATCACGACGAAGCAATAAATCGATGTTGGAACTCGAGTGACGTCGTTCTCACGATTTTCCATCCATTTTTTTTGTACTTCAAATAGCAATTTGTTTCGTATTCGAGGTGTTCTTGATTTCTTTTTTCTTTTTTTTTTTTTCTTTCGAATATCGATTGACGTTTGTTTCAATATCCTCATTCATTCGGTTGAATCTCGATTACATTGGGTCTCGCAGTTGCGCTTGATATAAACTTTTCGTAAATCTATGTCAGAGATTTCAAGTTTGAATTCTGATTGTGAAGAGAGAGGTAAAATATTGTACGCTGTTGTCAAATTTCGAAAAGCCTCGTAGGCTCGAGCTAACCTCCTCTTTGCCCAAAAACCGGATACGAGTTTGCCAGCTCGTAACAGAGGCTTTGAGCAACGCGAACAACTGCCCCCCTCCCCCTTCCTCTCTCATCGCCCCTTTTCAACGGTGGCTGCGAGCAAAACGAAAGCATTAACATGCGTCCTGCGAGGCTACATATTTTGGGGAGTCAACGTGCGGAATACCAATATTACGCTTTGACATTCCAATAAAACGTGGCCGATTTGTTTACGAGCATGTCTGTCAAGCTACCTCTGCCTTGCCACGTATATGCTCTCGCATGATTTTCACTTGATGCGTGTTTCGTACGTATAAAAAAAAAAATACATTCGTTGACGGATATCAAAATGTTTCAGAATTTTTCCATAAGTCACATGATCTCTCTACGATTTCATCACAGTTTCGTATGAAAATTAAATGAAAATATTGTTCGCCAACGTAATGGAATGGCTCTGCGTTTAACGTGCATTCAGTTTTTTTTCTTTTTTTTTTTTAAATTCATTCTCTGCTCTGAGAATGATGAATTACATCCTTCTTTTCTTGTCGTGTAAAATTCAGTGACTCGAGTCTTGTCTCGAAAAAGTCGTTTTGAATTTCTCAGAGGAAGTTGGAGGCAGAGGGGGACACACTTCCAGCTCCATAGTGGTACAAACGAAACGAGGAAAGGAGACCCGGAGGGCGCGAGCAGTAATTTTCATTCTCGTGATCATAACGGATCGCCCTCGGGTCCGGGCGAACCACGGAGGAGATCACCACCGAAAGATAATTGTTAAGTTATGATTTTTAGCGCGCAACTTACTCGTACAAATAAATCTCTCCGCGGCCGTTTTCACGAGGAACTTTTGAGTCGAGAGATACTGCGGGAAAATGAATTTCAAAATTGTTTTTCCGCGCTGGTTTTGGTTTTTTTTTTATGGTCTCTCATGGTTCGAGAATTTCTCGAAGATTGAATAAGTTGATAAACGAAATTGCAAATGATTACTCGCGTTATTCGCAATTTAAATCGATTCAGTAAAATTGTGGAAAATCTTCGAGTTGAAACTTCTTTTTTATCATATTTTTTGATAGCTTTTTCTTGGTATTTACTTTTTGAGCAGATAATCTAAAGCAAACAAGATCAGTGATAAAAAGTCACGAACATAAAATGAGAATGTCCAGGATATCAACAGCAATTTCATGTTCGTAAGAGTTGTGGTAAAATCGAATATGATTTTACAAAGATGGCAAAGCAGTGAGGAAAGCCCTGTAGAAATCAGTCAAACCGGATGTCGAGAATTGGACTTGTGAATTGCATTGTACTTCGTATCGAGATTCCCATTTAAATTATCGTTCGTACGGGATTGAGATTTTGAGCATGAAATATCTGGATAATATTTTATCGAAAATGGTAGGTGGAAGCGCGAGAAAGATTGACGGTGAGTTTCTCGTTAAATCGTTCAGCGAAGCGTCCAGCCGCAAAACCGCATTCGCGGGACGAAATGTGCTGACTTTGCATCGAAAGAGTCTTTCCTGTGCATTCCCCTTCCGCGATAAAGTTTTCAAATTCATTCGCGTGTTTGAATAATCGTTAAAATATTGATTCGGGCGCGCGGAATGATTCAAAATTTTTCTTGAAGCCATTTGTTGAGCAATTCATTGAATAGTAGAAGATTTTTGTTGCCATTTTCAGTGGTCAGTTCAGAGGCCTTGGGCCACGTTTGTAGATTTCTAGTTAAGTTTCACAGCAAACAGGAAAGCTGCGAGCATAGAAAAAATCGTTTCGATCCTATCACGTTGATAAACTCCTCGTTTGAATACATTTACCAGCAATAGTTACATTTTCACGAGTCAGGAATAAAAATATTACCTGTTTTGTTGGCTTTTTCTGTGGCTATTTTGTTGCCAGTGAAAGATAAAGGTAGCTCAAGGTCTTTTAAATTTGCATGTTCTCATCTAATGTCCTCTGCTTCAAAGAAAAGCCGAAATTCAAGGACTTGGAGAAAACAATGAGAGAAAATTTTTCAACCTCATCTTCCATAGGGACCACGTGACTAGATTTAACTTCTAGGACAAGTGTCAGTTAGGAAAGCTCAGGGCACACGCCGCACGCGGATGACCGGTGAGTTTAATAGGATGCACTTGACGATACCTGCGACTCGGTACATAAAATTTCGAGCCTTCTCGGTCATGTAACGAGAAGATCGAAGCAAGGAAAAAAGGTACCAGAAAACGATGTCAATAGCTGGTCTTTTGTTCGAGTTTTCGAGGACTGAGAATTGCATAGGGTCTCGTGGAAGGCGCGCGTCGAGGCCAGCCAGCAGGTCCTGTCCGGTGAATATGGCCGCACGAGTGTTGAGGCTCGTTGTTGCGGCTGCTCCACTTGAAACGGCACGGGGTCCTCGAAATCTCGGGTCCCGATCTTGTTTTCCGTTCCGAGTCGTCTTCGCACCGTGCAGTGTTGTTTTTCATCTTTCTCTCTTTTTTTATTTTTTTTATTATTATTCTCTCTTCTTGCTCATTCCTTTCATCTCACTCTCGCAACTATCAGCCGCAGGACACATACGATTCCCGTATAACGGTAAGCGTTGTCCGACGATATATTACTCCGGAGTTTTAGCTTCACGTCGTAACGTCTCTTTCCGTATCCAAAATCTACTTCAACGTATATAAAGATTTTCATCTTCATCCCCCTTTTTTCGACTAACTGTAGAGACTAAAACGAAACTCCGTTTTGTACCGGAATACCGGAGGGCGTGTAACCAGGAAAAAATGAAAAATAAACAACCGTTGGAATTGGGGAAAAAATCGAAATGATCTTAAATAAATGTGCACCGGATTGAAATCCGGGCGATTAAGCTTTTGGAGAATTAACAACGATATAAAAGTCACCGAATTATTATATTTTCTCGTCAATATCGCTACCGGATACCATCAATGGACGAGAAGTTCGTTTGATATTTATTTCGGATGATATCTGATTAGAATTGAAACCACGCGAGAGAGTGATAATATATTTAGCCTTTTTTACTACGAATTTTGTGAGAATAAAATGAAACTTCTTTTTTTTTTTATAAGATTCGAAACACACTCGATTCAGAAGCTCGGGAGACTATTTCCGTCACGTATCATAATGTCTCTCTTTCCGCTGTTAGAAACGTTGTCCGACAGAATATTTGATGTTGATCCATCCCTTCCAGGGAATAACCGTATCTCGGAGGTTCCTCGAGCGTTGAAGAGAGGAAACTGAAATGTCTACATTTACCTTAAGCGTTAACCTGTTCAGTTTTATGAGCCTGTCCCGGTGATTATGACCCTTGTTACACTCTCCCGATTCGAGGCCTTCGCTGCTACCCTTTTTTCGTTGCTTTCTTCCTTTCTCTTTCTCTTTTTTTTTCTTTTTTTTTCTTTTTTGTAGTGGCGAACGATGATCTTGGCTACTAGAATCACGACAACGGCACCTAACGCACAATTCTTGATGTAGAAGATAATGCTCCGGTGGTGAGGCGGACCACAACCATAAAATTGTGACCTGTCAACTCGATGGTCTTTTCCGTGTACCTTCCTCTCGATATATCTGCTCAAACAGGTATTCTACAGGTCTTCTGATCTATCGTTACTGGTCCATGCTAGATAAAAATCCGCAGCTCACTCTCTCTCTCTCTCTCTCGCCACGGGACATTTCACTTTTTCCCCGCAGGAAGAGAAAAACCTTTCTAACCATTTCTCTCGTTATATCATTTCTTCTTCGTTGACAATCTCACAGCACACGTCTTTTTTTTTTATAGTCCAAGCCTATTTTTTTTTTGCTCCTCAATTCTCTGGTTCTTCCATTGTTTCCACGATTTTACGACTCGACTTTCTTTCTACTTTCCTTTTTTTTTTTTCTACTTTTCGTAGAATACGTATCCGATTGAGTCTTTTCAGAATTTCTTTTCTTTCTTGACGAAGTATAGAGAGGGGTTGAGGAATGACTGTGAAGTTATTGGTTTTTTTTTCTTGTTCTTCATCTAATGGTACTAATGTTGATTTCATTTAAAGACCGAGCGAATAAGTGGTGCAATTTTACGAAGACTATTTATTTTCTTTATACGCGCGAAAGCGGCATATATAGCCTTTGTCAAGGGAGGGCGTGAAAGAAATAAAAGAAAAAAGAATGGGCATGCGAGTGAGAGAAAGAAAAAAAAGGGGTTTCAATGATTCGATTCGTTTCCCTTCGCTTCGAAAGATCTTTCCTCCCCTTGGTACATGATGACGACGAGAACGGATCTTTCCTTCTTGTCCCTCACGAACGCCCTAAAAACTGGCGAGAACAGAAGTGCTACGAGAAGAACGCTCTCCGAGGATTTCCAGAGAGCGTCAAGGTATCCTGCATTCTGTATAGAGTTAGTCGAGGGATGCAAGAAAATTTGAGGGCGAGGGTCCTGTTCGACAAGGTCGTACACTAATTTGAACGAATAGTCAAACTCCCTTCTCACGTTAGATACTCTGTTGTGTATTTTCTTTCAAACTGTTTCAACTTTTTTTTTTTTTTTAAATGAACAGAACGCGGACATGCATTGTCGAGAGTAGTGATAGTGTGACTCGACTCAAAAAATGCTACCATTCCATTCATTCCTGAAGAAGTGAAACTTGTATAAATGTAAATACATCGGTATTTTGTTTTCGTAGAGTCACAATATTGTGTTATTAGCTTCGAAGTCATAAGTAGGTCTAGAAATCATTAGGAGCCTTTGGACAGTTTCATTTGTTCATGAAACTTTTATCACTTCAGCCACCCATTTATGAAGCTCCACAATCATGAAAATAATTGTATTTTCTTTTTGGTTCATTTTTGATGTTTGTTTAAATTTACACAAGCTGAATCTGAAACTTTTTCTCATCTTATGGTTATTGGCCAGAGGTAAATTTGAAGCTTGATTTATTGTAATGCTACAAATGTTGGCTATTTTCAAGGAATCATATTATCAGTATACCCGGAAAAATATTCTGCATTACTACAATCCATCATAAGCGAGAAACTCTGGCGGATAAGGGATAAGTAATATGAAAAATTGATCCGCTTGTTGAGCAGTGTTTGATTTTTGTGCGGACACGTTTTCGAAACGGAGTTTGCCAATGTCCAGGGTTATATCGGGATAAGAATAAAAGTGTATACAACAAAATATGGGGAAAAAAGAAAAAAACAAGAGAGAAAGAGTGTCGTATAAAGCTGAAGGCTGCAGATCGGACTGGCGATCAGGGATCAAGAAGAAGCGGGCGTCGTGTCTGGACTACTGGAATATATATAGTTCGGGATATACACGAAGCAGCTGTATATTTATCATGTAAGCGGGCAATTTAGGAACGATCATTTTTCACGGGGTGACTTGACTTTGGCTCGCGCGAGCGCGAGGGTTGAACTGGGGGTTGATGGGGTGGTTTCCTGATGCTATATATACGAGGACAGGACAAGCTGTTGGGAAGGGGAGGGGGTGGTGTTATTGGCCGGCGGCTATACGAGCGAGAGAAAACGGACATCACCCCTCAGAAAGGCGACCTTCTTGCTCAGCTTCTCTTCTCTTCCTCCTCTTATTTTCTCTCTTCATATATATCCATTCCTGTCTCAACTGACTGACTGATGGTCTTTGGTCTTCTTCTTGGCGCGAGTTTCTCTCTCTCTCTCTCTCTTTTTTTTTCTCTCTATCTCTCTCGATCCCTTTTCCGCTATCGTTCTTTCCTTACGAACGCGGGTGCGCGACGCTTCATCCATATATACGTGACCCGGTTCACTCTTTGTTGCACTCTATATGCTGATGAGACTACGATAGCATCGCACCAAGAGCTTCTTTCCAGTTGACCCGGGCACACATTTACTTCCAAAGACACACGAATTTCGCTGAGGTATTTTTCCGGACTTTCGATATATATTTTACCCTGAATCAATCGTAATGCTATCGACTTGGATACTCTCAGAATAAAACTTTTGAATTTTGGTACTTTTCTTTATTTTTTCGCACCCTTCTCGGACCAGCGAAAATGTTAATGAGCCTGTAAACGGCCCAACTTTGAAGAAGAAGGGCAATTAGAGTATCTCATTCGGATGAAGAACTGGTGCTGTGAACCGGTACTTTGGGCAATCTCCTTATTGGAAGAAGTATCTGCAAAGAGGGTGTTCTCCTGAGGAGAGCGCGGTAGAAGTCTATAAAGGATGAGAAATATATAGATATATAGATGTAGATGTATAATACTCGAGTGAGAAAACGAGTGGACGCGTACCCGTCGGGCAACCGGATAAAAGATCTCTTCTTCCTCTTTCCCGTCGCCTCCTATTTCACAGCCCAAAGTATATGCAAAGAAGCAAAAGCAGGACAATAAGAAAGAGCGAGGGAGTGAGCGAGAGAGTACGGATGGAGTGGAGAGAGGGAGAGAATAACGGCCTGTTAAAGATAAGGAAATGAGGTGTCGCTCGCGATCTCGTACCTTGCGGAAGAGAAGATGAAACGAGAAGGAAAAATGTGAGCTTCGAGTCCGGAGAAAGAGCTCGACACATCTCTTCCATGGCGATGTATACACGAGTGAAGAGGCGCGCGAAAGTTTTCTTTTTCCTCTTTCACGTTCCGGCATCGGAGCATCCCCTCGAGGATTGACACCAGGACCCCGTTTTTTTTCGTGGCAACTCATTCTTAACAACGGAGGATCCCTCTTGCGCCCTTCTTTCTTAGCTTTTACGAATACCTTTACACTCGGACGCGCCAGTTTCTTCTGCGCTTGTTGCTGACCCTCTGGTATGAGCGAAAAAAAAAAAACGAAAGACAGAGAGAAAAAAATAGGCGATAGATATTCGATCTCATCCTCTTTTTTTTTCTTCTCTTCCCAACCGATGGAATAACTTGGACCAAAGTTGCTCGAGTGTGTATCGAGGAAAACGTTTGTCCGAAAAAGTAACCCCGTCATTCCTCGATCTATCTTCGGTAAAATTCCTCGGAACAACATTTTCGGAGCGGTGAATTCAGAATGTTTCAAAAGTATTTTCGACATTTGGTTAATTTTATATAGATGACCGCTAGAAGTTCCAATCTGATTAAACGAGAAAAAAAATAAAAAAAAAAATATTCCAGACAAAAATTATGTTATCTGCAGACTCCTATAAATGATCCGTTTGTCGAAAAAATTCCGATATCCATTAGACCCATCCAAATAGCCCAATTGCTCGGAAGAAAAAAAAATGGAGTCATCGATTGAAACGACCCCATGAAATAACGGGAAATTGGAGCCGAAGAAATTGCAGCATCCACTTTGGTCTTACAGTTCATACGTACATATAAACATATATACAGATATATATACATATATATAAACATACCGAGCGAGTGTTTCGGATATTCGCAGGTTCTGTAAGTCGTTCCGCGAGACCAACGTTAACCGGGCAAATTCTTATCTCCCTTGCGGGGGTGTAGTAGCATATATAACTACTGGTTAAAAGGGACGAAAGGGCGGGCAGAGAGGAAGATAACATTGCACCGCGGACGATCTAATCTTGTGGCTGATTTAACTCGCTTCATAATTCTACCGACCTAATCTCAATCCCAGGATGGGCCTCGTATTAAGCATCGCCTTCTCCGCTCTCCTCCTAGTATACGTATTACGTACGTATGTGAATGTTACGTAGCCGGAACCCTTTTGTGCGCGATTTCCTCGGCTCGGAAACCCAGGAAAATTTGCATATACATTTAATTAGGCGACCGGAGAGAGAAAGAGAGATCATGGGTTATTTTATATGATGTTATATAATATTGCTGCGGTGTAACGAGACGTCTAGCACGCACGATATTATGAATGTTATTGCTTAATCCGCAAACACAAATTTTCAGGGGTGCGATCCCCATAATTTTATTGTTAAATTTTCTATATTTTATCATTTCTTTACGATCCTAGTTAAGGGTTTAAAATTTTTACAAAAATGAGTATGCTGATTGAGTCATTTGAAGCAATCACATATTTTAATCATAGAACCGCACGTTTTTTTGCTTTATGTGAATGTGGTTCGAGAGAAAGTCCTCGAGCATGTTATCTGTCATCAGATAAAAGGGCACTCGAGTGCGGAGGGTGTTGTTTCTCCCAGCAGCAGCAGCAGCAGCTCAGGCCAGAATCTCCGGCAACGACCAACCCTAATAATTAACCCTTCACCACAAGTAACTTTTCAGCCCCTGCTAGCGGTGTCAATCTCAAAGTGGCATTCGCGCCTTCGAACTTTTCGAACGTTTCACTTTGATACTCCAAAGTTTGAGGCTCTTTTCTGTCGGGAAAACAAAAATATTCCCACGATAATTGAATACTTTTTTAGCTTCTGGCTTGCAGGCTAAATTCGCGTATTTCGTATCCTTTAAATGAGGCTTAAATCTAACGAGAAAACTCTCATCTCGGTTTTTCGAAGAAGGTCGGATCTGCTTTTCCCAATATTCTTGTTCACGTTGAGAGAGAAAAAAAAGCGCCAGAAGAGATGTAAACGGAGATAAAGACAGGTGGGGGTCTCGGAGGATTATCGTTACAATGTCATTAGCCTGGCGCGAAATTAAGTGAAGTTCTTTTGGGATAATAAGACGTCGGATATCCTCGGATTTCGCGAGTCTTCTCGCCAACAATCTCGAGAAAGCACATGCCGATTTAAGAAGTATATACATGAAATATGCACATATATATGTGCGTGTGGCATGTCAAAGTGTGCACGAAGCGAGCAGCACCTTAAAGCCAGCAATCATGTTGCATAATACTCCCATTAGATAACATAATCGAAAGTGGATTTATGGCGGGCCATCGTGCTCTGCCGGGACGAAGGGGAAAACCCGGAGGCATAAGGCGTCCCCCCCCCCCCCTCCCCTCTCCCTTCCTCTTTTGCTCCGTACCATCGTCAAACCCTCCAGGGCTTCGCGTTATCCATCTCTCTTTAACTCGCTTGCCGATTCCACGACAAAACCCTGCCACTACTCGTGGCCGTTTTATTCCTCTATATGATAGATTTGACGCGGGTATAGTCTTGAAAATCCGTCGAACATTCCTTCAATTCGGGGCTCTAGAATATTTATCTAAATCTTTGATAACTTCTGCTCGGACGAATAAAATATGATTTCGGCAGAGGAGAAAAAAAAAAAATTTCGACATAAATACTACAGTTATAGGGGAATTTCTGGCTTCACTGAATATACAAGTGAATTAGTAATTTATCGTGAAGTCGGAATAATGCAAAATAAAAATTGTATGAATAACACTAAACTTTCTTACCTTTGAACCTGATATTTGGAGAATTTGTAAAATCGATCGTTAATAAGATGGAGAATAAATGAGAGGAAATCATCAAGTTTATGCATCGAAATCGAATGAACTTTATCGATAATTTAATAAAGATTTATCGAAATGATCGAATGGTTCGATTATTTCCTTTCATTCTGATGTTTTTGACAACAATTGTTTCAATATCGTTAGTTCGTTGTATAATTATTTATATTTTTCGAACGTGGCAACAACGATATATTTCTAAGTATGTTCAATTTATGATTTCTCACTTTTTTAGTTCTAGTATATACGAAAAATGAGTGAGGGAACAAGAGCGTCTAGTTGAGCCTAATTAATTAAATTCGTTCAACAAAGCAACGTTTTCGGCTATTCTCAGTGGGATATTTATGGTGGGCGAAATGCCGTAGGCATTTCGCGCTTGCTTGATTAGCAGTTGACGTTCGCTATTGTGGTCTTCACAAACCTTGGTAAATACCCGAATTACGTGTCGCGGGACGCGCGCTTTCCGTGCGCGATTGGCATTCGTACACGCGCGTGTGCGGTGTATATTAAGGTATACACGAGACCGGGTATTCCTCGTGCATTGGCCCAGTTGTCAACTTCTCTCGTTGGACGATCCATTCGAATGCAAATCGAGTAAGCTCTCCCGGACACGCTCTCCAAAGAGCGAAAGCGCGATGTCGAACACAATTCGAAAATTCACGAATCAACGAATTGAGGAAGGAGATGCGAACCAAATGAAACTACATTACCAGCGTCACGGCTTACATTCATAAGTCGGATATCGTTCCGATAAAAATCCCTCTGAATTCATCTTTCAAGGGAGGGTTATCATCGTGCTTTCTTTTTAAACTTGTCAACAGTAGAAATTTGGCGATTTATTGATCCTTTTTTTTCTCGAGTCGAGGAGACGTAGATGAATTCAAAATTAAATGTATCAACATGACTCTCATTCCCGACTGACTCAATTGATGAATAGGAATTGTTGGGGAAAGAAACTTGTTGCATGATATGTTCCAAAAATGAAAGAAATAGTTTTATTTTCTTATTTTTTTCAGCTCCGCATGCAACCCATTTCTTGATAAATTATTCGTGATTCTATTCATTTTTCGTGAGTCAAATGATCCGATCGTTCGCGACTTTTTGAATGTTTTTCGTTCGTTAATTACGTCGCTGTATTTTCAAAACAAAGCGCAGCAATAAAATTCTTTTGAAAGAGTTTCAACGCTTTGGTACATTATTCGAGAGAGCACACGAGGGAGAGATCTTCTCGAATCCCCAAAACGAGCGACAAGTTCACTTCTTGTTTTCCCCCCTTTTTTCACCCCCTTGACGATTGTAAGTGGTACAAGAACACACTTCTCATCTACAACAAAAGTGGTACGAATGGTTTTTTTTTCTTTCTCTCGCTCCTTTAAAACCCACAACGAAATCTACAAAACAGATGCACCCCCAGTCGCTCTCGTACCGCGAAATAGCTTTTTAAACTTGGGAAGAATCCTTCCCCTCTCCTTCTGGTAGTTCGAGAAGCCGCGACTTAATATAACTAAGGATATCACAAGAGAGAGAGGAAGAAAAAAAGCGTGTCTCTGTCATTTTCCTCCCCATCTGCCGGTGAATGCTCCTGATCCTGGCAGTAACAGTCTTAAACGGCCGTTACATATTTTCCGGCCGATTTCTCGCGACAAACTACCCCCTCGAGAAAGAGAGAGAAAGAGAGAACGATTTTTACGGAGGCAGAGCAAGAGCGATAAGCGCATAAAATTTTCTACTGTCACGAGTGTACGTTCTTCTTCTTTTCTCTTTCTCTCTCATTCATGTGTCGAAAAAAGTGGCGAATATTTATGAGAAGCTTCAAGAGATACTACTCCCGCGGTTTTAACCAAATTGTGTCTATATATATAAACTTTTCGCGATATTTCTTTATGTACTCGAATCCCCTCGAGACGTATAGCATTTCGGTTTTTTTCCGGCCCGGAATTGATGTTTCCCGATGATTTTTAAAGCTGCAACGAGCCATTGAAGATGTTTGCAAATGTAAAAGCTTCCATTTCCACATGACGCTTTTTTTCAAACTCTTCGGTTTCATCGAATGGCCGAGCCACTAAGACTGTTACGTAATTTTTGTCTTAAGACGAGTCATTCCTCGAAAGCATTATTACTCTTAACCCCTTGTGCCACGTTCCCCCTGTCTCGTCTCGAGTGTTGCATACCTCGTTCAGAGAAGACAGCAAAAAGTTTAAGACTTTTAATGTCAAGAGTCGTTCACGCCTTGATTTTTCATTGGAGAATCATTTGCTGAAAGAAAGAGAGAGAGAGAGAGAGAGAGAGAGAGAGAAATAAAGTATTTTCTGAATGTTTGTTCTAAGCGTATGAACTCAGGTAGACTTCATAACTGTACTTTTCACTCATCGGCAGAATCGTAGAACACCACTCGAAAATACCTGATGTTCAAGCTTTTTCAAAAACGATGTTTACTGTTTTTTCCATTTTTTTTCAACTCGTCGAATTCGACGTCTTACCACAGTAGGACTTCAAAACTGCCCATAGAAGTTCAATGGAGGAATGAAAAGTAAGACGAATTGCACAAAAGTTCTAATTTTTAAATGAGTTTTTTTCCTTCAACTTGAGCAAAAAATGTTTCATTCGTTGCGAAACTGTTGAGACGACAAGACCACGATTCACTAAAAATATAATTGAGTCAATTGATTGTTACTCGTATTGAAGCTCAAAAGCTTCGTCATCGAAACCCGAATTCCACTGAACGAGATCAAGTTCGAAACAAATAAAAAACAACTACTTTGATCGAGCTCCTACTACTTTTAACGACAATTGAGTCGTCGATGTTGGGAATTATCGAGAGTCTGTCATTATCAGGATGGAAAGCTAAGTTTTCCGGTTAATCAAACACGAACACCGTAATCCGAGAGATTTCACCCTTTAGAAAGTGCATTGGACGAAGTAGGGTGAAGGACATCTGGAGTTTTGAATGTGACGGTTGGGCAGGGGTTCGTGCTTTGTAACTCGAATGGGCGGGAAGCACGCACGCTACCAGCTTGCAGATAGCTATAATACGCAAGCAGGTAAGACGTCCCGGACTGGTGCGAGTCCAGTTATGAATGAAAACGATGAATGGAACATATACATGGATATATAGATATAAATATATATGTATATGCGGTCGAACGTGTCCGCTGGTGGCGCGTGTATGTTATTTCTTTCTCTATATATCCGTATCTCAGTTCAGCTCGTTGGAAATAGTTGAGAACAGGTAGAAGCTCGTTGAACCAGAATAAAAGCAATAGTTGGACTGCAATCGAGATGTAGATCTTTCAGATTCTTCCATCAAATCGAGCATCATAAAGTTTAGGTCCTCGTTTTATTTTTCAATTATTTCAGAAAAGAAATCCGATCTCGAGAGGAACCAAAAAATCAAAATGAAGAAAAAACAAAAAGTTACAAAAATATGTATATATATATATATATAAAAACATGTCGTATTTGTGTCACGTACATCGAGTCGACGAATTAAGCATGAAGAGCAATGGACAAGGGAACGAAGAGAATACGAAAGGTTAGTGACTGCGAGCCCGAGTGAAGGGACGAACACAAAATAGCATGAGAGAAAGAAACAAAAAAAAAGAGGGGAAAAGCTAGAGTTGAAAGAGAGGAGGGAACGAGCAGCGTATGACACTGTCAGTGAATGCAAGGGACGTCTCTCCCTTCGACAAAGAAATCGTTGATTGAATGCATGATTGCTTCCGGTATTTATACGAATTTTTTTCTTTTCTTTCTTTTTTATTCACGAGCTTCGTGTGACGATACCCCGATGGAATAATTCAAACCTCTGTCACCGCAGCAACGCACGAAAGAAGTACGAGACAAAAAAAAGTGGGAAAAAAAAACATCGAGATAGTCATTCATTAATACAAATCTATGACGATTTATAGAAATTTGCATGCTCGTGTTATCGCGATGTAACGAAATGTGTAAACGCGATTGAGCCTCTCGGTGATTCGTGCAAATATTTGCATTCCTATACATTCGATTGTGCCATTTTGTCATTCGGAGTTTTTTATTTTTTTATTTTTGTGTCGCAACACACGACGTTTCAAGTGGAAACTGGCACAATCGAGTGTACTAGTTTTTTTTTTTTTTTTCGTTGCCGCTACTTTGTTGATTTCACGAATACGTATAACCTCGTTGGCCTCTATACCTCAGGCTTTAATGTTTGCTACTTCACATTCTACTTTGACCTTATTCCTTACACCGGTATTGTTCAATGAGCAACATTCGTTTAAGAAATAAAAGTGTCCCACGAAAAATCCACTGGCAGGTGATGGAAATAGGAATGAAGACAAAGGTACCAGTAAAATTTGAGAAAATGTGAAATTTTATGAAAAAAAAAAAAAAAAAAACGTTCGTTATCCAAGGTAGTCCGGTGATATAATCAATCATCCTGACGAAACGTCACGTTACCGACTTCAACAGGGAATTTTATTATCGAGCAAAGAAGGCGAGAAAACTGATATACCGACGTTGAGTTGGAGCAAATCAGAAATTCCCTATTTCACCGCATGGTGGCTAAAGATCTCCGTACATCACGAATGATTCGACAGATTTATTTAATTAGCTGAACAATTCCAATGAAAATTATTTTTCGTTGTATCTCGCTGTTTAATCAACTTATTCTAATTCTTAGACACTGATCGAGTGATCGATTCGATACGATTCTTAAGTGATCCGTGCTAAGAATACCTAATTTTTGAATAATTTCCCATAAAACGAAGTGTTCGATCTTTTTTTTTTTATGATCGAGTCAGTTTTTTCATCCAAGTGTCAATAGTTTCATTGGAATTCAGGATAAATGTGAAACTGGGTGGAATCGGGGAGGAACAAAATAGCAGAGTTGTCGGTGGCTGGCGAGGGGGGTCGCGTATAATCCGCGCTAATTGAGTGCGGATAGGGCTCGTTGACGTCTCCTTCATTACACCGCAGGAGGCAAAAAGAGAATAGGAGCTCGAGGACAGAGGGATAAGGTGAGGCGATGGAAAGTTGAGGAAGTGAAAGGGAGAAGGAGTCCAGACCGCACAATGATTTGCAACAAACTTGACTCTCGACCGCCGTCACGTTTTAGCGAAATACTGTAGCGGTAATGTTTTCTGGCGAGTTTTGCCGCGGGCGGTCACGAATCCTTGGTGAATTAAATCGTTCGCCGCAATAACAATGAGAAAAAGATGAAGAAAAAAGGAAGAAAATATTTAAAGACGGCGGTGGTCCAGTTGGAGGAGGAGGAGGAGGAGGAGGAGGGGGTTGTTTTGACGTAAATTAGCTGAAGAGAAAAAAAAATATAGGGATACATGCGATAGCGAGAAAAAAATCTCTTCGACAAGGGTGGGAAGGAATAGGGGTGAGAGAAAAAAAAAGAAGGGAGCAGGGACGTAAAAATATGAATAGATTATCGACACCAAGAAGAAGAAGAAGAAGAAGGAGGAGGAGGAGGAGGAGGGTTGGTGTCGCACTCCGGGGATGATGCAAGGTCGACTTTGAGGAGAGACACGATGGGGGTGAGTTTTGCCGCAACGTATATGCCAATATATAGCAAAAGGTAGAGGAAAAAAAGAGTGTACCAGGGTTCTCTCAAGCCCGACAAAAGCTCTTCGGGCTCCTTAAGGCTTTTCTTATTAAGTTCACATTTTTTCGCAAAGTGGCGCGGAGGCTCGTGCACACGCGGAATACCAATGAGACGCCAAGCCAAAGCATCCCCACGTCTTAAGAGCGACGTTCTGTCACCCTCTCTATCTCCCTCTCTTTCTTCTCTCCCTCGTCGTATGAGAATAACCGAACGACTGAAAGTTTCTTGATGACTTTGACGGTGAATCAAAACTTGATCTATGCCGGACTTGGACCAGTGAAAAGAGAGAACCTCGTGTAAAACGGAAGTCATATATTGTCCCACCGAGCAGGGAATAATAGTGATGGGACCAAATACCGGGGTATTTGGAAATGATCGATCGGTTCTTACGATTCTGCTTCACGGATTTACGTTTTCTACTTTTTTTTTTTGATACTTTGAGAATACTGATACGATCTTCAAGTTTACTTAACTAACCTGACACTGATTACCAATCAAATGTCGTTATGACATCAACAAATGAATTACGAATGAAAAAAGTTTGGTCAACATTGAAAAAAGTGTTCTAATTATAGTTTCTTTTTACTAAATTTCATCAAATGATATACCAAGAATTTACTTGTATAAAACGTCTTTGATGAATTTCAAATAGAAGCCGCGTGTCTTTCGTCCAACTGAGGTGGATTTCGATCTCAAGATCTTCATTCTACAAGCCAATAGATCGTGACGCATTCGGCAAGCAATTCTTGCGGTTCATTAAGATTTTATGTATGTATATATTTTGGGATTGTGCCAGAGTTCATGGAAAATCTTAGCCCAGATATAGGACGATCGAGAGAGCAGAAGTGTACGATCGAAAAAAAAAAAAACGAAAGAGGGGTTTGAAGAGAAGTGAACAAGTCGAGGAAAAGGTCGACAAGTCGAAGGGACACCAGCTGGCGGTGTCTTGTCGAGGGCATTAATCATACAAGTATCTAAATGACGGGATTCCGATGTATTACCATATAAATGACATCATATTTCTGGTCAGGTTTCCCTAGTTTGTCGGGGACGCCCTGTTATACTCTACTCTCTCTGCTCTCTCTCTCTCTCTCTCTCTTGTGCTTGATATATGGAGGACGGCATATTGGCGGGGCCACCCACCTACTACATCACCCCTATCGCATCGAACTCTCTCTCTCTCTCTCTCTCTCTCTCTCTCTCTCTCTCTCTCTCTCTCTCTCTCTCTCTCTCTCTGGCTCTTTGCATCGAACCACTTTTCCTCCCCGTTCAGCTCCACTCTCGCTATCTCTTTTTCCTATCGTCTACCAGCGTGTATCGAAGCTCAAATATAAATGATAAGAATCGTGAATTTAGTTACATGTCCGAACTCGCGATTCTTCTAATCTCTCGCAGAAAATTATTAACCACTCGATGGATACAACTTTTCACAACGGAAATTATTGTTATTGTACGTCTTGGGATTTGCTCTAGAAGATTTTGCCATTTTAATGAACGCGCTACGATTCATACCGAAAGTTTTTATCCGGATGCCCGGAATGCCCAAAACTTTATCAAACGAAAATTCGTTGCAATGAAACTTGGAAAGTGTAGACACATTTCGATTTATATGAAATCAAATAGTACGTTGAGATTGCTCAAGTCAAATTGTAGAAAGTTGAATAAAAGAAATTTGATTTTTCCAATAAATTCTATCAGTCGTATCGTTTGAATTTGTTTCTCAAAAATGCTGATATAAAACCCGTTGAAGAATCGTGACACGAGATCGTAGAAAAATTGTACACAGACGAATAAATAAATCATATGTATGGGGATATAAAATGAATTTTTGAAAGTTCAAGCCTTTCATGATATTCCAACCAATTTCAAGATTGCTCAACGCAATTTCCAACCGGTCGGTAAAAAAGTTAGTGATTCAAGAATGTGTACCATGATATGCGTTCCGTATATATATTCGCAGGGTCTAATTGACATTGCTCGCACGCCGCGCGCAATGAGACCTTCCGTATACATACAATATACATGTCTTACCGAGAGGTATACAATTTGCAGATGAGAGAAGCTTCGGAACTCGCGCGAACGTTGAATTCTTGTTATTGAAGCTCCGCGCGCATTCAACGTTTACTACACGCGGATGTGTGTTATTCGATAGAGATTATTATTCCGTGAAATGTGTGGTATACGGAACGGGGGGGCTCTTCATGGCAAACTGCACAGGTGTTTCTTCTCTTTACTTGCTCATCGTGCTCGATGGATAGAAAACGTCGAGAAAATTGTAGATCTGTAAGGTTTTTTTTTTTTGGCGAATTCATTACCGATCGATCCATTTATTTCAGTTCTAAAACGTTAAAATAATCTACTTTAAAAACTAAAATTTATTCGAAACTACGATTACGATCTCGGAACACGAAAACCAAAATTTCAAGATCTCTCAATAAATATGTTTGAGTTTTCTGAATAGTCGCCATTATTTAGCACTCCACCGTTGCCAAAAAAAAAGAAATTCGTTGATTCGACAAAATCTTTGTGGTACCAACGGATCATGGCGAATAGAATAAAATTTGTTGACTCAACAAAACTTGAGTTGATTCAACGATGTTTTTCGTTGTATCGAGTAAAGTTCATTCTTACTACTTATCGAATATTGTTTTTTTTTTTAAATGAAATGAGCAAACGATATTTTTGGAGAACTGCGATTGTTTTCGTTCTGACCACCGTGCAACGTGTTTTCTCATATAGATTCGTTTTAATTCATCGAGAATAATTATATTGACACGGAATTTCCTGTATGCAACGTCGGGCCTTTGTGTATTGCCAATTTGAATGAACTACATATGTAATTCTGATAATTTGAATGGTTATAGCGAAACTACCGGATTCGAGAGTTCTTCGACGAGCACGAGATCTACTAATATGCGGTGAATATTCCATCTTTGAATCTCGTGTATGAGATCGCGCTTGTACATATATACACGTCTTTAAAATTTCCATCGTTCGTTCGTACAAGGAAGTTTCAATGCGGCTTAAATAGCTTGGAAATATCATTCTCGGTAGTATTCATCTCGAGACTTTCAGATCCGCAAAATCTAATTAATAATTATGTTTTTTCACAAGAGATACACAAACAGTACGGATATAATCGGTTCTCTTCAAACTTTTATTTCCATCCGATCAATCCTCAAATAGTTAAAAATGAAATGAACAAAATCATGAAAGTTTAGTTGAAAATAAGCATAAAATGGAATAAAATATTTTGACAAAATTGATTACACTGTTAGATAACTGAAGTCGCGTTAAAATGTATTTGTAAATGTGATTATTTATGAGATGAAAACATAAACGTAATTCTCCTGATCCGGAAGATCAAACGGTTAAAGGACTCAAATCAATCGAATTCCCACACGATGTTTTTCGTTGTGAACTGACAAGAGGAAAAAAGAAAAAGAGGCGAAGGGATTAAATATATATATGGGCAGCCTGTATACGAAGCTTCATTCTCGTATACGTATATATATATATATATATATATATAAATAAAAATATGTGTATACACATGGATATGCATGTATATAAATATATACGTAAATGTGTACCGCAAGTCGAGTGAGCCGGGCCAAGCGGTCTCGCGGGTATATTTCAATTATTAGAGGGAATTACTCGGAGCGTCCATCATCTTCTACACTTATTTTCTGTTCACGACCACCGAGAGGCCGCGCGCCGCATTGCGAGCTTTCTCTCTCTCTCTCTCTCTCCTTCTGACGTTCTTTCTCTTTCTATATACATCTTTTCGTTCTCGCGGACGAATCTTTGAAGAAAGAGGAAGAAAGAGTGAGAGAGATACAACTTTCCGACGAATAAGAGACTATTTTGTGAGACCTGTAAGCTTTACAAGAAAGAGAGAAAACGAAATGCAGGGAGACAGAGAAAGAGAGAGAGAGAGAGAGAGAGAGAGTGAACATCAGCAAAAGTCTTTTCTCTATGGGGTCCCTTGCTTGTGAGCCCCATGGAGATGATCCTACGAGAGAGGTAATATACCAAGGGGGAGGGAGAGAGAGAAGCTTCAGCATCAGGCATCATCAGAGCACATCATCAGAGCGGTGAGAAAATAGCCTTCAATTGTGATTACAGGGGCGGCGAGAGAGGGTTCGCCTCGCTGGATCGAGACTTTCTTCTCTCTCTCTCTCTGTCTTTCGCTGTTCATCTCTTTCTCTCGCTCTCCATACGATCTTTCTACTATATCCATCCATTCCTTTCTATATGTGATGCTTTTCCCTCGCTCTCTCGCTCTTATTCCCTTCTATTTTTTATTCCGTCCTCACATCGCATCCCCGAGATCAAAACACCGTCCAGACGGTGTCCACAGCATCCGTTTGTCTCTCGTTCGATTTTTGTTGGTAAGAAATTGTTGCAACACACGTGAACTCTCACGCACTCTCGACATCTATTCGATTTTCTCTTCCAGCCCATTTCGATCGGGCGCTCCAACGATTGAAAACTTTTAAGTAATTTGACCGATTCACCGCCTCTATCGTTGTCGGAATTTCTCACGTCGAAGAGTAACCTCGCCGCATTTTATTTCGTCCTTCATGACCGATATTACCCACTTTATCTCGATGTTTTTTTTTTTATTTACGAACTCCCAATTTTCGTACGAATTCGATCTAAAAAATCGTCATCCATACTTTATACCATTCAAATTCGATTTCAAAGATAAAAAAAGTCTCATTCTTGTGTCGTAAAAAAAGTGTAAAAATCAATAAATCCAGTTTCTTTTTTCATTCTCGGCACAATTTAAATTTCATAATTTTTTTCAACTGTTTCCTCAGTAATGAGGGTCCGATCAATAGCGTCAATGAATATCCCCAACTATGAAGCAAACACCTTTTATAAATTTATGTAAAACACCGGTCTCCGCATTACTCACGAATGTTGTTACAAGAAATCATGTAGTTTTGGCAGGAAAAACGATTCGCTTACCTGCAACAGAAACGTCGAAGTACATCGTAAAAAAGTTGATCGACCAATGTGATTTAATGTGGGAACAACAAAATCTCTTATATATATATGCTCATAAAGATTCACGAATATGTATAATATATGTTTACGACACGGATCTGTATGTTTGTATGTATGGAAAGACACTCGAGCCATATCTGATCCTTTTGGCCTAATCCAGTAATGCGCGAGGGCTGTTTCGTGACTCTAGACAGGGGTTGAGGCAAAGGGTGCGTCTCTCTCGTCTCCGAAGTGTTGTATATATACGTCGTCCGCGGCCGACGAGAGACACTGCAGCACGCCGGGAGGCCTTCATTATGAAATCACTCCCACGAGAGTCATCGTGTCACATCTTCCTGGCTTCTCGCTCCTTTATACTTATAACTTTCGGGGTGTATCGTTTCGTATCTCTCGGGGAAAGCTCACCTCGGGAGGAACAATACCCTAGAAGTGTGCAAACGCTCAGGCGCAATACTTTCCGCCTCGCGCGTCGTAACATCCGGTTACATTTTTGTGAGTGCAGCTTACCTTATTCACCGATAAATATTCAGTTGCAGTCGTATTTTCGATTTTTATTAGAGCTTAGCGGGTTTCCTTGATGGAAAATATTATTGGGACTAATAAACGGATGGCTTTTTTTATTCGGACCAATTTTTATGGCTGCATGATTTCTCATGGCTATTTAATCTTTATGAAAGACAAGAATGTAAGTTTGAAAATCAAATTTTGACTATTTTTAGTCGGTAACAAATTTGAAGATGTTCTCTCGACGATTCTCAAAGTGATGCTGATATTCGATCATCAATATTAATTCCATGGCTACTTATGTAAACCTGTTAAAAATCACGAATTCGATTCGTTTCGATAATCGAGTTTCGTGCAAAAAAAAAATAAACACGATGTTCGAATTGGTTGCGAACGATTTCCCATTCGAATGAAATTTTCTAACATGCAATCGCAGCCATAAAAATAATAGAAATAGATTACACGTTGACGGAATTTCATGCTCGTCCGTTTGTGTCATGAATTGTGAAATTTTGTAGTAGAAAACTAGGAAACATCGGCGTTGAGTACCGTAAGGATTTTAGAACGAGGATTTAACGTTGTCTTTATGAGAACGCAAAGCCACGACAAAACAGAGTTAACCCATTTGAGTTTTGGATGCTGTGCACTTAGGAGAAAAGGGTACGAGGACCTTTCTCTTCGGGAGTTAAACGCCAAGTTTTCACTAATGTTTCTTGTTCCGACTACCCTAATGCTCTGCTTAAGCCAGTGCCTGATGTTTTCTTGCCTGTGAGAATTTGTACCTCCGAATCTCCAAGTTACCTGACGCATTTCGCATCAGAATTTTAGTTTTGTTTCTCGTAATGGTATTCCGCAAATCCTCCTGAGATATATACACGAGAAACTCCAAATTTTACCGAGTGTATTGTTTTACCCTAAAAAAAAAAGACTGTTATGCACTCAAATCCCGTCGACGATAATATTCCATTGCTCTCTTCCAACAGGTTTATTAATCGTAACTCTTCCCAGATCTAAACGAGCACCGGAGTCATGAAAAAAATGTTTACATATACATAACCTCGTCCACCAGTTCACGAGATCCTTAACTCAAACTTTTTAAGGCCCACAAAGAGTACCAACGAGTATATAAACGGGAAAAAGAGTTCTTTGGGAGTATTCCGAATAGGGAGATGTTGCAACATTCCAATAAAATAAAACAGTACTTATTCGGCGATTAAGTCGTTTTTCTGGAAGATTCTTTCGAGATATAAACTTCTGGGGAATCACAATTTTAATTCAACGGCGATGAATGAATAAATAAATTCGAAGACTTTCGTAAATTGTTTCCGTGAACCAGTGAAATCTCAAGTGTCAGCTTGGAAATGTAAAAATCATTTTTAATCGTTGCAAATCTATGATACAGTCATCCATTAAAATGCAAATTAAAAAAAAAAATATAAAGTTTTGGTTTCATTCAAATATTTGTTTAACTTTTGATTCGGAGTCAACGAAGAAATAGAATGAAAAAATATTTTTCGATTTTTATTCATTATTTTCATTTAGATAGAAAAATTTTTGATGTAGCGGGATGAATCGAAGGAGCAACTGTTTTTCACAAATGTTTGAGATATCAAAAGGAAGAACGAATCCGCAAGAGCGAATCGTTTCTTGAACTGGAATAAATAGAGATACGCAATAAGAGTAAAGCACAGAGAGAAAGAGAGCGTAGAGTAGCTGAAAGCGAGCTCCCGTGGTCGGGACCGCAGGAAATTTGCAATTTGCATTTAGCGAGGAGAGGTATGCGAGATCCGAAGCGGAGCAGCAACCATCAAACAGAGAGAAAGAGATAGAGAGAGAGAGAGAGAGAGAGGTAAAAGCTTTGGACGAGAGGAAAAGGGGCACGCGCGCTTGCGTTAGCGCGTGCGCAAGTCTACCTGGCACTTTTTCCCCTCGCTTCCTTTTTTCCCTCTTTCCTTTTTATTCTATTTTTTTTATTATTATATATACTCACGCAGTAACTGACGTGTGTCGGAAGAGCTAAATTGAGCGGAAATGCGAACAGAATTGAAAAACAAATCGTCTTAAAAAGAAAAAAAAAAACTCAATCTACAGAATTAGGAAGAATTGAATTTCCTTATGCGCGTACCACTCGGTTTTAGTAAAGAAAAATCATCTCCCATACATTTTGTTTTTCAAATGGAACTTCGAAGAAAAAAAAAAAAAAAACGAACAGTATTGCGAAAATTTGTTTTTTTTCGTATTCGCCATCATTGAAAACGAGTGTGAGTTTCATTGATTTCAATCGAATGCTCGCTATCCTAATTGAAATATGTTAATAACGAATAGAAGATTCAGAATCGTTATTTATGTCGATGTAAAAAAAAAAACGTTGTCGAATGTAAAAAAAGTTGGACAATCGTGTCTTCATAAAAGTGCGATGACTTCATGCATCTTCCATCTGGACACGTATTTTTTTCTCGTATGTAATTAACGATCCATACATTTTTTGAGACTGAGGAACAGCTAGGTACAATTTTCCAAGTGGAGTACGCACGCGTTCAATTTTTTGCACTCCAGGTTCTATTCAGCAGCGAGATATATTTATGGTTGAAGCATGTGCGCACTGATATTCATGCACAGTTTTCAGTGGTGGCTATTAATAGCGGTGAGGATCGTTTAACGTTCGTTTCACCGCGTCGATTGTGCAGGGTACGAGACATAGAATTGATGGCCCTTTAAATAGATGAAGTGACACAATTGTCGCAATTTTTTGTCCTCATCTGTACAAAGTTTTTTGATAGACCGTGGACCACCTTTCGTGCCATTTTGATGCCCTATTTTATGCACAACTTTGTTCATCTACATTCATACAGGGTGTCTCTGGAGTCGCTCCTAAACGACTGAGGGTAGCTCGAGAAATATTCTGAAGAGAAAAGTTCTTAGTTATTTTTCTCTTCCAAGTATCTTTGATGAGGTATGAATGAACTCGTGAAATCTTAAGACACGATGATAAAAAGCTTAGTCAATCAAGCTGCAGTAGCAATGAAAAAAAAAAAAAAAATTCCATTGATGTTTACCGGAAATATTTATCATAATTGCTGTGCTGCACGATGTCATTCGAATAGAAGAGAGTAAAATAGTAAACAACTTTGAAGAAGAATCCAGTTTTGACTAATTTTGCAGTAAAATTGGCGAGGTATTCTAATGGAGTTGTGAAAACGAATTAAAAAACGTATTTTCCTCCAACTCACTGTAATTTGTATAATTATTCCACAGAACAAATGTGTGTTCCATTACGAAAAATCACTGTCTACATAAATAAGTAAAGCAATCCAACATTTTTTGTCGTTTTACGCGACACGGTCCAGCAGAATATATCAACAGAGTAATCCGTCAAATCAACTATTTCTCCGTCTATTGCTTCAGTTATTTAATATTTTATTGACGGTTCATTGGAGCCCGAGGAACCCCTAAAGATTTTTTTCCCCGGAATAGTGTTTTCTGACTGAAATCTTTGCCTACCACGTGGGTGGGTCTTTTGAAACTCCTTGTAGATATCTGCACGTAGTACGTAGATCTGAGTTAGTTGATAGGTCCAAGAGAATGATCTTAATGCTCGTGGCTCTCTCATCGTGGATAGCGCTAAGTACCTATACGAGAAAGTCATATTCACGTGCTCGATAGTCCAAGCTCTTTAACTCTTCGTGGCCCTTGAGTTTAACGTAGTACATTATAAGTAGATTCATGCACGTATCGGTCGAGAGATTAAGCGGCTTTAACGCGGGTCTTAGCGCACCGCAGGTACGATAAAACAGAGCACGAGTACACCGAGGGTTATTAATTGTTAAACAATGATCGTTAATCATCGAACAAGAGCGAGAAAGAGAAAAATAAACGATGAGGCTTAATATGCATACAGGATACACACACACACACACACACACACACACACACGCACGCACATACATACAAATTGGTTTGGGAGAGGGAGCGCAGCACTTCAGCAACTTCGTAATTGCGCGCACGCTCTATAATATACCGAAACTCAGTCTATTATACGTGTATTTATAGATATATGTATATATTAGTGCATAGTTACGCCATCCTCAATCCTACGTATCGTAGAATGCGGTATTCAATAGCGTTATTTATGCGCGCGCGTTATATGATGCAAAGACGCGTCATTATACATTCAACCGATGGGAAAGAGGGATATATTCTCTCTCGTCGATCGTACACGCGGGGTTCGGAAAGACCGAGAGAAAGTTGATTAATGGATTCATCTATTAATATTCATCCCTCTAATCATCCTTCGTAAATTTAACTCGTAACGAGAGTGCAAACCGTAATTATATCTCTTCTCTCTGGATATAACGTGTATTATCTTTTATTATCATTACTTATTATACATATCGCGTCTCGACTTTCCTCACCATAGAAATATTGACGTGATATTAGCTCCGAGAATTTTGAAACTTTATAAAATCATCTGTAGCAACAGGTTCGTATCCGTTTCTTCTATTTTTTGATTTCACTTTACGTCGCGAATATAAAAAAAATTATCAATTTATTCGTTGCACTTCAAGCTCAATGTGAGTAGCTTGAAATTTCAAGGACACAGCTATACGCACGGTTTTTTTTTTTTTTTTTTTCCAATGACACTGCCCTGCAAGAAAGGGTCATTCAATTATTGCATTTCCAATGACGCCTGTAAATATTCTTTTCTTTACCAGGAATTACAAATTCTAATACACCGTGGTTCGTAAAATCAATGTGAAAAAATTGCAACTCTCTCAGTCCAGTGCCTCTCGAAATTTACTTACGATATTTGAAAAGCCCTCATTACATTTCGTCTCTCTTACTCCTGCCTCGCTGTAACGTGACATCATTCTCATCTCACATCTCGTCTATACTTCTCTAATACACTCCAGCGAGTGACAGAATTTTCCCTCTCCTTCTTCTGACCCCCCCCCCCCCCCTCTTACCTCCTTGTTCCCCACCTCCTTTCTCCAACGAGAGGTTGGCTCGCATCCAATATTAGTATAGTTGAATAAACGTAATTAATGGCGGGCACGCAAGCAGCCGAGCAACGATACATCGCGGGATGGGTGAACGCGCGTGTGCGACGACACACCAGGCAGACAGACAACCTGGCACGCACGTATACTTTTACTACTGCATCATGTGTGTCCTTGTGTTTACCGCGCGAGAAAAAAAAAAGGAAAAAAGCGAGAGAGGAAAGAGAGTCCACTGGACTCGGATGCTGCGGGGTCAAGAAGAAGGTTCACGAGCTCTTTTTGAACTTTGTCGAATTCTGTTTACACCGCGAGAGTCGCGTCATACAGAATTTGAATTTGTATATGCCAAGAAAATTTGTAACTTGCTTCACCCGTTGGGTCTGCTCGTAATTAATTTCCGGTAACTGGGCTCCGGGATTTTTTTTGCTCAATGTGTGCCTCGTGTTTTTTTTTTAATTTTTAAATTTATTCGACAATACAATTGTGAATTGATCATGAAACAAAATGGCTCATTTTATCCTCATGAATTTTGTGCATCCGTCGATAAAGCATTAGAATTTAGCGATGAAGAATGTAGTTTCCGTATACAATAAATTTATTCGATAAGAGTCATTCAATTCAATGAATTTTGATGTCACGCGAGATGTGTTTGATGAAAACGTAAGGAGTCAGTGATTGAGAGATTTCTCAGGCTGTTGAAAAGATTCCATAATCGTTTGATACATTTTTGATAGAATATAACAGGCAGAGAGAAATTTTATGATCGTAAAGATCACAACAGAAGGATAGTCAATCCTGTTGATACTGCGGAGTATCATTCGCGACGTAAGGCTCGTCACAGCAGACTTGATTGATGACGATAGCAGAGAGAAAATATACCATTACTCGTTATATTTCCCACATACGTTCTGCACAGTCTCTCTTTGCAATTTCTTCGCCTTTATCCCCGCGGAGCAACTCTGATACATATACATTCTATAAATATATATATATATGTACAGAGTAATGTTATAGGATTACGTTAGATATAGCCGAGTGCAAAAGGAACCGCTATCTTTCGATACAATGAAATCATTTATGAGTCGCGAGGAGAAGATGACAAACGTGACGAGTTGGGAACTGAGACTCTGCACGAGACATCAGATGATTTTTTTCTTTCTTTTTTCTATTTTTTGATCACGAGAAGACGCCACGAAAAACGTCTTCTCTCATCTTTTTATATAATTGAAATGTCAAGAAAATTACTCTCGAACAAGACTATCATTCCCGATTGAACAAAAATATCCGCAGTTTTATCAATAATTGGTAATGATGGTCTCAGAATGTAAAAAAAAATCACAGCATCATCATGACAAACGTGCCCACCCCTTTCGTAATTACTTAATCAACACATTAATTCAATCCTGATCAATTTTTACATTAAACGCTCTGTTCAGCATCTGTTGTATACATGTGTAAACATCAAGTGGAACACGTATCCATAAATCATTATATGAAAATGATAATTGCATTAAGCTGCGAACACGTGCAAGAATTAATGCCGTTCGCGTCGTTTTGTCTTCGATCCATGAGTAGTTGACGATAAATGCGAATGAATCGAGTATTTGAGCGACATTACGATACATATATATATATATATATATATATACGATATCGGACATGTACACATGAATGAATAAGGCGAGCATCGCACCGATCGGTTGAAGATATCCTCTTTGTAGAAGCAACTTATGTTTTGCGTTGTTGGATACGTTTATATAGCTAGATAGACGTATATGTATATGTATATATAGAGGTATTCAATGCTTTCTATTTCCCACGCGATTACTTCGCGAAGTCGGCGTGGCGCGAGCTATCATGTACACAAACACACACACACGTAAAAATGCACTTTCGCAGACACGTATCTATCCTGTATTCATGTGAAATGGGTAACGTTCTTGAGAGCTATCTCGTGGATGAGAAATTCATTTCTGACTGTCTCCCGCGTCGCCTGGTAGGTTGTTATCTCGCCTGTCGATCCACATACACATACGAATACATTTATGTATATACACGTTTCTGTATAGATATGAGAGTTTTTTTTTTTTTTTAATATTCCATCTCTGTTCAACGCATTTACCGTTTCGCAACGTAACGGAGACCATGATATTATTACTCTTCACTTATTACTCGCTCAGACGCCACACCAACCCGTAATGGAAAGCTCAACCAACCACCGAGATCCTCTGATGACGATAATGATGATGAAAATTGTGCATATGGGGAGAAAGAAAGGTTTTAATGAATATTCGAATTCCGAAAGACCTGGGAAAGTGTAACGGGGTTTCAAAGGTCCTGAGAATTCATGGGAATTCGTAACGTATACGGTGAAAAAGAGGTTTATCGTTAATTTAGGCTTCTTCATTGCACTTTACAGTTTGTTTATTCAATGATTCGGATGTGTTTGATTGGCTAAGCCAATGCAACTACATACAGAGAAATTGGTTCATTATTATGGCAAATTGAGATTTATCTTGTTGAGAAATTTCGAATGTGAATCAAGTCGATAAATAATTGTTTTTCTGTAAATTTGTGTTTTGCAGGATATCCGGTAGGTTGAAATGGTTAAAATCGGTTTTATGCTATTCGCCCTCGAACACCAGAAGCTTGCATCGTAAATTCTGAAGGTCCAGGAAAAGGGAAATGGACTGGGAGACCCGTGCAGGTGGTACCGTCAAAAGGTAGAATGTCAGTTATTTTGTCGTACCATAAGGATTATTAATAACGACACGTTAACAGTTAAATCCTTCACCGATAGTATATAGAAACACAAGTGAAAGAGAAGAAGAGAGAGAGACGAGGAGAGCAGGCGAAGAGATATCTATACGTGTACCAAGACCAAAGGTTTTGTGGGTTGTCCAGAGGGGCGCGTATAAACGTCCATCTCGTGTCGTACGAAGTTCGAACGAAACGTGCCCTGCTCTCGAATCCTCGTAAAACTCACCTGCGGCCATCCGAGCCATGTAACGCGAGACACGCTGGTGTCGAAAATATTGTATAAAATTTTCTTTTCATCGACGCCGCATCGCAGCCGTCAATAAAATCTTTGAATGAAACGATAGTTCGATGTTCCTCGAAATCGGTAATATTAATACCGATTAAATTAAATGAAACCAGAATTCATCGAATCATAATCATTTTGGAATTCATCAAATCGCGATATCGCGGTGGTGGAACGGAGTTCAACGAACCTTTCGAGACAGAGCAAAACCATACGAATCCACGGTTGGGGGTGTATGTTTAAAGAAAAGACGGTGAAATAGTCGAGGCGAGGTAATATAAGGACGAAAGATCGAGAACGTAAATGGGTGCGTGTATTTGTAAGTGTTTTGCTGAAGGAAGGAGGAAGGTCGACGGATAAAAGGGAAGCTGAGAAGAGATAACTGTGGGAGAGACTGAGAAAAATTGTCTTGGCGGGTTGAGCGTGTACCGAGAAAGCAGCGGGAGCCCCTTAAGGTAGGACGCCTCCTTTTCTTCTCGTGATACCTATAGGAGCTACCTTGACGACCTGAAAGCCTCAGGTTCCTCTTTATATATATCTCCAGCAATGTTTCCACGTGTGTCTGCGTGCTTGATGCGTGCGTGTGCTCATGTGTATATATGCGTGTTTCGCGATCACGGCCTCCTACGAGTTGAAGAATGAACTGCTCGATACGTGAGTTGACTTCCGCGCGCGCGTTGAAAACGAGAGACGATCGAGCAAGAACAACCGAGTGAATCCCCCAACGTCAATCCACGATCGTTTAATCGTATTTAATCGTCGGTACAACATTGCATCGTTAAATCATTCGAACACGTCTCGTCGCCAGGTCTCGAATCGTTGGAATTGAAATTTTCGTCAAATTCAATCTTATTTCGGAGCACCTGGTTTGACAACGACCCGTACGACCAATAAGAGAGTGTTATGAGATACGAAGGACGATGTTTTTTTCTTTTTTTTTTTTACATTCGTGCCTGATGAAGCACTGTTGCGATTGCGTCGACCAGGGACGCACGTTGACATAGTCTTGTGACTGCGAGAAGTAACTGGAGATCGAGTCCCAAGACCCGTAGATTCCTATCTCGAAGGTTCTGACATTCGCGAGTTAACCTCGAGAACAGAAAAAAAAAAATAATGAATTCATTCTTTTGCACAATGCTTTTATCGAAAGATATTTTTTCAGTCGAATTTGATACGCGAACAATGAAATTTTGATTTATAAGGAATCGCGAACCTGAGATTTCATCTCTTCTATCACTGAACGATCAGGCGCTTCCGTCAGTATGAAATTGCGATTTACATCATGCTCTCCCGCGCTTTTCTCTCAATATAGCTCCTCCACGATTAAAAATCATCATAAAGCGAGAAAACTCATTGAATCGGTACACAGGAAAGCTGCGGGTAAAATGTAATCATCGAAATTACAATAACGGTACGATGAGCGAACCCGGCACTCACGCGCATTGCGTACACTTGCCATTCAACAGACGCTCATATACATACACATAAACGTATCAACTTTTACTACCATGTACCATCGAACGTTTGTGGGATCACATACACACACACACACTCGCATAAATATAATCACACATTTACGCATACGTGAAACATTTGCCAATTCGAAACTCGCGTTGCATTAAAACCCCGAGGCACGTGCTACGAATGGCCGGTTATTACGCACGCGAATTAGTCGCCTACTTGGATCGCCGCGAGAAGCACACAGCACGGCAGCCACAGATTCTCATAACTCTTTACCTTTTGCGCTCTTCCGCTAATATATATATCGGTATGTTCTTGCTTCCACAAATACGTCAAATTTTTGTCGAATTTTTTTGTGTTACCTTTAATTATATTTTAATTAAACGTAGTTTTGATATTATTCGGCATTCCGTTTGGAATGGTTGCTCTATTTTACAATCTCGTTCGACTATTCGCTGCATCGTTCTTGGATATTAATCAGTTATGTGCAGAGCCAATGGTTCTAGGATCGTTGTCTCTTCATTGTTGTTATTATTCTTTGATCAGTTCGATTGAACCAAAGTTCGTTAGACTTCTTGATCACTCTTAATTGGACCACTTTTGATTCGAAATAAAATCTTGAAGATATTTCTGAGTTTGAAAGCCAGGTAACGTTATTGACTCCATGAAGAAAATTATCGATTATAGTTACCCTCTTTTTCCGCGGTTTCTGTCCCGTACCGTTGTTTGCTTTCTTCATATATACAATAATATAGCCAGTTTTGACTCAATATAAAACGTTGCCCGCGAATATTCGTTGCTCGTAATAAAATATAAACTCGACGGTACACGCACATGGTGGGCTATATAGGATCGTAAAGTTACGGGTGGTTTATGTTGGAACGGTAGAGTCGATTGTTACACAGCATCAGAAAAGAACATCCAGGAAAACATCCCCAGCGTTTACGTTCTTCGTAACAAACTATGACGGGGTCGTGGAATGGAAGATGAGGCTGGAAAACACGGCAGGGGCAATAAGGTTCCTGTGCGTTTTTAAATTGCACGGCAAGTTTCGAGTTAACTCGATGAAAAATTTGTTTCTTTTTTTTTCTACTGTTTTCAACGAGTCTTTGGAAATAGTGATAATTCTGGAACGAGTCAATTAGTATTTACGTTTGGGAAATCTCGATAAAAAAAAAAAACAAATTTGCAGATTTACGCTAACACGGAGGATCGTACACGTAATTTTTTTCAAACTCGAAGCGCTCTTCTCTCCAATTCCATATTTGGTGGTTGAGGATCAGTGGCGATTTAGCTTCGATCTTAAATAAGAAAAAGGTGTAAAGTTTGGGTTTTAGGAAGCGTGCAGGAACGGCGCGAGTGTGTATGTGATGAAATGAAACTTTTTGAATTGCAATCTGTCGAGGGATGTATGCGGGATGAAAAAGTGAACGAGGTAAGGATGCTATGTTTCTCGGCAGTTTCAGAGATGACAGCTCGCGCTTCTTTTTTTTTTTTCTTCCTCTCATACTCACAGTCGAGTCCCGAGTGCTCGGTGGTTTGTGAGCGTGCTCTGGCGAACGCTGACAAACATCGAGAGAAACACGCCCCACGGGAACACAAGCGGTTAGGCATAAGCCGACGAAGATGACGACGAGATCACAAAACAGAAACCCACGTGTGCTGGAAGTTCTCTCTGGTTTTGTCTCATCTCTCTCTCTCTCTCTCATTCGCTCTCTGCATCTCTCTTTTTCTCTGTCTCGTGGATTGTGAGACAACGAGATATACCTACTACTCCAGGAGACAAAAAGATAGCGACATAGAGACTTGAGAGACGAAAGCAGAGGTCCAGGGAATATGAGGAAAAAAAAACGTAGCAAAAGAGTTCGTTATACTCGGGCGAGGCGGTTCGCGCAGCAAGAGACAAAAGAAGAGTAGTATAATAATATACATATGCTTTGTATATATATTTGTGTATATAGGCACACACGATAAGTATAGGTGCACAAATTCATATATGAATTTTTTAAGTAACCGTGGTTGCCATAGAACCGCGTGAACGCACCTCCAAAATTCTCAACGGTTCGGCCAAAATGGATGAACAATGGTTTAAATGAACAGTGAAAAAAATGCTAGCAAAACAACTTCCCACAAGTATTTGAAAAAAAAAAAATGATTATGGAATTCAATCGAATTATCAGGAAATTTTACATTTTTTTCATTGCTTCTAAGCACAATTGATTTAGACTTGAGACACTTGATATCGAAGAAGATAGAAAAAACCAGCTGATAGCAGCCGTATTTCTGGGCGCTCACGTATGATATTTACTCGACTACGAGGACTGGGTCGTTCGTGTATTACCTAAACATATAACCATTTAGGAACTTCATCTTTGGTAAAAACAGCAGGTTAACCGGAGAGCACTCTCCATCCATCCGATCGGACGTTCTCGAGAGCTCTCCGGGTCCACTCGAGTACCACAAATATTGACCCCTTATCTCCGTACGTAGGGCGGCGCTTTTCGTTAACCGCGATCCGAGCACGAGAGCGAAGAAACCAAAAAAAAACGGTGGAGCACCTTCAACAGAAAATTGAGCAGCGAATAAAAAATGTTTGAAGTCAAATAACAGTACTACTAAAAAAGCGAGCAATTCTAATGAATTTTTAAATCCGTTTTCTCCGTTTGATGCACCAGTAGATGATTACTGATACCTTCTTTGCTGGGGTACTGGATTTTCAGCCTTGAATCCACATAATAGTGACTCCACAAACATTTTATGTATCACGGTCCGTTGAAACATTTCATATCTTTCGTTATGTAATTATTCATAATGAAACTGGTTAATTCTCCTTTCGTACCTTCATGGTTAATCATCTCCGTTACTCTCACTGTACTATCATGGTATATTGCTCGAGTTAACACGAAATGGATAATATTCCTGCGGATGATAAGTTGCTGCGTCATTGTTATCAGAGTTTTTGCGCACTTCGGAGACACGTGGAGATTTACTTGGAAGGATTCGTAGGAGAACGCCCGGTCACCAACGGACACAGTGTTTTTAACCCACGCGAACACGTGTCCAGAGCGAGAGTCTTTAAGGAGATAGAGGGCAGAGAGAAAAGCTCGCTTAGAAAAGCCAATCTCGTGTACATACTTTGGCTACATGAGGAGGACAGGATAAAAGAGAAAGAGAGAGAGAGAGAGAGAGAGTTCATAGCAAACATGAATTCTCTCACGTGATATCGTAGAGTCTTGTGCGTGCTGGAAATTTTTAAAGCACCGAATCTTCGAGCCTTTTCCTTTTAGATATGCAGCATATATTACCAAAGCAAAAGCTAAATTTAGATATATATAGATAGATACACACAATATCGTTCGTACCACTACAATTTTATCGTCTGACGTTGCACTATTCGTTTGCACAGTATTTCACATATGCATAAAAACTTGCAAGTGATAACAAATGTCTGTGAGGCAACTCACAACGTAAAGTAGTACATAAAATACGTCTCACAAAATAAAAAAATAAACCCAGAACCCTCTTTCTCTCTCTCTCTCTTGTTTTTTCGGAGTTTCTAGTTTAACCTAAACTTTTCGATTGTCTCAGGATCGTCGGTTTTACTGCGAAAAAGTGCGGCTTTTCTTGTCTCTGTTTGCTTCAAAATCTCGTTGGACGATCGCGCGCATCTTTTGACGAAAGATAGAGATGAATCTCGCGGGATTTCGCTAGATGTGTCACGGAATGAGCTAGGGAATGCCGAAAATACATAGTCGCATTATGGCGAAAAAGTATGCCACTGAAAATGTCCCTTTTCTCTCTCTCTCTCTCTCTCTCTCTCTCTCTCTCTCTCTCTCTCTCTCTTTCTCGCTCGATCTTCTTCTCGTTTCTTTTTTCCTTCTTTTATTCTCAGTCGCTCGTTCACTTTTATATATTGTATGCATATTTAGTAACGTCTCGAGTGTCATCTCACGTTGGTTATGTGGCCCACAACAGACGGAGAAAACTTCCCGGTACTGTGCTCTGTGGCACCGCGCCGACAGCGCGAAAGAGCGCAACGTTTGATCGTTCGTAATCTTTTTCTTCTTTATTAACGCATACAACCGCAGACTGTTTGTCGCTGATGGTCTTCGCATCGTGCAGTCCGGAAAGAGCCGTATTTCGCGGGTCTGAGGTGTTTGTGAGAAGACATGATACATAGTCGAAAGAGACAGAGCAAGAGAGAGCGAGAGAGGGAGAAGGAGAGTGCAAAGTTGACTGTGGTCGTTATACCTGCAGTGGACACGATATGATAAGAGAGACTCTCGAAAAGACGGTTCTGGACGGAGCGAGACCTTCGTGGAATCACTGTTCTCTCTCTCTTGTTCTCTTTTCTGGAGTAGGCGGTCATCTTTCGATCATTTTGTATACTTTTTTTTTTTTTTAATGTGTATATTGCTCCGAAAATTCTCAGAAAAGAATGTTCGCGGTATTTTCCACGAAGATTTAGTGATACAACTTCTGTCGAATCGATTAAATTAGATCGATTCGCAAATGCCCTAAAAGAAACCATTCCCTTGCTGTCCGAATCCGCGATCTTTGGTTTACTCTAACGAAACGTTTACGAATGTTATGCATTAAGCTTCATATAGACTAAAAAAATGTTTTTCCAACAACGTTTCGAAATATTTCAGGCTTGTGAAAAATGTACAACGAATGAATAACCGCAAATTGAGTTGATTGTACAATTTCGTTTTTCAACCGGAAACGGAGGTGAAGGAAGGAAAAACTCAGTGTTCTCGCATGTATCGAAGACCGCTGTGAATCTCAGAGCGCAGTGGGGGTCGTTCGACCTTTGAACGAAGCGTTAAATCAACACACCACCAAGGCTTGGCCAGAGAGACTTACTCTCGCGCGCTCGATCTGACCGAGAGAGAGAGAGGGAGAGAGCCACGGTCCGAGCAATTATTTGCTTCTAGATTTATGAGTGTGCGAAGCAGCAGGAACAGCAGCGAGAAAAGGAAAGAGATTCGAGCGAACTCGGCGCTCTTTTCTCTTCGACTCTTGTTGGACCAACATTTTTGTATGTTCAATGATGAGATATTTGTAGGGCGTAACTCACTTGATTTCTCAGTAGAAATCACACCTGAATCAAGCCCTTTTGATTTCTAAGATTTCTTATATACATGCACACGTGTGCGTGTACATAGATGTACCCATTCTGTTCTTTTCTCGCCTTCTCATATAAACTTCACTCTAGCTCTTGCTCTCAGAACACACCGTTAGAACTCTGCATACATATGTGTGTGAACTTATTGCCAAGAATCACTTTACGGATCGTAATTATACGCTCTCCCCAGGGCCGATCTCTCAATAACTCAAACGAACGATTATCGATTGCGAAGCTATAACTTTTCTCTTTACATTTTCTACATTCTATCTATATATATATATATTTTTTTTTTCTCTCTTTTCTCACAAGTACTATTCTTCCCTGTGCACAATACACATTCAGTACAATTTTCGCAGTATTTCTATACTGAAATTGATACTTATGTGAGCTGTACATATACTCGTTTTTCATTTTTCTTACGATGAGAAATTAGAATTACCATTATATCTATGGATAGTTGAGATATGAAGAGGAATACATCACGTAAACATGTTCTATTGCTTGTTGGAATTATGATTGAGTCGATTGAACGTGAATTTTTAATTGCAAGACCGATCAATTAATCTGAAACTTTGAAACTGTTTCTCATATTGTTAATAAATTGTTGAGAAAAAAAAATGCGATCACCCTGACTGGTGCATTTCCCCGATATGAAAATCTCGTCCGAAAATCGATCACGCGGCTCGGAACACGTGTCCTGGCGATTACACGAGCGAGCGGGTGGGAAGAAAGATGAATAAAAAAAGGAAATAGGAAGGCAGTTGAAACTTCCGAAGCGTTGTTTCTCGTCGCGAAGATCTCGCCTCCTTTATATTTATCTCATGAGGCCGCGGGCTTCGGACGCTCTTGTGCCCTCCGATTCACTCAGATGTGATGCGCACTCAACGGCGGACATCGCATCAGGAGCAACGAAGGATCAGAAAGATCGAGGGATATACCGGTTTGACCTCGGATCTTGACTCTTGCTCGCTTTTGCAACACGACGCTTGATCCACACACACACACGCAAACACATATGCACTCGCTACGAGAGCGTTTTATATATTCTCTCGCTCGCAGGTGCTGCAGCTCCAACGAGATATATATTTTCTCGCTTGCCAACCCCTCACTCGATTATTACGACGCCCGGTAATATCGAACTGTGCTCATCCGAGAGTTCACCATCTTTTCGTCTCTCTTACTCTCTTTATCTCTCCTCGCCCTTACGATCGAAAGATTCACGCGCGTACAATCCGGAATTGATTGGATTTAAGTAGTCTCCTTTGGCGCAGCCTTGCGAACATGCATGTACAGCTCATCCGATTCTGCTTTATCTTGCGTCCAGAATAACCCTACTTTGGACTGGAAATACGACAGATTGATGGGTTATTCTCAAAATTTGGACACTACATTTACCATTGCGACACCATTTTTCTCCGTTGAGAGTATGACACTCTTAAAGCAACACTTTCATATTTTTCATTTCATTCTGAAGGAACCAAAGAATATATGCAGATGCTGAACTTTTTCAATCAACTTCTCTTTCGATCGAATGAATAAATATGTCTCGTTGAACATACTTTTGCTAATGACGTAGAAAAAAATAAAAATAAAAAAAACAAAAATACAAATGATCGAATGCTATTACAGGCTCGAAAGAAATGGGAGCTGGACAAGCATTTTTCTTTCATCTTGTTCGGTTAGAGAGATACGTGGCATCAAAGATGGATACGAGTTCGTTGGATATAAGAAGGGAAAAAGTTTCGCGGCTGTCTACTATATATACTCCGGTTGAAGTATAAGAAACTTGCCAAGACAGATGCAGTCCATTCGGGGTATTATTCAACGAGAGATGTTTTATAGTACGTTTGTATATATGTATACATATTTATATATAGATATATATCTATATATAAATATGGTGTACAAGTACTTAAAGGGTGGCCTCTGCGCGAACGATATGATGGATTTGTACCAATTACTCTCGGTACGTCAAACGATCTCTCGACTCTTTTCCGTGCTCTCTCTCTCTCTCCCTCCCACTCTACCTCTCAGTCTTTCTTCGCTTCTCATTATGCATCGAGCTTGATGCAGCGTGCCTAGCGTGCTACGCATCCAACAACATATATATATATGTATATATGTATACATATATATATATATATATATGTATACATATACATGGTTAAGAACTCATTGGATATTTATATATCTCTCATTCCTTTTTTTTTATATCGCAGTCGAGAGAAACTGATCGCGCTCCATGAATTCTTACATCTGGTAAACTCGGCGACTCGTTGAATCAATCGGAACTGATAGAATGATAAAGACGCAATGATTTCGTTTGTATACATCGATCAAGTCTCACCTCTACACATCTTACACGTTTTCTAAACGACTAAAGTATTTTTTGAGTCTTTAAATGTGACTGAGGATTGAGGAAGTGGAATGAACACGGTAGACGATTCGGGATTTTTATTTTTAGATCAATTGTCGTTAAATCATGGCAATGGATCGGTGAAAATTCATTGCTCGGGAGAACAGATGTAAAAAAGAAAGAATTGTTTTGGCATTCGGTATAACTGCATAATATATTGAAATTTTACGATGTTTTTTTAAGATCTTGCTAGTGATCGAATAACCCAGGGTAAAAGAGAAATGAGGGAAAAAAACTTGAAGGGGCTTAATAAAGCTTGAAAAAAATTGTATCGTTTTGGGTACCAAACTCGTAGACGAATATCATGACGAAAGGAGGAGACTGATATCATGAGAAAGGAGGAGCAGAGAAAGCTCAAACGTGTACACAGATAGTCAAAAATAAATAATCAAAATAAGCATGTCAGTGGCAAGATTCTTTGTGGCTCGAGCGATAAATAAAATGGCTGAAAAGAAAGTGTATGGAGGAGCGAGAGAGAAGTGAGTATGAGAGAACGTGCCCAAGGATTCTACCAGGGATGAGGTATAAGCTTCGAGTTATGGAGAAGGAAGTTTTTACGGTGTTTTTATGTCGCACAGTGGCGGCGTGGCCGAGACGCGTGAGCGTCTCTTGGCGAGTCGTTGCAAGAGCTTCTTGGGCGCGAGAAAAGTAGATCGACCCTTTGCCCATTTTCTTTTTTTTTTTCTTCTCGTTTTACTTACACCGAGGCATAGACGTACACCCTCGGCAGGCACATGTTTTCCCCTCGTTCTCCATTTTTCGTTTTCTTTCTCGCTTTTTCTTTTTTTTTTGCGAAGCTGTCGCATCGCTTAAACAAATTAAAGAATCGTCCGGCACCGGGCGCGCCATTCGGTTTATGAGCCCTTCTCTGGGTACAATATAGGAATCCTTGAATCTTTAATAACGTTTCTCCGGAGAATAAGTACTCTCGGGAAAGGAAGAAGAAAAAAAAAAGAGAAAAATATAAAAGATGGAACTAAAATTCCGAGAGCGCGATGCGAAATAAAATGTGCGAGTTGTAATATTATTAAGTCATTCATATGTCAAATGTTTATATATTATTCAATTCAGCCAGCGAACTAAATGACTCCTACTTATTTCGTATACAGTTTTTTTTATCTTCAAGCAGGCAGTAATTCAAAGTAATTCAAAAAGTTTTTACTCGTGCGACTCAATGACCAGTAAATAAATTTTTACCTTTGGTTCCGAACGTTCGCTTCGCTAACACACAGTTGATGCCTCAATACGTAAACTCAATCGAGAAAATGCATTTTCTCCCCATTGATATCCGATACGAAAAAATTTCACGAGTATCTCCTGCGTGTAGTTAATTAGATACGATTTTTATTAAAGAGTATTTCATTGATAGCAGGAATGTCGCGCAATCTATAGCTATATACATTCGTTCCATCGGGAAACACATGGATAGAATCAGTTCTCTTCGATCGTCAGTCACGAGAAAGACTCAATAATAAAATGTCGTATAGAGTATCGTGTTCTTTGAATTTATTACCGAAATATAAACTAGAGATAAAGAGAAAGAGATGGGAAAATGGTTGAGTCGCAGGAACGCCGCTATTGCTGCGAGAATATGCGGTAAGAGTGCGGGATAGCGAGAGCTCAGCCAATTTATAAAACGAGGGTAAAAGACGCTTGCGGGAGCGTGTCGCGTGCGACTCGTTAGCCCGAACGCGCGTGGTTAAACGGGCATGACGCTAATGGTCCTGAATCGAACTATAATAGGAATTAAATGTCTAGAAAATCTGGCATGTTCTGTTCTACTTGTTGCCGATAAAAATCGTTACACGCGAACTAAACTGTAGTAAATCGTGTACAGAAACGAGAAGTTCACATAGGAACGGTGAATTATTTCCACTAGACGATTCAGCACGTTCGTGGTGAACCTAAGTCGACAAATTCTTGTGGTCCACGAGCAATGCACTTGAATCGAACGTATTAATATTTATGAACAAACGTATAGCTGCGGAGTTAAAGCAGAGGGCAGAAGAGATTAATGAAGCATCGATTCTTTATTAATTGACGCTCCAGTTTAGAGGCATTTATCGAAGTAATTGACGCAGCATTAATTATTCGAAACTCGAGTTAGTATCTATTCGTTAATAATATGCACGTATTTCTATCCTTATCACAGGTAAGAGTTATACATTATGGTAATTATACGTGGGACCACGCATATAAGAATAAGTTTTGAAGCATATTGTTCGGGTTTGAGAACCAAAAGATATATGGTATCGTATAATATACACAGGAAAGATCTCTCGGATTCGATAGCCGAATTAGAAATCACGTAGAAGCAATTACCGGCTCTAATCGTGGAATAATCGGCAATTATTCGAGAAAGGTGTGGGTGATCCAGGAAAACGCAAGAGAAACTAAAATATATATCATTGCGTACATATATAATGTAAGTTAAAGTGCAAGAGAAAGAGAGAGAGAGAGAGAGAGAGAGAGAGAGAGAGAGAGAGAGAGAGGAAGAGGAAAGATAGGACACGTCGGGGCTGAGTGTCTCTCGGCTGATTCATCAGTGAACGGACGCTACGAGCCCTTCGGGGCCAGGGTTTTAGGGGCGAAAACATCGAAAGCGAGAGAGAGAGAGAGAGAAAGGAATATTGAGCAAAAAACATACGGCGAGAACGCGAATTTGGTGTATTTTGGTTCGCATCCTTTCCAGCATCCGATCATACCCTCTTATTGCTCCCCGAGTGGCCGCAAAACGAAGTTTGATCAAATTCTACTGCTCGAGCATAAAACTGACCGTCCCGGTGCTCGTACCAAGCCACCAGGGTTATGGCTTCGATAAATGATTCATCCAAGACGCGATACGATGCGAGAGATGCGATAAGCCGGTCGAGCCTCTCCAACTGACCACAGCGTTGCTCTTTTTCCTATATTTATATATATATATATATTTTTTACTCTCGTTCTCTTGCTGGCTTTATATACACATATTTACTGAATGTTTCTGCCATTTCTTTTCTCTTTTTATCGTATTGGCCTATCGGTAGAACTTCGAGACAGAGACAGATGCACGTGGACGTTAAGGTAAACATGAATTCGATACATGCATCGCAATAAATGTGAGTCTAGACTCGATACACGAGATATACATATACATATATCCACATATAGCATCATTACGACTGACATTACGGCGCTTGTGTAGGACAGAGGTTATATATATGGATATACCAGCGGACATCCGCAGCAGAGCTAGTGTGCTAAAGAGCCTCGGGGTCATCATCGTTTCAGCCCTTTTACGAGCTAACGTTTTCTTCACCCTCCTACAAAGAGGGAAAGAGAAGAAGAGTGATCCCCAGCACATATCGTTGACTCGGATGTTGCGGTTCGTACTTACGCTGAGCCCAAAAAGCCACAGCATCTTAAATGGGACGCCTAGTGCAAAGAAGCTGGCTTGGCTATTCAGAGTCTTACTTTTATCACAAGTTTTTCTCAATCAACTTTTCGGATGGGCATCAAAGGCATTTTGAATTGTAGAAATATTGATGGCTCTCTTCGAGTTTGATTGCACACGAGTTTGTCATAAAATGAAGATTCACTGGGCGTTTTTCAGCCGGAAAAAAAGAGATAACAGAATGTTTAAGGAATGGAAGGAAAAAAAAAATAACAATTTACGTGAGACATATACGGCGATGAAGAAAGAGCCAAAAATTCTGAATCGGACAAATATATAGGGAAGCATGTGGGCAGTTTATTGCGGGCGGGTGGCTTGTGGATATTGTTTTCAATAACACGGAACATCAATCAGACTTTGTCCAGAGAAAAAAGTGAGGGAGAGAGAGTAAAAGAGATGTGGTTTCTGTAATATAGAGCAAGTCCAGGAAGTTTGTGTCCTTTTTCTTTAACGGTATTTCTACCACTGGTAGTGTATAACTTGTGTACATATAGATTTTTCTGCGAATGTTGGTCGAGAGTGCTGCGGCGGTGAAGAGAGATGAGAAATGCTGAGGATCGCTGTGACTCTCCCGCGGGAAACGACCACGCAAGATGTCCGGAATGCGGTGACCTTTGGTCATAGCAGGGGAAGCCTGGATTACCAAACTGACCATCTCCTTTGCATAACGATGCCTGCTGGACTTCACTATCTATCGTACTATACCTATATATTTTACCCCCTTTTCTCATATATATATATATATTTATCGATACATATGCAGCGTCCTACAACTCTCGCCCCTTTACTACTGTCGCGCCCCTGACCCAACGTTGCACCCTGCCAACACACCCCCAAAACACGATCAAGAACTCTCACTCTCTCGCTCTTCCGAAAGTCTCAACTGTACGAATATCACGCTTAGGACAAACGATTTCCCACAACGAGGGACCAGGAATAGAGCAATACCACTTTCGGACATTTCTAAACTATGGACAATAACGAAGATATCCTTACCGGCCCTTCTGGATAATATAAAGTTCACCATTTCTATATAAAGGTATTGCCAGAATTTTGGAGCTTACACGTCCTCCAGTATCACCAAACTTCACCATCTGCACGAGTGAATTTCATACATAAGAATCGTCTATTCCAAGACCCATCATACGTGGATCAGCATTCAATTGCACGTAGACACAGGATATGTGAGTGGATAGTAGAAAGTAGGCATGTCAGTAGTTGGAAAAAAAAAAATAGAAGATTGTTTTCGTTAAGTTTTTACTTTTGGTTCGGAGAGGGCTTTTGATGTAATTCAATTCTTGGATTTTTCAGCTGCATTCCATTTGTAAGTTACAGGATGAAATTGCTTGCCTTATCTCCTAATCCTCGTCCGACTAGAAAGAAAGACAACCAAAGGAATTGAAGGAAAAAGTAGTATAATTGGGATTCTAATTTTTCACCCTTGATCACTGTCTAAGAAAATTACAGGAGAGTTATTCCAACGTAGTTCTTGACAGAAGTCTCTCGTCATCATTTCGTTGGCCGTTCCTCACATCTTTCATCAGGAATAAGCCACCGGTCGATTTAAATGTCAAAGGAAATTGTTTGATTATTTATTATGCAAATTTGTCGCGACGGATATACCAAGACTCAGGAGAGTTGGGAGACTCTTTTGGTGTACGAAAAAGTGTACGTCTATGTATGACATCGGTGAACACATTGGCACGGGCTACTGCAGCAAGAGAGAGAGAGAGAGAGATTTTGCAAGGAATAAAGCACCGAACTTACGGGGATCCGCTTTAACGGCGAGTAGACCGCGGGGATAATTTTGCCACGTTAATTGGATCAAGAAGTCGGGTTTCGAGGAGGGAAAGAGAGAAAGGATCTTTCGACGGGAGTACGTCTTTCCGTCATTCTCGCGGCGTGCAGCCCCCAGTCTAAGACAAGGGGGTGGTTTTCCGCAGAGGCTTGAGTTTAATTACGTTCGAGGGGGTTTGGCCGTGTTGCAATAACCGGGGACACTTTCCGAATCGTGTACGATTATATTCTACCCTCTCTATACCCTGCTGCTCTGGTTATGAGATACAGATTGAGTAAATAAGGGTGGATTTCTCGGGAGGTGACGAACTGCCTTGGTGAGACGGGCATGAAAGTGAAACACGAAAGAGATAAGAAGGGCGAAGGGCAACAGTAAGTGAGAGTGAGAGAGAGAGCCAGAAGACAAATAGGAAGGACGATCCGGAAAGATCTCGTGACACCCTTTCGTCAATCAAATTATGTATTCATAGCGTTTATTGTTACAGCTAAAGTTGTGTATTCTTATAATTTGTTTGAGAAATCACTCGAAGCTTCATTACTCTTTTCGTTTCGTTTCGTATATCGTCCAAGTCTTATGATTATTATAGGGCATGAAAGCGACCGATGTTAAGTATAAAACTACACATGAAGTATCCCATCGTGAGAAATGATTATCAACGCGATACATCGACCAGAGAGGAGTTTAATGGTATAACGAAAACACGGGGTATAAAAGAAACGATTAGTATCGCGGTATCGTAAACCTGCCAGGGTATATCCGAGATAGTTTCAGCGACCGGTGATTCTGTTCTATGAATATTCATAGCTGCAGAGGGGGATGCAACGGTGAGCAAACGAAAGGCTGTAGCGTGCCTTTTTTCATCGACAGATTATTACAGGCGTGTTCTCGCGATATTTTTATATCAGTCGGATCTATAAATATTGTACAAAATGCACGAGAATGTTCGATTAAATGATTTTCAGATCGAAATAATGATATCAAACGCCTGGTTCAAGACGTCGCCTATTAAAATGGTACTGAATGGAAAATCGTTCGATCGAGAATATTAATGGCATCACTTTTGCCTTGTCGAACGCTTGCGCGATCAAACATACTCTCTCCAAGTCTAAGACTCTTGGCGAGAGATTCACGGGTTTAAGACGTCGAATCGCACCCCGATCTTACATACATCCCCTTAACCCCAGACGGAAGAGCTTTCTCTCTCTCTCTTTCTGGCGCATTCTCTTCCCATTCTTGCTGCTCACTACTTGCTGCAGGGGGAGGACGCAGTCACACCAATCTGCTGCCGCCGCCGCCGCGCTGCCACCGTCGTCGCAACATTTGCATACATAAGCTATTAAGCAGCTCTTTTCATTTCCTCCCGTTTACGACAGTTTAGTTAGAATAATGTTTTACAAGATTGCTGCGCGAACAATTCAGCCCTAACCCTTTCTTCTCTCCTCTCGTACATATTATCTAAACATATATACACAATGTACATACGTATTATCCAATATGACGTTCTTGCTCATCGCTCTGCTTTCTCAAAGATTATTCCTTGATTCGGTCTGATTAATGCTCCGTTATTTTATCACCGTTCGCTCCTCCTATCACGACCGGGACACTTTTAATTCCGATCTTACAATCATGAGCGACGTCATTTCGTCACATAAAACCTCTTCGTTGATGCTTTTTTTTTCTCTCATCAAAGACATCTCCTTTTATGAGATTTCTTATTTGTTTCTTCCACTTTTTTTTTCTACTTTTTCTTTTACTCTCACCTCATTCTCTTCAACTTTTAGAGAGGTGCGAACGAGAGTTATATTACAAGTTGTAATATAAAAGATATAAAAGGAATCGTGGGATGCGGAACCAACTAATCACGTACTACAACGAGAGGAGAGGAAAGAACGCGCGAGAAAAATCTTTCGCGGGATCGTCGTGTTGCGCACACCGTTAAATGTAAACTCCCGATCTTCCCTCTCATTTTTTTTTCTCACTCTTGCCTCCTGCTTTTGCTCTCTCGTAAGGCAATATCGCGTGCGTTGTATTGATTTACATCGCACGATTGAAAGTATCATAATGGTGATACGGCCGGTCTGTTACACCCTACGTGATCGTCGCGACGCGACGAGTCGCCGTCACCAACGGATTCTACATGGTATTTCTATTCACATATACATTTATATATCGAAGCTCCGATCTGTTGGGAAATAGATATTGGCAATCGAGGGAGCACGCCAAAATTTTCTCTCGCGAAAGTATATATACGAGAGCCACTTTCAATTAACATTCATGCAAATCAGTCAAACAACACACACGCGGAAGTCATCGCTTCGACAACTGTTCAACTGTGATTTATTTTATCGCATCAGTAGACTTTGTTCAGGTTGATCTTTTACTTGCACAAAGAACGTTTTTACTTCAGTCTCAAATTGGAACGTAATAATTTCGAATAAAGAGAATGATCGAATCATCGTACGCATTTGAAAAAAAATTAAAAGCTCGTAATCCATAGAAAACTATTTCGGTGAAAATTAACCGATTTCACTGCGCGACGGTTATACGCGTATGCCGCTAATTTATCTCTCCGATGCTTTGACATCGATATGCTTATAGAAAGAGTTTGAATACTTTTGATGTGACATTACCCGGAAATTCAATTTTCATTTTTATTTCATATTGATACATTGATCGTTATTTAAAAAAACACAATAATTATTATAATTTGTATCTATAAAAAAATTATGATGAGAAATAGGAGCACGAGAGAAGAAAAATATAGGGCGCAGGCATATTTAAAATATACGTGATACAGAGGGAAAAAAAAAGGAAACTTACGTACTATCGAGGAAAGAGAAGTCTAATAAAATATTTACAACTCGCTCTCAATATTTCAGTGACGCAGCCGCGTGTATTGCGTTATTTATGGACCGTTGCTTATGAATAACCGACCCCTCTACATCCGTAAAGTTCGACTCTTTCTCTCTCTCTCTTTCTCTCTTCGTTGCTCGTTCTTTTTTTCGCCCTAAGTGGGATTTATGTACGTTTGCAGTATTTTATTTTTATTTTTTCGTGTCTTTTTCGCGAGAAAAGCAACGCATAGCCTATCCTCGTTTATAGAAGGTGTATCTGACGAATTTTTCTTACGTCGAAGTGATTTAACTGTCGTTTAAATCGATCTGTCGCCGATAAAGAGAAAAAGTAAGCGGCGGTCCTTGTCAGCTTTGACGCGGAGAAAAAAAAGTAATGAAACGTCACTGCAAAAAGAATAAAGCACAGGAATAAATCGTATTTTCTTGAAAAAACTATTTAATTTGAAGAAAGATAGTGCGTACCGATAAGACTGCACTTAAAGTGTCGGAGATGAAGAAAGAAAGACGTATCGAGGACTGACGTGGGATATTACATGCCGGTGAAATTATTCGTTCAATTAATTAATGCGCCCCAATCGCTGTCGTACATCAGGTTCGGTAATTAAACGAGTAATTATAGAATCTCGAGGCGTGGCTCCGGGGGCTGCCCCCAATGTGTGTATCACACAGAAATTCGTGCCTAAATGTGTATATACATATAAACGAAAAAGCCTTCAAGGCATTTTATAGAGAGCGTACACTTTCACCGCCAGCACGCGGCTGCGCCAAGTCTTGGACATAAATATGAGCCGGCACGAATTAAAGAACCACCCCCTACTCTCTGACCCCCCGTATTTAACGCAACATTTTTAATTACTCTGAAACGTCTGTTATTCTTTTTTCTTTTTTCTTCCTTTTCGCGCCCTCTTTTTTCTCGTCTTCGCACATTCTCCTCGAAAGACACCTCCTTCTTGATATATACATATCATGTTTAGTGGAGGGTGTGTCTGTATGTGTGTGTACTATACCGTGTTAATTAAACGAAACCATTTCACGATCTCTCTCTTTTTTTTCTTTCTTGCTTCTTATTTCAGCCCCCGAACCCCCTAGAAATCGTTTCCACGCAGGGACGAAATGCTCCGCCTCATTTTTTCTCACTTCGTTTTCTCTTGTGCTTCCTTTTTATTTTATTTTTTATTTTCAAACGCCCTGGAGAATGAATGTATAAGAATTCAAGATTCCAGGCCGCGTTCGATTACAACGGGGTTAAGAGGGCTTCTGTGTCTGACGAAATGAGGGGATGCTCCGAAGGGAGAAAAAATGAGAATGTGCAAGCCTTTTGTGCGGTGCCCTGTTTTTCAACAAGAAAAGCCTGAAACGATAAAAAAAAATCAACATATATGCATGAAGATTACTGCTTGATAACGTCGATGCAGTCTCTTTCAAGAGCTTCAATTAAATCGACTTAAAATATATTATGAATAAATAAAGTCGTCCTCGTCTCACCAGTGTCATTCTTCCGGAGGCGATTTTACGTACACGAGTCAGGTAATTTTCGCATTATTATCGTCGAAGAATGGTGGAAAGGTCTCTCGCAAAATTCTTTCGAATTCGTATATATTAAATAAGAATAACAAAAGAAGCATTCGAAGAGTTTCTTTGGATGTGAAGGAATAAAAAATTGTTGTGTGTGACGAATTCTTGTGTATCGGAGTCGAAGAGAAGAGAGTGGCGTACGTGTAAAATAAAAGGGAGAATGTAAAGACGGTTCGTAAGAGAAAACGTATATATATATATCGTTATTCGTATTTGCTACCGCAGCTCTTTCCTGCATGTGAAAATTCATGGAGTTTGAATTTCCATACATTAGCATTTCCATGTAGAAAAGTGCATTTCCTTATCAATGGGAAGCGAAATTGCGTCCTTCGTTTTTGCCGAGAAAGAAACGAGACACGGCGCCTTTTTTCTTCTTCTTCATTTTCATTTCGCAAAGGAACTCGACCGCGGCTCAGAGAATAACTTTATTTGTTTTCATACCGTATGTACGGATGCGCTAGTCTCGTCCTTAAAAAAATCTTCTGTTCTCCTAAAGAGCTCTCCGCTGTCTCGAGTCCCCGAGCATCTTTTCTTTTGCTTCTCACTCAAGAGCTCGCGCGCGAGCTACCGAAATAAATCCTTTTCACTTATCGCCCCGTTATCTCGTTGGTCGCGCGGCGTTTGCCGCGCGCGTCTTCGTTATTTATGACGTGACGCGTCCAGGTTCGTACCACCGTCGAGGCCGCACTCATTAATTTTCACCGTTCTCACCGACCGAGAGACCTCTCCAAAGACGCGTTCAAGCCCTCAGGCGATTCTTACTCACCCCGAGCTCCATCGACTCTTTTAACGCGTGCATACAAACATTAGTATGACACTGCCGTGCAATCGCATGAGAATCTGATATCTTGTAGCCACGAATAATAAAAAAAAAACTTTCAAAACAACTGCGTTGAAAGATTTTTGGTTCGTCAACATCATTATTTTTCTTGACGATATTCAATTCGCATGAAATGCTTCATTTTATTCCCCCTCTCGTGCCCATGTGATTCTCAGTCTCGAGCTGAGAACGTTGATCAAAATTTTTGTTCAAATAAAAAAATTGATCGTTCCCGAAACATGTTAGCTTTCCTCAACACCGGTGCTGACTTCCACACCAAAATCTTCGAGTGACTCAATTTTTTTATAAAATCTGTCGGACAAAACGAAAAGACGAGTATTTAAAATAGATATTCTAACGATTATTAAGAAATTATTTCATAATTTTTTGTCTAAACATTATTTTTTTTTGTCTCACATAAAAATATAAATCATACATTTTTTCATTCGACAAGACTCAAATTTTTTAATCAATTTCTATGTAAAAAGTAATTTGGACATGATCCAAGATTTTCCGCTCATTGCATATTGTAATTTGTGTATTTTGTAAGTACCCGGACGATAAACCCGATTTGAGATCAGCGCGAAGAAGAGAAAAAAAAAGAGCACCAGCAAGAAAAGAAATTTCCGAGGTTTGGTAGTAAGTAGTAGTACGAGGTTCGGGATAGATTCACCCCCGTAAGAAGGGTCGTTCCCCGGGTGTTTTTGTCCCTCGGCAGTGAGGCTCGTTTTCTCGCGATGTTGCGATTCGAAACGATTATTATGCGTGTGTACTGCGAGGGGGAGGAGAAGGGGGGGGGGGTGATAAATATATACGAGTCGCGAATACCGAGAGTTCAATCGTTCGTCAAATTTGGATTACGCCTTCTCATATCGACGGTTATACCTACATATATAAATGCTCTTAAAAGCTTGCACACACAAAGTGCCGCGAAGCAGTAACGCGGCCGATTAATCGATCCGCGAACATGAATGAATTGAGATCTCAGATAATTGTGATTATCATTTTTTCCCTCTTCATATCGAAACTGCACATGTAGCTCTTTATTCAGAGCGGCTCTGTTGCGTCAATTAATATTGAGTTGTCGAGCAAGATGAAACAGCGTGATAACTCATGTTGTATAAAACACAAACACCGTCGCAAATATCTGAGAAACAAAATGGTCCAATAGTATTTACACTTGGTGTATTACTTCGAGAAAGTTATGTCCTTTTACCTGGCATGTTTCTCTACACACATCAATGTGTGTATGTATATGCACAGATCGAAGAACTACCCGTGAAAAAATTTCCAATGCTGACCATGTGGCCGATCCTTGGTGCAGTCCTGGGCAACCAATCGTTGACGACCAATATTGGCCGAGACTTGGACCAATCTATTCGCCAGTGCTCAATATATGCTTGATCTAAGCGTTGGCATGTGACACAGAGACAATTCTCGGCCAATACTGGCCTCAAAATGGTAAACGACCGTTGGCGATCGACGTTCGGGCGAGTCTTGAGCCGATCCTACATGTCGCTACCCGATCCACGCTGCGATTAAGCATCGGCACACTTTGAATTACCAATTGTCGGCCAATTTCGGTTTTAGGAAGGCAAACAACCGTCATCGTCAACGTTAGTATACATACACTTTTATCTTATTCGAAGCGCATGCTCAATGAGAGCATTGGCATACGACAAATAGCCAATTTTGTGCCAGTGTCGTTTTGTCGATGATAAAATTATAACCGTAAAACACTCGTGGCTGTCCAGAGATCATAAATTGTTCTTCGCGATAACAGTTGTACCGATGAAAACAGTGTTTTGTGTAGTGCGCATATTAGAAAATTAAAAGTGAATATTGAGATGTCGAAACCGTATGACAGGGTGAAAAAACTTCGAGTATTGAATAATAAGTCAACGAAATACGAGAATACCGAACAGACAGTGCTGGACAATGTAAAAAAAAAAAACGAAACATCAGCAAAGTGCTCGACCGCTCTGAAAGATAAAACAGTCGACGTCGTATCCGAGAGCCGTAATAATGAGTTACTTAGTCTAGAGTCAATAAGTGAACAAATAAACAAATCATTCGACGATCACATTGACGAAACGCTCGATGACGTTTTTGACGGACCATTCGATGATCTGTCAGGAGACGACGAATGCGAGGAGCCTGCCGAAGAACCTTTGACGATCAAAGAAAAGCTCGTTACATTTGCACTTAAACATGCAAAAACGCTGCATCATAATGTCCTCACTGATCTTTTGACACTCCTTCGTTCCGAAGGGTACGTGAACTTGCCGAAAACAGCACAGACTCTTTTGGGCACCAAAAGGTTTGGAAATGTGCAACCGATGCTGACAAAAAAAGAAACACTGGGAAGTTATGCCTATATTGGCATAGAAAACCAGTTGAAAAAAAGGATCTCCCCAGATGTATTCACTGATGCGGAAATTGAAGCCTTCATAAATGTTGATGGTGTCCAGGTGTACCGCAGCTCCAACAAACAGTTTTGGCCCATCCTTATGAAGATTCATAGCAGTGATTTCGAATGCAACCCATTTGTGATTGCAATTTATTTGGGTAATTCAAAACCACATACAGCATCTGAATTTTTAAACGATTTTATTTCCGAAGCACAAACACTGATAAAAAATGGTGTAATTATTTCTGGAAAAAAATATTCATTTAAAGTTCGTGCACTAATCTGTGATTCTCCGGCTCGATCATACCTCAAGTGTGTCAAAAGTCATGGAGGTTTCAATGCATGCGAACGTTGCACTGTTGAGGGTATCACCATCAATGGAAAGCGAGTGTATCCAGAACTCGATTGCCCAAGGAGAACGAAGAAGTCATTTAAGCTAAAAAAAGACAAAAAACATCATTTGCCTGAACAAGACACACCGCTCCTTGATTTGTCAAAGTTTGACATAATTAAGTCGGTCCCACTTGATTCAATGCACCTTTTATTTTTGGGGGTGATGAAATGGCTTCTCGACAAGTGGACTTCTCGCAGTAGCCCTTTCCGAATGAATAAATCGCAAGAGCGTCTCTTCAAGGAACTGATGGCTTCGCTGGAGAAGATGATCCCAGCAGAATTTCAGCGCAAAGTTTTTGATACAGAAGAAATGGCAAGATGGAAAGCAACTCAGTATCGGTTCATTCTTCTATACTGCGGCGCTGTCATTTTTTCACATGTGCTGTCTCCGAATCAATACAGGCATTTTTTGCTCCTATCGATGGCATGTCGAATCCTCTGCAATTCGAAATATGTTGAGACATCCGCAGACTATGCAAAGAATTTGTTACTGAAATTTTTTGAGCTCACGCCTTCGCTATATGGATGTGATTCACAGATTATGAATATTCATAATCTCATTCATATAGCAGATGACGTAAAGCACTTCCAACTGCCATTAACAGAAATTTCAGCGTTCTGGGCAGAAAATTACCTTGGAAAGTTGAAAAATCTCGTACGCACTCCAAAAAATCCATTGGCACAAGTTGTCAATAGGTTGGCAGAACAAGATTCGCGTCCTGAGGAAAAAGTGCACAAACGAATTATTATTCAAAACGTCGTTCTGAAAAATAATCGTATTACAGAAGTGAACATGAAGGGTATGATCATTTCATATCTGCCCCCGAATAATGTTGTTCAGTTGAAAAATGGCAATATTATGTTCGTGAGCAATATAACAACAGCAAATTCAAAAAAAAACGCAAGAGCCTGTGTTGCGGAAGAACTTTTGCTCACTGGATCATTGGTGAAAAGTGCACAAGACATTTTTTCAGAACCTGACGTATCAAATAAGTTTGGCTTTTTCAAAATTCAAGAAATTTCAAATGAAATAGTCACCTTACCGTTCGAGGAAGTTGAATTTAAATGTATTCTCCTCAATGTAAAAAGTGAAAGTTATGCTATAACTTTGCTGCACGTGCACAATGGAGACATTCAATCTCATCACTGAAAAAAAAAAAAAAAAAAAAAAAAATATATATATATATACATACATTAAACGTTTCAATAATTATTATTTTGAGTACGTTTTCTAAATAATTGCTCACCGTAATTGTAAATATTAATATTTTGCACTTACACACTACACTTTCACACTACGATTGGCATTTGATCGGCGGTGCTCGCTTACCAATGTGCGCCCAATCTCACGATTTCGATACGCGTACGTTCCCCGAACGACTAACCTATAACGTAGTGCCGGCGCGGCAAGCACTACAACCGGCAACCGGCATACTGATATCGTGTTCCGCGTGTTCGCTCATCGTCGTTCGTCATTCGCTTCATCGAGCTGATTTTCCGCTACATGAAAGTAAGTTGTATACTATTTTATATTAATTATTTGAAAGAATAGTTTATAACCTATTCAAAATGTTAATATTTCATTATTTTTTATCATCGACGAAAAACGTACTTCGATGATCACCGGAGATCGAAAACATAACCTACAATTTATTTTCAGCATGGAACCTCTTCGCGAATCCACGAGATTCTTAATCATCGAGTTCACCGAGACCATCAACGGCATGCCGGTAATCGAATTAATACCGAGATCGTGGATCACTGGGGAAGAGGAAAATAAGGAATGCTGGTATCCTGTACACATCGCCAACAAGAAAATTCATAAGTGGGTGGAACAAGAAAAATCACCGGCTTCAAATTGGAAAAAATATCCGTACAATAAAATAGTCAGCGAAGCACGTACGTATTTATTGAGTCTCACCTTCAATAATATTAAAGTAATTAATCAAATTAGTGCTTCAACTGGTTAAAAGCGAGTGCGGCGTTTGCTTACTCAAAGTCGCGTTTTAGAGCCAAAAAAATAAAACTTTCTCGCTTTCTCCTTCATTTAATAATAAGGTGGCACTTGTTTTAAAAAAACATTTTTTATATCAAGTATCTCAGAAAAATCTAAATCTTTTTTTGAAACAGCTTTCTTGCACTCACGCTGCCGACAGAGCGCTTAAGTTAAAAAAAATTCTGGATGCCGTACTTTTAGTTATAATTAAAACAAATCTTCCCAACAAAACCAGGCAATTTCGATCAAGGGACACGGCGTCTAAAGCGAGCTCTTAATTCGCTCGATGCAGCTTCAAATACAGATGCTGATAGCGAGTTAGGTGAATCACAAATTGCAATACTGTCCACTGCAGATTTAACAACATCGCTAGCGCAAAATAGTCTTTTCCCACAAATTGGCGATATCACACTGGGCGCACATATTTTTGGTATGTACACTGACATTTATTTGTAGTAAAAATTTGAAGTGCATTCTGTTCAATTACTCTGACGCATTATCTCTTTTTCCAGATGAAAACTTATCAACGATAACTGTTCTGGCAGGAAATACAGGTGCACATGAGCCGGCTCCGCAACTGATCGACCATACAGGTATGATTTCTATGTACAAGTATTTCCTATTACAATTATTTGGCATTACAATAATAATAATAGTTTTATTCACAATTAATTTATTTACAATTATTTTATTCACAATTAATTTATTTACAATTATTTTATTCACAATTATCTGGCATGTGCAATTCCAATGTTATTTACAATTATTTGATATCATTCGGCATGACAATTATCTCAATTATTTACAATTATCTGGCATGTATAATTAGAATTTTCTTTACAATTGTTTGCTTTGACAAATTTAAATTCTATTTAACATTAATAGCTATCTCTAATTTAATCACCGTTTACAATATTTTGATTCTATTTCTCAGATTCATGGAAAGATTACTTGGATCGTAAACTGCTCGATTTGGAAAAAAAATTGCTGCTAAAACTCGATGGCCAAAAAAAATCCATTTTATATGATTTCAACAAAAAAACTGGAGAGCTGAAAAATATGCTTGCGTTGATTCAAACATCGCAGCCAATCGACAGCGAATCTGTAAATACGGTCAGAACCCAACTCAACGCAGTTTTGCCACTTAAAACTCTGGAAGAGTTCTTGCAATTCGATCTCATCATAGCGGACTGCGAGGACAAGCGCAATAACCTGGTAAGTTTATATTTTCTGAAAATGATGATGTTTTATTGAATTCTCATTATTTTTATTAATAATTTATTTTTATTTACAGATACGATTGATCACCTCATGGATTGGTGGCACTGGTGATGTGAAGTCAGCGTTGAACCGCACAATGCCAGCTTTAATTTCTAAAAATGTCCAGATGCTGTATAGCGGATGTGGACGGAAAACAAAAAATCAGCCAGGAAAACTGTCGTTCGCAGCAACGGCAACGTTCAAGTGTATTCGCGGTAAGTGCATGTGGATTTAGTTTTAAACGTTCGTTGACACATTGGGTCTCTTTGACCCGAGTATCATTTAACTCACCTCTGTAATTAACGGGATCAACGATTAGTTGATAGTTTTAACAAGAAAATAATTTAGGATTATTTCTTTTTGCAGATGCTCTTGAAAACCGGTTCGACGGTGTAAACTTCGATCTTCAACACTCCATAATCACGCACTTGAGTCGCTGGTTAGCTGGAGCTGGGGATCGCGAGGGTGGCCGTGCTGTCCGCCAATCTGGCGTCAACAACAACAACAACGAAGAACAAGGAAACAACAATGGTGACCCGAAATCGATTTAATACAAACCGCGATATTTTCATGAGTTGATCTCAATTAAAATTTTCTACGCTGTGATATTATTTATTAAAAAATAATATATTACATATTTAAAAAAATATCGATGTAATATTTGAATATATGCATTCATTTATTCATTTATAAATAAAATCATTGACATATATATATATGAAAAAAATAATCTTTTATTCTTCACCTTGCAACACCATTGGGTTTTATTTTAGTAAGAAATTGGGTCAGTATTGGCACCAGGACTGGGCGAATGTTGGGTGACAAGTGGCCAAATATCATTATAGTATCGTTACCGACTATTTTTCAGTACGGGTCCAATTGTTAGACCGAAACTTGGCCAAGCATCGGGCCGTTATCACGACCAACACTGGCGCGATGCTATTCCCGAGTCTCAACCAACCGTGGGACCGTTGTTATCAGCTCCAACGTTGGTTCAACGGTTGGCCAAGTGGTAACGCCAACGGTCGGACAACCGTAAGATAGGGTTGGTGCAACACTGCGCGACGCTTGGGCCATTAGGTTGATTTTTCACGGGTACCAGAACGTACGATCGCGAAGATATATTCATTATTCATGTCGAGATGTATAAATGGTGTTTGCGTGTGTGTGTTTATGTGTGTGTGTGTGATATGTGATGCAAGCAATCGTAACACAGAAGAAGCAATGTCTTCGAATCACGACCCCCAACGACGTGGGGCTCAGGAGAACGCTTTTCCTAGAGTGTGCGTGTGCGCATGTACTTCGAAAAGATCGCGACTATATTATATCCGGATGGATATAGTTATATGTCGGTGTGTCATGATCGCGAGCGAGAAGAGATCCGCAACCGAGAGTATTTTAATAACCATTAATCTCTCGAAGGGGCCACGACGCGGTATATACGAAAGGCCGCGATTGAGCTCGGGGCGGTGGAGCATGAAAGAAGAAGAAGAAGAAATCTCGTCGATAAGACGGTTGTATAAGTGTTCGAAGCTGGGAGAAAGAAAGCAAGAGAGAGAGAGAGAGAGAGGGGTGGGGTGGGGGAGGAAGGAAAAGAAGCTGGAAAGAGCAACGGGTGACGGCTCACACTCACGCGTGTGTATTTTTCTGGGAATAACAGGCCCTCCCCCGCGCCAAATTGCCCCCGGAGGATGGTAATAAAGTGAGAGTGATTGGAGCAGATTCGAGTACATCGGGAAAGGAAAAAAGTTGGTACGATTTTCCAATCGCTATTTTTCTTTTCAGGCTTCCTCTCGTAGCTGGAAATGAAACGAATGAAAAACATCGAGAATATTTCTTATTGACGTTTTTAATGAAATTCTTTCTGTTTCGGCGGGGGGGGGGGGGGGGGGAATTAAAGGAAATGTTTAATGTAACATGGATGAAAAATTAGAGGGTTGTTCATCGATCGTCGATTTCTTTTTCTTCTTCTCTGTTCCCATTTTTCTTCACAGCTTCGCTCTTTTTATCGTCCATTGGGAAAAGCCGAGCTGTTATTCCCAATTAAAGTGGCTTTAATGTATGCATCGAGTTTGCACGCTCTTGTACCGAAATGGTGGAAGGGAAAGACGGGAGAGAGACAGGAATAGGGAGAATCTCAATCCTTCAAGATGAGACACTCGCGAGGAGTCAAGTTTCACTGGATATATGTTGTGATACACTACTGTGTTTGGAGAAAAGGGCCTCTCGGATTGCTTACCAAATCTCCGGGTGTCAATTCTCAGAGCAATCTACCGATGCAGATTAGCAAATCCTGATCTTGATTTTACCCACCCTGATCTTCTCTCGATTATACATTAAGGGTTCTCCTCTCTGTACAGACCCTTATGAACCCTACTGCTTCAATTTTATCGCATGTATTAATCTCAAGACTGTGACAGCGATCAGCTGTGAACTAAGAAAAAACAGAATATAATTATATATTTTATCGCTGGTAAATGAGTTGAACTGCCAATTATTTTCAAACATTTTTTAATGCATTTTATGGGAAATATAAACAAAACTGTGTGAGTAGAATTAGCGAGGATAAAAGAGTTTCGTCCTTTCGATCTCAAGCTGCGAATTCGATGAACCTTTGGTTTTGATATCATTATCAATTCGAAGAAAAATGTTTAAACGTACTACGATCTTTCTATACTTTCTCGCGTTTTCATGATTATCCATTCTATTAATTTCTTCTCGCTCATAGACGTATTATTTTGTTGGAGGATGAGATTCTCGAAAAAAATGTGCAGAGACGAGAGAGGGCCTCTTACGAATGAAAATAAGGTACGAAATCGAGTGTCGATATCTGTCGAGAGTTTACCACAAGAAACGAGCACATTTCCCTGTTCTTTTCTCCATTTTTTTTTTATAGATATCACATAACTGGAATTTTCCATGGCAGATTCGTTCGTGAAACCCCATAATAGTTGATTGCCTTCGACACTTCCCAATTTTTCGATGGGCATTACACGCTTGAAACGACCATTGGCAAATATTATCGAAACCTTTTACCAAGTTGCTTCGATCGTTAAAACAGAAAAAAAAAATATCACATATAAGCATGAAAAATCGTCGAAAAGCCCGAAAGTCTTTAGCATACGAGAACTATGAATATATTTTTATACTACAAGTGTGTATACGAGGTTGAGAAATCGACCGATGAAAACTTTCAGACTCTTTTGTCTTAGCAGAGTTTCCATATTGTTCTTCTTTCCGTGTCCATGGAGTGATCAAAAATTTTTTTTCCCCTTTTTCTCTTCCAAAATTAACCCATAAATAGTTCGAATCGAATGAATAATTATTTTTTGTCGATCGAGCATTTATTTTTTCTCGAAAAAAGTAACAATAAATAAACTGGAAAATGTCTATCCGATTAATTCAAATTTCCATTCTAAATTTAATTCTCTCTATGCTTTTATTCATTCAATATAACTTCACTTTCAAGTTGTTCTCGAAGAGATACAAAGGTCAGTAAATTCCATCAAATGAGCTAGAAATAGAGGCTGATAGGAGAATTCCCTGGCGATTATAACGAGAGGAGACGAGATCATATTAATCTCGTCAGTTTTTCTGGGTGAAATCGCGGAGATATTTTCGATTTGATATGGAGAATCAGAGTCAAAAGGATTTCTCGTGCGGTCAGACGGGGGTGAAGAATCGAAGCGTCGAAAGAGAAAAGGCGAGTCGGATACGAGGGGTCGAAAACGCGCCCCTTGACCGAGACCATCATAACTCACTAATCCGCGCTTCAGTGGCGTCGATGAAAAATGTAAAAAAATTCGGGAAAGAAGTAGGAAAAGGAGAAGAAGAAGAAAAAAAAAACGCCACGTGAGGCGACCGTGATCCACGCTACCGTGACAGTTCAATACATTTTAAATGCGTTCCGGCGTATTTACGAGAAAGAGAGCGTGATAACGGAAAACCTTACGGATAGTAAGAGAAAGAGGGTTCGGAACGAGACAGAAGAGAAATTTGTACACCCCCCAATATGGCCCCCGTTATTTATCGTCAGATTTATGGAAGCGAGTAGTCCTTCGAGAAACCATCCCCTAAAAAAAAAGGAAAAAAAAAAAGCAAAATACGAAACGCGTGCGCGGTTTCATTTCATTATTGATGTTGCGAGTACGTATTGAGAGCGGGGAAAACAGTCCCGGGACAGACGGGACCACGTGAATCGACGAACCAATCGCCTCCCCTTTTGCTCCCCCCCTCCCCACCTTCAAATTTATTTTATACATGAAATTTTTGCGACCTCTCGCACCGTTCCCTCGGGAATACAAAATCTCATATGATTTTGTATTTTTTTTTGCTTTAAACGACCACTTCTATGAAACACATGAGAAAATATGAACCACGCATCTTCATGTCTCTTGTGTATTAGCTTTTTAGACACAGCTTATCGTGACTAAGCTGTTCAACATTTTTACTGCTCGCAATCTTTACTATTTTCGATAAAAAATTTTAACCTGTGACTCCAGAAATTTGAGTGATTTCTTTCATCAATTTTCGGCTGTAAAGTAACATTGTTTTTCACAAGAATCACGCACGATCGTTAGTGACGCTTTTCCTTTCTTGAAATCTCTAATCCTATGACATTCGGATTCCGATTGAATGCGTCGAAACTAATTAAAACGGGAATGAAAATGTTCATCCTGTTACGGGAGTGGGAGCGAGGCAAAGATCTCGAACGTATGTGAGCATTTGAAGTCGCCGAGCGAATGGTCGCACAGATCCCATTGAATTAATCCCTTTTCGTCCGTCGACGAAGGGTGCCCCGAGTCGATCTCAATATCAGACCTTCGATCCGCGGTCTACGCTACCATCGACTTTCTATCTATCTTGCTCGATCTCCTCGTCCATAGCTATTTTCATCCTATAAAATTCGGCATTCGAAGATTCTTAAAATAGGGTGAAGCCTGTCGCTCGATCAGTGGGAAACAGTTGTGTAAAAGAAAAAAGGAAAAAAAAATAACGTATTCGAGAAAATCGATTCGTTTTTTCATTTTATTTGACGCTTTTGCACAGATGAACAACGAGACAGCGTCATTTTTTTGAATAAAATTTTTTCAATCACCAAAACTGTTTGTAAATCAGAGTAAAAAACAAAAAATCTAAATCATTGAAAACTTTAACGTTGATTATAATTTATTCTCTTAGCTCGTAACAATGAAAATTGAACGAGGCTCCGAAAGGAAAACAGACTTTCATAATCCCGTGAGAGAGGAGCCGGGAGCGTTTATATTACGCGGTAACTTCGACTCAATTTCCTGCACGAGGTTGTTTTAATCGAGAGTTCATCGAAGAATATTCAACACAACGACGTGCGAGTTATCCAACAATGTTTTCCTTCGATCGATACTTTTCCATCTCTTTCTGCCAGATTTTTTTTCTTCTCGTTCCACTCGTTCGTATACATCGATTTTTAAATACCATATTTTTTGTCAGCTCAAGTGACGCAGGAAAAAAGAATGAAAGAAAACAGTAATGAGATGAATGAGAAAAAAAATAAGGGAACGAATCGTTCGTCGGTAATAGGAACGTTGAATTAGTTCGGGTCATTTTTTCTTTCGGACTCTCTACCGCAGCGCTAGAAATTTCTCTCTTGCTTATATGTAATCTCACTTTTCAAATTTTACTTGTCACTCTTCTTTCCATATCTCTGGAGTCGAAAATATTAAGTGCCGCGTTTTGTATACATAGTACAGCGTCTCGTGCGGTTCTCTCTCTCTCTCTCTCTCTCTCTCTCTCTCTCTCTTCACTACCCTTTCATACCTATATGAATATGTATCTACGGAAAAAAACTTTTTCGTTTGATCTATTATAACAATGTTTCCATCGATCCCTGCATAATGGACTGCAAGAAAGAGAGAAAGAGAAGTGGAGAGAGAGAGAGAGAGAGCGTGAAGAGTAGAGAGGGGGAGGGGGAGGGGGGGGGGGGGCTAGAATTAGAAATAAAGTGGAATAGAAACGACAGTGGAAGACCCGACTTCAAGATATGCGGGGGCGTTGGACAGAGGAAAAGAATGGAGGGAAAGAAACAGAAGATCTCAATGCTGTAGGTTTCGACAACTAACGTCTGAACCAAAAGAGAGACAGAGGAAAGAATAGAATTCGGTTTGCAGAGAATGAGCATCATATCGTGCTCTCTGCTCGATGTGAGCAGGAAGAGATGGAGAGGAAACTGAGCGGAATTCCTTTATACGCTTTGCCGTCACTATGAGACATTCTTTCGTGCATAAAAAAGGAGAGAGAAAGACTCGTTTAAAATGCTTTTTGAATTTCGATAAATCTCAGCGCAGCGTAATTCAGATCGACAAAATTACATTCGTCTCTGATTTATATGTCAAAATTCGTTTCTTCCAAGTTTTATAGAAATGATCGTAGAATTTTCGGATCCAATGTCCATTCGATGCGATAAACGTTTAATTGAGTTGTGCCCGGCAAATCCTATCTGGTGGCCAATAAAATATTTGTATGTCGTTACATTTATTACGACGTATTTGAACAAATTATTTCGAAAATCTTTTGCGCTTGTTGCAGGATCGCTCATGAAGAATTTCTTGAGCAAAAAAAGCCCGAGAATACCTGTTAAGGCAGTGAGAATGCTTCAGCCTTGGGGCGGTTGAAAAAAAAATTCAGAACATTTGTCAATTCGTCTAGATTAAGTCATTTTTTGACTTAATTGTCCGGTAAATGCTTCTCTATTTATACCCTAAAATTGAACCCGTTGTCAATATGATTTTTTCGAACGCACTTTAACCAACCTGTACAGGTTTTTTATTTTTTTTTTTTAATTACCTCGTTTTAATTCAGAGGATTACTTGACAGATTTGGATTAAGAAATAAAAAAAAGTGATTCGATAGTTCGGTGACCTCGATCCATCGGTCGATGATAGTTGAAAAGAATTGAAATAAAGGCTTTAAGGAATTTCAAAGTGAAACGAGAGGAATAAATTGGATTGTTCGAAGAAGCTGGATCCGAGGTCAATGACCTCAAGGATCAGCGTGACGAGAAGATCTATATATATATGGGCGAGCTCGCTTCTCTTCAAAGTGATTCGACGATGTTCCGAAAAGAGACGGTTACCAAAGTCAAGGGCTCGGCCACTCATTCGGAAAACAAAAGCACTCGACGTCTCTCCCTTTTCTCCATATCTTTCGTTCACTCCTTTTTTCGCGCATTTAAATACAACAACGAGCGACACAGAGCTCCGACTCTCGGATATTATATCCATTCTCCTGGACCGAAATGGTACTCAAAATCTTTCGAGAGTCTTGTACACAAGGATTCTCTTCTCTCATCCAAGTTTACACGAGGCATTCGTCACACTCATAACTACAATCATATTTTTCTCTCTCCATACCTCCTTTTTGCATTGTAGATATGGATGAGACGCGCTGCGAGTCACTCATCAAAATTTATACAACTCGCGTTTGGACCCTCTAATTTTAAAGGAATTCGTTCAATTGCCCATTTATCCTCTCTCGCATTATCATAACGATACTAAGTTACTCAAGCATCAATAATGCAATTTTCATTGCCAAGAAAAATGATTCCAGAAATAAATTTTTAACGCATCGAAAAAAAATTCCGATGCTCTCCATCGATGGAATTTAACATGCCAGTAATTAAAACGAATCATCACTTTAGTGGTTTCTACCATTTTCGACAGAAAATGAATCACAATTTATAGTAAGCGCAATGGGATCGACCAAAGTGATTTATGGAGTTTGGTCGAAATTTAGAAAAGTGCAGTTCCGGAATTCGTTCGCTTCGACTCTTCGATTTACTATTTTTATATAGTCGTAGCTTACTTATTATAAAATGAAAGATAATAATTATTCGGTCTAACCTGAAATGAGTAAAAATTGAAGAGTAATAATGGTGGTGCATTTGGCAAAAAAATATTCTAATATAAAAATAGAATCTAGTGGCAGCGGTGATCGGAGGTCGTTGATGCCTAGACATAAGTGTACGACGAAGGAGAAGTAAATTGCAGTCGTGGCAAGGGTCATCTTCGAGGACGGGGAGGGAAGTATAAGTTATATATACGAGAGAAAGAGGCGAGGGAATTATGGGGATGAGAGAAAACACGGATAATTGGCATCATTATCCTAGCCACGGCGATGTAACGATTATATTTGTCTACCTCGCGAGAAAGACAGAGAGAAAGATAAAGGGCGAACGAATAAAAAAAATTGAAAAAAAAAAAAAACGAGCGAGAACAGAAAGAGAAAAGAAAGAAAAAGAAGAGTGAGGTTGATCAACGAGAGGGGAGTAGAGAAATAGCTATCGCGAATTTCGTCTCATTTACATTCTTAATAGAATTATTATTGGGTAAACCACCAGAATTTGGCCCAATTATACTCGACGAAATCAAACGATCTATATACACGCAGCATTTCTACGTACATGCTTGTGCATATGTGGACGCTTGTGTGTATGTTCGTACGAGCATTCGACAGGATCCACTTTTGCTTGCATCCCCAAGAGGGACAAGAACATTTTTTTCTCTTTCTCCGTTGCACTCGTGCCTGAGTCTCGCGGGACATCATTATATTTTTGCGATACGCACGCTGGCCAAAATCATAGAGTAGCTCTCTCTCTCTCTCTCTCTTTCTCTCTTACCCTTGTCGCCTTCGTCATCATCGTCGTCGCTGTTTTCTTCAGGATCATCAGAGGATTTATACGAGAGGAAAAGAGAACTGAAAAGCAGACTATATGTATGCATAAATTCGTGTCTTTTTTCCTTTTCCTTCTCTTTCGCTCGTTCTTTTGAGAATGCACGAGCCTCAGCAGGCAAAAAGTTAATCGTCGTGTGGTGCAATTATTATTTTGGATAGGATCTGATCTTTCACTGCACTCGAAACTCGCTCGGTCGAGAATTTACACGAATATGTCGACGCGCGCACGCAGAGACAGCAAGATATTTTCAACGTCGTTCACTAAGAGAAAATATCATATTCACGAATAAATTGACGTGGATGAATTTTTTATTCAAATCGGAAAAAAAAATTCATAATTTAATTGAATTCATTATTCCTCTCCACAAAATATAGTTTAAAGTTTTCAGGAAAATGAGTTATGTATAGGGAAATAGGCGGGTAGAATAAATGAAGAAATATGAGAATGGAGAAAATGAGCGCAAGAAACTAACTGATCACGTAGGAATGATTAAAAATGATTAAAACATGCACAACTGTATTTTTTAATCATAAATCGCTGTGTTAAGCATACCTTTCGAAAGCGTAGTGCCTCTCCTCAAATCTGCAACACATAAACAGAGGAGATTTCGTATAACTATGGTACAGGAATAAAAACGGAATGAGAAAGCTTCGTCTTTTCATGGTGCTTATGAATCATTCTAGTTTTTTTTTTTTTCTTTCTATATTATACATTCATAGAGACGCGGCTGCATCTTGTAGCAACATTCAAAATTATTCAATTCGTATGGAAATTTATTATTATATTATCATACGGCTATGTATGTTTGTCTGAATTTTGAATATTTCGGCACGATTAATAGATCGAACACTCGTTTCGGTCTCTTAAAGTTTTCAAAAGTTTTAAAGATACCAAGAACATGTGAAAATAAATTTAAATATGATTTTATATGAATACATAATTACGGATAATCTGAGACCAAAGTTGTTTTATAAAACGATTAAGAAAAAAAATTCAAAATTGGTATTAAAAACAAAAGGAAGTATTCTGTAAATTTATAATATTTAAGGAGTCTTTTTTGCATTTTTCACACAGTCATTTGTGCACTCGAAGTCTAGTTTGAGTATATGAGAAATTAGGACGAGGGTAGAGGACAATGTAAAAAAAACTAAGAAAGTATAATAAGAATGAGAGAACCGCGAAAATGATTTCGTTCGAGGGAGAGAGGGAGAGAGAAGAAGGGTTTAGGACCAGGGTAGACGCGGGTCGTTACAACTCGCAGGTAGTTATATATTCTACCTCTGCATCAGTCTCTACCCTTATACTGCTGCTTAGATAGGATCATCTGCAAGAGAAAGAGGGAGAGAAGAGAAGAGAAGAGGGAGAGAGAGAATGAGCAAGGGATAGAGAGTGAGCGTAGGTCGGCGGATAGGCCTAATTTCCGAGACCCCGCACTTATGCCCCCGCGAATCAACTTTTCCAAAGTCTAATAAGCAATTTCGCGATGTGCCGAGGGAATTACGTTGAAATTGGGCGAGCCGGAGAGTCTCTCTCTCTCTCTCTCTCTTTCGCTCTTACTGACCAACATCCAGGAACAACTTTTGTTCTCTCGATTAGCTGCACATTTCGTCTTGTTTTTCTCGTCCCTGCACTAATCTAAGCTTACATATATGCATATATATATGTATCCCTATAAAAATATAAGAAATGTCCTATTACAAAGTGCTAGTTATCGTGATTTTGGGTAAAAAAAAAGTTGATTATTTGGTTTAGTTTTTAACAAAAATTTGCATATATGAAGTTGAAATACGACTGCAACGATTATAATTTGAAGTTGATACGTTTTTACTCCGAAATATTCGTCGAAAAGTTGCACGCAGAAGGGACTGCAGAAACGACAAGTCTTTTTTTGTTTTATGCACGTTTACTGGGTTTTGATATAGCGACAGAAATTTGCGTGTGGATAACTTTTGGAGTGATTGGCAACGGGAGAGAGAGAGAGATCGTGTTCAACCGGAAATTTTGGTAAAAATGTAATTCTTGAATGAAGTATATACATATATAGACGAACGTAAAATGCAGAGTGGCTCGACTTTCGAAGAATCTTCAAAGAGTTGGGGCCTTTTTTGTTGTCCGAGGGTGTGTGCTTGGGGCAGGGATCGCTAAAAACATCGGTAACGATGTCATAATGACGTACTTCGCGCAACGATAAATTCTCCGTGAGCGGCGTTCACATCGGACTTTGATCGACCATAAAACGAGATTCATTCGGTTTTTCGGTGTAGAGAGAGAGAGAGAGAGAAAGGGCAGGATAAAAAGAGTGAGAGAACACACGCGTGTATTTCATAAGGGGAATATATGCGGTCCCCTAATCGAACCCCTTCTTGTATTCCCTCTTGCTTCATCATTGCAGAACGAAAAGGAAGAGAAAAAGAGAGAAAGGAGAGGAGAAGAGGACCGATTCGTGAGGTTGGCGTTTTTCCAGTGCCACCGGGCGAGTCTTCGCTACGCAGCCCGGAATGCTGGCCTGACCCGATAAAAACCTCACCAAATATCTACGCTTCTTTCCTCGCCGCTCTTCTCCACCGACTCTTATTTCTTTCCCTTTTTATTTTTCTCTCTCTCATTCACCGGGCGTACTAATGAAAATACCCATTGTTGCGTGCTTGGTTTTGCTCTGTATTTGAAGCCACATCCCGATCATCGTCGCTACGATCCTTTCTAAACTTCCACCCCAAATCCTCGTGCTCTTTTTCCTCACGAATCCTATGCACTTGATATACCAGCACGTGTATCGTCAAATCATCCAAGAAAAATTGCGGTGACACACTATCTGTAGATTTTTGTTTCTTCATCTCTAAATTATTTGTTAGCTAACAACAAACATAAAAGTTTTATATCAATCATTGTTTTATAACAACATTTCTGGGATGCAGAGTTGAGAAACACCATTCGAACAATGTTTTTTTTCTTGGAGTCAAGAACGCCTATTATCGACCAAGGTTTTTCGCGATATGCATAAATTTTTTTCAATTCATCACAGAGGAAGAAGTCAATTAATTCATTTTTCGTTTCTTCCAATTAGTCTGATGTTCATTCAAGAACGTTACAAGATTATAGAGGACAGAGCTCAAATGCGACGAACGGGGCCAGAAAAAAAAAAATATGTTGACTAGATAATAGCCCTCTCGTCTTACGTGGCAGACTAGAAGTAGAGGGCCAGTCGTAAATAGAGCTCGGGCTGATTTAATTTCCCGCTACGATAATTGACGTATACATCAGTCGGACTCTGCTTGCGAGTTACGTGTATGACTCGCCCAAAGATCCTGAACATTGTCGCTCTGATATTAGAGAAAAACATGAACGGATGTGTCCCAAATTGAATAACACCTAATCAAGCTGTCGGACCAAAAAGCAGTATCGACTCTAAATGAAAATCAATTTTTTTTCTGAGCGTGTGAATCGAACCGAGAAAGCTGTGAAATAAGAAAAAAATGATTATTCAATTGAATTTATATAAACAACCAGCCCAAGGTCAAATTGCAATGCCAAAAACTCGAGCTAATCGCCGACGAAAGACCATAGCATCTTTCTGTACTCGAATGAAGATTAATAAAGAGCCATTCCACTTCTGAAGCGGTCAAGCGAGGCCGGAAGTAAGTGAAAATAGAGCATAAACCCTTTTTCTCTCTCTCTCTCTCTTTCTATTTCACTGACTCTTTCTTGGCCATGCGAGTAAGGCAGATATAAAAGTTGACTCTGAAAATGGCTGTTATACATTGGTCTCTTGGTGGCCGCGAGCCACGAAACTCTAGCACGTATTTCTCGCGGAGTAAACGTGGCCAGCATCAGGTTGCACGTGACCCAGCTGGCTTTCCAATCTTCCACGAGTTGGACGAGAGAAAAAGGGGGTAGAGAGGGGGCTGAAGCTGTTAGTTAACTAGCTGTTGAAGGCGCCGAAGCTTATAACCCAAAGGGGGAATCCCTCTCGTGTCTTGTTTCGTGACGTCACGTCTATTCGTCCAAGATATTCTCGACGCGTGTCGCCTCCGCACATACATACATATATGTACAAACATATATTTTATCAAATACTGATGGAAGGGGGATGTTAAACGTTTTTGCTACTGCCATCTTTTAATGCGCATACATGTATACATATTTCAAGATACTTTGACTCTCGTGTGGTCCTGTTCACGATCCCCAAGAATCGTAGACGTACGTGGATGCGTTCTTCGTCTCTCCAACACTTTGTTTCCTTCTTTTACTATAAACACATTTATATATATATACTTATGTATTTATATATAAATATATATATATGTATAGATGGAGCTATGGACTCGTTAAGAATTCCACTCGGTCGTGCCAGAAGCCAGTCCGCGTATAAATTCGGTGAGAGGAGCCGCACGAGGGTTGAAAGAGAGAGGGAGGACAAGCGCGCGTTCGCAATGGAGTGGCACGTGTGCCCCGCGGCAGGCACGTTCTTCTAATCCGCGCGGTCGTGGATGACCGACCAAACTCATTCTCCGCCCTCTCTCTCTCTCTCTCTCGCTCTCTCTTGAATCAGTTTCTTGACGTCTGGTCCACGACTTCTGGTTCACCCAGTTTCAACTGACACGGATGCGTTTATCGCTCGTATTATTGTTATTAAGAGGAAGAACGAGGAAAAATATCCGGTTGACCAAAATCTCAGTGTTTTTGGACGTGTGGTTCCATTGATCGAAATTTTATGATTTCATGAAACTGGAAACGACGAAAGCCGCCATCACGTTTATGGGTCTGTCAAGTTCGTTTAATCGTTAAGAATCTCAAATGAGTTTCCCTTTTGCGATAAAAAGAAAAAAAGATAATCAATTGTTCAATTTATTTGGAAAACGAAAGAAATTCCTTTCGAATACATATTGAAAGAGTAATTTTGAGAATAAAGTCCACAGTGAGATCGAACGAGTGTTGTGAAGGTAGATACAAATTCGGAAAGAATATACTGGAGGATAAACATATATCAAAATGGCAAGCTTATCCGAGAGGTGGCATAAGGTACACGAAAGGAACAGCTTAATAGAAACGTTACCATCCAAGAAATGCTAGTTATATGCTCGTTATACGAGATTATCGTAAATATCATCAAAGTTCTTCCGTTTTGTATGAGCAGCTTTTCAAATGTTTTTTTTTCTTCAATTTTTTGGCAGCGTGAGAGAGAGGGAATTGTTGCATTTTACGTTGCACATAGCGCGCGAGTACAGTCCAGCGGGAATGAGAATATAGGCGTCGAGTATAGTAGTAAGACACCATTAAATCATCGGGGAATAATAACTCTCCCCCTTGCGGATATCGCGTTTTAACTTACGGCGTGATAATTCACACGAGAGTGGATATTATATCCGAATATCTCGGGAGGAGTTTTAATCCTTTCTTTGTTAAGTGTATATATTTTCTGGGATATACATATACCTGAAATAAATAAATAAATATAAATATATGAATATATGTATATCGAATTGTGAGACTGCATTACTGCACTTGTAGCGAGAGGAATATTTGCGGTCGAAGATTTGTGGCAACTTTTGCTCGAGCCCGCTTCGCCAAACTGCGTAACCCCCTGCGGCTATACTTATGGGAAGTTTGCTCCATAGGAATGGCTTTCCTCGAGCTTGAGGCTGTTCGCGACTCAAAAATTCCAGATCACGTTACGACTATTTCGAATACGAGAAATTAAGCTTGTAGCGAATTACTTTGTTTGACGATCATCGACAGATATCGTTGAAATCCAACTTAGAAATAGGCACTGGAAGAAAGTGAGAAGGAAACTTGAAAAAATGGTTATTCACAATGATTTTTTTTTCATTGATGCAGAAAAGATTTTGAATATTCACGAACGTTCTGTATTCTTGAAGTCAGATTGTAAAAAGTGTTTGAGATTTTCGAAAGGGAGTTGAGAGAAACGGGAGCGAGTCCGGTGATCGGTTATCGTCACCGGTGCAGCGGCAAATGGATTGGTCACGCGGTTTAGACGCGGTTGAAGAGCCAGTTGTCGACTGCGTGATCGCAATGAATCGAGAAAACTCTTCAACAATGGGTCAACGGACGAGATAAAGGAGAAAAGAGAGAAGAGAATATAACAAGAGTAAGAGAAGTAAGAGGATTGAGGGGAAGGCGAAAGAAAAAGTTGGTGGATGGGCCAGTGAGAAAAAGAAGCAATAAAAATGAGAAGTAGCGTTCGAGTGAAAAGAGGAAGAGACAAAAAAAACAACTTAGGGGGGAGGATAAAGAGGAAGCGATGCACGTGCGAGAGAGGTAAAGAAGAATTGTCCATTGACGAGACTCTGACATCATCTTCGTAGCCTGCGACGAGAATTATCCTTCTTATTCTCTCTTTTTCTGTGTCCCTTTCGTATAATAATCCTTTCTCGTGTTTTTCCGACTATTATTTATCGCGACCGGTTGAATATTCAGTTGGACATCAAGCTGGGGAGGGTGGAATTCCTTTATTATAACGGAGCCAACGGCTCTCGAGAGACAAGTTATAAGTTTAGTATGGAGGCGAACTAAGAGACCTCGTTTGATGGTCTCTTCAAGCTCGAACGAAAGACAATCGCCAGGATGCTTGTCTGTATATATATTTCGGAATGAAAATAACCGAGAGAGAGAGAGAGAGAGAGAGAAGTCGCGTTGAAAAGTGCCACTTACAGAAGTGCACGGAGGAGAAGTTCGAGAGAAATTGACGACGAATGTGTGGTATCAACTTCTATATACGTGTACTGTGTATATGGTAAACGCACATAGATATACGTATATATAAGTGTATATAAAGAGGAGACAAAACGTTGAATATGTGACTGAATGCACGAAGAGTGCGGCTTGAATGTGGACGTCAATGACGAGATGTATATGTGTCCTCCTATCTCTTTATTTTCTTCTTTCTCTTGGTATTAAACTCTCTCACTATCTTTTTAGGTCCCAAGACAACTCGCGATCAAGAGTATAATGCACCACAACGGCCGGGAATGCATTAATATTAATAGCAAACTCGACGCGATCCTTGCACGGTTCCTTCCGAGATAGAGAGAGAGAGAGTCTCGTTGTCATCTCGCTCGAACATCAAACGGAATAATTTCAAAGTGTCCGAAACACGAATAACTTGCCATTTTTTTTTCTCTCTTCATAAATCGCGTTAATAAATTATGCTCGCGGTTGCTATACAATTAGACTTTGATATAACTGTTCCTTTTCGTGAGTTATGAATTAAAAAATAAAAATGTGATTGAAAGAATGCCAATTTTGACAAACCCTTTGATCGGTCTCATTTGCAATTGTTACGGGGATATCCAGGTTATTTTTTACCCATAAATTCTTAATAATGAGATCGAAATTATATCAAAGGCTCGATTTACATCATTAATGTATAATATGGACGAAAATTCGTGCGAGAAGTTGCACGGAAATTGGTAGGAGGGAATTACAGCGGGTGGGCTGGCCGCGAGTCTCGGCTATTGCATTATATGCGAATTAAAATTCTTATAAATTTAATACGGGGACAAGGGCGCGCAGGGAAGAGGTCGAAAGCGAAAGAGCGAGAGAGAGAGAAAGAGAGAGAGAGTGAGTGAGAGAGATCGAGCGAGAAAGACCGGTCGAGAAGAGCACGAAGTTGCACGTAATGGTTTAATTCGCAGGAATTAGCATACTTTAACGACTCCAGAGTATATATATAAGCGTGCGAGAACGAGCGAGAGTGAGGAACGAAGAAAACGACAAAGTCTGCTCCGCGGGGAAGTTGTGGACCTTCGTAGTATTTACGACGGAATCATCATATATACAGATATCTACATATACGTGTATGTATATACAAGTATCGAAGGTCGACGGATGAGTCGAGGTGAAAAATCAACTCGCGTGATCGCATCTAGCTAAATACCAGATAATTAAGACGTTTCAATTCTAGTATACGTTCTTTCGTATCATAAACACACTCGTAAATAACGTTATGATAATTGACATGCCAGACGAGAATGATTTATTAATTGGCATTGATGAATCACATTTTAATTGAACAAAATTACAATAGAAACGTTTTAAATCTTATCCAAGAAACAACCATTTACAGAACCAGTCTAAAAATGCTTAAAAAATTGTTTAATTGAAAATAAATTTGTTGCTTGTCGCTGAGAAGAGACAGCGTAAAGAAAGAAAAAAGATGGTCGAGAGAAAATTCAAGGGAAAAGCTTCCGCGAACAGAAGGTACGATGTTAAACAGGAGGGAGGGAAGGCGGAGGACCCTCGTCGAAGAGCTCATAGGCGATCAGGAACCGCAGTCGAAGAAGAGGGGAAAAGAGGATCTGTGTCGAGAGTCTTTTCTCGATAGAAAGGCCAGAAGTGAGAAAAGGGCTTTTCTCGTAGGTTGACCTCGTCGGGAGTAATAAGAATAAATGTGATTCTATTACGGGTTCAATTGTTACGACGCTCGATAGGCCGTGTCTGGAAGGCCGAGGAAGATGGAAGAAAATGAAGTGAAAGAAAAAAACGTGCAGTCGGGCCTGAGATGAGAAGAGATAGAGAGAGAGAGAGAGAGAGAGAGAGAGCCAGAAAAGAAGTCTGCCGATCGTAGAGGGCCGATAGGATCGGTCTTGGCGAAAAAGCAGCCACTTCTACTCCGTTTTACACTCTTTTTTTCTCTTTTTTCATTGTTATTTTCACCGATCTCCGCATAGCTCCCTTAGCATCTTTTCGTAAGTTGGTAATGTTAAGGAAGCGACCAAGAGATCGGTGAAAATAAGAGTGAAAAGGAAGAGAAGGTCGATTACGATCTTCCGCGAGATGGGCATTTAACGCGAGAACGATTATCGGAAGATGCGCGCCTCCTTTTCGAGCGAAATTCTTTCCTGTTTTTTAGCCCATCGTCCTCACATATATATTCCTATCTTTATTCTCCTTCCTCCCTCTAATATATCGATATACAATACCGATATGCTCGTAATTAATGCATATATCAATCACCATCCACCATGTTTTTGCTTACTGGTCCTTCACTTCTCGCGGTGGCTCATCATCTGATAAAAAATTCTCGTTAATTTTACGCACATTATGGTAACCCTTTCAGAGAGTTTACGATCATATCGAGGGTTTTTTTTTTTTATTATTTTTTATTCACTTAGTGCGTTTTTTAAAAACTTTTTGTTTTCATTTTCCCGCGTTTTAATTATGTTATATTAATTGAGTTCACAATTTCGTTGGATCAAATGGATGGCATTGGAATTTCTGTTTATGAAGCAGCACGGTAAAAATCTTTTGTTTCATTCACGAATTTCTTATTCGTCGAAATTGTTATAATTTTATCAATCGATCGAGTTTGCTGTTGTCAAATTTAAAAAATTGGGCTTATTTTTGTCGATTTAAATCGTTATTATCCTCGACGTCGTAAGAGCTGTCGATTTTTTGCATTCGATATTAAAAAAAATTATATTACGAGAAGTTTAATTAATCATGTTGCAAAATACTCAAACAATTATGATAGGAAAATAACGATAAAAAATTCAGAGGATATAGAATGTAAAGAAAAAAAAGAAAAAGCAGGAGAATACTTGATGAATCGAGAGCATTTGGTTACTTACCGAGCGTTGACGGAAGTCGGGTTACCCACGTCGTCCATGGACGGTTTCCTAGAATGAAACCACGAATGAAATTCGTTATTGCTCGCCTGCAGCTGCATAATCGCGGGATGGGCGTTATACGCGGTGTACAGATTAGGCGGCGTTGTTTGCCACATTCTGCTGTATGTTTGCACGTCCATGTCACCACTTTTGGATCTCGAATTGCTTTTTTTTTTCTTTTTTTTTTTTTTTTTTTTTTTTTTCTCACTCCGGTCAACTTGATACGGGGTGCAGAATTATGGATCGAGAAAACGGAGGGTTCGGCGTTAATGGAATTCGTTTAAAAGATAATTCGCCATTTTCAAGCGTTTTTTCGCACTTTCATTTCTCAATCATATTCCCGAATATCTTTAACGAGCACTTTGTATTTTCTAGTAAAATGCAAAAGAGCACCAATTTTATCAGAATTCCTTCCCCACAATCACGAATTTGAGTTTGAAAAAAAAAAAAACTAAAAAACAAAAGTAATCGTTTAAAATTTTTTGTGTGTAAAATTAGCTCGCGTCAAGAGAAGGCTCGCGCGTGTCAGAGACGCACGCGAGTGTCATCGAGAGTGTTGGCAGAAGAGAGTCGCGTGGCTCTTAGCCTCGTGTTCGCTTCTGAATTCCCACCCCCATCATAGCAGCAACTCGTGATCATCCCCACCACGAAACCACCCCTCTGAGTCTGTTTTTTTGCTCGTGTGCGCGCGCACCCCTCCGAGTTTACTCCTTACGTACGAGTATGCTCATCGACGAGTTGAAATTTCGGCACAAGCGATATCGCGCCGGAGAAGTCGGTGTTGGTGATATCACGCAAACCCCCAAAAGCGAGGCTTACGCGTAGAAAGAGAGAGGGAGAGAGAGAGTGAGAGAAAAGAAGAGACATGTAGCAAGGAAAAAAAAGAAGATAAAAGGAGAAACGAAGTTACGACACAAAAAGCAGTACACACACGAGTAGAAAGACGCTCCATCTTAATTTGCGTGGGGTGCCCGCACTCGGGTAACCCCCATGGCGCCAATAAAACTCTCCAAGTGTCCCACAGTCTCAACATCCTTGTATCTTCTTGCCTTCTGCGATGCTCATGAGCCTCTCCATCCCCTCAAACTCCCAGAGGGCTACCAAGACTCCTCTCCCCCGCTCTTTTTGTATTTACGAATTAACGAATTCGAGGTTTGGCTAATTCGTTTGCCCGGTATCGAGATTGATATTGGGAATAGGAAAAAGTGCGATAGATCGTTGGATAAATTATTTATGTCCAAAGATAATGGCACTTCCTACAGTGATTCTTCATGAATCTCAAATGACTCAATGAACACTGATATTTTTTTTTTCAACATTCAAATTTGAACAAGCCGTTTGCAATGAAAATTGGATAAAGATTATGTCGTCGTTCGTATTTGGTTAAGTGTCTTTTAAAGTAGAATTTCTTATAAATCTACAACTTGAAACCGGTTCGAAAATAAAAATTTGTCGAGAACCCCAGGCAGAGTTAGACCTTTTTTAAGGCATTACGAAAGATTAATTTGCTAGAGTATCTAATGAGGTGATCGATCATCACTGGAAAATCAGATAAAAAAAAATGCTACAACATAATTACGAAAAGAGACATTCGCAGAAATAGATATTCTTCTGTTGTAACAATATTGTATACACGCAAAATGCCATCTACAGAGAGTGAAAGAGAAATAAAAAAATATGGTTCTATAGTCTGCGAGTATCGAGAATTTTTTGCGGTAGTGTCGTTTGGTCCGTTGTTACACAAGAGTTCGCGTAACGCCTTAACCGGAAACTAGTCTTACCTCTGGATCGCGTTTTGTGTATAAAGTCTCGATGTTATGGAACGCGTTCCTGCCACACGGTTTATTACCTTTTATGAGCTACTTTTTTTTTTTTTAATCACTGCTTATACTCTATTATAATTATTTTTACACGTAACCTTTTTTTTTAAGTTGAAAAAAGTAAGTAAAAATAGAAACCAAGTTGAATCTTTTATCCAGACAGAATAACAGCCTAAATCTTGCGCCAAAATTAATGGTAACCGTGAACGTAGCACTTTGAAAATGCGGTTAGTTTGATTGCCAAGTATCGCTTAATTTGGCATGAAAATTTGGGGGTCAAAGGTTGAAAAAACGCTTATAAAGATCCAAACGATTCTGTTTTATTCTTTCATTTCTGCAGTCATTTTTCAAGTACAGTTTTTTTTTGAGATCGCGGTATAAGCTCTTTGTCTTCCGCAGCGACATTTTCTTAGTGCGGGTGAGAATTATTTGAGAGTCGTGTGTGTATTTAATCGAGTGTATAATGTGATGTATTTATATACATATACGAATGGCCTATTCCTGAGAGCCACTCGCGGGGGGGCTGTGTCGTCGTTAACTCGTTCGGCGTACCGCGGCGGCGTCTCGCGGACTGATCGCGTCCCGATCTTCGTCGAGGTACACGTAGCAGCGAGTATAAATACGGAGGTATGGGGTATGAGCATGGTAGAACGACTCTTGAAAAGCCGCCCTCTATATATGGTTGATGATGGAAATAAAAGGGCCGATCCCCCCCTCGGTGGACACTTAGATTAATAGTCAATCCGTACTAATTGCGAGTCTGATCGTCCGGTGGAACAGAGGAGGAAACGCGAATGGATCGCGAGGCACGATCTTCTTCGTCATGAGATCGCGAGGGAGTAATGGATGCGGATAATAACTAGTGAGTAATGAAAAGACTCGTGACGCCATTTTAAATGGTTGAAATCATGGGAATTACGCCCTTTTGCGTGTTCGGGCTTAACACACCGCAGTGAAGACTCCTCTCGATGTATATGTTACGAATCGAGAGGTAACGTCTTTCGAGTATAAAAGCTCTCTTCTCCTCTTCTTGTACTTGTTCCTCTCCTTACCGCATCTTCTTCATGATTTCTTTCAACCTTTTATCTTTCGTTATCTTTTTTCTGTTGATCTCACTCACTCTCTCTCTCTCTCTCTCTCTTTCTCTCTGTCTCTCTCTTTCGGATATGGCCCCAAGAGGAATAAAACACAGAGACTCGAGCTTTCTTTCTCTTCGGGATGTGTGCCCCTTCATCAAAGTTCCACTACCGATTAATCGACTCCGCGTCGCGTCTCTCGAACTTGCATTCTTCGTTTCTTTAGCATCGCGCGCGTTCTCCATGCGCGACAAAGACACAGCAGAAGATTGTTTCTTTCTCTCTTTTCTTACCTCCCTTGCACACGCCCGCGGATCCCTATATTTTTCCTCTCTCTTTCTGCCTGACGAATTTTTCTTTCTCCCTCTATCTCTCTCCCACAGTTTGTACTTCTCTCCAGAGAACTTCTGTGCTGCTTTGGTGAACCGATGTTTATCGTGTCTCCCCGGGGGACTCGCGAGAGATGCCCGAGCACTTTTACCCTCTTTCTGTTTCTCGTGCGTACACGCTTACGCGAGATATGCCTCGTACCGGTGATTAATGCCTCGACCGAAACGATTCCCCTTTTTTTTTTTCATCGGTAATTATACGTTATTCCATTTTGTAGAAAATCCACATGTCAAACCGGCATTTTATACTTTTTAAACATCTGAGTTATGAATAATTGTGTGAACGTTCTGAACGTAGCAAAAAAAAAAACCACCTTGGTACAATTGAGATCTTATAGTATTGGATGGAATCAGATCTGCTAACCACAATGTGGATGGATAATTTTCTTCAAAACAATTCTCATGCCGCGCCGGGCAAGTGAATTCTTAATGGCAAATTCATAGAGAGTATCGCCAGATGTTTAAACGATGAAATTTCAGCTAAAGCATAAGATTGCGGGCCTCGAAGATGTGATTGAATCTTTTTGTAGCCTCGGATAATGAGCATGCAGTACACCGAAATGAAATGATATCGGAAACGTCAAAGTGTGGAGGCTGCGCAGCGAGATGATGGCGAATCTTTGTATCTTTTTCCCGATCGATCTAGCTCGGAGACTCGTGCTCGGTGACTCGTCCTTCATTCCACTACCATTTTCGGAAAAGCAGCATTTTACTCTTTACTCGTCGTAGGATAGGATCAGCGAGAGGAACGATCGCCACTGATGTGAAGAGAGTTAGAGAGAGAGAGAGAGAGAGAGAAAGATTGAACGGGGCGAGAGCGGGAAGCATAAAATAAAGAAAATGAGAGGGAAAAAACAAAGCGCGACAAGAAGCCTCACATAATCGTTGACCAATGCTCGGATCGCGTCGAGGACTGCGCAAAAAATTATTTGTCAATTAAAATTATACGTGCTTCGAGACATTATCGCGTCCTCTCTTACTTGCTCTCGTCTACCGCTCAACGGTCCCTCATCTCGCGAATGTCAACGATATCTTTTCCGCTGTGCCTTAAGCGTGCGTATTATTTAAACGCTTCGCTTTTGCTACATATACGAACGATCAAGGCGAATGATGTATGGAATAGTATATCTTATGAAGGGTGAAAATGCATTTCGATGGACGTTCATCACCTCTCGTGTACCCGGATCGTTACGAAAGAGATTGACTTTTCGAGACGCGATCATAACGAGGACACGGAACGCTTTGTGACCAGCCGATCATATCATACGGAATTGTCCTCAAAGGGGCTTGCGTATATACGAGGACACACTCTACTAAGACACTTCCCTTTATAAATAACACTCTTCACCGTTTTACTCCGTGTCTTATTAATTACCTTCTTCATAATGAAGAGGAGCAAGAAATCACGAGACTTCTCAGAAAAATCCTCTGAACTCTTTCGAGAAAAGCTCAAAGACTTTGTCATTCAATGTTCATCGAAAATCATTGAAGCTCGTGCGATGTGGAATGCATGGGTGTTTAATTTTGAGGGGGGTGAAGATCTGGTTTGGGAAGGGAATCTTGAATATTCGAGGTGAAGGAATAACGAAATAAAATTGATGGAGTAGACACAGTATTTTGAATATATAAAAAGATAATAATCAGTCTTTATTCAATTAATAATACGAAGTCAGATAATTTCGAAGCACAACCGTTGAATATGGCGGATAACCGGCACGCGGTCGCCAAGACTTGAAGTAGCCCGAAAAGATTACGAGAAGAAGTGTTTTACTAGAAGAAAGTCCGAAAGAAATGGAAGTACCGACAAATTCACTTACGAAACACTATAACGAAGTCCGGGCGTAAATCGGAGTTTGATTAAAGTGCTTGCTCGCGAATAAAGAAATAGACCGTTTAGAAGAGCCCGTTGAAGAGGTCGAAGATATACGTTAATTCGAAGATTGATCGTAGATCGATGTGTACCGTGTCGCGGTCAGGCGCGAAGAGAGCGAGAAGGAAGGTAACCCGAAGTGTGCCGTGTGCAAATTCCTTGCGAATAGGCCGAAAATTAGAAGGATCGCGGAAATGATAAGAACGAAGGAGGGGAGAGATGTCCGGTCAAGTCACTGGCCACCGAACTCAAGCGAGAGACCCCCCGTGCACTGAGGACCCCACGCGAGAGGCCGGCGAACCCGAGAGTTTTCCAAACATACTCCCCGCCTTCGGCAACCGATGTTGACGAAGATTTCAATTGAAGTCGCGAAGTTCGGAAGGTAGCCGTTACTTGAAGGTGGAGGAAGCTGTCAGACCGAAGATGATGGCGTTGAAGCGTTCCGTCGTTGGTAGGCTGAAGTTGGCCGATCGCCTATCTCAAACAACCCGGGCGTAAATCGTTTTGTTCTTGATAGGTGATGAGTGAAGTTGGAAGTAGAAGTCGGGAACTGTTGACCTGAGTCCGGGTGGACCGGAGTGAGCAGCTCCCCGCGTGCGTAGAATCTCATGTGGGTGAGATTCATGCTGAAGATGAAGTGGAAGCGTGAACTGAAGCTGGTGGCTCGTTTGGCGATGCAGTGGCTGAAGATTTACAGCAATCGAAGAGTTCGAGTGTGAAGTGGCCAAAGAGGAAGAAGGAGGTTATCTTGAAGGCAGCCGCCTTCGTACGATTTGTGAGAACCATTGTCTGACCACTGTGTCCAGACGATGATGACATTGAAGAGTTCCCTCATGAAAAAATGCGGAGGTGACCGATCGATGACCTGAAGCAACGCAGGCGTAAATCGCTTTGCTCTCGGAAGTCGATGTTCTTGAAGTTGGAAGCAGAAGTTGGGAACTGATGAACCGTGTCCAGATGGATCGGAGCTAGAGGCTCCCCGCATACGAAGGAGTTTGAATGATTGAAAATCATTCCGAAGAGGAAGTTGAAGCGCGGTGAAGTTGAAGAAATTTGACGATATTCTTTCGAAGATAGCTGATCTAGAAGCTCGAAGAAACCGGGCGTAAATCGATTTCTTCTCGGTGATAGATGAAAGAATGTCAAGCTAGTTTTTTTTTTTTTAAATGACCCGAAGATCGAATGAAAGTTGTTGAGCGTGGAATTTCCACGCGCAACTTGTTGACCAAAGCGACCGAAGGATCGACCGAAGATGAATTCGATTGATCGGAGAAAAAATAGAAATGTCCAGAGCGGAAGTTCACCCGTGAAGTATCTAGCGATAAATAAATATATCGAAGAAGAAGCACGGGGTTCACAAGCGAAGTATCGACCGAAGCAAACCGAGAGATCGACAACCGCACGAAATAAATTCGAAGATAAAATTAAGGAAGTGTTCAGCACGAAATTTCACACGCGAAATGTCGACCGAAGCGGACCGAACGATCGACAACTAAAAGAAATTAATTCGAAGAAAAGTTTAAAGGAATGTTCAGCGTGAAAATATCGGCTGAGAAATGTCCCGAAAGTCGACAAACAAAAAAAATTAATGAATTTGAAAATTATTCGAAGAGAACACGCGGTTATCACACGCGAGAATATGTCGGACGAAAATGTCCCGATAATCCGACAAAAATTAATAAATTTGAAAATTATTCGAAGAGAACACGCGGTTATCACACGCGAGAATATGTCGGACGAAAATGTCCCGATAATCCGACAAAAATTAATAAATTTGAAAATTATTCGAAGAGCGCACGCGGTTATCGCACGCGAGAATATCGGCGAAAAGGTCCCGAAGCCGACAATGAAAACGAAAAATAACCTCGAAGAATTATTCGGAGGTAATCTGAAGCACTCGCTAAACCGGCGAAATAAATTCCGATGTTAGAAAAAATAATAATATCGAAAGTTTATTCGATAAATCGAAGAAACGAAAAGAAAAAACACCCGCGAAAATTATCAGCGAAAAATGTCTCGAAGCCGACAATAAACGAAAATAATTAACTCGAAGATCTATTCGAAGATAACCGGAAGCACTCGCGAAAATGCGAAATAAATTCCGGTAAAAAATAATGATCTCGAAGAATTATTCGAGAATTCGAAAAACGAAACACACGCGAAAATTATCGGCTGAAAATGTCCCGAAGCCGACAATAAAACGACAATAATTAACTCGAAGAATTATTCGAAGTTAACCGGAAACACTCGCGAGAATGTACATCGTCGGAAATACATTCCGATAGAAAATAATGATCTCGAAGAATTATTCGAGAATTCGCAAAACGAAACACACGCGAAAATTATCGGCTGAAAATGTCCCGAAGCCGACAGTAAACGAAAAATACCTCGAAGAATTATTCGGAGGTAATCGGAGGCACTCGCGAAAGCGGCGAAAGAAATTCCGAAAGCCAGAAAAAATAATAATCGAAGAATTATTCGATAAATCGAACAAAAACTCACGCGAGAATTATCGGCTGAAAAATGTCCCGAAGCCGACAATAAAGTCGAAGAATTATTCGACGAATTGAAAGAAAATTCACACGCGAAAATATCGGCTGAAGAATGTCCCGAAAGCCGACAAAGACGCAAATAAAATCTCGAAGAATTGTTCGAAGGCGCGCGGTATAGCACTCGCGAGAACCGTTGTAGAAAAATGTTCCGAATCGAGAAAAATTATTGTTCGAAGATTTATTCGAAGGTACGTAGTGTATCACTCGCGAGAAACTTCGCACGAAATTAGCCCGAAGCCGTCGAAAAAAAAATAATAATTTTTTATTCGAAGATTTACTCGAACTGGACGCGATGTAGCACTCGCGAGAAACGTGAGAAACACTGCCGTACTCCAAAAAAAGGAATGAAGAGTAATGAAGATATTACGAGAAGAAGTGATTCGTAATAGAACATAATTTAATTGTCTTTGAGTAATGCACACGCGACGATCGAAGAGTCCAAATCGAAGGTGAAGATCGAAGGAGCGATACTCACTGGTATGATGATTTCCGAAGAGTGAGAAAAGAGAGCGAGGCGCTGCTCGGCTCGAAGCGTCCGATGAAGATTTTGAAGGAAACGACTCGCCTCACGTATCTCGGTAGAGTGACAAAAGGGAGCGTTAGACTTTAGCGCTCGTGTCCCGTGGTTCGGCCGTCTCGACTGGTCGAGAGCGAGAGAGAGCGAAGTATCTGAAGGGTCCGTAAGTGCGAGAAGGATAGCGCGACGAAGATCCGCACAAAGAGGAGACCGATAACTCGTTCGCACGCGCTTTTGCACGTGGCTCGTTTTCGAAAATGATGAAATACCCGAAGATTTCCGATGCACAAAATTTTTTATCGTCGCACTGATTTTAATTGTTCGAAGAAAACCGACTCGAATATTCAATTTTCCCTTGGAACCATCCGGCTCGAAGGACCATGTTTAATTTTGAGGGGGGTGAAGATCTGGTTTGGGAAGGGAATCTTGAATATTCGAGGTGAAGGAATAACGAAATAAAATTGATGGAGTAGACACAGTATTTTGAATATATAAAAAGATAATAATCAGTCTTTATTCAATTAATAATACGAAGTCAGATAATTTCGAAGCACAACCGTTGAATATGGCGGATAACCGGCACGCGGTCGCCAAGACTTGAAGTAGCCCGAAAAGATTACGAGAAGAAGTGTTTTACTAGAAGAAAGTCCGAAAGAAATGGAAGTACCGACAAATTCACTTACGAAACACTATAACGAAGTCCGGGCGTAAATCGGAGTTTGATTAAAGTGCTTGCTCGCGAATAAAGAAATAGACCGTTTAGAAGAGCCCGTTGAAGAGGTCGAAGATATACGTTAATTCGAAGATTGATCGTAGATCGATGTGTACCGTGTCGCGGTCAGGCGCGAAGAGAGCGAGAAGGAAGGTAACCCGAAGTGTGCCGTGTGCAAATTCCTTGCGAATAGGCCGAAAATTAGAAGGATCGCGGAAATGATAAGAACGAAGGAGGGGAGAGATGTCCGGTCAAGTCACTGGCCACCGAACTCAAGCGAGAGACCCCCCGTGCACTGAGGACCCCACGCGAGAGGCCGGCGAACCCGAGAGTTTTCCAAACAATGGGGAAGTATCATTTCCTGTGAATTCATTTTCGTTTTGTGAAAAATGGACACTTGTGAAATTTCACCTTCAGGCCATGAGTTGTTTTTGAAAAATATGTAATTCAGATCCGAAGGGCGGGGGGGGGGGGGGGGATCAAGCGAGTTTCGCAGTAAAACAAAAAAAAAATGATTGAATCAGGCTTTTTTCAAAACCGATTCAGTATACAAACTCTATTTTTTTTATTTACAATGAATTTGAAATGGAAAGCTTCGAAAATGCTAGAAAAATTTTCATCATTTCGAAAATAAGTATTATTGTTGAAGATCTATGAATTTTATTTTCGAGTGGCAACGAATCGACGTTTATGCTAAGGATATAATTGTTCGGGACGTCTATATCTGTTAAGGTCTTCTGTTTTTCGAATCTTTGATATTTGAAAGCAGGAAGAACTTTCTTCCTATTTCGAAGGAGATGAGCAAAGTGAGGATTCTCTTGTTCTCTCTTTCTCTTCATCTCGAAGTGCCGTTGGTGTTTATGGCTCCTCATAACGCGCCATAAATCAACGGAAATCTTCTTCGACCATGGGCAACGTTTTCCCCCTACAAATAATCGAGAGCGTGTGTCCCTGAAGGAGACCGAAACTGGCAAAGGATCCTTCTAATACGCTCGACTCATAGTCCGGAAATTAATCTCACCGCGCGGAGACTTCCTCACAAAATTCTGCACCAATTTTCTCAGAGTTCCATTCTCTGTCATTTATAGGAAATATTATCATCTTTCTATTTTCTTATGATTATTGATACATTTTCAGAGCGGTTGATGGGACAGAGTACACATTGGAAACTTGATCGATCGCAAACTACAGTTGGTTGCGACCGGACTTGGTATTCGGTCGATTTTAGTTCCTGAAACAATTATAAAATCGTTTCCAGGTATCGAAAGATTTCAAAAATTTTTCCTTTAAATACACAATTTTACTATGATGCCAAAAAATCATCGTTGAATTAAAAAACAATTGCGTCAAGCGTTCAAAAACGTGGTGAATGACGATGATGAGTACGCGCATGGTCGATAAACTTTAATCGCGATAAAACTAAATTGATTCGATCCTCTCAAATCAAGTAATTATTTGAATAAACTCATTTCTGTTTACAGGAAGTTTCCATGAATATTTCAATTGGCTGTGTACTATTGATTTCAGGAGACTATGCTCATTTGCATGAGGCGCTGGTGTAGGATAATAATAGAGACAACCAAACGAGATCGTGGGTGCTATTGGTCCTCGTAGTTTCTATACATATATTTGTAGAATGTATATAAACTGTATCTATAAATACATGTATAGAAGCTCGGTCCGTACGTCCGTGTGTTCTCTGACTCAGAGATTCTGGTCCCATTCAACCGGTGGCTCTCTCTCTCTCTCTCTCTCTCTCTTTTTCTCTTTCTCTGGTTGAGGGTTTTCTCGCCCACTCATTCGTTCATTCATACACGGCGGTAGAGCGCGATGCGCGCACGCGATTTGAATCGATAAGCAAACCTCTCTCGTCTCTCGGAAGCGAAGGAGATCTCCGCACCTCGACCTTCTTCCTCTGTCTCTCTCTCTCTCTTTCTCTTTCTCTCGCTTTCTACCTCAACATAGGAATAACTCTATATCTGTACGTATAACACAGCAGGTGCCTCCGATTCTCTGTTCTCTTTCCATTCTGGGATCTGAAAGGGAGAGAGAAAGAAAGTGATGCTGCACGCATCCTCGGAGATGAGAGCTCAAGCTCGACTATTACACCTTGGGGCATCAACGGGGCACGCGCGTGGAACGTGCCCCCCTGGTGTGCCGCGAATGAACGCTCTTTGAAGATCTGTTTGTCTCACTCGTCAGGCTGCTTGTCGTCATTAGCATCGTTTTTAAATCTCTTCAGAATGGACATCGATACATGAACTAATAAATGGAATGAACGATTTCTCAAAACCTCATTAGAAAAAAAGAAAAAAAAAACAATTATTTCGAATTCAATAATTTTTTATTGATACGATTCTTGCATGAGATATTTCTTACGATTTTTATATCCGAAATTCATTGAAAACGTTGTTTGAGAATGTTTTTTTTAATTTCTACCGAAAGATGTCGATCGTCAATGAGAAAACGAGAAATAAAAATAAAAGAGTAAAAGAACACGGTCCACAAAGTTGGAGATCCTTGGAGGCCGCGGAGAAGAGACGTTGGAAGAGATGGACGGATGGAAAAGATGGACAGTGGATGGTGCGCGGTGAGGGCTCATTACGTCCCATGTGCGCAAGGAATGCACACACGACGGTGAATCGCGTCTTCTCTTCCTCCGTCACTCACTCGTTTTATGCCTTTCTTTTCACCGATCTCTCTGTCTACATATATGTTGGCTTCCGTAGTCAAAGAGTAAGGCCGAGAACGTATCGGACGAGAACTGTCTTCGAATGTACGAAAATCCGAACGATTCAAGCGCAACGGAAAGAAGTTTTGCGAGAACAATGGTCGTGGCAATAACGATATCCAGTTAAATCGTCGTTTGAAAATGTACAGAAATGATATTTTCTTGTATTCGCCGCAGTGAAGAGCTTGATTAATGGTGAAACAATTGATAACAATCGGCAAATGCTTTCAAAATTCTACATTTTTTGCCCAATAAAAACGTTTTTCTATGTCCATTGATTCATTTAATTCATCGAGACATTTGTTGTATTATTTTGGAAATTTTTACTCGCTGGTGTTCGAACCAAAAAATATGTTCGTAAAATTAAAAGTAACAATGAAAAACTTGATTGATTTTATCACGTGTTTTTCATATGACTCTTCAACTTTTTTTTTTTTATCGTGTTGTCTCAGTCCCAATTTTCTCGCTTTTGTGCATCGATCGAAAGACCAAGGAAATAATGCGCGGAGAATTGAGGAGAGTTTGAGGGAGGCGTGCCCAGTTGATTTATATCCGCGAAGAGAGAGAAAGAGAGCCCTCATGGACCCACCTCGCCAACTCCTTGTGACTCGCTTTTTCGACCCTTCCTCTCTCTCCCTCCCCTTTCTTTCCCGTGCTCATGGACTTTTCATTGCTCTTCTACCTGGTTATTCCTGAAGAGAGTCGCAGTGGACGGAGAAACGCTTTCTCGTCGTTGCTGTACTCACTCTGAACAATGGAATTGCGTCGGGACGTCAATCTCCCCCTATCAATCACCTTGCTCTTTCGCGACAACCAGGTCATTTATATATATATATATTCCACACACACTTTCCTGACTTTTGACTGCCAACCGATACTACAACGTACTGAGTTATTATCGAACTTTTTTTTGGATTGTTTCATGAATATAATTGTCATTTTCAAAATTGATCAACAGCAATTTGTAAGAGTATAAAGAACAAAAATGAATTTCGCGCAGTGCTTCACATCTAAATAAGATGAAATATCAAATAAAATTTTGAATGAAAATAATTTATGCATATATTTTTTTACCTGTCCGTCCAGCAGAGCGCATCGTCGCGATACCTGTGAACAGAAAACGCGTTTTTCAATAAATAGTCTCGAGAGCTATCGTTGATGAAAAATAAATCGGACAGGAGAGAAAAAACTGTTGACGTCTCTGACTGACGTTTATTCCGGGCACTCTTGTGTACCGTAAAGAAATGCGAGAAAAAAAGGTGTATTAAGAAGAAAAAAAAAGAAAAAAAAAGAAATAATGCGCTTGGATTCGACGACGCGTGAATGTGCGGTGAGAGTCTTTGGATCGTTGGTATCGCTAATTCGTCGCGGTCTCGCGGAACCTCCAACACACCCGGGGTGTGTTTCGAACCCTCTCGCAGACCGGCAATGCCCTTTGCACTTATGACGACTACATCAGCCTCGCTAACTGAGATGAAGGGCGGGATTGAACCGATTTGGAAGCTAAAGCCTTCCAAGTTTGGCCCTTTTTTCCGCTCTTCGATTCATATTTATGTGCATGATGCCGTATGTGAAATGCACACACACACACACATATATACAACAAATATCTGTACACATTTCTATAGATATCTGCGTGAGTGTATAAAAGTATTCCCCCCCTCATAGTCACAAAGCGCGTGTTGCGGCTTACAGGAAAAAGCTTTTATATGAAAGCTCCGCCGATGAATAAGATCGTCGTCGTAAATTGTCCGGGCGAGCCTAATCTCGCGGTTGGGTGAGTGCCTCAACCTCAAGGACATCCATTTTTTTTTCTTTTTTTAGTTATTCTACGCCGCTTTTTTGGTCCATAGTAGCACAAAGAACAGGGGATCGAAAAATTGATAAATGAATAACAAAAATAAAAGTTGATTGAGTAACAATTGAATTGTTATCGGAAAGATAATCGCAGCTATTTCGGGGGTGTGCGGCACATAAAACTCTTTCAATGTACCGATGATGAAAAACGCAAGTCATCGCGCGTAATTTCACTCGCGTGAATGTCAATAGCGGAATCTTCGATTCATCTCAGTATTTCGATACCCTCCACTCGTATTACAGAGAAAAGTGTCATAATTATTTTATTTATAGGACAACAGTAAGAATGCGAATAGATGCAAATATGAAAGGAGGAAGATCGCTATTTTAATGAAGTCATAAATCCCAATCCGTCTGATTCTCTTACATACCGCCAGCATCGGTATTTTCCCCTTCCTCGGACACTTTCCAGTATCGAACGGACGCGGAGGAAGAAAATAAGCGCATTATTCGTTAGGTATGCACGGAACTTGGTGATCTCGCACGGAGGACTAGAGTATGAGAAGTGGAAAGAGAGAGAGAGAGAGAGACTTATTTCTGTGTATATTGTATACGTGCACGGTGGCAAGTAGATGCGAAGCCTGCATTGTGGTCTTTGGTTGGGGTGTAAAGCGTGGTAGTGGTATAGTCTGTTCTCGGTTATGGGTATCTGTCAACGGGACATGATTTAAAGCCAAATATTACGACAGGAAAACACATTCCAGTTGGCTCTAAGCGAGAAACACGCATTTTATCTTTCTCTTTCCCATACGTTTTTCCAATCTCTATTGCTCTTGGATCAAGAACGAGAGAAACTATGCCATTTTCCACCTAGAAACATTCCCCATCCCGTTATCGCTGATTCTTCGACTGTTCCGAGCCTTCCTCAGGGGGGTGAAAAAGACTCAACGAAACTGAAGGGTGAGTTAACGTACGAAACTCTTGGATTACTCCCTTTCTCATTCAACAGCACCGAATATGAAGTCGTACGTCTATATATCTTAGTCCACATGTATGTGTGAGGGCTAAGCATAGTTCGTTCCACTTGGAGATACGTCGGCTCGCGGTTTATTACCGGGATGCCGAAATGGCTTTGGGTCTCCTGGCGGAACATTGATTTAATGCGGGAGTAATTGGTCCCGCGGTCGCAGTCGTTCACCTTCTGCTGGACACCCGACGTCTCCATGACTTCTGAACTTACGCTATTCCATTCGATTTTCTCTCAAAGCGTTTCGACTCTTCAATAACGAGGAAAGCATTATATTATTGAAGTTTTCTTTTCGGAATATTTTAAGTCTCTTGACGAACGATAAGTCCCAAACAATATTTATAATCATGCCGAAATTTCTGAAAATAAAAACGTATACGTTCCCCATTTTTTTCTGATACATCAGTTGTTTTTTTGCTAAACAGTAATTCTTCCGGAAACTCTACTGCGGCTTGTGAAAATACATCCCACGAAATAGATCGAATACTATTTTTTTTATTCTGATAATCGGAAAATGGCGAAATGGCAAAAATTACGAGAAGCTTCAGGAAGCATTCAACCCCCTTAGAGGAGAAGAGGGATGAGCGTACGTTCTCTCGTTATTGCCGGTTTTATTGCTTTCCAACACACACACACTTACACAGCGATGGACGCACACAAATACAAGTACACGTAAAACATATATATATATATCGTTTAGAAAGCTCGCGTCGAACTCTCTCGCCTCTCGCGTCTATACAACGTGTAATGTTAGGATGCTTATTAAACTTTGACGTTCTATACGCTGCACTACCCTTCTCTTTTCTTCCCCCTGATACGTCTAACCGACTGCCCCTCTAAACGAACTCTTAGCTCGCAATGCGAGTTCGTTCCGGTCTGGCGAACGATCGAACGGCCCATTATCAATTATTAATCACCCCACGAAGCCCCGTACGCGGTTAAGTACCATGTTTGCGTTTATGTTCTCCTCGTATATATGTTCGAGCTGAACTTCAAATCAAAGTGAAATTGAATACGAGTATCCATTTATCCATACGTATGGCCCAATAATTAGTCGTCCAGTACCCGAGAGGTATCGATTTATTTCGATATACTGATAATTAGTTGTAATCGCGATAGACGGAGCAGGTGTACATCGATTACCACCTTCGAGACTTCAGAGACATTGATTAATGCTTCTTGTGCAAATGCTTTATAGATATAGATGTGCATGATTTGTTTTTGTTTTTTCTTACATATGCAAAACGTGCTCTCATTTGAACCAGACTATGTAGAGCTTCGATTTCGTAGAGATACTCGACCGAGAAGTCTCATTATTATTATAGTTAGTGGGAGAATTATATCGCTGCCAGCTCTGAGAAGAAAAAAAAAAGCAAGCAAAACGTTGGACACCTCGACCGTATCGTTGTTGCGGCTGCGATCGCGTGCAGCAAATTGCAGGGTTCTCGCAGGAGGCAACAATTCGCTTGGAAAAAAAGTTGCTAATATTGTAGCGAACCCGCACATCTTCATGAAGGTGTTGATTATTCTATAGCTATGCTCGAACTGCGTGTTGGAAAAATATCATTGTAATAATAGCAAAATATACCGTAGAAACAAATTGATAGACCGCACGGTAATCAACAGCTGATACAAAGGAATTGCAAATATCTATTTTCGTGCACCCTCTGCGGCTACAACCATAGATATATAAAAGCATGAGAAATTGTGAAACTCAAAGAAGAATCGCGGAGACACAGAATTTCAAAATACAGACAATTGAGGGTGAAAAATACTCGTATATATTGAAGCCGCAAACGTTTGTGTCTACGAATAGTCATAACACGCCTACATACCCCATCAAAACCGTAAACGTGCCCACGCTCGGTATCACACATATGGCGCCAACACGGCTTGCTGGCTCTTTCACCGATCACGTCCCACCCCCCCCCCCCCCCACCCCGCCCTCCCCACCCTGGTGTAAAGTTAAACTTTGGAGAAAACGCGCCGGCTGCGCGAAATGTCCTTTAGGCGTCACGACTCATGAGGCTCGAGAGAATCGCCGATGCTTTTCCGATCGTCGGAGCATCACGATCGCGAGTCCAAAACAACCAAGATAGATCTTCAACAAATGACTTTCTAATCGAAAATAAAATCAGTCAAATCGTAAATTTACATGAAAATTGGACGGAAAGTTTTGTTCGAGAGGGTTGCCTATTCTGCTGGTGGCAATGAGACATTGGAGATTCATAAATTTTGTTGAAAGGAATTTTTCTTTTTCTTTTTCATGCAGTGAATTCTTGCTGATGTTCCATCAGGTATTTCATTAACGCGAACCTCCGATAAATGCTGACCAATTTCTATGGTCTGAAACTGCAAGTTTATTGTTTATAGTATTAGAAAAAAATATTGCACGATGATGTTTCGTGCAAATAGTTGGTAGATGGTAGGAAGCTACCGCTCAATTCGTATCGCATTAAAATCGAACGAATTCGGAAAGAAATCAGTGAAAAAAATGTGCAAAAAGTTCATAAAGTAGGCTTTTTTTTGTTGCTTTTTCTTTCACTGCTTAAACTTGTACCGATATGTCGTCATAACAAGTGCCGCGCTCTGCTGAAATAAGGTGACAGAAAATCTCGGAGTATAAAGCAAAAAAGAAACGTTCTTTTTTGGCACCCCTCGTAAGTCATGCTTCGGCAAACTTCATTCCTACTTTTGAAGTCTACTCTGCAGGACTGTCGTCCTCGTAGTCGTCGTTGTCGGGGAGTCTCGCTAGGCCAGAGAGATTTATTGAGTGCTCAAATAAAGGGAAAGAAACAAGATCAGCTGCTACACGCACGCTGCATCACAAGTTTTCAGAGATTTACGCTTTTTTTTTTTTTACTTTTCTTTCTTTCAACTTATCCTAAGTATTTGAGGATTGACACTGAATAAATTTATAGAACCTTTTCATTAATGTATTCCTTGCTGATATTTCTGTATACAAAATGTGTTCATTTTGGTCATGAACAACTGATTATGTTGTTTTCAAACGGGATTTGAATTTTGTATATTCATTCAAGTTTTATACGATTAGACAGAAATTGCATTTCGTTAACTCAGCTGAGAAAAATCAGGGCAATCGCATATATTAATATGATGCACAAATTTTTTTCTACTTGATACGAAAACGTCGACGAATGAGAAATAATCTACGTTTATCTTCTTTCGATATACTAAATCACTTCAAGAAAACTGTATTTTGGGATCCACGTAACACACTATCATCACTTCATTCAATCTTATTCTAATGGCTACAATACAGATGAATTTTTTTTCGACTACATTTCCAAACGAATGATGAAAAAAAATTGAAGACGAAGTTGATTTTGTTTTTTTGTTTGTTTTTTTTTTTTTTTTTCGATGAACCCGTTGGTAGCAAGGAATTCGTTTATCATCCGCCTCCTCCTCGTGTTCCATTGCAAAACGCTCGCGTTCTTCTCGTCGTCTCTTCCTCTCTCGATTTCTCGTGGAGCAAGGAAAAAACGTTTGAGAGAAACAGAGAGAGTGAGGAAGCAGCATTTTTCTGTCTCTTTCTCTTGGTTGATGCGGCGGTCACTGATCCTCCATCGAAGATTTTGCCGAACCACACAGAGCAAGAGTGAGGGAGAGAGAGAGAGAGAGAGAGCGAGCAGGGAAAGAGATGCAATTCCGTAGACCTTTTCGCTTTGGCAGCATCACTTTGATACTGGCTTTTCGCTGTCTCTCTCTCTCTCTCTCTCGCTCTCTCTCTCTCGTCTTCTTCTGGACTCTGTGTGGCATAGCTGGCGCATTATCACATACGTTAAGTTTTTTCTTCGCGCCCCTCCCCCACTTCCCTGCCTCTCTCTTCTCCCCGAGTCTCGTACGGAGGAAGCTCGCGCTGCCAAAAGCCGAAAAACGAAACCGATCGATCGGCACAGCGGCTCTTACACACGAAGACTCTTCGATTTCTTTTGCTCGTGATTTCTCTCCATTCTTTCTCTCTCTCTCTCTCTCTCTCTCTCTCTCTCGTTCTCTTTTTCTCGAACTCTCTACTAACGTCAACTTCTGATCACGATTGTACCTGAACAAATTCCTACAAGCTTAGAAAAATTGTTTGTCGAATAAAACAATGACTGTATAAATTTTGAAGAAATTGCAACTATTCAAAGGTGGAAAAATCAAAGGAATCTCGATAATTTACTTTGGTGAAGAAACAAGTACGTATTTTATGAGCGATTTTCCGGACGATTTATCCGACAAGATTAAAACTTTCTTGTCGATTCGCGAGGCAAAACGTATCGGAGAGAGAGAGTAAATCTCTCTCTCGCATCGGTAATATATAAGAGTCTCGGGCGCGCGTTCCTCGGTAACTCTCGGACATGAGAGACAATGGACGTACGTGCGTATACCTACCGTGTCAATGTAACTCTGATATATATATAAATACGTATATAAAGGTACATAGAAAACGTATACCACACGCAGAACAGAATTTCTGCGGATAGTGCTTGACGTAATTGGTATCGAAGAAACGAAGGCAGTAGAAATTAATCGATCCGTCGAACGAATCCCAAGAATTCAACTCTATTATATGTAAGTGTATTTTATAAATACGCATTTACTACATCATATATTTTTATAACCCCTACATCGCGAACGAATTTTTCCGCGTTTCAATTTCCAGGATATGAACCCTTCTCTTCTTCACCACTCTGTAAATTTATTTTCCTACGACGTAAAGATAGGCATTTTTCGTTGAATAAAAATGACCCCGATTTTTGAGGATAAAAGGATATTCAGGAAATGAGAAAAATGAGGCTCATCGAGGAAAGGGCTCGTTTTATACACCGAACGAAGTACACGATTCTACGATTTATCGGAAACGAAATAGGGAAATTTAAGGCTAGCCCGAGACGGAAAACGCATTCGCGTGTGTTTGTTAAGTATTTATGTGTATACGTGTGCATCAAAGCTACTACTCCAATCTTGGAAATACCAGAACGAAAGTGGGTAAAGAAATAAGTCTCCTGATCGGTGGAAAAGCGATCGTCACGATCCATCCTCGAGCTCTCGTACCAGTGGACTCTACACAAAACTCATTTCTCTTTCGCTCTATCGTTTCAGCTCTCTCTCTCTCTCGTCGTATCCGGTATATTCCTCCCCCAGTAATTTAATTCTTATTCCTAACAACAATCGCGAGAAACGTCACCGCGGGAAAACTTGTGGGGCACGCTTTTCAATTACCGTAGGGAACACAGCCGGAAAAGAAACGACCCCGAGAGGAAAGGTATACGATGCGGAAAGTAAATGATGGGATTGGTAATCCGTATAAAGGTTTTCAAGAGTCCACATGACGAGATCATGCTTCGTATTTTTCTTTTTCGTTTTTTTTTTTTTACTATATATATTACTCTTCGAACGAGGCCTACTCTGCTTTTATCTTTTTCTCTCTCTCTCTCTCTCTTCCTTCCTCTGTTGCTGTTTCTTTATCTTGCGCCTGTAAAAAGTTGCAGTGCGAATGCGCGTGTAAGTATCGTTCGTGACATTGTTTCCCGTTCGAGTGAGCTCCGGAGACATCCTTCCACTTACACACTCCCTCTTGAAACATCTTTTACCTTCCACTTTATCTCTCGTTCTCCACTTATGAGAATTAAGAGGATCCTTAAGAGGACATGCAAAAAAATTCACTGCCCATTTTATACCTATTTTAACTAGCAAAATCGTTATCGATGCATCGAGTTGGAGCATGGGAAAATTTCTTTGAAATAATCCTCTTTCTCTCCTTCTATTTTGTTTTATACAATTGTGATAAATACGAATACGAAAAATATGATACTGACAATTTTATATCGAAATTGTTCGAAAAACTGTTCGGCATGATTGGGTTTCGAAAATTAGATCAAAACAACGAAGATTCGGATTACGTTAATTTTCTTCGAATTTCATAAATCGTACTCATAAAATTTCAAAGGCATTCAGGAAGAGGAACTCTTCATACCAGTATTCATATTATTACAACGGAAGATTTGAGAATGATCAATTGTACGAAAAAAGAAATGGAAAGTAAAAAAAACAGGACTATGATACGTGACAAATGAAGTAAAAGGGGTAAATGAGAGGCAGAGAATGTACTAAAAGCTCAAGCACGTGATAACTCTGGAACACACGTATATATATCAATAAACGAAGAAGGGAGAGAGATATCCCAAAATGGAAGCAGATTCCCGGAACGCTTTTATCTCAGTGGCTATATATGTATATATCGGGCGTTCCAATTATTAAACAAAAAGGGTTGTGCTCGTGCTGTTTAAAGGCAAAGGGAGGCGGGGCTAAATGTGGTAAGTAAGAATCTGTGGCATCGAAGTTTCATATAGCGTGAAACGAGAGCGAATGAGAAATGTCCGAGGTTGCACAGAGAAAGAAAGAGAGAGAAAGAGAAACAGTGAAGAGAGAAATAAAACGTGAATGTGAGCTTGAAGTAGCAAAGAAGAGAGGGAGATTCCCGAGAACGTTGATCCGGCGATGACGGGAATGTCATTCGACCGGTGAGGACGAATAAATCTGAGGTGAGACACAGCCTTAAATGGAAAGTCGCTCTTTCTTTCTTTCTCTCATGCCAATTCGAGTCTTTCTCTCTCTCTCGGTGCGTGATCATGTTCCTGTTGATCACCCGCGCGAATCACGATTATTCCGATCACACAGCGAAATCCTTCCTTCTCCGATAGCATCTTAACGATCTTGAAAGTCACGTGATTAGGTATCGAGTTCCCATAAGTTTGGAAACTCTCTAAATATACCTTAAATTGATCGAGTTTTTTTTTTTGTAAATACAAAACACACACCGAATCGTTCGAAGTATAAATAAAGTTTGGCAAATGTAGTTAACACGTTTCATGAAGCGCCTTCGCGAATAACCTCTCTAGTTCTCTGTGTACTACGTCGCGGTTGTGTAAAGAAGGTTAAAAGTGAAATAACATAGAACTAAAAAAGTTGAAATATATACATATATATACAAATATCTATATGACGGGCGAGGGCAAAGCGGATAAGTGGAAACTATTACGAGTGACGGGTGGAATTTAATATTAAAGTTTGTAATATACGGCCGGAGGCCGTAGGGGAATCGATCAGAAGTTAACAAGTCGCCGGACTTTACGGCTTGCGCGCGACAACGCGATCTCCAACCTGCGGCTCTCTACATATATATATACTCTTTTCCACACATATAAATGCAACAAAACCACGACGAGTTTTCTACTCTCCTTCTCACTGCGTGTTGCGTTTGTTGCACCGCCCGAATCAACGTCGTCACTACCAGAGTGTATATAAGAATCTTTCCATTTTTTTTGTTTCATCTCTCGCTCTCGCTCGTCGATCTGTCTGATACGAAGAGGATATTAATCACGGTATATAAACTCACAAATAGTCATGGTGTGCGCGTACATATATGTATGGAAACGGTTCCGAATGACCTGAGAAGAGGCGCCTATAATCAGACGGATAGAACATTGCGTAGATACGATCTCCGAACAGGATATATATATATGTCTCAAGCTCTTGCAAATCTTTCTCTCCTAATTAGTTCCCCAATCACTGCAATCTCTTGCAGATATATACAGACGTGTTTATACAGTGATTTTTCATTTTTTTTTTGTTCTTTTGAAACACCCGCGTGTTATCTTATATACGTCAAGGATGGGTTTGTTTTTTTTTTCTAGTGAGAAAGTCTCACCCCTTAGCCATACACCTGCCGGGCAAGGATTTCCAAAGATTTCAATTCGAGGAGCCGTGTCAGGCTGTTTCGGCTTCCGTTAGCAACACAAAGATCGAGAAATTAAAAGAAAAACAAAAAAATAAACAAAAATACGGCAAATTAAATGGGATAAGGTGCGAGAGTTTCTCAGTTTGGAAGAAAAACATGAGATTTCAATTAAAGAGACAAGCTTAATAATGAGGCGAGGTGAATTTATTGGCTCGAGATGAGAGCGAGAGTGTGGCGCCGCAGCGTCTGCCGTCTAGATCTTCTCTTACTCTTTTGGGCTTCTTTGGAAGAATCTCTTCGACGTATTTGTATATATATAAATATACAATATGTTGAGGTCTCACACCTTGAGGCATTTTGATCGTTTTTTCTTCCTCGTTCTTCAAAAGAGTTCGCTCGCAAGCAGGCTCGCTTCAACGAACCCGAGAACGTGTGTGTTAAGTCTACGATAGTCGTGGTATCCGTAGTTCAGATATAGCAGCAGCACGCAGCAGACTCGTTTGCATGTCGGGTCTTTCTTCAGAAAGGATCGAGCATTTATTTCGTTCTTTTTCACTTTCTCACGCTCGGAAGTATAAATGAGGGGGATGAAGCAATCATCCGAGCAAAACAGTGATCAACACTCGCATTTTTTTTTCACTTTCCGCGTAAAAAATTGCATGAGTTATTAGAGATTCGATCTGATTGACATACGATTCTCCAGACTTGTTGATGATCCCTGCACCTTCATCTTTGCTCATCATCGAAGACCTAGCCCCACGTTTTTGTTTCACCAAACATTAAAATCTGCGAAATACCAAAATCGTAGATCTAAATATAATCACCGACTGGCATGTAACCCCATCAAGCCTTTTTATCAGGTGTCAGGGTCATAAAGCAGTGGCGCTGTAGCCTGTACACGCTGCGAAGTCGTATATCGGGAGAGTGTAAAAAAAAAAAGAGGAGGAGAGATGGCGTCGGGTTGAGCTTACGCACATGTCAGGTGTATACGTTTGTACACACGGGCGGAGCTCACTGTTTCGCTTTGGTCACGAGAGAACGATCGAGCCGCTCTCAATGAGGCAGCAAAGCAAAGAAAGCGAGAGAGACTAAGAATAAGACTGCGAGAACAGCACGAAAAAAAAAATGAAAAAAAAAAAAAAAAATACAATTACGGGCGTCGAATCGCTCGTCGAGTGCTTTTCTTCAATATTTATATGTGCGTATGTATACGTATATATCCGTCTTTTACCCTTCGAGACGATTCAACGAGGCCGTTAACGCACCGGACCCACTCGTATAAACCGTTTTTATTCTGTTCGCGAGTACCACGGAGAGTTGATCTCTCAGTATACATACAGGGTGTCCCAGCATCGATAATCATTTCTGGGACACCTTAAGTTCCACTCAAATTTCGATGAAAAGGTCACAATATCTCTCAATAATCTTACCCACTTCTCCTCTTCTTCCTGCATGTCTAACTGATTCTTTTCTGACTTTTAGCATCATTAGCAATGACAAAATGACGTATAAGACATCTGAATAACTAATAACTCATAAGATAAAAAAAATCATTAGAATTACATGTTTTCCTGTATTTGCAGTGGACTAGTTATGCACACAATGTCAAAAAATGTCGTGAAATTACTCCACTCCGAAGATAAGACCTTCATCTCGGGTCGAAATCTCTAAATGAAGAATCTCGTGACGTGGCACTTTATTTTCAGAAAATTTTATGATTAACAACATTTTTCCGTGGTTTTTTGAGCTATGAAACAACAATTTTGACACTGAAAACAGCAGTTGTGGGCAGTTCCAAAAATTCTACTGATAAATAATTTTCATTGGGAAAGCCTCGAATCATATATAACTGCTCTCGAAATTTCCACTCGGATTCCACTCTAAAATTGTTATGTTATTGGTAACGGACATCGATTGTTGAGTACCCTATATATTCGAAGCTAATAATATGATACTGGAAGAATGACTCTGCTATATTCTTGCAGGATTCTGAGTTTGAAGAATATAAGTAGAACTCTAGCATCGGGGTTCATTACTGAAACAAGACTCGAACATTCCATTCATGTAATTTTAAGAAGCAATATAAAAGTAACGGACAATTTGAAAGCGATTGATTAAAGCTGATAGAAAAAGTTTCAAGACCCAGCATGTGAATGATAGCGTTCGTTAATTCTGGCTCGATTATTAATTTTTGTTGTTGTTTTTATGTAAGAAATGCTCCGTGTATCCCACGACAATGTACGGTTGGTTTGTGGCTCCGACGATCTCAGAAGTCGAGCTTTCTCGGACGAGGCCAATATTTGGTCGGGCCTCATAAAAATCCGCAAGAACAATAACGAAAAAGAAACTGGACCGAATAAATAAATACTTCGTACGTTAAAGTCTACGTAAAATTCTTCCAACTCTGATTCTCATCTCGAGGACAAAGAAAATATGCTTTTTGAGAATTTTTTTTGCGACCACGCGTACAAACACTGAAATTGCTCGAGCGAGATGATGCTTTGAAAAATAAGATGAAGGATCGGCAATTCCTTCGCGACGAATCTCAACGAACTCTCAGAATTTTTGTTCACCAGCATCTATTACAACTCTATCGCTACCGTAACGCAACTTGTACAGGCAAACTGTCCGCGTTATATATTCTTAAAGGAACGTAGCGTTCTAGTATGTTAATGGGCAACCATAAATTTAACTCTACCATGTTACTGAGACGAGAGAAGAACTCGTGTAGTTTATAACACGTAGGATGTGGCACATCCGATGACGAATTACAAAAGGTGATACCTACATAAGTTTCATATACATACGTACATATATAAATAGATATATCTATGCACATAAGACATTTATGTGTATACTATACATAACATAAAGCGCGAGAACGAGGTTACAGCCTGATCTACGTACGTGGAGCGTAATTGTAGCGTCAATTGCGACACAGTTAATATATGAATGTAATATCGCGTGTATTGTAATATTTTTGAGACGAATAATTATTCGTGAAAAACAAAACAATAATTCACAAACGTCCTGATCCGAAGAACCGTGACTCAGAGATCGCGAATGAACATGAATAAATGCTAGCAGAAGTAAATTAGAAAAAGAAACAAATAGCCTTATTCAATTCGGATCGAGCTCGTGTAACCGAGTGGAAATTTATATCGTTGAAATAATTGATTTAGCAGGATGCTACAACTCGTATAATTATTCGAAATGTTTCTGAAATCATTGACGGTAATTGTATCGAATGAAAATTGCTTTCGAGGAAGTTATTGCGTTGTTTGGGAGAATTGAGTTGATTCGGGTGAATCCATTCTCGTTGAAGTCCTACAAAAATCATAGAATTCTATGGATCATTATGAAGCTTCTGATTTTGGAACGGTGTTGAGAGCCGATTTTTTTGGTGATTTCCCTGCTGACAGATTTCACTTGGTAACAGTTGATCAGTCGTTAAGGACAGAACGGTCCTTAAGCGTCTTAATTACATACGATGGCGAAGTGGGCTTGAAGAGCTCAAAGTTTTGGCTCACAGGAAGATCAGGAAGAAAGAGAAGAGAGAAGAGCATGCAGGGAAAGGCCATAACGAGAGAGTCCATCGTGGGTATCAGCGGGAGAGAGTCTCGCGGTGTGGTCATAATTACGTGGCGCTTCCATTTTGAGTAGAGAGCTCCTGGAGTTTAAAGAGTTAGCTCGTGTTTTAACTTTAACGGAGCGCGTCTCACTGCAACGCATCGATTAACGAGCTTCTTATCTCTCGTTCGAGAATTTTTATCGTTCGGGTTATGGCTCAAGTATATCGGGGGATGCCAACAGGAGAAATGAACTGGACATGGAGCCACGGAAGCCAAAGAGCAGAACAGAAGCAAGAAAAGGAGCGGCGAAGAGTCGTCTCTTCGAGTAGTCTTCGATGGATTTCTGCCACAGAGCACGAATAAGAGAGAAAGAAAGAATAAGAAAGAGAGAGAGCGAGAGAAACGGAGTTTCTGAAAGATCCTCACGAGCGATCTTGCTCGCGGCGAGTAAGCTCGAGCTCAGAGAAAGGGCCTCTTCGACGAGACGATAAAAACGAGGCAACGATACGAATCACCGCGCGCGGTAGCTCAAGAAGACGAGGGAGTGGGACGGGGGGAAAGAGGGGGGGAAGGGGGTGGAAGGCACTACTGCGATTAGCTTCGGGCTACCGCGGGGCGCCCAGTCGATCGCTTGTTCCTGCTTCCCCCTTACCGCCCCTCTTCTTTTCGCCCCTCGCGATCCAAAGGCCGCGTTATATCGTGTAATTTTTATCGAATCTCATGTGTACGATCTTAGAATGTCATGGTAATTGTCTGATCGATACTGCCATCGACCGAAAGACGTATTATACTGTTACCATTTTTTTTTTTTTCCACTCTTTACACATGTTCGGTATTTTCCTACGGTTTACCAAACGCTGATTTATGAAAGTCTGCTCACAAAAATTGATAAGCTTGTTCGGAAAAAAGTTGAAAAGCTTGATAAATTCATAGTGATAGAAACTCATGACTAGAAAAACGAATAAAGAATAAATAACATCGATACAATTCAATTCGTGAAAGTTGAAAATACATTTTGCCTAAGAACTTGTCTATATCGACAACTTATAATCTCACCTCAGTTGATAATAATAGTGACGTTTGTCTTATTGAGATTCGATTAGTTCATCCAGAATCCCTAAATCTTTCGCAGATTCTAAATTCAACGAATGGAAACTTGCCAATTGGCTTGGAGCAATAAAATCTCATTTATCAGACCGGTCGTCATCGAACAAGCGTTCAACGATTAAGAGCTTATCGGAGTATCGATGATCGCCGTATTCATCGGGTGAGTCTTGCTATCGTTTTCATTCATGATTTTCGACGAATTTTTGTCTTTCTGGTCGCTTCAAATCATAACTATAGTTATCCATATACATATAGACATCAATGAGAAATCGATCACGTGGAGAAAGATGAGATTTCGAGAGAAGAAGCCAGTGTGCATGGATATACGAACGAATGGAGAAGAAAGGGGGCAACATATTGGGAGGGAGGGAGGGGGAGGGGGGCAGGCAGGGCCTATAAATTTGTGCGTGCGGTATCCCGTCGAGAAACGTACGTGGATCTCGTGCGAAACTCCGCGGCAACGCGGTCGATCGTTCGAACGCGGTACACGGCGACGAGATCGCGGTAGCTACATCGCCAGAGACGCGCTTGGTTTTTTTGCCACGAGGCAACCCAACTGGTCCCCCTTGCAATCTCTCTCACTCTCACCTTGTTACTCTCCGATTTTTGTGCTCTCTTAGAGCACACGAACTTGTTCCCTTCGCTGATCACCCATCTCATCGTATGTGCGAGCCCGTTCCCTCAAGGGTTGATAATTCGTCGATTAAATTGGAAACGGCGAAGCTAATTGTGCCGCTCGCCTGTATTATTCATAGGATATAGCCTCGACTCAACGGCTTCGTGGACTTTTCGAAAGAGAGAGAGAGAGAGAGAGAGAGAGAGAGCCCGGGAAAATACCGATACTTCGTCAGCTACACACGTTATGTCCAAGTATTTATTACACTCAATACACGTGTATACGAGTTACTTTTCGATGGATTTCGTAATGGTTCCCACTCTTGAGATTCGAACGTTTGTTTGTTTTTTTTTTTTTTTTTTTTCAGAGATCGAGAAATTGAGACGAGCACGGTATCGCAAAAGACTTTGATCATCTACAACAGTTAAAAAGAGAGAATTGTAATTCGTCACATTCGATATAGAAAAGCTCTGCGAGAAATAAAACTCGAGTTAACGATTCTTCGAACTTTTCTACATCGCTGTTATCGTTATTGCTGTTTCGATAATGATAGTAAAACAATCGTAGGTATGTAAAAAATTATGCGCGATGAGTGGAGAATCCAGGGAGAAGAGTTGTGTTGAGAATGGCTCAGAGACGAGGCAAAGATTTACAATAGCAGCCGTATAATGAGTAAAATCATCAGCGACTCGCTTGACATAACGGAGTCAAGTTGACGTTCTGTCCGTATGGCGTGTTTGTCCATCGAGCGGCAAGGCTCCTAAGAACACATGTATATGAATATAGTTATAAATATTCACTAGCTTATTCCGTGGAAATCCCTCGGACAAACGTCAAACTGAGTTTTTTTCTCGTTACCTTTTATTTTATTTTTCGTTACCCAGAAAATCTTTCTGGTTGTACATTCGCTGATTGTACTTTTAGATTTTCGTTGAAATCGAAATCGGCGTCCGATGTATCGATTTAAACAGATTTTATGCAGGAAATAATGAAAAATATTTTGTTTTTTGTTTTTATCGTTGATGCGTATAACCTTGCAGATTTTTACGAGCCCATCACATCACTCCAGCCTCATTTTTCTCAATTTCACTAATTTTCAATTTCATAGTTTTCTATGTTTTTGAGAGACCCTCGTTGAGTATTGCCACAGCCATTCTTTCCTTCACTACCATCGGTTATTAGTCTCAAATATTTTCAGAGCTAAAACAGTCGAGGAGAAAATGAATCTAAAAGTCATTGTCTGATTTTCATCAGCAGTTTTTCATCACAAGCCAAGTACTTGAATTATCGATTTTCGAATATGATAAAAAATATAGTGAAGTTGGAAATAACAATGGAACTCTGATAGAGATCCTGAAACAGGAGTATAGACGTATTCTGAATAAAAACAAATCGAAAGTTATTTATTGCATCAATGATATAAAACTGTGGGAGTGTATGTATTGAAAAACACAAGAACAATGAATAGATTTGAGAAGATCAAAAGTGATAGGTGAGGGGAAAGAGACAACAATGGATAAATAGTTCAATAGAGAGAGAGAGAGAGAGAGAGAGAGAGAGAGAGAGAGAGAGAGAGAAGTTGAATCAACAGATATGGAACATGAAGGAATAGGGTCGTTTAATCATCACGGTGTCTCTCTTGTGACGAGTGTGCCGCCACCCACGCATCCACTTGACCTCACGACGCCCCCATATCGCTCAGTTAACCTTATAAACTCGACTAAACTCGAACTAACCCAGAGGCACTCTCTTCTCCCTCTCTCTTTCTTTCTCAATATATTTTCTCGCTTCAGTCCACTGTCCTCTCTCAACGGAGCCCCCCTTCCCCGCGGCTCGTCAAACGTCATGCATATCTACGCTACATTCACCCATTCATGGCATTCAACGTTTTCGTATCTCACTCACTCTAGCTCTCGTCTTGTGACTCTTGCTACGCATAACTCGAATCACGAATCAAGTCCTCTAATAAATAATACGTAATATCTTGCGGAGAAAAAAGAATTTTTCGCAGTCCAAAAATGAGGATGAATTACTGTTATGAAATTTGGACCGTTGGATGCCATGAATTTTCTCGTATCAGTAAAAACCAACACTGATTCGCTTTGTTATGCAATAAATAGGTTCATTAATTCCAAAATTCGAAGACTCGACATGAAAAACGAATGAAAATAAACTGAAACATGAAGACATAGCCGGATAAGGAAACAAAATTTCTTGTGTTTTCTATGAGGCTTCAAGAACGCATACACAGAGTTATCTAAATTCTCATTAACTAAATCAATCACTGCGATCATTAGACAAGTTTTTCATTCCTTTGATTTTGACATTGTATGAGAAGCCCTGTCAAATGTATCAACAACGTTTGATCAGCTTTTGTCGCTTGGATCTGAACAGCTGGAGATGAACGACGGAGAGTGCTGGTCAAATTTTTATAACTTCAAATAATGGTACAAGACACAGATCCTGGAAGAATTTGGAAATAATTTCGATGGCCAATTGAAATTTTCCGTGTCGCATCCACTAATTGGACTCCTATTCGTGTAAAAGAGCGAAAAAAAAGAATAATAAAATAAATGAGAAAGAAATAATTTCGAAAAAAAGTTGACATCGTAATCGCGTGATTTGTCCCAACGACATATTTCACCCTAAAGTTGCAACGGTGAGTCGGTGCGACGTAAAAAATGATGAACACTGGTGTGTTTGTATTCGGTATGAAATACGGCGACCGGCTGTTTCTCGATGCGTCTTTGGTGTGTATAGTTATATATTTTTGTCTCACATGTATATACATATATCTGGACATGGGTGTATTACTACATATAGAGCGGCCCCCAGCGATATTCGCGCGTGCTCCTCGACAGTAGGTAGATACAACGTGTGTTCTCGAGACCGCTCGACTTGTCCCATCTCATTATTATCTTCCTCTCCTTGAGTTACGACGTTTTTATATTTATCGGAGATCCTCTCTCTCTCTCTCTCTCGCTATCTTTCTTACTCTCGCCCTTATTCTCACTTTCCACTTGTATTCTTTCTAGTCATGATTCACGAGGCTCTGCTCGCACGCCGCGCATTTCGCGCAAAAGTTCCTCGGGGCCTTACTCATACGCAACACGAACGAAAACATGCCACTTCGTAATTCGCTCTGCCGCAAACAGCGACGAATAAATTATTAGCGGGAGCAAGAAAGAAATAAAAATTGTAACAATTTTTTATTTGGAACGATCTTAAAAATTTGGGGTTATGGGAGTTCTATTTTTACATACGGTTTTCATATATTTAAACGAAATTATTCTTTTTCTAAGCAAGAATGATGCTGACAGACAGAAATAATTACTGAAGCTTTTATTACATTCGTTTGCTAAAGCTGTCGGAAAAAATACATGCGTGCTGTCAAGTTTCTTCAAAGCAGTGGAAACAACGTTGATCCCCTGTAAGATCGATTTGCTTGAAAAAAAAGTGCTCAAACCATTGAGTTGATTTCATTCGACACGGGGGTTGATGCATAACGCGCAATGTAATTTTCTTCGAGTGTACACAGCGAAAAGTGGTCGGGATTGACGGAGCCAAGAATTTCGGAGACCAAAGATAGTCACGGTGCAAAGGAAAGTAAAACGAAAAGAGCGCGGAGCAGAAGATTTTGAAATATGTATGATGAAAAGAGAGAGAGAGAGAGAAAAGCCAGTTGGGGAATTATATGTTTATGCATGCCGCAAAAGGCATTCGGTGTATTTTTCTTTGATACGTCAGGAAAAAGTCCCCTCGTGAGAACGAGGAAGAGCTGGATCGAGATTTGAATAAAAGTATCGGAGTTTCGAGTAAGAGAGAAAAAAAAAGGAGGGAGAAAGGTGGTCTTCACCTATTTGTGAAGATTTTTTCGCGCTTCCTATAACTTTGTGGGGTGTCATATTCCTCCAACTGTCTTTGTCGCAACTTGGCCTCTTTACAATCGCTCGTGGTCTTATTAAATATGTATAGACTCTCACACCTCCATGATCCTCGGCTCATTTTCAACGGAGAGGAGCCTGTGACTCCCGCGAAGAGTCACCCTCTCGATAATGGGAACGCCGCGAATTATCATGAGACGAGCTACATATGTTTTCACACATTTGTGTTCTCGATGTCTGTATAAATTACGATGAGATCGCGAGATGAATAATTTTTCGGGGATGTTTTAAAAGAAAAGACTGAAGTTTTTTTTTTTTTCTGGAGTTAATGACAAGAAATCAAACGGGCAAGAGAGGGAGTTGGAAATAAGTGCTTTGCTTGTACTCGCTTATCACGAGGGTGGTGAAAAGGTCGAACAAGATTCACGAAATACCCCAATCCTCGATTTTACCCCCTCTCTTTCTCCCTCACACCCCGCGAATGGATATTAATTGCCTGGGAGAAAAAAAAAGCTAGGTTTATACTGGCGTCGTGGGACAAATCCATTTTAAAGACTCTGCCGAGTCCTCGAGTGTCGTGATTCTTTATTAAGATGAAGCGCCGCACAGAAACACCGCAGTTTTGCTTATGTATAGACGTACAAATCTATATCTGTATATAAAAGTGTGGAAGAACTCTACGGGACTTTCATTTCTTCGCGGAACAAATGGCTCGCGAGTTATCACCCCGTGAGTACAGGCTGAGCATAGCCCCGCTCCATTTAAAAAATGTAAATTCGTTAATGCGAAGAGTCAGGGAGTGGGCGCGAGCAAAAAAAAAAGAAGAAGGAGAAACATTGGGGTGAAAACTGTGGGGATTTCGCTCGTGGTCGAGAGCCAAGAAATAAGGGGGCGTTAAAAATTTGTTCCTATTTCATACTACCCCCTCCCCCAGCCTTCCCCAAAAGGTCCCCTCGGTTTAACTAGTTTCGATTTTCTTTCCTGACAGTCCTGTCACCTCTGCTCCATGCTATCGTCCGAAGAAGAACATACGGAAAATCAAATAAAGTGGGCTGAGTAACGATCCGAAGACTTTTGAAGGATGCAATGTTGTACTTCGTGTGCTGGGAATATTTTTCTTTCCGATCTCTGTACCCAATTTTGAGACTTTCCGGTCAGGAACAGTCCTGACATTATGACACCAGCCTACGAACCATGAAATCCACTCGTTTGATCGTGCCAAGAAGTCGTAACCATTTCCAAAGTCATTCGAGTTTTTTTAGTTTCCTTCGAATTACGAAAGGAAAAGATGGGGAGAGAGGGAGAGAGAGAAGGAGAAAGAAATAAAGGGCTAACTTGATCAGACGAGAATGTGCCATTATAGACTCGTCTACATCGAAGAGGGAAAACTCGTTTTACACATTTTCAAACGCACTTATGCCCGGATCAAAGTGATTAACTTTTCTTTCGTTTCGAGTGAATTCCACGAGATCACGAAGCGTGTCTCGTGCAAAGCTTCCACTTCGCACGTAGAATCTCGCTCTTTCTCTCTTCTCGCGAATCCCGGAGTGTAATTTACTGAAGCAATGAGTATTCCTCGTGCCTGTGGCGAACGGTTTTACACGTGAAACGCAGAGAAAAACCGTTTCGTCGAGGTACACGATGGAACGCTCGTGTCGAAGTTGTTTCATTGTTGCACAAGAGTCGCTACTACGGAGGCATTCTTTTTCACCGTTTTTTTTTTCCCTACAAAATATATATACACACGTTTACACGACGAGTGTCTCACAGGAGAGGCAAAAAGATATTGGATATCGAGTTTCTCATTGTTCATAGAGGAGCATAGAAAACCCATTTGATAAACCACGAAAGAGAGCCTCGATCCCGCGTTAGACACGGTGTTAGATAGATTTTTTTTACCTCCCTCTCTTCCATCTCTTTTCATTCTCTCTCTCTCTCTCTCATCGAGTCTCACGACGCCGATCGAACTTGTCGATCGATACGCTTATTTTCAGGAGGAAATGCGAGAAAGATTTCTTTTTTTCATCTCTTTAGACTCTAAGAGTTTAATCGTTATCATGAATCATGTTTTTATAAGCAATCGCAGAACTCTTCGTGTTCAAAAAATGTATAGTATTTATCAACTAACATAAAAAATTCAAAGAAAAAAAAAATTCTTGTGAATCTCGTCTCATAAATACAATTATATGAAGAACCACGACAGCATAGCAGCTTATGCATGTACAAATGATTCATATATAAAAAAAAAACATGATCTCAATTCATTCCCATTGCAATAAACGGTCGACTGCCATATTCGTGGTCCATAAAAAAGAATTGATTACTGCTCCATAAAATAGTAATGTTTATAAAGAGTACTTGAAATCCCAAACTGTTTAATATTTCTCATGGATCGTTCCCATCCAGCCAAAAGAATTCACAGTGTAAAAGAGGCTCTTCCGATTTGGGTGATTTTCTGGTTACGCTCAGAACGATTGTCATTTCCAGGAATAAGATTTTAGCATTTCTGGGTTCCACAAAGCAAGAAATCCGGTCGGAGATGATGATGAGAGCGACGCGATGAGGAGGATACTCGGGAGCCAACAGGGTTTCCTGACGAGTCTATTCGCACCGGTCGCGATGTCTCTCGGAATACAAAACGTGGCTTTTAAAGATGGGTTGGGCTCGGTCCCATGAAGGATTGTCAGTTGGCACACACTGTTTTGAGAAATCGGGCCAACTTTTGTCTCTCTTTCTCGCTCATTTCTTCGTCTCTTCAGAGAAACACCTATGGATCGCGTCTCAATCGATTTCGGGAGAGAATCAGTGAACCGTTTCGACGCTCTCGTTGTATCGTATATCTGTATACACATATACAGATGTATATATACAAAAGAGAATACTGAAGCGAAGCGAGATGAGGAGAAAGAGCTCGAAAGAAGAGTCGACGAGAACGGTGAATCTCGTCGCGTTTGGCACAAGACTCGATCGATGCTTTTTTCTTTTTTCTCTTATTTCTTTTTATCTTTGTTTTTCTATCGACTTGAGAGTTGATCTCGCGGCACGCGCGATCCCCGAAAAGATCGAAGCACCTTTCGGGCTTAGCGAGGATTCTTTTCACCGCCGTTTCTACTGTACGAATTCACTTTCAGTGGAAAAACGAAAAAAAAAACAAAAACAAAAAATCGAACGATAAACAGGGAAAAAATATTCCGATACGAGAAGAGTGAGACGATAGCTTGTATCGCGGTTCCGTGCTGTACTTCCAGCGAAAAATACAAAAACGCAAAAAAATTCAAGTGGTCGAGCAACGAAGAAAATACGCGATTCCCCCCGCCCCCGCGTTCTCTCATTTTTATCTCTCTCTCTCTTTTTCTTATTTTTATTCCCTCGCTTCTTATTTTACTTCGTCTCCTTCTTCTTATTCTTATTCACAATCCTACTATGATGCTTGCACACGCTCCCGCCCAACCTCCCCTTCGCTGCAAACGTTTTTCGAAGTAATTAAGCCAGGCATTAAATCACTCCCGTGAGAGCGAGCACGGCCCGATTGAACGTCGCTCGCGATCTCATCGGCGTGTCTCCTACTAATTAATAGATTTCGATCCGTTGCTCCCTGCGCTGATCACCCGTGTATCGGGATGAGCCCACAAAATTTCTTATACCCGTCAATCTCGCACGATATATATATGGATACGTGTATCCATACAATTTAATAATACATATATATCTCATATGTAATATATACGTACGAAAAAAGTGCAACGATAACGATCCGATGGAATTACAATCCCGCGTTAATTACTCCCGATAGTAGACTCGAAACTTCTTCGAACCCAATATTCAAAATACCTGCCCCTTCTTCCTAACCCCCCCTCGCTGTAGCAAAGAAGTATTGAGATTGAACATTGATTAACTGTATTAAATGGTGTAACGAAATGATACGTCATACTTGATTCATTCAGTCTCGATTCTTTCAATGAACAATCTTAAGACGCTTCTTTGTAACGAACTTTGACAAACTGATTTTTTTCGATATTTCAATTGGTAAACTTAACTTTTAGGAAATAACGTATGATTCAATGAATTTTTTGATCGATATCCTGTGAAGACGAGTGAAATTCAAAATTTCCAAAAAAAGTCATTGAATGCGCAGATACGAAACTTTTTTTGAACCTTGCACAAAAATCCAATTGTTCAATTCTTTTTAGGGGAAACAAAAATGCGTTGGGAATGATAATTTTTGTACCTGAAATTGAAGGATTCTTATGATTTTTTTTCATAAATTCTGCAATTATTCGAAACTGAATTCATAGTAAATGACAAAATTTGGTCCAGGGCCGTTCCACCGTTATCGAATAAAAAAATGAAAAAAAAAAAAAAAATACTCGAAAGTGGATGCAAAGATTAGCGCGTTTACGGGAGGAGCTCGAAAAGCCTGCAGCGAGTTGTATAATACGAAGAACGAGAGAAAAAACGAATAACAAGAAAAATAAGAAGAAAGAGAGATGGAAAGAAGGTGGGGAAGCGTCCGCGGCAGAGTTTCGGCAGGCTATAATCAATTCTGATTGCAGTCCGGAATCGCAGCGGCGGCAGGAGCGCGCGATCCACTCTCCGATAGCCGAGAAAAAAGTTAAGGGGGGTTCCCAACCAACCCCCACCCTCCTGTCCTAAAACTCTGGACAAGCTTTTATTCTTTCGTAACGCAATACCTATATATATATGACGGTATGAAAATAGTTTCATTTCGTCTTTCCTTTGGTCAAATATAAGATCGCAATTTTTGGGCTTTTGTTGATCGGACCTGTCGTATGATCGATTCTTATATAAATAATTACCGCTATTTTTTCTTAGGACTGTGTCTAAAGATGTTTTTTTATTCGCCATAATAACGTTTTTCATTTTACTCTATTCGAATATTCAAATTTATGTTTCTTCCAAGATTTCTTCTTCCAAAGTTTCTTCCAAAAATTGGATTCTGACTCCTGATGTCATGAAATTGTGGGCCCTCAAATCATCGACAGAATTTAAATGAACGCATATTATTGTAAGTTCACTGAGAACTGAGAAAAAAATTTGTTGATTGAATAGAAATTGATGTTATTGGAAAAGTTTTGTCAATTGAACCGCGCAGTTCTTGGTCAGAATAAAAACGCAGTTTGATCAAAATTAATGTGTTCGTTCAATGGTTCATGACATTATGATGATTATATATTTTATTGGCACCCTTCAATGAGAGATTTTGTTGTTCCAATAAGTTTTTTTTTCTCAGTGTCGACCACATTGATTCAAAGCTCAATTGTACAACGCATTTAGAAAGCATCCGGATTGGATCATTATGACTTTAATGTGTTGCCTTAATGTGGATGGATTTTCACCTCCCTTGCCACACGAATTGCTTTTATAATCTGGCTTTTCGAATGCACTTGTCACATGTCTTTTCCTATCTTCTTTCAGTGATCGTTTAAATCTTGGATGATTGACTTTGGTGGATCCCTTGGTTCAATATTTTGCAACATCAATCGCAATAACGAGTTGCTTCACTTGCCAATTTCTTGTCTGTCCTTCGGCATGCATGGTATCCATAGATGAAACTCATCAAGCAAGCAGATTCCTTCCTAGTCATAAGGTGGATGCAAAAACTTTGGATTGTCGTGAATAGTGATGAGCCATTAGGAAAATACACTTTTCAACATGTTTCAGCGAATTTCCTGAATTATCGAAGCTTTGCTTCCCTCTGGAATCGTGTATCGAATGATTGAGGAAAGCCATCTGGTCGATTTTTCCATCATTCAATATGTTTGAAACGCGATGCTGTCGAAGCAAGACTGGCTTCGAGGCGATTCGTCCAGAAATAGCAAGCAGCTGTGTGTGCGTGTTGTGGGTATGTTCGGGCGGCAAAACTTTCGCTTTCTTCGGTAGCCAAAGGGATGCTGCTGTTGGGCTGCACCCGCACCGATGACTCTCCGGCCGTTTTGAAGAACGACGGAAGAATGCATCCTCGATCCTTCTTCTTGCTCGTTTCTTCGCGTCTCTTTGCTCATCGTATCTTTGTCCCGTGGGCTGAGAAAGATAGAGAGAGAAGTGGAGAGCAAAGTCTTCTGAAGATTCTGCATCGTACGAGAAAGAAAGAGAGACGAAGAGAGAGAGAGAGAAATAACGAAGCGAGCAAAAGCAGAGGGAGCCCGCAGGCCTTGATCCGCCGCGCGCGCGTTCGCTTCTTACGATCCCTTATATCCGCGCGTCCGGCCCCATTAGTAGTCGGCTGGCCCATCATTCAATAACGCTCTCGATGCTTGCTGCTGCTTCTCTGGCTGTTTCTACTCCGTCCTGTCCACGTTGAAGCTCTTCTCTCGTCAGAGTCTCTGTTTTCCCTCTCTCCTTTCCTCTCTCTCTTTCTCTCTCGCTCTCTCTCTCCCTCTCTGTATCATTTGATATCTATACAGGGTGTCCAATAGCAAACTTTATCTGTCGACCTCGTCGCTCTTTCTCTCTTCCTTCATTTTTTTCTCTTCCTCTCTCTCTCTCTCTCTTTCGTCGTTCATTTTTAACATCTTCCTTGCTTATTTTACGGAGTCTATGAAAAAAGAAAATTACGTCTGTCCCTATTACACGTCGTGGCGGAGTATAAAAAAAAACAGCAAAGAAACTCGATGCAGTAGGAACTGAGCCGAGAAAAGATGGACGTGGAGACTTCTGGTTACTACAACAAATAGTTTTTCATAAATCGTTCATTTTTATCGCTTCTATCTTCGATATCCTTTTATCAACTGTTAATGTAAAAATAATTTATGAATACGAGAAAAACATAATTTGGTCTACTCCAATGATTTGCTAATTTCGGCACCATATATTAAAAGGATGGAGAGTATATTTGAGGAATTCGATAAAGATGAAAAGACAGAGAAGAGGAGAGATTGAAAAAGGAATAAAGTAGACGCCGTATTGCTAAGGAGAAAAGAGGATCAACGATTCGGTCGTAACAATTACCTCAGCCCTCTTCTCTCCACCGCCCCTTTAGCCACGAAGTCCTGAAACGTTTCGGGATCTCTTGGATAAAACTGGGCCCCCCCTCGGGGCCCACCATGTCACGGTATGTTCTGCATACATTAATGCGTAACGAGAACGTTCGTACTCGCTCACTCGCGCACGCGAGTATATTACCGAGAAAAAATAAAGCACACACAAGAGAGGACCTCGGTGCGTCGTTGCAAGTAAAGGAGAAGAAACGAGAGGAGAAATGAGCCACCGGGACGAATGCCGGGTTATTAGGCCTCGTACGTTTCAGTCATTAAAGCGATACGATACAGCCGCAAGGGCAAAAGGAGAGAGACCAGCTCGATGAGCGATAACAAAAGAAAAAAACCGACTGTTTAACTTTTTGGACATTGTTCAGGTGGACTTATCCGAATCTCATTTGCAATCTCTTTATTTTTACACGCTATCGCAAATGAGCTCAAATTCTATCGCATTCAACAATTATTTCCAAATATAACAGGAATTTTTTTTTTCATTTATCGAGGTTTTCTGCAATTATCACCGAAAGTCTAGATTTAGAAAAAGTGAAATTTACTGTTCAAACGAATCCTGGAGAATTTCTTCATCGAATAATTTCTCAGTAGAAGTGAATATTTATCAAGAAGAGAATTAAATCCTGAAATGCGATTCTAAATTGTGATGAATTTTCGAAAAATTGGATTTCTCTCATCCATTTCAATCAATCAATTACTTAACGCTTTGAAATCATGGCGTTCGTAGAAGTTGAAGCAACAATTAACGAACGTCGTTAAGCGCAAATTCATATCACTATTTCTTCGGCCACTTGATACAGTGGATGGAAAACGTTTGAACCAAGATATCATTGTCACATCATCGCGCCATCCTGATTAAGAGCGTTCGTCGTGTCTGGAGTGTGTTGAGACTGTCTGGCCGTCACTCTCAGTTCAGTACGGACGTCCGTACTCTGCCAGAGCCGTATCTCCTAAAGCGTTGAAGCAATTTTCTTCTAACTCGCAGGTCATTCTCGCTGCCACTTTATACCATTATCGTGCGATCCTCACAACTACTGCATTCAATAGTAGATACAAGTAAGATTTCAGCTTACCTGCAATTGTCGTTAAATAAATGGCATTTCGAACCGAGCTTTTGTGAAATAAATTATCGACACAATATCTCTTTGATGTCATATGGAAAATGAATGGTCATAACAATTCTTGAAACCAAGACATTTACTCGTTATTATTTATCATTTTATATTTCATACCAAAATTACTCAAATTTGATTTTTCTTAAATTATTATACCATATGATAGCCACGTAATACAATAATTGAGCAATAACGTGTTAATTGCCATGTAAAGTAGCGTCTGTCACTCGCAGCTCCGCTCCTGGGATTAATAACGCCAGAGAATTCGAGTTTTATTGTTATATTATTACCACCATTGTATTCGTACATGTCTAACTGGGACCAAAAGTGGCTTCTTTCTTCGTTATCACAACTATCCATTGTGATTGGTAGTTGTATTCAAACATGGTTGAACGAGAAATTAACCAAATCAACGGACTGTCAGATTCATAACAGTAGTTGAGATCCAAAGCAAATATATTCATTGCTAAAGTTAATGATTTTACAATTTTGTGACGATGTAGCGACGAGTAACAAAAATAACCAGGGTATCAGCGTCGATAAATCACTGGAGTTGTAGTATCAAAGCATGTTACCCAACGGCAAATGATCGGTGACTTTTTCTGATTTTGTTTTGTCGTATGTATTTTTGCACGAGAATTCGACAACTCTGCAAACACTGTTCGATGGAATTGTGATCGGTCTGATTCGGTATCAAAACTATTCCAATCGAATTGTTATAAAATTTCAAGACTTTTCTTATTTGGAGTCTTGGAGTCGCGAGAACTACGAGTTCTTTTTTTTTTATTGAAATTGTTGTTCAGCAAACATCTATTCCGATGAAACAGCTAGTTGAATCTTATAGAATTAAAACAAGAGAAGAAATCCCTCCTGACATAGAATTACCTGCATCACCAGTAAGACTTGGAATCTAAAAATGTTATCGTTATTAACAAGTTTTTTTTATCCTCAATATGCATCGTCTTGATCATACATTTTATTCCAAAAAAAAATGTGTCTAAATAATCAAAAAACGATACTTTTTTCAATAACGATTTCTTTGAATAATAAATTTCTTCTTTTTTATATACCGCTGTGTCTCCTTCGCATTCATACCGTAGATCGAACGAAAAATGTGTGACCTACGGACACCTAAAAAGTACTATCATCGATTTAGTACTTCTTCCTCACAGCTCGCACGTAAAAGAAGGGAAAGTGCGAAACAGTGAAGAATGACTGACGAGGGTTACTTGTATCCGCAACGAGGCAGCAACAAGTGGCATTCGGCACGTTCTGCTTGTCCTTCTGGCCAGTGTTGATGCGCCACACACGATAGGACAGAGCTTACAGCGCCCTCCCTCGACTTTGCTTAATGTCAAGAATCCGAGATTCGAGCAAATCATTCTCTCTATGCGTCACATCCTAGTTTACGACATCTCGTTCGACCATATGACTGAAATAGACGTGCCGATATTTCACACGTAAAAATGCGTAGTACTCCATAATATTTTTCATTGGTGATAAATTCAACCGAATATTGAACAGTCGTATCTCGAATTTGTATCGGACTCCAGTTCGTTCGTTCCAAAACTTCAAATATTTCTCTAGAACTGTTGGAATTTTCAAGATTCAAATTTCTTTGGACACTCATTGTTACCTAAGTGACTTTTGATCCTAATGGCAAAATGATTGAAACGAAGGAATCATCTTGTCGATCACGTGCCAATTGATCAAACAAAAACAAAAAACTGCACGTTCGTAGTAGAATTATACGAGAAGGTGGAAGGACCTTCTTCGTTTCGATCTTCTTGAATGATGCATGCGGTAGCAACAAATTCCAGGAGATCAATGCAACCAGATGAAATTGAAAAGCAACATTTCTTGCGAAAGTCATTGTAAGACGTCATTGATCTTGAAGGAAATAAAAAACGAATGATATCATGAGCAGATGGTAGATAGTTGTCACGAAATAATGATGACGAAGAAACAACCGTATGGCAACGCATGATAATTCGATAGAGCTTCAATTCAACTTGGTTGCTTTCTAAGTTTCTGGAAGGTAAATACTTCTACCACCGATTACAGATCGATCAATATTCGGCCCATGGTAGGGAAATTGCATGAAATCAGGGTCCTAAAATCAGGTCACGGTGTACTCTTAGACGGTTATTTTCTGCTTTTCTTATATGGTTACGGTAAATAAAATTACCTTGAAAGCAACCGTAATAAATTTCTCAATGTTTTGTTTCCAAGCAACAATTCTGTGAAATTATGGTAATTTTGTAGTTTTTGATAGTCCAAATGCCAGATTCACTTGGTTTATACATTTCTAAATATTCTATTAAGAGTTTCGAAACCAAGATTTCTCGATCTTAGCGAAGAGCTTAAAGCTCCGTTGAAGAATAAAACCATGACAGATATTTGGCACTTCTGGATTTTACTCAAACTTGGTAATCGTAGGTTCCAGTTTAGAGGGTGAAAGGAATAAGAGATAGTTATGACAATCTCAATTTGAGAATCAAAGAAGTCGCAGATTTTGACTTCATTGTTTAAGAGTGAGAAGACACTCCACCAAGGCAGTAAAGCAAGTAATCGTTTAGCGCGTGCTGTGGTCAGAGACCTTTCTGGGCAAGAAAAGGAAAACGTTTACTAGAAGAGTTGAAAGGTCTTATATGTATGAACAAAAGAGTGAAAGAGGTTGATAAAGAATGAACGAGAGGGATAAAGAGCTCTAGAGTAGCACGAGACACATGCACACGCGGCTCTTGGATAATTGATAGCGGAATGCTAATAACCCGGACGAGCTAGGAATTATAATAAGTTTCTTGTGAGTCTCGTGTCCACGGAGCAGCTATTGCTGCTGCTGCCGGCGGCTTCTGACTTCGATTCCGGCGCTCTCGGCGTTCTCGTGCTCCGTCTCGTGACTTAAGATCTCTCAAGACCCCCGTCTTCACGGTCGGTATTAAACTGCAGTCGATCCGCGTACCGTGATTCGTTAATCCCTGTCATCGCGAACGAGTCGATCGATTAATCGGTTCGACCGTTTGGGCTTTCACCTTTGTACGCTCCGCAGAAATTAAGCGTGTTTCGCCATTCATTTGTCGAACATAATAGCAGCATGTAAAAACATCAACAATACAATGGCTTTCGTTCAACGAATTCCGTGCATGTTTTAAAAATGAGGCTGATTTAAACTGTGCATAAATTGATGCAAAAAATTAGACATTTTTACTTAAATCAACATCACTCTACAGCTAATATAGCCATTTCATGAGAAATTACTTTCGATTACAGCTCCTTCAAATGTTTTCTGTACGTGTAACATCCGACACTGATCATTGTCTCATCAGTCATCGACCTCACGTCCCAAGTATTTACTATATGCAGAGCCAACGTAGACCTAGGTCAGTCACGAACATGGACCCGGTAATCTTCAATTCAGAAACCAAAACAGAAACCCAGGTACCGAAACACGCGCTTTACGTGTATATTTTTCTCTCGAACCATCAAAAGCAATCGGACCCTCGAGACCGTCTAAACATCCCCCGCGAAGCATTTTGCCATCGGCACGTTTCCCTTCGGTCTACTTCACTTTCTTGCTCTTGGTGCAACGAAGCAGAAGATGTTTTCAAACAAATTTCCAGCTCAATGATGTTCCAACTTTCTATCATCAATATCGTACTCTATCAACGTCAAATTTTGTAAGATTCACGTCGTACTGATACCTTCCGTATATCTTACAGCTTGAACTTCTTCGAGTCCGTAATTGAAATTGATTGAGTGATTTCGATTCAACAAATAGCATGTTAAAAGTTCCTTAAAAAAGTTTTCCCCGGATAAGAATTCTTTGATCACGTGAACCAATGGAACTTGTTTGTCTTTTTTTTTTATTTATTCTGTTAAGTAGAGACGCGGTTGATGTTTTAGGGCAGATTTATGATTGAAACAATTCTACAAACCTGTAGCAAGGAAATCCTTGTTGAGGTACGTGTAGATCCATAGGCATTGCCGGATGTCCGCTAGGATGATGAGCCGTACCGAGTCCGTAATCACCAACACCGGACAACGGTGGTTGCATCATACCCGCGGCAGCGGCCGCGTGATGACCGGCTATCATAGCGCCCCAGTGAAAACCGGGTGCTCCGCTCATAGCAGGTGGATGCTCGGCGAGGTCCGCGAGGCCGCGTCCAGCCGCAGCGGCACCGCCACCACCGCCGCCTGCGACCCCGCCGCCACGCTGCATAAACCACCCGTCCACCACGAAGCCTTGTTATCCTTACCGCACGTGTTTTTATATCCACAAATCCCCAGAACACATTCACTCACACTCGTTTTACTTCTTTCGTTTTTATTCTAATTCTGTACAATTATTTTATAATATCGTTGCAATCAATGTCGTCGAACAGATTGGATTACGGATAAACCTCAATTGGCAACACACTTCCGTTGATTTCGGTAGAAAATCTCTTTCACGAAACAAATCAGTGAGATCTCGTAACTTTTGGGTGTCGTCGAAAGAAATGGAGCGCGGATTACGCGGGTCGAAAAAGCCCCGGGACTGTAGGTCAGAGATCACGTCCGAGTTTCCTCACGTCTTTAGACTGATCACTATCTTCAGCTTCTTCTCCCTGACCTGCGCTCAGGGTTTGTATCTATCTTCGGTTCTTTTTCCCTGGATTCGATATCGCTTTTCACCAAGACAGTACGGAGTTTGAATTCTCCGATGTTATCCCTGCCACCTTATACACCCCTCGTGGGTTCAACACGTATCAGCCGATCGTACCCCGTTGCACGATTGGCCTTGTCTTCGCACGTTCACTACATGATGCAAATATCTGACTCTCCGCACCCGTACTTTTTTTGTTTATCTTTTATTTACCCTTCCTTTCAAACCACCATCCCACTGAGCTAACGTTGATATATTGATTGACTTTATCGAGACGAATGGTGATCTTGGAACTGATGTCGAATGACGTTTGACGATAAGATAACACTCGGAACAAGTACACGGTGAAGCACTCGACAACGAAGAGGAGGACGTTACGCGCCCGTCAGAACTGCTTGGGTAGACTGTATAGGAGAGAGCTGGTGAGAGCGAACGAGGGGGGCTCGCACGGTGTTGGCGGTAGAGGCGCGCGCGCGTTTGCTTCGCTCGCGGGACGATCGCGAGAGAGCAAAGGAGTAAAACGGGGCAAAAGGGGGGCGCGAGCAGAGATCAACGGGGAACCCGTAGTCGAGGGGGGAAAGCGTGGAGCAACGGACCGCTCCGGAGTGGATGGTGGGAGGAGGAGAAGGAGGAGGAGAAGGAGGCGATGTCGATGTCACGAACAAGTGAGTGAGAGAAACGGAGCAACGTGTATATATAGAGCTACAGATGCATGTGTACATGGGCTGCAGAAAATTTGAAATACACGAATATGTATATTATGTATCGCGAGTCGAACCGAGAGAGCAGAGCTGCAAGTGCAATGAGCAGGAGGATCATACTAATGGGGGAGAGACAGGTGTGTACGGGTGAGAAGATGTAATCCCGTAAAGACAGACGTGGGGTACGAGTAAACCGCAACAGCCAAGAGTAGTGCATTGGTAACGAAGACGACGAGAGAGTAGAGAAAGTAAGACGAAGAAGAAGAGACGTCCGGATGAAGGTGGGGAAAAGATGAAAAAGGAGAGAGAGGCTGAAGCTCACAACGTGGAGTATATCAACGTGCAAGCAAGCAAGCATGACCGGAGCAGGAGCAGAAACAGCAGCAGCAGCAGCAGCTTCAGCTTCGGTACGGCCATGAATGACGCGAACTCTCGGCTGCGACGCGCGGATCCAGTCGCGGGGGCGGGGCTTCGGCCCACCTCGCAATACCACGTGACGCAAGAGTCGCGGATACCAAACTCCCGCGGTCCTCCAGTCTCCTCCCCGGCGACTATTCCAACCAGGGGGTAGAAGAGAGTGAGGAACGCTGAGAGAAGGGATTCTTCGGCCACTTCCCTCCACCCAGACACTCGAGCTCATGCCAACGACGTCGTTCAAGGTGTGCAACGCTGCATTCGTGATAACGCCTTCTCTCGGCTCTAAGCTGATTAAAAATTATTATCGCTACATCGAAAAATGTTTCAAACTAACTTCGCGTTTTCTTCAACATTTCGGCTTCGAACTTTAAAATTTAAACGGCAACTCTTGCATCAGCAGAGTTTTGTTAATTTGCAAATCAGTCCACTTATCGAAATACTCTTTTTCAATATACTCGGAGAACCAACTGTTGAAATCTTTTGCTTCATTTTTATGATTACATACTTTTGTATTTTAGGCTCTTTCAACGCAAAGTTTATTTCCTGAAATAGCAAGACAACGCGAAATTACAATCCTCTCATCAAATGCTCAATATTCCATTTTCGAAGTCACGTAGTTCCAGCGAGGATTCGTATCCGCATTCGTGTTATAGGCTTACTATCTTCTTTTTATCTCGGCGCGCATAACCACGGAACCATTCTTGCCGGCACAAAAATTTTTGAACACTTGTTGAATCATTCAGACCTGAGCTTGTCACATACGCAACTCGATCATCTTCTACAAGCAGGCTAAAAGGTTTCGGAAATCGAATCCTGTTTGAAAAAGTATTATGAGACAATGGAGAAAAATGAAATATGAAACTCTTTCCAAAACTTTAGCTCAATTTACACTCGGGAATGAATAACGTAAATGTATATTTACACGAGCCCAAACATTAAATCATCCATCCTAGAGGTGATCCCGTTGGTCTCGCAAAAGAGTTGCCCCGCCTTCTCGGAATGGCACTACAATAAAAAATTTAATCAAAATGCCCTTTCGGTAATTTACAACCAAGTCGAGAACACGCGGCCTATTCTCACTCTTTTTTCCGCTCTTTCAACCCTCGCCAAGGGAAGACCGAGGTGTGCGTCTTCGCTGACTGGAGAGTTCCAACGAAAGGGGTAAATGAAGGGGATTGAAGTTTGTAGCGTAAGATCTTTTCCATGGGGCTGTACGATTTTTGTTCGAGGTTTATCGAAACCCCCCCAGGAGTCGTTGAACGTTTCGAACCATTTGCTTCATGACGCTCTTACCTCTTTTCCCCATCTTTTTTTCCTCGTTTAGCTATCCGCTAAAAAATATTCATCTCCGAACTCGTTCAAACTACTAATCGTAAATTATACATTAGTGCCTTAAATTTAACCCATTAGAGGCTTTTTTCTTCTTCAATTGTACAAATCGACCATCTCTCTCGAGCAGCATCCACGCTTCCGTTGTTCATTCAAGTTTCTCAACGTTTCAGACGATCTTGAAGAGTTGGTGAACGATTCGATTAATGATTCATCCGGATCATCTCTCCGAATTCTTATTCATCCAAAGATGAAGCTCAAATTAAATCGTCGGAAAATAATCCAGTGGCATTTTTTATTCGTGCAGAGACCATTATCTGAATTTTCAAGAATTCTGATTTTAAGTTAAGGATGAAAAAGCAAAAATAAAATTAAATCTGCGTTGGCTAGAATGGAAAAGAAGGAATTCGGCTTTAATGAGTTTAAATATACATGTATATAATATTCTCTCGAGCATTGCTCGTTTTTGTAACAGCGGAGTGTACAATGTTCGAAGTACGTGGAATATACAGGTGTGAGTCGTAATAATATAGCTGTTTCGCCCTCCGACCTTTCACGCTACGAAAATGCATCGACGATGTATGCCTCGACATCAGTAAGACCGCGGTCAGCACAATCGGCCCGCAGATATATACACCGCCAATCATCGTCCTACGGCGAGTATCAATCGCTGCGGTAGAATCATTAACTCCTCCCTCTCTTCCTTCCCTTGCTTCGAGGAAATGTTCAGCATTAGGCTGCTGAAGAGAGAATTGCACAATGTGCACCACGGTGCAGGAAGTAACCGTGACGAGAAACTTACGTACTAGCCTCATGGGTCCGAATATGGACCGATATTTTTTCTCTGGCCCACTTATGATCGAAAAAAATCTCGAAGCTGATGAATGAATAATCAATTTAATTGAAAAATTTTCAAATTCCATTTTCCATGCATTTGATTTTTTTTTTTTTTTGATTGTTTGCATTAATAAATTTGATAGAGGAACACAGATCATTTTGAATGCTTCAAAACTTGTGCGATTCAATCATAATGCACTGTTTTTAGAAAGATTGTGTCAAGTTTGCGCCGATTTCTCTTATTACGCAGGTGGATAATGAAGGAACTAGGGAAAGGCATTTAAAAATTCGAAGAACAGAAAAATAAGCCATTTTCCAAAAATGTGATTTATTTGATAAATTGCCAAAAATACATAGGAGCGTTGTTTCGTCGGAAACATCATAATTCATGACTATCTTGTACAGTTAGTAGAAAAAACCCATTATACTAATGAACGAGGTTAATTCGATGAACGGTATATGATTTGATGAAAAATGTGATGATTTTTTTTTTTTCATTCATTTTTTAAAATGATTCGATACGATCATTTGAAGGTGGAATACATCATGGAACATTCCTTGAATTTATAATGCTGTAGAGCCATGAAATTATTGAGGATGATCGAAATGAGTGTTATCATCGACTTACATCAGAGTACAGTCTTACTTGAGCAAGTGATTCGAGTCTCTGGTTTAATTCTGTGTGTACATGAGCAAACTTTGCAATAAAATATTTCACGTTTTTTAGCTCTCTATGGCCCACTTTTTTCGTAAATTTTTCCACAAAAGTATCATCATCGAAAAAAAAAAAATCAACGAATAAGTGTCTGGCTCAGTATCGTTCAAAAGCTTTTACATAGTTTCAAAAAATGTTGACCCTGTTTCTGCTGCAGTTCGTAGATCGATCGTGTTTTTTTTTCTTTTTTCTTTTTTTTTCTCTCTCTCTTTTTCTTCAATAGTTTATTTATGTACAAATATTTCGCTCGAGCAAATAAGTAAGAGATAATCTTAGTCGTATGCGGAGCTAAAATCTAAAGCACAACGAGAATATGGATGAGATAAAACTAAGCTGTTTAATTGCTCAGAAGATATTCTCGACTACATCGATACGTATAAATCTTGTCGATTAATAAATCGATACTGCAGGCAAAAAGGAAAAATCATTATTTTAAACCTTTCTCGTACTGGCTCGTAACGGTCTTACGCATATACGTCGATGAAAACAAATCACTATCTCTACGGATATATCATACTCTTTTTTTGCATTTTTTTTCTTTCGATCCTTTTTCTCAGAATCGATTTTTTCCAAATCGTCCTCTCGATATTCATATTTTTTTCGTAGATTTATAGGGGAACAAAAAAATGAAACAACTGCATGCAAAAAATATACGTAGCATACGGAAAATAGATTCTGTCCAGAAAGCTCACTTTCACAAGCTCGTTGACATCCGTATTAACTATTTTCCACTATATATATATATTGGAAACTTTGAGAAACTTAAATACGCTTTAAAAACAACTTAAAATGTTGATATTATCAGGTACTTTTTACACATCATCATGATTAAATAAAACAGGGGCGCGCACTCGATTGTTCATTTTGTTTTACTCTCAAAACCAATGATTACTTTTATCTCTGTCGTGATTTCGTATTTCTTATAATTTCAAGAGTAAAATCAAAATTCTCAATAACGCTCAGCTCGGTATAATTACGCATGATAATGCTACGTGTTTTATTATATGATAAATTCATAAATTATCATTGTCGCACTGGGATATATGCGGAACGCTTCGAATCGCGTTGAAATACTCTTGGAAATAGAGCTTCGATCTCACGATCATGTAAATAATGAGCTCGTGAGATACGAAATTTTAGATTTTCTTTCTACAGAGGCACTTATTAAGCTCTCATGTTTTTTCGCTGTTATTCATTGTGAAATAAGTACTCGGTTCTTTTTTTTTTTTTCGTTTTCTCTTAAAGAGTTCTCAATATGTGATTGGAGTTTAAATAGAACTTTCTCCATCGATTACTGTGTATAAATTTATAAATATTTATATCTCTTCTGTTAGGCACACAGTACTATTTGATTACTCGAAAAAAAATTTGTGCATTAGGTTTTTTCGTTTTCATTACTTTTTTTTCTCTTTCACCTGTTATTACATCCTTTCACGATTACATCTTATCGGTCTGTTGATAAAAAATATATTTATATTCATGTAGAAAAATTCACACACGCTATAAAACTGACAATTTTTTGTACCATTTCCAATTTAATTTTCAGTACATTAGAATTGCGATTGGAAATACTACGCTTATTTTTCAGCACAATATTTAAATACAGCCGTGAAATTCGAAAAAAAATCTAATCAATTCTATGTGTATATGTAAATTTTTTTTTTCTTTTTTTTTTTTTCATTTTTCTGGTCTTCATTTTTTACAAGGCACATTCTCGACAATGTTTCAAAAGATCGCACAGTAACCACACAACCTGCGAATATACTGAAACTTCTCCCGGTTCAATGACTAGTCTCTAATTCGTGAGTGAAATAATGACGTTGAAAAGTTTGCAAACTACGATTCTCACCGGTTCAAAAATTCATGAAAAAAAAAAAAAAAAAAAAAATTAAAAACGGACAATTTCGAATTGCATGGGATCATCGTTCGAATAAAAATGACTCCAATCTTTCTTCGTGCACGCAAAAAAAAATAATTAGGCATCAACAACCAACGGTTATTTTGAATACTGTAAAAATGAATGAATCGTCGAATTTTTAGATTTTTAATTACGAACATTTGATTCGAGATTGAATCATATTTGCTGTTGACTCATTAGAACGATGACAATTTCGGATTCGAACACTTTGAATTTCGTATCACGAATACATTTTCGATTCATTATCTTTTCGGACAAATTCGAAAAGTAGTAAATGAAATGAATGAATAATGACTCTTACATTCAAGCATGTAAGGAGTGCAGCAGCGCTCGATCTCGCAACAGCTTTTTTTAATACTTGGCGCTATGATGTAAAGAATTTGTGTTTTTTTTTTTCTTTTTCAAAATGCGTGGTTACCGCGCATTGAAATTAGCGAAGTATCAGTCTGATGAGCGTTTTTATTCCACGACTGTACGCCTTCATTATGACAAAGCATAAAATATATTCGCTAAAAATCGCTGCATATATAAATATTATATAATATTATAATCTGCATGGGAGAGAGAGAGGTTATATTTCTTTTTTATTTCTTTCTGCTTTTTCCTACCTTCATCTTGCCTCAGTCAGAGTTGACTATTTGCTAAAACGCATGCAACGTAATATAAAAAACTCTGTTTATTTAACAAAAAAAAATAATATATGATTCGTCGATATTTACAATTAAGAAGTGATCTTGGATCGATTGTTTCAAATATTATTTTGAAACTCTCGTCCATTCTCCCCATTACCTTTTTATTTTTTCTTCTGCCGCTGTCACATTGTACACAGAACCGAGTAGAATAGGTTTCGAGATATTTGTGTTCTCTAATGTGACGCGAATAAAAGGCACGCAATAAGAAATTTTTTAATCACCTGACAATGTGATAAATATTGGCACGCTCGTTCAAAGTATCAAAATCTTTTCGCCTACTTCGTCATTTCGCCGAATGTTCATTCGGTCTTGCAGAACTTTCGAAATTTCTAAAACTCACGTTCACCCGAAATTCAAAATATCGAGAGAGTTCGAATAACAAAAAATCACAGGATCAATCACCTCGATGGAATAAACAAGAAAATTAATATTCCAAGGGACTTTGGAATAACATTTTTTTCTCCATCGTCCACGTCTAATTAATCGAACGATTTTAGCATTTTTATTCGAACACTTTGGTCGGTGTGAAATCTTTAAATTGAGCTGAAATTCCACCAATTTCGTTGAGTCAGTATACAACTCATTCGGCATTGGTCAAACTCCTCATTTTTTTTTCTTTTTTAATCTCTCAAATTTTAAAGCAGTCTCATCAGTCGGGACTCATTGAAGCCTGATCGCAGTGAATCCAAATGCAAACAGTGATTTTTATTTATTTTTTTTTTTCGGAAAATACATTTTCCTCTTCATTACGTTGTTTTGTTTTTTTACGTTTTTCACGCCGTTTTACTCACCTTCGAAGCGACGCGTCTACTTAAGGCAGTGTAAATAGCTCTCGTGTAACGATGCGATAGCTCGTGTAATATACGGAATTCGTTGATCCGTAAAACGGTAGTGCCACGAAAGAAAAAAAGATTGCTACCCGACAAGGGTAGTTTTTACCATCGAAGGTAGTCTAGACCGTGACCTCGTGAATTCTTCGAATGCAAAACGCCGTTTGTACCGCCAAAGACACGTCTATCGTGTCTAAAAAAGGCGGCAAGTCGATTGTTCGAAGAATCGATAATACGAGATCATAACTCAAGACCAATCTGGTCCGACTCTCGACCTCTGACGTCGTGGCTCCAAAGCCATTGCAACATCGAAATTCTAAGTGTGAATTTCGGATTCCGTCGTTAATAACGAACAAAAATCAAATTGCATTCTCATCTCTTTTTTTTCGCATGAAAAGCGTCCTCTGAGCTGGACCTCGAAGCGCAAAGATTTAAACGGGCGGTGGCCCACGAACGTAACGAAGCTGAGGCGTGAGTGAGAGATTGAGAGTATTGGCAGCTTCGCAGCAATGTGGTTCGAGTAAGCATGCCGCGCAGAACAAAGCGACGAGTGCCAACTGGAAAGGTAGAGCAGCTCGTAAAATCCGCCAAACCCAACTTTTCGGAACGTTCGGTTCGTCCTCAGGATCATCGGCGTCGGTCATACCGCCCTTGGATTTTCTCGCCTTGCCCTCGATCTCGTTACCGCTCGTTGCTCTTTTCTTTCGCTTGCTAAAACAGAAAAGTTCAAAAGAAGTCCAAGTTGGATGAAAATAATTGAGGAAATGTAAGAGTGCTGCGCGAGAGAAAAAGAATTATTATGATCGAGGTGGATTCGGATGCGGGATGCTGCTGGCCAGAAGGCGTGAGATAGAGGCTAAAAAAGGGTCCGTAAAACGTGAGAGCCAAACGCGAAAAGGCGCGAAGGAGAAATGACGAGAGACAACACACACGCGTAAAACCACCGAGAGTGATGAACGAAAACTACCACACGAGACTTTTTACAACCTTCTTTTTTTTACGACTCAATACCCAAACACAACCCCAGCCAGAAGCAAAACGAGTTACCGTTCCCCCCTTGCAACTAAACCTTTTACCGCTGCCCCGCGCGGACCAGTGATTAAACGTAACTATAAAAAACAAAAACGAAGAAAAAGATGAAAAAAAACAAAAACAAAAGCCTGCTCGCACTGTTGAGGAACGTAATAATGGCGAAAAGGCGGAGCCGGCTCCGCGGGACAAAGTTAAATGAGGTGATCCACCAGGTGATAATGGGAATTCTGAATACCTCATGAACAAAATGCCACTGTTTTCCGCAATAAAATTACGAAAAAATGTATCGTTCTTAGACAATTTTTTGATGCTTCAAAAAGAGTTTCTGGAATTTCATGAATTTGTTTTAAACGAATGAATCCACTCTTATTACTGCCGCTCGTGAATTAATAATAAAAAAAACTGAAGAAATTTCAACGCCATCAAGAAAACGAATGAGAACTGGTACGAAAAAATAAATTTTTATTATTTTTGTCTGTCAATTGGTCGATTCGTAGTTTTTCCTGATGACAACTGGTTCCAAATAGTTACCGATCAGACAAGAAGGTTTGAAGAAGTTTCAAGAGGTTTCTATATAAAAAATAAAAATTCACTTTTATCATACATCCAATCGTCTGGCCACATTCTTACCTCGATCTACTATCAAATTACGATTTTTGTCAGCGATACTAAAGAATTGGATAAATTCTTACGGAGTTAATAAGACGAGTGAGAATTCCAGGGTGTGGCTGAGAGTCTGAAATGACACGAAAGAGGGAGAAACAAGGAGGAAAGTCCGAGCTTATGAAAAGCTATAACTCATTTCCGAAGTCACGGGTCGTCGTGTGCCTTTTCTGGGCTGTTAGCGGCGCTCGTGTGTATTGTATACTCCCGTGATGTACTAACGCACACTATTTTACAACGTGCAAAAAGTGCACAGAGGAGACTGGCTGTCCTAGACACTTAAACATAATTCATTTTCATTCTTGTACTACGTATTCAAATAAGAGCACTAAGAAAATCGTCCCGTTATAGTAGACGTTAGGAACTGACGACTCGAGACTCGACGCGACTAAAACCCCCCCACAAAGCCAACGCTCTCCCTTAAATAGACCGAAAGCTTTCATTTGTCGGTACTTCTCTCATTTCGGAGTTATGCAAATTAACCGGAGGGAAAAAAAACCTCTAGAAGTGTCGTCTAATTTACGATTAATCTGTTTACTTTTCTCGAAATTTCTCGTGTGCCGTGCGGGCCTCAAGAGATCATTGATTTTCAAGAAAATTTTCCATTTTTTCAAACATTTCAGATCCCATTATCTTTTCGTCCATTTCTTTATAAGATTTATAAATGTATTTAGTATCGTTTTAGGCCAAAAAATCTACCGACAAATACACAAATGTCAGTTTTTTTTTTTTTTTAGAAAAAAAATGTTGTTTAATCGCAATGAAAGCTGCCACATGGATGATAAAATATGAGAAATGATTTTTAAATTTCAACAAACCTTGACGTGAATTTGGCCTGGTTGCTGGTGATGTCTCTCTTGGCAGCTCGGGCTTCAACACTCGCCGCAGTTCGGACTATAAGTTCTCGACATAATTTTTGTAAACATCGCAATTCGGCCTCCGCATCCTCGACTCTTTTCCAGAGTTCAACGAGGGCATCGCTTCCCGGTGCCAATTGACTCTCGAGGGTGCGTGTGAGACGTCGGAGCGCCGCTAAACGACGCTCACGTTCGCTCAATTCTTGCTCGCTACCGCTGTCCGAGATTCCACTGTCGGAAAATGTACCGCCCTCTTGTGTAAGACTCATCACTGTAGCGTCACCGAATTTCAAAGCATTGCTTCCAGCGAGCTCGTCTTCCGGTGTGACTACATTTCCATTCTGAAAAATATTAATCAAAACATTTATTCGTTTAGATTATTTTAAAAAGTATTTTTCTTTTTTTTTCCAATACTTTCAATCAATCGACTCGGAGGTTGGTCATTAGGGACTGAAATAGTTGGATCACGTTTTATCGTAGAAAAATAATTATTGAGATGTGGATTAAATATTTGATTGACGTAAAAAGTTGAATTCATATTTTGTCAAAGAAAATGGATCACTGCGGTATGAAATTTGAACCGACGAGAGTTTCAAAAATTGGTGAAGAATCATGGTGGTATATGAAAAAAGCAGCATCTGCGGTTGTTCACGATTTGGAAGGTTTGTGGATGGAATCCTGTTAGATATTGTATATGGAGGATGCAAAAAGGAGAAAGTAGGTTTCTCGCTTCCTTTGCTTCTCTCTTATTCTCTTTTCCTTGCTGTCCGTAGTCGAGTATGATATCGAATATTGTATAATCCAGTGGCGCGAGTGTCGCCCCAGGGCAGCGGAAGGTACGTAAGACGATGATATAGAGCAGACAGAAGGTGGAGGGAAGTTGACTCAAGGCAGAAAAGGAGAAGAGAGAAGATGAAGCGAGAGATGTCGAGAATAAGAGAGAGAGAGAGAGAGAGAGAAAGAAGAGAGTGCGATAGAATGCGGTACCGAGAGAGCAACGAGAGATGAGATGAGAAGAGAGAAGGTGAGAGCAAGAGAGTAGATTTAGGCTGTTTGCAGCGGGCGGTAGAGACGCGGGGAACGAGCCTCCGGTAATGAAAAGCGCGATCCGCATACCAAGTAGCAACCTCCAACCTGGAACTTCTCTCTCTCTCTCTCTCTCTCTTTTCCTCTTGGTACGTATAAGGCAGTGGGTACTATATATCCCGGTACGCTGATATAACGGATAGTAGGTGGGAACGAACTTCGTCGGGTCAGACACCGTCGCGTGTACTATTCCAAGAAAAACCCTACAAGCCTCTACGTAGAAAAACAAGGAAAAGTAGTAAAACCCTTTTCCGGTCAGACTTCGTCTGGAAAATCCGTGGCAAACGAATCCCATCTCGCTGAATAGTCAATTTTCGACTGTCTTTGTTATCTTAATTTTTCAAAATTCAAGTTTTTTCCAATACCGAAAACCACACTCACTCTCTTTTTTTCAGGATTTTTTTCTAAATTTCAAAATTCGTATGAGTGAGAGGCAAATCAGAGAATAGTTATCAATAGGTTGGTCTGTAGAGAAGAATTTTTGTAAACTTGAGGCATGAAATTGGTAGAAATGAATAGTCATTTTCAATAGATTGGAAGAGTGAAAAACAAAACGATATATTCATGAACAGAACATCATTTCAAAGGACGATTTCAATAAGATCCTGCAGCCACAGTCTCGAATCTCAAAATTTCAAAAAGTTTGGATGTAAAAATTAGTTGCTGATCTCACGGATATTGTAATCCAAAGTGGAAGAGTGCGAAGGGAAGAATACAGTTGAGAGAATTAAGGAAAGGCGGATACGGATGAAAGAGAATTTGGACGAGTGTGTGGATGGATAAAAGGAAACGTTTTGATCCTGGTTTTCCTGATCTTGTACGTACGTATGAACGCGATATATACAGGTATTTTTTTTACGTCTACCTCGTATCTATATGTGTTATCCGACCGAAGATATTAAATTTGTATTTTTACGCTGATTCCACGAGCCATAGAGGGATACGTGAGGCGAAAGTAAATCGTCCGGGCGATTAACGATCCAAGAATCCCTGAGGGAGGTTTTCGGGGGGCGGGAGAAGGGTGCAGGTTGTCCAAAGCACACGATCTTCGTTCCCAGATGCCCAAACGCTTTTCTTTTCTCTTCCCTCTCGACCGTTCTTTTTCACCCCTGGTTTGCCGCCGTCGCCCCCGCCGCCATGGTCGAAGAGGCAATGGTAAAAGCAGCACAAACGGAGACTGGGCAATGGTCATGACTCTCGCGCCCTACCTTGTTACGACATACAATATATATATATATGCTACCGAAATGTGCTGTTTCCCTTGACCCAAGTCTCCCTGTGCTCTCGATCCCAATATTTTATTTACCAGCTATCAATATGTACGATCGCGAAAAACCATAGGTCATCAAACAATGCTCGTGAAAACTCGCCAAGATTTTCGGCACCAAAAATCCAATCCAAATACTTTTTTTCCATCCTCATACGCGTGATGTACGAAGCGAAAGAAATAAAAAAATCTTAAACACATCGTTTTAATAAAAATAACGGGATGAGAAATTTGTTTTACAACAAAACGTATGGAAGGCTGGGAAAAAAACGAGCATAAGAGAATTCGAGATTGGATAGAAAAACGGGGAAACGAAATTTTTTTTCGAGTGGATAAAATTATTCCCAAGCGTGTCGTACATCGAGTAAACGGATTTTTCAAGGCGCGCGCGACACTATCGAGCTTATTTCGTTTTGTAGAACGAAAAATCGAGCACGTGGATGTGTGTTTGCTCGAACTCGAAGTGAAACGTGGAGAAAGGGGGAGGAATCAGGGAAACGGGCTTTAAGACGAACCTTGAGCAAAGACCGTTCGTCTTCGTGACGTGCGAAATGAGAGAGGGTGCACGGGCAATCGGAAGTCACTGTGCAGACTTTTCACCCCATCCCCCTCCCCCCGTCGCTTCACAATTTCAAACATTTTTTTTTCCTTTTTTACTGTAGTAATACTCTGCACTCTTTTTCGAGATCCGAGTGAGCAGTCGACCGTTCGACTCAACACCGAGTTTACTTTATATGCAAATCAAGAACGAAAGTGAGAGAAAAAAAAAACGCGAAACACAATAGAGAGAAAACCAATCACAGAAATGTTATCCGACTCGCTCACTATAATCCGGTCATGTGTTGTACACTTTTTGCTCAAAATTATCACATTTTTTCAGCCAACCTTCAAACTTTCATTTTTCGATGACAGATTCGGACTTGAGTTTCAAATATTGCGTAGCCAAACAATGTTGAGCATTTCGGTATCGCGTACTAAAATTGAGAAGTTCAGTATTTTTGAATCACTGAAGCATACAGCTTCTCATGAAAAAAGAGTCGACCAGAAATTCACAAATTACAGTTTGGCTTTTCATGAATCCGATTTAATTCGTTGAAGAATCGAAATTCCGTAAATTAGATCTGAAAGATGTTGTAAAAGAAGCAAAAAATGAAATTTCATCCTGTTAAAATAAAATTTTGCCGATACAATCGGCACCACTTTTTTAATTTTTCATTTGAATTGATAAAAAAACAAATCAAGACTCGGAAGTAAAGTCAAGTTTTCTTTGACTCCCAAGTCCTAATTCTCGAGAGGATTTTAAATTTAAGCTCTTCCTTGACCTCGTGGAAATAGTCACACTTCCTCAAATCGTAAATTTTCACGTGAATTCCTAACAAACACAAACTTATTTTCCCTGTCGTGAGTTTCCTGGCAACGTTCATGGATCATTACTAAATGATAGTTGAACGATTTGAATTAGCGAGATTCTTTCTCTTTTTCTCTTTTCTTGGCTGTATCACGCGGTAGAGTTATCCATTGGAGTGACTTCGGGGTTACGAACTCACTCCCTCGATCTCTGTGCGTAGAGCACTTACATACATGTATATATGTACAGAGTGCGACTAGCCATGTATATGAAGGCGTCCGAGTGAGCCGGGGCCAAAGGTTCCCCCGGGGAATGGTCTTCTCTTATTTTCCCATCCCGTCGACCACACTTTAACCCGCAAGGGAACAGCGCGTCTCTAATTTCCCCACGTATTAGTTCCACTATCTACAGCAATATTTTCTTCTTCTCTCATGCCTCTTATGTTTTCTCTCTCTCTCTCTTTATCTCTCGTTGAGGGAAGATTTCTATGAATTTATTAAATCGTGGTGCACGTATCATTAGCTATGGTAAAATCCTCGATGCGGCATTATTACGAAGTTATAATGTTTTACAAATTCACGATATGCGGAAACTCACCTGGCAAACATCCTGCTTCTCGGAGAGCAATCTCGCAACGTCCCTAACCGAAGAAGCCACTTCGGTGGTTGCACCTGCTTGGAGTGCAGCATCTAACACAGCTAGGGTGTCTTTGTCCCTGCGTAACGCACATTGCAATTCCGTCAAACGAGTGCTGAACTGTTGGACAGCTTGAAGAGCACAGAGCTGTTGATTTCCTCTGGAACAGATGAATAAAAAAATAACATCGTGAATGCAAAAAAATGAGAGAAAACTGTTACTTTTGGGCAACATCGAAAATGGACTTGCTTAATTCTAGAAATTATGTGTTTATTATGGTTGGAGATTCATGTTTTCTTATCGCGAGAAGAATAAGAGTTTGTGGAGTTGGTCTTGATGAGATAGAAAATGCGATCTCACTATGGGATTCTATACCAAAAAGTTTTCTTTCATCTCGTCTGTATACTCGTCATATGTACGAAAACCTGGCTCCAAATGAAATCATTTGATCGGAAGATCCAATCAGAAATCTTCTCTACAGAAGCGTCCGAGAGTTCCAATGCTTGAGTCAAAAGATTTAACGAATCCACGTTCGATCGGAAGAGCTACTCGGACGAAATTTACACTTTTTGAAGAAAAGAAACGAATGAAAATGCTTTTGGTTGTTCCTTCCACGAGAGCGACTCTGACACGTTCGACGTACCGTGTCCAACTTCGTGAGATGAGAAGAGATCGTTAATGGTGACCACGCAGAGCAATGAAACCGAACTGGCTTCCTCTACGTGTTTTATGGATGACATCCCTTACGATCGTAAACGCGTGCGACCTTTCTTGATTGTCGTTAAAATTAATGCTCCCGTAACGAGATAATTCCGTATGTTGACCAACCTCGTTCTCGATTCTTTGCCCAGAAATTTCGTTGTCAAACACGCACCGTAATAAATTTTATACAAGAGAAACTACGATTTCTTACTATTTACGATTAAAAAAACTTACGGATCTTTGACTCTCTCGACGAGGAATGACAACTATTACGTTCGATTCTCATTTTTACACAAAATCGTTGTGCTTTTCAAACCTTCCCTTGTAAAAACTCGATTAAATCAAAAATCCCTAAACTTTTGATCGCATGGTCAATTTGAGCGGTATAATGCTCTGTTTAATCCTCGTTTTAATTTCTATATTCTCCTGTAACAGACTTGATCCCCTTCGGTGATAGGGGTTTACTCGCCCTCGTATTCGTTCAAGGGTTTGACCATCGTAACCGACCCACAATACGGGGAGATCCGGTATTTCGTTCTTGTAAATTTCCCGTCCGATTTAACTGGGAGGCTCAAAAGTGCGATTGACCGCAAGTCTCAACGAATAAAACACGATCGTTCAATGCCTGACATAAATCAGTTTCACTCGCTGTATACAATGAAAATGAAAAAAAAAAATCAGATTTACTAAGAAATCCGATTTTCGAAGTGCTGGAAAAGTGGTTTCTCAGGTGCTTCAAGGATGAACAGATCGTCAAGATCTAACCGAAAATAATTGGTAAACTTTCGATGAATTTGATGCCTTTTTTTCGATCAATCGACTCGGTCAAGGTTTAATCTCGATCGACTAATTGGAAGGGAGGAAACGTATAAAATAAGGAATATAACGTAGTCCGGCGTTATGCAACATCATGATTAAAGCTCGTCCTGATCCCTTGCGCAAAGCTGGTAATCCTGGTCGACACGGGTCCACGGTGCAAGAGAGTCCCCCCCTTCACAGTCTTTCTTTCGTTCGTGTCACGTGAGGTCGATGCGAATCCCCCCCTCTCCACTTGAGCCCAGACCAAAACTGCCATCGATACTGTACATAAAGCTTCCACGATGTTTGCTTTAGAGGCTTCATTACCTCTCACAATATTTGCTCAACGTCACGAGACCCGATGACGACCATCTCGAAGGTCACTCAATGACCCCCTTCCCTCGAATCATCTATTCCCAACGATTTCTCGAGGCTTTCGTTTATATTCACGGATTTTCTAGCCCTCCAGCAATTTACCCGTTTCATCATCCAACTTCTTACGTTATTTTGCACCCTCTCGAAAAACGAGAAACTACGGAATATTGTAATATGTCCGAACCCTCTGTTTTTTCTACTTCATTCATTGCCTATAAATCTCGTCTCGTTCGATTGATACGTGACAGTTTCTTGTTTATAAAGCGTCAACACCGTTCATTTATGGTCTCATCGCTTCACCGGAGAGTTCTATTTTCATTTTTATTGCTTCAAATTAATTATGCGGAGAGGGACCAAAAACAGTTATTTTAAGGGTACTTTCAATCGTCTAAATTCTTGTGTCCAAAACAACAGAAAAAAATTTGAAAAGTTACAATATTTTTTTATTTCCTTGCAAAGCAAATTGTTTTTTTTCAGTCATAGTTCTTCGAATTTTTATAAAAGTGACTAACTAAGAGTTAAGAGTATAAGGCATAGTCGCGTGTAAAAACATTGAACAAAGGAATGAAAATGATGAATTAACTCACCTTTGGAAAGTCTCGTCCCAAACGCGATAAAGATCGGCTACCGCGTCCTTGAGAGAGACGGATACGGAGGTAGCGGCAACACCAAGATCGGTGATGAGTCGATGCGCAGAAACATTGAGCGCGAGCATAGCCGCTTTGCGTTCCCTCAGGCTTGCCAATTCGCTCTGAAACATTAAATATGCATCTTTACTGCCTCGTTCTACGTCACCCGCACGACTTAACTCGAACGAATCGGTGCGTTTGCCACCGAGATCAGGCGGGAACTCGGATTGATAATAATTTAAGAGGAACAAAAAAAAAACCGAGATCCAGCAGGAGTCCAAAGGAAAAATCTAAAAAATCGTTCGATTCGACGATAAATTCATTTAAAAATACTGGTCGATTCCCTCAACATTGTAACATGATCAACATAAAGTACATAGCTGTTGGAAAGTGTAAAGAAAAGTTACAATAAACGAGTACAGCAAAGACCATTGCATCGAGAATGTCGAAGGTGTTTTCTTAAAATTAATCAATTCGTGTTTTTCATCAAGAGTTCAAATAGTCGAAAGATAACAAAGCGTTGAGTAGCGAACGATCAACATGTCTATTGTCCTCGAGTTACTTTTCCATAAGTACTCTTTTCGGAGTAAGAAATCATGGGTCGCCGTAAAGAAGATCGAAATCGGTACGAGGGTTCATCGAGCAATCCCTCTCAAGAATTTAGGGTCTGCGATCGCAAGGGAAATGAGATGAGTGTAAGATATAGAATGAAAGGAAAGTCCTGTGTCGAACGCAACATAGTTTACATCCCTGTAGAGCGGTGTAAGGGACGTAAGTAGTGTAGAAAGCATGAAATGAAGAGAGAAAGAGAGGGAGAGAGAGAACAGGACGAGAGTTTGGACTCTGTGGACGAGGACGATGGAGTAACCGCGTCACGTTGTCACGTCCCCGTCGTCCTACTTGAGGTGGCCGACGAGGGGCGCATAAATAACCCCGTGTGGGTTTACGACGCGAGCGTAAGGGCTCAAGTGTACGAAGAAAACTAGTATGATATATTATATGCATATAGATATAGAGATATATATCTAAAGAGGAAAAGAAAAAAAAAGATGAATACAAGGAAAGGTGCAAGCGCTGCGAAGCGCCAGCACACACTATCGTTTCTCTATTTATCCTTGTCTCTGTCATCGCGTGACCGTGAGGTATCGGTTGCGCTCGTAAAGCTTATCCTCGCGCGGTCATTCCGGTCTTCCACACGAGACTCTTCTCTCGAGTGTATACGTTTGCGAAAGAGAGATAGATGAGAAAGGAGAATAAAGAAGAAGAAAAAAAAACGAGAGAAAAGAGAAAGCGAGATGAGAGGTCAAAAAGACCAGTAGTACAAAGCGGAGTAATTTAGTTCCGCGAAATCGAACAACTCGCGCAGGTAAAGGAGCGCGATCGGAATGCTCCGTTTCTCGTCTCGTTGCGTGGAGGACTCGCGCTGAAGGAAGACAAAGAACAAAAAGTGCGAAGGGAAAAGGAAGAAAAAAGAACGAAGAAACTCCGTGGATCAGAGCACCTCGTGTGGTGTACACATAAATAAAGCGAGCGACAGGAATGAGATATAAGTATCATTCGATGTGATACAACGATCGGTCATTACTCGAGAGAAGAGATTTCAAACAAACAAAAAAAAAACGTTTTTTCCACCGCAATGAAATTAGCATATTCCCCATTTGCGTGAGTATCTTTTACCAAACTAAATCCTTCACCGGATAACACCTCTTCGCGTGTGTGCAGATACGCTAAAGTGTCGATAATTGTTTTCGTTATCTTTACAAAGAGAAGAGTCTGCTACTACGAAAAGAAAAAAGCAACCAAAAAAGAGTGTCTGTGGATTTGACGTGTGCGAGTGGAAATATCGTTGGGAATGAGCTGTTCGATATAAATACCTGTATAAACTTTACGGCCAAGGGTTTTGTAAGAGGTGCGAGAGTTTGTTTTACGATAATAGTATCTATCCGAGAACTGTACACGTGGTATAAGGCAAAAGTTGTATTAGCAAAGTCATTCGATAGGCGAACGTGACAGAGAACAGTCGGTGAATTCGCAGTAGTCGTAACATTGCTAGTCAGTGCCAAGGCAGCCTCTTTATAGAGACCAAAATGACACGACACGCAGTTCCTACGCTAGAATACATATATAGAGCGCCTTACAAAATTCGTTCTCGAGGTAGAAATTGTATTTTGTGTACATCAGAATATTCTTCGACTTTCTCTTACTTTTTTTATTCTCTCCGATAAACGGCTCTCCAGATATTAATCAATCAGTGATAGCCAATTCAGTGTTCTGTAAAATAGAAACGAGGGAGAGAAGAGAGCGAACGCACCAGCTTCTGAGCTCGTCAGTTGCCACGCCCTCGTTGCATCAGCTCACCGTATTGGCCACAATCATTTTTTTTATTAATTTATCTCGATAAGGGTCAAATCACTTGAACACTTTAACTGCTGTTCTCTTCACAACTTTATTACCAATGTTTGTCACCTCGAGTGTGAATTTTAGGACAGCTTGTATAATAATGTATTTCGTAGAAAATGGAAGAGAAAACGCATTGATATTCCAGGCGCATTGGACAGGCAAAAGAGAGGCAAAGCCCCCTCGCACAATGCTTCTTCCCGCTCATGCCCCCCCCCCCCCTCCTCCTCCCCCCCTGCTGTCGATGTGAAAATCGAACATTCGGCCTCTCGCTCTCACCACGCCTCGATCTCTTGGAATCGGCACGACAAAACGAGAGAGAACATTCCGATCTAATTCAATTTCCAATCAACAGCCAATCAATTGATTCGAATTCGGTATACAGACCGAAAGCGAGGGAAAGAGAGAGAGAGAGAAAGAGTGTGAGAGAGCATCAAACGTAACGTCGGAATTCCGGGACTTGAATGCCTATGAGGCCAAAGTCTCCTCTTTCAGTGATGCGTACAACCACTTTCGAGCTTTTCGTAACACAGTGGCACAGAGGTCACGTGGGCCACGGAAGAACCATCAGCAGGATTACGCTTTCTATGCAAACTCAACATTTTTGTTCAGCCTTACGTCGTTACGGTAATTCGTTTATTAATACACTAAGACAATATGTTCGTTGGACCAATGAAATATCGTGTGACAGGGTGCTAACATATGATCGTCACAATGTTTTAAACTATTGAATCAAGTAAAGCGTTTTTCATCAAACCATATATTCAATTTGACCGGAAACACCGCAGTCGAAACGAGAAAACTTTTCCAAAAACATGAATTTCTATGGAATCCACACTTTTTTTTTCTTTTCTCAGGGTATTATTGAAACAATCGTGTTCTGACTCCTTTTTTTTAGTTTTTGTCGAACAAATTAAATTTGTTGGTTCAACATTTTGTGTTTGGGTCAAAGAATTTCAGTTTCTTCGCGACAGTTCGTTGAGCCAATAAAAATTTTGTTGGACCAGCAAATTTCTATCCCCAGAATGTACTCGAAGATAAGATTTCAGAAATAAAAAAAGTGTTATTTTATAGACCGTTATTCCACGACATATTAAAATTCCACGTTTTCATTATGAGGTGTCTGAAGTGATCTAACGACCGTAAAGAGAATGTCCTCCGTGCATTCTTTCTGTCTGCAAATGAGAATGAAATGCACATTACGAAATTTCTCGCATCAATAATTTGTGAATGTAGAAAAAAAAATGTCTTCGACTTTAGCCGTTTTCGCACGTATTTATGATCGACTTTAGCATGTCTTCGAGTGATCAGTATGTTAATTGTCCTCGCGTATATGTAGCTAGTGTATCATCACCTCGGGGGTTCGTCTCGCAACGCGGACAAGAACGAGTATACCGCAGTGCTCGGATTCGCCCGAATAAAGGCAAGGAAAATAGCTCAGCAAAGAGGGGTTCACTTTTCTGCTTCGAGTCCCGTGCCACATTGCTTTTTTATCATCCCCCTTTCTCTCGAAACGGAGAAAATAATATAGAAAACGAATACGCGATCAAGTGTGTTCGGAGTGTGGAAGACTAATACGAAAAACGAGCGATTCATTGAGTTTTCTTATTAGGATTTCTGCGACGAGGATCTTGTCGCGTTTAAAGGTTCGATATGGAAGTGGAGCGTGAAGGATGATGATCATCATCATGATCATCATCATCATCAACCGATCGTCTTCTATCGTTCGCCAATGATCAAAGCGCGGTTTACCAGAGAAACGTAATACTCGGAATTTCTAATGAGACCCCTTACCGCGATTATATACAGATGAGATACGTGAACGAATGAATGCAATTAGCGATACAATTAATCGAATACAAAAGGCAAACACTTTCGGACCGGTCGTAATCAAAAGATCCGACTGCCCGATAAAAACGACAAATACGATCGATTATGTATACAGGCACACGTTGTATTCTCGATATTATCCTGCTCGGTCGATTACTTTTTTCGATAAATAAGGCAGTTTGATTCCTACTGTGATTTCTTATTATTATTATCGATTTTGTAGCTGATTTTTTTTTGTAGTGCAATTAATTATTGTGGAAACCACAGAAGAAGTTCAAATCTGTATGATTTCCTGAGATCTAAGGATCCTTTTTCAAGCGGTTATGAAAAATACATTTTCGAAATTGTATTTACGTCTGAGATCGTAAAAAGACTCGATCTTTTACTTGGGCCATGTCTGTCTGTCTGTCTGTCAGTCGGTAATCAAGAAATTTCGGTTAAATTTCATCAAAATTGAAGCTGAGAGCTCGATAATAATCTTAAGAATTTTCTGCTGTTCCTTCGTTTCTACGATTTAATCAGTAATTATGCAAATACAGTGCTCGGAGTATGCTGACATCGAGTCTGACATTGATTCACGTTACGTGTCGTTTTGTATCGTCAGCCAAAGTATACAAACTGAAAGTCGTAAAGGGTTGTTTAAATCGTGAGTGTTCACACTAGGTGGTGCAATAAATAGAGTCCGCATTAGTATGGTCCGAACGCAACACTGACGATACAACATAATCCTCGTATTCCTTGGCAGCCACACCTCGCGAGCGAGAGAGAAAGAGAAAGAGAGAGAGAGAGAGAAAAAAGCAAGAATCCCGAACGAACGATCCTGCGAGCATCTCGTACCGATCGCTCGTGTACTTACGAATGCATAATACATTTGCGCTCGACTCTCGACTACCTAACGTTCCCCGGTTCGATCGCGCTTTCGAACGTCCGTCGTGCATTTCAAATTGCGACATTGCCAACCGCGACGATCTTCCTCCGATGCCTCCAACCTTTTCCGAGATCTTTATTGTTTTCATTCCCATTGAAAAACTTCTCTTAATTCGTATTTCGGAGTTCTCAGCGTCCACGATCTCGTTAAGGTGATTCGATTGAAAAAAAATGTTCTTTTGATATTTGATTAAAACAATGAAATTGAGCAGCAGGTTTATCGAATTACTGTTTCACTTTTATCCCTCTCTTTCTCAGCCCTCTTGGTATTCGTAAATAATTACGGAGCTCTCAATGAATCTTTTTTTCTTCATTGAGCCTTTTAACAATCTTAAAACCGTTTTCTTGCTTCATCGGAAAATAAAGAAATTCTCGACAGTCGCAGAGGAAAGCTCCCGCACGCATGAGTTCGCGAAATCGAACGAATCGAGTGTTCTAGTATCGTAGACGAGAATGACAATATTCTCGCGGGGTTGAATGGCGATAAAAAGGGAAATGGTGAGGTAAAGAGTAGGATGAATGCGAAAATGTGTTATGGCGTGCGAGTATATATATATACATGGATACAATGCTCTTCTCTTCTCGTGCATAATGCAGGAAGAGCAACGAGTTCAGCCAACAAATGTTGGACGCTAATACATCTTGATGATAGATAGGGAGCATGTGTTTGGTCTTCGCAATGAGGAGACTTGGAAGGGAGATATGTTGAGCTCGAAGTGGCGGGGGTGAGTATTGCAGAATAAGGGATGGGCGGGCAGGAGGGGGGAGGAGGATTTTTGCGGGGGTGGTCGGAGGCCCTGAAAACCAGGGGGTTCCCGGGGGTTGGCCGGGTTCTCGTTCATTCGCCTCTCTCTCTTTCTCTCTCTTCGTCTATGCGGAGTTCTCTCGTCGCCAGCAGTTGAGATTCCGAGCACGTTTTCGTCCGACGAGCGTACGTGCGACACGACTACGCTTTTACGCTACTCTCTGTCTCTCCTCTCTACCTATTCCCCTCTTTATTCCCTCCCAAGCCCCCTGCATTTTCCTTCGTTTTCCTCCATCGCTCCATCGACTTTCCGCCCTCTCGTTTCTACACCCTTTTCCCTCAGTATCCCTTTTCCACCCCTCTTTCTCTCTCTCTATCCACATCCTCGTTTCTTTTTCTACCAATGCTATTTTATTTTCTTGAGCTTTCATTTTTCTCTGGGACACTCAAAACAAGCGACCTCGTTTTCACATGGAACTGGGTTTGATCAAGTTCCTCCTCTTATTCAGTCTCGAATTCAACTTTTTTCGAAACTTCGGTCCCGAAAGTTTGCTTCTTCATTTTTCTATACGACATTTCTCTCGATTTCTATTAGAAATAAGTCGTGCAGGACGGAAGCTTCGAACTGGAGATGAAACTTGAGAATGAGGCGAAGCGTGAATTAGAATGCGTGGTGCATTCTATCGAGAAGAAATATTCAAGTCGATTCAAGTCGATAAAAGAGTTTACGCTTTGACTTCTCAGTCGGTCAGCCAGTGATAAGAGAGCTCGTATCGTCTTTAGGTAAATTCACAAATGGATCAGGATATCGTACCAGCTTCGGGTATTATATACCGACCGTCGATAAATCTACTGCATGGAAAAATTATGCAGGTAAAATTCTCGTGAAAATTCCAGCAACGGGAGGGTGAACGAAATACTTGAGATTTTAATAGAAAAAATAAAATTAAATGAATTCTTTTATTCTGCAATCGCAATCTTCTTTGAAAACGATTTTTAAATTTTGATTTCAAGTAAAATGTGCCAAACACGAAGTTCCAGTGAAACTCTCGATATTTATTTGAAAAATATTAGCGAAAGATCACTCAAATTGCTCGTAGGCTTCGTAACTCTCACATAACAGGTAATAACCTGGAAAATTGCGCTCAAATTAAATTTATTCACGTTTCAATGGATGACGATAATTAAAAAATGAATTTTCAGCCAAAATTTACTTGAAAATCACGTTCGTTTTTACCAAAATTTCGATATTCGATTCGAGTTTCGATATTAGATCATTAAAATTTTGTTAATCTTACCGTTATTTTATTAATACGATCGTCCAAAACATGAGCAGGCTCCAAGACAACTTCGTGAGCTATTAGCCTCTCGTGAGCTGCACGGAACTCCAGATGCATTGCAGCCATGTCACGTTGAAGGGCACTCGCACGTTGAGCTTCTTCAACGCGAGACGATAAAGTTTCCCACCTTTCTGTCAGCCCTGGAGACAAAAAGCGATAGTTTACTCATAAAAAATATATCTATTCGATCACTGATCCGATGAAAATAAAAAGAAAAATTAGCAATTTGGTATAGAGAAAATGCCGAGAACGTTGAATGAGCATTACGTTCAATTTTTCATTGAATGCGTATACGAATTTGTCCGCAGAGAAAAAAAAAGACGTACGATGGCTTATGACGCTGCACAATATTCATGCGATAGCCGTACGGCTTCATCGACCTCCTTATTTTTTTATGTATGCTACTCCCTTCCCTTTTTAAACTCTTCACGCTTCGATCGACGAGGTAGACTTGAGAAAAAAAAAAAAAGATTCTCACGATTCGCCAAGTTCAACCAGATCGACCGCTCTCTCTACTTTATTGAATCTTCTGATCGACTCGGCACAAGGCATCAGACAACACGAAAGCGAGTTTTTCCACTGAATTTACGATAAGCGCAGGATTAAAGGAGAAAAAAAAACATTTACGATTCAAATGTTTTCAAGAAAATATCGCTTCTAAACCATTAGAAAAATTTCAAACCAACGTTGCCTCTCTTCAGATCCGTGGAGAAAGTTTTTTGCGAGATTCTATCATACTACATTTTTGCTCTCTCTCTCTCTCTCTCTCTCTCTCTCTCTCTCTCTCTCTCTCTCTCTCTCTCTCTCTCTCTCTCTCTCTCTCTCTCTCTTTTCTCTATCTCGGAGATGAGCGAACAGCGAATGCACAAGCTCGTCGCCGTCGCATTATCTCTTAGGATTCCTATATGGGACGTAAGAATGGAAAGTGAGTGAAAATTTACAATTTTATGCACATATGTTTATGCATAAAGGGTGTGCCAAAAGTTATAATTAAAGAAACTGAATTCTATCCAGAATAATAAAAAAAAAGTTTTGCTGAACGATTCGCTCTCATAATTTCTCGATTAATATTTCCACTATTCATTTTATGAGTATGTTGAGCAAAAAATTTATTTTACATACTGCTCATATAAGAGAATTTGAAATAAAAAAATATTGCCTGACAAAATTGATATTCGTTTCTCTATTTATATTTCACGTGAGCAATATATTGATAGGAATATTCATGGCACGTATAATAAATGTTCATATGTTTGAAAAAGTTGGCAAAAAATTTTCATCTCATGCAGATTTGCTATTTCGATTAAACATATATATATTTTTTTTTCGAAATTAGCAGCGAACCAAAATAGCATTCCAACTGTGATGTCGTTCACACCTACGGCCACTCACTCAATTATCTGGCAAACACATTTCTTCTTTTTATCGGGCAATCAGATTCCTTATCCTGCGTTCTTTCGATCGTCGGTCTAGAGCGAATTCTCTTATCAGCCGGAGCTTCGGTGATTGGGACGAAAAAGAAAAAAAAAAAACTCGACATTTTAATTATAAAAACAGAAGTCTGAGCAACAGTTGGTGAAAGGAAATATTGTATTGGAGGAACAGAGACAGAGGATACAGAGGGGAAAAGGCTGAGCAAAAACGATCTCGATTCGCTCGACGTCTCGTCGAAGTAACTTTTTTTTTTTTTTTTGCACCAACATCGCGAGGGAGCAGCAATCAGACCGGTGCTTTTTTATTTTTCGTTTTCTTCTCGTTTACCTCGTTCTGGAGAACTTCCTCGAATACAACGGGTCAAGCTTGAAACGAATAACGGTTAATCTCTTTAAAAATAATCCTCCGCTCTTTCCCTCCTCCCCCCCTCTCTCTCTCTCTCTTTCTATATCTCTATTTGTAGATAGAATAACGTCATAATGCACATATTTTCATACTGAACCAATTAAATGAGCTTTTCATTCTATTTACTCGTTCGCCATCGCAAGTCAATTATTTACATTCGAAGCCACGTGCTGTTTGCACGATATTCGTGCTTGCACATTCGTCAATGTATTTCTCGTCTGCATGTACACGTATTCGCTGTGTTTATATCTCCTCCGAAACATAACTCGCGGTTTTACGTAATCCGACCAGCTGGCTCCCACATATATAGTCACACACAGAGACATGCACGTTTTTCATACGGGAAGTTTTAATGGTGAGAGTAAAATTGAGTTCACGGTTGTACGTTTGTGTTGTTCATTGGCTCTTGGTGCACGCACACTTGTTTCGGTATTACGTGAGATGAATAGAGCTGCCGGATAAATATAAACGCGAACGGAAACATCGAGTTGATCCGGTCCAAGGTCGTTTCGTTCCCTCACTTTTTTCTTCCTCCCCTTGCATTTGTCGGAGTTCCCTGATTATATTATCGAACAAAACGATTTGCTCGTGTGACCCGCGCAAAAAAAAAATCGTTTCATCTTTGCCTCTATTTATCAAAATCTAATGTACCGTATTAGAGGCGGATAATAAAAACACCGTAAAAACCTGTCGTTTAATGAGTGGAGAAAGGTATTCGGGTCACTGACCTACACGTCGATGCATCTCCGTGATTCCGTTCCCTTTGGTATCACGCATGTACGTGTCCCACCTGTTCGAAGCCATATTAATATGTCTACATTTATATACACACGCGTGTATCGATGTTTCATGAAACAAGAGAATCGTGACTCCTACACGCATTCTTGACCGCTAAATTCCGATCAAGATATATACCGAGAGTTTTTTCACATAGCAAAGCTGCGATATACACGTGTGCAAAAGTAAAGATGTACCTGGAGGTCGAGTACCCGTTAAAGGAGTGTCCGGTAGATCCTCGCTGGTGATGTCAGTTTGGACAAACATTGCTTCTCTCGTGTACCAAAAGTCGCGATACGTCATAACAGCTTTTTTGGACCTTTCATTTTCAATTTTCAATGATTTCGCTTATACTATTCCTATCGATTTCGGCGTGCACTCGCAGTTATAATAAACAGCGCAAAAAAAAAAAAATGTTCTCACTCATTTATCCATCGGAATTCACCGTTCACAAATATACTTCGAATACACGTTTTTTTGCGCAATCGAAACTATACGCCAGACGTGAAATCCCGATGATTTATCACCTTGCAGACCGCGAGACAGCCAAAAACGTACTGTGTGTGCCACTCGCACGATCGCGAATGAGCAAACGATCATTCCCCCTTCCCTCCTAACCCCTCGTCGCCGCATCGCACATCGTGAAAGTGTATACACATATACACAGCTCCGTTTCTCGATACAACATCTCGCCGCGCAACAAATGCTCTCCCGCAAGAGACTAAAGATGAGATCGTTTTGGAGCGATCGCGCGCGATCTGCGAGAAGCAACAGTGGCGCGACCGATCACTAACGTTTATCCTCGCCAAGTGTTTGTTCGATCTTTTCTCTCGCGCGCGCATTCAACTATACTTAACGTCGAGACTTTATGTTACTTATAAGGTCTGCGAGCGAGAAAACTACTCCTCGACGACAGTGCGACTGCAAATCGCGACTCTCCGCATAGTCGTTCCTTCACCCACGCTTTGTTACTTCTACAAGCTTCCCTTTTATATCTCTTTTCTTTTCGTTATTTTTTTTTCCTCTTCTTCTTCTTCCTCGTTCCTTTCTCGTGGTCAACTCACCGAGACACGACCCTGTTGTTCGAGTCTTTAATTGATTCGCGTTCGCAGTTTGTCGCAATCGAATGAGCCGCGACGATCATGCACGCAGACGAATACACAACCGATAAACTCGAAACGAATTTCGTACAGGAACTCTGTCTTTGAGAAAAATCTGCGGTAACAAAGCAAATTACGCTTTTTAATACGAGAAATTCCACACGTAAACGGAATCAAGCTCGATCAAGAGACTCGGCAGAGTCGCGGGACAAGTTGACAGCTCTGTCGTCTGCTGGCCTGAAGTTCGTCGAGTATATTCTCTCCCACTAGGGAAAGGGAACAACAGCTCATTCAGGCTTATTTATTTAGGGAAAAAAAAACTAGAACTCCGGGGAAAAAAAAATTGAAAGGAAAAAAAAAAAGAAAATCGAAGTTTGATTTGTATTTCGACGTTTCTTCAAACATCATTATTTATTTTTCTTTGATTTTACTTCAAGGGACCCAAAATAGGTTAAATGTGCATAAACATAGGGAGCATATTACGAAGAAAAAAATGAAAAATTCTTGTATTTGAAAGAGTTCAGCAATGAATCATTTATTGTTGTGCTGGCGCTGTAGCACCAAAGTTTTATGGATTTTCGCAATTTTAATTCAAAACAGTATTACCGTTACTGCGAGAAAGAGATATATAAGAGAGTGGCGAGAATCTCTGTGGGTGGTGGGAAGATATCGGTGAGCAATTAGGCAGGATTGTTGTAATTCAGATAAGAATAAAGTTGCAATTTACTCGGAGGCTTTGCTTCCTCGCTGAATATAATTCTATCGCGCGCTGTATACCTCCGCATATAAAACGTGTCTAGTGAAATGAGCATTGAACTTGCACCGAGAGGGATAGAGAATCTGGTATTATGCGAATAGCACTGAAATTCTGTACGTTCGCGGATTGAACGAAGCGCGAGAAGGCTCCGAACGAATGGGAATGAAAAGAGACAACGATAAATATTACTCTGTAATACCGGTGTCGACTTTCATGAGTTCATATTACGAAAGACACGTTGTGGGTATAGTGTGACACATGTCTTACAGGTGTCCTCGCCCAGCCCCCACAACCGTAGGTATTTAATCGACACGGACTGCATAATTCATTATGTGTCAGCAATTTCAATAACAAATGCATTTCCTTTTTTTTTTTATCGAAACTTGCATCGAAACGACCGAGGCCTATGTACGACGATCTGAAAAAAGTTTTTAGCCATTTTTTTTTTTCGTTTTTAAATAACGAAGAATTTTTTTGTCCAGGATCCAGGATTCCATTAACTAGCTAATTCAACTTTTGTTCACGAATTTTAGGACACTCTGTATGTGAAGTAGAAATCAGACGTAGCACGTAATTTATCCTGGATCGCAATAATCGTTGAGCCACTCGCGATAGAAAGGGAAAGAAAAGAGAAGGAGGAGGAGGGTGAGAGGGAAAGAGTGTACGAAACGTGTATGCTTATCAGGCTGAGCGAATCTATTGCTAATGTGCGTACATACGTATATAGACAAAGTTGAGCATTCATTTACGAATTCTTGTGGTCTTGAAAGCCGCATGCTAAGCGAACGTGCACCTATATGTTCATGCGTAAAACTTAAGCTTAGAAAATGAATTAGATAAGCATTAGTAAAAAAAAAGAAAAATAAGCGGCGATAGAAATCATGTGCGTTTTATTAAATCATATAAACAATAGAGTACAATGCAGTTACAAAAATCGATGAATAAACAGAACTCTATAAAAGAAAAAAAATTTTTTTTTTAATTAAAAAAAAACGCCACGTTGCATCGATAAGAGTGGAGAATAGCCACAAAAATTAAGGGTTGTCGAGTATCTCGAAGAACTAATAAAGCTGTTGCATAAATAAATAAATAAATAAATAAATAAATAAATAAAATGATTCGATGCATAAATAAACAATCGAACGAATAAATAATAATAAATTTGCGAAAAAAAAGCAGTCGAGTATACTCGTTTCTTGGTAGGGACTTAGGAAGACGAAGGATTTTACGTTCAATCGCTGTTATAATCGATCTTCTTCAACGATGTGCCACACGAAAAATGTGTATAATGGTAGTTTATAGAGAAAGGAATTACGAAGATTCCACGTATAAAAAACTACTTAAACTTTTTTTCATCCCGTTCTATACAGCCGCCGTCGTTTCACAAATTATACTTTTCTCGATTCCTCGAGCGATCAATTTCGCGTTAATTTCAACGTTGCTCGTTCTTCCTGACGATTTAAACTTGCACTTCGCATCATCGATCGATCTTTTGCTCTCTCCCTCACTCTCGTAGTCATTCGCGAGAATTAAACTCGATAAAAGTACGCGGGTATACTAAGGCATTACTCGATAATACACTCGGAGCTTGACGATCTTCTTTCTAATCACTATACTACTACCTCGTGTAACAACGTCAGGACATAAAAAGAAACACGAGACCACTGAGTGCAGTCACTAACACAGCTGTAGCGTATGAAACCAACGCTACCGCTGATCGACGATTTATTTTTTCATGGACGTACTTACCCCGTACTTGCTTCACGCTCTTATCACCTTTGATACAACTTCCGCTTGAATCCATCAACGTCTTCAGGCATTTTATATTCTCTTTGCAAACGCTCTCCAATTCCATCTGAAACATCCGAGTCGAACATTTAATTTTTATCGTTTCATTCAGCCTCGATTAATTATTAAGCATGAAGCATCACTCTAAAGAGATCATTTTTCATCCACTCTACATTTTCTTAACGTTCACACTGTGTTTCTCTCGAGAAATGTTATACCATCGAGTTGGATTTGACTATCAAATACTTGAGAAAAAAAAAAAAAAATATCATTTTCACTGCTTCGAAATATCCTCTTTTCAATTGAGCCATCTTTTTCAATGAATTTTTCTAGTTAACTTTTGACAATCTTTTCGAATGTAATTTCAGAAACATTTTGGAATAACGAAACTCTGCTGAACTTGCTCAATATTTATACGCCATATTATGGATAAATTTTTTTTAAAGATTTTACTTAACAATATGCATTTGTCATACGCCGGAATTGCATTCATTTTATTTAACCGAATTAATTATATTTATCATAATTACGTAATTTATTGTTTATTTTTATTCGTGTTTGTTATTTTGAGTTGTTTAGTTAGTGGTTAATTAGTGCTGTTAATCGGTTAGTTTTACGGTTTAAAAATTTGTAAAATTAATGGAAATAAATGACGTTTGTGAAGGGTTTTATTATATTTGAGGTCGACTCGTGATTTATTCTTTATTTGCTTTTAGTCCGTGACCAATTTCTTTTCCTGTTTCAACGTTTTTTCCTTATTGTTTTTTTCATTTTTTTAACACCATTCGAAATAATTTTACTATTTATTCGAATGTTTCACACCATAACTAAACGCTTTTTTGTAGTATTTATTCATAATTTTCGGGACTGGATTTATAGGAGGAGTTCAAAGAAATGTATTTAAGTTAAAATTTTCACGCGTACCGATCACGTACGAAATTTTATACGTTTTTTTATATTTATTTTCTGTATTTTATATTCGTTCGTTTGATATTTTGATTTATTTGTCTATACGATTAAAAATACATATATTTTCTGCTTACATAATTTGATTTTTATATACAGATTTATCCGTTGATCGCGTCATTAAAATTCGAGGTTTTCGCAATCGAATTCCACGATCCAGCTCCAATACGAACCGAGTAAAGTTTTATTTATTTATTTCTTTTTTTTTCAATTTAGTTTCTACAAATGTTTCATTTATTTACTAATGTTCATCGAATACTTATCGAGGCCTCGATTCACGGCGTCATATCGATTATTCATTATGTACTAATTTGAAATGATCCCGCTACTGACTCCTTTTTGATTTTATAACCGTTTTGTTTTTTGTTATGTTGATAATAATTTTCTCGAGTCATTTGACGAGGTAACCGAAAAAATCTGATTCATCAGAAACTGATTTACAGAGTGTATGTTCAACGGAAATATTGGATAAAGGTTTGCAGTTTTATTGGTTTATCGGATACGCAGCAGTGAATTAATTTTATCTTAAAGTTAAGGATTTTCAAATCAATCAAACATCGTCTACGTTTTTCTGTGATAATTTCAACGATTGGCTCATTCATATTTACATATTTACTGACTACATCAAAACCGCATGCATCAGAAACAGAACTGTTGTTTTTATTCTATTCCCTAGTTGCTAATGTTTACACATCGGTCATCTGTACATCCGCACGATTAATCAACTCTTATAAATAAAAAAGCAGGGTTATCACAAAGCGAAAAATCCTCGATCACAGCACAAAGCGTATCCAGCAGAAAAATCTTTTAACTTGATTGACAACAAATGAAGCAGCTCGAAGAAGCAGCCGATAGAGCTCGACGAAGAATGAACGTGCCTGATATGTTTTCAGCTGAAAAGCACTCATACGTACATTATCGCGAGATCCACGTACGCTGGAGGATCGTGAAAAATGATTTTCCATAACAACGAGTTTCTTGTGAGATTTCTCGATTACTCGACGTACGTCTTCCGTGTCGCTGTCACTCTCCTCCGAACTGTCGACGTTATCCTGAATACACAAATGTACAGAGAATCAATAACATTGAACCGTGATCAGATTCTAATTGACATGAGAAATATGAAAAACAAAAATGAACGAATATAATAAATTGTGGAATGAAGAAACGAAAAAAGAAAAGCAACGGGAACTTTATTTTCGCGCCGGTAAATACATGAAAATAAATTCAAAAAGACAGAGTTAAAGATATTAAGAAATCAAAAAAGCAAGAAAGAAAAATTCTTTTTTCTATTCCATGAGCGATTGATTAATTTTATACTCCAAAAACGTAAACGAAAAAAAAAAAAAAAAAAAAATAAAGAACAATAAATTCGATCTACCTATAGATTTGTTCGCAGATAAATTAGATTTTAATCAGAAAACATGCCAACAAAAACGTGAATGTTAAGAAATCGATAGATTTTGGTCTTCGAAATCGTAAAAATGTAAAAAGTCAATGCATCGATTGTATTTTTGTCCACCAAGCTTACCGAATGCATGCGACTGCTCGCTGCAGGCGGGGAACTGCTTCGAACCGCGCTCATGCTCGACGCGCAATCAGATTGGCTGTCCAAAAAGTTTCTATAGTCGTCACCGAAATCCAACAATCTTCGTGCCGTTTCAACGTCCGCAGTTTCACTGTACGGCTCGCTCATGTATTTCTCCTACAAGAAAAAAGATACCATTTTTTTTTTTATTGACATCAAAACACAGAATTTATAGGTGCTCGCGTCGCCGTGAAAAAAAAAAAAATGTACGCGCGCAAAATGCGGGACCGAGGTCTCGAATTACACGGGCTGTATGGGACATTTACCGGACGACTGAACTCACAATATGCGGATCGACAATATTCGAAGGACAGAGACGATGCCTCTCTTTTTATAGCATCATTTTTTTATGCACAATCATTTCGATCTTTCGTCAATAATTCATCAAATAAATCATTCGAAATACAATAATTGTCGAATCAGTTTGAAATATATTGAAAAAGTCATCGAATTCGTTGGATAATCTGTCAAATTATTTCTTCATTTTGTTCAAAGTTATTTAATCATGAAAAGAATAATGAACTGGATCTCTTTTTCGAAAAGCTGATCTACAAGAATCAGAATCTCTCAAAATTATCAGTAAACATTTATTTCGAGTTAAGTTATATAAATAATCGAGTGATTAGGACATCAAAAAAAAAAATGTCACGAAAAATATTATTTCTTCATATTTCGTTGTTAGATATGAAATTCTGTAAAGCTGTTTCATTTTATGAGCTGACACACACCTGATAACTGTCCCAAGCCTGTTCAGAGAAAGAATTGTTTCCAAGGCTATTTTTTTCAACGTCGCTATCGCCGTTCAGTACAGCAACGCCAATCGGCACTGTGTCCAAATGATTTTCTTCATAAACCGAGCAATTTTTCGTTCGAGAAGAAAAAGTATTGTCTTCGGTGTCAGCGGTCGATGCTTCTGATCTGCAGTATGACAAATTTTTATTCGGCGACGTGGGATCGCTCACGATCAAATTTTCGCACGCTATTTCCGGTTTCGCTGTACATCCGGAAAACGAGCCGGATTTAACGAGAGTTGTCAGACAGCCGTTGCAATCACGCGATATAGTACGAATCGTTCGATTTCTGTTGCCACGACGAACCGAAGTACGCTGCTGGTTCGAGCTTCCGTCACTTCCGGTATGAACTATCGAACCACCTCCATTCTGTCGAATAAAATATTATTTTTTCACAATCTTTGATATCGTTGTTGTTTTAAAAAATGATCAAGAACTCTTGTATTCTGATAAATAAAAAAATAAAAAAAATTCTAATTTTTTTTTTTTCAATTTTCTTTGAAATATTATCGATATTTTTTTAGTTTGCAATTAACTGAAAAAAATCAAAACGAATTTGAGTAATTTTTTTTACCACAGTCTTTCTGCGCAGTCGAGATTTCTTCTTTCTTAGAGAATTGTCTCTACCGACAGCACGACCGTCATGTCCACTAGCATTTTCCTCAAGAAGCGTCGACGTTGAATTGTTGAAGGGCACACGTGAGCCACTATACAAGCAACATAACAAGATAACATAACAATTTGATTAAATATTATTATCTTCTTTTTATATCAGTCAATAATATCGAATCAAGTTTTTTCGCGGGGCAGTACGACCACTAAAATGGCAGACAAACGTTATCAGAAATTTTGAATAAAAATATTAAAAATGGCAAAATGTTTTTAACGAAAAAATTGAAACTTTTTTTTTCAATTTGTAGACTCCAAATTATTGTCTGAATCCTTGGAATTTTTCGTAACTCGATTACATTGGATTAATTTTTATTTATCATCAACTTTCATCTATTACGAGGGATAAGAAAAAAATTTGATAGACTTACGTAGCATCGAGAGAGACAGATTTAGTGGGTGGGGTTGCAACAAGCTGATGAAGAGCAGTTTCGGAAATAGAGAATTGGGAAATGGTGTCGTTGTTCGAATTCATTTTAGCAGCTTCGGTGATTTGAAAAACACATGATACGCTCCAGGGTCGTGGCCCATCGGATTTTCGTTTGGTTCTCATAACAACTTTAGGGGTGCTCGTTTCCATCATCGTCGCTGATGAATGACTCTCGTTCATAATTGTTCTGTCGTTGTCGTTGTAAATTTCTTGAGAGACTGACTGTGATACGCAACCACCGAAATCTCCGCAACCTTCGAAACGACGATAAGTCGCTACGCTGCTCTGCAGATCTTCGGAGGATACCGATTCTTTCTCAACGTCAGACTCCCCAGTCGTATATTCACCACTCGCGTCGCAACTGTCCAAAGGCTGAAGCCACTATTGCAAAATAATGATAAATATGATTTTCAATTATTTTTAGAACGTATAGTAAAATTAAAATCCATCGAATTTAAAATTCACTTGGATCCGTTGATTAATTAATTGATGTTCGAAACAATTGATCAAAGAGAATTTTTATTTTATTCAATCATAACTTGGAATTGAAATTAGGCAAATCAAAAATATTAGAAAAGTTGCGGTTCTTTATTTTCACGATTTGAGCGCATAAATATCTCGTTCGATATTCTAAAGAAATGGAGTTTACCTGCGAGGTGGATCTTCCCTCATGATTATGGGTCGAATTGAGTTTGAGCCATTCCTTGATCCTGGCGTATTTGGCACGATAATTTTCGACGTGTCCATGACCCTCGAAAATGAGCGGTGTCAAATTTCTTGTCGCACCGGCGCGTCCTTCTTCTCTAACGAGTTTCTCAACCTCCAGTATGAGTCTCTGTATATCGTTTTTGGTCTCGTTTTCGCTCTCATTTCCCTCGCTCTTTAGTTTCTTCTTTTTCTTCATCGTAGGAGTTTTCGCGCCTGTATTATTATCTTCATCCTCGTATTTGGAATCTTCTTCGGGTATGATTTTATCGTTGAGTTGTTGTTCTTTTGATTTAACGATGATTGTTTTGAAATCGACGTTGTCGTTTCTTTCGATGGTTGCCGGTTCGCCAAAATCGAGTCGTACCACGACATTTCCTTTTTTCTGCTCGTAGCGCGTTTCATAATTTTCCAAAGGCGATGCCGTGTACGTCCATTCCTCTTCGGACGAATCGTCAACACCGTTTTGCAATTCTTCTTCGCGCACTCCGCAATCAGCCTCCGAGTCGGTATCCAAATGTTTGAAGTAAAAAGTTGCACAATTTTTGGATTTTCTATCGGACGTATTGAAGCTCGCGGACTCGTCCAAAGTTCGACGACGTTTCGGCGATTCTTGAACAATCGTCGTACCGTTTGTTATTCCGTTGCTCGATCTCTCGACGATCCCGTCGATCTGATCGATCGAGGAATTTCCTGGTCCTGGAATAGGCGCCATTTCTTCCTCCTCGCTCAGAACACCCTCTTCTTCGATGTCACCTTCTTCACCCTGATCAACGATCACCGGAGAGCTTGTGATCTTCTCAAAATTATCTCCTTCACGAACGTTCGATTCTGTCACGCAAAGCTCCTCAATATCGTCCTAAGATTTACAAAGAACAAAGCGTCATATATTTTGACTTCTTTTTTTTCACGCTGTCTACTTCGCGCAGCAGACTTTTTTATGAGCGTACTTTACACCAATTTTTTTTTCGTTACTTTTACCATCATAAAATTCGTAAATTTCTATCGATTTTTTTTTTTTTTTTTTTTTTTTTTCAACCGATTCGTCAGGAGTCATTCGAACACCATGAGCGTTAAACAAAGCGATGAAAAAAAAAATGTACAAAACAGTTAGCTAATTTGAAAGGTGTAAAAACACCTCTCGCTCTGTAAGCAATGAGTTTTGAAGCGAAAAACTAAATCTAAAAGTGGACTATTCCGTAATTAATCTTCGAGTAATTATTCGAAAACTATCGAACAAGGGGAACATTTTTCCCATAAAAGTATTCTTTATAAAAAGTAATATTTGAGCAGAACAGTGTATAGCTAAATGCCAAGGAAAAATTCATTCGTAGAATTGATTACGGAGCGTGAAGATATAGCTCGGAGTGAAAAAATAATCGCTCGTAACTGTTTCTCATTGTTAAACACCTGTCACGCGTGAAAATAGGGAGTTTCGACTAACCTCGAAGTAAGACTCGTCGTCGATAAGCCGATTCTTCGAAGACATATCGCTTTCGGAGCAGCTCGACGACGAAGTTGCGCCGGGATTGTGTTCGCGTTGGCTGCCACGTATTCCTGACGACGATGATCCGAGACGTCTGGCCAGTTTGCCAGAGCTACGAGAAGACTGTCTGCGGCTCAGCCGTGGTTGCTTCGTTACCGGCTCTTCGTCACTATCACTGCTGCAACGACATGACACGATCTGAAAAAAAAAAAAATAAATAAATAAATGAATCGAAAAAACCATCAAATTTTGATGATGCAACAAAAAGTTTTGAAGAGTTACACGAACACGTAAGTATATCGAGTGAACTTGAAATTCGAGTATTTACAGTCTTGTAAGAGCTTGACGAACACGTGTGCCACGACTCTCCGAGGTTATGTGGCGAAGTCATTGTTTTTTGTGCTATTTATGTTTGTTTTGTTTTGTTTTGTTTTTTTTTCTAAACCGAACGAAACAAAATAATGAGTGTTTGGACGCGGAGAGAAATCGAAAGGTCTCGAAAGGACCAAATTCGGACGGGTTTGTGACGAGTTCGGGAAACCGTCACATTGCCGAATGTCCCTTTTCCCTCAGGTGCACCTCCTCATATAACCTCAGGTTCTATGTATATTTTCGATCCTTCTCGCTGCAAATTTAACCAATCGGCTCGCAGGAAGTTGAAAATTTCTCGGGTGGGGGGTATGTACGTACTTGTACAGGTAAGCAACCTTCTTGTGCACATTATATTTTACATAGAATATATAACTCAAGCTATAGGTAGATAGACACAGGTATACGCGTACCGTAAAGCCCTCGTTTGCAAGAAAAATAGTAAGCAGTGGTAATTCTAATCGAATAAGAAATTCAACTTGTATTAGCGGAGGAAAAGTGTCACACGGAGTGTCGACTTTCACGTTCAGCATGAACTTTTCCCCCCTGTTTAACCATACGCAAACCCGTTGAAATTAATTTCTAACTGACCCATATATCGCGAGGGTTCGTATCGATTAGGATTATTCGTGGCATAAAATTATTCGTTCAATTGATTGGCGAGTGATATATTTTATAATCGCGATCTCTTTTTTTATGCCTCGTTTTGTTTTCACGTTAATTAGTTATCTTTTCATTTTTCCCGTTCAAATATGTGCAGTTTTATCGGGGCTAGATATCGGAAATCGAAGGAATACGAGAACGGAAAACAAGGCTCAATTTACTCGAATACGAATTTCAAAACAAGAGATATCGACGTTTATACGAAGAGAGATCCTTAAGGAGTTTCGGTTCAAAAAGCAAAATGTTAAGAAATTAATCAAATTTGGTGATAATGTTCTTCAACATCAAGTACGAAAATACAAATTTTTTCAAAACTTTTTTTCTACTTAGTTATCGAGTAATTATGCATTAAAGCAGATTTCTTATGCCCGAAGTGTATACCTATATATATGGAAACTCCATGCTTATACACGTGAACTTTAGTTTTCAATTACTCGATAACTGTGTAGAAGAAAAATCTGAAAAAATTTGTATTAAATAATATGTTCAACAAATTTGGCACTAAATAATATGTTCACCAAATTTTATAAAATTCTTAACTTTTTGAAATTTTGTTGTGTTTTTAACATGGTTTAGCATGGCAACATTGTATTGCCTGTATCGAAACTCCTTAATCGCGTCTTTTATTGATGAAATAAAATAAACGATTGAGCATCGGCTTAAAAGATTGAATTTTTAGTTCTGATGGTTGCAAAACTAGAGACCTAGAAACACTTTTGCTGTCCTGGCGTTGCCCACAACACAATCCAAATTTTTCCTCAATTTGAAATTGGATACCGGTAGCCCACTCCTTGTGGACGCGAACCCACGCAAGGTGTCTCAGGTCATAATCTCTCAAACAAATATTACTCCCCCCCTCATCAGGACAAAAGATCCCTCTTCGATCGAACAAAACGACTGGGGGAGGGGGTTCAAATCCATGCGAAAAATACTCCATTCAAGGCAGTCGTATTTACTCGCGTATACAAAACTCCGAAATTGTCGAAAAATTTAAAATCGTTTTCGATTTTTAAATCTTTGAGAGGACATTTCTTTTTATTATACAAATTCGTTGATCGATTCAAAATTCAAACTTGAGAAAAATAAAAATTATTCGACGCATGAAACGTCAGATCAATAACAATAATTGACACTAGATTTACAACACTGTTTGGGAAAAAATTGATTCGAAATACGTTGAATCCCGTTCCATAAATCTAAAATCGAATAAAAATTGAGAACGAACTGTATCAACGAATTAAGGGGAGCAGTTCGAGTGCCCCACAAACCTAGAGAAATAAAATAAAAATGCCACATAAACCGAGTACATATTTTCTTTTTCCTCTGCATAGAGAGTCTCGAAAATGCAACACCAACAATGTGCATCGAAGATTCACCAAAAGCGGATTTAGTACCGTACAGTTCAAGAATTAGAAAAAGATTAAATATATACGATTTCGGTGTTTCAAGCTGCAGCTAATTCAGCGGAAGAAAGATTTGATCTTAAAAATAAAATCCAGTAGGATTTTGTCCCAGATTAATGACAGTCTGGCTATCTAAATGTGCCTCAAAATCTGAGCTCATCCATAAATACTAAAATACGTAGATTCTCTACTCTCCCTGTAAATACAAAGTATTCGACTGCAATATTGTTTTCTTTTTTCTTCTCTAGCAGATTTATTGAGTCATTGGATAGAGCGAATTAGAACGAGTCATAATTATTGAAGGGCGATCTCCTAATCCCGAGATGTTTTTCTTCGTTCGAATAGACATCGAGCGAGCACTTTGGGTTGATAAACCGAAAAATAACAAGATCAACCGATGCATTCCTCGTTTAACGAGTAGAAAGTGTGCATTATCCACGTCATCTGATAATAAGTCGAGTGTCCCTCGATGGGAGATAATTTTGCAAAAGAGGTAAGAAAATAGCTGCTGGAGTTTCTTGCTGTTTTGAAAGATCGTGAACTCAGAGCATGAAATATTAACTTTTCTATAGATATACCATGTATATATTGCAGGCAGTATATATAGGTTATTTGGCACATTACTGACCAGCCACAGCAGTTACAGAGCGCGAATTGCACGAGCATGAGAAAGACTCGCCACGGAATTACGTTTCCTCGCGACGATCGAATCTCCCCCGCCAAAGTGAATGCAATAATACAGAGAGAGAGAGAGAAGTGATCGGAGCCTGGACATGCTTTGCACGTGTTGCAAATTTATATACGAGACGTCCCAACCTAAATTGACAACTCACGACTCCTTTCTACCGTCAATTTATTACGTACTTCTTGTAATCATAACATCATCACTTTTTCCGATGCATTATTAACAGCTGTCATTTGAAGCTCGTTTGTTTGTACAGGAAAAATGATAAATTGACGTTAAACTTTACTATTCGGCTCGTCGTTTCTCCATTCAAAAATAATTCCCTGTCGATTGTTTTTTTTTAGTAAAACATGTCAAAATCGTTGGTGTCTTAAAATCTGAAGAATAAACATTCCAGAAGAGTCTGTGCTCTTTCTGATATCGAAAAATCGACAAAAAAAAGTAATCAAACGATTTTTAAAATGGAGATTCTCCGTTATATCGGCTGACTTGGAATTCCCTGTGTGCCAGAGAAAGATATGGTTAGTGGGAATAAGAGAAAAAATAAAGGACAGAATGGAAAGCAATTTTCCGGATCTCACGTACTCGCATGTAATGCGTGCGCTTGTGCTCTTCCATAAAACTTTTATCTCTCATTATTCTTCGCTTCTCGTAATGCATGGGTTAAGATAAGAAGAAAATTGTTTCCAGCTTACCGGGAATCGGTCGAACTAGGAATCGTTCGGTTGGCTTAAAATATAGGTGAACCGTGTTTCCAATCGGCAAAAGAGCCAATGGCAATGCTCCGCTCGATATACAGATCTCTGTATGTAAAAATACGCCCTCGTACATAAGCATACCTAAATATGTATTTATATAAGCGTAGCCCGAGCGTGTACAAGTTGAAAGAGTTTGTTGCTAATCCGAGTCTTCCATAAAGACTACCTGCACCGAGTCTCTTTCGGCGTTGCAAACCTTCCAAGAGCACAGTCCAACCTAAACTCCCCTTTACCTGCCACTTTAGTGGTTTCGGGGGCCACTATATGACTATAAATACCACATACATGGAACAAGAAAGCGGAGCCAAAAGAAAGCAGACAAAAACAAGGAAAAAATGGCAGCACCAAAAGGGCCTTTGCAGCAGCACGCGAAGGGGTCTTTTCGAAGATATTCGAAGTAATCTTTCGAAAGTCCTAACTGCCTCAAGCCTTTTACATTTTGACTGTCCTCTTTCCAATGTTATATTCCGTTTAAATATAATCTCCGGTAGTTTACATCTCGAGAGGTATTTACACTCGTTCGAGGGTCAATTTTCAACGCAAAATCGAAGTCCTCGAATATTTTGACCAAGTTGACAATAAATAAAGGAAAAAAAAAAGAAGGCTACACGATTATGTTCCCATTCCTCTGTATTGTACCTACCTACACCTTCACCCTGGATAACTAGAGATTAATACTAGCTTAGCCCTCCTCTTTTCCACTTTTCCAACTCTATCTAGCGAATCTTTCGACCCTTAGAAATTTATACTACGTTTCTTTTTCTCCTCCCTCTCTCTCTCTCTCTTTCTCTTTCTGCCAACGAGAATCAAGGTTTTATTGTTTGTTCACCGAAAAATAGCCCGGTGTATGTAGTTGACGGTAAATGGGGTTGCAGGTATGAATCGATATAACCAACGTTCTTAGCCCTCCTCCTCTCCCGAGCATTAAGTACCCCAAATGCATAGGCATGTATACGCACCGTGCCTTAATGTCACTTTCGTGAAAGTTTGTTAATTTTGACCCTCCTTCATTCGCTACATAATAAGTGATTTTTATGATGCTACCCTATTGAACCTGGGGAATCCCAACTTTTAGTACGATGTACCGCCCTCTTAAATTTGTCCCAACGAAATATGCAAATCATAAAAATAAAAAAAATGTGTTGATTCGAAGAATAATTTGTTGACGTGACGTTGTTGTTTTGTTAGCTCAATTTTCAAGTGTCCATTTTTAATTTAATTTAATTTCAATGAAACCATCCTAACAGCAGTTCGTTACGTTCGATAAATCTGGTTTGATATCGATGATCGTTGAATAAAGGTCTTTGTTCGGTTACAACACATTGTTGCCACGGTCTTTCTTCCCCTATTTATTTTTCTTTGTTTCCCAACATGTCTCATTCGTACACGAATAATATTTTTCATTCATTTCAGGGCTTACAAACGAGGTCTGCACCTTTACTCATAATATATCAATGTATCTGTGTACGGCTGTACAATAGATCGGGAAGCAGATGTTCATCAGAAACCGCACGTGGCTTTATGCGCAGTGAAATGCACACAGGCGTTTATAAAGCGGTATAACAGTTGATGATGATATATATATATGAATGATCGCAGTTCAATATGTTTCGGTTACAGTTTTTCCATTGCTCCTGATGGCGCCATCTCCCTCTTTCAAGGAACTTTCGTACCGGTGTCTTTAACAAGTTGCATGCACATTCCCGATCCACTTTTCGAGGCATCTCACTTGTTTTTATTTTCTTTATTTTCAATTTGGGACCACAGCATATCTCAAGTCATTTTAGCGACGAAAAAACGCGTGTGCCCGTTATTCATAAGAAATTGGAGCGAAGCAAACTCGTTCCGCTTCCGTCCAAAGTTTGAAGCACCATCGAATCGGATCAGACAATTTTTGCTCTCGAATATATCTCTACCACCCGAGGGATATTCCAAAAAGTTCAAAGTCATGAATTTTCCGTGCGTGTTTGTGTGCGTGTGTTCGCCTCTAGGGACTTCTCATCCTGGCGCAAAATCGCAAGATCATTTATTGGCTACTTTCATAAATTTTTATCTTTCGAACGAATCTTTGTCGATAAACAAAATGAACCGTCCGAATCGAGCAAGCCCTTGGGGCCATTTTTTTTTTCGAAAATTCGAAAAGCGACCAGGTTTTTACAAAAGTATAAAAAACGTTTTTTGACATTGCTACAAAAAAAAAGAAACGTAATATTCGATGCTGGGAGAAACGCACCGAGACGCATAAAGTCAGGAGTTGTGCATCGAACTCATAAGGTCAGATTACACCGTGCAATTTCATATTTTCGACCATAAGAAATACGCCCTGGGGCCGGTTTATCGGGGGCCAACATCGACAATGCCAAGGGAAATGACTTAAATTACCTACGTTCAGTTCATTCCGACCTTTTTCGCAAGTACAAAGCGATCTTTCGACAACAAAGCGGAACAATTTCGTTTTCAATGACAGATTCACCCTTGGCCACGAAAAGGACACTCCCCACGTGTAGTATATACACACAAAGTGTAGACCGAGGGTTCATTGTCAGCGGTTCTTTGTGTTTTCAAACGTTATCTCTGCTGCCGGGCTAATCGGCAATTACTTTAGATTATTTATCTCTCGTTTAAACTAAAAAAATCTCTTGTTTAAACTGAATCATGGAAAAGGGGCATGAAAAATGATGAAGAGAACCTCAAAAAAACTCAACATTTCTAAAAACTAAACGTTCTCAAATTTTTTCTTGTTCGTTTCTGTTTGAATACGAATTACCGTACTTTCAGGAAAAAAAAGATGTAAATTATAAATAGACATTCTATAGATCGAGGAAAAAAGGAAAAACGACAAGAAAATGAGAATTTAATTATCGTAACGCCCCCATAACAATTTTGAGATTGGAAGCTCGAGTACATGGTCGCACACGTGACATGTAAATAAGCACCTGCTCACGACCCTTCGTATACGTGACACGAGTATTTTCGTATATTACGATGCAGCGAAAATGAGAAAATTATTGTTGTGTTTTTTGCTTCGAAGGTGCAGTTTGCCTCGGGAATGTTTCCGAGTTTTATACCGCATCGAGTTTGTTTCTCTCCCTTTGGTATGAGACCAACAGGCGCCCTTATGTACAAAATGCACCCCTCGACGCCACACTCGGACGAGCATGTGCACACAGTAGACACACTCGTAGGCCACACACGACAAAACAAAAAGCACCATACACCGGGACTAATTCGTTTAACGATGGGGTTGTCGAGCGCCATTTTCTTTTTAGTATTTTGTAAATACACACACATATATATATATATATATATATATATATATATATATATATATATATATATGGTCCGAGTCACTTAGAGCATTACAACTGAATACTTACATACGAGGACTGGAACAAAACGCAAACAAATAAAAAAATATTCACGCTCGAGGGTCTTTGGCCTTTGCAAAAGTAGCGAGACGACGAAACGAAGTAAAATGGCAACGAAAATGATTCGCGTATAGATCGAGCCAACTATTTTTCAGCCCTGGACGTGACAGCAAGAGTTGAGAAAATTCCGTTTTCTTTCAACGATATATAATAGCTCACATTCGCTTTGATTTTGTTCGAAGAATTTCTGTGTCATTGGCCAGCACACCGAGGCCTTGTGGTGTCGACTCGTATTTTTTCGAAGATTTTTTTTCGTCCTGACCCCCATGGCGAATCCGATATTCGATGAAAATGAGGTCAACAGGGAGAGGATAAAAAAAAAGGGGGACATTGGAGGATCGTGAAACATGGAAGTAAAAAAAAAAAAAGAAGTTGGAGAGAAAATTTAACATGCCGCGTGGTCGTTTTTGCGATCGTCAGGCTCGAGTTGCTTCGCGAAACATTCATGGAAAGTAATATACCCTGTGGTGGTGGTGCTTTGCATTTTTTTTTTTCTTTTATTATGCTGATGTGCCTCTCCTGGTCGAACAAGTGCGTCGAGTCGCTGCAGGTGACGAGAGAATATGTTCTATATACGTATGCACATGAACGTAAACTTGAAAGGTTTCGGAAAGGGCCACATCATATACTTCAAGACGCTGATGGTTTGCAGTGCAAATAGGGAAAAAGCCATGAGAGTAAGAGAGTTAAAAAGTGTATGTGTGACAAGGTGTCGGATTCGCACGCGCCGACACGCGTTCTGATTCTCTGATAACTCCACAAAAACCCCAATGAAACGAAATACCTGTGCTCGAATTCTGGAATATTGCTGCAGCTTTTTTCATACGTTTTTTTTTCATATGTATGTCCCGTTTGTATCCTTTGCTCCACATTATTCAGGACTATTTGTTCTTTTTTTTTTGTTTTCGACGAAACTCGACACGATTAATGGCCAATAATCTCTGTCGCGGAGCTCCATAATTCGCAGAAACCATTATTCGTCACGTTATGCTCTGGTTCTCCGCGAGAACGTCGTAAACCTCGGATGAAACGAAATACGAGGGCTCGATTTCAGGAGTTCATTTTTTTAGTTGTTTTTTTTATTATTATCGATTCAGCCTAAATTTCAGGTCGCACGAAAAAAAAAAAAGATCAATAATTCTCGTAAAATAAAAACACACACATAAAATATCAGCGATGCTCTGATCGTATTCGAAAGTTCATGCAAATTTCGTTTCATCTCTCGAAACGTTATTTTTCCTCGCTAATAATGATTCCTCGGCTGCAAATAAATAACCAGCTGCGCGTGCTTCGAAGCAATATATTAAATGTACATAAAAAGAGAGGAGAAAAAAAGAAAAAAATAAATAAAAAAAAAAAAAAAAGAAGAAAGAAACTCTTTATTTTCATTCATTCCGGACGCGCGTGACCGGGACGATGAAAAATTCTAGTCGTTATGTTGACTCCTGTGTGAATCTAATCGGCTTCCGGAAGCTCAGGCCTTTGTTCGCGTCATCGTTGGACTCGTCCGAATGGTGCACCGACCTAGGAGCTTTATTATGCCCATCAGTTTACCATATACAAAAGAGTGTGAACTTGTGGACAGTAGAAGCAACGAATATGTTACCATGGGGAAAAAGAGTCAACGTGTGAAGCTCCAACGTACAGTCCAAGTCTCATTAACAGCTCGATAATCGACGTTTTTTTAGCCTATGCATTCCTTTCAAAGCTTGTGTGTCTAGCTCGGTCTATACATTTTTTCTTTTTTTTTTTTTTCTTCTCGGAAAAAAATAGACCCCGGACATTTATCGTGTGAAAGCCCAGCGTGAGCGCAAGGGCTTCGGCGACGTAGGGTAAAAGTAATAACGCGAGGCAAAAGGGTCAACCGACATGCAGCCCGTAACGAGAGTGCCTAGTCAATGGCAGCTCTCGAACCATCTGCGTTTACTAGGAAAAAAAATAGAAGCTTGCACTTCCGTCAACAATTCAAAACGCGACACCGAGGTGACGTTAAAAACTTTTAGCTTTTCTCACGCGACACTTTATTTGCTACTGGGAATTGCGCACCTTTAAGTGCAAAGTGATAACAGGAATTAGTAACGTTTCGAAACGAATCAATTAACAGTACTTTTGATTGAAATTCAATAAACTTCGCTATGAAATTTCGGAAAAATCTCGATAACGAAGAAATGAAAAGTTTTATACATGAAATTTTAATTTACCAGGCGTGTGCGAAAGGCGGTAAAACATAAAAAAATGAAGGAAATTAAAAAGATTTGATGAATGCGATAAAAAAAAATTATGAAAAATGGTTCGTACGCTTATCAAAATCAATGCAATTTATCGTCCCATGTAGACGACGTGACGACAACACACAATTTTCATTTTTGCACATATTAACAGCGCACGCGATACAAACTTGATCTAAAGCAGAAATAAAAGGCGCCACCGCGAGTTACAGTCCATATAAATATAAAGAGAACGCTCGCCTTACAAATTCATTATATATTCACAGTGGGTAAAAAACACGCGACGAGAGACTGCAAAATAATAATTCGATTCTATGAGCTCTAAGTACAGTAAACACAAGTGAACTTTACACAAGAGTTTGTCGGTGTGGGGGGGAAGAGAGAGGGTGAAAGACTCGTTTATTCGAAACGTTCAGATCGAATATAAATCACGATCGCGTGACGGCGATCGAACAAAACTGCCTAAAAAATTACCATCGAGCATTTGCTTTTCAATGCATACCGGTGTGTACACGAGTCTGTGAAAATATTGTCGAAGCTAACGATTCAAACATAAATAAAGCAAACTGAGACTCCGTTTCAGCAGCAGAGTTCACCATTTTTGTTATGTAAATTTTATATAAGTCAACAAATTATATTAAATGATATTCGTTCAAATTACTTTCGTTGAATATTTTATTAGAAATTGATAGAAATCGAACGAATCGAATGACAAAAAAAACATTTTTCGTGATTGAAATTGTATTTTATCGAAAAAAAATTTATCGCGTGAAAATATCCAATTTTGAAGGCAATTAAATTTCGTCAGATTTCGCACGATTCGCGTGTCAGATTACAGTGAGCTTTCGGCAAAATTACAAGCTCATGAAACGCGCCGAGAGTGCGAGAACACCTCTTCTCAAGATCAAAGTCTCGAAAAATTTGTTTCGAATGTCTGTGTGTATGCTCGTTTCGTTTACCCCATGACCGGAAGGCTTTCTGCATCAATTTGCAGTATTACCATTTAATTTGGAAGAGTAGGAGTCAAGCATTACATATACCGTAAAAGGCTTTAAATTCTCAGAAGAAATATATCGGAATGTTGAGAGAAATAAAGAGAGAAAAAGTAAGAAAGAGAAAGGAAGAAAGAGCTTGCTCACGCATCTGTGATTAGTAGCTACGTAATTGAGAGAAAAATAACCGAAGAGGTAAACCGAAGAGAGAGAAAGAAAAAAAAACAGCTGGAGGCGGTACTCGAGGAAAAATACAAAAAAAGATTAAAGGTTATCACGAAAAAAGGACGAAAAGATTAGTTGAAGAGAGGGAGAGAGACAGCGAGAGAAAGGGAGAAAGAGATAAGAGGAAAATTGCAACGGGGTTCAAGAATTTGCCGAGTAAACCGGTGCTAATTGCAGGGGTGTTGTTCGCTTCCTACACATGAGTATAAAAGCATTTACAGACAAGTCCGCCACTGCCGGCTCTGAAACCACCATATTCACCGTGTGTCTTCCATCGTTCAGAGAATAAGTAAGAGAGATACACACCGATAAAAATAGAAAGCCGAGAGAGTATAAGGATAAGGATTATAAACGTTTGCGCTCACTAACCCTGGCCAAGAGTTCACAGAGGATGCATGTGGACTTGGGTGTATGACTCCAATCGAATAAGCGATATATCCCCAATAAATCCGACCGTAATGCTCTCCGGCAACATTTAAAGAAGAAGAAAAAGAACGAGAATTTTTCCAGGGCCCCTACATTGCTCCACCATCGAATAAAAGCAATAAGCAACAATATTAGTGAACAAAAAAAATCTTAACGATCAATTTGAAAGCTCGTGAAGCGAGTTATCTACGTTCATTGTTTCTCATATCATACGTACACAGTCTGGATTACCGAGTGGACTGAATTGATACGATTCATGATTCATGACTGACAACTATATAGTTACGTGTCACACACGTATACGTATATATAATTCAAACAAACTTTTTATCCTGAGACCTTTATACGTGTACAGATGTGTGCCAGCCCTCTCAGATACTTTATTATTATTATTATCACAGAGATTATTATCATCATTATTATCAAGAGTAGCAAAGTTAACGAGCTTCTCGCCTCGATGATCGTTGCACTCCAGCAAAGACACTACCACGATGACGAGAGTGCTGAATCTTTATGTGTCTCTACTCTATACTTATATCTAATTTCATATACACTACATCGCATGTACTTAATGTGTCATCGAAACATACACAGGCACAGACAGACACACACACACACCCTTAGTTTCGCAGGCTCTCCCACGTTTTCTCCCTCCATATATTTATTTTTCTTTCTATCTCTTTCTTTTTATAGTTTTCTCTCATTACGTAGCTTTCTCTCTTTCTTCTATTCCCGCCCTCACATAACTAACTCGTCCATCTAGTTGGTTCTCGTGGCGTATGCAGTCGTACACGAGTGAACGGTGCAAGGTACGATGCCCTAAGGGCTCCCTCGAGTAACCGATAGCACTGCAATATACGTAGATGATCTATTTATAGATCCGCCATACACGTGAAATATTTTTCACCGATATATACGAACTATAAATTTATAAATAATCATAATAAACACATTATTGATCTCTTCCGCTCGATCTTGAACCGTTTAGCCGACACGATAATCCTCCATCGGAAAACTAACACCTCTTAATCCTCGCTCCTATGAGTCCCGCACGAAAATATTTTTTGTTCAGATATGCGCGCTGTGTGATTTAGTGTCGAAATGGAACGGATGTACCGCGTGTTTTACCGCCATTTATGATTCTATGAAATCTTCTTTTTTTTTCAAGTTTCGGTTGCTATCAAGTTTTTCGACATTCGTTCTACTTTATAGGATTAGCGTCAGGTGGCCACGATCAAAATTTTTCAACTCTTCTTCAGAGAAGCTAATTTCGTAACCCAAAATAATTTATGTGTTATTGTAGAGTTTTATTTTGATTTTATACGATCGATAAAAGATTTTTGATGAAACTTACCTTGTTGCAAAGCCGAGTGGCAAGAGTCTCGATGTGACACTGCCACTCGAGAGCCCGCAGAAACAAGAGATGCCAACGACGTTCGAGGGAGCTGGCAACACGACTGGCAGGTGGAATTTCCAATCCTTTTTCCGGTATCAATTGGGACGTGATTTTTTCATGATTTTTCTCTTGATCGAGGGTTTGTTCATCCTCCTGTTGTTTCTCTTGCTGGCGTTGTTGTCTGGCCAATCTCTCGCCTAATTTCACGACTGAACTGACGATACGGCCGTGCGCCTCAATGTCTCGTTGCAGGACCTGAAACACGCGGATTAATACGCTCTCGTTAATATTCGTTTTTCAATATTCTAACAAGCTTATCAGAGGTAGGAAACAAATTAACAGAAATTTGAGATAACGTAAGATAATACTTTGAAAACACGAAGAATCAGCGATAGTACTTCCGGCTTAAGAGAGGCGAGTATTGAAAAAAAAAACGCGTGTAAACATTAAACCAAGCGTAAAGAAAGCCGAGAGCCGACGAGCTTGCGATCGATACATTTAATCGTGATCTGAATAAAAAAAAATCTCAAAACTTTCTCGCAGAAAACCTGTGTCTCGTGCTAAATAAACCCTGTTTCTTTGTGTTTATAGCCACTAGTACAGGGTCGTTTGACGACTGTGATTTTTAGTTGCTCTTGAACAACCCTCGCTCTCGCAATTTCTCTCTATAATAAATATGTTAATACGATTATTATCGTAGTAAACTTTTTGATAGATCGGTGCGAGAGTAGAGGCGACATTGGGACTCTGAACGTCTATATACATGTAACGACAATCTAGAGGATTAAAGTGAAAAGATATCGACAAAGTCCGAAGTGAAAATTAAAGCTGATTGCGTGGGCAGTGTAAGTCGTCGAGTTTCAATCGTATTTATTTATTTATCTTTCTTATTTGTCCTCCATGATTCTCGTGCTGAGCTGCTAAAACTACTCGACGATAGTGCAAGCAATTTCTGGCTTATGAGAATTCGAGATTAGAATACAGCCATGTTTACTTTTTATTCTCTTTCTCTCTTTTCTCCCAACATATTTCTGTCTCGGTACAGCCATAGAGATCAATTTAGCTCAACGTAAGATACATCCTCGTGATTGCAACGAAGAGCTTCGTGGCCTACGCCCGAAGACTTTTTATCCATAGGTCCACGTGGACTGTACAACACGTTTCTCAAACACCGGACGACAAGACGTGTTTAAACGTTTTCTCGCTGGTCGCGGGCGGAGGATCATCTCGCCTGTACAAAACCCCTTCTATACGTGTATCGAAACATTGCATTCGTATGTGTGAGTGCTTGTGTCTAGGAGGATACTCAGAACGTTAAATTTCTCTTATACGAACGAGTACGAACTGTTAGGATGTGCAGCATGAAGGAGGACGAGAGAAAGAGAGAAGAAGATAGGGACGACGAGGGATCTACGATAAGAGAGCCAGCAGAATGAGAATAATGCTTCCGGCAGACTCGAGATCAGCAAACGTCGAGAGTGGGACGTAGAATAACTATTAGGTATATTATAATAGATGTGTATATGTATATTTTGTGTACAGTACAAGGGGCATTTCATGACAATTTAATCAAATTACAACTCTTAGAATCATTTAATTCTGCATACATCGATCGTCGTTCTTTATTTTTTTATTCGCGTTGTCAAGTGTTGTCCAAAAAAGATCGAATCATAAGGAAGAAAAGAGAAGTTAAGCTAGCAGAAAAAAGTATGATTAAAAATGATGATTTTTTTCATTTATCAGACAGAAGGACGAAATAATATTAAAAATAGTACACCTGGAGCGTCAGGCTCGATCGACTGCTGCTTTAGCTTTACGGTGTTGAATTTCACATCGTTGTAGAACAACGAACTTTTCCTTATCAGTAATCAAAGCACAAATGCAGTTTCGGGCTACTAAAAAATCGCGATCTCCACAAAACTCTTGAACAATTTTATTGAGAGAAGGTTTGTCTAATTTCATAATGAAATTGACGCACCTGTGAAATGAATGAAATACTCTATCGAATAGAATATTACGCATCTTCGCGAATGTACTGTGCTGTAACATTTTTTTCCCGAATGAATCTGAAAAAGGAAGAATGAGAGCTCAAAAACTCGCACTGCACGCATGCATCGTGTGCGGTAGGATGGAAATGAAGATAGAGGAGAAGCAAGAGGAAGAATAAGAGTAGAAAAAAAAAGAAAATTCACGTATGAGTATCGTGATTCGCGGATAAGAATCATTCGTGTCGAACACACACTACTACCACGACGAGATCGACCTGCATTTCCAGCTCGGTTTTATCTATTTTTCTTAAAATATCTCTCGTGTTCTTTTCGTCACATATCTCGTTCCGCAGGTTTATCATTCGGAAATGATATCACGATCAGAATCCTGTATATGACGCACTAATTTTTTTCACCTTTTCGAGAGTTTGCGATTGAAATCAAATTCTATTCGATTTAGTTCATTCATTTTTATTTTTGTACAAATCGACTGCGTCACAGAAGATGAGAATTATTTATATATTTTTTGATATTTCAAAACGATTCAGAGTTCACTCGCGTTGTAGAAATTTTCATTGGATCGTGAATAAACGGACCGAGTCCACGTGGCCAACGAAGTACACATCCCACACTCGGAATGATATAATATTTATAGCCTTTCCTAAGGTCTAAAGCCAACATTTCAACTATGTGTATCTCTGTACACACATACATTTATAGAAGCATATTCGCGTACGGTAACACATGTGTGTGCTATATATAAGCCATATTGTATATTTTGCTTCTGTCGCTGTTCGGTGGCAACGACCGGCCGTAGTTCTCGCGAGCAGCTCTTGTTCTCCCAATTCCAGCCCTCCTCTCGGTGCTCTCTCCTTCTCTCTGCTGAATTATACAAACTTCCAACAACTCTCACTTCCGTTCTCTCGTTCGCCATTCGTCACAGTCCGCCACAAATTTACCAGTGAAACTGTAAAATTTTTAATGCCTCCCCCCGACTAAGAGGCCAAAAGTTTAGGATAATAAAATAGGAATTAATGTCACCGAAAAGACTCGTGTTCAAATGACAAAACGGTTTCGCACTAATTCCACTATGCTTCCGGCTCGCGCGGTTTCTTTCTCACCTCCATTTGTCTTCCTTTCTCTCTCTCTATCTCTCTTCTACTCTGTCTCTTTTTTCCTCGAATAGGAACAACGGAAACGTTTAATTATTCAGAATATCATTACACAGTACTTGTGAATTCTACGGTCAGGACGCGATCAACACGTATATCTCGGTTCGTACAGAATGAAGAAACAGCAATCGTACTATTTATCTCGACGGGTTCTCTCCTCGCTCAATCCTCTTAACAAAACGTGCACTTTTAACATGAATTTGAAAAATTGAGTCGACATTCCTTATCGTCTTGGCAAATTTTTTTTATCCTTCGAAACCAGCTCTGGATCGTTTGCTCTTTTCTCCAATCGAAAATAATTTTACTGTACAAAAATTCTATTTCACTATCGATGAATGAGTTTAATAAAGCTATTTGAACAACAGCAATCTTTCATTATAAACGAAAAGCTATCTTGATAAAACAGAATTGACTATATGACCTGTGAAAGAGTCTCGACAAGTCGAGAAATTGGTGAACAGTTATTTTTGCGGTTGATATTTTTATTCGTTCGTGATTTCTCGGTTTCCGATCTTTCCTTTTTATTATTGGCAAATAATATCTTGTTTTTTCTCGGTCATTACGCACGAGAGATCTCCGACGGATGTGTACGTGAGTCAATTTTTCGTGTCAGGGCGAGGGCACATCGATTTGCGGTTGAGTGAAAAAAAATTAAATTAACAAAAAAAAAACAGAGGGAGAGAGAGAGAGAGACGACCGGGGAGGGATAGAAAAAAGGCTGGGAATACAATCTACGGACTCATGGTGCACCTGGTGTAAAAAGGTACCTGCGAATCAGTTTCACGGAAATCAGGGAGCGTCCGGTGCACGCATATATATGTTTACATCATAGAAACTTGTAAATATAGGTACAAGATGTACCGAGAGAAAGAGGGAGTAAGGGAGAGAGAAAATATAAGGGCGTAAGGAAAGCCGCGGGCGTCTTTACCGTTCTTTTGCGCTTTATTACGCTCGATTGCAAAGGCATCTGGGCGTTTTAACGAGCACGTCGTGAGCGAGAGATCCCTCGGCCTCGGTTCGCCGCGTTCGTCGACGCCAAGACGAGAGGAATAGTGTATATATCGAGAGTGATCGCCGGGAGATCTGCTCTTGCGAAATACGACCTGGTGGAATTATATCCTCGAACGGTTCATCGCGATTATAATGGATCGATTGGCCGCCCGCAAAACCTCGCACACTCCTTGCATGCATAAGAACTTTCAGCTGCTCCTGATGCTCCTGCTCTGCTGCGCCACACACCATCGCAAACCCGAGTATGTATAAGCTATTCCACGAAAAAAATTATGAAAATTACGTGCTCGGAGTAAGATTTTTGGACCCACTCGAGCTAACCTGACCGGAAGGGTCCTGGAGATCAGGACGTTTTTCTTCTGCATACAAAATACCGTCGATCTCTAAAATATTCGTATATCAGAAACAATCGTTCGGTGCTAATTGAGTCTGAAACACATCAGCTCTCTTCAGATGCTTACAGTTTCCAACTGAAAAGTTTTTAGACTTCTATTTTCTTTCTACGATCCCCAAAAAATTCTGCATTTTCTGACTTAATCCATTGCACCACTTATGAAATCAATGGATTTTACACTTTGCTCGAAAAAGTACACAGAAATTTTGTCGACTAGAGGTGACATAATCAACTGTCATCAGTTTGACACCGAAGTTTGAACGTTCGTGATAGTGGATTGCTGCCTATCGCTGTACATATCCAAGACACGGAATTTCCTATACGTCAAACATTAGAATTTAGATTTCTTTTTTTTATTCTCATATTACAATTTCGTTGCAAACAAATCAATTTTCAGACAGGCAAATTCCGTTGCGCATAAATCAAAAGCAGCATTTGATATAATCGTCTAATGCGTTTGTATAACATAAAAATGAGGATGTAATTTTACTGCCGTGATGGTAGGCGAACTACCTTTAATGTTTGAGCAAAATATGCATGAGGTTCAACATATAGTACGTATTTTAAATGTATGTATACACGTTCACGTGCTCATGATATTGGTCTTTCTCGTGCGCAACGAATTGCGGGTGTCGCGATAAATATTCGTTGGTAAATGCATGCCCGAGCTGAACACGTGCACATCTTGATTTATTTATCGTAGTTGCGTTTTGCCTGCCAGAGAATATACCGGTGGCTTTACGCTCCTTCTTAGTCAATAAGTGGAGAAAAAAAAAAAAACAAATGTTTTCTCTACCCAAGCAAAGAAACAGCAAAAGACGTTCTGGTAATATTTCTAAGGTCCTCGATGCTTCCACGAGGCTTCGGGATCATGGAATAAAAACGAAAAGAACAAAGTTATCGCGTGAAACAATACGAGACGATAAATTATGTACTCGAGATATCTCAGAGACACTTGGGAAGTCACTCCGGATACAAACAAACTCTTCGCAGAGTAGATTATAAATATTCCTGGTAAATGTCCAATAAGAAAGCCTTTGTTTCAACGAGAAAACCCATAAATCCTAATTTGTCTTAATCGCGTTTTCACTTTTTCTTCACGAGACACCTTTTTTCCGGAACAAATTAAAGTTCCAATTGAAAAGTTGTTTTTGCTGCCAGAAATAAACGAGCAATTCGATTTATTTGTAGCGAATAATTGTAAGAAAAAAGTGCAAGGAAGAAGGTTTATTGTTTGAATTAATCTTGTCGAAGGTTCACTCGGCAATCGTAACAGCTACGAGTTTCGCCGTCTTTTTCATCATCAAACGCGATATCTTCGAAAATACCTGTCCCGAGTTTCAGCAAGCAAAGATTTTTATTACAATTGCTCGAAGAAACGAGGTGCGTTGAAGAAAATGTCGCGCCGGATAAATGCGAGAGAGTTATTCTGTGTATACGCGTCGACGTTTTGCCGCGCGACTTGGGCAATTAAGTTATCCGGTGGAAATAAAAGCCTCGACTGAGATTAGTCGCGCAACTCGTGTTCCGATCTAGCTTTTGTCCCGTTTGACTGTAACGAACGAAGAGAAAAAAAAAAAAAAACCGTTGAAAAAAAAACCTCAGCGAACCTGAACTCGGGAACGTTGAGAAAAGTCAAAAGCGAGTTTTGCGTCCGTGAATTCTTCGCCTCGCGTTGCAAAAGACGTGAGAAGTAGGACGTTTATTGGTTGGGCGAAACTCCACGAGTCTAGCGCCTATTTTTTTATTTTCACTGATATACCTCAGTACCAGGAATGGAAGTTCAAGTGTTCACAGTGCCGGATAAATGGCCCGATAAACGAACGATACACCCGCAAATCACGACGAGTCCCCGCTGCTTTCTGCGCTCGACCGTTTCATTCTTTTATTACCCCCTTTCTTCTCTTTGTCTCTCGCCTTCCTCGTTTTTATGCTTAGCGATTTCTCGCCGCCTTCTGATCGGTACACATTTTTATCCGATTACATATTTTGTAGAAACGCAGAGCGAACCCTGGGTCAGGCTACATAAATTTTCCTACTTTTTATATCTCCGCAACTCGAACGATCGCTCTTCCCTTTTTTCTATTCGTAGGCTCTTAATTCTTCGTCGTACATTTGGCAAAACCTCTATTTCATGTACACGTGTCTCACGAATAGATCACAAGAAATATCCTCCGAAATAAAGGCAGTCCTGAAGTAGATATCATTGAAAATGACCAATTCATTACGAACGTTAAAACGCAGTTGTACGATATCGCCACGAGGAACAAAAAAAAATCAAAGAAATTATCCATTGAACAAGTGTGTCTCGAAGCACGTTATTAGAAGCGACAATTTCTTTTTTTCAACTATGCACCCTTTCGAGACTTCCCATGATGTAACAAAAACGATCGGAAAGGTGAAACGAATGGGGGAGAATAAAGAAAGAGCAGGATGTCGCAATGACGTAGTTAATTATTAAAACCTGAGTCACAAAGATCTGTGTACCGATAAGAAAAAAAAAAAAACGAAAGAAAGAAAAAAAGAAAATGACAAAGATAAATCATCTTGGTACATGTATAAAAATCCACAGGAGAGATGCATACGAATCGTGTACGTAACGTATGTTAAATGTAACGGATATACAACGTATTGTAAAGATGACGCAGCAGGACGCGTTACACGTCTTTCGATTCGTATTTTTAATACACTTATATACACATATGTATCGATATACACAAACTGTCGAGTTACTGACTACCCACGTTTTATCAAGAGCGAGAAGAAAGTATATAAATAATACAGAATCACAAGATGAATAAAAAAATAAAAAGTATAAGAAAAACAAAACGAAGAATGCTCAATCAAGAATCCCGTTAGATTTTCGCTCCTCCTTCGATCTACCGGATGAAGCGTATCTTACGTGCGGGCGCGATGCTTATACAGAAATCTCGATCCGTACTGTAACGCACGAGTCCGAAAACTCTTCTATCCGCAAACTTTATTTCCTCCTCGATATTTCGATCACCAGTATGATAATTATCGAAACTTTTAACTCTTTCTCTGCAGAGAGCATTTCTCTGTGTATATCTCGGTGAATTTAAACGACGAGAGGGCATTGACTAATATGTTTACCAAGGAGGAAAAGTATCGAGCGAGAACGAACGCGAGTCTCGCGCGGCGTGTATTGATCGTCGTGCTTCATTATCCTCGGTTTAGAGACGCGTGTTTCACGGAAATGAGAGTTGCCCATTCGGCATCTCGTTTCTTTTTTTTTTTTTTTTTTCACCCGATAAAAGTGTGTCCGTAAGCTTTCCGCGGCGTATCGAAACGCGATGAGAGTGTATAGCAGAGAGTTTCGTATCGTACATTTGTACTCAGATGTGTAAATCGATTGGGAGAAAAACATCGGGAGCTGAAATCGAAGAAAAAACACGTTGTTTCGTAATGTTTTTTTTTTCTCTCTCGATCACACCGAACCTCATTATCGTTCGCACCATTTAAATACGTGATAAAAGACTTCAGTACTTTTTTGATCCCTCTCCTTTTTTTTTACATCTCTTTCAACGTCAATTTCGACGAGAGAAAGTTTTTATCTATCACGCAGAGTCTTTTTATCGAATGGAAACCCCCCCCCCCTCCCCGGGGAGGCAGCTCGCGAACCTCAAGAGAAAAGAGTCAATGTATGAACGAGTCGCCGGGAGCTTACAGAAGTGGCATAAACGTGGCGCGAGTGCAAAGGGTCAAGCGATTCGACATGCACCACCATTGAAACAGCCAACATCGTCCCCCCCCCCCCCTCTAGTGATATGCACTTCTATCTATTTTGCAGTCGGTGTCTGCCGTTCTCTATCTATTTTTTCATCTATCACTCTCTCTCTCTCTCTCTTTCGTTTTTTCTCTCTGTCTCTTTGCAGCTCGACGGGATACAGGATAGATAGATGGACAGATAGTACTTTCCTTCGCGGAAGCTTCGAAGCGGCAAAACGAGGTTGAGAAAACAACGTCGAGGAAAAGAAAGAAAAAAAAATCAAGACTTCAGGGAGAGAAAAGTTGGAGGGATATACCGCGAAGGTACATGCACTTGTACCTTGATCTACGATGACGCGTAAGTTCTCAAGAGCTGATAAGAATCCTCCATTAACCCGTTGCATATATAGGGTCCCTTTATGTCAACGAGAAAAAAGAAAAAAAGAAAGAAAAGTTTCTAACTTGTTCTCACTTCCGTATCAACGATATAAATATTTTATTGCCCGACCACAATAAAACAATATTGACGAGCCATAAAAATTGCTGGGCGAACAAGAGAAAAAACATTTTCAACGATCTCGGTACCCTAAAATATGGCTCATGTCATAAACACAATAATCGTGGATAACATCAGGGAGCGATACAAACCGTTTTAATCGTTTGAGGACGCCGGAAACATTCCACCGGATCGAAGATTCGATCTTTTCGAACCACGGAATAAAGTTACTTAATTGATGCTTTATTGAGAAAAATACCTCAGTCACACTCGTCAAATTCTTCAAACATAAATCAACACCGAGATTCGATGAAATTTCCAAATATTTTTGTAACTTCCCGAAGCATATCTTGTCAAATTTCGAATATATTCCGATCGAAATTCTTCAATGAAATTTCATCTCTAATCTTGATCTTTTTCATATTCGAAAGAACGATTTCATTCAGAAAAAAAAATGAAATGTTCAGTAAAAAACGCTTGACCCAAGAATCATGTACTTAACACAGTAGTTAATACAGAAGCACATCAACGGACCCGATGAATTCAGAGCTCATTAATGACAGGCTTTAATGAGTTTTACCTTTCTAAATATAAGGTGTCGTGAATCTTACTAGAAAAATAGCTTATTAGCCGGTGGTTGTGCAATGTCTGTCTGTATATTTTTTTCGAATGAAAAATTAACAGGGAATATAAAAAAGGATGCTGTGAGTGTGGAGAGTTGAGATGAGACGGGCGATTGTTTAAAATGATAAATACATGACTATATATGTATAATTAGGTTCGCTCTTTCTCCAACAGGAGCAAAGGTGCATCTCTCTCCTTGCTTCGTGTACAGAGAGTCTTCTGAATTCTCGCGTCTCGCGACTTCATTCCGCAGCATCTCAGTGACCGAGTTGATTGATCCCCTGATTATTATTCAGTACAATCGTTCGAGCTCTTCCTCGTCAACATCTTCGATCATTATATCGCTTTTCTCACGTGCATACATCTCGCGCGGCGCAATTATCGAAAGTGGTAACAGCGCGTGTTCGTTAATTAGAAAATATGCGCGCGATATATAAACGTGTAATTGTCCATGCCTCCTTGAATCCGCGGTAAAAGTGAAGTGTATAGAGAAAACAAAAAGAAAAAACTAAACGTTTCAGCCTCTCCGACGCTCCTTGTTCACCCGTCTGTTATTTAACTTATGCCGCCAACTTTCTTTCGCCTCATTCAATATAATTGAGAAGAAGAAAGGACGCGTCTCGAGAGCTCGCACACGCTTTAGGCATTTCTGATAGAAAAAAAATATACGATTTTGGAGCTGCATACGTCGGTGAACCTTGGCAAAAACAGAATTTGGGCAGAATCTTATGCTCTTAAAAAAAAAACAAAAACTGACATTCATTAATGCTGATACAAACATTTTTTTCTTCACTATTCATCGCGATCATTCGTACAACGATTTCAGCTTTTCTACGAACACGTAAGAAACTATTCAGGCCATTCTTAACAGAAATTATTCTTCTTCCTAATACTCGTTCGAGACAAAGTAATATACGTCGAAGGAATAATAAAAACTTTTTTTTTTTCTGTTCATTCTGCAAAGCGAGAAGAGTATACATTAGCCATTTTAAAATGAAACAATTATAATGGCGAGAGAAAAATAATACGTGGATACAAGTACTCGCGCTGGTAATTCCTCAACTTGCGGACCGTTTAACCCCACCGCGTTGTGCTTAATAAACCCGTTTATTTCGATATGAAAACGGGAATATATATAATGCATGGAAAAACCTGACTGGTTCAAATGCATGCCTGGGAATCACGCCCCGTGGCGTAGAGATTATATGAGTAAAAGTATAATAATGGAAAACACGCATGATGACTGATTTCCGTGTATTCTGGAATATAAGATATGACTATATACGTAGTACGTATATGTGTATTATATATACATATACAAGATCGACGAGACCGCAGATACTTTCCTTTGATAATCGAACAAGCGCCGCGCGTGCTGCTCGTGCTCGTGGCTCAGGCGACTTCTCGTTTCGAGATTCTCTCGATTAATAAATGTGTGAGCCTTTTATCCTCACCGTTTGTGCCATTCGTGCGTAAATACATATGAGAGTATGTCTCCCGTCGTGAAAAGCAAAACTCGCGCGATGACTCGATCTCGTGAGAAAGTCGAGCGATCATAGATACAGATGTGCGTTCATGTATTACATCCAAATAAACATATGAACACGAACATAAATACATCTATGTGTATACTTGAAATAACAACGGTAACAAAAAAAAAAGAAAAAGAAAAAAAAAACATATGTTTAAAGTACTTGACATCGAGGCACGACCGCTTCTGTCGATTCGTATCAAACTGCATCTTTCAAGCATTTTCTCTAACGAAACGGTAAGCTGGTTTTGAATTAGAAATTCATATGATATTATTGCGAAAATATAAACTTTAAAACGAATGATCGTAATTGAGTCATTAAAAGTATCGATTTTTATGGAGAGTTCACTGGCAAAATGAGAATCAACGGATTATATTGTACCGCTGATGAATTTTTTTTTCCCGTCTGCTATGATTTTCCTATTTATTGTGCAATTAAAAAGAAAAAAAAAACGATAAAATTTTCATGTCCTTCGATAAAACACTCGACAAATTAGACACGTTTGAAAATAAATTTAAATTTAATGAGCGCAGGTGTTATCTCTTTTTCTCCGCAACTACGCCGCGGATTCTCGCTTTCTAGAAATAAAATTGCGGTTTCCATTTCATCCTAAACAACCCCCTCATAAGTGTAAATATAAATGCAGCACGCACGATGCACATTTGTAAAAAAACGTATACACACATACATATATATGTATACGTATGGTAAAAAGTTGAAACAGAAGACGTAGCACGTTTTGCGTACGTGCCTGAATCATGATATTGGTTAGAATGGAAAAGCTTTCGATCCCTGCTCGCTATACAGTGAGATGCAATAGTTGGTGCAGTACAAAAGCAGCGTGCGGGCATAGTTGCCGAGTATATACATATGTATACTCGAGAATGGAGCTCTCTGGGTAAAAGATTACGACGAGAGGCCCCCCCCCCCCTTCTCTATCCGTCGGCGCATTAAGTAGTACATAATTCACGCTTGAATTCACTCGAGAATTACGGATATAGCGTGGGATTTGTACTCCCTGTGATTTCTGTTGTACAAACTTATAAATATATATACGTCACATACAAATAAGAATACATATATACGTATATACATTGGTTGCTGAATTTATCGATACGCGTATGTATTAAGTGGGTATATACAGCTGGAAAATATAATAAACCACTTTGTGGCTTCATTCGGGTTTATACGGATATCGCATAGACGCACTCTTCAAATAAAGAGCAAAGGGAAGAGAGAGATTCTCTACAACTGAAGCGTCTTATCTGGCAATACAGAGAGAGAGAGAGAGAGCCACGCTCGAAAATCTCTATGCTGGGCTCTAGAGAGCTAAGAAATATTGATACATAGATATAAGAAAATGAAGGAATCTGGGGACGACGAGAGCTCCGCATATGTATAGAGATCAATGAGAGAGTCTCTTGAGTGCTCGATCGTTGATTTATCGTTTCATTGTTCGTGATACTTGTCCCCTCTCTTGCGTTCTCAACTGTGTCGCTGTATAAAAGCTGCTCTTATATTGGACACATGTGTATATACGATAAAACGTACATACACGGCATTAACCGATCGCTCCTTTAGCAGTTCGACCAAGTTTCGGTGTATACATATATTCACATACATCTCTGTATATATGTATCGTACGAGCTCGCGTGATTCGAGAGCAGGTGCGAGATTTGCTAGCTCGCGGTGTGCACGACGTCCTCCATCGTATTCCTGCACACATATACATACATGAACACGCGGAACCTCGTATTTTACAAACACATTTTGTCCGTAAACGTCTACTTATACACCGACGTTTCTCTCTTTTCTCTCGCTCTCTCTCTCTCTTTCTCTCTTGCCGTGTACCATGAGGCATTATACAGCTTCTGATTGTCCAATGAGACGTAATTACTCTATTGATATTATGTAGCCGCTACTAGCAGGTGCGTATGCACACCACATTGCCAGAGTGCAATGAAAAGATTCGACTGCGAGTGTATAGCAATGCACGTAACAGCATCGTCCGTTAAATTGCCATGAAATACGTCCTTTTATCATTTGCCAATCATTTTCCAGCTTCACCGCTGGAGCTATTTTGAGATAAAGGGATGCTGCGATTTGAATCGATTGTTATTTCTATTCAGAGTTCTCGATTCTCTTCATTTCGATCGATAAAAATAGCTGCCAATGTCACATGACAAAGAGATAAAAAAAGGGAACAGTGCTTTCAAGCTTGCTTCAATTCTCAAATCTCCCATTACATTGCGTAATCGATTATTGGGGGCAGGGAGCAAAACTGCTCGACAACGATTTCGTGAGGTAAACAGTAGAGACGAGAATTTATCGGTATTAAGTTGGTGGTGGAAGGTGATTAATCGGGTACGGGCTTATAAGAGGAAATTTCTGTGGAGACAGTCAGTTCGTAGACATGCTGAACTACTCGGTGTGTATCAAGGAGACAGAGGGATCGCGCGCCGGATCGACTTTCAAAGCTTTTTAATTTATGTAGGTCCGAGTTGTGGCCTTGTCAACGTATATACGGTCTATAATACAAAATAAATGTGAGCATATACATATATATATGTAGATACACACATTTGTACGATATAATAGTCGTAGTGGAATAACGGCGGGCAGGAAAACGTGATCGAATGTATGGCGTCGTGTGTAGCGTGTGCGGGTATATTCAGGGGGTTGACTCTCGTCCGGTATGGGCAAGCTGCAGATATTACCGCGGTTCTTTCGTATTCGTGGCGGAGCAGAGAGGCACGAGCGAGAAATTTCTGTGAGGGAAAGAAAGAAGATGAAGGAAAAAAAAAAAGATCAAGGTGATACGGGATGCGATGGTGTGTTTCGAGACGCGGAGCTTCTGCTTTTTGCGGTGTTGCGGGAGACGAGAGATGAACCGTGCAGATGAGACGTGGCGTGTATATTCTCTACTTTTTCTTCGTCCTCTTTCTTTTTATTCTAAGTTCTTCAACTCAGTTCTTTCTCGTCGCGCGGTGAAAAAGAAATATATGAAGAAAGGGTTCCGCAATAGACTCGGCTCCGATATCGCGAAACGCGAACGATCGTGCCACTGTTACTTTACCTCTCTCTCTCTCTCTCTCTCTCGGATCGTTCGATCTTCTAAATCGTTTCGACGAACCACCGATCTCCTCGAGTCCGAGCAGCAGTCTCCCTAGCTGTAAAGTCTCTAGCCACGCCATCTCACACTTTACAAAAGCCTCGGTCTTCGAAACACTATTTATTTCTTTTTAACGCCTACGTTTTTCATCCGTCTCTTTTGCTCTTGGCCGAGAAACTTTTGTCTATGTATCCATTACCTTTTTTTTTTGTTTCGTACCCTGATCGGTATAGAACTCGGGTGAATGTACCGGAGACCACGAATCTTAGTGCGCGCATGTGACGCAGAACACGTATATATAGTTTCCTTGTATATACATGTGGATAAAATAATATACAAGTATATTTGAGTTGTGCTTGTGTATCTCGGCCCTCGAGATCTGTATCGCCTGTTTTTTGTTATCGATAGAAAATCAAAAGCATTGCTCCAAAGGACGTTGAACTCGCCCGCTTGTAATTTGTCCCGTCATCAAGGGGTTCGAGAAAGAGCCACGACGTGTAACTGAAGGAAAATTCGACACGCGAGTGTCGGAAACTAAGAAACACTTTCATATCGATTATTTTCATTTGAGAGTGTCTCCTGTATTTGAATTAAAAATGATTCAATGAGCGATTACACCGCGAAAACAACTCATCCTTCTTCTTGGTAGCTGTATCCCCTGTACTATAGGAGCAATTAACACGAGATTTATTTCCTCGACTCGTCATTGAATTAGTTGAATCGGTGTATTTGTTTCTACATATAAAAAGTGTTTTTATTATTTATTTTTTTTCTCGAACGAGACCAGGTTTAGAAAGTTTTTAAAACACTCCGTCAATTGAACGAAGGAAGAGTTTAGATTATTTGAAAATTCAAGCTCGGAAAAGGCTTTTAGACGAATTAGCATTACTAATTTGCCCATTCGATAACTAATCAGTCTTGATAATTTTCGATGCTAGGAACTCACGCATTATATGTGTGGCCCATCGACTAATCTGTTATTATTTACGGCCCATCGATTAATCGATCTCTATTAGTGAAATCGATTCAAGGAACGCGCCACTTATTTGACTGAAGATATAACGTATGCCACAAAACGAAGGTGGAGTACGGCGGGAGTATAGATATATCATCGATAAAACAAATAGACTCGAGCAATAGAGTGAAATATCGAGTGTACTTGGTGAGAGATCGAATGGACAACCGGTTTTCGCAATAAATCCATATTAATTGGTGATTAAAATCACAAGGAAAATGATGCTTTGACGTATCCTTATTAAAATTTATCGAATATACATCGGAAGGTGAGTTACATATTGGATATTAACGAGCTCGTATTAGCGCGAGCCAGTTATACGATGCGAGGCATGTCAATGCTATTTGTGAGAGCGACACTTTCCCGCTGATAAGGTGACGAAGCTGGACGCAGTGTTCGCCCTGAGGTAGAGCGAAACTGTAGCAATATCGCAGAACTAAATAGCTCCGAGCAATTTCTTCTTTCTATTGCTCTTTCTTCTTGTGCATGGGGTTTCTTTAATGTAACCGTAAATCAACGCGTAAATCGTACGCGCCTATATATGGGGTAGGACAAAATTTATGCACAGGCTTCGAGGAGTAATTTCTTTATGAAATTTCGAATACAATGCTCCTCACGCATTTTTTTCTACGATCGACGCTTCGTTAAATATTAACTGAATAAAGTAAAGCCAATCCAATACTCCGTGGGGCGTGGCCCGGAGCTTCCCCCACTCAACGTCTCTACTTATCCCGTTCCGAATTGGCTATCATTGATCGTTTAATGCCTCGTAAACAGCGTATCGGAGAAACAAATGACCAAAGACTTTTATCTTCAGATTTTTACAGCCTACAATCTACAGTTTATAAACGCGTTTTTTTTCCCCCGACACCCGCTAAATATATGAGCAATATATATAATGGTCATATTTATCCCGTACATAACGCTTATGGTACATAGCACGACGATGCTTGAGAATTTCTCGGTGTATTTCTCACTTTGGCGTCCATGAATATTCATGGTGATCGCACTACACGTCGCGGGAGTAACTCCTAGACAGCGAGCCGCCATCGTACTGTATATGCCCTCGAGTTGTCCGGCACATATCGCGTCGCTCTCGGTGAAGTGTGCACACACGGTTTATTCCATTCTCGATGCGGCTCGAGGCGACATCGCTCTATTCCTTCTCTTCTCTTTTCCTGACTCGAATTTCTTCTCTGTCACTGATAAAAGTAAACTTGAACCTCGTAAAATCTATGTACATTACTTTTCTGCTTTCCTTTCTCTATATCTTTTTCTCAGAGGTGCGTGAAAATCGTTTTATTTTGTACGTCACTTTGTAACAGATTTACTTATTATACGCTCGTATTTACTGAGAGTCACTCATGAGCCCCTCTATGCGTGCTGGAAAGGCAGACATTGATGAATCAATCAGTTATTTACATATTTTGCTGCGAGCAAAAGTACTCGGAGGAGGTTTCATTTTTCTTTTTAACTTCATAAAAATTAGGCTCCATAGATCACGTATGTGAAAATGGCATTTAGAAAATATTTCATCTCACTTTTCGTGATCAACGATCTTTTGAAAACTTGATAATGCCCGAATGTTTTATTAATAGAAAATTCATTTTTTTTTCTACTCGGAATATTGAAACACTAAATAACTTCACATTACATCGAGACGAACATATATTAAAACGACTATCGACGATTGGAGTGAATTTTAATTTGATCGTAACGTTATAAAAATTCAAAAGTCGTTTCCGACTTGTTTATACTTTCGTCCGATACATCATTCATAGCCGTTATCTAGAAATAAAAATATTGAAATCGTACACGACTTCGCGAAAGATTCTGAAAGTTTCGAAGAGATCAGAGACCCCGTGCAGCTTCAGAATTCAGCTCGCCATGACCCACATTTTTTAACTCACCGCGATTTAGTTTATTATACTTGTGATCGAGGCTCTCGAACAGCGAGACCAGTTTTCGAGATGGATGAACTAAGAATAGAGATACACTTCGTTGAGTATATGCCCGCTCGGAGTTTTCGAAAGCGCGGAAAATTTCACTCTCCGAAATTGAGTCGTTGTGAACGGTTAAAATGTCGAAAAAAATAAAATAAAATAAAATCATCATTAAAAACATTAAAAACAGCTATAAATCTTTTTGGATAAAAAATCGTCTGCTACCAAGGATGATAATATTCTTCAGAAAAATCATCAATAATTAATCTCCGAATAAAACTTTTTTCAATGATTGATTCGAATCGAAAGTTTTATCAGCGATTTCACGCAAGGATACCTCGACCGATATCCGAGTTCAAGAAAAAAAAGGCCGAAGATCAATGGAAAGTAATAGGTGTTATGGCAGAAGCGGCGTTTAATCGTCGAACCTCAGATTAATTAATTTACGAGACCATGCACCTCGCGCACCACGTAGCGAAATCTCATCTCCCCTGTTTGATAATTATCACGCGATCTTGTGAAGGCGTTAGAAAATTTGTTGTGCCCAGGTATTACAACGCTGCTGTAAACATTCTTGGCTCTATAGAGGATGAAAAGCTTTTTCATCGCCTCTCGGACAGGCATTCTCGCTTTGATATATCTTCTCAGGCGCTGCTGACGAGCGATTAATCCTCGCGCGGATAGCCGAGACCAAACGAACTTCTGAAATCTCGTTAATTCTTTGCCAGCAGTAATGTTCTCCCGCGCCTGCATTTCACGCACAATCACATCAAATACATAAATACTCATATACTAAGCTATACAGATACATAATTCCGGAATAAAAATGCGACACTTTCACCCCATGCAACTTTCGAAACGTCTCTATAAATGATCCCCTGTCCTCGTCTCCCGATCATTCGATGCGAATCCTCACAATACTCTGAATAGCAATAACGAAATATAAATCGACAACAATAGTTCATCAACAGATCTTATTTGATGAATCAACAAATTTACCAGCACGGTCATCGAATGATATTAACTCCGAAACATTATAATGAAAAAAAAAATAAAAAATAAAAAACAAAACGCGAAGTTAGCGCTCGACGTTGAAAAATTAGACTCTGAAAAAAATTATGTGTACGTATTCGTTGAGAATAAATCATTATTATGCTTCTCTAACGATTTCCCATCAACATCGAAAATTATGTCTCGTTTGCTTTGTTCTGAGCTGCCGATCCACAGAGCTCTCGTTTGTTCATGACGTATGAGAATACGTGTGTCTGTGTATGTGTGTGCATCAGTACCAAATGACCGAAATTTGTTTCTCTCCTAAGCCGGAAGATCATATTTGAGTTCTCACAATTTTCTATAATGCGTGTAATGTATATATAAGTGTATTATATTTTTCAGTATAGTCGAGAATACATAGACAAAAGAAATAACAGAAAAAAAAATGTCGAGAATAGCCTGAGGCAACACTTGACTCCGTAAATAATACGCTAATAATACATACGCTTCGACCGGGGGTCGTTCTCGTGACGAAAACAAAGTAAAATATTCGGTGAAATCTGTACAAATATAATGGATACCGAGAGAGTAGACACAACGAAAAAGAATTATGAGGCCATTCACTTTTTCAGGTTTTTTTTTTACTCCGAAATCAGCTCGTATGACGTCATCGAATTTCTGGTTTTTTATTTTTAATGATTCCACACAGACTGGCCGACTCGGTGGCCATTTTTACTGTCCATTATGTTCGACCGGTTCGGCATAAGGCACGTGTATATAGATGCCGAGCGAAATAAAATACCAGTTTGGCTAGTTCCGTATGGAAAATAGCGAGAGTTACGTCCTTTTGAATACGAAAATTCAATGATCATCGAAACGTAGCGGTTTTACGTTCGAGTTCATTTGCACCCGAATGGGGAGACCTCGAAACTCGAGCGAGAGAGTTCGCTCTCGTCTGCTGGGCAAATAACATCTCGAAAGTGGCGAAGGAAGTAACGCTAAATCGAGGAGGGAAAAGAAAAAAAAAAAGGGAAGTGAGAACGAGCGATATTTCGTGTATAAATAAATCTTTATTCGAATATATACCTCTATATTGGTGTGCGCGCGCTCGTATATTAGAAACAGAAAGATATATTACAGCCTCGAGTATCTCGCGATTGAATTCGTTCAAGTTGAGTGAATTTGGCGATCGCCTGACGACGCGACCTCGGCGCACGAACTCGCGTACACGCGGCAATTGCTGTTTAGTCTCGTACATGTCTCTCAGAACGACATGTGTACTACACGGTATCGAGAAAATGCACGAGCGCTATAATAAAATTGAAAATGTTAAAGAAAAATATTGTTAAGTCTCGGGGAGACCGAATAAAATTGCGCACGATTAAAGACACACCGCGCCGCGCCGTAGCTCTATGCAACGACAACGACGTTTCAGATTGGCTTGAGGCGCGAGAACAAATTCCCGACTTTCTAACGCGTTGAATTCGCACATCGAGGACTGTAACATGGGAAAATTCGTTGGTACGAATGAGTCCGAGTGCGACTGTATGATACAATGTTACAAGATGGAACGCGAGATTATTATCATTTTTTTTTTTTTTTTACGTCATTTTTATGAGATTATTATTGTTGCGTTCAAGAGTATATGCTGAATCAAAGCGAATCGAGATCTTTGAAAGACGCAAAACTCGAAAACAACTTTCATTCGTAACGAGACTTTCGTCGAATGTCTACGTCTAAAGATAGACATATTGTTTTTTTTTATTCTTAGTTTACTTCCTTTATATATTCTCAAGATGCAATCGCCTCACGGGATATTAGCGATTCTCTCACCGGACGAGCTGATTCATCGATGATGCTGCGAATGAATTAATCAACTCGATTGTACCAAGATTCTCATATCCGCAGCGTCGTAGAAAAGTAGGTGGAAATTTGAACCACTCGTTGATTCCACGTTGATTCAACGATTATACACATTGATTGGTTCGATTTAACGTGAATTTCTTTTCATTAATATTCATATAAAGTAATCACCGGATGAAATTTTGGATTGAATTATCTGAGTGTAAAATAATTATTGATGGAAAGGAGAAAAAAAAACTCTCGTGGAAAGTCAATGAAATTCGGGTCAGAAAACACATTCGAAAAGTCTAGAAAGTGTCAATTTTCGAGTCGAGTGTATCATTAAATCATTTAAACGAGTATCATTACTTTAAAAAGATAACTTACCAAAAGTTAATTGCTGGTTCAAATTTGCACCAATTGCTCTCTACATATAAATATATGCAGATATTCATTGTGCTCTTTCGTTTTCTAAGAATAAAAGCCACGGAGCCTTGATTGGTAGAAAACCAAAGGGCGTAACCCTCATCATTCTACGTCTCCAAATGTGTGGGTTACTTTCTTTTGTGACTACTGAACAAAGAAAGTAACTTTGCTTATACGTATATGTTATACGTGTAAATTAATCTCTCGTCCTATTATAGACTGTAGGATTCGATGGATGATTCATAAAATCTTCTGTATAATTAAATGAGCTAACGATTAATTCACAGTAATTACACTAATACAGAGACAAGTTACATTCAATAATCGATCGAGCGTTTACAATTCCGTTAACGACTTCTCTAACTATCTCGATTAACGATCACAATAATATTCTCGATGAGTTTTCTCAGCATTTTCCGTACAAGCAAGGACTCTAATGATAATTACGATTTAATCGTATCAATGATTATATCCTTATCGATCAAAAACAGGTTTTACAGACGTGACATTTTTTTCGCTCGATTTCAGAATTATTATTACATGATAAATGAATTTCGAAGCTTCAATCGGAGCGTTTAAACCTCATGCGGGTTCGATAAATGTCTGTCTCTTTATCTGTGTAAAAATGATCATTTCTCGAATGATAAAATTACGATTTATTATTGTCGAATATTCGTTGAAGTGTAAGGAACGGAAAAAAAATCGATCCAACAGGAAAACATGAATGAAAATAATTATTCGAATTTAATTGAAATTTTAATGTAATGTTAGGCAGGTTTTGTCGATAAATTTTATTCGATAAGATTCATATTCGTGGTAAAAACGAATTGATGTGATTTATCGGAGAAATTTGATTTTCTCTTCATTTCCTGTAGCCCTGAATATCTTCATGTTTGTTAATCGTATTCAAATTGAGATGTCACGACACGAGGAGCATATGATAATAATGTTATCGTTTCCCACTATCGATATTTGAGCGTCTATCGTTTATATTCAAATCACATCGTTAACAAGACGATCCCAAAAGAAATATTCTTCGCGAATACACTCTCAAATCTACACTGCGAATCGCATCAAAAGGCGAGAGAGAGAAAAGGATAAAAAAGAAAGGGTCGCGAAGATACGAGAGATTGTCCTAACCGGATAGGGATCATTCGCCTCTTTGCCTTTATTCCCTTATTTTATTCTCGTCCCTCACGGACGTTTGCCAATTTTTCACTCCCACACCTATCTCGGCTTTATACTCCAGGCCAGGTCGATGCCCATGCAATACGATAGCCTGTGTGCCTATACTAACGACCAATGCAAATCCTACATCATCATTTTCTCGGTACTGCTCATACGTGCGGCTATTTATTTTGTGCATTTTTTTTTTTAACAAATGATTTTCAGGTCATTCGAATGCATCTGACCTGATATATTTTACGAAAATTCAAGAAATAATCGTTGCGTCGTGCACACAGGCTTCAAAGCTAATTCAAACTCGTTAGCGTGTGCAAGCTGCGACAATTTTTTGTTCGTATCCACTGAACTTGAAAAAATGATGAGAGAGGCGCATTAAATAGACGCGAAACGTCTGATAGTACGAGTCTATAAATCTCTGAACTAAATGATGAATGACTAAATTAAACAGATATATAAATAAATAGATAAGAAAATGAATAAATAAAAATGTAATTAAACGAGCTTTCTTGAGAAAATGGTGGAACTGAGTGAGAGTGAGCGACATTAAATCGATAAAACCTGACTACGTATCGGATAGGTTTACTCGCCAAGTGGATCTACTTTGCTTCTGATCTGCTTCTCTTCGCCGTGACGAGAGACTGCACAGCAGCAACAGCAGCAGCAGCAACAGCAGCAGGATCTACGATTTTCTCGTGTGAGCCGTGTAATCAAGAATCTCCTTCTGATCGGGATCCTAATGTCTCTCTCCCTCTACCTTTCTCTTTCGCTCGCTCCGCAGGTCTCCTGAAGCTCGTCTATTCAACTTTAATCTCTATTTCTCTCTCTATCTCTCTATTTCTTTCTCTTATTCCCCGTAAAACTCGTCTCGCTCTGGTCGCACGTCCGTAATTCAATCTAAGCGAGTGCTCTCTGCGTGCTGTAGATTTGCCGATAAACGGTATCAGTGATTGGTCACCTACATAAGCAGAGACGAAAAGAAAACAAAAATTTGGTGATTGGCACAGCTGTCTCTTTTCTTATCTGCAGCGTCGATTACTTATCTCAAGAGAACAAAAAAAAAGAAGAAGAAAAAAAACATCGGAGAAATAAGATCCTCGCGTGCGATTAAGAAAAATCTTGTGCAAATCAATCTCGCTATCGAACATCAATTTGAAAGATTGATTAGAATTTATTCATGGTTTTTTATTAGATGAAAACATCCAGCGACCGATATGGATTTTAATTTTAAAAAAACGTGAACAATTGTGAACTTTAACGGTGAACAGGGAATTGGTACTAGTTGGAGAACTCTCTCGGATTTGCAATCCCCTAAGAGTATTCCCCTGGCACGTCGATTAAACGAAAAAAGAAAAGAAAGAAATAACACGAGGGGCGACCCAATCAACTAGCGGTAAGCGAATACACGTTTAGCAGAAGCTCCTAGCGTGTTCGTGAGTCTCGTGAGTCGCGTGCCGATTCCGCGGTTTCCCGCATCTCCCGCCTGTATCATTGCGAGATTCCTCCCCCATCGATATATTTCACCGGCACAAGAGGATTGCTCATATTTATTTGCATCGATCAAACGTGTCGTCTAGCCCGAGAAACTCGAGGGATTCTCGATAAAAAGGCCAATAAAAAAGGCTCATGTTTCGGTCTCCTTTCGTCGAAATTTTCAACGGTTCTTTTCAATTCCCACAACGAAATTCACGCATCGTATTTCAAGGAATTGTGATCGAAGCTTACTTCGTCAATTCCGTTATAACGGCTATTCTGATATTTCACAAAAATTGAACTGCATCGTTGCACAAAAAAAATACACTTTGACCATGCAACCATAATAATAAACATTTTACTAGACATTATTTTTTTCGTTGTTAATCATAGTTTTTATACCTCTGCAACTGGTCAGTCAATAACCCTTAAAATTCATGACTTTCAATCCTCTTATAAGCATCCACTTATTCGTAACAGCATAATTCTATTAGATGCAGTATTGTCTGCTCTCCGAAATCTTAATTGGACATTTTTCATTTTTTCATTAAACTACTCGGATAGAATTGATAGGTAAAAATAACCGTTGCACCGGTAAAAGCAGTGAACAAAGATTGGATTTTCGGAATTTTTACAGTGCAGAGAGTGTAAATTGTCATAAAAATAAAATAAAATCTCTCAAAGAAATATTTTTCTTGACAAAAATCTATACTTACCATTAGAAAAATTCGAAAAATTCAAGATCGTTCTCATGTTTCTATAGTTCTAACGGTAATTTTAACTTTTCCCATAATCCCCGTGTAATTTTCCCGTATCGATTAAATTAATCAAGAGACATGACAGGCTCAAGACTTTATTTTTAATCCTGCGAATTATGTAAACGACGAGAATAAACGCTTAATTGGGATCGTTAAAAAAAAAGTGTGTTGAACCGCTCGCAATAATATTACGATCGACTGTGTATATATAGATAGAGAAAAGGTAATGGCCTGGAATAAATGAATTTCGATCGATTAATCGCTGGGATATGTGTGACAACGAGGCATGTCTCGCGTGACGCAGACATAGATGAAAATAGAAAAATCACTTTATCCGTTCATAATACAGGTAAGTATTATAACGTATGTTGAAGAGTTATATATGTATATAGGGCAAAAATGATAGCGTCGTGTTAGAGGCCAGGGCGTGGAACTTACTACAACAGAAAAGGCGCTTCGATATATCGCGTCTTGCACGAGTGCACGTTTTCTCTCTTTCTCGATCTCTACAGAGAGACCTATTAATCAATCATTGGGGCACACGTAAATACAGCCTACATTCGTAATACCATGCTATACCGGGGCAACCATAGGAGTTCTGTACCCATGAACACTATGTACCTTTACATATCTGCATATAGATGAATTTTTCATTTAAATATATATATATATATATATGTCTCCATATACAAAGGAGACGAATGTATAAGTAAAAAGAAAGACGTGAATCAGAGGAAGAGAATGGCAAATGATGAAAGATAATTCACGCTTCTATCTCCCGGTGATTTTCTCGCGAGGGCGGACTTCTTTATACCGAAGACGAGACTCATAGGTGCGCCGTATATACACACACGCGTTTAAAACACATCGAGTAAAATACAAAGATGTACGTATCTATGGATTTCATGAAAATTTTACAACGCTCATCATCGTTCCACTTATCCAGCATCGAGTGAACTTTAAGCGTGAGCTCAAAATCATCCGACCGCTGGTTCTCGCGGCTCTCGCCTTGTGCCAATTCTTACAGCATACCAGAAACTCTTCCTATTTTTATTTTTTTATTTTTTATCAATAATCAAAGAACGGCTCGAATTCCCCTGCGAAATTGACGTTTAAGCAAAACATAGAGGGGAGGAAAGGAGCTACTTCGCGTGAATGACGTGAGGATATTATACCGGAAAACTTCGTCCTCGTCTGTTCGCGTGCACACGCGAACAGAGGTTAACATTACCGCCAACTAGAGCCAACTATTAAATGGATACGTGTGTGTTTCTTTTTTTGTACTTGTATAGGAAGTACTTGAGAGCATACAGAATTTTGCATAGAATTTTATGGTTCGAGAAAACCACGTACTACACGTACAGCGAAATTTTAACCGTACGGTCATATCAAACGAGCCATAAAAACTTAAATCTACGTGTATGAGTACGTTTTTATTTTAAATATGTCGAACGACTTTGCCATGTTGGGGAATTACTCTAAATTATAATCTCGTTTAAGAACTAGGAACAGAAAAATTATTCATTTTTATTTATGGTTACTCCAATGACCCAACGAACTGAAATTTCCTCGGTCAATTTACTTTCTCGTGTTTTATAGACAAAAGTTTGTTTTTTTTTTCTCTGTGCTATATTTTTTTCCTAATTTGTTTAATACCATCTTTCTCGGTTAAATCGCTAATAAAAATAAGTCGAATAAAAATATTTTGTAAGATTTGATATGATCGAGTATACCGCGGAAAACGTACAAGACTTTTTAATAAGGTAACTCTCGTTCGAATTCAGTTTTTACTTACTTCTTAACGTGTTTTCTGTCACGAAAATATGAGCAGCGTAACCGGTCGTAAAACTGTAAATTATTTCATTCCGAAATCCTTTATAAACAATATTGTTTTTCTTCGTGGAAACGATTCGAGTGATTTCCTCATCGCACCCACGATCACAGGTGAAATGGGAATGAAATTGCGAGATAGATGACTGGTGGTTCTCGGGAACACCAGCAAGGATTACATTTTCCTTTGGCGATTAGCGGTAAAGTATCGAGGTGAAACCGCACATAGTCTACAAGAAATTACAGATATATTACCGGTGCTTATTATATAGGTTTATCTGCTATAAGTAGGCACGAGAGCATTTAAGAAAAAAATAATAAAATTGTACTTGAATATTTGTCCGTGAGCAAGTCCATTAGAATGAGAAAGAGAGATGAATGTGAAATCATTAAAAAACGAAAAATATCTAGATATTATAAGAAAAATCATTTTCTTACATGACGATTCCAATGAGGAACACGTTCGAATGGATTCCATAAAATACTTCGTGATATAAACGAAGAAATATTTACGACCGAGCCACTGAATCAAGGCTTATTATACAGCAGAAAAAAAGGCTTGATCGCAGCTTTTATGCTTATTCCACAATTATTCAAAATGATTTTCCGGACGAATGACTTTGAGCGCGCATACGTTTGTATTGAAGCGTTTTGCTCATCGTAGTTCACCGGTACCAGTAACACCTGCTAAATCATTGCCCATATCCGATGGGTTTGCCGCTTTCACCATCGCAGCTTCTGCACGAGAAAACTATTGAATCTCTGCGGGAACAACATGAAAAGCGTGGTCACAGGCATCAACACCGCTATTATTATATACACATACACAACATGCATTGTGTCCTTTCTAACAAAAGTTAAGCCTACCGTTTCTCTCGTAGTAACAAGCGTACTTTGTTGTTGGACACGTTGTCTAAGATATTTTCTCTACAAAATATGACTTATCCTCGTTTCGTTATCTCTGTTTTCTTCTCCTTCATAAATGCGCGCGACGAGAGTATTGCTCCGGGGAATATCCTGTTGTCTATATTATAGTACGGAGTAGAACGTGAACGAAAAGCCTTCAGGGGCCATTAGTCCTCATCGTATTATTACGGAGAGAAGGAAATGAAGAAAAAAAAAATATTCGTTATGGGTGGAGTCGAGGACTAAGAAGAAAGTATGAGGCGATAGGGCCGAAAGGCTCGCTGTCTCGTGGTCCAGTAAGACAAATATAGACGCTGTCACTCACTCCTCAAAATCTCTCGTTATATACATGAGAGAGAAAATCTCTCCCCCTAGTGATTAGAATTTCTGTTTTATTTTTTTATATCAATTTTTTTATCGTTCTCGGCCTTTGCCTCGTACGCAATAATTTTCTCGATCTGGTTTTCTCGAACGATTAATTGCATTCTCGTAATAAGTACTATCGCTGATCGGTTAGAAGTAAATGCGTAAAATGAAGAAAAAAACGAAAATCACTGAAAATGAGAGAAAAAGGGTAGCGGGAAAAATATCAAAAAGCTTATCCAGCATAACCGCAAAACAGATCGACAGGTGGATGCAGAGCATCTTCCGCAAGAGAGGAGAGACCGATCTCTGTGTATTGCCTTTATGGAGCACTTACGTGTTCAGACCTCCGATAAAAGATAACGCTAATATCGTGCTCGATTACTCTTTAATCATGGAGACCAAGCATGTTAGCGAACCACATTGGAGAAACGAACAAAACTCGGGTATTTCACGTGCAGGTATGCGTATACGTTAACTCTCCCCTCCCCCGGGTGTAACATAAACAGAAATATTTATGGGATACCGCATCGGTATTCAGGACGACGATGATAAACTTTTGTTTCTTTCACTGCACACACGCACCTGATAATCAATAATTTTACTCGGTGGTGCGATACTTGCTGCAAAAACAGCATCATAATTAGCTCACGATGCCAAATACCAAACTCTAATTACTCTTCCTTCGCGGACGCTTTTTCCTAATCAGTAAATTCAATAACGTTGTTCATGTAACACTGATTAAAATCAGATAAAGCTGTACGAAATAATGTCATCAATTTAATCAAGACGTGAATTCCTTATTCCGTACACAAATGTGTTATCGATAATTAATAAATTATTATTTTAATTGCATCCTGAGGTAATATTGAATAAACTCCTACGCTATCAGCTATTAAACTATTCGTAATAAACTTGAATTATATAAACGTTCCAGATTGCATTTTGAAGCGGATCTTGTAGACAAAAATAAAAACTTTTTTGGTTAATTCGTTGAAAAATAAGCGAAAAAAAAAAAACACCCAATTTACTATTTTTATATTGTAAATGGAGCATTTCATACGACGTATGCAAATGAATCATGAGTGAAATCAGAATAATTAAGCCTATAATTAACCCATATTCCTGGACGTATAATTGCAAGGCGCAAAGACAAAAAATAAATAAACGAATCATCAATTACGCTGAAATCGCAAAGAATTTCGAAAGCCATATAAAGCATATAATTGTGTTTGAATCATGAATTTTCCTAGGATTTCAATGTTCTCCGAGTAAACTCGATGTTCGGTAAGCTCGTTAAACCCTGGTACAGGACTGTCGGAGTGCTCGCAATTACAGAGAATCGGCTGTTACTGGATATTGCTCTCTCATTGCTTGTCAGTGTACACAGACTCATGGGAAAAGTGTGGTGTTCCTCGTTGGGTAAGTCGCCGAGTGTGTGGAACCCGTGAATGGGTCATGCAAGGTTAAACTCCCTCGTATACAGGAAATTTATTCTTACTATCGAGTAATAGAGGGAACAACTCTTCTCGCATCAGTGCCATACATATCAGTAATTTAGTATACAGCTCTGGTCTTTTTGTTTTTTTTTTCTCACTCACTTTATCCTCCATGCGTATTAGTAAGTTAACATTAGTCCGTCTCTCTCGATCTCTTTTGAGCGTCTAACGAGCGGCTCGTCGGTTAGTTCTATTCCGCTGCCTTTCCTCCATTGTGCAACTTTAACCGGGTAATTGCTTTTTCTCAATATATATATACATATACACGTGTACAGAAGTCCTGTACTGTTTCGTGCCAGTGTCTCTGCGTCACCTCTATCTGCTCTCAGAATTGTCAAAGTCTCCTGTTCTTTTTCTTCGTTTCCTCTCCCCCTTATTACTTTCTCCATCCATTTAGATTTACGAGTAGAAAAAAAAACCTCATTCAACGATAAATTTACCTTGGAATGTCTACGAACCCGGAAAACCTTGATGCATATCGTAGCTTTGTAGGAGGATCGAACGAGTTGATGAATAAACTGGTTTCCTTTATGGCTCAGGACTGATTGGATTTGAAAAAAAAAAAACGTTGAATTCAACTCAAGTGTCGATATTTCGGAGTCGATTTATATTCGAACAATTTCGAGATTGTTAATTATTCTACCAGGAACGTTATTTTATTCACGGATTCACGTTTAAGCCGATTAATGAAATCAATCACCAAAATTACACATATTTTCAAAACGATGTTAAAATTTACATAAAAAATTTCTCCATCCAGGTCGAAAGAGAACGAGCGAATTATATTTCCGAAAGTCGAACCACCGATTGTGCTCTTTTACGAGCGAGTTTTCGAGAGCTGCGGTACACCAGGCCCTTCGTTCCCTTCAACTTTGCTGTCCGATCGTTTTTCGACTCTTTCGCACAGGTTCATCTCTCATATATAGCCGAATACACCAAGCGAATTTTTCATTTTCGTTACATATTCGTGCGATATACGCCTATATACTTTCACTACTGGCCACAATCAACAAGAGAGCAACACTCTCTCATCGAGAGCGGCACGACGATAATTAAAGCAACAATTATCTCAGCTCTCGGCGGCAAAAGAGACGCGAACAAGGCTCCTCCTCGTTGGTCTTCTCACCACGTCCAGAAACTTTTCTCCAGTGCACGGTATTAATCTCTTCGAGATTTATATACATGTATATGTATTCTCCAGGTATAATATTGTACATATTTGCTATATAGTACGGTTATTATCTCGACTCTATATCTCACAACATCGCTAGAGTAACTCTCACGTTATTTTATTTATCGTCATTAAATATACCAGTGTTATAATCTCAAGCCTTCTCGCATCGGGATCTCGTAAAGCGATAATGAAAACTGGCGTTAATAAGTGCAACGCGACACCTAATCACGATTAAGAAATATTCTTCGTTCATTTCGTTATTACCGACACCATCTCTGAAAACGTCGGGAGATCTTGTTAAATTGCTTCGATAATTCAGTAACCATTACAAACGAGCGATTATCCGGGTATTATTCGCGATCAATTATAGATTTACCTTGCGCCGTTGCTTTTTTTTTTTCTGCACGTTTCTGCAGATGTTTAGACGTGCGTGAAACGAGCAGAACTAATAATAATTTATTTGATGAATCTGTTACAGTAGAGTTTTTCGAAGCACGCGAATATGTTGTACAAAAATAATTTGAAATAGTATTTACTGCAAGGAGACTGCAGTCATGAATAGCAGCGAATTGGACAGAAGAGATCGTTTCCTGCGTATAAAATAAAAAAAAAATTAAGGTTCCAGACGATGAAAAACGAAACGACGTTGAGCCTTAAAACTCAATATCCTTTCGAGGATTCTCGCGAGACGAGAGCTCGTTACCGCCTAATATTCTTTAATGTACATACGCATCTGCGAGTTTTCCGCGCCTCTTCCTCTCAAGTTTCTCGTTACTTTCACCGTTGCATGGGCAAAAGACAAGATCGCGGCGCGTTTACCGCAGCACAATCGTATTTGTATATAAAACAACCTCGTTCTCCAATTAACGAAACACATTAATTTCCGTACAGTCTATATATATATTCGAGATGGGCTCATGAGAGAGAGACTCTCGCGCGACCGTAAAAACACCGGAAAAAAGAAAACGATTAATTAAACAAAACGGAGCGTTGATTTCCGCGCTTATTTATTATACCCACAGACATAATTTATTAAAACGTCCGAATGATTTCAATCGGCTCTCCTGCGAATATGTGTATGCACACGTGTATATGATAAATATACACGCACTTTTTTTTCCCCCATCCACCACCTTTTTCCTTTTTTCTCTCTCTCTCTGCGCAATTAACTGGAGAACAATCTAAACCTGCACTTAAACGTTTATTAGCATTTATTTACCATAAATAGGATCTTACCGTAAGGCTTTACACAAACGGTAATATAGTTTTAATGCTCCGATTGCGAATTAGAGAGAGGCTTTTTGTGAGGCGCGATATTTCGATTCACGAGAGAAGTACAAACCCTCGTTCCGTCTTTCAAGTCTCTCTGTTGTTCGATAAATTTACCGATTAAAATCTACCGATGTACATACTCTGGACGTTGTACCTCCTACTGCGCAGCTACCACATATATATTCACCTATATTTATATACATGACTACACTACATACATATACGTAGTACAAAAATATATGAATATATATATATCTAAAGTAGGAAGCCGCTAGAATCTTTCCATGTCCTTCTTTAGCTCTCGCTATCTCCCTTTTCTTTATCATACAATTTCCCCCTCGCACGGAGAAAGTGCGCTACGCTCTCTGGCATATATGCCTTGTTCGAACGTTATCTAGGCTCATGATAACCCTAAACCAGCCATCCTACCCGACATCAATCTCTGGCAACTCTGACCCTCCGACACTCGCTGTTTCAGCTCGACGTACCGACGTTTTAAACGGTAACACTCGAGGCGATATGCTCGACGACAAAAAAACTATGCTCAATCGCGTGTTTTCGAGAATTTCCGGGATCATTTCCGGTGCAAGAGTTCTTCAAACTTTCAAGACTTTCTTTTTTAATAAACTCAAACATTATCATTAATAAAATTACAATCATAAAAGAAACGAACGAATTTACCTTCATTTTGGCTAAAATCATTGCCGTTTCTTTTCTTCTTTCAATTCGAACGTAGCGCCACCGAGTTTTATATGCACAGGTGCGGAGAAAAATTTGTACGAAACATTAGTGAAATCATATCCGGACAGACTTCAGGGAGCCCGAGAGAAACCGAGAAATTATTAAGTGCAGAAGAAGCAGAGGGGGCGGGGGAGGAAGCACAGAAAAAGAAAAAGAAACGATATCAAGAGAGAAATCCCTTTCTATAGCATGCGAATCTAGAAAATGGAGTCGGAAAACGCATGATGTTGCGATGACAACCAGAGATTGTTACGGGATCCGCCCTTTCGTAGTTTCTCTCTCTCTCTCTCTTCCTCGCCAACTTCTGTCTGTGGCTTATTCGTTACGCACCGACCGACAGTGTTCCGCACGTTGCATGTGCTCACATTATTACGTGCACTCTACCGTTCCCAAAGCTATACATTCCCATATCTGTATGTATATACTTATATATGCCAAAGCGGCATATGCCATATAACTCGGTGATCTGGCTTTTGTATTAGCGTCCATATACGTAATAAATGCGTATCGACGTTCGTGACGGTCTCGCGAACAGAAGGCTGCTCACTCGTGTTATCGTTCGGCGCAATTCGATACGCGATTAAAAGTAGCTGAGAGAAAAAAAAAACAACATTAAAAAATGGCCCACGTATGGCTTTCGCGATAAGGTTTTGTGGAAGTGGGGCGGAAAAAAATGACAGCTTTGAAGACCTATTTTACGAAGAATCGATGCGCAACTAAAATCGTTGCTTATCCAATCTCAAAAATACTCGTGTATCCGTGTGTGAATTATAAAAAATTTTGCTTCAATTTTTTTCTTTTCGATACATTTATTCTACACTCCTAAGAACGAGTTTTCATATATTTTTTTCAATTATTCTTGATAGAACAGCGTTCATAATCGTATAATGAATTCACTCTCTAGCCTCCGCTGCAATTATTTAGCGATGAAAGAAAAAATGAAAAAGATTTAATTCAATCTTGAAAATTGTAGCAGCGATGCTAGAAAAGTGTGGAGAAAAAAAAAACTATATAAACCTATAATAATTGCATTCGATTCGCTGTCTCTCAATCATTCGAATCTTTCTGTACACACGTGGTATTAGATGGAAGCAAAAGAAAAAAAAACGTTCAAAGAAAAATCACCGAGAGCAATAACAGAGAGAACTTCTTCTTCCTGCTAAGTAGGAAGCCATTCTCCCGCTGGGAGAATCCAGCATTGCAATTCATTTTACCAAGAGCATTCAACGTGCACGCACTCCACGTGCAACCAGCAGTATACAGCGGTATATATACAACTTCCATATATACCATGTAATACGTGTACTTTATACATGCATAGATAACTTCAGGTTGTGTAGAGGACTTTATTTTCCTTTTTTTCTTTACCTATCCCGGAGAGACCGCGACGTTACTCCCAACACACTTTTACCTCTTTTGCCACTGCGAACTTGCGCAAACCGTCATTATGCACCGGTGCAACCTGCAGCTGCACTCTGCCGGCCAGAAACCTTTTACTTATCGAAGATGCGTGAGTCACACACGCCACGTATTTCTCCGCGAGTGTTTTTTCAATCGCTCACTCGACTTTTTATCAATCATTTTATTTACATTATCACTTGATATCAAATGAATCAGAAATTTATAAGATTCGAATGATCTCTTTCGTGAATATAATCAACGATTACAATACATTTTTATTGAAACAAAAATGTGCCGATTTTCAGTCATTTTTTTTACGAATTTGTGCCAATCGTTATGGAATCGCGCGGATAACAAAAATAAAATAGTAAAAATCGATTCTTTTTAAAAATGGCAAAGTCATTCTCGCGTAATTACTGATATTGGTATTTTGATGTTATCAAATGATCAATCGAGCGTAATAGCATTCGAATATTTTGCAGAATCTGGCTGGACTAAAAGAAATGGTGCGACAGGATAGTTTTTCAAAGATTCAATTTTATTTTGCAGCTGATTTCAATGTCTGAAGACACGAATAGGATCTGAACAAATCATAAAAGTAAAAGAAGTCAAAAAATTTATGAAAGTACAATAAATAAATTTGATTCGATAAGTGCTATACTTGTGTATTAGGTTTATACCTTAAGCAATTTATAGGAAGCGTCTGTGCCGGCATCATTTATTCCCCTAGTCTAAGTATACCGAATACCGAGCCCATTGCATCGCCCGTTGAATTTACTCTGAGGGAATTTCCGCACGCAGCCTCTCTCTCCCTCTCTCTCTCTCTCTTTCTCTCTCACTCTTGTCCGCAACTCGCAAAGTACTTATAGTGACGCGAGTCTTTGGCTCATGAGTGGGCACTCACATACACGAGAAAAGAGCCTCGAGACGCGGCGATGACGAGCTACTTGCTGCTTCTGCTACTCCATCCTCGTCTCTTCGCTCGTTCCTCGTACGAGAGATTCTACGGCAATCTCGTAACTTGTGCCTCTCCTGTATTCCCGGTGGGCACGCGACATACAGAGCGCATCGAGAAAACGTAACGCACCCATGAACTTCTCTCTCTCTCTCTCTCTCTCCCTTTTACTCTCTTACTCTGTCTCATTTTCTCTCCATCTTTCTTCGCCTTATTCTGAAGTGAGTTTACCAGAGACACGCACATGAGTCCCTCGCGGCGATGGCACGCGCTCGATCCCGAGTAGCCGAGTAATCATCGAGAGAGAAAAAGAGACCTGATAAATAAAGACTTCTCTCTGATAAATAAACATCGTTAGATTCTCGTAAGTTATTTTTCAATTCGTGAGCTTGATGAAGGCATATAACGACTCTGCGATCTTCCGTCTAATGTACGGAGAGAATTGAAAGATAAAAATTACCGTTGCACCAATAGAAACAGACGACAAAATTTGAACGTTTGGAATTTTTTAAATGCAAGGTACAAATTTTCATAATAATACAATAAAATTCTTCGTATATTGCAGGAAATTTTATTTTTCATGAAAATCTAGACTCTGGGCTATAAAAAATTTTCAACATTCAAGGTCGTTCCCTGTTTCTATTGCTGTAACGGTACTGCTTTTACATTTTCATTCTATCCGGCGTCCCCAATTATGTACTTCGTTACGATCTGAGAAAAATTGACGAATTTCTCAGGATGACGTCGTTTCAATGGAACAGCGTGAAGAATTATATTTTTATAAAACAACGCGTTAATAGTCGCCATACGTGTACGTATGCGTAAAAAAAAACAATTTAATTTTACGCCAAGTATGAAATCTTCATTAAGCGAGTTTCATTTTTATACGATCTCATTCTCGCTGAAGCGACAAAATTCACATGAACCAAAAATCTTATACAATGAAAAACGAGGCAGAGTGTCGTAGACTCTCTAGATTGAAAAAAAAAGTTGATTAATTTCCAGGCTCAAAGTCATGTATCACACGATACGATGAACTTTTTATTAAGAGATATAAACTTGCAGTCGTCGTCATGGAAGACCGAAGAAGCAGATTAAAAATGTAATTGGATTTGGCGAACGTACCATTTCATTTTACTTTCCCTTAGTACGATGTTAATTTTTTATTCCTTTTTTATCTCTCTCTGTCTCTTTTCAATCGACTCACACAAACATGAGATCTCGTACACAAGATATTGCGACGAGCCCGCCGAATAAAGTTCTAGGATTAAGAGAAAACGGAGCAAGCAGCAGCAGAAGTGTAAAAAGATCTGAGGACGGTAGCCAAAATAAGCCGGCTGGCCTGGTCTCATTCTTCTTAAACCTGTAGGTGAAGTATATTTCCTCTCGGCCAGGTGTTCGAAAACTATACAAGTATTTTCATATGCCGCATCGTTGAAATAGTATATGACCGATTTTACTACATTTCGTTGAGCCAGAGAAGCGAGTAGTTCCGCGTGCGGAAAGAACTCTCATTTGGTTCATCGTCACATCGTACGAAGAAGTATATATACGAGGACAACGACGTCGTCGACGGTTCAACGCGTGCTCGCGTGTCTTTGCTGCGCATACCCCACGAAGCGACGGATATTTTTGGAAAAGACGTCGCAGCGAGGAATCGTATACGGTTCGGCTCGTTTGTATACATATATACGTCCACTGTAGAATTGTATATATATATGTATAAACATAAATTCGTCCTCTTGTCTGAGCGCCCTGAAAACAAATTTCATTTCTTCTCGAATTTGTTTCATTTGGGCTCGTCAAAAATTGTACAAGGGCACGAAATGCCCTTAGCGATGGCGCCTCTTTATGTATGCCTTTATCTCTGGGAAGAAAAATAAACACGAAAGAAAAAAAAGATGCGGAGGATAAATTTTAAGGGATAATCCATCGATTATCTTCGAGAAACGACCACCTTTCGAAGATGGAAAATTTCGAAGAAAAAGAAAAACTACAGATAGGAACCCCATGGAGGCGGTGCACGCTGTTTTTCATGTAAAACTATTGGTAATGGTCTTTCGGACCGCTGGGATGAAAATAGAGCCGGATATGCGGGAGGCAGTAAAAGACACAGGCGGATAACCTAAGAGAAAAAGGTGCGGAGGAATTGATGATGTTAAACTGTAGATAATTTTCTTTATCTACGAACGATGGTGAACTATGAGTGTGCAATAGCGCTCGGACTAACTAATACTGTACTGCCATAGATGTAAAACGAAAAAAAAAAACTATATTTATACATATATATAATGACAGTGGTGTAGTATAGTATCAGTAAATATATATATGAATATAAGGGACGAAGAAGGGTACAGGGAACATAATTTATGCGGGTGGTCGACCCGTGACCCACGTGACTTCGTGGCAGGCTCTCTCCTCTCTCGTATAATTCGAGTCAGAGAGAATAAGCGAGAAAACGATAAAGAGAGAAACGGAGAAGCGAGTCGAACGAGAAAGGGCGACAGGAGCGCAGGAGGTCCGTAGGCGGAAAAGGACTGACTTGACTGACTTGGGGATATAAGCAAGCGTTCCATCAAGAGAATACTTATGCGCCCCACAGCAGCATCGCCATCAACGACAGCAACAGCAGCATCGTGAGCTGTTTTACGGATTAAGCTTATACTCCTGTATAACGGATCTGTGCGGTTTTTACAAAAATAAAAAATAAAAAGGTAAAATACATCGGCAAAGCGAGTAAATATGTATGTATACATACATATATATATATATGCATATTTATGAGAGACAAACGTTTTCAGAGACGGAGCTAACGGAGAGAAAGGCAGTTTGAAGTTATAAATTGCGCTTAATTCGTTTGTATTAGTATGTATTTCGCAAATTACACATAGCTCGCGATGCTCGGAGGGAATCGTCCACTTGCTCCAGAAATTAAAGAAGTAAATTGTCGAGACTTACGCCCGAACGGGACAAATTTTGCGAGCATCGCTATTAATAATCACCAACGGAATGATGAACCGCGTTGAGATAGGTTTTCTCCAGTAGTTTTTGTTTTGTTTTTTTCTTTTTCCTACTTTTATAACGGTATGTGTCTCCTTTGGGATTTGTTCGGTATATGTGTCACCAGGAGAAGATTGATTGCAGGAATTTAACATGTAGAAAATAATCGTTTCTCCTGCGGGGACACTTTGGAATATACGTGATACTCAGAAGTCTCAGGGTCAATTTCTCTGGGTTGAATTTCTCATATGCCGAGAAAATAATGGGGGAAGACGAGAAGAGAAATAAAGAATGGAGGATTGAAGAATGGCTCACACGGAGTCTTTACAGTGACTTTTAAAGTGTGCAAAGGCGCCCGAAAAAGGCTGACTCGAGCGCGTTCCGTCAGGATGCTCGCACGTTTGAACCGCGAAGAACTCAGGAGAGCCCTCGTTTCTCCTGGTACGGTCTTGCCAATGTCTCGATCTACGAGGCGGCGTCATCATCATCATCATCATCACCATCATCATCGTCTCGGTTGTCGCAGCATGCGCGCGTGAACTCGTTCGACCTCGAACGACCGACTTCAACGACCGCGAATGTCGCGCGAGTTCTTCCCGCAACAGAGAGAACACGCCACTCCACGTGCTTATATATCTTCACTTGCTCGGGAGAGAAATAAGCGCGCGCGCGTATATATGTGTGTTATGCACCACCGATCAACCTCGAAAGGGTATCCTTACTATGGATATATCTTTATATATTTCTCGTTCGCGCGATTCCGTGACGTTATATATATATGTACGTATGAACGAAAGAAAGAGACAACTCGAAGAGCACTGCGTGACATTTATCCCGGATGAGCCGACGAGAAAAGAGCGCGTGATGGAAAGAAGACCCGCTCACGCTTCTGCTCTTTCTCGATTCGACCCGGAACGAGAGCCTTCCGTAATCAAGTAATTCGTTAAATGATACGCGATGACGCGTGATGGAAAAATTTGATGAACGATCTAATGTTCACCTAACTCTATTCAGACTGCTTGCCTCTCGATCAACACACTTTCGAAAAATCCATTTTACTGCCCACTAACGTCTCGCTCGTTAAACAGACGGAGATAAATTGCCTACCAAAATTACTTGTTTGTAACCTAATGAATGGCGTCTAGCGATGTGCTCGTACAAAAAAAGAAAAATATATAAATACATGGATATACACATGTATTTCCGGAAATTCGATCTATTGTTAAAGAAGTTACACAATAGTCCAATCATGCCGAACGCCGATCGATTCGAATGCAATATATCAAAAGCGGAAAAATAAAATGTGACAGCGAACACAGTTTCGAATGGATTGCTTCTGACACTTTAACGCATTGCTCTTCAGGCTTGTGTACTTTTTTTTTTTTTTTTCATTTTTTTCTTTCCCCTGTATGACTCGGTCTCTTTGTTGTGGTTTCTACTTTTTGGGCTCTGTGGTTATTCGGCCTTGGAATATTCGTTGTTGGCCAAACTATTCGAACGTTTTATCACTTCTTGGCCGTTCATTTTATTCCTTTTCTACTATTCACCTCGTATCGCCTCTTTATTTAACAATATTCGTAACGTTATTCTTTGATTTTATTGCTATGTTGGCTTATTCCTCAACACACCTGGTTCCTTTGATCGATGTGAATACACGCTTCCTAATGACATATCCCGCCCGAGTGATTATTACTATTATCTCACGAGCTAATAGTTACGCTATCGATAGATAGGCGCAGCAACTGTTAGGTTCTCACGATGACAATTAGGCAACAATTGGTACGCTTAGATGCAAGGTTTCTACGTCGCTAATATGAATCGCGTGAATAATTTTTTTAACGTTGACATATGAAATAATGACTCACCAAAATGTGTTGTCCATTGAGCCTCGTTACACGAGAAACGACAGCACCGTATTCACCAGATAATGAATGTATACACTCGAAAGAACACGCACGAGAATCCAACCTTTTTGCGAATTAATTGTCGCGAATATGGTAGCTTACGAAACACTTGTTGTCTTTCGAGCGGAAGATTCGTGTCGTTGTGAAAATTAGCAAATAGAAGACATCATCGTGGCACTTTATCGTTGAGATTCGACGCCAGGTTGTCGAAAATACACAGCCGGCATCGATTTCACGAGTATATATAGAAATATGTAGATTTGTGTGTTGTTCTTGTCGTTCCCGAAAGTCTTCGGGTCCGTCTCTTCTTCTCGGATGAATCGTTTACAGCGCCTCGATAATGATGACTAAAAGAAGTATTTAGCGCCGAGAATATCAGCTTACTTGCGCGTTATATCAAATTTATCTTCTTTTGCGAATAGATTGCGAGATCAGCCAGCGTTAAATCGTTTAACATCGAGGCACGAAGAACTTGATGAGGATCGATAAAAGTTCTTGCTCAACTGCACTTTCCGGTTGTAATCGCAGCCAGATAAGAGACGAAAAGAAAGAGACCAAGCAAGAGAGAAAAAAAAATCAAATCCCACTTGTGATAAAGGAGAAGAAAGAAAAAAATTTATTGCGCGTTTCCGCAACACGCATGAAGTACCATTCGATTTGATCGTGTTTATCCAGTTGGAAGACGAAGAATTAGACGAGGGATGTAGAGAGGTACAAAGATTTCAGAGAATAAAAACTTCTGAATTATGTTGTTTTCCTCACGAGGTATACAAATCTGTCGAGGTACAAAAGATTCCTTTTCACCATTGTAGGAAGTGAAGAGCTTCCGGTAATATAGCACTAGCAGCAGCACCGGCAAAACATCTTGAATCAAGAATAGAAGGAGCGAATGAACGCGAATGAGAGAAAAAGAAAAGATTCCTCTCGTTTTTCGTGGAAAGCCGAGTGTTTGCAGCCTCCTCTAGTTGGGCTGGAGCAAATGCGTCGGTGGCGATGGAACGAGGATGGCATTTGAAAAGTTTTCTAAGAAAGTGATCACGAAAGTGCACCCAAAGCGTATAACTTGGAGCGTCGCTGTTTTATTTATCGCTGTTATTCGTACCAGTGTGCTTCACGCACTCTGCTTGCCAAGATCGCTGAGCTCATAGGGAGGGAAGGATTTGAGGCCCGGCACGATGAGATCTAGAATTCTAAGCTCGCACCGTCATCGCCGTATACACACGCGTCCAACCGGCATCACGATTTCACGTAGCGAATTCGCTACTCCGACGATAAAACCGTAACGGGCAAAAGACATCGACAAAGTGCTGATGAACTTTACCAACATTTAAACAAGATCCATGGATTGTTTAACCAACGAAATTCAATGTGGCCCATTGAATTCCAAACTCCTTTTTATACCGCTCGTCGAACACATCTATCACGATTGGACCACATTTATTCTTCGTTCACAGCACTAAATTTTCAGATTTTCCAGCACATTCTAGCTTTCTGGATAAAAGGAGATACCCCGATCGAGAAAAAAAAATCGAATTCCTGATCGAGATCCAAGAAACAGGAAGAAAAAAGGTATCACTGAACCGGTGTGCTTGGTATGCTCAAAGCAATCGCTGCGGTCGTCAAGTGCGTACTTATTAAACACCATATACACCGGTGTATTTATGTGCTACGTGTGTAGTTAGCACGGAATGAGAAAGAAAAGAAATGACTCTCCGTATCGGTCGGGGAATCAAGAACGGCTGCGTCGGTTAGATCCACCAACGGCCGTGGAACGGCTAACTCTGGCAAGCCGGCTGGCTGGCCGGTAGGCGCGAGGCAGCTCAGCTCTACACAAACTCCACAATCGCGCCCGAGCGAGTCGAATGTGGCCGAGCCTCCAACTCGGCAAACTTCGGTTTTCTCGCATCACGGCACACACTACTACGTAAGAGAGACTTTGCCATGCATACGTGGATATCTATATGCTCATACGTATATATATGTAACTGTAGATCCGTGAACCGAGGGTACACATGTGCTGGTGTACATCGTTTCTCCGCTTCCTCTTCTCCCCCTTTACCGAACGAACTCAGTCGTTTGCTCTGAACGAGACTTTGCTTCGACAACCCCGACGATCCACGCCAGCTTCCGCTCAGTGCAGCCCCCTTTAGCTGCTACAATCACCAACTGCCTTGCAAGATCGAAGCAAAGAAACGCGCAGCAGGGCCGTTGCCGTGTACCGTCCGATCACGGGGCCCTTTGCCTCCGAGAACCCCCGACACATGGTCTCCCTCGTGATTCTCGCGTGGCTGAAGAGAATATTCTCTTCGACCGGTTAAACCCAACGAGAGAAGTGATAAAAGTAGGGAGATTATTACCAGAGGGTATGGGGAGTGTTGTTGGTCTGAGAGGCTTCGTATTCCTTTATATATCTAGTGGATGAAAACAGAATAGGGATGTCTTGGAAAACATCTAACAGATCTTGGTAACCCAGCTGCCAAACAGCCTTTTGAAAAGAATCTAAAGACAATATTGAGAGAATCTTTCTCTTTCAACGTGTTTGAAGATGTATATCATAGTTGAGATTCCCTATGTGCCAAGGATCTGGAGCAGTGGGTAGATAGAGCTTGGCAGACGCGAGAGAGAGACAGAAAAGAAGAGTGAAATTAATGTACCAATAAAGACTAGGCTGGACCAGCTCTCCTTTTTACTCGTCCCGTTTAGCGTGGGTGCGGTAAGGTTTTATATACACACTGGTTCTCTCATCGCTTCAGCGAACCTCCGAAGCCCTGGGTCCCTTGGTACAGTTCGTTTTCGAAACACAGCACTTGAATGCGATATAGGTACATTGTGATATTTTCAGTGGCGTGCCTCAAAGACAAAGCTGAGCTAAATCCGACCAACATATGGTGGTCGGTCGTTCCTCGTTGCCAAACCAACTCTTGCCTTGCCCGCTTCAAGTCCCAAATCTTTTGCAGTGCCTGTCCTCTCTTCGTGCTCGCACGGTCCACACAAGATCCTTCGGGGCCAAACTACAGTATAGTTTCGTCGGCTGTTAACTGCCAGCACACACGAATACCCCTTACACCATGATCATTCCTTTTGCTCGGACTCTGCTGTCGGGTGTTCGCTTTGCACAGCAGGTAAAGAATGAAACCCGTGGCACGAGCAGCACACACTGAAGGACTGAAAGCCTTGAGTCACCTGTACAATGAATTTCAAAGGGCGGTGGATATAAGCGCTATATGTTTTGAAAACTCCAAGAGAAACCCCTATATCCTACAAGAGACGGGTTTCAACTATATATGTATACTTTGCTCGATTCTTCTAGCCTCGGTGCCGAGAGAACTAAGCTAAGATCGTCCGAAGTTGATATATACCGAGAAGTGTACGGTGATCGAGGTAGCGCTTTGATACATACACGTGCGGTTTTATCCTTGTGGCACTCGCGAGAACGTGCACCCTCACACTCCACGCAAACCACATATATGGTAGCTAAACAATATGCTGAGGTTTCTTGGAAATTCATAGCAAAGACCATGGAAAACATCTCTAGGGCATGTATTTAGAAGTATCCATGACGGGCTCGCTCAAACGCTATTGAATAATATATTATCTGATTGAAGGACATCTATCGGAAGAGATCCGTTTACATATCTCGTTGATCCAGACGAACCAGATCTACTACATGACCTGGGCACTACCCTAGTTCCCTCGACGCTCTAATTAGTCTCTTGAACTCTCGCATCCTCGATAATCAGTGTGCTTGTACCGATGATGGAGGGGAACAAAAAAAAACTTCGCCACAAGTGGTTCACGGAATCTTGACTCACTTGCTCTCAATGAGAGAGCGGATCGTCAGAAACGCTTGTGCGGTATAACTTCGACAGAGCTATCAGTCAACTTTGCCGTCTCGCTCAAACACCGTCATAGAACTACTTTCCAATGAAGCTCGTCGTTTCTCGAACCCATCGTACAAGTAGACGTTGATCGAGTTGCATGGCAATTCCCATAGACTATTCTCTGGTCTTCGTCAGTATCCAACAGCTCTGATTATAACGCCTCAATGTTGGCATTTGGGGAAAAAAACGATCCACTCTTTTTTGTTTCATTCAACTGCAGATGTTTTTCGAAGGATAAACTTTGCCACGTGTGTTCTAACACATGAATCGAACTCTTGGAGACTTTCTTTACTGTTGGGTAGATATTTGATGATAAAAAATCGTTTTTAAAAATTTTTTATGTTAGTATATTTCTTCTTTATAACGGCAACGCTTGCTGAAGGTCTACAAAAGCAAAACCGAACACATCCATTTGACGTTCCCACACAGAGAGAATGTGATCCTAGACAAGAACGAGAGTCATATCCACGGACAAGAAATTTTCTCGCGCTATCAACGTCCCGATGTTTTTGTCCGCATAGCTTTCTTAACGCTCTTTAATACGCGAATGAAACTCCCGAGGATCCTAAAGAAACTGTGGAAAGAAAAAGGGCGGAGGAAAGAGAAGGAGCGAAGAGCAAGGAGAAAGAACCAGAGATGCTAAGGGCGATTGGAACGAACCGCAAAGAGACAACCCGAGCCAGTTTAGCATGTGCTCGGTGCGCAGAGACTGGAGAAGTCTCATCAGGCGCGCTTCGTTCGTTCTCCCACAGTAGCGCAACGAGAGCGTCTCGTCTGCAAGTATAGACGCCGACAAAAAACGCCCACGTTTCAGTCGGTGGCTGCGTACTCTCTGCTCCACGATTTCTCTCCTCTCTCTCTCTCTCTCTCTCTCTCTCTCTCTCTCTCTCTCTCTCTCTCTCTCTCTCTCTCTCTCTCTCTCTCTTTCCCTCTCTGTCTCTCTGTGTCTTCCATGCTAGATTCTCAGCATTCGCTGACTATATCGAGTCTAACGCTCGTTGATCGTCTTTGACGTTCAACTTGACTCTCGACTGGTTGTATCAGTCTCTATGGTCTTCGTTGCTAGTCGAATGTTATCTGTTCCGTCAGAGTCAACGATACTTTTCACCCGACAGACGCCAGTCTTTCTACTGTAAAGAACGCGAATGCGACAGGCCCAAGATTCACAGACTTGACTGACGCTGATGCCTTGCTTCTTCCACATCGTCTTCTTCGCCTTTTGCTTCTTTCACTTGACCGTTAATGTTCACTCAGTTTCTCATCTCTCGTTGATGTCGTTGGCACGCTATGCGGGTGGCTCAACATCCTAGTGCAAGTTGAACGCAAGGTCTAGCAGTAGTTATAGACCATATTACGTTCCAAGATGCCACAACGAGACTCGATGCTTCTTCTCTCGCTCCGGGGTCAACGTAGAGTCAAGGCCAAGAGCACGAGAATGCATCGGATGTTTATACATGTGTGAGAGACCTCTTCTCCTGGGAATCTTAGCTTTACATATGGTTCAACCGTTTCGCAAGTGGAAGAGAAAAACGACTAGGACAAAAACTCGTATTTTCTTATCTCGAATTACTTGACAAGACGTCTCGAACTTGTGCCTCGTTCACAAAGAAAATATAAATTCTTGCTTGACTCCTCTGGAATGTTTCGCATTGTCGACTTCAACAAGTTTATTCCAGGTATTTTGAATAGCAAAGTTCATTGAGCAATTTAAATCAATATTTAAAACTCTTCAAACCTACTCAATGAGCTATCAAAACGGAGCAATTGAGTTACTCCATGGTGAATACTTCGTTGTAATATCTTTCGCATAATTCAAGGGGTTAGCCTCCAGGGACCCCTTCTCTGTGAGCTAATAATCGCGAGGTCTGACCATGCCCTGTTGCTCTTAAGATCTACTATCTCGCTCTTTCCTCACAGCATTCCCAACCTCTATATATACTTATCGTTGTTCATTGTGTCGATTCTCACCAATCGCGTGCCTCTTTTTTATTCTCTCGTGCTTCTGTGTTGGTAAAGAATTTATCTTTAGGGCTGTGTGCTGCATATACTCGTGCCATTCGAGCGTACATTTCATATTTCTTTGTCTTTCGTGTTTCAGACGGAGAGCTGAACAATGTTTGCGGATTGCATAAGATTATGGCAAAGTAGGAGCCGTCGTTGGATCGTAAAATTCGCAAGAAAATCAGTTGAGAAAACAAAAAGTCAACCAGAGGTATATTAGTACAATGTACGAGTTGGAGACACTGGTATCGCGTGACTATCTAATCGTAATTGGAGCCAAAAGACAGCGAGAAAAATGTAGTGCTCCACGAGAACATGATAAATCAGATGTATCGAAAGATAGACGTGAAATATACATCCATGGAAAATTAATCGTCATATTCTATCTGTGAACGAAAAGAAATAGAGATATACAAAAACATAAATAAGGATGAACGATCCAACGTGAATAATCCATCTTTCTCTTGTCTCCTGAAACTCAGTTCTTGATACACAACATCTACCACTCTCGCAACTGCGGTAATTGTTTCAATTGGTTATCCCTCTTTCGTTCCCCTCTCTCGCTCTCTATCACTCTTTCTTCCTCTGTTCTTCTCGTATAGACGCGACGGGCTACGGGCCACAAGAGGCCCCCGGTCCTTTAACGGATTCTTCTACACCCATTGTGTTACTCCACCTCCTCTTCTTTTTTTATTCTCCTCTCTTCGTGAGTCACGTAGCCATCTCCTCGGGTTTGCGCCTCCGTAAGAATTGCCCGCTAGCTTTGAGTCTCGAAACTTTCACTCTTCTAGCTGCACACACGCCACTATACGAGCAGGATCAGGCATAAGAGGCATCGACGGGATTGAGGCCCCGATCTAACACGCACCAAAGAAGCCCAGACTCTCTTATGCAACAGCACGACAAAGCATGCTACATAGAGAACGATATCGATCGATGTAGCGGAATACACACATTGGACCTTCTTATCGCCTATCGATATCTCGCCCGCTAACAATCCTGTATCTCTTTATATACTCCTATCGTTCCACCTCGACGTAGTCATCGCTCTCATACAGGATGCTCATATATAACAACGCGCTCATATAACTTATGGATCCCGAACGTAAAATATATTGCTCGGACAACAAGTCGATGAGTATTAAGGACAATGTAACATTTATAGTGATACCCAAACGAAAGGTTCAACCGAAGATTGTTGCGATACCAATAAATCTAATGCTCATGATCATCAAAAAAATCTATTTTCGCCACGGTAGTACATTATTTCTGTAAAAACAAAAATCATCCACTTTCATCGAATATCTCGACGATAAATTGTGCCATAATAGCCTTGTTCAATGACATCGAAAATATCGACATCTCGATCGTTTATGTGTAAAATTGAATGTATTAAGACCTTGTACAGAGCAAAGAGAAATTATCCTAGCAGATCTTTAGATGTTCGAAGTTACCGAGCAGAGGGACAAAATTCTCGTAACATGTATTCAGCGTACAATACGCTCGTAGACTCACTAACAAAAGGACAAGAAAGAAGCAAGCGTTATTATGTGCATGAGACTTTCCACGTCGAACGTACCCCAATTTTCTGTGAATATTTCATGAGCCGAATCATCAATGAGCAGCATTTTTTTCTTTCATTTGTAAAAAAAGTTACTCGATTAATTATTCTAAAGACATATCCCATTACTAGGAAAAGATTTGAATTGAAAAAAAATTATTCAACGTTTTTTCGCAAAACAATCTTCAGTTAGTCGTTCCTAATGTTTCTCGCGTACATCAGTAATGAGCAGTCCGCCTACCATTTTTGTAGCGCCAACATAAAACGCGACAATACGAAAAACTGAAATTTTCATGAACAATCTAGTTTTGAAAATTTCAACGAGCAAGTTTTAACGTTAAAAGAACGGTTTGCTTCGAGCAGAATGCCCGTAGTGTATAAACATAAACGTATTTACGTAGACAATAATGGTACACGAGCACTATGGTATTATAAGCGCAAGCTTGCTTAGACGATGTACATAGAAGTCTTCCAACAAAATTAACGATCGGTAAAACCGGTGTATGCGTACGTGTGTGTTGTGAGTGTGGGTGTCGAGAGGATTGTGTTCCATGGCACTGTATCCTTACAGCGAAGAGCCTGAGTTCGGAACGAGAGTCCTGGCTCACCATGAGGTTCCACTATAATTAACATACATCTGTAGAATCGGCGTTGTAATACCGCAACATCCACGGGATACAAAACCTCTCGTTGTATTGTGCGTAGTCTTGAATAAAGCCACTTAGAATCGTCGAAATGATCGTAGTCCTGGATCGCTCTTTCATTATTTCATATCTGGGATACACAGAGACGCCTTGCTGTACTATAATCTTTGACTTCATATATTGCAAATAGCAACACTAATTTCTTGCTCCATCGGATATGTGCCGTTGGAAGGACGAGATCTTTGCGATTCAGCATGGAACACAGACTGTGAACTTTGATCCCTGCACTCTCTGCATTACGGTCTTTTATTTAACTTGCTGCCGCGCTTCTTCTTCTTCTTCTTTCTCTTCTTTTTATTCTCTTTTCATCCAGAATCTATGTTGGAACACGCCAATTTTACGCTCCTCGTAAGCTAATTGCAGCAACACAAACACCCATAAAGTGATTGATATTTCGGTAATTAACGATTAGTTACAGAATGACCCAGAAATGATGACTTCTTACACTAATATTATTGTGCTCGAATGATTTATTCACAGACCCGGTATCTTAAACTATGATCTCTCAAGGTTAATTAAACTTGATATTTATTATGGCAATTTTGAGCGTTGCTTATCGAGTACGAAATCAGAAATCTGCCCGAATGAAGATTCTGTACGAATGTTTCTTTCGTAACAAAATACTCGCGAGAGTGGTATATAACGGTACCGAAGTGGAAAGAAATCGAAACTCAAAAACGCTTTCTGTATACCGGTGTGATTGCTACGACGTACTACGAAATCCTGACTGAGAAGGGAATAAAAGAGAAAAAAAAATGTACGATAGCTATAAATTTTCTTGCTCCACTCGACTTGGATCATCGCCTCGGTGTTCCCCCCTGAACAATCATTTTGTGCAAGAACCCGTGTACCAAGGATTTTTTTTATTAGAACGTCGATTTAGGTCGAGAGAGTCGTCTTTGTTACATGGCACGCAAGGCGTCGATTTCATCTGTCGATCTGGATACCCGGGTAGCCAAGATCCATATCAAGAACACAATGAATCGAAGTGCTCCGTTGGAATGAGAAAGCTTTCAGCATAATTTTCTCAAACGATTATGAATAGTAGATCCAAAAGAGTCTTCCTAATCATTATCAAAAATAATCACCACAAATTATTTTCAACCTTGTAAAAACAGTTACGATAGTTAAATCGTTAGAATAATTGTCCGTAGTTATTCTGGACTTTCTTTGCAAGCGTAATTTCGAAACTTGGCTCGTTTGTTAGATAGGATCAGGACTGAGATGGACGAAACGTAAGAACGGGGGAAAAACGCCAGGGAAATTGCCCAGGGGTCATCGGCCATACTTTGCCACCGTGGCGAGGCGTTAATCCACGTGAGTTTATTAAGTGCGTGTAATAAGCATTCACGTGGGACCAGAAAAGTCGCGTTGTGACCCACTACCCGGATGAATAACGATTTTGCACTGAGAGTAGCGGTACCAAGAGACGCAGAGAACACGTAAGAGATACTGCGTTTTAACGCTATATTGCCGGGAGGTTATTCTTCGTCTGATTCGTCCGCAGGACGACGACGACGACGAAGCGACGTTAAGAGTAAGTTTTCGCTGCGGACGTTCTCGTACTCAAGGAGGACGACGGGCGCGCGCGCCGTCTGCTTCTCAGTAAACAATTAGACTCGCGGCCTGGCCCAGATGTTGCAACTACCGTTGCCCCCCTGGCATGATGCGCGAATACGCGTACACGGAGGAGAGCTCCTTTCGCAGAGTTATGAACGCGATCATCGTCATCACGTACAACGATAGCACTCCTAAGAGCTTTAGCTGCGAGAAAGACATATATCGCGACAGAAAGAGAGAAGGAGAGGCCTCCCTGTTTTTGCGATAATAAATCCCAAGTGTCTAGGAAGTCTACGATCGCTCATCGGCTTCTTCTTCAGCATGCACTCTTTTTTTTTTTCTTTCCTTTTCTCGCTGCCAGCCAACGCAATCATATCTCATTGTAACGAATTTATCCTCATCTTCCTTCTGTGAAATTGATTCGCCAGCGAACCTTCGCAGCTAATATACAACCGCAAATCACCCCACGCTTTGATCGTTACCCTCAATTTCGTATCGCAACGTTCATATACGTGTAACACGCATTGAAAACATTTGCAATTCCACCGGAAACATGTACAGTACTATCAAGAATCGTATTATTAGAACGAGCGTAAAAGATATTCGCGAAATTGATATGTCGATTGATTCGATGCAAAGGCACTAACCCAAGAATGCTAATATATAAAGAGGGAAGTGATCGATGACTGTGGTAACAATAGAACCAGTGTTATGGTCTGCAACTACCGCGAGCTGCCCAGGTTGAAAATTATTGATACAACTTGACGGATCATTTTTTATCTATGTCACGAGTCTCCGCGCGCATTACTTTCCATAGCGAAAGTGCTGTCGTCACATTTTACACTCGACTCAAAATGGCAGTTCGAAGATTTATGTTTTACCATTTTCTTCCCCCCGGGCTCATTGTACAAATATCCGCTTCACACAAATGCAGTCACGATTCAAAGTAAACAGCTAGTCAAGATTCGCCGTTCTACCGGTTACGGATGCAAAAGTGAAGAATCTTTTTTGTATGTTATTCTAAGTACATACGGTAGCAAATGCACTAAGAAAATCGTGCTTCCTTTCTTTACACTCATTTGTACACTACCGGGGTGGTCCACCATAAATTATGCGGTACATATGCACGTAATGAATTTATACAGACACACGCCTCTTGGCCCCGATGTTCTTACCATTTTTATTACGCCTCTCATAATGATACGTCTGCACTTTGTATCAGATGCGAGGTAGGCGCAGTGAATTTAAGTTTTTGCTCGATTAGAAGCGTTGGCGGATGCTCGAGTAACTGCAAATACATCGATTTGAAGAAAAAAAAAAAAAATAAATAAAAGTATAATGAAAGAAAGAGTTTCGAGGCTATGAAAAATGGGCTGTAAAAGCATCTGTCTGTGCGCGCTTTCTCGCTTGATCTACGTTCGCATTAACGGTCTAATGTTCCGGCCACGTACAACGGAGCTTGGGATGCTGTATCCGAGGGAACCCCCGTACGGCACACAAGAAAGCCCGGTATTGTTCGGTTACGAGAAACGAGGCACGGAGGGGTTTTCAGCCTCGCCCCGCGTGAAACAAGCTCCGTGCAACTTTCTCGAAGTGTACTTAATGTACAGTGACCGCGATAGACGCAACAACAACGAAAAAACGAAACATAAAGAAAGAATGGATACGGCGATAAAAAAAAATTCCCGGAAACGATCGTGACTCCTTGATAACTCACTGAGCACGTAGTTAGGCCCGACGTTAGCGATCAAATAACATTCTTCGTGAGAGAGATGGAATAACCCACCTATATATTCCATGCGGCTACTTTGACGTTTCTTTGTTCGATACTTAGATTAAACAGATGTATACTTGTCAGTCGGTGGATAGGGTATAAATCTTTGGAATAGAAACTGCGCCGAGACCATTTAGCTAACGGCTTCCTGGCCGGATTATTTGCAGACGAATCGTGCCTTCTTTACGGCATCGTTAAGCACGCGTTTCTCCCTTCATCGAGAGTTCTTTTTAAGCCAAATAAAACTGAATCTTATCCATATGCTTTTGGAATCGTTTTTCATCGAGGATTCATGTGAAATTATAGCTCATTCCGACTTACCATGTGCTCGGTAGCCTTTTCCTCAAGCTCGGATCTTGTCCAGTCTACACGGAAGCTGAGAGGCTGCAGTCGGGATTCCATTTCGCGAAGCCACTTCCGCAAGCATTTAACCTCGTGTTCGAAATCTAATAACGAAAAAATAGAGAGTGATTCATTGCAAGGCTAAACTGTGATCCAGGAAATTGCTATACCGACAGCTGATCTAAAGACAATCTTCTTTAGCCACGGTCTCCCGATCGTCGATCATAAAGATTTCTTGAATATCTCAATCGGTAACTACGCGAATGTCCTGATTAACCAGGATCTTCAGTTTTTTTTTGTTTAGCTACGTGAGACGAATGTGTAATTGAATTACCTGCGGAAACGTCCTGCTGATCTGACGTTTGCTGTGCTACCGGTGCCATTATCTGCTCAACCAGTTCCCATTTGGCGTTAAGATGATCAACTCGCCATGCAACTTCGTCTTTCAATGATGGTGCACGAGATACCAGTTTGCCAGCCTGTTCGTTGAACAATCTTCTTCTGTATGCCTTACGTCGCAGCTCCTCCATGTGAGCCTGTACAGAGAAATTACAGTTGCAAAGTGTTGGATTAACGAGAAACGATAACGTGACTCTAAATAAATGAGCCTAATCAAGTAACACTTCGGACTTGGGTTGGAAATACCCGTAATCATGTAAGTTGCTTCGAAGGTTCGTAGAAACGAGTTACCGAAGGACTAAATAGAGACTTCATTGCGACATCGTGCTATTTTAAGCGTTTCTGTTCAGCATAGATTTATGAACGTACCGCGCGAAGACTTTTATCCAGCAAATTTTCCTCTTTCGAATAAACCATTTCTTGAAGAACTCCGAGCCAAGAATAAAGCTCCGAAAATTGACAACTGACTTCCTTTATGCCCCAGGATAGAGTCGATACATCTCCCTCGTCCCAAACGAGTTCTCCATTGGCTTCCTGCTCAAAAATAGTACTCTTATTTGACTACTCTGGCCTGAGACATCCGTAGTGTATTTGTACTTCGTTATTCATTTTCATATTCACCTTGCAGCTGTCAATAAGGTCGGTATCCATAATGTAGTCGTAATTCGAGCGTATTGCTGCCCAGAAATCATCTCTGCAATCATCGCGACTACCCCATGTTCGTTGACAATGTTCTTGCTTCGGTTCTTTTCTGTAATGATGAGCACGAAGCCGATTAGTTCTTTTCATAGATTCGACTTTGAAAGTCTTACAATCAAACGGATCTGACTACGAAAAAGCCAGTAAGATCGAACCTTTTTTTCGTGAGACTGTTGTACGGTCGATCTACTCTCATCCTCGCATGCTCGGGACCCTCTAGACTGTCGCTAGAGCGTTGCAGCGAGGAACACGAGAAACTCATCTTCATTGCTTTGGAAGGGCCTGAAACTGGAGAACATTTTTTTGTGTCCAAGGTGTGTGCACGAATCGTTGATTCAAACATCCAATGTTATTGTAGAATTTTTACCAATCACCTGGTAGAATCTTAATCATCTTAATTGCGTTTGTTCCTCTCGTGATACACTTCGCACGAAGTTTTAATTGCATTCTGATACTACTACTATCGCTGTACCGAGCAGCTTCATGAATAAATCATTGTTTACCTTCCAATTTCTTGAATGCACGAGCATTTCTCATTACATAACAGACACCCAAGCACATACCGTTATTTAATGTCGTATAATCGGCTCTGCTGTACCTTCGAACATGCGTCGCTTTGTAAACATTTGAAACGAGCGTTTCAACTAAGTCAGTTAGATAACTAGGATTGTTGATTTTTGAAGCTCGATCTAATTACCTTTCACTCGGCGTTAGTCACGAAGTCCCAAGTTTTGCGATCGCCTGGAAAGGCCTATTCAAGATCCATTCTATTTGTAGAACTTTGAGGTTAGGTACCGGAGGTTAAGGGTGTATAATTAAACCGCACGCGGATAATAGGTTCCCAAGCCAATTGCAGATGTTTTTTTTTGTTTTTTTTTTTTATTAAACCAGTGTAGAGTACATCAGAATGCAAGAAAAAAAGTAGCATTACAGGATTATCAGTGCACAAGCCTTAATTTCTATTGAAATTTCGTTAAAGCCAACTAACGATACTTCCAGCGTATTTAAGTCTACATTTTTAAGCATACAGTCGAAAATACATGATCAATAAATATCATTGAAACGCAGTGATTGTAGTTCATCACATTGAGGTTTAGTGACAAGCGTTAGACGTACGAAAAAAGGTCTTCCACTTACGATTGTTAATAATAATTCGTTCCATATTCATCATCCAAGTACGTTATCCCGGTCGTGACATTTTTAGATTGGTTGTTGCCCCTGGAAGTAAATAGGCTCATTATTAATCGCCTCTAATTGTACAATTATAAGTCGATTTTATTGTTCCATTGTGTTCAATGATTTATGCGAGACGTTCGTTCCTAAGAGCACACACACACACACACACACACACACGAAACAGACAAGTCAGAGTCACATGAAATGCAGTGTTCTCTCGTGCACCGAGTCACGGGATAACTAGAAATAGTTCAAGAGGAGGAAATGCTTGAGACATGAGTGTTGTACCTTTCGGTAGAATAAACTTGAGGGTCCGTTGATGATTCACAGATACTGAACGAGCGAAGTGAATAATTAATCAGTGACGGTTAAAATGCAAGAGTCAAACTCGAATATAAGAGATTCACACGAAGACACATCACACGAACTTAACAGCCCTCCTCACACTCGGATACATACGAGAATAGTGTGTTGAGTCGTGAACTCGAATACGTCGGAGCGTATCCTAGGAATTCAAACGCGAACAAAACGAGACGGGGGATTCTATCTTTGAAAGCGACACTTGCCCCCGTGGAACGCAACGAAATACGTGCAAGGGGCGTCTACGAATTTGCGTGAAACTGCAGACATATCGAGAAGAAAGACGAACGATTTAAGCTCACCAACTGAGGCCATTGCTAAACAAACCCATGGAGTAATTAGCGGTAGAATATAAAAAATTGAATAATTAGTTATTGATAAATGAATGATAACTCCAGAAATAAACATTATCGTTATCCTCAACTGACTCATTCTTAAGGCATATTATACACGTACACCTGCCCTATTATAACTTGACGGATAGTATAGCACCGTAAGGGATCGAAGCTCGTATGAAAAAAAAAGAAGACTTTTACCATAAGCTGTACACCGAGATGCCATGGCGCTTCGTGAACGCGCGAGAACCGACATTTCTTCATCGGCCTAGAGGTTTATAAGGAACCGGCCTTCCTTGAACCAATTTTCTCGTGAAACGACGACGACGCCGCCGTTGAATGAGTGAAAATTCACGGGAATTCGCTCGCGCGAATAACAAGCGTATCGCATTTGCGATATTCACGATATCGAAACGCGATAAAGGGCTTGCACCGTTGCAGAGGGTTGATGCAGCACACAGCAGCAAACACTCACGGGGGGAGCGTGACACACCTGTGCGCGCAACCTCGCGCATACACAGAAACGAAATACCAACAAAAAAAAATCACACACGGAATCGTCTTAGAACTCTCCCGGCTGAACTTACGGATCTCCTTCCCTCTCTCTCTCTCTCACTCTCTCACTCTCTCTCACTCGCCTCTCTGTTTTTCTTCCTCTTACTCTTCACGACCACTAGGGCCTGATCACTTCTGGATCCACCATCCGATTATTGTCGCCGTGAAACGACATAACCTTACACCTGACACGGCCCACACCAAGTTGCTACACGCAAAACAACTACTCCGGGCCAGCCGTTTTTTTTTCCTCTTTTTTTTTTCAACACAGGCCAAGCACACCGCCACGGTAAGCTTCGGTGTGCACTGCGTGAATCGCGCCTGCGTGTCGACGAACCTCCATTCCAATAAGGCTTACCAACTACAACTATCTCACGTTGGTCCCTTGCGAGTAGTTTATGTGACGCGCGAACTTTCAAATTTAAGTTTCCCTACGAACATTAGTTAGGCTAATTACAAATTTAGCTTCTCCAACCGTAATAAGTGGATAATAAAAGTTTTTTCAAAATTTGTTCATAACACGGAATCTAATTTTCGACATCGTAACGAGCTGTGCAAGCGCTTATTCACTCAGAAATAAGTTTCTTTTCATTTATGTTGATTATAACCGATAAAATCTCGACTTGCCGATTCCAATAAAAAAAATTTACTCCAAAATCCCTTCGATCAAATCGAAAGTCCTATAGAAAGTTGTAATTTGAGCGTGTTCGTTAAGAAATCATAAAACAATCCTCTAATGAAATATCCACACAAGACGCTACAGCTCCGGACCCATCAATTAACAGTCAAAATTTAACGAAGAATATTTATTGTACATTTCTTTCTCACGGAATTGATCTCATGAATTTTTATGCCTGACCAACCGCTCGGAGAATAGTCATACGAATTTCAGAATTTTTCTTCATTTCCATTGAGTTTGAATTAAAAACGAGAATTATATGCTAATTGAATGTAAAATGAGACGATGTCGCTGAAGATTCCTGGAGCGCGAAGGAATCGACGTCACGGATAATATAGTCTTAGTACAGTGAGAGTAAGAGAGAAAGAAAGAGAGAGAGGAGAGAGAGGAGAAGAGGAATAGATAGAGAAACAGGAGTTCGGGTTTGCCTTACGACGTAATAGTAAAACGTGAGGGTCTGGCGTATGGGCACGAGAGAGATAGCAGAAAATCGGTTCTCTTACTTTCTCCGATAGTTCTCAAATCCTTATCGATTTCCAAAAAAAAAAAAAAACCCGTAAAAATTTGTGAATTTTCGATTTGAGAATATTTTATCGTAACGTTTCGATAAAAATAAACGCATAATTACCTGCACGATTTCTGAAGATGATTCGCATGATTTTTTTTTGTCAGCAGTAGAAGGAAAAACTATTTTTTTCAACTTCAGCGTATTTCATCAGCTGCGACTCTGATCATTCCAACGTCCGATCGACCTCTTATGAAAATCCATGAAATAGAGTCAACTGGGATTAATTAAAAAATCATGTGCTCGTGACTAACATGACTGTATTCGATTGGCAACTCATTTTACATATTTTGTTCACTATTCACAATCAAAAAGCCACGTTAATTTCCATTCACAGAAGTCTCTTCCCGGTCTCAGTGTTACCGCGGTCGCTCCGAAACTTGGCTCTACAGCTCTGGCTAGGTATCAGAATTCAAAGATAACTACGATGAACGTGCGTTCACGTTACACTGCGAGATAAATCGTGTGTGCTTCAGGTATACGCACACGATTGCTCTCTCGACTTTTGCACGCAGCATCGACGTTCTCAATGGGTCCCATACTTTACAATCGTATTTTACACGCGCACAACGTATATGAAACATCCACAGTAGGTTTGTATACAGAGTGTCCTAGGAATTGCGTTAATAGCTGATGAATTAAGCGAATCATGAGATTCCGAAGCAAAAAGTTTTTGGTCATATTTGTCTCCGGTGCACCGTTGATCAATCGGAGTCTGTCAATCCTCTAAAATGTTAGGCGACTCCCGTTCTTTATCAGCTCATCGGATTGACTGTTACTAATTAATGGCTATCCCGTCAACGATGCTTTCAAGAGAAAATCGCCCGAAGACTTTTTCTCTTCAGAATTCTGTGATCCGACCGCATCTTTCGTAATTCGGAACGGACTACGTTGGTGCCCCGCTTGCGCAAAGACATCTATACGGCAATGCGATTCGAGCCTACTGTATGCGCTGCACTCCGGCTCTTGTGTATTTTTCTTGGTGGACTTGGCGGGACTTCAGGAACATTATCTGAGTGTACACAATTTCTCTCTCGGATGTGGGACACGTTGTAAAACTTCGCTCTTGGTGTATACACGCGCGTGTTGTTGTTTTTTTTTTCTTCTTCTTCTTTTTTTTCACGTTTTACATTGAATAGTAATGGTAGTAGCAGTTGATGAAACTTTTCACAGTGTATGAAACGCACACGGATATTAACTCGTGTATACAGATATAGACGGGAACAAGGCAAACATTGCGGTGGATGAAGCGCGGGTACAAGCTCAGCGATAAAATTACCATTGACTTGGAATTTTTATCAACGGTTGGCTCTCGTCGTCAAGCGCGTTTAGCACGGATCAGAGGTGTAATTTTCATCCGTGTATGAGCGTAGCTGTATACGCTTGTGTCGCTGCTGAATTCGTTTGATCGTTCAGCAATATTGGCCGAAGGCATTAACCCGCAAGAAGACACATGACACCCGGATGTTATTTTTATATAACTCTCTCATCTTGTCGTCTCCCCTTGACACTATAAAGCGTCCAACCAAACTCATCAGTTTCGCTATGATATCGTGGAATCATCGATTTAACAAATATTTTATCGCCTCACGCGCCTTCGCTCCACCTCATATACACCGAGAATGATAGAAGGAAATAGAGACGCTACTTAAGCCCGCGCTAAAAACACTTTACCACATTTTTGTAATGCTCACCTTGATCTACGGTTTCGGATGTCACTCTGTCGTGTCGCAGAAATCCCCGGTATTCATTCCTCGTGAATAGTCCTTTGAAACGCGGCGGGAATTGCATTATCAGGTTCACGGTTACTCGTGAGAATTCCTGTATCGCATTCAACAGCTTGCGCATTCGATATAGGTATGCACAAAGATGAATTTTTCTACGTTCTTCGAGACCATTATTCGATGTATTAAGTAAACACCTGACTGCTCTCCGTGACGCAGTTTTCTCGCGCGTTTTAATACTGAAAATTCTCACCGAGTCTCCTCAAACTACTGTTACACTAATTCTTCTTTCATCTCGTATGTTCTTTTTTTTTTCTTTTATTTTTTTCTTACAAAATTATACATTCCGTACAAAAGTTACAAGTACACGCTCAACGTAGATGAACTCTCACACCTCTGAGCACCTTTACAGCCCGATGAAAAGTGATGTCACGATCACCGGGCTCGAATGGAGCCGAGACAAGGAACTATCACCCAATAAGCTCCTCCAGCCAGTTGTGAAATAGCTGCCAATTGCAAGCAGAGAGTAGGACCTGTAAAATAGTATTTTCGATATATAAATATCTCGAATTAAAAATTTAACGATGATGTTTGAACGAGCGTGGTCTTTCTCGTCGTTGAGATTAACTTGGTCGTCGACGAAAACTTATGCTCAATGAATATTTATCACGAGATGAATCTATGATCTCATAAAAGGCTTCGATCATAATCGATTAATTGGTTTGGAAAACATCGTGGACGTTTTTGATCCCCAAATATATTCATGATTTAGTGAATATGAATTTGGTAATGAATTTCTTTTCATCAGTTTCCCCATATGCTTATAATATCTATGATTTTAATTTTTTATATATATAGTATATATAAAATGTATATTCGATCGTGCGTGAGACCAGTTTGAATCAGTCGGATTGAAATATTCAAAATTCGTTACAAAAATGTTGGAAGATTAAAATTACAGCTCCGAATTGGGACTCGAGTGAATTGTATAACGTTATACGCACTTTGAATAAAGGAGAACATAAGAATAGCCAATCCAACGAGAGTCGAAAGTATCGTGTGAGCTTTTTTAGCCGGTTGATTTCCCAAAGTGTCTTTCAGTGCCGATTCGATGCTAACTGCTGAACCGCCGATGGCAACGCCACCGGCAAACGCAAGAATCACGAATCCAGCATGGCTGTAGTTGTAGGAAAGTCCTGAGATTTTTAAAGAAGGAAAATAATTTTCCGTTGAATAAGACGAATAGGGATAACAGAGTATGCAGAATCAGAGCGCATGTAACGACTCACCGAAGAGAACAAAAGCTCCGAGCCAAGATGAGCTACCGAAAGACAAACTTCTCCATCTCGCGGTGCTTGGTCTCCAATAGGCAGCGGCATTCGGGACAAGAGTTCCAATCCCAGCGATGATGGAAAGTGTAACTCCATCGGAAAGATCAGCGTCCCTGATTCTCGTGATTGTTAAACTGGGCAAAAGAATCCACATGAAAAGAGCTCCAACTTTAGCCCCAAGACAGGCTACGGTACCGAGCCAAAATTTGAAAGATCGAAACACTTGAAATTCCTGTTTCCACGTGAAGCTAGTTGATTTCAATGCAGGAGCGACAAAGACATCAAGATCGTCGTCAGGATCTTGATAGTTAAAAGTGTTATTTCCTTGAGAAAACAGTGACGGCGGATCTTCTCCGGTGGTAGGCTCTTCAGCGATTTCGTAAATAGCATCAGCAGAATTTACCGATGTTTCTGATTGTTGCGAGTCACGAGCAGCGTTAGCATTCATACGAGGAGTCAATTCGTTGTCCTCCTCGCTCAATAGCAGCGAATACGGTGATGAATGAGAGCGTAGATTCGGCGAACGAAGAGCCATTGTTCCCAATGCCGTTGGTGTAAAAATACATGCCATCATAAGCAAACCCATGTGCAAACCAGACTCGGAGAGCAGAGCAAGCGCGAATCCTGGGGCTAAAACAAGACCTCCGGTCAAAGCCAAACTACGCAGTGTCAATGCCAATCTCAATCGTGTTCTGAAGTGCCGTCGTAAGACGTTCTCACTCTGCAGTAGCACAAAACTTGCTCCAATTCCCATAACCGCTCCAGCGCTTAATCCTGCTAAATAAGCACCCACTCCACCGGTTGCCAAATAACCCGATGCTAAAACACCGATTGATAGAAAAGAAACTCCCACGAGACCGATCAGCCGTGGTACCGATGCCAGGTTGATGATTATTCTCGTCCATGGATCTATACCAGAGCGACGGAGCTTGATCACTTCTCACTTCAATATCATCATCCATATCTTCTCGGCTTCAAACGAATCATACGCATACAGTGGGGGATTGAATAATTAGAGCCACCTCAATTAATTAACGAATTGATCTTGAAAACCAAGCTGCTGTCTCAAGTCCATCAACTGATTCCGGATGCTGATTTTATCTTCATGCACGACCCTGCCATAAAGTCAGAAAAGTCAGGAATTTCAATGATTACAATCACGCGAAGACTCTTGACTGACGTTTTTATTTTTCTAAGCCTATTGACCAACTTTGAGGAATTGATGCAAAAGCATCAGAAAATCTATAACTAATGAGAGGCAATGAATAAAACGACGTAAACGGAATAACTTTTTTGCATGAATCCGAAGACTAGATCCAAGGGTAATTCGATAACGCTAAATCGAATGATGGTAATTTTTTTTGAAAACTATTGACATCGTTGGAAAATTTGTTTGACGAAAGTTTTTGGGTTATTTTAATTTTCGTATGGCATCCCATAACGGCGTTACTGTTTAAAAATCATTTTTTTTTAATGTATTCAAAAAAAGGAAAGTTTTACACCGAGACGAAATATTACGAAAGACTCTCGTTTCGTATCCTTTACAATTGAGAGTTTGAACTAAATTATTCAGCGTACCAAGTCATTCGTTAATTTTTATTCTTATAATCGATAAATTGTCAGTTTTTTCTACAGTGGCTCTACTACTTCGATCACCTACTGTATGTACAAAATCGTTTAAAAGCACGTAAACTATTTTCGGTTTGATTCGTCAGTCGATTTTTCCGATAACCGAAAATTCGTTGCTCCAAAATTCGACGAATTACAAAAAGCCACGAAAGATATTTGTGGCACATATTCTCAACTTTTGACTCGGAATTATTAAATGACATGCACATCTGCCAAACTGTCAGTGTGGTTGAAGAGAAAAAAAAATCATCTTGTTGCAACTGTTTCAGACGTGACTGTAATATTTCAATTTTCGATCAAGTTTTTATACTTCACCTGCTATGCTCCAAAAGGCTGTAAACAATATCGGCGTGAGGGCGATCTTCTTCGTCCACATGTCAAAATCCTCACTGTCGTCTCTTACCATATATCCCAAAACTACTCCATACATCGACGATATACTTGGTACCGTCATCTACACCATGGAAAAATATAACGTGTCAAATACAAATCTTATACGTCACTATTTATCACTCGCATTTCCGGAGTGAGATAAAATGTGTGCTGTTTCCAAATTCATCGTTTCAAATAATTTGATTTCTGTTCAATTATAACCGCAGAACTCGAAAGAAAAATCCAGATAATTGGACTGACACGCAATGATTTTCGCAATACATTTTTCAATTATTATCACAAAGTTTCAATTAAAAATTCGAATTTTTTTTTTTCAACTTTTTTATCAACTTATTCGGCTTATCCAAATTTGAGTGTCTATTTGAATAGTGTTTCTAACAAGTTAATGGAAAGATAGTCAAGTACAAAATTGAGTGAACGGTTGTTCCATAGGTCAGTAACTTAGACGTTGAGTAATTTTTACGTTGCACGTTGAATGAATATTTTTCGCTACGATCTTACGAGAGAAATATAAAAATTCGATGAGTTTAGAAAGCTGTCAGTCAAAAGATTAACTCCGAGTGATACCTGAATGGCCATGACGCCAACGAGAACGATCCAAGAGAAGCCACCATCGGGTAACGTTGGACCAAGCTCGGGCATTGAAGTTATAACTTCATCGAGTCGTAGACGTTTGCCTAGCGACATTTTTCGAATGATAAACTTCCGTGGTACAGTAATTTCGTATATTATTTCTTTTATTCGAAACTTAAGAAAAGACAAATGCGGTATCGAACAATGGCCGGACAACTGGCGATGAACATTAAAAACGATAAAGCCCTCGTCGTGACTCTCTAGGTATCTAATCTCGTCTGAACGAAATCAACAGCGTGATAGCTATATTAACAGATAAGAGGTGTTAAAAAAAAAATGATTCACCGTTGCAGCGAGCACCGAATAGTATTTTTTTTTCTCTCTAAATCCGTCAAATTTTGTTCAAGCCAAATCGTAATTATCGCAATTAATTTTTATTGATAAGCGTACATGAAACTTGAAATTCATTGTGATTTCTTAATAAATAAATATAATCGATTTGATCACATGTTAAAATAAAAGCTTCTTTTCAAAATACAGAATAACTAAAATCGTTGTTATAAAAGACAATCACTTTTTCTAGCAGTTTCAATGATAATCCTTCAACTTCGTGTCCACATTCATACAAACAATCGCAGATCACATGCACACGCACAACAATCGCAGGTTCATACACAACGGGCAGTGTATATATATATTATATTTTTTTTTCATTTCAATCAAATTTGTATCTACTTAGGTGAATTTCAGTTATAAAATCATTCCCTCATCTTCATCTGACCTCCTCACAAGTAAATAAGAAAATTACTTCAATAATGAAGCCAACGTAAACATAAAACGATCTGTTACCAATAATATATTTTGTATAAATCTTCAAATATATCAGACCGATTAAACTCTTGTATCATTTATACAGCGAAAGCAATCTAAAAGTAACGAATTATCGACATAAAAAACAAAATTCACACTTTGACAGAAACGCTAAAAAATCAGTGTACAAGAATGTCGTAATAAATAACTGTGACTCTTTTCTTCGCTTAATACTGTCGATAAAAATTTCGAAAATGAAAGATTAACGCGAACGATTTGTTTTTGTGAATAAAAATCGTTTGGTTTTCTCGATTTTAAAAAGTCAATGAACCGATTTCGATCATAATACAATTCGGTATTTTGCCAGTATCGAAGTAATCTTTTGATACCTTAAATCCGATCATAAAATTGCTGTTTGACAAAAATGTTTGCTCATAATATTTAAGGGAACTTGTAATCAGCCATCGCTCTTTTCTATTCGATAAATCGAGAATATTCTAATATAATTATTGTAAGATCAAGGTTAATGCGTGAAACGCTTAATAAACGTTGTTGTTTACACTTCGTTCTCTCTCGTTTCGCCAGTTGCGATCGAGGTGTATCTCACTCGTCGATTAACCGATTCTATTACCGGTCCCAATTTTTTTTTCAGTTCTTCACGCTGCACGTAGATTAATGCGCAGATGAGAGCCACGAGAAGGAGTGAAAGTACCGTTATCGCAGCTGCACTTCCTCGCAGGCTGTTCGAGGCAGCGAGCTTCGATGGACAATTCTTAGTCTCTTGGAAGGGCCGCAGTGTTTTCTGTCCGTCTACAATAATCAACGAATATGAATTTGCAACAAAAAAATTTCGCTATTTTATTCTATTGAATAAAATAGATTAAAATAGTTATGAATTCATCGAAAATTACTCACGTTCTGTGCACCTCAGAATATTCTCGTTCCTCACCGTTATTTTCGTCTTCTTCATCCATTTAATGAAAGGATTCAATTTGCACGAACACTCGAACGGGTTGCTCGTTAAATCAATCGTGACCGATTGATTATGCTTCGCGAATGTATCCAACGTTCTCAAATCACGATCCAAGACTCGACTGAAATGATTTCTTTGCAAATCCAAAAAGCGCAGGTTGTGGAGACAGGAAAGATTGAAATGCAGTGCCGTTAGAGCATTGTCGCCGAGATGAAGATCCCTGAGATTTGGCAGATCGCAGAACACGTTTGAATCACGAAATTCCGATATTTCATTCTGTTCCAAATGCAGCTTTATCAACTGCGTCAGATTGCTGCAATTTATTCAATACTCTCAATTATACATTCAGAAATAACGGTTTTAAGCATGCATTGCACGTACGATACCAGACCAGAGTAAATATATTTTAAGCACGTCAGTTTCCGTTCTTCACTCATTGCGGATCTGTCTGTTAAAAGTTATTGCCAAACCGCCTTGCCAATTTTTCTCTCCTTTTGATCACACTTACAGAACACTGTTTTTTAATTACGTACAGAATTAAAAGAAATTAAAAACACGATGCAATTTTCGAGATATCGGAAAACAAAACTTGCAAGATTTTACGTGTGATTTTTGCCAAGAATTTTATATTTTATGGGACAACTTCAGAACTTGTGACTTTTTTTTTCTAGTTTCAAAAAAATTGAAATAAATTTGAGCTCTCGAGCTCGAAGATACAGCGATATAAAATAACTGTAACGCGTTTTCAGACGAGGAAAAGCGGTTATTTCGAAAACTCCAAACTTCACATTAGACATTTTTCCAGAAAGACAAATTTCTCACAGTTTTAAGAACAGTAAACTATTTCTTGAAGAATTTTATACTATTTTCTCTGTCAAAGATCTCACTACCCGTCGTCAGAACTTGTGACTTTTTTTTTCTAGTTTCAAAAAAATTGAAATAAATTTGAGCTCTCGAGCTCGAAGATACAGCGATATAAAATAACTGTAACGCGTTTTCAGATAAGGAAAAGCGGTTATTTCGAAAACTCCAAACTTCACATTAGACATTTTTCCAGAAAGACAAATTTCTCACAGTTTTAAGAACAGTAAACTATTTCTTGAAGAATTTTATACTATTTTCTCTGTCAAAGATCTCACTACCCGTCGTTTTCCGTTATCAAACCGTTGATGAGTGAAACAGAACCGACAAAAAAGCAGCCGCAAAAGTATTTGACTCGGTACTGATTCCAAAGTGAATCTCAAAGGATCCTCAAGCGTTGAAGCATCGTGTTTGAGGGGTTCGAGTATTACCTGTTGACGAAAGTATCATGTAAAAATGTGGCAAGATCGGTGGATCTGGTGGTCCAGACAGATCCGTTTTTTGGTGCATCTTCGAAGGCGTCGGTCAGGTGTAGTTCGAGGAGGGATGCAAAATTGGAGAATACTCGTGGATGATCAATTTCGGAGTCCAATGAGAGTTCGTTGAAGTCGAGAATGAGACGTTCGACATTTTGCACGTGATGATAACTTTTTCCGTGTATTTTACGAATTTTGTTGCTCGACATATCGATTACACGAAGACCAGGAATGTCACTCGTGCCAAAAACGTTCCAGGGTATTTTCTCGATATAATTACCAGTGAATATTAGAACTTCGGTAGCATTAGGAAGATTTTCAAGAGGTTTGGTATCTGTGAATTTCGTATCGACGCATTTGACCACGTACTGATGACGTCCGTCGTAACAAGCCATTCGACATTCGCAACGATTTTTAAAAGCTGGTCCACAGTTCGCTCTAGCAGATTCAGGAGTTTCGAGGCTGTGCCAATTGCTGTCACCGCAGGTTAATTCGTCGTTGAAACATCGGATATTTGCCACGAGAGCGGAAATCATCAGCCACGATACGGTGCTCTGACCGAATTTCGGAGACAACATTTTTAGCCTGTAAAAAAAAAAATGACAACCGTTAGTTTTCACGAAGCACAGTAGCAAAAGTAAAGTTTTTTGTTCTTCAAGGCAAGTGTCGCGCGTTTTTTTCCCATCAACATTGTTTCCGACGACGAACGATATGATAAAATCGTCAACTTTTTAAAATCACCGAGCTCCTCGAGTGTTCGGCACTCACGGAAAATCGAAAAGCACGATTCTTCGAGTCCTCTTTTCCTCTCCTGTACAAAAATGATGTTTATTAAAAAAAATGGACGAAAACCGGTTTCGAACTGTTCACCTATGTATGCAAGAGGGTTCTTCGCGCTCGAAATCTCTCTCTCTCTCTTTCTCTTTCTCCGGATCACGGTCCGATGAGTCACGACGAGAACCCGGAGCAACTCATAGCAAAGAGTCGTTCTCACTCGTTCACCAATTCGAGGAGATATACGAAAAGATTACACACAAAAAAAAAACGTATACCTGTACTGCATCGAGGGACAGCTCGAGATGAATGAACTTGAACAACTTTATTAATACGTTGTATTAATAACTCTAGACTCCATTAATCACGAAACGTATATCGCACGATCCATATTGGAAAAACAAAAAAAAAATCTTCACAAATCGTTTTCGGTTTCCAGTGCAATTCTTTTCGTTAATCTTCCAATTAATTATGAGCTCATTGAGTATAATTATTATTAATGTAGATAAATATCAAGGTCGTAGCAAATGAGTGAAAAATAAAATGATCGTAATATCAAAATCAATGAAAACGTGCGAATAAAAATTTACGTATAAATTGATGAACTAACTAATTTTATTACTAATTTAATAAAAAGTGTTTTGAAGAGTTGAAAAATTTTTTTTGTACAAGTTTTAACGAGTAGAATAATAGTATTTTACGTTCGACTTACGAATTCTCCACATTCGACTCAACCTCTTATCGGGAGCACAGAAATAGCTCTTAAAAAGTGTCGTCAATGTTTACTAGAGCAATGGAAAAGCTATTCAAACATTTTTTTTTTCCGCCAAAGTACGAGTGCGACGAATAAACGAGCGAAGTATACATTTTTCGAATTTCTTATCTCCGAAATACGCGACGAGTACAAAAACAAGTTCAAATGAGTTTTGGAAAAATTTTTTTTGAAGGAATAATGACGATCGAAAAGTAAAATAAAATAGAAAATTACTTGTGCGACGTTTCTTTGGTACTTGACAGAGAGCTAGGCAGGTACGAAATGTACAGCTGAGTGGATGAGGGAATAATAAAACTCTCGAAGAACCCACGCGTCTTTGTATCTCAACAGGTAATCTTGAATACGAGTGCTCGTACTCGTAAAATCTCTGACGATTTTTTTCCCACGGTATTATATGAAAAAACAATAGAACTAAAGAAAATATTGATAACTTACATGATAAAAAATTTTGTGGTTTTCAGTCTGCGTGGACGAGTGATGAAAAAAACGAGCGATGAATGAAAAAATAATCGACGGATTCGTCAGCAGCGCAGACGACTCTACATGGCTCGTGTCACGAGCGAAGAATTTTTATTCCTCGATCATCTGTCCTCTCGTATAATCTCGTTGGTATATAACGCGTCTTTATATTCCGCACGAACACACTGCACAGATTCGCTGATTTGTCTTCGAGAATAGCTCGGAAGTTGGCAGCACTAAGAAGAAGAAAAAATAAAAAATGAAGAGGGAGAGGAAGAAACTTTTTGATAGTAAATTAGGTGCTGTGCGTGGAGAAGACAACGAACGGAGGGACACAGGAACTCGGCATTGCGTAATTTCGGGTACGATCCCCGGACGCGTCCAGCGTTAAGGACGTGTTATGAATATTACAACAAAATATTCAACGTCGAAGATCGACGATTTCACTGGAATGACTACCGAGTGTCCTGTCGGTAACGGTTTTATTTAACGATCCAAAAAAAAAAAAAAGCACGTTTGTATATATTTTCGGGGGTTCCTCACTGCCGAGAATATCCGTTTGATGATTCTATAAAGGACCAATTGTTCTTTTCTTCGTCGCTCGTTTCTTTCGATCACGATTTTTCGTACCGCACGAAACTTTTTTTACACAAACGATTTTCTCTGCTTGAGGTTAAACTCGAGCGCGATTCTCCAGCAGGCAACAGGTACGTGTCTCGAGAGTAGCGAAGGAGTAGCACCGATTTAAAAACAAAGGGAAAAATAAAAAGCACGCGCAAGCATTCCGATGCTTGTGTGAAACACAATGCGTGTGTACAGCGGATAAAAAAACCGAACGTTGTTCTGTCGCCGTGCTGCGGTCCGAAGAACACACAGCGGTGGTGGTGCAGCGACACGGGTATCGGGGCCGCACCTGCGTATCCCCTACTCCATCCGATATACCTCGCCGGTTTTTCCACCTCTTTCCTTCCGTCTCTTTTCCTTCTCCCTCGTCTTAAACTCTCGAAAGCCACCGCGAGAGAGAGCGAGGGAGAAAGTACTGACCGATCCCTTTCCTTGAGAGTCTAGCGTGGGTGTTCCACTCGAGATTTACCAGAGCGAGATGCAGGAAGCTGATTCTCCTAGGTGCGAGTCTTTTCTCAAGGATCATTTACGAAACTGTACTTTAACGGAGACTCTTGACAACGCATCTCTCGAGAAATATTTTCGTTTCGACTTCTCGATACCTGCATCGTCGACGACGTCTCCGATGCCACCGAATTTTGTACTCTTTTTTACGAATGTCTCGATATTTTTTTTTGTTTACTGTCGAGAACAGAAAATTTGTCGCGGCTTTTGGACTCGGATAATTGAATTTGCGAGAAAACTAGTGAAACAGGTTTGAAAGTTGAAAACAATTGTTATCTCACGTTTCCTTCGAACGTGATAATGCAACGGTGTCAAAATCGACCAATTTTCTCTTCAATATAAAACGCTTCTCGTATGCGATAATAAGGACTCATCGTACATCATTCTCTTCGTTTTTTTGTAACGAACAAAATGATGTATGATCAAGTCACATTTGATGAACAGTAAGCGACAATACACTCTATAAAACGAAAAATGTCGAAAAAAATAGAAAATAAAATATTTTTTTTTTTTTTACTAAATATATTGAGATCGTTTTCGACCTTGTAGCAGTCAATAGTGACAGCTGTACTCTCGTTAACTTTGATGAAAAAGTATTCTCTTTTTACCCTTAATTTTGGGGTCCGAGCGTTTTAAACTATTCGAACATAAATAGATAAATGTTTTTTCTACAATTTTGTATTACGATTGGACTGCTTTATCAGCCCTTTGAAGAATATTCTTGTCTCGAAGTGATAAAGAAATGAGCCTGTGATGGGGGGAATAAACTGCGACTAAAATAAAAGGAAAAGACTCGATGTATTGGACATTCTTTAATCTTCGTATTTTTTTGTTTTTTTTTTTTTTTTCGTTCGGACATTGGTATTTATACAATGCAGCCTGGGAGTACAATAATTTATATAAAAGTAAATGCGCGTACTCTTCGGTTACGAAAATATAATATTTTTTGTCAATGGACACACACATACACACACATGTATATATTTATATTTTATATTACTATAGAATGGACCAGAGATTGCTGTTTTACGCACAAACATCCAAGTTCTTTAGAGATTACTGCAACGTCGTCTTTCTTGAGTCGATTTCCAAGTTCCTTTTTCTTTTTTCTCCCTCCTTCATTATATAAATAATAGCTAACAGTGCGAAAATAAAAAGATGAATGAGACCGGAGGCCACCGTTACGAATGATCTTTGAATACCGAACGTTCGAATAATCGGCTTTTGGTGTCGAATGGTCTCCGATCATTTGACCAGCCATAAACAGCAATCACGAAAACGTTGGCGAACTAATATTAACGCGTGTCTTAAGCTTAAAGAGTTTTTTTTTTTTTTTTAATTTTATTTCTCGTTCGTTTATATATTAATAATATAAATCTTTGAAGTAAGCTATACGTAAGAACTAAAATTTTTGACTTTTATTGCATTGCTTCACGAGAGACGATTCAATGCAAAAACGAAGAATCATTTAATCAGCAAAAAATGCAGGCTTTTTTTTAAACATCTCGCGTTCTAATCAAGATCTTCGGAAGGGCAAAAAAAACGTAACGAAATATTTCGGCGACGAAATAAACGTTTTGAATCATTTTATAAGCTTGAAACTTTATGCCCGCGTACACCCTTTAAACGCCTGCATAAATATCGGTGATAAACCATATCTACGCATCCATTTCATAACAAAGACTCTCGTCGACCTAACATCGACGCTCTTTCGTCTACGTTTTGCTTTTTTTTCTCTTTAAATATATATTATACATATAATATATATATATATCCATATATAACCATCTTTTGAAACATTAAATCTTTGTCATGGTTGTAGAATACAATGGCGTAACGATGAGGCGCACAGAATGATTATCATCAAGACTCGAAACAGAATATTTCGAAAGTGCCACTGAACACGCACTCTGGGCAACCAATATATCGATTTTTTTTTCTCGTTTACTCATCTAAACATTTTCAATCGTGCGTTTGAGACAATTTCACTCAAAAAACGTCTGGTTTATCAAAAAAAAAATTACACGATAATTAAAAGTGTTATCATTTTGTGTGTATAAATATATATATTCAAAAACGATATATAGAGTTTCTTTTTGTAGAGTTTGTAAAGCATACAAACGTGTTTATTCTCATTTTCGCAAATAGTTGACGTATGCAAATTATCCCTAAATAAATACGTGTATAGAAATTTTGGGTCAGCCATGTTCGAGTTGATGTACAGTGTATATAAGTGTATGTATATAAGTATATCGAAAGAAGACAATTCAGTTCGGAGTATCCGCAAAGAAATTATCAAAATTTGACTCAAACGATTGAGATTCTTAAAAGAAAAAAAATTTATGTCCTATTATCAGACACTCCTTGTACGTTTATCGAAATATCGAACGCAGTCAATATTGAAAGATACAAAAAAAAACAAACAACAAACAGAATCACTACCTTCGAAAACGTTGATTGTGCAAAAATAATAGTAACATTAATATCCAAATATCTTTTGGTTGTTTTGTTTTCTTTTTTCAATACAATTTCACTGTACAAACGTTGATCGAAGCTGAGTTCAGTCGATATTCAACTATAGATTTTTTAATTTACGTTGAAAAGCAGTCTTTTTGAGATTCTACGAAGTGCAAAGTCGATCAACGAGAAACGAAAAATAAATCTTTGGTAGAATGATCATAGACTGAAGAAAATTTTGTTGTTTTCGTATGTTTTTGTGTTCTTTTCTTCTATTATTTTGTTCTTCATCTCGCTGATTTTTCGTGAGATTGCTAAAGTTTTGATTGTTTTTTTTCTTTTTTTTTTTTTTTTAATTTTGTCGAAAATAATGGCGAGTCTTAATTCGTGGACGATATTTTTGAGAGATGGTCAATCCATCCAATTATTGAATGAGGATAGAAAATAATACCGATAATTCTTGACATTTTGTTGGTTTCTTAAGTCGGACAGAAGCGTCGTGCTGTCAGTTTTATTTGTGGCTTTATATTTCTTCCTTTCTCGTGTCACTATCAGTCCATGTGATAATTAATCAGCGTGGGCGACAAAAGTCACTGGATTGTCGAATAAAACGACGCGGAACAGACGCACACACATGCACGTGCACAGGCACACATGCAAACAGACAAGTTACCCCACGAATCTTGGCACAGAACTAATGTTATGAAATAAATCATAAATCAGCGTTATTACGAGCCGTGGGATGTTCGTTTTTTTGTTTTTTGTTTGGAAAAGGGTGAGAGCCAGCGACGTAGATGTTTAGCGATGGCGAGGAGGACTACCAATTATAATTTTCTTCTTTTATTCTTCTCTCCATGTATCTCCTTAAGCTTTGTATCGATCCGATGAACCGATAGCGCAGCACAGTATCAACGCAAATATGAGTCCGATCAATTCCAGAATTCCAATTCCAATCGTCACCGCTAATATTGTGAAAGCTTGACTCTTCAAAGCGTTTACCAATTTGTCCACGCAGCCCTGAAACGAGAAGAGAATAAAAAAAAGGGAAATCGTTACAGCAATCCGCCTTTGATTGATAATAATAAACACAAAAACCCCATATTAACCCACGCTCGACAAACGGATTTTTACCTCACTGTATATGTCCGAGCTCACAACATCGGCGACTTTCACTCGACGCGAGAGATTACAACCTTCCGAGTCCTTAACTTTGCAGCAAGATGACGGTATGTTATAGTAATTGTTCGAATCCGTCGACACTGTCAAACTCAAACCGCTCGACTGAGAATATTTACTTCCGGCCCAGTCAGCTGGTCCCGTTGCACCGCAACATCCCAAATCCGATTGAAACGCGTCCACTGTCTGGCTTCGTGATTCGATCTCACCGTATTCAGTCTGCAAACATATTCGTGTTTCAATATCTCTTCGACATTTATATATCAAAATTATTCGGTTTATTGTTCCCTTGAAAGAAGCGGTTGAAATTTTTTTTTTTCTACCACCTGAATTTGCAATTTTTATTAAAAGATTTCAAAATAATGAACAAAAAGTTGATTCCGTTCATTATTAATGTGTATAAAAATAGGAAAATTTTGAACAGTGTTAACATTTTTCAAGCTCATCTTCATTCGTGCAGAATCTGGCAAATTAAATTATAAAATCGTTTTTAAATATCTTTTTACAGATAAAGAACGAGCTGATTTTCTTTGGCATAGAAAACTGGCTCGAAACTCTTACAACACATTTTTCTCATAAATTTGTTCTTCATTGCAATAATTATAATGAAATGAATCAACGTGAACGTGAAATTTTTTTGTTTGCTTTGAAAATTTATGTATTCATCAAAACGTGTATTTGTCAGAAATCCGAACGATGACAGTTGAGTACTTCAGCCCATTAATCTCTATTTGCCGAGTTTGGAGAGAAAGCTACGACATAAAGTGATCAAATGATGGATATAAAATTTGTAATTTATCACTACTGAATTGTCTGGTAAATTATAAGTCAAAATTTCTTATTTCAGATAAATGTATTTTGGAGTCAAGTTATGATTCAAAATTTGTAATTTTGTATTCTCAATTTTAATCCATCGAATGTTTGACAGAGAGTGATGAGCTGTTAGAAAAAAACTGAAAAATTTATTGAAATTTTCAAAAAAATACAACCTTTTCTCTAGTATTTTTGGATTTTCTCAAATGTGAAGTAAATTTTTCTCGTACATACGCGTCAATCGTCAATTTTTATTGGTCATTTTAGCTCACACTTTAGTCAGTAGTTATTTTATACATTCGTTTTTCAATGTCAAACAATATTTTTTTCAGTTTTTCATTCAGTAAAATGATTTAAAAAAAAAAAGTTTCGATTTTTCAACGTTTCATCGTTCCACAGATAATTTTAAAAAATATAAAAATTGAATAAAATAATTCAAATTTTTATTTACATATTTGTAAAAAACGAAATTTCGTAAAATCACAGATTTTGAATCTTTGATCCCGAGGAAAATTGGTCGTAATGGATCAAGTATTTTTTGATTGAAAAAGAGCCAAATTGTTGTTTACCGAACAGATTTTCGTACAGAGAGAAGAACAAGAGACATGGAATTGTAATTTTCATAAAAATCGTTGAATCGAATTCAATTTCGCGTTTTCATTTTCTTTCTATCTAATTATAACGGTAATTTTATTATTTTTTTTTTTTTTTTATGACATAATCGTTTCAGTACAATGTTAAGTGTTATTCCTCGAGACTCACTTTCACGGTACTGATCACCGACGATTTGACCAATCCTTCGAGACGATCGCTGTTGCTGTAGAGCCAAGCCCCGGCTGCAATTTGCGCAACAACGACGACCAACAGACAGCTGAAGAAGCCGACGAGCATGCACTGTGACTCGCGGAAGGCGCCACAACAGCCGAGGAATGAAACTACCAGCAGGAGACTCCCAGCAGCGAGCATAATATAGAGACCGGCATTGTAATTTTGCTGCTGCTGAGCGAGAGACACGAGGAAAGTTTGGTCCACCAGCATCCATATTGCGAGAACAACTGCGGTCAGTCCAAGTGCCTGGAAATATGGAAATTTTAATGTTTATATTATGCTAAAACCTTTCATTAAAATTTCTCTTTCTCTTTATTCGCAGAGACTTTGTCAAGAGGAGCTACTGCGCATGAAAAAGAAAATCGAATATTTGAAAACAGGATTTATCTTCGTTTCGATCTCCGGAAAATAGACGTTTCGAATCGATATTTTTCTGCTCCCAAATTTAGCCTTTTCAAAGCTTCAGCAAACGTCGATTTCTCGAAAATATTTTTTCTCCATAAAACATAAATTTACTTGTCACAAAAGAAAATTACTTTTCATAATTTTTTATTAGAAAAAATCGATTTCTCGAAAATATTTTTTCTCCATAAAACATAAATTTACTCGTCACAAAAGAAAATTACTTTTCATAATTTTTTAAACTCTTTTTTTTATCGATAACTTAAAAAAAATGCAGCGTTTCTATTTAATATACACTGAGAAAAATGAATTCGTAAATTCAACAAATTTTTTGTTGGTTCGACAAATTTTCTGTTGGTTTAACAAATTTTTTTGTTGGTTCAACGAATCGTAGCGAACAAAATAAAATTTGTTAACCCAAACGAAATTTGGTTCATTCAAATACTTAATTTTTCACCACGACAAAAATATCGTTGAATCAACAAAAGTTTTGTAGAATCAACAAATTTAATTTGTTCGCCACAATTTCAAATTTTTTTTCTCACTGTAAATTAATGAAAATATCAGAATTTGCTGAATTAATCTAAACGAAGAAAAGCAGAAGAGCCGCAGCGATCTGCTTGAGAACCCTCTGATTTACGCATTTATTGTTTTCCTCGTCGAGGCAGAGGTCAGTCCCCATAAATCGGTGATACCCAAGACTCCCGGTTGTAACAGCGATACCCTGCTAGGCGCCACGCTTTTCCAGCGATGACGTAACAAGATACCCACTTAAGGCTCTGGCCTTATTAAGAAATGTGTTCTTTATCTCGGAGCGTTACAAGCTCATCCTAGAATTTTTCAAAAGAAGCTTCGAAGGTAGTTTCGAACCTTGGTGAATTCTCGATCGATTCACGATGAGAGAGACACAGAAAAAAAAAAATGAAAACGACCGATTCGATTAAGACGAGTATGAAAAAAAGGAGCCCAAACCGGAAGTCGATGACGCAATACAATAATTCGTTCTTTACAACCCCATTGAATTTACCACAAGCAGGTGTTCCCGTACATGACTCATTGCGACGTGAGCCCTCGTGTGCACCTGGAAGCATATATTCGAAGCTCGAAAAAAATTGATGGGAGAGGCTCGTCGTCGAACGAATCGAGTATGCATCGGAGACAGTAGTATTTATTATGTGCGCACACAGCACGAACGTTTTTATTGCACGTGATAACGTGCCTGGCCGCGTTTCCATGGATATGACGAAAAGCTCGTTTATCTCTCTCGGGTACCCGATATTCGTACACATATGCACACAGCTCTCACGTAGACTCGTGCGTACGTCGAGCTTCTCTGGTATTCGAGGACGATCCGAAGAACGTCTGTGTACACAATGCAACGACATGTAGTTTTCTCATAGGCTCGAAACGTTCCCGAGAATATTCAGAAACTTATAAATTCAGGATTATTCCCAACAGAAACTTCAACGGTTTTCTCTCGAATGAAATTCTCTTTTCTATTTGTTTTTTTTTTCTTCATTTCTCCTTCTCTCTTTTTACTCTTCAGGCAACACTCCTGTGAGGATGTTCACGCCATTTTACCAAGACCAAAGGGAATGTCACTCCAATATATTTGTCTCTCTCTCTCTCTTTCTCTCGTAAACGTACAGAGAAATACTCACTGGTACTCTGTAAAACGTGAATGCACGTCGTTGTAACGGTCGCACGTGGAACACACGTGTGTTTCACACAAGCTAAACCCGTATTCACACTCCCTAAACTAGTGTACCTGAAAGTACGGACACGTATGTGTGTAGGCGAAAACATCTGGCGAACTTACGCTCTCCCCAGTCCCCAGCCTCGGCTTTAACAACTCTTGAATAAAACTCTCCTCTTAGTCCTCCTAGTAAGCTCTTGCTCTTCTTATCTATCGTCGTCTCTCCACGTTATCTTACTTTCAATCTTCCTTACAATGCCTCCTAGATTTTTAACGCGTTGAACGAATAGAAGAATTTTTTTTTACTCCATTTTCAAGTGTCCCATCATTTCGATGGAAAAATAAGGTAAAACTGAATTTAAAATTTCGCTCATGAACGTTCGAAAGTTCATGAAATTTTTTAATCTTTTAGTTCAACGAATTTAATGGGCAGTCAAATAAATATCTTGGAAAAATGAATTTGATGCAACGAAAAAACATTTTGTCTTCGTCTCCACGAGAGTGTTGAAAAATTTATCAAGCTCGAAAGGGTCACGAATTTTTTTTTTTTCCTGTTTTCTTTACATTTCCGAAATCGTTCGAGTGAAATTTCCGAAATAACGAATGTTTAGGAGAGCGAAATGCACAAGCGAACGAGAATTGTAAACAATGCTAGAGAGTTATGAAGCGATTTTTCGACACAGAGAGGAGCACGACGTTGATACTCCGGGCAGACACATTTCGAGGGCTGAAGAGGATGCAGCACACGAGTGAGATAAAAATTAACTCAAGTGTGTGGATCTGTGCGTGACTTAAGAGAGAAAGAGAGAGAGAGAGAATGAGTGGCGCGTTCTGTAGACGTCTGTGGGCTTTCAGTTTTATTGCCAGCCACATGTGGAGAAAACGACAGAGACGTTGTATACGAAAATACAGTTTGAAACATCAAGTATTGAACTCTTTGCTAAGAGGCCTGCTTCTGAATGAATTCAAAGCAAAATTCTATACACGCTGACATAATTATCTATAGATCTGGTGGGGGAGGAATTGGAGACACAGGAAGTTCACTGCTCGCGATCTTTAACGACTTTGAAGATTCGAAACACGTTGCTCAAAAAATGCCTGCTTATCACGTTCGATTGGGTACATTGACCCCTTAAATATTTGTTTTCTTTTCCTTCCTTACAAAGTCAAAAAAAAAACATTTCCACGAGCACTTTTCGTCTCCGAACGAATCTTCAATTTCAAGATTTTCTCTGCTGCCCCCCGCCCCCTCCCCCTCTCCTTACTAGTAAATTCCTTAAATTTGGATCGCACAACCAAAAATAAATCAGTGCGGCGACGACTAGAAGAAAGCACAGAATTTGCTCTCGTGTCCTTGACACCCTGAGACTTTGATGGGGATGCGACTCAACTTGAGATTCGCCCATTATTGACTCGCTTGCAAGAAAAAAAAACCAAAAAAAAGCATCTTCTTTCCACCATTTTTTTCTCACCCAAAAATAGATCGGCATCCAACGAATTTTATAGTGTGAACTCAACGAAGATTATGAATGGAAAAAAAGAAGAACGATATCGAATGAGATTAGAGCAAAAAAAAATAAAATAAGTAATCGATTTACCTTTCCGATTCCTTTTTCCCTGGCAACACGAGCGAAGCGTATTTCACACCAGTGAAAACCAGATTTCGTTGCAATATTGAAATATTTCAGCGAAATGATCATTCGAAAACGAAAATATGTTGAAACCATGCATGAAAATTTTGTTTAATAAATAAATAAATAAATAAATAAATAAGTAAATAAATAAATAAATAAATAAGTTTAATAAAAATAAATAATAAAAAAAAAAAAATTTTAATAAAATAAATAAATAAATAACTAATAAATAAGTTTAATAAAAATAAATAATTTAAAAAAAAAATTTAAATAAAATAAATAAATAAATAAGTAATAAATAAGTTTAATAAAAATAAATAATTAAAAAAAAATTTTTTAATAAAATAAAATGAATAAAATTTTTTAAGGAGGTTGGCTACCCACAACAATGTTGCCATGTTAAAAGCATAGGAAAATTCGAAATGATTAGAATTTAATGAAATTTGGTGAGCATATTCTTTTGGATTAAATATGAATATACAAATTTTTTTGAAGATTTTTCTTCTACATAGTTTTCGAGTAATTTAACACTAGAGTTTACATCCGTAAGCATAGGATTCTGATATATATATGTATATCTTTTGTATATTGTAAACTCCAATTATTCGACAACTATGTAGATGAAAAATTTGAAAAAAATTTGTGTCATTGCATTTGATGCTAAAGAATGTTATCACTAAATTTTATTAAATTCTTATGATATTGTAGTATGTAGCCACCCTCCTTAAAAACGTTCAACGAAATGTTTCAATATTTCATAAAAATCTGATTTTTAATGTCGCAATGAATAAGTGACGAAAAATGTTTATGATTTGAACTGACTTGATGAGAAAAAAAAAGCGTCTGAGGCGCAGCTTGAGAGAGATTACGAATGAATCGAACGGAGCGAAAAAAAAAATAATAATTATTTTTTCAGTTGACAATTTTCCGGACGCGAATAACATCCAACCGAGAGATGATTGAAAATATTTTTTTTTTTTCATTTGTATCAGGATTAATCCGTGTGTGTTTGTATTTCTGGTGTAGGAGAATCGAAAAATTGTGTAAACACGGAAGTATTTACGAAAAATAATAATTTTGTCGGAGCTCAGAAAAAGCCGTGAATCGATCTGATTTTTTAGGCCAACACGGAGAACGAAAGTTTCGTTAACGAGATTCCCTAACGAGCCGGGACGCTAAACCTCATCACCACGGTTAATTAGAGGTGTGATTTTTCGGGTGGAGCCGCAACAGGTAACTTTTGCAAGCGACTATACGCCCATTATAATATGCCCCTGCTGAGTTAGCCAGCCACGTCCTTATTTGAACCGTCAGTTTGATTACCCTCATTCTCCGGCTTCGCTCTTCTGAACGCGGTTGGGATACGCCTACGCTAAGACATATCGCGCGAGCAACGCACACGCGCGCGAAATAATACGGTAACAGTGAACGAAAACTCGTAGGGTTGTTTAGAGAATAAAAATCTCGCCAAAATCACGTTTCTATAAAAAAAAAATTTTTTTTCAAATTAACTTTTCATGTTTGCAGAAAAAATAATAACAATAGAAACAATAAAAATGATTTTAACTAGTTCAGGAAAATCTCTGCAGTCGATATTTTACAAATTTACCAAAAAAACTGTGCTCGTTTTTGTTTTTATTTTACATTATTGTCTGACAGCTGTCAACATTAAATTCAAATTTGACCCCTTCGAATCTCCACCTGAAGAATTGAATTCTCGAAAGTGTAGGAAAAAAAAAAGTAAAAAATGACGAGAAACGAATAAATGTTTCGTCGTTGCACAACGAGCACGAAAATTCAATATTTTTACGCGTGCAAAAACTGATGAATAAATGTCATGTTCAATATTAATTTTTATTTTTTCACATATTATTCCCAGAAAGGTCATGACTGTGTTGTTTATATCCGGCTACGGACTATCGTGTTTAAGCCGGAAGATCAAAAAAAAAATGTGAAGAGACACAGCTCGTAATTCGTCCTACGCAGCAACGTTTATAGTCGGTTTTTTATTTTATTATTTTTGCTCATATTTCAGCTCGTTAGCGACGACACTGCTCCTGGGCTAATGATCAATCACAGCAAGATTGCCCCAACCCTCTCGAAGCTTCAACCATTCCAACTTTTATCAGATTTGTATACGAGAGAGAGGAGGAAAGTATAAACTAATTTTCTATAGATGGATCCAGGACTTGGTCCAATTGGGAAAGAGAAAAAAAAAAAAAAAAAATTATTCTGACGTCGAAAGCAGTGGCTCGGATCCGCTGACTCTTTGTATCGCTGTAGATATACGTATCTCAACTAAATAGGTCAAATGTATACATATGTATGATCTGGACCAATATGACCTGACCGTGGAAGTTTACCGGGCCGTGACCCATTTACCCGGTAGGATATAGGATCCTGCAGGCTCACTTCCTTCTCCTCCTCTCTCTCTCTCTCTCTCTCTCTCTCTCTCTCTCTCTCTCTCTTTCGTCAACTCCTGTACTTGATTGTAACGGAAATTGCACGAATTTTACACTCTCCGATAGTGTGAAAGCTTTCCAATTCGCCAGAGTATATAAGCAACCTCGTAAGTGAGATGGATCGACACGTGTGTGAATCGTCTCTTGAATGTGTGGATGAATGAAAGAGCGCGAGAGAGAACTCGTGAGAGAGAGAGAGAGAGAGGGAGAGAGCTCTACACCCCAGATGCAATCGATACAGCTACCCCTACCGCAGCTGGAATTATAATGCTTCGAATGTACGTCGATGAGCTACGACGAGTCGACCGAAGAATGATGCTGCGACGACGTAGATAAACAAAAGAACAACGCCTCTCGACCTTTTACAATTAATATCTCGCGCAATTCGCTCTTACGAGCGAATAAATCTGATCCCGATTAAAACTTTTAAATCTCTAACGTTTCTCGATTTAAAAACGAGCCAACAGTTTCGTTTTTCATTTAAAAAAATTTTCAAAAGCATCGAATTTTCGCTGACTCGTATTTTTATAAGATAAAAATTGAAAGAAGAAAAAAAAAAGATCGAATGATTTTTCAACTGTCTCTTCGCGATGAACGTCGTCGAAAAAAATTTCTCGAATATTCTTAGAATAAATCCCAACGTCTGAAGTATACAGTTTTATAAAACTGTATACGAAGGATTTTATTATCGTCAGAATGGAAGTATTCTAGTAAAAAGGTCTTCGATGTACGTTCACGTTAAAATGCTTGGCCATTCGTGTTGTTATACACACACTTTATGTTTACAGGCCTCATGTTTACATCATCGCGTAACTGCTCTGCGAGAAAAAAAAGAACCCTTCTCGAGGAACGTTTTAATAATCAGTGAATATGGACAACGAGCGGGTGGAATTATCTAAGCATTACGCGAGTTGTCCTAAATAAGCCGACGCACTTGCTTTTAATCAGTACAAAGATTAATTCGTTTAATCGCTCATCCCCAACAATTTATTTACTCGAATACACTGAATTGCCTTTTCAACCGTCAGTCACTCGCTATAGCTCGTTCGATGCTCGTGTATTACACACGATTCGGAAGAGGCATCAAAACAAAAACAAAGAAAAATCGAGAACTTCATCGTAGTTCGTTGTAATACACAAATTTCATAGAAACTGACATCGATACGCTACCTCGTAATTCGACATTGTTTTTCACGAACTCGAAGCTAACAAAATTACCATCGATTTGTATTAGCATAGACGAAATTTAATAAAAAAAAAATAAAAATCTTTTACTATCTCATCGCTCAAATAATTACGAAAAAGCTGTGCGTGACCTCGTCGCATTTGCATCAAGAATGAAAGAAATATCAGAAAAATATAGAGGCTGAATTTATAAGACTCATCGGTATTACATTTTGCCATGAAAATGCCAAACGGTCGATCTATTTTTTCCGATTTTTTTTCTCACACAATTCCACGCCGTTACTTTTTTTTTTTTTTTCATCTTTCGTGAAGAAAAAAACTTTGGAAAATAATGTGCAGATTTGAGCCCCAAAAAATATCGTTTCAGCTTTCTTTAGAGAAAGTTTATTGAGAAAAAATCAAAGATGGTCGGAGACAATGAGTTTTTCTTTATATTCGTAATATATAAATGGTGAAGGATAGATTTTTTGGTCAAGCTCACAAGAAAGTGTCAAACTCTGACGCCAGTTTCAATAAGCTGTGAGATATTATATTTCCGATTATTAGAATAGCAATAAGCAGTAGTTTCAGAAATAAACGATGACGATTCGTGGAAAATATCTCAGGCTAGAGAGAAAATGTTGAATTTTCACGAAATCGGTGCGCGTAAACACTAAATATAGCATATATGTACATCATTCGAGGCTCTTTTTTTTATGTTCGTGATAGAATCGTCGTGAGCTCCTCGTAATATTGGAAGAGTCTCAGTTAAGCGTCATTTTTTTTTTCTTATAACAAAGCTGTGTGTATATAAATACACACATCTGTATTGTGTTTGTGTACGTTGTGGATTATCGTATTCGGTTGGTTTATTCGTTTATATACAGAGACGTGTGCATATGCATACTTAAAGTATGTTTTTTCTCGCATAAATATGAGGCCTCAGCAAGAATACCGTCAGGCGATTCTCCATATTAAAAACACGCAAATATATATGCAGAAGAGGGAGAGAGAGAGAGACAGACAGAGGGAGCGACCGAGAGAAAAAAAAGAATTGTATTACAATAGTCCGAAACGAGATCGTGATCACGACTTCGCTTCATAGCTAGGCCGTTGAGCACATACATGCAAATTAGAATCGTAAAATAATTTATTTTGATTTTTTTTTCTCCAATTCTACAGTAGTATTAGAGTGAAGAGAAAAAAAAAACAAGAAGAGTGAAAAAAGAATAAAATCTGTGCTCGTTGCGAATCCAGCTTTTTAACGTAATATGGTTGTTCGCGAGGCTCGAGACGAGATAGAGAGAGCCTCCCAAAGTTAACATTGGCGGGAGAGTTGCGAATTATTTTTGTTCACGGATATTCATCGAATGAGAAACGAGAGAAAAATTGAGATGAATAAGTGTTAGAGGAAAATAGAAGAATGAAGAGATTGATGCAAGCGTAACTTACCCAGAATATGAAATTCACGAAGACAAGGGTGTACTTGACAATACCGTAACACTCTGAAAGCACCATTTTTAACCGGAGGTTTTTACTCTCGTTATTATTTGCTCGTGTTTATTATTTCGTAATTTTAGGTGCTGGAACACCTGGACAATGAATATTTTTGCGACAAACGCGAGTTTCTTTTTTTTTTTCAATCTAAAGCGTTGTGAAATTTTTGTTTAGTTTATTTGGACACAAATATTCTCTAGCTGTATCGCGCAATCGAAACTTTAGTCACGAGTCAAAATTACAATGCACGCTTCACAGCGGTTCGCATACGACTGGCTCCCTGCTGCCTACTCTCTTCGCCTGCTCCGCATGCCAACTGGAGAAGCGAGGCAAAATGAGAATGAGAGGAGAAAAGAGACAGGAAAAGTCGAGCTTAGCACGCAAAGCCAGCTTCACATAGGGTGGAGTCAAGCCGAATGTTTGTTCTCGAATAACTTTTAGCTTTTTAACTCGGATGACTCGATAGACTTTTGTGATTTATCGTTGAATCAAGATTATACCGTTTGTTCCATTTTTATCCATTTTTTAAATATTTACTCAATTCATTCGTTGTTTATTCATTTTTTTTAGGCGTCTTTTTCTCGTTCGATCGATAAAACAGAACTCTTCTCATATCATAAGGACATTTTTTTCATTTTTATTCGATTAACACGAATCAATTTTTATTTTTTTATTTTTTATTTCGTCACATTTTCTTTATTGTATAAATTCAATGAAACATCATTTTCACCAATAATTTCATATTTACAATCTCTTCGTAGCAGCCAATAAACATCAATGACTAGTCTGTTCTTTCTTGACTGCATGAATCGCGTAGTTTATCGAGGTTGAAGCTGTCCAGAACCACTCGTTCTTCAATGGATTGTAGAACATACCGTGGATCAATTTGGTCTTACAACCACCTGATTATGGAGATAAACTTTATGTTATATTTGTCAGCATTATTATTAACGATTATTTATGTTTAGGCGAGCTCAAAAGTGGCTGAAATTCTTCAAAATTTTATCAAATCGTTGAACTAAAATTCTATAGAAATCAAATTCTTGATATCGCGAATGCGATTAAGCTTTACTGAATCGTTATAAATTTTGTATGATACAATGGAAGCTCTCTGAAATCAAGTTAAACTAAAATTTGGTCAAAAAAACTAAATTCAACACAAAACAACACAGAAGAAAGTCAAATGACAATTTTCGTGAAGCTATTGATGTTCTACCTCACAAATAAAATCAATGTTTCGTCACACACCGATTAAACCACAGCTGGAAAGTTTGAAAAACTCTCACTTTCTCAAGATTTTAGTGTTAATTTACAAAAAAATGTTTTTCCCAACGAAAAATTCATAAGTTGGTAAATAATTATCATAAATCTTTTCATAATTTTTTGAATTGAATTATTCCGACTCATGACTAGATACATAGTTCAGAGAAATCTGTTCGATTGAAGAATTTCCGGATTCGCAGTTCGATAATGTGACCTTTTGTTTTGTTTTAAAGATCATATGAATCGTGATAACTCGATTGAAAAGGATTCATTGAATTATAAGGAAAGATTAGATCGTGGAACTTTGCAACGACAGCGAATATTAAAAGCGGTGGGTGAAAATCGAAAGAGAATCTTACAAGACTCTAGAAGCCTTCTAGTTTCCTCCGGTGAGATGAACTTGTTCCAATCGTGGGTTCCGGTAGCTACCAATTTCAGGATGTATTCGGCTGCAACGATCCCTCCGAGGAAGGATTGTATTGTTTTGTTGATTGTTGTGACGAATATTGAGCCACCCGGTTTCAAAATATCAACGCAGGACTGAAACGCACAGAAACTCATGTTACTATAGATTGGAATTTCACTTTATTTGAAATTATATCAGACGATTTTTCAGAACAGTAAAAAATACATAATATTTTTTCTGTATGAACGATTTTCTGGTTTTTTTATTTAACCATAATCTTCACCAATAAAAAATCAGAAAGAGAGTTCAAAAAATTGTACTATTGACTTTACGACATCAGAATAATATTCATAACCGTTTACGCCTTGATGATTTCAACTCTTTAAACTTATTTTCTGGATTTTTTCAAAACGTTTTTCGTTTGTCAAAGTTTTTATTGTAAAATGTTCACCGAATGCAACTCTGTCACATACCATTTCCTTCGTTATCGAAAAACGAGAAGAATGGTATATTATTGAATGTTATTTTCTCAGACAGGGAGCATTTTATGTTGATGAAAAAAATTGGGGTCGTTTCTGATCCCGCTATAGGGTTCGCGTTCAGAAAAAAACATTGCAGAAGTCAGCGTCGCGGTGTGCATCGTTGGAACATAAAATTTGTGAAACTACTGTCCAAATTTGTAAGTATATGTCACTACGATTGAGAAGACTTCTTGAAAATTTGAAAAATGGATATCCAAAGATTGGACACTTTCCAAATTTGAAAATATTAATTGATCAAATTTCAGACTATCAATCCATTTTCTCCTTAATATTATTACTTTATACCAGTAGAATACTGTATTTCCACAATTGGTTACTAAACTTTGTTGCTATTTGGCAATGATACTCGAAAAAAAGTTTCAACGCATTTTTCTCAGAACTATTTTTCTGAAATCGGTTTTAGTTTCCTGAAACTTTCCTGCACAGTGTTTATGACCATAATTTTCAGTTTTTCTTATCAGAGATAAGCTCTTTCAGTTTCGAGACCTCTCTTTCGCTGAATAATTCAAGAAAGCGTTTTTTTGCTCTTCATTTTTTACCAAACTCCTGTTGACAGTTTATTAGTTGGCGATTTGATTTCAAAGCGGATAAAGAACTAATTTGTTGTATCACTGGAAACAAACTTTTCCAAGATTTCGATACCCTATGTTTGGCTTCCGGTGGAACATGAGCGAAAAAAATTCTTTCAGACAACGTATCGTCGCACAAAAAACTCGAATAATAAATGCATTAAAATGAGCCAATTTTTTACAATTGACATAAAAATTCTTCCCAAATTGATGAATTCAATTAATTTTGTGAACATGGATGGTGGAAACTTCGAAGCTATACAATATTTTTACCGAGAAAACAATTTTACCTTTAAGAATAGTTCCTTATCGGAAACATGTTCCAAAATCTCAGAAGCCACGACAGCGTCGTACGTCGAAGGTTCTTTGTTAGCAAGTTCTTCCACGGTGCCATGAACGTAAACCAATTTTCTGCACAAACTTGGATCTGAACTGGCATGTTCTTTAGCCGCAGATATTAATTCGACGGAAGCATCAATGCCGGTGACGTTGGCTCCTATTCTTGCGAGCGGTTCGGCCAAAATTCCTCCGCCGCAACCTGCGTCCAAAATTTTGGTTCCTTCCAAAGGACGAGAAGGACTGTTCTCTTTCCAACCAGCATTGGCTAGACCGTCTCTAACAAATTGTACTCTAAGAGGATTCAGTGCATGCAGAGCCCGTAACTCTCCGTTGAGATCCCACCATTGGTCGCTGTGCTTCGCGTGATGCTTGACATCTGCTTGATCTACCGTTGATCTTTTTGCTTTAACCGCATCGTCGAGCTGTTTTACAGATTCTGTAGAACTGTTGAAAATGTGTAAATTGATTGCAAAATAAGTCGAAATCGACGACGCTTGTTTTTGACGATTTGAATTTACTGTTTGAATATATTTCGAAACGTCTGAAAACTCTTTTTATATATTTTTTTATACTTATCTGTAATCATGTGAATATACGTACTTGTATCGAAAACATTGTTTGACGATACGATCAAACGATTTATTAACCCTCAATGCTCTCATTTTCGTAAACAACGATTTTTTAATTCGTTCGAGAGAAAAAAAAACAATATTACTGTCAATTTGTCATTATAAATCCGCCCGGTTTCACGCTGTCAGCTGTTCAGACAAATCTGTAGACAAACGAGAGTAGAGGGATAGAGAAAAAAGATATATGAAGCATTTTTTATTCGTTATTGAAAAGTTGTGACTTTTATGTTTATATAAGAAATGTTATTTACGACATGATTATTTATACATTTTTAGAACTTAGATCAGAGCTGCTGAGTTCATACCGGTTTCTCCGAATCAAGATCTTGTCATTTCGTGAAATAAAGATCAAATAAAAATGATGTAATGTTTCGGAAAAATATTGCAGAAATGGTGTGTACGTTTGTGAAATTTGAAAAGATTACAAACTCATCAAAATTCTTCCCAAAAGTCAATTTCTTCAATAAATCTTTAAAAGTAGACTTTTAAACTTTTTTTTTGTTACGAAGAAACATTCGCCTCTGTCGACGGTAAACAAGTTATCGGCAAAGATGAGTAGAAATAAGCGCTCTAGCGACGAATTAAAAAATGTGTACCACCTGAGCGGCGGTGCATGCAAGATGAGTTTATCGCGAAAAAATCAGAAGTAAAAATTAGCGTGAAGTTATATAGCCTGTCCATGTCATTTTTTAAACTTTATGAGTTTAATTGTACGTAAATCAATGCGAAATTGTTTGTAGAACACGAGTATTACAATAAAAATGTCTGTAGGACGCCCATTCTTATGAAAAAGTAAAAACAAAATTTGCATAAATTTTTCTGAGTGGGAGTCTAGAGAGCGGGAGGGGATACAGCATAGGAAAATAAGTAATGAAAGAATAAAACGATGATGAATTATTATAAAATATTACCGAGCGAATATTCATTCGGTGGACAAAATATGATCATTAAGTATTGCTGAATGAAGCTTTGTTTGGTTTGCTTACATTCGTTGAGCCTCGACTCTATGTTTACGTTCTACGACGCTCTCTCGCGCTTGGCCCGCTGGCGCTAAGCCGCTCCCCGTAGCGGGGATGGTGGGGAGAGCTTACGCCGGGGCCATTGGAAATTGGAAGGGGCATGCGCGGGAGAAAGGAGGGAGCAAGCGGCGCACACGCCGCCGCGCACTTACGTTTATTTAGTCGCCCGCGGGCCGCGGCCGCCGCGGGGCGACGAGGTCGACGAGGATCGCGCGGAAAGAGAGTAGCATGAACGTCGGTCGGTTAATGCAATACCATGCGTTATCGTTCATCGATTGCAACGAAATTGATAAAATAGAGTACGGAACTCTATTTGATCGTCAGTTAATGACTAAAATCTTTATATAAAAATACTTTGGACCAAATAAAAATACAATGATGAATAATAAAGAAACAAATAAACGAAAAATCATGATAAAATTATTATTTTTTTATTTTTATTAAAAAGTATGAAAACCGTTAAATTTCACATAATTCTTTATCACGATTTCCGTTAATTAAAGCTTAAAAATATACGCGATTTCTCGAAAACAAACAATGCACGAAAACGCTATAAAACGAATATTAAAGTCGGAAAAAACGATTCTCTCGTTTGTCAATCGTAATGAATTTTCAATTTCTTTTTCTTTCTCGTCAACGAGTTGTCTTCTCGCAAGTGATAATTGATATGCCGGTAGGGAAGCCTCTTGCCCATGATATTATTTTTCGTGCTAAATTAAAGGATGGAATATTTTGAATATTTGAGCGAGTCACGATAAATGGCAGCGTGAGCAAGTGCTTTGAGTGACAGACAGCCTAGTGACGGCTGTGTTACAGTTTCGAAAATCGTGCGTATGCTCGCACGCACGCGTGTTCGCAAGCGGAGCTAAGATGCAACCATACATGCGAGTCGCGCAACGCAACGCAAAGCACCAAACGCACGCAGGCCGTAAAGCCATGGGATTGTCGGCAAGAATGACGGAAAGAAAGCTATAAATCTACTCTGTAGTTTGCTAATTCCGAACGCGATACAGTTTCTGTATCGCATATCGAAGTCACGCAGGCAAGGTCCATGCATATAACCCGGATGCTGCAAACGCTGCACGCAACGCAATGCACGCAAAGCATGTATAACCGCAGCTATATGTAAGGCATTGCGAATAGTTTTTACTATCGCAAGTGCTATTATTACAATAGAACGCAAGCGCCCGTGCACGCGTGCACCCACGTGAGCACGCACGATTTTCCACGAAACTGTGGCACAATTTGCCATTACACTTTCTGTCACTTGTCATCGATCTTATTTATAATTGCGAAAAGACAGCTTATTGACACGAGAGAAACACATTTTTCGAGTTAGCACAACAAAGAAATATTAATTGGATTTTTTTATTTCGTGCAAGAGTTTGTTGACGCGGAAATGAAAAAAATCGTGACGACTTCATCGTTCGTTTGTTACGTCGAAAGTATAAATAGTTAATGGTGGTTTTGAATAAGTGGATTCGAATTTTGAATTACGATAAACTATCGTTTTCAACGTCGAACAAACGCCGCTGCTGCTGCTCGTTTAAATTCAAGCTCATAAAATTGAAAAAAATCGAGTGAAAAGTGCTTCAATACTGTTAATTTCCAATCAGTGCTATTGAATTCTAAATTATAGTGCGAGTCGCGAGTGCAAAGTGTATTTGAATTCATTCAATCGAAAAAATCTAGTGTTAATCCACATCGGAAATGGATCTCAGCTGCCGAATTCTCGAACGGTTTTGCCACAGGTAGGAGATACTGGACGATTTATTTATTGCGGCGGGGAACAAGACATCGATGAGTGAGTAATTCCATCATTTTTATTGTTTTTATTTCTTCTGTGCATAGCAACACACTTGGGATATGAACGATTCATTATTGAAGAGGAGAACAAGACATCGAAGAGTGAGTAATTCCATCATTTTCATTGCTTTCACTAAAACTGTTGGGCATTATTTGGTTTTCACAACTATTTTGGACAGAATTCACTTTCTATTTCAATCGTCAATCCCTGGAGGAAAAAACGTTTATTGTTATTTCCTCGAGTCAGGAAATTCAATTTTCCGAAGTTAGCGCCAAACCGGAGCAAAAGTGTACGAAGTGCAAACATCCAGTAAATTTTTCTCTTACCGACTGTAGATATCGATCGACGAAATGAATGAATTCGTCATCACTATTTTTTTTTACTCGGTAGAATTTTTCAATTTTTATCATTCCAAAACGATTAAATGATTAGATGAATAGTCTTATATAATTTTTGGATCAAATTGGGTAAATATGGATTGGAATTAGATAAAATACGAAAAGTTAATGTCGCGGGGCCAAGTTCACGTCGATCAGCTGAGCGCCGTGCGCCCTCCGAATTTTCCTTTTCATTTTTCCTAATTATTACAAAAAATTCCCTGATTCCTCCTCCGATTTAATTTTGGATGCCTTCGATTATCATTACTATTTTTGCCATGGATTTCCGGTATTTAAATAGTTTTTCCAAGTTATTCAATTATCTATTGACTACTTAACGATATAATTTACTCAATCGTCACCACCAAACGATTCTACATTGATTCAGACTTTGATCCAATCGATTGCATGAAAAATAAAAAATGTTCAGCCAACCTGCACACAAATTTTATTCATTAAATTATAAAATAACTATGGATTACTAAACATGTAAATTGCGTTACTGATAATCACTGAACGAACACCAAAATTGATAAAATATTAGAAAAGTTTAAATTGTCCGGGTTAGAGGTTATTTCGGAGAAACGGAGAGAACAGGAACCAGCTGATTTTTCGCGTACCACTTCAAAGTTGCTTGAGTCGAGGAACGCTGGAACAGAGTTGTAATGGCGGATTAGTACCAAACTGTCAAAGAATGCTCATATCTATTTTCTACCGTAGACTCATTCGCGAAGTAATACATAAGCACAACTATTAGAGAAAACTTTGTGTAGCAAAATCGTGAACCGTAGAGCGTGTGAACTCCCATTATGTAGAGTGAAAACAAAATATTTCGACGTTTTCGTGAATTCGCAATCAATCGTCGAGCGATCGTTCATTGTCGTCGCTGACATATATATGTGACTGTGTGGTGTTTTTCATCCCAAATATCTACGGGCGAAAAATTTCGCTTATCAACAAAGTTTATTTTTATTCTGGACACTTTTTTCGTATTCCTAAACAACAATGTATAATCGCAGACGCACAAATAACTTTACATACGTTAGCTCGTGTGTAAAGTACATGATTTTTCTACTGAATTTTATTTTCTGGGTGAGTCTTGCAAATAACAACAACAATGCAACGAATATTTTTTAGCGTTTGTATATGCTGTTACTTTCCAAATGTCAATGAATACGTAAAAAGCTTCGACTCTTAAAATGCCATCGCTCGGAAAAATTCTGCTGTAATCAATCTTTATCTATCAAAGAAACCTAATCAATGGAACACCATCTTTGAAAAAAAAAAATCACTCATCTACATACCGTGATTCTTCTTCATTGCAATTGATGATTAGCATACATAAAATTGGTGAATTCGAACAACTAGCATTTTAAAATAATCCAATTCGTCTCAGAGATTAGAAAAATAATATTCTACTGTTATCAGTCGCTTGTTACATCGTAAATATGTTTGAATATGTATTGAAAATTTTCCAAATTGGGAAATCTAGACCTAACCTTAAAAAACAGGATCAAACATTAAAAACTCCGAACAAACTAATGGAAAACTCTTCAATCATGAGTAATTTGTTGTTAATGTAATTGACAAAAATGTGAAATCTGAAACGATAGTGTAACGGGCATACAATACAAAATACATTGAACCAAAGATATTGAAAATGATTGAAATTTGATTTTCGGTAAGCATTCAATTTCATTCTTTCTGATAATGCAAAATTTAGATTAGAGTCAAGGACATAACGAGAGACATTTTGCATGAATGTTACATTTTTCGACCGATAATACTCCATTTTTTTATTTTCAAAACAGCTATTCGGAGGATTATTGATCGGCGTCGGTCTTTATGCATTTTACGACAAATGGCAAGCGACAGGATCGATCAGGGTCGAAAATGTTTATGACGTGGTTTTGAATATCTCCCTCGTCATGGTCATAGCGGGAGGAGTTGTCTTCATCGTCAGTTTTGCTGGCTGCGTCGGGGCTCTTCGAGAAAACACCTGTCTTTTAAAATTCGTGAGTAATTCTCGAATTAAATGGCCTCGTCGATAATATTCAAATCAATAACAATTTGATTTAAAAGAGAATGCAGTAAAAAATTCAAAAATCCCGGAGTCAAGATTATTTCACAGAATAACAAAAATATTGCTAGTCTTTTACAAATCCTTTCGAAAAGAAAGAATAATTCTCAGTTATATTCTCAATTGTTCCAAGATGTATTTCTTCTAAGAAATGTAGGACTATTATTCTCAATTAATTCTATAGTAAAGTAACTGTATTTTGCTATATATTTATTCTTAAATTTCGCTATACTTTATCAATCTGAAGAGTAGAATCTCTTTCGGACTTAGAGAGTAGATAAAGCTTTTCAATTCTGGCAAAAAAAGAGCGAATGATGTGCTAGAGCATATGCTGTCGGGTGATTCGATTATTAATTGTTTTTCTTGCATATTCTATATCGAATAGATTAAATTCGAACCGACCTTTTACATGTGATTAGTAAAGGGTAAAAGGTCGATTTAAATGTGGTCAACCTGAAGTGTTATTTTTATCAACTCGTTTCAAGATGAAATATAGAAACAGCACTGAGAATGATGTTAGTTTTGATTATGCGGCGGAACAGATGCCAACAGAATGTTGAAATTTTTCATTTTTTTCTTTTTTCCAGTACTCGTGGTGTCTATTAGGTTTTTTCCTGCTCGAAATGGGAGTGGCAATTGTAGGTTTCGTGTTTCCACACACACTGCAGTCCCTGCTGGAGGAATCTTTCACGGATAAAATCATTCAGACTTACAGAGAAGATCCGGATCTACAAAATTTCATCGATTTCGGCCAGCAAGAAGTGAGCTATTAGAAAAAATTCAGCAAGTCCATTAACGTTGATATTGTAATGCGATATTTTCTGTTTTTTTTTTTCACAGTTCAAATGTTGCGGTTTGAGCCAAGGCGGTTACATGGATTGGGGAAAGAACGAGTACTTCAATTGTTCAAGCCCCGGTAGAGAAAGCTGCGGAGTGCCATTTTCGTGCTGCATTAACACGACTGATATTTCTGTAAGTTCGATTCTTCCAAATACTTGTCCATAAAATCATCGTTGATAGTCATTAAACTTGTGGTTCAATTCCAAGTATTGACTAAAATCAACTGCATAAAGAATCTCGCATAATCAATTTTAAGTATTTATTTATTGAATTATTCGTATTCGTAGTGGTTACAGTATGAATAATAACTTGAGAACAAAATTAATCCGGGCGTTCATTGAATTGATGCATTTTCGAGTTGTTTCTGGATCCTATTTTTGTGACACTATCAAATAGTCCGAATAATTCGTAATGACGAATTACTCTTCAGATTTTCTTTTAGTATTTGGCTCTCTGAAATTCGCTGTTGAATTTGAGTCATTGATCTAAATTATCTGCTCAAAGAATATTGAATAAATTAGTCTACAAAATTTTCATCATTTCCTAAATCATTTTGACGTTAGATAGCTGTAATTTGTAACGATTGAACTAAAAATTTTGAATCAATTTTCGCATTCCAAAATGCTTTTAGAATCGAATTTCCTGTCATTCTCAGACGGCTCAAGTACGTCGTTAATATTATGATTGAAAACTGATGGAGGTTTTTATTTTACAGAGCGGATTGGTAAACATAATGTGCGGTTATCAGGTGCAAGTGCTTCCAGTGTCGGAAGCGAGTAAAAAGGTGTGGACAAGCGGTTGTATCGAAATCGTGCGTAGCTGGGCAGAGAGGAATCTTTACACGATAGCGGGTATCGCATTAGGAATAGCATTGAGTCAATTGTTCGTGATATATTTGGCAAAAACATTGGAGGGACAGATTGAAATGCAGAGGGCGCGTTGGCGATCATGAGCTTGACCTCAGGCCACCTCCTATCGGTATCAGATAGAATCACCAGCTGGCAGGCAGGTGGCCAACGGTCGTAGTCGCGGTCAAGAAGCCGAAACGAGCGCAAACGCGCGTATGGCGTTGCTCGTCTTGCTCGCGATCGCTTTGTACGTCCTGTGCATTCTATCTTTAATTAAACTAGCCCTTTATTTCAGGAATTACTTTCACATGTACATCGGCACTGGTTAAATACCTGATATCATAATTCGTCATGATTTTGAGCTTTCCATCTTTGAAATGCAACAAAATTCTATTTTTTTCAATATCGTGCACAAATTTTCGCTTTATTGATCATTTTATTTGTAGATTTTGGCTACGAATATTGGCCAATACGTCATTCGAATCTCTCTTTCATGAGCCCGTTAATCAAATCTGCAAATAAAATTTTGATTACGTAAAAAATAGCGAAATTGAAAGAAAATGAATTTTTGCTGCATTCCATCGATGCAAAATTCAACACCATTTATCACCATCGTTTTGGTATTTAAAACACTGTCGTGGACCGCGTGAATGATATTATCTGAAAAATTGGGTCATCCTTTGCTCCTTTCAAACGAGATATACTACAATTTCCACTGCCTTTCCCCCTGAGCTCTCTCTCTCACTCTCTTTTTTTCTTTATTTCCTTTTTACTCCCGAGCCTTTCTATCCATGTCACAAATTAAGATTACATACAATCGCCGCCATTTTTATCACTTATGCATTTATACGAGTGTTCTCGTTCAATTGCACTTTGCAATTCTACGGGCATACCATTACGATCAATTATTTACGTTTATCGATTGAATCGATACCTATCGATCTGTGGTTTTTTAAAATGTAGTTCGTAAGGTGCGATTTTAATTTTTAGGCTCGTAGGATTAGGCAATGAAATTTGGGGGGGCGTAGATTTTTCGACAATTTTTATATTATATTACGACTACAAATATTATTGTTGACGTATGAAAAACCCCAAAATTGATGAAACTTTTTTCAATAATTTTGAGTCTAACGAATATGTTCGTTTGTTATAACAGATTTTTTTTCAGTTTAATCAGTATTCGAGAATTCGAAGACTCCCGTGTCGTCGTGACCAACGTACAGAAAACCTGCCATCTATTAATTCACGTGTTATTGGATGTGTAGCTATTTTTCTAGGTGATGAAGCAAAAAATGAAAGAAAAAAAAAAAAAAAAAAAAAAACATGTCGTGGTACGCGACGCTCTTGAAACTCAAATTTTTAACTTCGAAAGCCATTCAATGTTTATACACGATTGTAAGTGCACCGAAATGACGAAAAGTATAAATGAGAGACGAAAAAAAAAAGATGGAATCACGCACACAGCTTCAAAGGCCGTGTCCATATTGCACTCACGATTTTAATTCGAGAACGAGAAAAAAAAAAAAACTGTGGGAAAACGATGATCAATGTCATTCGATGAATTTTAGGTTTTAAGCTTCTCCTTACGCACTTTTTAACGATAAGGAGCGAAGGCCAAAGTTCGTCGAGAAAATGGGGCTTGTAAATCGCCCTCAAGGATGATTTAAACCTAAATTCCCAGCCAAAAGTTGTATTTTTTTGTTTGTTTTTAATCAGAATTTTCGTACTTAGCCGTCCGGCAAAAATCTCAGAAAAGTTAATCTTCCAAATATCACATCGATGTTCAGCAATTATAATGAATAAAATTCAATAACATTTCGCCTAAGCGAAGATTTGTTCAACGCATAAGTGGGCTCAGCTCCCATAATACTTATACGTTTATCTCAAAATTAGAAATTTTTTCCAAAATTACCACAATTTTTCTACGTGGCAAACGGAGAAAAAACAAATGGGCTCATCATTTTTCTGCGTTTGAACAAATTTTTCGCCAAATTTATGACATTATTTTCAAAAATAAGTCAACAATAAATGTCAGAAAGAAAATGATTTTTTGGCGCGGAATTCATTCATAAATATCCTCGAGTACCAGAGTCATGTAAATCAGATGCTAATTTTGGTAAAATGTCATACTTTTTTCAACTTATATGAAACTAAAAGTAAAATAAACGCTAACGTATCCACTTTGCAGTACAATTGCTCAGTGGCATTGTGCTCACACACACACACACACACACACAAATACTGACATATATTTCATCTCAGTCAGTAAAAAAAGTAAAAAAAAAAATATGTATATAAATTACGAAAAAACTTGATACACACAATGTATTGTATATAAAAATACATACATAAATATGAATATAATACGACTAACATATGCATATAAATGATTGTCTAGATATCGTAGGTTTGGCTCCATTCGCATCGATTTATTCAAACTCCATGAATCTGATTGGTTGTTTTATATTGTATACAAATTATTATCTCGTAGTGAAAGAAAAAAAAAAAACAAAACAAAACAAAACAAGCAGAAGTGTGAAAAAAGGTATTTTTTTGACTGGTTATTTTTAAGCCGAATTATAGCTCGAACAAGGAAAAAAAACGTCCAGTGCCAAAATCAGTATATAATTCAGTTTTTTTCATACAAGTTATTTCATTTATCTGTTTTTTTTTTTAATTTTTTTTAAATTTTTTAAAATTATTCAATTAGAAAAATCTGACAATAATCGTATGAACAAAAAGCTAAAGAAAAGAAAAGAAAAATTGAATCGTGCTGATTTTGTCTTTTAATAAACGAACGCGTTGATGTTCGAGGTACTCAGTGATGATGAGTTTTAGTCGATTGGACGATTGAATCTTGCATAAATTATATTATACACATATAAATATATATTATATATTATTATATAGGATATTAAACTAGTTTCGTAATTAACGAAAATTGTTCTACGATGACGCGCCAACTGCGATAAATAAAATATTCCGAATGATAATTCATATTTATTGTTTACTCATAAAATTTTTTGTTTATTCACAGATATTGACACTATTTACTTTGAGGACAGTTCGTAAGTATTGTCAAGAATTGCCGAGAATCGCAGGTACGAAACGATCCGGTTTCGCGTTTCGTTTCTATCTCCTTCAACGATAAAGTAGTTTGCGGGTGCGCCCGCACGATCGACTGAGTTCGGTCTTGCAGTTGTGTCAGTTCGAATACACGTTTCGAGATGGTGCCTTAGCCGCGTTTTGGTGAGTGACTCCCGCTATTTTTTTTTTCTTTTTTTTTTTTTCGTTAGAAAAAATCTTTTTCAGTCTCATTCATGTTTTTTTTTAGTAAAATCAAAACAATGGTTGAAATATTCCAACTTGGAACAATCTCGCAATTATAAAAATTTGGAGTCCGCGAAAACTCGTTTACGCCAAGTTTTATCTGTATGCAGGTTGCGGAATCGTTTTTTTTTGTTTACGTGTGATTGAAAATTTTTACTGTTGAATTTATCATGGCGTTCGACTGTCACCTGCTCCAGAAAGGTTTTGTGAACTGAAGGAAAGGATTTTCGAATGAAAGTTGCAAAAATTTAGTGTGATTCAGTAAATGTGAATTTTCGAAATTTCCGTTAGTCGCGTTAAATTTCTTTTCATCTCAATTTTATGAAAATGAAAATAATGAAGTAATTGGATAAACAAATTTATTGGACGGTCGAGTTTTTTTTTTTTTAATTGCTCTCAGTCCCTTTGCGTTTTTGCACTCTTCCTTACTTATTTTTTTTTTTTTTCGCCGTATGCTTTTCTGATTCAGCAGTTTTGAGTTTTCGGATTTGGCATGAAACTTCGACGAATCATCATAAAAAATAATGCTTCCGGCGACACTCAATGGAGGTTCCACATTTTTTTTGTATTCCTTCATCTTTTATATTTTATTCGATCGATTGATGATTGTTTTCACGCTTTTCGTTGTGAGCCAGAACTTTTCGATTTAATTGAATTATTTTAGAAATTTTTGGGTTTAACGCCTTGGCATACGAAAAAAAACGTCGACTACGTGAATTTTTTAAATTTATTTATTTATTTTTGTTTCAAGTGTTAATTAGTCGAAAAATGCGGTGTAAATGAACGTATTGAAAAAAAAGAGTAACATAAAAGAAAAATGGTGAGCGTGTATATATCAGAGGATATAATCGCGTTCTTATTAGCGGATCTATACAAAGTGTGTTTAACGAACATTCCGATCTTTCGAAATCTTTATCTTCGCGGCTCGTGAAAAAAAAATGCGTGGATAATTGTCGCGATTAATCGTTGCCGCATACGCTCGCGTTGAAATAAAAGAAAAGAAAAAAAAAAAGAAAACAAATTTTAATAGTCGCCAGGCTCGTTTTCATAAATTATCTTTTTCTCACTCTCATTCTTTTCATCCTTTAATCCTTTTCGTGCTAAATTTAACGACCGTTTTTATGGAATAATTTCGAAACCGAGTAAAGAAAACAAAAAAAAACAAAAATAAGCAGAAAAGAAACTTTCAGGGCGCGGGGTCCCCTCGCGTTTCCTTACATTCATAAAATAATGTCGTTGTCATTTTCGTGTTTTAAGTTTGACCCAACGCGCGTCACTCGGTAAAATCAAATAAAGCTTTTAACACGCAAAATTAAATCTACGTTAAAGATGCAAGTCTCATCATGAGTCTACTATCAATTGCTTTTTCGTATACGAGTCTTCGAAAAAAGAAAGGTCACGGTCACGCTGTAACACTGTCGAAAAAAATAAGTTGACAAAATTAACGTACACAAAAACATACGAAATCGTAAATTCCCTGTAAATTATATATAAACCATATCCGCTTGAACACAAACATAAATAATTTAACAAATACACTGTTGAAAAAAAAAAATAATAATAATAATTTGAACCAGATAAAATTTATTTTATGAAAATAAATCAATTACTTGTATATATAGTAAATAATATTTTCGACACAAATATTATGTTTTCATGAAAGCTAATGTCAAATCATTTGAAACAATGAACCTTTAATAGACTCGATTGCACTGTTACTACAGTCAATCACTCGATTTGATTCATTTGAATAAACGAATAATTGGATAAAGCTTTTGACTACACAGTTCCTTAAACTGAACTGTTTTATCGATCTCAATAACTTTTTCTACTGACACACAGGTCATTCACTATTATTTCAATCATTTCGATCGAAAGACTAATTATTTCCATCAATGATTTTATTTTTCTACCAAAGTGAAATACACTGGATATGTAATAAATATAAATTATTTGTTTCCAATCCATTGGGCTTTACCAGTAAAAAAAAAATATTACAAATTTCTCGTCAATAATTTTAATTCGTGCTTGTTTGAATAAAATATTTCAACCAGAAATAATAATTGTCTGCAATTAAAATTTTTGATTTGTCGTTCGTAGATAAATTGTATTCAACTCAAATAACGATAATTAGTTTCAACCATTTCGATTACAACGACCAATCAATGGCTACCAAAAAAAACGACTCACCAAACGCACAGTTCTCATTTTACTCAACGCAAATGAATAACAGCTTCGTCACCAGTAAATTCGATTCAAATCATTTGAATTACTTGAGTCAAGGAAATTTTTTTTTTTTTTTTCAACAGTGTACACACACACACACGAAAAAGATTTTTCAAAGAGAACGTGGACGCGGTGCCCGCTCGTACGACACGTTACGCCCCCCTTATCCCACTCGTTCAATTCGCCACCGAAAAAGTGCGTCGTCCGGGGGTCGTTTTCCCCCTCCTCTCTGTTGCTGACGACAATGCTCCGTTCAATGCTACCTAATTCGCAACAATGGCCAACTTCAGCCATATATTAATGATTAGGACCGTGACCAGCGGGAAATGTTCCATTTGTCGAATGCAAACTTCTCTCTCTATATATATATATATGTATATCCTTTAACACATAGACACGCTCCTATATAATGGACTCGTAGGATATATTATGTGTATATATAGTACATAGGAGAGTAAGAGGCAGCTCGGATGTCGTGTTTCTATGCCCGTTGACAATGGTCTCTCCCCCTTACCCCTCTTTTCTCCCCAATTGGTCCATATACGTATCTATGTGGATAGATACGTATATATATATACGAATTTACCAAAACTGCAGAGAAGATATATAAATATAGATACAGATGGGCAGGACAAAATCTACCGCTGTACACGACTCAATTTTCGTATGACAAATAGCACACCGTAACATTGTTCCCGACTATTAAGGCGCGGCTCGAATTTAATGGCGCCCATGATTTCGATTAGGGTGTGAATAGCATCCTTATGAATTTATGAATAATAAGAATCGTCCTTTTCCGAGTTTTCTCTCTCCCCCTATGTCTTTCGTTTTTCTTTCTCTCTCTCTCTCTCTCTCTCTCTCTCTCTCTTTCTCTGTATTTCTTTTACTCGAGCTTATATCAACGGAGCGATGACTTTTTGTCCTCTGGGAAACTTCCTTCTCTCTCTGTCTCTCTGTTTCTATCTTTCTCGCCTTTTCTCAGAGGTTCTTTTTATTCTTCTCTCTATTCTTTGTGCACATCGTTTTTTAACCGGAATAATTTCACTTTTCTTCGAAATCATATATACGAATCTTTTATTTTCTGTCATTTGAAAAATTTCTCGTGGTCTCGAACACAATGACTCGAATCGTGTAGAAATTTGACGGGATTCCAAGTGAAACAAAAAAAAAAAAGTAATGAATTTTCATCGAAATTTGTAATTCTTGAACGAAAGTATTTACGAAATTTGTGTCGCAGTGATTCAGCATTTTTTTGCGTCCCATATAAAGTCGCGGAATGAAAATAAAAATGAGATTAAAGAGAAAAAAAAAAGGCGGGAAAACCAACAAACACATGCGTGAGAGTTTCGACGACATTAAGTAAGTTGCCTTATCGCGAGATTTATTGCCAGAGAAACGTAATTCTGTATCCGTACATTGTAAGAGAGATGAAAGAAAGAAAAAAAAAAGAAATAGCGAAAAAAAAAAACAAAACTTACGTATACAAGATCGCGTCACGCACGTACGTTGGTTGAAGTGTACTTCGAACGGAGAGGGCAGCACATGCACCCGCGCACATAGGGGGCGATCTTATCTCGTTCTCCATTAAGAAACATCGCGACGTTATAATTCCCCTCTTTTGCGATTGTACCAGCCGACAAATGATGATTTATATTAAATTAGATATCCCAAAACGCTCGGCCATTAAACAGTACATGAGCTTTTTTCCGCTTCTGAATTTCCTGCTTATACACCGCAAATTTATTTACATTCACATATACTACGTATGCCCATAAATCGACGCTGAGAAAAAAACAAAAACAAATTTGTTCATCGAACAAAATCCCATTTAGTAGGACGAAAATATGGTGGATTCAAATGATTTTTTTTTGTTGAATGAACCAAGTCATTTGTCATTGAGTAAAAATATAGTTGAATCCATTATATTTTTGTCCAACTAAATGGAATTTTGTTTTACTTGATTGATTTCAAAATCGTTATCAAACTAATCTTTTTCGGTTTTGCGATTGAACAATTATTTTTTATTGCTGTTTTTAACGCGATACTCTGATGCAGCGTCGAATTATTAATTACTCGGCGTTAATTTTACAAACTGCCTCGCCTTCGTATTCATTTATTTTTAACATTTAAAATGGATCAAACGAAAGTAAGAGAGAAAAAAAACAAATGTGTTTTTTTTTCTTCAGGTTTTTCACATTTGTTTACCTGTCCAATTGCTCGACACAGCATTAATCCTTCTTTCATTTTTATGTATCTTTTACTCTTTTTTTTTTTTTTTTGCAATTTCGACGATTATTTACCAGCTAAATTGATAGTCATAAATTCAAAACAGCTGATATCGATTGACAGATTTAATGTCAAGTCACTTTAAGGATTGACCAACAGATAAATCAGAGATGCGGGGGCTGAAAGGGAAGAGAACTAGCGGGGGTGTAGTACAATAATGTCCGTGTGACATTTGGGAATAAAGTTTTGAACATACGGTAAACCCTTAACGGTTCGTTTAACTTTCGACTATTATAATACAATAAAGACAGAAGAAGAGTCCATAAAATTGGAGGATCTTCTATCTTCGGACCTCGAACCAAATGGGCTCATGAGAATGGAGCTTTTTTTCATGTCAATTACCCCATTACACAGCTGGAAGATCGTTCATTGTACAATTTCAAGTTCGTTAATGTTGAAAGTATTGGCGAAAGATTTACGAAGACTGAAGAAAGAGAGAGAGAGAGAGAGAAAAATGGAGAATTCGATTAGGCAACACAGTGCGAGTTTCGTTTATTAGCCGGAGGTGAATTTCAATACATTATCCTTTAACGTGCTCGTTGTTTGGTTACTTGTTTTCCTTGGCAGGAGCCATTACTCTCTTGTCCAATTCTTATTCCGCCATGTAAGATACTCACCAAATTATATATAAATACGAGATCGAGTCGTTGGCCACTTAAAACTCGTATAACTGAAACTCAATTTGTGCACAACCGCGGCGATACGTCAATGGTGAGCGGAGGCTATAGTTTTTCGGTGTTGAGCACCAAGAATAATTTGGCGATCACTCACAATGAGGTGGAACGAAAAATGATCGTTACATGGGATATTGAAAAAAAAAAAAAAGGGGATAATAATATTCATCCAACGAATCCACGAGTACATTAAAATAGACGCGGTTGATGTTTATCGTTTACGCGAGTCATCGTCGAATTTTCCATGAACTTTTCAACGCTTTATTACACCACAAAGTTTTTATCGCTTTATCGTATAATTCGTCATTGGTGATATATAATATAGAGACTTGACATTTTTGTTGAATTAATTTGTGTACCATGCTCGAGCATTTCGTTGCTCAACTAATCGTAATTTTTTATTTTCATTTATGTATTTAGTCGCTCGTTGGTATGTCGAAAGCGTGCTTCCAGGACACGAGCCACATGGATCATGCTATATATACTCGGGTAAATCTTTTGGACGCTTTCGAAACACAATAGAATTGTAGTTTGGTAAATGAGAGAAAAGGACAAATGCAGTTTTTCGAGGAGATCTCGTAGATCTCTTTCGAACTCACGAAAATTGTCTGCATGTGTCCGCAACAATACCATCGAGTCAATAGACCCGAAGCCTGTTATTCGAAACATTAAGAGACTCATTCGTCAAGTATCCCGTGAAGGGAGAACCAAGTTATAGCAGTTGTCTCGTGCCGGGAAATAGAATTTTCTTGCTATTCTTATTTTGCTCACATATTTCATGGAGATTGAGAGTGTTTTTGGGTTAATCTGCGCTGTAAGCAATATTCCGAAAGAATTTAAAAGAAAAAAGAAAAAAAAAAACTTGCTCCGATGAAACAAAAGTTTCATCATTATTCGTGAGATTTTGAAAAGCGTATAAAATGAAAAATAATGGTTCATCGTTTAGGAAATATATTCCATGCTATGGATAGTTGCGACTGTTCGAGGAAATTTGAAAATGCGTCCGGACTCGAAAGACAGTGAAAACTGATTGCAGCTTAGAACGTGTGTGTGTGTTTTATAGACTTTTTTTTTCAAGTTCTTTTCAGATGAAAAGGAATTGAAAAATATCGTGTCCGGTTTGTTTGCCTCATACGTGCATGTAATTCGTAAAAATACCAAAAATTTCCTCATCGCTATAATTCTATTGTTATATCCTACTTTGAAATCTCACCTGTTTTCATGCTCATTTCTAACAGCGTCACTTTATCGTTCTTCATTATCTCGTATTTTCTTCAAAATGGTGCTTTTCTAAAACTCTCTTTTCCGGGAAGGTCCTCCGGTGGATGTGATGAACTGAGGGTCTATCAAATTCAGAAGTATTAGGGTGTAGTCAACCGGAGGCACGAAGAAGTTAACGGTAAGCGTGAAGAAGGCAAGATTTACGATGAAAAGTATGAGGAAGGAGAGGGGGGGGGGATGGGATGAGACGTGACACAAATCCGAGTGCATCAGCCGAGCAGAGTATTTTTCTATAGAAACTGTTAGAAAGAGCGAGAGAAAAAGTGTTCACTTATTTTTGTTTATCTTTCTCCTTGTTTCCATACACTGACCTCCCGTTTCTTCGGTCCAATCGCTTGATCGTGATCTCAAACTCAAGATCTCTTTCTTCGTAGGGTCCTCAGGGCCAAGAATTAACTGTTCAGGAGAAAGAAATCTCTCGCTGGGAGAGAGGTCACACGTGGCAAACAAGTGAATAATGTGAAATGTTGCTCTTCAACCACACTGTGTTTTGCCTGACGATCTTGTATAATATTAAAACGCTCACACCCTCAAAGTTTCTCTCTCTCTCTCTTTCTCTCTCTTCTTTCACTTTTTCCTTCTTTTGTTCAACGGCCAAGAAGATTCTTCTTCTTTCAAACACCAGCGGAAGGGGATACAAAATCTCTGTGTCCATTGGGACACCTGCGGTTCTCTCTTTTTTCTTTCCCCCCCCCCCCTTTCTCAAATCTCTCTCTCTCTCTCTTTCTTTCTCTTGCTCTCGTGGAGTCGAAGCTTCGCAGTCATCGGGCACCGATTCCACCTAATAAAGACATAATTCTATCGAGATATAATCTAACTTACCTCTTGTTAAAGCATTTTTTACGAGTCTTTCTCGCTGCGTTATCTGCCCTCCTCCCCCGTTAGAGTTGTCTCATGTATCAGAAACTATAGTTGGCACGTATAGCGATACAATTCGAAGAGACGATCCATCGAATGCCCAACTGGGTTGGGTTTATGGGCCTGGAAATTTGGTTGAACAAACAAAAAAAATCTGCCGGTATATCTAAGAGTCGATTCATTGTTTGGACAAAAGTCATCAAAAAAACGACATTTTTTTCATCTGGTCTTGAACGGATTTCCGTTAAAAATGATGCACGCGAGCAGCGTTTTCTCTATCATCGTTGTCTCTTCCCCATCGACCAATCGATCTCGTTTCTCATCCGCAGGATTAATGCACCTGAGGCTGCGTCACTGGGAAAGGTAGATCCAGCTTTGAAAGCAGCGAATTTTCATATTTTCGAGGCGAAAGCGTTGATAACAGCAAGTTGATGAAAACGATTAAAAGCTTAACGAGAACGATATACGCGTCGGGAGAGACGCAGCCACAAGCTGCGATGACACTCGTTTATTCTGGCGCAATAGCAGCGCGCGCGCGCGCCCCCTTTCGGTATCATACTCGTACTACACGTACATATTTTGTCCGGTTTGTCCCTCTGCGTCGGCAAACCTATTCGTTCGACTCTACTTTCTCTATATACGGCTATCTCTCCGTTATGTTTTATATACGAGTGACAAAAGTACCTATATCACAGATAAACCAGAGGACGATGGTAAATTTTCTCAATTCGCATGTATGAGCGTGCGCGCACCCGAGGGATCGCTCAGTCACGGGGACAGGTCCCCGCGGACTATACCCGTGGTAAATCTGCCCTCGTGGCGTTAACTGCCATTTGGAGGGTCGAGACGAGTCGTGAAATACTCTCGATGTCGATGTTTTACTTCATCCCTTAGTTTTTCTTTCTCCGTGTATGTACGCACACAAAATGTTCTCGCGTTCAATGGTATGACTTGATGCCCCGGATGACTCGTTATCAAATATGCAGATGAATTAATCAACTTTTCATCATGATATAGACCACTCTTATCGCGATTTAATAGAAGCCTCTGCTCGTCGAATTATTTGCGCGAACAAATGTATCCGATTGTTCTCGCATGCATGCTTGCTAGGTCAGTAATCTATTCAGCTTCGATTGTACCATCAACAAATATCATTAAAGTAATACCAGCGGCGTAGTGACTCGTGTAAAAGCCTTGGGTAACTACTCGTGACTAAATAACTCTCCGGGATGTTACACAGTCGAGAATAAGAGAGATAAAAGTTAACGGTTGACTCAACAGGCCGAGAGTAAATAACCGTGTGTTCGCTGCCACCAACTACTCCGCGTAATAGCCGCGAGTTACTACACGATGCCTGATTCATACGTATACATAACATTTCCATTCAGTCCATTCGAAATAACACGACTCAGCGAACACCCAAGCTTTTGTTTTACAATGTTAAAATATTCGGATATAAAAAAAAAAAAACAAAAAATGTATGCATCGGATCATAGAAATCATATTATCCTGGAACGTATACGAAGTGAAGTCCATTCGTCCATTGTTACATATTGAATAACATCGCTTTTAAGCTGTTACGTACAAAAGAGGTAAATCAAAAGCTCATTAGTTACGCGCGTAAGTCAAGTCTCACGTGACCGTTTGCTTTTTATCCTTTACCCCGGAATCGATTTCTACGTTCGCTGACTCTCGAGCACAGATTCAAGCCGCTGGCCAAGGGAATACCAGAGTTATAGGTGTGTCCAAAGGTAATAGTTCAGCAACATATCTGGAAACAATTTTTTCACCGATTATCGCAGTCGGATATATTTTTGCTGCACTATTATTTTGTCAAGAAAATAATTTCAACAGAACCATTTTCATCAGTATACTCGTATAACCGCGGATATGAATTTCTTCAAAATGAATAACAACTTCTAAGCTCACGTTAAAATCCTTCGGCTATTATATTTTGGACCCGATACTACATGTACGGCGGTAAGTGCATCCTTAACTGTGCCACACAAATCTTCGTGTTTGAAACACGCATATGTAATATTACGTATGAGTATATAGATGCTGTGTTAGATTCGACCCGGGAGAGATAAGCAAACGAGCGGTTGATATAGTCACGCCATCGGTATGGTTAACCAGCACTAAGACACGGATTTAAACCCATATGGTTGGTAGGAGAGGTCGACTATGTAGTTTTATGCAAGCGATAGGTAGAGGTTGGTCATGCAGATTGGAGGTCCCGGGGCGTGTATGACTGGGGTTACGTGGTTTTAGTGCCTCGAAACGAATAAAGTAGGATCCTGAGTGGACTAGCGAGTTGTCCATATAGAGTCTGGTTGCGCGGTGATGATAATAGTTACACCGGACTAGGATAACGTTCGACGTTTGTTAAGAGAAACTATAGTCCGGTATCACGTTATGGGAAATATGGTAGAAATAATCCATCCGTGTCTTTCTCTCCCAAAGGCGTTTGGGAATATCTCGTAGTATGTACATAACGCTATTTCTCTCTTTCTCGTGTCTCATGTAGGAGGAGCTCCGCGATAAATAAAGCCTCCTCTTTCCTCCCACGGGTCTGAACCCACTCGAGTAAGTGGTTATGTTTTTAACACGTGCTAGCGCTAAGCGAGAACACCCCCCCACCTTCTCGTAAGTATCCCGGAGTACGGACTACATATATGAAGGTACTTTAAACTATATGGGATAAGAAGATATAGCACGTGGGATATAAGAAGAACACCGGTCTTCAGCTATACCATCATCAACAGCATCTTTCTCCCTGTGTTCTCCCCTCTCTTACCACACCACAACCCCCCTTCCAGCACGATACTCCACACGTGGAATTACATAGGCGCCTGGGATACATATGTACATATGCGAACTGAGACCCAACGCGACCATTACCAACTTCAGGGTCGTCGTTGAATACACTACCTCGAAGTGTACCACCAAGACCAACTATTGGCGAGTGTACACGTTACTTGTTCACGTGTGTACCATGGCCGAGAATGAGAGCGCTTTCTTGCCTCCGCCCTTCTTGCGTACACTTGCCAAACACATGCATAGATACTTCATCGCCTTATTCTTTCTATCTCGGCAAGGGGCTATATGCCCTGCTATATGCTTGACGTATGTGGATATTCTGAGAAGCGGAAGGACTCAACCCTTTCGGTAAACCACGTTAAGTGATGTTGGGCTACGCCATTTTGTTTACTTGGCCTCAATTTATCTATGTACCGGTATGATATCTGAGGTATGCTGGTAAAGTTTTCTGTAGACCTCTTCTCGAGGTGCTGCACGATGTGTTTTGTGTTAGTTTATGTGGGATGAAGAAAGTGAGAGAGAATCTAGATAGGGCCCTTTTGTAGGTGGAAAGCTAAGCGAGCTTATTTACCTTCTCTCTCTCTCTCTCTCTCTCTCGCTCTTCTTTTTCCTCTCTTTCTGTCGTTCTGAGCATGCTCGTCGAGAGATGGGAGAAAGATGCGCGCCGACATAACCGATAAATAACAACGGCAACGAGCCTGTCAGACCCTTGTTAAATCTCGTGTGCTCACACACGCGCCCTGTCTCTCTCTCTCTCTCTCTCTCTCTCTCTATCTCCTTCGCTCCCGTACCACCCCACTGCAAAACCATACGTGGCTGGCATCTCAGTATGCGAGCATTAAAGTATATACACAAATATATATACATGTGTATACAATCGAGAAGATCGCGCCACGAGCGAACGCGCCCCACATTAGAATATATGTATTTCTACGCGTTTTTTTTTTTTTTTTTTTTTTTTTTTTTTTTCAACGCCCTCTCTACCTCGATTCATTTGTCCCTCGGGAGAGTTACAGATACCGCGAGACGTTTTGATGACTCTTACGGAGGGCAAGAAGATATAATCGTTGGTATATTTGATCGAAGAATCTCCATACGGATATTTCGCCGGAAGTAGATATATAGGTTCAAATTATGGGGTCGGAAAATGTTGATTAAATGCGGTGGATGAACGTGACTTATATATTGATAGGCGGGCAAATAATTGGGTTAATCGGATACCGAAGTTGACTAACTTGATTGCTCGAATTGACAGACGCCACCAGGGTGTCAAGGAATCGAATAATAATAATTGCACTCACACTGACAACCTAAAACCAATCGCTACGTTGACCATCGAACATTTCCCAAATAATTCTTGCCCGAACGATCACGAAGCGTTGAGCAGCAATTTACAAATTTCTGGATCCATTGAGTACAAGTAGAAATACTTGAACGATCACCAACCTCTAAAGTTACGAACTTGCACGAACGAATAGACGTGAAGAATGATCAAGAGCCGGAGGATCTCGAAGAAAATCTTCGGTGCAAACCGAAGCTGTAAAGTTTCCAGTTAAATTCAATCGCACTCTGGACAAAGTTGAAAAGGAAGATCGAGAACGTGTGGAAGATACAAAAAAAAAAAAAGAAAAAAAAAGGGGAGAAAACCAACAAACCTTCAGTCAACGAATCAGCCTTCATAAAGTTTAAACGTAAACGGGTGGAAAATAGCGAGAAGTTGAATAGCATTCTCGCTACAAAAGTTGCCAAGAGGGCGGAGTAGTAATATAAATTCGCGGATGATTCCTCTTTCTCGCGGGACTCCTTAGAATTGACGTGGCGTTCGAAACAGAGTCCGTCTCGCAAGACAGTCTTTACCATCCATTCTTGAAAGTGGTGTGGCTTTTCCCGGCAAACCATCGAGAATGGCCACCCGAGCAAATTTACTCGCTCGCTCCCTTTCAAACGTAACGAGCCTTTTTACCGCTCAGCCGTGTAAACAAACTATTACGAATTGTGTGCTCGAGTTGTGCCCGGTTTCGCGCGATTTCTGTTTCGCTCTTTATGGCTAGGGACGCAGCAACTGATGGCGCTGAATTGGCGAGTGCGCCCTCGTTATTAGGCGGCAGCAAGCACGCGCGCTAGCAATCTTCCGACTACTCTGCACCATCACGGTGGACCACTTCGAAATGATCTGTGTTGAAGGAAAAAAGAAGAAAAAAAAGCGAAAAAATATATAGCGTCAGTCATCGCGAAGGCGTCTATCTTCACGAGCTCTCCAGTTGTAAGAAACCTCGATCGCTACGACGTGTCGAGACTTCCACTTACGACTCTCTCCCTGCAAAACGTTATTCAAGCCACTCAAAAATAATACTCGCGAAACTCGCGCTTTTTCAACGCTATACTCGAGCACGTAAAAGCCTCTGGAGAAGAAGCATTCCGGATCTGCACGAGCTTCGAGCGTTACCTCTATCATCGGACCAATTTTCTACCACTTCGAATACACAAAGAGAATATCGTTAATCTAATTTTTATCGGCTTATGTTTTTCAACTGTTTCCCCTGTGGTCTCGGGGTGTTTAACTGAGCACTTTGGAACAGTGAGCTTATGAATTTGTTGATGAGTTGCTAGTAAGAGGCTGATGGACCTCGGGATCTTTGAACGCTTTTAGCGACCTTCGAAAGAACATTTGTTCTCGATATTTTCCTTGAATCTCGAGCTTATCGGAAATCATTCGTCCAGAACATGGGATCTTAGCTTTCAGTATTTCTTCTTTCTACATTTCGAATCTTCTTACGATTAATTCATTCTGACAAACTACGAAAATGATACAGCAACAATTATTATCATTCTTGATGTTCTTTTCATCATTGAGGGTGGTCCAAAGCATGGTTTCAATAACTTATCAGTAAGGACGCGCGTGAAACTTCAACCGTAAACGGAGCTACATGTTGAAAAACCTGGAAATGCAATTTTTTCATTATCCCGAGAGAAAAAAAGATGCTACGATAAAAGAAGCCGCGAGTATACAAGTAAAATTTTCTCGTCTCGTCAACGCTCGGCCTAAGTGCTGGCAAATTTATGTGCTCTTCTTTGAGAAGAAAGTCCTCTTTGAAATCTGTTTCGAATTAGGGCGGCGTACGCGTGCCGCCTCTGCTCATCGTTTGTATCTAATATATGCATTTCGAGAAAAGTGTGAAGTGGAAATAAAGAGGCTGCGAACTAAACACGATCTTCGGGAGATATTTGAGGGTTCGACATCTGTTAAATGCCATTTCTTTCCTCGCCTCAATTTTCTCTTTTTTGAGTCGCAAGACGCCGCTGCTTTTTTTCACTCTCTCTCTCTCTCCCTATTGGCTTTTGACAGATTCTCTTTCGGAGCTGATAATATAGCATTCGAAAATATGATTGTACATCCGAGTACATAAATTCGTATCGTCAAATCGAGTCAACCAAGTTTAACCGTATTTCTGGAGTGTTCAAATTCGTTTGAAATGAAAATGTTCGTTTTCGAAATTTTATCCAAGTTGGATTTTCTCAATATGTCTAATCAACAACTTTTCAAATGGAATTCAATCTATTTCGAATCGTGTGCAAAGTGTGTCGTTTTAACGGACAGTTTTTCTAGTAACTGCTCCCAAAAGGGCTGCAATGTTTATTTTATCGATTTTCAAATATGATGCTAGAAAGTTTTCACACCTGGCTAGATAAATGGATCAATTGATTGAAAGTGATGTACACTATTTTCTATACAGTCTATTGCTATTCTACGTTATACGTGTTTCACATACGAGTGTGTATTTCATCCATCGTACACGACGTATTACATCGAACCGAGTATATCTATATATTTGTAATATCGCTTTCGATGAGAGCCCTTTGAAACCCCTTAGAATAACATATGGCTGCCGATATGCTCGCTCTATATCCACGACGTTACGTGTGTTTACAGTGCAAACGCATTGAAGCTTCTCGCTAGATTAGATACATAACGAAAAGCTCATGATACTGTCCCACCGAAGCCTCGTCGAGGCTTGTCGTACTTGTTATTCTCTTTTTTTATAGAGCGTGCACGCTAAAAAAATTTGCAGGATTAGTGGATCGTGAATTTTCAAAGAAAACGATTCTGCACTGGAAAAGAAAATTTGTTGATTCAACAAAATAAAATCCGTTGACTCGACGAATATTCGGTTGATTGAAACACTCGTTTTGCTGGCTCAAATAAAGATATCTCGCTTCGACGAATACATCGTTGAACAAAAGAAAAACGTTTTGTCGAATCAAACAAATTTTATTTTGTTCCCGACGATCTGTTGATCATGCAAAAATTCTTGTATAATCAACGAATCTCTTTTCCCAGTGTTTCGATGTGAAAAAGTGATCGCTCGCGCAAGGTTTCTGAAAAAAAAAAAAAAAAAAAAAAAAAAACACGAAAATTTTCTCAACGTAGAAAACAGATGTGGCTACAAATTAGTGAGAGACACGAGAGTGAAGCGAAAAGGAAAATGAATCGTTCGAGACGGTTTTTTGACGTGTCCAATCAACGGAGACGACGGATAAATCGATCTTTTTATTCATTCGTTTTCAAAAAAATGTCTCGTAGGCGGCAATATATGCGAGAAAACAAGAGAAATTATCTGTATTTATAAGCGTCGTGTGTATCGAGCGAGCAGGGGAAGAATGCAAGAAAGGAAAAACGATGAATTTCATCGGAAAAAAAAAAAAATTATTCACCAGCCTCCCGCTTTCAAGCGTCGAATGTTCATCTGCAAAACCTCGCCTTTTTCACGCTCTAAAAGTACCAAAAAAAGTGTAGAATACACCGTAGAGGCTCAAAACTCAAAGGCACAGTGCACAAATAACGTTTTTTCATGTGGCCTCGCTTTCTTTTCAACCCCTGTATCTTCTCTTTTCGTATTCTTTATATATTTCGGGGTTACGATTTATGTACTGTCATTTTTCCGGGGAGGATATAGCGATGGGGGGGGGGGGGGGGGGGGGGGAAATGGAAAGAGGGAAAAAGCCGTGAAAGAACGGGTAAAACGGGTTTTCTGCGAAGTTTATGAATGTTAAAAATATATGAGGAAATATATACTCGTACGAGAATTGTCGCAAACTTTTTATCGTTCTCGCATTTAAACGATAAAAAAATTGCACCCCCCCAACCCTGATATTTATAGAGCGTGGAATACGAGTGTCTTTGTGGCCGCATTTCATTTCAGGAAACAACATTTTTCCAAATAAGTTTTTCTCGAGGGTGTCAGAAACTAATATTTCGCTTCATTAATTTCTTGTAACAACTGAATTATCGTAAAATATAATAAACTTTTTTTTGGCGTAGAGTAATCTACAGAATAAACATAAGCTTTGTTATTTCTATTGAGGGCAATATGAAAAATGATTCGTAACAAGAAGAAAGTGACGTAATTCGTGCTTGAGATTGCTCCGATTTATGATTCATTGAGCTTTATCACTGGACTTCACGAACTATGAACTTTGATGTTTTCTCGTTTTATGTTTTGCTATATACATATATGACATCTCTTCACATCGATAAACCGCTATCAGGACAGACTTACAAAACTATGCTTTTAAATAGCCGATGAGTACTCAAAAAATGAAGATATCTTTAATCAAACCTCATAATTAATTCATTAATGACATTAGCGTCAAATTACACGATCGCCGAGAAATGTACTTTTAACATTGTCGAAATAACGTCTGAACTTTGCGCAAGTTCTCAAGAATGATTTATTCATTTATATTTCGTATTTCGTATCATATCTCTTAACAAATCGCAGCGAGAATGAATGTGAGACTAAAACATATATATATATACCGAATGATGAAAAAATTAATCGTATGAAAAAAAAAAATTGTCTGAATCGTAGACTAAATTTTGAGAAATGTCAATTACAGAATGAAATGGTCAGTTCTTAGGACAAATTTATATTCTATACCTACGATATTTGAATAAAAATAAAAATAAAAACAAGTGCAAGATAAACATCAGCTCTGAGCTTTCAGGGGAAAAAAAAAATAATAATTTAGAAATTCTTGAGCAATTGGTCACGTATGGTTTATGCGTGTCATTGGGATCGATTCCAATAGTCGAAACTGTGAACGATTGCGATCGTATGCCCGAGATTTATTACGACCTGTAAGGGGTTCGCTCGGTTTTGAACCGGTAAACACTTCGTTGGCGATCGCCGAATCAAGTTTAATCGAATAAATGTACGAAGAATTTGACGAATAAAAGAACAATTCGATCATGGCATGTCTAATTTTTCAATTCAAACGAATAAGCACATTGAATTAATTCAAAACGTTGAAGAAATACGAAATTTTTTTTTTCTTGTTCGTTTTTCAAACTCATCGCTTTTTCTAAACGTTCTCACGAGTTTTCCTTATTCCAAAAGTTTCGAAACTAAACTCAAAACTGTACGAATGTCGCAGAAAAAAAAAAAAACTACGAGCAATCGAATTTTTCTTGCAGAAAATCTCGAGTTTCCAAAATCTCTTGGCTGATTTTCAGAGCCCATGAAAAAAGATATCACTTTCGAATGAAATGATTATTCGATATGTATGCTACGTGCCAAGCGAATGCGAGAAGGGTGTCACGCGTCATTTGATTTCAATTCGAAGAAGCTCCCATCTCTCTCCCCCCTCCATGCATTGGCTAACACAATAACCCCCTATTAAACAAATAGATCGGTCGATTGATCGTGTACAAGAGCTGTAGGACGAATTATCCACTTCCCCTTGAGCACCGGGCGAGCCTTGCTATATAGACTCCTTCACATTCGGTGATCTATGCCTGATATCCGCACCTATACATTCACGGATATCAACGTAGAACGTACACGTACACGTGAGCAGATAAATTCTGTGTACAAGAGGGGTTGGTGGAAACGGTGAGGGAGTCGACTTTCTCGTTACCCCTCGACGACACAATACGCCCACCCTGCTGATCTTCCTGAAAGAGCTCTTTTCTCTTCATATAATGTATAATAATGTACTGGAAACTTGAAGTCTTTTGACTTTTTTTTGTGTAATTTAATCCAACATACTCATCTGTTCTGTTCCAATTTTCTATACTCTAAACGATTCTTTTTTTTTTCTATAATTCTTATATCAATTTCGTTTTCTTTCTTCTTCATAGAAGCTGCTCAGCGTTCGTGAGCAATTAAATCCCGATTGTGTCAGAAATTTCGACGATTTTCACAGAATTTTATACGAGAAAAAGAAGAAAAAATACTTTGAAAACTGCCAAAATTGAGCGAAATATCTGATAAATTATGAAACTGTATACGTACGCTTCAAAAGTAATCGTAAATGCGGTTAATCGCAACGTGATCGATTATCCGTGATTAAATGAATGTTTGGGGGCTCGAGTTTAAGGGCTGGTTATTCGGAAATAAAATAGCACGTACATTAAATGTGTTTGAGCGTAGGCGAGAGCTGCTCGTAATGCAATTTGAGTTAACTGCCGGAGAGAGGACAGTTTATAGGGTATAGATGTATCTAAACCGTTTCGATATAAGCTCTCGTTGGGAATACAATGCCAATATAATGCTCGCGCAGACTCCGATGTCCCCCCCGACTCCATATTTGTACCTCCGGAGGGTCCTGAAGGAATGTATATATGTATATGTATATACAGACACGTAGTCGTTGTCTGGGCTTGTTATTCTAGCCACAAGACACATCACCCTTCGGTCGAATAACGGGCCAATTCGAACTGTAGTTTGTACTTGATATACCGTCTATAATGTATATCATATATATCGAGCATATGAGATGGGCAACTCATACGCAAAAGCCTGTTTCTCGACTCCGATGAGCTTGGTCCATTTGAACCATATGTCCATAAATTTTCTCATCGTTAGGCAATTTTCCAACAGCCTTTTTGGGTCCAGTGTCATCCTTGTGCGGTTGGAATGAAATTCAAAAAAAAAAAATTGATTTTACAATTTTCCAGCAGCCTCTGGTCCGATGTGTCGTGCTCATGCGATTAGGATTAAGTATCAAGTTCTTGAAAGCCTTTGATTCGGCGTTGGGCTCATGCGACTAGAATCCGAGTCTCAAATGTTCTTGAAAACGAGAAAAAATAAAAAATAATAATTGATGGGACAATTATTCGAAACTGCACACTGGATCAATTATACGTTCAACGTTGGTTGTTTCATTTCTTGAAAAAAAAAGTAAAAAATTAAAAAAAAAAGGCCCGTTTCGGTAAGCTCGTAGACTCGGACTCGTTACATGGTATGCGCGCGGTGTGTTTCACGTGACTTGGTCGTAATTACCTCGTAGCTCGTAATTATAGTAAGTATTTACATGAGAGGCGATCGGGCAGATATTTCTCTCGTGGAGATTTGAGGGGAAAGATACGCGAATTATACAACCGCGCGAATGTATACGACCGTATCCGGCGGATGACGGGATTTATGGGGCAATGTAATGGATGCATAGAATATTCCATTTGCACCCTCGCGTCCATATACACGCTTACCCGAGCCTATCTGTGATATAACAATTAATTATTTATACGTTCAATTGAACAGTAAATAAATATGAATATAAACGTATCAGAGTCATTGATAATTTTGACGTGTTTATCAGCCCCCCCCCCCCCCCCCCCCCCCGTTGCATCGAACGAAAATCTTTGAGAAAAAAGAAATGAAGTTTTTAACCGGACGGGGGGGCACCTCTCGTGAGCATTCGGTTACTGAAATTTATCATTTTAGATGAAATCAATATTGAAACTTCTTCTTTTCCCGACACAATTCTATACCCATGACGTATGCACATTCGAGTTTATTATAGTTTGTACATCGATATTTATATATATGCGAACGAACCAATTGAGATGGTTATAAGACGATATATGTGAAGCGATTCGTTACGTATGGAATTGAGATCGATATAGAGCTGTAGAGCAACTCTCGATGAAAACAACTGACTCGCCCAGAAGCTCACAAATATACAGTTATAAAAATGAAAAAAAAAAAAAAAAAATAGGCGTATACAAGAAGCGTACATAACGCATAGTTTATTGGGAACGAGACGATTTGCGAATCGTTATTATTCCGCGATATTCTTATCGGTTATATCCCTCCCTCCCCCCTCTCCCCCCGGGACAAATTAACGACTCGGATCATAAATTTATTTAATTCAATATTATTTATAAAATACGAGAAGCACAGGTTTGGTCAAACATTTGATCGTTTATGTACATGTATATAGGAATAGGCGGATGTTGAGACACAGGTGTGCGTGTATATCGATGGCAAAAGAATTGGCTATAGAAACGGCGCGCCTGTTAACTTTCATATTTATTATATTCATATTTGTCTCGTAAATTTCTGTAATCGATTCGTGTGTTATAACCACCAGGCATTTGTGTAGTTTAAATATGATGTTTGCACATACGTGTATATATTTTTGTGTTCGCACACACATACGCGCGTCTAATGATATAAAATACATAATGTACTTGATTATTGATGCATTTTTTTGAAGCGTTTTGTCGCTTCTGCGGTGATCGAGAGCATCACGACATATTTGGAATGAAAACGTTGCGGCCGGGGTACACATTATAATCGTCTTTCTTGGTCTTCCTCCGCTTCTCTTCGCGATGATTCGAAAGAGTCGAGGGCGTCTTATATCTCGTCGATATCGCGCGCCCGAACGTTTCTCACGGCGTTGCTTTCTCACGCCTCTTTCGAAGCCCGTTATAAACCCGTACATATATATATATATATCTTTGTATATGTATGGATATTTCACTCTATATTTCTCGCCCTGTAACGTTACCGAATAAGTATTCTTCGATTTCGCGCCTTCTTTTCTATTCAAGCTCCGCGCTCTCTTCTCTCGTATACCATTATCTGGCCTTGTCCGTTTGATTATACAGGAGGCATAATCCTTTTCTTCTTTACTAATATAAGCTCAGACTTGCAGAGCTCACGCGTCATTGGACTTCAAGTTCATATATGATAACAAAACCCTAAATTGTTTTTGTCACTTATTGACATCGTGTTGAAACTATGAAATTTATGACGAATTATACGTCGCGCGAAAGAAACGTCGCAGTATTGTGACATTTAACAGTCCGAGTCCGGCCGGACATGATATGCTCGACTGCTCGAACTTTTTGATTAATCGAACCAATCAATTGGGGTTATTAGAAGTTTGACGCGAGAATAATCAAACTAATAACATCGATGGCACTCATATAAATCTTCAAGAAATTTTCTTTCGCAATTTAGACAGAAATATAATGTAATAAAAATCCGATTTTCGGTGTTCGCGAAAAGGCAGCGCAGGCACCAACGCTCGTACCCGCACTGAGAAAAAAAATTTGAAATTGTGGCGAACAAATTAAATTTGTTGATTCAACGATATTTTTGTCGTGGCGAGAAATTAAGTATTTGAATGAACCAAATTTCGTTTGGGTTAACAAATTTCATTTTGTTCGCTACGATTCGTTGAACCAACAAAAAATTTGTTGAATTTACGAATTCATTTTTCTCAGTGCAAACGACTAGAATGATCACTCACGAATTTCTCGGATTTCGTACACACTATATTTTGAGAATAGGCTCGATTTTTCTTTAAACGATGATTCTCGGGTGCGGAGAACGCGATTAAGCTTTTATCTGTCGGCTATTCAGTGTCCTCCATCAAGGAAGATATGGGCCGAAACGAAGTGTGCAGAACGCGTTACGAGCATCTCAGGCAAGCGAGAAGATAAAAGAATGAAAGAGATGAGCAGAGAGAGAGAGAGAGTGAGAAGCATAGCGGTTGACTTTGCGTTACGAGGATTGAAGAGCCTCAAGAATATGGAAGAGTATCACGGGCGTGAGGATGCTATTTGGCGCGAGGATATACTCTTCTCCTCGGGTTCATATTTTCCGAGCAATTTGAGTCGATAAAACCAGCCTCAGGAACACAGTCAGAGAGCATACCTAAGCAGCGTTTGCATTCCTCTCTTCGTATTTCATATAACATATCTGTATATCTGTGTGTGTGTGTATATATATGATGGAGCTTGATTCGCAGCCTCGGCGTGAGCATCAGCAGCTCTTTGAGCACGAAACAACCGAGCAATTTTCACCTGACCCCCTAGCTGCAACCTATATACTCGTGTATATGCATATATACACTCGTATAGACCTCGTCTCATATCGCTTCTCGTCATGTACAGGGTGTACTTGAAATCCTATTTGAAATGGATTGCATGGATATAGTTGAAGCTTGAAATTCTGAACAGAAAAATTTTTGAGCATTTTTTTCTCTGATGTGTATCCTTGATGAAGCATTAATTCGGTATGACTCTGCTGCTTGAGGTTCATCGCATGTGTAGAGTGTGGGGAGAAAAAAGAATTTCGATATTCGATTACTTTTATTACTTTGAGCTGGAAAACGCTTCTTCCTTTGCCTCTGGCATCTCAGAGCTCTGAATCAATGTACCGAATCATCGATTGGTGCTTTATAATAGTGCATAGAAAGAAAGGCCAGTAGATGCCCAAATATGCTGCAAGTGTCTCGTTAAATTTTGAGGACACCCTCTAAATATAGACACAGAATGATCTTTACTCTCGAGACTGCTTGCCGACCTTAGAAGAGCTTGGAGGCCTCTCTGGAAACTCCATCACACGGATATATAGACTCGTAGTACCACGCGAAACGATCGTTTCCTATACGTACGGAAAATTACGGTTTGCAACTACTGTTTGCTTAGGGCAGCCGGTGAATGCGCTCGCGACTCCGCCCAACAAAATGCTTTGCACTTCGCCTTTTGCCTCCTCACGTTTCTCACTATATACATGCATAAATATATGTATATATATAGATATACCGCGTACATAATCTTTTCTTTATTTTATCCAGCTCTTGAGTTCGCTTACCATTCACCGCCATTTGCGTTTTCTTTCTTTCTTTTTTGTTATTTTTTTTTTAAACACTGCAGCATCGAGTGCATCAAGAACACCCGCGATTCCACATATACATTGTTGTTGGCTGCAGGCTGACGATGAGAATGTTAAAGCTCGGAGAAATGGTAGCGTTGATGTTTTTAGTGTCTTCTTTTTGTATCTACTTCGCAGCCTCTCAGTTATCTATCTTTCTTGCTCTCTTTTCCGAGCTCTTTTCTCTCTTTCTCACTCTCTCTCTCTCTCTCTCTCTCTGTTCCTCTTTGTGTTCTTTCTGACTATAAAGAGTCTTTTGGTGTTGTTGCATGGAGGCTGGAATTATCACGATTTACTCTCTCCCCTTTTTATTCTTTTTCTCTCTCCTTCTCTCGAGCACTGTCGTAAAGTTATAGTTCTCTCTCTCTCTCTCTCTTACTCTCTCTCTTTTTCCCTTCCTCATCTTACCTGAACTTGTATAACGATCGACGAGCTATACACGTACCTTTTTGCTGCTCCCTTTTGCGAAAATCACCGCTGCAAAATCCCGAGGAGACTTCCGGTCCCGGAGAATTCCGTTCTTTGCTCAGAGATCAGATTTTACCCACGCTTATTTGCGAAACTCTTCTCTCTCTCTCTCTCTCTCTCAACAACGTGGCGTATATTATCACTTTTTTATTGCGCTTTAGCGGTATTTTGTTCGACGAAATACAGCCAGAGAAAAGTTGAACAATACTGAAAAAATTAATAAAAAAAAAGCTTCGAAAATAATCGTGAAGAAAAAAAAAATTTCTTCTCCACATTTTCATCATTTTCTTGTCACGAAAATATTTTTTTCAATTATCTTTTCTTTTTTTCAACCTCCATTCTAATTCATTTATCTTCGTCCCATAAATTGTTGTAAAATATTTAAAAAAAAAAAAACAAAAACGAATGGTTTTAAAATCAGCTACACGAGACCACGGACCACACGCGAAAGACGGAAACGCGCTTCGGTCTCCCCCAGCCTCGATGACCCGGTCCATTACCTATATGGCGCGCTTATAACCCCCGCAATATCACGATCGCAAGAGCACTTGAAAAGAGCAAGAGAAAGAGAGAAAGAAAAAGCGTCTACACCGATGCAGCCACACCTGGCTAGTCCCGAAATTAATCGACTGTGCTCTACAAATTGATTTCGAGCAAAAAAAAGTGAACGAAAGTGGTTGCGGTAGTCGAATGCCCTTCTCCGGTTCGAAACGGATTTTTGCCGCGCTCCTACTAACACCCTGAATATCATATGCATATATATGTGCGTCAAATAATATCTATACATACAACAATTTTACAGGGGTCAAGAATGTGAAAAAAAAAAAAAAAAAAAATCCTAAACCAAAACGCCAAGGTCTACAAAAACTAATTTTCATTTGGATATTATTTGGGAATTAAAGAATGCCCAGAAAAATCAGTGTTTTCTAACGACGCCAGAGAAGTTTATTCATTTGATAAAAAAAAGTGATTTACACAAAATTTGGATTCTCAAAAAATCCAGTCATATTTAAGTAAAATTCAGCTTCAAATATGAAAGTTTTCGACATTTAACAAATCACGAGCAAAACCTATCCGTGAACATCGAATAAATGTTGATCATTGGGATTTGTTCATTCATTTGATCGATCAAAAAAAGCTGAATTTGATGTTTTCGGATAAAAATGTCGGAAAAATATGAAAAGTTTTCTGTTGAAAATTATGAAAGATCCTATTTTTCTTTTTTTAGCAAGTTCCAACATTCTCCAGTCATTTTCACATAGCAGAATTCGAAAAAAAAAAAAAAAAAAAAAAAATATTAAAGCTGCTCGTTATCCGATTTCGAAAGAATTTTTTCGATCACCCAAATTGTGGGATAATTACTCGTTCATCAAAGACTTTTTCTTCGAGAAAAAAAAAAGTAATAAAATATTTTCCATCGTCCTGTCGCGTATACCTTTAATATTCATGTAAGAAATCGCGATGACGTAACGAACAGAATGAGTCGAAATTATATTAATTTACGTGTCAATCTTCGTACAGTTGCATAATATTCTTAATATATGGGAGCATTATAAATCGGCAGTGGCTGGAAAAGGTGTGGTTCCGAGAGCCTATAGACTTTTCGAGTCACGTTCAAATGTAATTTTTAATTGATAACTCTCGAGAAGGGGGGGGGGGGTTTGTGGGAGTCTCGAATTAATTATCGAAACGTTATGCATCGACGACAACGCATTTAGAGCCAATTGGTCCATGATATGAGTGTATGTAAATGAGAGAAAAGGAATAATGAAAACGAGAGAGTGAAGAAAAAGATAAGAGTTAAAATTTTACTGTTGCATTATACATGAATTTTCTACGCACATAATATATATGTATACACAATCGACGAAACATACACACAACGAAACTGTTGGGTCTGTTTCGGTGAGATTTATTGACTACACGCCCGCCTGGCGAAATTGGACAGAATTATAATTGGCTCTCGTAATTTATTAATGAATTTACGACGTTTGCTCCGATTTCTTCCTCCCTCTCGTCTCTCTCCTTCGTCCACCACCTTTTTCTGTCTCTTTCTTTGATTCAATATCTCGCCCCCCTTTCTCGTGGTTGATGATTTTTTTTTCTCATTCGTCTTTTCGTGCTCGATACCTTCATTAAATTAATCATAAAAAATTAAACGAAGACATTGCTCAGCGATTAGCAATAATGATATTCTATCAATTGATCATTTTATGCCGATTTTATTATAAAAACTCTGTGGTAGAAGCTCAGAATAATGTGAGAAAAAAGCGATTGACACTCGAAGTGAAACATCGCAACGGATCCTGCTATTAAAATAAAGAACCTCGTGAGCCTGAGAATTTTTCGGAGACTCTGTAACGAATTTTTTTTATTGCTGGATACTTAAAAAAAAAAAAAAAGCGATGAGCCAAGAAAAGTATAACTTTTTACAGCTCGCGTCGTTCATTGGCAATGAAATCGTCGATGACGAGAGTTCATTCGAAGCCGAAAATCAATTATGTATCTAAAATCCTTAGAAAGATGTTGTTTTTTTTTTCCTTTTTTCTTTCTTTTTAAATCTTTTTCTCTTCGCCGAAAGTAAAACATCCTGGTGCAATAAAATGTTTGACGAATGCGTCACAACTCTGACAGATTTTTTTTACTGTTCACCAAGTTTTCGTCACTCTTCCCTCCCCCCTCTCTTTCTCTCTTTAGTTCTTTTTTTTCTTCTTGAAAACCTAAAAGAACACACAGATGTATACACAAATGTATTCGGTGCTGTGCATCTCTTCATCAAAATCGTTCACGCCCCCTACCTATATATCGCTCGAAGAAAGTATCGCGAGAAAGAAAGGCGGCAACCGATCATTACATTTGTAACATTTTTGCTTTTACGATTTTCCAGCTGGTTTGTGTTTCAGGGTTGCACATATAAATTTGTCTCGAGAGCTCTTTTCAAAGCTTTGTCACTTTTATTTACCCTCCAACGTTCATTTTCAATCCACTTATAGAGTGTCCTGAAATCGTTGCACCGCAGATTCACCGAATTGTTAAATCGCCAGAAAAAGAAGCCTTTTCGGTCAGTTTTCTATGCGATGTATAGAGATGGCGTGATATCAAAACTCTTATTATCGTCAATCTTATGTGGCGCCTCGATCGACGCTGACTGGTATAAACGCAGGGGATCAATTCGAGCGAAATCGAGTACCAAATTAATTACTCGTAAAATTGAATGAATTTTGACGGTAACGCAGCCGAGAGAAAAATCATGAAAAACTTGATTCCCGAAATTCTTGCGATTCGCTCTATATCAAGCCACAGACTTTTCAGACAGCCTGTATTATCCCGGATCCAAATAGATGCGCCGAATAATACGTTCTTACACATAAAACAGGCGCACACGTATGCTCTGGTGGAAAGAAGAAATTTCATTTTTCTCAAAATAATATCCCGAAAATGCCGATTGCGAGAGAAAAGTCGTAAAACTCGAGAGCGGGTATCGTCTTTTACGAGCTCTCGCGCACCAGAAATTCTCCGGACGAGAGAAAAGCTTTTTTTTTTCTCTCTCGTCAAATTTCTTTCGTATTTTTTTTTTTTTTTTTCCACCGTCAATAATATACTTCGATCTGCGCTTTACAATTTTTCGTTAGGTGCAAGTGAATTACACTTTTTTTTTGTTTTTTTTTTTTTTTGTAATATGTCAAATGCATATGACAGGTAACGAAATAAAAATCGTGAGTGCTGTTCGCTTCTCATGAGCTGCGAAAGATCATAAAAAAAGAGGCATTTTCTAGCTCGACTCATCGTGCGGGCGTATCCGGAACGAGGAAAATGTCCAGCGCTCATTACGAGCCCATTAGTCCTGTCGAGTGACCTAACCAAAGCTCTTTTTTCATTTTATGTTCCTTTTTTTTTCCTTTTATTATTCACTTTTCCAGCTTGGAGCTCTTCAGAACTCAAATAAATTCTTGTACCACGTATCATCTTACATTCTCGAACACACGAGACCACGGACCAGGCTGTAAAAAATCCTTTCCAGTTGTCCTCCGCGCCACGAAATGACCGGACTGCATACAAGTCCTTCGTTATTGATCGTGGGATTACACGACCGGACGTTGAATAAATTGTTGCATTTAAAGATTCTCGAATTTCGTCGCTTGATACTTATCGAATGATTATTGTTTGTTTTTTTTTTTTCTCATGACAATTAATTAAGTTCTTCTGTAAAGTTATTTCGTCACGGAATTATTAAAACTGTACGAAATTTTCAGTTTTCTTGATCAGTATACTTTGGTTAATATTAGAACAGATTACGATCTTTAAACAATCGAGAAGAGCAGTTGGATTACATTCTTCCAAAATAAACATTGTTTGTTTCGATAAATTTATTCGTTTTTTTTTTCGATAAATTTATTCGTTTTTAGTTTATTTAACAATTGTTTTTATAGACTTTTTTTGTTTTTATTTAAATAAAATTGTTGAGAATTCGTTTATTGCTTTTGAAAGTTCAATCTCTTTGTCTCATTAGAATATCTGATGATGGTTTTTTCTTGGTTTTTTTTTTTTTTTTCAATATTTTACATTTGTTCCGTGTGTGAGGATTGCACGCAGCCACCCAACACGAAGGCAGGGTGCGTGGATGAGGGGTGTGCCACGCCCTGCGATGGCACCGGATCGAAAATCGTGCCGAGCCGCGAGTTTTTACGTTTTTTTCTTGGAAAAGCCGACGAAAATGTTTCTCTCAAAGCCCAAAAAAAAAAAAGTGCCACGTGTAGTTGAAATTTCTTTCAATCTCAATCTTTACGCTCTTTCTTTCTCTTTCGTATTTTTTTTTTTTTTTTTATATTTTTCTCTGCTATGCCTGTTGTCACTAATTCCAGTAATTGAGCAGATATTTTGGGAACGCCTTGGAGCCCGGATTCCCTCATTTCGAACGTTTTTCACAATTTTTATCCTCTCACGCTTACACACCACAAGGGTGAGAAACTAGGGTGTTTGGACTTTTCGACATCAATATAAATATCCTTTCTCGAATCATTTATCTCCCATAAAAAAAAATGATTATTCTGCCTTCTTTTTTTTCCCACTTCCTCTCTTGTCAGGTTGCCCAAGAAATTGTATTAATTTTGATCCAATTTATTTTCAAGCAAGCCCAATAAATTTGAATTAATTAATCATAATTTATTTGTGCCACGAAATATATCGCTATTTTTCACTTTATTTTTCGCTCCATTCAATTTCTTCTTAACCAAACGAGAGCATAGACTTTTGTATCAATTTATATAATGAATGGAGATAAAAAGAAGAAAAAAAGAACAAATGGCAACAAATAATGGAGAGATGAGAGTTTTGAGAGAGAAGAGTACTGTATAAGACACTTCAACAATTGCGTGAGTACGAGGAAAAAAAAGCTCAACAAAAAATCCTTGCAGTTTTCTCAGTGAGAAAACGAAAAGATCGAAAACTAATTCATTTTCCTCAAATATTGTACCCTGTTGAAGGAAAAGTTTTCAGTAGAATGTTGGCCAATTACGAGACTGATGAATCGGTTCAATAATTGATATAAGAAAAATCAAATTTGGCTGGAATCGCAGTCTATCAAATATAAATTCCACGAATCACCTGATGTTTTGGTCCTATAAATATTTTAATGCTATAATTCAAAACAAATTCGTCGACGCTATTCATCTTCTTAGAGAGTTTGTAACATTTGTTGATAAATTAATAAAAAAGCATGTTTAAAAATAAAACTGAAATCATGGATTATCTTCGTTGTCCAATTTGACTCGGACTTTTTTCTTCTTTTCACTCGTTTGAGACTCCGACATAACGGGTAAATCGTTCTGCGTAGTTTTTTCAAGTCGTGCCAATTCTTCTCTATTTTCGCGATAACCTTTTCTCAGGCGTTCGACGTATTCCATGGGGGTCGTCGCGGTCGCGAGCAAACTTCTTCGCGGTCTTATACCCTCGCGAATCTTTTGAGTTCGGAGAGCCTTTACGCGACTCTCGTTTCCGGTGTAACCGGAAACCATACTGCTACGTAATTGAGCACCTCGTCGCGCCGGCACAGTAGCGTGAAGATAATGCTTGTTCGGTGTCAGGTCGAGGGCACTCGTCATGCCCAAACCACCTCGCAACCTTCTTGCCCCTTTCAAACAAGGAAAGTCCCAGAAACTCTGGTCAATCCCGAACAACTCACCGTCCTGTAGAAAACAAACGTAAAGAAATCCAAAAAAAAAAACAGTCTTTTTCGAAAATAACTTTTTCACAAGAAAATTAACAGTTCAATCATAATTTGACAAAAAAAGATACGAGATTCTCAGAAATATTTATTCTGTAAAAGACATCATGCAATGATCTCGAAAGTCAGAATCGAACAAAGATTTATTTCTCATTTCTAGATTAGTTTAACGTTGGCTAAACGAGAATATTCGATTTGATTGAAATGAAGAAAAAGAGATACGACTATTTGAAATATTTACCAGCAACGTTTGTGGCAATTGTTCTCTGAGTGTTTCGGGCACGAAGAGTCCAAGTAATCCGCAAAATATGGAGACAGTGCCGAGTATGAGCATGGGCAATAGCCGATGTATGTTGACGGTATAAGCGACGAATGGACTGACGATCGAGGAAACGTATCCCATAATATGTATAAAAGCGACACCTTTGCCGCGCACTACGGTTGGCAATAATTCGGAAGCGTATTGCAGCGCTATATTCGTCGCCGAATTGATAAATAATCGTCCTATCATTGCGCAAGAAGCGAAATAAATTCCGACCGGTACGAAACAAGCGACGAAACTCGCTATACCGGATATCATAACTGCACCGAAAAGCGTCCATTTTCTTCCCCACACGTCGAGCGTATACATTATCAACAATACCGCAGGAAATTCGGTCGACGAGCCGATCGTGAATGTTGTAAATATATCAAGACCCAATTGATCCAAACAACGTATGTGACCATCGTACGCCATCGCCATTATGCTCCACGCCACTATCAATATTATACTTATTCTTCGTAATCTAGGAGTCTTGAATAAATCCACTATACTCGTGTCCTCTGTCGGACTGTTCTCCGCCGTGTCCATACAATCGTCTAAAAAATCTTCGAACAATCCTTGGGGTACATCCGTTCCATTTACTTTCTCGATTCTCATCATAATCGTCACTGCTTTTTCTATTTTTCCTTCTGTTATTAGCCATCTGAAAAAAGCTCATTATTTCAAAAATCCCTCATTTGAACATGGGAAAATCATCGAAAATTGCAGGCTCATAAGTGCAGTGTCGAAAAAAAAACAAAAAAAAAACAAAAATTATTGATGCAATTCGATGAACTATTGGAATCGCGGTGGAAGGCACTTACCGAATGCTTTCCGGTAATATGAAAGGAGTTAAAATGACTGAAGCGAGTGGCACGGAGGTCGCGATAGCGAATAATTTCCAATCGCATATGAAATACGCCATCCATGGCATAACCATACAACCCATGGTGTAAAAAACTCCGTAGCCAACATTGGCGACGAAAGTTCGCCATTTCGGACCAACGTATTCGAGACAAAGTATATACATTATGACAAAAGTATTGTCGAAAGCAAAACCAACGATGAAACGACATAGAGTGAATTGCCAGAAATTGGTGATGAATATAGTCGCAAGACCACCGACAAATGCCATCAAATTTGTGCCCATCAGCACCGGTATTCTACCGTATCTGTCCGCCAACCAACCGAATAATAAACCACCACATATTGCACCCACGAAAAATATACTCTGCGCCAGATTCATCAGATAAGCATCGTCGCAAACCTTTGAAAGAAACATTTATTCTCATTACAAATTTTTAATTAAAATTCGTCGTTGAAAACTAATGATTTGTCAATGAAAAAAAAAAAATTCTTATTTACACTGAACTCGGATCAATTATACTCAAAATTTTGACATTCATTTCGAAATTTGCTGCGTTACTTTCACATCGTTTAATAACATTACGAATGAGAATATAAATTGAGATATTTTTTAATTTTTTTTTAATACCGGTGAAGAACGAGCCTCACCCAATTCAATTCTGTACCGACTGTCGGATAAGGAACATCGGCTTTTGTAAAATTATAATCCCATTTGTCGCATTTTTTGACAGGCCAGCTTTCGTCCGGCTTACCAGCCGCGATAATTTGATCAATCGGCAAATCGTACATCCAGCATCGTGAATACGAGAGAGCGTGAGACACTTCTTTGTCACTGACGATCTCAGCTCTGGGTATAGCCAAATCTCTTAAGTTCTCAACTGTCATTGCATCGATTTTTGGCAATTTGCACCAGTGCTCATCAGGCACGACGGTTATAAATATTTGGGTGAAGTAAACGAACGACAGAAAGAAGCAGAATGGCATGAGCATCATGAAAAGGCCTCTTTGGTAGAGTCCAAATTCTCCTGGTTATCGAATCGAAGGAAATTCATTTTTACTATGTTTACAATATTTTTTTTTTTTCTTCTCATTCATTACTTTTCAATCATTTGACCTGCGTAACAATTCTGAACTCACCCAAGTAGACGAGGATGTCGTCCAATGTAACCACATCCCTTCCACCGTGTTCGGGGGTTAATATATTCGAAATCGACTTCATTATTCTATTTGATCACTCAACATTTTATTTACTCATAACTTAACCACACTTTTCATTCATCAAGATTGACAGTAACTTCGCTTCATAACCTAATAATAAAAATGAACTCGGACGATCCTAGAACATTTTCGTTTCTTTTGTTTCTCAATATCAAAGCTATCAAAGCGTTTGGATAACTCCGAGAAACTTTATCCAATGGTACATTGAAAATTACAAAATTATTTCCTTTTTACACCGAGAAAAAAATGGTTGAATCAAGAAAATTTTTGTTGAATAGACACACTGAGAAAAATGTATTCGTAAATTCAACAAATTTTTTGTTGGTTCGACAAATTTTCTGTTGGTTCAACAAATTTTTTTGTTGGTTCAACGAATCGTAGCGAACAAAATGAAATTTGTTAACCCAAACGAAATTTGGTTCATTCAAATACTTAATTTCTTACCACGACAAAAATATCGTTGAATCAACAAAAGTTTTGTTGAATCAACAAAATTTATTTGTTCGCCACAATTTCAAATTTTTTTCTCAGTGCATGACAAAATATTTTGTCGTCTGTATTCAACAAAAATTCCGTTGATTCAAACAAAAATTTTTTTCCTCAGTGCATTCGTGCATGTTGCAGACTTTTATTAGCATTTTTGAAAATTTTCTTACCGAATCAATGAGAAATGTCAAACGTCGAAAAATAATTAAAAGAGACGCAACATTATAACGTTGCAGCATCGATCACGAGGAAAGTTTCATAATTTTTTTTCAATATCCAGAAAAAAAAACTCGATACTTTTTTTGCATAAAAATAAAAATTCAGTTCAATTAATTCCTGTAATATTTACGACGATTTTCCGGACGTAATACTGCAACTGAAAACATATATTTCGTATATGTAAAAAAAAAAAACAGGGGAGAAGAGTTTTTGTCGGCCTAATGCTCAGAAAGTTTCCTCGTTTTCCGGATCGATGCGACGGCGAATCAGGGAGCAGTTAGCTAATGCGAGCCGCGAAGGTACAGCCCTCGTGGGGGTGGCTCATCCCGTACTTTCTATATCCCTCGTACTTGTCTCTATCTCTCGCGATCACCCCACTGGCACTCTTACCAGGAAGAGGGATGCGCGTCGAACGTGTTTGGGACCACGGTAATTTGCCAGAATTTTCCTCTCTCGAATCACGCTTTATTTTATCCTACCTCCATTTTCCTAGTACCGGTAGAAAATCTTTCGAGATAATCGCTGAAATATTTTACGCTCGAGCTTCTCCGGCAGTAAAATCTTTTCTTATCTCTTTCTCGGTCAACTCTTAACTCTAACGTCTGTCTTTAATGTTCGTCTTATTTCATCATCCTGTAAAACCTGTTCATTTTTCATCCTGACAAAGTAGAAATTAATCTTTTATCTCGTATTCAGCGTCAAAATGTTCATTCAATTTTTGTTAAACTATTTGTAAAAACGATTAGGAGATCTGGAGAAAAGAGGAAAAAGAAGTTTCTTTTCGCTATTGAGTCGTGTGTGATTTTTTACTATTTTTTAATTACCAATGTTGATAGACGTAAGCTTTTGAAAAATGCATTAAAAAATAAAAGTTCTGCGTATAGGAGAATTAGCGAGTAATCCGGCCAATGTATTGGCACTTGATTGTACTGTGCTATAAGGATTAAGAATATAGAGATATTCCAACCTGAAATGGATCTCGAAAGATAATGGGGTGGGCTCCGGCAGGAGAAGGGGGTGAAAATCGCAAGGCGAAATTACATTACCTCTCTAAAGCGTCCTCCATTCTCCAAGCGGCAAAATCACGTCCCGTAATTCCCAGGCATTAAGGTAAACGTTCCCAGGGCAAACGCGCAGGTTCCGTTTCCATGACGACCCACCACGATCCCAGTACCCACCACCCATTGGCCACCCTCCCAATCAATAACTTATGAAACCATCATCCCTTCGGGATTCTACCCTACTCGTCTCTCTCTCTCTCTCTCCCTCTCTCTATCCTTTTTCTCACCCCACATCTCTCTCGTGTTCCTTTTCTCCTTCTCAATTTTGCTTTGACAAAGACTCCTCTTTCTCTCTCTCTATCTCTCTCTCTCTCTCTCTTTCTGCTTTCGACCTGGAACAATATGCGAAGAAAAGCGTCATGGCGGCGATGCAGAATCCGCGTTCCTTTCTCCGTATTTCCCTAACCCGAACTTTTGATATCCGTAAATCCATTTCTTTTTCCCAAACGAATTCTCTGTTCATGATAATGTTTTTTGACCCCGTGGACAATTAAATTCTTTGTTTTTTTTTTTAAATATTTTTTCACGGTAATAAAATGTTGGTTTACTTCCGATCGTTATCGTCGATGCAAAATCGTAAATTTTGTTATCTCGAAGAAATCGTCTTCAATCGTATCAGTGAACTTTGTTGACTTGCAAAAAATACGTTTTGAATGCTTCTTTTAGTTGAAATAAAAATTGGCTGACAGCGAGTTCAAAATTGCATGCAAATAATTCATTTTCTTCCGTTTATTTCAAACGATAATTACTGCACAAATAACCGCACTTCAAAAATATATATGCCCGTGATTCTCGAAATTACGATTTATTCGTGAATCTCAAAATTGTCAATTTCCAGTTGCCTTCGGATTCGATCATGTTCGAAAGGAATTCGGGGATAAAATTTTGTTGGAATCTTAATTTTTCGTTCGATAAAATTCTGTGAAAAAGGGTACAAAATATCTGTGTCAATTTATATTTGTCGTTCGTTTAGTTTGCGTCATGAATACTCTTTTATACATGAACTTATAAAATGAGAAGAGAGTGAAAAAGAACATACCGTTATCCCGTATTCTCGTTCTTGACGAAAAGACCAATTTGCACGAGCTCAAAGCATCCAGTCCCCATATCTAAACAAGAGCAGCACAAACCAGCGGTGATAGTTTGGAGAACCTTCAGCAGGGATTTTAACCCCTGTAGAAACTCGCTGATCTCCTCATTTCCCTCTCCTCGTCGGAATATACGAAAAAGGGGATTTAACGGGCGCGGGAAAGCCGAGACTCGACGACGCTTTCTCATTGGCTCAACGTTTAGGGGATGATTCGACACGGCGTGCGCAAACTTCACCCTGGTATGCAACAATACGCGTCGACGCGACTCCCCTTGCGGATTTATAATTGATCGATGCTTAGTTTACAACCCTCGAGTATTTTCCCCATCCCTTCTTCCACCCTTCCTCAACCCCCCCCCCTCTCTCTCTCACTTGTTCTTTCTCTGACGTTTCTCATCTCGAAAATGGTGGCCTTTTTTTACCATCTTAATTTCTACCCCGCTAATGGGCCTTCCTTGTGGCTCGAGATTTTCAGCGCACTACGTGGCATAAAATTTGTTTTTTTTTTTTTGCCTCCTCGTTATATTTACAAGTCATCTTACCAAAAATACATTGTTGTTCGTACGTCTATATATTTGTGTGGGTAAAAAATAAAAGGTCTTTTTTCACTAGATTCGGGTACATAAAAAAAAAAATACATTCGTAATTCTTGATATTCATTTTTCTCTTGAAACGTTTGTTGAAAATCCATCAAATTATTTTTATTGCCAATCACGAATCACCCGGCGATATTTCTTTTTTTGTGTCTATAGAAATTCATTCCCAGGTCGAATGAAAAAAAAAAAAAAAAAGTTTGAAGTAATTTTCCCGGTGCGTGTGACTGAATCAATATACGGTTTAATATTGAATTATTATTTTATTTGTACACGGAGAGCAAGAATTTTATCGAAAAATATTATGACGCCATAACTGAAAACAAAATTTTGTTGTAATCTTTTGAAATTGAATTACGAAGTATTTCGTCGACGCACGAAGAAGCTTGATTCATCATTTTTTGTTTGGTTGTGAAATATGTTATTGCCTGAAACAGAAAAATTTTGTTGAATACGTGGAACAAAATATTTTAATAGTTCTATGGACTCGTTTTATAAGAATTTCGAAGAATTTAAAAAGATTTTCTGACTGGCACTGGCGATTGACAGGTCATAGACAGTAGAAAATTGAAGCGTCAATTTTATGGGCCTTTCGAACTATAGGTAATGACGACGCGTAACTTTCGGACCACGAGCATTCTGTGAGTGGAAAAAATCTCCTGGAACGTCATGAAATGAGAGCACGTATATCTTTCTACCGCGAGTTTTCTCATCGAAGAATTTTAACAAGACGCTTCTTCGGGGTTGCCTCAGGCGACAACTTTTGACTTTACCCTCCAAGTTTTTTTTTTTCCCCTGCTTCTATTTACTTATGTCGTTTATACGTCGATACAAAAAATCGAAACGAAAAAAAAAAAAGAAAAATGATTTTATCTTTACGAAACTATTGCTCATCGTAGACAGTTTCAGAGGCATTTCTCGATTATATTCTAGCATAATAAATTACTATTCTCTCGTGTATCGTGTTGGTTAACCCAGCAGGGTTTTACGAACACTCTTAGCTCGAAAGAGCGAATACCGTAGAAATATATATTTACAACGAAATTGATCGATAGTTTGTCTCGAAAAATCATCAATATTGATTTTGACGAATACGTCATTGTTATAATTATTCCAGACTCGCTGACACTCCGTTTTTTAACATCATAATCTCCCCGTGAATCAGGCGACGTCAAGACTTTTTTTAAATCACGTTTCCTGCAGTAAAAAACTGTGTAAATTTTCCAAACAACAGGAATATCAACAACAGTTTTCTTCAAACCTGATTCACTTAATACGAGAACTACAAAAAGGGGATTTTTCATTTTTCGATTTTCATGACTGAAACATAAAACTCGAAAACGCGTCTGTCAACTTGTATTATTAAAGCTGAAATTAATCCGGCGCCAATTTAAATGCTGATGAAAAAGTGGGGTTTTGTCGGATGCTAAAAGAAGATCGAATGGAGCAAATTTTCTCTTCTGCCGCACCAGCGCAATATCGTACAAGATAAAAAAAAAAAAAAAAACAAAAAAAAAGGGGGGAAGCACCGCATTTATATGGATAAGCGAGTTTGGTTGGGAAGCGAAGATTTTGGGTCTCGTGCTTCTCTCGCACACGGGCAAATTGAATCACCGGGGAATGCAAGGTGTTTATTGAGATTTCATGTTAATCGTTGTTGGGGCCCTCGGAGCTCGTAGAGCAACGGAGTTTGGATGATTGAAGACGAGAAGAAGCTTTCGAACGAGGTACCAAAAAAGTTTACCATAAATATATACGTACATTTATTTTTATTTTTTTGTTTTTTTTTTTCAAATACATTACCGTATGTATATAGAATTATGTATACACACACGTAATTTTTGTGGCACACTGATATATTTATATACCGGTAATATAGCGTGGCAACGCGCGTCTCCCCTTCGAAAATCACGCGCTCGTTATTACAGCAGCGTGCTGCCCCATTTTTCTTCCATAATTCCCTGGACGCTCTTATACCAGACTCGAGAACTTAGCAATACGTGCAAGATCGAGAGAAAGAGAGAGAGAGAGAGAGAGAGAGAGGGCGAATAATCTCGCGTTATTACTCATTTTTTTAAGTACCCTTATAATATAAACATTCCTGTAATTACGACAGACGTGTATTAATTTGTTTCGTAAAGTTTTTTATTTTATTTTTTTAATTTTTTTTCATCTCGTATTATTTGCTTTCTTCGGCGTCTGTACAACGGTCCATGAATATTGAAACACGAGATCTGTGAGATTCTGAGATAATAATAAAAATGTATAATTGCTTATAATTAAAATTGTATAATAAATTGCAAAATGTAATTGTCATAGGCTTGATCAATATTAAGTACGATGGAATTGGATGAGTATTACGGAGAATTGTAATGTTCATATTTTTCATCGTTATTTCGATGACATGAAAAACTCGGATGTAATAGCGCGTTGATTAATTTATCTCCCTTCGCTGTTTGTGAATCGCGGCTCTCGACTCGAGTGCAAATAAAAAATCGTGACAGACGAAAGCTCGTGGAAGGGTTTTTTTTTTTTTTTTTTTGTTTTTAATTCGTTCGTGACGCGAAGGGGTTAATCTCAAACGTATGCGTGTTAGAGTCCACGAGAATTAACAAACAAGAGTGTATAGAGCGAGGGGTAAAAAAGTTTTGAGCAAACAGGCGAATTGAATATTGACCAAGGATTTTCGGACTAAAAAGCTTCGCATCGCGCGAAATGTTCGAAACGACGATGAAAATCGAATTATGTTTCTATACGCGGATGGATGTGTTGAAACGAATCTATAACGGTCTTTTCGTTACTACGCTTGAAGAATGAAAACAAAAAATATCTGAACCCCCATTTCTCAATGAATTGTTTTTATTTATGAATTTCAATGATACCGATTTATTTTATCGATCACAATTCCATGGTGCTCAATCAACTTATTAAAAAATTCCTCAAAATGCAGATTTTGGAGTATGACCAAATAATTTTCTTAATTTGCCAAATGAAGCGTCGAAATTTGAATAAAATCAATGAGCTAGTCTTACAGCCGCAGATATGTTATTGAAACGAAATTGGAACACGATATGTGTACACAAATATATCGGAAAAGGGTACATACGATGCTTAGTGTGAGACTAGGAGCTATGACAATCGATAATAGAACGATAGGTCGTCGTCAAACGAGCTGAACATTCGTAAGTACATATAGAGAAGGATGGAGTCGAAAAATGGCGATAGATACAAATAGATCGAGAGAAAAGAGAGTGAGAGAGAGTGAGAGGGAGAGAGAAAGATGATTTTGTATGTTCTCTCTCTCTGCTTGGGTAACGATCATCCCCAGAACCCTGTAGACTCGAAGGCAGCATGACAAATAACTCTCACAATGGCCTGTCTACCCTTTTTCCTCTCTTCATCTCTATCCTTCATAGATTCTCTCTTCCCTTCTCTCTGTCTATCTCCCGGTGTGCTCTCTTGCCAGAACAACGATCGTCCAAACCATATCGCGTGTTATATATATTTATCTACAACAGACAAACCGTCCCCCATCATCCAATCCACCCCTTCCGCCCTCGTTCAACGTTACCAGCTCGGAATATACACTGTTATTACAATATATAGATGTATGGACGCGACAAGATCGGTTCCGGCAATTTTACATTCTCCTGCCAGTAGCATCGACCCCCCCCCCCCCCCCTCCCTACTTTCATCTTTGTCAAACATCTTCTCTCGCTTTCCTCCTGATTTATCACGATTTCCATCCCTGCTGAGTTCTCTATCCACATGTTTCCCCCATTTTATATGTCGTCTTCGCGTTTCATATTCACGAATAGTCAATAAAACGTTTTGTAAATGTGCGGAATAGTTAGATCGTGGAATTCTAAAGTGAAAGATCTTTTATCATTTTTCTCTGCGATGCGACTGTGAGGAGATATTAATTAATTGATCGTAGCCAATCCGGTGATGCAGTGATAAGAAGTAGGCGTAGCAAGCGCGGAGTCCGCCGCAGCTCGATAGGCGAAGCTCTTCCCCCACTCAGCGCGCCATTCTCATCGACCTACTCCATTGGATGCGTCATTAAATGGTCAATATCTCATCAACGGTGCTTCGTAGATAAAAACTTTCAAGGACTTTTATCTTCAGCGTTAAGAGATCTATTCGGCTTCTGAATTTTCAAATTGATTTCATACCGTATAGATATAAAATGTCAGTTTTTCTACCCCATCATACGAAAATTCGCAGAAGCTCGTGCTCTTCGTACTGAAAAGATATGACGCGGCGTTAATATTTTACAACACACGTAGTCAGTTAATAATATATTCTCGATCTCGATGAGAATAATGCTTGGCAATTCCCGGCTGGACGACCAAGAGGCCACCTATTCGATGACGAAAAAAGGCCATCGGCTCGAAATAGACGAGGGCAAGCCTCTAAAATTTGAGAATCGTTTGACATTCGCAAAAGAGAAGGAACGAGAGAGAGCGAGAAAGATAGAGATCGAGTGAGTAAGTGAGAAAAGACGAAATTCACTGCCAATTGAAGATTTTCCGATCAATCGAACGTCGACAAAAGACGAAAAGATACGAGCAGTGAAAAGAGGGAGGGAGGGGAGGGGAGGGGTCGGTTTCTACCACGTAGAATATCGCTATTTCGTTCACCATTCTTTCTCTTCCCCTCTTCAGCGCTCCGGGGAAATCGTAAAACCCAAAAAAAACTGGCCTCCGCGATAAACAAGACAATTTCTGCGACGCGAATTCCCGTGGAATCCATAAATCTGCTGGTGGTAGTAGGGGCAACATGCGATTAGGATGGAAACGTGTGTATATCGAAAATACACTTCTTTTTTGTTTTTTTTTCTCTTTCTCTCTCTCTCTCTCTCTCTCTTTCTTTCTTTCTCTTTCGTTCGCCATCTTGTGGCGAAAGGGCGATTGAGTCTGTCGGGCATCTACGAGCGGTCGAACGCGATTGAATGTCTCCCTCGACGGGTCTCGTTTCCTCAGTTCAACAATACATATATATTCATGCCCTGTGTGTATGCGCATTTATACATAAAAGTCACTACCGAACTAGCGTTTCCTTCTCCGCCATTTTCCTCTCCGTCTCACTTTGAAACTTCACGATCCCTCCACGCGCGTCGTTCCCTTTCAACTTTACCTTTTTTTTTTCTTCTTCGCCTTCTTCTTCTCCTTTCCTCTTTCTCTTTTTCTCTCACTTTCTCTTTCATTCTTTCTTACCGTTGCGATTGTCGAACACGCGGGAATTGAAACGCTCCTTCGCGACTCGTGAAAACGATCTCGATCCGGTCAAACGAAAGAGCCACGCGATTCTATTTTCTCGCTGGACCGACATATGTGTGCTTAAATGTATGTGTCTCTATATATCTGTAGAGAGAGAGAGAGAGAGAGAGAGAGAGAAAATACCACCAAGTCCTCGAGATCGGTCCTACCGGGCCCGGGTCACCGGATAAATAAAATCGTTTATGGTCCTTCGAACGAAATGGCCGCGTCCGGACATTATATACATTCCACGACATATCGAGCCCTGGGAAATGGGATTTTGTCCCTTACGACGAATTTTGCTGTCCAATGTTATTTATATGCATATATATATATATATATATGTAAGTATGTGCTGCACCTTTCGCCAAAATTATATTCGTCGATGATATCCCATCGGACTTTCTCAAATTTTTCATCCCCCATTTCAAACCTGCCAGTCGATTCTATCCTCAGAGCATCACTCTTTTTTCCATTAGCCTCGATTTCAGTTCGAAACCACTTTTATTTCAACGTAATATCGATTTTATTTTAACCCCGAATCCTCTAACTTTCTCAATATCTTGATCACTGAAAATATATTATTCCAAAAAGTATAATATTGCCCCGGCAATTTTTTTTATTATTGACGAAAGATCTTCTTCGTGAAAAGTGTCGGAGGAGGAATAACGGGTTTCAACGGATATTGGATTTTTTTTTTTAGCTGATATAATCTTTCTCATTTGACGAGAAAGAAATTTCATTTTGTGAGGTAAGCTACCCTGAAAAATGTGAATGAAAATTTGGAATATATTCAGATAAACTCACTTACGTCAATGTCGATTTCGCCGAGGATTGCCAAAACCGTTTTTTGTGTTTTTGTTTTTTTCGTATTGCAAAAAAATAAAATTTTGCCAAACCCGCATGGCTCTTTTCATGATTCTAAATTTGAACGGTAGAGTGCAAAACTGTACGAGCCGTATTATAGCAATGACGATAGCTGTGGATCGAGCTGGGCAATTTCACCGGATTTAAAAACGACCCCGTTGGGAGAAGACGCGTGAAACGTTTCTTATTTTTTTTTTTTTTTGTTTTTTTTTTCTCAAGTGGATTTTATATATTGTTATATTTTGTCGCATCAGAATCCATATCGAAAAAGTGAGGTGCTCGGATCGAAAGAATCGTCCGCGCGACACTGGAAGCATAAAATTTTATCGGCTAAATATCATATTTCGTTAAAAAGCCCCCCCTTCCGCCCTCCCCACTCCACTCACCGGTTAGCACCGACGCCCTTTCGAGTCACCATAAAATTTCGTTTTACGGATCAACCGCAAACTTCAACTACCCTCTTATTTTGCCCCGAGATCCATAGATATCGCTCTTTTATTCACTTTTATCAGAGATCTCACATTTTACTTTATCCCCAATAAAAAAATTGGTCGGCATTGCGTCTAAATTGTTGCACTCGGTATACGATCATCCGGAAAAAAAAAATGGACGGGAATGAAGATTACGCGAGAATAAAAATACTGAGTTCCCAAAATTGGCGAATGAAACACTTTCGGTTTGAAAAATTCTTGAGTCATTTGTGCTTGAAAATAATTATTCTGTAAACATTTTTTAATTACAATCGTGTTGATTGTTATTTTGAGTATGCTGAGCTTGAGTTTAGAATTTTGAATTCAAAAACATGCTTCTTTATTGGCATGAGGTTGTTGGGACGTAGAAGAAGTTTTTTTTTTTTTTCCAGTTCGTGCTTTTTCACGATTTCTCAATTCCGCGGGATTTACGATATTCTTTTTGAACCATTCTTCCGTGGATGTAAGTTTTGGGTAGTAACGTTGCTACGCATCTCTCGTGTTCGTATGCTTAGGTTTTTCGTCTGAATTTTTTTTTTTTTTTCTCGACTGCGAATACGTTTTACCGATTGTATCAGTGTATTTAATTTTTGTTCCTTTCGCGCGAACGTCTCGTTTATGTTTCTAAATAACTTGGTTGCTCTTAAAAGTAAATTGAAAAAGTCAGTACTTTCAAACTCTTTTTGATCCTTTTTTTTTTCAAACGACTCGTGCAATACATATATGCAGCTGTTTGTGAATGATCTTCGAGATTGAATGACGGGGAAAAAGGTTCTTTGAGGAGAAACGGAAAGAAGAGAAAGAGAGAAAAAAATGTGCCCGATTATATTCGTGTATTACGAGCTCTTCGATCGTTCGACAAGGCCAAAACTTTTTTGCTTTCAACTTCTAAACGTATTCCAGTCCCTCTCGTTCTCTGTCTTTCCTTTACACGTATTTCACTCACTTGTTTTTTTTTTTCGTCCGTCTTTTTCTTATCCTCCTCCCTCCTTTTCTCTCTTTCTCTCTCTCTCTCTCTTCATCGTTGGCTCGCTGCATTATTTTATTAGAGTGAATTATTCATGCGCGTCACTTACACAGTATGCATAAGTTGTGCTCTTTCATCACTACAAAACCGTTTTGTTTTTGTTGCTTAGTATCTTATAACAGATTTCACGAGATAGGAACGACGAGTAATTAAAATAAACGGTCTTTATTTTCGATGAAACATAATCATGTCGGTTTGAAGAAAAATTAAACAAATCTGCAGGTTTTTGGGAAGTTTTTGTTTTTTTTTTTTTTTTATCGAATGAATGAATATTCTTTCTAAATCGCCAAAGTTTCATGCTTAATTTCCTGCGACGCCCCGAGTTCTAGATTCTTTCGTTCATTTTATTGCTTTGAATCGAGATTTAAAAACAATTTTCAAATTTTTCCTCGACACCTTTTCTTCGGCATGAAATTTCAAGTGGCAGAAGCCATTTCCGCTTACAAAAACTCATGTTTTTGCTTCATTTATCCGCTTTTTATACAGCCATGAGTCCCTGTTTCTATTTGGTTTCTTTTTCATTACTTTTCAAACGATTTTTGAACTTTTCATAAGTTTTTCCGTTCAAAAGGAATAAGCCAAAAAAGCTCCGGTTTTGCAACGAACGAGGGGGATGCATACGTCGAAGGACAACAAAAAGTACTCATAATAAGAAAGGATGAACCCTTAGAAAGTCATTGAACAGTGAACTCGACATGTTAATCGATATTGATGCGGAGCTTCGACGATATATGATTGAGGTATTTTACAAATAACAGCGGATCATTGAGGTGCACGATACGCGAGACTGCTGAGGTGAACACCTGCGCAAAATTCTGGGGGCATTCTTCTCGCGCAGACTGCTCTTTTCTGACGAGAGATTCGCGCAGTTAGTAGGGGAGAGTTGCTTCGCAATATAATATGGGTATAAGTCTCGGGTCTCTCGGAGTAGATGTCATTCCCGGCACGTTTGTCGAGAACGATTCGTAAAACCGACGAGAACGCTTGAGAAAAGAGCAAGACAGAGAGAGTGAGAGTGAGAGAGAGAGAGAAGACTTTTGGCAAAAATTCTCCATCGCAGCCTCATTTCTCTCTGGCTTTTGCTCTTTATCTCCTTTTCCTACCGTCTCTTTTCTTTTCCTTCTCTCTCCTTTATCGCGCTCTGGTTTTTCTTTCTCCTTTTATCCATGATTCACTGCTTCTTTCTCTTTCTGATTCTCAGTTCTCTGCTTTATCGCGCTCTGCTTTTCCTCTTTCTCTTACATTTCTCTCCTTCAGCTCTCTTTCTCTCTTCTTCTCATTCGTGGTTCGAATTTACTCTCTCTCTCTCTCTCTCTCTCCCTCTTCTCTTCATTCTCCGCCATTCTATTCCGTTGGACATTGAGGTCCCGCAGGCTGTGAGGATCTCACGATACGACAGCTCGCGCGGCTTCCTCTCTAGCACGGAGGATTTGCCGGAGGAGAGAGAGCTCTTGAGATGCTCGCGTCATCCCTCAACGTCAATCCGCGAAACAACAGAAGCTCCCGAGACAACGAGCCAAAACGTATATACGCGCCAAAACGAAGCGTTTCTCGGCGATCATTCCCCGGCGTCGATTTGAATGCGTTACGGCAACTCAGACTTTCCTCTCTCTCTCTCTCTCTCTCTCTTACATTCGTTGTTTCGGAAGTGACATTCCGAGCAAACTCCCCCATGCATCGCGCCTTTTTTTCCCTCCTTTTCAACTTTTACGTTCCTCCTTTCTTTTCTTCCGCGTGTTTTTTTTCCCTGACGAGCTTTCGTCGTCTCGAAATCTTCTTCTATTCCCTCCTCGAGAGCCCTTTTTCTTCTTCCTACGGCCTCCGAAATTTGCTGAAATTTTTTGTACTCTTTCAAATTTCGTACACCCCGTTCAACAACGAGACAATTAGGATGACGCGATTTACGAGAATGGCGCGTGTGACTTTCAACCTGTCTTGCATTACTCTTACCCTGGAGCTTTGCTTCGCTCGTAAATATGTACGAAACCATCAATTTCTATAAATTAACATCACCGAACTGTTTCAAAATCCATCACAATTAATTTTAACGCATATATGAAGTGAACATCCGCGTCACTCAAGAACATGAATATTACGTAATATTTTAATTTGCTGCAATTAAATGAGCAAAGTTTCAGGATTTATAAGGCGCCAACTCGGCCATTCTCTGCCGGTAATAAAGCTTTAATAACGACTGAACTTAAGAACACCGTTAGCAAAGTTGTAGAAAAGAGTTTAGTAGCCTTTCGTCAAGGAAGTGAATGCTGACGCGAGAATTATATGCAGGATCGACCACACCGGTTGTTGGATAAAGCGAAAACAAAAATTTTAACACGAAACTGTAAAAATAAATCGATGAAAAATGAATTTCTGATAGCAATCAGTGATTCGGAAGATTCGTTTCCCACGATACGTATATAGAGATTATCTTTCGATATTATTGCGCGGTTTTCTCGGAGAAAAAAAAATGAAAAGATATACGGCATGAACGGAAGTGAAATAGAAAAAAGTGAGAAACAGGAATAACACAGAGAAGCTGGAAAATTGCATACCGAAAAGCTCAAAAACGAATACCGTTCGAATCACGGACGTTAAGAGCCAATGTAAATTGACGCTATTACCGGAATAGCTTGCGTACAAAATGCCTTGCGTACTCTCACACAACGCTCTCTTTCTTTCTCGTTTCCTTACTCTCTTACTCTCTCCTTTCTCTTAACGTATACCAAGGAAATTCCAGGCTTTGCATATCAAGGCACCGCCACCGTTTAGCCTCCATTACCTCTCCTCCACTTCTTCGGCCGTGCATCCTGCGTCCGATGATCCGACCCTTCTCTCTGTTTTACTCTATTTTCATTCAAACATCGCGAGAGAAGTGCGAATCAGCAGGAAATACAGAGTCGAATTCATCGAATTTTCCAATATTTCAATGGGGTTTTGCGTAAAAGCTTTTTTCTTTTCGTTGATTTTCGAACATGTTCTGGGTGAGAAAAACATTCAGCAGGCTACTTCACCAATCATTTTTCATTTCCTCAAACAATTTCAACTATAAATTTAACGTATTGATAAATAATTCATTAAAAACCTGTTTTGTTTTTTGATTTTGAGGATTGAAGATGAATTTTTTTGCTTTCGTTTCAATCTGTCAAAAAAAATTTTTTTTTTTTCGAGATCTCGATCGGGCTCAAGATTTGCAATAGTTTTCAATGTCGAAAGGGTTCATTTTCACTACAGGAAATTGTTTTAGTATATCTGCACCGTCTCTGGATCACTGGGATTCAAGATTCTCAGCTTCCCTCCTCTCTCTCTCTCTCTCTCTCTCTCTCTCTCTGTTCATAAACTTGTTCGGTAACTCGTTCATCGAAAGGATTCTTAACAGTTTTATATGGATATGCACATGTGAGAATTGGACGCGCCTCATACGGAGACAGCGTTCATTATTAGCATGCAAAAGTCTCCATCCAATTTGCTGAATTAGCCTCGCGTGTTTCCTTCCACACAGTTTTGTAATTCGCGATATGGCACATATAGTCTTCCGATGACACGAGCAACCGCCTTTACAGCGTGAAAGACCGATCGTTTTATAATGATTTTCCGCACGCTCTATATATATTTATATCGTGCTAATAAAATTGTTGAGGAATCGTAATTTATTACGATCGATATCTTTGATCGTTAATTTATTGCATCTCCAATCTGGAGCAATTGGATTTTTGTCTATTAACATTAAATAAATTCATTTTAATGAAAGTAAAGTGATTTCACGTGAGAGTAATGAAAAATTGTAATAACCGTAAAGCGTGTGCTTTGGGTACACGCACATTCATCGATTTCATTTTTCCAATTAAAATATGTTTATCGAAAAAAAAAAAATATCGATGAAAGCGATCAAACAGGCCAAGTCCAGTGATTGTACATAATCGATAAAAAAAAAAAAAAATGGCATGCAGTCAGTTAATTTGAGAGATGAAGACATCGTAATTGGAACGAACCAACGTAATATTTATTTTTTCAATTATAATCATGCTATAAGAAGCACTTGAATTTGAGGAGAATGAAAATTTTTTTCTTTTAATTGACCAGGATCTCAGTTTCACCGTTATAAATTATAAATATATATATATATAACTTCTTTCTTGTTGAGAGAAAGTCGCAATGAAGTGGTTACTGGATTACCATAACGAGACAAGCGCACTAGAAAGAGCGTTACAGCGAGGAAAAAGAACTCGACTAAGTTGCAAGTTAGAACAGAAGGAGAGTAGCCCGTATTATTAGTCTCGTTAGCGTGTCTCGTACGCGATCGAGAAGTTTATACTTAAAACTCGTAAAAGCGAGGGATAATCGCTGAAACTTTCGTGCACGACATCGAGATCAATTTTCACCTTCACGTAACACCGCTAGTAAATATACTTAAGTATCGCTGTGTATTAACATTTAAGTATATACACCGCATTTGCATTCCATTTATTTAATATGAAGCGGTTTGATGAAATATACAACGCTCATTAAATATGAATATAAATGTATATTATTGGAGAACGAGACCGATACAAATTACGTTTGCGTATCAAAATCGTTTTCCCGTAATTTCATTATCTCAATTTCGCAACATACACATGCTCAACTTTGTTCGATCGAAGCGTCTACAATTGCTCGAACGCTGTAGCTCGAAGCTTTTGTTCAAATATTTCTCCATTTTTCTTATTTTTTATGATTTTTAAATGAAATGAAATTTTATTTCTTTGCTGAAATTTTGAGCCACCTTTCGGCATTAGTTGATTTCGGATGTATTTTTCATTTCGTTAACAATTTCAATGGAAAAGACCAAAAAGTTCGGCGACTAACGAGCGTATGTATGGTGAATCCGGGAGCAGCGTTCGAAACGAGAAAGAGAGGAAAGTTTGTAGGTTTTATCGAAGGAAACAAAAAGACGGAAAGTAGTAATATATAGATATACATCTAGTGTAGGTACAGAAACATGTGTGCGAAAAAGAGTTACCCCGCGAAAACGCATTCGTATTCTGAGCCACGTTTCTCTTTTGTTCGTACATACACGCACGAAAAAGGTTACGCGAGAGAGGTTCTCCCGTCGTCGTCTCGTACCTTGCAGAAGGGTTAGAGCGTAGGGAGGGAGGGGTTAGAAGGGCGAGAGGAAACACACGCAAGGTTTGAGCAAAAAATGTCCGTATTACCGGCAAAAAGCGCGGGTAGCAACGCTGATGATAACATCAGTCTTTTTCCTTCCTCGTCTGACGCGTTTGTTCGTTCTCTTCTCCTCCCCCCCCCCCCTCCTCCCCACCCCCCGAAGAGTCCAATGTAAAAGTCAAAAAACACGAGTAAAAGAGAGCGAATGAGGGAGGAAGAGAGAAACGAGAGCGTGTCTCGTTCCCGTTCTCCTCATACTCCAAGATTGAGGGTAGAACGGGCGTCTGTCCGTGTCCTCTTCATGTAATTTGTATCCAAACATCGCAAGAGAGACGAGAATCCGACGAGAATTCGACGACAGAGAATCGCGGTCTTTCGCGCGATAGAGAGATTTTTTTTTTCGTCCCGAGAAGAGCAAACATTCACAATTCTTGAAGGATAACAAAAGAAAAAAATCTGTGGAAAAAAGAATACTGCAGGAGTCATGTAAGGATGCTATGTATATATATTCGAGCATCGAAGATATGGTGAAGGAATGAGGATTAAAGGCCAGTTAAAAAAAAGCTTTCCGAAGAAAATTAATACCAAAGGAAAAAAGCTAAAATGACGATCTGTCAAAATAGCACATCAATCTAGAAAAGAACACTAAAGAAAAAGTTTTCACGCATAACTTTCAATGAGTAGAACCGACGATGCTCTCGTAAATTATAACATGACAGGCCGCAAATTCTTCGCGCAAGAAGTCCTCTGCAACTTTTCTATCCGATGAATCGTTAGCGAGATATCGAAGAATTAGTGACATCCAATCCGGTGCGTCAATCAGAAGAAGTGGGCGGGGCGAGCGCAGAACGCTTCAGCTCTTCGCGACGCGTCTGATTGGTCGTCACTTGTAAACTCAATTTTTCTCATCAACGGTAGATCAGCGAGCAAAACTACCGAAAACTTATCTGTTCAGAATTTTCCGAGCTTCAATCCTGTCAATTTCGAATATGAATTTTAAGTTTTCTCTCACATTCAATGGCGCATCCAAAGCGGCGGAAGGAAATGAAAAGAAAAGAGAAAAATTTTTTTTTCCTTTTGTCTTTCTGGAACGAACCTTCGAGAGATGTTGGCTTACAAAGAAATGACTCTTTCTCTCTCTTTCCCCGCTCACTTCCACCGCTTTTTCATGTATACATGTACACACAGATCACCCGTATAGTGACTTTCTTTGACTCTCTTCCTCGTCCGTTCCAAAGCGAATTTGGTGTCCCTTTTTATACGTTCCGCATATATATTCTGGCACTCGCGACCCCTTGAAAGGATCACCTTTTTTGTCGGGGCGCGGTTCGCTAACAAGCGCGGAGCACCTCTGAATTCTGATTCCCGCTGACACTTTAGTGATGTTCTCGCGCGCTTCACTTCGAACCATCACCGTTGTTCCCTCTATATATATAGTCGACTCATTCCCATATTCGGTTCTTTACCCAAGACCTCGATCCTACGCCCCGTGTGCATATCGATTCTGTGTTGCAGCATCGCAAAGCTTCAGTCTCGATCTCACCCGCGACGTCTCGTAAATACTCGAATCTTATAGAATTCTTGAAAATGTTCCAGACATTTGGCAATCACCTTGGGATTCAATCGAATTGGATCAAGTTGATAGCTCGTTTAATGTTACTAATTCAGAGACACACGAATCACGAAAAACCTTATTCTGTATAGCTCTGACTGAAACTTTGTCTGTTGGAAATTTTGACATTACTATTCGTATATATTTTTTGTATCATAATTGAGTCGGCGCTATTTTTTTTTTGGAATTTTGATCCTTTCTCAAAAAAGACATTTCGACTCATCAAAACTTGAAGCCGCTGTTCGTCGCCTAGCATATACCGGAACCATTTTTTTTTAGATTTCTTCATTCGTTATTGACAAGCATATGCCGGAACTCAAGTGTCATATGATTTGCTGAAGTGACAACCCAAAATCACCCTGACACACAGAATGACGACATCAAAAATGTTGACGACAAGAAAAATGTATAACTATATACTAAGGCGAAATCTGTTGTCTCTTTAAATCCCATTAGCAATTTTACTAAATCATTTTTGAATCGAGTGCTACAGAACGAAAAGAATTTGGCTCGTGAAATATTAAGCGCGAGATGTTCATTGTTGAGACGAGCGCACGAAAGATATATAAAAAAAGAAGAATTATTGAGCGAATTGTATCATTCGCACGAGGGAGAAACAATATGCGGAAGAAAATGCGAAATTAAGTAAAAAGTAAAAATTCCCAAGGTGCTTTTTTGTTTGGAAGAGACGATTCAGAATGATCCGGGGATTTATATTTGTTGAAGACACGAGAGTCGTAGATCGTTCCGGTCCATTATCGACGTTATTATTTACGACGCTGAGGAAAACATTCCTCCGGAGCAATCCTCTGGTCCAAGTTTCTCGTTTTTCTCGACCGAAAGAATCGAAAAGAAAAGTTGTAAAAAATCCAGAAATGCACACATATTCGTGAGGAACGTTTGCTAGATTGATACATTTTTAATGCGCGAAATCTCTGGGTCCAGCCGATGGTATTCTCCGGGACTTTTTGGACGTATATAGACGAGAAAAGAAACATCGAGAAAGGAGCTTAAATCGTGCGAGAATTCCTCGACGATTGGCGACCTGCAGTCTGCGCCTCGAACGAGAACGGGCGCACCAACGAAAACGATGAATGAGAAATAAAGAGAAGAAGAAAAATAAATTCAACGAAACTCCCGTGGATCGCGCGGAGGAGCAAAGTATTATACCCGCGGAAAGATCGAAAGACCCTCTCTTGCGTTTTGCCGAAGGATCTCACGCGCGCGATCTCCGCACACGTATATATACATTTATACATACGAACATACATTTATACGCGTTGAATCACTTGGGAATTCTTGAATTCACCTTTTTTTTTTCTTCTTTCCTCTCGCCACCACAAACGCGAGATTGGAGAAAGAGCAGCAAAATCGCGAAATACTTTGTCCAACAACGGAGAATTTAATTCATGAATTGATTACACTTATTTATATAGATTGTACAATCTCTCACAAAAATTGTTTCCCCAATTGGATTTATTGCACGTTACGATATTAATAAGAGAAACATCCAGTAAAAATAAAAATCAAACAAGATATAAACCGCTTATTCGCATAATTCGTTCTCCGATTGACATTGATGGATAACAGAAATAAACGAAAAATCAAACGAAATTTCACAGCAATCGGTACTAATACTTTCAGCAATTTTGAGCAATTATTCTTTATAAACAGGATTTACTACCCGCGTCGTTCAACGACCTTGAAGTATCCCATAACTCCGCTTAATTAACGCTTATTTTAGATCGGTCAATTTAACGCTTATATATACATCATCCGCGTTAATTTATATATGAAGAAATGTACGCAGTTTCGAGTACATAACTTTCCCAAAGGCTTCTCCTTTCTCAATTGAGCCATCGAGCCGCGTATAGGCCCCCCGTCACAAGTACCGCCATTTCTTGGCGTACTTGTGCATAGCCCTCGAGCGGAAACCGGCGCGTAAATCAAACCCAGCGACGTAAATCTCTTAGTCAAAGATCAACGAACTTTGACTATACAAAAGCTGATTATCTTATGAGGTATTATTAGATATATAGCACAAAACTAGGCTCGGTGATATTTACTGCGTATCGTAATATTTTCAGCGTGGCATTTATTAACACTTGTGAAAGCGTTCAACATTTTATACATTAATTTTTTGTTATTGTACGAGGAATGTTTTTTCGTTGATACTTCGAAAGCGTTGGATGACGTCACGCGAGGAAAAAGACCCCTGAAAGGGTCAGCAATCGAATTGAAAGGCTACAAAGTAACGAGATTTATCGTTGAATCGGAAAGTCATTATATCTTGAATGGTCTGTAGAGGGGAGAGAAGGGGGGAGGGGGGGGGGGGAGGGAGGAAAAGGTTCTGGTGCATCAGGTGTCGTCGTCATATTTGCAAATTCGTTATGGCTCTGATTAATCCGATTACGAGTACATAATGTAGCGCGGAGGTTCCAACACGTCGAGATTGAAGAAGAGAGTCATGGAGTGTAATAAGTGCAGGAGGAAAAAGGGTGGCGAGGGGAAAGAGAAAGAGTGAGGAACGTTGATTTTCTACTTGGGTAACACGTCGTTGAGCGTAAATCGATCGAGGGGAAAAGAAGGGAAGGGGGAGGAGGGAGAAGAAAAAGGGAGAGAAGGGACAGTCCGTGTCAGCGGAAAGTCTCGAGAGATTAATTTGTGGGAATAATAATGATTGGCGATCGACGTTTCGGCGATACTCTGAAAAGATAACGTTGGGTTTTCGTTGGATGAACGAGCGTTAAAACTAAAGAGAAAGAGAGAAAATAGTGGAACGTATATATCTATATATAAAAAGAAAGAGATACTAAAATCGTGCCAAAGGACGTCCCTCGTCACTCTTATGAGTCTCGCTCGATTTCTCTACCTCTGAATTTCTGTTCCTCGGTCAAGCACTCCGTATCTCGGTCCGATCTCGTAATTAATTTTAAACACATCATATAATTGGCCCCGCATACGAAAATTGGTCAGGGCGTCTCTTCATCTCTGATGATTAGCCCGTTTAGCCGGTTTTCAGTGAGGAAAGCTCTTTCGAGCATATATATTTATCCATGTATGCATACAAATACACGTTACATTTACATATATATATGTATGTATGTATGTTTCGATCTTATATGAGTTTAATTTCATTCTAAAATATGTAAATTCTTAATATTTAAACCAACACTCGACAGCGTTAAACATTTTTTTTTTTTTTTTTCTTACACTCGCCTCCTCTGCTCGCGTTCATTCCAAAAATAATGATTATACCTCGTTGACGACGACTAATCCGAACTGATATACTATTCACTGATGAAAGATGAGAATTTGTTTTTTTTTTGTCCAAATAACCCTCCGTTACATACGTCAGGTTTGACGAGTCGTTACCAACGTTTTTATACACTCGAATACGTCGACCGCGTGTGCGTGTGGGAAGGTAAATATGCCCGAGGGTATGCATCGAATTACAAATCGTTTTCAGTCATTTCGAACACGTTACTAGTTCGTTTAATTATTTATTCCAAATGGTAATAGATACGTTTATTCTCCATTATAACGATCCTGATTCCTGGCACGGAACTCTCTTCCGGTATTTCAAAGGTAAAAGATTCCACAAAATGAATTCGATTTGTTCGGATTATATTTATTTATTTTTTCTCAATCAATGTTAGACGTTGCAAGTGTTGGAAAAATTAAAATACATTGAGATGGATTTTTAGCACATTTAAATGATAACAATTGACCAGTCCACCGTTTTGCCAATGCCAAAATATTTTGGGGTTTGCATCGCTTGGCTAATTCCTCATGAGGACCGGTTCAATTAGTCCTGCGATGGTCGATTACAACTCAGCTGGTACAGATGGTTTTAAACCGGTTTAGGATAACCGCGTTTCTCTCTGTCCATACTATATCTTTCTCTCTCTCTCTCTCTCTCTCTCTTTCTTTCTTCCTGTTACTCATTCCTTCCCATCATTTCGAGTTGCTGGTCTTGCTTTTACTCTCTTTCTCCCTTTTCCGCGATGCAATGATATCCGAGGAGTTAATCGCCTCTAAGCAACGAGTATAAGAAACTCAGGTCATCGACTGGTGGCCATTCGAAACCCTTAATACACATTTCCAATGTTTCAATGTGTACGCAAAGCTCTTACCGATTTATCTCCAAGTTGAACAGGGTTCAAACCGATTGTAGCGACCGAACGTTTCACCTTAGTGAACCTGCAGTCCTCACCTCTCATTTGATCTCTCTCTCTCTCTGACTCTCTGTCTCTTCGATGCCTGTACCGCTAGACCCGCCAGGCTACAAGGCACGTTGAGGAATCCAAAATATGCCACAGACCAGCAAAATCTCTCGTTTAACCATCTTGACAGGTGCAATATCTATTTTCTCTTCTTTTGTCTACCTTCCAAAGGATCTTCCTGTTTTTCGTCTTGCATGATCCGAATCAATGTTGTTCGATTCAGACTCGACGTAAATCATCCAGTGTAGTTTTCTCCAGCATCGGTGATCTCATTTTCATCAGAATTTATCCGAATTCAGGTTGAACATGATCGGATAATGAAAAAATTCTTGAACTCCAAAATCGTAAGGCAAACGTTGCATTTTTGCACGATACTCTCATTGATTTTTTTTTTTTTTTTTCAGGCAGACAATCTATTTTACCTCAGGAAAGATATAGCATTTATAAAATTATTCGAAAAAAAAAAAATGAAAATAATCAACTTTTAGCTTCTGCAACGAAGCGTGAGAGTATTTTTGACGTTTTGTCTAACGAGATATTCTTTGCTCCGTGAGGTAAGACACGCTGAGCAAAGAATACCTGGAGAGCTCTTTTCTTCTATCTATATATGTATATTTCTTGTGATGCTTCAGCGATGCGTTAACCTTTTGACAATTATCCTGTCATTTCTCACCCCCCTCCATTGGACCCAGCTGTGGCGTGTCTTACGACCGGTCAACGTGGGGTTAACCCCCGTCGAAAATTGGCTTAACGTAAAACCCTCGCTCTGCAGGAACAAATCCAATTCCTTAACAACAATTAGCGGCTAATCCGATCCTCTTAATCTGGGGCACGCCTTTTTTTCTCTTTTTTTTTCCTTCTAAATGTGAGCCATGGCCATTTCTCATGGCGGCCATGGATCATTCTTATTTTCTATTTCTGAAGAGTTCTCTTTCTCTGCTTTGCGGTTTTTCCGAAAATTTCTCTAAAATATAATAGATCGATTGGTATCGGTGCGTTGACAATTGTCTTTTGACCAATCGATTCGGGTGGAACCAAAAAAAAATAAACATTCGCTATTGTTTGTTCAAATGGAATTCCATTTTTATGGGAAAAATAGCTCAAATCTATTCGTAAACTTAGGATGACATGCGATCGAATTTTTATAATCACTCGTCGATTGAATTACTCAAAAATTTCTTCGTGTTGCCACGAAACCAGTAAAATCCATAGAAAACTACCCATCAACGATCCATCCGATTCCTACTTCTTTTTTTATTGACGCGATAACGTTTCTTCATAGATTTCTTCTACATCCCGATAAAATATGATGATCGGTGATCCAAAGCGTCTTATTTTCGCCTTGAATGGGAGCTGATCCGAATTCGATTGCCTTATACAAGTCTCCCATTTCGTTTGCTAGTAAAAATCCAAAACGCACTTAATCCGCGTCATAAAGTAAACGTTTGTAAGAAACGCTTGGCAATTAGGGGAATAACGAATTATTGCACACGCTGTGCTCGCTATGAGAATAATAAAATAAAGGAGTGTAGCGTAAAATCGTTCACGTCACTTTACATACACAGACACAGAGACACATACACATACGTATTCGGTGTGTAAAAGTACGTGCACTGCAGCAACGAGATCGTTTTATACCAACAGAGTCGGAGCTGGAGCTTTTAATTTTATGCGAAATGCTCGCTCGGTGTTTGTATTATTCTGTGCCACTGTAGCTTTTGCCCCGGTCACGTATCATTATATATACACACACTTTTCTCTCTCGCCCTCGTGCAATTTACATTACGCGAACCTTCGAGGATGCTCACGAAAATTTGTTAGTTGCTACGATCGTGGATAACTACGGGACAAGGCTATTCTATATACCGTTCCGGCAATATAAGTAACGTCGTTGCCCAGCCACTTTGCAACTTATAAATATATATATGCACATTGTGCATTGTACGTTGAAGTGCTCATTCGCGCATTTCCCAGCCTCACACGGCTACCGATCCCGTTATCGCTCTCCATGACGACGTGTATTATACACCTTTTCCCTCTCTCCTTCTCTCTCTCTCTCTCTCTCTTTCTCTTTCTTTTTGCCTCGAAAATCTTAGCTCTTCTCGCGACGTTATAATTTTAATCTTCGTTACAATGAGGCAGTATACCCGAGAGTAACGCCTTTCAACTCCAGACGGAAATTACACCATGTAGATAAACAATTTTATGGTCTCCAATAAAATACAACGTCGTCGCGCTATGGATACATAATCCGCGCTCTCTATTTTGTGCTCTAGAGCATACTTATTTAATAGGATATATATATGTGCAACGAAAGAGAGTCACTACTTTTGCCTCTATTAATGAAAAATATTTTCATAAAAGTGAGGAAAAAAAAAATTCTTTTTGATGACAGAAACATTTATTTTCTTACGATTCGATGCGAAATAATAGTGCTCTCGTGTCTCTTTACGAACGATCATAACTTTTTTGGAGCGTGCTAAGCTATTCGAAGTTTGGTCTTGATGGAGATTGCAAAGAAAACAAATGAGGAATTTGGAAAAAAAAAAGGGTGACATTCGTTCGTATTTATATTACGGGAGATTTCGAATCGCGTTGCAGATCTTTGTATATGGATTTAAGACGCAAGGGTCCTGTGGAATCTGAGCATAAAAATTGCCCTCATTAATATCGGATTTCATAAATCTTGAGTAATAAGCTTTTACACATTGCTTCTACTGCGGATAATGGTGGCTTAATTATGCATCGGTAAGCACGGGTATTGCGCATGAACTTGTATAAATATCTATATTCGCAAAGGCACACGAATGCGTTAAGAAAAACTTTGTTCTAACGCTTCCTAACGACACGAAGAAAGCTCATGCAGTGAGTGAGATAACAAGTAAAAAACAAAATGCTGTGATACCTTCAAAAGAATACGAAAAAGCCTAATGCATGGAACGTTATTGAATTCCTTATCAAAATCCAAGCAAATAAGTTTTTACATATTTTTCAATACAACGAAGCGTTCAAGAGTTATAAACCACCAAAATTGAACCAATCAGAGTCCCGGTAGGGGACGCCGCGAGGAGCCACGTAGTGGGGACAGCGCTCGTGCGCAGCTCGGATTCGTCCAACTTCAACACTAAATAACTCATCAACGCGGCGTCGTATCAAAAAACGACCGACAACTTTTCCACTCGTAATTTTATCTCGCACCTAACTTCACGGTATTTAACGTTACAGGACACCCTGTACATGCACATTATGATACAAAATACATAAATAGTAACACACGGCGGGAGACGTCGAGCGGCAGCGAAGCGCACGCGTGAATATATATACATAAACGCATAAATATCATCGTCGCCGTGAGTCTTTCTTTCTCTCTTAAAATCCACATTATACTTTATAAGTAGTGGTGGTAAAGTAGAGAAGTAAATGTGCAATCGGGAACGATGTGTGTGCTATATAACAGTTAATAATGTACATATACACTGTTTTACGCTACATTGACTGGAGGCAAACTAAAAAGGTGTATGCTCTTGTCACTTTTCGTGGTCAACCGTGTATCTTACGCCCTTTCGTTGCTGTAGTTGGATTTATATATATGTATGCATGAAAAAGATAAAATGGTTGCCGAACGCGTGTCTTATGGTAATATTCTGTGGTGTTAGCAGGACCTTACAATATTATTTGTATATACGCGTTAAATCGCATGACCGATCGTTTCGACGTCTCTTTTTCTCGTCTCACGGTTCTCGATGTTTTTTTTATTTTTATTTAATCTTTTTTTTTTCCTCCCCTTAATTTGGATCCTCGCACCGGCCCCGAAACGTCCGTTAATTAGTCATAATTCGGCAAAATAATTACCATATTAGCATACTCGACGTGTATTCGGGGGAGGGGAAAAAAAAAATGAAAAATTGAAAACATTCCGCCTGAATTATTGAGATACTCGATGATGCGATCGAGTCAATAGACAAATCCGCGTTTGTATTTTTTTTTTCTCTCTTTCGTTCGTACGATGTTTCAAACGCTAATATGCTAATTTTGTGCGAATCACAGCGGGGCCTTACGCCATTTTTCGGTCGCGTTAAATCGCTTGTTTCAACCTCTCCTTTTCTCTCTCCCTCTCGCTCTCTCTCTCTCTCTCTCTCTCTCTCTCTCTTCTCTCACGGTTCTCCATTCAACGATTCGCTTTAATTCCCCATTTAAAAAATTCTCGACACCGAAATATCTGCTAATTCGGCATTATTTTTTAATCTAATTATCATATCGAATTGAGCACCATGAGAATTCCCATTTTCAAATGTCCGACAACTCTATTATCGAGATTCTTCTTAAACATCAATTAACTCGATAAAATTTTGCGATTTCTCATTATTTAATCAACTCATGAATTCTCTAATTATTAATGATTACACGGGATTTTTTTTCGTTAATTGACAGACTGATAAAGAGAAATTTGTATCTCGTTGATCTTCTGTTCAATGAATTATAAGTTTGAGATTTTTAGACAATTTGTTGTTGTACACCTCGAGGTTTGGTTTTCATTTTATATTCACTATTTTCATTCACAATTACAGGCACAGTCGGACGGCTAATTTTTCAATAGTCGTAAATAATTGTTGCAAAGTGTATATAAGGATGAGAACCACCATATTCAACTATATAAATATATAAATATATAGGTATGGCTGGCTCGATCGGCCGGTGTTTGGCAGACAATTACTCCAGGGACCCCCCGCGGCAGGGATGGATGTCTCTCTTGGTTCTTCTCTCGTTCCTGCCGTACCCCGCATCGCGTATGCCTCGCTATTCTTCTCTCCATCTCACTCTCACTCTCAAGTTTCTTATACTGCGATCCTGCGTTCCCCCTTTTCTCCACTCCTCCTGCTTTTGCTCTCCTCGAACTTCCCGTCCACGGTGAACGCGCGTTCCTATAAACTGTTTGTTTAGTTGATATATCGCGTTGATACTTATCACCTCGTATACGATATGAGAAACGCTCGGTAGGCATTACGAGTGAGATATCGTATCCTAAAAGGAATCTAATGACGCTCCGACTATGCATGCTTCCCTCGTTCATTCTCTCTCCGTCTTTCTTATTGCCTTAAATGAAGTCATATACATATATATATCGATACAAAATCATATATGTGTATCCGTATGCACTTAAATAGTTTGAATAATCGAGCTCCGATTCGAAGCAACCCTTCATCCTGCAATGTCACATTCGCGTCCGTAAAATTCTCGCCTCTCTCTCTCTTTCTCTAAAAGAACTTTTTCTTATTTTCTATTTTTTTTTATAAGCTCTCTAATATTTCCTCCTCCCGGGCTGACATCGATGAGAATTCCCCGCTTCTTTCTCCTCAGTCTCCCTATTTTTCAATCTCTCATTTTTACCTTCTTTTCTCTCGGATTCCAAATTTTTTTTCAACGAGAGTAATGGTCCGGGAAAAGCAAAAAAAAAACAGAGAAAAAAACATATTGATATAAGAAAAAAAACGAGGATGGGAATGCCCTCGTGCCTTCGTGCACATACGATCATGTGAAAACATCGCTTTTGCGCCAGGAACGACGATCAAGAAACTTTCGAGAGGAGCGAAGGAAAAATAAGGAGAGCGGCGGCAAGAAACGCTCGTTTTCGTAGTGGTTCGACCTCGCATTAAATAAAATTACAACGTTTAACGACGTGCCGCCCGGTACAACAACTATATGCGCTCTTTTTTCCGTGTCTGCATTATAGTGTTAGTCCGTTTCCTTGTGTGGGCCTCTGCAGCATATGCGCGTTAACGAAACGTTGAAAGGAATTACGAAATTACGTTTTCAGTTGTGAATTATCCAAGATACGCCCTTACGGTTTTTCATTATTGAATACACTGATAAAAATTAATATACGCGTATGAGGATATATATATATATATGTAAACGAGGCCATGGTGTTTCGCACGAGATCTTTTAATGGTGTTATAATGTGTGTATGTTTTACCATCACCGATCTTGAAGTTGGCGTGGTCCGAGAATTTTCGCATTCATAAGCTGTCCCAAAAACGTAAGGCTCAAACTTTAGGAACAGCTCAAACGTGAAATTTCGAGAAGAAATCATCGAAGATGATTTCTCTCTCGAAGGAGCCAATCCTGAGATATCGCGAATGATCAGAGATCGCCTATCCCGTGCGCTGCTACGATCTAGTGGGAGGAGCGAACGTCCAGGAGTCGATCATGCACAATCCTGGGTTTTGTGAGCGAAATAGCGAGTCAGCGATTCTCTCCAATGCGCACACTGCCCTTTCGAAGTGTCGAGAATTTGCCATGATTATTCTCAATCAATACAGCATCAAGGGGGTCGCATCAGAGAGGAGAATCACCGAGGACTCTTTTGAATTTATTGACGATTTTCTTATTATTCCTTTAATTTTACGCGTGAGCTTTAGGACACTGCGTATACAGTTTCAGAGAACGTGTTAGTACGAAGTGCGAGGATAAAAGAAACGTTGAAAAAGAATGAAGAAAAAGAGTCCCCGGACGCCTCGAACAAGTTCGACACAGCATGGGGCCAGTTCGATATATTCAATCACGAAATTATCACTTCTGTACGTGTTAGCTTCGGCTATACCAGGGTGAGGACGATGCCTTCGATTTATTCTGCCTTATTATGTGTATATAGATATATACGTATTTAGATACATACATAATATTTATATACAAGTTTACATGTGTGTATTTTAAAAGAACGCGTACGATCAGTGTGAAAGAAAACATTGGCGTATGCGAGGGCCAATTTTTCTCTGAGCGAAGCGCCAATTTTCCTTCTCGCTCATTATTTCAATTATACATTTTTTAATCGTCAGGAAGCAGGGCGTCCTTAGCGATACGAAATTTCGGCTTTTTTCCATCAACTCGGTCGAGCGATGCGGGCTGGAAGGTTTTTTTGACAGCGATTACCCCCTTGAATTATTGCATGTTTCAGTAATTTTCTCACGTCTCGGATATATAATATGATATTTGAAGCATTTCGTGAGAGGTTTACGAAATAAAATCAATGGCTTTCGGATCGTTTAATTATAATTACTATTTTTTTATGTGATACGATGATTATAATGATGAAAAGAAATTTTTTTAAGTTAACACGTATCGGTTTTATTTTCTAGCTGTTAATTTTATTCACCATTTCTTTATTTAAATCTATGAGCATATTTAAAAATAGATGTAGGCGTTTATCACATTTATAAATAAGGATTAAATTAACGTAATGTCCATTCAAATTCTGATATAATAATACGGAAATCAGGAATATTTTTGGTTATTGATTGCTTACGGATGTGTGGAGAATAAATTCCGTTGAACGCCCTAGGGGTCGCGAAGATTTCGAAGTTGGCAGGTGGAAAAAGGCTTACACCTTATTTCTGTATCGTCTAAATTCTTTTTTTTTTTTTTTCGTTTGGTTTTTTTTCTCAATGAAGATATAGAGAAAGAGAGAGAGTGAGAGAGATAAGTTTTTGGGCATTAGCATAAGTATGTGAATACGAGCCAGTTCGTTTCGTTCCTCTCTCTCTCTCTCTCTTTTTTTCTATTCTCTCGTCTTCAGATACATATATTTATGATGTCGTGGCTCTATAACCGAGGATCCCGGTTTATTAATACGTTATGCTTGCATTAGTACGCTTAAGCATGACGAATGATCGTGCTCCACGGGGATTTCGGTAGGCCGCGTGAATTCGAAAGCCCCTGTGAGTTTTTAGCTCCGTGGCTTTGACCACTTCGTTCACCTCTTCTCGAGGATTCATCTTTCCCAACGAGGACCCCCTCGATCGAGAACCATTAAAATAAAATACATAAAAAAATTTTATTATCGTAATAATTGTAAATAAACTATAAACAAAATTCCTGTATTTATTACAGGTCAAATGTCAGTACTGGAAATTATTCAGGGAATTTTTTTTTTTTATCGCTGTATTTCCAAGAAAAATCATTTTTAGTCAATTTCCTTGAAGTGTGTGTGTTTTTTTTTTTTCAATATTACTGATACATGAATAGGTCGAGTTAATATAATTTTCTTTCGACACAATCATAAATGCGCTTTCTTCCCAAAGTGATGATCACAGATCGTCAAAAGTATCGGAGAGGCTCATAATTATTCATCGACCAGTTAAGATTACTCAAAATTTTTTAGGTTACGTTGATAAAAATATTCAACAATTTACGAATAAATGATTTCATGCATAATTGCTTCGAGTTAACTTTACTCCATGAAAATTATTAATATCTCCAATTAAGCAATTGTTATCGTCGAATAAATTACCTAACGGAAAAACCATTAATCATTGAGCTGCTCGACTCTACTGTTGTTATAAATATTACTAAAACAATACACGAATTGACTTTCGTTGCTTGGACGTCAGGGCTTTTCACTTGTGCTGTTCAAACACACGTCACTCCAGCTTTTATGCTCGGTTTTAATTTTTGTTGTTAGAACATTAGACGACGCTTTCTTTACGAAACGACTCGACGACAGAACGATTATTCAGCAATCTACCATGCAAACACTGCATTAATTTGATGTGTCGATGAATGTCATAATAAGTTTCGGAATAATAATGTTGCTTGAAACACACAATGATGATAATTTCAAGAAAAATTCACTCGTAAATCACGCGGGTGAAAAATCATAGCAACGAATGATTCGAGTAAGTCGATGGCAGGCTAAATCATAAGAATTAGTTTAGTAATATTTATATTCCTTGCGAAGCTATAACTTCATTGATACATTAATTGATCTGTCAGAGTTTTCGTGATTAAATTCAATGACATTGCAATCAGGTGTATTTAAGAGACGTGCATTGAAACGTTAGAAATTACGTGAAAACGACACAGTTTAAAGTAAATAGTCGACCAATCCTTTTTTTATTTGCCAAATTCTCCGGCACTCCCCAGAAATGGTTATTAAAAATGTTTTGCTAATTGTTGCGCTACTCTTAACGTTTTATCGTACAAAATATCGACATTCATCAGCTCGGGGTGAATCAATTTATATCTCTTTGTCTTTTTTTTTTCTCCCGTGTCGAATCATCGCCGTTACATTGTTATTTGGGCGTGAAAACGCTGTACACATTTTCGTCCATAAAACCGGCTGGTTTAGTGGCTACAAATTTGGCGGTTGAGGCCGTGAGGCTCGGAGTTTAATCCCTCTTGGTTGCATGGACACTCTCGTGCACAATAACCCAACACACAAAAACAGCCAAGGAGGATATACCAAAAGGTATACACAGTCTACTTTAATGAGGTACGAAGTTTGAATTATGCACCTCAACCTTCCCTCTCGATTCTCTCGCAATTTTTTTTCTTCTTCCTCCTCCTCCTCCTCCTTCTCGTCCTCCTGCCACGAGTCCTTTTTTTATTCCTTATGTGCCCCGAAGTCTCTCGTTGCTCTCTTTTCTCTCGCTGCTCTTCGTCGCGGTACCCATTTTTATTGGTTTCCGAACATGACACTGACGCTTCTCGTAACGAGTATCCAAACTACTGATGATCGTTACAAAATAAGAAACCGACGTTTTTTACGAATATTCGACTTAAAGATAATAATAAAGAGGTTAAGAATTTCGAAGAATTTTTATTAGCTCTCCACTTGAATCAATTCTCACGCTATCGATGATTGATCGATGAAAATTTTGTCTGTAAATTCCGACAAGAAAAATCCCCGAGTTTCTTACTCTCTAATCAACGCTAACGAATCGGTGGAGCTCAGAGCTTTGCGCCCGCTCCAAGTGACTCCGATCTCTGTACGAATCGACGATAACTGGATTGATTTATATCTCTCGGCAATGCCTCATATCGTGTAACAAATGCGATGATGAAGAATTTTTCTCTGTCCATACTTTCACGATTTGCACTCTTAGAGCTGCGAGATAAAATATGTCTTTTTTGAGGCATCCTGTACCTCGAAGTCTACGTGTATGTGTATATAATGTGTCTGATCAGTGGTTTTCTACTGTGGCAATGCCAGAGGGCGTTCGCGCCGAACGAATGGAGGAACAGGTCAGCGAGGAGAACTAACAAGGTAACCTGAACCCCGAGGACCGAAACAGGCCTCTCGCACACGCGGGTTTACTACGACGACGACGACGACGACGACGACGAGGACGAGGACGACGACGAGAAGCAAGCAAAGCGCGGCTTGCAACGTCTCCGCGGGAGAGCCGAAACGAGAGCCGGTGCATAACTCGCATCCATTTCAATATCATTAGCTCTCGCTTTTTCTTATACATATATATATATTCAAAGGTGAGTAAACGTGTATACATAGGCTCTATACCACATCGAACATATATACGTATACATACGATTATGCGAGAACTTGGCTCGCTGCAGGCCAAGAAGGCTTCGTGTTGAGAGAGGTGAAAGCCACACCACGATTCTCCAACGTTTAGAGCCATATTTTACAATAATTACGCGCTCGAAACCTATCGCTCGCAATTAAAAGCAAAACGATCGAGTATATTCGCAAATTTGCTCGATCGTTAATAGCGAGATTCATAACTTCTGTTCGGTGGATAAAATCTTGAGAATAATAATGAAGGATGTATGATATGGGTTTGAAAATAAAAGTCAGTTACTTCCGCGAGTTATTATCTATGATGAATAATCAGGAAATGAACTTTGTATGTCTTGGGAATATTTCATTGCACAACAGGGAATGAATTACACTTGATAAACGTTAAGAATGTGTTATAAATTCGTTAAAAATTATCGTGTAATTTTGTTCGTTTGAAACAAATGTTCCTAATTTCTGGGATTTCCAAACGAATCAATTACCCCAACGTATCATACATACATTTTTTGGGGATTAAACAAAAAATAAAATTACTTACTCCTGAGGTTCACGAAGGAGGCGTACTAAAAAATGATCGTTCCGTAGGTCGTTTGTTGGGATATAATACACTCGTGAGTTCAGAGGATAAACCAGTACGAGGAGTTGTAAAAAGGAGAAAAAAAAACGAAGGGAAAGAACATCGAGCTGTAAAAAAGACGAAAACTGGGAAAAAAAAAAGAAGAAAAATAAAGTCAACGGGTGAGGGGGTTGGCTGCCCGTGTTGGCAGACCGGCTGGCTAATGTGTCGACCGAAATATTTATGATGATTGTTTATGGACCGTACGTATATTAGCGAGAGAGAATCCCGCGGGCGCTTCGTTTCTGCTCCCTTAACGCGCGCCACTCTCTTTTCTCATTTTCCCTCTCTCTCTCTCTCTCTCTCTCTCTCTCACTTGCTTTTACCATATTAACTTCGGGCTGCTAAGGTATAGCGCCATTTCGCTTTAGCAAACTCGCTCAGCCGTTTCGCCCTCGGACGTTATGGCGATCATAACGAAACTATGACGTCTCATAGTGTATGAGATATAAATAAAGAAGAAGGAGAAGAAGACAAAAAACGATAAAACGCAAAACCCAATAAAAATGAAATAAAAAAGTGTTAAGAGACGACAAGCAGATATAAAATTTTTAGGCGTATGCATATGCGTGTCGATATCCCGAATAAGAAATGGAAAAAAAAAATACATTTGTGAAATTCGAAGTGTTCCTCATCATCTGCTACCTGATGAAGAACGCGCCAACTTCGCATTTTGGGCCCACACTTTTTCGCACCCTCCTCGTGCATCCCTCGCTCGTAAAACGACCACCTTGCGAGAGATAAGCCAAAAAAGAAAGAGAGAGAGAGAGCGAGAAAGACAATAAAACAGCCGGCTGTAAGTTTGCTGCCGATAAATAATTGCGTAAATAAATAAATGAAGAGAAAAAGAACGAGGGCGCGTGGACGGAACATATCGTTTTGATGCGGTTGTACCGGTAGGATGCAAATTAAAGCGGATTCTTCATGAGACTGCAACACTCGTGCAAAGTCTCGTGGAACGTGATCTCTTTCTTTGTATCGCTTTTTTGTGCTCTGCTCGCTCTTCAAATTTGCCGGGCAACCAGTTTACGAGACTCGTTCAAAATTTCCCCTTTTTTTTTCTCCTTCTATCGCGTGCTCTTCCTTCACGTTTTTTTCTCTTCTTTCTTCGTCTCACAATTTTTCGAAGTATACGTGCCTCGATAATACGAATAAATTTAATTAATCTTCCGATATATCGTTTTTCATTTTTATTATGCAATTAGTTAGTCTACAAAACGAAATTAGTTTTGATTAATCATATATACCTGGCACTGGACATGACTGCTGGTTGATTCGTTGGTCCGTAAAACGAGACAAGATCTCGAGAGGTTTGAAATTATAACTTCAACCAACGTCAACTCGTTTCTGTCATTCAAATTAAAGCGTACGAATTAAATCAAAACCGTTTTTATAATCAAAATTTGTATATCGATCACTCCCAACGTTCGGGGTTCATTAAAATTAGATTCTGTGTTACATGAACTTTGTAAAAAGTATAGAAGTCCCGAAACGTAACTCAGAAACTTGATCTCTACTTACGTAAACTCGTTCCCGTACGTTTTTACCCAGTCTGAGACAATTTATGTCTTGTCTCACGCTTCGCACCTCGTGGAAATAGAATCATGATGCGAATATGTTTTCTCTGTATGAGAGCAGGGTGTAAATAAAAAGCGAGTAAATGCGTGGCCGAATAATAGCCGGATCGAGAAAGCCCCCCCGGAGGGTTTGGGAAGAGCTCGAGGAAGCTCTGCTCCGAAAGACACTGACATAGTTTGTCCTTTCGGCGAGATGAGGGAAAAGACGCGCGTGACCTATACCAGCAGGAACACTTTGGGACTTTTAATAGACCAGACCCGAGACCGCTGTGCGCCACCAGCTTAAACAGTATGCCTGTAAAATTCCAAGATCCGGGAGATCTTCTCCTCTATTGTTCGTCGAGTTAAACCGTCACTAACTCTGATGAGATTGGTCCTTTGGCCTCGAAAGAAACAGAACGTTTTTAAGACATTTGAAGCCTTCATGGGGGGAGAGCAAAAGAGAGAGAGAGAGAGAATAAGAGAAGAGGAAAAACAGAGAAATATTCTTTCCAGAGGTCTCCTCGACGTCTACATACCTAACCTTTGTCCTTAGTAAAAACCGGACCTCTTGTTCTCTCTTCCTCTTCCTCCGCCTTCCTGGAATCAGGATGACTGATGACGAAATTAGGCTCGCGTTTCACGGCCAAACGAGCTTACACTCTCGGATTCTGTCCCCTCCCATACACTCATATCCATGTTCTCTCAGACTCTTTCACGATTTTACAAAACGCCGTTTACTCGGATGACGACTTTTGACCTCGAAAACTAAAACCTAACATGACGATTTTCTCTCCTGTCATTTATCATGAGTTATTTCAACTTGATGAGATTACTAATTGATTGCTCAATATGCTTCCTTCATGATTGAAATAAAGAACAGTATTCTTTTTAATTTTAAATAGAATAATCAGAAATCATATCCGTCGAGTTCTCGATCTATTTCGAAAAAAAACAACTACGAAACTTTAGGATCATTCGGCACCTCTTTTGCAGCCCCAAAGAATAAGGGATGATCATAAGCATTTTCAATCCCGAAAGTCATTCGATGTTCTCATTCTCGAAACGATCACGTATTATTATTATTTTTAATAGAAAAGCACAAACGTGGATTATATTTCGACAAGAGATGAAAAGTATTATTCCACGAATAAGATCTTGGCAAAAAAAAAAAAAAAATGGGAGAGAAACCTCTTTCAGTGGACATCGATACGTCTTGGAGAGGCTCACAGCAAGAGGTTGATCTTTTCGAAATAAATGGATCGTTTTTCGGCTTAACTCTGACCTCTCCGTGATGCTGGGATAATATGAAGTCACGCGTGGGTACGCGTCGATGAAGTCATTCCCTCGAGGATACATGAAATACTTACAAATTCTTCTTCCCCCATATACATTTTTGTAAATGCCCAAAACGATATATACTCGAAAGCGATAAATACATATGTCCTTTTCTACTTTTCTCACAATACAATAAAAAGCGTGTATCCTCGGGACGTACAACAAGTGCGAAAATAAGCTCTTAACGAGGCAAAGATTGACCGGATACAATGAAAAACCACTCGAAGGGGGCAAAAATCGTCGAGAGCAACGAGAAGCAAGTCGAGAGTTTTTCACAATATACGCACATATACATGTACAAAGATGAAAGAATCCTGCGGGGATTCTCACTCACTTTTAGCTTTGTAAAAGAGCTTCTTTGCCTCGACAATAGCCATGAAATCCACACTCCGGATCTATTCGAAAAATGACGCGAGAATGAGAAGGGAATAAGCTCGTATAGTGCGAATATCACAAAGAGGGTAACACGGTCACCCTTAGTAAGGAGCAGCTCCGGAGGGACGTCTCCGTCTTCTGATGCACCCTGTGACCGCAGGACACGCTGGTATGTACGGGTTGTTCCAAAAATCACATTCAAACTTCATAGCGTCATTAAAGCATGAATTTTTTTGGAGAAAAGCCTTTGCACACCTTGTACTACGAGATTTATAGCGTTAATGGAATATTCATCGATTAGTACGAGCTAATCTAGTTCGATGATTAAACAAATAAGCGGCGTTTGCCGGTGTGCTCGTCCACCGATTTCATCGAGACACGAAATGAGAAAAATTTGTCAAATTTGGAAATTGATAGTTAAGGAAATTCGCGGCTAGCCGCAATGCTGCCAACCTGATTTTTCCATCTTCCTCTCTCTCTTTTGCTCTGTTCTGCTGTCGCACCAAAGGCTTGTGCGGCCATGTCCCAAGGAATTCGACCAATTTTCTGAGGTTAATTCGTTATATCTCATGAACTACGTGGTGAATCAGGCTCATTTTTTTTCTATGACACTGTAATGTGTAGGTCGATACTTGATCGAATTTGTGGTGAGCCACCACTTTTTTTACTACATGATATTAAATTATTTCTCCCGTCAAAACAGTAATAGCCATAAGACTCTGTGCAATTTGAAGATAACTTTACGATTTTTTATCTCCGAAAGTAGGTGGTCGAATTTGTTCAAATTTTGCTGTTACACGCGGAATATGTTGAAGAAGATGCTATTAAAATTTCCAAAAACCTGCCATATTTTTGTGATTTGACCAGAACTTCCTTAACCAATAACTCGTGATCGTTGTATCGTGTGAAATGCTTTTCTCTTAAGAATTTTCGGACTCGAGCATCCCCCGAATCCTTAAGCATCACTTTCGGGGCACTCTGTATATCCAGAAGGCTCCGGTGTTCCCAATGCGTTACTCGCATTTGCGACAAAAGAAGGTGCCAGGACTTTGAAGAGAAGAGTATAGATTCATGCCGCATGAACATAATGGATTTGGTCACGCGGAAATTTGCAGGTTGACTCCTCCTTTTTTCATCCTCAAAAACAAGTCTCAAGTACCACGAAATGAGAGAAGAAAAACTCGGTGCAGTAAGAAGAAGAAATTTTTGATGGGAGAGGACCGAGAATTGATATTATATATGCCAGTTAAGAGAGACCAATGGAGATTTAGTTGTTGCTGGGCCAACGTTATGTATACGAAAGTCCACTTCATACATGAATGACAAAGTGGTCACCTCTATTATACACTCCATATACTCACGTGTATATATGTCTGGAGGGCTACACGGTCTCTCACCTGGCGCCCCTTTTTGCTTGAATGCAAACAAATTTTCTATGGAGCCCTCTCGAGAAAACCGCGCACTCGTTGCCTCTATAAGAATCTAATTTTCTTCTTCGTCGACTCGAAGGAGACAAAAAAAAATGGACATAGCGCCGCGTCTTTTCGCAGTATATGTGTCAGAAATATTTCCTGTATAATGTGTCAGGTATAACGTTAGTTGCTCGTATACGAGGGAAAGATTGAGACGTCAAGCAGGGAGAGCAATTCATTTGGAAAGTGTGCTCGACACCCTGCCACTCTAAAATGTCTTTTTAAGCCTATACACGCGTATAATACACATCTATATTCTTGTGTGTTTGCTACAATAGCTGAAGTTTTTTTTTTTTTTTCGTCACGCCAGCATCCATCGAAACGATCGATGATAATAAATCTATTCATACCGATTCCATCGTTCGTGTAGCTCGTTTCTCAAATTCTTATTGTCACAAGTTCTCGCACAATGTTGTAACATACGAAATGCTTTTCCAAGAGTTTTCCTTATTTTGGAAGATCTTATAAAGATTTTTCTGTGAAAAGGCACACGCTCGTAGGGATGTCAGGTTGTAATAATGAAATACGCCCAATTTACTTATTGATGGCAACCGAAATCTACGCATCCGCATCGTACTTTTGTTCGAGGGAATTCTTTTTATTTTTCCTTCGGTTTTAATATTGATCGATCGATTTGAAAAAATTTATGAAAAAACGTGATAAAATTATGTCGAGATTCGCGTATTCGCAGATATTAAGGCTCGTTATTTTGCTGCTTGAATTTGAATGGACAATTTTACGAAAGATACAAAAATGTTGTGTACAGAAATTGCTTAAAGTTTGTTGAATGAGATAATCGTAGTATTTTTCTTTATTTCTCGTCGTATTAAAAGTGACATTTATTCGAATGACGTAGACCGATTTTTCTCGGTAAAACGCGCGCGCACGCATGCCAAAAAAAGTAATAAATCTTTGGACGATTCTGGTCGTTGTCGCGTCTCCGGTAGAAAACGCGCTTGGCCCGGGTCCACACCAATAGCGCAGGACAATAGGAGCCCATCCGAACAAACTTCTCGCTTTATAGGAGAATTTTCTGCTCAATAAAATATGACTCGTAACGCGAGATACGCGCGAGCTTTTCGAAGCCGCGCCTCGAGCACGTTCCCCGTGTCCGACACACGCCGCAACTCCAACAACCAACGAGCTTTTCTATGGACTTTATGACGTGGCGCATAACGTCCACCAAAGACGAATGGCTCCACCGTTCCTTCATCGCAGAATGATTTAGATTTTTTTATTCGAGGTTCTCCATTTTTTTTTTTTTCTAAATTTTTACTGTGAATTCGACCGAGATAAAGACATTCATCTTTGTTGACATTCAGTTCGGACATTGATTTCGGACTGACGTAGTACGTAATAAGTTCCGAAAGTTATTAATTTTTACTTTTGATTTCTGCCACAAAAATTATCAATGAAAATCAGTTGGATTTTTTTTTTTTCTTCAAATGATCATATTCATTATTAAAAGTCACATTGAATCGTAAATATTTGAAAAAAAATAAATAAAAATACTCGAACTCCATTTCAAAAACTTGCGAACGAAGTTTTTTTAAAATTAAACCCCAAAAAATTGATCCAGCTCCGAAAAAAAGTTTACTTCATAGAAATAGAGTTACGCAATGAAAAAAAAAAAAATTGAAACAACCACGCTATTCCAGGCAAATTCATAAATGATACATTTCGAAATAACTTCCGCTCGACCGACAAGCAAAAGGATTAATATGTGAAGCAAATTAATAAAATGAGCTGATCCAATTAATTTAATTCAAGAGCAAAACGAGACTGCGGCCGAATGAATCGATATTTTTTTTATTTTTTTTATTTTTTTTTTCAAAATAACTTTTTTGTGTGCAATCGTTGAGCTGCTCTCAGTTATTTCATAGAACGAGAACTTTACGGATCGAGGATATTATTAGTTGCGTTTATCCCGGGAGAGTTGCGCTGTGCTGAGCAACTAAAAATCCTAATAGTCAGCATTACGAATAACAGGTACATCGGAAGGGCGTGCCTCGAGAGCTCGTGGGCTCTAAAAGTGCCGACCAGGTAATAACTCTATTGCCACTGCTGAGTAGTGCAGCATAGTCGAGAGAGACTTTTTTCTCTCTCGCTCTCTCCAACTAGTTACACACACAACTCTTATATATATATGTATACGACGAGAAAGTAAAATCTCGCGTTTCGCGAACGACTGCTCGCGCTGGTCAGCCGCGGACGCGCTGAAACAACGTGCAATTAACTTAAACAATTGCCCGGAGCGTCGTAAACAAAACTCGTCAGCTAGTCTGCAGATCCTCGCAGGTATACATATGTGGAATAAAAAAAAAAAGTGAAGGATAAATTCAGAAATTATTTATGGAAGTGCATATTGAACAAATTGTTTATTCATTTGTATATTTTTTTTGTGTATTTTACAATTTATACATGGATTATGTACAAACGAAGTTTACGTTGCAATTTAGATATTGATAAATCATTTTTTTCTTGGTCCAAGACCAAGAAAACCTACCATAGTACGAACGAACTTCTAAAACTGAATAGTTCTCATCGAAAAATGTTTTTTCTTTTGTTTTCTTTTTTGTTAACAAAATAGAGACTAATAAATCGTTCCTCGTCGAAACTCATAATTGTATCATTATGGAAAAAAAAAAAAAAATTTCGTGTTTGAAAGAGAGTATTATATATTTATCCGAAGGATCTTTTGTCTGAAAAATTAATCGATTAGTTCGTATAGAGTTCAGCCTCCGGCCCCGCCTACGAAATCTCAACTTTCGGAGCACAAACTCTCTCGATCTCAGACCTGTAGAAAAAAAATAAAAAATAAATAATTTTCATGTGATTCATGCTCGTTTATAGCCTTTCAATTATTCTTAAATATTATTTCTTTAGAGTTGTAGCACTTCGTTATCATTGTGGCCTGGTAAAGACCACCCGAAATGGGCAGATTTCTCCATCTTTTCTACAAGGATACTCGTTCTAAATGTTTTCGTAAATATTTATCAAAAATAACTTTTTTCTAGTGGGCATATTGTAAAAATTTGAATTTTTTTTTTTAGCAATTTGAGATACACCATACTTGATCGAAAAAGTTGATTATTTTTGTTGAAAATAATCCGGAAACGATGTTTTAAAAATTGTTATGATTGATATCAATTTAGTCGAAAAATACATATGAAATTTCAGCTGTATACTCGCTCGCAAGAAAACCTGCCGAAATTCGATATTGTACATCTCCAAAGAAGACTCGATGACGAGGGAATACTGTTCGCGTCAATTATCTTGATTATTTATGCTCAATGTTCGTACATCTTATGTTTTGTTTACATATATAGCATTGATTTTATAGTACGAGCACAGTATCATATGGGATATGTACACGGTATAAGGTATATAATGGCCAGTGCCATTAAGCTGGATGCCCTCAGTGATATTTTCTCGCTCGGTTTGCCCATCCGCACTCTTGTTGGCGCCCACGGACTCGCCGGGGGCACGACATTACGTGCCATCCGTCAAACCTCCTACAAACAACTACTTTCGCCATTGCTATATCTACTTTAAGGATTTACCGAATAAACTTTATACGATTATGAAATTTTCATCATTCGGAGTGTGATAACTCTTGATGAAGAAGAAAGTTGGAAAAAATTCATTATTAGTTATCACGTATGTTCAGTTTTTGGAAATAACAACTTTTCATTTTATACAATTGTCGAGAGACACGATAAAGATCTGTTACTTTTATTTTCTGTCACGTATAATTCAATTAAAATTTATGAACTTTTTGGAAGGATTTCATCGAATACTGCATGGCTGAACCGAAAGAAAGTCGTAACGATTCAAAGCCTTTCTTGAGTTACAAATACTTTCGTATAATCGACAGCAGTTGAAAAACTTTATTTCATAGAAATCTTATGAAATTTGGTAAATTTTCATTCTATTGGAAAAATGTAAGGGGATTTCGGTATCATATGCTGAGATTTTCGTACATTGATTCGGTACATTTTGTGGATACTCAAAAGTGTGCAGGAATGTTTCCAAAATTTGTGGAGTTTACAAAATCTTTAACTGTCACTTGTCGAATGGATTTTTCTCAAAGCATTAAAATCTTTGATTCAACTTGAAGTTCGTTGCAATTTAGAAGAAAAAAAACAAGCCATGTCCCAACGAAGCCTTGACAGTTTGTCTGTTTTATAACTGTCGTTATTTATTTTGGAGCTTAAACTTGGAGAACGTTAGACGAAGCTGAAGTAAGTATCGCCAAAAATTCTCGAATAACTTTTGAAATAAGAAAAATAATGGAGTATTCGTGCATTCACACACGAGCGAGAGCTCCGAGGTTTGCGAACGTTAAAAAACGTTTAAACGTCAGCTCGTTAGTCTCTACGCTACGAGAGATAATCGGACGTATTTCTTCGTGTTTTTCGGTCTGTAGTTTTGTGGGCTTTTGACGAGGACTTTTTGGTTTTTCGAGTCACCGCATGCACTTCCATTTTCGCACTTTTATTATTATTCGATGCCTACACCTGCTCGAACTCTCTTGATATGGTGTAGGTCCAAGTCCGTGTACCAAGATCCACTCGTCACACCTCGCTCCAACACCTTTCTGCTCTTTTCATCGTCTCTTTATTTTTCTTCCTTCATCCTCTCTCTCTCTCTCTCTCTCTCCCCGCTTTTTCTTTCTCTTTTCTCTCACTTTGTGTCCTGCTGCGCAAAATCTTATCGCCCAATATCGAGTAGCTCACGAGCAACGCGAGTTGATTTTAAGTGCCCTTCACCCACCTCGACTAATTGGGAATTAGCCCGTGGCTCGTTTATGGAGGGGTACATCTCGTTGAAATTGTATTACGAGTCCATATATTACCGAATTAATGAATCTTTTTTTTTTCAACTTTTGTCCTTCTCTCTCCATGTCAACCTTGCGTGCGAATCTTGAGCGATGATCGAGCAGGATGACCGTAAGATTGTTTAGCAGCCCCCGGAAGTCAGGAATTCAAAAAAAAAATTCGATATTCTTCTCGATCGAAATCGGAGCAGTTCGAGAATTTATCATTTTTCGATTACGCAATAAATCAAATAAATATATAAGTTCGATCTGAAAAATCCATTGCATGCAAAAGATGAAGAAAAAAATATTTTCAACTGTTAAAAAAATTTTAGAATGTTTATGGAACCGTTGGGCTGTCGTGTTTCTGTTCCCCTGAGCTAAAATTTCTCCATTGAAGAAGTCATCATGAAATGATTAAGGGCCGCTCCTCACAAATCCCACAACAATTACGAGCCCATAGAGCCCATGCGTTTGTCTCAAGTTTACTTTTTCGAAAAAGACAATAATAATAATGATTATTATAAAACAAGGCAAAGAGAGGGCTGATGGTAACAAGACTGCGCGAAGTGAAGATGAGTTACGAGTATCGTGTCTCTGGTAGAATCGATAGTTTATTGAGGGGCACCCGTCGAGAGTGAAAGAAAGAGAGAGAGAGGGGAGGTGAAGGAGGAAAAGAAAAAGAGAAAGAGAGCGATAAAAAAAGCTTGTTCAAGAATGAATGAGAAAATGAAAGGGTGAAAAGAGGTGGAGAGAAAGGGTTAACATACACAAATAAAATTCAGGTATGTATACATATATATTTCGAAATTAAATATATATGTATACACATATAGATGTATATTAAATTGCGAAGTTGCAGTCCTGGACCAGAGTAACGTAACTTTTGCTATGGTTAAACTCTGCCTATATCGTCTCACTCGTATACATGGATACCCATATATATATATTTAAAAAATATGTATTTGTTGGAGAAAGAAGCTCGAAAACCACGAGCAGGAGAAGGAGGAACAAATGAGTTCGATGAGTTACGGCTCGTCGTAAATCTCGGACTAATGGCTTGCCTAAACGCGAAACCTGCTGGTTCTTCGGCCCCGCAACGTTATCCCCACGACCGAGAAATTTAATAATCCAACTAATGGGCTCCGGCGCGTTCGCCTATCGCGAATATATATTTATATATCTATAGAATATGCACATACGAAATTGCAGGCAATAGATATTTTGGGGTTATCCCAAGTGCATGAAAAATAAGTTAAACAATGAAATCTTTGCAGCTTCTGTTGTTTTAGAAATTAAACTCACGAGGAAACAAGCAGGCTGTGAAAAACGTCAATTTTTTTCGGCTTTTTTCGAACTAAAAGTATTCACAACGGAAGAGAATTCAATGAATTTATTCTAAAACTTATTTATGGTGAACTCTGATTAGGAGCAATTGAACTTTAATAAATTTGAACTCTTTAAATTACTGATTGAAAAATTGTCATATTATTATTATTTCGTTTCGATAATGTGTGGCGAAAAAAAAGTGTGAAATGCACGCCTGATTCGGAGCAAAAAATTGTTTGAGATGAAATGAAAAGCCTTCACGAAAAAAAGCGCTGTTCAACAATAACAAATTTATGAAAAATAAGACAATCGTAAAATCGTTTTTTCATCGAACCAGCAACTGGATCTATATTTTTAAAATAAACGTTTTTTTTTTTTTTTTCGTTTGACTCTTGAAAGCTTTGTTCTTTGAGCCATACACGACTATAAAACACAGACATGTACACACCGAGTTACTATAAATTATAGAGGGTGCATACTCCGCGGTGCGAGGTTGGCAAAAAACACCGAAAAACTGGTCGCAATAAATATCGCGTAATATTTCGGAAAGAGTCCGCCTTTTAATGGGCTTCTTACAACCGTTATTAAATTATAAATTATGACAATCTTGTCCGTGCCATTTAATGAACCGGACGTTTTATGCTCGCCGTCAATATCCCATAGCCGACACCTAGAAAGCCTCGGGCGTTGCTGCTGTTTCTGCATCTCTCTCTCTCTCTCTCTCTCTCTCTCTCTCTCTTCCTCGATTTTAAGGTGGCTCGTGCGATAAATATACATCGATTGAGTATCAAACAAAAAAAAATTTTTTAAAATAGATCTTTCATGTCTTTGCCATTATTAATTTAAAGCTCCGGTAGAAATAAAATATTTTTATCATCCGGATGTATGAGGAAAATTCACCGTTCAGCGATGTCTCAATAGATAAAAATCATTCGTATTAATTTATAAAAATAAGATTGAAAAAATTTGAAAATAACTCCGAAATAGTTGATAAATGAGTCATACTTTCCGGTATAAATACTGTGAATCAGTGTATATACAGTTTTGATAGACTCTTTATCAACCGAAGGAAAGATCGTAATACAACGCACGCACTTCTCGATCCCGAGAACAGTGAATATCTTTTTTACAACCTGTCTCGATCCGCGTGACGACGAGGAGGAGTCACGAGCATTCCGTCTCTCTCCCTCTCTCTCTCTCTCTCTCTCTCTTTCTCTCTGCTCCTTTTTTCTTTTACATTCGATTCCCTCTCGTTCTTTTTCTCATGCATGCATATATATATGTATATACAAACACGATTTCCTCTCTTTCTTACTTTTTCTCGTCTGCATCTTCGCACCTTGAAACTTCGGACGTGGTAATGATCATTCTGAACGACTTTACGACTTTATTCATATGCGGACATTGCTCACACGTCCACATACATAAGTAAATCGTATCCATATAAGTGTAAGCCATAAAATAACTTATCAAATTTATTCTCTGTTCAAATAATTTTCTACATAATTTTTAGCTTTTCGAAATTTAAATAATCCATGCTAATGCAAAACTCTATAAAATAATATTAACATGTAGAAAAGTATAATACAATCGATTGAAAAACATGTTTTGAAGAATTTCATTTAAATCGCATCATTTTTGTCGAAAATAATTACGATTGAATGATTTTTCGTTTTATTTTACTCACAATAATTTGATTTTTTCAATAATATTTCAGCGTTTATTCAATAAATACTCACGTTTACATTTATACGAGTGACATCGTGTGTGTACGAAACAACGAAATTTCAATATGAAAATACGTTGGAAAGCAGAGAAATTCCTTAAATATTGTATACCCAACGTTACGATCTTTGCTCGCATCGATCTCCGAGATGCTCACGGTCCGTTGGATCGCATCTACGTCATATTATAACCTCAATATATATGTATACAAAGATATCGTTCTATTTGGACGATGCCTATACCAGCGCATATAATTCGAGAGCGTTCTCTTTTCTTATCCTTCCCACGTGGTGTCCCGCAGAGACTCGCACCACGCCGGTTTATTAGTCGTCAATCGTTTGTTCAACATTCCCAAAAAGCCCCGTAAATGTTCGACGATCTGATTTACTGCGCGCGAGAGCACGGCTACGCGGACCGGAGCAACGGCGATCGTTCTTTTTGAGCATCGACCGAGTTCTCTCGTGCGGACCTCGATTTTTAGTTTTTTTTTTTTTTTTTCGCTACTCTCTTCGTTCGTATCATCGATAACTTGATTTTTTTTTTACTCTAGGAAAATTCATAATTCAAGCAGACACTAAATTTTCATGGTTATTTTTTGTCTGGTGAAAAAAAAAAAAAATTGAAAAAAGAAAATTGAATTTCGGAATGGAGTCGCGGCAGCTTCGAAACTCCCCTAAACCAGATCATTTTGCATTTTGGTAAATAATTGTCTCGATTAGTTTTGGCACGAAAATTCTTTTCTTTCATTTACCGAAGAACGAAAACAATTATTTTTATTCCTTTCGCGACAAATCTTTGAAGGAGAAGAAAACTCTCGAAGCTCAATCGCGTAATCAACGACTCGAGGAGCATCCGATTCATGTTCAGATGTTTCTGAATGATTTTTCGTACGTTTTTTTTTTTTTCAATCGTTCACCAGCAGATGCTCTGGGAAAAAGTGTCCTAATTACGATGAGGGAACGACGGGGAATGCTCGATTTTGTGCAAAGACGTTGGAAAAAGGAGCAAAGTCGTAAAGGACTTTAGTTGAAATTCTTGGAAACGATGTCTAGAAATGACTACGAGAGAGAATGAGAGAGAGAGAGAGAGTGAGGCGGGAAAAAAGTATATACCAAGTAGTATAACCCACCAACGACGAGACTGTTTGACTTTTTATTGTCCCGAGACCGGGCGAGTTGGCCATGCTGACCCGTTTTCATCGCCGAGAACACTCTGCTCTCTGTTAGTACTACCATAAATGGCCCTTTATTACTGCGGTAATATTACCTACCGTGGTAGCCGAGCGAAAACGCGGTCACTCTGAGAGTCACAGCAGCCAAGAGGACCACATAAGCTACTCGAGAAAACATTCACCCCTCTCTCTCTCTCTCTCTTCTTTTTTGTTTGCTTTACAGCTTATAATTCATTCGAGCGAAATCATTTCGAAGAGACAAAAGGGTACTTTGGAGTAATTACATCGAAAAAATGCAGCTCGTGTATATACGTGTCAATAAATATAAATTCATGTGCTCCATAAATCATCCGAATGATTGAACTGTTCACTAACCATGTTTTTTTTTTTTGTAATGTATAGATCCGATGACGATGATCGTTTCTATACAGTGATATTCACATTCGAAGTTCGATTAGTTTTTTCTATTTCTTCCAGGAGTGTTTTAAAGCATAAATTATTTCATATTCAATCAACAGGTACCATATTGGATTGAGGCGTACAAAAAACTTTGTTATTCGTGCGTCAATCTCGTTAAAGGTGCAATAATTAATGACCGAAAGTAAACAAAAATAATAGTTCAGGGAAAAAAAAAATTCGAATGGGAATTTCTGGGATGTAGATTTGTATCAGTACCTGAGAAAAGTTTTCTCAACGTAGTTTCAATGGAGTTCTCGAGGCTTTGACTCCTCGTACTTATCTCCTTTCGTACGTACGTTTCGTCTTCGAATATATATAAGCCTGGAACGAGCATATATAAACACTTCTAGCCGAGTCACGGGACCAAATGATCCGGTGTCGATCTGCCTAATGAAGGACTCTCACTCTTCCGAGCTCTTCTCGAGAGAAAGAGAGAGAGAGAAAGAGAAAAAGAGAGAGAATATACGTCTCGTTAGAATGAATACGTTCGTGTTAACGTGTGTCTCCTTTAGACCGTTACGCAACCGGAACATTCCGTGAATATTCCGTAGGAGCTACTAACCTGACGATCTTTCTCCACGTCGAATTAATCCGTCGTACACACGAGCCTACGAGGTGTTAAGTAAATAATTATTTAAGCTCGTTCATGTGGTCATGTTCAACGAAAGTTTAATTGCCAGATTCACCCACGGATGAGAGCTGGTACAGCACATTTATTCAAATCAGACATTCCATTCCGATATGATCAACGTCAAAATATTTTTCAATTTCATCTTCTTTTTTTTTTTTTTCTTTTAATTACGAATTGATTTTTAACATTCTCCTATTCAAATTTCAATATTTTACATTCAATTACGCTGGAAGTTGAATAATCCGTGTTTCAAATATTGAAAAGTATTTGTATTTAATGAGTTTTTTTTTTTTTACAACGCTGTCAAATCGAAAAGATATTTCACATCGTTTCAAGGAATGAAATAACATTTTACGATTCTTTTCGAGTGTCTTCCTTTCGTCAAATTCATAAATTAGAAGGGATCAAATGTTTGAATCAACGAGAAAATATGTACTCGCGTAATATTCTCACGAAATAAATAACGCCGCGAATGGTATGGAATTTGAAAATTCGTTGAATAATTATAATAACGTTCGAAAAATGGAGCTTTATAATCACTCGACGAAGAGAGATACACCGAAGATATGAAGAATAAAAAAATAAAAAGATATATTTAAGATTATTACGGACATTGGTCAAGTCGAGAATAGTTTGTAGTTATTTATGTAGCCTTATGTACACAAGCTTGGGAGGAGAGGCGGGGAATGGATATTATTATATGGAGGCGAGAGTCGAATCGAGCGTGTGAAATGTCCTGATGGTTATCACGAAAGACGCTCGAATCGATACTTTATTTAAAAGCAAATTTATGGTACGCGTCGTACGAATCGTTACATTCTTTTGTCAGTGGATATATTTTCTCGTTGCGCGCGCGCGAATTTTCGTTCTGTAAATCGTTCTTCCATGCTGCTGAACAAGAACTTGCCACTTGTATATGTATATATGTATATATACAACGGTGCATCTCATCCACGTGGACGAAAACTGCGGTGAAGTTGTTCTCGCCTCTTGCACGAGAGAAAGAGAGGACTGAAGGAACCTCCAGAAATTTCTGAGCGGTAAGCGTGTAAACCCCCTGCTGTTTATGAGTACGGAACGACCGTAAAAAGTCGCTTGCTGAACGACTCCAAATGCCACACCAACTGATGCTGACCCCCTCGAGAGAAAGAGAAAGAACAGAGAGAGAGAGAGAGAGAGAGGGAGGAAGATGGAGAAAAGCGACAAGAGTTTCGAAACTGAACGGTGATGACGAGTTCAAAAACCACTCAAAAAAAGATCAAAAGGTTATTTTTTTTTTCGAGAAGCGACAAATAATGGCTTTTCCAGCGAATGAAAATCCCATTAAGCAATCAACCCGAAAAACTTTATAACTTTGAAGAAAAATATCGGAGAACAAATGTTTTCAGGAGCTTGACAAAAAAAAACTCAAGAAATCAATCTTTAGGAATAAAATAATTTACGAGATTTTTGCTTCAAATCATTTCGTTGCCAACTATGATAAATTTTTCGATCATTCATAGCTTGGACAATCTTGGAATCTCTCATTAGAAGATTCTCAGAATCGTGACATTTTCCAGTCAGTGTTTTGCTGCTCTTCTTCAATGGCGTACACTTATTTTTCATCGAAATTGTTCAGTAAAAATCACTGCACGATGTCCTTGCTGAATTGTCAATTTTATAAAATGTTTGCGGTTGAAATTATTTTCAGAATGGGCAAAAGAAAAAGAGAGGGACTCGATGGATCAACTTGACGAGCTCTTGTACCGCAAAACGCACGGGGACCACGAGAGATATCGGTAGCCCGACTGTAATTATGCGCTCTTGGGTCATTGCTTTCGTTGATCGTTCCACGAAAAACGATCTTTTTCACTATATATACATATATGTATTCCTTTTTTTCTAACCTCTGTACGCTTTCGAAGGGGTTTCAAGAGTCTCAGACGATCGATCTTTAATGGGGATCACGTTGGTCACGGGCTCTTGTTTACATACCTCTTGGCGGAGACCGGCACGGAATCTGAAATCCAGCGGCACTTCTTATTTCCGTTTTCGTCGTTTCTTTTTTTCTTCGTTTCTTTCTCCTTGCTTTGCAATTGATTAATTTTATTAATCAAGCAATTCGATGTAAAACAATATCATTCTTTAGTGACCTGATCGAGAGTCTTGACCCTCTCCCAATTGCGTCGAAATTACAGTTTTCATTTTATTAAACTTCATCGAATTTTATCGTTTTTCGAATGTTTGAAAATATACTGAAAATTTGGCTCCTCTATCGAGCTCGACGCAATCGATGGATTTTCTTTCGATTTATTGAAAAAAATACATTTTTTATGGCCATAAAAAAACCGAGTCAATCATCATTCACAGTAAATTTCTTATTCAGGTAATTATTGTTGAACATTTGGTTATCGTCAATGAATTTCATTTTCCGAAGATCTTTTTTCGAACTCTTCGAAGAAAGAGTCGAAGATCATGGGTGTATTATCGGTAGGCTAAAGTTAACAAAACGGTGTAGTCGATCCAAAGTCGTTTGAGAAAACATATATATCGGTGGTGACCTGTCGGATTAGATTAGCTCGCGCGGAAGGACGAGGACCACCAGGGGCTCTGTGTTCTCGGGCTCATCGTGAGGTAAACGATCTTCTCGTTTCTCCCTTTTCGTAGTCCCCCTCGTCTTCCAGTTTTCTTATCTATCTCAAAAGAAAACAAAAAGAAAAAAAAAAATACCTATACCCACGCGTATATTTCAGAGAAAGAAGTCAGGTTTGACCATGTCTTTTAATCTTATCGACTAATTACCAGGTATACAAGTCCTCGAGTGATAAGAAACGTTGAACCTGTCACCCTCGAAGCCCGAGTTACATTTGCGATATCTTCTAACTAATTTCCGCACCTGAGCCTTTTCGCGCGATCCTTACTTTCATTTTTTTCACACCTTTCTACGAATTTTTCCATCTATTTTTTAACAACTGTTTTGTGAAGTTTAGGATCTAAAGACGCATGAAAATAATTCGGCTTATTCTGAAGGAAAATTGGAAAAATATGCTCGGTGATTTTTGGTTTACGTTTAGAATTCAAAAATGGAGAATTTGAGGTGTTTTAGGGAGAGATGAGTGAAGAGGAAGGGATATGAAGTGTCATAAAACTAACTTTGGCTAAGAGACAACAAAGCGTGAGATTTTTGATGGGCAAATGCGTCCGTCTGACGTTTCAATCCAGTCTGCTTTTTCTACAATTTTGAGCCATAAGAACCATGAGATCTCTCGAGAACTCGGGCTTGTTCTCGCGTTCGTACATTTCTCGTGAGAAAATCGAACAAAAGTATTTCCGTGAATATGTATCGGTCCATTATTTTCTCTCGTGTTTGGCAAAACACCGAGAATTTTTGACTGCGCCACATTTTTGACTTTAGCAACAGCTCGCGCCGTTCACCGTCCATTCAAACCGTTAGAAAATCATGATTTTTCTATTGAATCTAAAGCCAACTAAAGATCGGAAACGCGAGAATAAATAGCAAGAATGAATGTGTGGTTGAACGCGCGCGCGACTTTTGCCTCTCGTGACAATGCCTTCTCAAAATATTTATTTTTCTCGTTGTGATCGAAGCATCCGGCCCAATGGTCAGCTTCAATGCAACCCCCCCCCCCCCCCATCCCCCTATAATCTTGTTAAGGACCCGACAAAGGTACGCACCCGATGCGGTTTGACTTTGGAGTTAAGAGTCCCTTCGAAAAAATCGGGACAGTTCCTAGAGAATATAATAATGCTGCACAAATCCTCTCCTTCCCACCCGATCGTCCTGTTTTCATCCGAAAAATCTTCTCTCATACTTAAACCGTATTTTTTCTTGCCTCACCTCCCAGCATCTCGACTTTCCTTCTTTTTATTCCCGCAGCATATGCTTTTTCTTTCTCATTCCTTCGATCTCGTGTTCGAAAAAAAGAAAAAAAAAAGAAAAATTTTCTCGCTCTTTCTACTTCGACGAGATTTAATTTCCTGATTTGCTCTTCTGCCAGTTCGAGCGTTTCAACTCTGTGCCCTTTTCTCATCTTACCTGCTCAGCCAAATTATACATACATATATACAAAACCCCCCACACACACACACACTTTTGCTGAGGTTTCGTAAATCCTCGCCGCTCGCGTATTTTCTAGGATATCGAACTTTCTTTCACCTGCAGAACGAAAAGGAATCAAGAGATTCGTCCGTCCGCCAGTACATCAGCACGCGTTTTTCTCCTCTGTGTTTGCGCGGCCACAGAATACCTTCTCGTTCCGCGAGAACGTGCAATGAATTTGTGGAAATCCCTGCGTCTGAGCATCGTTCGCACACTCTAGGAAGAGGAAAATTCTGCTGAAACATGCAAAACATCCCTGAAACGAAAAGGATGAAATAAAAATGGAGCAGTAACACTTTTATTTTCGAATAAAAGCTCACCATAAATTAAAACTATTTCAACCAAGACGAAAAATCACAAGAAAGAAAATCGTGTTTTAATTCAAAGTTTTTTTTCGTTTAATTTTCATTCAAACCCAAAATCAATTGAGTGCTCTGGCTCGAACCGTTCCTTCGGTGATCAAGTTCCCATTATCGTGGTTCGATAGCTTCGTCACTAAAACGACAGGAAAATATTTCTCTCGTTAAGAAAATATCTTTATTCGAGCAGGCAAAAAAAAACATATTTATAACATATAAATCGAATGGACGATGTGGCAAAAACCCAGTAGCATCTCCTGAATTGGTTATGATGCTAACGCGTCGTGCAGGCATTCAGGACGAGAGGTATATAACAGGACATACACAAACCAAATAAATACACATGTGGAGGTAACACCGCTCGTGCATATATTTTCTTTCAGTCACACTAGCACAGGCATGTATATACGTACATGCATTTGTGTGCACATGGGAAACACACACAGTGACGAAGAAGTGTGCGAATTTATGGTAGCGGACAACTGTGGTCGCTTCTGAGACCGACCGCAGGGTGCATTACGAGCGTTTCACCGCTTTTGATGCCCTCGCGTGCGTGGATCTTGATATTCTCTGTATAAACTGTGCTCAAACCACACCGAGTTAGTTATACGAGAGTCTATCGTTTGCGGAGAGCATAACGAGAGGGTGTGGAATTTTTTCTTTCGACGCTTTCAATCCTCCATTATATTATAATACGAAATAAGCGCATACATATGTGTGTTTGTGTGTGTGTGTGTGTGTGTTTACACATGTATAGCCAATTTATTAGAGCCGTTCAGCAGCTGACGAAAAGTGACTACTGTCCCGAGGCCACGAACAATCATAGCTATTATCGCTTTCAAATTTTCTAATAACAGCCTCCTCTTTCAGTCGAACGAAAGAAGATGAAAGAAGAAAAAAAAATACCCTTCGAAGCCAACGAGCAGACGATGACTTACAAATACGAGGGGCTTCGAAATTAGCTGCGCTTTAGCTTCTGTAAATAAAATTCAACTTGATGCTTTCGTGTTGACTCTCGTCTTTTGAATTTCAATTCAATTTCATTCTTTTCTTTCAGTCATTTTATTGAATGCATCATTCCTATGAGGAATCACATGTTCGTATGATAATTCCGCTTCGTACGACTCTGGATTAATTTTTATTTTTTTTTAAATCTTTTTCAATCGGTTTACATGATTTTTGTTTCAGGTAAATTCATTGATATTGAAGACTCTTCATTAAAAAATAAATTCAAATATTTGCTGAATTCTTGTTTGGTTCTACCCTTTTTAATTGTTATTTATTATTTTTGAAAAGCCACATGAATAATGTTAATTTTCTTTCTTTTTTTACTTCGTTAAATTGATTTATTTGGGTTGAAAATTCGTTCTTCGGTCTTCGATATCGATGATGAAAGTAATTGCATTATTAAACTATAAAAATTCGTGTTGTTCGTGCTGAAAGCCTAAACTACGGGTTTTCTCCTGCATGGGTGGCCAGTTGACAATTATTCCCGTCAGGCGAGCTTCGGTAATAAAAGTTAAACATGCTTAACCACCGGTACGTGACGTCTGTCTCGTTACCTCGTCCATTGTGCATTGTGACATTGAAATCCTTCATGGTGGCTACCGTTTCTCGCAGGTTATCAAGCTGTCGATGATTCCAAATATTCGCAACAATGACTTTTCTCCGACTCGTAACCACCGAGGATTTCCGGTCGTTCGAGAAATCCACCGTTGACTCAAAAATCCAATTTTTTTGGTTCACTCTCTACCGTATTTTCATAGTTTTCTTCGTCAAAATAAATTGGATACTTTCTGAACAAAATGCTGAGAAAAACAAAAAATTTTAATCCGATGGAATCCAAAAATCTTAATAACCTTCCATCGATTAAGCGACTAGAAAAAAGCATTTTATTCGTGCAGTTGAAAAACAAAATAAAGCCACTTTCTTACACTAACAGTTCTAATGTATATCGTACAAATGCATTTGCAAGGCGTTCCTTCGAGAATGAACAAACGACTATGGTTGTGACTTTGAAAAAGTACAACGAGTCGCGGTGAAGCATTGTATCGCAAACCTCCGTAAAAGTAACTTCATTGTCGTGTAACTGGAAAAGTGTCTTTGGAAGAATACTTCGAGACAAAAACGTGTGTACAACTGGGTATATTTCATGGGACATATGTCGTGCGCTCTGCGTGTGTACGCCATATATTCACATATGTACAACGCATACGTATACGCATAAGTACAAGAAAAAGGCGCACGCGGCCGTTTATCCATAAATAATTCATGGGCCTCTCGTGTCTCGAGCTGTAATTTGATTGCGGAGGCGTCGGTTAAAACTTTGGCACCCCTCCTGCCTCTCCATTTAACAGTGTTTTTTTTTTTTTTTTTACACGAGGATTCGCGCAAGACCATAATGGCACCTACACAAAGTCATTTTGCGCGTGATATCTCTCTGCATTTTACGTGTAATTCTTTCGGTTAAACCTCTTCTATGTGTAAATACATATATATATATATACATATTGATTGAGTATGAACTGCAAAACGTGCGAGAAGTCGCAAACGTGTGCGCTTCCCTCATGCGCGAATTGCTCCTTCTCGCGGCAACGAGAAAAATAGGTGGAGAGAGTGCGAGGCTATCGTCCCGGACAATCGCACCATTGTTGCTCGAGAGACCGCTCTCGCCCCCAGTACCTATATAATTAACGATACGATCTCACGAGGATTATTCATTTGCAGCCGATCCCGAAGAGTCTCGCACGTTCGATCGCAAAAGTCCCACTCGCTTCTTTCCTTCAACTTCTACGATCTTCCTCGCTCTCTCCGCTTATACCGGTTATCACAAAAGTCAAGAACTTTTGAGGATATATAATTCGATCGTAAAATTCTGAAGAGATAAGTCCTCGGGAGTTTATCTCTCCGATGCGCTGTTCATGAGATATTAATTAATCTGTCAAGCAGCCAATGGCGCTGCGCTGATAAGAAGAGCGACGAGTGGTAAGTGGAAAGCGATAACGCTTGAGCCTATCCGTCGTGGCCTGGTGGGCGGGAACCACTTCTCCCACTCCACGCTTCTTTTTCAACGGCATCTCCGATTCGCTGACACCTATTAATCGATCTCTCGTCGCGAAAGTGCGATTATTAAAATTGCCGAAAACTTATTATTTCAGAATTTTACGAGCTAGCGAATTAGCTAAGGGTGCATGTGAGTTTTGCCCCGACCTGTACGCTTACGATTTATATCTTGATATCGTTTTCATTTCTAGTACATTCAACGTCCAGATAATGTGATATTTTAATGTGATTTAAACGTCAGTCCTACACGCATTCATATATATAAGAAATAAGTTTTTCCAGGCATTTTGCGAGAGAGAGAAATCCTTTCCGGGAATGTAATATCCACATGTACTTCGACAGCCTTCGAAGGCTACCGCGCACTGCTTGAAATTTATATACCGTACTATATTATCGTTCAGCGACGAAAGTCACGATTTACCGATGATTTGACAGTCCAAGTGATTTTATACCTGCAGAATCGTGAATACGAGTTTGCTCGCGTGGTACGCGGATCGCCTCTCAACAAGTTCACCAAGCATTTAATACATTTGGTTATCGAACTTTCGTTGCGTATATTTATTGAGTATCTTCCTTTTTCATCGGTTATACACTTTACACGTGTTACTTTTAGCTACAATACCCAAATCGTTTACAATAAATTTGAATAAGCCTAAATATTTTGTGTTCAAAAAATGGAAAATACTTCGACCATCAGGATTTAATCGGATAAAAAATGATTGCATCGATTTTATCACAAAATTAATGACAATTCTGCAGCAATAATCATCTAACTCGATTCAATGATATTCGATGAAACGAATAATTTCACGTCGCAATTTTACGAGCGGAGATAATGAACGATCCACGCGAAAACCCGAGTGGCTAAGTCTGCAGCACTTCCTCAGTTCCTTTTCCTGTGTGCCATTTCGTTCATTAGGCAAATTAGTCACACCTCGACCGTAATTCACAAACGCTTGTGTCCTCCTCGCGTGTGAGAAGCACTTGGATGATAGAGGTGAATGGTAAAACTAGCAGAAGAGAGTTTTGTATACTATGGCTCTAGGATTTCCTATAGACTTCTTCGGACCTGTGACAAATATGAAAGAGGCACAGGTGCGTGGCTGTGAGAGTGAGCGCGTACTCGCACGTTCGGTGATCAATCGACAGCTTCCCGGTAACTTCGGTCAACGTGCTGTCTGTCTCAACAACTACAAAAAAAAAAAAAATACACTCGTCTCTCGCGCAGTAAAACTTCGCGTATACTGTTTCCATTGTCCTCCTGTGATTAATAAGCCATTTGTAAACGCTTGACACCGTTGCACGTAAAAATTGTCTCTTCGTTCACTCCTGGATGCGGACACTCACTCATTCTCAATTTCTATCTCTTTATTTTCATTCGTTACACACTTTCTCTTTCTTTTTTCTCTATCCCTCGTCCCTCGTATCATTTTTTTCCTCTCTCCTTACGAATGTTTTTTCTTCTTATTCTTCTTCTATTCCTGCCTCTACCTCATTACCCTCTCCATTCTAAATTTTTCCTTATTCTCTGTTCGTCTCTCCGTTTCCTCGCCTTCGCGATCTCTTTCATCGTCTTCGTTTTCTCCCTCTATCGGGTTCGCTCTGTCTTTTTTCGTTTCCTTCGTTCCTTTTTCTCTTTTCTTTTTCTCCCTTTCACAGCGATACGCCGTCGTTTTTTGTTTCTTTCTTTTTCAACCGTTGATTTGTCCGAATGCGTGAACGTCTGGTCACACCTGTTCTCGAATTCGACCATTGTCACGATCCTCATTGACGTTTTTCTTCGTAAAACAAATCGTCACTTCGAAACATTAAAGAAAATCTTTTGCCTTCTGAAATCGTGCACCTTTGGCATCATGTAGTACACGGATGAAGAGAAAAAGGATAAGAAAGACGGAGAGGGAGAGAGAGAGAGAGAGAGAGAAAGGATAACGTCATATAATTGCAGCTGTGGGTACTCTCGCACGTGACCGTCTTCGTACTACTATATAGGATCGTATACACCAGGGAGATCTAGGCGTTTTACGGGGTAGCGAGAAATTAGTTGGACAGTTACTTCAACCATTTAATGATATCAGCTACAATGCTGTGTAATGGCTTTACCAACTCTCGTAACTACACCGAGATATTATCTTCCATCCAACAGGGAGTACTTATTATTTCCAACGCTTCTATTTTTTATGTCTCGAGGTCACTAATACTTAAATATAAAAGTATGTAAATGTGAGAAGAGCTGGTGTGTGATAATATGTATGTACGACAAGAACAGAATCAGGTTTTAGTATAAAATTAAATTTTCTACGATGCACGTATCTCGTTCGAGCCTTTCGTGAATTTTATACACAAGTAATTTACCTTGTAAAACCCCATAATGGATGAAAGTTTGACTCAACGAGTCATGGCTTCTCGAGAAACGAGTGTGGATTAGGGTAACGCTCGAATCTTTGAAACTTTTGGCCAAGTGTTTTATTCGTCACTGTTACTCGAGTACAGATAAGAATACCAAAAAGATTTAAAAAAAAACATTTGCAATACTGAAATTTGCGTTGGTGGAATGTTGCGATTTTTTTTTTTGCCATTAACGTTTGTGCAAACTAAAAACGAAAAGAAATTGGATCAATTTTTGAAAATTATATAAAAACATCGAATGTGCGAGTGAAAAGTTGTTGCGTTTTAGGGTTTTTGTAGAAAGATTGAACTTTTGGTTTGAATCGCGATTGTTATCTTAATCGAATAATGGATAAAAGTGGAACGAGATACATTTTTGATGGCAAGAATTAAATAGATTTTGATTCACATGTTGTTAATTGAGATTATTATGTTTCTCTTCGTCCGATACAAAGCTGCGATACGAGACCGTGGTCAATCGTGTGTAAATCTCATTTGGCCGAGATTCTCGTGAGTTAAAGGGGTATCAAATTCTCCAGGAGGGAACTACGGAAAGATCGATCGTTCGTGGCTACGTTAAATTATCGCGAACACCGCAAAAGCTACTTTAGCCGATACACCGAAGAACTGCATAATTTTATCTAATATTTTACGAGCCGTGTATAGCTCCACGAATTTTTTTTATTCCCAATAATGATGTCCCAGCAATGTCATCGGCAAAACGAGGATTCCACGAGATTCATCCAAATGATCAACTTTTTTCCTAATATAAATTATGTTTTTTTCTGTTCATGTGTATATTTAACCGTAACTGAAAGAAAAATTGCAATATTTCATCGCGAATCTTACACGTTGAAGAAATTATTTAACTTCGTACGTATATGACTCTGTAAGGTTAAGCATTTGTGCTCCCTTCTTTTCGTACATCGATCGCCCACTAATTTCACCTTTCTTCGTGCACTTTTGCGGAGCGCATATAATCCGAGTTAGTACGTTGAAAATAAGGGCGAATAGGAGAGAAGGGTGGTGCGGGAATTTCGTGATCAGTTTGTTTAACCACCCACGCGAGAGGCTTGGCTCTCGGTTTGCAAGTGCGAGTAAGATAGAAAAAGCGAAAAAGAGAGACGGGTTTTATTATATCAAGCCCTTTTCGCTCCCCGTCTCAGGCGATGTGTGTAATCGGTTCGCGTGCGAAATCGTCGAACGACCGTTCCTTCTCTATCTCGATTCTATTATCTCATAATTAATAGTCCATTAGCGGCGTCTCGTTTCTCCACTATATGTACATGTTAATACATACGTAAAGCTTCGTTCCAAGATAGCGTGTACTTTGTGTATATATAATGACTTTGGAATTAAACGAGACGAGTACATCACACACGCGCGCCTTCTCCGCATTCCCTCTTTATGTGTATATACATTTTGGTACGTGTACTTGCGCACAAACATATGAGTATTTAAGATACGTTACTTTGCGTTTAACATGAGAGAGAGAGAGAGACATTAGTACGAGAAAATGATGCAATTGAGATAGCCCCAACTCAAAGCAAACCGAAAGTTTTTTAATTAATTACTCTCACGGAGAATATCATCGTCGAAACTTTCAAAATTCAAATAAATATTTTTAAAAAACTCGTTATTTCTTAGATCCCTCGTCGGAGCTTATGTACAATCATTCTATTTGTTTCCGAAATTCCAAAAACGACCTGCTTCCAGATCTCGTTATCTTAAATACATAAATAAATTATAAAAATATGTTTAAATGTTTATTTAATTTATATCAGAAGGTACATGCATATGTATCGGGAGTACGAGTTTCATTGGACAGAGGAAATCAAAGATGCAACGTGAATCATAAGTCATAACTATTTACCGTTGACAGTGTCTGCGTCGTTTAACTGGCACGCATCCATAAAACCATACGACGCATACGTAATATCTTATATGCATACATTACGAATACGTGTACACCATATTGGCCGACGAACAAAAGTCTTTTAGACAAAACAATTCCGTGAACGCGAATAATTTTCAACATTTTACTGGCGTTCATTCGATTTTCGAAAGTTTTCAAATAGACAATCATGATCGTAGCTCACATTTCTAAATGCCCTGCCATCCTTTTTTTTTAACGTTCCAAAAATCGTACAAGAAGAATTAAATAGAAAATCTATAATTTTCGAATAATTGCAGAGAGTGAAGGAGGCGCTCGAACCCGGAATAGAAATTCTTATGCGTTTAATGCACCTGTGACTGCTCGAGTAGCGTCACCGCGATCGCCCGAAGCGACGATTAATTGTGGAAATAGAATCATTGGAAAATTAACGACTCCCGACCTTTTGAATAGTTTATTTTCCGATTTTTTTTTTTCTTGTTCGTTCGAGCTTTCATTTTTATCAACATGTATAAACCAACAGATACGAACTCGTTAAATAGCGACCGAGCATGTAAACAAAAGCAAAAAAATTAATGCAGCTCGTTTACAAATATATATATATTTATATACGTATATAAAATTGGGGCAGCAATCGGGAAGCGGCACAGCATCAAGGATATATATAGTGGAACTGCACCAAGAGCCGCCCGCGATTATCTCCGGCAGCAAAGCGGAGCGTTGAGAACCGGTAATTGGCAGGGGGTCTTACTTTCGCCTAACTACGGTAACGAATGGGATCAGTTATAGGGACGCGAACTGGCATTTGAATCTCGTTAACGCCGCGCCAACGAGCAATCTACCCTAGTTAAGTATACCGAGCAGTGATTCTCAATTTATTACGAGGCTGGTAATTACGAGAAAAATTAAAGTCTCTCTTTGATGTTCGTTAATCGCTTTTGCCCTCAAACTTTTGTACATCGCAATCCGTTTCGAGGTCAACGGGGACTAAGAACACAGTTTCATTATAACTTTAATATTTATTCGTTTAATCATTAATAACGATTTTTTGATTAATTAAATTCATGAATATCGAATTGACAATTTGAATGTAGATTAATGATGAGATTTTATACAAATTTTGATACACTAACATATTGTAATAGTTTTCAAGATATTTCTTTCATTTTCTCGTGACATAAAGACGTTATCTTCATGCTATAGCTCACACGAATTTTTTTCCAACTCTCGTAAGGGCTCGAGAGTTGGAAAAAGAACGAGCGTGTCTCTGCGGAGCGTTGCGGCAAAGAAATATCCTACGAATCCCAATAAAACCTGCGAATCTTCGCGTCAGCAACACGTGTCCTCGGATCGTTCCTTTTTTTTATTCCTAAAATGCTAAAAATGCGCCCATGGGCCCTACGAATCTATGGGACCGATCTCGCTCTTCGTAAAACGGGCCAAATGCGCGCGCGCGCGCGCGCTCTCGATCCCCTGCGTTATAAACGAACCGCGACTCGAAAGAAACAGATACAGAAATCAGCAATGGTTTGGGCTTTTTGAATTTGCACGTTTCCATAGCGACTAAAGCACAGTTTTTGACTGCTCAACTAATATACAATCCTGAAGATAAAAAAAAAGCATATTAAGCATAAGCATATGAAAATATATATTTTCCACAACCTTTTTGCACGTGTGCTTAACTGGACACGTCTGTAGACTCGGATTATTCGAGAATGATCGATCGCTTCAAACGATTCATTTCACATTTGGCTTCAACCGGCACAAAAGGTTGATCCATTTCGTGAGTCATCGCTCGAAGATCATTTTGCTGTGATCAAATATCGATGTTCGATTACTCTAAACCCTCAGGATTCGTATTTTAATACTCAAACGTACAGGAAAAAAAACGTAGCGATGCTAAATTGGTGCTAATTTATTTGAAACAGGATAAAAAGTAGAGAAATAAAAAATAGTGACTTCGTTTATGCATTACACACGAGTTAAGAATTGTGTTTGTAAAATTACGAGAAATTTATCATTTTTTTCGTTCTATTTTTTTAAATAGTCACTGAATTTTGTGTATTCAGAGAATCCATGCGTCGATAGAACTATTCAGTAACTAGTCAGAATGTCCATAAAATTATTCAGTAATTCGAATTATTTCATTAGAAAAGCGATCGATGATCGATGATACGAAAAGAATGTTAAAATAATGTATACGCGGCTACTTTCTTTATATTCTGTATACACACGTTTCGTCTGTATATATAAATATATATGAAGGCGACCAAAAAATCTCGTGTGTTGAATGACCCTATTACCAAAAGCACCTTGATAAAACTTCCCGGCCAAAAGAGTTTCTCTGATACAAGCCGAGCTCTTAATTACCCGGTGTGTTTGGGCCTAATGAGTCTCCCCCGAATTAATTGAGATCGTCAGTGTCTCGAAAAAGAGCCGCGCGCTTGTCGCCCAATCGCCTACATCCTTAACTTTTATCTCGTGTCTCATTCTTGTTTCGCTTCATCGTCCCTATTTTCATGTAACAAACCTGTTCAAAAGGATTATTACGCTCTCTTCAACATGCATTTTTGCTATTTAAACGATGTTTCATAATTAATCGAGTGTTTATATTTGATCGCGTAATGGCAAAGACAAACCTCGTCGAGTTTTCTGCCTGAATTGAATCTTTCAAATATCTCCACCATTTTTTCATGATTTTTCGTAAGCAAAATATATTTTAGATTTGTCAAATATTGAAAACGATAATCGATATAATTCTTTGATTGATCTTTAATCACAGTTTAATGACACCGAAAGACATGCTCAACAAACAGAAACCGAATTTTTTTTTTCTTCAAATTTCTTACCCTTTAAAAGCATCCAACAAATATTTGGTATTGAACGAAGAAAATATTTATAAGATCGAACAAGAGAATCCGTTCACGAAAGATAAAAGTAAAAAAAACAAAAGCATATGTATAGACTGAAAATAAACAGCGAAAAAAGCCAAAGAAAAATCAGCACGAGGGTGCGAATAAGAGATGAAACTTTTTCGAGATTTCGTAGCATGGTTTTTTTTTTTTTTTTTTTTATTTGACACCGTTGGTCGCTCGTGGCCATAGGCCCCAATCAAATTCCCATGATTCCGAATTAGCAGATGCTTTCGCCAGATCGAATGGACGCCCCGTGGCGGCCCGCGGGCAAACGGAATGCACCAACACCATAGCATCGAAAGAAAGAAAGAAAGAGAGAGTGAGAGAGAAAGAGAGAGATATCGCAGGGAATGCAATGCCCTGTGGGCCTTAAGATATTCACGACAACTATATTAGCCGGTTCAGATAGGATCGGCATCATACTGTGCCAGCGACGCGGCTAGCCCGTCATTTCGTTCTTTCCGATTCCTTCTTCTTGTATATCTGTGAATTTACTCGTTGCGCCATTTTTTATTCCCGGATTCCTCCTCGTTTCCAAATACCCTTGCGAATCCATGATTGTTTTTTTTTTTTTAAATCTGTCCGTCATTAATTCCAGGCCAAACATCGTGAATCTAATTAGCAATGATGATGACTGTACGCATGCAAAATCTCATCTCTCACGAGACCGATGAGCAGGTATGACGTTAATGAAAAACATGATGAACCCGTTCATCAATATGAAAGTCAATGGACAAAATATTGAAAGGAAACACATATAAATAATTTTTTTAAATTATTTTAAAAGAATCGCGAATACAAAGATTTCGGCTAACAGATTCTACTGATCCAATGAAGCACCGAACGCCATAATTGAATCAAGACTCTTCTCGCTATGACATCCAACAGCGAAGGGAGAGGTGTGATCTCAGGCTCGCTCAGCATGACGCGGTCGTTTTATTTTTCCCAACTACGACATTGTCCATCGAATAAACATATCTTTCGAGATATATAGCTATATTTAGGACCCGAAAAGTCTAGGCCATTGTATATTTTATTCACCGTTTCTCAGTAGTTCGAAAAGAAGAAAAAAATCGTTTCGTCACGAATTAAAAAGCAGCTTTTGACATTCACGATTAACATTAACGGCCCTAATGAAAACGTTGTCGGGATCATTCGAATTGTCCAATGATTCTATCGATAATCCTCTTTTAACGAGTATACTCTTCAGCCCCAGGGTGTCCAACTTGCCGAGCTTAGTACATAAACTATATATAACGATATTATATCGATGGTATATCTTTGGTATAATCTTGTGAGAGAGAGAGAGTAAAGATCCGGCAGCGTGAGAGGCTTATTGAGACGTCTATATCGCGTTCTCGACGAAGAGTCTTGGGCTGCTGTAAAATAAGTACTGAAGTCAAGCCGTTGCTCACCAGTCAAGTTTTTCGAGTCCCTCCGACTTCCCTCTTACATACCGTTAAATATATATATATACATACATAAAAACGTACGCACATATACATATTTGTACACCGTAACGCTTCTCTTCATCTTCGGGATTGTTAATCAACGAATTAGCATATGAAATCTCTATTATACGAGTGCACATTGATGCCCATGCCTACGTCAAAATACACACATACTAAATCCAGTCGTCCATGTATCTCTCTCTATATATATATAGTAAATGAAGATACTACGTCTACATGATTGCGTGGACGGGAGCGTATTTGATACGCAGCCATGCATACAGACTCGAAGTGTATTGTAAATAACATATATAAGAGGGGAACGTATTATCAGATCCCACGCGAACCCCCGCGGCTACTGAGAGCTTCGTCATTATAACGCCCGTAAGCTTATTAGTGGCCTCGAATTTGTCTGACTTTGTATAATTGGTACGATAGATCGTAACTACTCGATTACGACTGTTTTATAGATTATGTTGCAACGTATGTGCATCGCGTTGAAAACATCCTCGATGTTATATATTGTTTTTCAAAAAGTTTTAAAATCTGCTACTTCGTTAAGATGTTAATTTGATAATTGAACAAATTAGACAGTAAACTATAGAACGGTTAATGGAAAAGCTTTAATCAATAATGTTATTAATAATCACTTTGAAGTTTGATGTATATAGTTGAGAGACTCTTAAGATTACTCTCCATGTGGATGAGACCAGTTGTGAAAGAACCTTAACCCACATATTTATTCAACTCCCTGCGAAGGATCGAGCGAGAAAGAATGAAGATCTGCCCTCGAGGCGGGGAGAGGCTACAAAACGGGCAACAAATAAGGAGTTAATCGACTCTCAGCATCGATACTAAACGCGCGCGAGCGCGCGGTTCGTTTCATTGTGTGGTAGAGGCCAAACGCCTGCTCGATATAATTGGCCTCTAATTAGAGCCCGGCAAAAAGTAAACTCATCGTCGAAGAAGCGTCTTCCCTTCTTTCTCCTCTTCCATTCTCGCTTCTCTATATATAAGACAACCTGCCTCCCATCGATCCCTACTCCTCGTATATCCCTGCGTGGATAAATGGATGTATATGTATATAGGTTTTCGAGGCGGATACAAAGTCACTTATTTCCTCTAACGCCCCTGGTAGAATAAGTTTTATTAATTATTCTCGCCTCTCAACCTTTACCTTTTATTTTCATCATCTTATTCCATCGCGTTGAAAATTTCATGTTCCTCAAACGTTTCTCGGCACGTGATGTAAACTCCGACCTTCTATCTCTCCATTTTATTCTTCAGCTTTCGATACGTACCTGTCGACACTCCCAATGTCGACACAGCTTCATAAAGCTGAAGCAACTGAAGAACGAGAATGAAACGATTATTAAGAGAAAAAGAGAGAGGGAGAGACGTGAGGAAGTGGGAGATGGCGCTGGCGTTTGGAGCAGGCCAGAATCCTTATATTAACAACTCAACTATGTTCCTCGAGATTGATTTAGCTTTGCTAGCAATTAGCCAGACTCCATTAGTCAAGGCCCCCTGCTGTAGCGACGAACGCTTTTCAATCGACTACCAAAACGAATTGGATCCTGGCACAACCACAAAACACGCCAAACTTCACGTCATACATAAGCCACACGTCTGCTTAAGACATATGGGATCCCTAACTATCCTCATACCTGAGAAATGACGCGCTTTCTCTTCCGGAAACATTTGTCAGTTTCACAAAGATTACCGTCGTCTTATTGATGAAAATAATTCCACGAATTAAATACGAATGCGAGGAATCAGGTTTTAAGATTCGGCATATACGAGGTGTTACGAGCGTTGATCGTCAGTGGGATATTCCAAGGGCAAGAACGGCGAGAAGCAAAATACGAGAGAGAAACTCTCGACTCCTGCGAGAAAGAGTCTCGAGAAGAATAAGAGAGTAAAGCAAAGAGAGATTCGAAAGAGGAGAGAAGAGAGATTGGAAAGAGGCTGGCCCGCCCGCCCGGTGGTGGTACACCGAAGGTGCAGGCCAAGTATATGAGAGCGTGTTGGTTAACGAGGGTGTGATTCATGGGTCCCTGGCGGCCGTGGTTACCCTCCCGAGTTTAACGGTGCTCATATCCTAAAAATTATAGCGCTCCGGTATTATTATAACCAGAGAACATGAGAAGCTTCGCTTAAACTGTTTTGCCATTCGATTTCACCTATCGCTCGCTCGACCGACTTCATTTTCACGCGCCCATTTCTTCCCATTGACTTTTCAAATAAAATATATCGCACTTCGGCCCAGAAGCTAATTACGAACAATTACCGTTCATTCAAAAACTTCGCCTCGTCATTTCTCGCATGAGAAACACTGCGGATCTGCCAAGGGGTATCATTTAACTTGGTTAGGGAGCGATGGTGCGTGCGACTGATGGCTATGAGGTTGTAAAGGATCCTCGCGAGACATTAATATTACCTATACGTAAGCACCTCTTGGATCTCCTCCAACTCGATTCTCTCTCCTCGATATAACCACCGACTTATACATATAATAATAACTATATACACGAAACTCATTGCCTAATGTTGATATTCATGAGGACTATATTTCTCGTCTTCACACGATCTTAACTTGTTCAGGAAGTAAATGAGAATTATAATATATCTCATTGAAGACGATCACGCAGTAAAAAAAAACTCACGTACTAAAACGATGCTGTAAAAAAAAAAAAACTGGCAAGCCATCCAAATCCAAGGCTCCTGCACAATTCTGCACACACCGATGGTGAACGCGGTTGGAGGGCGTGGATGGAAAGACCCGCCAACTCGTTCTCTTTCATTCATTCATTCATTCTCGATGATCATCCATCTATCTTAGGCCGCTAATGTCGTCAATTTTGCTTTAACAACCTATGAAGTAAACGTTTGGTGTATGGACATCCTTATGCCGAGAATGTGGAAGGCTTTTTCTAGCGGAGCTTCTCATCATTGTTCCGGATTAGAAAGATTTAACTGTAGAATAACTTTTGGTCGGGTATTAAGAAGGCATTAAAATCCATGCACCGGTGCCAGGTCCCACTGACTCTCGTGTTGTGTATTCCCTCAACTTGCGATCCGATCATAGGTATCTTCGGGACCATCGAGCTCAGATGCTCAGATCCCGCCGCGGTTTAAGAAGCCGCCATCCTCGTTAAAACCGTTTACGCCCACTCCACGTGCCTTCGTGCAATGAGCGACGAAAAAAAAAAAAAAAAAAAAAAATAATAATACCGAACGACATAAAGCTACAGAAATATTCTCAGGGGGCAAAGTTAACTGGATAATTTTGAGATTTGTCACTGCGGTACCGGTTTTGTACACGTTTACAAACTTGGGGCTTTCAACGTTAAGCTGTTTGTTCGCGCTCCGTGCCGGCTCTCCTCTCGGGGTCCTTCCATCGAACCGATTGTTGCAGTCACCTGCAGATTATCACTTGCCCGCCTACCCCTATACTCTCTGCTTCAAAATTCCAGCCCAGCGATCATCATCGGTGTATATACCGCTGTTGACGAGGTATTATTCAAACATTTTGAAAACCAGGCGTCTCGGATTTGTCCCTGACGAAACCTTATGTTTCGGCCTTAGAAAAATTAACCGGGAAAGCCTTTCTCTGACAGTTTGTCTAAATGTGCCTTGTGTCCATATTTCTCCCTCCCATCCTAGGGCAAAAAAGAGATGAACACACGTTGAAATAATAAAACAGCATTATATATTGTGTTCTCTTCTTTTCCCTTCTTAAAATATCTCGCATTGCTTTGACAGCGACCCTCAAAATCAGTATCGAAACATTGCTCATATATCGTTTGTACGAGTTACGAAGATTTAACGTAAAAAATCAAGACTATCACGATTATAAAAATGAATAAATAATAATATTAATGATGATAATGAAAATAGTAAAAACAAGGCAAAAAAAGATGGATGCTGAAATGTTTGAGCCCCTTGACATTTTAACAAACACGAAACTGCGAGTGTAGCTGCTGCTGCTTACCAAGAGAGCAAGAGCGCCCCAGAGCGGATAATTATTTTCGCGAACGGAGCCCCGATTACTCGTGTCTTCATTTACTCCGCCCGGGCTCACGGATCTTCCATATACAACTGTTGTTCGTTTCTTCGTTGAATGTTTGCAGCACCAAGCGATTTTTCGCTCGAGAGAGAGCGTCCGCCTTTACGGGCGCCTCGGGGTTCGGAGGTGCAAAACGGGCAACGTAGCTTTTGTACTTATGCATGAAAACGTATATAGATATACAAACGCGAGATGAGCATTGCGGGGTCGCGGGGCTTTTGCGGGGGCGTGGTGCCGGTCAGTGTTTTAAATCACCTTCACCCCGAGCGTATGTGTTCAGCCACCTTCCTCGTTTACCAATCCCCATATGCGCGAATAACGATTCTCCCTTTTCGAGTCCTTCTCTCCTTTGCATCTTCGCCTTACGCACTTATATTTCTGGTTCCTCGTGCGCCTTCGTACCAATGTAAATATCATTTTGCCTCCAGATAGCACACTGGAAGCGAAACGAATTGCGAGAAATTCATTCGCCACAGCCTTCCTCCGACGCGTTATCGATTTCTGTACGAGAGTATCTTCTTTTGTAATAACCATTAAAGCCATCAACGTGTTTCTTTGTTGATGGAAACATTTTATAGTTTCAATTTAGTGTTATTGTGAAGAGCAACGAGTTGAACAACGATCGTACACCTTTTCGTTGCATCAGATAAACCTTCTCTGCGACTAGATGCTGTTTTCTAGCATTTTAATAATCCTCAGAGATTTCTAAATTGAACATTTTTCTTTTATCGTGCAACAGGAATACAAAAAAAAAGCTGCAAAAATCTTTTCGCAAGATATATTTATCTATCAATGCATCTGCATGCATACTTTAAATGAGTTCAGTGCAGATCCCCATTCACAATCGTGTATTTACCAAGTCTCGCGAGAACAGACATACGAGAAAATACACGTTGACGGATTCATGTGAAATACTTCGGAGAGTTGATGACAGGTTTTGCAAGAAGACGCGGTGTTCATGAGGGCACATGCAGAACGCAGCGCACAGCTTCTCGCAGCATCGTTTGCGAGAGATGATGCGCTTAGCCGCGGTGCATGAGGAAAAAAAGAGCGAAGACGAGGGACGGGAGAAGAAAGAGGAAAGGCAGGAGAAAACCAATATGAAATTACCCTCGCGCGAGCGAGCACCAAATTGCTGGTAATAAAGTGGGCCGATAAACAAATGAAGGAGCAGCGCGCGAGAGAGTCTAGGCCCCGCGGTACACATGCGAGACGAGAGCGAGCCGATACACGAGAACTCCAGAAGTGTATCTTCTCTCACTCGTAGAAGCGCCCAGCTAGCCTGGAGGAAGCGAGAAGAAATGCCAAACGAGCGATGAGAGACGAGGACCCTGAAGAAGAATCATAAGAAGAAAAGAAAAAGAACAAGAAGAATGAGAAGAAGGAGGAATAAGAATGAGAAAGTTAAGAAACGGAAGAAGAAGAAGATACTGAAAGAAGACACCGATAATGGCGGAAGCAACGAAGACTGGATAAAACAAACTTAACGTGCCTGCGCGCTACCACGTGTTGAAAGGGAGTTACGACTTGACTCACACCGTCGCTAAGGTGGTACCCAACCAGAATCGTCTTCTTCAAGCTCTTTTCAAGAGATCAAGTTTTCTTCCTTGATCACTCAAGTCTCAACTGAATCGTCTCAATAGAAAATACTACAATAAAGATAACCAATTATCGACGACTGATAAAGCAGTTTTGCAAAATTGCATCAGCAACCATTGAAAACGCGAACGAGGCAGCCTCGTCCGCCATTTTTAATTAAAAACCTTGACGAAATTTCCATTAACACCATAATATTGACGAAAAGCCTATCAAAAACGGATAATCGATATTTATGGTAATCGACTCTGTGCCAACGCTCTCCGGTTGAGCGAACAACGATCGTGAACGGTCCAGACGATTTGCTGCGACGTCGTGGATGCTGGGTACTTGGGAGACGTGGGTAATCCGTTAATTAATTAACCGTTAGAGGCACAACAGCACGCGATGTGTCCTCCTGGACACAACTTCCATATGTACATATAGTTATAGACTAGCAAAGAAGTATACGGAAGACCGTTTCGTATGAGTACGCGATGTATTTACTTAAAGAAGAGAGGAAAGTGGGGCCGAGCTTGCTCGCTGTGAATCAGCGAGTACATAAGATCAGAAGCTCCACAGAACTGAGAGCACATCGTGCTCCACACGTATATACGTATACTCACACAGTGGTCAGCACTTTTGACGCGCTCAGGTGGAACCAAGATGGCCGACAGAGCGGCCCCCGAAGGTTCAACCAAGAGTGGGGGTAATGACGCTCATCACCCGACAGTGTTTCGCTATACCAACATCTCTCGCCAACGTGCGTGCTCCTCCTTCTCTTGGTTCTCTCCTCGTCCAAAGTTGGCGCGAAAGAGCGAGCGAGATCTTTCATCCGCGATAGAAGAGAAGAGGGAGACCTTTTTTTGTGCCCTTGCTCTTGTATATATAACTTTTATTGCCTTCTCTTCCCTCTCTCTCTCCCCATAAATATGTATTTATATATGTATCTCTCTTATCGCTCCTCCTGTCTTTTTCTTCGCCACTTTACCCTCTTCTCTACATTCGCATCCTTACCCTTTTCTACCTGTCCGAAAGATCCACGTACGGGGTACTTACACTGATGAGTACGTGAGCACAGCGCGTAACTGCCTCCAAGAAACTTTTTAAACAATAAAAAGTATCATGAACGACGTCCAGATATTAATGCGTTGAAATATTTGCAATCTTGCAAATATTATTAGTAATAACGATAGCAATGACAGCTAATGACAGTTCTCAGACCATCAGATTAACGGATTGGTTGAGAGTTGATTAATTATTTTTCTTTTTCTTCGTACGCCCGATGACTCTTAAAACAAGCAAAATTGTAACCTTTACATTCTTGAAAAATTCTTGAAAATCATTCAAAATTGCGCTTTATTTTTCGCTTTATGAGCCTCGATAAAATAGATTCAAGAAGGCGCGGATGAGTTTATTGGTTTTATATAAGCTGTTATAGTGCCGGTATACGCCGTATACGAGCACTTGCATATCTGATAAACTATATTTACATGAATATACGTACATGCACGTATTTATTGTAGCTTATCCGGGGATAACGACACTGAGTATTTATAGGAATACGTGCAACGAGATCGAATCCTTTACGAAATGCATTAGTGTATAGGAGAGGCACACACCTTCGTAATCTAATTATATCACTAATAAATTAGCATCTACACACATGGATATACGTATATATACTGGTGTACATGGAAGAAAGATCTTCTTTGCGTACACTCAAGAATTCCGCACATTCGCCTCCTTCCACACGTATATACATGTATTCCAAATGCTCGTAATATTTCTTTCTGCATCTGTCCGCTCGTAAAAACACCCAATAATCATAATAATTGTCACGATTAAGGGGAACGAGTTTTCGGCCTCCGGACTTTCTTCGACCTCTTATAAAATTATTTATATTAAAGAAATATAAAATGAAATGAAACGAACGGAACAAAAAAAATGCGATGGCTGCGGCTATACGAGGCTCGGTGGTGTCGTGAATTAGCACGTCGATGATATTTATCAGGATGAAAGCATAGAAATTATGTGTTATATATAAATTTCCGTGTGCTATATCGTTGAAACGTGATTTCGGCGGGCGCCCCCACCGTGTTTTTATGCTATCGAGCGAGAAAAAGTGTCGCCCCCTTCTCGGCTCGATGCATTTTGACTCTTTCGACGCCTCTATCCGCCACATATTTATACACTCAAGTCCATTCCGACGAGTCCTTCGTCCTGTGGATTCGCGCCCTTTTTTTATACGAAAACGAGCAACGGCGGGAGAAAGAGGGAGAGAGAGAGAAAAAGGGTTGTCCGTTCGAGCGTCATCCTGGCTGAGCGCGGATTTGATGCACGAGGTGTGTTTAGGCGCGCTATAGTGACGTGTGTGCTCGAGCGAGTTTGGCACGACGGGAGCCGTTTCGAGAGACAGGAGCAAGCTCATCGCTCTCTATCTCTCTTATTCCCACTTATTTTCTCATCTTACCATCTCTCCCTTGATACGCAAGAGAATAAAATGGAAAGAGCAAAGTATCTTCATGCTCTTTCTTCTCTGTTGGCATATTTCTCTGTCTCTTTCCCTTTCTCTCCGTCTTGGTCGATCTCACGTAACCCTAACAAGACCTGGGGATAGAGCCGTCAGAGCCGCAGGGGGGCCACGGTTCCTCGTCGAGACCCCCCGCTGTCCGCCATCTTGGCTTTTATTAACGAGAAAGAAGTCGCGGTCCCGGCAGCAGCAACGGCAGCAACTCCAATATATTTATATCTGTATATAAACACGTATTTATAGTATATATAGTGTGATCGAGAATCAACCGATGTCGCACACACTCTAAGAAAAAAAAAAATTTTGAAAAAAAAAAAAAGAAAAAGTATATGTGGAATTATACTTGAGAGGGACAGTAAGAGCGAGATGGAAAGACAGTTAAAGAAGAGAAATAAGTTCGAGTGATGTCTCGGCAGTTTACGAGAACGGATTCATTAAGAAATCACCGCGGGCGTGATCCTTTTCGAACTCGGTCTAAGCACATAGAAAACACATCGAATAATATCTATAGAAACTTACATCCACATATTATTTATTCTCGAACTGGGAGAAAAAAAATTAGAATATTCATCAATGACTCGAGTATATCATATTTTCGAGTAAGTATGTATAAAAGTCTACATAATTAGATGAATATTTTTTGAAAAACGATCATTCTTTCTAGATACAATTTTATTGGATCTCAAGAAAAAGTGTCGAAAGTACTGTGATTTTTCTGGCAAACGAGTGTCAAAATTTGCGACATTTTTTTATAACAACCTCTATAACCGTGCTTGGTTGAGACATTTTTTCGAAGATCTTAGATACGAAATTCAAAATGATGAGATCGGTAGGTTGTATCCAGATTATTCTGTTGGGAAATCGTTCCGCATTCGCCTCGAATGATTCTTGAATATACGTGTGTTTCGCTGTATATAGTGTGTAAGGTCGACCTCTTCGCGGTCGTTACTCGGAACATTATACCCTATAATCGATATTGCCGTTGACGTCGTCGTTGTCGTTTGCGGGTGTCCAGGCTCAGGAAGATCGTAGGTAGATGTAGATATTCTCATCTGTTGATATATATATTCTGTTAATACCATGCGCGCGTTCTCGCACCGTTATATTCTATCGGGCGTGAGGCGATGGAGCGCATTTCGCGTGGGCGTCGCACGAGGCGTCGCTTTAACGTTCTGCATAAATTCCACGGCAATACCCACAGGGGGGTATATAGATGAGAGAAAAAGAAAAAGAGAGAGAGAGAGAAGAGGAACGAAGGAACGCGGTGCTTCTCCAATTTCCTTGCAGTAAACGTCAAGCCAATAAGAATCGGTTGGGTTCGCGAGCAAGGAGAGTAAAAAGCTCTTGTAGCGCGACCGAAGTGTGTCCTCTCTCTCTCTCTCTCTCTCTTTCTCGGATAAACTTCTCATTTATTCCCTATTTCTTATTTCGATTTTTTTTATGGTAAACTGGATGCAAGAAACGAGTAGGTACAATGAGAGAGATAGAGAAAACGAATGCAGAGAGATGAGAAGGGAAAATGAAAGAAAAAGACAAAAAATATCCAATGAGTGTGCTCCGGTGTGAGATCGAGGCGAGAAAAGAAATTCTTGAAAAAAAGATTCTCTCGACGATTTCAGAATGTATTATATATATACATATACGATGCAAATGAGACTTCCTCTCAGTCCGCTTAATAAAACGGCTCGTATTTTAAGATCCGTAATATTAACATAATACCTCGTATACGCCCTATAATTGCGACCTAATGTCCGCGTGTATACCCAGCACGTGTGGACGGGACTTAATGGGGGCCACCATAAGCACACCGAGAGATAAATAAATAATCAGATTTCATTGTGTACTAAATGTACGTGTATATGGCTGTATGTATATATATGATTTCGTATGCACCGTATCCTCGTCTTCGCAACGATTACTAGAAAGGGTGTAAGTGAGAAAGAAAGAAAGAAAGAATTTCTGCATGGTGTATATATGCGTGCGTTCAGCCTCGTAAGAGCTTCGACCAGAAACTCATTTATCTTGCTTCTCTGACGCTGTGTTTATTAAAAATAATGACTCGAGCGCCTCCCCGTCTTCTCTTCTCTCTCCGCAAGTACTCGAATCTTGCAATTCTACGTTGTTACGTCTCCTCTGCAGTCTCCATTAATATATGCATAGATATACATATATATGTGTGTCTATACACATGCAGGCTCACCTCTTCTTGTTGTTTGGTCTCTCGTTCATCCCTATATCTTTTAATCGAACACTTTTTTATTTTTATCGCTGTTTTGGTGTACATTTATTTATCGAATGATTTTTTCAGTATTTTATTCATTTGAGGTATCGATCTGTTGTGTCGTGTTTCATTTTTATATTTATCTTTCACGCTATGATTTTCCTCGCCCAATATTTCACGGTCGTTGAGGATTTTCTGAAGTCGTTTTTCGTTTCAGTCGTATGGTCTCCTGCTCGATGAGCCTTGACCTAGAATCCTCCACAAAGACATATGATTGGAGGTGCGATCTCTCAATCTGACGAGCCTTAATTATCTACCCACGCACAGCGTGACTTTCTTTCTTGGTATTCGAAATATCTCTACGGTGTTGTTTTCTTTTTCCATTTTTTTTTTTCCCACCTCTCTGCTCTGGCTGACCTGTGATGTCTCTCCCCTTCGTGTTCCCGAAGGAAAGTCCGAAAGTCTCTTCATCAACATTCCGTAGATGGTGGAATACGCCAGATCGGAAATCTCCCGATAGGGGCAACCTGAGAATTAGAGGAAACACGTAGGTTATAGGCAACATGAGAGAATGAGAAATTTGGGATATAGTAAGAGGAAATTAACTGGACATTAAAGAGTGCAACATCTCTGAACCAACAGGAAAAAAGAAATGAAGAGATAGAGAAAGAGAAACAAGCTGAAGGATGCTGAGTAAATTCTCCCTGGGGATGTAAAACGGAAAAATGGGAGTCTCCGTAACAAACTCTGTCGTTGTTTTCCTGGAGAAATGCTTTCCAATCTTTTCTCGACCCTCTCAGCACATCATCTCTTCTCATTGCGTCTGTATAGGTTACATCGAAAGTAGGATTCTGTCTTGTCTCTCCATATATCCAATGGTACCGGCAGAACGGATAGACTCTTGGTCTCTGGGTCTCTTCTCTCTTCAGTGTATGCACCCCTCCGACGTTTCAACCGATTCCTAGAAACGTATCTCGTCGAAGACATCTGTGGATGCTGCAGCCAAGCGAGAATGCAGAGATGACTCTCGGTGGATGTGTATATCTGTGAGTGTATTTGTGTGTGTGTGCGCGTGTGTGTGTGTGTTTTTTTTCTCCTTTAGTTCGCTTATGGTAACCGTCCCGCCTCTTCCAACTAAAAAGAGTCACGGGGATCATATCTCTCGCCATTACCGACTCTGTCTTTTCTCTCGGACATAACAGCAAATCTATACAATCTGACAGTTGAAATTACCCAGTTTTGAGATTCAGGCACGGTATATAAAGTCATTATTGACTCGAGTGTTCGAACCAGGTTTCTTTTTATCACTTTCAAATAAAAAAAATTTAAAAAAAAGGATCAAAACCATTTTGCGGTTGCAACGGAATGGAGACTCTTCTCAATTTGTCAAATTGAGGTCAATGCATCAGCCTGATCTGAGCGTCTATGAACGATTATAAACATAATCAAAACTCAGCCTTCATCAGTGACCGTATTACGTTTTTATGACGACGCAACTATAAAAGCAATCCTTGAAGAAAAAAGAAAACAAACATGTCCGTCCAACTGTTACTCCGCTTGTCGTTTCATGCTTCGTGCTAAGATGGATAAAAGTGAGTCGCTGATTAATGAATGAGCTCAAATTGATGTAAGGACGGTTAAGAGGAGAAACGGATAAAGATTTCGTTTAATGAATTCAGTCACTCGAGTGAGTTATTGAATACATGTCTCGTAAGCATATACGAGAACGTGTATACGAGAGGTTGATGATGATCGTGGGATATCCGATGTGGGTTAATTGATTGCCGTTAAGGTGATGCAGATGACTCTCTGTCTCGTTCTATCGGATCTGATCGCTGCCTCGACTCAACTGGAGGTGAACGGAGGACATGGAGAAAGAAAAACAGCGAGAGAGAAGGAAAGAGAGCGAGAGAGAGAGAGAGAAGACCAAATGGGCTATCTCTCTCTCTCCATGCTTACGAGGATATTCTCTTATGGGACTATTCCTCGAGAGGGCGTGCGCGACGAGTGTCCAGCTAAGCTCTGAGCATGCTCAGCATCAAGAAGAAACAGATAGAGGCAAAGAGACAAAGAGAGAGAGAGAGAGAGAGAGAGAGAGAGAGGGAGAAAGAGTCGCTTGCTCTTGCTCTTCGCAGAGAGACGGACGGACGGACACGGGCCAACAAATGGTCTTGCCAGTACAAGATTCTTATCTTAGGAGTGGTATATTTATGTGAAGCTCGCGTAGGTAATCTACCTACCGAGAAAACCAGCCTCAGAGACCCACAAACACTCTCCCTCTCTCTCTCTCTCTCTCTTTTCGTTTGGAGAATAAGGAGCGAGAGAAGAACACGAAACATCCAATTCGCTTAGCCCCCAACTCCTCTTTACAAACTCGCGCGCGCGCGCCTACGTTTCTCTCACACCAGGAGACAGACCACAGCTCGTGCGAGCGATCTCGCGCGATCGTATTACCAAGAGAGCACACCGCGCCAAACGACCCCACCACATATCCTTTCCTCCTTTGAATTTCGCGGAAATTTTGCCGCTTTATTTTCCGCCATCAAGCCACTTATCATCGTCGAGAATTTCTTAAATATCAAATCCGCGATATAATATTTCCGTGTTAGCTTTCGTCGGAGATTCTCCCTATCTAGTATCTCATATCTATTTGGTAATCAAATTTGTTCATTGTAAACTCAAGAGTTGTTTATTGGTGTAATTAATAAGATAAACTCGAGGATAAACTACCGACCTATTATGGTTATTTGATCATTGAAAATGGGAAACAATTTCTGGATGGAGCAAAATTTTGGTTCTACAATGTTTCAAGAACTTCAAGAGACCGGAGACTCTTGGAAACATCACAAAGCCCAAAATCTTGAAATACACCACCACCATTTTTGTAAATCCATCTACTTTTCCGGAGGTCCAGACCCTTCGGATGGACTAAAAGTTTGATCGTTCAATCTATCGGCTTTCTCACGGTTCTAGAGTCTTCTACGAGATGAAAATATTCCGTAACGATCTTTTAGAACTTTTCTGGAATTTCTGATTTTCAAATTGACTAATAGATTGTTTCTTAAAGAATTGAGCTCATCAGGGGGGTTCAAAATGAACGTCTGGATCAACGGGGCCTGTGCCCAAGACCGGTGAACGTTATCAAAGGCTCGAAATCTCTTAATCGAACTGCTTTCTAAAGCAGCTAAAACTTGCCGGAGGCTCATAAAATCTTCAGGAGGCACTAAAAACTTATCTTCAAATTCTTGTGCTTCATTGCGGTCAACAAATTGTAATTACTCTAGTTCTGGCGTTATCAGACCATTGAACAATTAGCAAACTACCTCGTTAAACATTCACAAATTCCTGCCGCTGCCAAACAAAAAATTGTACAACATTAAAACGAAGGAAAACATTGAAGAAAAGACGACCGGAGGAGAGGCGCGCTCGACCAGCGAATATACTAATTGAATGGGTTTGCGCTCGAGGGATGGGACGAGGGCAGAGGGCGCTGTGGAAAGGTGTGGAGGAGGGAGAGAAGAGGGGATGAGTAAAAGCGCGTCGGGAAGACGTCTCACTCGAGTCTTGGAAAGTAGAGGGTGGGGAAGGAGGCCCAAGGAACGTGGATGCTGTGCGTCGAGAGACAGAGAGAATAAGATTCAAGAAAAGAAACAAGGAGAAGAGAATTGCGCTGCTTCAGATAGAAATGAAAACGTGTACGTAATACATACGAAGTTTGTGTGCCGTGGCACAAAGTGCTATACTATCTGAACATGAGATTCTCGTAGGAAGGGAAGAGAGAGAGGGGAAAGAGGGCTTGAGAAGAAGAGAGAGAAAGAAAGAAGCACAAGTGGTATAATCGTGATAAGCAGGTGATAGATGCCCTTCGGGGCCCCACTGTCGGGGCCTTCTCTGCTACGGACAATGGTTATTTGTTTCTCCGAGTCTTCTCCTCCTTCTTCTCCTCTTTTTCTTCTCTTGCTTCAACATCTCCGACGAATCTCCTCCTCTCTCTCCTGGTCTTTTCTCACTCCCTCATCGTTTTTCTTTCTTTCTCTCACTCGCTCTTTTTCTCTTGTTCATCTCTCCTTAACGTGTGTGTTACGCGACTCTTCTCCTCTCCTGCGTTTCATACTCTCTCCATTATTTGTATATACATGAACCATATGCATTCCCCCCCCCCTCCCCCCACCGGTATGTCTTCCTCAAGATTCAAAGGGAGAGAATGAGAAAAGAGGAAAACTCGACAATGGCAAATACGAGAGGAAGGAAGCAAGAAAGAGTCCCACTCTATACACGCCAAGAGCGCACATATCTCGTCGCCCGAGACACGGTCTAAATCACATCGACAGATAATCACAACTTAATTTACCCCCCGTGGATCTCGTATAGAGACCGTACAAGTCGTGCTGTGGTCGTATATATACCTGCAGATGTATACTGCCATTTTTTTCTCTTTCCCCCTCTCTCTCTCTCTCTCTCTCTCTATCCCTCTGTACACGTTCCTTTCTTGCACGGAAAAAAATGTCGAGAAAAGACATTCGTGAATCACGTTAAATTCTTAGCAATATATTTGTTTCATGGCAAGTAGAAGAAACATTTTCTCGAAGTCGTATTATCGCACGATTTATCAATCGTTTCGATGATCTTTCGATAACGATAGATTTTTTTTAGTACTTAAAAATGATCGAAAAGTGATAAACGCCGATAAACATATTTTGTATATAGTGAAACAGCATAAATTTGTATATTTTTCCATAGTATTTTTTCGTATTATAAATTAGCATTAATTTTGTTTGCGATGTAGCAATCTCTGTCACATTCTATTTTCATCAAATGTTTCATAAGAAAAATCTTCTGCCTTGAGAAAAATGCATGGTTCCATATGCCCAATAACGATTTATGGTAATAAGGCCTTTAATTAAACTGGTTTTAAACCACACCTTTTCTCACTATATAACTCGTACTTTTTCCTGACTGATCTTACTCTCGAGCGCCCGCACAACTCGTTATACCTGTATCTAAATAAACCTCGTTTCGTGTATATATTTATATATATAAATTTCGAATGACAAGATTACGAGTCTAGTAATAGATTAGGTCCTCGTTGTGTCTCGTCGCCTCGTTCGACCCATCACTTTGTATAATTTTCAACGCCGCATCCAAATTCTAGAAGAATTCAACGGTATTTAAGTATTTTTATCCAATTTGTGAAACACGCGTTTAGTTCTCATACAGTAGATAAGGCTGATTCACAATAATAATAATTTTATTTACGAAATGGCAAACTTTCTCACGCCTCGGCTATACATTTTAGATAATTCGTACATTCCTTCTGATTCATTTATGTGTATCAATCCATGATGAGCACAAGGGCCTATGTTGTGAGATTTGATATATGCCCAACGAAATAAGTCCTTTCGGCACTATGTCTATATATATGTTATGAGGCTTATATATATGCGCTTACATTATGAGACTAATTTAGTCATCATCGTCTGAAAGTGCGGATAGATTATTCAGCATAATATATCCAATATACGATGAACATACAAGAAAATATGATGAGCGCACGATCGCGCCTCCAGGGCGCAAATGTACGAACGTTCGATTTGTTTTTTTTTAATTTATTTATTTTTTTATTCGTTCCTCGTCTTCTGATCAAAATTCATTTGACGTAGAATTCAGCGATACGAAACGTGGTATAATTATGGTTTTTGTGATTATTTTTTTTTTTTTTTCTCCTCGTGCATCGAAGCAACGATACATTCAACCGTAAAAAAATAAACGTACGCGAACATACTTTCATCTCGAGCGTTAAGGCGCCACGCGAGATGTGAGAATCAGAAGCGCGCACGATGAGAATGCTTTCGCATGCTTGGGCTCTTCCAACTGTTCCTTGTTTGACGTATATATCTGGCGGAATATAAAGGGGGTCGTCAAAGTTGCAGTCACCGTTTTATAAAGGGGATGCAGATCGTAGATCTGCGCAGAAAAGTTCTTGGGCATCTGTCTCGATCGATGACCACCAGCAATGAAATATGAAACCCACAACCGAAGGTTCATACCGATCTGCACTCGTCAAACCCATTTTTCACTGTCGATCCACTCAAATTCGCTGTCAGAAATTAACTAATAACCACCACAAAGAAAAATAATCAGACCTTGATTCTCTCCTAAAACGAACCTTTGTTGACTGTACGCAGCCTCTTCGCGGTCCTCGGGACGCCCTGTATCTTTTCACAAAAGAACGAGAGCTACGATGGAGAAAGAGAAACTTGAAGGAAGAGAAGGGCGCGGGAGAGGAAGAGAAAGAAACGAAGAAGCACGCACGGATGCGCCACGTTCGCGCCGCCACAATATGCGCCTCTATATAAGCAGTATGTGTATATTTTTGAGCGCCGCACGTCGATGATTAATGACTATCGAGGCGCGCTTGTGCCCCGCGACTTACTCGTTAATGACGCCATGACTCGGCCAATACGCTAACTAGCTCTTTAGACTCGAAAGGTTCTACCAAATAAGACGAGTTTATACTTTTCAACTATCGTATTTAACAATAACAATTATAATTCATTTTATTGTGTCGCTCAGCCAAGTTCCCTATCAACGCTAATCACCAATTACAATATCGGAGTGCAGCATATAAAATTGTAACATAAAACACACAGAAACTGTTACGCAACTGCTTTGTAATTCAAATGACAATTATTATTCGGCAAAACCGCTTAAATTCATCTCAAAAGATTTCGAACGATGAAGAAATATTTTTCTTCAATGGAAAAAAAAAAAAAAAAAAAAAAAAAAAAACTAATCTCGTTGAAATATCGTGAATTCTGCCTGCTTCCACTTTACAAGCCCACGCGATGATCAATCTCCCCAATTAGAGGCATGCTCACATTTATTTCAAGCCGTTTTTGAATTCGATTCAATCGCATAATCGACGAACTTTCGAGATTGATGTTCATCGAGGGAAAAATCGGTGATCGATCTCCGAGCACACACCTCAATCATGTTTTCCCAATTGTTAAACTCTCGTCACGATCGTCAGTCACTCTCGTTGACCGTATTCTCGTCAGAAATTTGGATTAACCACAGCCTCGTGTGATCGTTGGGTGCGAGAACCCCTGATTACAGACACACACGACGACTCCATTTGGTCATACTATACGCTTGTATCGTTGTTCGGTTCACCCTTCGCAAACGATTTTCCTTTGCCCTTCTGGTGGCTCCGTATATACTCGGGCGATGAGTTTACCCCTCGTTTCCCATTTAATCGCATTACAGTCATGGCTTTTCACCCACACAACTTTTGCTGTACTTAACCACATTTTTCACCCTTACTTTTATCTATATATACGTATAATATGAAACTATACTATATCGTTTACACGTCGACACTAACCCAAACGTCATCGACGACCACGTCTTTTGGCACGATATATATTCAGAGTCATATAAGCTGCAGACACTTATGTGCACATGTATATACATACACTTTTATGCTGATATTCTGGATCAGTGTTCTCGTCTCGTTGGTTTAAACGTTAGTACTATCTCGCGAATATCCCATAAACGTGTTATCCCTTATTTAAATACACACACGAGGCTATATGCAGTGAGAGAGGCGATATATAGAATATGGTAGGGTGAGGATAACGAAAAGTAGTTATATATAGGAAGAAGAAAGAAGACATGACCGTACGATCCCCAGGGCAACTATACCATCACCGTAACCAGGGATATAAGTGTATATAGGATCGTCGCTGAAGCATCGAGAGCATAAACGCGCGGAGATATTTTACCTCCCGGCTAATCCCGCATATAGGCTCTCACCGAGTCTGCTTCTACAAGCACATCGGTAGTTAACCACTACCTTGAATCTTCGATGTACGTATATCGGCAAATTGTACGGATAGTACGTGTATATAACCATAACGACAGTTGAAAATAAAAAAGGGCTCAACTACGTACTATCGGAGAGTGGAAGTTAGGCCTCTTGGTTTGGCAAGTATTAGAATAGCTGCTTCTGGGATATTGAAACGGTCTAACATAAATATCTAAGGTCTCTTAGCAATGTTCTCATCAAATATAAATCTCCTAGATGGCTCGCGAGAGTTCACGTATACATAATAATTCGAAACGGAAATCCAGAGTTTCGAGTTCCAGTATCGAGATTAGTGGATATGCTCTCTGCAGGTGGAAAAGTGTCCGTGTACACCAGCTTCGAGATAAATGAAATAAGGAACGAAACTGAGAATGAGATATTCCCGATGCCGGCTATGTATATATTTGCGTACGTGTGAGTTCAAACACACATTTTAGGTAGTGTAACCGCAATGCCAGGTTAACTATAGTTTAGCGCAGGTTAAACCCGATGATTATGTTGTCAGGCGCAGTGGGTGGAGAGAAAAGTGATCGCTCACCGCCGGAGCACATAAGTGTGAGCCCCAAAGAACCAGCGGGTATGAGGAGATCAAGGAGAACCCAAACCCTCGTTTCTCACTCATGCACTCTTTATTACATACATGTATATTTATATATCGTGTCTCAAAAGTCGCGCGTTGCTTTAACTGTTGAGAGTAGCCGAATCGTGAAATTCTGAAGAGATGAGCCTTGTGTCGTTTTTTTCTACGATTCGTCGTTGATGAGATATTCAATGATTCGTACGCAGTAGCGAATCATATCTCACCGCTGCACGCCCTATTTCCTCAATATGAATTTTATTGGCTGTCTTCAATGTCTCGTCAATAGTGCATCGAAAAGAAAACATCAATCAAGAACTTTTCTCCTTAGAATTTCACGTTTGTGCTGGTTGAGATCGGACAAAAAATGCTTCAGGTTAAAGTTGATCAATCTCCGATGGAATTCCTCGTATTAAGGTACATTTATATTGTTTCGTGCGCCTCGAGCTTAGCTCCGCACGCCTCGATATTCCACTCCGGTACTTCTGCGCGCGGTGCTCTCGCCCTCGCCCTCCACACTATAAGTAAGCCGATTCATCACCATTATCACTGACGGACATAGTTAGCTGGCACGATGGAGGCTTCCCCTTCTGGCAATTCAGGCCCGATGCTTCCTTGCCTGGTTGCTTTCTGCTCGGTGCTCACTGGTCCCGTCTCGACTTCTTCAGCCAACGGCACACTAAACTCACCCCACATTCGTGAATGTCTGTGTCTTGCAGAAATATCTCTTACATCCAAGACGGATTTGATCCTGGTCGCGTTGCATTCTCACAACATGTTACTACATATGTACACATTTAAGTCTAATCCGATCGCTGCTTTTGTTGGAACCTCTTTTTCTCAACAGCCAATGCGGAAAAGGTAACCGTCGGAAAACTGACCTTTGATATTACTGTACCAATATCTATTTCACGTATCGATCATCCTGTATTATATAAAAAAAAATAGTCCAAGATTCAGGTTTTTACTGTAAACATATATACTTTGAGAAAGTATTAAATATTAACTTCGAAATAGTAAAAAGTCGATACAACTCGTTAAGGATCTTGAGCCTTAACGATGTACCGAGGTTCGATCATATTCACTCGTATCATTGATACCAATGTTTTCGTATCACTCGCTAAAATTAGTCTCCGATATGCCATAATAATTTGTTAAATTTCTAAAAGAAAATTCAGGAAATTTCTTACAAAGAAGTTTCAAGTTCTTCGATATAAATGCATGCAAAATGATGCTATAAAAAATGGAAAATTAAAATATTTTTTCTAAGAGAAAATATGGAAAGATCGAGGCTTTGAAAGATCTACTTTTGTGCATTTTCAATAACCAGATTCACCGATCGTCAAAAATCATTCGTATTTAAAGACGATCACAAAATATATGAATCTGATTTAAAAAATGTACAGATCCGAGTCTTCTTCACTGGAGTGTCTAAAAATGCGTCACACTTCGTGAATCGGAATCTACAATTTCCATCAATTTGCATCTGCCGCGTGATGAAACTCGATAGACATTTTTATATGGTAAGAACATGTCTATGAAGCTTGATGTATGTTGTTTATTGTGTATAAGTGAAAGATCTGATTGAACGTTCAAAACAGACAGTGGGCAACAGCCGTGACGACGCGCTATTATTCTCGCTCGATGAAACAATTAGCCGCGTCTGCAACAGTAGTGTACGCACTTGCACTGTTCAAATTTTTTTTGTTTTTTTTTTTTCATACTATATTTAAGAATCGTATGTCCATAAACGAACACGCGATATTAACAAAAAAATGCAAACGTTTCACCGCCCTTTCTGCTAACGATATCTCCCCTCTTTAGCAATGAAATAATCACTGAAATTAGGTAATCTATTCGAGCAAATACCTTCATTTTTATTCCTCAAAAAAGTAAGTAAAAGGAATTACGATCGAGAACATTTGAAAAAATATATACTATCTTCGAGCACGATGGAGAAAGGAACAAAGATTTACCTCGCGAGAATTACCCATGGGTGTATATATCTAATCGACGCACAAGTGAATTGAGCCGTAAAAGCCCGCGTGAAACATAAACATTTTTTCGCGAGTATATAGAATCCACACCAGAATTATATGGCTTGCAATTATAATACAATTAGGAGAAAAAAAAATCCGAAAGGAACACGAGGGGTTATAGTAGTCCTTAAACATTATTTTGTATATATAAATATATATATATATATGTATTTATAACCCCATAAAGATTGATGGGATAAAGTGCATTCACGTAATATATATATATGTATATAATATTAGTCCCAAAGTTGGTGAGTCTCGTGCACGATTTTCTTACACCGCGTCTCATAACGAGACGTAAAAGAGAAGAGGAAAAAAAGATGAAAAGTGTAGGTACACTGCAGCATCAGCGAGCAAAATACACAAAGACGTACACAAACACACGAGGTGTGCAAAGAGGCGCGATTGGATTGGACGTCGAGCTGTTCGAGTCGAGAGTTTCGTTCGACGATTATTGGCCCTTCACGGGGTGGTGGGCGAGGCGAGAGCAACTTCAACACACACGTTTACACGTGGAATGCCCGCGAGTGCACACACTCGATCCGCAAAGCAAACCTTCAACGAGCTCTTATTCTCTCGCCCTTCTCCTTCTCCTTTAATCTCTCCCTTCTCCCCCCCCACCCCTCCTTCCTCATCCCTCCCTCCCCGTTCTCTCTTTCACTTCTTCCGAAGAAGGGCACACGTTTCACCTGCGGCCAAAGTTTCTTTCACCCTTTTCATCTCTGTTCTTCCTGCAAAATCGAGAGAGTGCACGAGAGAGAAAAAGAGAAATGAGAGAGTGAGAGAGAGAGTGAGCGAGAGAAATTCACAGTTGCAACGCGGAGGACGATAGTCGCCAACGTCGTTTGCCTGCATCCGCGACCAAAACGAGCTTCCAATTAACCGACAATCCGAAACAATTTGGCCACCGAGATATCCCATCTCACCAACTCCCGGCCACACCGCTCACTTGTTTGCTCTCGTCTCTCTATACGGACTTTCAATCTATATACGCGTATACATTCTTGTTCGCGGATTCAATTTCATTCAATTTTTGTGTTGGAGCTTGCGATGGAGCCAAATAAGACTTGGACCGAATGCTGCTCCAGTTTTTTTATGTTTATTTGGGACCGTTATCAATTACAGTACTAACCGGATTTTTACTTAATTTTCCATGTTGGTCTAGGCACGTTCAAGGGAAGTGGGATACTAATCGAATTTGGTCTCAATTTTCGTATTTCTCCAGTGTTATTGAGGTTAAAATAGTAACAGATCAGTTTTAACGTAGTCTTTCTTGGGACTCGCGTGTTTTCTTTTATCTTCAAATAAGATCAAAAACGCTTTTGCCTCGCTTTAAACGATAGTGATGACATTCTGGATTAACTAGAAAGCGAAAAAAGTTTTAAAGCGTTTCTTTTCACAATGAGTGTTGAAGAATAAGTGCTTAGCACATGTTAACGCTTGTTCCGTCATAAAAAAAAAGATACCGGTCGCCCCATAGGGTGTCACGAAGTGCAGAGGCCATGAATAAAATTTTGCGCTTCCTTCAAATACTCCGTTTCCAACAGTTCCCACATTCTTGTGAAAATTGCTGTGGAATTTTGTTGGGGAACTGTGTGTATGTGTGTGTGTGTGTGTGTGTGTGTAGGAGGGAATCTAACTGGGGTACATCCTGTTATTGGCACGTTACCAACAGCCACTTGAGAATAAGATTGCTGATAAGTAAAAAAGAGCGCTTTAACATTGAAACTTCCCCTTTTGAGAGATTTCTCTTACTTTCTTGCAGCTTAGATCGATGATGGATATACGTAAAAATACGTATTTCCAGATACAGTAGTTTATTAACGACGTGAATTCCAACTCGAAGCTACTATTCTCATTCTATGCATCTCACACAACACATGCATGCAGGCTTCATATATGGTCCGAGCACGATAAGCGCCCACCGAGAAATACAACTGCAGTGTAAGATTCTCGGCTCTCTTTGCACGCTTATTACCCTAATGACAGTTCTTAACACTCTCTGTTGTTGGTAGCAGCGCGCGTATGTATTCATCTACCGTTCATTGCCGTACCGTCGTTTTCGTTTCCACTTTTTTTCCACCCCTTATTCTCCCATTTTCTTTGTCTCAATGAGCAGCTATTCCGCTTGATTCACCGCGCCACGACTGAATAATCCATGGAAGCGCAGATAAAATGGAATTCCCCGATCGTAAAGAAAATATCAAAACTCCTGTATGATATCGCCTTGAAAAGCCTTGTACCGTTTTATCGATTTCGGTTTAACCGAGAGCAAACAACATTCTACTTAACGTACAACATCTAACTGAAAACTTACAACTTACGCATTTGTCATTATGCGATAAACACATAAAATTCAAAAATGTTGTTTCTTTTTCGAAGAACCGCATACATAGATTCAATTTTACAAGAAAAATTAGCGACTTTCCACAGAAAAAGACAGAAAGATAAAGAGAAGGACAGAGAAGAGAATGATTAACTTTTAACGATTGTGGGAACGAACTTTACATACCTCAGTGATTACGTCCATGTCTTTTTCGTTCTCTCTCTCTCCCTCTCTTTCGAAGCGAGTCCACAACATAAAGAAGTAAAAAAAATCTATTACTAATGCGCACGTTTCTCACTGTTAGCGATACACTAATATACATAAAGACACTTATATATATATATATATATATTCATGTGTACATATTAGTGCGTACTAGTCGATATAAGGATTACGAGCAGTGTGTAGGTTCAACTTAAAGTTGCAGATCTGTTGGCGTTGTATCAATTCCAACCACCGATGCCCTGGCCTTCTCGGTAGATAATTATCACTAACCATCAGCTATTTGCAAGGAATGGCTGATAATTGCCACGTTCTGTTCAGCCTCACCCGACCAATAACCCGTCTACATCTATATGTGTATATATTTACATTTCTATATATATATATACACTTTATACATATATAAAAGTATGAATATGTATGCATAAAGCCAAATATATATATATATGTATGCCCATGTATTCTTTACCGACGGATTCATAAATATTTATAGAAAAAAGGAACACCTGTAAATATTCCAGACTTCAAGAGCTTCCAAGATGAGCTGCAGAACAATTTTCTTCCCAGTTTGTCAGTCAGCAGATTCATAAGTCACTCTACTGAATCACACATCAGCCATCTTGTCTTCCACAACCCACCGAACACGTAACGTTTTCTAGATTCTTTTTTTTTTTCCTCTTTTTTCTAGTCCACTAAATTTCTATGGTAGTTCAAACATCTGCAGATCGACACACCGATTTCCAAGTTTATGCGTTTTTTTTCATTACAGCGTTCTTTCCAATGAACTATTCGCAGGTGATAGTAATTGCTAACTCGAAAGTGCGTAAAAGTTATTTTCTATCTCATTCTCAGTCGCTCTCACATCCGCAACAATGTTCGGGTATAATTATCTTAAGGTAGTTCTAATATTACGTAACGGATAACGGGTTATTCGAGCAGTTTTTCATATTTTTCAAATTCAATTTTGATATTACTCGGATTAAACTCAGCTGGAATTAAATATTTTCCAGTATCTCAGGTTATATTTATGTGCAATTAGCCGATCTATACAGTTACATCAATCTACACTGGGCACTTGTTCAAAAATAATTTCTTCGAATCATCAATTTAGGGTTAAATGGATCAGGACAGGGAATCTTTCACGGTCACGTTTCTCTTACAGGCAAAACTGCAAAGCGAGAACTTAGAAGTTGCACGTGGTCCTTGGTACGTGTGTGCTGTCCATGTGATTGCAATCGAATAAAGTAAATCGAGAAACCCTTTCTCCTTCGCTCGATCACCCTCTTGTCACGTTGGGATGCTGGCTACTGACCCACGAAATTCTCCGTGTGATTGCCGGCGTGAATAAAGCTCTGCCCCACACTTCTCCACATCCTTCTCTCCTGTTCCAATATACACGTCTTACATGTTCAACTTGTCACACTCGGCTGTATAAACGAGAAAGGTACTATAAAAGAAAAAAAAGAAGAAGAAGAAGCGCGACCCTCTTGGACTTTTAACTAATGGAAAGAATGGAAACATTCGATATTCAGATTTCCTCGAAATTGTTTATGCAATAATCCAATAAACGGTTAATAACTTCATTAGATTAGTGATGGCACGGAATTGAATGAAAAAAAAATTGATAAGAATCTTGGTCCACTGATGACTAATTGAAATTAAACAGTTACAGCAGAGGTGCGAATGCCTCGATTCTTAAATTCGACAATTTTATATTATGAAGAAGGAGATTCGAATTTTCAGATTTATATTTCATGACTTTCCTCCTGTTTTCACTCCCATATTCTCTGGCTCGATATATCGCCGCATATATCTATACGATATCGCGAGAAGACTCGGAAGATATTCAACTCCGCAAACTCGTAGAGTCGTGCAATTGAAATCTCGAATTGCAGGTTGGGATTGCGGAGTGAAAAAGAAAAACGAACATGAGTATAGTAACGTTTCGATTCTTTGCCCGACGTTTTTATTCCTGTGGGACCGTTGCGGATAGGTTGCATGTGCTGTCGAGTCTCAATCCCGGGATTCACCACTACTATTGTATAAATAAAAAGCATATTCCTCCTTTCCGCTCAGTAGTACGGAGTTGTAACTGAGAGTTAATAACCGCGTATCATCCGGCTGCAAGGGCAAAACTTCTGTAGTAAAATGGTATGAACGAAAAAAAAAAAATATCTACGTATATACGTGTGGTTAAATATATCGAGATTTGTAACGATTGCTGGAGTACGAAACGGCTTAATACGTGCGTTCTAACGCGGTGAACCACTTTTCTTTACGCCTTTCCACCTGCTAAGACCGCGCATAGATATAAATATCCAGGGTGTCTCGAAATTCGGATCTGCGCTTTGCGGAATCGATCGATCACGAGATTCTAAGGAAAAAACGTTTTTAACCTCATTTTTCTGTGATGATTCCTCGATGAAGATTTTAATAAATGAGTTGTAACCGATCCACTCAGCTGCTATAAAGAAGCCTGAAACGGAGGAGCACTTTCCGCCCATTTAGCGACAGTAGAAGTCTTCGTCACCGCGTGGTTTGCCACTCCCACTTTTTCCATTCGCCTCACCGGATCAGTCATCACCAATTTATGATCATTTTATTATGAATGTTTCGGAGAAAAATAAATGCCGGAGACTTATCTATTAAAAATTTTCTAATCTCCGTTCACGTATTGCTTAACACAGTTGAAAGACGATTTCTAGGACGGCCTGTATGAAACATAAGAATTTCTACGATTCGAGATCTCGTTGAGAGATGCGCCCCGGTAGATCAAGAATCTCTAATGTGGGCCAGCCACGCAAACCTATCATAACGTGGGCCAACGGACGAGGAGCCTAATCACATGTTTGTCCAGCTAACTTCACGTCTTTCTCTCATTCCCCTTTTCACATATATCTCCAATTTCCTCTGTTCACCTCTGCGCAATTTGCATTTCTACCAGTGTATATTCTTTAGCTTTTTTTCTTGGCCCCCGTCGACTACTGTCTATACATACGATGGTCGACAGCTCCACGAATTCCCTTCATATTCTCGCTGGAGCTTAGTTCACAAGTCCACGTGAAACTGTTTGAAAAAAATGAAAAATAAAACAAAATGTGTAACGAACTCAACCGTAGACGAAAATATATCAAGAAACATCAGGATGCGAGCCAGACACAAAGCGGTCATTTCTCTGCCATAAAAGCTTATCCGATTGTCGATCCTACGGTGCCGCGAAATATAACGTGTGTGTATATATATTTCAAAACAGAACTCAGTAGAACAAGGGGTGTAAAAAAAGGCGTGAAAAAGAAACTCGACGTTCTTCTCATTCTCGTAGATTCAACGGTATAATTTGCCAAAATTTTTAGTGCTTCGCCAGATGTGTTCTCTGCGGTACGATATTGATCTCAAGTTCGAGGAATTTCTCGGGCATATCTTATTCTCGTGCCGATTGGACTATCTTTCTTAAATTATTTTCAATTTTTAATCATAATCAATGCGCTTAATTCATACATATACAAAGTGAATGGTTGGAATCAACCGACCGGAAGGAATAAAGCGAAAACTTGTTCCTGGATTAAGGCGCACGTATATAACGATCGAGAAGTTAAATTACCTCGAGTCTCGTGCGAGAAAGAAAAAAGGTAGAGAAAAAAAGGTGAGCAACTCTGCTAAGGGTCGAGGAAGATAAGTCTTCCGAAGACGACGGGGACCGTGTACGCATGACTCTTGTATAGTTACTCCGTTGCTCTTTCGGGCAAATCTCAGACCGATTTTACATACCAAATCCTCTTTTCTTTTCTTCGGCTTCTTTGCATCTTTCTTCGATTCCTCCTCGTTCTATGTCCCCGTTCCTACGACTTCGGAATCCCCCCCCCCCCCTCCCTTCTGTTGTCGTTTTGCACAATACCACCCCTCGACAATATTGTAAACAAAGTGGTATCACTATTTCATTGGCAACCTGACACTTCACCTTTCGAACACCCACCACACATCGTCGATTTCGCGACAATTAAAATATCGACTCGCTTTTATTTATTTCATTGACTCTTCATCGAAGTTTACTTCATTAAAAAAACGCATGTAATAAATAATTATGTAGTTCATTTTCTTTCTTGAAATATTTTTCCGCGACAACAATCGTTTCAATAACCTCATTAGACCGGTTTGCACTTCGTAGCTCGTGACGTTCATTTCCTGTTACCTAAGTCTATCTTTCAAACTTTCCTTCTCCGATTTCCAATGTTCCTCGAATGAGCATTGTACGTTTCCTGGTTCGTCTTACAGCCTCCGAGCGAAACTTGATGATTATCCGAGGAACGTACCGACGGATCAAAAGTTTCATCATTTCGTTGCACGGAAATAGAGTCGATAATTGTGCAATTTAACTACCGATAATCCCGCTTCCTACGATTTCTCATAATTCGCGTTGTTGAGCGAAAATATGCAATTAAAGTTAGGGAGCACGAATTAAGGTGTCGTTTGAGGATAATTTCGAAATCTATATAACTTCAGTTTTAGTTTCGTGAGATTTTTACAGAAACATGAAATTCTGGATAAGAAAATCTCAGAAGAATAAGCGTAGGGTAGGAAAAATCGAATTAAATCGTACGTTAAATAGCTTCGTGCCCTGTTCCTGCCACGCCGATTTCGCACAGTTTAACCTCGCATCGACTATCCCGAATGAATTAATATTTTAGGAGCACTGAATCCAAAACAAAAACCCTGTGAGACTCCTCTCGAGAATTTCGTAATTCAACGATTCCCTCAAGACCGAGTATATTTTTTGAAGCAGCCTGTATACATACGACAGAAAGAAAAGAAAAGAAAAGAAAAAAGAGCAAAAGAGAGACGGAGACCATCCAAAAACTGACAACAGGTAAAGTGCCGAATAGGTGGTCCATCCGATCTTCTTTCCCCCGCTTTCGCGAATTTATCTCACACAAGAAGAAACCCCGGGGATGGTGTGGTTTGCCGTGTTCTCGTGTTATTTAAATCTAACAACGAGACTCTCGTTCCTCGCACATCACATACGCACGACTCAGCCTTTTTTTTTCGTCCCTCCGGTGCGAAGACTACAGGATCCTGACGTATTAGCTTCAAGCCTGCAATTCTTTTAAGCGGACTCTTCCTCCACCACATCAGATACATCGAACTAAAATATATAATCAAAGAAAAAAAGAGATAATAAAAAAAAAAAATAAGTAAATAAATAAAGAGAAATAAATTTGTAAAACACTCAGCGTGGAATTTGAGAATTGGCGTATCCCGTCAAATTGAAATTAATAAAATAATCTTCTCTGCATAGTTTATCTCGAACAGAGGCGTCAAGCGATAGCATCATGACTCGTTAAAAATCCTCAACACCCGAGATAATCATCTAATTATCATTTTTACTGCAATATCCCGAAAAAATCCATTCGAATGCCATAAACACACACGAATACACACGGACAGACAGAAATCGGAGGTATATTAAATGTAAAAGAAAATGATAGAAACCGAAATGTTAGACCAGAGATTGGAGCGCTCGATCGGACCGGCCAGGCTGAGAGATCTCTACGATCGAAGGCACGAAACATTTGTCAGGAACTTTAGGGTTCCCCCCCCCCGCACAGGCCCGCATTGTTTTCCTTCTCTACCATTCCGACTAGAAAGCACAGTTTAACTGGTGTTTTACACGCTTCGTTCCTGGAACCCGGAGTCTCCTTTTCTCTCACACACTCCTTCTTCTTATTCTCTCTCACTTAACTCCGAAGAAACGATGGACTTGGTGGGCACGGTCCCTCGGGGCCTTACATGCCATCCACGGCTATATAGTTGCTCAGGTAGACATACAACACGTCCACGTGCTCCGCCATTATACATGTATATCACAGAGCCCATATATACACATGCTTATATGACTATGTACCATTGTATACATAGAGAAATCCTCCAGGACTCACCAACTCCTCGCCTTTCCTCTTTCCGCCCCCTGCTTTCTTGGTGTGCAGGTCCCGCAGGCTCTCTCTAATTTTTTCTCTCACTTTCTCTCGCTCTTAACCTCAAACCAGGCGTCCTTTTCTACTCCCATTTCGTCTGTCAGACCCAATTTGTTGGGCTCCTCAGACGTTGTGTGCTCTGTTACAGTTTATGGCCATCATTACCTCGATCGTTCGAGTAAGAATTAAACGATTTGTTCGCGAGTCCACGAAATCTGATGAGAAGATCTCATCTTGCAATGGCTGAAGAAGACATTTTTTATATATACATTTTCAAACTATTCAATCGAAATCACGTTTTATGAATTTCCTCGGAATGTCATTCGCCTCGATTGATATTCGTTCGCATTGATATCAGCACGATTCAATTGATTGTGATTTAATGTTAATTTTGCGAAAATTAAATTGGATTTTGTGTATGAAAAGTTGATTTTTCGATTGACGTTCTATTGAAACTAAGTGAAAATTGTTGAGAATAACATTTTCATCATGAGATTCAATCGGAACAGCTTTGCATAACGAGCACGAAAAAAGTCTGATGATTCGAGCAAGCTTTATAATTCAAGAACAGTCACTTCAGCCGACTGAATTTGGGCAGGCAAGGTGAGCAATCGTTCACCTTTTTTCGATCGTGAGTTTTAATTGAATTTGATGTGAGTACATAGATTTTATCGAATTTTAGAATCATGAATCAAAGTCGGTGAGATAAAAAAGTGAAAAAAAAAAAACAAAATTTTGAGAAATTCGTTCCGCGATAGTGAATGTGATAATTTGTGATAAACTGTTTTTTTTTTTCGTCACGAAAATCTCATGAGATAACGATTGAAATACTCGATGAGCGACGGGCGATGTGGGCCGTCGGATTGGTGTTGAAAATCAAATCCGACGAAAATCTGATCCACCTGAAAACATATTTTCTACCCACATTTCGAAAGGTCACCGAATTCTCGAGATGTTTCAAAAACATGTTTTTTTTTTTTTTAATTTTTTTTAAACTAAGATAAATAAGATAAGCTGATCAAACACAATTATCGTTGGGATTGATATAATTTATTTCGCTATATCGTTTTGAAACACGAACTTATAATATCTCTTGGGATATTCTCGAAGGTACAATTCTACGTTTCGTGTACTATCGAGACTTTAAAATCACATTTTCATATATTTACACGCCTCTATTTACAGATTTGAGATAACGATTGATGTAGATCGATGATTATGAACTATGGAGATCAGTGCGAGGCGACCTCTGTCATTAATAATATCACAAAATTAATTAATTCATCAATTATTCAATTTTCATGACAAACAAGAGATGGCGTCGCACCGTGCCGCATATTTATTGATTTTTTTTTGTTTTTTTCGATACATCTTCACGTTTTCTGGATTTTTCACGCTCCATTCATTTATATATATATATATATATATATAATAATTATTATATATATAAATCTTAATATACATGTATAATATAATAATTTAAATTGTACATCGTGAACAACGATCGTTAAAAGGAATACTGCTCGTCGTAGACACACACAACGACTTAATTCGTCATTACATCGTAAATATGTTTGTTTATTACACTGGGTTGTTTGTTTTTATTTCTATTTTTTTTTTTTTTTAATATATTTAAGGTATCAAGTTTGGCACTCGTTGTTCGCTTTTCTCCACAGCGTTTAATCAACGTTCACACTCACGCGCACGCAAACACACACACACACACACACACACACACACACACACAAACACACACATACACACAGGTATTCATCCTCCATTTTTTACCGACAGCTTTTCATTCGCTCGCACTATATTTGAATAATACAATCGTCCAGAATCTCTGTTCAAACGATCAGCATTGTTATGTACATTTCTTGCTGCCCCCGTACGAATGCAGCGCGCCATTTTGAATCGAGCACGAGTGGGGGCCGGAAATTGGAAAAACAAGAAAAACTTTGCCATCAATCTCTGTTTTTTTTTTTTTTTTTTTTTTTTTTTTTTTTCAGTCTCTCTTCGTCTCGGGTTAATTATTTACACAGGGAGTTTGTAATCGGCTCGTGTATTTCTAATTAATCTCACGTGCTTCACAATTTTATGGCGAATCTTTAATTATGGCAAGATGAAAATTACACCGCGCAAAAGTTTTCTTTTTTTTTTTTTTTTCTCCTACGGTCGTGTAATTATGCTTTTTCTCCTTTTTCAGCTCGCTCGAATTATTTCTGCGGATTAAGTCGTTATTTTTTATTTTATTTTTTTGAGCATCAATTTTTCTGGTTTTTTTTTTTTTTTAATCTTTGATATAAGCGGAAAAGAACATTGCGCGATGCTCCAAAGTTTAGTCTCTTCTGGACAGTCGCGTATTTTTGTCATCCCCATAGAACACGGTTCTTCCCCGGAAGACCATTCACCCCTTATTTTTCTCTTCTTCTCCCCCCCCCCCCCCTGCTCCTGACTCTTTCTCTCTCTCTCTCTCTCTCTCTCTCTTGTTTCGCGCCGTGGCTCCCTCTGGGCCGAAAAGACTCTAAGCCACTTCCGGCGGAACTTTATCCACGGCCATTTGAACGACCTCCTCGCTTCCCACGTCGCTTTATCTCGCAGACAATACCTCCATTACCACGAGCTTCCGATAGCTGAGAGCATTTTTCCGTGTCACGTTCAAGACTCCCGACTTTCTTGGCAGGGTAACGATTTTTCCAGATAAAAAAAAAATGAGAATAAAAAAGATTCCAACCCTTTTTCTCTCACCAGTGGGGAAAAAAAAAAACAACAAAAAAGAAACAAAAAAAACTTGGAATTTTGATTCTGCGTAAATTACGAAACTCGTTTGTCATTCGATCATTTTGATGTGATGATAAAATTTCAGAAAAACGATGTCATTACGAAATAATAAATGTTGGCTCTTTCCTTTTTCGAAATTTCTCGTACTCGTACCGTGTACATAAATACATATACATTGCGTGTATAAATAAAAAAAAAAAATAGTTGATGGACAAACGCGCAGGGTTATTTATATCGCACGGGCGTGAGGAACTTTTATAGATGTACGCGACGGACGATGAATAATAGAAAAAGAGATAGAGAGAGAGAGAGAGAGAGAGAGAGAAAAGGAGAACATTATGACGAGCTCGCGCATTTATTCTAAATGTACGAGCGTATCTGGTGAATATTTAAGATGAGCTCGAGCGCGCCTCAATCGAGGCACGTGACGTCTACTAGCTACGCTTCGGAACCGCTAGAGCACTCTTCCGCCTCGGGATCGATGTGCTCACCTCCATCCTCGTCGTCGTCCTCCTCATGATGATAATCACCGGTCTCCTGTTGCCATTTGCTAACGTGATGTGTGTTTTTGTTGTTGTTACCGTTACTGTTGCCATTGCCGCCCGATTGCTGTTGCGCTTTTGCCTCCTCCTCCTGTTGCATTCTCTTGTGTTTCGTTCGACGATTTTGAAACCATACTTTCACCTGTAGCAACAAAAAGAAATAAAAAATTCTTTGGTTAAATCACTCCGAAATACGGGAAAAAGAAAAATCATTTACGAAGTGTCATCATTATTCGTTATTTTGTGGGAATGATTATAACTCTTGGGAAAAACCTGAATTTCGCGAATCAAACAAAGTCCGTAGGCTCTGTAACATATTTCGAAGGAACCAGTCGCGATAACTCGACCAATAAGAACTTTGATTTCTCGTAAAAACATAATCGATAACTTATATGATTGTCAATACTTGTTGAGAGAGAGAGAGAGAGCGTGTAAAAGTCGCCATTTTGGATTTAACGTAAAGATTAAAATAGAAGAAAATGGGATGTGCAAACGGAAAAGAGGAATCACCATTACTGCGCTGTGGGACGATAGAATCACCCCGGAAGAGGAGAAATCGGGCTCGAAAGATGCGCACCCCAGCACTACGAGCCATCGATCCTCCCTTCTTTTTTCCGCAGTCAGCCCATCCCCCGTTGACATAGGAGATAAATATACGTGTATATATATGAAGTAGAGAGAGAAAAAGAGAGAGAGAGAGCCTGGGAGGGTTGCCCGGATGTTCTGACTCGATCAGGAGCATCAGGATCGGGACAAATTAAGTGGCAACTAGTCAGTTGGATCCCCTATTCCACGACCCCTTGTGGGTTATAGATCTAGTACGAACTCTCTCAGCCCCTGTGAGTTAAGCGGCGTATCCGTTTACAATGGAAATGGACAAACGCGTTTCATCCCCTCAGCTTTTGCCGGCGCGTTCCCAAAATTATTCGCATCAAGAATCAACCGAAAATATACTCCCTTCGTGCTCACTATACACCGAAACAACAATAACAAAAAAAGAGTAGAAAGGGTGTCATAATTCGGTTAGACAGTCTCTCATCGCCTATTCTCCGATTCTGCGTTATCCAATTGTATGATAGAATCAAACGTTGAAAAGCACATTCATAACGATCAAATGATCACGATAATAAATTATTCTCTATGAATTGCTGGAACGTGATGCTATTACCGAAAACGATTTAATTTATGAAGCGTCAACGAGAAGTTATGCTCGAGCTTTAGAAATGGCTGGGTTGTGAAATTCATTAGGGAAAAACTCGTTAGCTATTTTTTGTCTACGATTATCCGATGCGTCGGCGCAAAAAAACTTTTCACTGCAACTTGAGGATCCCGAAAATTCAATGATATCTCAGTATAACTGTACATCGCAGAGAAAAAAAATAGCTGAGAAGTGTTCACTTCGAAGTTTTCCACAATTAAATTGCCTCATAAATCTTAGGGATGAAATAATTCGAAATTAATCAAAAATTCAGATCACCTATCAAACAATATTTCCTCTTACTCGACTCTCTCTCCCGGAGTCAGATCGAAAAACCATATGATTGTTTCCACCTATTGGTACTCTCCTTATACACAAGAGAACGAAAAACAGAAACATATATCGAGGCTCGTTTAAACGTTCCGGAGTTATTCGTGTGTATTAAAAGTTCGTGAAGGAGTCAGCTCGGGTAATGATTTTGGAACTATTGACGCGTGAAATCCCCATTCTTGTGATCTTTTTCACGGTATGGATTTCGTGCGCTAAGCGTGTGAGAAGGACAACGGTATAGAAAAGAGAGGAAAATGTATCCATGAGAGGGAAACGTATCCATTCAGAATGACAACGAAACCGAGGATGCGAGAGGGTGAAAGAAGCAAAGCTCGATGTTTGGCTAACACATCTATTGTTGATGCACCTAACGTGGTTTTGACAAGCCCCGGATTAGTATCTATCCCGCAGCTCGTTTTCTCTCACTCCCTCTCTTCTCCTTCGTCGTCTCTCCATTTTAAAAGCAACGATTAATCCGAACATGTATGCGTGCACGACAGTCCATCTGTGGCTATTATTCTACAACCCAAATAAAAGCATCCCTCTGGATTCCTGACAGTATTTATAGCAACTGATCTTCCCGAAAACTTTTTTTTTCATCATGATACCTCCGGGTGATTCGAAAGAGAGAAAAAAGCGAAGCTGAGCCGTTTCATTTATACATGAAACTCAGATTTCGATCTATTTTTCGTGGGGGGGGGGGGGGGGGAGGAGGGGTGAGATTTAATGGTATTTTTTCGGTGGATCGTAGCTCATCATAGTTCGAGGTGGTTTCTCAATCGCACTTAATCCGTTATTAGAAACATTTTTCTCTTCTCGTTTCGTTGCAATCATTAGAATCGTTGCAAGCAACAACTTACGATTCAAAGAAAGAAATAAAACTTTCACGTTTATTTATGACTGAAGAATGTTGAGCTAAAAATGAAAGTAACAAATGGTACTAGTCTTTTCCTTACAAATAAAATAAGAAATAAAATAAACAATAGAGAAAATTTCTCAACGTATTAGATTCCATTCCTCCGGAATTACATCCCCTCGGATCCGAGCCGAATGAACGAAAACGATCAAGACACTTATCGGACGATTAAGAGGACAAATATAGAACTACCCCCTCGTTGTATACGCTTTGGTAACTGCGCGCATCAACTTACTCCTACGATGTAAACCACTTTCAGGGAGCCCTTGTTTCGAGTTCACCCTTTCCAACGTTCCATTACGGATCACCGCGTAACCGGTGATCAAGAATCAAACTACCCCCAACCATTGGATGAATAATCGTATGTATAAATATACATGAGAGTCTATCCTGGGTGTTTCAATAGTCTCGTAGCGACCGGGTCATCCCCTATTTGGTAATCAGCCCTCCCGAATCGAGGGGTTACCATGGAAACGACCCCTAAAGCTCACAGGAGTTGGCGCTTCCCGATTGGTCGTGTTTTCCTCTTCGCAAACCCCGGAGGCTGTACGCACTTGCGCGGCATCATTCCCCTCACGACAAAATCCCCCCCCCCCCCCCCCGTTACCGAGTATCGGGAGACGTGAGCTGCCCGCATAAAACATCCCCTGTTACAACCCCCTGCGAAACCCAAACCTCGCCTCTCTCTCAAAATTCGTCAAATCCCTTGGAGCCATCCCTAGCAGCAGAGCAGCGGAAAAGAGGGGGGGGGGGGCGGATGGAATCGCAATTTCATGCAAATGATTTTCCAGTGTCGTTCATTACTGTAGCCATTTACAACTTTTGAATAAATGCGATGAGAGACTAATTATAAAATCAATTTTACCCCATGATTTACGTTAGAAAAATTGTCGCGCGATGGACCTGAACATAAAAACAAGTGTTAAAACTGTATTTATTTTCGAATCAAATATATTTTCAAGCAAAAGATATTCTCGATAATTATCAAACATTATTTTCACGATTGTTTTTTTGCTAGGCGATTCAATTCTGCGTGGAACAATTTTCAACGATTGATACCACAACGAGTCCAGATGTTCGAGGATCGTTGACGAGAACGAGAGAAGAATGAAGCACCGGAAAAGAGACGAAATGAAATGAAGAATGACGGAGATAAAAAAAAGAAAACAAATGTAAAAAAGAAAGAGGAAGAGAGGGAGAGAGAGAGAGAGGAGAGAAAGAAAGAGAGGAATAGAGAAAGAGTGTTGTCGGGCGTAGAGAATCTCCGGGATACGGAGACGATCGTAAGGTCGGCTTTGGGATAATTGAAGGCGCTTCTGGTAACGCGCATAAGTGACAGGCAAACACCTTATACGTAAACCCGAGTGTGACAGCTGTACACGTTTGTAAGTTGCTTTTCTGTCGCTCGTTCGCGTAACAGGGCTTCACTTACTTTAACATACATAGTTATAAGTTTATATATACACATATATAAATGTGTGTACATAAGCAGAGAAAAAGCTACACGGAGGCAAAAGATGAAGGTGCACTGAAGTTCAGTGCAGAAACAAGCATAGCGAAGAGAGCCTCGATTATCTGCAATCCAGATCGATGGAAAGAGTCTTGTGACTCGTTAGTGCCTTTAAATCTTTATGTGTATATGGATTTGTATGTATCCACGGATACACGTGCACGTTTATATACTTATTTATTGATATTTGTGTAGAAAATCAAAGTATCTTTTGCCGATAAATATGAAAGCTGTGTTAATTAAATGTGGATATAGAGACTGCGCGTTCATATATTTCCGGGGCGTGAGTGCACGTACATTTTAGGTGAGTTAATTAATAATTCGAGCAATAAAGCGATACAACGCACTGAGAAATCTACATAAAGCGAGACTTACACGTGACATAAAAGATATAGTGACCGATAAGAAACTCGAAGCTTAACACGTATACGTACCTATATACATTCATATGTATGTATATATACATTGGAAAGATCGATAAACGGGTGAATCAATTAATCCGGATCGTTAATTAATATTGTAATTACAGAAGAGTATGCGCGAGAAATACGTACTGAAATTCAAACGCCTTTATGTATATGGATATTTTATGTATATATATTCAAATGTGTAAACTCGTATGTATATTGGTGTATTATGAAAGGAATGAAAGACTCGCGCTCAACCATTCATTTTCGCGAAGGCTTTATTACGTCCTCCGTTAAATATAATTACGTTTATCGCCGCCACCCGTCGCTCTCGATTGGCTTGGCCAAAGTTTCAACTCTCTTCCACCGGGAAATTGGATATTCGCTAATGGAAATTAATATCGTGATCCAAGAAAGGCAAATATCTACCGGTTTCCAGTGAAATGTTTCTTTCGAATGTTTTTTTTTTTTTTTTTTTTTTTTTTTTTTGCAGTAAGAACAAAATGAGCCAATTGGCTTACGGCCACGATCGAACCGAAATTTCGCATTTTTTTTCTCCAAACAACACGCATCGATTGACCTGGTACGACAAATGACATAATTCAGTTTTATTGATTCACAAGCATTCGTGCAGCGTCAACGAAAAACTTCTTACTTCAATATTCTCCATCAGAATGATTTTTTCATTGAAATTTCATTTCCATTTATTTTTTCGTGAATTTTTTCAACGAAAAAAAAAAAACGTTTGAAAAAAAATGTTTTTACGCACAGAGAATACCTCCGTAGGATTTGACGTGTTTAAATTTTCTCGCATTTTTCACCCTCGATATTACACACGGAGTTGGGTATAGGATTCTGTCGCTTAATCCCCCGAAGCTCCGACGGTCACGCTCGAAACATTATTTTTAATCCTCCCGTCGATAACCCTCGTCCTCGTGGCTCGCTAAATAAACCACGCAATATTATTTTTCGATCTTCCCACGTTTAATAACTTCGGGGCTGTCCTGCACGGATGAAATGACATTTTTTTTTTTCACCAATGAACGAAGCGATATATTATATCGAGCGTCGCAGTTTTAGGGGTTGTTATGCACCCTCGAGAACATTTTCTACTTGCGATTAATAAAATTCCTTTTCTCCAAGTGAATATTCATCGATAGAAACAATAAAATTCCATCTTTTACTCTCGCACTCGATCCTCTGAAAATCGAGACCGAAAAAATGGCGACGGTCAGTTCCGTTCTTTCCTAGAACTCCTTTGGTAATTTTCAATATTAGTTTCGTTCAAGAAAATGAGTCAAAAAGAGTACAGCAGCAGAGACGCACGCGCGAAAATCTCGAAAAGCAGCAAAAAAAAATGAATAAAAGATATCGTAAGAGAGAAAACGAGTGTGAAGAGGAAATCAAAAAAAGAGAAAAACACCGAACGATCGTGTAAGAGAAGCAGGAAATACAAAAGAATTTGAAATTCGCGCGCGGTTTTAACGAGCGTGTTTGGAAGGATTCGCGAAACCGCGCGATGGAGTTATCTTAAATTGTAGCGCGCGGCTTGACGAGATTCAATCCGCAATATACAAGCGAATCTCTCGGCAAAATCCACTTCTCGGAGGTGTAGTATACACACATTTGTGTAAAACACGAGCTGGGCTCTTTTCTCGGGGGGACATAGTATATATACACATTATGCATCGAGGGAAGCAGTGACAGTGACGGGCGTAGATCGTGACGAGAAAAGCAACGGCCATGTTCTTCGCCATCTAATGCGTATATATTCATATAGATATATATATACACGTATATACATAAAACGTATGTATCAACGATAATTTACTGACGGCGCGATGTGTCCTGAGAATCGAGCGAGATTTGTGATACAAAAAAAAACATGTTAACAGTGCACAATCGATAACTATAAAAAACGAATCTTCCACGGTGAATACGAAAGCCACAATCAGGTGTCGCATAAAAAAAAAAAACGTTACCCAAAACGAATGGTTAATCGAAAAATGAAAATGATTTTTGTTCAGCTCAATATATCCATCTATTAATCTCAAATAACCGATTCGTTAAAAATAGAACAAAAAATATTCTCATTGACAGATCCCGTTCATTGATTTCTTAACTATACCGTTAAAATTAATTAAAAATCGAAACGAATTCGTTTGAGATGAAAAGTAATTCAATAATTTACATATCACATCAATATTCGCTAACGAATAAATGCAAAAAAAAAAAAAAAAAACAGTATCTATTTTTCGATTTATCGCTCTACCACCGTGCAAGCATGTAACTGAATATAGAAATGATTCGAAACATTGTATCAGAGAGCAATTAATTTATGAATTACGTATAACCGACGCAGGAAGAAGTTAGCTTCCTTCGGTCATATGGATGACAGAAACGCGTATATAGCAGAATCCTATCGCTATACTTTATTCTCAGTCGTGCTACGACGCACCTCATTATGCATAGAGAATCGTACGCGGCCTGCATAATATGCAAACTTCTCCATTACCGTCGTCGCTCGCAACGTAATGGGCCGTTCTCAACGCGAGCGTTAAATATATATACGTCTATAGTATTATTTTCAAGTTATTCGCGTTCGCGATTACCTTCACCAAACGATCATATAGAAATAGAAAAAGAGAGAAGAGAGAGAGAGAGAGAAAGCACCAAATAGCTCGAGGATATCAGACAAGGATACACTCAATTCCTCGATTTTCTTGTGTGAAATAGCTGAGGGCCCGTTAGCACCATATAGCCACTATTTACCGTACACTTTTAACGTCAAACAATAAACAATAAATAATAAATGTAGAGAAGATATACACCAGGAATGAGTAACAGATGGGCGAAACATCGATAACAGCAATAAACTCAAAAGCCATGATTGAAAAATTAAAAAAAAACGTCATAACGTTCCTTAAACTTTTTAAATGACATAAATATTTAAAAATTTCCAAGATTTCCTGTGCAAAAAAGATTATTCAAAGTGAAAGGATCGCGCCACACTACATCTCGCTACCTCATTGTGCCGCAACATTTTGGATATCGAAAAACAATTCTTTCCCCCTTGAAAAACTGTTTTCTCACACTCCTATATGGACACTTTGAATTCAATAAAGATATTATTATCATTTAATAGAGGTCATTAATACGTACCGTTTTGGACTAAATTATAGAGGATATCAATTTAGCTATAATCGAAGTTCAATTCGAGTCACGATAAAAATAATCGACGATAATCTATACATGGATAAATATCTATAGATATAAATATGTGTATGGATATATACATACACGGAGAAGCAACGATAAAAGTTTGCGAATCTCGGAGCTCCCGGCGAGCACAAAACTAATCTCTGTCTCCTCCTCTCTCTCTCTCTCTCTCACACTCGATCACCCATTGTCCGAACACCTGTTCACCTCATCTTGTATTACCATTCGACCATTATCTTTCAATTTGCGTCTTTTGTTCGCTAAGTGCCTCGATTCCCCTGCTTTGATTACACAACGAAATTACACTTCGACCTCTCGCCGTCTACTCCTTAACTGCTAATTATCTCTGAGACTGAGGAGAAAAATAAGAAGTACAGGACGAAGAGTAAAGAGAAGAAGAAGAAGCAGAAGAAAAAGAGAGAAAGAGAGAAAAAGTGAGAGGGCGAGACATTGAATGTTCAAGTGTCGTGACCGTGTACATTTAAAATGATATTTACGACTCGTCAAAGATACGAATCGGTTTGTCCTCCGTTTTTCATTATATTTTCATGAAAACTCAATTAATGTCAATCATGAAATTACTTCAACTCCATATGTCTTCTTTGATTTATTTACTTTTTCTCTTAGGATTCATAATTGATTATGACCTCAATAAAAAAAAAATTCTCCTATATATTTCATTCAAATTATAAATCCTCTAATTTTTTAATCCAAAGTATTAGAAGAATAATTTATAACGAAAAAAAAATGATAATTATTTGCTGTATCAATGAAATTTCAAATTCGAATAATTGGACTTCATCAAATGGTGCAACTTCTATGTAATGTGATTAAAAACACATGATTTATTTTCCTTATATCTATCTCGCGTATTGAAATAACAGTTACGAGAGGTGTGGATCTTTAAACTGACGTCAAACTCAAAGTATTTTATATACAAACACTCGAATAAAAAATTGTGTGCCATTTTCGAAGTGTTTTTTTAACAAGGCAGAGTTAATTTTTTGTCGACGAGAAAAAAAAACCAAGAAACAGACCAAAAAGCATTGATAATAGTTCCGCAATAATGACGTTTCACGAAAAATGCATGTTTCCGTTGACATCGTTAACATTGTAAGCTAAAAATTGATTTGCATACTCGTAAAATGTTCTACTTTTAGATGAAAATACAACCGATTGCGAAAGTTTCGTAAAACATTTCCATTTCAACAATGAAATTCGACTTACAAATGAGCGAGTCTTAAAAATCGTATCGAAACATTATTTGGGTGGACAAAGTACACGCCGAGCGGCCATGAAGTGTCAAACAAAAGCGTCCTTTTCCATTTCTCAATCTCGTAATTCTCACGTTCGGTTACTAAATCATCAGTAATCATATGATGGTAAGATCGTGCTTGTATTGCAAAAAGAAGAAGAAAAAAAAAAGATTCTTAGTCAGCTTCGTAACCTTGGTGATGGTCGATCGCGTTCAAATCGGAATAACGATCGATCAGTTTGACGGAATAATCGAGAAATAATAAACTAATAGCTCCAATGATTGTTCCCGTAGAACAGCGGAGCATTATTATGAGCGATGAGCCAGTATCACCCTCAACTATTTGCCCTCGCATGTTCTCGTGTTTCATCGAGAGAAAAACTATACGAAGGAAAAAAAAAGAGAGAAAAAAAAGGAGTAAAAACTGTTCAATAGAAAAAAATGGCAAATTATGATTTTAATGAGGAGTTAATTGCGCGTATAAAAGGTGCAGCTCATAAAGTCTCACACGTAATAATAGGAATTTTGCTAATGGTAATACGCGTGTATAATAGCATACGTATACATACACACATGCATATGTATACACGAATAAGAATTTTTTTATCATTTTGTTTTTCCTCACCTGCGTCTCCGTGAGGGACAACGCCTGTGCCAATTGTTTCCTCTCAGCACCAACCACGTAATGATTCTTCTCAAAGGCATGCTCCAGCTTTAATAATTGACTCGGACTGAACGCGGTTCTTATTCTCTTTGGCTTCCTGAAGGGTTGTAACAAAAAGCCAGGAATGTCTGGACCTGAAAAATCACAAATACAATAATTTTTAACTACAATTCATAGTGTAAATATTTTATTCGTCAGCAACAAGAATTTCATTGATCCAATCACTCAATTTGATGGAATATAGCACACTACGACGACAATATTGTTGAATCAAAACTTCAATTTTGATATTGCATATGAGCTAATAAGTTCGATGACGAATATAAATTGCTTTATCAATAATTAGACTAAATCAAATTGTCTGAAATATGAGAAATGTTGATCAAAGATCTTTTTTCAAACACCAATGATAGAACCCTATTGTTTTCCTCTGTATTAAAAGAGCAGAATTATCAAAAAAAAAACCCGTGTTTCAAGACAGCTATTGAAACAGGATGATAAAATGGGGGCTAGAAAAAAAATAATGAAAGAGCGAAGAAACTAAGAAATCAGTCAAGGTAACGATGAAATTGCGTGTCAGCCAGTCAGAGATAACTATACAATGTATTTTAAAGTTTTACTCCGATGGAAGGTGGATAGCGCGAGTATTACCGGTATCTTTATGGCGAATACGTATGTGGAACAGTATTTTTAAGTACAACGCTTCGTGCAAATTCCAAACCGCGCTTGAATTTAGACCGAATTTGAAGTACTTGCATGATTTTTACGATCTTAAAAATTATTTCAGCCACGGTTTAACCGTCGTTATATAAAAAACATTGAAAAAAATATTTTTTAATTATTTCCATCAAACACATATGTGATATACGTTTGAATTTTTCATCGCGATCATTGATTGCCCAAAAATTGTTTACAATTAGATCGTGTTTTTATTTTTTTACAATATCTGAGTAATTTTTTGAAACAAGTAAATTAATCGAAATTTGCATTGAGCCCATTGTTTTTTTTTTCACTCGTGTCAAAAAAGTATTTTCACGAGAAACTTCAGTTCTCGTATTCCACAATTTTCTTCGAGGATTATTGAGACATTTTTTTTAATAAATTACACGACGATTGCTTTTCATACAGCCAAAAACTAAAAACCTGCTACAAATTAGCACCAACTTTTTTTAAAAATATTTCTGTGCGTTTGTGAGGCTAGGCGTAAAGATAAGCTACCGCATTTTTATTGCACCGAGGATAAACACGGGTATTGGGCTTTACAGTCGAGAACAGTGAACTTGTGACAGTAGAAAATACGTTAGTAAAAACAAAAGCGTATACATGTATATAAATAAATATGGGAGCTAATTGAGTATTCTACTTCGTAAACCGCCTGTCGATCGTCTCCGATATCGCTGCGAGCGCCCGCGACTTCAACCGGAAGTCGTTCGAGATACTCGCTCCTCGTAATAACGTAAAAAAAAATAAGAAAAAAAAAAAAAAAAGAAGCGGAACACGATAATTTGCTATGTGTATGAACAAGAAAGCCTTGTCTTTTGCGTATATGTATCATGATACACGGTTCAACGATTCACGAGCAAATCGCCGAAAAATCGTTGTACCTTTACGCATACCAAATCGTGAGCGCCCCTGCAAATTTTTACTCACTGAATCGCGCCACGTTCCACGATATCTCGCCACAAGTTTAAACAAGATTACTCAGCACAAATTATACAAAAAAATTTTTTTTTTTTTTTCTTTTAAATCCTGGAAAATAATTTAGATTAAGAAACCAGCACGAAGAGTTACGTTCTGTCACGAAAGTTTGAAAAAAAAAATCCAATTATGATAACGAACGAAAAAATTGAAGCACCGAAGAAATTCAGTGAACCTAAAATTATGAAAACGGGGTCGAAATAGAGCTTGAAGAAAAACGAAGTTGAGAAATAACTGAAATGATACATTGTAACACAATACGAAATATATTTGCTTTCTCTTATCACTTTTGAAATACTTTGTCGTATTTTATGTATCCGTTATTCCAATGTAGTATTTAAACTACGTTTAAGTGTCTCGAGAGTTTCTATTATGTAAAGCAAGGTGAATGGCAGACTTGATAACAAGCTTTTTTAGTCCAGTTTTCATGCATTTCGAACATTCTTCGTGTGCCTTCTGAATGTTATTTCTAGTATTTCGTATATCTTGACCAAAAAAAAAAAAAAAAAAGCTGTCGAGCATATTTTTCATGAAAAATATACACAAAAATATTACACAGAAATTTTGTTTCGCGAAATAACCATTCGAGATCGAGTAATTTCGAACAAATTTTTTATTTTATTTTATTCATTTTTTTTCAATCGTCATTCAGGAGAAAACGTTGAATGCATATTTGGTGCTGTTAAGCTCTCGTAGAGGCTTGACTATATTTATATGTACAAATATCTACACGATGTTGTATGAGCTCCGTTCTTTTTCGTCTCAAATTACATCAGATACGCCTTTTTGATGGCGAACAGTCGATTTAATGCCCATCTTACTCGTTTTCGCGTCAGAAAGTCGAGATTGAAGAAAAAAATACGAGTGAAAGAGAGAAAAGTAGATGAGGCCAGTAATTACGGGAGCGAAAAGGCGCCAGTGCATCGCTCTCGTCGTGTACACGCGCATGTGCGTGTGTGAGTATGTGTGTGCAGCTGAATTGCCCAGAGGGACGCGGAATTACTCCGAAATAATACTAAACGCCCAGTATCAAATTATCCGTTCTCCTCGTCGTTACACATGAACCGAGTAAATATGTATATATACCTTCCCGTATACAAGCACTAATAAGTACATATTATCCGCGTATGGGGCATTCCAAGCCACGAGATCCATCATTTTTTATTTTGCATTTTTCATGTTCTTTTTTTATCTGTTCGAGCCTGTCTCTTGCAGAGCAAAAAAAAAAATTCGTTCAAACGAAAACGAACCATCGTTTTTTGTCGACAGATAAAAAAACTTATCGAATAATAGGAAATGATTTTGGAAGACCTGAAAAAAAAAAACAAGTAAAGAAAACGCGAAAAAAATATAATTTGGCAAAACTCCACAAAATGTGAAATTATTAACAGTAATAAGTTGTGCTCAAAAATCCAGATTCGGTGTAAAAACAAATGAACGATTGCAGAGAAAAGCCTGATCAACGATCGAGAGGCGATTCGAAAAATCAGCAGCCAAGCATTCAAATTTCCGAAAGGAATTAAAAAGATATTATTCTTCTTCATCATTCGGACATTAAAAAAAATATCGATCGTCGATCTCGAGGGACATACAGAAATATTAATGCAGATCAGCAGCTCGAACTAAATGGGACGAAAATAAAAGTGCAAACTCGCGAGATCAACCTGTAGGTGGAATTTGCAAGGAGAAACAGAAGGAAAGGTGAAACAAGAAAACGCTGAGCGTGTATAGCATTTATAGTTCACTGCGACGACGAGGACTCTCGTCCTTAATGCTCTTTTAATTAATCGTTGCACCAGCACGCTGTGCGCGATATCCCGAATGCACACTCCTCCTTTACTCTCTCTTTCTCTCCCTCTCTCTCTCTCTCTCTCTCTGTTACTCTCATTCTTACTCTGTACCATATACTTTGTTCTCCCTGTGAGAAATCCTTTCGCGATAATTAGTGTTATTATGTCCCGGCCGGATGGTAATACGCGCTATTTACTACAAGACACGCGGGGATACCTCAAGCATATAGAAATTTACTCTTTTTAGTTTGTGTGTATCTGTGTGTGTGGGCAAAGTATATATCCATTCATATATAAGCATGTATAAATATATACATCGAAAGGTTCTTATATGCGTAAATGGGAGTTTTAAATGTACCTGTGCAACATATACGTGTATGCATCCAAAAGATCGCGTGATCGAGCGCGTGCTCGCTCAGCTCTCTTGAATCTCAGTTGCGCGATCACACGCAGAAAACCTCCGGCATATATACACCGATCAATCGTCATTTCGAATGAAACAAGTACTAAAAACATGAGAACAAATACAAAATTATAGAATATCCCGAAATGTTTTCCAATTTTCGAATAAAATTTTTGATCCAGTCACTTTCGAAGAAGAAAAATGTTGTAATGATACGAGAAGAAGGTTTTTTTTATACGTCAGATAATCGTTCTCCTTATAGAAATTTTTCAGGAATTCATATGTCTGGAAAAATTGTTTGATTTTTTTTTTGGGATAATCAAGCAAAAAATGAATGAGAAATGAATTGAGAATAAACGAAAAAAATGAAAAAAACTCAAAGTAAGTTTGAAAACAAATTCATTTCCTTTTTGACGAAAGATCGATGACGACGAGACGGCGTCAGAGCGATACATGTTCGTATATAACTACGTGGTCGTTAAATCGCGAGCATACACCAGTCGAACGTTAGTTATATTTATATATGTCGGTATATTTTTGCGTGTGTGTGTGTGTGTGTGGGTGCGCGAGCGTAATGTGTAAAAGCTTCTCGATGCCCTCGAGGCATAAAGCTACAAAGAGAGAGAGAGAGAGAGAAAGGCGTTTTACGAGGGTGCCTATTTAAAGCATAATCGAATCCGCTAATAACGATTATTAGTGGAGACCTCTCGCGAGTTTTGCATCACGCACATATCCAACCACATACGACCTCCATACTGAACACGAAAATCAACAACTTTTGTCGAATATCCGCGCCAGCGCAATTTCTCAATCAAGCTGAAAATTAACGTATCAATTAAATTATTACCACGATCAAAATTACAGAGTTATTAGCTTTTTTATTTATTGTATTATTTTTAAAAAACTCTTATATATGAAATTTTGTATGGAAAATTAGTCATTTTATTTCTATCTTCAGTCCTCTCTCCTTGATTCAGTTAATGGTACAAACTGATCGCTTCAATTATTCCGATAACTCGCATAAAGAGACACCGATTATCATTCAATGATAAAAATAATAAAAAAAGAAATAAATAATCGTAATTTCTGAAACACCGAATATCAAATACTTGGGAATTCGTGAAAATTGCAAATTTTCAATAAGTTATTCGCGATATAAATACGTGTGCATTGGTGCGCTAATATTTTCAAAAGGTTTGAGAGAAAAAAGGAAGAAATAATTCAATGGGAATGAATATTCCTAAAAGCAGGCCTTTTTACGCGTCCAACGACTACCATGAAGTGCAGTTTTCAAGAGCCGAATACACCGAAAAAAAAAAAATGATAAAAATCAACCAACCAGAAGTAAATAATAAAGTTTTACATCATGACAATCCAAACTGTGAAAAAAGGAACTAAAAAAAAAACAAAGAGCAATAAAAAAAAGCGTGAAAAAAATGAAGGGAACGCGATACATCGAAGCTTGACTTTCAATGACAAATAAATGAAGTGTCGCATCCCAGAGGGGCTTTGTAACCAGGAAATCATGTATAATGGAGACTGAAGAGGGCGGGTTGGACTTTTGCCTACTCAGAATAATCCGTGTGCACACAAAATCCCAGGAGCTCCTTGACAAACGTCACAATGAGAAGTATATTATGAAAAGCGTGAAAAAGAAAAAAAAATGCGAAAGCATCCAATCACGTGACGAAGAAAAAAGTGAAACAGACGCCCTGCTGAGGGTGTCCGAGGGTAAAAGACATCCTGACAATGACGATTAACGCTCTTTTGTGAATCCCCTAGGCGGTTACTCGTCGCACACTAGACTCTCATCTTTTTATTCACTCCTCGTTTTGCTCTTTTCACTCGAAGTCACCAGGTAGAAAAATCAAAATTATTCACCGAGCAGGATTCGCCATCTTTTCAGTCGAACGTAAAATTTGCTTTTTTATTTTCATTCGAAAAAATCCATTATCCACTCGTCAAGTGTATCGTTTTCGTCGTATTACATAAGAATACGCTTTTAACGAGATACTTATTTCATTTAATTGAACTGACCCATGTTGTCAATTCATATTTCTTCATACAAATGTACCATTTGCTACTATTTTTTACATCGATCGTTTTTTTTTTCCCCTTGTAATACTGATTTATGATTCAGATCTAAAAACGTCTGATACAGCTAGGCTAATCAATATTTTTTATTTTTTGTTTTTCCTTCAATTGCCCATTTAATTTGTATCTATAAATTCTATTCGTCGCTCACGCATACGTATAAAAATATGTGTAAACGATTCATTAACATACTATCTTAAAGAAAATCTACGTTTATTACGCACACGAATCACTATCGATATGAACGCTAATTATTAGATAAGACTAAGACTCCAATAAATTTATAGCACGTATAATATCAACGTGAGATAAGAGCATCGAAGATCTATGTGTTTCTTGAACAATTTCATGACTAATTGTTCGTAATTATCCATGAGACCAAAATAATTTGCAGCTATAAGTCCTTGGTAATCAATCATTTTTTTTTTTTTTTATTTCCAAGCCATGCAACACTGTACATCGGAGTGAAAAAAAAAATGAATGTCGACTTATTTACGATGAAGACAAATAAATAGTACATATCCTAAGCTATGAAGAAATTAATCACGTAACTATGCATCTATGAGCTTAAAAAGAAGGGAATAACGAGCGTATCTGAGTTTAAACAAAAAAGGAGGGCAGGATGACATTTAAAAAATGTGAATAGCACGCTCGAGTTTCAATAATCTTCAACGATTGAAAATCTCGCTCGTGCATGTCTTTTCTTCTTTTTTTTTTCAAATTTGTCCCTCTGTCTCTCCGTTCGCGAGACTTAATGTCCATCGAGTACGAGGATGTATCTAATTCGCATCGATTATAAGCCCCGATCGCGTTTTCTCAGCGAGAGAGCAAAATTAATGAAACAAAGCAAAAGAAAAGATTGAAGAGAGAGAAAAATATAAAAAAAAGACATTGAGACTAGACGAGAGGTTAGAATTGCCAGGTACTTTAATACCCATCGGCGAAACGTTTCACTCCGAGGATATTGGGTCAATGATACGTATGTGGTATGAACTGGTGCTCTCGCGCCGAGCGAAGCAACTTTAAAGTATATATACGCTCGATTTATTATAGCCACTTTGCCGAGGTATATTTAACGATGAGAGAAAATACGCAATCTGCAAATGCACGCACTGACAACTCGTCCATTACAACGGGATTTACTTCCAGTATTGCTTGCTTTTATTTATTTTATCATTATTACCATTACATATCTACTTTATCTACATCCATAATGATTATTGTTATATACATATAACGTGGATTAAAAATAAATGAATAAGAGCAATACTCGACTATATATGTATATATATATGCATACAAAATGTATGTGTATATACGTCTTTATAATTTAATACGGGCGTACACACAAGACCGGTAACCACGCGGAAATGTATACGCGAATGCACTTCTTCCTACACGTGAAAATAAAATATTAAATGAAACAGTGGACTGTAACTCTCATACAGGCGTGTCACGTGTTATATATACCCGTGGATAATACACGTACGCGTTCAATTTTTCCAATCTCCATAATACAAATTACCTGCCATCGGCGAAATTCTCCTTCTTCTTTTTTTTTATTCGCGTATTATTTATGCCAAGCTTTGGTGTATAGGTATGAGCTCGGCGGGCTAATTATCGAGCGTGAAATTTTGAAAAATAGTTATAAATTAAAGAGAATTCATATTGATGAATCAGCTTGAAATAATGAAGAATCTGAAAATGATTCATAACGAGAATGTCAATTGATGAATATTGTAACGCCGCGTCGAAACTATTTATTGAATATCACAACTGAATAAATGATGTTTGTTCTGTATAATTGAGACTGTCTCATAATAACAATTAACACATACAGAATAATAATTCGATAAAACAATAATCAACGATAAAAAAAACAAACAAATTCGAAAAATTCAAAGTAGTTAGCATTTTCATCCATTTTTCGATCGAATGCCATTACTTCTATAAAATACCTGAGGTAGAGAGAAAAAAAAAATCGAACAAACTGGAATGTAGAGTGAAGTCTTGATTGTGGTTGAACGATCAGGACCCGGAAAAACGTAAAACCAATAAACATGAACGCGTGCTTGGCTTTTCGTGCCAATTGTAGCAAATTTATGATAATTGTTTCTCTCCTTATGGGCACTCGAGAGAAGTAACTCGCTTGCTATGAGAATGCTGTTTCTATTGGACTCGCGTATATATAAATACGACCCGAAGGAGTTTGCTATGTACTCTCTGCATCTCCGTCTCTGTCATTCCGTTATATATACATTTATATATATATACAAATCTTGGCCACATCTCACGCCATATCAACGACCGAGCGAATAAACACTCATGTAGTTAGACATCGCGCTTATGGGTACTTAATGTACTTACATATACGCGCTAAACTCGGTACGATAAGTATCGATGCATAAATATCGCTGGACGTGTCGCTGATGCGTTTTCAATGAGCATACCAAATTCTCGATGAATTTACATTGCTATTTTTTTTTTTTGTTTCATTTCATCGCGATTTACCTCTATGCTTCTCACATTTACCTTATCACGATTGGGAAATGAAGCGAAAGCTTTGTGAGAGAACGGACGTAAGATTGAAGCGAAAGAAAAAAAACTTTTTAATTTACATTGAAAAATTCACGCCAGTAGAATTTTTTTGTAAATTAATTTTCATCGAGAAGTCATTTACCAATTAAAATCGCGTTTTTATTCCAAGCATTTGTCATCGATTTGTTTTACTTGTCAGGGAAAAAAAAAATAACGCATTTAATCGGAATCACTTATCGAACAATGGAAAACCACTATGGATGTTAATTTTATAAGAAATTGTGAAAGAGACGTTTCATTTTCTATGCGTAAATATGCGCTTACATCTATATGTAACAGAGTTCGTATACAAGGCACCATTATAGCCGGTATACTTGCGTCAGATATTCCATAATAAAATCACGTAGGATAATGTAACTACTTTATCGGAGAGTTGAATATTATTATCCTAGTAGATGAGTCCATCGTAAAGATATGAGAGATGACTATGAACGAGAGGCAAGAAGAGTAGTAGTCGAGGCTCATTTAAAAATACGGAAGCGATCATCATCAAGTCAGAAAATATTGAATCAAAGTATACAATTATAAAAAGTAGACATCATTGAAGCAAAAATTCAAAACAAGGTAGAATTAAAAGTTTCGACGGTTCAAGAGCTTAATCGTAATAAAATCAATGTTGAAAAATCCAAATTAATCGGGTAAAAAACAAAACTGTGAAATTTGATCATTTACATGTGTAATGGTGTTTGCACAAGGCAAATTCATCACTCAATGTTGACGTACGCACTCCATTGACCCGTTACAAAATCTAGTTTACGAAACCTCGCTTCGTATCGTTGTTGTTGTCGTATTAAGCATAAGGCTTTCATTACTGTGCGATAAAACACTCGAGCTTCTAGCCTAACACACAAACAACCACTCCCCCCCCCCTTCCTCTTATTGATCTCGATGAGCAACGATCTTCTGCAAGTTTGAACACACGAAATTTAATCCACGATTTATTTCCACACACTTCCAGTGTCTTATCTAATGTTTCCCCTATCGTTGTAAAACGCGAAGACTGAGATAAGAATTGTAGACACGATTTCAATATGCAGCTCGAATGTTTTTTGGTCTATAATCGCCTTTCGAGTAATAATTAACTCAAGTAATGATGGTAATACAGACAAGATTCAATTGGAATCACTTTGGTCAAAACTGAGACTCTTGAAACTTGGTTCTGATCTGATTGCCACAAATTCTTGATTCTTTTGAAAGTTTTTCTAAAAGAATAAGCCAGTAAAAATTGATAATTTTATCAGGGATTCTCAACGTTTCGATTAAGCATCGTGAGCTATGAATTTCCTGGATCTATTGGTGAGAGTAAAAAAAAAAAAAAAAAACAAAAGTCTTGAGCACTCAAACTCCATGGAGTCCAAATGAGAAAGTACTAGAACTTACCGCCAGGAAATCTGTGAGGAAAGATTCTCCCATGCCTAGAGAGTAGCCACGGATAAAGTGGATAACTGTCTCTAGGCGGTTGATGAGGATGGGGTGGTTGATGGGGTCCGCCGGGTGTGCCAGCATGACCATAAGGGCCATGAGGTGGTCCATGTGGAGAGCCACCGTGATGGGCTTGTAGGGCGACTGCAAGATTGGCGGCTTGAAAATGTTGAGCCGCGGCGATATTTGCGGCGAGCGCGAACTGTTGAGTGTGATATTCGTTTTGGCCAGGTTGTCCAGGTACGGGGCCACCATGAGACGGTTGAAGGCCGTAGAGAGATTTGATTTGTTCGGCAGCGACGGCTGCTGCTGCGGTTGCAGCGCCATGAGGTGGTGCAAGATAATTAGGACTGGGTCTTACGACACCGGGTGGCGGTTGGGGATGAGAATTTGGTGCACCAACCGGCGAGGTATCACCGTGTGACGATGATATCCTATGAGGTGGCGATGGACTGTTGTTCGGTGTGGAACCACCACTATGGCTACGAGTGGTGGTCGTTGTACGACCCCCAAAATCTACCAGATGACTCGTCAACGCTTGTAAATGATGATGATGAAGATGATGGCGATGAAGACTGCTCGTGCTGTTGTTATTGTTGCTACTACTGTTATTGTTGTTGTTATGAGTATGATGACCGTTGTGCAAAGAGCTGGGTGTTCTTCTCGAGGTGGGATATGACTCGACCGAGGAACTTCGGGACAAGGGACGATCGGAGCCTTCCGAATGTGCTCCGGGTGATCTACTAAGCGGAAGTCTTCGGTTTACGGCCCTCGAAGGGGACGAAGAACCTTCCACAACGTCCATAGGACTCCCATCGTCACGCTCGATCTCTACACGTTCGTGAAGCCTCTCCAAACGATCTTGATGATCCCGGCCTCTTCCCCCAGCACCACCACCACCACCGCCGCCACCCACTATTGAATCTATGCTGAAGCCGATCTTCGGCTTCGATGGCACCGGCACTATTGGCGTCGGGGCGAGCGGCATCATCGTACGTTTCAACGATATCTTACCGGAACACTTTTTTTTCCTCTTTTCTTCCTTCGGATGTGCCCTGCCGATCGGGACTTTGTCACATCCGATCTATTGCGTCCGACGGCAACTTCCACGCGCACCAATCGCTACGATGATTCAAATTTTCTTCAATCTCTTCTATCTTCTGTCTTCAATTAAACCCCGTGGGGTTCTCCTTTTCTGTTAAGTATCGACTACTTCGAACCCGTCCTCATTCGCACTCGATCACTGTACGGATATGACATCTCGAAGGGATTAGTCACGTGCGAACGCGCGACCAAATCGTGAACACACCACGCTTATGAAAACTCCAGTGATCCTTCTGGGCCAAATTTTTTTTTTTCATCAATCACTCTTGAAACTAGTCAATGTTTGTTATCTTTAAAAAAAAATGTAAAAAAAAAAAAAAAAACAATTTTTTTTATCGAGGAACTCGCGAATTTCACCTTTCACAATCCACGTTCGGCATTCACCGTAATTGCCACATTTAGCATAATCTAAGAAAGCTTTTTCTCCTGAAACGTTTTCACGCTGCGACAAACACCGAATGAAAATGTAGGTAACGAAACCAAAATCCTTGAAAAGTGTCACTTTTTGAGAATGCACTTGTCCCAAATTCAATAGGCACGTAGAAAACACTAATCCGTCACACGCGATAAACGAATCATTCGTACCTTAATTTAAAATGTATGTATAGACGTGTATATATACAAACAAGAGAAACCGGTTTTGAAACCAAGAGAGACGCGCACATAAAAAATTTAATCTAAAATCTTTAATTATTTTTATTTCACCAAATTGTTCCGGCTTGGAATTTCGCGCGTTCAAGAAATATAGGGTAATAGTTTCGAGAGAAACCGCGAGCGCCGCGTCGTTCTCCCGGGGACAGATGCTTCTGGCCTGAGCGCTTGCTAGTGTTTGAGAAAATTACCGGCTAAACGAGTGCCCGTGCCACTGGAGTGGGATGAACCCGGAGCCTTTGGTCGTCCCGGCGTAACTTTCCCCTACTGCTGACTCGGATGGATGGCGGGGGAAGTGAGAGGTCGGCCTGCTCCACCTATCGGGCGGAGACTTTTCGTCGCAGTGCCCAATGAGTGCAGAGTTCCTTACGCCTGATTGGAGGAGGCAATCGAACTTGATACACGCCCTGCTTAATCCCCTCTGGTTTTTGCAAATATATGAGAAGGGAGATTCGAGTTATACGGACAACGGGGAAACCCTATTTAGCTCGACTATGGGCGGTTAAACTCACAGCTTTTTTCGTCGTGTGCCCCGATGAAAATGAGTCGTTTAATTAATACGTCTGGACTCTCGAGTGTTTCTCGTCGCAGCGGGTGGGTGAAGCGGTCGGCTCTGATCCTTCGACACATATATCTGCAGCTTCATACGTGTGTGTTACGTCTGTGTTCAAGTGGTTTTCGCAGGGCTCTCTTATGATAGTTCTTTCGCCTCGAAAAGTATGCACGCATATTTTTTCTGCCTCTCTGTGTTGTATATGCTTTGGTCAAAGTATTCTGCTGCAAAAACCGTCTTTTCGTAAACCATCGAACACGTTTTGTATCTTGTTCATGCTTTTTCTGTACCGTCGTTGTATCCGTTGTAATCAGTAAATTTTTCTGTGGCGACGTGAAATGTTTGTTTCGAAATTATCCGATTGCTCACGCCGCTGCGTTCATTCGCGCAGACCTGATATGTCTCTGTCTTCATTATGCGAAGAATTTCTTCTAATTAGCGGTGCAGTGAAAAAGGTTGATCACGCTTGAATTGGAACGGTATTCGAAACAGGAAAGACGACGGATTAATTAACTGCTCAAATGTGCCGTAATCATTAGCTAGCGAATGATAAATATATTGAAAGCTATGGATATTCAGACCACTTTTTGTGAGCTTGTATTCTGATTAGGAAATTGATGAAATTTCATTCATTTCTTCGTATAAAATTCTAGAATACGATCTTTCCACACCAATTGATTTCAAACTAACATCGTATACAACTCTCCAATGTTTTCATTGGCATGATTTACACTCGAAGTAATTGGCAGGTTAACAATACCAATGATTTTTGGTGACGAAATGTACAGCAACCCTTTTACCTGGGTGCACTTTCAACCTAGCGAATTTTCTACCAAAACACAGACCTTTTTGCCTTTCTCTCACGAGTAGACACCGAAAGGGTTGATTCTGGTAAATGAACCTTTTTTTATCCCTTTCTATCAATGGTTCGCCTGTTTATAAATATGAATACAAAAACCAGCATCATTTTAGGCATTTTGAAATTTGGTGTCAGCGAATATTTAACAATTGTTCGCTCCTATTTTTATGAAACTTGCAAAAGTACGCGAGAAGATCACATGACCAAAAAAGCGAGAAGACCAACTGGCTGGCTACAGTTTTCAATTCAATAAATTTCTATGTACCATTTTCTTCGAGTATTTAGAGCAGTCCTGGTAATTCTTGTTTGCAATCTACTGAAGATATATCGTCCGCTGATTTCGTTGAATACTGCTGTTCTTGGTGTCAAAAGTAAACTCGAATCGTTCAAGCTGCACCTCATTTGATTATCTTCATTGTTTTACCACGATGGTTTGTAATATGGCACTCCACACATGCGTGACCAAACAATTAATAACTGGAAATCTGTCTCTTTTCTTCCACTTTTTGTAACATTTTTGCAGTTTTCATCGAGACCAAAATTTATACAAAAAACTTATACTATAAGCAAGAAACGATTGAGGCTCTGGAAGTATATGAAAAATGTGAATGAATGTCGAATCGAAAGTGGTAATGTGCTTCTCATCAATAAACTGGTTTAGTTACTTCTCTGTATTCATAACTCGAAACCTGCGATCAAAATTACTAGCGTCATAGCTCCTGATTGCTGAAGTTTGTTTTTTAATTTTTAAAAAAAATCATCTTTTTCTAACCAGTTGATTAGTCTAACCATTTCGAGGCCTTTCTTGTGAAAAAATGCCGGTGAAAACCGATTTGACACGTAGTTATACTCGATGTACGCAAGATTATGTCGTCAATCAAATTCAGTACGAACTTTTTGAGTGGAACTTTCATCGTTATTCTTGGTTCATTTATCGAATCAAAAGCAGAAATGTGTCAACTGTCAAGATAATCGGTCTACTAATGTTAGTGAAGAGAAGACAAAAAAGTACTACGGTTCCAAGTTACCACCACGATCTCTGTGCAAATGTACAAAAACACTTGTCAAAAGTCTCAGGAAATTTTTTTTTTTTGCAGTTTCTGCATATACGGATACCTTGAAACGATTTAGTCTTCCGCGCAAGTTCGAGCAACGGTGGTCGCCCTCGCAGTATCTCGCGGGAGAGCAGCACGTGCAAGATAAAAAGAGAGTGGGGATTTCAACATGGCGACTGTGCACACATCGGCCCTCGCTGAGCCACCAATGCGCGAGCATCGAAAGAGCACGCCCGTTATCCCCGCTTTTATACTTCCTCTCTTTTCATCATTTCGTTGCTTCCCTTTTATCTTACTGCATCCGTTTTTTTTCTTTTGTTTCCTTTTATTTATTTCGCTCCTTCGTCGCTCTACGAACGCACCAAGATCTGACCATTTTCTTCGAGACGATGCGAAGAATTTGTTTAGTGCCCGCTCTGGGATTTAATCGGATTTATTGAATTTCAATGTCTGTTTAGTTTTCTTTTGCTTAGCAAGCACGTAAGTTTCATTTTTCAAGGAGTTCAAGTGGTCCGGTTCGAGTTGACTGAATCGAAGTTGTTCATTGGATTATTTTAACGAATTAAGAGACAATGAATACGATGAATATTTGAGGGCAGGAAAAAGAGTTGCGCGACTATTGGATGGCGTGTGTAAAAAACGCAACAGCATTAATCCAGTTCTATCACCTGAAGCGTTAGCAATCAAAGTTCCGCATCAGAATCCGAGTATCGAGTCATGTCGAGCGACCAAAAACGGCCAAAGTCATTAGACTCCCATTGTTAAGAAGCAGAAAAAGTATATAGGCGATAAAAAAAAGCAGTCTACAAATGAAATGCAAGAGAAAAAAATCAACAAAAGTACAATTGACAGGTATAACGAGCACGTACACAAATAAACGTAAGAGACTCTGCAATATGGCGTCTCCACGCCGCAGTCGTAGTTTTTTTTTTCTTTTTTTTTTTCAACAAAGAATTGACATCTCTATTTTATTTTCATGAACTTCACACAATCCCTAAAAAGAACTCGATCGATAATTAGCCTGCTTTCTTTCCTACTCCACGAAAAGTGCCATTTGAACGTGAAAACTCGATTGATAAAAATAGGAAAGATTTTTCACAAAAAAAAAAAAAACAGTACAATAATGGAGCCTGAATGAGCGCCATTTTGGAGCCAAAAAAGTTCCTAACGTCTTGACAACAATCTAAACGACGGTTGAACCAAGGTGTGACTTCGTTCCGTGTATTATATACGAGCAAAAAAAAAACATGAGAAAGAATAAATGAAACATAATAAAGTCGAAGAAAAAGTCGTAGAAGCGTAAGTGCCTGTATCAAGAAATATAAAGGCAATGCGGGGTGTATACATTTGGCTTATAAATACAGGAGAGTGTGCATAAATGTGCATTTGTCTAAGAGAGAAAAAGAGAGAGAGAGAAGGCTCGATTCATAATGGTATAATAGTCCTGTAGTATAACAAGAATGATCGACGAGGCGTCTCGTAAGCCCGAGATACAATAGCGTATATATACGCCATTATATACAGTAATAATACGTATATATATATGTATATAAAGGGAGATTTTAAGAAGGGGAGTTTGCGGTGAAGCGGCAGAGATGAGGGGCAGTTGGTAACTGAATGCTAAAAGATTGCATTGCGCAAAATGGCGTGTTTAATCAAGCCATTTATTCGCGGCCACGTACGTACGGATATATATGGACTTATATATATATATATATATATATTATACATACATATCAGTTTATGCGAAAGTGGTCGTCGCGATCGGGACAAAAACTCAATGCATGTTCCCCACGCCGGTGCTCTCGAGCATTCACTCTGTGTATAGTACATATATACCATTTTTTTTTCCTCCTTCATTTGTACGAACATATAAATGTATACATGTGTGTTACGCTGCTCTCGACCCGATTCCTCGAGCATATTTATTTCACCTTAGCTTCGCTACTGTAATGCAACTTACTAACTTTTATACACATACATTGTGCACCAAACCATGCTATTTTTTTTTTTTTACACAGCGATATATATATGCGCGTATCAATTACACGTACAATTATAAAATACACCGTGTTCGTCGATTGGCCAACCGTGCATACGTTCTATTGTCCCCTTTTTGCATTTTTTTTTTCTTCGAGAATCGTATAAACTCGACGAACAACCCCCGTTTCGGGAAGTAAATCCTGTTTTCTTTTTCTTTCTTTTTTTTTTCAAATATTTTTTATTGGTCATGGACTCCATTGGGTGGAAAAATGTCACTCGCCGGCTCTAACGATCCCATTCTACTGTGGGCAAAATGGTCTCTCGCGGTGTGTGGGATAAAACTTGGATCTGTTTGATCGAAATACTTTTTTGAAGATCACGTGCTGCTACGACGATTTTTTTTTCTGGGATTTTGAAAGACAAAAATCATTTTGGGGATCGAGCCTGATTGATGGTAAATTTTTTTTTTTTTTTTCATTCGTCGTGAAAAATATAATTGTCATTCTATCGCCTCTCACAAACTTGCAGAAAATCTATTTAACCTCTGACCTTGCGGTCAATCTCTGCTTAGCGCGAGATCTTCGATCTTTTGTCGCGGGTCTCATGACGATGAAATATAAAAGGAAAAATACTGGTGACGATTATTATTCATTGTCCTTCGAAGACAGAAAATATTGGCTCGTATCGTATGCGGAAAAATTGTATCCGATGAGAATTATTTTTCGAAAAGAGTAAATACGACATAACGAGAGTCGCTTCGGTTGAGAACCATCGGCGCGCAGTGCCTCGGTATCTTAAAACCTAAATAACCGTCCGGCACCTATGATTTTCTCGGAACGAGATACGATTAAATTGATTCGCGACTCTCTCGTTGAGCAGCCGGTTCGAACCGAGAAACCAGAGACCGCACATATCTATATTTTCATTTTATCCGCATGTATATGGGATTTTCAAGGTCGAATTCAACGATTCCCCGAACCTGAAACCTTTGGATTTCTTATCGAAATTCTTATCGATTCATTCATCTTTAAAAACGTCGATAAATTACAAAAAAAATCCATCAAACTTCATTTTTTTCGAAACAGACTCAACTGCTTTCCAGCTTCTAATCATGAAACAAGCTGCTAGCCACTTAGGAATACAGTTTCTGAACATTCTTTCCCATCAAAGGCATTTTTTCAAATGAACCTGAAATTTGAGAAAAAAAAAAGTTCATCATGAGTGTTGTCAATTCGACTCGACGACGTAACGGCTAAAATCCTTTGGACAAAGACATCCACAAGCATTTCAATGATTTCTATAAACGAAGAAAATGAAATAAAAAAGGTCAAGTTGTGATCAAAGCGTAGAATGCAATTTCAGCCTCGAATGGCCCATACTCGGGTACAAAATGGGTAAGAAAAAAAAATAAGAGTGGCAAGGATCTCGCGTTGAGAAGAGGGTGACCTCTGCCGGCAGTCGCCGCGGAGTAGCATCGTTTCCCGGCAGAGAAGAGGCTCTACTGATACGCAGACGAAAGGAGAAGCAGAGAAGAGAGATAACTCGAGTTCGAGTAAACGAGTAAGTAAATAAGTGTATAAGTAAGTAAATAAGTAAATAAGTGCACGAATGCGAGAGAAGAGGAAGCCGGAATGCACGTGCATGCATTTATAAGCGTGTGTATACCAAGAATATATAGGTGTATAGAGGCGCATAGTGAACTAAATGGGGTATCGACGAAGTACCCCACGGGCTTTCGAGGCCCCACCATCCAGGCATCATTACCCATACTTATGGATGCCTCATTATGGCCCATTACCGTGCCCCGTATCGGCTTTATTATAGTATCCCCTCAATCCCTCTCCTCTCGCGAGTCGCGTCCGCGAGACACCGGCGCATCCAAACGCTGGATCGCGTTCTCATTCTTTCAAGAAAGATGAACCGAGATAGAAGGACCGCGTCATGTCCGCATGCGGGGACTATCCGCGTTTCAGAGCCTCGAGAAAAGTACGTACACACATACACACACAGACGCACGCGCGTTCTTTGGGCTTTCCAACGAAAAAAATAATTTCCGATAAACACAAGGTATAATACACCCCCGGCAGGGCTAATGACGCTATAGCAGCAGGCTCGCATCCGCAAACTCAAAACTACACAACCCCGCGAAGCCCACCCGAAACTGCTGCTGCTGCTGCTGCTGCCGTATCCACTCGCCACGTATGTTTTTTTGCCCGAAGCACCAAATCATCGGCCGTTTAGCCAAATTTATCGGCCATGTTCACACTTTATTTCACTCCTTTCATCCCAATCTACTCGTGAGATATATATATATTCTCTCGATCGCGCGATTTATTCGGCCCCTGATATAATCTGATATAGCCAGTTCCCCGTTCCTTTCAAGTATGTGTATCTATCCATTTGGTTACATAATAAGATTCCGGACAGTTCGAAACATATATTTTAGGGAAAAACTCTTTCACCACTTTGAACTTCCCATAGACGAAAAAAACAGCTCGATTTCACGCTCAATTCATCTTTCGATTAAGATCTTACGCCGGACAATCCGTTCGCCTCGACGCTTCTAGAGAAGCAACATTTTTTAAGACGATTCAACCGATCGTAATTGAATTCTGTTTGACACGAACGAAATGGTTGCAACAAACCGATCGAGTACTTAATGTTTCTGAATGAATTGATTATCTCCGAAGAAAGTATGACTTTTGCATCTTTCATCAGTTGAAAATAAGGTTCAATTAATATACGGTAATGTAACCTACGAATCGGAGCACATATTCAATCGAAATATTGATATATACATTGACGATGAGTTTACCATTAAAAACAAGCTGAACATCATTTTTGTGTCGAAAAAAGAAAAAGAAACTGGAATATCGAGATGAAAAATTGCGGGAGAGTAATTTTTTTGGCTGCCACGGAGGGAGTACATGCGAGTATGCGCTGCGGTCACTTCATGAATATTATATTCGGAGCGTGGAAAAAGAGAGGAAAACAAAGAAAAAGGAAAACCGAAAGAGAGGGAGAGAGAGAGAGCGAATGAGGGAAGATGCGAAATGGTGTGCTTCGGGAGTAAAACGTTCAGTGTGGCGTGCACTGATGATAGGTAAGCATGTGTAATGGAGTGCTAACTACCGGCCACCTTGGGAAACTAACACGAATCCAAAGCCGCGACTATGGTGCTCTTGCAGCAGCTTCAACCCTTGCATGTGTGTGTGGGTTTGGTTCTCAACCATTCGCGACGTACACAAGTTCGTCGATGTAAAAGAGATAGGGAGAAGGACAGTGAAAAAAACAAGTGAGCGTGTGCTCGCAACGAGAGATAGAGTGAGAAGGAAATAACGAAGTGAAAGAAGAAAAAAGGAGAAGCTTAAGGATGTGGTACAAGAAGAAGGCCCCCCTCGCACGAAGCTATACACCACCTCTCGTCTCTTTTCAGCTTCGTTTCTCAAACAAAGGGGCGTTACCGATGCAAACCAGTGGCAGTCAACCGGGAATAAGATTCTCTCATGTTTATATATACACGTTGAAATGTTGTACGAGGCCTTTTTCAGGGTAGCGTAAAAAAGGATCTCGTTAAAAGCAGCATATTTACGTAAACCTGATTCCCCAACTAATACGACTAAGTGGATACAGCAGAAGAATTTTATTAATGAAGCTCAATCCATTGATTAAACAACTTGCCTACAAGTGCAGTTCACTCACAACTAAGAAGATGTCCTCGAAACGAATTCGTACACAGATTCGATTGAAACTGGCATATCAATGACTTTCATTGGAGACCAACGATTATTCGTTTTTCTCAAGGAAAACAAACTTGCACGATTAAGAATTATTTCGAATCCCTGACTACTGGTGATTTTATTTTTATTGATACATAATACGAAGGAGAGCAATCTACTTATTGCTTGAAGATAAGCATTTATCACGTGAATTCAGTACGAAAGATGAAGGTCGATAATGATATCGAGCGCAAGTCGCGCATCGCGATGTTCGCCAAGCCTCTCATTATCGCTGTCGTAGTCATCATCATTATCAGTATCATCATCATCTTTATCATCATCATTATCATCCATACCTGGCGTGTTTGCACTGTGTTCGAGCTATATATTGGCCAAGTTCGACTGGCGAGCTGTGCAAACCAATCGTCAAATGGAGAAAAAAAAAAAAAAGAAAAAGGAAACGAGGCGAAAATTGAGTGTATGTATAGCATACACATTATACGTTAGCCTCTCTCGTTCGTGAATCGGAGCTGCTCCATGGTCAGCTATAATCATTGGGTTATTACCTAATTGTGAGTATCCCGCCTGCCAAGAAAGATAGTAGTTATGCTAGAAAATATGTGGGGAAAATGAAAGGGATGAGAAGGGAACTGAGAAAAAGCGAAACGAAGATTTGATTTCGCGAATGCCCTTTCTTTTTTTATCCGTCTGCAAACCTGCAACGTTCAAAATATGCCACGAGCATTTCTTCCCACCTTTTCTTTCATTCGATCTCCAATCTTCAACATCTCTACAGGCTCTTTCACAAAAAGCATTCCTGAAAATCATGAAACATAAATAGATGGCAGAGGTCCCAGCGACAAACGTTTTTAGCCACTTTTTTTCTTTCGATTCAGCGTTAACGAGATTTTTCATTGTACGAAACAGACAGCCGATTCGATGTCTTGCTCGGGATGAGCCTGGACCGGGAGAGGCAGAGACTCGAGGCTCGAGATCACTCGCCTTCACGTTTCTATGGAAACAGCCGATCATTCGTCGCTAATTAATTAATGCACACGCCACCAAAACGCAGAATCAAGAAGAAGTTTCTCAACCGACGAAATTTTTCCTGAGAATTTCGGGCTCGATCTTTTTGCACCCAGTGAACAACTTTTGAAACACCCGTTGTATCCTCTTGTGTATATGTTCTTTCGTGTTCTCAGCCCCGGGGGCTAATTCCACACACTTTTTCGTTCCCTTCTAACCCAACAGACGAGACCCAATTCTTTCATCGTTTCTCGCGTGCTCCTCTCTTCGATATGTACTCTGTAATAACACCATATCGCCTGTATACATCTCGCTCTCGCCTTGTTAATTATCAATCGAGCTCAGCCATGCGTGTGTATCTTGCAAATGTTTCTTTTTTTATATTCTTTTTTCGACGCACCATCGCACCAGAATTCATACACCGATACATACCGTAAAAAAATTAATAAATCATTATCGAAATCCGTTGATGTACAACGTACGATATTTATCTGAGTTTCGTGCATCTGGCGAATAAAAATCGAGTCCTTATCTCCTTTAGATGAAAAAAAAAGAATAGTATCGAGGAGACTTCGCGACTTTAACGGCGCGCGAATGATGAAAAAAATCGTTGATTCAATGTCGTTTGATGTTACCAGAAAATATCGTTGATTCAACAGAGCAGGTGTTCTCGCCCGGGATAAATGTGCGGTTTAATAACGAAATAAAACTGGCGTATTGCTTAAATATACTTCAAAATATAATGATGTTGATATAATTAATAATATTGGCACTTCGTAATGAGATATATGTGGTTGATTCAACATTTTTTTCTTACGTGCGAAGCCAAGTACCGCGAGAGTGAAACAGACGGACAGAACGAGATTTGTTGCGACCGCGTTCCTCACGATTTATAAAGCAAACACACCGGCTCGGGAAAGCATGCAATCAGTCTATCCGAAGCTTCAACGAGATTCTCTCGACCATGCGAGTATGCCAGAGGTTCGCGTAGAGAGATGAACGTATATACATGTATACAGATACGAATGTCCGCATGGGTGATTCCACGTTGAGCCAAATCATTTTCGTAATGTTTCAATGGATTTTATCTTGATCTCGAATTCGTTATAATTTCGTACACGTTAGTAGCGAATGAGTTTAAGTTTTTCTAGTCCTTTCGATCGTCTTCGGATCTTCCGAGGATTCTAGCTATATACATTTTACCACGCAGTTTGATCAGATTATCGAGATACTTTATTCAGCTCGTTTATATTTTTTTCACGGTTTCTCACCACGTCGAGATCATTTAGAACCAATTTGAACCCGATGACTTCAACGATGTTTACAATAAAAGTGGAACCGAAGAAAAACAAGTGTTAATAATGAAAGCTACGAACCCGTAGAGATGATGAAACAAAGTAAATTCGATCACGTTCCATTTGACGTGAAATCACCTGTGTCTATGTATATATATAAGAGCACAGTTTTCTTGCGAGTATCGAGAGGTAAGCCATCGGATACGATCTCATGCCTCGAAGCGCCTTTACACCGTACTTAGGGCTCATACTTGGCAGAGAATAAATTAATAGTTCTCAGCATATCGAGCGGCTCGCGCTATATATATCACTTCCAATGAACCTCGATGTACTTACTTTATGTTTGTTCTTTTTTTTTCTTTGCCTATGGCATGACCACTCTTTTTCCGCCTTTTTCGTTTTCTTTTTATCTTTTTTTTTCTATGTATATCTCTTTCTTTCACTATATGTCTCTCTTACTATAATGCGAAAATATACCGCACCGAATCATCATCCCCTTTTATGTGCGTCGAGATGTACATCATGCACTATAAAACCACCATCACGTTTTGTTTCTCTCTCTCTCTCTCTCTCTCTTCCTTTCCCTTATTCTTGGCTACAATTACTTTTCTTCTCAAGATCGTGAGGATGCAATGCCAATAAAGTATTTTTTTGTTTCTCTTCCCCACCCGCCAGCTTCTCGTTATCCTGGAAAAAATTTCTCTTTCCTTATTTTCCCAGGCTGACCGTCAGTCCTAGAATTCCTCGTTTAACAGGTACAGCATGTTTGCCGAATTCCCGAAAAATCGTTGCCATTTTTCACCCCCTTTTTTTTTTAAGCAGCGTTTTCTCGAACCTCATTATTTTCAGCGAAACTCATGCCTGAGACTCATACGATTCTCCGCGTTAAAATTTCCCGTTTTGATAATAAAAAAAAAAAAATTGTTACAGGCAAGTGCGATTGCCACGAACTGTACGAAAAACTCGTAGAACTTCGATATTTTTCGATCAATCCTTTACAATCTATCAACTCTGTGATAAATTTCTCACAAATTTGTGAAGTCATTAGTCCTTAGGTAGCCCAAAAATCCTGTATTAGATTCATATTAGGACTAATAAAACGTTACACACATATGAAAGATTTTATAATGAAAGAGATGAAGGTTGTGTAGGTAGTCTATTAATGAGTAGCCAGCATCCCGCGAATATTACGGAGTCTGAAGGGATCCGTAACATGCTCGAACCTTTTTCTGCCTCATTCGTGCGTGCTCTCTTCCGATCTATGAAACATCCAAAGAGCCACAAAGTAGCCGAAAATACGAGCGAAACCGCAAATTAACTCTCCAACTCTCAGAGAGCTCCGCCCATTTCGTTCTCACCGTATCTATACGTTGTTCGGCGCCAAATTTATCCTCTATATATTACATTTTTATATCTTTTCATATACGTATATATGCGCATGAACAAGAAAACAAAAATGTATAGAGATTATTGATGAGCGTGGAATTCATTTCGTTCGTGACCCGAAACTGACCCCACCCTCTCGCGAGAGTGCATTTCGAGTCACAGACAGAAATTCTCGTTACACCATTTTTCAAACGTGAATCGAATTGTGTTGAAAACAATTCTACCTTGTTACGTCCTTAATTTTCTAAATACTCGGGTGAAAATAAATATTGAAGAAAATCTATAAAAATCAATTGAACGAAAGTAATAACCAGTCACTTTACATCGAAATTTCTTTAGAATCATCGATATTTTTTTCGATTCATCGATCTAACGAACGAGTATAAATGGTGGAAGGATGAAAAATGTTTAAGGTAATCCTATCGCGGTGCCCAGGTCATGGGATTCGCGCGAGAAAAATTTAATCACGAAAATTATTATCACGAAAATTCAGGGTTGGTTATCGACCAATAAAGAGCCAAACCAACTGAAATTACTATCATTTCAGTTTTGTAATTATATATACAAATTGTTATAACCGATTTTCGATTGGAACAAATATTTTTGTATTGAAAACTATGATTTTTACAAATATCGAAAATTCGGACAGGCATAAGAATTGAATTTAGTGATTAGTGTGAGCAGCTAAGTCGATAAAATTATCTTAAGGAGGTTGGCTACACACAACAATGTTGCCATGTTAAAAGCATAGGAAAATACGAAATGATTAGAATTTAATGAAATTTGGTGAGCATATTCTTTTGGATGAAATATGAATATACAAATTTTTTCAAGATTTTTCTTCTACGTAGATTTCGAGTAATTTAACACTAGAGTTTACATCCGTAAGCATAGGATTCTGATATATATAGGCATATCTTTTGCACATTGTAAACTCCAATTATTCGACAACTATGTAGACGAAAAATTTGAAAAAATTTGTGTCATTGCATTTGATGCTAAAGAATGTTATCACTAAATTTTATTAAATTCTTATCATATTGACGTATGTAGCCACCCTCCTTAAGGTTTCGTTTAAATCGAAAAAAAAAAAAATATATGCGAGCACGCAGTCTACTGAAGTACATTGAAAGTTTTGTATGCGAAAATATGTATTTAATGTAAATTTGTACAGTGCACATGTATATATCGTCTCGTTATGCATAATATGTGCATATTATGTAGATCGTATCTCTCTCACCTTTCGAAGTAAGATTGTAGAGGGTGTTACGTCTCTGCTTTGTCTTATTGTTAGTTTTCTCTCAGTTTCAATTCCCTCTCTCTCTCTCTCTCTCTCTCTCTCTCCATCTCTCTTCGTTTCTCATTCGTTCTCAAGTCATGAATCGATGATATATTCGAACCCTCCCATCCGGCGATGATTACAGGGTTCGAACCGCATTATGCTCGCGTCTAAACAAACCGCTTCTACATCTATCGACAGTTTAACCCCGTGGGGCGTTACCCTCGAGACTTTTAGGCGTTTTGCAGACGAGAGTTCTCTCAGCAGCGCGAATTCCACTCCCCCATTTTTTTTTTTTTTCGTTTTTTTTCTTTATTTTTCAATGCGATTTGTTACATGCACACATATAAATATAAGAATTTATCGCGAATGGATTGTTGCAAAAAATGAAATTCGATGTAAATTCAAATGCCATTCACAATTGGCAAAATGACGTTTACGAATGGCGATAACAATGAAAAAAAATTATTCTTCGTTCTTTATTTCATTAGTTGCTTACTTTACCCGGAAATCCTTTCGAAATCTGTTGCGAAATAAATATTCATATTTGACGAAAAACGTTTCGAGCATCATTCTAAGAAAAAAGAGCGAATGAAAAAAAAAAATTCAATGACTCCAATTTTGACTCGACATTCGTAAATGTCGAGGAATATTACTGTAGATATATAATTATCTTGTCAAAATAGAATATTTCCGAGGATATCTCTCAAAACTCTAATTATGAAGACAGCGAGAACGTTTTCGTGGACCGTTAATAAGAAGGAAAAAAAAAGATCGCGTGGGCAGATCTCAGGACTTTAGAAATCTTGACATGTTAGCCACGCGAAATAAATGGAATTCGGAGGATAAATTAATTTGCACTGTAATTAATTAGTCGGTAAATGATGACTTTTAAAAAAAAAATATGTCCCATCCACGGGTTCCGTTACGTGCCATTAATCAAAAGGCGAAACATTTTTTTCCCCCGAAATATCAGCAGAAAAAACGATCATTTTTTTTTTTTTTCATTGTTTTATCAAAATTGTAATTATCGAACGAAAATCGGTCGTAATTTGACGTTATTTTCAGTTGATAAAAAAAGTGTACGCAGAATGATTCACGTCGTTATCTGTCATTCTTGATTTATGAATCCATTTCATTAGGTCAAAACAATTTATTCACTATTTTCATACGCAAACAATAAAAAAATACGACGCTTTTTTTTTTTAATTTTTGTCATTTTTTTTTTTTTTTTAAATATGTACACGAAGACAAACGAGATAAATTTAATGTAATAACCTCCAGTTCGAGTTACGAACAATGTCACGTTTCAAGATTCGAGATAATTTCTCCCGCTTTCGATCTCTGCTCGTCCCGTCCTCGCACATACAGAGTTGGTCGTATACAGCGACGTAGGAAGAGCGCGATCTCGCGTCTCGTTTTCATCCTCTGACTCGTATCCTTACATAGTATGGAGCATATATTTTGTGAGGGTTTTTTTTAATGAGCTCCGATGCGGGGGATTTCTCCCTTCTTCCCCCCTGTGATCGACGATTAGGACATTCTTCGTTTCATAAACGATCGATCACTTCGAACTAACAGCGAATATCCGGATGACCACAAAAGATCCACGAACGTAAATCATAGAAAGTATTTTTTGGGGGCTCGAGAACGCGCGAGTCAAAACCCAGATCGATACCAGATCTCATACCATACACACGCATACACCCTTCATATATATAAATACCGAGATTTCATCTATGAAGAATTAGAAACGAGAAGAAGACTAAATTCATTCAACACGAAAAAAAAACGCGAGATATCTCATTGAATATCACTATTCATTTTTATTTTTATTTTGTTCTTTTTTTTTCCAAACTTGAAACGTCGTATAAATTTGGCTTCATTTGATCTCCGGATTCAGGGTCATTTGTGATATTAAAAATGTACTCTTCGTTGTTTTTTCATAACTTTGTGTTCATTTAACTGATGGATAAATACAGAGATTAAAAATGGAATTGATGGGAAAAGCAGTTCGTTCGGAGATCAAATACGCAGAAACATGACTGCTTTTGTCCAATAAATTTAACCTGTGTTGAAGACGATATGTGACATATTGATGGACAACACGAACGTTGAATCTTGTTATGAGAATAGCTTTCGCAAATTGAAACAAATTGGCGTCACGAAAAATCATTTGTTTACGTATTTATTCAATTTCGATCAAACTACAATTCGATCCGGTACACGAATCTATAGCTTTACAATTTTACTTACATTTTCTCACTTTACATTTACGATATATATATATATATATATATGTATATTTAGCTGTCACGAGTTTTACGAGTCGAGCCATATGAAATCGATAGTTTTGCGTCTCGTTTTATAAACGAATTATCAAAGTCTCAGCAAATATAATTGCCTATTTCGTGATAAGAAACACATATTGCATATGTTTCGTGTTTACTCTGGTTTGAGTAAATAGCCAGAGGGCACCACGCAATGGTAAAAACTGTTTAAAGAATGAACTACCGATAAAAAAGGGCGCACGCTTTTTTAAGATCGATAAAGCAGTCGGATGTAACGAGCTACAGTAAATAAAACGAGAAATGAACGTTTCAGCCGCGAATAATGTGGAAAATCTTGAGCAAATTGAGAAAGAATTATATTTTTCTTTTCGGGACAATTCGAGAGAAAGGAAAAAATGATTTTCGCATCAAATTTTTTTTCACAAAAAACACTATACTTTGAAATGAAAAAGAAAAACAGTCTGATTGTGAAATTCCTTATCGATTTGAGGAATTCGTATCGATCGAAGATCTCTGATTCACCAACGACCATTTGGATGAGAAGTTTATAGAAAAAGTGCAACTCGGTTCGACATTTACAAAAATATTATTCTAAAGAACGATTTGTATTTAGAAAAAAAAAAAACAATTTTAAAAAAGAGAACAAATGCCGAAAAAACGAAAAAAAATTTATTTGACTATCCACTGAACATTTTTTTTTTTAAGGTGTTGATCATTGATCAACATTTGTTAATGTTGCTGATCATTATTTGAGAGCTGCTGAGTACATTTTTTCATCGAATGACATTATTGGTATGAATTTGTGTAATTCATTCACGATGCACGTTTTACCAAATTAAACGATAGAATGCCTAAAAAATAACGATATAGCTCATCAATTTTGCAATTTTAGAGTTACAAAACGAAAAAATGTCTAAACGTAACAAATTCTGGAAATAAGAACGCTATTAAACAAATGTATTAGAGTTCTAAAAAAAAAAAAAAAAAAAAAATCAAAACATTATATCAACATTAAGTTTCAATTTCTAGAAAGTGTGCCAAAATTATAAACAATTTTAACGAATTGTTCCAACGCATGAGTAATCTTGTTCATAAATAATTGTGTGAGCCATTAATCTACCCATGAATATTTCTGTGGGGTTAATAATTATTATTTTGAATTGCTCCAACGAGCTTACAACGAAAAAGAACAGACTAGAATCACGAGTAACTCCAGTGTGTACCATATGAGTCAATTAATTGGAAAAAAATAAATTTTAAGATGTTGAAATGCTAGAAACGTTAAAACTGATTCGTAAATACGAAATTATATGGATGATCTATATGACTGACTCAGATGTTACCACTGCTAGTCTATCCCTAAATTTTATTTTATGAAAAAATGATATAAGACTGTTTATCTGACCATCTAATCATTTTGGAGTGTCAAAAATTCGACGAATTCATTCATAATTTCGTCGATCAATTTACGGACGGTCAGAAAAGAATATTTGCACTTCGTACACAATCACTTGCTTTGGCATGGCGCTATGTTCGAAAAATTGAATTTTCGAAATCGAAAAAATAACGATAAAAGTTTTCGCCTTCAAGGATTAACGATTGGAATAGGAAATTAATTCTTTCGAAAACAGTAGTGACGATCAAACAATGCCCAACATTTTTATACTGAAAACTGCTATACACATAGAAATGAAAACGATAATAATGATGGAATTTTACTCACTCGTCGATGTCTTGTTCCCCTTCTCAATAATGAATCGTCCATCTCCTACGTATGCTGCTATGCACAGAAGAAATGAAAACAATGAAAATGATGAAATTACTCACTCTTCGATGTCTTGTTCCTCGCCGCAATAATGAATCGTCCAGCATCTCCTACCTGTGGCAAAACCGTTCGAGAATTTGGCAGCTGAGATCCATTTCCGATGTAGATTAACACTAGATTTTTTCGGTTGAATGAGTTCAAATACACTTTGCACTCGCGACTCGCACTATAATTCAGAATTCAATAGCACTGATTGGAAATTAATAGTATTGAAGCACTTTCCACTCGATTTTTTCCAAATTTATGAGCTTGAATTTAGACGAGCAGCAGCGGCGTTTGTCCGACGTTGAAAACGATAGTTTATCGTAATTCAAAATGCGAATCCACTTATTCAAAACCACCATTAGCTTTTTATACTTTCGACATAATAAACGAACGATGAAGCCGTCACGATTTTTTTCATTTCCGCGTCAACAAGCTCTTGCACGAAATAAAAAAATCCAATTAATATTTCTTTGTTGTGCTAACTCGAAAAATGTGTTTCTCTCGTGTCAATAAGCTGTCTTTTCGCAATTATAAATAAGATCGATGACAAGTGACAGAAAGTGTAATGGCAAATTGTGCCACAGTTTCGTGGAAAATCGTGCGTGCTCACGTGGGTGCACGCGTGCACGGGCGCTTGCGTTCTATTGTAATAATAGCACTTGCGATAGTAAAAACTATTCGCAATGCCTTACATATAGCTGCGGTTATACATGCTTTGCGTGCATTGCGTTGCGTGCAGCGTTTGCAGCATCCGGGTTATATGCATGGACCTTGCCTGCGTGACTTCGATATATGCGATACAGAAACTGTATCGCGTTCGGAATTAGCAAACTACAGAGTAGATTTATAGCTTTCTTTCCGTCATTCTTGCCGACAATCCCATGGCTTTACGGCCTGCGTGCGTTTGGTGCTTTGCGTTGCGTTGCGCGACTCGCATGTATGGTTGCATCTTAGCTCCGCTTGCGAACACGCGTGCGTGCGAGCATACGCACGATTTTCGAAACTGTAACACAGCCGTCACTAGGCTGTCTGTCACTCAAAGCCCTTGCTCACGCTGCCATTTATCATGACTCGCTCAAATATTCAAAATATTTCATCCTTCAATTTAGCACGAAAAATAATATCGTGGGCAAGAGGCTTCCCTACCGGCTTATCAATTATCACTTGCGAGAAGACAACTCGTTGACGAGAAAGAAAAAGAAATTGAAAATTCATTACGATTGACAAACGAGAGAATCGTGTTTTCCGACTTTAATATTCGTTTTATAGCGTTTTCGTACGATGTTCGTTTTCGAGAAATCGTGCATATTTTTAAGCTTTAATTAACGGAAATCGTAATAAAGAATTATGTGAAATTTAACGGTTTTCATGCTTTTTAATAAAAATAAAAAAATAATAATTTTATCATGATTTTTCGTTTATTTGTTTTTTATTATTCATCATTGTATTTTTATTTGGTTCAAAGTATTTTTATATAAAGATTTTAGTCATTAACTGACGATCAAATAGAATTCCGCCTCTCTTATTCTGCACTCTATTTTATCAATTTCGTTGCAATCGATGAACGATAACGCATGGCATTGCATTAGCCGACCGACGTTCATGCTACCCTCTCTCCGCGCGATCTTCGCCGCCCCGCCCCGCGTCCCGCGGGCGACTGAATAGACATAAATGTGCGCCGCTCGCTCCCTCCTTTCCCCCGCGCATGCCCCGTCCAATCGCTCCGGCGTGAGCTCTCCCCACCATTCCCGCTACGGAGCGGCCTAGCGGGCCAAGCGCGAGAGCGCGTAGAACGTAAACACAGAGACAGAGTCGAGGCCGTGGTCGAGGCTCCATCAAGTAAACAAACCAAACAAGCTAGCGACACTCATTCAGCAACATTTAACGAACGAATGAATATTTGTTCGGTAATATTTTATAAAAATTCATCATCGTTTTATTCTTTCATTACTTATTTTCCTATGCTGTATCCCCTCTTTCTCTTTAGACTCCCTGACTGGTTCAGAAAAATTTCTGCAAATTTTGTTTTTGCTTTTTCATGAAAATAGGTCTCCAGCGCAGCCGGTTACCTTCTAAAACTTTTTACACAAAATAGCTACTCCAAATTTATGTAGCCTGGCCTAGTCCTACCAACATTTTTATTGTAATATTCGTATTCCACTACTACAAATAAACTCATAAAGTTAAAAAAATAAAATAGGCGGGCTAACTTCACACTACTTTTTTTTTTTGCGATAAACTCATCTCACAAACATTTATTTTGTTCTCACACATTACTGTAACAACAAACGTCACACAAACTATTGAAATCAGAAAACTTTTGGGAAGCCAATGTCGGGGGGCCAAGTTTACACCGCTACCGATCGCCAACTTGCGTAGAACATGACCCGCGTCGTTATCGACACCCGAAAACGTCTTTCTCTTCTTGACCGAGAAAACAGGAATTTCACAAAAATGCGAAATCCGGTTTGAATCCAACATGGCGAATTCTCGTGCTGAAAAAAAAAGAAAATAATCCAAAACCGTAGAATCGGCGCACGCAACGTGTTTATTGTGCACAGACGAGCGAAAAAATCGTCAAAGGTGTTTCTCCCTTGCGCTCATGCGTGTGTATGTGAGCAACACACGTTCTTGTCGCGATAAGTGTTTCTCCTTTTGTACACACATCGCGACAAGGCGGGCGAGTTTACCGGTTGCGCGCGCATCCGATTTTGTGTGCAGAAAAAAATTAGCTTTATTATAATTATGCGTTTCTCGTAGTCCGCACACATCAGTGACGGAAGATACGGAAAAGAAAAAAATGTTTCCGTAGCCTCGTCCGCGAGGCTCTGAACCAACGCGTGCGTTTCACGCGAATACAGTTTCTTCGTCTAAATATTCGCCCGAATACGATAAAATGAACTAAGGAACAAGCAAAGATGCTCGTCGCGTTCGTACCGACGCCTTCTCCGAGTGCTCCGAGTGTATTTTTTCGGTTCATTTATTATTTCGTCGTTCCGGACATTGTCGTTGAATGTCAGTGTAATCTAACGCAATAATCACAATCAACCGATCGTACCGTCATAATATTTTGGCTTTTACGGTCATCCCATCGTTGTAACTGTACTCGACCTCTCTACTCTTTTTCTTTTTCACCTGATTTTTCGGTACCCCTTTTACAATGGCCTATGCACCGATTCCCAATATCGTCACTGTACACACTCCAAAAATAGGCTGCAATGAATTATCAATGAACACGCTCAACGAGGTAAGATTGTTCATTTGACATTAATTATGTATTCTGTACTTTCGAAAATTTCAATCTTTATTACATTTTCAAGAAAATGTTTTTTTTTTCGTTCCTAAACACATTTCTAGCGAATCAAAAATTAATACCAATTTATTTTTATTTAATTTTATTATAATCAAATGGAACTTTCGTTGTTCATTGAACAATGCTGTTTGAGTTGTCGGTCCTATGAAAAAAAATTCACTACGAATACAATAAATCCCTCTTCTTTTACACAAGGACTTTTTTTCTATTTTAAGCACCGAGTCAATTAAAAATCTCACTGAACAAATGGCACGGATTTAGTTGGCAAATTTCCACATTGAGGAACTTTCGTTATGAGTTATCAAAATAGATCGATTTAATTTTTTTATAAAAGAATTTAATAAAAGTGAGTTCAATCAAGTGGCAAGTCTCTGGAGCTTTATCTTTTTATTTACAATTTAAAATGTCAGATAAGTTCTTATACTACCGTTATTTTATTATTGTGATTGTTACGAAACTAATTTTTAACAGAGTTCCATAGGCATTGAATGTAGCATTGCGAGCTGGTTGAATATATTCAGCTTACCAATGAAATAAATCTTTTTTATCAATATAAATACGATGTTGATGTAACCCTTTGTAATTACACTGCATCAATCAGATTCTATAGTCAGTTTTGGAGTCGAATATCGTTCAGTGCTTAAAATATGATTTTTACCAAAGTTTTCTTGGCTCTTCAATCATTCTAGTTTTTGTTGGATATTGGAATGAAAATCTTTTTGCAAAATCCACTAGAAATCCCATTAAAGAACTATTCCTTGATCACATGATGCTCAAATAATGTACGTTTCTTTTTTACTGAGTGAAGCTTATACAAAGTTCCTGCGAAGTGTGTCTACCAAGCATTAAATTTTACCAGTAAAAACACAATTGTGAAAAAAAAAACAAAACATAATATTTTTACTGTGAATTATTTTGCAGATATTAAATTCGGAGTCGGTGAAAAGATTGCTCAACAGGCAAAACGTTTATCTGCAAACACCATTAACAGATGGCTCAGTAGTTTCTGATTTAGCCTTGTCAAGAAACTTGTATAAAGAGCGAAATGGTTCCCTGGAGAGCATGAGTAAGGCGGAAAAAAAGCCAGAATTATCAGTGATACCAATATTGAATTTAGGTGAAAAGGAAAAATTATCGAGGATAGACTCAGACTATCAGCATTTATTGCCCTCAAAGACTGAAGGAAAATCAGCGATTGCTCTTTTGCCGCTGAGGAGAGAAAAAAAGATTTGTGGCCATAACGAAGAATGCGAAAACGTAATGTGCAACGTAGACATTGAAAGATTGGTAATAGGCGAAGAAATAACACCTCTGATTGCAATAAACTTGGAATCGGTGGAAGAAATCGATGCGCCGGTCTCTAAACATTGCGAAAATGAAAAATGCGATGCGTTGAGCATTGATCACGACCGTTGTCGACGAGCTGTAATAAGATGTAATCGCTGCGATCGCTCAACTCGCTGTGACATTTGTCTGGTAAATCTGAAGACTCGTAAATCGAAAATGATGCATAAAAATTGTAAACTGAGGCCTGAATACAGACACAACAAAACCAGCCGGACTCAACTGATGAAAGACAGAATGAGAATGCGAGAATTACAGATATTGAAAGCTGGAAAATCGAAAAGAATCGATTACAGTGACCCGATTAATGGGCACGATCGTGCTATCGAAAGTTTGCAGAGAAATTCTGAGATCATTGTCATACCAAAAACTAGCTTGTCCATTCAGCATCATCCAACCATAAGGATCACTTCCGTTACCGGCGCAACAACATCACCAAATACTTCTCGGAGGGACAACTATGGAAAATTGTTGCCTCGTTACCCATTCTTTCCAGGCCAAAAGCTAGTCGTTGGTCAATTAGCGAGCAATGGCTCCAAGGATTCTCCAGGAAAATCAAGCACTCAGAGTGATTCAAACGTATCGATAACATCCCCTAGAACTCAACAATTTATTTCGATCCGGAGAACCGGAAATACCAGGCAAAATAATGAACCGAGCGATTATTCTCCATCGCAATCTGGAACACTACAAACTAGTTCTTCCTCGACTCCTTATTTAATGCCTATTCGCGTTGTTCCTATCAGCGGCCTCACAACCAATTCCTCCCCTTTAAATCAAGGAGTTCCGAAATTTTGCCTCGTTTCTCAGACTCCCAATCAAATAATGAGTTTTACAAACACTCCTACAAAGATTTTGCCCCACACGAACGAACGAGTCAGAGGTCAAACGGCTACGAATAAAATGTCAAGGAAGGTCGAATCCGAATATGCTTTAAGACGATACAAGTCTGGAATGCGACGTGGTAGACGAAAAAAAAATGAATCCAAACGAGTTAAATCCTTCGAATGTAACTTCTGCTCGAAAAGATTTAGTACTGATTGGTACTTCAAGCTTCACATTGCCAAGCACAAGGGCGAAATCAAATTCACTTGTAAATATTGTAAAAAACCATTCATGCATCATTGCAACATGAGAAAACACGTGATGACGATGCACAAACAGGAAGCAGCTAACGACGACGAATACGCGAACGCCGAGGACGACAACGCCGAATTCCTTCATTGTTTCAATTGCAAAGTCGTATTTAATACGAGAATTGAAAAAGAAAATCATCGCTGTTCGATCGTTTGTTTGCGGTGTCACGCGAGAATCACCGATGGTGATTTGGCCAATCATCTCAAAACCAAACACGAGATGTCCGCAACAAAAGCTCTTGAAGAAATTGAACGACAAAAACGACAGAAAATTATGTTGGTACAAAATCGTGGCAAAAAAAAGCGTGAATTGGTAAAGCAACAAGCGCGAGCTGTAAAAACGAAAGAATTATCGAAAAACAAACTCGTGGAACGTGAAAATGGCAATTTGAAAAGAAAAAAAGGCGCTTCTAACTCAAATGATTCACGAGGAACGAAACAGGAAGCAAATAAGAATCAAATCAAAATGCCCGTACGACGATTGACTCGAAGAAGAAATCATAACTACGTTAACCAATCAGACACTCCAGAGACTGATGAAAATCTCGAGGAAACTTCACAAGCTGACTCATCGACGGAATTAAGTGAGTATTTTATTTTTCTGTTTTTTAATTATGCAAAATTAATTAGATATTTCGTTTTTTAATGAAATTGACTAACGTTCATACTTTCATTTCTCCACACAGCTCCAAACGCAGCCGAAGCAAAGCTCATCTCTCGATGAAATTCGTGAATGGACTCCTCCTCGTTTCGATAAACACAGCATAATTAAATGCTAGGACTCGTTGACGTCGAGTTCTTCTTTTTTTTTTTTTTTATACAGCAGTGAATTCATTCAATCGTTTACGGTTCAGAGCATTTTGCTCAAAAATTGTATAAACCTTTTTTCTATTTTTTCCCCCAAAATAACGTATCGACGAGTCGAAGCCAGGAATGATTCAAAACCCATTTTTGTATGAGCGTCGAAATATTTCATTTATAAGGAATTGATTATTTTTTAGAAGGCAGCTTTCACGCTATTCCGTGGGGAGTCAGAAATTTTTTTTCCACTCGTTGAGATTTTATTACTACTGTCAGTTTGGGCTTGTCGATCACGTTGAAAAATTCTCAAAATCATATACACCTTTTACCTTATTCCATTTTCGCTTTGACAATTTTTTTTTTTTTTCTCAATACCATTTTTTAGAATTTATTTTAGTAGAAAATAAAATAAATGTTTAAAAAAGATTCCCATGGAATCTTGCACCTAAGTCGCATTCGGATTTTTTGTGAATAGTTTGTCATTTTTGTGTTCTAAGGCGAAACCAGTCAAAATCTTTCATTGCTCTTTTGGTGATATTGATTTCCATGCTTTTTTTTCGGTACAAAGCACTGAAAAAATGACAAAAGCATGTAGCATATTTATATTCGAACCAGTTCATAAAAAATCGAATCGAGCGCATGCAAAAAAATGGAAATGCAACTTGTTACGATTAGCTAGTGATTTTTTTTTTTTTTTTCTTTTCTTTTCAAAGAAAAAAAATCGTGTTCCTGCCACGATCGTCACATCACTAAAAATTGTGATATATTTATAAGATTTGTGTAATTTACCGTGTTAGATTTATTTCACAGCGATATTACACAATTGAAGAAAAAAAAAAAACAAAGACAGAAGTGTAAAGATAAGCATGAATTAAAAAAGGGCTAAATGTAACAAAACATAATTCGGAAGAACAAAAAAAAATACAAATTGTGCAGACGACGTTCCTCAATCGAAAAAATGATTCATTAAATCGAGTGCCTTGCCATATAACCTTTATTATTTAAAGAAAAGAAAAAACTATTTCGTGTGATAAATTTTGTACGAACCAATACTTTCAAGAAATTTTTGATCGAGCAAGAATTCCTTTGGGCATACTTTTGCAATATTCTTAGCAAAAATCATATTTACCAATTCCACAATTTACAATTTACTTTTTTTTTTTCCTTTTATTTCTTTTTTTTCGAAATGGCTAGAAATGATGGTCAGAAAAGAATGAATTTACTATTCGATTGTAATAGTTGTGATGACCGCAAAAACAGTATTAAAACACGCCCGTACATTTTTTTTTCCAAGTGTTTCTCACCGTTTATAAAAAAGGATCAATAAAATTTTTATGTCGCACGTTTATGAAATTATTTATTTTTGTCCTTACATTAACTTACAAGTGTAAAATATGTGGGTTTGAGTTTTATATTCGATCCAAAGCTTCCAACATTATGACGCTGTTTCCTCGAATTACCTGGAAAACAGAAATGGCCTATTAAAAGAGAGTTCTTGTTATATTTTTACTCATTAACTTACCACCATGCCGATGTTATTCTTCGTGCCATCTTTGCATTCCTCAACAGTTTCGTCAATGACCATGTTCATGAAAGGATCGAATCCTCTCAGAATTCCTATAACGTGTCTACCGCCGTTCAATTTGACTGAAAATTTACAGAACAGATCAATTACGAGACTGCTACAAAAAATTATTTATTTATAACAATTCATATTTTCCAGAATAAAATTGAACTCACGCGACAGTCTCTTGTCCATATACCTGAAAAACAAATTTTTCATTAAAATTAAATACGTTGACGAAAGCCGCTAAACGTTTTCTGCATCATAACCTCAAAATTTGTACCGGAACTTCATGATTATTTGCTCTTATCGTGGAAATTGAAAACACTTACTTTTTTAATTCTGGAGGATGAGCTTTACTCATGATTGTAATTGATTAATTATTTGCAAAGTATTTTATTAATACCCAATTAAAATATAAACTGAGCGTGCTATCGTGATAGCTTGCCGCTTGTTGTCGCTTGACTTGTGCTGCCGCTTTGGGACTCCGTGAAGCTATTTCAAACTTTTCAAAAATAGCGACACTGCCGGCAAAACTTATAAACGAAAAAATATTCGGTTGATTTTTGGAATTGGAAGGATTTTCAATGAAAGCATTTTTTGTACTCATTCAATTCGGTGTGAAGATATTATCACTGTTTCCTTTGAGACTTTGTTGTCGAACGAAAAATGCGTAATAACAATTATTCATGTGCCTATTTTGACCCATGGAATCGCCTCCAATATAGTGGCTCCACCAAACAGGAAGGAACGAAGGAAAAGAAAAAGAAAAAGTTATTCGTGTAATCAATCATGGCCGCTTTATTCGGTTTATCACGAACTATTGGCATTGTTGCAAACAATTGTTTAAAACGTGTCAGTCCAGGATTATTTGCTAAACAACGATTCTCACGTACGTTCGTGTTATTCCAATATCCATATTTCGTTAATTGAGTTTGCTTAGCTCATTTCCATAGTTTTTAACCTCACTTTTTCAAGATCCTTTAATGTTATCGCAATAAAAACTAGTAAAATATCTTTTAAAAGTATAAACAGCATGAGCAACATGAATCAATTTTCATGTTTGTTTTATTTTTTTACGGTAATTTCCGTTTTATGCAGATCCTCAATCATTGTCGCGATCGTTCGCCGGCCCAATACATTATGAACTTCCATGGATACCAAAAGTACCGGACCATCAGACAGAAGTGGAAGACACCACGATAGTTGATGACAAATTAACCGAAGGTCAGCTGGAATGGTTTCTATTAATTCTTAGATTTTATCGTCCATTTCTGCAATTATGGAGATTAACTTATCGTTTTAAAAAATTCTAACCTCAAAATGCTCTACCCACACATGAGTTCTCAAAATAAACGTAAAGACAACCGCGAAAAATCGTGTGACCTCGTACCGTCAATTGATAATTATTGATCCTTTGTATCGAAAATGTTTCTATATTGAAAAAATGGTAGGAAATTTGGATGATGTTTTTGTGTAGTGAGTTCTGGAGCAAAAAAGTATGAAATGAATACAAAAAAGAAACTTTTTACTCCAAAAAGATACAGTTATTTTTTATCTTGTCGTAGTGGTCTAGATTGAAGAATTAATTTCAATCACCCTTTTCTTTGCACAGATGTTATCAACGCAGTTAATAAACAAGTCAGTACCGGCACAACAAGTAGGCTGTTCGCAGTGGTTCACATTTGTGGCAAGCAATTCAAAGTGACGGATAACGATTTGATAGTGATCCAGGGTTATTGGCCACCGATGCCTGGTGACCAATTAAAACTCGAGAAAGTATTGCTCGTAGGTGGTACAGATTTTACTCTGGTGGGTCGGCCGCTTCTCAATCGCGAATTAGTGAGTGTAGATGCGACCATAGTTGAGAAGACTTTCTCCAACACAAAAACGAGATTTCGCATGAGAGCCAGAAAGCAATACAAGCGTATACACTGTGAGTAAATTGTCAATCCTTTTAGTATTTTAACAGATAATCATAATCATGTTTTTTTCACTTATTGAATTGCCTCTGAAGTCTAATCTGCTGGCCACACAATTCTACCGTGTCAAATCGTTTCAATGAGGTTGAGCAGACCTTGTCATCTGATAATTATATTAAAAATAATGCAATGATAACCCAATGACAATATTTCGAAGAGTAAACGAGAAAAATGAGACTTGATAAGAAGTTTTCGGTTGCAAATTACAACAACAAAAAAACATGATAAAATTGGTCAAAAGAAAAGTTTGTAAACTAGTAAAATCTTACTCTGACAATAATATTTAACATTCAATAATGAAAATCCTCTTATATTCCAATCCATCTTTTGCAATAAAAATCTAAATTTTTTTTCTTTTTTTATTCCAGTTTACAGAATACCTCACACAATGGTGAGAATAAATTCGATAAGAATCAATCGAAACATCGACGAAAAGAAAGAGGTCGAAGGTTTGGATAGGATATATTAGATTAACATTGCTCGCTATTTCGATTGGTCAAAATAATCGTGAAACTCATATTCCCTCAGGATTTTTGTAAATATCCTCTAGCAATAAACTGTATTAAAAAAAAAAACAAAAACAAAAATGTTGAATGACAAACAATATGACAAAAAGGTAACGATCATCGCTGGAATAAGATTACCAAATTCGAAAACCTCATCTGGAATTTATTTCGTTAGGAAGGAAAACATTAAATTCCACAATTCCTGCAATATTCCATTCTTTCATTCGTTCTGTTTTTTTTTGTCCCTGTTCTCACACATACATAGTCGTGAATGTCAGGGCTTAAGCTACAATAAAACTTTGAACGTTTGTACAGTCTTTTCATCAGCATCTGAAAATAAATTTTATTAATATACATATATATATTTATATGTATATATATGTATATATATCGTGTATATATGTGTATATCACCACCTTAATTATTCTCGAGATCTTTGATTTTAGAATGAGGTAAACAAAGATTGCGAAGATTTGATTGAACTCCGTATGAGCTCGTAATCGAAAAAACAACGAAAAATACCATCTTTTTGTCTATCTAGATATGTTCTCTTCGCCTGAATTCCTCAAATCCTATTTATTAATCGTCCGAATAATTCGCTTCGATCTTAATTAATCCAAGATATGCAACGACCTTGGCTGGCTCGGTCAATTTTCAAAACTTTTTCATCCTTCTCGTCTAAATTCTCATTATCAAATTACAATTCCTAGAATCCTGCAAATTCTCTAACAGAAAAAAAAAGATTGCTCAATTCATAAAAGAAAAATAATGGTAGACTGTCTTTTATTTATCAGCCATATTTTTTAACTTCCGTATATTTTTCTATTATTTCTAATAAAATAATAATAAAAAATAAAAAAAAATAAAAACAAACAAACGAAAAATAAATTCGTTAAACTCATCTCAAAATGGCAGTCAACGAGGTAACAAAAAAGCGAACAAGATTCATTGATAATGCCCGCTATAGGAAGAATAAGAGAATCAAACAAATATACTATGAAAATGTAAACATAAACGAAAGTACAAAAAATAGGAAGAATAAAAAACGAGGCTTAAAAAGTGACGATTTGAAAAACATCGATTTGTTGAAGCAATAAAATATTTGAGAATATAAAATATAAACTAAAACAACTGGTAGAAAAATTGGGGATTCACCGTATTTCCACAACCGCATGATTGAAAAAATGAGGGCACGTTTACCCACCCTCTTAAATTCACCATGATCATTATTTCACAAAGTGGCTGCCAGGAGTCGCATAGAAAAATTCTGTTCTCAGTAACACCAAATTTTTCGTATCTGCAGCATTGCATTCTTTTTTCTTTTTCAAATATTACTCCGGTTCCTTCGTCAAAAGTGAGACATGTATATTTTCTCAAATTTTCAAGAAACAGTTTATTTCTTGCGCTCTTTTTATTTCGAAGAAAAACTTGCCTAGAAATATTCACAATGAGCCGTGAAGAATCACGTCGGCTCGCTTCACCGCGATTTATAATTACCGCGTGAGTAAAGACGACTTCACGCGTGTACGTCCATTCATCTTGAATTTTCTCGTATATGGCTGTTACGAAAAATTCAAAACGATGTAAAGGCGTGTACACGCGTTAATGTAAAATTTACCGCATTTATCAACCCTTGCAAGGTAATCTGGCCCGAATTAAGACGATCAAAATCCGCAGAGTTCGACTCTCGTTGCTACGTTTAAAATCGGAAAATTTCAGACAGGAAATAAACTAGTTCGAAACAATTGTAGTTTTACAAAAACTAGAGAGTCCGAGTAACAAATCGAAACAAAGTGTTTTCTCCTACCATAATAGAAGCGCGTAAATCAGCCTTAAAAAATTGACAAAAGGCAAAATTTAGTAAAAAGAAAAAAAAACTGAGTGTATCTATCAAGGGTCAATGTAAATCTCTTTTTAAATGTACTTGCCTGAAGTTGCTATCGCGACTCTACTTTTTTTTCAAATACATTTCGCCCCGACTGAGATTTTCGGGAGCTGCAAAAAAAAAATAATCGAAAATTTACCGGCATAAGGTATTGTCGTCGTGATTTTCGCTCATGAAAACGCAGTCCTAGAATTCTCGAGTTTTGGCTGTGAAGGATCATATAATTCCTGAAATTCTTGAGAGAAAAGTACTTACAATAAGATTTTTCCTTCGATACACCGTTCGTAAGAGATTCGATCTAACGGAAGTTAATCAATCGGAAGAGTTAAAATGTGAAGGTTGGCGCGAATAATGATCCGACCGTTGCTTCCATTCGTTGACGCAGCGTCCAAGATTGACTGTTACTAATCAACGAATACCTCACGAACGGTGAATCGAAGGAAAAAATGCCTGGAAAATTTCCTTTTCAGAATTTCACGATCTATCGAAGGCTCCTGTTTCAGTCGCGATATTCCGGAAGCTATGAGCTCTAGATCGTTTCGTAAGGCTTTCAAGCGCCAAACGTGTACGACGACAACAATCGTGAAACACGATCAATTATGATTTGTTTGCGCTACAACAATTTGTACAATCGAAACATCCGGTCTGCTATCTTTTGATCGACCAGGACGCTCTATTACTGTTTCCAGGCTCGTTCATCCGTAACATTTGATCGCGTAGGTCGGTTATCGTTTCTTGTAGCACACGTTTTTCCTTCAACAGACCATTGATATCTTCTTGAGCCGCGGTCAATCGCGATTTCAATGAATCAGATTCTACCTCGACTCGTCGAAGACGCGAATTCTCCTCGGACAAACGTTCCAACGTTGCGATACGACGTCTCAATTCCTCATTATCCGACTTCATACATTTGCTCGATTGTCGTAACGACATTAGCTCCAAGTCACGCTCTACGTCCCTTGAACTTTGACCGCTCGACAAAGTCCCGTTCGAACTTCCCTCGCCGAGAGTATTCACTGAAATTCAACATACTTAATACCGAAAACTAAAGAAAAACTTCACGGTAATGGCTAAAAAAAAGAATGAAATCAAGGACAAAGCTGGCTGCGAGCGAAATATTCATTTAAATATCCGAGTATACTAACCTGCTGGCCCTACGAAAAAGATTCCGGTCGCATCCCTCGATATTCTGGTTTTCGATATACTCAGGTCAATGGGTATTGGCCCGGGAGAAGTGATGTTATTGGGCGGACGATCCTCGTTCAGTCGAAGTGTTACGTTTTCCAATAATAACTGTAATGAAAAACGCGTTGTATCATAATCAGCAGCTTGTATTACAATGCAGATATAAAATGACAGAAACAAAGAATATAAAAAAGGAAGAGCGTTAAAAATCAATGAGCAACGATGCAAACTAATGAGAGAATCAATTATAAAAATCATCGAAAAAAATCGTTCTCTATGTTTAGATTTTTTATTCAAATGGTTGTGCCATGAGAGGAGTTCGAAAAACAAGAAAAATCCCGAAAACAGTCATGTTCGCGTATATAAAAAAAATAGCAGAGCTTGGGTTGGCTTTCTCTTTTAATACCTGGCACCGAGCCGCTACTGGGTCTGATGACATCGTCGTGAAAATGATAATTACTTTGTAAAATTAAGAGAAAAAATGAATTGGAAAAATATTTCGGAAATTGTTGGAAAAGTGTAATAATCTCACCTCCATAGGTATGGGTTTTGGTATTATTTCGTCTTCAGCAAGATCAGCGAGCCCTGTAACGGAGCTCATGGAAAGTACCAAGGGAACATCAGCAATTCGAATTTCGAGTGTGTCCTCGAACATGTCCATTAGGGCCTGTTTATCGTGCAAATCAATATCGCAAACGTTGGAAGTAGTTGTTTTCTCTTGAGAGGATCTCCGACTGCTGAGTTCACTGATTGTGCACTGGCTCGCCTGGGACAATCTTCGGGAATCTTCTTTGTTCTTCAAACCGTGATCGAGACGGAGCTTTATTCGTGCACGACAATCAGCGTCCGATGGCAATTCGACCCAACCTCTCGAACGCGAGCTAAACTTTGTCTGAATAATCGTCACCAAAAAAATATTCAGTTAATTTTCATAATGGATATAAATATTTGATGTTTTTTTTTCAATTGTTTTTTTTTTTTTTTTTTTTTTTTTTTAGTTCTCTAAGTTTCTTAACTACGACGAATTAATTTACAGTTCAGGCTCTCAAAATTTCTTGTTCATGCGAAAAATACATTTTCGTGTTGAAAATCGAATTTGTTTTTTTTGACATTACAAATATTTGGATGATAAAGTTTAAATTTGAACAAATTGTAAAAATTTCAACACGTTTCAACTCTCAATTGAAGAGAGAAAGAACTTTTTTTTAAAGAATTCTAATTCGTCATTTGTCCTGGCAGAGATAAAGATTGAATTTTGAAACGACTTTTTGTTTATTTCGACCTACGCCTGACGTATTTTCAAATTTTCATTTTTCAATGTAGAAACACAAAATCGCTGAATTTAATTTCAAACAGTTGGAAAATAATCGATAGACAACAAGCAAACAATTCAGCCATGGCACATTTCCCATTTTTTTTTTTTAGCATAAGCAAATCACGAGTCATCGAGTATTGAGACATTCTCGAAAAAAATGACTATCGTGAAAATACACTGGGACAAACATTCCCAAAAAAAAATGCATGCAAGTTTGAATTTCGCGTCACACCGACAGCTCTAACACTAATTCATAATTTTTTTAAATTCGATTTACATAAATATATATGTTAATGTCGCCAATACCTTTCTTTTGGCCTGCCACAAGTGCCACACAAAAACATTCATAAGAGAAGAAGAGCGCGGGAGAGAAAGCATGCAAAAAAACGTTAAAAATACGATCAAAATTGTATGAATACATGTATGTTAAAAATTGTTATGTTTTTCGTTGTTTTTTTTTTTTCGTTTTCGTGATGTTAAATTTGATGTGAAATCGGAGGATTGAATGATGTAATTTTTTGTGAATGATGTGACTTTGATTTGGATGAATGAAAACGTTAGCTTTCGGTAAAGTGTCGGATTTAAATTCATTGAAATTAAGATACGAATGATCGAAGACCCAAAAAATTTTCCAAACTATATTTCAATAAATTTGTGACAAACAGTTTTGTGTCCAAAGATTCAACTTTTAAGAATTTATCTCCTATGAAATAACGATAAAAATCGTAGCGTTTCTTTTTATATTTTTGTGATATTTGTTGCATTGAAAAAATGAGTTTATCTTCATTTTAATCAGAGGTATGTAATTGATTAAATTATTCTTGTACAGCAAAGACAATATTTGTAGAATATCAAAAGCCACACTGGGACTTCTGTACGTTCCAAAAAAACTATGTCCAAAAGAAAAGACAGAAAAATAACACGAATGATAGAGAAAGAGAACGCGAATAAATATCGTAGTAAAAATGAATTTTTAACAGCGTAAAACGGAGATCCGACCCACCTGAAATTCGTCCCAAGGTATCGAAGAACATTCCTCACTCGCAATATTCGATATTTGCACTTTCAATGAAGATGCAAAGCCCGATGATTGTTGAATTATTTCCATTTTTGATAATTTGAAAGTCGTCATTGAAACCTGGAATAAAAGTAAATGTGAATAAACAAATTAACGTTAATTCCAGAATTGAATTTGTAATTTTTCTACGGAGGATCGGACTGTAGAATTAGAAAGTAAAACGGTGGAATACACGGTACAAATTGTAAACTCGAGTTGGAAACCCTGATTCGAAGATTCTGCTAAAACACTTGGAAAAGAAGTGAGAATTCATAAAGTCAACTTCGCCGAGCATAAAATTTCCTACAAAAAAAGCTATTGACACCATTTTTTTCAGTCATTTAATCCTGAAAGCTGATCGAAAAACATCTGGTTCTCCAGACTCGTGTGTAGAACAAACTTTTTCAACGTTTTTTTGCAGGAAATTTCATGCTTTGAAAAATTGTTTTTATAATTAAAACACGTTCACTCCAACTGACTTCAAATTTGATACTTGAATTATCGAATGAGACTTCAACCTAATCGGATATAAAAAATTCGATTAATGTATTTTTTTCAATATCAAGGAAACAACGGATAGTTAACAATAAATAAAATAAAAAGTAAGAAATACTGACGAGATCTTTCCTCTTGCACACGCTATCCATAGACTTTTCGCTCTGGGTATCGGGTGTTTCTTCAACAAGGACTTCGCGTGCTTCTTCGACTGTGGTAATGCCAATAGGATTGAGGCTGCCAAAAACGTCCATTTTTTCTTGTTCCTCGAGGGAAACAACGATATAATTTTCGCTGTCAGAGCTAATATCACTGCGCATGGAGACGGTATCACTGCTGCCGTCTTCGGGCGAGGCTTTGAGTGCAGAATCGATGGAGGTCATAAGATTTGCGAAACCTTTTTTCATAGAGGAGAGACCGACGTTAAAATTATTCGGGATGAAAGGTGGTGGTGTAGAAGAATTATCATTTTTTAAGTTGGGACTTTTGAGGATGGAATTTTTGGGTATTGTTTCAAGCTCGGATTGTGTTGATGGATGAATTTGAAGTCGTGGGTCATGCTCGAATCTTGACGGGTGATGGTCATCGTTTTTAAAGGTGACAATGGTCGATATTGGACAATTAGAATGTGGAAAATCCATGGAAAGCATCGATGCAACTTCACTCTGTGGAGTTTCAACGTCGTTACTCGTATTCAACCGTTTAGCTCCAAATTCTCCTCGAGCGTTTGCCGCCGTGTGTTGCCAAGCCAAATTTCCAGTAACGAGGTCATCACCGATGCTCGACGAGTCCGGTACTACCGATTCTAAATCGCCTCCCGAATTTTCTTTTCCAGGACTTTGCGATGGTGTTATGAAGGTCACTTCTATTTGGGGAACGAGTGCCCCAATCGCTACGGAACCGCCAGTTTCGACCTTCAATATTTTGTTCGAATCAACCACGAGGTACGTAGCCATTTCTCCTATGGATTCTGACAGTCGCAGCAGGAATAAGTACTGATAGTGATTTATTTGCACGCTAACGAGATTGCTTATGTAAGCAAGTCCGTGAATATCCGCAACTGTATTCGTTTCCCCATTTTTTTTCGTCGTCGTCGTCGTCGTTGTTGTTTCCTCGTCTTTGCTCGTGTTCACGTGCAACCAAATAGTCAAAGGAAACGCGTCGAGAAACGGCACCGGACGCGTCGAACCTACCGCACGTGCCCCATAGAAATCACCCCACACCGGCTCCAAATTACAACACCAAACGTCCTTCGCCTCAGTCCATAATAATTCACGATTCACCTGCCGTATCAATTCGTTCACGCTGTTGCAGCTCGCATTTTCTGGGTACGATCTCACGTTGTCTCTCCCTATTGAATTTGCAAATATTTTTTTCATTTCAATAATTAGAATAAAAATTTTCAGTAACAATAATGCGAGTGCAATTAATATTAGACAAATTATTTGTAAAAAAAAAAAATGTTTGAAATAAAACAACAATTGTTACCTGCACAATGATCGAGAAATTTTTCCGTTACGACGTGAAAGTCAGACTCCTTGCTCGGGAATTCAGCACCAAAAAACATTTGAGCCATTTGAAAAGCATTCAAACAGGCTGCCAAATCAGCCCGTGACGATCTCTCGTTCGATCGAACATTCGTAATTGAGACACGGGACGTTTGAATGTGCAATGACTTCGGTCTGTCTCTCTGATTTGGATAATCGTGCTGACCCTCGAACACTATCTACAAACGAATTTTTAACAAAAAGAAATGTCATTTCAATGCAAACAGAATACGCAATTTTGTTTGAAGAAAGTTAAATAATCATGGAAATTTTTAGTTTTTTATATTCACTCAAATTAAAAATTATGTTGCATATTCGTTTAAAATATAATTGACAAATAATTAACAGAAAAGAATTTGTCAGAATTTTCAAATAAATTCCCGTAATAATGGTAAAATTAGCATATTAGCAAATCGATATGACAAAAGTCATGAATAAATGTAAAATTTACCCTCGGTAGAATGGCCTCAAGCTTCACGTCGAAGTACATAAGATTGGAGGAGGAAGCCGCGTTACTTTTTTCAGCTCCGACAATGAGTGAATAGTATAAATTTAGTGCGAACGAATTGAACCACAGACACGAGCAAATGTCGTAGTTGACCTGTATCGGGTTCAATTGAACGTAGAATTTGGGTGGTGGCACTGGAAAAGTAAAAGCATAAGTAAGCAAGTGAAATTGTTGTGTGCTCTCTTCAAATTATTTCGCACATACTGCGATATTGATTTTTTTAAAGATTTTTTTTTTTTACGAAAATATAAAAATTGATACTTACGTGGGAAAGTGATATCTCCAGGATAATAATAATAAGTGAATTCAGCGTGAACGATCGTTACATCCTCGGGAAGACAAAATTTGTCGCGATCACCTGTAAATAAAAGTGAAAAACAAGCACATAATTAATTCATTACTCAAGTAGCACGAAACTAAACGACTAAATCGTCAAACAATCGACAATCCATGCAAATTATTTCGGCTATGTTCTGAAACAAAAAACATGTTTTCTATTTGGGATATACATTTTTAACGAATATTTTTTTTTTTTTTTCTACTACGGGAATTTGTCGAACATTATTCGTGAATTTGAGGAAAAACATTCGTCAAATAAGGGGACATCTACAATGCAACATAAACGCGATGAAAACTTAAAAAAAAAAAAGTACGTTCGTTTTTTAGCCACATCTAGGCAAGCGAACTACAGCAGTTTACACTTCGATATTATTTCCATTTTTCGTTTGTTTCTATACCTTGTGTATGCTTCTTCCTCGTTTGAGCTGTGCAATTTTTTATAAAATTAGAATTTTACGAGACGAATAATGAAATGTTTCATTTTATGGATACGAACGTGGACATTTTTTTCATATTCGCGTACGCGATTCGGATTGAAAAATAAAGATTAATTGTTTGAAACAATAAAAAAAAAAAAAATTGTACGGAAAATAAATTTCAATGGGGAAATATAGTCTCTGAAAATAAATCAATTTCAAAATTATACGATCTAGTTTGGAAGTTTTGGTATGAGTGACAAGTCGATCAGTTTTCGAATTAAAAAATTGTTCCACTATTGAACAAAAATTTGACTAAAAACATAAAAAATTATTGAAAAAATAATAGGAATTTCATTCGTTTGTAAATTATATAAATGAATCTTTTACCTGCGATGAATTCTTTCGTTGTTGGTTTTCTAGTCGAGCTCGTAACCTTGAATATTGTAAAGTCGTCGATTTTGATAATCATACAAGTGGTCATGAGTTTCGCCAATTGTTCCAGAACGTAATTTTTCACGGGATTGCCGCTTGAGTGTTGGGACGGTTTTTTAGTTTCTGATGGATTTTGACCCGACGTTTGTTGATGAGAATGTCGCTCAGAATCTTCAGACATGGATCGTTGATTACCTGGAGGAGGAAATTGTGAAAAAATCGATGCAATGACGAATGAAGAAGTTTAAAAAGTAGCAAGAAATGATTGATTCGATCGAATTATCATTTGAATAATCAAACGACATTCTTTACCTGTAAAACTTTTTTGATTTCGAAGCGGTGAGTGTTGAGTTCGACCCATATCGATAAAGTCCATAAATTGACCACGAAAAGAATTCATGGATTGCTGGAGCCACTGACTATGGGGCGTTGCATTCTCTTTGTATTTCGCCCAATGTTTTCTATCCGCAATTGCCAGATGATAGGGATAATAATCAATTTGAAATTTCACAAGTGATACTTGTAAAGCGCCTCCGTCCTTAAGGTCAGGGTGTAACGATCTTCCGGCTATTATTTTCAGTAGGATTCAATAATTAAATTGTTAATTTTATTATATTCAAGGTTTTTAGTGAAGAAGTTTAAGGTAGTAGTCTCTTCACAGTGACGTCGAAAAGTTCTTCGGTCAATGTTCGAAAACTCGGATGTAATTTGCGGTATAATCTAACGATCGTGATTGTTAAATCTCACATGAATTTAAAAACATAAACTTCCGGGAAAAATGTTTAATACAAAGTTTTGAGTTTCCCAAATGACCACGCTTTTCTATTTAATGCACATAACATACATTTTTTTATCGTTTCATCTTCGAAAACTAGGCACTGAAAATTCTGATTAACTTTTCGACAAATTTTGTCATGAATGCTAAAATATTTCGGAGTTATTGCGTAAAAAGTGAATTTTTCTACCACTCCCCATAGGAAGGTGCGTGAAACTGCAATTTTCGATTTTCAGTATCTCGAATACAAAACGATAAATGAATTTGAAAATTTTATATGTAAATGGATGTCCTGAATGAATGCTCAAAATTTGAAAAAAATTCTATCGAAAAATAGTTCGGTCAGACTACTACCTTGTGAAATCAAAAATAATTGTACCTCCAGGATCGTCGCAAAGATGGAGGTCTATTCGTTGCGACAAAAAGTGGTAAGAAGTTTCAACAACATCGTATCTCATGAACATTTTCGATATCAGACTATTCGGCGGAACTTTCGTTCTGGCTTGTTGTGATATTTGGGCCTGATATTCCGGCAAAACCTGTAAATTAACGTTTCTCATTTAAATCACTTATAATTAATAATTTCGTGAATATAAATCTATTTGTTTTAATATACATATAAAGATAGCTTTGAAAATGAGAAAATCATCAAGAATATGTTACCTCAAGTTTTCTAGCAGCTTTTGTTTTCCGTTCGAGGACTGTAGCTCGTTCAACGAGATCGCCGAGTGAATCCATAAAGTGGAGAGCAGCCTTGAGCTGAGAGTCCGTCAACACCCAGAGAAGATCATCAAGAATAAGTACAAGTCGCGAGCCCATCACGAAACAGTCTGTAGAAAAAAAGAGAAAATTTATCAGCCATACAAACAGAAGGACAATTAAAGTTGTAAAAGTAAACATAAAATTAATTTTTGTAATGTTACTTATGAAGCCTAATTTTCATTCTTATCGATAAACAAGAATAAATTTAGCGTCGTTAATAAAATTACAAACAAAATATGAGTATTGAAAAATGACAACATGAAAGAAAAAAAGAGTTCGTACCGGATATTCTCTTTTTAATCGTAATTCGACACCGAGCTTGATTAGTGAGCAGTCTTAAGGGAGTAAGCTCCCTGTCCTTGGTACTTTGGGCCTCGATTCGAACAGTTTGCCACTCGAGCTCTTTGAAAATTAGTAACTGTCCACGTTCGGGATCTTTGACCCTTGTCATACGGAGATCACAACGTTGCCACATTGGCGATTTTGATTCAACCATAATCCTCGAGATCTGTTCAAAGAGAAAAAAATAATATTAATGATCAAATCTTTCCATTTGTAATTCTCCATTATTTTCCTCAAACATTTGATTTTCAAAACAATTTTTCCATTTTTTCGTAGTACAAAACTTCCATAAAAACAGTACAAAATACATCAAAAATATGGTAAACAGATTAACAAACAGAATAACAAATAGAGAAAAATTTTCGTTTCCTTTTTCATACCTGTACGGATGCGACGAATGCAGGACTTTTGAACGTGACTGAGACCAAGTTGACAGCGACGGTGATGCCATCGATGACTTTGTGAATGAAGGAATATTTTGTGGAACCAGCGAGGGTTGCAGTCCCTTGAGGTGAACAGGGGCTGCGAAGATCTTCGCAAGTTTCCACTTCTATGTGAACTTCGTCCAACCGCTTAAATAAAATAAATAAAAATGTAGAACTTATAACAATATGCCAAGAATCAATGATTCCTGAGATATTGGATATGAGTACCAAGGTGAACGAGTAAAAGTGTTTCAAACACCAATATAGTTTGTTATCTACTTACCAGAAATATTGGAACGCTTTTGAGTTTCGTCCATTGTATACGAAAAGTGACTTTGTTGCACCAAGCACTGGTCAGTCTCAGCCAAGATGGCAATTCAAGCAAATCGGTGAGTACAATTTCATCCAGCTCCAAATTATTGAGCTCTCCTTCTCCCTTAAATGTGCTCAAATTGATTTTGTCCGCCGAAAGGTTTTTGCAGAATCTATGAAAAAAATTAAAATGTTAACAATATTTTTTACAAATAAATTTGAGGCAACAAATAAATAATAATAATGAAAACAAGAAAATAAACGTAATAGATTAGTAGAAAAGACTTTGTATAACATGTTGAATAAATATCTACCTTCATAGTCCGAAAAATTTTCGTTTATAAATTGCCCGACTTATATGTGTACCATATGCATAAACTGATGCAAAATAAGCGATAAAAACGTTTTTTTTTCTTCCAAGTTTCAAGTGTTATTTGCACAGGTGTTTTCGTGGAAATAAAATGAATAAAGTCGCAATTTATCGCGTGCAATTGGGAAATACTATGATCAAAGATAAAGAAACTATATCTGTAGAGAAAAACTCATCTTTAGATTCATACATACACATATACAGCTATGATAATAGGTATTCAATCATTTTTTATGGACTCGTGTATGCGCGCGGGTACATTGACATATATATATTATTTTAGTGATATGTGATTTTACGATATTCAATTCTAACAATTCATTATATATATTGAGATACATACATATAACGTGTGTTATAATTGTGGAGTGATCATAAGACCGTTTAAAAAAAGTATTTTTAAAGGCACATTTCAATATGGGGCCACGATGTAAATGAAAATTACAATTGCTTTCCAAAAGCATTGATTATGGAGATAAAGAAGGGATCGTAAGGGTCGGAAAAAAAAGTTTAACCGAAGCAATCGAAACTTGAATTAAAAATATGTCAAAATGTTAGAATAATAATGAAATAGCTTGGACCAAATAGTAGGAGAAAATAACGGTGCATTTTCGTTGTATTATGGAGTCTGTTGTCAATAGTTGTGTACGTCAAAAGCAGACGAATTTTTTCGACCGTACGTACATTTTCAGTGTGTGTATTTCTATATAGATAGGGTATTCATGAAAACTTACCTTGACAGATGTTTAAGAAGTTGATTTTTAATTATCGAAACCATTTCGCACCCTCGTCGTGGAAGTCTCGCTGAAAAATTTGTGCTTCTCGTGAATCACGATGAATTTCACTGTAATATCCGATAATCCATTACGAACGCAGTCCTTTGTTGAATTTAGAAGAAACGATAGAGCGCTTGAAATGGTCCATCGTCCATTTGTACCATAGATTTTTTTTTTTATTTTTGATTTATATTATGTGCCACAGAGCTACGTTTTTTGAGAATTTTAATTGATTATGGACTCTGAAGGGGAAGAGGAAACCGACACGCGAATATTACGTACATAGGCGATACACCGCATGGCGCACTATAGCGCACCGCTACACTACTGAATTCTTTCTCTCTTCCTACTCCCTGTTCCGCTCTTACCCAGAGACGTAGGACGTTAGCAAAACGCAAATTGACATTTGAAGGCTAGTTTCCACGAGTTATCGCCGTTGGGTGTGTACTTCCCCTTCCATGCTTTCACGCCTAGCGATGGTGACGCTGTCGTAAGGACAATCGAACACTCACAAATTTTCCTCGGAGCAGCAGACGGTTGTTGTGTTCCACCTCATGTTGCCCAAGACATTCTGTGGCAACCATTGAATATGTGAAGTTCGTCGCTAGAGTGCGCTGATTATTTTGCACAAAAGAGAACCGCGAAAATGCAAATCTCGTGCGAATCTTTCAAACAGGTCTCTCCACAATCATAGATTTTTTATGAATAGGACTATGGGTTGTTAGTCAATGAACATAAACAATTTTTTCCCTGAAAACTTTTGTCAACATCTATTTTTTTCCGCTTAGTAGCAAAACGAAAACCGATATGAAGTTCGATATTTTTAAGAAAATAAAAGAAATAAAAAAGTTTATTTTTTCTTGATAAAAGAACTTCTCTGACCCTGAATAGAATTATACTGATAAATTTACTATTTCTATGTGCTTCATTTTAACGGAATTACAGTTGAAACTTTTGCTACTGTTTCCTGAAACGGCCATGAATCTAATTTTGATTTTTTTCTTATTGAATAAATTATAATAAGTCACGAAAAATAACAAAACGCACAGAAATCATCTATCCAGTACGATGAAATCGATTCTTCGGTGCATGTTATATATTTCATTCAATGTTTATAAATAAGTCATTGTGCTCAATGCGAGTTATTTGAAAAACACAAAAAATTGTTTTCAACATGAAATATTGTTCTTTGCAAGTTGGAAACACGTTGCGACAAACACTTCTGAACTAAAGCGCCGCGGCAGAACTGCTTTTGTTTCTCTTCTTTTGTTTAGTCGGTGGATCAGTTTGTGGTTTGAGCCATTCGAGAGGATTCCGACGATACATCGGCCATGCCGGAACTGTTATTATCGCGGCCATCACGAACCCAGCTCCAAGAATGTAAATAGTTTGAGAAAATTGTTGTATGACGTAGCCCCAGATGAGACCAACCACCTGTGGCGGATAAAAAGTTTTAAGCTTTTAACGCAATGTTAAACATCAGCGGTAATAATGAAATCACTAATGTTGGAGAATCTGCAAAACTTTGATACTCTGTACTGGTTTCTTGAACCGTTTGTCAGCAGTGAAATGTCAATTGAGGTTTCTTCGATTCATTGTTTTTAAGAGGATCAATTTGTCTGGACACTTACCCCAAAGAGCGTTATTATCACCCGAGAAAGCCTTTCTGCTCTCGCCTGCCCATCATAATCCTGTAAAGAATACAACTTGTTGGTAAATCATCACTAAAAGATGTTAAATTTGTGACAACCAAATGGCTTGCACTTTATTTTTTTCATGTAGTGATTGTAGTGTCAAAAACAGACGAGTATTGTCTGTAAAACAGGTTGTCATTGGAATAAACAAGAGCAGAAACATGAAATCCATTTCACTGGGATGTTGGCACAGATAGACGAAAAATGGACCTAGTTTCACGATCATTTGTTAAGTATTTTTCGAAAGAATGGAAAGGTTGTGACCAGAGACTAAATTTCACGTGTGTTTTCGAACACCCGGCACCCTCATTATCGCAAAATATAACATCAGTCTTGATCAGAGTTGACATGAATCTATTAACCCTATCGTTAATACTCGGACACCTTTTTCCATGTTCATTCAAAATGACAACTTCGGCTATCGAGAATAGGGTTAGCAGGAACTAAAAAAATCTGAAAACTTGGTGGTTGTATGTGAATATCGAAGAATGATTATGACACGCGAGACTGCATATGCTGTAGGTACGTAACATTCTCCGTGCAGCAAATAAGTGCCATTTATAAAAGAGTTTAAAAAAGCCGTTTTCGACACTCACCATGTGTGTGGGTATAGATTTGAAATATTGCACGAGAGATGCCATTGTTAGTCGCGAAATTGCCTTAGGAGACTAAAAAATAAAGCAATGCGTCCGTATGTCATTCGCTTCCTTACGCTCCAGCCCTCTGTTATATACATATATTTATATGCTTTCTTGAAGACGGCGCGTGGCAGGTTGCGCACTCAGTCGCTGCGCACTTCTTTTCACGAAACTGGTTGGTAGCATTGCAGTGATGCTACCAATCCAGAGAGTCCAGAGGTCTTGTATGTACACAACACATTTGTGTACGCTTTTATAACCTCAAAATTCTTCAAAGTGACACTTGGTAAATTCGTAACAAAAATTGCAAAACTACCAATGACATTAAATCGATTAAAAAAAAAATGAAACGTTCAACGTCATTAAACCACTGAGAAAATTAATTAGAACGTTGCACATTGCAAAATAAAAATGGTGAGTTCACTTTTAGCAGGTTTTTACGAATCCATTTTATCACGTTGACTCTACTTTTTCCTAATAAACTATTGTAACTCCACTCGTTCCTGATGTACTATTGTATTGTATTTGCATGAGAGTCTCAAGGAAAACTAAAAATTCGACCAATGCAGGTTGCTATATTTTTACTGAGTCCCGGTCTGTTTGCACGATCAGAAATCCAAACAGATAAACTGCTCTCAGCTTAGCAGTTGCTCGACAAGCCGCTGTATAGGCTTTTCTGGAAGCTGCTTAACTTAGGAGATCGCCACAGTTATATGATGATAGTGCTTTCATCAGTGTTGATTTGTTTCATTTTCAATATTCAAGTTTTTCGTTTTCAAATATTTTTACATTAATTTCATTTCTGAATGGAGTCTCGGAAATCATAAAATTCTCTGAGAATCGGTTCGAATATAAATGTTACATTCTTAATACTCTTTTTTAGGAGGATATTTTAAAAAATTGGAGCGCGTACACAAAAGATTATGATCCGTTAAAAGCTGGATCAATCGATGGTACAGACACAGAACCTCACGACAAGGCTGTCACCCGGGCGATTCATGCTCATTACGAACCGCCACACGACTTAAAATCCATTCCAGCAAGAACTCTCTTCGTAGCCAGGCTGAATCCCAAACTTACAAAGGATGATTTGATCGAAGTGAGTTGAGAAAATTGGAAAATATGAAGAAAACCTCTTGAATTAAGAAAAAAAAAGTAACAATGTCCAGCAGTTCTTGAAAAGTTCTTCAATTTCAATTGTCCTCAAAAAATTTTTTCTCCTCTCATTTTTATTCTTTTGTAAATTGTGAATTTATTATCTGAAAAATTGTATTAAAATCTTTGAAAAATCATTAAGTTTTGGTATCCTATTTACACTATGTTGATGTTCCATGTACTACGATTTCTTAAATAATTGTGATATTGCTACAAATGAAAGCGGATTTCCTTGATTTTTCAATCAGCTTTACAAACTTAAAATTCACTAATTTTTTCTTCAAAATTTGTTCTCTCCAATTCTTAAGGACATTGTCGATGTTGAACGAATTTAAATGTGGAGACTTGTCTACTTTCACTTTCTTTCCTGAAGTTCCAAAGAAATTATTTTTCTTCCATCATTAGTTGAGTGTCAAAAAAAATATTGCTTCAATGAGTTGCAATTAAAAATTTTTTGATTTCCAAGTTCTAGCAAATCGAATTTAATTTTCTAAAAAATGTAGACAAGCGAGAAAAAACTGTTCTTGTCCATTTTTTTTTTCAGTTTGACGGATAATTTTACGTGAAAATGATATTTCTATTCGAAAGTAAAAAAAAAAAAAAGTCTTCGGCGTTTTGGGTGTTTTTGTTTTTGAAAATATCTTGAAATAGGCAACTCCAAAACGTTTTAAATAGTACATTGTGTACCAAGGAGGCAAAGTGGGTCTTTTAACGCCGAGCGCGATGTTTTCAGTACGAGTCGTAGCCAAGCGCGCGCAGCGCGCGAGGCGAAGACGAGTAACTGAAAACATCGCGCGAGGCGTTAAAAGGCCCCTGCCTCCGCGGTGCACACGATACTTTATATAACGCAACCACGTTTCCGAGCTTTTTCGAGCGTCTCGGCGGTACGTAAAGTAGCCGCTTTACTGACTGTCGAAATGGATTAGTGGTGGGGGAGTACGCGGAGCAGCACTTTTAACTCCTAGGACTTAAAAGTGCTGCCCCGGGCAGCACTTTTAAGTGGACTTACCCTAGGACTTACTCCTAGGACTTAAAAGTGCTGCCCCGGGCAGCACTTTTAAGTCCTAGGAGTTAAAAGTGTTGCTCCGCGTACCCCCCACCACTAATTCACTTCGACAGTCGGTAAAACGGTTACTTTACGTACCGCCGAAGCGCTCGAAAAGGCGAGGAAAACGTGGTTGCGTTATATAAAATAAATTAAAATTTCGATATTCCAACCATTTTTATCAATCATGAAAAAGAGAGACACACACACAGACCGACGGATATGTGGACGGAAATAAGTAGTCTGTATAATCGACGAGAAGAGCCCGAGCTACAAATAGAAAAAAACCGATCAGAATCGCTTCAGTTGTTTCGAAATTATAAGCACACAGACCGACTTTTCATTTTTTATATAGCCATTATTATCTTATTATTAATTATTACTGGAATATAAAAAAAGTTTCAAAATAGAATGAATTACAAGTATAAATTAATGATTGCATATTAAACATTTATTTACAGCTTTTTTTTTTTCAAGTTACAGAAACACAATTTTCCTGAAGTTGAAAAAATCAATGAAAGAAGATGGTAAATAATGAATAATAATGTGTAATATCGCGTTTTCATGTTTTTCAGTGTTTTTCTCGCTGTGGCTGCGTCGTGTCTGCAAAATTAATCGTTGACATAGTAACAGGAAGTTCACAGGGTTACGGATTCGTCGAAATGGCAAATGAGGAAGAAGCACGAAAAGCAGTACGACGATTGCACGATACAATGATAAAGGGCTCCAAAATTTTGGTCGATTTCGAGTGTGGTCGAACTATGAAGGGTTGGAAACCCAGGAGACTGGGTATTTTCATATTTTTCATAACATATCAATAGAAAAAACAACCACGTTTTTCTCTCTTATCAAAATACGAGAGAACTTTTTATTTTTGTTGAAAAAACAATATTATGTTTATCTGACTGAAGTTTTAATTATTTTTTTCTTTTTCAGGGGGTGGTTTTGGAGGTAAAAAGGAATCTGGACAATTACGGTTTGGTGGAAAAGATAGACCTTTCAAGAGACCAATTATTCCAAATTTTCCAAAGAACAGTTAAGACTCAAGAAATATTAATCATCCTTTAATATTTCTCGGATCAAAGTGTACATAAAGAAAAAATTAATTTTTAGCTTATTTAACAAAACCTTATTTTCAACAAAAAAAAAAAAAAACTTATTTGTAATTTGATGTAACAAATTTTATTTCTTATTTCTAGTATTTATAATTATTATGGTTACACATTCATAAAATGGCTTTTTTTGGACATTTTTTTAAAGTTTATTGAAAAAATACAGCAGCATATCGATAAGAGATGATCAACCGATTGTAGCTGATCATCATCGAGGCTTTCGATGTTTCATGTTTTTTAAGATCATCAACAATTGAAGAAAAAACGTTTTTGCGGTTGGAAGGAGAATACATTCGGGGTATCGATCCAGGAAAATGAAAAACGAAAAATTGGGTATGCGTTTTTCATAAAAAGTATGACTCTTTTGCAGATACATTTCGAGTAAATATCTCGAATTAAGAATTTTAAAAATGGCTTGGCAGGCGATAGACGAAACGAGTTCAAAAATTTGAAATACAGCATCAAAAATCTTCGCGTTATCGCGTATTAAATTTTTCTTTCTGTATTAAATTCTCGAAAAAGCAAACGAGCGATTGAAACGAAATGAATTTTTTGAAAATTCTGAAGATTTTTTTAGATTTGGACGAAAATTGAAATGAAAATCAAAATTCCATAATAAGTTTGAAAAATACAAAAAAATTATCTGTTTCAAGTATTGCACGTAACACCGAGGCATAAGAAAAACAAATAAAAAAATAGTTGCGCAATCGTTTTATTAAAATTCATTCATTCGTTTGGAGAGGTTATAAATAAAGAATTTTGAGATTCAAGATATTTGTAGTTTTGTTTAATATTGAAAAGAGGAACGATTGGGATGTTATCGTGGAGTTGGCGCGTGGTTATTTGACCAGGGGATAGTTGCGAGCGCAACTTTATACTAAAGAGAGAGAGAGAGAGAGAGACATTGAGAGAAAAGCTCGACGCGACGCCCTCTCATCGTGTATTCAAAGCCCGCCATATATGGAGGCGAGGGGCGTTGTCGTCGCTGCGAGTTCTCTCGTTCTTGTCTCGTTCGTGAAGAAGAGCACAAGTGAGAAAAGCTCACTCGAGTCTTTTTCCCTCTCTCACTTCTCTCTATTCTCAAAGACGAAGCTCTCATCAGATGTTCGTTATTGACAAAGCAAACTATAGTCTCTTCTCTTCTTTTATTTACCGATAAGTTCGCGCTACTTCCGGTTTTCGTGAGACACTTTCTCGTCCTTCCTTTTGGTTTTTTTTTTTTTTTTTTTTTTTACCTTTCCCACCGCAATTTGAACTTTGAACGTGGCAGCCACGAGCAATGACGAAATAAGCTTTCGTGTCCTACGTTGCTCGATCTCGCGAAACAAACTCTTTTAATTCTCCGATTGATTTATATTCGTAAGCTATAATAGCTTGTTTTTTAACAAAACGAACATTGCAACGAAACGAAGAAGTTTTATTATTATAATTAGGATAAAAATGAAAACGGAATGTAAATGAAATTCAGAGGGAAAAAGGAGAGATACATTTTAACCGACGAATATTACTGCACGTCTCTTATTTCGTCTCGAGACACCGTGAAAGATGAGCTCCTCGTTCCCGTTTATGATACAACTCAATATTCTGTCTTTCCTCTCTTTTTTTTTTTTTTTTTAACTTTTATTCTATTTTTCAATACTGGAGGGAGAAAATTGAGGGCAGGAGGGATGGTTCTCAAACCCACGCGAATATATCGTCATTCCCACGAAATTGGATCGACCTCAGGATATTTACGAAGATATATTTTTTTCCAGCTGTTATTGCCCAATCCGTTTTGACTTTTCACAATTTTTTTTTTTTTCCTTCTTTTTTGAGAGGTAGCTGGTAGCTTTTGCATAGTAAAATGAAACAGAGAAACATTTTTATCGAAGGATCGATAAAAATGGCGTTGATAACCAAAAAAGCACCTGCTCGGCGGATTGAAAATTACTCGGAGCTGTGGGAACCGATGAAATAGAACGAGACAAATTTAGCCCTCGAATAATGTTTTGAAAACTTTTTAATCGTGAATTATTTTGTGGAAACTAAATGGATATTGTTTGGAAATAATACGTGCTCTTTGCCCACTTATTCGATCCTAACAGAGGAAGCGTCGTACGATTCCGATTGAAAAGAATTTCCAGATGATTCTCATAATTATGAATCCTGACAAATTTCTAAATACTTGGACAACGTTAAAAAATATGGGATAATTGATGATTTTTAAAAATTGTCAAATATACCTGACGATCGGTTTATTACGAGGTGAGAGAAAAAAAAATTCCAAAATCGAGTCTGTTCAATGAGCTAAGAAAAATGGGAGTGTGACGTAATTGCGGATAGGGGACGCTGTGTACGTGACCGTTGAGAAGAATTTGAGATGCATGTTGCCGCCGTCTAGTAATTTATCGAGTCTGTTTAATGACTCACTGATTTTTGGCATTGTTTCGATACAAGATGTGCCTTGCTAAATCGGGTCACTGGTTGAGTGTACCTATACCTAGGTTCGTACGACCTTGAGAGCTTTGAATTCAATGATATTGGGATGTGAGGTCTTGAATTTTGTAAAATTTGGGGGTTAGGAAGGTCGGGCCAGTATATATTACGTTAAAGAAAATATGCTGCCGGTTTAATTTGAAATTTGGAAAATCTAAGGGTTTACGGAATATCGGCGAATAAAAGATATTAAATTATTCTCGACAGCTTTCAGCGAGTTGGTGAAAAGAGTCGCGTGGTTTCCGTAGAGGGTTCGCTCGGGTTCCAATCGTGGATTATGGTCTCGGGAGAGGCGAGCAAAAATATTTGTAACGTAAGAAGTGTGAAACTCCAGAAATCGTGGGAGTGCTCGAGTCGTTTTTGGGACGCGCGATCTGTTTTTAACGAATGAACTGTGCTCGCGTTCGTGGCTAAAATCTCGGCGTAAGATTTCACAGTCGACTTGAAAAACGAAGGAAAGAGAGCGAGAGGAGGAGGGATTGAAAGAAATAAAAAAAGAGATGGGAAAAAGTAAAGACGAAGAGGTTAGAAAGAGAGATTAGGGAGGCGTCCCGGCAAGAAACTTGTCCGTCTTTCTGTAGGTTGACTAAAATAGTCAGAGGGAGCTCTCTCTCTCTCTCTCTCTCTCTTTCTCTCGTTAGTAAGCTCAAAAGTTGTCACACAATGAAGCGCAAAAGGCACACGGACACTCACGTACGAATATACTTAGGAACATAACCGAAAACGTGTATAGGCGCGAAGCTTTAGTCTCGTGCGTATACGAAAGCCTCACGAATCCCCCCTAATAATAGCAATCGAAAGGAAGGGAAAAAGGAGAGGGCCTGAGCGGCTGGAGGGAGAAGGGGAACAGCGGAACGATGGGAGAGGTAGAAACGGGGAAAGTGGGAGAAAATGGTGGAGGAGGAACTTGGGACGAAGAGGAAACGAAGCGGAGGAAAAAGTCGAGGTGTTGAATGCGTGGTGGTGGTGGTGGTTGAAAGATTCTTCTACATCGGATGTCTTGTTTCTGACCAGGGCGAAGAGGTCGGACTTCAGAGCCGCTGTAGCTTTCGCGGACTCCACATTCCACCAGAAAAGCTCTTCCTGTGCGTGCGTGGAAAACAACTTCTCTCGGCAAATAGTGCACACCGAAGCCAACGAATTATATATTATTTAAAAAAGAAATACACCGTTTTTTTTCAACCTACCCAGTGTAAGTTTCAGTCGAACCGAACCAATGATAAATATTTTTTTATACAATTCATTACATACACGTACAAATATACGTGAGTTCTGAATGGAATAAATTGCGAGTTTAAACTCGAACGAAGAGAAAAAAAATTTTTAAAAACGTGAAACGACGCGAGTGCAATCGCAGTGTTGCCATTACTGAGTGTCATTTTTGGTTCATCAATTCATTTCGTTTCCAAAGCATTTTCCCGATTGCTCGATCACCGATCTACAAATTATTTTCCCGGGGACAGAAAAAAAACGACAAAATTATATTTCAAATAACAAATCGAAATAAACTCTAGGCAAAAAGTGTAGCGGCCATTTGCAAAAGTGATCCTCGAAAGGAAGTACGATTATCGAGAATAAGATGTAAAGGAGAACGAAGCCAGTGCGGGACCACGACGAAAATTCAAGTGCAACGGACATCAAACAATTTATTTTTTATTTTTTATTGAATCTTGATCGATCTAACGGTTGAATAATAATCATAACAACATTCATTGTGTGTCTACACATTGTTAGCAGTTTTTCTAAACCTATTTCAAACTTTATATCGATAATTGAATATATGATAATAAATTTTCTTATCATATACGAGCGATAATAAAATATACTTATTCGAGTGTCGCAATCATTTTTTTTTCGGACCGTTCGTTATTGGCCGTTTTTATTCGATTCTTTTATAAATTAATAGGATTTTTTTTTTTTTTCGTTTCGAATCGGGGAACGTGGCAGCAAGAGCAGGTCTCGTATACACTCGCGGGAGCGTTTCTAAAATTAGGGTTGAAACGAAGAGAACGATAAAGCCGGGACGAAAGGAAGGGGGAATCGGTCTCCTTATAGAGCTTGAAGCATCGAGCTTGTTCGCCTGGGTTAGGCAAAGTGCCTCGAGCTAGCTTGGATATCGAGTTACCCCCCGAAGAGTTTACCGGTGCCATCCCTCCTCGTCGTACAAACGATTTTTTTCGTTGCTTTTTCTCTTCTTCTTCTTCCTCTTCGATTTTAAAAACGTACGCTCAACAATAATCGGTTTGCGACATTTTATTTTTCGAATTACAAAACGATCCTCTCGATCGTCGGTTTTCTTCAATTTTCACGATTCCCTTGGAAGCTTGATCGAAAAAGTTATTTCCATATTTCGTTCAACCGGCTACCAAATTAAGTGTTTTTCAGGTGCGTGGGGAGGGGGGGGGGGGGGGCTTAGCAAGGAAAATCGTATCACGATGATAAATCGGTAGTGGAACAGAAATTTTTTTGTTACATCGAATAAAAATCACGTCGGTGTGATCAAACGCCGATAAAACCGCATTTTTTCGTTCGATCGGCCATAAGATCGAGTATTTTCGTGAGATCGACTAAAAATCACGTTCTCGTGAGCGAACGCCGATGAAACGAGTGTTTTTCTCGAGAGATCGGTAAAAAAAAAATTACCGATTTTTGCCCGATCGGCTATAAATTCGAGTATTTTCGTATAATCGGCTTCAAAAATCACTTCGTTTAGATCGATCGGTTCGAAAAAAATTATGACTTTTCACTCGGCCGACGAGACAAAAACGCGTTTTTTAAAATTCAATTCGCAAATTCAACACGAAATTCCATTAGATCGGCAACGAAATGAAACACTGTCGATAAAAAAAAACGCTAGAAATCGTATCGAATAACATTTCTGTAATTTTATATTATCAACGTATTGACGCCAAAAAAAAAAAGCCTCAGCGACTATTGGGTTTAATGTCTCGTAATTGATTTTCTGTTGCAGCACACTTAATCACCCGCAAACATGTCTGACGACGAGGACCAATACTCGTAAGTAATTCCACGAGAAAAGAAAAGAGACGTTTGAAAAAAGAAAAAAAAAACCGACGATTATCACCATGTCGCGATATAATATTGTTATGTTCAATTATTCTGAAACGATGAAAAGTCAACTCGGTCGAGCCACGAATGGTAGCAATTTTTTAAAAAAATATTCTGCCAATTAGATTTGCAGGAATCGCCCCATCAGAACGTCCACGCCTCGATCACGAATTCTCACGATAAATAGCTTGTCGAGCAAAATATAAAAATGATTGTAAATTAAAGAGAGAGAAAACAAAAAACAAAAAACAAAAAAAAAAAGAAAAACGAATTTGAAAAATCGCGCGTATAATGAGTGGCACTGAAAAATTCTTCCACACTCACAGAAGATGCATAAACAATCACGGTCACGTAAGATTAATAATCGTCGTTCATTCTCTCTTTCCCACCAATTAATCTTGTTTACCATCTTTTCGATTCGTTTCCCTTGTGTGTAATCGTGAAATTATTACGTGTAGATCGTGAGCCCCTCTTGTCCCTTGTGTCAACCCTCAATTTTTTTAGCAATTTTATATACCAGCCCCGAACCCCCTGAACAATAATTTAAGAAATGTTTGTATCGAGAAAAAAGTCATGGCTATATATTCGTCGTAAACGTCAGTGAGAATTGAGGGAAAAAAAGGCACAACGAATGAATTTCAAAGAATTATACATTTTTTTCGAATCAACAGTGATTCGTCGGCCGATGATTTTTTGCTCGATGTAGCGACCTGCACTTTCAGTCGGAACGTTAAAAAAAATTTCCAGTAGTAATAATCGAATGAAAAATTCGCATGTTTTCTACGTATTTACTAACGAGCCAAATTTCCTCTTTTTTTTTGTCTCTTTTGCAGCAGCGAGGAGGAGGTCGAGGAAGTGTAAGTGTTTGTTTTTAATAGGATTAAAAAAAAAAAAAAAAAAAATCATTAAAAGCATCTATGTTCCTGACCATTTTTGTAATGCCCTCCTTTCGTTGATTTATTTTTGCAGGAAGTAAGTGCCAGTCGCCATCGTCCGAAGTGTTTCCCGTTAGAATGATAGAAACTAGAAAAAAAAAGAAAAAAAAAACAAAAAGAAAAGAAGAAAAAACATATTAGCGTGACCAAATTTCGACAGTTTGTTTAGACCCCCTTAATCGTTCCTTTTTTTTTTCTTTTTACGTAGAGATTAGAGTTTTTTATATTTTTTTTTTTAACAAGAGTCACAATTTATTCGTTTCCTCAATTTACGTTTTTCAATCATTCACATTTTCGTTGTCCTCGCACACGTAGATATCTCACGGGATAGTAAGTAGAATAGAATATCTAAAAAAAAAACTTCCTTCTCCTCCCCTTGAAAGGAAAAACTTTTTATTTTTTTATCATTTTTCTCTACTTGCGGTCAAAAAATTTTCTTGCGATAGATCTCTCCTTGACACGATTTTCCAAACCCGACGTTTCAATCGGTCGGCAATTTTCGGTCGCGTTTTATTCACCTTCACGAAACTTAACGATGAACGATGAAAGAAAAGAATAAAAAAATCAACTCGAAAGAGCTCAATCCGACTTCGATTTCCCAGAGAACTTCTTTCTCAAATTCAAAATCATTTTTTTCGCTTTCACGAGAATAATCACGCAGTTTTCTCAACGTTTGAACGAGTCAGTGGAACGTGTCAGAGTTGCGTAATAATAGATCGTGGTCGCGAGGTTTCAACTTCATTAATCCCCCCCCTGATTTGAAAAGAATACGAGCGCGGTATGAATATTCCATTTTTTTTCCTTCAATTTTCGAATTTTTAAAATAACTTGTAAAAATCGTCGAAAAACAGTAAAATTTTTTTCATTCGTTCACAAATTTCGATGATTCTTTTTTCGAATGTCAAATTTTCCTAGTTTTTTTTTTTTTTTTTTTTTTTTTTTTTCAATTTTTCAAGTGAATTTACATTAAACCGTTGAAGCATTCGAATATTCGATTCTCGGTAAAAATACATTTTTTCCAAAATAATTTATACGCAATTCCAACGGATGCTTAAATTATTGATTTCATAAGCATTGAAATGATAGTTTGCAGCTAAAAATCTGATCATCCTGAAAGTACGAAATTTTTGGTTGGAATGTGACAGTTGTGTAATAATAGACGGTTATGAGATGTCAGATATATAATACGAGTCGGATGAGGCAGCGAGAAAATCTCGGTTTAGGGAGTCTAGAATCGCGAGAGCACGTATCTTTATTTTTCTCTCTTTCTCATTTATTCATCTCCCTCGCTCATTTACTCACTTATACTCTCACGTACGAAATATGCGATCGTAGAGTGTGCCGACCGGTTAAAATTAGAGCGTGTGTTTCCCTAACGAAAATAGAATCGGCCGGATGATGCTGTATGTTGGCTTCATATATATATATATCCCACCTAGATACGAATTTAGTAACCTCCCAAGACTCGAGATATCGATGTATAATAAAACAATATTCTATTGTGAGACCTTACAAAGATATACACATTATTTTTTTTTTTTTTTTTTTTTTCAATTCTTATTTTTACTTTATTCTTTCTTTTTCTTATGTTCTCCACTTCGATTTCTCTTGTACGAATCGTATGGAAATTGTGAATGGTGGATATATGAAGCTGCAGCAGAGTTCGATGCACGAAATAACCATTGAAAAAAAAAAAAAATCTTTTTCACCAATTCAGTCGTATTTTTTTTTTTTTTTTCGTTGTTTTTTCATGATTTCATATTTCTTTCAATGATTTTTCCGATATCGACGTTCTATTTCCAATAATATTTTATTTTATTATTATATCGATGATCGATAAACGTTTGTATGATGTAAAATTTCAAACAATACGTTTTCGGATTGTCGATAAATTGGATTTACAAAAAAAAAAGGGGGGAAAAACATAAAATAGCTGAATTCGTGAAATAATTTTTTTCTTCCCAAATGTTTCGGGAATGCAGGAATTTGTTTTTTTTATTTATTTTTTTATACCCCCAAAAAAAAAGTTTCCGGAACTTCGTGTCCCGTGTCGACATGTCATTACGGCTGACAGGAAAATTCTTAGACCGAAAGAGAAGCTAAAAAAGGAACTAAAAAACGAGCGTTAAAGAGCAAGTAAAAAAATAAATAAAAACATTGCACAAAATAAGTAGCGAAAAAGGAAAAAAAAAAAAAAAAAACAAACAAAACAAAGAAAGAAAAAGAATCGACAAATTATTACGAAAATCATTAACTGACTCTGGTCTTTTCTGTCTCTCTCTTTCTCTCTCCTCTATCTATCTCGTATCTCCACAAAACATCAATGCAAAACACATACGAAATCAAATGAACAACGATGCGCCTCCCCCGCCAAATTCGACGAACGCGCGTTTGATTACCTCTTACGAAAAAAAGGCAGCCGGAGAAGAAGAACGAGTAAGTTCACTAAAGTCAGCCTTGTCCGCCTCTTGCCTATATTTGTCAGTTGATGATAATTTTATCTTAAAACAAACAAACAAAAAAACCAAAACAGCAAAAAAAAAAAAAAAAAGTCCGTTGAGTTTTCTTTTGTTATTTTTTTTTGTTGTTAGCATTTTTTAATTTTCGATCAGCCTTGTCCGTCCGCTGTTCTCTGTCCTTTCGAACCAACCGTATCGTTGGATGAGAAAACGGACAAACAAATATGTTAAAAGCCAAAAAAGCTGCTACAATAATCGTTTTTTATTTTGTTTAATCGTTGATGATACATATGTTTTTTTTATTTTTATTTTTTTTTTTTAATAATTTTTTGTTTTTGTTGTATTTTCCTCTCTTTTTTTGTTTCTGGTATTGTAACAGTTGCTCAGTGTCGTTTAGCCCACTTATTTCTGTTATCGTTATTATGATTATTATTGTCACCGTTTCATTATTATCACTATTATTACTATTTGATTAATTTTTCATTAAAACTGCGCAATAATTGCCAGCATTTTGTTTGGTCGCTATCGTTGTCTACTCTCTCTCTCTCTCTCTCTCTCTCTCTCTCTCTCTCTCTCTCTCTCTCTATCTTTTTCTTTCTTTCTTTCTTTCTGTTTCTCCTCCCTTTTTCTCGCCTTGTGTACGTCACATACATACAAAATTTTTCCTCATTTTTCTCCCTATCGATAGCAGCGTTTGAGAAATCAAACGAAAAAAAATGATTTTTTTTTTTTTTTTTTTTTGAATACTCGACACGAGACGAGTAAGCAGAAAATTTGTGAAGATATTTGGTAACAAAATATGATCGAGTTGTAATTCATTTTTTTATAATGAAAAAAGAAGAAAAAAAAAAAAAACATTTTGACGTTTCTTCAAACTTTGAATTGCGAATCCTGAAAAATTCTCGATCTCTCCGGCCCTAAATTCGTGCCCATCTCCCCCTCTCGATCGCGATTGTTGAAAACTTTTTATGTTTCATACCGTTATTCTCCCCACTAGCGTCGGGACCCAAACTGTTCATGTTTCAATAATGATTCACACACACACACACAGCAATTCGCAAATTGACACACACGCATATTACCAATGAAAATATCAGAGACACGCCTTGTTCCATGTACACGCAGTGCCGCTCACGCAGAATCAAAGATAATTTATGTTTACCATTGAACAAAGCGAACAAACTGAAACAAAAAACTTGCTGCTCACGTTTTTTTTGTTTCTATTCCTAACTCATTGTCGATATTTCGCTAATTGTTATAATTTTTTTTTTTTTTTTCTTCACAAAACGTGCGTACCTTTTATAAACGAACGAAAATGCATTCGATCGATGTTCAAATGTATATTAATATTTTTATACATTTATACATTCAAGCGTGACGAAATTTCAGCCTTTTTTTTTCCTTCGTTTGTCTTTTCTCAAGAGCAAAATAAATTGAAATAATCGATGAAAATGATTCGTGAGAAAGCAATCTTTCGTAAGGATATTAGGAAAGAAAAAAAAGTTCCGAAATTTCGCCACCGAGATGCGCGTCGATGTACGAAATTTTTTCAAACCTTTTTTTTTTTTTAATTCCTATATTCTTAAATTTTTTATTTTTAAATATATTTTTTTTTTCACATCTGGAAATTGACGAATGTCCAGTGCGTGCATAATAAATGTTATGTGGGGCCAAAAATGCTCTCTCAGTAGTGAGCAAATTTCAAGACGTCACGAGAAAGGCCCGAGTTGTGTGGTAAACGAAAAAAAAAAAAAAAAAAAAAAAACGAACACTGCGCCAAAGTCGCAAAAAAAAAAGAAAAAAAATCTGAAAGTCGAGAACAAAAAAAAAATAGTACGATTTCAAAGCCGAAATGGATTTCCGTTGATTTTTTTTTTTTTTTAATGTTATTTTAGGGTAAAACGACGTTTCGAGTTCAATGTTGGACTTTATTAACCGATCTGTACTTTCTCTTTTATAGGGGTAGGGCGTCCCAAAAGTAAGTTGAGCATCGAGGTGTTGAATCGTGAATAATACTCATTGTTTTTTATTTTTATTTTTTCAATTTTTATTTCAATTTTCTCTTCAATCCCCCGCCAAAAAAAAAAAACCAGCCGTTAAAATATGCCAAAAACAAAGCAAACATTTTTTTTTGTTCTTTCTTTACTTCTCACCCCGCAATTTTTTAATAACCGGTTTATTTTCTTCTCACTTGTACAAAAAACAAAAACCAACAATGAAAAGAGTGTCCAAAAGCTGTGCAAGACTCATTCCAATTAATCATAACGATTGATTGTTTCACGTTTTTTTTTTTTTTTTTTATATATTTGTACATATTACCCGTTGATATAAGGAAATGAAAAATTACATACATGCACGTATAAATTCATTGATTCGTTAATGAAAAATTTATGTTTTTCGTATTCATTCATATTTCATTTAATTTTCTAACTAAATCAAAATTTTCAAGGTTTTTTTTTTTCCTTTTTATCGATATTCTCGAACAGGATTTGGCCATCTTCGATTTTATTGATCATTTTTTACAATTTATACGATAACGCGTGTGTAATTTTTTTTTAAATCATAGATGGATACGAATTGAATAAAAAGAGTCATGAAAAATGTTGACGTTCCAACGATAAAAAATATCGAAGATCGAAGAAATTTTCAGTAAAATACACTGAGAAAAGAGTTTAGTTGAATTAACCAAGGCTTCGTAGAATACGTCGAAAGAAATATTTCGTTCATTAAAAAAATCGTTCGGTTGCACGAATTATTAATTTTATTTCACCAAACAAAGATACCAATTGAATCAACTAAATGAAATTTGTTGTCGTGGATTTTGTTGGATCAACGTAAGATATTTTTCATTTAATGAAACTAATATTTGGTATAACAGAATATCACATTGGACGTATTTCACGAAGCCATTTGGTTGATTCAACAATTCTCTTTTCTCAGTGTAGTATCCATCTTTGATTGATTTGTTACCCATTTATCAATTCAATGTATATATTTATATATATTGTTTTAAATTGTATGGAATAATGATATTTTTACGATGTTTATAATTCACTACAAATGCCCGGTGCCAAAACCCTCTGTGCAAAAACCACTCGTGACTTACCCATCATAAATATCTCGTTTATCATGTTTTATTATCTGTACGTTTTAGCTTTTTGCAAAAGAAAAAAAAAAAATATCCCAGCGGCCACGAGAGATGCAAAAGTGTATTCTCTGTATTGAATTATTCGTGTTTTTACTAGTCCTGTTATTCGACAAAAAGCATTGGAACGAAAAAAGTATAGAGAATGACAGTAATCGATGTGAACTCGAACTGCATAGAACGGTAATAGAATTTATTCGAAAATCCGTGATACAGGGCATTCCCCCAATTTTTTATTATTTTTTTTTTTTTTTCAAATATTCGCGCATTGTCGATAATGTCGATTCGGAAAAATTCGAAATTCTCAACGACATATTGAAGAAATGCAATCTCGTAGTGGCGCTTGCGCATCTCATGCATTCGTTTAAAATGTTTTTAAAACGCCTCTATACCAACCTAATTGCAATAAATGTTTCACATATCTCCCACGAAAATAAAAAAAAGAAAAATAAAAATTTGCATCGAAGTTAACGAAAAATTGATTTTATTCAATTTTTATTAAAATTTATGCTTCATCGGGATCAAATGAATTTTCAGTAGTTTACAAATTAATATTTTTCTTTTTCAAATTCGAATATATTTTCTGTACTTTTTTTTTTCTTTCGTGTGGGATAAAGTCACCAGGTTTTCGTCTTTCTTTCTGTTTCCTGCGTCTCATTTTTTCCTTTCACACTATCTCTCTATTTTTCTCTCTTCTCTCTCTTTCTCTCTCTCTCTCTCTCCTTTTTTCTCTATGTTTCTTCCTGTGTGTGCGAGTCTACTTGTATATTGAGTGTATAAAAAGCTGAGTGTAAAAAATGAAGAAATTGCAAAGAAATGAAAAAAAAAAAAAACGATAATAACGAAAGAAATATAAGAGACAAATGCGTCTTGAGGAAAGAATGTTGTGACGATGAAAGGGACGTGAAACTTGTACGAAGAATGGAGGGGTTTTGGAAACGCGAAGGACGTTGCTTAAAATCCTACGTTTTTCGAGCTTCGAATTGTTTTCTTATTTCTCATCCATGGAACTAAACGAATGTCGAAATTTTTCTTTCCTTCCACGTCACTTCTCGCCTTCAGGGACTCCGAGAACCCTGAGTTTATGAAGGTACGTTCGTTAAGTATATGAAACCAAATATATTTTATTCTTTACTTCGAAGTCATCGATGTAAAATTTAATCATCGATTTAAAATTTTGTTATTTTTCGCGAAATATCAATGAATCGATTGACTGATCGACAAATGAATCAGGAAACTTTTTTTAAATACTATTTTTTGTAAAAACGCAGAGGCAAGAGCAGAAGAGAAGCGATCTCGACGAACAGCTCAAAGAATACATCGCAGAATGGCGGAAGCAGAGAGCCAAGGAAGAGGAAGAACTCAAGGTTCTGAAGGTGCGTCGAAAAACTGAAAAAAAAAAAAAAAGAAAATAAGAATGTTTATTACGTTTTCGTTAACCTTTAACTTTGCAATGTTTTTATTTTTAGGAAAAACAAGCCAAGCGCAAAGTCAGTCGCGCCGAAGAGGAAAAGAGATTGGCCCAAAAGAAGAAGGAGGAGGAGGAACGTCGCCAACGTGAAATCGGTGAGAAAAAGATTTTTGTTTCCTGTGAAAATGAATAGCATAAATTTCCAATTTTTATTAATTATCACAAGAATTTTTTTAATTACTTAAAAATAAAAATGAATGACGTGTTTATCATTCGACAGAGGAGAAGAAACAGCGCGATATCGAAGAGAAGAGAAAGCGCCTGGAGGAATCGGAGAAGAAGCGTCAAGCGATGATGCAAGCGATGAAGGATCAGAGCAAGAAAGGACCGAATTTTACGATCGCAAAAAAACAATTGGGCGGAGCTTTGTCGTCGGCTGCTCTTGAGCGTAACAAGACGAAAGAACAGCTCGAGGAAGAGAAGAAAATATCTCTGAGCATTCGCATCAAACCCCTCGAAATTGACAATCTCTCGATCGAAAGACTCCGTTCAAAGGCCACTGAACTTTGGGAAGCCATTGTTAAGCTCGAAACTGAAAAATACGACTTGGAAGAACGTCAGAAGCGTCAGGATTACGACGTGAGTATAGAAAAAAAAAATAAATAAATAAGAAAACAATTTTTTTTCGAACTAAAATTATTTTCAAATCAAAAACAAAAATTTAAAAACAAAAGTACTATCAGAAACGAGTCCGTTTTTTTTTTTTTCAACAGTATTTTACTGATTGCTTATGTTTTCTCGTACAGTTGAAAGAGCTGAAGGAAAGGCAGAAACAACAGCTGAGGCACAAGGCTCTCAAGAAGGGTCTCGACCCGGAAGCCCTCACCGGAAAATACCCCGTGAGTACAGCAAAAATAAACAACAAAGAACAGTAGTTCAACGTCAAATGTGTCAAATTTTATTGATATTCATAAAAGAATACGTGAATATCGATAATTGTAATTTTCCGTTGAAAGTGAGCCAACAAATTTTTTTCTTTTGCTTGTGATAAAATGAGAAAAGCGTAAAAGTTTGTAAAAACATTAAATTTATTATTTAATTATCCAGCCCAAGATCCAGGTCGCCTCAAAATACGAGCGTCGTGTTGACACCAGGTCCTATGACGACAAGAAGAAGCTTTTCGAGGGTGTAAGTATACTCAGCCTCAAATTAAAAACAACTTTAGTCCCGTACAGAGTTTCAGGATTCCCGAATTACAAAAACTTGTCCCGAGAAAAAAAAAAAATAGAACGGAATTTCAAAATTTTCGTTGACCATTCCATTAAAGAGTCGTTCAAAAGTAAGGATAAAAGCAAGAAAAATAACGCGCTGCGCGAAAGAGTGGAGACTTGAAAAACAACGTTTTTTTCTTGAGACAGAAAAATTGAGGAAATATTACTTGACAATAAGGGACTGATTTGAAATAAGAAAAAAAATATATATAAAATATCCACGCATGAAGCAGAAAAGACGGAAATTCGAAAATTGAAGAAACTTTCTTTGTTGTTTTAATACCGGATCCTCTCAGGGTTATGACACGCTCTTAGCGGAGTACAACGAGAAAATGTGGAAACAGAAAACAGAGCAATTCATGAAGCGCACCAAAAGTGAGTCCGAAATAACGGCGGATTTGTCGTTTGAGCCCGATTTAAATAATCGTAAATGTGATGGGGATTGTGATTCCGTTGTTTACGTACTCCTGGGATTCGTCGTTGCAAAGCAATGACCAAATAAACAAAGAGGGTTGGGTATGGAGGGGTTGAGAGAAGAATGACCTTGTCGTGTTTTGCCCTTTGGATCGATTCAAAAATGGCATTTTTGTTGTACTACTGTGTAACAGAAGTTCTCCCCCCGCCTCCCGTCCCAAAAAAAAAGTCATGAAAAATCGTGTATTCGTGTTGCTAAACTTTCATTGATTGATGATAACGACACTACGTGATTCAATTTACCCAGCAGACTTCAGGGCGCAGGCTGATTCGTGTTTTGACCCCCAATTGACCCCACCGACTGTTCATTGTTACAAACAAACGAAAAGAAAAAAAAAAAAAACATGACTGAAAATCCCCCTCGGTTTTTGTTAATGATATTTCAGCATGTTGCAGAGACAAAGTATCCTCGAAAGGGGATTAAAAAAAAAAAGAAAACAGAGATAAAAAACATATTTTATTAGCAATAAAACGAAATGATCAATTGTCGAGGTGTATTTCCTTGTGTGTGAGAATTTCCCAGCATGCCATTGTGTCGCCTTGATTACAGGGTCTGAACGAGCAAATCAAGGAGACCATGGAAAAGGCATGGACCCAACAGAAGGAACAGTTCCTTGGACGCCAGAAAAGTACGTATCGAATGTGAACGTAACTCTGGTCTACCGACGTAACGTTTTATTCGTATTTTTATCGTTCGTTCTCTCGTTGTCCCATCGTTGTCCGAATAACCAAAGAGTACTGAATGAAAAACCAGTTGAATAACAGAAAACAACAGTGAAAACGGATGAAACGATCATTTGTGGCTTTTTTCATCGAGTTTGTTGGTTCGCCGCTGGGTGGTTTCCCTGTGCTGTAGGGGAGCGTGACTTCGTTTTCTTCGACGGGAGGAGAAAATGTTGTTTTTCTTTATTATCGTAAGCGATTGGGTCCCAAGTTGCGAACCATCATAAATGAAAAAGGCTTCAAGAGAGTTGATTTAAAAAAAAAAAAACAGAAAATCTGACATTGACAATTTTCAGTACTTAAAATATTGTTTCTTCTTTTTTTCTTCTTCCACGCAATAAACAGCGAAGCTGCCGAAGTGGTTCGGTGAGAGGCCAGGCAAGAAGAAGGACGACCCCGAGTCACCGGAAGGTGAGGAGGACGTGAAGGCAGCAGCCGACGACGACCTCGAGCCCCACCTCGACGAAGAGGAAGAAGAGGAGGAGGAGGGAGAGGGTGGTGAGGAAGAGGAGGAAGAGGAGGAAGAAGAGGAAGAGGAAGAGGAGGAAGAGGAAGAGGAAGAGGAGGAAGAAGAGGAGGAGGAAGAGGAGGAAGAGGAGGAGGAATAAATCATTTTAATTCATCATTTATTGACGGATCTTCTTCATCGTGTCGTTCTCTCTCGTGACTCATTCGCGCGAGAACGACCATTCAAAATCAACGAGAAAAAAAAACAAAAAAAAAAAACCAAAAACAAAAGAAAATAATCAAAAAGCAAAACAAAACAATAATAATAATAGCAGCAAGTTGGAGAGGTCAGGGCGATTTCACGCGTCTCCGCAACTGGGAGGCTCCGTAACGCCATCCGTGTGACGACCAACCAGACTCAAGCATCACACTGGCGCGCACAAAACGATCGTCCGACCGTTCTCCCAACCCTTTCATTTCCTCGATCCAATGAAGCAACAAAATATCGGTTCGACTATTCGACCATCTTCGTACAGATAAACGAAAACCGATATACAAAAGTCATCATGCCAGTTTCACATTGAATAATAAATAAAAAACATTAAAATGAGCCAAAAAAAATTTAAATAAACAAACAAATAAACATATATGGAAAATCTGAAATTCACATAGTTGTTTATGTTATGCAAAAACGAGACAAATCGCTATACTACTACCTTCTACTACTACTTCTATTATTATTACTATTATTATTATTATTATTACTATTACTATTATTATTATTATTATTATTATTACTGTTATAATATATTATACGAAAAAAAACACTGCACACGTACACATTATTTAAAATAAAACGGTTTATCGTATAAACGTTCCAGCATCGCAATATATATATATATATTATTTTTTAGTCGCGGAAAAATGCATTCCATCGTGTTGAAATTTGTGTACGGTAAACTCGCGATTTCACACCCCTCTTCGCGACCCTTTCGATCTAAAAATAACTTCGAAGGTAATCCTATCGACTTATAGCTAGTCATACTAATCACCGAATACAAAACTTATGCCTATCCTAATTTTCGATACTTGTAAAAATAATAGTTTTTAATACAAATATTTGTCCTAATCGAAAATCAGTTGAAACAATTTGTATATAATTGCGAAACTGAAATAATAGTTATTTCAGTGACTGGCGTAGTATAGGACCGCGCCGATACGCGCGGGTTTAACCTCTTCGTCTCTAAAGTGTCAAAACACTGTTCGATGCCGGAAGATCCATTTCAACTCAATATTTGATAAAAACTGGGTCGACGATCTTTTTATTTCTGAGACCATCAGATCGCTGCGAACTTGAAGTATTTTTGAATCTCGTTTTTGTAAAATATCTTATCGATTTTCACTAAGATATATATTTTTTTAGTTATCGAAAATCGGATTTTCTGATGTCACCCTGGAAATCCGTAACGGAGAATACCTACTTTTAATCATTTTTATTTCTCTCGTAATTGGTTGATGGCCGACCTAGAATTATCGTGAAAACAATAATTGATCTACGAACAACGGCATTAAATTTTTTTCATGCTAATCCTATGACGTGTGAGTGCAAGAAAGGTGCAAATTTTGAAAGTGAAAATATCTGACATGGTTTGATTCATCACAAAAAAACTGACAGATTTTTTTTTTCAACCGGTCAAGCCGTGTCGACAAAATTCAATTTCGAAAATTTGAAGTGAGGTTAGAAAATTGATTCGTACCCTCAAACGATCGTGGACAGTCGCAAGGCTTTTAATGACTATACATCGATATGGTGGGGAAATTGAGGTTAGGAAGATAATGATCCGATCGGCGTTAAAGGCCTCATGTATGTATGCACGATGACGGAGGAGCTCAGTTTTCCCAGCACACTCGACCTCAACCTCGCTTGCTAAACGAGAGCTCGAGTATCCTTTGCTCTCCGATATGTATCATGCTCTCCTAAAAATTTTGCAGTACATATCAAACGAAATAGGTGTTCAATTAGAAAAAAAAAAATCACTTCAATATCCACGTTTCCAATTAATTTAAAATTTCTCACGATCGAAGAGAAAACAGGGTACTTCTCGTTTGATTTTACTTATCTACTATCTCTCTCTCTCTCGTAGAAAAATAATTTTTCAAAGTGGCCAATGAATCACAACTTATCGATCGGCAGGAATCGTATAAAACGTTGGTACGTTATGAGATAAGCAATTAATCCTGCAGTCGCACCAATGGATTTAAAATGCATCGAAAGTGTTCCTTACTTCCGTTTGAAAAGATAAACAAATAACACTGGCTCACATTTATTATAAATGTGAATATATAAAAATCGAAGAAGTAGCCTGTAAAAGGGTTTTATAAATCATAAAACAGAGCAGACAACTGACACGCCATACAATAAGCACGAAAAAAAAAAAAACGGGAATTCGATCGATACTTCGATTCATTCGAACGGATATTTTTTCAGAACTCCCTTATTTTCGCAATGACTCGTTCGATTTTGACGAACGAGTGGTAAATGCACAAAAAATTCGTCACAGACTCAATGTGGCTAAGACTTTCGATTGTTAGGGAATCGTTGAAGCGTTCAGCCCCATCTGATTGACAGAACGATCAGATATTGTAAGCTGATCGAATAATGCGAGATCAAAGCTATACTTTTCGTTTTTATGGGCACTGAATGATAATGAAAAAAAATGATAGTAAAACTATGAAAAAATAGCCTTGAGCTGTAAGGTTACTTAATATTTATTTCCATTATTTAGTCTCCTGTCAGTATTATTTTCCGGGTTTCACACGATTCGCTCTCTCGCTCTGACAGCAACTGCCGCCGCAGAAAAGTTTTTGCGTTTGCTCGGAGCTCGAGTGCCCAACCGCATAACTATTTATAATAGTGCGATCGTCGTACATGCTTGTCGGTGACAGAGCGAGAAAAAGAAAGAGATAAAATAAAGGTTGAGCGAGAGGGAGAGAGCGGAAAGGAGACAAAACAAGTCTGGACTGCGGCAGTTTGTGGTCGTCGTTTACAATTTCACGAACACATGTTATGCACTCGCGAATTTAACGTTAGTGCATCGTCGCGTGTGTTAGATCAGATCTTTGCTCGATCTTCGAAACGGTTTGTACTAAAAATAAGTAAGAAAAAGAAAAAAATAAATAACATCAGAATCAAGACAAAACGGAGATTTGTTACGAATGCGCGAATAGTGGGCGAGAGCCAATGAAAAAACTCGTGTCTGCCACTTTGAGTCGTGTTTCTATATGCACCGTTAAATACCGTGTTCCGAAAATAATGCGAGACGCCGCAATGTCGCTACTAAGCACAGTTCTTATTTAAAGCTTACATTAAACACGACACTTGCTCTTATGCTCTAAAAATAATATAAACACGACGCAGGCTGCGCACGGAAAAACGCGGAAGCGAAATTCATAACAGAAAATAATAAAACACCACCAATAACGAGAAATATTTTGACAAAAAACGAAAATTCAATCATTGTTCGTCACATATTTTTTGCGTTAGGATGAAAAAAAAAGAAGAAGAAAAACTCAAATGAACCAAACACGTTGTTGACAGTTCGGCTGTGCGTGAGCGACTCGTCTCAAAAATCCTTAGGCCGTGCCGGTTGAGACGCGACATCTCCCTCCCCGTTGCCTTGCCCCGCATCGTCGAGACACGAGACTGTCGTCGAGCGGGGCCCCAACCTGTTGCTTTCTCGTGCGCACCTAACTTCTTTTTTTGTACAATATTTTCGATACGTTTTTTTCCGAGCGAAATATTGAAATGTTCGATTCGCCGGTTATTCTAGACAACTGTGTTCGGATTAATCAAAATACGGGGTGTCCTAAAAGTCATGTGTCAAAAAATTCATCGATAAATCAGCTTTTCGCTTTTTACGTTCGATCCATCAATATCTGACTAACGGTAGAGCTGAACGGAAAATGAAAGAAAACCCTCAAGAACGCTGGGTTTAGACGATCGACGCATTCGCAAAAGTGACTTTTACGACACCCCGTATATGTACGGTTCTGCAAAATTTTGATCGTATTCACGACTATAGCAACGCGGCAGCGTATACAATAAATAGCTACGTAATTTTTTAATGCACCAGGTTTCGAGGTTTGTTATCGAGTGAAAGGGACGGAAGGAAACATTTGTCGGAATGAGGTTCATTTAACCGGAAATTCGTTTGCGGAGAAGTAGCATATGAAAGAAGGATAGCGGAGGGGAGACCGGGAGAACGATACGCGACGAAGACAGGACTGATGACGTAGCGGTGAAAGGCACGGGTACCAAGTGTCTTGCGTTCGAGCCGCCAGACACTTCCAAACATTCGTTCAACTCAGTGCCTGTTTACGCCTTTGACAAAACACAACCAGGCACCCATATCACAATGGGAATCTCGTTCAATTGCTCATTCTTTCTCTTTTTAGTCAAATTCAATATTTATTTTTTTTCTTTTCGACTTATCTAACATCTCGAGTGCTCGTGCGTTTGCCATCTCGTGAGAGTGTGATGTAAACGTGCTTTTGTTTTGTTTTTATTGTCGTTTCATACATGTGTTAGCCGCCGAGCGCTTATTCAGGACGCGCGCCATCTTCCGAGCGGTCGTTGACTCGAATACCCTTGAAAACCTCGAACTATCGTGATCCGCGTGAATCAAATTAGCGCTCAATTTATCACAGATCATTTTTAATTCGTAATTGTGACTTCAGGTCATTTATCGTTTATTGACGATTTTTTGTAATTTTAACAATCTTATTCTGTACTATTGGACTCGTGATTTATTGAAATTATATTTTTTTTTAAATTTAAATAAATAGTTTTACAAATTTCTGAATTATGTTGCCTTTCTTTGAGTTCCGAAAAAAAAGTTCTAATTGTTAAATAAAAACGGACACTTGAATAATAGTTCAATTATATTACTTTATTTTAATCGATAGCAATAACGAGCTTTAGAGAAATGTTGGCATTGGTTTTGGTGTATAAATTTGTTCGATTCACCGACTACGTGAAATGAATCTCCAAACGGCGAAATAAACTCTCAAAACTCTTGAACACGGTTCTGTGTATTATACGCGGAAAGTTTCAAGGTCATAGGACTGTCCGGTTCCACGAATACGTGTCTAACGACTTTTCGATCGCAAAAATTCTTACATGGCGGATATCTCGACTGAGGAATAAAAATAATCGACGAGGTAAAAAAAAAAAAATGAAATAAAACAACGAATTTCAGTGACTTTTTCGAAGAAAATGGCAATTCAAGTAGTGACAACACCGGAAGAGAATCGAAACGAAAGCCAAGAGTCAAAAAACTTCAACTCAATGGCAGCCGCTGTTCCCATCGTTACCGTTACCGATTATTCTGAGCCCGGTGACAATCAGGTGACGAATGACGATTATTTATACGGCTCGAGACAGGACAACAATATCATGCCTTCACAACCCCAAGTTCATTTGCTCGTTCGTTGTGGCGCCATCAAAGATCGCAAGAGGGGAAGGGTGCGAAGCTGACTAAGAAGTACTTTGCCGATAAGAAGAGCTCTACCTATGCGGTAAGTGCGAAAAGTTCTGAGGGTGTGAGTTACGAGTTTCAGAGTTGAATTTATTAATTTTTTTTTTGTTTTTTCATTCCTGAATTCCAATGCCACAACCGTCAACTAATGATCTTAAAACTGATGTCACGAGACTTTCCGCTTCCGTAATAAATACGACGAAATTGTTTAAAAAAGACTTGTCGTCTGGTCTAAGAGATATTAATTTTCTTGAGAATTGGCTATTGGCCCAAGGAGCCACTGAATACGTATTAAAATACTTTGGCAACGAGTCTCGTCATCGACTCGGAAAGTTACTACGATTTTATTGCTTTCCTCGGATACAGCCAATTTGAAACACGATTGTAAAATTGCGGAAGATTTTATTTTAAGTAGATCATTTTGAGCGCAAAAGCAGTTTTCGCATCGTGAAATATCTTTACCTATACTTTCCCTTTATCTCTGTTTTTCAAGTTTCGCATTTTTTTTCCGGCAATCGATTTCATGTCCCAATTTATGGGATTATACGAGGGCATAAAAGTGAAGAAAATGCGTTGATCGGTATCGTAGTACACGCAACAGTAGTTTTTATCGATTCAGAAAGCTGTAAAAATTATCTGAATCTACGACGGTACAACGAAACTCTTCTTTTTTACAGCTTCACTCCACGTAATAACCTCACTTTCAAGATTCTCTAAAACACTCAACATTTCGCTACTTTTTCAAATGTTTACCTTTTTTGATACATCAGTTTTCTACAAGCAAACTTGATATGTTCAGTGTTGTCGTCCAGAGTTGTTGCTGTTTATAAAATCGCACATAACCTCTCTCTAACGCGTCGAGTGTGATATTCAAGCCTGGAGAGTTACAGTGTCTCATACCGGAACGACCAAAAATCTGTTTGTGAATATGATTAAACAAAGGCGAACGTTCGTGAGGTTATGCCGGTAACAGCAAATTCATTGCTATCGTAACGGATCAGTTCGAAAAAAGTGCCCTTTGGGACTCGAAACTTTTAAGTGACAAGAAAGAGATCCGAATAGGACTCTTTTCCCTTCGCTTGATGAAAACCTGACGTATTCTACTGATAATTCTTCACAAGAATCTCCGGAAGAATCTCTAGGAGATTTTCGACCAAACCAATTTGAAAAACTGATCGATTTGGTCGTTTTTTTTTTAATCTTTCGTTTATAGACGTAATTTTGAAAAAAAAAAAAACAAGGAAAAACATTCTTTGCTCGAGTCGTATTATTTTTTTATTTAATTTTCTGTCGAAATCGCCTTTTCAAACATGTTTCGGTCTATCGATTTTTTCTTTTCAGTTCTCAAAAAAACTTGCCTCGATTAGAAAATTTTTAAGGTTAGTCCCATCGTGGACGAGCCATATCGACTATTGATTTCCATTTTTTTAAATTTTCGAAATTTTGTTTTCTTTTCAAACGTACCGGGAATATCATCCTCAGAGTACTTCACCGGGTAATTAAAGATCGAATAAGTTTTCAAGTGAAAATTTTCCTTAACAAAAATGCAAAAAATAAATTCAAACGTATAATTTCTTATCGGATATCCCCCCCCCCCCCTCCTCCCATACTCCTCACATGTCACAGTCACGAACTCGCCAAGTACACCGCCCGAAATTTTGTTTATGGCTTTAGTTTTCGTTTGTTTTGAATTTGTTTTGAGATCTTATCGATGCTTTTGAAGTTTTTATTCATAAAATGACTCGTTGCGACGTCTCGATAAAATTTTTCATCACACGAAACTACTATTAGAAGGTTTGTTGACTGTATTTACGATTTTAGTTATTCAACGACTTTTTGTGAAGTCTAGACTCAGTTTTTCGTCACCCTGAACTACTGTTCGGAGAGAATATGTAATCGAACTTGTCTGAACTTTTTTAAACACCATTTATGCTATTTTTCGTGCTGTTGATCGTCAACACTTCGACAACTCGATCGTAAACCGTTTTTTTGTTGTTGTTTTTCCCAAATCTTACGATTTCCGTCAAGTTGAAATAAACATTTGAACATTAAGGGAGTTCATCTGGTACCGAGCAAGTCAAAACCCAAAACTGTCACGACTAGCGTAGTCGGCTCAGTATGTTTAGTGTATTTAACCTCCAAAGTTTAACCTCCTTCTTCGAGACAAATTAATTTATTCCGAACCTCATAAGTATCGAATGGATTTTGTGAAGTGGTAAAAAGATTTTTTAGATATTTTTTGAGCATTTATAAAACTTTCGTACGAAACTGTTTGTCAATGCTTGCGAATTTCATATTTACAGACGGGAAAACCACAGAAACGCATAAGGAACCGTGTTAAATTGGGAAATCTGTTTTTATTAATTTCTCTCAAACAAAGTATTCTAAGGACCTGAAATTTTGACAGGTCATCTAGTTGATATTGATAACTGTATTCAAATTTTTTAATCAATATCTGTTTGTTAATTCGATTACCAGATGAACTCCCTTAAAGGGAATCCCTCTTTCGTTGCTGGGTTTCTATCGTTCGTCGAGATGTTGCGTCATAGCCCTCTTGTACTACGATCCAACTCGTTAGTACCGAGCTATATATAACGACACGTGTATCGCGCTTTTGCACTGTGAGATCTGTCAGTAAAGAGTGTTGGCTCGAACGTCACCGGGATGACGTTGTTAGATCTCGGGAAAAGAACGAGGGAGAAATCAAGTTGTTCAGTGGGTAACGCGAAAGCGCTGGGAGTAGTGTGTGCGTCAGAGAAATATTATTTCCTGCTTTTGTAGAAGAAATTTTCATTTCGATTGGGAGTATTAATTTTAGCACGTTTTGTATAAACTTAAAACATTATGAACATAAATATAGTTATGTTATTGCGTACATATACATACGGGTTTATATATATATGCGTGTAAACAGACAAAATGTGGAAGAAGACACGTGCCTTGATGACGTATCGGAAGACATTTTAGAGAGTTCGAAGGTACGATATAATGAAAAATATTACGACTAAGATGTAAATGAAAAATTCATTAAAACGTAGATGAATCATGGTAAGACGAAACAATCATGTAATAATGTAATAATAAATCATAATTACGAGACTAAAAATTATATTTACTCTCATAAATAACATTTTAACCGTTGTCACGTAAATAAGTAATGGTTACATTAATTTTTTTGTAATACTCTCCTCAACAAAAATGACATTAATGAAACGTCGTTACGTAACGGTGGAATTATCAATAGAAATAAATCTCTCGGAACATTCAAACGAGAGACGTTATTGTTCGTAGTTGTTTTTAATGGAAAAACTTTGAGTTGTACATATACACAAAAGCAAACGAAGTCGAGAAAAGGAGAAAGGAGAGAGAGAGAGAGAAGGAGAGCGACGCTTATTATACTTTACTGACACAGTTCTATCTCGCAGCGTTCGCTCTAGGCATCTCTGTGTTGTGCTCGCATTTTCCAGACGAGATGACAATCTTCCCTTCTTGAGACAATACCCGATACAGCTGCATTATAAGCTTCCTCGTGGACGAGACAAACTTTTCGAGTGACTCGTTTTTTCCCCGAGCTCTTTTTATTCTCTTATTCATTTCGAACGTATATATTTATATTGAGAATTTTTCGTATTGTTAAGTAAACGATACAACCAATTATCTAAAATTTATTCGTTTTATCATCCAGCACCATCGTCTTTCCAGCATGCTCGAAGTAACGAGTCTCTCAACGTTTATAGCGATAAAATAAGAAAATAAAAATACGAAACAACTTGTTTCAACCAATTTTATTATTTCATCATTTCGCTTTATTCTTGGAAATAAAACAAAGCTTAACAATTGTTCCTAAAATTTGCGATCTATTTTCACTGACGCATTGTCGGTTTATCGCGCTCTTGTACACTATTTTTCGAGTGTCAAATACTCTTGGACCGTGCGAACACACGTTTAACCATGAATTTCCGCTCGCCGGAAGTCGTTCGCGGCGACGGCACACGCGACGAAACTTCGACAATGCGTTACCTAATTGAAACGAAAAGTTCGACAAATTTTCAAACAATTCAGACTGATTTGATTCTCGATTAGAAATTCACTGAAATTCATTGAATTTCGTTGACAAATAGACTAACGATTAATTTTATTAAACGTATCAATAGAGTCTCACATTTTATTGACATTTTAATAATATTATTAAATATAGTTATGATTTAACGTCGAGAAAATATCGTCGGATTAGCACCAGCCGAGAGTTCGAAAGAAGCCCACGATCTGTGGCGTTGGTAAAATCGGCTTTTTTCCCGTTTCAAATACGAGATCACGTTCCTCGTGCAAGAGAGATAGAGAGCAAAAAAATGTAGGAGAAAGAAAAGAAAAAAAAAAAAAAAAACGTTTAATCGCATTAAAGGGCATTAAAAAGCAAAATAGCATTGAGCATTTGGCTTCCTGAAGCCTTATCCAGTGTGGAGTATACGACGTGAAGTCTCGGGTAAACCAGTCGCGCGAAATTACCAGTGCCGAACTAGCCCGAGTCACGAGAAATAATCGCGTGGCCGCTATTTCATGTAGAAAATAAAGAAACTTGAAATAAATAAAAAATAATAATAAAAAAAAACATTTTCACTGGTTTTTCCTCCAGTTTTTCGTACCTTTCGATGTTTCTGTTCACATTTTTCGTGTCTTTTTAACTCGCCGGACCATTTCATTTTTTTTTTTTTTTTTTTAACGAAAAATGGCTGAAGATGAAAATGCGCAGGAAAATGATAAAGTGGAGGAGGAAGATGTTGGAGACGAAGGGTGAGGAGCTTAGAACGTATCGATTATTTGTTTATTTGTTCGAAATATCGTAGAATTTCGATGCTTTCATTATTTATATTTTTCGTTGTTATATTTTATCAATGTTTTTGTACAATTAGAAATAAATCGTAATGAAATCACAACGAGGGTGAAAAAAAATTAAGTAAAAACGCGTTTGTCATCGAGCAACGATTGATGTTAATGATACAGGAATCACTGTTTCAGTTATCGCTGCGTAATCATTATATTTCAATCGCAATGATTACATATTTATTTTAACGATTATAAACGTTATTTCAGTTCCGATGAAAATTAATTGGTCGAGTAATAATTAATTGTTCCTATAATATTCACACGATATAGAGAAATTCACATATTATATGGGGATGATAAAAAATGTTGAAAGAAAATAGATAAAAAAAGAGAGTAGTGAACCAGGGAGAAACGCAATTTGCATTAATGACGTTCATTTAAATTGAATCGCGTTCGATATCCAATGAACGACGTGCCCTCAAGCGGCGAGACTATACAATAACAGTGTGTTGTAGATATATAGATATCCGGCGTTGCTTTATGTATTTCGCTCTTCGTGCACAACTGTCGTAACGTTTTCCGAAGCGTCGAAGAACTCTGAGAACAAAGCGAGAGACTGTACACGTAACAGAAATCGTTTTTTTTTTTCTACTTATTCGCCGACACGGTGTATTACACGGTGTGGAAAAAAAAAATGGAGGCGAAAAATCAGTAGCGGGGTATCGGCCAATGGAGAGCTTTCTACTTTTTCTAACTGACATTTGGCGATAGAAAGAACTCGAAAATTGGATCGTCGTCGGCGAATTATATTATTCCGTTGACCTCTCTCGTTTTCAATATTTTACAATCGATTTCACGCTCGGTTATGAGCTCGGAATTTATTCGAGCTGAACGAGGTCTTCAGACAGTTTCATTAATTCTATTTTTTTTTTTTTTTTTTTTTTTATTCGTTTTTTTTTTTGTATCGCTACACGTTTATTTCGCACGCGCACGGCTCAGTTACTACCTTGACACATAACCTTGATCCTACACTTTCCGGTAATAAGTTGTTAATATGATGTTTACGGTAGAGCCTGCTTGTACAATTTCAGCGGAAACACGTTTCTTGTAAACACATGTCCAACGTTGGACTATGCTTCGCGATAAATCTAAACACGTTTTAATATTATTCTCTATTCGTCGATACACCTTTCGTTCTTACATATTTTTTCAATAATCCACTTGCTGACCTTGCTCGTATCGTTCGTTTTTATTATTTCTCGCGCTCTCTGATCTCTCGTACGCGTTCATCAGCGCCTCTATAAACTCCTTGACATTTGGTGAGTCCGTACGAGTCTCTCTCGTTCGGCTTACCAGTATTCGCGACTGTTAAGCTTTGCGTTCACAACACAACTTTGAGAATCCTTGACGGAAGTGTAGTAGTTCGTGAAATTTTCACTTCTTTCGTTATATTAAAATCATTGGAGGAAATTCGTGCACGGAGTTATATCAATAAACGTACAAGGTGCGAATGTGATTCGAGAGTGATAAAAATGTGTTCAAAGAAAACAAACATTTATTCGAAGTCAATTGGACTAGTTAACGAAATGACATAATCGAGACAAAGTTTCTTAACCTCTTTTCAACAAGCCTTTCTTCTCGCCCTAAAAATATCCACGTTTGTGAAAATCTCGTTTGTACACGAGGGAAATTCGTGTTTTATTCACACACGATTTGTTTTTTTCTTCTTTTTATCCCTCTTTTTTTTTTTTTCATTCCGTCCAATCCATTATTCACAGTGTTCGCGGGGCTGTGACGAAAAATTTTGATCGTAGACCGTGAATTCTTTTTCCTACGCGGACGAAAAAGTTGTTTCTGTGCCGAACGAGCACTCGGTTAATATTTGGAAGTGTTTTATTATTCGTTTGTTCCATCAATTATTATTGTAACGCTCCTCCTCAGGGAACGCCACACGCACGCGTTAACATATCAATCGACCAAATCTCTTTCATCATAATTGTATAGTCATTCTTACGACAAATAATATATAAAAAAAAAAAAAATACCGGAAGACAATTTAGCCGAAATTATAGACGCCCGAATAAAATGATTTTGTCTCGAACTAATCGGTTATAATTGTGGAACAACGATGTCTCAATACTGAACTTAGATTTATGAAAAAAATCTCAAATTTATTCAAAATGAGAATCGAGTGTGTACCCTGGTTAAAGTGCATGGAACAATATCCACGAAAACGTTCCTACGCTCCTACAGTGTCAACTGCATTTTCATACGATATCGAACCGGTTTATCGATCGATCGAAATATCTTGTGGCCTTCAGCGCGAACCCACGTGAGTTTTTTTTTTTTTGCCAAATATGACTTACAATCTCGACGAATAAAATTTTCAGTTTTTTTTTTCAATTTTTCTACGCGCGACCCAGCGCCAAACTAATGGATCGCGATTATCAGTTTTTATTTGTTCGCTACCAGTCGATATTTATTAATTATTCTTTAGCCATTTTGTCAGACGTTATTTTCGTCCGAAAAACATCAATGAAACTAAAAATAACAGCAAAAATATTTTCGTAAGAAGGTTCTTTACTTTATTCGTCCGAATGTTTATATTTTCGTTCGTTTTATATCAGCATTGATTATGGTAAAACGATGTTTATTCAATTTTTTTTTTCTACACATGTATAAATATAGTTTTTTTTTCTTTTTCGTCCACTCACTTGATTAGGTGTTTCGCAGCCTTGACTCGTTGACCTGTCATTTTTAACGCCCATTATCCCGTCACCTCTTTCCACCTCCATATTTTCCAGGGAGCAGAACGAAAAATTGGACAAAAAAAATCAGCATATTCATGATTCATCCGATGTCATCTCGATTGAAAATGTACACTCAGGATTGGACGGTTTGAGAATTTCAAATAATTCTCGCGAACAGAGCAACACGATCGATTCGTCGCCAAAAATACCAAATGCTGTACACTCGACAGAATCAATTGTGATTTTATTTGTCAATGAAATGGTGGCCCTCTTCAGTGCGGGATGTTTGTCGATTCATATTTTTCTTATTTTCAACAAAAAAACTATACAAAAAATAACATAATTGACCGTTCAACGATGCAAGTAAATGAAATTGAGAAAATATTTTTATTGTATTTATTTTCGATCGGTGAAATACAAGCTAATTGACATATTTTCGTTGCACGTACAGTCGCTGTCGAAAACGATAAAACGAGGAAAATAACGATCGAAGTAGTTGAGACAAAAACGATGATTTTTTTCGGTGTTTCTTTTGTTTCCAACATCGGGACGCGATCGTCTGTAAAAATGATCAGCTATTGAACCGGATAATTATCATTTATTGAGACTCGAATGACGCGCTTACTGGCCTCTAATAATAGAGAAAAATTCGTTTGCGGAAAGAGAGGTCAGAATAGCCGAGTAAAAATCTCTCCACTACGTTTAAGTTCCAAATTTATAAAACCGAGACGTTTCATCGTATTGAACGCTGTTGCGATCAATTTTAGATAATTTTATATCCCGTTTGTTATCTCCTTTTTTTCAACGTTCGAACCCTTCGGTAAGACACGAAACATAAATACGCTTGTAGAAAGAAAATCTGGCTGCGTCGAATGATTCTCGTGTGATCGAAACCAATCACGAGTACATATAAACACTAAAATATGTATAAAGACCGTCCACGGTACTTACAAACGCCACGAAGTGGGTAATTTCTGCATTCAAGTGGAGAGTAATCAAGCGCACGGGGAACAATGATTTTTAATTCATTTTCGATACACAATTATTTTCTTTGTTTTTCTTCATATAAAAATACATTGGCACATGCGATGCGGCGGCCCTCCCACACCACTAGTTCGGAGAAGATCAACCATGAAGTATTGTTTTTTTTTCCGGGAGCGCTGTCCATTTCCCAAGAAAGATCGAGAAACAGACGGAATGAATTATACGTGACAGATTCGTCGCCGGTGTTTTCTGTTTCTACGACATTTCGAATACATCTTTAATCACATTTATTTAAATCTATTTTTCAAATAATCATAACCCTCAACATGATCATTAATCGCGAGCTAAAAATCTTGATTATTTTTATCATTATTACCCGTAAAATTTGTCTTTATTCCTACCATTCGAAGCCAAAATCACACTCAAGTAATTGTACGTTCGGCCACAAGAGAGCGCGCTCATCGGCGATGGTGCTGCTCTCTGCAGCACACGCAGGCTCTCCATATTTCGAGAGTTTTATAAAAATACCAAGAAACTCTGTTCAACCGATCGTATACTTGAGAAATGTGATAATAACACCGATGAGAGTAATTATATATAATTGAATTGAAATTTCAATGCCAGTTGTTACGAAAGAATTGCGACGAAGGAAGTGTCGATTTGATACGATACCGATGAAAAATGTTCTTCGTTCGAAATATTCTCGGAATTTCGATCACGCTTCGAGCTCGCTTCGAGCAATAATCGATGTTTCGTACGTTCGTATCTATCGAATACACTTCGAACAACAAAATTCAATGATTCTTTTACCCTTTTATATCCATTCAATTCGAAATACTTTATGCCTTTTCATCATTGAAATTTTGACGTAGAAGTTTCTCAGAATCATACATTAATTGCAGTTTTGCCTCTGCAAACTGTTTACCAGGAAAATGAACTGCGAAGTAGTGTCCTTGGAGCTCGCACTGTCCCATTTCCGACTAATGGGGGGGGGGGGGGGGGGGGGGGGGGTGGCTTCAGCTTCTCGTTATTTCAAAGAAAAGAGAAAAATACGAAAGTAGAACGTCACGAATTTGTAAATACTCGCAAATATATACATATATATTAAAACAAAGGCAAAGATTTGTGTACACAGCAAAATCCTGCTGTATTTTTTCCTTTCTATATTTACATACGTTGGTGTAAGCATGTACGAAAGTACATGCAGCAGGATCACTGAAAAACGGATGTTTCTATACGCCCAAAATTGAATATTCACAAAATGTTCAAAAATTAGCACGAACCACGAGTGCACGAGCTACGTAACTCAACAATATTACGAACAAAAAATTCTTCGGTAATTTTTCTTTCTGAGTTTATGAGATATCGATGAATCAGCCAATCCGGTGCAGAGGTCAGCAGTGGGCGTTGCAAGCGCGTATGTGCTTCGTGTACTGCTCGATTAGCCATCACGAGATAAATGAATGTAAATCATCAACGATCCACTGGACAAAAGGGAAGGGTGTTACAGGATTTTTCTCTTGAAATTTTGACGATTTACTCGGTTCGTAAATATTGAACAAGAATATGAAGAGAAATTTCGTATTTCCGAGTACACTCCACTCGCTCTACTGTACTCTTCTACTTTTTTTTTTTTTTTTTAATTTTTTTATTTATTCAAGCGATTGCGTTGAAAGTTGGACTTTTTAAGTGGAAGCATAATATGTCCGGTACTCAACGTTATCAAACAAATAAAGCTGGATGAAATCTCCGTGGGTTTTCAAACACAGAAACAGTTTAATGTTGAAGGATAAAATTTCGTTCGAATTCAAAATGGTTGAGTGTGTGTGTGTGTGGGTGTGTGTTCACTTCAGTTTCGCACGTATATGCTTTCGCATTAATTATTCCATTATTAATTGACCTATTCGTCCTCATTGTCGCTGTTTTATGTTTGCTTATTATTATATATTTCGCATATACTTCTTCACCATCGAATCGTTGAATAATCATAGTAGAAATTAAACCTATTTATTTATATATGTATGTATATAAAGTAACACGAAATCAATGTCTCTTAAAAAATTCGCAAAACCTTCGATGTACACGAGAGAAATTTATTTTCCTCTCTCACTGTGTCCTCGTTTCCGTCGTTTTATTTCCTTCTCTCTCTCTTTCTCTCTCTCTTGATGTCGCCAATGCACTCGCACGAGAACTCTATCCCCTTCTAAATTTTTGTTTTACCATTTTTTTTTTTTTACACAGTTCGATAACGATCCGAATTTCTAGTTTTTAAATTCGCACAATAAACATATGAAAAATGAACACGAAAATGAATTTTTTAAAAATCATTAACGTTTCAGTCACGATTCTTTCGTTATCGATCTCGTGTATTCATTTGAAAAAAATTTTTTTTTTATCAACGTTACGAAAATTCATTCGTTTTCCTGTAGTTAAAAAAAAATTGAAAAAAAAAAAAAAAAGAAAAACAAGCAGAATAGACGAACCTACCATACCTCTTTCTCTCGTGTGCATTGTAGGTTACTCGGATTGTCACTGGGACTAGGACATCGGGTCCATTTCTTGGAGGGAACGAATTTACGATGCCGCGAAGACCCGAAACCCGAGGATTCGGATGGAATGTGAGCGTCGTCAGAGAGAACTCATGAAAACAAAAACAAATCATTATTTTTATTCTGTTTACGTATTTCGCTCGTTGCAGAGCTCTCAGCTCTGTACAGAGAATAATTCGAGCATTTTGAGTACGAGAAACATTTTTTTTTTTTTTTTTTTTTTTTTCAAATTTTGCATCGTCGAATCATTTTGGTGTTTCGTTACTTTGAATTATTTTTTTTATTAAAAATTCGGAGAAGATTGTTTCAGTGAAATTTGTCGTGTCGTTCCTGTTTTCAAAAACTTTCAATTTTGTCCTGAACCGAAAAATTCTTTCAATTCCGGTTTCAAATCCGTATTCACGAACGTATATAGAACGAGATCGAACGATGCAAAAGAGGAAATTAAACATTTCGGGTAAAACGGAGAATTAAACATTTTTTTTCGATCAGATCTCCGCGTAATTAAAAAAACAAAAAATTCCCGAATAAAAATAAAATGCCGAAATTCCTTTCCTGAACAAACGATCGAGTCGAAATAATAAAAATTGTTTTTCTTTTTTTTTTTTCACGAGAAAATTAGCGTTGACGTTTAATTTAGAAATTAGTACGCCATTAATTGGTTCAATTTGAAACGGGAAAAGGGAAGAGAAAATCGAGAAGTAAAACGAAGTCAAGTTCCTTCCGGCTAAAGTAAAGCGTCGATGTATTAATAAAGGAGTAGTTAGTGTCCAGTGGCAGAGAGGGGAGGAGTCAATGAATATCTAATAAGTTTTCTTTTCCTCTATATGTCATCGTTGGAGCCTTATTCGAGTATACGAATCTCCATAAAAAAACTGGGGAGCACGATTGAGTTACATTTCTCTCTCTCTCTCTCTCTCTCTCTCTCTGTCTATCCCCTCGCAAAGTCCTATGTGCGACAGCCTCTGTATTTACACACATTAATTTCACTTGAACAGTATCGAGCATTAAAATCCTGCGGGTATGCAAGAAAGGAAAACAAAAAGCAAGAAAAAAAAATTCGTTCATTTTGCTGATTCATATAGGCGATAAGAAATATTAATTTAATAGTCAAACTGACAGGATATGAAAATAATTTAATAATTCAAAAATCATTTGACGTTGCATCATCGCGTTCACGCGTCGCATATTCGCTGTAACGAAAAAAAGCATCGAATAATGAGCCTGCCTGATGGGACTGCGACACAAATATATAGGAAGACATGAAAAAGAGACAAACGCGTTTCAACCTTATACTTATTCCCCGGCTTGGTGAAGAGAGAGAGAGAGAAAAAAAAAGCAATATGACCTATGCTGCCATTGCATGGCAGCACCACAGGGGTTGTGTCTCGATGGGTGGTGTCTCACGTAGGCAGAAAAAATGGGTACGAACGAAATCTCCATACGAATTATACAGGCATACCATACATGCATATATACAAAGACTGATCTGGCATATTCGTTTGCATAAATACACGTTTGACCCTCGTTCCATTGTACATACTCGGAGATGGCTATATACGGATCAAAATAATGTATCATACGTATTCGTACACGTATATATACGGTGTCGGAAGAATTTCTTAAGATTATGAAATTCCTCAGCGAGAAAAGATTCTTTTCGGAGATCACGAGAAAGGGGATCGTTTCGCAGCCAACGATTAACATTCCTACTGGAATATTAATTATCGAGTGACAGCCAATTACGGGGTTGGTCGAGAGCCCAGCCGCCTCGTAAGACTCGAAGCTTCCGTTTTGTTCATGGATCGAAAAAAAAAAAAAACAAAAAAAATAATTTTCATCCTCAATGTAAAAACTCGTTTTTGTTCTCTTCTCGTTTATTATCATTTATTCATTTTTAAAAATTTTCTTTACTCGATATTCGAAGCTTAAGGGAGTTCATCTGGTAATCGAATTAACAAACAGATATTGATTAAAAAATTTGAATACAGTTATCAATATCAACCAGATCACCTGTCAAAATTTCAGGTCCTTAGAATACTCTGTTTGAGAGAAATTAATAAAAACAGATTTCCCAATTTAACACGGTTCCTTATGCGTTTCTGTGATTTTCCCGTCTGTAAACATGAAATTCGCAAGCATTGACAAACAGTTTCGTACGAAACTTTTATAAATGCTTAAAAAATATCTAAAAAATCTTTTTACCACTTCACAAAATCCATTCGATACTTATGAGGTTCGGAATAAATTAATTTGTCTCGAAGAAGGAGGTTAAACTTTGGAGGTTAAACACACTAAACATACTGAGCCGACTACGCTAGTCGTGACAGTTTTGGGTTTTGACTTGCTCGGTACCAGATGAACTCCCTTAATTTTCGAAACTCGATCCTTCGGCACTGAACGGCTCGTACAAGTACGTAGGTATTTCTGCAAGTGGGGTAAAGGTCGGTGTGCGCATGACACGATCTTAAATGTAACACATGCAAGCAGCAGTAGCAGCAGCAGCAACACGGTATAACGAAATTCCGGTTGAACTCGAGGTAAAACCCGAGCGCATACTCACCCCTGTTGAATATACAGGGATATTCTGCGCAGGTACATTCGTATACCGTGAGGGTAACTAGTCTATATATATTCTGAAGATATATGCTACGTATATGTACATATATATGTATATAGATAGAGGGAAATAGACGAATATGTTATTCTGGGTCGTTTTGGCAAGGCGTCCCCTCAGCAGGTCGCGTAAATTTCGAGAGATTGCCAACCCTTCGATGCTGAAATTGAAAGGCTCGATCATCGGAAGAAAACGAAAAAAAAAGAATAATTTTTCTTGTAGTACCTTAAACCCAACGGATACATTTATTTCGTTAGTTTTATTATTTATTTTGTCGATAGCGTTTCGATTCATTGTTACTTTATGACGTTCCCTGATCCCGGAAAATAATATTATTTTCTTATTTATATATTTCTCGATTTATTTCAACATCTTTCGTGTATCTTAACTCGCGCGCGGTTACTGACGAAACGGAGCTAACGTTAACAGGCTTCTCGATCGGAATTCAGGGGTTGGCACACATATATTTTTTTTATTTTTCATTTTTTTTGTTGTTTTCTCACACATAAGCCCGGGATAAGAGTATTTCGCCGCGTCGAGGAGTATATCGGCACTAAAATTTCGTCGACTCGCCCTTCTCGTTGCGAAGATCCTTCGAGCGACTGGAGGTCAAACGTAGTAGGTCCTGTGTGAGAGAAGGTGAGGGTGAACTCGAGAGGCTTCGTTCGTGTCCCTTCGAAACAGACGCAGAAGAATTTCACAGCTTCCTATATTCCTGGCTACATATGGATTTATCGTATCCAGGTATACGAGAGCTCCTTCGTTGTATAGATATGTTGAGGCTAACGTGGGAGATAACACGCGAGAGGGTAGAAAGAGAGCAGCAGCGGTTACGTGTGTTTGGCTTCGCGTTGGATAACATTTTCTTCGAATGGAAATGGGATTTACCATTTTTGTATGTGTTGTATCAATAGAGGATATCGATATGGAGGGCTGGAGATGAAATTATGCAGGAATGGAATAAATATATTGACGAAAATATATATATATGCAGACGACGAAACAATACGCAGAAATTTTTTGGATAATCGGTACATTTGTAGAAAGAAAATAGAGTTTAAAGATCGATCGATTTTCCTCTCTCGTCGAGCCTTTTATTCTCATTTATCTCGAAATATTGAGGCGTCCCCGCAGAGTATCGATGATATCAACGAATTTCATCGAGTTCATTGAGTCATCGTATAATCGAGAGGATAAAACGAGTGACAGGTGCAGAAATAATCGAGGATATAATTGTTGAAACGAAAATCGGAATCACGTACTGTAATAAATCGACTTTACGAGAGGAGAAGAAGAAGAAAAAAATATCCTCTTTAAAGCAGTAACATCAACACGACTGAAACTACCCTTTTGCCTCGCACCCGCCCTCTCTTTATCTCCAGGAAGGTCGTATATGTGGCTGCAAGGGTCGTGAAGCAGCCTGTATACACAGGTACACACACAGACAGAGCCACATCTATGGACACGCGCAACCCCTCCATCGCGAAAAAAACTACCCCTTCTTGGTACCGCGACCCCTCCACTCGGCGAGAGGCCGAAGGAGGCAGCAGCCGTATCAGCGACGAAATCCCCTCTTCGTTTATAACCTGGAGCGGCTAGTACACTCTGCTATCTCGAAGCCGGAGAACCTCGGTTGTTACTCTCTCTCTCTCGCTAAACCTTTCTCTCTCTTTATCTATCTCGAAATTATTCGTCGAGAACGTTTTCACTCTCGGTATCGCGATATTTAATAACGGGGAAAAAATAAATAAAACAAGAAAATAATAAAACAGTGTGATCCTAATAATCAGACGTAAAAACCTACATAAAATCGTCTGAAGTTTGCTTTTTTTTTTTTTTTTAATTCCTCGACCCGATAATGATTGTCAAATAACGAAATTGAACGAAGTAACAATTCTTCTGTCAACGATCGTCGTTACGATTTTATAAAACGATTTTAATCGCTGTTGTTATAATTATATCCTTCGTCGTGACGTTGCATCGAATCGTGATTAATAATTACTCGAAATTATTATCGATCAACTGTCAACCCTGTCGTCGTAAAAGATACAGGGATTTTCACGAAACAGGATTACGATCTACGTCGTTCGAGATGAAATTAGAAAAAGAAAAATGTTGAAAATATCTCAGGAGTCTACGACGGTTTCGATCTATTATTTAGGATTTTATTTCGATGATAATTTTCTCAAACAACAAAATAGTTCATCGGATCTTATGTGTGTTTTATACGAATACGAAATTTTGAATAGTTTGTTCGTGAAAGCTACACAGAGGCTTGTTTTCGTGTACGTCAAAGGGCGTCGACTCCATAACTGCCTCTCGAGAATACCGGCTCGATATAAACAGTCTCGTGCGACTAAATGCATTGACACCGTCATAAAAGACTCTAGAGAATCGCATCATCCTCCCCCCCCCCCCCCCCCCCCCCCCCCCCCCCCCCCCCCCCCCCCTCGTTCACAGACAGGTTCGAAGCTCTTGACAATAGTGACAGCTGGAAAGATATTTTAAATTGAGTTTATAAATAACGCTCTCGGTTATTTATTTCATAATCGTGAAGTTCAATTACGTCGAAATTTTTTGTTTTTTTCCAGCTGTCTTCCGAGCCGTGTGTTTGTTTTGTGTACTTGACGGGATCGGGTGGCTCGGAGAGGGGCTGAGAATTCGACTGAAAGAAGAATTTTCAGGAAAAAAAAAAAGAACAATATTATATTTACGAGGGAATCTTGAAATTTAATAGAACCGAAGAAATTCGAGTTTCCGGATGTTCGTGTGGGGAAATTCTATTATTATTTTTTTTTTTATTATCTCCGTGAAATTGGGAACGAGAGTGATGCAGGAGAGAAATGTTAGGAGGAAGGAAAAGGAGCAGGAGACACGCATCCTGGAATTTATTCTTCTTGCAATATTTATTTTCTTTCCTTTCATTTTTTTTTTTTCGATTTGCGCTCAAAGGGGAAGCCTCGTTGGGGGTTGTTTTTTGAGTATTTTTCTTCATGTCCCTGGTGCATAAGCCAATAAACCATAATCCGTGAAGGAATGAGGAAAAAAATAACGAAGAAAGTGGGTATAAGTGGAAAGAGAGAGAGAGAGCGAGATAAAAGTGAAAGAGAGAGAGAGAGAGAGGGTGGGAAATTAAGTTACGGGGCTGGATGCCCTCGGATCGATGGTGCTGCTGGCCTCACGTATTATATTCTCTGTCTCACTCTCTCTCTCTCTCTCTCTCGCTCGTATCTCTTCCACGCTGTACTTTTGCTCTACAACCTCGCTATTCCATCGTGTTGAACTTCCCGGGATCAACGTCGTCCTCACGACCTCCATAAAACCACCCTCTCTCTCTCTCTCTCTCTCTCTCTCTCTCTCTCTCTCTCTCTCTCTCTGTGTCTCCACTCTACACATTTTATCGCATTCTTCAAATATCGTTACCATCATATTTTTATTTTATATCCTGGATCGGACAAGGGCTCGTTTCTTTTACGGTGGAACCGGTGCCGTGGCCTTGACGACTACCTTCTGTTTTTTTTTTTTTTTTTTTTTTTCACGCCCAAGTTGAGGTTGTAGAATGATCGAGGGACGAAAAAAAAGTCGAGTATAGGGGTCAGGGAGCAAGGGTTTATGAATCCACTGAACGACGACGCTGCGGTTTATTTTATACTGTCAAAGATAAATGACAGTGATAAAAAGAGCCCATTGATAAAGGACGACGTTTCGTTGCTGCTCACGAGGGAGGTTAATGGATCGCGTAAAGAGGAGAGAGGGGGGGGGGGGGGGGAGCAGCGAATTGTTTTTCGCTATGAAGATCGCGAAACATTCAGGTTTCTTCCAAGTTTTTTTTTTACGTTACCGGAAGTTCTCTGCTTTCGTCGATGATAAAATCGAACGAGCTTCTTTCGTCAATCGAGAGATTAAGGGTTTTGAAAGGAAATAAAAAAAAAACTTGACATTCACAGCCTCGGGCGAAACGGCGACGATGTCAATCGGAGAACACACTTTCGCTCTCGACAAATTTTTGATCGATGAAAAATTTTATTTTTTGGCCAATCGCGACCGATCGAAAAAAAAAAAAATTAACTTTTCGACTCGATGATCGGAGAAAAGTTATCGCGGAACTCGTCGTGTGATGTAACAAAAACTAATGAAATGAGCCCTTTGACCTCTGCGCAAACTTGAAGTAAAAACAATTTAAAAAGCTCTCTCTCTCTCTCACTCTTTTCTGTTCGGTAAATTTAATTTTCGTGTAATCGATCAAGAGCGAATAAAGTTCTTTGATCTCTCTCTCTCTCTCTCTCTCTGAAACTAAAATCTTTTTTTTCGAGTAAAAAAAAAAACGTCAAAATTATAAGTTTCCGATAGAAAAAGAATGGCGCGTGGGTGTAAAGAGATGAAAAAAAATATATATATATATCCAATGAGTATACGGTGACCTTTTGACTGAAAGAAAATCGAATTTAATCGTAAAACGCACTTTAATCGGAATAAAATACGAAATCAGTATAAAACGTTTTTTTCGTGGATCAACGAGAGGTCGGAAGCTCGTTATTTGCTATACGATAATAAGAATAATAAAAAGGGTGATTCATTTCGTCGGTTTAGAAGCTTGTTGTCGTCTCGTATTCGTCGTCGTCGTCGTCGTCGTCGTTTGCAACGATAATGATCCGACAACTCTTCGTTACTACATACCTTATTCCTACCAAAGCCCACCTACATACAAATATATATATATATATATATATACACACACATATATATGTTAATATCACACGAGGGAGGGTCAAAGTGTAAGTCTATAAATGGCAGAAGGGAAAAAGCTCATTTTCCTTTGCGCAAAGACCTTTATAATCCATAGTCATTTGCTAATTAGCACCCGGGCTTCTTCTCTTTCACGTATAACGATTATAATTAGTGGTCTCTGGCTCCTAATCCATCGACATAAATAATATCGCCCCAGAACGAAAATCGGCGCGTTGGAATAATATAAAAAAAAAAAAGAAAACAAAATTAACCGTCAATTTAAGGGGGTTCTTGTCGAGGCAATCCTCAACAGAACGAATCGAAGGTATCGACGTTTCGTCTTGAATTCTCGTCGATCTTATGCTCCTCCCTCGTTATCGATACTCAGCATTTTTACACACACACACACACAGACATGAAATATGTACATCGTGCTGCATGAAATTTTCGTGAATCGATAGCTGTCTCGTGACGAAATAATTATACAGGAAGGATGAGAACACTCGTGTAGCGTTTGAGTAGAAGAAAAACGTGCTTACAGGCACCGTTTCCGGAAGGGAACTGAAGACTCGCTCTTCGAAAACATATTTTTAGTTTCATTTCTCAAGGGCCAGTGCACGGACTGAGATTTTTCTAATAACCCACTCAAAGAGCATTTAAATATATATAAATATACACTGAGAAAAAAAATTTGAAATTTTGGTGAACAAATTAAATTTGTTGATTCAACAAAACTTTTGTTGATTCAACGATATTTTTGTCGTGGTGAAAAATTAAGTATTTGAATGAACCAAATTTCGTTTGGGTTAACAAATTTTATTTTGTTCGCCACGATTCGTTGAACCAACAAAAAAATTTGTTGAACCAACAGAAAATTTGTCGAACCAACAAAAAATTTGTTGAATTTACGAATTCATTTTTCTCAGTGTACAAAATATGTTGGGATCGTACAGCATTCGCTTCGTCTACGATAAAAATGCAAAGGACATTTAATTCGAATAAAAAAAAAATAACGTAAAATTAATTTTTAATTGTAGATAAGGAAATGATCGAATAATTAAGATTCAATTGAGCGGGCTTGTCGCGACACCGAGATTACGCCGGAGTCATCCTCCTAATTATCTTCATAGTGTGTATCTCCACGGGTTATTATTATGAGGGAGAAGTAAATTATCTTGCAATCAAAGTGTTTATCAGGCTGCAGGGCTAGACTGCTTCCCGGTGAATCTTGTCGACTGTCATGATTCGAGGATTATCGGAATTATTTTATAAGCCGCAGGATATAAAACGATAAAAAGAAAAAGAAAAAAATGTGTCGGGCGCACGAAACATGAGGACAGTTTTATAACCAATTTATCCTGATCGCATCTGACGAAAAATATTCGGGCGTCACTTAAAAATGATATTTTTTTTTGTATAATGACGTACGATCACGGATCACAAAATCAAAGTGATATGATTTTGTGATTCGTGATCGTCGAGCTGCGGGAGTGATAAATTAAAAGAAAGGGTCGTGAACGGTTGTTTGTTGAAAGTTTAATTATTCGGACGTTTGAGATATTTTTGAATTTCCGGTTTAATGCAGATATGAACGAATATATCGATGCGGAAAAACCAAGAGGAACGAAAGACGGGGATGGAGCAGTCGGTATCCGGTAATTTCAGCTCGTAAATATTTTATCGACCAATCGAAGTGTTGTCGAATCGAGAAAATTCGTTCAAAGTGGAGAACGAGCAGAGACAGAAAAAAAGAAAGGATTAAATAAATTTAAAAAAATAAAAAGAAAACGGTTGAAATAAAAAATAACGCGACGAGTGTCGATGGAACGATCGCTGAGCGGTGCGAGGACTGAAACACTCTCGCGGCATACCGTCTCGAACGTAATTATGAAAAATGACAATCAAGTGATAATCGTTAAATCGAAATATCGGATTAATACGAAAAACAGACTGGCCGTGAGCACAAGCTACAATACGGGAGAAGTGAGAATTGGAACGATCTCGAGACTCTTATTGTCGGGTGGTGAGCCACGAAACAGTTGCCTGAAGGCAATTTAGGATGGGCTGCAGATCGGCAGCTAACGAGAGGGTGGCCAGGGAAGGGTGTAGCTTTCGTCAGAGAGACAAAAAAGCAGACTCGACGATTTCAACGAGCTCTATTGAAAGGAGAAGCAAAACGATAAAGATCTTGCCAATCGGTCTCGATCTCGATTTTATCGTTCTGAAAATATTAACGCCTATCGAACCGTTTTCACGGCTCGTTGCAAGGATCGGCGAAAGGGTCGAAGAAGAAGAAAAAGCAGAAGAGGAGGAGGAGGAGAAACCCGAAAGGGACGGAGAAAAGGAAAAAATAAGTGACAATCAGTTAGCAAAGAGTGAAGAAAAGTTGCAAAAAAATTATCCGCGAAAGCGTGATTTTGTGAGAAGAATAAAAGTAAGCGAAAGAAACGAGAAGAATAAGGAACGAAAGAGAAGTCCCGAAGGTTGGTCGTACAGTAAAAACGACGTGGAGAAGACGTCAGGAAGATAGCCTAGCTCGGGAGATAATGCAGAGGCTGCGTTCGACCTTCAAGAGGTCGCGGACGCCGACTGGTGCGGAAATGAAGTCGCAATCGAGCCTCGAAGTGCCAAAGCAAGTGCGTTCAGCCTCCTTCGACGAGATTCAGTTAGAAGCGAAGCGTCATGACGTCAAAGATTTACAAACGCAGAATCGTGATGCCAGATCATCAACGTGTACAACGAGAACAACATCGTCCTCATCCTCCTCCTGTTCACCTGGTCGAACCTCGCACGAGATCAAATCTCGGATGCCCAGTACACTACGCGTGCCGCAATTACAAAGTGGCCAAAGATCCAAGAGTTTTGACGTTTGCGAGAGAAACGTATTGCTGGGTACGGGCTTGAGTACGACAGCAGCAGCTACGCAACGTCAAAAGCAATTGTCCTCAATGGGCCGATCAACAGGATTCTCGGTATCAACTTCCGGTCGTAAATTTGAGCGTGAGACACCTCTCATTCAATTGTCAGGATGTTATCATTGCGCCTGTGTCGAAGAGTACAAAAATCTTTATCTGAGAAAGCAGGATGAGGACGATGAGGACGACGACAATGATAGAAACGATGACGACGAGGATGATGACGATGATCGGGATGAGGATGATGATAAGATCGAGAACAACGATTACGATCGATACAAATATGAGGTTGCTTCCGGTGGACGAAACGAAGATGATTTCGGTGACGACGACGACGATGAGGATTACGAGGACGATATTGATCTCGGTGACATTGTATCCCGTCAAGCTGCTTCGGCTCAGGAGGACGACACTGAAATTCCTGAAATATCAGCACGCACCTGGTCTCCCTCGACCGACGAGGATGACAATAAAAAACGAGGCGGTGGCAGTCCCGAGATAAGGGTTACTCTGAGCACGAATCCTTACAAGTATTACGAAAAATCGAACTTTGATCCCGACACCGGTAGTTCGGACGGCACCGAGGTCAGGCAATACGACTTCGTTTCCTGTGACAGACAACAGAGAAGAAGATCCGTCGCCTCGCCGAGGCTTTCGCGTCAGGAGGCACTGACCTCGTTTCCTCCCGAACTACCAGCTATTCGTGGTCAAAGTCTCATCGAGGATGAGGACCTTCAACATATCAACGATTACGAGGACGATCCAGCCTCCTCCAGGTCACCCAACAGCTCTCTCAATTCACCACCCCATCATTCCAACCAAACTCATCTCGATAATCTCGATGAAAATAATAAAACGAGACTCGTTGTTCGCGATATTTTTTTGACCGTACCCGAGCTCAAACGCGATCGTGCAGCCTCCGTTGACTCTTGCTTCAACAATAATAAAAACGGTAAGAACGCCGGTGGCATCGGGGTTACCGGCGATTCCGAATCTCTCAACGTACCCCAACAAAGCGTCAGATCTAAAAGCGTCGACATTGTTCTACCCACCGAGGCACAAACCAGATATACCGCCCTTCTACCCTCCAACGAAACACGTCCTTCCAGAGGGTGGGTACGTCAGGATTATTTGCGTGTTGCATGTTTGTGTCGTCCTTCTCTCCTCATCGTCGTTCTCTCTTTTCTCTCTCCCTCTCTCTCATTCGCTTTTTTCTCATTTTCTTTTAATGAGGATCGGAGTTTTAACACTTTTGAAAAATCATTTTTCTTCGGGTTTTGCATGAACCGGAAATAAGACCGATGAAAGTCGAGGCCATAACTGACGTTCGAAATTACTATTGAAATTATTGCACAGCTCGGTCGAATCGAGACACCGATTTATTCGTACGATTCCTCTTTGGCTTACGACTCGTGGCAATACATTATTCATTCGTTATAACATATTATAGCTGTCGAGATCAGCAATAACGAAAAGCATTCTTGTTGCTACAATACAGGAAGCACGTTAATATAATCAACTATTAATCTAATGGACCAATGGCATGCCAGGATATCTCAAATGCTCTACTCACTCATTATTTATTCAGGTTTCGTGAAACTTGAATGATAAGACCACTCTCGATGCAACCACTCCAACAGATTCTATTTCAGTTTCATCTTACCTTAATTTTTTGTGTTTTTTTTTTTTAATTCCTTTTACCGATTCACTGGCCATTCGATTCCGAGTCACCCGGTCTGTGACGCTGAGATTTATTTTTTCATTTCTACCCCACATTTTAGTAGGGTCTCTTAGTACCCGCTGACTGGAGTTTCTTGCTTAAAAATTTGTAATTTTGTTTTTCCAATTTTCTGGTTATGTCGAAACGCTGAAAAATCTTTGCTCGATCGAAAGATATCGACGAGGGTTAATATTTACAATTTGAAACGTACTTTCGTTTTTTATAAATTGAGCTGTGAGACAAGAGAGACTAAACGAATTCATATTTAACGCCGATAATTTACTGAAACGCTTTTAAAAGTATTTCTAGTAACGCCGATAAGAGTTTCTTATAATAAAACATTGTATTGGTCCAAGTTCTGAAAAACTTTTTTTGTTTTCCATTCAAGGCGATCTATTGGTCGTTGAATCGTTAAAAATTCTGTTCCACATTTTTCTACGAGACAGTTAAGTTTGCGAGGTAAATAAAAGTTGCACGTTCTTCTGCTTCGTCCTCCGGAAAATATGGTGTAACTTTTATTTTTCTCGATTCCAAGCGTCTTTAAGAAAAATGGGGAAACTGCTTTTCTGTTCTCTCTCACTCTCTCGGGCTCACGCAACTGATAGATGGTCTTGAAAACAAAAAGCATACAACGATATTTATCAAACTTTTGTCGTGATAGTTTGGCTCAAAATGAAATGAAGATTTACTGGCATTTTTTCGGTATCTTATTCCGTATTTCGCATAGCCTTGAGACGATTTTTTTTTCTTTTTCTTTGGAAACATGCGTTCTAACTCCTGTTATATAACTGTGGAGATAAGTTTTGGGACAACCTGTATGTAAATCGAGTTACAAAGATCGTGGCAAACTCTTATTGGTTCGCGGCTCTTCACGAAACTGAACGAGTCTCGAAAGAGCACCATCGATATCTAGGCCAAATGAATAAGACAACACATACATACACGAGTACAAAGTTCGATTGAATTCGATTCGAACCCTCCGAGTAAAACTCGTTTTTTCGTTTCTTTTTTTTTCTTCTTCTTTCTTTTTTTTTTTTTTCGTTCTTTCGTTTTGATTTGTAAAACCGCCTCAATATTATTCCCACAGTTTTCCCTTCATCTGCAATGTTGATGAATTTTTTTTGTTTTTTTTTCTTCATCCTCCAACAAAATTCGTGCAAAACAATCGAGAGCTCGAGGCTTGGGGCCTCCGGTTATTTTCATTTTGTTTTATAACGACGAAAAAGAAAGGGAATAAAGGAAATTGAGAAGCTTTTTAATGTTTTGGGTATCGCTATATGAGGGTAGTTCGTAACAACGATAAATATAGACATAGAATGATGGGGGTGAGGGGGGAGGGGATAAGGACAAAAGAAAGGAAGGAAAGCAGTGAATTGAACCAGTTAATTAGCATGTTGAAGCCCATTTGCGTAATTGAAGTTATAATTTGTCGTTGAAATAAAGGCTCTTTTTCATCGTGTGACAAAGCAAGCGTGAATGTCTTGTTCAAGCCCTACAAGCTTTATTCTCCCTCTCTCTCTCTCTCTCTCTCTCTCTCTCTCTTTCTTTCTTTCGTTTTCATTATCTATACGTCTCTTTCTCCTCTCTCAAACTCTCGTTCCCTCTCACATTATCCCTCTTTCTCTCTCTCGTATTTTCAACTTTTCTCTTTCTTTCACTCATGTCTCTGTTCCCTCAACCGCAACGACCTACTTATTAAAATCTATTCGCGAGCTTTTAAGCGCCATCCGTCGGCCACTCGCTCTTTCCTACTTTCTTCCTCTCTTTCCATCTGCCCTTGCACCTCTCTCCACGTCTTGGTCTCTCTCTCCCTCTGCCCCCTCTCTCTCTCTCTCTCTTTCTCTCTCAACAAACTATCCTCTATTGCATCCTTTTCAAATCTCGTATCTCCATTTCGTCTAAAAAGCAAGAACTGAAAAGTTCGCGGCGAGGACGAGAGGCTCTCGACTTTCTTTTCTGTTTTTTTTTCTCTCCCTTTACCTTTTTTTTTCACAACGTTTCAGCCCCTCGTAGATCATAGGCTTTCTCTATTTCTCACTTTTATTCTTTTCGCATTTATCAAGAGTTAACAAAAACTTGAATAAATTTGTTTTTTTAATTTGAAAATAGATCGTTTCGATGTGAACCGTTGATTAACAATATTATCGTAAGACGCGACTATTAAAAAATATGAAGATCGTCGGAACATTTCGGACGTATCGTTTCTCTAATCGACCCTTTACCTCGTCACTGGAATTAATTGCACGAGTGTAAATCCCCGACAATGTTAATTAAATTTTCTTTTCAACCCTGAAAAAATTAATCTTTTTTTTTTTCTTTTTTCCTCACTCAAACTGACACTGGCCATTCGACCTCGAAAGTAACGTGCGAAATGCAGATGAATCCTCGAAAGCTTTCTGGCGATTCGTCAAAAGAGCTTGAATAAGGCAGACAAAAGCAGAATAAAGAAAAAAAAAAAAAAAAAAGAGTAGAAATCTGGCTTTTAAAGAGATTTTTTACAGTTGCCTTTACGCTCCACACGTATACCATAGGAAATTCAGAGTATTTCGTAGATCTCTTTTCATCAGACATGTTTCGTTGATAAAATAAGCCGAAATTAACGTTTTATATTTGGTTCTTCTTTATTTTTCTCTAATTTTACATATCAACTGAAAAAAACTTGTTCCCATTTCGCTTTCTGTTATTATTCTAACGCGTGTAACATCGAAAAATCAATTCTCCAACCGTTGGCAATTGTATTCTGGGGAAAAAAAAAATAGTGTGTAAAACGAACTTTCACCGTTTACAGACGTCAAGAAGGGGGTGGTTCGAGCGGTGGCCACCGTGAACCTCGGTCGACCCCTGATTGGGGAAACGATGCACTCAATGGCGAACATCTTTGGGTACCGACTGCGGCGTCCGGTGACTTTTGTTACATGAACGATTGTTCGGTGAGTGTACTTGAAAAATTCTCAATAAATATATTCTTAAACGTTAAATAATAAACGATAATCATCGATATTATTGATAGAAAATCATTATCCTTGATCGTAGCACCGTTCAGATCGATGAAATGCTCTTTACCGTACACATATCCAAAGCTACCGATATTTTATAATATTTATGTATTATTTATATAATTAAATAACCATTTAAACGTATAAATAGTACACACAAATATTATTCATATATGCACAGGCTTCGAGAACACACCCTTCGCTCTTTATTCATCCTTTTCGTTAGCTCCGTGCTTGTTTTTCTGTCCTGTCATCGTCAATTCATTTTTTATAGTAAGAAAAAGAAATTCTGCAACGTCAGATACGAGTCGATTCAAGGTCTATACGTATTTTCATTTCAGAAGTAACGTGAAACATCATTTTTTATTAATCCACTACACATTTTCCTCGTTCGAATTTATTTATATGGCTAAGGCTCATTCTCCGAATGAGTTTCAACACTTTTCGATTACTCACACGACCCCTCATTGGCTTTACTTAAGAAAAATCTTCTAAAAACTCGGCTCTTTTGACAAAAATTTGAGCTAAAACGTGCTGGCTGAGACGACATTGAAAAATGAACGCCTTTTCATCCGCTCGACGACCACACTTTTTTGCCATCAAATGTTGCACTGAAATTATTTAAATATAAACAATAAAACACTTGACTCGCGTTAACGTACACGTTTCCTAAAAAAAAAAAATAAATAAAGAAAAAAAAAGACAAAAAGGTGTTATCAAGGGGCCTTTTCGAATTTTCAAAATGTTCTTGGAGTTTGGAAAAATCAGGACGATCATGAAATCAGGACGATCATGAAACCAGGCCTCTTACACAGAGAAAAAAAATGGTTGATTCAATACACTGAGAAAAAAAATTTGAAATTGTGGCGAACAAATTAAATTTGTTGATTCAACAAAACTTTTGTTGATTCAACGATATTTTTGTCGTGGTGAAAAATTAAGTATTTGAATGAACCAAATTTCGTTTGGGTTAACAAATTTCATTTTGTTCGCCACGATTCGTTGAACCAACAAAAAAATTTGTTGAACCAACAGAAAATTTGTCGAAACAACAAAAAATTTGTTGAATTTACGAATTCATTTTTCTCAGTGTAGAAATTGATGTTATTGGAAGAGTTTTGTCAATTGAAATGCGGATTTCTTTGGCAGAATGAGCGTGCAGTCTGATAAAAAATTAATGTGTTCGTTCAATGGTTTATGACATTATGATGATCACACATTTCATTGGCACTCCGTAATGAGAGATTTTGTTGTTCCAATAACTTTTTTTTCTCAGTGTACAGATAAGAAAAAACATTAGAGCATCATTCAATTATCCTCCTCTCAATCGACACGCTTTTTCCTAAACTGATAGTGCGGCAGTATTTGCAGGATATTTTATAAAATTGTATGGCGTCGACTCGGGTTGCGAGTTCCGTAAAAAAGCGTCTTGAGCCCCCATTTTATTCAATATCTTATATCGAATGAATGTTGAATTTTTTATTGGACCTAAATATTTATATAGATTAAACGAGTTCAATTACGCAGTAATATTTCATTCGCGTGTTATCCGTATATATTCGTTATTTATAATGAGTGTTCATTTATTTATTTATAAATGCAACATTATTTCTCATGAAACGCTGTTCCACTGGTTGATACTGCATTAAAGAGTGGTCGACTCGGAAAAAAACGACACGCGAGCGTATAATAATAATAATGTGTCGTGGTACTTTCTTCAGAATCTTATTACAGTCCCACTTGCATAAAATTATTTCGAATAATTGCTACGACGAGTGAAGAACAAGAGGGAGAAAGGGAGAGAGAGAGAAGGGGGAAGAGGAAAGGTTGGCTATTCCCTGGTCGCAACACAATCGAACGAATTTTTGTCGCTTTTCTCAAATGCTTGAAATAAAACACGGGTCGTAAGCTCAGGCCAAAACTAAAACATACACGTGCGCTCATCGTGACAAGCGCAAAAATCATCTTACGTAATCCGGAATTAACAGACGCTTAGTCTCTCAATTTTTCTTACGTTCGTGTCATTTTTATTTTCATTTTTTTCTTCAAATTATGTAGAAAGATTGAGAGAGCCGCGGAGAAATATATTTTTACGAGCTTGACAACAATCCTGGACAATTTGATCCATCAGCGGTCGCGCTACTCGTACTCCGAACGTTGGCAGCGTGATAAGAGTTTTTCTTATCGACATCGATTGAACTACTTAATTCGATGAATAGAAGATTGTAAATAATTTCACTTCATTGATCATGATTTTGTATAACTCGCTTGTTTGTCCTCAATCCAATGGCTATCGACGTTCCAAACGAAACGATAATGATATAAAATTAAAAATTGAGAAAATATTTTTCATTTCGTCTATCCTATAGGGAAGAATAAATTTGGGGAAGATGGAAAAAAAAAAAAAATTCGACGTTTATACCATTGAGATTTTTCGAGCTATCATCGTTTTAATAAAAGTATGATAAAAAGTGTCGTCAATGTTGTCCTCGTACCCGAATACGAACCTTTTCGTAACCTTGGAATAAAATGGATTCGAGATATAAATAATCTATCCCTTCCGAAGAGAGTTAGGGATGGAAAACGAGGAGGAAATACTTTTTCTAGTAGGAAAAAAGTGGCATTGGGTTGAATTTAGGAACGGAGGGTGCTCGATTAATTCCCACGACCTTTTCTCCTTCGCTCATAACCTTCGTATGACCTCACGTGAATTTTCATGTGTTTTTATTGGTTTTCGAATGTCCACAGAAACACGGTCCACGAGTGAAATGCGCGGCTTGTCGTGTCGTGGCACATCTATTATGCGCTGGGAGCTTGAGCTTCGAGTGCAAGCCAAGCTTCCGGGACGTGGGTGTCCGTCAATATCGGGAACAAACATCGACCCACCATCATTGGGTCCATCGAAGATCGCAGAAGGGTAAATGCTCCAATTGCGGCAAAGCTTTTCAATCGAAGCTGAGCTTCAGCTCGAAGGAAATAGTAGCGGTAAGCTGCAGCTGGTGCAAAGCCGCTTATCACAACAAAGAGGCCTGTTTCAATGTTCAAAAAATCGGTGAAAATTGCGAGCTCGGCTCCCACGGCTCTATCATAGTACCACCATCCTGGATCGTCAAACTACCCCGCAAAGGAAGCTTCAAAAGTAGCCTAAGAAAATCACCGAGAAAGAAAAAGTCCGGCGGTGGCTCGGGAGCCTCCAGTCGACGGAAGAGCAAGGAAAAAGACAAGGATAAGGACGACAAGGATCAGGGAAAAATGTGGATCGTTAAACCCATTCCATCTATTAATGTCAGACCCGTTATAGTCTTCATTAATCCAAAATCGGGCGGTAATCAAGGCGCCAAATTACTACAAAAGTTTCAGTGGCATTTAAATCCGAGACAGGTCTTTGATCTCACTCAGGGTGGACCGAAAATGGGGTGAGTTTTTGCTGTGCACCTTATTTTTTAATTTGTACTTACAGTTTTTTTTTCTATCTCTTATCATTACTTCTGTGGCTCGGTATTCTCCACTCTTTTGGTTCAATCATCGATAGCCTTTCGTTAATCTTTATTCGCGTCCAAAACAATTTTCGTCTCATTCGCATGACAGTAAAATGACAATCAAAAAAATTCACGAATCTTGTTCGATCCGTTCACTGATTCACTGAAACGTTTCACTCCGATATTTCCTGAATCCATCACCGAAGCACGATTGATATGTATAATTACATATCATAGTAAAAAAATTCCATCGAACGAGAGGTCGGATAAGGAATTTGAAAGGTAAAAATTATCGTTACGGTAGAGAGTGTAAATATTTATGCGAAACTTACAGAAAAATGAGGGAAAATTTTATTTTATTCTCATGAAAATTTACACTTTGTACTGTAAAAATTTCCAAACATTCAAGATCGTTCCCGGTTTTTAGTGCTACAACGGTAATTTTTGAACTTTTGATTCTCTCTGTGTGAAAGAAGCAGATTGAAGTTGAATGAAGAATACAGGAATAGAAAAAAAATGAGGCGAATCAGTGGACACATTATTTTCGATGATAAGTAAAAAATGAAATTTTCCGAGTAAAAAATTTGATGTCCCGGTTTATATCGTGGCCCTTTGGTTGAAGGGTGCGGGCGAGTAGTCAGTAATCCGTTGAAAAATCAACAAACGTTCAACCCACCAGGAATATTTAAGTAGCTTTTTTCAAAGTTCATTTTTTTTTTTTTTATATATTGTGAGAGAAAAAAAACTGGATGACCAGCAAAAATATTTATTGGATATGAATAAGTTATTGGAGGCTGTTCGAATAGTCATTCTGTAAAAAACGAACGTTCCACCCCAACGTGGGTCATTCTTCTCCTGCCGCGAGTTCAGTCGTCGATACTCACACTCGGTAGAAAACGTAGACTCGAACGGGATCTCTTTTATGCAATTATTCCTCTCTTATCAAACTTTTTTTTCACAGTAGGTAGCGATCAAGGTGGGGTGTAAAATTTAGCAGGACTCACTCAATTTCTAAATAGTCTGAATACAAATAATCCACATTGGAGTGTTAAGGGTATGGATCAGTCACCTAACCCATCTCGAATTTTCGAATTTGAAATTTTCCAGTCCAGTTTGACCGATTAGAAAAAAGTTTCAGCCCACGAGGGACGATAGCGAAATGAGCTGAAACTTTTTCATCTCGGTCGGTCAAAGATCGTGGAAAAATGTCACTTTCAAAATTTGCAGCTATCGCTCTTGCACATACTGGCTGAGTCTAAACTGAGACTGAACGAGAATGACTGACTGGATGAATGAAGGTTTCATTTTGTTGATGTTATTGCTATTGGAGGCCTTGCTGCATTATCGGCATCAGCGATAACTTGCATCGCTGTCTTTGATCATATGAAGACCTAAAAAAATTGAGTGGCTCGATCGTTTGTACTGATCTTGATGACTTTTGCTTATTTGAAGATTGGAACTCTTCAAAAAGGTTCCGAACCTGCGAGTACTGGCTTGTGGTGGCGATGGGACAGTCGGTTGGGTGCTGTCGATACTCGATCAGATAGGTGCTAATCCACCACCAGCGGTCGGAGTTTTGCCATTGGGAACGGGTAACGATTTGGCAAGGGCACTCGGTTGGGGTGGCGGTTATACCGATGAGCCGATCGGCAAGATTCTTTCGAACATGGGAGAGAGCGAAACGACTCTTCTTGACAGATGGCAATTGACCGTCGAGCGTAATCAAAACGTTAACGACGACGATGGTGGCAAGGGTAAAGAGAGCTTGCCGTTGAATGTCGTCAATAATTATTTCTCTTTGGGAGTCGATGCTCACATTGCTCTAGAATTTCACGAGGCTCGAGGTCAGTTTACATCTAAATGAATTATTGAAATCATAGGAATTCTGAATAATTGATTAAATTACTTTGTTCCAGAGGCTCATCCCGAAAAATTCAATTCACGGCTTCGAAACAAAATGTTTTATGGTCAAATGGGTGGCAAAGATCTCGTGATACGAAAGTGGAAAGATCTCTCGGAATTCGTGACGCTCGAGTGCGACGGACAAGATATGACTCCGAAATTGAAAGAGCACCGAGTACACGCGATTGTATTTCTAAACATAGCTTCGTACGGGGGTGGAACTCATCCTTGGGGTGCTACGAGCGGCACGAAAGAGCCATCCACCGAGGACGGCCTTATTGAGGTCGTCGGACTCACTACTTTTCAGCTACCGCTTCTACAAGCCGGTGGCCATGGCACTTGCATCGCCCAGTGTAGCAAAGCTAAACTAATTACGACGCGAACCATTCCCATGCAGGTATAACCCGCTTCTACATTGTCTCACGATTCAGTAAATCTCAGTTAACTTCTCAACTGGCTCCATCAAAGTCCTAATTTCAATTAACACTAATCGTACCGAGACTCTGAAACTGTCCGTGGTACGCTCAATGTTAACTACAACAATTTAAGTTAGCAGACCTTCCACAGATGCGTTATAACTCATTGAGAACGAGTTGATGCATTCATTGCTGATAATAAATTAACCTCGGTAAGCTACCCTAGCGACTCAATTGTGTTGAAGGTCGACGGTGAAGCGTGTCGACTTCTCCCATCCATAATAGAGATGAGTTTACTCAACAAGGCAACAATGCTCGCCAAGAGACGGAGCTCCAGCAAACCCCAACAAAACACCGGCGTTAAACTCGAGAGCCTCAAGCTTCCGGTCATGAGGATCAAAATGTCTGATTACGAGGCGTTCCATTCGGACAAAGATCGATTGAAACGGGTTGCGGTACCTTGCCTTGCCGAGCCTCTAGATATCGATGCCACCACGGATCTTGAAGCTCTTAGAAAAATTCTGGCAAAGGACCAGCCCATGGATGCTTGTTGCTTTCTCGATTGTAAGTACTCCAAGCCCCGCGGCGTTGATCCTTCCCCTGGGTCGTAATGAAATTCGTCAATTTTTGCTATTTTTTCATCGCAGCTTGCACAGCCGAAAGATTCTTCAGGATAGACAGAGCCCAGGAGCAGTTGCATTACGTTACGGACGTTGCTGTCGAGGCGATATACATTCTCGAGGAGAATCCAGGCGGCCAGATGTCCAACGAGTCTGACGGCGGAAGGAACAATCATCCGGAGCCCGAGACAGCCCAAGCCTCGCCGAGGTAATGAAAAGTAATTTTCTAAATTGAGCTCAAAGCTTCAAAGCCTTCTGTCCTATTTTACTATTCATTGAAAACAAAAACCAGCGCTTCTTTTTGACCAACAGCGAAGAACGATCGGATCGAATGATGACGATGAGGGAGGAAAAGCCTTTATCCAATGAGCGAGCCCGCGATAGTCCTCAAGTTTCTAGACAAGCTTCGGAGAGACCCGAAGTAAAGCCATCGGTCCCCCCAGAAAAGCCACCGATATCTGAACACAGTTCCATCGTCAAATCGGATTCTCGGCCTAAAAAATCAGTCGAATTGCCACCCGATGAATCCCACACGAAAAACGACGTCGATGCCGAAACAACGTCCAACAAATTATTACCCAAACAAACCTCATCCAAGGCCTTTAGTGCTACGACCGCTGGACAGTCGCAGCATCAGAATTCTTCCACATTTATCAGGTAAAACCAAGCTCTCAATCGTAGCGCAAACGAAAAGACAAAATACTTCAACGTTCTTAGTCATCGTATGTGTCCAATCGTATTTCGCCCACTTTTTCAGTCCTCGGGACCGATTGTTCGGCCTCAGTTCCGAAGTACATAGCTTCAGTAGCGGCCTTCTCGAAAAAACATGTGACGGAATTCTTAGAGCAGCCAAAATAGGAGACCTCAAAACTCTACGAGAGCTGCACGAGCGAGGTTTTTCCCTACTGTCGATTGACGCGAATGGACAAACGGCTCTTCACGTCGCAGCGAGACACGGTCACAAGGATATCGTTAGATATCTCATCGCGTGCGCTCCACCGACCATTCTCAACATGGTTGACAATGACAAGTAAGCTCGAGTTATTAAAAAATCGAATTCTCTCACTCCGTTCAACAAACAATCATACTATTCATCACAATAATGTGTTACAGAGGGCAAACCGCGCTGCACAAGGCGGCACAGCAAAAAAGACGCTCGATATGTTGTATGCTCGTTGCCGGTGGAGCCACACTCACGGTTCGTGACCGCTACGGCAATACGCCTCGAGAGCTCGCGCTCGCCGCCGAGGATCGTGACCTCGCCGCTTATCTTCATAGTAAGTTTTTGTTCAACGATTTTTCTCTATCAATTCAAATAAATCTAGAATTTGTTTTTATTCATCCATTTTTTCAATAGTCGAGAGTCAATTGGTCACTTTTATGCTTCTGCATAGAACAATAATATGGTAATTGTCAACAATCGTTGAAAATTATTTTCTAGGTCAGGAACAATTCCAATTGGTGACCGAAGACATGGACAACGGTCCATGACCTCTAGGGCTCTGCGGCAGAGCTTAAACACTCCTGGTAACATACTCGTGAAAATGATCGATTTGTTTTTCAACGTCGGCCGATACACATTCTGCCGAATTCGAAAAAAAAAAAAAGGAAACAGGAAAATCTTGAGAAATGGTGTTTTTTGAAAATCCCTCGAATTATGAGGCTCTTACTTTCTTCTTACGTGGAGAACCAATCGCGTCAATCACTGTTTCATGATATCCTTCGATTTTTAGATACAACGTTGTTTATTTCATTTTTTAGGATTAAGCCAATTCTTCGGGTCCACTTTTGAAACCCAGAATTTCCGAGGTGAGGTCCAACCTCACGACTCTCAGTTGCCTAAAATTTTTCGTAGTTTTCGTAACTTTTCATTTTTCTCACGCCTCCATTTTTTCGCGGCGTGAATTTCATACGTGTTGTCTCTTGAGAACGAAAAGAAAAACTGAGAAACAAAAAACAAAACACGCAAACGAAAACATTTGCAAAAAGTAATCGAGGCTCATCGGCTGAGTTGAATTATCTCTCACGATGGTTTTTCAGTCCCGCGCATATTGTAATTCAACGACTCAAAAACGTTCTCCGTGAAAACTGCCATTTTTCTTACCCTCCTTCAATTTTAATAGATTTTTAAATTTGTTAAATTTCTATTTCTCACAAATATTCAAGTGAATTTCAGTTTTTTTTTCTATCCGTATATTTTCTATTCATATTTGTAAACAAAAAGAGTACTTTCCATTTTTTCCAAGTCGAGCGACTTGCCAGAAATATTTTTTACCGCTATTTTTTGTCAATTTTAAGTACAAAAATGAACAAAAACTACAAGTTAAAAAAAAAATATATCACTCCATACATCGTGAAAAAAATGGCCGAATTGACGGAGAATTTATTTATTACCATGTATATATCATAAATATAACTTAGGTACTAAAGAGAGCGACGTTCTCGTGACACAGACGACGCAAATATAATTGAAAAAAAAAAAAAGAAAAAAGAACAGAAATTTGGAAATGTAATGTGGTGATGCGTGGAAATTTGAAGAAGATTGAGAGTTGCGGCTAAAATTTACAAAAAAAAGTGACGAGTTTCACGATTGACAGAAAGTATTTTATCGAATTAATGACAGGAGGTGTTGCAGTCGTAACTGTCATGTTTTCAATTAAAATAGTCATTTATATACTAATGGTGACCATCATTTCACTTCATGTTTTACTCCAATTTCACTCCATTTCGTCTTCCATTTGGCCTTCGATAGAGACATTGGCAAAAACAAAGGAAAGAAGACATTTTATTCATTAATTCTCTGCCTGCTGGCGAGGAGGCGTCAAATCGTCGATCCAATCCTCACGCGCACGTGGATTATTCAAGATCTGATTGAAGTTCTAAAAAATCTAAGAAATTATTGCACTTTAATTGATAACGTGGAAATTCAATTGCGAGTGTTTGAGAGAAAATTCATCGATGATTCAAAGGCCGAGGAACGAAGAAATAAAAGAAAAAGAAGAAGAAAAACGAATCGGTTGAGAATAATGGAATCTATGAGAAACAAAATACGACAGGAAAAGAAAACAAAAATTATGATAATCGGTACCAAAATGAAAAAAAAGGGGATCAATGTACGAACACCAATTAGTTCTTAGAGGCGGTCTATTGCTACTGTATTGTACTGTTACTGAAAAAAAAAACTAATGAAATAATTTATCTCTGATCTCTCGACTATATCGTGTATTTTAATCGTTCATTGAGAATATTTCGAGATGATTATTAAACGAAACGAGAAAACGTGTTAAAAAAACAATTATAATAATGGTCCCACGTATGTAAATACGATTTTAGAAAGAAAAAAAAAAAAATTCGTGTGTACTTATATATATTATATTATCGCAGCGCGTCTAATTCATTGTTTTACAATTGACGAATTTTCGTTATTTCAAACATTTTATCGAGATCGTAAAAATTAATCGTTGACAAAAAGTAATTGGTGAATAAAAACCTTCGTGTCGTGCGAACACGAGTAATATGGCGTGGATCCTAAAAGTCTTGCGAGACGTATAATAATCGAAAAAAAAAAAAAACAAAAAAAAACAAAGAGACAAAATGAGCGAAAAAAGCTTCGCGTCGTACATACATGAGTGACTTGACCTGGATCGCAAAAGTGTCAAGAATGGAAAATAATCCTGAATAATGCGCCACGCTGTATTTTTCGTTTGTCATCAAAAATTAAAAAGCTCACACGTCGTATTTGAAACGAAGCAAAAATATATACACATATATTCTCTCTTTTTTTTTTTTCACATTTCAAGAGCCTTCTAAGCTCGAAACTATTATTACTCTTAGATAGACTCGGGGAATAATGTTAAAACAAAAAAAAAAAAAAAAAATATATAAAAACTAAAATTATTTAATGTATGTACACATAATCACAAGTGTGGAAAATTTGGCTCAAAAGTGTTGACTTTTGGGAATGAGCTAAGAAAAAGAACGTGAGGATTATTGTTGAACTACTTAATTAACAAGGGATTAAAGAAGAAAGAGGGAGCAAGAGCGAGAGAGAGAGAGAAGAAAGGAGTGAGAACCACACACACACACAGGGATGAAGAGATTAAAATAACACAGTATTGCCTTCCTCGATGATTTGGATTCGGTCCGAAAAAATTTTCTTTTACGTTAGAGAGCAATAAAAGAATAAAAAATGAAAACAATAAAAAAAAATGAAAAAAAAAAACTACTTAGAATGATAATTGTAGTAATAATAATGAAAGAGAAAAGAAAAAGTGAAAAATACAATGTTGGACAATCATGAATTTCGGGCCGAATTCTCGTCACGATTATTCTTCACTTAATTTCACGGTTATTATCATTTTTGTTTCGGACCAATAAACGATGGTCGATCATTCGTTACTTCTTTTCCTCGCCATACCACGGCCTCGAGGTGTTCGAAGCGCGACCAAAAAAAGAAGAAAAGAGAAAAAAAAAACGAAACAACAAATATCCACACAAATTCCTCGAATTCGAGGTACGGACCACGTATTCATTTATCCACCACCCCTTCCCCTCCTGAGCCCAGAGAGCTTTGTTTTTTTGTATTCCATCAAGTATCACAAACCAACGGTTTTTTATTTTTTTTTTTTTGCTTTTTCGAGCACTTATAAAAACGTAAATTTCTCCATTTTTCGATGAATTCGTCGTGGAATTACGGACGAAAGAGTAGACTGAAGAAAAAAAAAAAAATTCAACCCCGACCCCGAGTCGTTGGGAATTTTATCGACTCGTTCGTCTCCTCCTACACGCGACATTATTTTTTATTCACTTTTTATTTCTTCTTTTTCCTTTTCTCGTTCCCATTAACGAGTAACGACGGATGAATATTTTTCCCTTATTCCTGAAACGTTGAAAGTTGCAATGAAAAAAAAAAAAAAAAAAAAAAATGAAGAAAAAGAAATAAACGGTTTATGCTGCGATCGTGAGTGGAATATCGCGTTGTTATTGGATCAATCCTCTTGAGGGTCAGAAAAAAATTCCACTCTTATTTTTTTTTCTACCCAATTATTCAGTCTTCTTTCTTCCAACCCCCCCCCCCCCCTCCCTTTACCGCCCTCCTGATCCTCGCCTGGAAATATTCTGACTTTTCGAACACTCGAAAACCACTGCTCTTATGACGAAAATACAAACAGTTAGTAAAAATAAATTTCCGTCTATTGTAACACGAACAGAGCGCGTTTCGAGCCAAATATATTTCTATTTCTATACGACACTTTACTTAACAACACCAAATGCGCGAGTTACGAAGTATATAATGAAAATTAAACGCGAATTAAAGAATAATGTTAATTAATGATTTAAAAAAACACGTTAAATCGTATAGATTGCGAACTATGTATGTATTTTAAGAAAAATAACGTGTGTATTGTAAAATTAATGAGAATGTTGGAGTGCGAGAAAGAGAAAGAGAGAGAGAGAGAGAAAGAGGAGAAGGATACGAGGCCTGTTGATAATATCGTAGCCGTAAGATTTTTTCCCGGTAATTAATTAATGAATTATCAATCATAACTCCATAACTACGTAATCGTTTGTTCTCGTAACTCCTGAGATAGAATTTTTTCACGATATCGATATAGATATAAATATTTATTTATTTATTTTGAATTTAATTCGGAGTAAATTTGAATCTGGAAAAATGGATTTAAAAAAAAAAAAAAAATTAATTTCCTTTCATTGATCGAGATGAATTATTCTTAATTCCGCTTCTATGCGTTAGAAATATTTTTCGTAAATGTGAATTATCTTGTTATAAAGAATAATTGAATTGATTCAATACGAGAGAATTTTTCGGTAAAAAAAATCTAAATATATTTATCTCTTTAAATTTTTTCCTAACTTAAAGGATTGAAACGTCTGTTCAAATCGAATTTAATATGCATTATTAATAATTCTTGTTCTACGTGGAGATCTCTCGTCAATGAAATTCGTCTTTCTTTTTCACGTGTCTTTAAAATTATTAAAAAAAAATTGAAAAAAGTATTTAAAAATCTCTTGTTTGAAACCTGATCGTACTGAAACAGAAACTTCAAATTCTTTATGCGAAGAGAACAAAAAAAATCATAAAATTTGGTCAATCCGAAATTGATTCGTGGAAAAATGAACGAAATTATTATTACTTTTTTTCGCGAATTCGTTCCATTTCCGTATATTCGATTCAACTGAAATGTGTATTTGAAAAAAATTCACGAAATTTCAACGCCATTGGAAATAATTTGCATTTACTTTTCTACTGAATATCTCGCTCCATCGATCTGGCGCGCAATTCCAAGAGGGAATAAAAATTGACGAGCTTCTGGAAACGTTATTATCGATAGTTTCACGTTTCATGGGAAACGGGATTTTGGCTCGCGGGGGTTGAAAAAGTGCACCGCCGCGTGTTGGAAAAAACGCTGCGTGGGTTGTTAGGAAAATATAGGCGAATAGAAAAGGCGAGAACACAGAATCAGAAAAAAAAAAAAATATTGGGATGAGATAGGAGACGCGTGAGAAGCGAGAGGGATGATATTTAGGTTTTAGCGACTGTGTTGCAAGAGCATATTTATTTTATTGAACATTCTAATTGAACTCGAATGAGATACAACGAGTTTCGATATACTGTTGATATTATTACTTTATTATTGTACCTATGTATCACATAGAGAGCGAGAGAGAAAGAGAGAGAGAGAGAGAGAGAAAGGAAGAGAGAAAAAAAAATTATGAGAGAACGAGAATGGAACGCGTAGAAGTGATAAAACTGCTGTGACTCGTTTACGAACGAGAACCTCGGGCTCGTGTACCCGAAGCCTCCCGTAGAAATAACGTAACGTCGCGTACGACATTTACAACCCAATCCTAATTACCTATTTTTCATTATAAACTGTAAAAAAAATTGTTACGAAAACTTCTGAAAAAAAAAAAGAGAAAAAAAAAACGGCGAACAAAAAAAGTATGTATATCGTCTTACGATCGTTCAATCGTCAAATTTTTCGCCAAAACATTATTAATTATCTTCGTTATTCAGAGAAAAAAAGCGCGAAAAAAAAAACGAAAAAAAAAAAAAAAATACGAATTGTCTATTGGTTCATGGATTATTGTTGAAAACGAATATTTGTAATTGAAATATTTGTCGCCATGGGCGGCGAAGTATTCTGGTATTTTCCAATGGAATCTCCACGTACTATCCTTCCTTATAAATATATGTATATAAATATATATATATTTATATCTGTAAATATATATATATATATGCACCATATAATCCCTCATTTTTAGTCATCTAATACGACCAATCGTTAAATTTTGTTTCTCTAATCGATAAATGATGATCGAACAATTGAAAAGAAAATAAAGAACCTGTAAAGTTTACTAAATTTTACGATAATAAAGCACTTTGCGGAATAGAACATCATTTACATATGTGCAGACATTTTTATTAACCGTTGCGATATTTTTCGATACAGTTTCACTTTCGTATTGTTTGAGAAAGTACGATATCAACGTTAAATCCAACTTTTAAGTCTCAAATTTTTAATAATGTGTAGACGAACACCTCTTGCACCTGTAACCAAAGTTCAAACAAAATTGACCATTTCGTTTACGCGTAGTAAAATTGTGAAGTTTAAATTTCGTAGAATAGACAAGATACCATAAAAAGTTAAAAAAAAATGAACTTCACGGTGCTGATCGAGAATTGTTTTACGCGAAAGTTTCAAATTTTTTGTCAAAAAGAGAATGGAGATGACAGATTTGGCTTGCTGGTGCTCGATAACTATTGATCCTAGTCACTTGGAATAAAATTCTTCACTTTTTTCTGTAAGCCAATTTTCTACTAAGATCGTCACACATTAGAAACATTTCAATTGAAAAAAAAAAACGAATAATCGATAGCATCAGAATGATCAGAATAGTTGAGAGCTTTTTTATTTGATTAAATTCTTTCTCGACCCCAGAGAAGTAATCGTACTTTCTTGAACATTTAAATTCTATTTTATTTTGATACACAGCTCTTACGTATTTCATTTTATTTTTCTTTGGAATATTTCAGTTCAGCCATTTCGAAGATGAAGGATGACGCCTCGTCTCAGCCAAGAGTCCATTTCGTCGCCATTGCATCCAACCGGAAGTGAGCATATCAATCGATTCCTTCGAGAATCCGCGTAAAGTGGTATATTCAGAGTATTTTTTGTGTCGTCATCTTGCGCTTCTGGTACATAGGAAATTCGACAATTTTTCACGGCCCCCACGGGCGGGGCTGTCGCGTCCAATTCCGTGAGCATCCCATTTTCGATCAGAGCACCTGAAAATTTATGGTTATCAGGTAGTTATGAATTTGAAAAAACATTTTTCTTTCTCTGACATTTTGGCTCTCATTTTTTTGAAATTTTTCTTCGAATAAATAGAGGCGGAGCAGTTTTGAGCTTCAACGTTCATTCATTCGATCCATAAAACATAAAAAACAAATTTGTTCTGAGGAATCTCTGAATAATCGATACTTGCTGACGGCGTTATTGCCGTTGTCAGAATAATGTGCAAAAAAAATTCAAAAGCATTCTCAATTCGCATAAAAAAATTTCAAATGGGAAATTTTAAAAAAGTTTGAATAAAGATAACATAATATTACATTCGTCGGGTTTTTGTAGGGCGAAAAAAAAGTAAAACATGGATTAATCAGCACGCCCGTGACTCGTGGAATAGTCAAAGATTTGTAAAATAGGACGTTAGCATTTTGGACTGATTGGTCGAATGGTTTTTTTTGCTATCTTGTCGAATTATTTTTTTAAATGGAGCGAGAAAAAAAGACAAACAAAAAAATTGCAACGCGTGAATATGTGATTTTTTCATTATGTCTCACCAGAAATGAGAATCCCATCCAAGCACACAGAAACTTTAGTATCGTTGCTTTTTGGATTGTTGCTCCAATCTGCCATGAGACAAAGTTCTTCGAGTGGGAAACCGGAAGTCCGTACAGTATGTTGTTTGAGCGCAGCTAAAAATGCCCACGGTCTTGTCAAATGATCGAGATCGAGATGCTCCGGCAAGCCAGCAGACAGGGAATTTAACGCTTGATTTTTAGCGATCAGTGCACTCGCGAATGCCATTGTTTCCCTTGGCCCATGAGGCCATTCTTCTAGCCAATTCGTCGGAGTTTTTGAATTAACGACTTTCGATGTATTCACGTCATTTTTCACCATATTCAACAATCTACCGACGAGTCTTCTCTCGTCCGAAAAGAAAACTTCCACTGGATTCGCAGCATTCTTTTCACTACGATCTATTAACAAATTTGCGATTCGTTGTTCAACATAATTTTTCAAATCTCGATGAAATTTCGTCTCGATCTTTTGTTGAGATCTTCGTTCACTGGCGCTTCCGATTTTCGAGCTCATTCCTGAGAAAATGTCATTAATTTATTACGACCAGTTGTTACTTAAACAAATTTGTTTTTATTGTGAATGTAATAATGGTCATTTTTGAAAAAAATTGTCAACCTTTGAGTGCCAAGAGCGTACTCTCAGCAGTGGCCCTTTCCCAAGCTCGATGCGCGTTGGCAGGAAGTCCAAAGTACTCCAATGGCGAATCCGAGTCCGGTAATCGTTGAATTTCCCTTGCAGGATCTCGTCTCGAAGCTTCCGAGACTCCCAGAATACCGGCCAGCTTTTTTCGACCTTCGAATATCTCTTTCGACCAGATATCTCGAAGAATCGAACGCAGAGCTCGCATATCATAGTCGTCCTGTATACGCCCACCATAAACAGCGACATCCAGGAGTCCACGACCTGGTTCCCAATCGAGACGTCCTGATTTTGATCCCCTCGATGATTCATTCACGAGCACCAATTCTCGAGCAGCTTCGAGGTCAGCCTCGCTCCACTCGTACTCACGAATCCAGCCTTGAGGTACAAATCTTCGGACAGAATCGTTGTCGTTCATTATTTTATAAGTTTCAATATTTTCGACGAATAGAAATACTCATTGACGACAAAATGATTTATTATTATTCAAAGAAAGTTTCTGACCTTCTTCTCTCCTGAAGTACAGCGTGAATCCAAGCAAGCACTAGGTTGCCATCAACGTTACCAGAATTTGGTCGCCGTTGTTGCAATTGTTGCAAAGACCGGGCAACGTTGCGTTTGACACCCTCCGGAGGTTCGTATGCTAATTTTCGACAGAGTCCAGCGAGGCCAGAATAAAATCCATTGCATTCCTCCGTGGTGAGCCAGATTCGAGTTGAGGATTTTTTGTCACGTGTACAAACATCCGAGCGCAGTAAACTCTCGAGACGAGGTAGCCAATTGAGAGCGAGTTGAAGATTGCTCAACAGGATCCAGCTTCCGGTTCTGCAGGCTGTTTCCAATGCCATTTCCGCTTGATTCACTTGTCCCTGACCAAGGGATACTTCAGCGAATCCCTCGCAAGGAATAGTCTTACTGGTCGCGAGAGCTTCTAGTTCTGGACCGGGATCCGCGCCGGGTGAAAGTAAAAGTAACACCGGATTTCCGCTATTTTCTTCGGCCACGGTTTTTAAGCTCCAAGTGGGCGGAGTTAGATCTTTTATACCTGGAATCACATGGTTTATGTCGAATTCTCAAATTAATATTTCGATTCTCAATTGTTTGAAAAATAGCTTAATGTTATCTCAGGGATATAAATAAATATTAAGAAAACATTAATAAATACCGAGTAATTCAGTCGCCAATTTAGTGAGCGCAGTATGCAAATGATCTGGCCGAAGAGCTTGAACCGCCAGAGTCTTTTGAAACGAAGTCAAATTCTGATCAACGTAAATGTTCTTCACATCGTTTACCCAGGCTGGTTTCAATCTTGATGCGACTTGTGGAAGCGTCGAAGCAAGTGATCTTACTGCGAACTTTCGCTCTTCTGGTACCCACTCTGGTAACTTGTCATCCGTATTGTCGTCTTTTCTCACGGAGGCTCCGTCGAGAAGGAGATTTCTTTCTACTTCTGATACGGGATTCAACGAGAGCGCTATGTGGAGGGCCAGCGGGAGTCTGTGACGCCGGTATGCTGAATTAAGGCAATTACGCAGGGTGAGAGCGATGAAGCTGAAAAAAATGAAATCCTTATAGTTGAAAAGAAATTCTTCCTGACAAATAAACTAGGTTGAAGCTTCCTACGGAGCTGTGAAGTGCAGTAGTTCGCGAGTTGCCCGCTAGGCTGTTATTCTCAATGTCTTTCTTGCAATCGAAACGGTGTTTCCAGATCTATAAAGCAACTATCAAAAACCACTTACTTTTTCTCAATTAACGATTCTTGCTCTTTTTTATCCGTGCTGACCAAAGATCCACGACCAGCTTCAGCCTCCAAATAAATATCAGTAAACGCTTCCGCGGAGAAGACGTAAAGGGGGCTGAGATTGCTGAGAGCTCGAACAGCTTTGAAAAGATGAGCAGCGAATTTGGCTAATTTTTCATGTTCTTTGGCTCGCTTACTGACGTTCTCATGACTTCGGCGACTTTTTTCTAGAGCAGCGGCAATTTCCTTTGCTTTTTCTTGAGTAGCCTCCAGCGAAGATAAGAGACTACCTTGAGTGCCGTTTTGTGATTCCTGGAGCAAATCCTGTCCTCTCGCAGCGCCCAATTGAGCCAAAAGGTCCAGTCTCGCCTGATCACGTTCGCCAGATAATTTTTCTTCCCTCTCCAGGGCCTCCCGGCGTTGAACTTCTAGTTCCGGGGTTTCCGTCAACAGAACTTTCTCAATGAATCTCTCAGCGAGACTGCGGGAACCCGCACCGAGAGATATTCTCATTAACACGGCGTCAGCCTCACTGGGCAATGAATCAACAAGTGCATCTCGTCTCGTGGCGAGAAACAACTTGAAACCATCTTGAGCCGGCAGAGTTCGATCACCCAATCTCAGCGACCGCATACGAAGGAGTGGTAACAACAGTGATGGCATTTCAACGATTTCCTCAATTAATAGTGGCTTTCCAAATCGTACTGCTAATTCGAGGGTAGTCACGAATTTCGTATCTTCAGGCTTTGCCATTTCAAGCCGTATTCCTATATTGGATTTCAACCATTTGACAGCTACCCCGGAGGGGTCTACGAAGAGAGGGACCAACGGCCCTCGGAGGGAGCAAGCAGCCCCAACGAGACTCGCAGTGTCCGCCGGAAGGTCCTGTGCTCGCCACAAAAGTCTCTCGCGTTCCGTTATCAACAAATCAATAGCCGATTTCTTCCACTTGTCATCGCGACTGGGATCCTGAGTTAAATAATCGTGTATAATGCCTGAATGAAGACTGATATAAATTTTTTTCTGTATTTACCTGATACACCAAGAGCGAAGCGACCTCAGCAGACTCCACATCTAAGCGAGTCTTCCTTTCGGTCAGGCTTTCGTACTGCGACTGCCAGTCACTGTGTTCAACGTCCAGTTTGCGTAGGAGAGCTCTGGCCGTGGCGACACTCGATTCCGTCGCTTCGGTTCGTAGCTGGAGAGCTGCAGCGCCGCGGGAATGCTCAGCAAGTTCTTCTTGAAGCTGTGCTACCCGGCTTTCGACCGAAGTAAGACCTGCGGCGAGTCTTCCAAGCTGAGCTTCTGCAGCTGACAATCGTCTGTGGAGCAAAGACGTTAATTCGACTGACGATAAGCTAAAAAAAATTCCAGAAGTCACTTACTCCGCCAGCACTCGCTGCTCTCTTTCAAGAGGTGCGACCTGCTCCAGGATTTGTCCGTATTGTAAATTCGCCAGTACCCAAGCAGCCAAGGGTGCGGCTGCTACGGACGCCCTCTTAGCTGTTTTTTCTTCAAAACTTTCGGGACGTTCTTTGACTAGTTTGGCAACTGCTTCGAGGCTGGCTGTGGTACTCCGACGAGCATCCCACGTTCTGATTTCATCCTTGACACCCCGTTTTGCGAGGAATGTTTTCATGCTATTCCAGGAAGTGTCCCGGATGCCCATCAATCGAAGCACTCCCTCGAGAACATCCCGAACCGGGGCAGGGGGTGCCCGTAGTGAACGCACTTCAGCCAGAGCATCGGCACCAATGCCGGCAACCGCTTGAGCCGCTTGCTCCACCAGCGGTTCAACTTTACCTAGTTCACCTTCTATGTCGGCCTGATGTTGCAATCAAATTACCAATGATTTAATTACTCGATTGATCAATTTGATGTATAAATGATTTGTTTTACCTTTCTTCGAGCTAATTCGGCACTTTCCCGTTCTGTATCAGTTTTTAAGGTCGCCATTTCACCACGCTGCCCAGTTGCTCCTCTCATAGTTGCGGTAATCTGTTCGAGTGCAGCATTGGCTCGACCTTTTTCTACCTCGAGTTCTTGCCGCTGCTTGGAAGCCTCGTCCTCCAATTTTGCCACTCGCTCTCCTGCTTCCCTTAATCTTCCAATTCCGGCCTCTAAGCTAGATAATTTCTTATCGACCTCTTCACCCCATTGGTTTCGCAGAACTTTCCAGGTGCTCAGGAGAGCTAAAAATCGTGCTGGAGCTTGTTGCTGACGCGGTGCACGAAGATGAGCACTTACGAGGGTATCAAGCCCGGGTGATGCATCCTGCGGTGAATCCTCAATTAATCGGATACACAAGTCCTTTAGAGATGACTCCAACGACCACCACTCGTTTCCCGGGGCCTCAGCTACGAGGATACAGTGACGTAGAAGTCCGGAACGGATCAGCCACTCTTTTTTAACCTCACCGCTGTCAAGAATTATGGCAATTCGCAGAAGATTCCGCAAACGGTAGTAGAGATACTGATCCAATGTACCAGAAAAGTCTTCCTTCCGTGACAGATCAGCAAGTGGCGCAACGAGACCGTCCAACTCTTCAGCGCTCAAAAGTCCCGGCAACTCTCCTCTGGACACTATCGCTCCAGCTAAAACTGCTAAACCGGTCTCTCGCAAATGATGATCTTCGAGCAGAAGCAAACAGGGTTCACCTTCGATCCCAGCTGCTTGGACCGCAGCTTTTACAGCTGCTTTGGCGCGTCCTTAACATAAATTATTTTTTCAATAAGCTGAAACTCACTTCTATCTTAATAGAATTGTTCATGTGGTGATAGGACAACTACCAGGTCCGGCGTCGATAAGTCGTAGTGAAGAAACTGAGGCTACCAGCTTTGTGGCTGTTTTCCTCCCGGCCCCTGGACGTCCTGTAAGAATAACTCCTCGGTTGCCACTTCCCAGAGCCCAGCTCAGACCTTCGAATAAAAAGACCAAATATGACTATTAACTATTAACTATATAAAGACAAACATGACTATTAACATCATCAACAATAATCCAAGAGTTCAGATTTATGAATTTGATAGTTCAGATGTACTAATTACCAGAAACTGTCTTGATCAAATGAGGCGTTATCTTGGCCTGCACTGGTTCTCCTTCCCTCGCCCATCTCGAAGCTGCATTTTCAATTTCCAATTTCCAGTCATCTTCTCCATAAGATGTCAGCCCGATGTGTCCACCTTTCCAGGCATATACGTCGTTCGTGGTGTCTTTAAGTTCAGGAATCTTCGAAAACATGCTCGATACCCAACGTGATTGATCTTTCATAACCAAACGAGGGAAAAACAAACGTGTTCCCGCATCCCAGAGATAACGGGTCAATTCGAGTACTTCATTAACTGTGGGATAATACTTCAAACTATCTGCCCAAAGGGCTAAATCTTTAGGGGTCCAGTTGAAAGACGAATCTCTGGCAGATGTGATTGATGTTAATGTTTCGGTCATCGTATGAGCCATGCTAGAGATCCAGGAATCAATTGACGTTGTTCTGGTAGTTCGTAAAGATGATTTCAGGTGAAGCTCAACCATGGAAATCACATCTTTGGAGCTTGGGCAACTACAAGAATGATTTCGTATTAATTGAATGGTCTAAACAGTTCGGGAATAAAGTCAAGTTTGGATATCAAAAGTTCTTCAGAGCTCTGATTGAATTCTAGACATCAAAAATTGACCGATAATGTAATTGATTTACGATAAACAATGGGTGGCAAGCAGTGCCTCTAATCTTGGATGAAGCTTGGTGTCATCGTCCCCAGTGCACAATAGCGTAATAGGTAAGCTTGCGAATTCCAGATCATCTTCATGAAAACCTCCTTCCTGAAGAAGCTGCCGAATCAATTCCTGTGAACATATCTCGATTGAAGCTTTGTTTTTTTTTCAATTATTAGATTCGATTGATTCTAGAGCTGCCCCATCACCTGCAAATCTCTCGAAGCAAGATGCAGATCTTCCAGGACAAGTATTAAACGAGAACCGTTTCTGGGTCTATAAATTCTGCCGTTAGCAGAAGATTCAAGCCGAATGCAAGATCGCTTGAGTCTAGTGATCAGATCTTCTGGACCATAAAGAGATGAGCCACGAACAATCGAAGATGCCTCGCCGATTTCGTCATTCCGAGAAGCAAGTGCAGCAGATATCAAACTGCTCTTTCCACATCCTTGGGGGCCGCGGATTATTGCTGGGTGGCCAGATTCGAGCCAAGGTAGAATTGCTGCTAAAGCTCTCTTGACAAGTCCTAGTAGGAAATTAGAAATTGAGAATATCGTATGTAAAAACTTCAATTCTTTTTTTAAACTTTTTCATCATTTTTTAGACGGACCTGATAAAGAAATGGTCCCATTCTCACTAGGTATGGATTGAGTTGCATCGCCAAAAGGCTCCAGCCGATCGATTTCCGAGTTGTACAGAACTGCGAATGGCTTTTGAGGATCAGGGCACCTGTGTTCGACATTTCATGATTGGACATCATTGAAATATATAATTGAATATAAAATTCGTTGAATGCACAATGAAATTTACCATGAGTCGGTGACCTGATAGATAAATCGTGCAACTTCATCCCTCGATTCACCGCGACCCAATTGCCCACACAGCGAGACAAGCAGAGCATAAGTAACAAGATTTTGGGTATTGGATTTTCTCAGATGCGCAAGCGCTCCTTCGATTAGACCAGCTGCCGACTTTTGTTCACCAACATGTTTCAACATTGTCTCGATAATATTTGAAAGGTGACTGTTGATGATTCCCAATGAAATTGATGACAACGTCTCCAGCTTGGAAGGTAAAAGGAGAGATGATGGCGTCGTTGTACCAAGATGGATTACGCCGAGACGTGATACTGTCGCTGGACTAGCTCCACCCAATTTGTGGGTCTCGAAGATGAATCTGATGGTAAAAGGATAACGATTAAATCTTCTGATTAATTATTCGTCGCGATATTGATACCAGAGCTTTTGTACCTTACACCAACGCCCAGTCGGAGGGCAACTCCGCTGGGCAAAGTAAGAAGACGATTATCGTCCAGGGCTGAGTTTAGAGCCTCAGCCCAGCTAGGCTCGACGTCTCCATTCAGGACGATCCAGGTCGAAGTGTCTGCTCCCGTTGATACGATATTCGACAAGAGTCCTTCTTTCCATTCTCTACAAAATTTAGACACGTAACAATATATCCCGCAACAAAATATCACACGCATATCACGCACTTACGGACGCGTGCACGCACGTATCGACACACGCATGGACACATGTATACAAAGGATCAAGCAATCTCTAATATAGAAATAATTGTAGGATATTTACTATTGAACACTATTTTGTTGTTGGGATATTTTCAAATGAAAGATGTTATGTCTCAAGGACATTTTGACCGAGATATTTTGTTTCAGGGTATTTTGACCCTAGCATGTTCCCGAATCATAGCCCTAACTTTGGTACCTGGTTTGCGGATCAACTTTGCCCAGAAGCCTTGATTTAGGGATAGCTCCAGGATAAAGATTGAACTGGCGGACAGGTTCGCCAATTCTGTTAAGTCCTTCAGCCAGAACTTTTCTGATCAAAGATTTGCCACTTCCGGGTGGTCCAACGACTGCTACTCCAGTTCGATTCTTCAACTGTCCATACAGTTGGACGCATCTGTTAACAACATCATCGCCATAGCCGGCGTGATCGCATATGTCTTTGATGGCTGTCAACAAGTCTTGCCGACTCGTTGAATCCATAAGAGCCGATGAATGATTAACTTTAGGAAAAACATCTTGCAGTAGACCAACAAACTTTTTCGTATCTTCTTCGGTAAGTTTGGGCAAAGTAGAGGCTCGTATGGCGACGAGGAGACGTTCAGTTTCATTGAGCTTAGTGGTATCAAGCGAATCTGGTGGGATCGCATCGAGAACAGAACGGAGAGCACGCAGACCCCAATCGTAATGAGGCTGCTTGAAGAGCAACTTCTCTGAGATATCAAGAGTTTCTACCAACTGTTTTGCTAAAGTGGGAGCTTCGAGGAAACCTTCGCACTCCAATAGAGCCTGGACTATGTCACTTCTATCAGGATGTGCCATGCCAATCGGACGGAACAGCCGGGCCAGAGAATCCGGCAGCTTATGCCTCCCACCGTAATCGCTGTCAGCTGGATTCATCGTGATGAAGATGCAACAGTGAGGATCCAGTCTTACACTCTGGTCCCCCAACTGAACGCTGCTGGACGAGTCTCTTACAGCCTCCTGCAAAGGGCGGACCAACATCGCAACCGCGCTCAATGTTTCTTCTTCCAAGCGATTGAACTCGTCGAAGCAACCCCATGCGCCAGCTTGTGCTAGGCCGCCCAAAATTCTGCGCATACTACCAGCATCCATGCCTATATCAGCAAAAGAAAAATGTTTTCTTGGTGATCAATAAAAAAAATTTAAGGCATTTACAATGCTGTATCCAAACCTTCATCGCAGTTGAAGACGAGCACGGGTCGGCCCAGAATAGCAGCGAGGGCCTTCACACTTTCGGTTTTTCCCGTACCGGCTGGCCCGGTTGGACTTCCACCGAGACCCAGCTTCATCGCTTGCGTAAGTGCCAGGAAACATCTTTCGGTCAGTGGTGTACGAACGAGGCCAACTGCAGCGCCTTGATATTCGAAGCGATATGAAAAGTTCGCACCAGCACAACGAATTACCGGGCCGTTACTCTGAAAGCGCAATTTGGTTGTTTCATATTCATCCGAGAATTGAACAAAAGGAAACTCGTATAAAAAAGGTGCGAAGATGGCTCTCTTGAGGATTTTGTCACCCACATCATTTTCGCATTTCGTACAAAAGCTTTTGCTTACACTTCTATAACTTCTCAACTGTCTACTCCAGGTCCACGAAGTATTTTCCCGGTTTTCGACTGCCTTCAATAAAGTTCTAGCAACCCGGAGGTGGTGCACTGTGTCTAAAAGAAGACCCCGAGCTTTAAGGGCGGTTAGGCGATCCCCAGCATCCTCGAGACCTCGGAATTTTGCCCGTTGAGTCTCAAGAAACTCGACCAAATTTTTCAAACCGATGGAACCTTCTTTCAAGGCAGATTCACAGCGTTCGGTAAATCGAATTCTTTCGGATAAAAGAAGCACCTGGACATAAAATATGCAATCAGCTGAATTATGTTCAATCCTAGGGAAGTTCAGGTTGCATTTACCTGCGCTGGATATACAGAAGGATCAGGAGCCGTATCGATGAGACACTTTTCTAAACTCAGTGAAAGCGCTTTTCTCATGGCATTTTCAAGACTTCTGAGCCATTGAGGCAATGCATCACCAAGCTCGATTCCTTCAGGAAGTTGTAATATTTCTCCCTCCGATGAAACCACCGCTTTCAATTGACCATCCTCAATTACCACTGAGCCGATGCCCTGATAAAGTTTAGGCAAATGAGCGTCCAGGCCGCCGCCGCTTCCGGAAACCAGCTCCAAAAGGTCTTCGTCGCTCAGAAAATACAGACGTGGATAAGACGACCTTTTTTCCTGTGATCAATGGCACCAAATGTTGCAGAATAGAGTGAGACCGGAATGAGGCAACTGGCAAAAGAGACTTACCTCCAGAAATTCGTCCAGACTTTTTTGGCATCGATCCAGAAGGTCTTTGAGGTTTAACAGCGCCGGAAGCGGTAATCTTCTCAGGGAAGGAACTCTCGAATCTCTAGCAATTTCTCCCATGAGATATCTATGAAATGGTCATAAAACGCAATGTTTGAATTGAGAAGTCCAAACACTTCATCACTGCCGCCAATCTTTTTGTTACCGAAATTCTTTGTCAGCTCTAGTCCATCTTCCGGAATCATTCGGTGCTGCTCCGCTACCGTAAACGGGCTCCAGATAAACCCACTTTCTCTGGAGTGTACTCAGTGCCTTTATACGTTCCTCAAGTTCGAACATGGCCGTCTCGCATCGAGCAGCTCTTGCTGCGAATCTTTCATAACCAGAAGCTCCTTTCGCACCTTCGAGAATGAGCTTGAGCTCTCCTGCTCGTGCTAACAATTCGCCGTATTCGCCGACCAATAAGATTGGATTATTTTTACTATCCTTTGACTCTACGAGCTGGAGAGACGCTGTTGTTTCCCATGATTCCAGCTCGGTAAGAGCCTGACGAATTCCACTTTCAGCAATGGCTCTTTTCGCTATTTCCTGTTTAAAGTTTTATGTTCATCGTTCACACTCAAGTTTTCAACCGCGTGGAAGCATATCAATTTATAAAACGAATATTCAATCAATGAGAAACAGTCGTAGAGTTTTACCTGAATACGATCAAAATTATCCCTCATCATTTTCGAGCAATCGAGCAAGTGTCCGAGCGTTATATCTCGAGTATTTGTTACGTTGGTGATTCCGACCAGTGGTCGCAATTCGCTCCAGTGTTCTTCGGCAATTTCATCACCTCGAAGAATTTGCAACAATTCGACATTCGCTCTGATTTCTCGTATTTTTTTCCCTACAAACGTTTCAATCTCAAGGCTCGAATCTTTCGCGTGATCGACGCTCACATCAGGATTATCAGATTGGCTTTTTATTCTGCTCTCCCAAGAGTCCAACCAGTCATGAAGTCGAGGCAATCTTCGTCTCGCAACACTCCACTCTTCGGTCGTTTGATTTTCGAGTTCTTTTATAAATTCGGCCTGGAATCGACAGTTAGATTCTTCAGCGTCCAGCTGAGCCTCCAAACGCCGCGTCATTTCTTCGTCTTCTTCAAGAATATCATTGACATTGACATTGAGCCTTTGACAATCTGTTTTCAAAGTTTCTCTCTGCTGTCTCATCGTTGTCCAACGTTCTCTCATCGTTGCGATCCAATTGAGATCCGTCAATTCGGGTTTCACCGTCCATTTTGCTTCCCATCGTTCTTTCTCGTCCTGCAACGCCACAGCTCGATGACGAAGATTCACCTTGGCGTCCTCGAGCTGACGCGCCACCAGACTTTGATGTCTTTCCAAACGATCCGCTAAACCTTCCCATGCTCCGTGTGCCGCGGACAAACCTGACGAAAGAATATTTTTTTACTTTCTATTTTCGCCGGAAAATTTGTCGCCCAGGATTAACGAATCATATTTTCTCCAATCAAAGGGTTTTCGATTACAATTCATTTTTTCAATAAATTTTTTTCAAATACGTTGAAAAATGGAGAACATATTACGAAATCATATTCAGTAAAAGTTGTTATTATCGTCATTGAAATTTCATCACCATCGAGCTTTTCTCTCGTCCAAGCAGCAAGGACTCTCGCCAATCCTGTGACTGCTTCCAGTTCTTCGGCCATTGCAGCAGATTCACGCTCTATCCTTGTGTGAACCTCATAAGCGATTCCAACTTCCTCAACATTACGGGGCCGGCGATCCAATTCTCGCGCAGCTGTCGATAAAAATTCTGTAACCGTTAGGAGTCTCGATGAAGCTTCGGCTCGTAAATCCGAGGACAAACAATCCCAGTACCGACGAGTTGCTGATTCAAGGTCATTCCTCGTTGTGCCGGTGTCGATACTTATGCACCATATTTTTACTTCTCCTCCTCTCAGTTTTCCCACCTATGGAAATAAAAAATGAAGAGTCGATTCAGTTTTTAAATTAATGATTTTCTGATCTATTCTTCTTGTTTCTTTTCAAAATTGCAGTTTAGTATTGTTACCTCTTGAGCCCATTGCTTCGCATCTTTGAAAGCTTGCTCCCATTCTTGAGGCGACTTGCCTTTTAATCTGAAAGAATTGAATTTATAATTTTTCGTTTTTTTTTTTCTCAAATATGCTGCCAATGCGTTCACGTTGATTCATTTTTTTCTCCACTTTTCTCAATCAAAAGTCATTTTAAACGTACACTTCTCCAATATCGAGTTGAGCCGGGGCAGCTAAAGGAATCCACTTGAGACGATATTCTTCGATAGCAGCAAGTACACCTTCGGCCTCTTTGTAGACATCGCCAAAAAGATGAGCGCTCTTTTCAACAAGGCTGCCAAATTGTCCGTCGGCTGGATCACCAACGCCGCGAAAATTTGTTGGAATCGCGAGAAACCGACGAATTCCCGAGAATAGTTTAGATCGTATTTCGTCAAGGCTCGGCCGCCATTGGAGACGACTGTCTCGAAATGTCAATTCCACTTTTATCTCAGGTAATCTTTTCGTAAGTGATGGCATTGCAGCTCTGTTAAAAGAAAAAGAAATGAACTCGGCAATTCGTAATAAATTTGCAGAAAGAAAAAAAGATTAATCTGATTGCCAATCAGAAAAATCTGTGATCAGAGGTTCGTGGACGGTGCAAATAAAACCGATTCACAAATCTTTTGAATCCTTTCTATTTATAGATGACGACCGTAACTTGCGAAATCTTATTTCCAATCAACGCCTCTCCAATTTTCATAAAAAATCGGACGATCGGTATAAAAATATTAATTTGTCGATTTTTTATTCTTACCGATACGCGACAGTCAGAGCTTTGAGAAGTTGCTGATCCCAATGAAGTTTCCAAGCTTTTGTGTTACCGTATTCTTTCTCGACGCCTTCAACGATCGATCTCATTTTTCGGAGTGATTCCTTCCACACTGCGTGGCTGCTAACAAGATTAATGATTTCCCCTTTCAAGAGGCCAGCAACTAAATCTCGAAGCATCGCGTGCTTAGCCGCAAGCTCGGAATTTTGTTGGGCAAATTTTTTCACTAGTTCTTGCAAGCGACTTGTGTAAGCATCGACGGCACGCGGATCGGACCAAACGACGCCCGATTGTTCTCGCACTGCCCGAGACAACTCTAGGGCGGTTGCGAGCATCAAAGGTCTTTGTGACGGAATCATTCGATCACCGATCGTATTATGAAATGTCGCGATCTGTTGGAGCGCTCGAGCTCGTGTCGCCAAAGCTCCGGCACGCTCAACGAGATCTTTTATTTCACGCGGTAACTCGACACCCTGACCCGCAAGGGCTCGAGCTTCTTTAACGAGGATCGTTAATCGTGGATCGTAATTCACCCTCATCATACTCGAACCCGTTAGTTCTACGACCGCTGAATCACTTCCAAGGCTCAATTCCTTATTTTCGATCGCTGATTTCATGGCTGTCACCTGTAATGAGTTATCATCGTTTTTTTTTTCTATATTATTCCCGATTGAGTTTGTGACTTTTGCAGGAGAAAAAATATTTTTTAAGGAATTTGAATTAACCGAATTCTCGTACCCAAGATTCGACGAGGTACTGACGTTTTTTCTCAGCATCTTTAGCGGCTAGTGAAATTTTGGAATAAGCTTCGTCATAGCCCGGAAGATCGGACAATAATTCTTTCGTTAATTTGCCGAGTGCATCGAGTCGCATTTCTGCAGCTCGGGCAGTTTGCATTTCCTGCAATATTCGTGGACTGTCCAAGAGATTAACGGTATCTGGACCGGATTGAGCCGAATCGACGAGTTCACCGATCGAAGCCAGTAACGATTCACGTTCACTCGTCAACGCTCGTTTAAGACCGTCTCGTTTCAAGAGCTCTATGTAACGCTGAAATTCAGCTGCGAGCACTGTCGAATTTCCTGCACCCGCAAATTGTTTTCTCAATTTTTCCGTTACCTTTTCTTCCGCTGGACTTAAACTGTCCTCGAAACGATGTTTCAGCCTTTCCCATTCGACGTCTTTACCATCTTCCCCGAGACCAACTGCAATTTTTGTTTCAAAACAAAATGGCCGATTTAAACAATATTTTTCCAATTTTTCCTATCTCTGATTGAACGTTCGTCACGTTAGAATTTTATTTTATTTTGAACCTCGCAAATCATCGAAACTCTGTAGAAGAGCATCCGTGCCGAGTGCCGAACGTTCGCTTGGTGTTAAAAGTCTCGTCAGTTGACGATGCTGAGCACGAATTTCAGCAGTTTGCCTACCAAAACGATTTAAAAAATCAATATAAAAATGTAATTATGAAACCGAGCATTTGTAATTGAACTGTAATATTTTTTAAAAAATCAATAACCTCAATCTATCGCCAAATTTGGAGCATTTTGCGTGTGAGAAAGATTTCCCTTTCCACGGATGAAGAGATTGATGGGGCCAATATAATCCGGTAAGTCTCTCGCAAACGTTCACCCATTTCTCGCACACGATAGCTGCAGTCGCCACAGCTTCGTCTCTGGCGCGGGAATCCGTGCTTTTAATCTGTATTTCGAAAGAACAAATCATTATCAAGTCAGTTGAAAAAAAAAAACAAATTTAAACGTAATAATGTTTATAATGTTGTAACCTCATCGAGAAGCGTTTGAACTAGTCGGACAACTTCGTTACCGACGATTTCCAAAAACGATCTCATTCTTTCTTCGCTGTAAGCGGGTCCATCGAGTTTCCAGAGATCATCGATGTATCCTGATACCGTTTCCAATATTTCCTCAACGCCGATCAAACCTTCTCTGATTCAATAATGAAGAGAAAGAAAAAAAATCATTTAAAAGTAAACTTTTCAAATCGATTATCGATAGAACTGACATCTAATTAATGAATTCAATTGAAGCTCAGACAAGAGTTAGAGTACCTCGAAGTTGCAGCGTTTTCAAGCTCCACTTGAATACTTTTTATAAGATCAATGGCTTCTTCAGCGATTTTTTTGTCATGTGTTTTTTTCGTTTCATCTCGTTTGCGGCTCCAAAGACTTTCTTCCTCGTGAATCGACGAGGAAGCTTTTGGACCCAAAATATCTTCTTCGAGCCGTTTGAGACAAGCGGCATTTACACCGGATGATTGTAGGCTCGGTGCCCAAACTTGGCGGAGTGATTCGATCAAAGCTTTACCACCGATTCTTGGTCCTCCCGTCGTTACAACGTGTATCAAGTCGTGAAAATTTTCGTCGGTAACGCTCGAAGAACGCAGCTGAATACGATTATAATAACAACAATTACAGTGATAATTTAAACTCTAGTCAACGTGTGTTCACTGCTCCGTTCGAAGCATTTATAATTTTATGAAATTGTGCTAATTAACGTCAAAAAATGGTACATAGATTTTATAAGAACAGAATAGAAAAATGCATGGAATGGAAAGAAAAAAAAAAATGTGTGTCTGCGAACCTTGAAAAAAACCAAAGCGTTTCTTCCAACAGGAATTTCATTCGTTAATTTTAAGCGAATTGAATCGGTGTTGGTGCGGCTTGGCGTCGCACAAATGGTACGACATGACGAGACGTCCAAAAATTTTTCAAGAACAGCCTCACCCTCGATCGAAATATCAGGATCGTTGATTGGAACGCCGAAAAAATTTCCCGCTGTCGAAATAATCAGCGTTCCTCTTTTATCCGCGGCCACCATTATCTGCGACATTTAATTTCATTCACATTTGACACGTCTATAATATTCAATGAAACTTTTCAATAATTCGTGGATGATTTAGTTGATGGATAAAAAAATGCTCAAAGCCTTAACAGCGAGAGCCAACTTTTTCAGTCTCACCTTTTGTCGAAAAAAAAAAGTTATAAGTGTATATTCAAAATTCAACAAAACGTTTGCTATTCGCTGACGTTTTACCGATGACGAAAATCCGCGTTGTACACATTCTCGTACTCAACTTTAAAACTCAGTTACTCAGTACTTCACTCAATTTTCATTATCTTCATTGTTTTGACAGATTAAAACAGAACACAAGCCTCATACTCGATGCTGTTTTTTCGTAAAGACAAAAAAAACAAAATTGTGAGAATCAACGAGAAAAACGTTGTGTGACGATAGACAAGTCGTAGAAACAAGGTTTCCATGGTTACCAGCTTTGAAAACATTTCGCCTCAGTCACGATTCTTGACGAGCCACGTGCCCAACAAATGCGCCTGCGGGCGACCACGTGCAGCTGTCATTTTAATCGATGACCCAATAAGAAAATCTTTGTTTTCGATGCAACGAATTTATCGGTACGTGTGATTTCTACTATGCCGACCGAAATATCGGCCAATTTTTTCAAATTTCACGTTCTGAGGTCGTGATAGTTTGTTTTTTTTTTCAAACTAATTTAACTCTGAATATTTGATTTTTTTATCCGGTCGGAGCCGGATCAACGAATAGTGGAAAACAAAATAAATGTATTGATTCAACAAAATTTTTGTTAAGTCAACGAATTTCATTTTGTTCGCTACGATTTGTTGATTGAACAAAAATTTCGTTGAATGTTTTCTGAAAACAATTGCAAACAAAATTTGCTTCTCAAATGAACACTAAAAAAATGTGGAAAAACTCGTTTTCGGGATTTTCTTGCGGTGATTTAGAGACTAAAAGAAGAAAATAAAACAATCAACTTCGGTGGTTTTGATTAAAGTACCAGAAAAAAATTTCTCAGCTTTTTTGATTCCTTGTTCGCCAAATTATGTCTGTCATGTCAAGTGCTTTGTTCAACAAAGTTCTTACGGGCCTACTTTACGCGAGAAAATGAATAAATTTTGTTGCGAAACTAATCAGGCTCATCCCAAGTTTGAACGATGCAAATATGTGCACGCACATTCCAATGTCCAACGAGGCCATATATCGAAGTACTACTATATAACTACCAGCTTGCATACTTATGAGTACACGGGATGTTATACAGGGTGTCGGGAAATTCAGCGACGACTCTTGGCATTATGAACCGCGTCGATGCTGCTCGCCGAAAAACTTGGGCACATACTTTTCCTCGTTTTTGTGAGAAATTAAGAATTTTCTCAACACTGAGCAGAATACACATTTCCACATTAATCATTTTACTTCATATCAAAATACTCAGTTCCTTTTTAAATTTTGTTTTATTCGTCAGAACTTAATTGATTCAACTAAAAATTGTGTCGGTTCAAAAAATTTGAACCGACAGTTTTTTTCTGTAAAAATCTTTTCAAGCATAGAGAACAGAACGACTGTTGTTCTACTGAATCTTTTTTTTCTTATGATTGAAACAAAATGTATCTCTGCAATTAATCGTTTCCAGATTTTCAGCATCTGTTCAGTTGGACTTTGAGCTCTTACGGAAAAAAAACGTCGGTTATTTTCTTGAAAAAATCCGCCTATTAACTCCAGAGACACCGATGAAAATGCAGTTTTTCTAAAGTACATTGTTTTTCGATATTTATTCATAATTTTTTTTCGTCTATTTCGTCCTTCGTTTATACAACAATACGTAGGAGTAGGAAATTGGGTTGAAAGACCGACTACCGAATGTTTTACTCGATGCAGCGCGTGGTATTTCCAAAAGCTTTGAATAGCCAAAATTTCTTGTTTTTTGAGTTTGAGAATCTATACATTTCGTTAAAAAGTCATCTTTTTTTTTCATTCCAAATATAGAGGATGCTCCCGCGCTATTTCATAGGAGTGGTGCCGATAAATAAATAATTTGTGCCACCATTGGATGCTCCGTTTTTTTATCCGACGTCATATTTTTCAGCGACTCAAAAAAAATTTTAATAATAGAAACTTGTTTCTTATTTTCAAAGAATTTGAATATTTCATTTTCTTAATTAGTTTTATCCCGCTGTTCCACACTGTACCTTATCGTTGACCGCATATTCAGAATTTATCGCTCACTCGTTCCGATTATTCAGTCAGTGTGAAATTCGTTATCAGTTATATAGATGAGATAAATAGAAAAAACGACAGAAAACGGTCTTATGACTACGAAAGTTTGTAATCTACCATTTTTTTCTCATGTCATCACGTTAATAGTTCTGTCAAAACGTTTGTCTTCTTACGATCAAAGTCAGGAAATTTCACTACAAAAATTTTCTGCAAACTTTTTATTTTTCAACTGTCATCCACAGGGATGTATGGTAACGAAGTTTTTCAAAAAATTACAAGAATTTTGATCGCCTGGTTTCGGATACAAGGCGATTTAATTAAACTACACGTTATTTGTATTCTATGGAGATACGTGATCATTTCGAAGACTCTAAATTTTTATTTTCAACATTTTTTTTTTCCAAAAATTCATATTTTCTTTCGAGCTCTCGTCTGGAGCGATGTCCAAGTTTTCAAATTTTGACCAGAGAGTTAATGTTTGGCGAATGACTAGCGAAATTTTTATCTCGAGTAAGCCTGCAGACGCATACAATTAAAAAATAAAAATCATCGAATGCATTTTGATAAGAAGAAATCGCGTTTAAAATCTATGGAGAGAGCCAGTCGTCTGAAGAGTCTCAGACATCGAGGAACGCCTGAAGGAACAAAAAAGCCACTGTTGATACAGTCTTTTTTCACGGAGAGAAAACGTCAAGAAACTGAGCTGAGAGTTTCACAACGTCGTTGTTGTCATTCGCCATTATAACCGCAACGAAACATGTGGCGAAAGAACCGTAGTGGTGCGGAGGAACGATTAGCGGAACCAAGGACGTGAGTGTTCCACTCATTTTTTTTACATTCATATCTACACTTTATAGCAATGTAGAGCAGATTGGTCTCGAAAGAAAGATTTTTAATTAGCCTCGAAACAGTCAATTTACATTTGAAAATGTAGCATTTCAGGTTACTTATCATTTTTTTTCAATAAATTCGATATTGAAAAATATTGATCATCATCGATGAATTACTTGAACGAAAATGATAACAGAAGATTGATAAAAATTTGTTGTTAGAAAATGAAACGATATTTTGGTGATTTCATCGCGATAAAAAGCTTATTATTCATTCCTCAAAAAGTGTCGTTACTTTTATAATCGAGAACGATATTTTTTCATTCCGCGTGCCTCGCAATTGACGCGACATATTCGACAAGCCGAGTGTCACTTTGCGTTATGTTTTCTCCGGGTTTCCCCCTCCGCCCCCAACGATATAGTACATCGCCTACATATAAAGTTATCCTAAAGATCCGAGTGAATAACGTTCGAGGTTCTCGTGAAACTCTCCCGATAAACATAGTAAGCATCGCGCCAGTGGGCTCCGAGAGTCATTCATTCGTGCGTAGAAGTCTCGCTGCTCGAGACACGTTTCTCTTGTGGAATTCTTGAAAATTAATAAGTCTAGAGAACCGAGGAGACGGGATTATTAGTTCATCGTAGTTTTATTACCAACGTTAATTCGGCTATGTCGAGATCAATTTACGCTTGGATTGGACCGAATCAAAGTGTGGAATTTGTTTTTTTATTATGTGTATACAATTAATTTTTTACGTCGTTAGTGATTTTTTTTTTTTATCGATCGTTGATAAAATAACTGATGAGGATTTTTTCGAATAATTGAAAAATTCTTCCTGAATACGATACCCACGGAATATTATAAAACCTTCGATTCATTTGTACGTATATTTTTTTCATCGTTTGGTCGTTTCGTCAACGTGACTGAGATAACAAAAAGTATTTTTGTATCTTTTACGACAGATTAGTTTTCGTTTTTTTTTTTCGATCGTTTCTCCAGGTCAGGTTAGATCGTTCAACGATAGTGAATTTATAAATGTAGAATTCGTATCGTAATACTTTCATTTTCTCGTCACGGGATCACTAAAGTTCATGAGAAAATTCAACCGATAAACTTATATTCAATGAAAAATCGTTATCTTTTTTGTTACTTTCTAGAACAGTCGTTGCATCAATAAAATTATAAGATCGTATTTTTCAAAAATATTAAAAAATCATTGAAAATCTGAAAACGAGTAAAATTTTGTCATGAAAATTTTATATTGCTTCGTTCTTCGTGTTATCTTGTAGCGCGATCGTTTATTTTATACGCATGTATATCGCGTCGTTATTCGAAGAGGCTCGCTATCGTTACGTGGATGAGGTCACATTTTTGTGCGAGTGAAGTGAAAAATTCTTCAGCTTCGAGTAATTATCCGTCCGTGATTCATTGAGCCTCGAGTTATTTTTCTTTGTCGGCTCTCACGCGTGTTAGTTAATTGTTACGCAAGAGATTTTTGTTTTTCCGTTTCGTTTCATTCTCACGATTTCTACTTATATATACATATATATAAATAAATGTTTTTATTTTTCAAATTTAATCGCTTTACACATATTCGAACATGAATTTTTTACACCGTTGAATTCGATGTTTATTCATCGGATTTTTGTAACACTCGAAAATGTATTTGATTTAATAGTATTTTCGTTATGAAACCAGTGCACATTTTGCCGAGAAAATAATGGAGACTCATCAAGATCAAGAAGGAAAAGGAATGCCTGGAAAAGTCGCTCTCGTATTTTCTATCCTCACTCATATTCTTTTATTGGCCCCAGTACTTTACATCGTAGCGTTGTATTTCAAGGAATATACTTTTTTTTCGTGGCATCCAATATGCATGGCTGTTGGTGTAAGTACTTTCGAAAAATAATAATAATATTAAGGAAAAATAGGAATTTTATTGAGATTAAAGAACTTTTCGTTTCGATGCTTTATTTCTTGATGTGAAAAAATCCAGAATTTTTGTCGCTCTGACAAATGAATCGACAGAGACGTATAGAAAAATTATTGCCGGGAAAAAATCGTCTCGGTTAAACTATGATAGAATCAATGAATTATCTGTAAATATGAATTTGAGCATGAACTCCGGAATCGTTTTTCAAGGTCGGGCTGTTGATGATGGAGGCTGTTTTTGGTATATCCGGCGAAGGGTATCTGAGCACGAAATTATCCCGAGGAAATCGAGTGACCTTACATTGGATTTTGAACGCGAGTGGTCTCAGTTTGATGCTAATAGGTTTAATAATAATAGTAGTAAACAAAAATAGACACGGATGGAGTCATTTTGTAACGAGCCACGCAAAACTCGGTCTGAGCTCGATCATAATCGCTATTACCGTATCAACGTTTGGTATCCTCGCAAACAATACTCGCTGGCTTTATCCTCACGTCAGACCGGTTCTCGTCAAGGTCGGCCATGCATTTGGTGGCATCACGATAACGATCTTGCTCCTCGCTACCATCATCAATGGCACCTATAAAAATTCGTTTCCGGGCTCTGAAACCGGAAGAAGCCTCGTCTTTGCTTCGTTCTTCATTGCAGGCGTTTTTATCATCGTTAAACCACTTCTTGGCGCTGTTTCCAGAAGCAGAGTACTTTTCAAACGAACGAAACCCACCAATGTTGGGACCGAATCGTGATTTGGATCCACGTTTACAGTCCAATTCCGGTTTCGGAAAAAAGCTTTAGCGCTGAATCGTAATTTGCACGTTTTTTTTTATCTTAATGAAAAAAAAAAAAAAAAAATAGTAGAGTTTATCAATATTCAAATATTTTTTATAACGAAATGTCGAATCTCACGAATTTAACGAAATTTCGATGATTTTTTTTGTTTTCTTATCGATCAATGACATCTTTTATAATCCTCGTTTCGTTGATAAAAGAATTCGAAAAATTATACAAATTTTAGGGCTCATTTGATTCAGTCATTTTTAATGCGATCAAATAATTCGCCGCTTTAGCTTACTATATAGTTACGAAAATAATAATAATGATGATTATTTTAGAAAAAACTAAATATTCAATCGCATTATCAAGTGAGATTGTTTTTCACAGCGAGATTTACGCCGCGTTGGCACAAGGAGAGAAAAAATTCTCGGTTTATTGGGTGCAGCTAAATCGCTCCTTTGTTATGTGTGTTTAATACGTCGATCTCGTTGTACGGGGAATATGTTAATCGAAATTAGCCAGGCATCGTTGCATCGGGATACGTGTACTTGCAATTTTGAGATTTTATTTGCCAATCGATTGCGCGGCACTTGCATGATAATACATCGAGGAAATACGTCTATCAAAACTATTCACATTAAATTTGAATAAAAAATCAATGTAAAAGTCAACAATTGGAATTCTCAGTTGGATTTTATATTCGTTATTTTTTGGGCCGATGGAAAACCGCTTGAACGTTTTTCTTCTTCTTCTTGTCTCTCAGGAGAGCTATTCAAAAATGTGAGTCTCAATCAAAATGTGTCAACACATTTTTAAAATTTATTAGCTTCCATTTTTTCTTGTTGTATTAAACACTTTTTTATTTACTGATAAACAGTCATATTTCCTTGATTGCTAAAAAGAGACTGAATACTGTAAAAAACGTACTTGACGACCTCTTGATATAGTTTGTTCCATTATGAAAAAAAAAAAAAATTACACAACAGAATTGGCGATTTAGATTATCGCTGGTGGTATTATTAAGAAGAAATATATATTTTTGTGTCTCGTAATTAAAAAAAAAAAAAATAAGTACTTTATGTACAATTGTCAACCACATACCAACACTTTATTGTAATTAAATAGGCGTTGTTACATTTACATATAATTTAATATATAATATATATATATCGTGTATATTCTCATAATACAATGTACATTTACAATAATACAACCGTTCACTTGGATTTGTGTTTTGCTTATTCAAGTCAGGTTTACCTTTTCCAGTGGCTATATCGATCCTGATAAACGATTAATAACAGTCGAATTAACTTTTCTTTCAATTTTTGCTCGCATCGTTCAATCATTTTGCTAAATAAATGTTGGTAAATATTATTTTTTTATCTCTCCATCTTCGTGATTCTGTACGACCCATTTTTTTTCGTCTGCGTAAATTATTTTTTCCCATGATACTTCAAATATAGTAAAAATGATTGTTCAATAAAACTTGTTACCCGAACGAAGATGGACAAAAGCTCTGGCTTGAAATTCCATTCTTTTGAATAAATTAATTCAAAATTTTGTCGTATTTTACAACATTTTGCAACAACGTTTATATCGTTTGCTTTAGATATTTCTCTTTTTTTTTAATTTTTTTTCTAAAGTTACGTTCATATTTATTTTTTATTTTGTCTCGATTCTACTCTCACTGCGTTCAAACATGAAGTTCGAAAGTTTATTTTACAACGAACTCATTTATTTGTTTGCAAATCGAAATGTATGTTTGATCGAAGAGAGAGAGAGAGAGAGAGAGTACAAGATAATCCGTTCAAATTCATTTCTATATATATATAAATATACACATTTATGGGGCTCTCTGAATTGACGATCTCCCTTGTATTTATTTTTTACAATTTTTTTTTCTTCACACGGAGAACATTTGGATTGCCTTTTTTTTTTAGCAACAAAAAGCACACCAGCTTTTTTTCTCCTCAGAAATACCTGATGGAAAAAGTTTAACAAATATATATATATATATATATATATATATATATTTATCGTAAAATAAATAATACTTTGTGTCATTTTTTCTATAGCTCTGTTTTTTTTCTTTTCGTATCGCGTCTTGATTGTACAACGTCAGGTAAGTGTTTTGAATTGTTGTTGTTGTTGTATCTCGTTTGAATTACGATAGCAAGCTCCGCAAAGTGACGACAAACGTTTTTGTCGAATATCGTAATAGTTATTAGATTTTCTTTGTTGAAGTAAATGATGAAAAGTATTTTTTTTTTGTTTTGGTGTTTCATGATTCCCAACAACATTTCTGATCTCCCGATTGTAAACGTTTCCTCTTGCAATCATCCGAAAAACACTTTTCTTTGGATGTAAAGTAAAGAATGAAAAACGAAATCGAACTATCAAAAATTTTGGATATGCGTCGGTAGTATTTTGAAAAATTCAAAGGCAATTTCGCTGAATGAAACATATTTACGAAAAATATATTTGAAAGAAAGAATAAGAAAATGTCTTCTATGTACATTCAAAATCAATTCCATTCATCTTTGTACGTATTTTCGTGGACTATAATATTCTCAATTATTTCTTTGTTTTTCCTCATTTCTACTTTTTTATCCTCACTCTTTTTCAACTATATAATATCTTTGGCCACTTTCTTTCTATTCAAATTCTAAAACATGTCTGTTTCTTTTTTGGTTTTTCACTTTGTACTTTTCGCTCTACAATTTGTTTGTTTTTTTTTTTTTTTTTTTTTTTCATCAATCTGCAATGCCTCAGCAAAATAAAGTCTTCGTAGCTTCGACGTTTTGCAAATATGTTCCTACGTAACATTTCTTTCTAAATCTATGCAGTGTAGATTATTTTCTTATTATGTAAACAACGTTAGTTTCATCTTCATTATCAGCCTTCTAACAACATTTATAACAAATATATATATTTGTATATCTGTTTTATTCATATGTTTTGAATTATCAGTCGACATATTGTTCACACAACAGAAAATGATCTTTCGATCGAAAAAACCAACGAACCATTATGGCCATGGATATTTGGAAAAAAAAAAGCGTTTTTTGTTCGATATAATTTACGTTTTTCCATTATTATCGGTCGTACAATTGTTATTCGTTTTTACAGAAAATTAACCATAACGACGATTTTTGAAATTTCTTATCTTCAACCTATAATTCGTCATTGAAATGAGGATTGATAGATCGCAAAATCAACAGAAACGATTAACTTATTCCATAAATTTGTATTATTTGGCTAATTAACATTTTTTTTCTTTTACTTATCGATTGAGCAACACATCTGGACAATGGCAACGTTTTTTTTTGTTTTATAATTGGCTAACTTCTGTTTTTTTTTTCTTGCCGGAATTAACACTAATTTTTAACATCTAAACATACATAATTACATTAAACATTTGTCAAATTATTTTCCGGCATTGATAATTCAGATCCACCGTACAAGCTTGGATCACAGCAAAAAAGATATGTCAACAAAAAATACAAAATTTTGATAACACCGTTCGGACGTGTCCAAAAACGTTCTTATTCTTTGTTTTTCTTTTCAACAATCTTGACATTGTTTATCATCATTTTTTAACGTCAAAAATAATTTCCGTAAATCTTTGTCTTTTCCTTCGTTTCAATTATCCCATTTTTTTTTAAATTCTCTTTTATTTTTCAAATACTTTTCATGTCTTTGTGTAATAACATATTTCTCGTGAATCAGTTCTCTCAAATTACGCGATCGATTTCCGAGCATCAAAATTTTTTCAGTCGCCACAAAAGACGATCTTCGCGTTCGTGCCGTGGGCTGTTTTTTTTCGTAGCATTTTGTTGACTAAATTTCCATTTATTTGGTTCGATTCTCCGTGACTCGAACTCGTTACATTCTTCGTATCTTTTTTCTGTCATTTGGACACTGCTATCGTCATTGAACTTTGTTAAAAAATGACTTTTCCTCTTCATTTTTTTTCGCGTCAGTACTCTTTTTTACATTATATTCGTCGAGTGCGTCGACTCGAGATCTAATCTCTACTCCTTACCTTTGGAGAAATAATGGGAATCGTGTCAGACCTGCTCGGACGTTATGAGATCGGCTTTGCTCGAATTCTTCAAAATCGATGGTCCTGGCAATTTTTTTCCAGTCCCCGGCGCACTGTGTGCCTCGTACATCATCGGTTGTCCATTCACCAGCACAATAGTGTCGACAGAATTGTACCCTCCGGATTGTCCTTCAAATTTTTATCATTCATTATTATTACGAACTTTTAAAACGTAGATGAGCTAGTAATAAGTTGGACCAGGAGAAGTGACGATGAATGAATGATAAAAAACTGTTTTAATTGAAAACCGAATGAATTACCAGCCAATGGTGGATGGCTGAGTGTTCTTGAAGGGGTCGACGAGTTTCTCGATGCGGGTCTCCACTCGGCCGTTGGTTGCAGCAATTTTCGTGCCCTTTCCCACACCGAATCGTTTGTTCCTTTCGACTTTTCATTCGCACTCGTCGCGACGTCATCGTCATCGTCATCCTCGTCGTCATCGTAACCAGGTTTTCGTCGTCTTGTTCTTAGCTGGGCCTTCAGACCCGAAAAGATAAAAGAAAATGGAAATTCGAGATTTTGGAAGGAAAAAAGAACACTAATAAATTTCATATTGAAGTTATCGATCAATGATTCGTCAATGATCGAATTCAAGTGTTATAACTGACCAAAGCGACCCCGATGATAATGATGACCGGAAGTACACCAATAAACCATCCGACAGCGTAAGACCAAGTTGGATATTCGTAAGCCCCATAAGTTACAGGTTGATTGTCAACCCAATTGAATACGAGTATGAAGAAAAGGGCCGCAGGCGTCACTATTTTCCACATCCAGGTCCAAAAGAAACGCCACAATTTTGATCTTGGTCCGATCATTTCTTGAACATCGTTCAAGAAACGATCGGCTCCGTAAACCCATGCTACGAGAATGCACTCGGTTATTGCGATTAGAAGGACCGACCAATTCGCTGCGTATTTATCCATCAACTGGAGCCAATACATTCCTGCCTGGAATGCAACACCAAAAAAACAATTTTCACTAGCCCTTGCATCATTCAATGACTCATGGCAGGGAGAGAAAAGTATTTTATTGATTTTATCCACGAACTATCGTTGCTTGAATATCAATTAAATCGCGATAGCCAATTAGAAATAAGGTGGCTGGTAAATCGTTCCACCCTCACAGCCGAATCAGTCCGTTGCCTGCGTGTCTCGGATTAATTAATATCATAGCAGCTGGGTAGGTCGTAGAGAAAAATGACTAAAAACTTTTCTCTCCAGAGTTTCATGATCCCTCGATCCTATTAACTTTCAATCTGATTTTTTTTTTGAGACTGTATAAAATCAGCGAAATAAGAGGACACTCACGTGAGTCGTGAAGATGATTCCACCACTGTAACCAAAAACGGTAGTCGCGAGAACTACGAGAGTCTTGTAGTTTCTAAGTGCTGGCACACCGTCGAGTATCGCCGTTGTGACGGTTTCCATAAGAGCAAACTGCGAGTCCAAACCGAGGGTGAGAAGCATTACGAAAAAAAGTATCGACCATATCGGGGCGATAGGAAGTCTGGCGACGACTTCCGGATAAACGATAAATGCCAAGCCAGCTCCTTGATCTACGACCTTCGAAACATCTTCGTTCAACTCGTGAGCGAGAAATCCAATCACTGAAAATATGACCAAACCCGCGAAAAATGAAGTGCAGATATTGCTGACAGCCACGATCAACGAATCCTTGTAACAATCGTTGTCGAATTTGTTGTAAGAACTCAATGTTATTAAACCACCCCAGGCTGGACTGAGGGCAAAGAAAATTTGAACAGCTGCGTCGCCCCACACTTTAGGCGATCCCAAACGCTGCCAGTCTGGTGTCAGGTAATACAAAATCCCTTCGTCAGCACCCGGAAGCAAAATACCACGTATGAAGAGCGCGATCTGTTTGCAGTAACAAGAGTAAACAATTTTTTCTTCGTTTTATTATAAATTTTACAATTTTTAAATAAGATAAACAAAAAAAACTTTTTTTGCATTCGATATGTTAATGGGAACGTTTTGAAAACAAAAAAATCAAGTTTTTCCAGATTCATCGATCGAATTTCGTATTTCAATGCGATGATTCGAAAATATTCCATTTTTAAATAAAATTTTATTTAAAAAAATGGAAAATCTAATGAAATATTTGAAAAACGTAATTATAATCGAACTTACGAGAACAACGTAGGGAAATAAAGCTGTGAAATAGACGACTTTTCCCGAACTCTGAACACCTTTGCTCAAGCATAAGAAAACGATGACCCAAGCAAGCAAAAGGCAAGCCGCCATTGCTGGTCTTATGTTTCCGGTTACTTCGATTCCACTGCTCAGTCCCAAAACGTGATTGCTGGAGCAGAACATCGATCAGGCATAACGAGTGTAAACGAAATTGGTAAAAAAAGAAGAAATCAATTGAAAAAGTATTTTTTTTTCGATCAAATTGATTTCTTTCGTTGTTGAGAAACGGTGCGAACGGTAATCGTACTTGAAATATTCTTCAGCCGGTGGTTTTCTAATAGCCGTGCTTATATTCACTGCCATTGCTTCGAGTTGGCTGGAATTGAGGCATTTTAATTTGTAGTACGAAGTATTTTGACTCGCGCATATTTCAGCAGCTCTCGGTTCGTAACAATCTTCCGTGCTCCAGGTAGGATCGCAATTACTCCAAGGTAATTCGCTTCCCCCTTAAATACGAGAAAAATGATTACTTTTTCTGTAATTTCACCGAATCCGTAGTTTCTATATGACGAAATAAAATTGATGTTTATTTAAATCATCAATCGAATCTCTAATAGTAATAAAAAGTATCGAGCAATCGTGCAGAATATTGGAAAGCAAATAAATTTCGTAGTGCTCCATGTTCTGAACATTATTTTTGTTTTCATTCGAAAAAGAAAAGAAATGGTAATTTCGTTCCAATGAAACGAATGATTAAAAAATGTCATTTATTACCATTCAATTAAATTTCCACATGACAAAAGCAATTATTTCGATACAATATGATAATAAGAATTTTTTTTTTTTTTAACATAAAATACAAATTTACTTTTCCCTGAAAATGATTTGTAACATTGTGTTTTATTGTTCGACTTATTCAAGATAAAAATTCGAAAGACCAAAAACGTACCAGCAACAGAGGCGAAAATGTAGTAAAGAGTCCAGGCAATAATGAGATTGTAGTACAGCATGACAATCGAACTGATAAGGACCATTCCATAACCAAGGCCTCGAAGAAGTGGACAGAAACGTTTATAAGCGGCTACTGGTCCTAAGCTCGCATACTGACCTTTATTTTTTCAAATTATTATATTAAATCAATCGGCGTACTAAAAACGAATGAACAACGGACAATTTTAACAATTCGTCATTACAGCTCACTAATGAGAATCGGATTATTATTTTATTCAAGCTTTCAGCTAATCGAACTTGCAAGTGTGCAGTTTCTTTTTTTTTTTCAAGCTTCTCTCTGCTTTTAACTTTCGTCTATCCCCCCTCTCCCTCAGCCGCGTGCAGCAGCAGGCAAATTACTCTCAACTGCATCGCATTTGCGGAGGGCGAAGGGAAACTGCAGGGAAAATTAAACAGGAAAAACAAATGAACTCGACTTCGGAGTAATTTAAAAAAAATATTCGTCAGTACCTTTGCCAGAAATTCAACTAAATCTTGTGTGTCAAAGTCGAAACTTCATATGGTTGAGTTAACTTTTTTGAAATTGCAAAAACGCTGAATAAGATGGAAGCAGAATGTGAATAGACTTTTTTTTCTCGGTTTGTCAGTGTAGAAAAATACGAGTTCCCGATAGAGAACAAACAATAGATTCGTCCAGCTTTGTGAGATTCTCGGAAAGATTCTAAGTGAAAGAGATTTTTTACAGATCGATACTGTGTGAGACTCGAAGTCGAGAAGAAAAGAAAAAACGGATTCGTCGTCCCAGTTTTTTTTTTGCTTTCGTTGTATAACTATATTTGTTTTTAGTAAATTCTTTTATACACACAAAACGAACGATTTTCAATCGTCATAATCGTATAATAATAATATAAATTATTTTTACTATTGAATAGAGATGAAAGAATTATTAATTATAATTCGAATTTAATCGAACGAAAAAACGTTTCGGCAAATCTACGAGCTTACGTGGAAGAGTAATAGAATATAAAAAAATTATTATGAGAGTGAAAAATCAAGATTGCGTTGTACAAACTCTGTTTTTTTTTCATTTACCATAAAAAAAAAACAAAAATTTGTTTTCATACCTAGAGAAAGTTCCATGAACATGAGTGGCAAACCAGCGATTATAAGCATAACCGTAAAAGGTATGAGAAATGCACCGCCACCGTTTGAATAACAGAGATATGGAAAACGCCAAACGTTTCCCAATCCAACGCTGTAACCGAGGAGCGAGAGTAAGAAATCAAATTTGCCGGTCCAGGTGCCTCGCTCCGGATGCTCGTCCTCTTCATCCTGAAGGGGGGCTTGGCTATTAGCCACCGAATATTTATCCTCGTTCTAATGCGAACAATTAAAAAAACGACCAATTCGTTATGTTTGATAAATAAATTAGTCGATCATCGAATGAAAATGATCGGTTAACGAATTTATGAAGCAGCGGTTCAGTTGAAAACGTCAAAAAATCAATTTTTTTTACATACAATCGATAGTTCAAATATCGAAAAAAATGTTCTCAAATTTTTGAAAATCGTTGGAACTTATTTTGAAAATTACGGAGATTTTCCTATAAATATCGTTTTTGTCGACCACTTCGACGAAATTCATGATAAAAAAAATTATTTGACATACGAAACTGAAAATATTTATGAATCAAGCGAATTCTTGGGCACTTTATTTCGAGCGATATTGTGAAGACTTAAAATCGTTTCTTTTACGTTCCAAAATCGTGATTTTCTACCGTTTTAAAACGTTTCTTGAACTTTTAATAGCTCATCAAGAATAAACGAGTTTCTGGATTGAAAATATTTTTATTTTCATTAAGAATTACAGGCTCCAGAGCTCTTGCTGTTCGGAGATCCTGTGACGAGACACTTTGTTCGTTCACCTTTAACTAAATCGCTCTTTCATTTTATTTGGATGAAATATTTTTTTTCAAGTGTTGTCAAAATGTGTGAAAAAATACGAGCGAATATTCATAAATATGAATCATATTTTTTTTACATGAAAAAAAAAGTCCAAATTCTCGTTCGTTTTGATCCTCTGATTTAAGTTGAATGACTGTCTTCGTTCAAAACGCTATCTTGATCTATGAAAATAATGAATTGTGAAAAAATGAGGAATAAAAAGTAATGCACACTAACGTTCCAGCAGTCCAGGCCGGGTCGGATTTTCGGATAAGCTACCTCCATCCTCAATGACGATTTCGCGAATGATATTTCGTTTATATTCTCAAAAAAATTAGCAACAAAAAATTCGCTTATTAGTTTTTTTTTTCTATCTTTAATCCATCGGATGATCACTGTGTCAAAAGAAAAATCTTCTTCTCTTCATGTTGCTTTTCTCGTATTATCGTTTCGTATCGTTCGAGTCCAGATTTCATATTTCACATTTTTTTCACTCAAAATTATCCTCGTTCGAAAAAAAAATTATTGAAACGATATAATATTCACACGACCGCGAAATTCCGAGGATTAGAATTTTTTTTCGACCATCAAGATGACCCGAAAACGTGTTTTAAGAACTTTCCTTACTTTCGAAATTATTTGATTTCTCATTTGATTGCTTTCTTCTGCTATTACTTTTCTCGTTCAAATCGAAACAAGAGAAAATGAATGAAAATCCAATTTGAAGCGGAAGCTAATATCGTATAATGAAGTTTAGGTCAGTCAGCTGTTTCGGCAAAAGGTCGAGGCAATAGTGGCCTAGACCCAGCGTGTAATTGTCGTCTCTTTCTTCTTCTTGTTCGAGCAACGACTCGGGAGAAAGAAAGCGCGGGTTATTTTATTCAACCGGTGGATAAACATATGATGAAAATAAAAATATCAAAATGGCGAATAATTAAGCCGAATAACAAAACGCGAATAATCGTATTGAAATATCGTTAATTTTCGTCACTCGTATTAGCTCATAAGAATTTCACGAATATTCACTTATTTCCGAAAATTTTATCCTTTTTCTTTTCCTTCTTTTTTATCTTTTCGTAACGATCACTACGAAATTAAGCAGTCAGTCGTATTTTGTACGCGGACCACATACTCGTATTTTGGCGCGAATGTGCCCGGCGATTACAAGACGAACGAGTATCGAGATTCGACTTGAAAAGTGACGAAAAAAAAAAGAAAAAAAAAAACAAGAAAACTTGCTCGCAAACGGACAGTGGAAATGAAGCGTGCCTGGCCGGACCACCAGTCTGCTTATGGAAGATCTTTCCATTCCAACAGCACCTTCTATCTCTTTTTGCCTCTCTCTCTATCTCTCCCTCGCTTCAGAGAAAATCGATCGATATTACTGCTCCTGCGGAGCTGCGTCCTACCCTAAACCTTCCTTCCACCTCTCCTCACCTTATATTTTCATCATTTTATTTAGTTCCTCTCCTCTCGCAGCTTCTGACTACGGATGCATGATTTTCCACGTTCCTTTTTTTTTTCCCCTTTCTACGATTACGATCGACTCCCTCATTATTTCAATTACGATTGGTGACACTCTGCTCTTTCGTTTCTATTTTTCTGATAACTATAGCTTGATCCTAATTTCCGTTGTTATTGTTCCGAACATTATTAAAATTGTGCTCTTTAGAGTTTCGTGATATTCGTTCACTGATATTATTTATTTCGAAATTTTTTTTTAACCTCGAATTCTAAACGAGGGCAAAAAGCAATCGGATCTCGTTGAAACTTTTTTCTGTCATTTCGTTTCACTTATTTTTCATTTTCAAATTCATAATTTTAGGATTTCTTTATTTTTCTTTGTTTTTTTGAGGCTGCTTTTGTTCTCGTGAATCGAAAGTCCACGAAACTCCATCAATGGCATCTTTTTTTGTCGCGATGGTACGCTGCTCGTGCATGAATATTTTAGATATTTTTGCACTTCAAATCCTGCATGTGCAACAGATTCACTCGGATATATATCTTTATAGCACGGGATGAGCTTGAGCCCAAGGTCAATGGATGTGTGCTGTTCGCACCTCCTCATTAATTTACATTAACACTGGGTCATCAATGTGATTAACATATTTTGATGTAGTATGCGGGTCGTGTGAGTGAAATCACAAGTGAATCTCTGCAGATCTGCACATGAAGTTTTGAGGTTATGTCTCACACACGTTCGGGTGTCCAACGAACAACGATCGTGGCAGTAAACTCAAGTTCAGAGACGGATTTTGAGTCACAAAAAATGCTGTGCTATTATATGGCGTATTACGCTAAAATGGTTGGAGATAGAGCTAAAGACTGTAGGAACGTTGTTGTAGAACATAAAATTTCCTATAAAAAAGTCCTAAACGACGTTTCTCTATCTTGAATAGTTTTAGTTCTGGGAGCAGATTGAAAATATACACGTTCGTCTCACGACGCTTTTATAACCAGGCATTTTTTCAGTCGGCTCAGGATTACATTGATAAAGATTAAAAAAGTATCTTCAGAAGGGTTTTTAAGAAATTTTAATGCACCAGAAAATCGGTCTTGTCAACTTTTACTCTATTTTTAACCGTTTCGACGGTATGCGTGATAAAACAAACTTTTTTTATTGATAAATCGGAGGACTGATAATGAAAAAATATCTCGAGACTTTTTGACTCCGAACCTGCGCTTTTGTTGACACTATGAGACACCCTATATATCATATATACGTAAATATATGTAGCATAAAATATGTGAATGGCATCGAGTGACGTCATCGAGTACATAACAATAAAAACATTCCACGACCATCAATTGCTGCAACAATTGAGAGGAGAGAAGAATAATAATTCCATAAAACATTTTAGTATTCGCGAATACATTTCATAAATTAGTGGTTTGTTTATTGATTTACAAAAATTTATTGATAACTTCGTAAATCACGAAAGAGGAAACTGCTGAAAGTGTGCTGCATCGATTTATTTTTTTAAACCAATTGTTCGCGCGTCACGTTGAGCGATGCTCGAACTATCTTGCCAGGTTATGTTACCACCCGAGTAAACGCCCAGTAGGAAACTGTACCAAAGAAAAGTTGATGTTGAAAACTTAAAATCAATAACTATCAGTCGATAAAATTGTGATTCTCAACCAATGTTATCCCTTTCCTCTTGTTTTGAAGATATCTTCTTCCATCAATTCGTATATTGAATAGAAATAATGAAAACCTCCGTTAAAAAACAACAAAAATGAGAAAAATTATGATCTCGCATTCCCGTATGGTCACAGTCAACTGCGAGAGATATCAAAGATCGGAGACGAAGACACGAGAACGGGACGGAATTTCGCAGTTTTATCTAATCGCGTTCTAACGTTTACTCTGTTGTATCACATCTGAAATTTTTAATAAAAATTTTTGCATCCGCTCCTATATATATTTTTTTATTTTCCGATTATCCCCGTTGATAATGATTCCACAATTCAGGTAAGGATCTCGTAGTAGAAGCTATTTACTCGAAATAAAATATTGCTCATATTGCATTTGGATTCGAGATCATACAATAATAATTCTATTTACGTATTAATGGATTGAAAAAAAAAAAAACAAATAAACATCAGTCCTACAATGATTCATGAGTTTTTGAGCTGTCATCCAAGTACGTTAGGTTTCCATTGTTTTATCGAATCAGCTCATCAGCTGTCATCACTTCATCCACTTTGAAAATAAAATTGTAAATTGCTGTTACACGACATAAACAGATCCGATCAAACTTTGACCGAACGATCCACAATCATGGCAAGAAAAAGAGGCGTAATTGTGTTAAAAAAATCAATAATTTTAGCAAAATGAGAAATTTCAGTTTCTAACCATCTCTTTCGTACTTTTACTTTGAAATCCAGTCGTCAAGTGTCTATCGAGTTCCATATTCCAATTACAAGAAACGCAAAGCTTTATTAAATTATATGTAGCTACTCTCGACGTAACTTGTTGATTGAATAATTACTATGGCCATTTTCTTGAATTTTTCGTTCATTTTCAAATGAAAAGAATAATTAACAATAATTAGGAGACTTTAATGTGTTGCAGGAACTTAAATTGATGCTTCCAGATAACCTTTTCCCATAGCGCACCCAAAAGGTATAGATTATTGAGCAGGGATTTCATATTTAAATGTGTTTTTGTCATATCAGGCAAGTAACACGCCTATTATCAACGATGCCGAATCCTTTGGTGGCTGTGTGTCAAATGACAGCGACTTCCGATAAAAATAAAAATTATGAGATTCTGCGGGACTTGGTTGTGCAAGCGAAGCAGAGAAATGCATCTGTAAGATCCAAAACTTTAACTCACCTCAAGAAGCATACTATGAGAATGGAATCGTAAAACTTCAAGTGATATTTTGCAGATTGCTTTTTTTCCTGAAGCTTGCGATTACTTGGCTGAAAACAAAAAAGATGTTGTCGCGTTCGCCGAACCTTTAAACGGACCTACAATGGAATCTTACAAAAAACTTGCAACCGATAACAAAATCTGGCTGTCTCTGGGTGGATTGCATGAAAAAGTAAAAAAAGTTTATTTGAACAACCGTCCACGAAGAAAGTGGAATCGTAATTCCATAAAAAATTAATGATAAATCCATGGTTCTTTATGTGAATCTCTAGGGAGAGGATTCGTCTGAAAGAATCTCCAACACTCATGTTCTAATTGACCACGAAGGCAGCCTTGTGGCTGCCTATCGTAAGATTCATCTGTTCGATATGGAGAACAAAGATGTTGGAGTTAGATTGATGGAATCGGATTATGTGAAACCGGGAAGTGAAATTATTCCACCAGTTCTGACGCCGGCAGGTTCTCTGGGCCTCAGTATTGTATCCTTTGTCTCTTGTTGCAAAATGCTACAATTTTTTGTATGCTGAATAGAATAGAAGAAAAACATTGCTTACTGACAAAAACGAGAGTTAATTAAATTCATAACGTTTACCAAAGTTCCCAAAGCAGTTCATTCAATGTCTCGAAATCTTAAAAGACATGCCTTAACTTTTGAAAGTGTTACGACATGCGTTTCGCCGAAATGGCGCTGGCTTTACGAAACATGGGAGCACAAATACTAACATTCCCATCAGCATTCACTTATCAAACTGGAGCTGCACATTGGGAAGTTTTGTTACGAGCCCGAGCTATTGAAACTCAATGTTATGTGGTAGCTGCTGCTCAAACTGGTACTCACAATAAAAAACGTGTGAGTTGGGGTCACGCAATGGTAATAAAAAAAATTTCAAAGTACTTTTTTCCTAGAATTGCAAATAAAATTTGAGAATACCTCTAAATAATATTTTGTTGCATTTCAACGATGAATACTCAAAGATCGTTTTCACAATTTTCAGATCATAGATCCGTGGGGAACGGTTATTGCGCAGTGTCCGGAAAACACCGGGATTGCGGTAGCCGAGATTGACCTTGATTTATTGAATAAAGTTCGCAAGAATATGCCGTGTGAGAATCATCGTCGTACAGACTTGTATCCATTGATCAAACCCCAAAATTAACTGACGGGTAGGTGAACGAATAAATGTAAATCAATCCACTTTACAAGTTCTTTTTATAAATAAATGCTTTTTTAAGATATAGCTTATAATAAGAGCAGTGACAATGATTGTGATTATTGATAGACCTAATTTGATTTACTTTGATGGTATATATTTTCGGTGCTATCAGTTTTGCCATCGATACCGGTGAACTCAACATCTATGCCATTGAGCGCCCAATTGTGCTCACAAATCTCGAGCGCTTCCCATTCTGATTTAAATGCGGCTTTTGGATCAGGAGGCATGGACATTGCAGCCCCTGATACCTGATCTTGCAGCAACCTCGATGTGTCCGCAGCATTATTTTCTCCCAGTACCAAAGTATAGATCGAACGAAGTCCGAATACATTTAGAAAATACCAAGATGCCGAAGATACCCAAGCAGCATCCAGAGTTGCTAGCTCTATGCCTCGTTGCAACATCGGTTTAAAGCGTAACGTCAGTGGAAACGGTACCTTGGCTATAATAATTTAAAAAATCATTCGTCAATTGTACAGAATTTTTAAGATAACTAATACATTGACATCTATAATTGATGAGTTATTGATATTGCCTGAATATTTCTTTTGGTTTTCACATCTCTCTTTATTCGACTGTACTTTATTCATTTTCTCAGTTCCCAAGTTTGAACTATATCCAAAATATTCTAACAAAATGTCAGGAATGGTTGTTTCCAAAGAAAAGAATGATTTAGCTCTAATTTAAAACTGAATAGAATTATTTTCACATCAAATGATTCACGTACTTGTTACGAAACCCGAAAACATCCAGTTAATCCATCCACCGATGAGTACCATAGGCAATACATTAGTGACATTGCCTTTCAACATATCTGTCATCATACTTGGATCGGTCATGGGATTCTGCGATACCGGTGGCCGTTTTTGTGTTTTAAAGTAACCAGTTTCTGCATTGTTGAAAAAGTATCGTCTCATGAGAAAAGCAGTTTTAGGAATGTACTGTCCATTCTCGCGAAGAAGTCTCGATCTTATCATCACTTGGCTATGAAATTTTAATACACAAAAATTTTTTAAATACGTGTACGGATTGGATTCCTGCACAAATAATGGCAACTCGCTATCGAAAATAATTCAGATAGCAGTTTCGTGGTACGATCAAACGATTCAATTGTGACGAACGCAACAATTTTTATTTTGACAATTGAAAATATGGATTAGGAATCGATTCAGTTTTTTTAATTTATATTTTGTACATTTTTTTCGTTCCAACTTTGAACGCAATTAATTGAGGCCAACGAATTAGAACTTGAGAACTTTACGACTGAAAATCGATGTAACTGATGTCATTCCATTAACAACGATTTTTCGTAACACTCATCAACGTTGCAGACTCGTTTGCATGACACTCACCTGTCTTGCACCTGATGAACCTCGACCTTTTTCTGTGATGCGAGTAAAATAGATACATAATGTCGTATTATGCCTACGAGAAACGTTATCACAACTATCGGCAAAAATACCCATCCTCGAATATTAGGATCGAGTAACAATTCTGCCATGATTACGACTAAAAATGCTAAATTGATCTTAAACACAATCTAAAACAGGGCGGCCTACACAAGAGATCGCCTGAGCCACAGCTGAAAGGTTAGTACTTAGTAGTAGCAGAGAGAATTACACGAATCGTGCGTGGTCTCGAATCGGAGCGTGTGATGGTTTATTATTTATACACTAGCGGCGCTATCGTCGGCCGCATATAGCGGGCGGCGTTAGCGGTGTAAATTTGGCTCCCCGCCGTGAATTTTTCGAAAGGTTTTTGATTTCAATCGTTTGTGTGTCGTTTGTAAAGTATTGTGAGAACAAAATAAACGTTTTGAAATGAGTTTGTCGCGAAAAAATAAAAATTAGCGTGGAGTTAGTCTGTCCATTCTATTTTTTAAACTTTATGAGTCTAATTGTACGAAAATCAATGCGAAATCGTTTGTAGAATACGAATAATACAATAAAAATGTTTGTAGGACGCATATTTTCATGAAAAAGTAAAAACAAAATTTGCATAAATTTTTCCGAACCAGTCAGGGAGACTGGAGAGAAAGAGTGGACACAGGAAAATAAATAGTCGAGATCCGCGCGTACGCAGTATGATCGCCAGCTTTTGGGATCGCCCAGTTTTATGAATTTTCTTTTTCATTAATCGATATTAATTTTTTTTACTAATCCGGTTTTACTGTTTCAACGTATCGTTCAAATGTTGATCTTTATGAACCTAGATTCAAAAAAACTGAATGAAATTCGATTGACGGTCTTTTTTTTTGCTACCAGCATTTTTATGCGTTGGGAAAACGAGAGAATAAAACGTTGTTGAATTTTTATAAAATATTACTGAACGAATATTCATACGGTGCACAAAAATGTGATCGCTAAATATTGGCGAATGAATGTCCCTAGCTTGTTTGGTTTGTTTACATTCGTGGAGCCTCGATTCTGCGTTTACGTTTACGCGCTCTCGCGCTTGGCCTGCTCAGCCGTTCCGTAGCGGGGATGGTGGGGAGAGCTCACGCCGGGGCGACTGGAAGGGGCAGGCGCGAGAACTGGATCATGCGCGGGGCAACGAGGGAGCGAGCGAGGGACTCGCGTTCATTCAGTCGCCCGCGGGCGCGGGACGCGGGGCGGGGCGGCGAGTAGCGCGCGTAGAGTTGCATAAGCATCGGTCGGCTAGTGCAATACCGCGCATTATCGTTCGTTGATTGCAACGAAATTGATAAAACAGAGTGCGGAATAAATGACGAAAATCTTTATATAAAATACTTTAAACGGTCTGAATTGTCGTTTAAACCAAATAAAAATACAACGATGCATAATGAAGAAAAGGAAAATCATGATAAAATTTTTTATTTTTTTATTATCAAAACCATCCAAATCTATAATTTGTACATAATTTTTTATCGCGATTTCCGTTAATTAGAGTTGAAAATATGCGCGATTTTTTGAAAATAAACAATGCACACGAAAATTAGAGCTTAAAAGTATGCGCGATTTCTCGAAAACGAACCATGCACGAAAATGCTATGAAAAGAATATTAGGGTCGTAAAACACGATTCTCTCGTTTGTCAATCGTAATGAATTTTCAATGATTTCTCTTTCGTCAACGAGTTTTCTTCTCGCAACGTGATAAGCGATAAGCCGGTAGGGCCTCTTGCCCACGATATTATTTTCCGTGCTCAATTGGAGAACGAATTGCTTTGAATATTTGACCGAATCACGATAAATGGCAGCGTGAGCAAGGGTCTTGAGTGACAGACAGTTCAGTGACGGCTGTGTCATAGCTTCGAAAATCGTGTGTATGCTCGCACGCACGCGTGTTCGCAAGCGGAGCTAAGATGCAACCATACATGCGAGTCACGCAACGCAACGCAAAGCACCAAATGCACGCAGGCCGTAAAGCCATGGGATTGTCGGCAAGAATGACGGAAAGAAAGCTATAAATCTACTCTGTAGTTTGCTAATTCCGAACGCGATACAGTTTCTGTATCGCATATATCGAAGTCGCGCAGGCAAGGTCCATGCATATAACCCGGATGCTGCAAACGGTGCACGCAACGCAATGCACGCAAGGCATGTATAACCGCAGCTATTGTACAGCATTGCGAATAGTTTTTACTATCGCAATTGCTATAGTACAATAGAACGCAAGCGCCCGTGCACGCGTGCACCCACGTGAGCACGCACGATTTTCCACGAAACTATGGCACAAGTTGCCATTACACTTTCTGTCACTCGTCGTCAACCTTATTCAATTGCTAAAAGACAATTTATTGACACAAGAGAAAAATATTTTTCGAGTCAGCGGAACAAAGAAACATTGAATGGATTTTTTTATTTCGTGCAAGAGTTCGTTGACGCGAAAATTAAAAAAATCTTGATGTCTTAATCACTCGTTTACTATCTCGGAAGTATAAAAAGTTAATATCGGTTTTAAATCAGTGGATTTGAATTTTGAATTACGATAAACTATCGTTTTCAACGTTGGAAAAACGACGCTGCTGCTGCTGCTGCTGCTGCTCGTCTGAATTCAAAATCATGGATCTGGAATAAATCGAGTGGAATGTAATCAACTGCAATGAGTGTCCTGTAACGGAAGTGGATATTAACTGTGCTGACTATTTCGGATATGTGAACAATAATATTGATTTAAAATCAGTGCGATCGAATTCTGAATAATAGTGCGAGTCGCGAGTGCAAAATGTATTGAAACTCATTTGACGAAAAAACATCTAGTGTTAATCTACATCGGAAATGGATCTCAGCTGCCAAATTCTCGAACGGTTTTGTCAAAGGTAGGTTCATTATTGAGGAGGGAACAAGACATCGACGAGTGAGTACATAATTCCATCATTTTTATTGGTTTCATTTCTGTGCATAGCAATTTTCAGTATCAAACTGTTGAGCTTTCTTCGATTTTAACTGTTATTTTTGAAAGAATTCGATTTCCATTTCAATCGTTAATCTTTGAAGAATAAAATGTTTTTTTCTCTTACTGACTGTGGATTGATTGATGAAATGAAAAATGAATCCTGTATTTTTTTTAGCCGGTAGAATTATTCCATTTTAACATTCAAAAATATTCTTATATAATCTTTTCATAAAATCAAATTTAGGAATAGACCAGCAGTGGTAACATCTGAATCAGTTCAACAGACTATCCATATAATTTCGCATTTATGAATCAGTCATATCGTTTTTAGCATTTCAAAATCTTCAAGATTCATTTATTTCTAATCAGTTGACCCGTATGGTCTCCCTGACTGGTTCGGAAAAATTTATGCAATTTTTGTTATTGCTTTTTCATAAAAATATGCGTACAAACGATTTTTTATTGATTTACGTACAATTAGACTCATATAGTTTAAAAAGTAGAATGGGCGGGCTAACTTCACGCTAATTTTTATTTTTGATTTTTTCGCGATAAACTCATTTCACAAGCGTTTATTTTGTTCTCACAATACTCTACAAACGACACACAAACGATTGAAATCAGAAAACTTTCGAAAAGTTCATGTCGGGGGTCCAGTTCACATCCATGGCGGCGTTGTCAGTGAGACAAACTTGCCCGCGCAAATAAAGGTAGCCTTGTAAACTACTAGACCGTCGAAGGCCTAGGTCGGTAACGTGGGAGGATGGTTTGAAGGTTGGTAAGGTAGATCCCCTACGCTAGCGTAGCGTAGAAAAATATAGGGATCTTTGCGTTTCGTCTCCGGTACGGTCACAGACTCATCAGTAGGGCTGAGTGACCACACCGTGCCCTAGACGCGGAAATGGGAAGCTGTGTACCCCACACGCACCTTTTTTTTTTTCTTTTTCAAAAACCCATATGAATCATCCACCACGTCATTATGAATGAGTTGAAAACTTTGGAGGTATAATTTTTGTGTATTAAAAAGGTTACAGCAGCAATTTCAATAAAATAATAAACAGTTAACAAACGCAATATTTTTTTTCAGAGTATAATTTATCGATAGTTCTCAAGCTACAGTCATCGATTTTTTTTCTCACGAATTTTTCACGAATTGGTCAAAAACCACTGTAACTTTGTACCCTCCTGAGACTTTCTTCGAAACCTAATTTTTTCCTTGTATACCACGACTTTATCAAAAATCTTTTTTCACAAAAAAAAACCGAAAGAACTTGGAGAAAAAAAAATCGCACAAAGCATGTTAAAAATGAAAATATAAATATTATATCGCCTCAAAAATGGAACCAAAATAACGACCTCATGCTCGCCGAAAAATTTCGAAAAAAAAATAAATAATCTTCATAAACGGAAAAACGATCGATACTCAACCCATTCGAGGATTTCATTTTTATCAGCAAAATATAAATGTAAAGGAGAATACCGAAGCGCATAGAAATCTCCGAATCTTCGGCCAAACATCGTCCCACTTCCGGTTGAATTTTGGGCGTACGTAATAATGAGAATACAGGAATAAGCGAACCGATAATTTCAGTTGTTTCAATATATTTTCAGCTGCTCTCGAGTACCGTTTCGAAGAAGCAATAATTTCGATATTTTACCAAAAATATATCAAACTAATTGGTATATTCTATTTGTTTATTTACACTCGTTTTTTTATACTCGAATTGAACGAATTTTTTTGTATTTCAATTGATTTTCGTAACTCCGCGATCTAAATTCCGTATTAAAAGAAAACAAACTGTCAACTATATCTTCAAGTTACGAGCAGAAATGTTTCGGTAGGATTTTCATAAGATCAAAAGAAGAAACAAAAAAAACAGTCAAGTTGTACGGGTACGCATTAAGAGGCATAATTTAAGTTATTATTACGATAATTAAATTCGCCGGAGAATACATAAAAGCCATTTGTCAGCGTAGGAGAATGAGCGTCGTGTAAAAAGAAACGTGGGCGTTATGATGTATTCGGTTTTATTATTATTTTTTATTTTTTATTTTTTTTTGGCAAGTCTTCGTTGCACGATGACAACGAAATCGCTTCCCTGCCGATAACTCTTGTCAACTGGTAGCAGGAAAAAAAAACGGCTTACTACAGTAGTCTGAGAAGCGTGTGTGGCTGTATAGATTCGTCGTGATGTTGAGAAACGTGCGTTGGGGAGGGGTAAAGCATTTTTATCAAACTAGCATGATGGCTTCGTGCATCAGTATGAAGTTGACTTCGGTGCGCGCCACTGTGAATTACGATTCCAGATAGACTTTTCTATACTTTTGGTATCTTCTCGTTTCTCTAATTTCTCATTTCATATCGCTCGCCGGTTTTTTTTTCTTATTATCGTACTCGGTGATTGATAAAAAAAATAAAAAATCGACCATGTAATTATATTTTGAACTTTGGTGTACCTGAGTTCGTGCAGAACCCCGGTGAACGTATGAATATTTAAAAAAAAAAAAAAAAAATCAAGTACTTATTCCGGTCGAATGAATGAACCAATTGATCGAGATAAACGGTGACGCGATTAATACGTCAATTGAATATATCCAATGATATCGCGTGCTCCATTATTCTTCGTGAATCGTGGCTCGGACTATGATGACTAATTAAAGAAAAATGTTTGGTGCATTTGAAAAATCTATTGGTTTCTTTATCGTCGTTTTACTATGTCAAGGTAATTTTTATCTTTTTTTTTTGTTTTTATTATTTCTTCTGCATTGTTCTTCGATTCAGTCGAATGTCAAAGTTTTCTTTTTCTTCGTATTTTTAGTGTAAAACGAATGATTTTAATATCGATCGTCTCCCGTGTAATTCTTATACTCTGGGCTTTACCGATCTCCTTATAGACTCGTCTCATGCCTCGGGCCAAATGACTCGTTGACTAGTATTCTCGATGAACCAAGCGCCAGTGACTGGTGAGCGTGTATACTCACCCGGATCACGTGGTATCCACGACGCCCATTGAATCACACAAACCTGTTTTTTTTTTTTGTTTCTTTTCAACGCCGGAAATGGCGTTTACAAATGAAAACTCGTGTGTACGGTACACCTGTTCGATTTTCACGCCTCAATTTCTCGTCGCATAGTGACCTATTCCAGTTTCAAGTGCATATTAAACGAGGAAGAGACACACCGGCTGCTCGAACTCTTGCAACATGCTCTCGAATCCTCTACCTTCGTGAATTTTTGCTCACAGGTCACACTTCTCGTTACCGCGTGCATCATGCATTCCTTCAAGATACCTGTACTTTCTATACCGTTATACGAACAGGTCGAAATTCTTTCTCATTCATTAAATAAAATCCTCATTTTCATCGTGTCGTAGTTATATATTTAAAGGCTAATTACTCGCGTCAAATTTCGATGTTTTTTTTTTTTTTCAATTCACACAGAAATTTGAACTGAAATTTGTTGGAAAGTTTTGAATCTTAGTTGTTTTTTTTTTGCGCTCCATTTTGAACGCAGGTTTTATAATAATATTGGAAAAGTAATATTTTGGAGTAGGCGTGTCTCGGGAAACTGTTCCAACGTTTGACTCGCCAAAGCGTTTTTCCCATAAAATTTTCTTTACATTTTGGACACTTGTTCGGTACACCGTTACCTGATAACGTGCAAAATTTGTAAATAATTCACCGTTTCATGTTCGAGTTATTGGAAATAAAAAAATGTGCAGTTTTACATGTATTCTTAGGGAAAAAAGTAGAAAAATTTACACTTTGTGCAATTACTACGAAACTTTGAGACAGATTTTTTTCTTTCAACTGTCATTTATAGAGATGTGTATGACGAAGTTTTTCGAAAAATTACGAGAATTTTGACCGTTCCGTTTCGGGTAGAAATCGATTTAAATTTTCTGTCAAATGCACTGTGCAGAGGGAATCGTGATCACTCTTAAGAACTCTAAATCTTGTATTAAACATTTATCCCAAAAGTTTATGTTTCGAGGCTCCTGTACGATGTACCAATTGCCATTATTTAGTTGATTCGCGAGTTATGTTCGAGTTTTTATTGGAGAATCAACTTTTGAACACGAGTGTAGAATCTTGATGAGAATCTTGATGAGACAGTAGACCTGAACAGAGAACTTCTGAACAGGCGAATGAAAGACTGTTTATTTTTTGGAGGACTAAAAACCCTGATAATGTTTTTTGAACTTTGAAATTCTTAGGAAACTTTATCTTCAATCAAATAATCGTTAAAAAAAAATTTTAATTGTGCAATCGTTCAAAGATTTCGAACGATTTTAAATGGTGTGAAGCAAACAACGATTTCAAAAAAAAAAAAAAAACGATAATCTCAATTATTGAATTGAAACGTGCATGGAGATTCCCAACGGAAAATGAATTGAAGAAATACCAAATACAAAGATCGTTGAAAAAATTGATTTTCAAAAATCATTCAATCGCATTCCTACGCCTCAAACTTCAACGTTATTTTAGGATAAATTTTTTGCTGTTTATTCGTGGGGGGATTACTTCGAACCAGAGCTTTCGAACCTCGTTAAAAATAGTTCGCTAATATCAAAATACACCAACGTATTAATAACTCCGGTTAATTCCTAAAACGTGTCGATCGATTCCACAGTTCGCTAAAAACGATCGTTTGAAAAAGACAACAACTTTCTCGCTATTAGAAATATTTTTAAACGAAATATTCAAAGTTCACAAACTTTTGAATTTCTTCAAAGATACAAACAAAAATTATGTAAAAAAAAATCGTTGAAAGAAATTTTAAACTGAATATAATTATTGATAACACAATAAAATAATTCGACATAATTCCTGAAATTATTATATTCAATCGATGAAAGATGATTCTGAATAAAGAAGTGTTTCGTGGTATTAAATTGCTTCATTGAAAGACTTCGAAATTTTGGAAAAGATTGATCATGTTTTTAAATAAATGTTGAAAAAACAAAAATTCCTAAAATCAAAAAGAAAAGGTAGGGAGGGATAATTAAATGTGAGAAAATGGAGCGATCGCGTAAGATTCAATAGATTCAAAAAATCGTTTTTTTAGAACGTAAGATTCTGAAAACGATAAATCTCGGTTTGGTAGCGATGCTATATGGTTAATGATGCTTCCGTAGTTCGTAGTCACCGGGCAGAACACCGGAGGTTGATACCAGAGCTCTTATCGCTAGAGGAAAGAAAGGACTTCCGTTAGCTGTATAGAGATTCGTTTTGTATACGAAAAATTACGGACAAACGTATATTCGAAACATTATTGGATGGTCTCGATAAGCACAGAGAGTCTGAGAGAAAGAGAGAGGAGAGAGAGCTGAAAAATTCTTCTTTTCATCTTTTGTTTGATGACATTTTTTCAGATTGCCAAGCACACAAACCTCAGCTGTCACCTGATGACTCGGAGATTTATATTTACGAGGGCGAAGCCCTTGAATTAGCGTGCACGAGTTCGAAGGGTATAGAATTTTACTATCCCAAAGATGTCACAAATACGGTGTGTGAATAAATGTTTTATTTTTTCACGAATAAAAAATTAGCAGTAAAAAATGTTTGACGGATATGTAGTAGCATTATTATCATTGTTCATCAAATTCCATTTCTTTGTTTTCATAATTTATTTATTAATTCAGAACGAACCGTGTAAATATCAACGATAATAAATTCTCCAATTACAATAATCAATAATTAGGATTCATTTTTTTTTATCATTCGATTGATCTCATTTTCGAGCAGATATCTACCTCGGTCGAATATTTAAACAAACAAGATTTGGGGAATACTCAAAGGATTAACTTCTCGAGAAAGAATACTGTTCATGGTGACACAGGATGGTATGGCTGTGCCGATCAAGATGTCGAAGTTACACCAGGAGTTTACGATCAGCCCGATGTCAGTTGGACGTACGTTTGGGTCATGTGTACGTATGTTTTTTTTCTTAATCTTTTTTTAAAGTTGCGACATTCTTCAAAATTGTTTCAAACTGTGGCTTACCATCATAAAAATTCTCGAAAATTTGAAAAAACAATATAAAAGTGGAGTTTTTAAGGATTTTCATTAAATCATTAAATTTGGAGCAAGGGAACTTGAAATTTGGGTTTATTAAGTAAAAAAATTAGAATCCATGCGAATTCGATAATAATTATTTAATGCAGAATGAAGCTTGTGTAATTCCCTCAAAATATCTTCAATAATAATGATTTATTTTAGCAAATTCGAGTTATTTCGTGCAGAGCGATGTTTTGGAATCGATAAGAGTAGCTGTGGGAGAAACGACGGTTATACCGTGTCGACCAACTTCGCCGACGTACGATGTAATGCTTTTTGCAAATCATGAAACAGTGAGTCGACTGACATTTTTATATTTTTTATATATTTATCGTTTGGAAGTACGAATATGTTGTTATTCGTAGTAAAAGTTTAATCGACAATTTGTTACTCCAAATAATTTAAGAAAAAATCATACTTTTTTATTATTGAACATTTATAAATTCTATTGTTTTGAACAGAAAATCGAATTGGGTCCAGACGTTTCGTACGATCCCAAGTTCGGTTTTAAGATGCGAAATATCACGTGGAAAAAGAGCGGTTATTATAAATGCCAGATCGACGATGGTACCGGGATGACTCAAGAACTCAACTACCACTTGAACGTCTTGAGTAAGAAATTATCGGAAGAAAAATAAACGATTAACAAACAAAATTTATCAACCAAACGCTTGAACAATAAAATGATTATTTTAGGCTTTGCATGATTTTGAAACCTTCCAAAATAATTCGGAGTAAAGTTTCAACAACTCAAAAGGAGATTCGGAGCTTCGAAGAGCTAATTATGAAGAATATAATTTGTGTTTTAGAACGTCAGAATTTGAAAAATCCAAGAATCGATAGTAGCACTTTGAGGCACGTGACACGAGGACAAACACTCTACGTCAATTGTTCGATAACACTCGAAACTGATTTACACTACGTTCTCAATTGGACGACTCCGCAAAGGGTACGCATCTCATTGTCAAACAAGTTTTTTGATGTTTCAATTTTTTCGATATTTAGTTTTTGTCAAAAGAATTAAGTCTCAATCAGCTCATTATTTTTTTTTTTTTGTTGGATCAACAAATCGTATGGCGAAGTAAATGAAATTTGTTGTGTTCAACATAACTTTCGTTGTTTCAAGTGTTCGAATCAACAAAATTTTTGTTCGAATTTACAAATTTATCTTTGTTCGCCACGATTATTGATGAAACAAACATTTTGTTGGATCAGCAAATTTATTTTCTCAGTATAGTTCAGATGCTGAAAAAAAAAAAAAATAAAAAAAAGTTTCGTCAAATGTTAACGATCCAAACAAAAATATTTCTAACACAGCGTGATTGCTAACTGTATTTCTAAAATGTTGACAGTATATTATTTTAGGACCCGAGAATATCCCAGAGACAGTACAGAGTACCGTTTAGAAAAAACTTACAAATATCAACATGTGAATTGATGATCGACGGAGTGAACGACAGTGACGAAGGCGAATACGAGTGCGTAGTCGCAACTTTTTACGATATGAAAAAAACCAAAACGTACATAACGGTTCATGGTTCGTATTTATTATTTTGAAATATTTCTATCAAAATGGCATTGGAACCGTTTTCAAACGTGACAATTTGCGATTTTACATTTTTTTTTTTTTTTTTTTTTTCAGATCCTGACGTCACGTACATACACTTAAAATCACTGGACGATGAACCGTATTACCAAAGAAAGTACGGTGAAAGAATTCAGTGGATGGTCCAAGTCGACGCGTATCCACAACCAGTATTAAAATGGTAATTCATTCAAAATCTCCATAAAATCGAAGTAAAATTTTAGTAGAGAAAATGAATTATCTTCATCCCAAAATTTTGAAGGCATTCGTCGAGTTTAAAAAATTTCTTTCGAGTGATAAAAATGATTAATTTGCCTGAACTTTATTTACAAGAAACGTGTCTATCATTGCGGAGTTTCTGACAGGCAATATCGCTGATTTCGAGCAGTTCTTTATCGTTAACTTTCAAAATTTGGCATGTTTTTATCGAATGGAGAAAACAATGATAGAAAACTGCTTCGGGGAGCATTGAATATCTTCAAATTTTCTTTCAACATTTCATCAATTTCCATGTGTTCATTCCTGTTTCGTATATTTCACAACAGGCTCAGCCCTCGAGGTGATGAGATAGGAGGCACATGGTTGAGTCCCGAGAGATCAAAATTTTCGATAAACATATCATCGTCATTGGCAATTCTGCGAATAAATCGACTCGATTTGCACGACATGGGAGTGTATTCTCTCCAAGCTACGACAGCTGATCGAATTGAAGTTTTGAATTTTACTTTGGACGTGACAGGTGAGAATTCGGAGCTGATCAAAAAAATTGTAAAAGAAAAAATCTTTTATAAATTTCACTGTTTTTTTTATTTATTTTTCAATTTTTTTCTCTTTTTTTCTAGCAATGCCCATACCGATGCTCGACAAAGCGAACACGTTCTACATGCCGAATCAGAAGGCAACATTTCGCTGCGAAGTCGCAGCTCACCCAGCACCAAACGTGACTTGGAATTACTTGAAAGCGCCCAATTATCCATCATTGAATGAATCGAATGTCATATCGCTCAAGGTGAATTAACTTCTGTAAAGATTTTTTTGGAAAAAAAAAAATTCATTTTAATACCTGAAAAGATTTTTCATTAGAAATGATAAATTTTTGTTCGCCAGACCGGTCAAATTATCCCTAAAGCAACGACGTATTTGTCCGTCGTCACGACACATGTCGATATGTCCGGTCTTCTCACTTGTACCGCTTGCAACGATCTCGGATGCGACGAAGATACGGCTGTTATTCTTATTACCGGTAAGCTGCTCGACGCATTGATCATCATTTTTTACGTTTCTCAAAATAAATCAAACGAAGTATATAAAAATGAAAATTAAAAAAATTAAAATTATACCATCGGAAGGACATCGACCAAACTATGCTGGAAAATTTTTAGTTTTTTTTTTCATAAATCGAACCTTCTTCCGATTGCGATGACTCGAAGGTCGAAAGCGAAGGCGGATATCACTCCTCAAAATAATCAATCAACGCGATTGCCTAGAAACTAATATCTATGAGTAATCGCATAGATAAAGAACTCTCCACTTGAAAAAATTTTGATTTTTTTAAATATCTTTAACAACGTAGTGAGCGACAAATTTTGAAAGCACTCCGCTGTCAATATTTTCGTGTTTCACCCTTTCTATCTCATTGATAACAATATCAATGAGATTAGAAAGGGTGAAACACGAAAATGGAGTGAAAATGTAATGAACAAAAATAAAGTCCCATGGTGAGTGGAGTCTTTTGTTGAATTTTTCCTTCATCGACTCGAATTATATGTCCTGATATACCAACAGGTGAATTATTTATCGACACCCATTTCACATGAACTTCGTGAAAGAACGTAATCCACTGGACTACTAAAAATAATAATTATTTTTAGATTTTTTTTACGATTGATTGCACGGTTCTGCTGTTTAAAAAAAAATCATTCATTTTTGAAAAACGTTCAGGAAAATTCTACGAATTTACACATCTTCGAACAATTGACATTGTTTTTCTTCTTAAAAAGGTTCTGCAGTAATTTAGAAAATTTTTTGACATCGACAAAATAAGATTTCGGGATTTCTAGAATTCAATTATTCTCAAAACTACAGAGAAATTTATTTTTATTCGAATATTAATGATTCATTGTTATTCGTAATAACAGATGTTCCTGGAGGGTTTGGCATAGTAGAGCGGGGCGTTTACACTATCGGTGATAACGTTGTCCTGACGTGCGCAGCGTCGATTTACAATTATACGAATGTTGAATGGTTGACCGAGGATCATCAGCGAATTGTCGAAACCGGTAAATCTCGTTGTATCTCTGATAAATTTCGTTCACACGACTCTTTAGAAATAATTTAAAAAAAATTTAATATGAAAATATTAAAAATTATTTCAACAAATTTTCAATATTCTCATATAAAAAATTTGTCCATTGTTTTTAAAGAGTCAATAACAAAAAAAAATCTTTTCTTTTTGAGTTTGGAAAGCCTTTAAAATTTTTGGTCAAAATAGTCTCCAACTACGTTTGCTCAATGTCATAAAAATGTATGAATTAATTGTAAATTTACAGACAGAATTTCACTCTTCAATCGAACAACGAACTTTACACATCGATTGACCCTTGAAATAAATAACATCACTAAATTCGACAACAACAGCCAATATCTCTGCAGTGCCAATAACATCGATGACGACGATACCGAGACGCACTATTACGGACTCGTGATGAAAGGTAAATAATGCAATTTACTGAAAAAACAACGTTCCAAAAATAAATAAATTATTTATGGTTATTCCTATTCCATTTTTACTGGTCTATTTAAATCTTTTTTTTTTCTTCATTCATAAATATTGTTTATTACAGATCCTCTCGCGCCGGAAATTGTCGAGACGAATATGAACCGAACAGAGGTAACATTCGACCTTTCCACCGAAGGACATAAAACTGTTATTCTCAAGTGTTACGTTCGAGGAATGCCAATGCCAAATATAACATGGCATAAGGTAAAATCTTAAAAATCATAATTTTAGTTCTGACATTAATAAAATAACGCGAAACTTCTTATTTCTTTTGTTTATTTTTTTTTTTTTTTTCAAAATATATCAACAAACTTATCTTCATTCAGGATGAAACGATAATCCAAGCTGGCGAGCAATACATGTTTCTTCACAAGCATCAAGAACTTCATATAAAATATTTACTGGATGAAAACAGTGGAAAATATTCGTGTAGAGTTAGCAACCGTTTTGGAAAAGATGAAAATTATCAGACAATCTTAGTCAAAGGTATGTCGAAAATCATTTTTCCATAATAATCGGCACACGATTTACCAAAATGTGTTTAATTTTTTTCAGCCAAAGCAGTTCCAAAGTCATTGATCATCTCGATAGTAGTACTCGTGGTAATATGTGTCATACTCGTTATTTATTTCACGACGAAGATTCATCGAGAAAAGGTGAGTCCAACGATGCCCCATTATTTTCAATTTCTATTTGATTTTATTATTTTTGTTTGGAAATTAAATAAATCAGTATATTCATGACATCGGATCAGAAGATATTTCATTTTCTTCTTACGAATTATCAAAAAATTTGTCTGACAAGCAGTTTTCTTTGGTGACATAAAAATTTATTTTTTATTGGAATTAAAATATGTGTTGAAACAAATATATTGAGAAAAACTTTTGGTATGAAATTAAAGGTAATCCGGAAGCAACTGATGGAGGCAGGTCTAACACACTTCGAAGAAGGAGCCCTGGAATGTCTGAATCCCGACCTGACGGTCGACGATCAAGCTGAATTATTGCCTTATGACAAAAAGTGGGAATTTCCACGTGAAAAATTGAAATTTGGTAAACAATTGGGTTTCGGTGCTTTCGGCGTTGTTATGAAAGCGGATGCTCAAGGTATTTGTGAGGATGAGGCGGTTAGCACGGTTGCTGTTAAAATGGTTCGTAGATCGACGGAATCGACTTACATCAGGGCGTTGGCGAGCGAGCTCAAAATCATGGTACATCTTGGCAAACATCTCAACGTTGTCAATCTTCTTGGTGCATGCACGAAGAATATTGCGAAACGTGAGTAGTTCAAAAAAGTACTTTTTTGAAATGAGCTGTGAAAAATTTTTAACGATTATGAAACAGACAGAAACAGTACAGAAAAATGTATGGTTTTACTGTTTTTAATGTCACAGGTGAGCTATTGGTGATCGTCGAATATTGTCGCTTCGGAAATTTGCACAATTATCTACTCAGACATCGCGCCGATTTTATCAACCAAATTGATCTGAACACTGGTAAATTTGATCCCACGATTGGACTCGATTTACTTGTTAGAACTACTAGTGTCGGGAGCAACAACAGGTACACTTTTTCCACTGTTTCAATTCACTTCATTAATGCATGTCCGAACTACACTTATCGTGTAACATTATAATATTTACAATAATATTTCTCCAAACCTTAATATGGTGGTGGAAGCTCCTGGTTCAGAATCAAATTTTAAACGGTACACTCCGGAAGAAATTTTTTTTACCTATTTATTCGGTTAGAAACGTAATGGAGGAATTTTAACCTCAGATTTGTCTGCTTGGAAACTTTTTGCAAAAATATTTTGTACTTTGTGGAAAAGTGACAATCGGAATGTACCGTGTAACAGCAAAATTATGAGGCTTCAAAGAAAATCTCAAGATGCTAAGAGGTTGCATCGGTTTTCGTTGAGCTAGAGAATTCCCAAACAAAAACCTAAAATGAAGCTGAATGTCTGCTCTCTTAAAAATTCTGTTCATTCAATCTGTTTATGTCGACGCAACTGGCGAAATAGAATAAAACAGTTCCAGAATCCGGAATTTTTTCGAACTTTTATCCAAAAACTTTTCGTCGGTAGTGTAACTTTCTGTCAATTGTGAGCAACCGTATAATACCAATAAATTATTTTTAAAAAGCATGTGGTACAAACGTCAAAGTAATATAATAGCAATGTATTTCTTCCATATTTTATTATACATTAATACTTTAACGGTAATGGAAAATAACTAATCAATTTATCGCGTTTATCAATAAATTTTTTGTGGTTTTTTTTCGATCTAATGTGGTTAAGGTTCATGGACTAATGAATGTTATTCTTTCAACTTAATTCCATGTTCGTCGGCTGATTAATCTTCGCTCGGGCACTCACAAACGCACCGTCTCTAACCTGAACAACACGAACTGGTGCATGCGGCCTGTGGTTGTAAAATTAATTTATTCTTTTGTTTTTTTTGTATTAAAAAATGGATGATTTTCATTTGAAACAATTTTTTTTTTTTTGTAACTTCAATAATATGACAGAATAAAATACGCGGCACTCTTATTTTCTCGTAGTGGTAGCGCAGTTTCGTACAACAGTAATCCAAGTGCAGAGTTGGTCGGTTATACCAGTGGTACAGATACTCAAAGTGTCAGTTTATCACCGGATGGCTGCGTCCTCAGTAACAATTCTACTCAACCGGGATGGCGTTCCAATTATCATGGCGATTACAAAGATCAGAACCTCAAACCTATTTGTACCCAGGACTTATTGTCTTGGGCGTTTCAAGTTGCTCGGGGAATGGAATATCTCAGCCAGAGAAAAGTCAGTAATTTTCGATACTTCGTTACCCGATATTTTTTAATTTTTTATTTTAATATCAGTTTATTTCTTCAGGATATCTTTGCATCAGTTTAGATAAGAATTGACAAGATTTCAGGCTTTGAAAATATTTTCTGAGGTCAGACAAAAAATGAATTCTCGATGATCTTTTTGGTTTGCTGAATCCGAATGCTTCGTGATTTCAGAATAAGTTTTATTACAAAGTTGAAGATACCGATAGAAAAAGTCTGTATTCAACAAGTATGTTTGGAAAGTTTAATGCAGTTTCTCTTGAATGATTGCGTATCAGGTATTACACGGAGATCTTGCAGCAAGAAATATTCTTCTCGCCGAGAATAACATTGTGAAAATATGTGACTTCGGTCTCGCAAAAACAATGTATAAAGACGACAATTATAAAAAGAAAGGTGATGCTCCATTACCGATTAAATGGATGGCTATCGAATCGATAAGAGATCGGGTATTCTCGACGCAGTCGGATATTTGGTCTTTTGGCATAGTACTTTGGGAATTCTTCACCCTGGCGAAAACTCCCTATCCGGGTATGGAGGCTGAGAAACAATATCAACGCTTGATCGAAGGATATAGAATGGAAAAGCCGGAATACGCTACTGATGAACTGTAAGCACAGAAATTTCATTCCACTGTTCTGCATTTTTTTCCACAATTATATACTTCTCATTTACAATATAATTTTATCAAGTTTCCCTCGTTACGCAAGATTTAAAAGATTTTGTCGAATTTTCAGCCTACTTTTTAATGTGAAATAGTAAAAAAAACTTCCATGAGTTTGTATAAGTCTGAAAAAAGATTCAATGTTCGAAAAAATCTAAAACTATTCTATAGCATTATGAAATATTTTCGAGTAAATTAACATTTTAAATCAATCAGTCTGTGATATTCCTCCTTTCTTAAGAGGTTGTTAAATATATTGAATCTTTCTTTGGATTCTGCAATGAGATTTAGAACGGTGAATCTTCTTTGCATTGCGTTCTGTTTTTTGACTGAAAATTCCTTGAAATTCAAAATATCCTAACAGGGATTTGAATCAATACTAAACTTCGTAGTACTTAGGAAGTATGGAATTTTATTTCGTTTCTTGTTTCTATTCAGGTACGACATAATGTTACGCTGCTGGAAAGCAAAGCCAACATTGCGACCGACTTTTACGTCACTGGTTTCCAGCATTGGTGACTTGCTCGAGGAAAGTGTCAAAGAGGTAAACGACAATTTGATAAAATAGAATTCGATAATGAAAGATGGAAAAATATTTCGGTGACCTAAATCGTGTTGAGAAAGATGATGATAGAATCAAATAATATTAATGTTCACAGCACTATGTGGATTTAAATGCTCCTTACATGGACATGAACACAATGATTTTGGAGAGTGGAAAAGACGATTATTTAACGATGATGTCAGCGCCCGACCACAACATTCTAACATCGCATAATCGCGATTACGTGAATTCGACTTGTACATCACCCGGAGGAAAAAGCGAAGATTCTTATTTACCGATGAGTCCGTCCGGCGAAGATGACCACACGGTGATCTTTGGCCCCAAGAAAAATTCAGAAAAAAATAAATTTGCGTATACGGATAAAAAGGCTGGAGAAAACGTCAACACGGATTCAGAATCAGAAGCTGTAGAGGATTCACCGATGTTGAATGATGAGGATGATGACCATTATTTGAAGCCAATAAACGTGCACGAGCGCAGAGCCGAATTTGCGAGACGCAACGCAGCGAAGCAATCTGCAAAAATGAAGAAATCAGACGAGAACGTTTCCGGCTATTGCAATACGCCCTTGAATCTTGGTGAATTGAACGATCATAGTGTTGATTCAAGCAGAAGTAACGATACAAATAATAAAGATTCGAATAATTACGTTCCCTCGATTATCAGAACTGTTGACAATTACGTTAACATGCCCAGACAAAAAAATGATTTACGAAAAGACGGTGCATCTAGTTTTAGCAATCCGAGCTACGTTTCTATCGACAATAATCGCTAATTGGAACGAATCAAAGTATTAAAATCGTTTTTATAAATATCAATTGCGTTTGAGAAATTTGGGGTTATGCCATTCCATTATTAACTCTTGACTGTTTTATAGATGAATAATTGATGATGCATTTTTCCCGTTTTGATCATCGTTGCTTATCTTAGTGTTTGAGAAAGTAAACCGTCAACAATTTCACAATGATTTTTTAATGGCTTTATAAATGTTTCATGGCAACAAAATCTTTCTAAACTTCTAAAATAATCTGCAAGATTTTAATGCTTTTAATCGTTTCAAATTTCAAAAGCATCAAACGTCACGACAACGACTTGATGCCAAGTATGACGAGAAAAAAAACCGCGCGAGCTTAAATCTAGCCGCATTCTTCTCGAATATGATTTTTCCGTACTGTAGGAAAGACCACAATTTCCTTAATCGTTGAAGGACCTGAGAACAATAAGTACAAAGTTTAAATTGTTTGCCATCGCTCTTATTTTGAGAAAAAGAGAGTTTCCCAATTAGTGTTCTCTCAAGTAATAAGTCACAATGAAAACTGCTAATTGTTGGAAGCAACATGTCAGAATTCAAAAATATACCTACATTTTTACTCGCGCATAATATTCGTATCTTCATTAATCGTTACTATATACATACATTAGGTTTTTTATAAACGTTTTTTAAAATAAAAAATATATATCTTCGCAGGCTAAGTCTCAGTCACATGCGTCGATGCGGGATTCCAATTCACATCTCGGTATGGTATTGGCAGATTTTTCCATGTGCTGTTTCCTGTGATACCCGCATAATTTTCATACTGAATAAGAAAAAATTTTATTCTCAGTATTTATTAAATACAAAACGGTGAAATGTGCGATTGAGCCGGACGAAGAAAAGCTTATTCCCAGTATTTATGGAACGAATAATTATGAAATTTTGCATCTTTAAATTATGTGGAGTTCCATCTTTTTTTTTCTATTTTTTTAGAAGTGTTCAACTATTTTAGAATATTTCATCTGCGGTCATAAAAGTACAGCAGAAAAAATCATACATTTTCATTCGTCTGATTCTGAAGACAAACGTTGAGTCGAAATCGTATTCGAAGAATTTCGTTAAATTCGTAAGATCCATCTTGAATCAAAGCTAAAATGTGCCATTCAGATATTCCAAGTTTTTCTGTGGCCAGGTACTTCCATAAATTCAATTAGAGAAAAAAATAAGTATTTTTGAAATTTGTCATGGGTCACGACAGAAAATTAACCGAACTTGAATCTCGATGTACAATTTTTGCGTAACCGAAATTAATTGTTAATGGTGTTAATGTTAAACAAGACAGCAAATATGACGTTGACAAAGTTATACATGCTTTTATTAAAAATAATATATTAAATTTCTTCACGATTTTTCAATCACGTTCATTATTATTTGCCCATCAGCACACGACGCCTCATCTATCATTTAAAAAAACAGGAAATATTGTAAAAAAAATTCACACGCATTTAGGATTATCACCAAACTTGGCGAACGTAGCGAAAAAAAAATTGATAATTTGTATAAAATCATTTCGTCTCGCCGATGCTCTCAACGTTGTTGAATCATTATCATTGACAATCAGTGGTCGTGAGTTCAAAAGCTGGTCAATTTTTTCCAAATCTTGGTCCAATAGCGAAGTTTCAAGGTTCCGATTTCATAAAATTTAGGCTCAGGTGCATAAAAATATCGTTGCTTCGCGGTATTGGGAGATATGTTTGTTTCCAGGTTTAGTATATTCACAAATGGACAGTCATCGCGTTGAAGGTAAAAAAAAGAAAACTAAAATACTGTAATTGAATTTAGTGATGTTGCAAAATTTATATTATTTCAATACAAACGTTGCTCTTTTTTTTTACAAATACACGACAATATAATAATAATAATATATACAGTTGATGTTCAGGTTTCGTAATAATATAAATGTGTAATTCGTTGAGCATTTTAATGCTCGTAGGCACCATTTTCGCTTCCGTTTTAAAAAAAGAAGAAATAGATTTGGTAAAAAATCCGTATACGCTTACGAATTGGTTTTGGTTACAAAAATGTTGCAAAAGTGTATCTCAAAAGCGTTTTTTTTTTTTTTTTTTTTTTTTTTTTTTTCATTATTTGGTCCTATCCTTAGAAATACTCCCTCCTTAATACGTTTCGTTAATTGGTCATTATTCTTTAAGCAGCACTTCAATCTCAAAAATTGACAATAAATATATTTTTTCCTTTTTTTTCGTCATGGTACGTAAAAAAAATGATTTATTATCCGATCACTAGTTGAATTTAGAAATCATCTTTGATGAAATTTACCACTGCACTAATTACGTGCTACGCTTAAGAAATAACATTTTTTGCATTCATACATGTGGAATTTCTTAGAATCATTCATTTGGCACTTGGTTCATATCGTTCTTTTTGTTTTCCAATTATCTTCACGAATTCCACCAAAATATGGAATTCTCTAGTCACGCTTTATAGTCTTTGCACAAGGACAACCATTGTTTATGTAAATTGTTACAAAATTGGGTGTAAATTGTATCGTAAAAATGACAAAAAAGACTCTTGGCGTGTGAAAATCAAATTGTATCACTAGTGGTTATTTTGGAATTGTGGCGCATTAAACCCTGTGCAGATTCATGGATACGCACAAAATTGGAAATGTTTTATGAAGCGATGTTGCACAGATTGTGTTTGAACAATTGTATTTAAACAACATTTCGATACTTTTCAATGAATCAAACTTCATATTGAATTACGTTGAAAGAGAGTAACTTTTCGACACTGAACAAACCGCAATACGAGAAAATACAACCTTGAGGAGCAGAAACACTAAAAAGCTTTGTGCAGTATCTTTTGTGCAGCTCTTATGAGAGGTGTTAATGTCGAAAGCTCAGCGCAATTCTGAAGGAATGGATGTTCCAAGAGTTCTTCGGCGGTAGCTCTCTCGTCAACTTCGACTGCAAGACAACTTTCCAAAAAGTGTTGGAAATTCGGACTGAGACTTTCCCAGCGTGGTACCGAGGGTTTACCAATAGCGGCAATGAGGTAGAGAGCTCTGAGCGGAGTTTCCTTCAGATAAGGCGGTTCCCCTTCGATCATTTCGATAGCCATTATTCCAAGAGACCAGATATCGACTTTTTTCCCATACCGTTTTCTTGTAACGACTTCTGGCGCCATCCAGTATGGAGTGCCTACCATGGTCTGTCGTTTTTCATCGCCATCAATATTTGCGCAAAATCCGAAATCGGTTACTTTGACAGCTCCATTCATGCCCAACAAAACATTATCACTCTTGACATCACGATGAATAATACCTTTTCCATGGAGAAAGCTGATGGCTTTGAGAACTTCTCTACAAACTGCAGCAATTTGTGCCTCTTTCATAACAGTTTCCGTCACCACATCCGTCAATGGTCCTCCTTGCAACAACTCCATCACGACCCAAAGATGCTCGTCTACGAGATAAGCGTCGAGAAAATTGACGAGGTTAGGATGGCGAAATTCCTTGAGTACTTTTATCTCCGTAAGTATCAATTCTTTCTTCGGTTGTTTGGACATATCAATATCTTTGATTGCAACTTTTTGATCATTCAAGGAATCTGTGGCTATGAAAACTGTGCCAGATGCACCTGCCCCAACTTCTTTGCTTCTAACAAATCTTTCATTCGGATCACCGCGCTGGCATATTCTTCCAAGCTCGTCGAAAACTTCTTCGTCGCTCAATCTTGCCACATTTGTTTCCGTCTTTCTTCTCAATACAGGACTCTCTGTTTCTTCGGACCGCTCTTCCTCACGATTTCTTTCTTCTTCACAGGCAATTTCTACCTCCAACTGACAAGCATCAAGATCTTCCAGGACTTCGGTGAGCGTCTTTTCTGCTCGTTCGATGTATCGCCTTGGAGGAGGTTTCGATGGCTTGCCCATTTTTGGAGGGAGCTCTGGCAGTCTGTGAGTTTGACTATCAGTAGAACTAGCAGATGTAGAACCGTCGCTTTCTCTTGATCCATATTTCTTCTTTGTTAATATCTTGTCTATTTCTTGTGATTCTTCCTCTATGAGATCTTCGGTGACAAAAGGTTTAAAAACTTCTTCCTGGGGTTTCCGTTTGATAGAATAATTGTAAAATTTTATAGCTTGTAAGGCAGCATGAGGATGCGAATCTTGTTCGGACTTGGTGATTTGAGTATTCAAAAGACGTATCCAAGGATCAGGAAGACCTTCCAATTGTCCAGTCTCTTGATTTTTACTAACGTGAAATTGATGGGAAACATTTGTAGGCAATCCTATTTCCCCCACGACTACGTGATCATTAGTCGTATTTTTGTTTTTCTTTGAGAAAAATTTTGATATGCTAAGACTCATTTTCGCGCGAATCCCCGGCCCCGCGTCGGTACCTTTTGATTGTTTTTTTTTCTTCTTCACTTTCCCCGTTTTAGATGTAAAACCTCTAGAAGAGGTACGTACGTTTGAGGAATATTGCGGATGGGCGTTACTCCCAGGGATAAAAAATGTTTAATCGGCTTTCGATCTTTTTATTATCACCTTTTCCAATCTCTCTTATCATTCGTCCTTAAATATTACGATATTTCTGGAACTGCTATTATTCCCTCACGCCTACTCATTGCGGTATTACACACAGATTTGTTCTGTAATCGTACTCAATGTCGGTCGAATTTTTAAATTATTGAGGGTGGCTGTACACACTTGAATTGAACGTCACACTGATTACACTTGTCCAACAAACGATTTCTTTTCACGCCCATGTGCTATTTTACCCACACCCGCAACACGTGAACAGACGCTCGTTTGTACCTTTGTTTATACGTGTGTATATATGTTCGTGTTGGCGTTTCGCGCACGGATTCGGATGCAATGAGTAAAACAACTGGTATAGACATTCGCACTGTTCGCACTGTTCGAAATCTGCAGGTACAGATGCTTCACATAATTATTCCGAACCTGGATATAAAAATTATTTTCAGCAATGAAATTGAACTGATGTGTTTATTGCAAATTGTCTTAAATAATTTCGTACGAATTTCTACATTTTGCATTGTACAAAAAACTAATTACTGATGATGACAAATGTTTTTTATTTCATATACGGATATACCAATATCATTAGCGTACAAAAGCGAACGATGACTGCGTCACTGCCACTGCGTGGCCGCCTGCCTGCACGCCTGCAGACGGGATTTGCAAAACACGTGCTCTGGTGCATTTTATTCGTACTAATCCGTAGTTTTAATCAGAGACAACGACGCTTTCGATTAAACTGAGTACTTTATTCTGACCAAAATTGAATGAACTTTTAATAATTTGAGTTTTTTTTATCATGCATAGCTTACAAATTCATCGTTAGGGCGACTATTCGGAATTGTGTCAGCAAAACCGGGAATTGCCGGGAATATTTTGTGATCAACTCACCATATCTTTACAACAATTCCTTTTGTAAACTTACTTATAAAAGCAAATGTAATTGTTTCATAACCAGAGCTTTAATTAATCACGTAACTTGGTGAAATAACATGGTTAGTACACGGCATATATCGTATTCTTGGCATTTTGGAGGTTAGTAAGCGTTGGTTTGCTATGGTTCGTTTTTGTGTTTATTTTCAGTATTCGCTGATACACAAGACCGAAAATGCTCACGAGGATAGTATTTGGACCTGTGCTTGGGGCTGCCCGAAGAAAAAGAAAGAGTCACAACCTGACAATGAAGATTCGAGGTACGCGCGAATAAATTTTTTATTTGTCTTTTTTAATTAAAAACTTATCCCAGGATTTTTTCATCCAATTTTCAAGATTTTTAGAGAAAAATTTAATTCTGCTAATGTTTCTCGAAATTTATTGATTCGCATTTTCAGAGCTTTTCAAAAAATTCGCAGTTGGAAATAATTTTTTTGTCCTATATTTATAGAAAGAACCGATTTTGGAGCTTTATGAATGAGAAATGAACATTGAATTTTCAGAGATTCTATGCGATCCAATGAGGAAGATGCTGTAGAATATATTGTGACAGGCTCAGTTGACGACAATGTCAAGGTGTGGGAACAGAAGGATGGTGGCTTAAAACTAAAGCATATTTTGTCTGGACATTCCCTTGGTGTCGTTTCAGTTGCAGTAAGCTCAGACGGAAGCAGTAAGTTTTCAGAAATTTTCAGTGAAAAATAAACAAGACACGATTTTGTAAAAGAAAATATTGATTCAGAGTCCCGAAAAATTAATGTGTGCATTGTGCTATCACAGAAAAGAGTGACTCAATGTTTTTTGGAAACTGAGTCAAATATATATTGTATTCAATTCATTAAAGCAAAAGTTATTCAATTCAGGCCCCACAAAATTTAAACTAAAAGTTCAAATTGCTTCCTGATAATTTAAACTTCATTAGCTAAACTTTTGACTGATTTCAAGAATGTGCTTCGAGTTCTTTGGACTCCAGCCTGAGACTATGGAATCTGGAATCAGGAGAGAAAATATCGAGCATCGAAGTTGGTCCGGTAGATATTTGGACCGTGGTATTTTCGCCTGACGATCAGTCCATAGTGTCCGGGAGCCATGCAGGAAAAATACATATGTACAGTACGGAAACTGGAAAACAACAACAGACTTTGGATACAAGAGGTGGAAAGTTTACACTCAGTGTTGCTTATGTGAGTTCGAGTATATTTTTCAACATTTAAACAATAAAAATTTATTTCCTCAATGCCAATTTTTTTTCATATTACAGTTTTTTATTTTCTCTTTGGAAAATTGGGTTATTCAAGTTTACTATAACTACGAATTGTCGACAATCGTCGATTTTTTATATGAATTTATATTCAATTTTCTAAGAAAATAGCAACGAATGAAAACTCGTGCATACAAAATGTTTGAAAAAAGTCCTCATTTTTATCTAACTATTAAAAGTTGCAGATTTATTTATACTGTGTAAGATGGTCAAAGAGCTTCGAGTATTTCTCAGTGTATTTCCTGTAAATTTAGAAACAATCTATCAAGTGTTTCTCGAGGAGTGTCCATTGACTGAAAAAAAAAACACCATGTGTTTATTTTTCCATATTTTTTGGTGATTTTTCATTAATCTAGGAATATATATCTTTTGTGTTTAATAAAATGCCTTCTTTTTTCGTCAATGATTTTCATTGATTATTTTTCATTCGTAAACTGATACTATGATGTTGAAAAAAAATTTGTAAATCAAATATATTAAAATAACACTATTGAATAACAAGACTTATGGTCAATCAATTCTCATAACATTAATCAATAAAAAATATGTCAAAAATCATCAATTTAGCAATTAAAATATGAATGAAAATGTCATTTTGGTAAAATTTGATTGTTATGCATGGAACTGTAATAATTCGACATTTTAGAGTCCCGATGGCAAGTACATAGCAAGCGGCGCGATAGATGGTATAATTAACATTTTTGACGTTGCATATGGCAAGGTGTTACGAACGTTGGAAGGTAATATTTTTATTTCTCACATTATATACTTCCGCTTATATAATTGAAATAAACACATTGTCTTCATACGCTACAGGACACGCTATGCCAATTCGGTCACTATGTTTTTCCCCGGATTCTCAGTTATTGCTAACCGCTTCTGACGACGGTCACATGAAACTCTATGACGTGTAAGTATTTAAAAGAAAAAGAAAAAAAAAAAATACAAAATATTCGAGAAATAGTCTGGAATAAATTGATGAAATGTTTTTTTATTTAATTTTTTCTCTTATCGCTCTTTGAATTTTACAGGAAAGATGCAAATGTGGCTGGTACGTTGTCGGGACACGCATCTTGGGTTCTCGGTGTGGCTTTTGCCCCGGACGGAAAGAAATTTGCATCGAGTAGCTCGGATCATACCGTAAAAATTTGGGAATTGGCGCAACGACAATGTTTGCACACATTCAACGATCACGCCGATCAAGTATGGTCCGTGAAATACCATCCATACCGAAACAATTTGCTGGTTTCTGTGTCCGAAGACAAGTCAATTAATTTATACGAATATCCTTTGTAATACGAAGACATAATGAATACAACGATGAAAGCAGATTTTTTAAACAATAAATTCATTGACGTGATTCTTTTAAAAAAAAATTTCGTTATTTTTTCACAACATATCTGAAAAAATAACTTTGCGGTGTTCGTGATTATTTGTAGAAAAGGTGAAATTTATTTCGAAATTACGTTTATTTGCTATAAATTTTATTGTATCAGATTTCAATAATATACAACTCATCATAGTCGTCGCACAAACTTCTACGGGTTCAACACAAAAAATAATACACTTAGTCTTGAAGTATATCGATAGAGACTATTACAAAGTTTATATACGAGAACTTTTAATTCTAACACGGACCAAATGAGAGACAAGCGAGAATCGAGAAAGGAGTTAATCAATAAGGAAAAAAAAAAACAATCCCCACGCATCATCCAAGTTGGAAGGATTAAATTGAATTAATCCGAACTGGAAGAGGGGATCTCGAAAGTCGAAACTTTACGTTCATTTCAAGGAAGAAAATGAATACGAAATATTCGTTCGCTTCGTGTCACAGAGCGATTGAGGTCTCCTTCGGATTGGAACGGCGAACCTAATTCGCTGCAGAAGGATAGACACGAAAACGTATATGGCAGCGTGAAGAGAATGAGAAACAGGGCTAATCCTCATCACAAGAATAACCGGTGATGAAATATATTTGATAGAAATCGTTTGTCAATTATCAAGAAAAAAATTATGATTTTGGTCCGTGCTTTCGTTTCAGTGATTCAGCAACCGGCGTATATATTTTATTATTCATTTGTTCATTTTCACCTTATAACCGGTGTACGCATTCAAGGGGTTTATATATGCTGAAAATAGTCGCTATTTTGCCGGTAAATTTGCATGTAGACTAGAAACTTAAGGTAATGCTTATAAACCTTTTACTCCTTCACTCATCGTATCATTTTTTTTTCTTCTATACCATCTCCATACAATGTAGACCGATAATGCAGGTCCATGAACGTATCTTCATCATTCTATCATAATTTAACGTGTGGTGATCGTGATCGACTTTTTCGTCAAACTACATTTCCAAATTTATTATTACCGTTTTTCTTTACTCTTCGCGTTTTTTTTTTTCTATCAGTCTTCAAAAAGTAAATAGAATTCTTGTCCCGAACGGATGACAACCGTGATAGCTCAATCAGGGAAGAGTCCAAATCAGCCCATGTGCATGATTTTTTATTACCGGTTCCACTATTGCCCAAAATCGTTACGTCATTCGAAAAACTTGCGTAATATCAAACAACTATATTTATACACTCAAAAAAATAACCAACCGAGTCAATGCCTTTCAACTCTTCATGGACTTTTTCAATCTCGATTTCGTAATAATTTGTGGTATTGAAATTCGCATCGTTGGAAAGCTAAGAAAAATCCTTTTCTGATTGATTAATTTATCGCTTTTCACCCTGCTCAAAATTTGTCTGCAGTTTTATTTTTCATAATCTAAAATCATAAAATAAATGTTTGACGCTACAAAAATGAAAGGAGAAATGTCTGTATCTCAACGATGCGAACTTCTGATCGCAAGAAAAACAGTGCAGTATTTCTAATTATGTACACGTGGACAGGCGACCAATGGGAACACGCTGCAGTATTTTCATCGATCGGGTTGGGCGGTTGCTATATTTGGTATGAAAATTTTGTTGCAATCTGCATACTTCTTGTTAACGTAAATTTTGCGTGATCTCAGATTCAAGTTAAAAAAAATAACCGAAAAAGTTCGAAGTTGAGTCTTGGAGCATTGAAAAAAAAAAAAAACTTTATAATAATCAACGACAAGACTCTGACCGCGTCCTTATTTTTTTTCTTTCTTTCATTGCGAGAACACGAAATCGCGTGGCGATAGGTTCGTGTTATCGTGAGTTATAACGTGTCGTAGAAATTCGGTTTTGATGAGATCTTAATTGAGACATTGTGACATTTTTACCCATGAATTAAATGCTAATGGTATGTGAGCGACGCTGATCGCTCGGGCAATTTGAAAGTATTTCAAATAAGCGGAATAATTACAATTGGACGTTACATGACTAGCCTGGAATAATCGATCGAAGAACAATTAAAAGCAATGAAAATTAAACGATTGGATTATTGTTCTGCGTATGCGATAATGAAAGGTAACGCTGAACAATGATATGGTGATCGTTGTCACAGGGTTCCTCGCAAGTTCAAACTGTCGTTACCTTAGCCGAACTCGTAACTATTTTTCCTGGGAACTCGTAAATATCACCGTTATCCTCGCCTTGTCTCGTTTTTGTCGTTAAGGATGGTACTGCCTGTCGAGGGTTGTAATTAAAGGGTGGAACGATCGCCGAAACGGGTGTTCGAATGGCTTGTTCATCCGTATGTGATTGACCGGATGTTGGATCTATCTCGGGGCCATCGACTCGGATGAAGGATCCTAATCGCGACAATCTTTTGGTACCATCGACTTCGGTGGTCCCGCTGGAATCGACGCTGCGTTGTTTTCTCAATACGATCGTGCCGTAACCAATCGGTGTTTCTTTAACGGTTCTTTTGTCCGAAAATTTTATAGGAATTTTGCAAGGTGCATCGGCAGGTGTCATTCCCGAAAGATCGCAAGAATTTCGATATTTCGATGTATTTCCGGTGGTCTCCACGTTTCTCGTAAGTTTTTCGGACCTCACTGCAGCCGCGGTGGTCCCGGTGCATTCCTGAGGGACGCCTTCGAACGTTGAACTACGAAACATTCGGAATGCCGGTGGTTTCCGTGTGACAGTTGAAGCTTCTCGAGAATCCGTTGTTTCACTCGTCTCTGCTGTAATCCATTGTCTCGTGTCAGGTTTCTCAAACCTCTGTTTGGCTTTGCTGTCTTCTACCTTCTTCCAAAGACTCGCTATTTTGCTCGCAGTCTCCTTTGGTATTTTGCGGCCTGACAGAGGGGTAGTCGGCGATGAAACGATACTGGAATTGCTGCTGGATCTTTGACCGAGGGTTGCTATGCGTCTCGGTGCTATACGTCCAGCCTCGGTAGGCGTCGATTGAACGTTAGTTTGTTCGAATCTGCTGGAAAGAGCAGGCTCAACCGTCGCCACGTTCTTTCCACCTGCCCGAGACGGTGATACTCGTGATGATTGAATTCTTTCGGAACTCGAGCACTTAGTTATTCTCGATTGCTGTTGAGTTTCCTGAGTTCGTACGAGAATTTTTGATTTTCCTGTCGCCGGATTAGCGCGAACGGGTGAACCTCTCGTGGGCTTGGCAATTTTTGATTTTGTAGGAGAAAAACAGGAAACCACGGTTGGTGCGTTCTCAACTTCGGGCTCGTCCTTCGTAAAAGTTCCTTGTCTTTCCAGTGGCTTTGTCGGTGGTGATTCAATTTTCGTCTCTTTTTGCGGTCCAGCGCAACCGGGTGGCGTGCTGTGGCGCTTGACGTATTTTGTAGAGGTACAAGTCGATCCGCGCTGCGGTATGGAACTTCTCTTCGAAAGAGCCGCGTTTCTCGAACGTTTGTCCGCATTCGATGCTTGCGGAATTTTTTGAATAAAGTTTGCTCTCGCCGTTTCTTTGCTGGTGTTTACAAAAATATTGGTATTTTGTCGAAGCGTTGTAGCTCTCGTTGCTCTCACAACGGGCGAAGTGTTGCTTCGTCCGATTGGAATACCGGTCGGATTGCTCGTTTGCTTCAGAGGCGAAGAGTGAGGCGTAACTTTACGTGTATTGGGTGTAGAATAAAGAGCCCTTCGTCTTCCTCGAATACCCTTTGGACTTCCGGGCTCAGATTTATCAGCGGTCTCCGAATCTGCGCTGCGATCTCTGCTAATTGTACCAGGTTTAACGATTCTGGGTCTCTTTATTTCCTGTGCTTGTTCCTCAACACCGCCGCAAGACAAATTATCGTCGCTCTCCGAATCACTGACTTTTGATGTTTCTTCAGGTTTTTCAAACTTTTCCTCGTTCATTTGAGTATTACTTTCTACAAGCGTCGCTGATTCTTCCGGGCGATAGATCGGAGGCCGTTGATTTGCTGCTCTTTGCACACAACTCGTCATGAATCTCTTAGTAAGACCACCGGAAGCAGCTTGACGCATTCGCGAGGTTTGCTCGGATTCAGAATCGTTTGAAACGAGACTCAATGTTTCACAATCCAGCATCATGGCTTCTTCGCTGTTAATATCAACAACTTTGCTGGTCTCGTTGAGTGTGTGCAAAACTATGTCAGCATTTTGTTGTAACATAGTTTGCATCGCTTCACAGCCAATATTTTGAATTTCTTCGGAAACCCTCGTCCGAGCTCCTGAACTCTCACCAGCTCTTACTACAGGGTCACTCGTTATTTGTGTTTGGTTACGAGCATCGTCATCTTTATCCCCTCGTTTTTTCCTGTAAGTTTGACTACCACAGAGATTCGACAAAGTTGGAATGGACGAATTGGACGAGAATTGTGGTCGTTCAGGTTCTTGATTAACAAAGTCAGGAAAAGGATTGGTCAAAACTTGAGTTTGAAATCTCGCTGGGTCCTCTTGTCTCCGTTGTTTTGGAGTGAGTTTAGAAAAAGGTGAACATTTTCGTCGAGGAATTTTGAACGTCCCTGTATCGGTTTGCTCGCATTTTCGTCTTTCATCTTCTTCTTTTTTGACAAACTCAGCAGCTATCGTGTAAGTTTTGAATCTTTCTTTGGCCAATTGTCTCTTTTGTTTCGGTGTCAAGTAACTTTTATGGGGACGTTTCTTCGGCGTGGATTCGGCGGAGCTACTGTAACAGGATTCCGTATTAATTGATGTTCCAACATCGTCGGTGTCGTTGTCCGAATCGTTTATTTGCTCGACGACGATCGAACGAGGTACTTGTTCGGATCGAAACTCCCCGTCGATGCAGAGAGTCTCGCTACACATTGTTTCTGTATTAGCATCCATAGTCGAATCGTCCATGTCGCTCACTTCATTCAATAACGAGGGTGGATTTATATTCTCCAGACATTCGCTGATACTGTCATTCGCGCTGTGATGCATCGCGTATCTCATACACGTTATAGAAAGAACGTTAGCGACAGGTTGAACGAGATCGAAGATGGAATCATTAGCGGCGATCAAACTGTTAGAATCGTGATCTTTGGAATCGGCTATTTCGGAAGTTATACTCGCAACGCTCAGCATGCTGTTCTCCATATCACCATTGTCCAAAAGTTCATCCATCAAGGAAGGTGGCATAACGTTTTCCAGTTGTGAATTCGTGCCGAGGCTGCAATCGTTCAAAAGACTTTCGAGACTCCCAGCAACGTTATTGATACCATGTCCCAGAGCACGTTTCGCCATTACACCAACGGGAAGAGATTTTTTTCTGTTTCGCGGCTCATGAAGATTTATCGATCGTAGAGGTGATAGCGAATGGGACTGAGAACGATCATGATGATCCATAGAGGAGCAGTCGCGCTGCTCGAATGTTCCCATATAACTAGTGGTTAACGAAACAAGATTTTCCATCGAGGAGGGAGCTCTTACAGTTTCAAGGTCGTGCGAAGTGGACCCATTGCTTGGTCCATGATCCATGGATTGTCGCGACGCTTCGGCGCTCACCGCTTCAGCCAGTCGTATCGCTTCACGCTCGATAATCCTTGAATTCGTCATCGACGCTTCCAGCTTATCGGATTCTCGTTGATTAATCATTTCTTCTATCTCCGAGGGTTCCTCGTCGATGTCGCTCTTGAAAGAGGCAACGAAAGGAGCACTCACGCTGATACTAGGATAGGAACCCTCGTTCGGTGAATCTTCCGTCCAAGTGTCACTCAAAACACTCTGCCTCATCGTGGACGATTCACGTTCACGCATCGCTTCGGTTTGTTGAACAAGCGTCGCTGTCAAACGATCCAGCGACGCGATCATAGCGTCCGGGTCTCTCTGCCGCCTGTATTCGTCCTCGATGTTTTTGCCTTCGTCATCTTTACCACGCGGCGATTTAACATTTTTGGGAGATTCGTCTTCGTGATGTTCTGCAGATGTCACTGTCGTATGCGTCGTAGAAATGTCTCTGATCGCCTTGAAATCAGGACCTTTGATCGCATCAACGTCATCCGACAAATTCTCCTCGCTCATAGGAATCGCCTCAGGGTTCGAGACTCCTGATTTTATGCACAACTGCAGCAAAGTCTGCTCAGACCTCTCAACCGAATCGAACGATTCCATACTTTCTGAATCTCGAGTTTCCCGGTTCGAACCAGAGTCCGAATGCCCCATTACGTCATTCAGAATTTCATCATGTGCGAGATTATCCTCCACTGAATTGGCTCGCGTCTGACGAACCGTGGATTTCTCAGACACTTCGTTATTTCTTGCCACTTCTTCGCTCGAATAACCGATGTTGGAATCCTCTCTTTGGTCGCATGAATATTCTTGAAGTTTTTCATATCGTACTGTTATTTTATCGTCTTCCTTAGCCACGTTGAAATTGTCCTCGAACGAGGCATATCCGTTCTCCACAAACTCCCCTTGACGACACTCGTTCCACTGTCCGGATGACATTTTTATGTTGAATATCGAAGAATCTGACTGCAGCGCACGATCTTTATCTTCGGTGGATCCTGAAGTGTCGACTTGGTTCAATGCTGTTCTTGTCTGATATCGGGCTAAATTACTTTCCGGAGAAGGAGTCTTCTCCAGGCTGTTTCTACCGAAAGACCGTCGGTGCCTGGAAATAATTTGTTTTCTCAATACTTTCGAATGTCGAAATAAGAAAAATCAAGCGGCAATTGAAAAGGACACAAATATTCACGTGAATTGTACCCTGTATAAATTTCAATACTTAATGTTTCACAAAAAATCTGAAAAAATTCAATTGTCTCATGAAAAAATGCTCAGATTTTATTGTTTTTCACTGAGGAAGAAAATGCAATTAATGTTTTTGATCTCAAATAATCTATTCAAACAAAATCCTCCTGAAGTTATTTATGTCAATTTCCGTTCTGTTTGATGATAAGCAGATTTTCAAAATATTTTGAATAAACAGGAGCACTAAAAAGAGCAAAGTACCTGTTGTTTTGCATCCCGATATGAATACAAGCAGCCAGTAAATCTTCATCGTCGTCGTCGTCATCGTCTACAGAACGGCCGTTTAAAGCAGAGGCAGAATAGGTTTCCACGTCTCGTGGATCATTCCGAACTCCGATTGCTGTCATCGTAGATTCATTAGGCAACGGATCGTTTATTATCTTTTGCTCATCGTTCAAAACCAGAGAATTGAGCCGCTCAGTGTTGGCTGTAACGGTATCCTCGTTCCTTCGTGATCCCTCGTGGTCAGAATTTCTCCGGGATTCACTGTGAAGAGTGTGAAAATATTTGTCAGAAATGAAAATCGGAAAATTCAGAAATCAAAAGATTTTTTTCTTGGTTTGCATACGTATCGAAATTTATAATTAATACCTTGACCCCATGTCAGGGTCTTGAAGACGACTGTCCAATTGGAAGGATGTATCGTTCACCGAATGAATCGGTGAAGTTTGTAAATCTTTTTTGTGCGATTCCGATTCCGGGTGCGTTAATTTTATCTGGAATGAATGTTCTCGCGGAAGAATATCCGAGGCAGCACCGAACGAAACGAGAGAAGCTTCGTAGGGAATTCCTTCAGGACAATAATGCTGCTCTCTTTCAGGGAGATATTCGGAGCTTTGCTTCTCATCCTCATCAGAATTTCTTTCGGCATATCGAAGGCTATAATTAGTGGGTTCATCGAGATCAGTTTCGGCATAAACATCAAAAGGATCAATTTCCGAATTGCGTCCAAAAGTAGGTGATCGTTTTTCGGTCGTTCTTTCGCACAATGCAGTAGTTTCGGCTAAGCTCGTAGCAAACGTTAATTTTGCTCCGACGGGGGATTTGACCGTCGAATATTTGGATTCGGCTCGGGTATTCCGGACAGAAGGATTGTCGGATCTCTTGGACGTTTCGGGTTTGTTATGCCCGATGGACAATCTGCTTAAGCTCATCGGAGACAAGTTATCCTCGTGGGAGGAATGCGTGAGAATTTGTGAACAAGCACTTTCGTGATCGGGTCCAGTGGCCCATGACATCGTCGAAGTTGTGCATCTCAAATCCCCAATTTCACTTACTCCTAACTCAGTTGGCCTGAGCCTCTCGACAATGGAATTTTTGTAACGCAAAGCGTACTTTTTGTCGGCATGATTAGTTTTGTTGGAAGTGTCCGGATAACCCGGAGCGTTGAATGCAACGGCCGAATGAAGAGACGAAGATTGTTGCTTGATTTGGGATTCAGCAGGTGCGCCGTTGGTAACGTGTCGATTGAGTCTCTCGAAAATCGTGTCGGAATGAGTACTCGTTACGGAACGCATCGATTCGCGACTATCGCTTCGAGGTACCGCGCTGTATTTCGAGCCCGAGAGTAAAGATTGATTGTGACAAGTATGATAAGATCTGCCCGAACGTGGTGTAACGTCGACGAAGCTTTGATCGACTTTGAAGGAGAATTTGTCGTCTTTGTTAATAGGTGAAGTACTTGGCTCAATGTTGTCGCAAGTTTCGGCGAGATTTTGATCGATCTCTTGTTCGAGAGCTCGTTGACGACGGGCCACGAGGCTCGGCAGAGTTGGTAAGCCAAGACCCCGAGCCGTCGAGTCCAAATGAACGAGATTACTACCGGCTGGTCTCGCGCTAAGAAGATTCTTCAAAGCAGCGCTCGATCCCATTGATATCATTTTGTGTTTGGAATGAACGAGACTTCTTAGCATCGGTACAGCACCGAGATCCCACAATAATCGTTGATCGTGAGGACATCGAGCGGATAAATTCCATAAAGCACCGCAAGCATTGCTCACAACGGTCAAACTCGGTGATCGTAATTGTCGCAAAAGTACTTGAAGACAATCGCGTTCCCTTACGATCTTACGATAATCTTCTCTGACAGCTATGTGACTCGAAACGTTGCGCAATATACCACCGGCGTTCTCGACGATTGAAAGAGTTTTCGACGGTGCTTCGTAACTCAGCATATCAACGAGAAAAGCAAGAGCTCCTTCAACCGCGCATATATCAACTTTGTTGGTACTACAATGAGCCGAGAGATTCCAGAGGGCTGAAAGTATGGATTTTAAAGTAGATTCTTTTCTCCCTTCCATCGCGGCTCTCATGAGACCAGTTACAGCTCCAACTTCCCGGAGGGTTTGTTTGCTACTACTGTCAGCCCTCCAGGATAAATTTCGAAGTACACTCGCAGTAACTTGGCGCAAATCGTCGCTCAGGCTCTGCAGTTGAGATACGAGAGCTTTCATGAAAGCCCTGAAGGAGCACAACAACGCTTTGTTGTTACCATCGCCGAAAGTCAAATTAGTTAATGCCATACCGGCGTACCTCCGCAGCGTTATGCAACTAGGATCGTCAGATCCACTCCCATGTGAGGCATGGTCCATTTCGATGAGCTCAGAAATGGCGTGGAGCCCGCCCAATTGGCACATCGCGTGTCGGTGAGCTTCGTCGAATGATAATTTCATCAGAGCCGCTATCGTTGGTCCAGGATGTCTTTCAAGATCATCCGGTGGTCGCACCGTTTCCAAAGATGCTCGAAGCGCTTGACAATAATCTCGCACCTGTTCCAACAATCTCAATACTCTCGCCTCTCTTCTTCCCACTTTTTCGTCGCTCCTCGCGTGTATCACGTTGTGCAATGCTCTCGATGCTCGTTCTCTCGTATCATGATCCTGACCGGGCGCGTGGATCAGTTGTACCAACAATGGCAAACATCCCGATTGTCTCATCACCAAACAACTGTCGATCGAATTACTCATCGCTAACAAAGTCGCGCTCATGTCCTCGCGACCCTCGCTACTCCCGAGCATTCCCAACAAACTGTACACCACGTCGACTTTGGCACCTAAACGACGATGACCGTGAATTCCACCAGAGCTACTGCTCACACCCGTACTCGACGAGAAACTCATCACGCTCGCCATATCCTGAAACACAAAAATTTCGTATATTTATAATAAGTTGAAAACAAATTTTTAAATGTTGTAGAATTTTTATTCTGCACGAGTTGCAGTTATAGAAAAAAATCTAACTTCTTGTTACTCGTACGAAAGCAGAAAAAAATGAATACATCAGAATTTCTCTAATTACTTGAGAGTTTGGTCATTTTTATATTTTTCTTTGGCATAGCGCTGCGAATATTTAGAAATTTTCATCAAAACACTGAGCAGATAATATACATTTAGATGTACCGATGATAGAAGACTGTGGAAAAAAAACCTACATTTTGTTGACTCCCTGCGGAGCTGCTCGGAGGTCCGGGAAGACTCATTTGTTGATCCGCCCAGAGATCCCTCTTGACTGGCCATGTACCGTGATACAAGGATGACAATCTATAAGTTTGTGATCTATTGTCGTGTTTGCTATCCTCGTCGCTGCTGCCATCCTCGTTGAAGCCCTTGCCGTCTCTTGGGTAGAGCTTAAATCATATAGAAAGGCGTATAAGTTTTTCACATTCATTTCATATTTCAATAAAGTTATTATAATATAATATCGGAATATGTATGGCCCCCAACTGAACCCAACGAAGATTCTTTTTCATCAATATCAATGGTTTATGAAACCTCAGAGTTATACAATGATCTAAACTAATTTTTCTAGACCACAATCGATATACAAATAGGTAAAAAATTATGAGCAGGGTTGATTTCGATTCCCAGATGAATATAAAAAAAATCATGTCTCTGTAAGTTTTCTACGTTCTTCAGTTTTCAAATGCTTTTTTTTCGTTAACATGTTTTCCATGAAATCAAATTTATCATATATCATTCTATTTGTAAACAAAAAAATGAAGAAATTTATACGATGACAAATCTGTTCATCTCTGTAGAAACAATTTTACGGCCAAAAATATTACAGGGTCGAAAACGACCCCAGTTATTCATTGAAAAGTGAAAAAATAGCACATAAGATCAAGGGTTTATGTAGATGATTGAACATTTATTAATTCGAAAGAGTTCAGGTAACAAAATTGAAAATCGAATCATGTTTCCATTTGTTTAAGGCCACATATACACACACGCGAACCCACCCAGTTCGATTTTTCGAAATGTTTAACAGCACGATAAACCTAAATTGTAAACAAATTTTTCTCGGTGCACATCGAACTGTAGAAATAATGAAATAAAAGTTAAATTCGCTTCTTCTTCGTACTCACGGATCTCAATAACACGAGTAACACTACGCCTCAAAACACTTCGTATTCATGATCCACAAATTCGCCGGAAAAACAAATAACCTACAAGCTATTTCGAAGTCACCAAAACGCGAGGTGTCAGTCATCGAACTCGGGTTTTTAATTAAATATCGAATAGCCGTGCATGAGCTTTTAAATGGTTTACGCGGAGAAAACGTTCGAAAAGATAGGTAAAGAATGGAACAAGTGTATAAGGAAAATCAATACGCGCCACTGGTGATATCATGGACGCTCGGGATTTTTACGCGCGCCACCCTACGGACAATCTTGTCTTGCTAAATTTGCCCTCTGCGATGTCACTTATGGGAGGGTTATGGCGTTAAAAGCATGGGGTTTGGTTTCGAAAAATTATTATATTTTCAAATTATTGTTATTCTGTTTTTTAAATTTCAAAAATAACCGAGAACTCAACGGAATCGAACAAAAATATAAATAAGAGAACGATGTTGATGATGAGGAATAATAAAAACCAAAAAAGCTCGAAACTCGACTAAAGATGACAGAAAAAGTATTCAAAGATAACTGAAAAAAGTGTAAATAACACGAAAAAGAATGAAAGTAAAGACAAATGGCGAAAAAAATAACTACATCTGTCTAAAAATAGCAAAAATAAAACATCGCTTCTAATAAAAAACAAGCTGCATGAGTTTTCCACACGTGTACACGTAGTTTTTGTACTTTGCTTTGCATATATGTTAGCAGATTCGAAATGAAAAATATATATCAAAAATAAACAAAAGAATTTAAAAAAAAATAAATAAATAATAAACACTGTCAGAAATTCGTCGCGAAACACAAGACATAAACAAGCACTATGCCACGAATTCTTGACACGCGCAGATGGAACACCGAATACATTTTTTTATTTGGGTTCGTATTAAATATGAAAAGAAGCAAAATATTTTTTTTACCTCAGGACTCGGAGTACCAGAATTTGGCATATTCTCGCCACTCCCGTCCATCGTGTCCAAATCATGACCTTTATGGGGATATGAGACGCGATGATTCCGATAATTCGGTCTCGAAGGGTGACATCGCTCTCGATAACTGTCACGAGTTTCTATCGACCTCGGAAGTGATGATGTTTCAGATGTTGGACAGAGTCGGATGGTAGATGCAGACTGTAGCTCGGTCGTGTTAAGTTCGCCGGGGCTCAGGGGCGGATCTCCCGCGGCGTAGTACGGGCGTACAATTGTACGACCCTCTCTCGTATTTGTCGATGATATTAGTGGTGGTGGTGGTTGTGCTGCTGATGGTGCTGCTGTTGTTGTGCCCCAAGAGTGTAACAACGTCGTACCACTACCTTCCACGCCGACGCGTCCGATACTCGCAAGAGACGTGCTGCTGCTTGACTCGGGGTTGATCGTAAACGTTTGCTTCCCACTTTCCAACCTTTCCTCCTGATTTCAACAACATACATGTACACTAGTTTTTTTTGTTTTTTCTTTTTCCCGAGAATCGTGTTGGGCGAGAAAAAAAGCGATTTCAGCGAAACCGAAAGTTTTCGTGGTGTCGGCGTTCGCTTCCTCAAAATCCTATAAAAACCCTTCTCTGTTCTGTCAATTTCTATTTTTTTCTTTTTAATCAACGTTTTTATTATTTGATCTTCAATCAATATTTTTTAAAATCATTTTCATTGAAATTTCATTTATATTTTTCTCGATGTTTACAACTGATATCCAGTGGAGACTTGTTTTGGGAGAATTGTTTTGACCACAAAAGTTAAATTCCGAAAAATTGAAAGTTTTCGTGGTATTTCCCACAAACACGACGGAATCTCTCTTTCGATTCTCAACTGTCATCTTTTTGAAAAAAAAATCTTAGTCACCATTTTATCAAATCGTATTGAATTTCGAATCTCTTCAATTTTCTTACGATTCAATTATTTTTCTGCAAAATTTATGCTGACTTTGTCTTGGACGTATTTTTTTATGTGTGAAGAGTATCCAATTGAAAATTTTCTCAGAACTGACCTACCAAAACTGAACCTAAAAGTTTTTTTATCGTCATTTACGAAGGCGTATATGCAGGAGATTTTCGTGATAAGTGACAAGAATTTTGATCACTTATTTTCGGAGATTAAGAGATATAAAATATACGCGCTTATTTCAGAAACGTCGAACTTTGAATTGATAATTTTTCACGAAAATTTTGATGTTCTTACGTTCCTGAAAAATGTAACATTCTAGAACTTTTTAATTGTTCCTCAAGCTGTATCCGAGACTCAGAGTTATCGAAAATCGACTGGAAATTAAACATTTGAACGTGACTGTGGGTAGACCATAACCTCAATAATGAACTTTGCTTATTCATTGGGAAATAAACATAGTGTTATTCGGAAATTCTTTCGCGTGGAACGAGACTATGCCGAATACTATATTGTGTTGAAAAAAAAGAAAAACCTGTGGTGGGCTCTTGAGCATAACTAATTTGGCGTTAATTAACATTTTTGAAAATGATTACCTTTCTATATAATATCAAATTTACTCATAAATATCTGAGATTGAAGATTGTGGAGAGAAATAAAAGTTTTATCCAATAAATCACTTCTCACAAGATCTTTGTCGACAACTTTCCAATGTTTTAAAAGTAAGATGAGTTTGTTGGTTTTTCAAATGTGTCTGATCGTTTTTCAAACTTTCCCTCGTTCCTTTGTTTTTTTTTTCTTTTTCAAAGGGATTCCGAAAGTCGTACAATACAAGGTCAACGTGTTTGCAAGGGAGTCGTGGCTTTTGAGCAACGTTGAGAAAAAATCTGTCAAAAGACGTAAGAAAAATCGAATTTTCTCGTAACAAATACAACTCTTCAAAAAGTCAAGAACAAAGTTTCCAAAAATGGAAAATTCTTTTTAAATTAGATTTCTGTATTTTCATCATTCAATCAGGGTGTCTGATTTTGACGAAGACTACATTTCATGTCTTTTGAGGATTTTTAGACCAAGGGATATGGAATTTTTCGTGACATTATGGATCAGTTGCTGATATGAAAACATGAAAATTTTCTGAGTTGTTATATTTTCATTCTGCTCTTTAAAAAAATGTGTATGTTGTACGCTAACAAGAAATATTCAAACATCAAGACATTTTTAGAAAAGAAAGCACAGTTTGTGAACAATGAGATTTTGAATAATCTGTAAAGATTGAAAAGTTGTATTTCGTTTTTTTTGTATTCACTTGAATTGTTTTAGATTTTTTTCCCTTTTTTTTTCATAATTAGGTATTTTTAGTCGACATAAATCGATTTGTCTCATCGATCTATCGATATAATTGAGGAATTACGAAGTTTTCAGAAAAAAAAAATCAGAGGAAGAAACAAACCTATCTTTGATTTTGAAAAGATTGGAATCGTTATCGAAATTTCCATAAAGAAAAATTATGAAAACCTCGTAGAAATCAGGTGTAATGGTAATTTTTCATGAAATTTCATGACTCGTTCAGAGCTGAATGTAATCTCATGACATTTAAGGTTTTTCATGACTTTTCAGGTCGTTGGGCACCCTGGATGGTTCGACCTTGAACCTTTGTCTTTTCGTACAATGGAAAGGTCATCGACATAAGACGACGAGAAATCCGAGGATCCCTGCTTGGGTTCTACTCGTCGCGAAATGCAGACACAGAAAAATCCACGTGCAATATACTTTTATGTATAATATCATAAAGTCAGTAAACTAATGATAATATAATATGCGGGTCTGTGTGCTGCACGAGAAGGTAAAGCGGGCGCGAGTGAAATTGGATGCTGGTTACATTAAAGAGGTCGTACCCGTTGAAATTCACAACTTTCGCGTTTTTGCGTACAAATAAAGCGAGAAAAGAGAGAGAGAGAGAGAGGGGAAAACAGGTTGGAGATCCAAGTAACATTAGACTCGCTTGAAAGTGTCAGATTTAGACCATCTGTGCAGCAATACTGACTCTGCTTTGTTTTGTTTCAGTATTTCATTTTTTTTTGTTGGTTTGTTTAATAACAATTGATATTTTATTTTGAAGCATGCAGAGAGTATTCGTGTTTGTTTCGATTCATTTGTAACACTGATGATGGACGTTTTGGGAGTTTGCTTCGTTGAGGCATCGGAGAAAATATTGAAAAACGTTGGAGCAGTAAAGAATGATGAGAGGAAGTAACGATACCAAAATGAATGATGTTTAAATAAAAACCGTCACCTTTCGATCGACGTTTCTCGAAGCTTCGGAATATTTGGGCTGATAACGAGGTATAGTTTTATTGGTCGGATGACCGTTGAATTGGCTGTCACGCGTAAAAACGAGAGATTTCCGTTGGCCTCTGTCATTGGTAGGAGCGATAAAGGAATCCTCATCCTCGTCCTCGTCAGGTTGTTTCTCGTTGTTTCGCATCACCAGTTTCAAGCGATTTTTTTCAGTTTTCGCAAACTTACTGTCGATCTTTTGATTGTAATCGACATTAGCGAATTGGCTGCTCTTTGGTAACGGTATGGAGGAGGTTCCAACATGGCGTTCGCGATTTAGATCTTTGTTCTGTGCGGATTTGTCGGTGTAAAGAATCGTCGAATTTTTAGCTACTGGAATCGTGCCAAAATTTGATGTCAGATCTCTTCGTTTTCCCGGCATTTTCAAAAAAGTGTTTTAGAATTTTTTTTTCATTTATTTTTGTTTCAAAGCCGAACACGAGACAACTTCATGTTGATTTCCGATTAGCTCGGAACGGTGATATAAACACTCGCGAACCCGAAATATATTTTGGACGCTCACAACCTCGTCATTGTCTCCAGTCAGACACTCGCACCCTCCATTTCCAGAGATGTCTGGATTTTTCGAGGGGTCGTACACAGTTCGCCCGATCAGACTGATTCGCAGAGTTACAACACCACGCACTCAACGCGCAGACGCCGAAGCAAAGATTTTCAAAGGCTCTCCCAGCCTCCTTTCGTCATCATCCCTCATCCGAGCTCTATACTCCCATTCTTTGTTGTTCTTTTCCTCCGTCATAATTGTTATTTCATTGCCAATTTAACATTTTTTTTTTTTTTCATTTCACGCCTATCCGACGATGCGGTAAATTGAGAAAAATTTTTTTTTTGCAATTTATTTCAATCCGAATCGTTGGAACGTAATGAAATAACCATTCAACAGTTGAGTTTTGAGTTTATACGTTATTTCGAATAAAAAAAAAGTTCAACTTTTTGTCAGTGTCGTATGCACAAAAAATACGATCTTCCCTTAAGTTTCCACAAAAAAAACTATTTTTTTTCATTGATAGCACAGCACACTTCGACAGTATCGTATTTCGTTGTGTCTATTTTTCATTTTAATCGGAAAAAAGCAACGAAAACTCATAGAATTTTTATGAGGATAGAAAAAAAATTTTTGTCCACTGCAAGATCCGTTCTCACTGCGATATTTCAATGGTTCGAAAGATTTACCAAGTTCTAAAAAAAAAAAAACGACGATTGAACCATTTTTCGCAGTCAGAAATTGCTCATAAATGATGAGTGTGATGTTAAAAATAAATGTCATCAAGTTCCAACAATTGAATCGTTTGAAATGAATGCAAAGAAATGTAAAGAGGTCACTCGATCGAAGTGTGGCCTCAAACGAAAGTCTTTTATTGAGAAATCAGAATGATTTTGAATATCGCAGAATACTGAGACGAGTCAGTGTCTGTACGAAAGGTCATTAGAATAATTCTTTACACAATGCTGATGCGACACGAAATATTAAGATTTACGTAACGCTCGAATGCGCCGAATCTCGCTTACGCCATGTTTTCATTGCATTTGGAAAAACGTTTCGAACCAGCGAATCGAATTATGAAAACATTATTGATAATGAAAATTGACGAGTAACACGATGCCTTTAATAACCGTATCGAACATTGAATTACCACATTACAAAAGGAAAAAAAAAAAAAAAAGAAAAAAAAATAAAAGACGTTCGCTCATACGCACTTTATTGCGGTTTATACGGCCACAGTCCGGCACCCACGTTTTTCATACATTAAAATGTACGCGCGCACACAAACCGGACGTTACACACCTATAAACACGGTTGTGGATGACGACGTTCTCGAACACACAATAAAGGGTCTCGGATGTACAATCAGTGTCATTCTTCGTTCAGCTTTTTATTTACAGTAGAACTTAAAATTTGGAAGAAACATAAATCTCTTCTATCGTGAAAAAAAACAAAAGAAAAAAAAATGGAACAACGGCTTGGATAAAAAATCAGAGTTGCTCGATTGATCTCTCGAATTGATAAGTATTTCGATAGGACAAACGGAAAGATTCCTTTGCCCGGAGCTTTGAATAACCGGTCGTTTGTTTCTCGGTTTGTTTATTTTCTCAATGCACTCGCACGATATCTCTTGATTTTCTACTTTACCGGCACTGCTATATCTCACTCCGCGGCCAGATAATCCAATTTCGTTTAAAACGAACGTATAAAATCGCGTTTAAGTAAATTACCGAGGCATATATAAAGATCTTTTACTATCCAAAATGGTAGTCAGTTTCGACAAAGACATTTCACGGTTTTGGTAGAATGGTTTAAAATATATAATTGTGAATGTGTTAAACGGAGAGAGGAGAGAGAATCGAGGAATTGGAAAAAGTAGGCAACGAGATAATAATGGTGTTGGTTGTACGGTAAAAGTGCAGAAATAAAATTGACGTAGCGGAATAGAGGATATGCGAAGGAGAACAGCTGGTCTGTGACTGCTTCGCTAAGTCCCGGAGTCTCTCCTTCTTGCTGCATGGCTGCTGAGCCCCATCCACACTGACTCACTGTGCAGTCGTCGTTCTATCTCTCCTTCAGGTCTCTTCCATTATCTCTTTCTCTCTTTCTCTATCTATTCATCGCACAGTCCTCTCTCGCTTTCCCTCCTCCAATCACCCCCTCCTTTCCTCCCCCGCGCATATATTCACTCTTCGCACACCCCTCAACCGCATTATACCGCTCCTCTATGCCGCAAAACTATACAGGGTGTCTCGAAATTCGTTTCACTACCATTCCAATCTTGAGGATCTATCGGAACTATGTTTTTCCTAAAAGTCCTTTCTCCAAAGAATTTCGGGACTGTTGGTAAAATCTTACCATTCACTTCAAATTTACAGAGTCTATTCTCTGATATAATACTGGATGTGCCATCCAAATTTTAACTTGATCGTCTACACCATTGTGAGAAATGAAGGATTAAAAAAAAAACGACTTTTCAACATTGCCTCAGGTCACACAGGTGAACGAGAGTTTTACGAATGGAACAGTGAGAAAAAAATGTTTGAAACTTGTTGAAAAACTGCCGAATTACTAAGAATACAAATGCAATTACGGTGTCCAAAGATGAAATAATTCGTCTACAGAGTTTATTAATTATTCACTTATTCATCAACGAAAACGGAGAGGCTTTTTGTCGTTTTTTTTTCTCTCGACGAAATATCGCTCTTTGCTTGAAAACAATAGAATTGTATACCGTAACTCCTTCAATAACTAACGGTAATCAATTGCTTTGAGATCAATGATCATTAATTGGTAACCGATATTGAAAAATATAAAGACTTCGTTGGGTGCTGACTCAATGAAAGACTCTAAATAAGTCTCACTTACTTCAGCTGCGAACGAATACTGATGGCTTTTATTTTTCCAAGCGATGAGTCGAGCCGTCAATTCGCCGGTACTAAAGCTCTCCTGGACGTGTCCAAAATGTGGTTTGAAACGGGAATGAAGCGCTAACTCGCTGAAAACATATGGCAAAAAGGTGTTGTTAGAAAAACCAAAAAATAAGAACACAAAAGCATGATACAAATTTATATCCACGGAACGTAACGAAAATTAAGTTTTTTCAATATTTTTTTTCTCAATTTTCGTTTATTCCTGATTTAAGAAAATTGTAGGATCGGAATAAAATAACGCGAAAATAAAGTAAAAAAAAAATTTGAATTGAAGAAAAATATTTTTTTTTCCCATTTATCAAAATATACGAGAAATAAAATAATGTACAAAATATAATTCAAGGTTTCAGTGAAGCGGAAGAATCAACTGACTGAAAGGAAAAAAGAAAAGAAGAGAGATGGACTTTGGCTTATCGGGAGATTATCAAAATGTCATGATTACTCACTTTCGATCGATTAGGTTTCTTTGATCGATTTCAATGTTGGTATCGCACCGCTGGATAAGGTTATCGTACAGCACCTTTCCTGCAATAAAAATCACATGTGCCATTAACCAAAACAGGTTTTCTCGCAATAAAAAAGTTGGCAGTTGACCGAAAAACTCACTGATAAACTCCATAACTGTTTAATCGAGCACAAAAATAACTCGTTTCAAAGACGCAAATCGCTTAGAGCGTTTGGCGATCATTGAAACGATAAATTCATTTTTCAGCATCAGAGAATAATTATTTCGTTTAATTATAACCTCTATCACGCTTCGAGAATTCGAATGAAACATCGAAATAAAATTCTCTTCTTCATTCGACAAAAACCGAAAATCGAAATTTATCATTGGGACGTGGAATTTTCATGATTTTCGATTCGAAAAAAATGCATATATACGTATAAGTGTTAAAAATGAGAAAAACTACCGATAAGTCTGGATCAAACGAAATCACGATTTTTCGCAATTGCTTAAGTTTTCAAATGTTTTTTTTTCTACTGCCATTCTCTTTCCTCAACGTTTCCTTATTTGTTTCATCTTTTATTAATTTTTCTTGCTCTCGGGGTCTATTATTTTTTCAAGCTTTACTTGGAGTTTACATTTATTTAACACATTTTCGAAGATTCATTCATTTCGGTTACAAAACTTCTTTCAGAGTTTTCTAATTTGATTTGTTTTTAGTTTATTACTTGAAATTTTATTGATTTTGATTTACATGATCCACCCTTTCGCCATTGATTAGCTTCATAATAATGCAGTCAAAAACAAATATACTAAAAGTAATAATAAAAAGTAATTAATAGTAAAAGTAATTAATATAAAAGTAATTTCAGTTGTCCCGATTCAGTAACTAAAATTATATATGATATAATATTTATATTTAAAATTATATATAGTACAAATAATTTTATTTCTCGAATAAAAATTTGTGAACACAATAAATATTTTGTCTCGAATTAAGATTTCATTTAGAAAAGTAATTAATTGTACGTTTCCCGTATCCTTCTCTTTGGATTTCGAATTAATTTTATGTGCAGACAGTCAAGTTTATCCTTCTGGACTAAATTGATATGTAAAAATATTTGTACTTGAAATTATTTCGACGACTTCCAGTTGAACTATTTTATTTTCATTTGAGGTTAAAAAATGTTGATAATCACTAGCAAAGCGGCGTGTCATAGATATGAGCAATAATAATGAATCGACAAAACCGAATAGTATATTTCTCCAAAGTTTTCAAATTCGTTAGAATTTTTTTTCTGTATTTTGATGAGCACGATCTTTCCTCCGAGTGTCCCAATTTTATTTGATCCTTCTCCAATAAATTCTAAACGTCCTCTAAATCGTTCGATTACATTTTTGAACGTTTTTTTTTGTTTCTCGTTTTCGTTTATTTTTCGGATGCATATGCCCTAGGGAAGAACGAGTGTGGAGAGAGCGTTATGCAGGCTCGTACACTACTGGAAACAATTAAAGGAACAAGAAATTTTTCTCATTTTTTCACCAAAGTTTGGAAGGCTGTATCTCAGTGAAAAATAGTCATATCGAGATAAAAAAAAAAGCATTTTGAAGCTATATTCTTCTACTTTTGAGATCTTGATCCATTTTTTCAAAATACATTTTGGTTATTGAGAAAACTGATGAAATATCTCGAAAGAACAAATTTGCATTTTTTTTCTTTTTTTCATGATCGCGTATGGACTTGGAAAAAAATTTTCACCTCGTTTTAATGCAAGCATCGAATAGGTTGTTTATTAAGCTTCAATTTTGTTTTTTACGTGCCCATGTGCGATTTTTTTTAGCGGAGATATCGATGGTTGAATGAAAAAAGACAATTTCCTCTTCAACCATCGATATCTCGGCAACAGATTATCGCACAGTAAGTCTGGGGATGGTTTTGGAAACTTGAATTCATGCGCTATAAAAACACGTTCCCATTCTTAGAGGAATTTTTATTTTTCCATTCCGGAAATTCACTCAAAAAAAGAGTAAAAAAACGGCTTTTTACGAGTATCCAGAAAGTCTACTGCTAATTCGAAAATATCAATGGAAACACTAATGTAAAGCATAACTTTTACTGCTCGATGTATCCAGAATAACACCCTAAATTTGCAAGTTGATCCAGTGAACCGTTTTTCCACCCACCGTGATCAAAGTTCGTCAAAAATTTAAAGGAACACATTTTTCGGCCCAAAAATGGCACAAACGCTATCAAAATGGAAAATAAACGATTTTCCGTCGATTTTCCTCTAAAATTTCTCATAAAATATCGTCCAAATTTGAAAATAAAAAATTTAAAAAATCCAAAATATTCAACAAAAAAATTTGATTTTTTTCTGTTGTTGAAGTCGTCATGCATTTGAAAATACAACATTGAGCGGCTTGTGGTATGACATTTAGTCTCATTGTCCCTACCACCAGCATTTGCGTTACCTAACGCGTACAGCTAGGAAAAATGTCGAACAATTGCTTGATCATCCCGACAAGTTGTTTCATGATGTCAATCTTCCACCGGCCGGTGATGTTATCCGCGCTGCTCATAAGCGAAAGATACAACCGATACACCAACGTCCAACCTATCACCTACATCGTGACAGGCCCTCTTCAATTAGAGTTACTGAACCCGATTTCCAGAATAAACGATATCTGGAGGATCGCAGTTTCGAAACGCCAGAGATCAACTTTTTGTTAGTGAGAGGAGAGTAGGTGAAAAAAAAAAAACAATAGATTTCATGAATTTCAAGTATAGCTGCTATCCCAAACTAAGATTCCTTCTCGAGTTACACTCATTTATCATAGGGATTTTTGTTGCTCTCTGCAAAGTACAGTGACGATTAACAAAACAGTTTTGTTATCTCAAAAATACTCTGACCTCGACGATAAATGAAATCTATTGTTTTTTTTTTCACCTACTCTCCTCTCACTAACAAAAAGTTGATCTCTGGCGTTTCAAAACTGCGATCCTCCAGATATCGTTTATTCTGGAAATCGGGTTCAGTAACTCTAATTGAAGAGGGCCTGTCACGATGTAGGTGATAGGTTGGACGTTGGTGTATCGGTTGTATCTTTCGCTTATGAGCAGCGCGGATAACATCACCGGCCGGTGGAAGATTGACATCATGAAACAACTTGTCGGGATGATCAAGCAATTGTTCGACATTTTTCCTAGCTGTACGCGTTAGGTAACGCAAATGCTGGTGGTAGGGACAATGAGACTAAATGTCATACCACAAGCCGCTCAATGTTGTATTTTCAAATGCATGACGACTTCAACAACAGAAAAAAATCAAATTTTTTTGTTGAATATTTTGGATTTTTTAAATTTTTTATTTTCAAATTTGGACGATATTTTATGAGAAATTTTAGAGGAAAATCGACGGAAAATCGTTTATTTTCCATTTTGATAGCGTTTGTGCCATTTTTGGGCCGAAAAATGTGTTCCTTTAAATTTTTGACGAACTTTGATCACGGTGGGTGGAAAAACGGTTCACTGGATCAACTTGCAAATTTAGGGTGTTATTCTGGATACATCGAGCAGTAAAAGTTATGCTTTACATTAGTGTTTCCATTGATATTTTCGAATTAGCAGTAGACTTTCTGGATACTCGTAAAAAGCCGTTTTTTTACTCTTTTTTTGAGTGAATTTCCGGAATGGAAAAATAAAAATTCCTCTAAGAATGGGAACGTGTTTTTATAGCGCATGAATTCAAGTTTCCAAAACCATCCCCAGACTTACTGTGCGATAATCTGTTGCCGAGATATCGATGGTTGAAGAGGAAATTGTCTTTTTTCATTCAACCATCGATATCTCCGCTAAAAAAAATCGCACATGGGCACGTAAAAAACAAAATTGAAGCTTAATAAACAACCTATTCGATGCTTGCATTAAAACGAGGTGAAAATTTTTTTCCAAGTCCATACACGATCATGAAAAAAAGAAAAAAAATGCAAATTTGTTCTTTCGAGATATTTCATCAGTTTTCTCAATAACTAAAATGTATTTTGAAAAAATGGATCGAGATCTCCAAAGTAGAAGAATGAAGCTTCAAAATGCTTTTTTTTTTATCTCGATATGACTATTTTTCACTGAGATACAGCCTTCCAAACTTTGGTGAAAAAATGAGAAAAATTTCTTGTTCCTTTAATTGTTTCCAGTAGTGTATATATGCATTCAGTTTTGGATTTGGCGTCGGTACTCCAAGATGGCAAAGTTCCAAGCGCTCTCGCCGCGTTGCTCGATGACACGGTTCGTAACGAAGAAGCAACCGAAAGAGAAAGAGAAAGATGAAAAAAGACAGAGAGTAGGCTCTCCCAGACGTGTAGTCCCAAAAAGTGCAGCGAGATAAATACAGTGAGGATGCAAAGAGAGAGAGAGAGAGAGAGAGAGAGGAGGAGGAATGATGCTCGATATTTTTGCAGGGGCGATCGTACACGCGCGAAATAGTTAAATCAGGCTGAAAGCGAGAGCTGAGGAAGAGGAAGAGAAGTATCGATATTGCAGAAATGTATAAGAGGGCCAGACGCCAATCTCGTTTCACCGAGTGGAAATAGAGCCAGCCGTCTGTTGTTAACACAAAGCAAATTTGAAAAAAAAAAAAAAGAATTAGAGAAAAGAGTAAAACAGGAGAGCCGGGTCTGGCGCATCAATCACAAAATCTCATGGAGATTTCGCTGAACGATGGTGAGAAGGGTTAGTAAAAATTGTTGAGCGTTAACAATAATTATAATCGAAAAAACAAATTTTTGTTTGAATTTTTCGAAAAAATATCGAAATACATGTAAATTCAGGAAAATCTTTTTTTATTAGAGACCCATCGGGCCTGCGGCAGAGATTATTCGAAAGAATTAACATTGAAATAAAAAAAAAAATTTATTTCGTATATTTATTTATATCGACTCACCGTTCTGCTCACCTTGTGAGTAATTATTATGAAAATGCTTGATATTGTGATTGAGATCTGTGGATTCCGCGTTGTTATAAAGATCCGAGGACAATTGTCGTTGCAACAATATTGTTTCGTGTGTAAGCTCGCGAACTTGAACGAGAAGAGCTTCGTAGCTAGACACCGGCAACGTCATAGCTTTTGCCTCTTGTCCGCTTTTTGCAACTCTCCCAACTGTAGCGCCACGATGATGTTCGTCGTCTATCCTCCATAAGATTTCCAAGAGTAATCCTTCGTGCGGAGATTCTGGTCTGTGGAGAAAAAAAAAAACGTCGCTATCAACAAGTTTTCAGATAAATGTTGGAGTACAATTTTATGGCGATTATTGCAAATGGTTCTAGCGTTGACGAGAAACGTGCAACTTTCATTTTATACACCAAAAAATCGGGGAATTTCCAATGTCAACTTCGATACCATAAAGATTCTAACGATATTTTAATCTCCTTGAAAAACACTTGATGGAAATAATTCATGAGACATTCGTACGAGAATTTCCGCCATTTTACCTGGTCGTGACTCCATTCATTTTTTATTTTCCTGCTTTTTTTTTCGTTAAATTGTACTCTGCAGAAGTAATATTGATACAAATTTTTAGATTTTTTGTTTCGCTTTTAAAAGTTATAATTTTTCAAAAAATCATAGAATAGTGTATTGACATTTGTCGTTGTCTCTAGCGGTTCGTGCCGACGTAAAAACGCTCTCAGAACTTTCGAAGTGACAATTTTTTGGAAAATTATAATTCTTAGAAGAGAAAATTTTTTTTTTCAATTGAATAGAAACGTTGTTAATGCGATAGCCCGATATTAATAAAAATTATGTGCTGATATAAAAATATTTGGTAATTTCTGTACGTGTTCAAAGACGCACATTTTCTTATTATTTTTAATCTGTTCATCTTTATCATGTAATATAATATTATCGTTATCATACAACACATGAGTCAATGAGCCAATGAACCGCATATGTAACCGCAATGGTTATTTGCCAGTATCTTCTCATTTATAGCATAACTGTGGCTTTTTCTACTACTAAAATCTTCCAATGAGCAATTGCTCCATAAAAAATTGCAAATTTCAACAAATTTTCAAATTCCTTCACCGAAGCAGCTCCAACTTATTGTCTGTCTAAAGGTGGACTCCTCCATAATCACTGCTCGTTTTATCATGTTTTCGAACCATCTTTGGATCAGTAATTCGTTTCTGTTTATCTACATTTTTTAATTACTGACGAATCCATGAAGTTGGATATCGATCACGATTTTTGTTCTTCTTCGAATTCGTTTCTTTTACTTTTTTGAATAATAAATAAATAAATAAATTGAAATGTTATGCAGCTTTGAGGTGTCTCATTTTGCACTGAGAAAAAAAATTTGAAATTGTGGCGAACAAATGAAATTTGTTGATTCAACAAAACTTTTGTTGATTCAACGATATTTTTGTCGTGGTGAAAAATTGAGTATTTGAATGAACCAAATTTCGTTTGGGTTAACAAATTTCATTTTGTTCGCCACGATTCGTTGAACCAACAAAAAAATTTGTTGAACCAACAGAAAATTTGTCGAACCAACAAAAAATTTGTTGAATTTACGAATTCATTTTTCTCAGTGTGACGAGGACTAAAATTTCATGACTTTTAAGGATTTTTTGGCCAAGAAATATGAATTTTTTCATGACATTATGGATGAGTCGCTGGTATGAAAATATGATCATGAAAACTGCGAAGACCTCGTAGAAATCAGATTAAACGGTAATTTTTCCATAAAATTTCATGACTTTTCCAGAGCTGAATGTAATTTCATGATATTTAAGGTTTTTCATGACTTTTCAGGTCATTAGACATCCTGCAAACAACCTGATTCGAATCACGAGCTCTGTCTCCTGGTAGAAGATTCATCGAAATCAGTTCAGTGGTTCTCGATTGAAAATCGATGAAATATTATTTCGTCAACAGATTTATATACGTCGAGAGAGAATAGAAATAGAGATAGAGAAATGAAAAGAAAAATAGTAGCTATATATGTATATTCATTTGGAAAAGACCTTTTAAGAGCTTTGGATGTAGAAAAACGTGATGAAGAGTACTGAGAGCCCCTTTTTCATCGTAGGGTTCTAGCTAAATGCATGGATACATGACTCATAACACGTATATGACAACAGTACATGAAGGTATAAAGTGCGGCATGTCGAGACAAAGAACGAAAACTGAATGACCCACGTGCCACTCCGAGAGTGATACACGCTTTTAGTTTTCTCCTATATAAAGGAAGCAAAAAATGAGATCGAGCGAGAGAGAAAAAAGCAAGATGAAAAAAAAAAAAAACGGGGGAAAGGTACTGAAGGAGTGCCTTCTCAAGAGTGTGCACCGAGATCCCTTCGTCACCCTCGATTTTTGCACTCCCTTCGTCCACATACACCACGACTTCCCCCGAATCTTACCTCGCAAGCCACCCTCCCTAGACAACGGACTACTGCGAATATAGGATCGTATACGCGTGTCAAGTAAAATACTACAGCGCCCCCCCCCCCCCCTTCCCCGACGAGCTGTTCGCGAAAATCGTAGAAACGAAAAAATAAGAAAATTTTTTTTTTTTTACGATTTAATATTTCTTTCGTTACATTCTGTTTTTATCGTTCAACGAAAGAAATTCTACGAGTTAAAGTTTATTTTTTAAAAAAGTTCGAAGGAAATAAGATTTTTTTTTGTTTGACACGAATACGAAGAATAAAAAAAAAAACGATTTTCATTGTAATTTCGTGATCCATAAAGCTCGAAATTTTTCAGGATGAATTTTACAGACTCTTGATATTACGAGGAACGATCCGAAGTGTACTGGGAATTACAACCCCTCTCAGCAAAAGCCACCCCTTATGTAGAGCTAGAATCGTGCGAGTTCCAACTACCGCGTGTACACTCTTGTGCCTGCTCTTACTCCTTTCCTCTTATCTTCTCTCTTTCATTCTCCACACAACAATTGAACTATCGATCGTGATTTCCACTAAAAATTCAAGGAAAAGACTAAAGAAAGGGAATAAACATAAACCACGCAAATTAACGTTAAAATATTGTGAAAAAATAAAACTTAAATGTGAATTCAGGCCGAAGATTCCATTGAAAAAATCATTTTTAGTTAAACTTAATTGATTTCATTATTTTTATGATTTTTATTATTGTTTCACCAAAGTTTTCATTATTCATTCGTCACTCGTTGCAGTTTTATTGAATTCAATATTTAACAGATTTTAATTTTCTAAATTCAAGAAATGCTGAAAAAAAACAAAACAAAGAGGTTTCGTTACATTTCGATGTAATGAACTTTGCCGGCGCACGATTCGAGAAATCTGCATAAAATTAGTTGAAGATGCGTTATCAGATTAGAGAGATTTGTTTCGTCAGATTCGTTTGCTAACGTTAGCAATACCAGAAACCAGAAGCGAAGGTCTAGGACCGGTCAATGACCTTTTATGTTAAGGCTCTACCGATCTTCGCGTGTCTATAATGTACATCCATATTATATGTTGAGCCGAGGTCGATTTGTAAGCGGTTTGGATCATTGGTCGCGGCCGAGAGCGAGCGACCGGACGCTCGACGTAGGATCGATCAGGGACGTTTAGTTCGCCGCTGGTCGCATGTTAGGCGGGTGTACATCGAACCAAGCGAGACGCGACACTTTGCCAGTCTCCGTTCAGTCTAGCCCTCATGCGTTACCTTTTCTTCTTTCTCTCTTTTCTACTTTACGACCAAAACGTGCTTTTTCCACTCGGTACTGTCTCTACACCGAAATCCCAGATGAGACTTTCATGTCGTACATTAAGTTTCTCGCCGCTTGTACTAGCCAATTTCGTAGGACCGATATATCACGTTGCTATACTTAATTTTTTCTTTCATTTTATTCTCCGTTGCTACTAAAAAAGTACATTCGTTCAGCAATAATTCGCTGTTTTATCAAATATTTACCGCAATCGATTTTATTATTCGTAATTTCTTATACTTTGTTATCGTTGTCTTTGAGAAAGAATAAAAAGAAAAAAATTGTGGAAAAAACTTCTGATTGGATTTCTCTTGGTACCAAAGTCACGCAGGAAAATCGTTTGTTCACAAAATGGCAGCCTGGTAAACCTCGATTATCGTTTTTTCTTGTACTTTCCTCCTCTTATACGAATCATGAAAACAATTCTAGCTTTGACTCAATTTTGACAGTAAAAAAGCACTTGAAAAAAAAAAAATTTTAAACTTAAAAGTTTATAATCTTGTTCTTTTCTCCGGAAACGATCGTACGATTTAGTAAAGGCGATCGATGAATTTTTACAAAATTTCGAAATTTTTTTAATGTAATCTGTCCTCGAAATCAACTCCGGAAACTGAATTCTAAATGGTGTTACGGCCAATGCTTTGGGTGTATAACTGCGGTAATATACCGGAAAAACCATTAATAAACCGTGTGCTATCGCGTTATTCAAGCACAATTACGGGCTAATAAAATCTAGCGGGAAAAATATATTTATACGGTGTTACTTGAATTAGTTGTCGTCGAAAAATAAAAATAATTCAACCTTTGAAGCAACGTGTAATGCTGGTACTGGATTATTCAATGCGATTACAAAAAAATAGATTTTTCATCCATAAAATTCTGTTTTCTTAGTCTTTCAACAAAATTTTCGTGTTATGAACCCCGTTGGAGATAAAATACGTTTTCTTTTTTTTTTTGTACATGAACTCATCAATTTTTCGACTCATATTTGTCATAATTACGATGCTGTTGTTGTGCGAAAGAATATTTTTGTCTGACTGAACTTTAAAAACATTGAGATTAGAAAAAGTTTATTTTTTTAAACTTCGATTGCATTTGATAGCTTTAATACAGGATGCAATTGAAGATACATTCAAAACAGAGGGCTATGAATTAAACAAAAAGCTTTTTTTTTTACCCCTTACTTCCTGGTAATCCAGAGACTCTCTAGAGTCCAAACATTTATTTCGACACCATACTTTTTAGCGTCTTTTATTATTATTCGTTAACAGTACGTTTGTAATTAGTTACTCGTCAATGACACTCTGTGAATCTATTTTTATCTCCGGCATTCGCGAATTTGAAACAATCTCACTGCATTGCACTCGCGCACACAGCACACACTCAAGTGTCGGTAGAGAAATTGTACGGTGTGAGAAACTCGAGGAGTCGCGTGTCGATGGAAAAATGACACGAAATAATTTTGATTACATCGAATTATTGTGATGATCACATTCGTAACGCTAATAAAAAATTAATCGATGTTGCAGAGTCTTGTATATGCATCACTACTCAAGATAATTGAGAACGTGAGCTCGTATAAGAAATGTCGGAGAGAGAACCGTCTCGTCGCGCGGTTGTCCGAAAACTCGTGGTGCGCAACAGAGTTAGCAACGGTGCTGACGCCGCGCCGCCAGCACGAGAAACGGTGAGAGAACTTCCTCCCACCCTTTTTCACTTCTTTCTCTCTTCATAGTTCACTATCGCTCCAGTGGATCGTGTACACTGTACACTTACCTACCTCTCTAAAGACTAATTGTTTTGGTATTATTTTCAACCGACTACGCGTGCAGAAAGTAAGAAGCTTCAAAACGTCAAGGTTGTTTATATCAATCGTTTTTTCATCGGATTGTTTTATTGTGTCGATTAAATGAAAAGAAACAACTCGATTATAACAAGCGATGCTCATCATGTACGTTCGTGTTTTTTGATAACAAAACTATTATAATGCCTAAATTTAGTTTTCATTTTCTGTCTTGACGTAAAACCAAGTAAATTTGGAATACGGACTGCTTAAAAATAATTTAACTTTCGAAATTTCAAAGCGCACGTGATGTCGCATCAAACAAACGGAAGGTGCCATTTTTGTCTCTTTCACACTTACGACCTGTTTCTACATCGCTATTTTGTTATTTCCTCTCTCGCGCTTACGAAAGTATTCGAAAACGTCTTCTTCCCTCGGCGCTTCCTCTAAATAGACCGAAGAGCAATTGACCCTTCGATCCCGAAAATGTCAACAGAAACGCTATGAATCGTTCACAGGTATATTTATAATCATGAAATAAAAAATATACTTTTCGAGATTTTACGTTTATGAAAGTATACACGTGCCCGAGATGTACTATAATCATCACCGTTTAAGCCCATGTTCCTTGAACGCCCAAATAAGGACGTTTCCCGTCTACGCACGCGTGTTAGTCTTGTCGCCTTGCAGCGACGAGGACATCGTCGCCGATTTTTTTGTTTTTGAGGTTAAGGTTGTGTGAATCATCGATGTAAATTGTCATCAAATTATTTTCATGACATCTCAGTGGAGATTCGATCAATGAAAAATCAAGAATAAAATTATTTTTAACGGAAAGAAAACCTCTAGTTTGTGTCTTTAGATTTATATGAACTGTCGTCGTGTTACTTTTCTCTACGAAATTACCGCGTCCTTTCAAGGAAAATAACTCTGAATAGAAAATTGCATGTCTCCTCAAAAAATCGGTTTGAAAAGAGTTGTAGGTATTAATAAAAAAAAAAGTTTCGATTGAGTTCGAGTGGAACTTTCACGTATGTATATACAAATTCAAACTCTTCTACAGTCCGACGAAAACCTAATAAAAGACGGTGATCCACGTGCGTTCAGATGTATTTTTAGACTATTTAGAACATTTTGAGTACTTTATGGAAAACGTTACGACGAGGACTCGTTAACCATCATCTACACTAGAAAAATATTGAGGCTTTTTTGAACAAAGAGATCATACTTTTTTTTTTTTATATGAAAAGGAAAAAGAAAACTTGGAAAGCGCTTTTCTCGAAACGTCGTTTTTCAAAACCAAAATCATGGACATATCGAAGTTTTCCTATGCTTTGCAAACTATCAAAACTTTTTCCAATTATTTTCAATCGTATAGCTAGAATGTAAACATTTTTACGACAATCTCATAAAAAACGGAAATATCTTAAAACTATTAAATCATTAGTTGGAAAATCATACTAATTAAAGGCTTAATTAATCAATTATTACTATTGCTTTTTAGAGATGCTAATACGGTGAAATTTATGTCTCAATCTCTCGTTAACAAGAATCATAAACTTTCACTCGGTCGTGTAACTAAGAAATTGGTGATATTCGCACGATGTTTCGTTTTTTGTGACGAGAATTTTTGTTTATGTGAGCCGCGTTAAATATTTGAAAGAGAGCGAATGATGCGAAGGAACAAGGATAGTTGACATCGATACCGTAATACGGCGCGCAAGCGCTGTTTTCCAGGAAAAATCTCGTCCGTCGTTCGTTCTCGTTCTTAGTCCGGCTAGAAAGCGTCTGCACCGCAAGCTCATCCGTTCTCTCATCTCGTCGTTCTAAACATAACTGTAGCAGCGCGTGAGTTTTTGTTCTTCGTCTTCGTAGTTTCGATCGAAACTCATTGATCGGTGTAGGAAGTACAAATATGTGTTACTCAGTAACTCAACAGAGCTACGATTGAAGATGGCGAGCTTCCTGAACACTTGCAATGTCACCGGATCTCCGTCAATGTCGAAAACCGAAGACAATTTGTCCAACAGCGAAGGTCCCCTTCTCAAACGAAACCTCGGACAGAATCACATCGCTGTAAGGTAAAGTCTTGTCTATATTTACATTTGAAAATGACTAATATTTAAAACAAAACCTTTTGTGTGTGTTTTGTGCAACGTTTTTATTTCCTTATTTCGTGAATTTAGTTTCATTTTGCTTCTGTAATTTGCTGAATGTTTTTAATATATTTTACTGAGAATTCGTTCTGAATGTTCGAAAGCATCTAAAAATAAACCTCAGGAAATGGTCTTACTATTTCAGAAAGGAAATATATTATTTGTATTTCTTTTTAAAGAAACCGAAAGATATTGACATTTTTCGTAAAATATTCAATCATAGATCGATTGATAAACAGCTTATTCAAGACGTCACTGAAATATTGAGAAAAAAAAGCTTGAATTATACTGAACTGTCCCCAATTTTGATGGGCGACTGATTTTTACAGACATATTTATTGTATTTATTAGCTCCGAAAATGTACGCCGTTCAGGAGGAATCACTCAAAAGAATCCGTCGCGAATGTCCTGCCAGGATGACACAACGTCGATGTGCGAATCCTCGAAAAAACGATACTGTTTATGGGCTTTGACTTTACTTCTCGGAATCGTCGGGCTTTGCAATCTTCTTCTCAGTATTACAATTATCTCTGTTTTGAGAGTGAGCCATGGAATGGAAGCAATGGAAGTCATACCGGAAGCGGACCTTGTTAAGTTCTATGGTAGAACAGATTTGGACCAGGTAAAGAAAATTTTGCTTCTCCATACCAATCTTTTTTTCAACGAGTTCGAAGAAACGTTTATTTTTATGTTGTACCAAAGGTTACATGTTTTAAATGCCACAAATTTCATTCTCGTTATTCATTTGATATATTTGTAAACAGTTTCGAAATAAATTTAAATATAAATATATATTTTAGAAATAATTTTCAAATCAAGGATGCAAAAAACAAAGCTCGAATGAACTAAGTCAAAGGAGTTTGTACCGAAAAAAAGCTTTTTTTTAGCTGCTTCTTAAAACAAATACTTGGGTTGTTTCAATTTGTATTAACAATCATTTTGGAAGCAGCTGAATTTAAAAAAAAAAAATTGTTTACAGGTCTTCATTCTAGAAAGTATCTGCCAAGGTTACGGGGACGAGCCAGTGGAGTTGATCGGCGACGATTCGAGTGTTTTATTATCGGTGAGGAATCGTCGTCATAACAATGCCAAAGCAAAGCTGAGCGTGCAACCAAACGGCACCGCATTTTCGCTGGTGGAGTCTTTCGAAGTTAAAGATTCGCGTACAGGAGATTCTCTCTTTTCAACAAATTTTCCAAATTTTGGTTTACCAAGCGGAGTCGGAAAACTGGCTGTAAATTTAGCGGAAACTCACCGAGTCGTATCGCCGGTTAATTCAAGTTTGACTTTCGAGTCTAATCGACAGATTACGATTCACGGTGCGGAGAGCACGACGATGGAAAGTAAAGCGATTGTGTGGATGGCGGACAATAATGTTTACATCAAAAGTAATCACGGCATCGTGCTCGATGGGAAAAAAGGCATTTTTCTTGACGTAGCTAAAATGCCCGTTACTCGAACGTCTTATCAATTGAACAACGACGAATCGACGGCGCAATATAAAATTTGCGTTTGTATGCCACAAGGAAAACTCTTTCGTGTTCCGGTCACATCGGATACCAATTTGAGAGTCAATTGTGCGAGAATCGCCACTTCCCCGGAACTTGATCCTTGCCAATAATGGACTGAATGTTTTCGGATTAGTGTCGGTCGGACATGCATGCGCGTCTGATGCGCGCCTTGGATCCAATTGCATTGAATCACCACAATTTTTTTAATGTGAAAATGGCCCTATAGTCAATTCAAGTGAACCGATATTTTAAGTTTCTCTGAATTATGCTTCGGCTAAACTTCCGAAAAGGTTCGACTTCCGATCGACTTGTACAATAATATATTAATTGTATTTAAATATGGGTAAATGAATAGATTTGTTCGAATTTTTTTGCTAATCGAATGTATTTCCAGAATTTTTTTATTCTAAATTATTTTTTACGTTGAGAACTTTTACTATTTTCTTAAATGTTTTTCGATCTAATCAATCTGAAAGGTTCCTTAATTCTCAAGAAAATTAATTTCTGGGAGTATTATCCTTCAAATATTATTTTCTGGAATGTTTATGAAACGATTTATAAAAATTGTTTCAAAATTTTTGGCAGCATTTCGTCGTTTTCTTAAAATTGAAAAAAAATATGAAAAATTAAGGGAAAGTTTTTTGTTTTTGCATGCACAAGCGCTGAAATCTTCTGACGAAACGGCGAATTCGAACGTCTCAGAAGTTAACGAGCTTCAAATGTTTTTCGTATTTTGAAAAACGAACAAGAATGTTTCCACGAAACTAAAATAAGTCTTCAGTCATTTCTCTTCCGAATGGCATATCAATGAAAAATAAGTATTTTTCAACTCAAAGAGTACCAAGGATAGCGTTACATTTTTAATGTTCAATATTAATTTGGGTCATAGTACGACGTTTAGAGAATTGTTAATTACGACAACGTTGAATAAACAGTTCATAACGGAATAAAAGTTGTCATTATTTATTGAACAAAATAACTAAAACATTTCACGAATTATACCTGCGTACAATGCAAATAAAAAAAGTATGGAGTATGCGTATGTGATAACAGTTTTGTCCTCTTTATCAAACGGAATAATCTAAATATTTGTTACTCGCTTAACCTATGCAGCGTGTCCTATAAACACGCATCCATTTTCAGTGTCAATGTCTCCAATCTTGTACATCCTAGTTGCTCATTCATTCTGGATAAGCCATTGTTTATTCGCGGCTTGGTAACGCAGAAGAACAGGATAAACGATATCGTTTTTTCTCACTCATAACAAACATGGCTCGTCTTTTCTCTTCGTGATGCCGATACAGCGATTGGCCAAACACCAAAACTTTTAATGTTTGACCTATTTTTGTTTGTTTTTTTTTTCGGTAATGGGACTTGATTCATCTTCACAAATTGCCGTGAAATTCGTGCGCGAAACAAAAACAACAGAACGTTTGATCCGCTTTCGCGACGTCACGAAAAGCCCCTTGGAGGTTACTTTTTCTGATTTTTTAATCGTCGATGAGTAGCAAACGCAATGATATTGAAGTTTGCATCTTGAGATTGCAACAAAATGAATTTTTTTTCCTTTCATTTCATCATTTTTCGAATTGTCCTCTATTGTTGATTCACTTTTTGGATCTCAAAAAAAAAAACGCAAGCTGCGAACGATTTTTCGATGCATTTTTACGATTCAAGCTTCAATGCCATCAAACGGAGACGCACTTAATCACGCGATTAATTATATGTACACAATTTACAGGATCATTTCTCTACGAACAAACTCAATTTGTCTCGATATACGAATATTAATTTCTTTTTTTTTGTCTCTCTACAAGGAGGAGGGTCAGTGATCTGTTACAAATAGTGGGTATAAGCAAATACATTCGGTATTCTAATTTGTTCTACGTCTCCTGAAAGAGTGCAATCTTTGCCACCCATCGTTTGAGTATGATCAATGTAAAAAAAAGTGTTTGTTGCGATCTGATTTAAATTTCAGAAGGAGGCATGAAACTGTAAAAATGAGGTTTAATTCACCAAGCATTTTTCGTTTACTGTGATCACCGGAAAATAGTAAAATTTATCAACTTGATTGTCATTGGATCATTGTTGTATCAAGTTAACTTGAGAACCAGTCAATCACAATGAAGTCGATAAATTTAAGGGAGTTGAAATTCGATAAGTATCAAAATGCAATTATTTACGATACTTGGTGAAACTTTGGTAATTATAAGTCACGATTTTTGGAACTAAACCAACTTCTGATGTAACGTAGTGACCTGCATAAATATTTACCTACATAAATCATGATCGTAATTACTAATAATGACCAATATGGCTTTGCCCGTAGGTTCTGGATGTGCTGTTCTTTTTTGTTTATTTATTTAAAGACGGTGTTTCTTTTTTGTTGAACTCGTTCAGTTCTTCTCCTCCTTCTTCTCGCCTTCGGGTTGTTGCTGCTCCTGTTGACCACCTTGACTGCTACCACTTTCACGTTCAGCAGCCATCTTCTTGTAGGCCATCTCGAAAAGTTTCAAACTCGCCTGTTGAAGCTCGTTCGTTTGCTTCTTAATTTCTTCTGGATCCGTCTCGTCCTTCTTCGCCAAAGTCTCGTTCATCTTGGCGACCAGCTCTCTCAATCTATCGCACTGCAAACAAATGAACAGAGTTTACGAATCATCCTTAAATATGTAAATAAATAAATATCTAAATGCTTCACGAGATCGAGAAAAAATTAATCCATTTTTTTCTTCTTCAATGAATACCTCTTCCTGTGGCAACTGAGCTTTGAACTCTTCGATCTTGGCCTCAGTGTCGTGAACAATTCCCTCAGCCTGGTTTACCGCCTCGACTCGTTCCTTTTTGATTCTGTCTTCTTTGGCGTACTGTTCGGCATTTTTCACCATATTTTCAATCTCGTCTTTGCTAAGACCACCGCTAGACTGAATTACAACTGCAAACAAAAACAATTCGTTAAAAAAAAACACATCACAGTGAAAATAATTGAAGGGACGGAATAAAAAAAAGTTCTAAATAAATGATCCCTGAACATACTTTGTTGTTCTTTGCCAGTTCCCTTGTCCCTCGCGGATACATGGACGATACCATTAGCATCGATATCGAAAGTGACTTCGATTTGAGGCACTCCACGTGGTGCAGGTGGAATACCAACCAAGGTAAATTGTCCCAAAAGTTTATTGTCGTTAGCCATTTCACGCTCGCCCTGATGTACTTTTATTTCAACCTGAGTTTGGCCGTCAGCCGCCGTTGAGAATACTTGACTTTTCTTCGTGGGAATGGTAGTGTTGCGGGAAATGAGCCTCGTGAATACACCACCAAGAGTCTCAATTCCTGTAATCAATTGAATATAGATTTAAAAATGTGGCAATGAAATGGTAATGTTGCATTAGAAATGAATCTTAACAAAAGCTCAGTAAAATCTTTTTCTCCAGTGTTTTAGTCAGAGAGAAGATTAGTTATACAAACATCATGGTAAAATAGCACGAGGATCCAATTTAAGACCGATGTAAATCATAATAGGTAAAAACATTGAAAAACCGTTTGAAAAATGGATAAAATGTTATTTCTCATGACTTAATGTCAAAAACTTTGATGTTAAAATATTTCGCATACCAAGAGAAAGTGGTGTCACGTCAAGAAGAAGCACATCCGTGACGTCACCGGCAAGAACTCCACCTTGAACAGCGGCGCCGACAGCGACCGCTTCGTCTGGATTAACAGCTCTCGAAGGCGTTCGTCCGAAGATTTCTTGTACGGTAGCTTGGACCTTAGGTACACGAGTCATACCTCCAACCAAGAGAACTTCGCCAATATCGGATTTCGCGACTTCTGCATCCGTAAGAGCTTTTTGGCAAGGTTGGATCGTACGTTTGATCAAATCACCGACGAGATTCTCGAATTTGCTGCGCGAGAGTTTGAGGTTCAAATGTTTCGGACCGCTCGCGTCCATCGTCAAATACGGCAGATTGATGTCAGTTTGCGAAGAGCTTGACAATTCAATTTTCGCTTTTTCGGCTGCTTCCTTGAGACGTTGCATCGCCATTGCGTCTTTTGCAACATCGATACCCTGATCTTTTTTGAATTCATTTGCCAAATAATTTACTAGCGCGTTATCAAAATCTTCGCCGCCCAAAAATGTGTCTCCGTTCGTTGATTTGACCTCGAATACCCCTTTTTGGATTTCGAGAATCGAAATGTCGAAGGTTCCGCCACCAAGATCGTATACAGCAATTCTAAAAATTTGAAGTCATTAATTAAAATACATATTGATCGTCTTTTCCCAAGGCTAAAGTTTAATATATTAAAGTCAGTAAAGAGTTTCCACATGTGCCAGCAAATTTATGAGGCTTTGAGAGACGAAAAAAATAGACATCACTCGTAATTTTTGAGCAATTACAAATTTATACTCTTGACGTGCGCATCACAGAAACGGAATTAGCTTTTTTCAACGACTTTAAACGATCCGAAACTTAGTCAAAGATACGCATAAGTTTTTTTTAAAAAATCAACAATGAATCAAAACTAAATTTGTAAACTCGAAACGTTTGTATAAAGAAATTTGGTCGTGTTGCATTTTTTTACATTTTATCCTCGGATTTATCCATTCCGTAAGCCAGAGCGGCGGCGGTCGGTTCGTTGATTACTCTAAGTACGTTCAAGCCAGCTATTTGACCAGCATCTTTTGTCGCTTGTCTCTGCGAATCGTTGAAATATGCCGGTACCGTAACAACCGCGTTCTTCACTGGTGTGTTCAAATAAGCTTCTGCGGTTTCTCTCATTTTCATTAGAACGAAAGCTCCGATTTGACTCGGAGAATACATTTTGCCGTCACCTCCTTGTACCCAAGCGTCACCATTCGACGCTCGAACGATTTTGTATGAAACTGTTTTCCTGATGAAAAGAAACAAAATTCAGAATTAATGGTCTGAGTAATGATCATTTTCTGGCACGATGTTTTTTTTTGTAACTAAAATCAGTAATTCACTTCCACATGTGCCAGCAATTCATTGCGGTTTTGAGAGACGAAAAATAATTAACATCATGATATGTTTGCATGAAATTATGGTTGATAAAAGAAAAAAGGATTTCATAATATGACACTTACATGTCCTTCTTCACTTCACTATCTTCAAATTTTCGTCCTATCAAACGCTTCGTCGCGTAAAAAGTGTTGGCCGAATTTGTGACTGCTTGGCGTTTGGCAGGCATACCAACCAACCGTTCGCCATCTGAGGAAAAAAACAATTTATAATATTTATAAGTTTTCAAAAACTTCATCTTATGATTTTAATAACAAAAGCACAGTTCATTGAAATCCTCACCTTTTGTGAAAGCTACGTAAGACGGTGTTGTCCTCGAACCTTCGGCGTTCTCTATAACTTTCGCTTGTTTTCCTTCCATGACCGCAACGCAGGAAAACGTTGTACCAAGATCAATTCCAATAACCGCACCTTTGACTCCATCCGACCTGATCGTTGAGAATAAGTACATTAATATGGTGTTGGTCAGAAAACTTTTTATTTCACTATGTCATGAACTTACGCATATCTGTACTGCTGGACATCATGGGATCTTCCAGTGCTGAGGGTTGGTGCGATACACTATGATACATGAAATATTTAATTGAATTATTTACAATTCTTCCTTCTATATTTTTGTATTCATCATTCAATCGTAAATAAAATTTTGTGTTCAATCACAGGAAGTTAGACATTGATTATTATTTTCATTTAAAAAAGTAACTTTTCTAAATTACTCAAGGTAATACAATTTTTATGGAAGATCGTCCCATTTCTAAACACTCAAATTATGATCGTACGAAATTCTACTCGAGAATGCAAGAATTGTTCATAATATAACAATTTTTTTTTTTTTTCAATTGTCCGTCGCAGCTGGTTCGACTCTATTTTGAATGGACATTGTCAAGTTGAATTTGGTTTAGGGACATGATGTTCAAATTCGTATTATTCAAATACAATGAAATCCCTTTCCTTTTTTAGCAGAGGAATGACTTGCGGAATTTGGCTATGATAATTGGTCATTCGTTGCTTGATTTAAAAATCTTAACTGCAAGAGAATCTGGATTTGTGTCAAAAACTTGAAAAATAATTGAGATGAAAAAAGTAGCTCTTGTATCAAATGATGCAAATTTGCAAATTCTTGTTAAGATTATTGTTATTCTGTAATACAGTAGCTATTATGTTCAATATTTTATGTGGTAATTAGTTATGCTAGAAGTGCAAGAAATTATTTAAGAATCCTATCAATGAAGGAGATTCTTTAATTGACAGAAATAGAAGATAGTTGATTGGCATGTTAAAAAATTTTGTTTATAGCGACAAAACTTTGTATGATTTATAATTCTAAGTTGAAATATTAATTTTTTATTATTTTTCAACTGAAAATGATAAATCGTGTATAAGATATAAAACTGAAATCTAGAATTTTTAAAATGTAATATCTCGAATAGCAGAGGGAGCTAGAGCAAAAGTGTGGTTAATCGTGATCATGGTTACATAACTTAACCAAAAAACTTCACCGCCTTCGCGTAACTTAGAATAATTATGCTACCAAACAGTGCGCTTATAAAAAAAGGAATTAGAAAGGAATTTTTTTGTAGTGAGGTTCAGTGGGTTTCGAAGTTTTTGTACGAAAGTAAAAAAAGCGAGGAAATTCACGGAATGATCAATTCTCGTTGGCACGTGTCGCTTCGGTAGCTTATCTAGAAATAATTTAGCCAAGCGTCTCGGCAATATTTGAGATGTTCTCTGAAAAGAGTTTTTACGCAAAAATGAAAAGAAAAAAATACTGAAAAGCATGATGGACGGTGAAAAAGAAAGAAAAAAGAAATCAACAATTTTTTTTACAGGCCGGCTCTGAAAGGACAACGGGAATAGATTAGAAATCGGATGCTATATGAAAATGTAGATATATTGAAGATACAAAATGTCGAACACACCGCATGAGACCGGAAAATCATAAAACATGAACAATCACAAAACGCGAAGCCTCCCATCGCTCACATGGTGTAAAAGAAAGGAAATTGCTTAATACTCACGTTTTTCAGAATCGCGTTGAATTGATTTTTCTTGGCTAATTCGTGGGTGACACCGCTACACCCGCGTGACAGCAATCTCGCAGCAGTCAACATTTTCGTTTTATAAATAAGTTACGGTTTATTAATGGTGAATTTATTCGCGATATTCAATTATAATGTGCGTTGGAAACGCGAAATAGTCTTGTGTTTCACGTGTATGATGCAACTCTCACCGCTCACGATGATCTTGTGATGCGCAGTGTACGCTAGAAGTTATACCGGCAACTTCGCATCCATTTCGTCGTGCGATACATCACTTGGAGGGGAGAAGCACTTTTCGAGCAGCCAATCACAAGAGAGTTTTTGGAGACGTGGCCAATCAATTCTCGAACTTTCTCTTCACCGACGATTTTATTCACGAAACATCGCGAATGTTCTACTGACATGGATCAGAATAAACACTAATTTATGACGAATTCCGTCGTTGAGACAATGGGTAACAATTCGATTATAAAAATAATAATCAAAAATAATTAATCTTCGCAATGATTTACGCAGATAGTCATGATATTAACCGTTAAACCATTAGTCGTTAAACTGATTACTTCCGGTGACTGAATCGCATTATTTTGAAGTCATAAAGGACTTTATTTGATCGGTAGAAGAATATCAATGGGATTTCTTCGAATTAATATTATATTACCGTATGAACAACAGTTTCATCAACGAAAAATCGTTCGTCCCAAAGTGTTCCATAAATACTTAACAATTGAAATATAGCAAAAAGCATTCTACTCATCCCTGGTTTGGATCGGTGAGTAGCGCCAATGGAATATTTGATGGAATATTTGCGAACTAGTTGGCCATATATGCTGAAACGAAATTACCTACAATTGTCGAACATTTTTCCGAAAAAAGATTTTTTTTGTTTTCAAGTATTATTAGAAAAATTTAACTGCTTTTGGAGTTACGTTATACAAAAATGCAATAAAAATTGCTGTAGGTGACACTAACCAGGATTAGAATTTTGATAGAATTAAAGACAATGTTTTTTTCTTATTAATTTATTGGTCATGATGGCGAGTCAGCTTTAAAATGTATATTAATATAATATACCCGGCTGGCTCATAATTACTTATAGAATAACACGTTATATCTCATGGCTCTATCAATAGTGTACTTATATAACTAATACTTTTTTCAAAATTTTACACGCTGATCCGGACACATATTGTGCGAAAAGAAACTAATCAAATATATATCCATGAAAAACTGTCCTAATTAATGAATAACTATCCCAGTTTGTTTTTCTCTGGTGGATCACAGACATCGGGAATTTTTTTTATACCAAGTTCCGATAACAAACTTAGCAATTATTATTATTTTTTTTTTTTCTTCAAATCACGGTATATACAATTTGTTGCTCGAAGCAAATTGTGCGCGTAAAATAGCACAGATCCATAAACAAACTTACTGGTATAATTCCTTAATTAACTTTATCCTATGTAGAGTCACTCGGAGAATAAAACCGCTATAACCTATATTTTATTATTTTCTGAATTCGGGGTATTGCGGAATTGTCTTCGAAAAACAAATATACCGATAAACGTGTCGTATTGTGTTTTCCGTATTTTTCTACCTTTTTAGGAAACTTGGTCTCGTGTAGTCTTATCGACTTAATTTATCTGGGATGCGATTCGGACGTGAGTCCACTTCGAAATTTCTAAACCAAATTTTTTCTAGATAATTCGACCAATCGAAGTAAAGTTCATCTCTGCTCGTGTTGAATAGTGGCACAAATGTACTTAATTACTCCAGTTTTAGATAGAGCTCATAATTTTCCAGATATTACGATTTTCATTTTGCAACATTTTCTTGGCTTTCGGACGTCTCATCCGAATGAGACGAGAATGACAAAACGTAATTCGTACTTTTTTTTTCTGAAAAAAAAGAAAAAAAAAAACATTGGTCGTTCCATTTCGAAATAATGGTGAACCGCATTTTCGGAGTGGTCGAAGAGTTTCATAAAAAAAACTGTGCCATTGTATAGCAACTAACCTACACATTTCTGCACGAATGAACAAAAAAGTTTTTGCTAAATTCAGCATCTTTGGCTGAAAAGAAAAAAAATTTAGATAAACGTTTTAATTTTTTTTTTCGAACTTGAACGTATCAAGAGTCGAACAAAATTTCAAATAAAAATTATACAGTGTGAAAACTTAAATAATCAATCCCTGCTGACACTTCATTTCCGGTGGCTTCGATTTGGACGAGCATAAATAACGATATTCTAACAAACAATTCTCAATCCATGATGAACTAACCTCAAAATTTGGAATCGCAACAAAAAAAATTTCTTCGTTTTCATAGGGACATTTCGCTCAATAATATCGAAAAATTCGCACGGCAGATACAAACATTGCAATGAATAAACAAACGTTCGTCGAACGCATATTAATTATAGTAGTTTTTTGTAAGTGATTGGAAATTTTATTTGTACACTGCTTCAGAACATGTAATAATAATGAATTAATAATAATAATAATAATAATAATAATAATAATAATAATAATAATCGCTGTGATCGTCATCATCGTTAATAATTGTAACTATCATCACCGCAAACACGCACCCCACTTTTATCCGCAGTCATCGCCGACAACAATGAAATTCGATATATATAATATACAAAAAGAAATCGGTTTTAACATTTTTACTCAATTCTGAAGGCGAATATTTTATTAATAAAAGCGTACGATCGATTGAATATCAGCACATTTGTTTTCTTTTGTTTTTCAAATGATGATTGTTACTGACAATTGTTTATTTTTTTTTTTTTTTTTTTTTTAATACTTATAAGAAATCCTGCCATATCGTATCCAAATTGACAAATATATTTTTCTGTCTTGATAGCATGATATATTGAATTAGCGTATTTTTGATCGTACAATAAAAAAACAAATAAATAATAATACGTTTTAAAAGTGTTTGTAATCTCAACGGTGAGAGTTACATCGAAGGGACGTCGTTATTGAATAACTCAAAAAATAATTATCCATCTAATATATAATGTTTCAAGGTCCGATTATTTTTGTTTATTTTTCGTTACTTTCGTTTCTTTGAGTTTTGCCGAACTGCCTTCAATTGTAATTGTTTTCTTTTCCATCGGACTTCGGCTACTCTTAAATTGTGGAGATTAGAAAAAAAAAAAAATCGATTCATCGATGATAATGTACGTATTTGTATACAAAAGATGATAACTTAATCGTTGGTATCGATACTGACCGTTTGGATCAATGAAAATTTCAAAATAACACGCTTTTCTGCCTTTGTTTACAATTATTTGAATGAAGTTACGGTACAAAAAAAGTAACAAAAAAAAAAAAAGAAATTAAATCCTATCCAATACGCGGCCTATCATCAATCATCCCGCACGCTTTGTAAAAAAATGGATTACCACGATTCGCCATTTAACAGTGATCGAATAAAGATCGAATGATCGTGATTCGATTTTATTTTCATTTGTATTTTATTTTATTTTATTTTATTTTTTCATTTTTAAACACACATCGATCTAAATGAATTCGTTCGGATCTATGTGTGTTTTGGTACCGCTGCTATTATCGAATTCAAATTCAAGCTGTCGCAATGGCGTCATCCCGCACTTTTTTTCCACTAACAATTCAAAATTTCCTATTACTTATCAATCATGTATTTTTTTTTTTTTCTTTAAGGTCAATTCACATTATTATAGTATTACAATTAATTAATTATAATAGTGTCATTATAATTCGTAATAATATACAACATTTGTCAATAGATCATTTACTCTAAAACCCACCTCACCTCGCGTACGACAAACATCTTTTAAATTTCCCTCCATTATCAATTTTCATTTTTTTTTTTTTCATTCGTTCTTGCTCAATCATACCGATTGAAACACACACTTGTACTCACATTCGCAGTCACATACTCGCACACACATGCACGCGCTTGCGAGCTCACTCGATGACAATTCACGAAAGTTTCAAATTCGTTTTCGCTTTTCCTTTTGTTTTTCATCAATGTAGCTTAGCACGGATTCGCAGTCAAAGGACTTGGCTGAGTTGACGCGAGTTTGTTTTTTTGTTTTTTTGTTTTTTTTTTTTTTTTTTTTTTATATTTACATCAAACGAATTTTGTGTCTTTGTATCTAAACTCTTGTTGACACCTTTGTCAGACTTGTCGAGTTTAATATGAATTATGAGAGCTTCATCAACCTTACCCCGAGGGGGGGGCGTCCTTCGTTTTTGGGTTTTTCTTTCTTCTTGTTATAATTCTTATTTATTGATCGTGCTTTCATTGCGATAAAACTTGTGTGTCGAGTGATGTATCAACTTATTCCTCAATCTCTTATGTTATTGAATTTTACATCGTTGGAAAACGCAACGAAAAATCTTTTCTTTTTTGTTCAATTTATTTATAATATTCACAATTTTTTTAAATACTATTTTTTTTTGCTGTATCAGATTTATAATAAAAAGGAAAGCCTCCCCAATATCCGTAGCTCAAAATCGCAAATCATTTTTGAATTACAATCAAATATTTGTTTTCTTATTTCCACTTTTCAACTAAAAACAAAGAAAATTCCATTTAGTTCCAACGAATAAAAACTCCAACATCACATTCCCTCTTTTTTTTTGTAAGTTCTATTTCAATTGAATATTATAAACGGTGTGTAATGACTTTGTACACGCGGTATCATTTGGATTCCGCAATTCTCTTTTTATCTTTCTACAAATTTTTATCTATTATCCATCGCATTCGACCGCGGTTTTACGGTTAGTCTTGATTCTCTGTGAGATTGACACGGATTAGACAAAACGAGCGTCTGACTTTTGTCCAAAATTTTTCATAACAAACATAATCTCCCCCCTCGAGCCATTCTCCTTCGACGTACCAACTTCGATCCAATGATTTTGTAAAATAACAAAAACAATCCTCTCACAACTGTATTTCAACGATACTAGTGTGACGTAAAATGTGTTAGTTCGAATAGATTAATCGACTTTTACAGGGTCCGAGATACTCTTATTATCAACATTCGCTGTGCCTACTTGTCATACCTAAATTTTCAAGCACGAATAATATTCGATTTAAATAATATCGTTCGAATAAACAAAAAAATTTATTTTCAATCTGTTTTGCGATTTTTCGATTTTCTTACACTCTTTTGTATTGAATTTTCGAAGTCTTCATAAAATTGTGATGAATTTATGAGAAAAAATAAATAAATTTCAATAAATTACAAGCATGCCAAATCCAATGCTTCGAATGATTGATTGAAGAATGATTGAATTATCAAAATATTATTGCTTCGTTCTTGAAGGATTGATTTTCGTAAAATTACGTAAACATGTATTGCCGCATGATATCTTTGGAAATAATTTCCAATAATTTACGTATATTTCGATTTTGACTCAACAAACCGTGAAGAAATATGGATTTTGAGGATCAAAAGATTTTTACTCTTTTTATATAACAATTTTTGAAATCGGTCAAGGCAAATTTAGCTTAGAATGGGATCGGAAAAATCGCAAAAAAAAAAAAAATGACAACAAAGTGGGTACAACCTCAAAACGTCGATTATGAACGAGAAAGATGTACAAAAATAGGAACAAATACGATGAGGAACATATACAATATATCATGCGCGAGGAACTTCGTTATAACCAACGTTTGAGAAGGAAGAATATCAAGTTGATAATTTGAGTCTTTCGATTTTGTGGATGATTAAAAGATCGTATAATAAAACTTGGACGCTTTAAAATTTTTCATGACCGAGTAATAGCCGATTTGTTTACCACTCTCTTTCTCATTGTGTAGGATTAAAATAACGATAATCGTCGGATTGTATTTACACGGTTGATTCGATGAGAAAGAAATTTTCCGATACTGTAGTTTCGGATCTTTTGCAATCAATTCGAAACTCATATTTTCGGATCTTCGTATTTTTGATTTAATAGACAGAAGGTAAAAAAAAGAAAAAAACAAAAACGTTAGTTCAAGAAAATCGAAGACTCGAGTAGACCCGGTTTCATCGGTATTCTAAAATTAATCTCAAGGCCATGAGATTCAATTTAGAAACGTGATAAGCTAACCAGGTTCATATTTAGATAAAAATAGGATCTAAATATGATTTTATCCTTGAATTTGAATTGACGTTTTTCATAGAACGTAATTCAAAATCAGTTGAATCATAGGTAAGAATCCAAAAATAGGATGAATTACGAATTTGATTTTTCTACAAAGATACGAAAAGATAAGAGTTTCAAACGTGAGGTCTCCGACTTCGGTCCCAAGCCGATAAAACCTAAACGCTCTGTAGATATTAAATTTTGAATCGTTGGAACGTGGCGAAAAATCTTTGTTGCATGATAAATTTTTCAATTTTTGAAATTGTATGTAGGCTCGTGGAGATTTAGGATTAAAAAAAAAACGTATGACCGACTAAAAGTGCTAATACGTGTAAGTTATTTGAGAACAAAAGAAAAAAAGAATTTCCGTAACATTCCAACAATGGGAAAGTTCAACATTGTAACGATCTAAATATAGTCCATAGAAAAAGTCCGACCGACGCGCGCGTGCACATACTCGCTCTCACAGATATTCAAAACTCGTTTATGTATATTCTCATGATGGAACACCACACACAAATATTATTCTCTCACTCGTTCACAGTTTGTTGTTGTTTATTTTTTATATTTGTTATCCGCGCTCTCGCTCGGTGTTTTGTTGTGTTGTTTGTTGTCTAAATTCGTTTGCACAATACGTACTTACTCTATGTCTCCTTACGATATTATTATCCATTTATACTATAATTATATCAATACTGTTGACGGATAGAGATTCATTCAGAGCCACGCTTCAGGGCGGTTAAATCGTCTCTGTCGCGGGTAGTTCTCATCACTTTCGTTTCTTGCAACATTTTGTTTGTTTTTACTTTTTTTTTTTTTTCAATTACTATTATTATTCAGTTTATGTTTTTGTTGTTGTTGAATCCACTTAGCCCTTTTTCACTGAACCCAAGTATTCACGTTACGTCTCCCCACTGTGTCCCGTGTCTCACATAACATACGCACACATACTCACAAACGCACGCACGCATGCACGCACGCACGCACATATCCGTATATATAGAAATATACATATACCTAGACATTTTCGTATTATCACACGCTTGATCGCTCAATTCGACGCTGTTTGGTCGTGGCGCGAAATTCGTCCCATCGGGATGGCCAGTCAAAAGGGAGAACACGACTTGAAAAGACTCGACGGTGGAGGAAGCGTTATTTCCTCTCAATTTCCTGGTCCTTTTTTTTTGCTTATCTTTGTTTTTACCCCGCACTAAAAACAACATGTCAGTTTTTATGCTTATTTGGTTGGGTCGAATAAATTCTTGCGATTCCGTGACGGCTTTGCGATCCGAGACGATTTTACGGAAGGAATTCTAACGAATTTCTTCCGATTATTCACGCTCGGGGAAAAGTTGCTTGATTCGCAACGAAAATTTTATAGACGGAAAATCCACGACCGCAGCTCTCCTCGAATCCCTCTCCTTACAGATTGATTCTTCGTGCGTGTCTCCATGCGTCTCTCTCGTTCTTTCTCTCTCTCTCTCTCTCTCTCTCTCTCTCTCACTCTCTCTGTCCATATCATTCTCCATTGTTTACCATTGTTTTGTGTCTTTTTGTTTTTAACGAATATCACATTTGCCCACGCTGTCCCAGGATAAGGTCAAGCTGCTGCCAGTACAATAAATGCTGTACGATACTTTGCAGGGGATCCTGACCCTGAGTTTGTCCTTGGTGTAAAGGTTGAGTCAAGCCTCCACCAGTAGGCTGATTTGTATTCGAAAGCATTGAACTCCCAGCGGTTAGTCTATCCGCGAGAAATCTTTGCTGTCGTTGTTGCTGCTGTTGTTGGGCTGTGTGATGAGCGGTAACAACTTCACTCCCTTCTATACCCATTGGAGAGGCGTGGCCAAGTTGGGAGTGTTGCTGTTGCTGCTGTTGATCGGGTAAAACCGTGAGTCCAGGGTGACACGCGATCGACGGTAAAACACCGATGGGATTTGACGTATATCGCGAGGCCGTTATTGAAGTCAGATAAGAGGTCGGGATACTAGAATTCTCGCCCCGCTAGGGAGCCACGTTTTTGGGCCTGCGCCCCCGTCGGCCCCTGGTGGAGGGCCGCGGGGACTCCTGGCCTCACTGGCTCACCGCGGGGCTCTTCTTGTCTTGCTGCTGCTGATTCGTATCCTGGGGTCCCTGTACACTCGCTCCTCCACCACCTTGAGGTCCTTGTACTCCCTGCATCAAAATAAATATCCCAAAGTTGTATTTCTTGTATGTTTGAATTCGTTAATAGAGGATTTTACAGACTTGAGATTTCTCATCAAATAACAGATTTTTTAAGAAAATAGATCAACTAGTTTTGAAAAATCAAGCTTTTTATTTACATCCTGAGTTTGTGCTTGAGTTTAGAAATTTACAATGAAAATCTCAATGATTCGCATGATTGAGAGAAATAATATAAAAATCTCATTTATCACAAATCAATGATGAATGTCAACGGTCGGGATGGCCCAATGGAATGACATTTCAAAGGTTTGCCTTGAGAATTATCAAGAATTGAAATTTCAAGTAAATACATTTTGCGACCATTGGCTTTCCATAAATATTCGAGCTAATGAGGTCTATTTTCCAAAAAGCTAATTACCTGACTTCCGGGTCCTCCCTGTGGTGGGCCTGGACCACGATCCGGTGGCCAAGAGTTACCCGGTGTTGATTCCGAATGGAATTGGTGGGGATGTTGCGGTGGTCCACCCGACGTGTCATGACTGTGAGGATCGAGACTGTTCGCGGCGTCGTATTGAGAATTTTCGAGCCTCGTTATCAACCTCTCATCCTCGTCACCAAATTCACCACCCATCAGGGACGGTTCACCAACGACCATTACGTCCTGTTATTTTTTTTTTCCCCACGTTTAAGCGAGTTCAATATCTTTTTTTGTTTTTTGTTTTGTTTTGTTTTGTTTTTTTTTTGTTATATTCCGAGGCTCAAATGTACGAAGAAAATTTTTTAACGAACCTGCGACGCGAGTGCAAAATTTGGTCCGGGTGATCTTTTTTTACTAGGCGCAGGTGGAGCCGTGTTTCCAGGTCCCGATGTACTACCCTTTCGCTTTCTTCTTTTACTCGTTGGCCTCTGAGATTCTAAAAATACGTTCCAAACACAAATACTTGATTAGAACTTTCAATCAAATTCAATTAATGGCAAAATTCTAAGGAGCACGATTTTATTAACGTCCAACAAATTTCAATATTATTCTACCCAGCTGTGAACCTTTCTCGATATCAAAGGTCTCTGACATATGCACGGTTAGTCTTACACAATCTTGCATGCAAGTCACAGACAGTAAGACAGATACTTTACTTTGCCTCTTGTATTGTACTTCAAATGTAATTTCTATTTATTGCAAAAAAAAAATTGGTAACGTTAGTTTTGTAGTTGCCAAAATGCTTTTTTCTGCATCTAAAAATTTTTGATTGAAATAATAATCATATACGCAGTTGGGCTTTTGGAAATCTCCATGTTTCATCAATTTTGTCAAGTTATATAAGTTAGTTGGCACAAGCTTAGAAACGTGCAATGCGACATAGCTGAAAGTGTTGACTTCTATGATCTTGAACTTTATATTATTGAAATTGAAAAAAAAACTTCTTTGCTTTGTTGATTCTTTTATTTTTTTTATAAATCTCGATTTCTTTCGGGAAATTTAATCTTCCGAGCTCCGATCAGGGTGTGACCAATTTTCGCAATCCGAAACGACGAAATTGTGGAGACAACAGAAAAAAGAATAAATTCTTTCAATCCAAAAGATGCATACTGCGATCTCATATATTTTTAAGTTTTCGAAAATACGATTCAATGGAAAAGAAGGAAGAAAAATTGAAGCCACAAACGAAGAAACATGGAGTCCGAACATAGCACCTCTATAAATAATCCAATTCATTCATAAATTATATATCCAAATCATCCTGATCAGCAAGCTTTCAAGGTTTGTTAGTGAAGAAAAATTTTAGAAGCTCAATAATTTTTTAGTGTTTAAGAAAATTGTGAGACAATCGTACTCAATTGTTTTTTCAAGCTATACTTAGCTTATTTTTATGCAATGAATTAATTTCAAATAATGAAATGAATAGAAAAAAAAAAAGAAATTATTAGAAGAGATTGCAGACTTCAGTTTTTAGAGGTTTTATGTCCCCAAGCATTGCGTACATGATAATCAGAGCTAAGCGAAATGTAGTGTCTCGTGTCTTGGCAAAAAGATTATTTCGTTAAGCGGTTGAGATTCGAGAAAAATTTGTTCCTGTAAACAGTGGTTCCACTTGCTGGTGGGGTGTTTCATGTAAAGCAACTGTCCGTCTACCTCTCTTACCCGGCGGGGCAACCATCCTCTGCCACTTCTGGAACAGCGTCGTCTTCAGACAGTCACGTGGCGAAAGTGCGTACGCTTTGTGCCTCGACATGAGTTCCTGCATCGGTTCCAATATCACGCATAACTGTGGAGGAAGAAGAAAAAAATGTCAACTAATGAAACCTCATTTTTTTGGAGGACGTAAGATTTTGTTAAAAAAATATAATTATTTAAATCAGTCGATCGTGTCCACATGTGCCAGCAATTCTTTGCGGCTTTGAGAGACGAAAAATATTAACATCATGCCGATTTACCAACTAAATTAAAATTTAAAAAAATCTGTGCTCATGAAGTTTTGCATTCCTCGAATGTAGCTTAGTTAAAGTGTTGTTGTTTTTTTTTTCTTTTCAAATTGAAAATAAAATGAATTTCGAGTATTACGACAAACAAAAAAGATTCGGTGTTTCCAACCGTACAAGTTTGAGGACCATCGTTACAAAGAGTACTGACCCTAAGATAATTAAGCGTAGAATTCGTAATTCCGTTTCTGGTGATGTTTTTGGTGAGCTGTTCTAGTCCCGAAGGATCCTGTTGAGCAGTCGACACGTTCATGCCTACCACCGATCTCGGAACAAGTTCTCGATGGCCCCGGACGGACAAGTGCCACGACTTTATCCTCATGAGGTCATCAAAAGTGAACTCCAATATTAACCTTCCCTCTGTACACACCTGAAATCATGAGGCACATATTTTCTCGTTTTACAGTGAGAATTTCCAGGAAGCAATGTGCTCTTTAACTCGATTTAAGGGGGTTGTAAAAATTTCAATACGAAAGATTTTACACTGTAGTCGGTGAAATATGTCACGGACAGCGATTATTAAATTCGTTTTCTTAAATGAAGATTTACGTCTCTCCATTTTTTTGCTGCTATAAACGAATCGACCGGTTCTTTACAGTTGTATGATTTTTAATAAAAAAATTTATAATCAACCAAACATGAGATAACTGTATTTTGATTAAAAATATTATTACAGTGAATGATTTATTCGTTTTGTCTGTTCATATGCCTGTTTGCTCTCGACTAAAAAAAAAAAAATTAACAGAATAATTGTAAACTTTCGATTACCAATATATCCGGATATTGAATTAAATTTTTTCATAAAATTTAATTGTTTTCATTGCACAGGTGTGTTATTTAGGTTTAATGAAGAGATGATGAGCTATAAATTCAGAAACACTATCTTGAAAAATCAATTTCATGAAAGCTCAACTTGAACAGTTTTCGTTTTCATAGCATGAATATAATTATCGTTATTGAGAAAGGGAGAGAGAGAGAGAGAGAGAGAGAGAAAAAGTAATAATAAAGGAGTAGAATTGCCTTTGTTACCTTTGCAACCATCGGTTTCCCGTGATGCGTAACCATTACGCAGTGTTCGCAATCTAGCGTTATGCTCGTATTGTGAAAAGATTCCTTGGGGTGCTTCACGTTGTAGTAAAGTTCCGTAACTCCGCCCTCAAATATCGAACGGAAGTACCTTGGTATTAATGTCCTACCGATTGCTGTAAAACACGAATAATCATAACATTCATCATTTATTTATAATTATTGTTTATTAGTGTTTTTTTTTCTTTCATTCTACTTTAAGGAGTTTCGGTACAATTATATTGTTTTCAAACGAAGCACCAACTTCACATAACAATATTTCGTCGAAAACAAATAGAAAAGTCCGTAAGTTCGGTCGATGGGGAAAAAACTCGTCATTTCCGTTGATTAATAAGTGAATAATTCACAAACCGTGTAGTCGAATTATTTAATTTTTAAACACTGGAATTGCACTAGTTTACTTAGTGGTTTGATAATTTTTCAACAAGTTTTTAACATTTTTTTTCCTACTATTCCATTAATTTGGACGCCACATCCGGAATACGTCAAACTGTTTAAATTTGGAGCGATAGCTAGGATTTTGCCAATTATTCCGAAACTCCTTGAACAGAATGAAATCTTCAGCTTCATGAAACTGAATTGGCAAAAGAGGTTCTAAAAATGGATCATTGGAGAGTCATTTTTTGGTCAGATCTTTCTATTGAAACTTACTGTATCTCTTGGGTCCATCGTCTAAGCAAAATGTGAGCGTAAAAGTGGCATCGTCTTCGAAAAATTCGTTCGCGAACGAGTCCCACCAGAGGTTGTCGCTGTCCTGAAAAAATCATACAAACATCGAGCGCCATTAAAGGATTTGTATGTAAAGAGTCGTTTATCAATGAATTTTTTTTGTCTCTATAAAATACTAATTACTAGTAAATTCAGAAACTGACAAATTGAAAGAAAAAAATCTCGGTGCGTTAAAACTCGAGTATCATTGTTTGAAAGTATTTTTCTGGAACCCCTATTTCATGGGATATAAGTAACTTGGTTGGTGAAGGTCAAGTTTCGAGAATACAAGTGTGTAAAAGAGAATGGTTTATTTGAATGAAAAGAGAAGAAAAAAAAATGAACAGATGGTTGATACCAGTCTCGCGTTACTCCAGAAAGTGCATTGCCTTTTAGTTCGTACTTGAAATTTAGATCGGCTGCAATACACTTCCGCGACTAAATATATACATCTATCCGTATGAAAAACATGGTGTCAGCAATTTTTCGCTGATGCATCGTTTCTGGGTCGTTTGCGCGAGTGAACGCATTCTTATGTGTCGCCACTTACTCGCTCGAATGACTTAGTATCTTCGAAAAGTCAAAAACTCTCGTGTTACAATATTTTTTGAACAAGTGACATAATACTTCCATTGTCAGCAGGCATTTGATGAAATATGTGTGACGATATTACGTACGCGCGCCAACTGCAACCTGCAGTTTAGATTCGGTAATCATCACAGAAACAAATAATTTTTGTTCAGACCGAAACACCGAAAACCAGATTTGTTGAAATATTGAAATATTTTTTTTTCTTGGATGTATTGAGCAAAGATTTCTTGTCGAGGAAACATATTTTTATGGTTTCCACAGAGTTTGGTATTGGTGTAATAAAGTTTTGTTGCAATATACGAAATTTTGTTGCCTGGACAAAATCATTTTGTCGAATGCGTTCAACAAAATTAGAAAAGTTCAACAATATCCACGATATTTGATTTTCATTGAGAAAAAGCCGAATAAAATAATATTCGATATTGAAATTCATTAGCAATTTATTATTTATTTACAATTTTATATTATCTGCACTTTCATCCCTTGTATGATATGGAATTGTGGTCGGTTATTAATAAATAATTTATTTCATGTATATCAGCTACGAAAGGGTCAATCCAATCAATTTATTTTGGAAGAATGATAAATTATTCTTCATTTTTATTATGCGCGTTTCGGTTCTCATCGGAGCCCTTTCTGGAATGTTTTTTTGTCTGTGTACAATAAATAAAAATGATTATGAGTATTTATTACTTTTACGTTCGTTTTTTTTTGTTGATTTCATGACTGTCCCACACGAATTCTCATTGTGTTATTCAATTATTCGATTTCTTCATTAATCGTTATATTTATCGCGAGAAACTTAGTGTCGATCTTATCATTTTCGTATTTACGGTTCCCATTCGATTTTTTCATTCGTTTCTGTGAGTTCTCAATGTTGATCGAAAGGGAGGAAAGAGGGTAGGGATTGAATGTTAATCAGGGATTTGAATAATGATCACCGATTGAGCGAATCAATTTTTTATTCTCTGCGATCATAGAAATTAACGGAAATTCTTCTTTTTTTTTGTGTCCGAAATTCATTTGCAATTTTGGCTAAAAATCCGATTAAACTCGACTGATTAAGAATCCATCGAATCGTATAGTCGCACCATCTAAACATCAATAATTTACGAGCTTGAACAAGATTTTGAACCAAAGGGAATGAAGAATATTCATTTTAAAAAATGTCTCATCTACCGAAGATGTGCTATTTTTTTTTCGACGAGCGAATGGATTCTGAACCGATATAATCTTCGCAATGGGAATTATCATAAATCCCATTGTAGAGTTTTACGGGAATGAAACGTGATATAGAATTTTCCATCATCATTCGAATCGAACAAAAAATGTCTTCTCTTGCATCGATCGATTTCGCAACTTTCAAATCGGTAAAACATTTTGTACAGATTCATTGCTTAGGTTGGTATCGAAGCTTCAGAAAAAAAAAAAAAAACGATTTCACTACCCGTTGCGTACAAACAAATGTCGATCTCTACTTGAACGAAAAAAAATAAATAAAAAATAAAAATTCCACGTCATTCGAAACAATTTCAACTACCGATGATTAAAAACGGTTTTCGGATCATTGAATTTTCGAGCATGGCTACCAGAATCGAATACTTAGATCAGATGACAATTCATCGATATTTCAAAGTCGATAGGCCTGTGAAAAAGAGAAGCTAGGCAAAAAGCAGTTCCAGATTTTCAGGAGAAAGAACGAGAGCAAATGAATATGATAAATATCCACTAAGCCATAGACAAATGGACAAAAGTGTAGATTGGTGATGAGTAACCTGGCAACGGATAAAAATAGAAGAAAACTGGCGCCTCTGAAGAATTCGTAACATTCGTCGAATGGTAGTGAGGAAAAAAAGGGAAAGAAAGGAAAAAAAAAAAAAAAGGATTTTTGTCATGGTCTATACGAGTCTGAACAAGTCAGCAGGGTCTTTTGTTAGGACTGTACTACCCCGGTGTTGTTGCGGCGATGAAGAGGGGCAAGGGGACACGGGGGGAGAGAAGAGCGAGAGAGCGAGAGAGAGAGAGAGTGCGAGATAGAGGGAGGTGGGGGGACGTAGGGAGAATGGGTAGTAGGAAGGGAGGTGGGGTGGGTGGGTGGGTGGGGGGAGGGGGAGGGGTGATAGAGAAGCAAGCAGGGAGACTGGGGGTGGTATATGATCCTGTATATACAAAGCTGGTAAAGTATTGTCGGTGCACTCCACCTCTGTTGTATAAAACGAAAAAGTTTATCTCGATGACCGATTGACCGATTGTAAGTAAAAAAACATGTAAATATGAAGAAAATTATGAGACGATGACCCATCATTTTTGATAAATTTAAGACTCGTATTGGTGTAACTGATGAAATTGAAAGATTTGTCTCTGGCGCGTGGAAGTAGGACAAAACTGACGCGACTTGCTCGAGTATATACGGCCAGGGGCAGCCGCGAGCGGGGCTGCCGGAGGCTTTCGGGGTGGTAAGGGGGACACATAGTCGAGGGTATGAGAAAGGGGGTACAATATGGGTTATCAAAGAAGAGGGGGGGAGGGAGCATCCCTGAGGGAGGATCAGGGGCCCTCATTTTATTACAGCCAAGCTCTCTCTCTCTCTCTCTCTCTCTCTCTCTCTCTCTCTCTCCTGTTCAAAGGTTCTCAACCGCTCCTTCCCGCTTCCGAAAACTAAAAAACTTTCACGAGTTAGAAAGAATTCTCTCTGTATGCTCTTCGATACTCGCGTGCGTGTGTATGTGTGAACGCTATTGTGTACGTGGATGTGTGTCCACATGCCACTTCGAAGCCGCGTATGAACTTAGCCGCGCCGAGGATTATGTCGTGTAAACGCGTCTTTATATTCCGCTTCAGGGGGGTTGCAACCAATCCTCGACGCGTGTTGACCACACGTGGAATTTCTAACCGAAATATTCACGCAAACCTCTTTACACTTGTACAAAAGTTTGGTCGAATCGTTCTTTTTTTTTTTTTTTGAAAATTACCTCAAATAACCTAAGAACGAAGACATTCTTTGGACTCTCATTCCTTTGAATTGAATTTCTCATAAAAATGTAACAACGAGTTCATTCAGATTTTTCAGTACAATATTTCGAAATTTGATGAATTAATCGCTAGATGCGAGTTCTATTTTACGACGGAGTTTGTTATTTTGGGATTTCATAAATATTTTCAAGCAGAAATGGATTTTTTTTAATGAAAAATTCAACGTCGGTTTCATAATGCTTGTACCGAGACTCATATAAATTTTATTGTGCTGCATTGTAAATGTGAACAAACGCTCGACTGTTTCTCCGCAGACTGCCAAAATTTTTTACTCGAATGATAACTCAAACTTTCGAAAAGCCCATGACTATAGAAAAAAAAAAAGAGTAATATTTTTACGTTTGTTCCTACATTCAAGTGTGTTTCATAATCGAACTAACTTCGGGGTCGCAAAAGTCCAAAAAGATCAGCTTACATTCAGCGTCAAAGTTTTCTCAGTTGAATAATCCGAAGAAAAAATTAATATGTGTTGAGAAATAGCACCTTAACGAAACAAAAAAAAACAGTTTGACGGAGGACAAAGCGATAATTTATCTTTCGCGATATTACAGAAGGCGCAGAATCAAATGACGAGGATTGAATTTCAAATGAATTTTTATAGCAACTGGAAGTGAATTTTACGAACGAAGCTTAATAAATTGGCTGGTCGCGTTCGAATCGTGCCAATCCTCGTTCACATTTCCGGCAAATTATGAGGTACACGACGACATCTTTTAGCCGAGCAAAAGGATGTTCATTTCTTTTGTCTGAGATATATGTAGTTCACGAGAAAACTTTGGTACGCGAGAGAAAATAGTTATTTCTCGTGGGCTCATGCTCGTACAAAAAAAACTCTCGGTTAATTGGAGGACATGGAAAAAAAAATTGAACGAGCAGAACATCGTTTCCAACGATATTGAAATTCTCATAGTTCCAATTGCAACGGAATACTCTCCTCCGAGTATGGCATCGAAAAATTTCCGAATAAAATTGAAAATTTTGGTAGTCACCAATATTCAACATTCAAAACAACAATTAAAAAATTGCTTCTCGTTGTTCGAAACCAAAAAACCTCTTGAGAAAAATTTATCAGTTGAAAATATTAGGAAATTGATATTAAAAAAAAAAAAAAAAACAAAAAACATAAAACATGAAAAAGTTTTGTCTCCGGACTGTCGAAAGATGCGAAGTTTGATACCATTTTTTCAAAATATTCGAGGGTTTTATATTTATCGTAAAATAAATAATTTCCTAGTTTTTTTTTTCCTCGTCATGTTGAAGTTTGGATCGTTGAAATAAAATTTTTATTTTCTACTCTACATTTGTATGCTGCTTTGGCCATACATTTTTTTGAAATCCACAATATTGATGTAAAAAAAAAAAAAGATGAAAAATGGAAATGAAGAAATTGAGCGAAAAAAAAGTCTTTCCCGTTTATCCCATTGGTCTAGCGATGTTATTCGAATTTGGAGAAGAAAGTCTCAATATCTTCCTGGCTTACATTGTACGCGCATCTAGAACACTGCTTGTCAGCGGTATTATAAGGCGGCGTTGACTATCGCTGACCACGGTCCTACATTGAGGTCTAGAAATGAGGATAGTGGTAGTCGGGTGTAGAAGGTTTTCTCGGTGATGGTGTTTTTAGATCTGATTTTCCACTGGCATAGGTGCGCGATAGTAAAGCAGATCGTGTGTGCAACGAGCACGAGAATAACTTTTGTCTCTCGATTCTTTATTTTATTTTATTTTTCTTATTCTCCCATGCGTCGCATGAGACACAGACTGTAACCTCATTTTTTGTGTTTACTCTCGTCATCCACTCGATATTTGATTTACAACGAAACATAAATAAAATAAACATTTTATCCCATGAGAAAAAGCGACGAATCCATTAAAAAAAAAAAAAAAAAAAAAAACTTATTGATTCCGAATGGAAATTTTAACGATTGATTGAGAATTGAGTCGTTCGAATAAATTTTTCTTCACGATTAACTACAAAATTATTCGTTTTTTGTCGGTTAAATTTTGAAATTTTTCCGTATTTACAAAATGCCTACCATTTCGTCATAGTTATTTGATGAATTTTTTGTTTTTTTGTTTTTTTTTTTTCCATAAAAATTTGAAAAACAGCTGATAGTTATGAAAATTTTGCCGAATCGTTAAGCTGCAAAATACTGATCGAATAAAATGTTTGGCTCGGATTCGTATGCGTAAAACATCCTTAGCTTACTGGATCTACTATTTTTTTGGAGGAACGCCAAGAAGAATTGGTGGGGGGAGGCTGCGAGGAAGCTGGCGATCCGGTGTTGAATAAAATGCACCGGAGAAAAAAAAAGAGAAAAAGGTGGGGGGGGGGGGGGAGGAGGTGGTTCACGGTGTAAAGTGCGACAGTGTCGCGGCCTAAGCCACGTTTCTTATCTTGACAGGCCTGAACGAGGAAGGCAGAGTCGCTGAGACTTCCACGAGTGTGGAAAAAATGTACCGAGAGAAAGTACCTGGAAGTACTTAAGATGTAACTGTGAATATCCCCATATACATATTCGTTAGCCCCACGATTCCGCTTCCCCGAGAGAGCACACCAACGTTCGAGAGAAGGCCCAGCGGCACAAAATCTTCGGGGGAGGAGAGGGGGGGGCACTCCCGACCTTCTTTTATATGTTTGTTTCTCACTATTTATGCTTCTGAGCACTAGCATCGCTTTTGTCTTTCCCTCGACTGCGTTGACAACGCGTTATCATTTTTATTATACCTACGTGGCATAGTTATGAACGGTGCTAAAAACAATATATATGTATATATATCGAAGGTCGTCGAAACAATTTAAAAATGGAGTCGTTCTGTTCACCATGGACTTTGTACAATTACTAACGATTGAACGAAAAAGCTTGATTCGTTTGAAAAAGAATGTCCTCGCGTTTACAAAAATAATAAAATAAAAAGACATTTTTTGTGGTCGACGACAGTGTCATACTGAAACTAACAGAATAAGAATTTTTTCATCTTTCGATTATGTAGTTCAAGAAAAAAAAAAAAAGAATTGATTGAACAGACCAAGGGAAACGGTGCTCGGTAAATTATCTTCTACAGAAAAGATTTTTTAAAGCAATTATATGAAAAAGATGTTTACAGAAAAATACTCTCGCAAATTATCTCTCTAAAACAATGAATTTCTTTCGCTTTCTAAAAATATGGAATATTACATGAAAATTTCAAAGAAATTGATAAGAGAAATATGAAAATATTGATATTCTCATTGTTCGCAAGCTCGTACAGCTTCAATTTTTTTAAGTTACAAAGCTTATTAATCAATCACGAAATATTCCATGGTGAGATTGATGTTAGATGTAATTCAAACACGATAAATGTATAATTTAAATAAAGCGGGACAAATAACTCACCTCAGTCCGCTGCTGTAATCGCTTGTTGAGTTCATAGAGTCGGTAGTCCGGTTGTCCAAAGTACGGAGCGGAATGCCTCCTGGGGACAGGTAACGATCTGTCAGACCACAGACCGATCGGTCATGTTAGGGTGCTGTGTATTACTGTATAGTATTATGGTATACTGTGTGTTTCATAATAATAATTATTATTATTTCAATTCCGTAGTTGTCATCAAGTGTGAAGCATGCAAATTTTTGTCTACGATGAATCACTACACCTCAACGTATTTAGTACAATATATTTTTCGACATTTAACGTTATAACAATGTGAAACCATTCATTCTGAACGACATTTAGGCTCAAACATCCAGTAGTCAGCCTTCCAGCGCTATTTTTAAATTTGAAATACTGATTCCTGAAGAACAAAAAAGATATTGAAATCTAAAAGCTCCTGATTGACGCTAATCTACGAAACTTTGGTAAAATAATTATTGCAAACGATCGAATTCACAATAAAATATTGACAAGTCTCATTATTATTTTTTTTTTTTTTTTTTTGGAAAAGAAAAAAATGATCAGCAGTCGGCCGTTTAGAGACGCTGCGTTGGCCTTTTTGATACTGGCTGGAGCTGGCCAGGTTCGATGCCAGAGTCCGTCCGTAAAACGAGGGTTACCCGATCAAAAAATCGAGCGTTTAGAGATCGGGGTTAGTTTGCGTGTGGCCGACTACTGGTGATGCCGTCAGTAATAATCTTATTGAGCGGGAAGTATCTGAATTTTTTCTATTTGTTTACAATACAAATGTCAGCGGTGAGAAGAAATGTAGTTGAAAACCAGTTTAACCGGCGGAGGAGGCTGAACTTTGGCTTTGGAGGGTTAAGGAAGTTCTGCTCCTACTTTGGGGAACGCGCGGGGCACCAGGGGTCCCGATGTTCATACAGAGGCTAGTCGCAATGCTGCCAACCTGATGTTTTTATCTTCCTGTTTCTCTCTCTCTCTCTTTTGCTCTGTCCAGTTGCCGCAACAAAGGCTCGTGCTGCTATATCCCAAGGAATTCGACGAATTTTCATAAGTTAATTCGTTATATCTCACGAAATACGTGGTACATCGGGTCTATCTTTTTTTCCATGTCACTGTAGTGTATAGATCAATGCTTGATCGAATTTGCGCTGAACCATCACCTTTCGAGCGTTGAATCTCCGAGTACCGGTCAATCAGAGGTCAGAGATATCAACAAAAAATGTCGACTTGAAAACAATTTGAACGCTGCTCCGACGCGTACAAAATTGCAAAAGGCTGACTACTGGAAGGAGGCTAGGGACTGGATCTTTTAACCTCTATGAGATTGAGAAATTTCGTCAAATATAAACGAAAAAATATCAACACGGTAATAATAATCAAGTACATAGAATTATTTAATAATTTCGCAGCCAAGTTCGATTGATTTCTAGCTCACGTAACTTTATCACGAGAATGTTATAGCGAAAAGGATTGCTAGCAACTTGAAGAATAAAGTGTATGTATGACACGTGGATTTAATGAACTAAAGTGCCATCAATTATGTACACCGGTACTTTGATTTCAGCAAAATGCTATACTTCACATTTGACTGGTGTGCATATTGATCGACAGAGGCCATGCCGGGAGAAGCGATTCTATTGTTCGGACAGGCTAACCACAAAATCAGTTGCTCACGTTTAAGGCAAACTGAAAAAAAAACAAATCGTTCTATCGATAAAAATCTGTTCGTAAGTTTATCGTCAAACGATTAAAAGAATTTCGTGTGTCTAAGAATAAAAATGCCACACGAAACAAAACTGCTCGTTTTGTTAAAAAAAAGAAAAAAAAATTTATTTCCCAACCGGTAAACGTCCGATTGCAAAAGCAACGTTTGAAATCGAAATTAGGGCATTTAGTGAATACGTAATAAAAATTTAAATTACGTGTACAGTAGCTGTTGACCTTTGACCGTTGCGCGTACGTGGAAAGAAGAGGGTAGGGCGCGCGCGGTCAGCGAGGGAAGAATTCTTAAAAGAATTTTCACACGCCATATATAGTACTCTCATATATTCTTAGAGAGTTTCGCGAACCAATACAATACAGCGCAGTAACATCGAGACTTACGTCTTCTCGACTTACGTAATTTCATAAATATATACATACGTGCGTTGACTGATTTTGCCACGATTTTTTCCCCTCTCTTCCCTACTCTCCTCCTCTCGTGTCGTCCATCGCTCTCGCGATGAAAACTCCAACTCTGCTTTACGTTTTTCCGACTCGCGTCGACTATCCAGCGTAACGAATTGCTATGTAACTTGACGTTACAACTGTTTTCAGTTAATAATAATACGAGTATCGTACATCGTAATGATTGTCCAGCAATCGTTGTTGTTTCGTTTTGTTTATATTTATTTAGGTTCAAGCGTGCACGATCAAGTTCGAGTTTGCCTGATTTTGATCGAGCTCAAATGGGGAGATCCTTCGTCTCTTAGATAATCACACGATACAGCCGTACCGATAAGAGTTGGCATTCAATATAGACACTAATCAAGTCAAATTCCCACTATATTGGTCCGTCATCGGTTCGCTCTTGGATACGTTCAAACATTGGGTAAAATGTCGATTTAATGACGAGCAACTCTCCACCACCATGGTGAAGAGTTTCGGCCTCTGGTGTTGATTTGACACCCTGCCCAATATTTTAACGTAGCCCACCACTGTGTCTGTACACGGTGCGGAGAATTGCTACGGTTGGAGAGTTACCCGATGAAGAGCTGCACAGGGCAAACGACACGGTGGAGAGTTGTTCGGTATTGAATTGACACCTGCTTGCCGAGAATATTGTTGCATGTCTATGGCCTGTATAAGCGTATTCGCACTATGGATATCGCTCAGTTCTCTCGTCAATTACTCGTGGCACGAAATACAATGTTTCTTGTACGGGCAAGCATTATGAAACGTGAAAAATCATTGTACATCGATAAAGGTAAATATGCCTACGATATTGACTGTGAAAATCATTGAAATGATTCAACGAAACGTTGATTTTATTGGGATATTGGTTAACTAAAAACTAAAATTATATAAACTGGATTGAAAGCTGGATTTTATATTTTTTCCGTCCTATAATTACTCGCTTTTGAATTTTGTTTTTTTTTTTTTTTCTATCTTTTGTAATCATCAGAATCAAAAGGGATCAGAATCCATTTTGAAATACTTTATACAATTTTCTTCGTCTCCGCTAAATGGAAAAGTGTGTTCGCCTTCTCTTCTTCTCTCCATCAAAACTCGATGTATCCGCATCGATTTGATGGTTTTTTTTTCGTTCTCAACTAAAAGGGAAAAGTTATTAACAGTAATTCGTGTAACGAAATATTATACGAAATATTTGAATATTTCAAAAAAATTTTGTTTTCAGTGTGTGTATACGATGAGATTCGATCCGGACCGTGATCGCGAACCGAGGACAGTAGTGTGAATACGACAAGATGTGACCAGAGCGCGACAGTGTGGATGGGGCCTTATGATTTCACCGGGTCCGATGATCTGCATGGATTATCACCGGATTACCTATACTTTTTACGATTATTCGGGACGTCAAGTTGAAATTTGGCTCACGAGTAGTAAAAATATGTTGCAACACTTGCAAATGAGCTTTGTCCCAAGAGACTGGCAAAACTCGACTAAAATTGATTTTCAAAAAAAAAATCATTTCGTTCCACAAGTAGAGCATGTTTGATCTATTACTCTGGAACCGGACGAAAAAATAGAAACCGGAATATAATTACGACAAATTCTTTCGTTATTTTTGGAAAATCTTTTGATCTCCTCACTTCTCCAAATAGCTTTTCTCCCGATTTTCTCCAGATTGATAAAAAAAATTTCAAGCAGCCCGGATCCACTGCATTCTGAATACAGAAGAGAGACTATGCGACAAGTTCTCGTTTACAAATATGCAGAACAAAAAAATAATAAAGAAAAAAAAAAAGAGCGAGAAATCGAAAAGAGAAAGAGCAAGACGGGTGTAGAGTTTGGCGGTGTATACACAGGATACGAAGAGGTAGAAAGGGGGGCTCTCGCAAGCGGGTTTTATCAGGGGTTGCTTCCTAGGGTGGTAGTGTGCGATCAATGCCAGAGTCATGCCAGTCACCCCTGAAATCTATATACAGTCAGAGCATACGTGTAAATCCCCTCCATCTTTACTTTTTAACCCTCTCATCGCTAATATAGAGATATATATATATATATATATGTTGTACATATATATATTTATCTTGGTGGCTCGAGAGCAAGTGCATGAGAAATAATGTACATATAGTGAAAACATGTCCGTTAATATGTCTGATATTCACTGTATAAATCTATACTATACACGCATCCAATGTGTAAACAGACTGTCGAGATTCGATCGAACATTCAGGTCACCCTTGCTTCGTTATGAAAGAACCTAAAAATATTGCAAACTTTTTTCGGGCACCGACAAAGCTCGAACGAGAAATTTTTCACCGATCGGAATGTTGCTCATCTATTCAGTTTTCAAGTAGGATAGATTGTTCGAACGGTTCTTAACATTTTTTTTTTCAAACGTCTTCCAATCCATTTCGATCGAGTGTTTTTTGGAGTGCAGTATATTTATGAATATTTCAATTTTATTTTATTTTTTTTCTTCTTATCATCTGACATTCGTCATTTCGAGTTGTCAATTTGAAGAAAGAAAAAAAAAAGAAAAAAAATGGAAAACAAAAAGAAATTAATGTCCAATATTTCAACGACTCAAGCTCCAGTATCTTGATCCACGCTTCTCAGCTCGCAATAGATGACGGCTATTACGAGCGTGACTAAATACGAAGTACACCGTATTACAATCGTGGCGCTCCTCCCACGTAGAAGACTTGCTAATTTATCGCGCATTAACATCACTACACTGTGATCGGCACGCACCAGACTGAGACACATACGTACGATATATATGTATACTTCATATTTCTATGTTAAGTACCAGTATTTCTCCTGTCGTTTTCTTCCCCAACAATGACAGCTCCTCCAAAATAAACCGTCTATACGCGGAGCATGATTTAGGTTCGTTTGAATCAGGGACCAACGGTGCGTTTGATTTTTTTGTCACACGGTTTTGTCGTATAAACAAATTTATATGTATCAACGAACGATCGTAACGAAACAGGAAGATGAGGAGGGTCTCCAGGAGTTATAACTTTTCAAGCGAATGACTTTGTATAGCGATGAATATCAATATAATTTCGATCATTCATTTGATCAACAATCATAAGATTATTAATTTGTCGAATAATCGATTAGATTCGATTGGATCAATCATCCATTGATAAAATCATTGGTTGGATCAAATATCAATAACATCAACGATTAACCGGATTGATTATGCCTCAATGGAACGAATATTGAGTTTGTTGAACTATCAGAAAATCAGTTCGCGTTTGATTTTAAGATCGTAGAATTATAACCACATCCGAATTCAAAATATTATGAAACTGATGAATGAAATTAAGATTTTTCGTTGTTTTCTAACAATATGAATAGCAACAAAGCTCACTCGACTATTAGTATTTTTGGACTCATAATAGTTTGCAGCTGATACGAACAATGACGATAGCATGAGATTTCTTTGTTCGTGTGATTCCCCCAATGACACGAGTACTCATTTGCCGCACCCCTTTTGATCCATCGCAGTCTCGTGGCCTCCCTCCCCCCCCCCTCCCTTCACCCCTCCTCCTCCCGCATCTTCCCTACGTCGTTGACTGCGTCGACTATTCTCAAAATAGATCGAGACTCAAATAGATTTTGATGGCTAATCGGAACAACGTAACTTGTGCTTCGGAGAACTGAGACGAGTATAGAAATCTATAAACATTTTTTTTTTCTTTTTCTTTTTTCGTGAATGTTCACGATGCTGTAAATCTGACTATAGCTTTGAAAATATATAGTTCAAATACTTTACGCGAATAACCGAATGTATGTTAAGTTGTTAACGATTTTATTTTTCTTTTTTCTTTTCATTCCAGAATAAACGAATAAGGAACGTCGATATCTGAGTAGTTATAAAAAGAATCAGGATTCAGCTCATTACTTCGTACGCGTTGTTCATCTTAGTAAAATAGCGTGTCATCCACCTGCTTCAAGGAATGTAACTGTTTTGGGAGACACTCGAAAGAAGCCGAGCGCGACTCCACCACAACCAACACAGAACATCGCTTATTTCTCACTCTAATTTTTCATACACGCGTCGAAATATGCTCGGCTGATCGAAGCAAGTCTGCGTAAAAAAAGTTCACGTTTCAAGTATGTTTCTTTTTTGTTGCCGCTGCACTGAGAAAAATGAATTCGTAAATTCAACAATTTTTTTGTTGGTTCGACAAATTTTCTGTTGGTTCAACAAATTTTTTTGTTGGTTCAACGAATCGTAGCGAACAAAATGAAATTTGTTAACCCAAACGAAATTTGGTTCATTCGAATACTTAATTTCTCACCACGACAAAAATATCGTTGAATCAACAAAAGTTTTGTTGAATCAACAAATTTAATTTGTTCGCCACAATTTCAAATTTTTTTTCTCAGCGTGCACTCATGCTGAGTAGCAAGGCAGCATTGTCGCGCAGCTCGTATAATTTCGATGCAACGAAATGCTTTGGATTGGATAGAAAATTCGTTGGCAATTGAGAGACAGGAAAATTGATGAGGAAATCGCTGCCTGAAACTGAGAAGCCAAATCCTTGCTCGGTTATATTTCAATAATGCTAATTTCTAAATCTAATAAAATGATATTCAGACAGACCGGAACGAGGATCACGTATTGATTTCAAACATAAGATTCATAACGATAAGGTTGAGTTATTCTTGGTTTTCGAACGCGGACGACTTGTTATCGGGCGGAAAGAAAAGTTTGAAATCTGCTGGTAACGAAGTGTGAGCGAGGAGAAAGGGCGGAGAGCGAAGGGGAGGAACGGGTGGATAAACGGAAGTGTGGGCACTGCGGTGTGCGGTGAGTGGAACACGAAGATTTCAAAAGGGGCTTAGGTCTCTCTCTCTCTCTCTCTTTCTCTCTCACGATCTAGCAGATATCTCTTTGACTCACAGAATCTAAAGGAAAAAAAGAATGATTATATATTTTCATTATTGATAGGTCCTCGCGTAGCGGTTACTTGAACGAAATTACCGATTCAGAAACCATCGAAGAGAGCACTTATTTCGATACTGATTTATTCAAATTCATAACCAACGAAATCGATGTTCCATCGACGATTTCAGGCTCAGAAATATTTTCATTTTTTTTTTATTTGTTACGGATTTTAATATCGAATGCACGAAACACAGGGCTAAAAATCAGCTCGATCAATTATTGAGTGCGTCGTGTGAAAAAAAGCGTCGAGAATACTGAGAGCGTGAAATATCATTCGTCTCTAATAGTGCAAGCTTCATCGGGTACTGAACAATTCCAATTAATTTTTCAATTTTTAAAAAATCCGAAAAATATCATGATATCGAAGTCCGCATCGTTGAAATGCAATGAAATATTTCGTTTTTTTTTTTCAAATATAACGAACAACGAAAAATTGGTCGAAGGACACGAATTTTCGATATCTCGGATGACGCAGATTTCAACAGCGTACAAAATTTTTAAAATCATACCGTATAAATACGAAAACGAAGTTCTACGATCGATCGAAGATGTGATTTTTTAATTTTGTCTAGACAAATGAACCTTTTTCTAAAATTTTAACAATATCGATCGTTTCGTTTCCGCGTACCAAAATAGAGAAGTTGAGTATTTTGTGTTTCTCATGAATTCAATGGACCTAGTTAATCGAAAAACGGCAATTTTGTAGATCAGACATAACCGGCTGATGCGTTCGGCAAATCTAACCTTACCTTTCTCGGGCTCCCGAGTCGTTAAGAGTCTCAAGTTTTTTTTTTTCTTTTTTCTTTTAGTAAATTGATTTAGCACGATTGTCGTACATCGGAAAAAGTCGAAATAAAAAAAAAAATATGAATATTGGGCATGAATCATGATAGCTGAGAGCATTTTTCCCCGAGGAAGTAATCGTACAACCATGAAACATATTTTCCGAACGGTTCTCACGAAAATTGTTTTCTCTTTTTCCATTCCCGAGGCGAATTCTTACTTTTTACAGATTTTCAGGTTGATTCATGAGCTCTCGGACGGAGTAACGTTAGGGATACAGGCAGCAGAGGTAAAGCTGAGTCGTTGCTGTCATTGTCGAGCGTGGAATAGTTCAAGAGTGGGAAGAAATGATGATGGTAGAGGGAAACGACGATCGCCGCTCATTCGGACTAAAGCAAAGTGGGGAAGCGAACAAGAATAAGAATAAGAATAAGAATAAGAAGAAGAAGAAGAAGAGAAGGAAGGAAGGGGGCGAAGAGAATTCAACAAGCAAGAAGAGAAGGAGGAGGATTCGAGGAGGCGGCCTTGAGAACACGAACCCACTGAGGCTCTCTCGTGGGTCTCAAGAACCTCGAGAGAGCGAACAACCGAGAGCCACAATTCCAACCCGGACGAACCGCTTCACTGGCAAATCACTTGCGGTTCTCATCCTGCATTGATTAAATACGTGCATGTGCATATGAATAATTAATGGATTAATGAGCTTTGTGCTTCCGTAAATTCGATCACATCGTTCAAAGCCGTATATATATAGATTTATATTTAATAAATACAATGTATACGCGCTGAATGCATTATTTATTTACTGAAAAGTCAACGAAACCCTCAAGAATGCGTTGACTAATTTTTCAACAATTTCAACAGCAATCACCGGTAAAAAAAATTATTGCCAATTAATTTTTTCTATCCTTTTCCGATGTAACCGTCGAGATTATTTTTTAAATTTAATATTCGTCGTGTGCTCCGAATATTGATAGTGAAGAATCGATAATATTGAATCTTGATTCTTTTTTTTTTCAGGATGGTCTCAAAAATAATCGGACATTGTTGCGAGTAAAAAAAAAAAAATATATATAAACGAAAAAAAAAAGGTTTTCCGTTGCATTCGAATAATGGAGAGTTTAGCATATCGTCAGAAATTTGAAGGTTAAGCGTGAATGTGGGGAATGTGCATTGTACGTGAGGTTGAGAAACTCTGACCCGATCTTACCTCGGTGGATAAGTGTACGAGAACTTCAGGTAGGTCGGTTGAACCCGCAGCTCGAAGGCTCTGGCAACCTTTCTACGAATATGTGTGTGTGTATATATATATATATATATATATATATATACATATACATATATAAAAACGCTATATATTTGAGGTTGTATAGGTAAAGATATATAAAAGTGGAAGTGTGTATGTATAATATGGACACTTGGCGCGTAAAGAGTGGGGAGATGGGCCCTCGCGAGGTCACGCGTTCGTTCTGCTGTTTGGAAGAGCCACATTCGGACCGACATCGCCAACTTCATTATTTTTATGCCATATGCATTGATTTATATCCAAAGTAGAGGCTTTAAAGAAATTTCATTTTTTTTTTCACTAATGCTATACTGCAACAAACATTTTGTTCTCTAGAAAGAATAATTGCTGTTGATCTTTCTCGCCTGCTGTTGCAGCAGCAGCAGCAACAGCAGCAGCAGCGAACAGGATCACGGAGGAGGGAACGATTACAGATCTCAGGAGGAGTAATGAAAAATTTCGTGTTCGCAGGAACGCGGCCAGTGTCGACACACTCGTAGTGAGAAACAGAGAGGTTGTAAGTCGAAAAGAATGAGAAAAAAAAAAAGGAAGCGAGAAGATGCATATCGATTGTTTGAGTCGATGAGTCGTGATCCAGGAATTTTGTTTTCGTATTATATTGCAACCGCTGCAAAGTGAAGTGATAAAAAAATCATCGACAATCATGGCTAATGATTCTATTCCAGTAATCACATTTTCCGGGTATACGACACATTGAGTTTGATTGGCTTTGATGACAGCGTCGTATAGAGGCATAATCGTTGGAACGAAAGATCCATTTTTCTGTCTGTTCATGCATTACTTTTTTTTTTCTTCATCGCAGCATTTTTTCGCAGTTGAAGTGAATAAATTCTTTGTAGAAATAAAAAAAATTCGAAAGAATTTTAAAACTCGTATGAAATTTTTATTCGGTGACTAATTAATATTGAAACCTTTACAGACTAATATATGTACGCAGCCAAAGTTTCAAACCCAGAACAAATAAATATCAATGAAGATTGAACACTGAAATTAACGAGTATAGAAAAAAGAAGAAATTTGGAATTTTTTTTTTTTCATACAATTGACAAGGTATCTTTAACTTTGAGAAATTGTGATCAAAACTGAAGCGACGATAAAGATACAATAGAAATAAGGACAGTGAGCAGAGCGATTGGAGCGCGCTTTCATACGTACGATAACCCATGTGCGGAGGTTTATCGGGAGACCGCGTAACCATGATAAACGAACCGCCGTCTGAGAGATGAAGTTTCAGCGCGAGGTATACACGCAGCGTCCTAATTACGATACGTATGAGCCTCTTACGAAACTGAGCTCTGCTTAGGAGGAGGAGAGAGAAAAACATAAGCCACGGTCCTCAAGAATCGCAATCCACGTTACAGGAAGGCCCGTAAACTTTTATGTTATCGTTGATTTAAGATTTATCCTTTCGTATTATAAATTCGATCGAAAGCCTCGAAAAATCCGAAATAAGAAAACGAGCACAATCTATTTTTTAGTTACAAAAAAAAAAAAAAAAAAACACTTAATCTCATACAGACGGTGCGCGCCTCTCGAAACATTCCCTCGCTCTGGGCTGGATGAGCCGAAAGAGAAAAAAAGCGACGTGCGAGATGACGTCAAGATGACAATCAAAGCGAAGCGTTGTGTTTCCGTGAAAAAAACAAAAAGAAAAAAAAATCAAATAAATTAATAAAAATCAACATCGCGTTGACATCTCCGAATCTAAAAAATTACTTTAAATCCTGTGCGAAGAACGAAATATTTTCAAGACACTTGAACTAATCTATCGTGTTTGGATTTTGATAAGTTTCATAATGGTCGGACGTACGGTACGTTCATCACACAAGTAAATATACTTGTGCTGCTGCTACAAAAGAATTGTCAGAAAAATCCAAATCAGTGTTGACGTTTTTGGTAACGCGAAGAAAAATTCTTCGGCTTGATTTCCGTTAAATAAAGAGCTTCAATGAGTTTCGACACGACGAGTCGAAACCACAAGGAAAAACTTCAAAGTTTAGTGGCGGACGTTGCGGTGTCCTTGAACCGAAATCGGAATAATAAAAATCGGTTGATTATGCTTTTTTTTATTATTTTTTATTCGTACACTCTTCGTATGATTATTTCCTTGTGTTAATTCGAAACGCATGCCACTGATTCCATTATAAATGAATACGTTCGAATGTATACGAGATATATGTGAGTCTCTCGCGCTAGATTTCATTTCGCCTCGCGATGTATTATGCATGATTCACTCGGAGTATATATCTCTGTTTCTTCACGACGGCGATTCACGCGATCAAGGTCTACCTTATCCTCTTGCCGAGGGTAACGATAAGATAAGACTTTGAGCATATGCCACATCGCGTACACCGCGAACGTCAACGGGCGACTTCCGATCGCTACACGCGCGACGACCAATATTTAGAGGGCAATGTGTGTTGCGTATTATTCGATTCACACAATCACATTATGATCGCAAGTGCTCGCATATACTTTCGATCTTCTGACATTTGAGAAAATACACGAAATACACGAGAGCGTAACGAACATCAGATCTCGATAAACAGATGAAGAAACTTTTCTATTAGATTGCGAACTATTTCGATAATGTTAAAAAAAAATTTTTAATTTCAATGGAATCGCAAAAAGAGAACAACGAGAATAATTTTCAATTTATTGATGGTGGATAAAAGTAGAAAGTCGATCACTGCTGATCCAGATATTGGGGCTGAGCAGTGATCAAGACAGCGGTGAATAACGGATTCGTACGATGTGTATAACGAGAAATATTGCGTTGTCATCTAATATTGTTGAAAAAGGTTGTAAAGAGGAAGAAAACGAAGAAAGCTTCGATACGTTCGCGCAACTGGCGGCAATGTCATGTAAGCGCATTGGTGCGTGCGTATATGTGTACGCGTGCATTAAATTCACACGGATAGACGCCATCTTTATGATAACGGATTCTCGGTTTGTATAGTACAACGGCAACCGCGCAGAACGTAGGTAGGTACGAAAGAAGCGTAGCCGGAGCGAGTAGAGAGCGCGATAGAGCGAGAGGAGTATGAGCAACCAGTTGAGGCCGGAACATTTGAGCAGAGGGTTGACGATTGGCACGGAACGGGGGGCATCGAACCGTGAGATCGAGAATGAGAAAAGGGCTGAGTTTCTCTGTAAGCGTTTGCGGACAAGATATCTAGCGCGGTAGTTGATTCTACTCGGTGCTTTAAATATTCTTACATGCTTCACGTAATTCTATTGTTCAGATCGAAGGAATAAACTTTTAATATTGCTACAGATTTCTTTCGAAATTTCGATGAATTTTTTCATAAAACTAAGGCTCGAAGAGTAACACACAGAAGGAGACAAGTGACGTTTACCTGTAGTAGGGTGAACCGAACGGGGAGCAGTAGAACGGATCGTTATGCATGTGAGGTTGTGCAGGAACGCCGGGTCCTTGAGGACCATGCGGATGAGGTCCCATTGGTCCAGCTGGTCCGGGACCGCACATTCCAGGTCCGCCCTGGGGTTGCATGCCACCTGGTCCCATCATACCACCGGGACCCATGTGGGGTCCGGGTTGATGAGGTGAGCCAACCATGTGGGAACCTGGATGATGCGAATGTGGCGAGGGTCCACCGGTACCGGCAGCCCCGGATCCCATATGAGCGGGATGCGTGGCATGAGTGGCATGCGAGGCGTGCGGTGAACCGGTCATCATAGCATGAGACGGCATAGAATGGGGACTCGGTGAGGCGCCATTAAGATGGGGACCGGGTCCTCCGGTCAAACCACCACCGGGACCGACCGATCCACCGACATTGGGGCCACTGCCACCACCGTGTGGCGTAGGTGGGCCTCCATGAGTTGGGGTTGTGGCTGGTTGAGGGGGCGGTAAATTTGGACCGCTTGGACCACTGTTTAGTGGCGGTAATGGGCCATTCGCCATGTTGTTGAGTTGAGTTAGCGACGCCGCTGCTGAGGCCATCGCCTGGAGAGGATTTTGTGCGTTTGGCCCTGTAACACCGACGCTTCCAACGACGCTGTTTATGTTGTTGATGTTACTACCGCTGTTTACTAAACTATTCAGATTGTTGTTGCTAGAGACGCCGCTGTTGCCGCCACCACCACCGCCACCGCCGCTGTTGAGCCCGTGATGATGGTGATGATGATGAAGATGATGGTGTTGAACGTTGCTATGATTATTGGGATGATGATTGTTATTATTGTTAGTGCTATTGTTGTTGTTATTGTTGTTGGCGGTGCTGTTGTTGTTGTTGTTGTTGTTGCTATTGCTGTTGGGTGGTAGTCCGAGGCTGCTGAGGGACGGTGGCAGTGGTGGCGATGCCACCGAGGAGCCACCGAGGCAACGGCCCGGGCCTCCGCCACCCAACGGACCTGCGCCTCCCGTAACCGGTACCGGGCCGGAGTGGAGAATTCCACCTGGGGGGCGCTGCGCCACCCTTACCGGCATCACTCCCCCCTCCACGACGCCCCCGTGCCGATTCTTCCGAAAGACTCTGGCGTACGAATGTCTTGCTCGATTTCTCCCTTCCGGCCTTATCCCTTATCTTCGTTTATTTCTTCCGGTGAAAACTTGTCCTGTCGAGACACCTCAACCGAGCAACGTTTTTCAGGGCGATTTATTTCACATTGATGAATCTTTCGGCATATATAAAATAATAGCTTTCACTGCACTAAACACGAATTTTTGTCTCACATAACGTATGTCACTTTAATCCGAATAGCTTATTAGAAAACAAAACAAACAAATTTTTGGTTTCAATCCATCTTACATGGATATTAATGCACACTTATAATCCTGAGATATATTTTTCAATGACGTATTGCACAAGATTCTCAATCTCTACACTGCCACACTCACGTGCACTCACTAATCTACACTCCAGTTTCAAATCACTTTTGTCATTTCACTTGAACATTTGAACGGTGCTAACTTTCGCACACAATATTCTGCCTATTCGTTTATAATTGTACTATATAATTTTCTTTCGCTCGATTATTCCGTTGAAAACCCTCTTTGCGTTATAATATCCACCTTGGAGGCAGTTTACACCACGTGGCTGTCACGTTTCGATCATCTCGATGTCTTTCAACTCGACGTTGTTTTTTCTTCTCGAGCTCGTTTAGCCTCCTTTAAAAGTTTCGATACCTCCTCGCACAAAATCACCTCGAAGATTGAAAATTTTTCCTGCTCATCTAAAACGCTAGTTTTCGGTTCCAAAACCTTCCAACACGAATACATATGCGCGCATACAGCCACCTACACACACACCCACACGTGGGCGTGCGTGCGTGTGTGTGTGTGTGCGTGTGCGTGTTTACGTCGACCGAACTGCTTAACAGTGTCGTATTCTCTGATTGCGAGGTCTCCCACGATGTCTGGTATCTCGCGAGTACGTTTCTCTCTCCCCTCGGCAAGCCACCGGTCAGACTCCGTCTCTTTCTGACAATGGTGCCCTCGACGGTGTTGGGACGATCTCAGTAGTTGCGACGATCAGTCGCCGCTCGGCGTTCTGCAAGAGAGCCTCGGGACCTCATGTAAGCACGCGGCACGCAACGCACGCGCTTGACCTTGCATTTCATGGGCAGATTGTATGACATCGATTATATATGCTTCTCTTTGCGATCCCGCAGAACTTGACAATTTTGAATCAACAACAGGTTTTTTTTTTCGAGAGAGAGAGAGATATTTTCCCGGAGTACGATTAGTTTCTCGAGAAAGATTGTTACGCTTTCAAGAATCTGTCATCGGGAAGAGTAAAATACTCGAAAAACAGCGGTGCTCAGCCTTTTAAGCTTGACGTATGCTTTATCCGCGTTCAATATGATTATAATATCATCCGATTTATTGTGCAGAAACTCCGAGTGATATTTAAGTAAGCACCATTTCTAGCTTTATTATTACTCGTCACTCTCACAGCCTTCTAGGTTATATTCGTCAATGTATATTGCACTTTTTGTACGAAGCACCTTACGATTGCTCGTTTGTTTGTGTTTTCTAGATATTACAATTTGACGTTGATAATTTGGAGTATACATTGACTCGTACTCGCGCTAAATGAACCCAAGGCGAGACCCGCGTATTTGTACACCGCACGGTAAACACAACGTGTTTCTAAACACACTCTCTCTCTCATCGACGAACTACACTTCTCGAAAGCGGTCACATTACTGCGGGACAGCGGGCGTGGCGGCGCTGCTGTCGCCACTGTCGTCGTCGTCGTCGTCGTCGTCGTCGCCGTCGTCGTCGTCGTCGGTGCTGCTGCTGCTGCTGCTTGCTGCTATTTGCTCTCGCACTCCTCCTTGGGGGGTTCATGAATTTGGAGTGGGGAGAAAAACGTGAGGGGCTGAGGTGGAGGTGCGCGTGGGGGTCTCTCGCGACGGAGAGATTGCGCGCCGTCGAGAGCACCAGCGGCAGCGGCAACTACAACGAGCGCAAAAAGAAAAGCCGGAGGGGAGAGGTCAGAGCCTCACGCACGACTGCGACTGCTACAGAAATATCGAAGGTTCGTCGTTGAAATAAACTCACAACTCGTCTCTTATACATATATCATTTTTTTTTTTTTTTTTTTTTTCGAAAATTATCGATACAAATTGATTGTAACTGCCGATTACCGAAACACGAAAAAAATAATGATTGCAAACAATTATCATTCCGTCTTATTTCAACGAAAAGTGTAAACAATGTATGAATTTAGCAATAATCTTCTAAAATTAAGGATTTTATTTTTCGATTCTACTCAAAAGGCATCTACATGGGGAATGATGGAACGAAAAGGCCAATCTTCTAACAATAATCGTTTGTACACCATTTCGGTCAAATTCTATTCGTGCCCATTTGAAATTTGCACCTATGGCGCCACTCCATCGGTATGATCCCTTATCTTGTATTCAGGCACGTACGCTCGCCTACTTCTGAGAATTTTCGGGGGGATTTTTCATTCTTAGGTCCATACGAATGAACTTCTGTTGAGAATGAGGATTTTTTTTTTTTTAAACCAAGTTATCATTGTTCTTTTTAACAAAAAGATCTCTGACCGTTCGGCTGCGAACCTGTTTTCACCGTTTATTTCCAAACACTTGTTCCTTAGGCTCAAAATGTTTTCGAATGATTGTTCAGCATTGAAAAACTAATCTAAAATCGTGCTTTACACAAAATCCATACAAAAGACATCCAAAAATCAAGAACCAATGTCATCGCGGTGGAAATTTGATTTTAGAAAAGCAAAATGGTAACACGAAATATGATCATGTTTCGTTAGACTCGTGGAAAACGCGTCTGGAAAAGAAAAGAAGAAGGGCAACGAGAGAAAACGCTGTGAAACAACAAGGGGGCCATCCACCGACAGTTTACCACGGAAAACTGGTGAAAGAAGCCGTGCGAACGAGAGAAAAAAAAAATGACGATACCGAACGAAAAAGTACGGTCGATTATGTACAGCGCTTTGGGAGAACAGGTCCGAAGCACTGTGAAAGCAACTACGAGGCATCAACTCCGACTTGGTTGCTACTCTCGGTAACACCGGTGGATCACGCTCACCGATCGGGGTTTTAGGAGAATCGGTAGGGCCGACCCGAAACTAAACTTCGTGCAGCATCTCGGAGAACATTGTTGGACTTGCATGTGAAAATTGTCCAACTATCGGGATAGATTTCGTGGGGAACGAGATCGAATGTTCTTTGGAGACAAACATAAATTATCTTCAATCTCTAATTCGTAATCTGTTATTTGGGTCATACGAGTTTTTGGTTTTTATTGGACCTTCCAACCAATACCGAAGTTTAATTACAGAAAAACTAAAAAAAATTCAGCAAAATGGACCGTACGATCGATCAACGCGTACGAATCTTTGAGCAGAAGAAATATAACATTTCTTCGTGATTTTGTCGTGGTGTTGGACATCCCACGCAAGCGATTACGAGTCGTTATGACTTATTACAAGCGCGCCAGGAGACTAGTGGGCGAACCGGTTATATCCCTTCATGAATGAATCCTTCCCTCTTCGTCTTCATGTCGCTTCTTTTAAATGTTTATTCTCCCAAAACGCAATAAATGCATACATCATAATTCGTTAACATCAGCGGAGAGTAGAATAATAAAAAATTTCCGATCGGTCAATCAATCGAAGAGCTGGTAGCTATGAAGATCTGTAAACGATGAGATTCATCCGGAAGCCGATTATGAAGGATGCATACACGGGGATACTTGGTCCCAATATATCTTATGGATAGAACCGTAAGATTCGAACGGTATAGAAAAGATGACGATGGTCATCCGAGAATAAATGTGTTGGTCGGCGGCGCTCTCTATTGAATAGATCCGAAAAGTGGGTCGAAGGGGAAAGTGTGTGCTCTGCTATGTACTATAAGAAGTTTCAGATGGTTCGACGAAGAATCTGCATATATACGGGCTGATTCAGAACAGGTACGTCATTTGAATGTTTTTTTGTTGTGCTTCAGAGAACGATGTTGGAAACTGGAAAATTGGGTCAACGTACTACACATTTGCGAGAGACGTCAAAATGATTCGCATGACGAAAATTGTCTAGCCGAATGAACGAATGAAATAAATCTTGAAAGGTATCCGTCGTACGTATTCAGTACACCCATTCAGTATCCATCTATTAAGATGTAATGGGCGATGTAATATACGCTCTGACGATTTACGATGTGACGAATACACATCAACACTGAAGACGGAAGCAAGACGAGCTCTCTTCGTGTTTTGAATTTGAAAAAGTTCTACGAGAGTTGAATCAGTGACGTAAAGGAATTACCGATGGGTATAAGCCGGGGAGAAAAAAAGTGTATACGAGAGCCAGTTCGTTAGATGGCCGATAAGATATGAAAGCGCAGCTCAGGCCTGATTTTCATGAGACTTTCTTTCTCTCTAGTTCTCTCCTCCTTTCCTTTCTATCGTTCCCTCTCTCTCTTTCCATCTCGAGGTTCCCACAAGGAGAAATAAGAAAGGAGGGCCAGGCAATTAGAAGCCGAAAGACGAAGGAAGTCACAGTCGAGTGCGTTGCGTATAGCTTCTATCTTAGCGCGTGTGTGATTGTTACCGTAGCTTTACGACTGTGCAATGACCTTTTTGGGTTAACAAAAAAAAACTTGATAATGTAGATATTTCCGATTTTATTTTGTCACTCTTCCTCTATCGTTACATCGGTTTATCATCCGTCAAAGTTTCGAAAGTTTGGCCAATTCGTAAGAAAGCTCCAAGTATTCAAGAGCATCGACACAAGACACACCAATCGACGTTCATTAGCCCTACGTTACAAAGCGCACCGTTGAAGATTCACGCGATAGTCTTGGCCGGAGATTGTTTCGAAAGTTTAAAATCGGGTGATCACGTACTATTTCCCCGTGGGCCCGAAGAAGTAAGTGCGAACAAGAGCGAAAGCTCAACGGTTCGATTTTGCACGAAGAAGGGGGACACACGTGACGGCCCGTTGCCTCGGGGCTGATTCACGCACCCCGCGCTTTTGCACACATCAAGCGCCCTTTCATTGAATACAACATCGAGAACGAAAGCCAGATCTTTGTGACGTAATTAATCGTGATAAACTTTTTACTTTTCGATATAATAAATGTCAATGGAGTCTTTTTAATAATACGAATTAATCGGATAATTATACGTATAATTATCGGCTTCGCGTTCGATCATAATAATTAAGGCATTTACATATATATAGATATATATATCATCAATTAACTATTGTCGCATGATGAAATTGAAATAAAAGATCAATCCGCTTGAGAGCCACTGCTACGAGCGCGTTGCTTCGGCCGGGTTAGGAGAGGAGCGTAGGTGGGATGAGGCGAGAGAGGCTGGCAGAGCGAGAGAGAGCTATAGCCAGGGTGCGGGTCGGACGTAGGAAGGCAGGGGGGGTGGATGCTCGGTGCCAGGGTAGGTTTTGATCAATATCTCGCCCCCACTCCGCATCCACCCTTCGTTGGTGGAACACCGTACCCCTTCGCTTCAGCACGTGTATGCGTTTGTATTTGTCCGTCTCTGTTCGTTGGTGTGTGCATTCTACGAGTATATATATATATATATATATATATATATATATATATATATATGTAACTGTATGAGTTTCTCTATACCGTTCTTTGTCACCAACTCTACGCGACGCCTCTATCGCCTTACCACCATGAACAACGTTAAACATATAACCGCGTACAGATTAAATACATCGAGCAATCGTACAATCAAAATGCACTCATTTTTTTTTCTATTCTCTTCTTTTCTTAATCTACCGTTCTATTTAACTCGCCGCAAAACTCCTCTTGGCAAACGGTATCTTCACCGAACCTAAGAATACCGTAAATCAACGATTATTGTTGATAATAATCGAGTATTTTAAGGACACGTAAGAGACTAGCTAAGACCGCTTGCTCCGCATTCACGAGTTTGACATTTGGTCCAAAGCTCGGATTTCATCTTCGTTATGAAACTAAATTATTTTCTATAAAATATATATGAATCATGCGATTAATTGACATTGCGCAATTGAACCGATACCGAATGGTATTTCAGTGATGTTTTTCTTATCGATAATAATCCTCGCGAATATATACAGTTACGAATTCGTGTCCACATGTGTCATAATATGGTTTTATTATATAGGATTCTTGATGCAATGGCGACATGAAAAGTTCGAGCTGGAACTTGAAACGATCCGAGGGTCATGGGACTTGTCGATTTCACTTGGAACATTACAAGTAATTTGATATACATATCGAGACAAGAGATCCGGCACTTTCGCGCACTCGATGCACATGGAATACGTTGCGGTCGAGTGCCTTTGCGACCCTCGTGAAACCGCGGTGAAGCTTTCAACGCCGCGCTTTTCCCGATATACCTTTATATATATACATAGGTATATTATACAACCGCGGTGCATTGCACGCCGTCCTTAACCCTTCCCCATATAACCCTATATTTGACACTTACTACGAGTTTTCATCACTCGATGTCTCGGCAGAAATAATATGTGCGGTGTGTCAGAATCGAACGCAAAAAAATCATTTTCACGATCGTATACGAAGGAAGAACGGTGAATTGAAGTTTGTATCGTTCGGATTTAACGAATTTTCATCATAATTTTGGATTTTCGTTTTTCGAGAAAGGCCAGCTCGATTTTTTTCTTTGTTTTTTTTTTGATAAATTTTACGAAAATAATAAATCTGAGTGTTGGAAACTTGGATCTTTATAATTTAGTCGTTAATGCGGTTCCGCATTCGGATGAAATGAAGGGAAAGCGCGTATCATCAGCCGCCGATAAAATCGCTGTCTGTTCAAGTTCCCGAAGGTAATATAAGAGTAAAGCTAAGCGTGACCACCAGAGGCGTTTGGGTCAGAGGAAATTTTCTCAGCTGCGATTCAATGAGCCGGGTCTTGTTACGCGGTCACCATTCAAGCGGTAAGAACCGCGCGGGAGAGACACCAACTCGCGAAACCTCACGCCGAGAGTGTAGACCTATTACTCGGTGAGGTGTTTTGGACACGGGCAGGCTCATGTAGGTCCGATCAACCCGACTGGGATAACAATACAGAAACGGGTGGGAAACATTTTTTTCATTTATTTTTTTCATTGACGTTGACCTGGAATTTCATGTCGAGAACTTTTTTATATTTATCGTTGTTCGTTGATAAATCGATTCTCTTGTTTAATGTCAGAATCCCATATAGACGGGATTCTTGAGAATAATGAGCGACGATAGAAGGATACATTTACGAAGAAGCAAAGAGGATAAAAAAAAAAAATATGAAAATAGACAAGTTTCGCGGTCTGCGAGACCGCAGCAAATACTTATGGTCGGTGACTACGGTGAAGACGATTTTTCCACAATGTGATCCATCGCTTTAAACACGAAGCTGAGCAGGCTTCTTGAGCGACTACGCCGTTGCTACTCAGAATTCCTGTTTTGCTCCCTACCAACCTCTCCGTCACTTCCTCCTCCTCCTCCTCCTCCTCCTCCGCTCCTTTTTCGATACCTTCTCTCGCTCATGCTTTTCTTACTATTTCACTCGTACACCACGCTCCCGATGCTTTCCCTTTTCTCCCTCCTCATCCTTCTTTTTTTTTTCACTTTTTTTTCTTTTCTTTTCTTTTTTTCTTTTTCTTGTCTTCTCTCTTTCCTTTTTCCTGCGTGGAACCGACGATGTTGCCACTGCTGGCTCACCGCCCCATGTTCGCTGCTCTCTCAAACCTGTTCTACACCCTTCCTCGGGTCGTTGCTCCATCCTTTGCTCGCTCATCATCATACCTCTGCAGTTGTCTCCTTTTACCTCGCTATGCGCCGTTACCACACCGATTATCCCTCTCTCTTTATCCCTCTTCTCCCTCCTCTCGCTTCTCTCCTTCAACTATCGCTAGCTTCGTACATATCCGTGTACAAGCTAGCCACCCACACCGGGCCAATGTGACTCCTTACGCTCGGGCACATCCGTATGCGCTGGTACAGCAACGCGTACACGTGTGTGAACGCCCGTGAGCGTTGGTGGAACGAGAGGCAGCTAGATATAATCAAGGAGTAAGAGCGCGACGGACAAAGAGGAAAAGACGAACGAAGGGATGAGGAAAAGACAGAGATGCGAAACGGGAAGGTCGCTGGAGGGGTATATTGTCAAGTGTAGAAAACTGAAGAGAGAGAGAGAGAGAGAGAACTCGTAGAGTCTGTGCACGCGCACTACCATTGTTTGCCGCTTGTCTCTCCCGCTTCTCTCCTCCTTGTTCTCTTTCTTCTTCAGCCTTTCTCATAATTCCTCTCCCGCTCTTGCTCTCACATACGATATAGCGATCTTAGTCGAACGATCTATATTCATCGTTGTTGGTTACCAGTCGCCTCTTAAGCGGGCTCCACACGCGTGGATAAAAGGAGAAAAACGAAAAAAAAAAAAAAAATGAAGCGTGTGAAGCCCACTTTATCCTTCTCTCATGAATTTTCTCGATCACTCTTTCGCGATGCACACCAGCAGTCATTCGTTCGTATTTTCTTCACCCTTGATCCTCACGATCCTTTTTCCCACTCCCTTTGAATCTGACGCCCGACGGGGTGTGTTGACAGCGCACGAGCGACAGGTCTCGTCACATTGGAACTTTGCGAACATGATAAAAGAGAGAAGATGTCTCGAGCATGAAAAAAATAAACAACAAAAAAAAAAAAAAAAAGAAAAAGAAACAGGTGTATGGAAGATGGGAGAGTGAGGAGAAGGTGGAGAGATACATGAGGAAAGGTACGCGCATTCTTACGAGTGCTGAGCACGAGTGTAAGGCGAACACACAGGTGACGCGATGCATGTGAGAAGAAGGGTTGGAAAGGGAGGGGGAGAAGAATCTGGTGATGCACCGAGCGAGAGAGAGAGAGAGAGAGAGAGAGAGAGAGAAGAGAAAAAAAAACAAGGAAAGAGACAAAAAGTGAGGAACGCGAGAGCATTTTTTATTCTTGTATCTGCTCCCCCCGTAACTGTCTCTAGCAGGTTATTCTCTTTCTCATTTTCGGCTTTCTCGATCTTCCCATATATAAACACACACTACGTTCGATCTTTTCTACCTTTTGATACCCGCATGTGTATATATTTCTTCGGGTCTGGCTCGCGGCCACTCACTTTTTCTATTGTCTCTCTATCTCTCTTTGTCTCACGCTCCGACTTTCTAGCTCGACTCTAGCTCGTATACGCGCGCAGGTTAACAGGACCTCGAGGTATAAAAAACGAAGAGATTCGGAGCTGAGTAGTAGTTAAGAACGAGCGAAGAACTGGACAAACCAGATTGCAGAGCAGACAGCAATAGAGTTAGAGGAGGCAAGAGTAAAAAAGACAACGATAAAAAAAAATTTTTTTAAATAAAAAAAAAAAAAAAGAATAAAAAAAAACGAGAATAAAACAAAAAGAAAAGTAAAAGAATAAAAAAGAAGCGAAGAGAGAGGGAGAGAGAAAGAGAGAAAGCCAGTCGCCAACCGACGTTTGGGGATTGCAATCGCGAGAAGCTTCACCGGCTACAACAAACCGATGTATGGTGTCTTGTGAGCCTCTTTTAACAGCGGAACGATATAAGAGACTGGGAGAGACTGAGAGATCGTAAGGAAAGAAAGAAAACAAAAAAAAAAAAAAAGAGTTCGAAAAACATGCGTATACGGTAGAAAGAAATACATACCAGAGGCGCGCTTGAACGCGAGAAAACTTATTCTCTTCTGGTTTTAATACTTCTTCATTATCAATAAAAACGTACAGCATACCTTTGGTAGGAATTCGTAAATGGATAAAGGGAAAAAAATTTTTTATGAAGATTGTTCATTCTGGTATAGCAGCAGCATTTGTCGACGATAAGATTTCAACCTCCACGGTGAGCTGTTTCCTTGTCACTTCTCAATGGCTGCTCAATGTTTGTGGAGATTTCAACGGGAATATGGTCGATTGCTCGAGAAACGATTTTTCGATTTAGCATCGATCGAATTCTGCGAGAAAAATCTATTTTCATATCATTTGTTTCGCTTTTTCTATGATTTTTCGATTAGAAAAAAAAAAAAAAGTTCAAGTTTCGTAGCCCAAAGCTTTTGCTAGACTTGGGATACTATTTGAAAGAAAAATATCGTTGTATTCGAACAACGAAAATTTTAATTTCGTTGTACTTCAACGATGAAAACTTTAATGGGATGATAATGTTGGGTTTGAAATTAGAGGAGAATTTAGTAAATCCTTCTAATCCACGAATATGAAAAGTCGAACTGCGTAATTGCGCGAATTCTAAAGCACGGGATTAAGCTACGATCAGCCTATTTGAATGCGAAGTCAAATTAATAACTGGAAGATAATTATTTCAAAGTGTAACGCACGCGGTGAGCGAAGGGATCGTAACATAAAAGCTTTAATAGTAATAATTCCTTTCCAGGCCTCAATTTTTCTTATTGGGCTAGAAAACAAGTATGAACGAGAGAAAATAAAGTAAGAAAGGGAGAAAAAACGTGGAGATGGCATAGAGAAAGAGAGCGCGCGCCCAACCCCTCATCCCCCCGTTTATCGTCTTTTTTACCCCTACCCTTATACACCTGCTCCTGCAACTGTGAAGCCTCCGCGTTCTATGCACAACCCTTATATATCTTCGGACTTTCTCCCCCTTTTATGCCCTCCTTTCCACCCTCTTTTTTTCTCCCTCTCCCTCTCCCTCCCTTTCTCTCTCTTTCTCTCTCTCATCCCTGAGATCCTAGAGCCCCCGTTTGGCAAAAATCCTCCCCCGCTGACTCTCACGTGCAATGCGCCGTGTCGAGGGTTTTTCCTTTCTTTTTTTTTTCCTCTTTTTTTTTTTTCTTTCGCGCTGGGGACAATACTTATTCGATCAGGGTAACAGTGTTGCCCGTGGCAACTACCACGTTCGAGGGACGTGAAACTCGCCGCTGAGACAGAGATGAAATTGCCCGAATCTATGGCTAGTTGAAGAACGTTGAGAAAAAACGAAGAAAAAAAGAAGGAAGGAAAGGGGAGGAAAGAAAAAGCACAAACTTCGGTGGTTGTCGGTATGGAACCGAGGGAAAGTTGAGGAGAGGATAAAAAAAGAAAAAAGAAAACGGGGAAAGAGAGAAAAAAAAAAGTAACGGCAGAGGACAGAATGAGAGGTAAGACTAGAGTTCCACGAAGCAAGAAAATGAAAATAAAACGAGAATGAGAATTGAAAAAAAAAAAATCAAATTTACGGAAGCAGATGTATAAAGATTGCAGTATCGAATTGCTACGTATATACTGCTGTCAACGTTAATACCCTATAGGTGGCAACGGTGGCTTTTCCAGATCTCGGAATTTACGAAAATACTTCCATTTTCTTACATATCCATCGAACGAATTAAACTCAATCCTGTGCACGCCATTCAATTATTCAAAATAAATGAAGCTGATTGAAAATATAATGATGTGCCAAGTTATATATATACGCTTCCAATTTGTTCTCGACATAGTCGAGCTATGTTTACTGCGAATGTTAATTAATGGGATTTGGGGTTCACAGAAACATCTCTCTTCGTGTCTGCGCTATAAAACGATGATTTTTTCAATATTTTCTTAGGCCAATGCCATGGAATGTTTCACGCATGAACCTCATATATATATACATGAAGAGCACGTGTATAAAACCGAGTGCGAGTGTTATATACGTGTACGGATGTCTATTTATGGAGTTGTACATGGTCGTCTTAGTGGCCATGAGTTCATACCGAAGAGAACATGACACAGCATTTCGGTATTATTTGAGATACGGAATACGAAAGATACAAGTCGTGACGATATATTTAAATGCGAAATCTTCGATTGAGACGGTTATCGAGACTCCGGCAAAGTTGCGAAGCCAACTAAACGTAACGATTCGTAATATTTTATAGTTTTCGAAATAAAATTTAGTACCGATGAAAAAATGGCTTGAAATTTTGAACAGTGTTGAATCGGACTAGAGACACTCTCGATTAATTCGAGTTTTTCAACTTTTGACATTGAAACATCCGTTGACTTCAAGAACGAAGATCAGACAGACCGATCGATCGTTTGGGAATTAAAAAATCTATTTTCAGCGAAAAGGTACGACTCATTGGGATAACAAAAGTTTTAAACCCCGAAGAAAGAGTAGAAATGGTCCAGAGCTTTTTTTTTTTCATTTCGATCGGTCGGCTGATTTCGAAATTGGCCGATTTCTCTTCCGCGCTCATCCGAGAGGCTCAGTCGGTAAGACTTGTCGAACGTAACAAAATTTACGATGATATTGCTCGGATAATGTTTAAACGAGTCGGGCGATAAATACCGAGCGTTGTGAAAAAATATCTGCGCAAATATTCGATACGCGTTTAACCCATTGATCACGTGTTTTATAACGAGAAGCTGTATATTTATTGTGAAGCTGTATTCATCGAATGCTGCTTCGAATTTCAGTACAAAAAATACTTTCTGTATTACCATACGCCGGTAAAGTTTTACCACCGGACGAACCTACTTTCTCGTTTCCACTGAATAATTTGACCTGCGACCCTCGATTGGCAATGGTACGCTAACTGTGAACCGTCATAGGAACTATGCCTTCGCGCGTTTTTCCGAACCGGACTACTTCAAATGCCTCTTTAAGGAGGGTGGCTACATACGCCAATATGATAAGAATTTAATAAAATTTAGTGATAACATTCTTTAGCATCAAATGCAATGACACAAATTTTTTCAAATTTTTCGTCTACATAGTTGTCGAATAATTGGAGTTAACAATATGCAAAATATATACCTATAGATATATCAGAATCCTATGCTTACGGATGTAAACTCTAGTGTTAAATTACTCGAAAACTATGTAGAAGAAAAATCTTAAAAAATTTGTAAATTCATATTTAATCCAAAAGAATATGCTCTCCAAATTTCATTAAATTCTAATCATTTCGAATTTTCCTATGCTTTTAACATGGCAACATTGTTGTGTGTAGCCAACCTCCTTAAGCAATATAGCTCGAATTTCAATAGTTCCGATTGCAGCCTCGAAGAAATCTTTCGTTACTATAATCGACTCGGATCCATCACGGTACACTTTTCTCTCGACGAGTAGACGATTAGAAACTCTTCTCCGATGTTTGGGCCTTTGGATATTCGCTTCTGGAAGTCCCGAAAGGGAGGAACATTTTTCATTGACACGCGAAGCGATCCTGTGCATTGACGAATTTTCAGAAAATTAGGATTAACATCTCAATTTAAAAATAGACAATCGTCATTGAAGTTTGAAGATTTGTGGACTTTCGAAAATCGTGGTTGAATCAGTATCAGAGAAAAACTCTTTAAACAAATACTTTCAATGCTTCGAACATCGAAAAAATGATCGAAAAAATTAAAAAAAAAACACATCAAGCATGTTGAAAATCAATGAAAGTACAAAATTGCTTTTTAGCTGTATTTTTTCTGTCATAATTGATGAGTGTTACGAACCGAGATACACACAGATCATTTGGCGAAAGAAATAATCAGGAACAGAACGTTCCTGTAAGGTAATAAATGTCGTCGTGTCATTTCTATAGAGATAATAATATCGTACATCGAATGTATGAATTCCAAAGTTAGTCGACGATGCAAGTAGCCTATGTGGAATTCACGAAAATAGAAAGAGCCACCGGAGCGAGTCACCGCCAGTTAATTTTAGAGCACATCTGGAAAGCGCGGTATAAGCAATCGCCGAAAGAGGCAGAACTTTCGACTTCGTAGTACGGCTAGACAACTGGATTTCCTATATCGGATCGTACCACCCCGCTTAATCGTCGTTTAAAAAAGTTTTGAAAACTTTTTGGCTTCATTAATTCATTTAGTATTTGATAATTATGAATATCATTTTCAAAGTGAAACGATTTCTTTCGAACTAGCTCTGTTATAAATTTATTATAAAATTTATATCAAGGATCGAACTTTTGTATCCTCGAGTATAACGGTTTTCAGCCTTCTCTTTTTTCTCTTTTTCAACAATTTGTGGAATGGACATTTGATCTATAGTTTTTAGAAAATTTTCAAAATATTATCAAAAAAAAAATCGTTATCGATGGCCTATCGAGTTAAAATATAATTTGTTTTTGAGTTATCGAGTTCGTGTCTATTCACACGCGGGACATTTCAGCAACTAATTTAATAGGCGAGCAGCAGAAAGAAACGAAGAACAAGGAGTCTCCAATTCGTCTGTCGGACAGCGAAGAAAAGGAACCGACAAAAGAAGAGACAGGGAGTGAGGGTGGGAGAGGGCGGTTTCTGAGGTACGAGAACGAGACTATTTGACACTTGTTGCTCGCACGATTAATTGCGAAGTAATTGGCCATCCTCCGTCTTTTTCCATTCCCTTTCGACGTCGCTCAACCGCGGTAGCATCACGACGACGTATAAAGCTCGCTTCATTGTCTTTAATAACGAGACCTTACCTCTACCTTAACGGGTTTACCATCTTTTTTTTTTTTTTTTTTTATTGCACGCTAATATCATGTGTCTTATTATCAAGTGCTGCTACTAGCTTTAATCTCCGAGTTTGTCATCGTTGGAATGTAATAACTTTTTTTTTTTTTGCATTTTTTCAAATACAACAATTTTTTTTATTCACTCATGAATTTCATGCGAATGAAATTAAATTCTCGCAACCGCTGTTTATTCAATCCGTTCTAAGCTTCAAAGAATATGCAAAAGTTTTCAAGTCGAAATGATTTCTGATCGGAGTAATCGAGAAACGCCGACTCAAATGATAATTCGCTGATTAGAGTGTTGACTCAAATTGATAATTACAAGGTTATCGTCGCACGAAGGTGCGCGCCACGCGTTAAACGAGGATGATCCCATAAAGAGAGAAGTAAAGATCGAGTGTTTCTCGTAAGAATAAAATACGAATTAATTTATTTGAGGGATGCGAAATGCAACGTTCTTAGATTCGATGAATAAATTAAAAAAAAAAATTCGTCGCAAGGATTTATGTGAGCTGAAGAGGAGAAGGAAGCTTCGGCTAATCGAAACAACGAAAAAGCTCGCGCGTTCACGGCATAAACAACAAGTGGAAAAAGGTTGTCACGTGCGCAACCGGTGAAGCTTTATGACCCTTCCCCTTAATTTGCCTTCACCCCCTCCTCCTCCTCCCAACCCTCCTTGTTCAAAACCCTCGCGAACATTGTTACTGCTGACCCGAGTTGAACCTTGCGTGACTACTAACGAGTCTGGGGTCAGCCAGGGAATTAATGATCGTCTCGGGACGAACGAGAATCATTCTTCCTCTCATTCCCTCAACTGTGTCACTTCGGTGCGCCCAAATGAATTACATTCCCAACTCAATTCGATCCAGTATATGGATTTAAAATGATGATTATCAATTTGTTATTCATCGATCGTCGATAATGAATTTATGCGTGGTTAAACTTAATCGGGATCCAAGGTTAATCGTTGGGTGTTTGATTTCATCGGGAAATCTCATTAAACTCGATTGAGTCACGGCTCTAAGGTGGTTATAATAAACAGAATCGATTACGAAGCGCGTATTTAGTTTAACTTTGTCTAATCGCTCGGGAAGTTTGATAACGAACGTCGGAAGACTTCTCAGTTACGATCTCGTATATATAAAAGCCATAAAGAACGGTCGCATCGTAATTATGCAGCGTGTATTCAACCGTGTTTGGTCTAGTATCACCGAAGGATTACGAACAAAAATATTTTTTTTCCAATTCGTTCTATTCCGAGATGTTGGAATAGTCTGAATCATTTTTTGCACGTTTAAAATTCTTGAGTTTCGTCATTCATGCGCGAAGAATAAAGACTTTTGTAGAGCTCGAAAAAATAAAAAATAAAAATAGAAAATTTGGTTGTTTCCCAGTGATGGAATTTATGTACCAACAAATAAAAATGAAAATTTGATAATTTTTAGAGAAAACCGTGCGCGATAGGTAAGAGCTGAAGAAAAATTTGCCTTTCAGCGATCCTGGCCGAGTGTAAAGAGTGTCCCGAGAACCAACGATAATATTGCAAGTGCTGACAGACCAGTTTATGATTATACAAAACAGCCGAATATAATTTCAGTAAAATAGTCATAGATTTTAAAACATTAGCCATTTTTCTAAAGTTCGCGAAAATCTTCAAGATGTTGCAGGATATCACGACCAGAGGACAAGCACGTCGCATTGAAAAATCATTTTTAAGATGCCGTGCTTGCATCGAATAAACTGGAGGCAGACCATTCGAACATTCGTTGTGAATAAAATTGAATAATAAAAGTTAAATACTCATTTCAATACAATCAAAAGAAGATTATTCTTTTAGGTCTTGAAAAAATTTTAAATCTCCTACCCATGTAGTTTCCAAGATACTAGCTTTTAAAAATGCATTGAAACTATAGGAGAATGCAGACGGTGACATAGATTGAAATTGTTAGTTCGAGGATACTCAAAAAATAGGCAGATTATCCATGAAGAGAAAACTTGTTATTCTAATCTACGATATGTGAAGAATCTTTCACGAAACATTGATACAATCACGAAAAGCTTGACTCGGACTCGGGCTCAGACCTCTCTCTTTCTCTTTCTCCCTCGGAAGTCAGTAGACAATCAAGACGCCCGCCAGTACGAGATATCAATTAGACGAGTGCCTTTCTTAGTCACCAGTTGCTCCATTTTCAAATCTTTTTAATTCACTGCATGTTTCTAGAGTTGCGGGTTAACGTTCACATTGGTTTAGTCTCCTTTAATGAAACTATCCGAAGAAGCTCGTAGTAATTCATTCATCGTACGGCAAAATTTTCCAAATTATGTTTACCTTCTCAGGGATTCACAGAATCTGTGACTACACGAGTTAGGCAAAGCTTTTACTACATTTTAATTGTGATTTAGATTATGTATAAAAGTATACGCAATTTGGTGGATTTTATTTTCGATGAAACTATTTTTATAAAATCGATATTTTCATTCAAACGTCCATTTACAAATTGCAAAATTGACTGTATTTTAGATTTGGTCAAAAATATGCCCAATTATCTTAAATTCCGATGAAACTGATAAAAATTTCACAGAAATACAGATTTATGGAACGATTTCGAAAATAATTTCAAATTTTTTAATCAAGACTAACTGAGCCAGTTTTTAAGATGAGTTGCGAGTTGCTTGTCATGATTTTTTCATACCACTATCAATCAAACTAAGCGATGCAAATTAAAAAGAGCTCAGAATAGGAAAAATGTATTTTTTTTTTGTAAAAACTGTAACAGCAATGAAAATATTCATGGTTCCTGCTGAGAGTACAAATTGTAGCAACATAGAAGAGACCGAATCGAAAAATACGTATTTGAGGCTGTGATCTGGCAAATATAGCGTCTTTATAACTTTTAATTTGTTCACTCACCCCTGATCGATTCTGTCCCCGGGTCCCATCATCGCTGGATGTCCCGGTCCCATTGGTCCACCCATCGGATGTCCTCCGGGTCCGAAAGGACTTCCGGGTGGCATGCCATACTGAGGTCCACCGAAGGCTTGTCCCGGGGAAGGAAAGTGAGGATTACCACCGCCGGGTGGCACAAAAGGTGGTCCCGAAGAGCCTGGCCTACTGACGAATTGTGGGGGACCACCGGACGGCGAACCGAACGGACTGGGTCCTGGTCCTGGTCCGTTGTATCCTGGGCCGGTATTATTTTGAGGCGGTTGAAAACCTCCCTGATTGGGTGGTGGTCCAGGGCCGGGTGTAGACGAGCCACTCGGCGCCGGGGACGCTGTACATTGAGGTGTCCCCGAACCTGGCGGTGGACCCTGATAAGGTGGTGCACCTGCCGGACTTCCTGCTCCACCGGGAAACGAGCCAGGCCCTTGAAAACCACCCGCATTGCTCGTTGGCCCACCCGAACTATTATACGGTCCCGAAGGTGGACCGCCGCTTCCACCCGGGCCCACAGAATTTGGTGTAAATGGTGAGGCCTCCGATCCGGGCGGCGGTCCTTTCCAGGACGCCGGTGTTCCCGGGTCCTCCAGTGTGCTAGTTGCTGCTAGCGGAGTATTCAGGCGGCTACAGCCTTTAACATTAAATTGACATATTCTTGAGCGTCGATCAATAATTATTTGATTATTATATTAACATGTTGTCAGAACTTTGTAATAATATAGCTACTGTAGAGTATGAAAACCGAAGGCACAAAGTAAAAAGTTCATATTGCATTTCATATTGTTCATAAACAACAAAATTTTCCATGAAATCTCTCACATTTGAGATTCAAAGAATTGCGAAATTTGATGTTGTCTTTCGTCTTTTCAACTGGCAACGCGTGGAGAAGACAACTTCATATTGTTCAAGTTGCACAAAAAATTTGGACTAAAAATTTGAAATGATCGAATTGAGAAACAACCATTTTAGTTATAACAAACCCTCAAAATTTGGACCAAAACATCCAGAAAGAGATACCATCACGATTTCATTAGCTGCGGTGCTTGACCAACCCGTGATAAAATATGTGGGTTTGACACAAATTATACGAGACAAAATTTGATGACGCATCGATAAAATTGCATACAGCATGAAAACAACTCTACTGTGCAAAATTCATTACGACCTTCAGAAAATTTTTAGTACACTCGGTCATTGCTTTAAAATGCTGAATGAAATGTTTTTTTCTCAATACGTCAATAAGATGATATACTTTCGAAACTTCAGGCATATTATCAAAGTGAAGAATTCAGTGTTTGATCGTAATTTTCTTGTGGCCAGATATTAAGTATCGGTAACAATTTAATGAACTTCCATGATTAAAATTTGAATCGAGAGGCTCAATAATTACTTAATGTATTTTGAGAATGGAATTTGCTTGATTCAAGATTAGCAACAATACTCTGTATTATTTCTTATTTCATGTTGCCTGAAGCAAACAGTGCCGAATGACGACATTTGTAGCTTGAGCTAAACAGTTTTTTTAATTGTAGATGTCATAGCCCGCGCTAACTGAAACAAATGAAATTGAACTTTAATAACAGATCTCGTAGTACCATCGAGTAATTTTTCTCTAGAAAAGATGCCTCTCTGGAAACAATTGTATCGAAAATACAATTTAGCATTTACAAAAAACAACATCTCTGGATCGGATGCGAAATTGCTTAATTGAAAATTTAAACTTGGAATAGCTCCGTGACAGGTATGTATAAGAAGTGACTTGAATTTGCTTCAATTGATCGGTAATAAAAGATATACAAAACGGGGGAAACATGAATATTGGAGCTTAAGCATTGAACAACTTCGATTATTTCTTTATTTATACGAAAATAGTATATTTCCAAGTTTCCATGAAGAATAAACATTGTTATTCGCAAGATTAGTATAGAAAAAGGATTAAAACTTTTGAGATACCAAGTATTTCGTTTGTGTCACGAACAGTGCAGTCTTAAAAAAAACAATTGGATGGTTGTCAGGGTGGAGCAAAAATGGAAATATATTCGAAGATGTAAAAAAAAAGAGGAATTATTCTGTATGAATAAGTAAAAAATCACCATTGTTAGTCCCATTGGCCTTCATCGTTGGCGAGCAACTCGAGCTCACTCCATGTCACATTCGTCGTCGTAGGGTTGTTCCAGAAGTCGAAGAAAGTTTATAAACTCGAGTGTAAAGTGATAAAAATGAAGGAAAACACTGGTAAATGGGCGAAAAGCGCCGAACAATAAAATGCTTAAGGCGATTGATAAACTTTTGAATGTTATCGACTATGGAATTGTAGGTTATGTTCCCGGCGACCTAACCTATGAATTCGTTTACGAACGCGGTATTGACGATAGGCACAATCCTCGTGTATATATCCAAAAATTCCTTCATTCAAAGTTCCTCGTTTTATTTAATCCTTGTTGTTTGCATTGATAGAGGTGTAATGATAAACACAACCGAAAGTGTTTACAACGCGTCGATCCCTTTCTAACCGCGACAGGGCAACACAATTGCCGGCATTTTTTTCATATTATCCGAACTTTACGCACACGAAAATACATCGTCGAACGATAAAATGCTTACTAATAAACACTAGCTCACCATATCTTCATTAATCTCCGCACAAATACTACACTTCGCGCACTACATCTATTTTTTTTTCTCTCATCGCGTCACTTTGGCAAAGACTGAAAAAAAGGAACGATTCCTCTCTCGCGTTTATCCCATAACACGGCCGTAGTGTACGGCCTGCGCTATGAGAGCGAGCGAGGAAGAGAGCGCGCGCGACGAGGAGGCCAAGTGTGATAAACACCACCGTAGTCAGTTCAACAACTGACTGGCGACGATATGCTGACCGACTACGCAGATTACCGCGCAAACAACACTATGAATTTACGAAATAAAATCATCCCATTATTTGCCAAACCTTATTCTTCGATATTGCTTTTATAAACACACTTTTGTTATAAGTTTTATCAAGCATCTTTACTGCATTATTTTTCGTCCGAATTTTTCTCTTTTTTTTTTCTTTTTTATCCTACTTCGCACGGTAGCAGAATGATTACCGTTGTGCTTCGTACTTCGTACAATCTTTGCAAGGCCTCCGTACCCGGAACAAAGGACACCTTGAGTTCTTCATTTTAGTACCCCGGACAAAAAAAAATTTGTAATTCCTTCTTTCTTTGTTAGAAACGCAGGTGCCGAGCGCTTTTATTCTTCCATGCATAATCCAAAAGCCTTGCAACACGTTTACAGAAACTCTTGCAACCGAGTTTACGAGTTTTCTTTGACCACACAACAGAGAGAGGACTTTTGTCTCTCTCTCTCTCTCTCTTTTTCTCTCTCCCTCTCCTTATACAGGTGACTTTCGACCTCGCGAACCACGTGCTTGTGCGATCTTTCGAGTGAAATTTCAAATAACCTCCGTCTATTCAGGTTTTGTCTTACGTTTCAAAAAATTATTCTCGAAACTGAACGTTTCTCTCAGTGAATTTGAATCTTTCGTGCTATTTCAAGTGAGCCTGATTTACAGTTACTGAGAGTACATATAAGCAAGTCCAAGAAGAAAACTCACAAAGTTTTCTTCTCTCCAGAAACAGAAAAAAATTGAAAGAACATAAGTGCCTATAAAAATTAAAAATTTCATCAAAAAATTGTCAAGAAATGCTGCTATTTTTTTTTTTTTTTTTTTTCAAATAAACAATAGATACCCGACGAACGCACGACGCACTAAAAATCATACTTGATGAAACTAACAATAAAGAGAAAAAGCGACGACGCCATTTTTCAAGCCCGCGGAAAACAGCCCACCAATTATAGATGCAATACTCGGCGAATACATATACATATAGATATGCGTGCATATGTATATAGACATAAACTTGAAAGTCTGTTACGAGACCACGTAACTCGCCCAAGACCTATTAATCAAAAGGGAAACTTTGGCAAAGCGGGTGTCGCCTGTTGCATCCCGCAATGGATATACAAGACGCGCTTCGGTTTCAGTGTACACGCGGAAGAGCACGAATCTCAAGTGTGTCGATCATCGACCTTTTTATTCTGTATAACCACGCACGTTTTGTTCCATGCGAGCGAAACAAAGGCTGGCAGTAGATTCGAATGGATAGTAGCAGAAGAAAGAAATAAAAAATTGTCACTCAAACCAAGTGTTGTGTTCTAATATATACTGTTTTTGATAAAATATACTTTTGTTTGGAAAAAAATAAACATTCAGCTCTCTCGTGAGAAAAAAAAACACCGATCGCTGCAGTCGCGTACAGTCCCACCCTCGTCACTCTTGTTGTTGTTGTTGTTTTTTTTTTTTTTTTTTTCGTATTTCGGGACAAAAAGTTTGCATTAAAGAGAAAAAATAATCAGCAGCAAAACTACAGAGGGCAATTCGATCGATGCCTACATTTTTGAGTTCACTCGAGACGAGCTTCGAGATTTTCCTAACCTTAATGACGTCACCTCGCAGCGTTGTTTGAATGAAAAAAAAAAAAAAAAAAGTTCTTTCTCTTTCTATTTCTCTTTTCTCCCTCTCTCTATCCAGGGTGTGTTTCGAAGTATTTTCTCTCTCACTTTCTCTTGTTGCTCACCAGTTGACAGTGTCACCCTAAAAATCAATATCGTTGAACCCCGGCACTTTTCTCGCCCTTACCCCTGGGGAAGCGAGATGAAAAACTATAACCCACGGAAAAGTGAGGGTGTGTTTGTGTGCGTGCAAGAGAGATGGAGAAATGGAGAGTCAGAAAGAGAGAGAGAGAGAGCGTAAAAGGTGAGGGTGGGTTTCAATAAAATCGTATGGGGCTATATACAGCGACTACCCTTAACAATGAGCCCCCCTTCTTTTATTCGAGGCGCCAAAAGATGTCAAAAAAATAATTTGCTCAGCCCTTCGCGTTAACCTAACAAAATTCCAGAGCAAATAAGTAAGTTGAATAAGTAGAAACACTCAAACTGCGACAGCTCACGTATTTGGCCTTCTCCGAAATGTCGAAACGAAGCATTTTTTTCTAATGTTCGGCCAATCGCAGCGAATTTCTCCAGCTCATGCATAATTGTGGATAAAAATAAGCCGGTTAAAGTTTTTTAGAGTTGCCGAATTTTCGAGAAAATACGATTTGTAGGTTAGAATTATCTCTCGCCGGCGCTTTCATTCGATCCGAATATCGAAAAAAATTAAGACATTTTTAGTGCACAGGGAGGAACATCGGTTCGTGATGACAATAATCATAAAAAAGTAAAAAAAAAAAAAAAATCAATTGACATCTCGAAAAACAATAAAATTCCATTATAATACATTTTGTTTACACGAATTTAATAATGACAAAGATGATTGTTTTTTTTTTTAAACTCGTTACAAGCAAAAAGACTGAAAATTCTTACCTGCTTCCACGATAAAGTTCTTCATCGACCGCACTCGATCCAAAACTTCTTTGGAGTTGATCTTCAAATTAATTTCGAATGAATGATTTTGATGACGATGAAATAAAAATTTGGAAAATCGCGAGAAAACAAAAATTTCGTATTTTTACAGCTTTAACCAACAAAAAACTCTGATTTATGATCGCAAGTGATCGATTTTGGTTTCAGAAAAATGACGAGAAAAAAAAAAAAAAAAAAAAATGGTAAAACAGTTAAAATTGTGATAAAGATTGTTCGAAATAATAATTGATTATACAATGAAAAATAGTAAAAGTCACGATAAAAACAATCACCGTGCTGTTATTTTGTATTCGTTAACAAAAATGTCAATGAAAATTTCGCATTTGATGAAAGTGAGAAGAGAAAAATATTACACCTGTCGAAATGAACAACAAAAAATGAATAAAAAAAGAGCAATACGAATGAAAATACATAAAATAGGTTGATGATATAAACGCAAAGCTTCGATCCTCTTTTCCAATTATATAGTAAAAAACCTCTGCATCGTAAATATTTTTTATTTCCAACTTAGGAACTGAAATGCCCATATAATCAAAAATATTCGAGATCGTAATAATAGTTATTATTATCAAAGTAGAAATAATCGAGAATTACGACTAAAAATCACGTTTTTTGATGTACGACAAACAAAGTTCCGGAACGAATGATGAACTTGGAAAAAAAAAAAAACGAACAAACAAAAAAATTGAAGAGGAAATATAAATTAAGAAAATGATAGGAGAAAGTCTTTCGAACTTTTCTTTCAAACATCTCTTGCTTCTTTCATTCGCACATCGATAATTACGTCACTTATACATTCAGGCAACTGTAAAAATTTCTAAAATGAAAAGAAAAAAAAAAAAAAAAAAACATCAACTCTGTGGTACGACAGAACGTAAACAAACGATTTGTCCTTTAATTATTTTTGTTTTTAAATCTATCTTTTTCTCACAGGACTTTTCTGCGCGTGATTTTTGTTTCCTTTCGCAGTACACTGTATCGTATCGTTGATCTCGGATAATGCGCGAGTTTACCGAGAGTGTAATTACTTTTATGGCACGTAACTTTTGCTCGCAAATTATGTGTATGTGTGTGTGTGTGTCTGTATGTATATATGTGTGTGTGTGGGTGTGTGTTCAGTATTATTTAAAATCCGAAAATGAGAGAAGAACAAGAAAAGAATAACAATAAATCAAAACAAAAAATCGAATTGTACCGAACCCCTGTATCGTATTTCGTGTTCGGTCTGGCTTTGAAAACACATCGTTGTGAAAAGTATGAAAATGAAAACAAATTTTTTTTTAAATATCCGACGGCTTAAAAAAATCAGCAACAGCGATTCGATTAACGATTGACCCAATTATCAGAATGTAACTAATAAACTATGGAACTAATTATTAATAAAAACAAAATTAAATATTCCCGATTACAAAAGCATCAGTTTTAGTAAAAAAAAAAAAAAAAAAAAACGTAACAAAATTTCAAGAATTTATGTAACGGCAACATGGCATTTTTTAAAAATAAAAATTTTACATACACGATCACGAATCGACAGTTTTACGGATCAGAATTGGAGAAAATCCTCTTAATGATTAAAGAAGATTTTATTTATTGAATGTTTTACACAAAATATTCAAGTTCAAATTCCATGAATTTATGAATTATGAATTTTCACGAAAAAAAATTTGTGCGTTCAACTTCTATCGAAACACAGGATTTTTGTATTTTTGAAAATGAGTGATATTAAAAATTTAAGATGACACACTTGTTCGCGTCACGGATGAACAGTACAAAATGAAATTATTGCTTATGAATGAATTTTTAATTCAATGAATTACTACAAATATTTCCTTCATGTTTTTAGATTGTTCCTATAACGTTACATTCAAAAAACTTACGTATGGAATATCGTACGTTGCTAATATATTAAACGGATGAAATTTAATTAACCGTCTTTCCGCATTTCAATATTGTGTATTCTCCAAAGATGTGTTTTTCACAGTGACACAGAGAACAGAAAAGTTTACTAATTTAACAGCGTTTACAGCTGATGAATTGATCGGTCCCTGGAACATCGTACGAATGAAAAATTTCAATTCAAAATGTCACTTCGATCAAATTATGATAAAAAATAACAGAGGCAATAATCATGCAGTTTAGAAAAAAAAAAAAAAATTATCTCGACTGATCAAATTTGATTTTTCTCAAAAGGTTTATCGCGAATCGTTTATCGTTAGAAAAATATTTATCGTGTGACAATTCGAAGAGAATTTCGAATGGATAATTTTTCATTTGAAAGATGCGATGGTTTGGTGTATTCGAAAGAGGCTGCGTTTCGATTCGTCAATTTTACAAACAAACAAAAAAAAAAAAGTTAAGTTCGTTGATCCAATTCAAATGGTCGTATTTACCGAGATGGTTCGAGCTTGAAAAAAAAGAGCCCGCGTGGGCGGTAAAATACACAAGTTAAAAATCATTTTTATATGAGACACAACATTGCACGATTGACAAAAATTGTTAAAATCAAAGAATGAAAAATAAAAAAGAAAAAGAAAATGAGCACGATCCCGGGAAATAGACACTACGTATTCGAACCTAAACGAAATATCAGCCTTTTCTCTTGTTCCCTCTTTTTTTTTTAAAAACAACTCAATTTTTTTTACTAAAAAGTATCGATTTTGTTACGAGTTTTTTTTTTTCACGTTTATCATGTTACCAATATTTTTTTCTCGTCATTGTTTGTATTTTTGTAGCTGCTGTCTCAGGTTCAATTTTTTATCGTTTTTCTTGTTTTATATTTATTATTTTTCCTTTTTCATTTTGATTAGATTATCCTAAAACGAACATATTTTTCTTGATAATATGTCGGCGGCGGCGGCTCATGAAAGTGAACATACGATTTAGAGTGCAAGAACAATCGTGGCAAGCGGCGATGGTCAGCAGATTCGTATTGTTCGTCCGATTATATTAACAAGACACACGATCTGGTACTTACATTTTTAAGCGAGAGAGGGAGTGAAAAAAAAAAATGAACATCAAAAGATGCTTTTGCAACACCGAATCACCTTCCATTCGGTGTCAATACGATTTTTCGTTTCTTCTTTTTTCAGTCTCTTTCAAAGAATTATTCCGATTTCATATCAATTTTGTCTTAATAGAAATTTGATTGCTGCATTATCCATTAACGAACTGAATCGTAACGATTATTTGAATATTTATAAACCGAGCGATCAGATCGATTTCTTTAATTCCGAGTATTATAAGAAAAAAAAATTGTTTCATCATATCAACGATGCAAACTTGAGAAATTGAAACTCAAATCATTGTCAAGAATTTATAGATTCATTCAGATATTCGAAATTACTCAAAAGGTTTGCGAATACAAAAACTATAAATGAACAGTGAGCTCTTTTAGAAGAAATGAAGAAAAATAATCATTTCCTTGCAATTTTCAACGATGCAAAACTCAATTATCTTGTAAAAAAATTTATGGCCAGCTAACGTCAGCCGCGATACAATGTGTCGAGTTACGTGTCTCGAAAGAGTATCGGAGGCCAGCGATTTTCGTCATCAATGACTCTCACAAGTGGACGGTTTTTTAAAATTCTTTCTCTTCTTTTAAACTATTTTTTTTTTTTTTTTTGAAAAATAATTTCTCTCGAGGAAAATGATGCGCTCACGACCGCCACGTGCCACGAGATAATCCATGCAGACTGTACAGCATAAAGGCTAAATTCCTACGCTCCTAATCTTTATGTATACACTAAATGTTAAATTTAACTATGCAATCATCGCTTTTCATGCGACGATATATATATATATATATATATATGTATATGTGTGTGTATGTATGTATAATATATACATTATGTACAATCACAATTTCGGCTTATACTTAAATAGCATTTTTTTGCAGTGCACGTATGACTTCGAATCAGTATTTTCTCTCATTGTTTTCTTTCATTTTCTCAACTCTTCGTTTTTTTTTCTTCTCATGTACACGCTACACATTATTATAATTAAAAATTGGCTAATTAACTATATTACGATTACGAATTTCAGGAAAAAGAAGTGCTCGTCGAGTACAAACGGAGCTCCCAATATATTTTAGTTTTTTTGTTTGTTTGTTTTTTTTCATCAATTTAGAAAAATTAAAAAAAAAAAATGAAATTAAATATTTACACGATCCCCGATCAACATTGCTGAACGAGCATCAAATCGCGGCCCGGTAAAGAAGGAGGGAAAGGAGGGGATAAAAAAAAGCAGAACGAGAGTAAGACGTGATGTGAAAAAAAAAAAAATAAAAAATAATAATAAACAACAACAAAGAAAAAAGTAATCACCTCGTTCATCAATCACAGGCTCGCGTAAAGGCAAGGACGAGGGAAATAAATGATATATGTACATATATACATATATTAAATAGTGGAGGAACTACGAAATGTTTGTCATTTCATCGGTCGCTGACTCTGTTACTCGTCTTTATCTTCCCTCTCTTTCTCTCACTCTTTCGGTCGTACTTTCACGCGCGTCTTCTTATTTGTCTCACAAGTCGTTTCGATGAAAACTAAAAACCGAGCACTTCCGTTACCAGAAATTTTGCCCCGATCACATGCTCCATCAATGGACAGCTCATTCATCACTCTCTTGCTCTCTCGCTTACTTCTATAATTATTCCCGAAATGCAGAATATATTCTAAAATATCTGCGCTCACGCCTCTATCATTGCGTATCCGTGTATCAGCTCTTGCTCTTAATTCTATTTACAACAACGAGATTTACGTCTTGGAGTATCTCGTCCGTATATTATAACCTCCCTTTCGACTAGTCGATGTCCTTTCTTGCAATCTCAATGTCATTCCTCATCGATAGTAACCTTCTTTTTTGAAATGGTACCGAAGCTCGTACCGGTGGAAAGCAACGACAAATTTATCAGTTTCTTCGTTGATTCAATTCCAACGTGTTTTTCGTACGCTCAAACGTTCTGAATGGTGTCTCGGCAGTTTGCATCATTTGCAGAATAATTTCAAGGGATACCGTGAAAAAAAAATGCGCTGCATTCCAAATTCCATTTTTACCGATGAGTTTGAATCTCGCATCGTCAAATTGCAACTAAATCATTTATCATTTGCAATTGTCAAAATTTCTTCGTTCCCGAATAAATTCTGGAGCATTTTCGTAGCTCGTAATAGCAAGTAAAACTTGAAAACGAGCGAAACAAAAAATTTATTGCTCTCGAACGATGCGAAAATCGACATGATATTAACGAAGATATTTTTGTTCAACGATGCAGCAATCCGTCTTCCTACTTGGAGGTCGGAACAGCCGGTTGATGTTGTCCAGTAATAGCCAATTTGGGTGGAGAGGAGGCGAGCAATTCCTCGTAATAAGCGCTGAATTCAGGTGCCATGTAAGACTGCGACGAGGGTGGTGGCATTGGGGGTGGAAAAAGACCGTTGTAACAGGCCGAATAATAAAGAGGATCGAGCATCGGTAGGAACTTGTTTGTCGAGTTTGGCAGTTGGGTGAGAAAGCCCGGTGAATTTTGTGAGTTTTTGCCAAGATAAGTGTTGTTCGGTAAGCTCGTCGATGCGTCGTGCCTTCCCGAGGATTCCGTCTGTGCCGGTGACGGGGTATTTACTTCGTGAATCTGTTGATCAACGAGGTTCGAGGTCTTATCACAATCGTTCAATCGTCCGTGATGATTATTTGCGGAATCATGATTTTTAGTTTCGTTTACTAATTTCTTGGCGAATATATCTTCTTTTTCATCTTGTTTATGCTGTTCTTGAATTTGCTCTTTTTGTTGGGCTTGTTGCGAGGCGGTGTTGCTTTTCAAGCTCGTGTACGGGGTATTATTGAGATGTTGAAGATTCGGTACGTTAGGAATCATTGGTTGATCGGTGGGAGGTTTTCTTGATACGTACGATGAAACTTGTTTCAATCTGGATGGAAATGTGTAATTTTGGTAACGTCTCTGAATCTGCTGATTCGTAAGAACATTGCTTACGTTGACGCGTTGATTGTTCCCGGTGTTGTTATTGCTGTTATTCTGAAGCCTCGCTACCGGAGGGCTCGATGATGATTGATGAAGTTGCGATGTAATTGGTGGATAATTTTGATGTTTAGGACTGACGAGCGTTATCTCAAGATTGTTCGAAGCCATCGTTCGACTGTCGAGCATTCCTCCGTAACAGGGAAAAGTCGATTTTCGCGAATTAGTATCTTGCAAAGTGCTCTTGGGGCTCGGGCTTTTCATATCGAGATTGAGAGGACTCGATCGGGGTACAACGGGTACTCTGACGATTTCAAGATGCGGTCGAACGAAAGATCGATCGGTGAGTTTCTGAGTGAGGTTAAGAATCGCATTGGAGGTTGGTTTGTTAGGATGGTTGTTGCTTGGTATATGCGGCGACTGAGGATGCTGCGATATCGGATGATGATAATTGTGCGGTATGAGGATATCTTTGGGATTTCCGTAAACCATTTTTTCACTGTGAGCGAATATTGAACGGGATTGCGTGACTTTCGGTGGTGTTTGTCTTTCGTTGGTTGACGATGCTGATACGAAACGAGAATTGCTCGTTGGTGGAGATGTTGACAAGCTCGGTGGCGTCGAATTCGTTGCGGTCGCGAATAGTTGCAACAGACTCGAATTACTCGGACTTCCAACATTTATAATTCTACTGACGCTACCGCTCGCTTTGTTAATGTTGCCATTGTTTATTTGGTGATTTTGTTGATGATGATTTTGACGATTGGTCGTTGTTTTAACGGTGGTGGTAAGTTTCGCGTGAGAAACTCCATTGACGCTTGGTTGTTCGGGATTGGTGGGTAACATATGGCCAATATCCGGAGTAACCGTTACGGATATCAATTTTGGTATAGAATTAGGTGTGGATGAGGTTGAAAAGGACGGACCGTTGGTTTCTTCGATCTTAGTCGTTGTTACCCCCGTAACCGGAATAATCGTGGCTTGTATAATGCTCGACCGCGCCTCCAATTCGACCGGTGTCACTTCGAGACCTCCTTCGCGAAGAATCTCCAATTTTCTCTTCTTGAAGCTCGGTATTACGATTTTATCCCGACTCGTGTCGTTTTCCATCTCGAGGTCAATAACTTCTGGGGATTTTGGTTGGGGTAAAGTTTTCTCCGTAAATATTGGCTTTTCACCGAATATCGGTATATTTTCTTTTCCCTGAGCGAGGATGTTGGTTGGTTTAGGATCGAGCTTCATCTCTTTCACGTCTTTCTCCGGAGGTGGGGTCAGTGTCACGATCGCTGTCGAATGCGTCGTGCTCACAGGTAAACTCGGAGCTGATGTCGTTGTTGGCACTTGTTGGGATATTAGAGGACTGCTTAACTGACGTTCAATTACGTTCTGAGATACTCCGACGCTCCCACTAACGATACTCGTCGGGGTCGTCGATGGTGTACTGCTCGGCGTGTTCGACGTTGATGTCGTAGATGCATTCGACGATGGTGGCGGACTCGGGCTTGCCAGTTGACTATTTTGATTCACGATCGTCGCATTATTCGCTGCTATCGTGTTCAACGATTTCAAACGTTCCGGCTTTACTCTTACGCTACGCAACGACGATGTCTTGCCGCCCTCGGTCTTTGGCTTATCGCCCGGTAGAAAAGGCTGCAACAATATTTAATGCGTTATTAAATTTTCCTCCGTCAATATTCAACAATTCCCTTCTTTTTTCTCTTATTTCCTTTAATTCTGAGAATGATACCAATTTTAATTTAGCTTTACATCTTTGGTGGGACAAAAAGTCTTGAAGGTTTACATAAAAAATTTATTTTTTCATCAAAATAGATCAATAAGCATCTCTCTGGAGGAGAAATAAATTCGCGACAGACCGACCGAAATGTTTGTTCGCGTTGCACGAAAAATTTGGAGCAATGAAACAAGAATTATGAAATCAGGGTGAGAATTTTTTTCAAGAGAAACGAAAGGCTTTTGTGAACCAATTGTTTTTTGACGAATTGAAAGTAACTTGAAGCGTAGGTGGTGATTGCGGAAAAAAAATACGATTCGTACCGATGAGGATGAGATTGACTGGAGAGGAAGAACCGGAGAAGGCGTCGTTGGTGCCTCCAGTGGCGATTCCGTCTCGGACGTGGGTATCCTTCCGATTTCTGACTTCGATTCGGTCGTATCTCCGGACAGACAACCGTATTTAAGTCGCCTACCGTAGATGGGTCTGATTTTTGTTTCCTCACCGCGTTGATGCCTTTCATAAGGCAACAACAACCTATTTTTAACGAAATATCAATTAATCATTCGTAAACGACATTTTTTTTCTATTACACTCCCTATTACGTGTTCAACGAACTATTTTTTTTCAATAATATACAAATATTCTTTAGTCTCCAACTTCTGTCCACAAAACTTTTAAAAAAATGAAGAACTTCAAGAGATCAACGTTTTTTTTTTACCTCTCGTAATGTCTTCGAGTTATCGTAGCCGCGCTCGTAGAACCAACGTTACCACCAATATCGTCGTAAATAGTTTTCCAGAGGCGACCACCGCTCACAGAATCGTAACCTCCGAGTTTTTGAACTTTTGTATAAAATAGGAAGAGATCGACTGAAAGGTTCAAGGAATACAGCAATTTAATAAAATTGTCAAGCAATTATTTTTTAATGAAAATTTCAAGTTGAACAATGTTTCATTCCAATTTTGAATTTACAGAAATTCAGGCAACGCTTGAATAATTATTGCCCTCAAAAAATGCATGCACATAAATTTTTCCTGACAATAATGAATCGACCGGTGTATCGAAAAGACTTGAAAATATTTTATTCTATTAAAAAAAAAAAAAAAAGGTACGTACTTTGCCTATAACCGAGCAAGGGCATTTTCCCGACAGGCGTGCCCCGCGACCTCATAAAACTGTTAATATCAGTGAGAAATCTTTTCTCGTCCCCTGTCGTATTTCTCTCGCTACGGCGAACACCCGAAGGTGGTCTGAGTGCAGGTGCGAGACTCAAGCTCGAAACCGATCCTCTCGATGTTGAGACCACCGATGCCTCGCTCTCGTTGCTCGATTCGCCCGGTGATACACTTCGCTTTTTTCGTTTTCTTCTCGGTCTTCCTTTCAATTTTGGAGCTATGAGAGAAAAAAAAAGTGGATTCGGTTAAACTTATTTTTGGATACATGTTTGAAAAAAAAAAAATCGTTAGCAATTGAATGAATTGAGAATCCAAACTGGTAAAAAGTCGATTCGATGAATGATGCAAAACGTCGAGTTAAAAAATATCCAATTAATCATCCAATGAAAAAATAATACTCGAATAAATATCGGATAAAATAACGTCAATAATATAAAAAAAAAAAAAAAATATATTAATAGAATGGGTTTGAATGGAGAAAAAAGCGATGAGTAAGGAAGAAATTTACCCAAATGATTGCAGAGAAGTTCGTGCGTTTCAAGATCGGGATAATCGAAGGTGTCTCTGCAGAATAAAACTTTTGTACCGGGAAGTGCTGTAAAACCGCCGAGAGCGGCGGCGATTGATGAGGAAAGCCATAAGGGTTCGGTGCCTTCGAGCCTTCGTAGAAGAGCTCGATAACGACAGTACCTCGGATAGGAGAGTACGATGACTCTCGTTTGTGACGTACTTTCATTATTATCATCCTCCTCTTTCTTAACCGTGCTGAGATTCGTTTCAAATTCCTTTTGTTGTTTGTCAACTTCCGTAAAATCGATTCCCGGATCCGTGAGTACTTGTGGATAATTTCCATCGTGCTTTCGAGGACTTTTTTCCGGTGACGATGACAACTTTGGCGACATAGGAAATAACGTTTTTCGTCCACAGGACCATTCCACCGTTGGTGCGAGCCATGTTACCAGATCGTGTACTCTGACGACTACTTTCTCCGAAATCGTCAATACTTCGTCCTACAACGAAATAAAATAAACAAATGTTGAGTGAGAAAATTTCGATCCAAACATTTCCTAACTCAAGATTTCAAGAGTTCTCGAGAGGATTCGAGTACAAAAGTAAATCCATAAATTCATTGGAGGAGAAGGGAAAAATACTTCGAGAGGTTCCAACGATTTTATAAACTTATTGTCTGTAATTATGAAGTTGTTTATCATTTTGAATGATCTAATGATTCTCTATCACTAATATTGAAATTCTTATCGTTCTGATTCTTCGAAAAATACATTTTTCCTTCTCATCTTTTGAATGAAATTCTTTCAAATTGTCATGATTTTCGTTACTCATTTATCAGTGTAAAATTTTTTAAAATACTCTTTTGGGCCCTACTGCAGGAATGAAGAAAAAAAACCATTTTATTGGCGCGATTACCAAAGTATGAAGCAAATTGATATTTCATGTTAATTAGAAGAAAAAAAAAGAAAACAATATTTTTTACTTCCTAAATGGTACAATTCTGCCTTCGTGACGTTTCGTATTTCACCACAACACGAAAAAGAGTTCGGTATTCTAACGCGGTCAATAATTTTATCTTCTTTCATTCGTTTTTCGCCATCGTACATCGAAGAAACTTAAGTGGATACCGATTTTATTGACGGTAGATTCGCAGTCTTCTATCGTCCTTGACGAGTGCTACCATGCAATAAAATCCAAGAAGGAATGAACAGCGAACCAAGCCGCATTCATAAACGATGAGAAAAGTGAAATGTGGCTTCGAGCATTATTCAATTCGAGTTTATTCTTAAATCGTCCCAATTATTTCAAATATATACAAGAATAACGTGAAAACTTTCTACATACGACGATTGATTATTTGGATTATCGCACATTTGATACTCGAACTATACGAATCTCGGTGAAAAATATTTATCAGAATAGTAATAAAACTTCAGTAGGCGTTTCCCCGTTGATTGAAAATGATTCGACAGCGTCGTAAGTCGTCGGGGCAAGCAGAATCGAAGTCGATAAAGAATGAATATCGAATGCAGTATCGATCGGTACGTAAAAAAAAAAAGCTCCAACGATTTTCCGACATTTTCCAACGACACGAAACGTGCGTGAACCTTTTTTTATTATTTTCTGATAAAAAAATCGATAGAATATAAAAAGTATTCTTGCGGCAAAAACGTAATCTTGAAAGCTCTCATTTTCTTGTTGATCGAATAAGCGTTATTCATATAATAATTAAATAATTTAATGCTGCATAAAAATGTGTTCCACGATCCCCCTAAAAATCGCATTAATTCGTCATGATTATTCGATGCAAAAAATGGATAATCCACGGTACTATAGTATTTCAATTAAATAGCGTGTCTCACGATCAGGAGATCGTGAGTCAATCAGAGAGAAAACAGTAGAATTGAAGACTTGAGAAATAGCCTACTACTCAAGATGCGCGAGAGTCTGGGGGAGCACATTGGCGTAGACAAAGAGTTAAAAGAGAAATCTGTCGTCTCGAATCTCAAGCGCTATACGATCTTGTATATCTATATATTAACATAAAATATATATTTATATTTCGTATATGTTGTGCTCCAACACACGTACGAAATCGAACGTACGTATACATAAAACATAACAAAACTATACGTTCCATTGGCAATGAGAGGATATAAACTCGCGTGAACTGGTTTCGAACCGAACGCTTTTGCCTTTTACGGTTTCTCGTCCGTTTTTTTTTTTTTTTTTAATTTTTTTTTATTATTTTTTTTTCCTTCTCTCCCTATCTCACTCCCTCGAAACGCGAAGGGAGAGGATAAGGGTCCGACAACTCTTTAATGGACCTCGGGACTTTCAATGGCGCCGGGAAAAGATCCTCTTACCCCCCTCTGCGCTCGCCCCCCCCCCCCCACCTCCCATCCTTCGCTGCGACAAACGCACAACAATGAATTTACTTAACGACCTCTTCAATCGTTCCCTTAATTAAACGATTATTCATCGCATTATTCTCCACACGAAGGTTGTTAACTATTTTTCTCTAATTTACTTCCTTTTTCTTCTTTTCATATTATCTTACAGAGCTTCTCTCATAACTTTATCGTTACTTTCGCAACTTTCCACCGTGTTACGGTTATTTTTTTACCTCGCCTGCTAAACCTGCTCGAACAATTAATTTTATTAATTTGTTAATTATCATTGTGCATGATTCGAAAAACAAAAAAAAAAAAACAAAAATGTGAATTCAATCACAATTCATGTTACACTCATTCTCATTTCAATCCTTTAAATTTTACTCGTTTAAACAATTGCTATGCTATGTCCACACAAAGATCCTCACCGATCCAAAGGTCAAAACTCGAACTTTGTTTCGCGACAAACTATACCTCGGTGACCGATAAAAAAAAAAAATTCTTTTCAATTTATTTTTACATATTTCTTCCATCGATATAAACTTCAATTGAACGATAATAATAAACAATATTTATCAACGTTACAGAACGAAATAAATATAAAAATGAAAATGTCATCGATCGTGCTATCATGATTACGAAACTTCACGATTTGACGATTCAATTGACCGGCTCGTAACGAATAAATCGCTTCGACGAATAAACGAGTATCAAGTTCTTAGCAGATTAACAGATTATCACTAAAGCTATCAAACAATATGACATTTACTTCTCATTATTGGAGTACGTGAGAAAAAAAAAATAAAAAATGATGGAAACACTCGTTATTATTAATTTTCGAACGAAATTACCTATCCGGCGAAAGACATCTCGAGGGAATTGAGTGGGGAAGGAAGAGGGGTGTGGGGGGAGGGGAAGCTTCTTGCACGAATGTTCTAACTTCGATCACTCGTAGCGATAATATATCGAGTTAATAGCACGAATATGGAACGATTATTCGTTAACTCGATTGACAAAATCGAGAGTACACGTTGGAAAAAAAAAAAAAATAATGAAAAAAAAAAAAATTAGAAAAAAAAATGATCACGATAGAGCTGATTTGTTGAGATTATTGAAAAGTGACATCTGTCAGATGAAGACGATGTTTGGTACACCATAACTTGTTACATACTACCGCCTCGACGGCCGGCGTGTAACTGAGCTGTGCGAGAGAGATAGCCTGAGTGCGCATGCGTTTGGGAACGTCACTGAAGAGAGCAAAGGTGCGAGAGAGAGTGAGAGAGGGGGGGGGGGAAGAAGAGCAGCAAGGCGAGTAGACTCGTGTGATATACATATCGAATTCCAAAGGTTTGCAAAGGACGTACACGCGCTATATTTATACATGTAAGATATGCTTTTGTCGAGTAAGACACTTCGGCTTGGAGAACAGTTTGCTAAAAGCTTCACTCCGGAATTTCGCCTCTCGTATACGATGACATCTGAGATTCGCGTGGGTGAATTTAAACATATAAAAATGCAATGAAATGATAAAAATAGTGTAGCAATCGGATATATAATGATCGTTGGATCTGTTCATTCGTCAAGTGTCTTTTTCGTTGCTGATGATTCTCGATCTTTAAACGTAATCGATCAATGTCAATTACAATTAAATTCGATTCGGACAACGTTGTTACCAAAATAATCGTCATTTTCATTTAAACTCATGTACGATTATCGATTTGTCCACACTCCGTTGAGATTCGATAAAAAAAAATCTCAATAATTGTACATTTCAACGTTAAACGTACTATTATTATTATTAATATCATTCTCGATTCCTGACGATGATTTATCAGCGAATTTCATTGCTTTCAATTCGAAGTAATCGAGTTTTTCGATAATTGATTTTTAATGGTATTGCGAAAAAAAAAAAAATAATAATTTAATCGGTAAAAAGGTGCGGGTCAAAACGTAAGACACGAAGATGGTGAGAAAAAAGTTTTCGCTCGTTTTTCTTTCGAGAGCAGAGCGTTGCTGAGATATTGATAAATTAGTGATGGGCCAATTCGTCACGTCGACGGAAAGAGGGCCAAAAGTCGAGCCAGCCCCCGTTTTTCCTCACTCTCCGACTTTCTCCAGTCCCCGGCGCATTGGCTATTACTAACTTATTAATATCCCATCAAAGGTGCATTGTGAAGGAGAATGAAAATAAAGTTTTATCTTGAAAATCGCCTGATTTACTCGTTTCGTAAATTCTTCTTAAGATTTTTCAAATTTCAAGGAAAATGGAAGCTCCGGATTCTTAAAGCGATAATATTTTGCTACAGAATTATCGCAAATTGTTAATAAACGGAAATAATCATTTGGGGCACTCGCACCGACTTGAAACTCGAGTTATATTACTCATTTTTTCATTTCTCATTCCAAAGATAATGATTATTGAGCATCAATTTTTTTAGCAAAATAAAAATTCTGAGCGACCATTAACGTCAGATTTTTTATTACGATTACAAAATCACGATCCTCTCAGTAAAATTTCCTCGAAAAACATATACAATTGTAGGTCAAACTAAACGTTTAATTTATTTTTTACGTCGATTATTCCGTTGGAAGAAATCACTAGTTCGAGATCGACCTGAGCTCGTACCCGAGTCATGCTCTCATATCCCTGACACCGCGAATCCACTCTGTCTTTCCTCCTTTATCGACAGCGGGATTAGCCTGCTGCTCGATCGAATCGCGACGTTTCTAAGCCTGAAGAAATTCAACGAAATCTATACGTTTCGCGAAATTCGTTAATTGAATTAATGAAATTAAACTATTAACAAGAAATTCGATGATTGTAAAATCAATTGAAATTTATCGAGGATGGAAATCTCATAAGAAACTGAATAAATTCATGAGGAATCCGCGGAATGGAACTGAACGGCTTTTTTGACGAATAAATCAACATCATTAGAGGAGGGGGGGGGGAGGAGCGATAGCAGAGAATTTAATGATCGATGGATACCTGTCAGAGGGAGCACATGAATGTACGAAGAAAAGCAGAAGCCAAGAAATTAAATGGCGACCTTACCAACACGCATGAAAACGCACAAAAACCAAGAGAAACACATACATAGAGGTTTGAAAAAAAAAAAAAGCTCACAGCATCTCCTTTGCAGGCAGGTCCAATCTGGCTAATAATTCGCCGGAATGATACCGCCTCTAATGGGCATGCGCAACAAAAGCCAATAGCCCCCGTTCGTTTTGCTATCCCTTCTCTCGCTCTGGTCTCGCCAGCCTTACGAATATACGAGCATCTCTTTTTTGCCCACGGACTCCCTATCAAAGCATCCTTCACATCCACGAACCAAGCTCTTCCATTCCCATCAAACTTACGACCCCTTTTCTCTTACCCTTCCCCTCCCATTCCTCTCGTCCCTTCAGCCCTTAACACAAACCCCCTCATAATACCATTTTTACTTCGTATTTTCTTCGTCTATATATTTGACCCCAACCGACCCCGTCCTTATCAGAGATTATGTACACACATGGACGAAGAACCTGCGTTAGTTCAGCAGGCTGAATCAACAATCGAGAGTGCGACTCTAATGAAATTTTATTTATTAATCTTCTGTTAAATTCGAAAAATTCGTTCATTAATGTTTCATCGTTACAAGAATGGAACGAGAATTTCTTGTCTTATTTCACAGTAAAACGCATGGAGATAAAAAAAAGTCTATTGAAGATCGAATTCAATAAATTGGTCGATTAAATACAAAATTATTGTTGAATTTTATTGACGAAAAATTCAATTCCGTTTATTGATTATTGGATTCGTGAAATAAAAAGTTGTCGAGTTTCTTCGTTATATAAACCTCGAGAATAAACCTGTCATTTCCGATCATGAATTATCGGTTGCGCTTTATTTTTTGGGATTCAGGCCACGATGTTTTCTATTCAATAGCTTCATAAAAATACAGGCAAACAACAAACATATTACCAGGAAAATTCTTGAAAGATTTTCTTATCGTTTCTTGACAGAATATAAATTCATCGCATTTATATTCAACCATCACTGGAATAAATTTATCCATTTATAATATTATGTCTAGACTATTTTATTTTTTCCATAAAAACTCTCTACAGCATTTGTATTTTCTGAATAAAAATCGTTCACGAGAATTTTGTTTTAAAATTTGTTCAAATTTGGATTTCGTGTATTCGAAATTATGTACACGATTAAAATTTAATATAATTACAGTGACATTAGAAAATTAAAATGGGCTCGAAATTTCTAAAAAATTGTAGCAGAAATAAAAGTGATCAGCGGGGTTTCAGTGCTCGAATTTGGAAGCGAATGAATGAAATTTTTTTACATAATTTTAGTTCCCGAATAAAATTTTACAGGATCATACGAACGTACTCAGTTTCAATTAAAACTTTCGAATAATGTGCACAAACGAGAGTAGCCGATGAATATTTAGTCTGAACATGATAAAAATTAAATTCCAATTAAAATTCAGTTGAATTCATTGGATTGTAATGACTGTGATATTTTTAATTAAACTTTAAACATTCATCCCGTAGCTGTATGATTTTAATTTGCTTGAATTTTCATTCGGTTTCAACAAATTTTTAAATCGTCAATTCATACGATGCTATGCCACAAAATTGATTTACCGAATTAATTGGTGGCTCGTTTAAAATTACAGTCCTGCAATTTTGATGACTGTAGATCTGGATCAAAACGCATCAATGTTTTCTTATAACACAATAAAAATGCATTTGAATGACATCCGGACAATAAAATCAATTGCACCGTTCCTGGTTTTATCTCTATGTAAATTTCGAACGAATTTCATGTCGAAAAACAAAGTTAATCAATCATTTGTATACTCGCGACCGAATTAAAATGATTTCGACGATTATTCATTTCAGTTTAAACGCGAAATATTTCCATTTGTACTTCAATTTCAGCTTTAAAATTCTTATAATAAATAGCAAAACGTCGTGACACGGAGACGTTTGTTCAAAACTATATTGAAGAATGATCAAATTAAAAAAATAAAAAAATTAAAAAAATAAACCATTTCTCACTGTGTTCCAATTCCGTCGACTCCAATAGCATGTTTCAAGAGGGTCGTTCATGCACCAATTGGCGTAGCTCACAACGTAAAAACGTAAAATACTTTGTTCGTTCGTCGATAGATGAAACGAGCCAGGGGTCGGAAAGAGCAGAAAGAGGGAGGGATAGAGAGAGAGAGAGAGAGAGAAAGAGAGAGGACGAGAAGGGAGACAAATTGGGGATTCGTGTTCCGTCGTTTTCGGTTAAACCGAACGGAAATTCCGATATTTAATTTCAATACGCCTCTGGACATTTAACTAAAAAACAACAACAAAAAAACGAATAAACCCACATACTCGAATAGCCATTGCTTCGTGGTAGTCGTTCCACATGATTATCCGTTTAATTTAATTCGTTAATCAAAATATCACGTGAACAAATTTTCGTCAACATTCAGGTTTCGATAAAAAAAAACGTCCAAAATAATCATCTCCGGTCCTCCAATTCGTTGCTCCTGACAATATCTGAATACGAAAAATAAATGGGATTTTCATGTCTGTTGCACCAAAGATCGATGAAATCACGTGAAATCAACATTTTAGTTATAATTTTATCATTTTATTTTAATCCATGAATGTCTCTTTGGGTAAAAAAAAAAACATTTGCAAGGCCTGTTTTCATGAACAAAAAAAAACACTGGCTTTCTTACAAAGTGTTATTCAATTCCATAATAAAAATCAAATGCATGGTTACTGATAAATCGATATTTGCAAATTCGTTGTTGTTCAATATCGTTGTCCGAATAGAGGGAAAACGGATATTGCACATGCGCTGCCAAGAGGAGGGCCGAGTTCGCCGCCATACTGAATTCTTTTGGAATAACATTTTCTATAGTTTCGGAGCGGCTCGTTCGATATAATCATAACATCTTCAATTGGCACACGAATGTCCCGAAATTATCGGACTTCGATGCTCAATGCAATCAGGATTGAGTACCGAATTACATTAATTCATAAATTCCGATAGAATTGTAGTGCTCAATCAATATTGTTTTTTCATTTCATTTCTATCGTTTCGTTTCCAATGAAAGTTCAATGAGAAAAATGGCGGGAAGTATATCAACGACTGGAATATTCATAGCAATTGAATAATTCAGTTATTCGAGTTTGCCTGCTGTCCTCATCGCTGTTTTCATTTTCATTCTTTTTTAACGATTCTACGATAGCTTTTCAGGCTTTTTCGAACCCTCGAACCCACTTTTTTTCTCTATTCACTAACTTTAATGCTTCTGCGTCCTCCTGCCTCCCAGAAACGACCCCCCCCCCCCCTCCCTTGACTCACTTCTTTCTCTTTTCTTCTTAGTTTCCTGATTTTCTTGTTCCTGAAAAAGATCTTCCGAGAGATTTACTAACAGCCACTTGTTCTAATGCTATCAGCCGGTGCATGGCTGATCGGTCACCCAACCAAGTATTGTCCTCGGCTCGAGACTGTTCAACTGTGGAGATGGTCGAAGCCGTATACATCGATCGCGATTTTTAAGATGTTTTGGGAATAATTATATTTCATTAAATGTTCTTTTCTGTCCGCGACAAAGCAAAAATGAAATTTGTATACGAAACGGTCTGTGCCTGCAGGCATTTTCGTTGATCGATATTTTTGAATGACTCGTGAGTTTTACGACTTGGAAAATTGAGCGTTTTTATGGTTTTACAAAATATTTTTAAAAAATTCAGTAAAACCAGACATAAAAGTTGAATTATGATTTCGTGAAAGATTCATCGTAATCGGTTCAGCGGTTTTTGATTGTAAATCAGACGAATTTTTTTTTCACCGAACCGAGATTTATAAATACAGAGAAAGAGAATCTAGTGCTGTAATGAAATTTTCTGTGAACGGATATAACGAGAGACGACGGATTAAAATTTAATTTTGCACAGTCAATTGTTCAATGTAATGAAAATAAATGGAAAAAACTTATGTCAACAATAGCAGACATAACGAGTCGAATTGGATTACATTAATAAGAGTAATTAATGTAATCAGATTGAAAAAATAAAAATAAAAAATAAATGAACAGAAAAGACAAATGAAATTAAACGATATTAATCAGTTTGATAATAATTGAATAATCCAATTAGTTTAATGAAAATCGGATTGAAACAGCATGCCAAAAATGGCGGCAAGGGCAGAGAGAAAATGAAAATTGGTGTGAGAGCAAAGTTCAGCTCAACCGTTGCATGCAGTTGAATCTTCTCTCATACCCTTTTTTCGTCTCTTAATATATACATTGAAGCCTGCTGCTCTCTCGTGTGTATATATAATTTGGCGAAGGTGTAGTACACCGGTGGGAAAAGCTTTTGCGCACGCGCAAATCGTCGACCCGAAGCCCAGGGTGAACGAACATTATCTTTTGCCCTCTCTTCGAACTACAATTAGTTGCGTTCTACCTTTTATGAAAATCGATTTAATTCAAACAAGAGGATTTATTTATATATTAGCTCCGGCTAATTATGGGTAATGCAACATAAAGAAATGCCTGTTTGGTAAGAACTCGAGAATATCGTGTGTGTGTATGTGTTTGTTGCAAAACCGGTATAATGACTCTGAAAGAAATCGAACGAGACTCGCCCTGCTCATTGAATTAATAATTATCTTGGTCGAAACAGCGACCGATGAATGAGGCTCAAATTTCAACGAAAATCAACGAAATCGTTTTAGAATATATAAAACGATGAAAAAAAAAAAGGAAAAACTGTTTTTTGTTGGAAAAAATGGAATTCGACTTTGAATCCACAAAAATGCTATTTTTATCGTAAAATTTAGAAACTTTTGGCAATTTCCAGTTCAAATTTTTCTCATACACACACATTGAAAACGAAATGTTGTTAAAACCTTATATTTCGTTGAATACGTTCAACAAAATATTTGAGGAATTTTGTTGCTTGAAGAATAAAAAAATTTCTTGAATACGCGCAACAAAATATTTTAATGTTTCAACAAAATTTTGTTTCCAATGCAATCATCTTGGTTAAGGGAGTTCATCTGGTACCGAGCAAGTCAAAACCCAAAACTGTCACGACTAGCGTAGTCGGCTCAGTATGTTTAGTGTATTTAACCTCCAAAGTTTAACCTCCTTCTTCGAGACAAATGAATTTATTCTGAACCTCATAAGTATCGAATGGATTTTGTGAAGTGGTAAAAAGATTTCTTAGATATTTTTTAAGCATTTATAAAAGTTTCGTACGAAACTGTTTGTCAATGCTTGCGAATTTCATGTTTACAGACGGGAAAACCACAGAAACGTATAAGGAACCGTGTTAAATTGAGAAATCTGTTTTTATTAATTTCTATCAAACAAAGTATTCTAAGGACCTGAAATTTTGACAGGTCATCTAGTTGATATTGATAACTGTATTCAAATTTTTAAATCAATATCTGCTTGTTAATTCGATTAACTTATTAAAATTAATTAACTCCCTTAAAAGACTATTATATTGAATTCTGTAAATGAGCCATAAATCATTGATTTACATATCATTTTAATAGAATTACGAGTGTCGTTGATTTTTTTAAATGTGTACCACGATCATGTCGATCATTTGTGGAACTCTATTCATTATAAAGTGTTTTAATATCAATGTGATTTGACTCGCATTGTCTAATCGATCATAATACTTAATTTTACCGAGATTTTATTTGTTAGATATACTCTCTTAGTTTCATTATTTCATAGTTTCTTAGTTTCATTATTTAATAGAAATAGTCTCAAAAAAAATGTATTCGAAGCGGTTCCGTTTTACTCGAGGTTATGTAGCGTTATCAAATCTACGTAGCTGGAGCGGTAGTAGCAGCAGAGAACACCGACACTCTCCAAGTAATGACTCAACCGAATCGAAGATTTTCATTATAATTGGTCGACAAACCTCATTTTTTTCGTTCAAAAATGATTCTTATAACTTTTTGAACATTTCAGATTTTCTCTCATGATATATCCAATCGCGAAAGCTATACATATTTCATGACTCAAATCTCTGTTGGAGCGAAGTTTTCAAGCGGCATGGATTTTTCGAAATTTTATAAATTATTTATTGTTTCAATTAGTCGATGATGTGCTCTCGATATTTGCAGGCGTTTTTCTGTACACTTTGACTGTTGAATAAAAAAAAAAATATCAAATTTGTCTCCCAACAACGAGGTTCGCGACGGAGCAGGCTTTGAGAAAAAAAAAGAAAAAAAAAAGAAATGAAAAACACTTGAATGGGAAAAACGACAGACGACTCACCTCACCGTGCGTGCTCCTACGACCGTCAGGCGTATTCTCCGGCAGAAAATAAAGGCGCAACGATGCCAGTGGCTGATTCGAGCCCCGACTGTCAAGCCAGAGCAACTGTAACTCGCCGATACTGACGAGATCAGCGTCAGTCCACAATTTTGTGAGGAAAAAATTACCGAGTCGTAGAACACGGCCATTGCCGATTCGTACGGCCTTGTAGAACGTGTAAGGGCCGTGACTGAAGCAAGCACCGCCCAGTAACTGAAATCAAATGTGTTAAACGTTTTATTATTCTCTTTCGATTCATGTCGAAAATAGATTATATTCTAATTTCATTCGAAATTCGATGACCTTTAACGATTTCATATCGTCTCGGTCGAATTAAAATAAATTTCGTATTTTACAAAATCAATTGAATTATTTCAATGAAAAAAAAATTTTTTTCACACTCATGATTTTTTTTTTTCCCCATCAAATTATCGATATTCTCAAATTATAATAACAGAAATAAAAATTTCGTTACAAACAAGACTCGATGAGAACATCGAGTAAAATAATTTTCTATTTTTATTCATAGATTTACTCTGCTGAGGCTATCGAAGCTAAGAAACACTTATAAAAAATCCTTTCAATGAGCGAAACAGCAAACAAAATATTTGCGATGAAAGAGGCGAGAAATTTCGCTGGATTTCAATGACGAGGCATGATATTCTTGGGCGTTTAGCCCTGACACCGAATCTCGGGGTTATTAATTTTTCACAAGGGTATATACATATAATCGCAGCGAGCGATAATGAAGAGAAAAAAAAAACATGTTTAAACCAATGACAACTGCATCGAAGAGCTAATTACTGGAGTTATGATTTGAGGGGACTGCATCGATTTGCATCTCTCTCGGTGTATCTGAAAATATAGCGGGACAAGGGGGGGGGGGGGCGGGAGGGAGTCGACACTTATCTAATTGTGGGATTAGAGTATCGTTGCCAAGGACAAGAAAGCATTAATACGTCACAGACTCGGTTTCTCGAACGTTGGAAAAACGTGAAACAGCAGCGAGTTAAAAACTACGATATTTAATCCGATAAAATATGTAAGAAAGAGAAAAAAGAGTGAAAAGAAAAAAACGAGTAGAAAAAAAGTGTATACACAGTTGATATGTAAATTCGGGTGGCCTCGTGATATTTTTTTTTGGTTTTTTTTTTTTATCGTTTCACTCTTCGTTTGTTTTTTCGTTCGCATCGAGTCCAATTTCAGCGAGAAATGGTAATCTGCCAAACACTTTTCTACGTTATAGAAAGGTAAGAAGAGAAAAGAGAAATATGTGTATAAAAAAAGAAAGAAAGAAAAAAAAAAATAATAAAAGGGAAGAAAAACAGGAAGACAATGATTAACGAAACACTCGAGAATATCAGCAAGAAATGTACACAACAGGCTAAAAGTTAGTCTCTTCTCTCTCTCTCTCTCTCTTTCCCTCTCGTTTTTATTTCTTGTTGTTGTTGTTATTATTATTATGACTGTTTTTTATACCTCGCGAGACGAATACACGCATACACGAAGAGACACGAGTACGAGGAGGAGAGCGAGGATGACACGAGGGAAAGAGAAGGTGCGGGCAGAAAGACGAAGAAAGAAAGAGAGAGAGAGAGAAGAGTATAAACGAAGGGGAAATTCGCAGCCCAGAAAATCGTTCGACCGCGCTCCTCTCGCTTCTTGCACCGACTGTACAACCGGGTTTTGAACAGCTCGAGCGATGCTTTTGCAGCGACTTTGCCCACTACGCCTCTCTTGCTTTATTTAACGGGCATTTGAAATTTAACCGATTTCAACTATGCACAACGAAGCTGAGAAAATACTCGATTCGATTTATATTATTTTTTTTTTTGTATTTTTTTTTTTTAATACTTTTTTATTCGCTTCTCAATCGAACAAAAAATATCGATTGACTCTATGATTAATTGGATTATTGATAAAAATTCATCGCGTTTCTATACACTCGACGAATTAAAATATTACAAACAATAATTCATCGTTACGTACGTAAAGAATTCATATTTCGTAACGAACTCATTCATTTTTGCGTTTATATTGAGAATTACGATATTGCTATTGACGTGATATATTTCTTTTCGAATATCGAAGTCATCGATATTTTTAATCGAGCAATCGCTTCGATTAGATTTTCGTGATAATTTTGAGAATATTTAATATCAGTGTGCGCGCGTTTATTTTCATATTTTTTTTTTTTTCGAAACATCGTTAGCACGATATTTGCGAAACTTGTTAATCAAATTTTTTTAATAATTAGTATCATAAAAAAAAAATGTATTTGAAATTTATGAAATTTTAATTGACCTCGATAAAAAATTTGCCATTCGCTGCCGTATTGACACAAAAAGAAAATAATTATTATTACGAAAATACGAATCGAGTCACGAAATGACGAATTAATGAAAATTTTTTTAAATTTAAAACAATGAAGAAAAAAAAAGTGCGTTATATACGAGCCCGAGTTATACGCTAGAATAAATTCGATTTTATCGTGGAAAATGCTTTATAATCGTATAGTATGCATGTACAAATACGTCGTACATGGACAGACGAACCCACGTATACGTAAAAATACATATTAACTGGTCAGCAGCCTGAGAGTTTTGCAAACGTTATAACAGAGCTAATCGAGTCGGTTTACATAATTGAATCGATAAACGCTCGGGTTCGTGAGCGGGTTACCTCTCTGTCGTTTGGATTTGGTGAAACCTCCGAAATGAGCACCGCTGTCATAACTATTTCCAATGTTTTAAAAGTACAGTCGGTGACAAAATTATTATATTTAATTCCTTTTTTTCTTCGACTGTTTGATTTTTTTTTTTTTTTTTTCTTTCGTTTTCTTTACTTTTTTCTTCCTTTTTTCCTTCGGTCGCTGTGCGGCAACGGACAATCCGTGGTCGTGCATTTGTGTATATAATATATTCATGTGTTTGCCTCTTTCTCAACTGGTGTGTATATTTATAGCGTTAATTGCGTTTCATGTAGCAGCTGCACTCACTGGTACACCCTGCTCCTTCTTCTCGCACTATTTTCCCATTGATAGCACGCTCTCGTTTATTATTATCATTTTTATTATTGTTGTTAGATAATTGCAAGTTTTTTTTTTTCGAAGTTTTTTTTTTTTTTTTGTACGAAATTCTTTGTTGAAAAATGGGATAGAAATTTTTTTCGGACGATGCCTCGATTCGTGGTCGAAGAAATGTATTTTTGTATTATCGGAACATATTTCGCGAGGCTAAATTTGTACCGGGGTACGATATCGAAAAATTGATGATTTTAGCGAAATTATCAAATTTGTTTGTACTAATTTTATAAATTGGGAACGAAGAGAAAAAAAAAGTATTCATCGTTCGATTTTTATTTTTCTTGAGGAGTGATTTGGTGTTTTATTTTTATTTTTTTTCTAAAAATTGTGTAAAATTTTTCGCGATACTTTAAATAACCATATATCGAGTGTTCGTGTTGGATGAATCACTTGAGATCGTGAGTCGAGTGGGACAGTGGTGCCCCGAGCCGTTCTCGGCTTTATAATGCGGACACTTCGAGGCCGCGTTGTCGGTGTGTAGATAAAAATTGAAAAAATAAAACAAAATAAAATAAAAAATTCATTCGACGCTCGAATAATGAAGTACGATATTGATAAAAAATTTCAGAACTTTTATTCCTTCCCTAATTATATTTACACGGGATTGAAACATTGAAAAATAATTTATTATTAAACATAAATTTGTTTGTTGAAAAATCAGGTTGAACAAAAGAAACTGGAAATTCGATAAATTCAACAATTTCAAACGATAAACTGAGTGGAATAAAATGCGGAAAACAATGCCTCAGAAGAGAAAATCAATTCTAAAATCTACAGCGTAATCGAAATTTATTTTCGTGATAAAAATAATCTGCGGTATTATTAAAATAATTCTTCCTCTCTCAATCTCTTTCTCTCATTCTCATTAAATTCATGGTCAGTTAATTAATTAACATAATAGACTCGTTTCATTTATTCGTCACAGAATATAAATATTTTTTTTTATTTCTTATTTCCTCGTATATGGCAAAAAAAAAAAAAAAAAAAAAAAGATAATTCCACGAAAATAATTGAATAAATAGATTTTTCGAAAAGATTCGAAAAGTTGTCGGAAATAAGTAAGGTTTATGGTCTCCTCGCGCATGAAAGTACAAATATTTATTTTATTACGTCCTCCCACGAGAACGAACGAGCGTGGATCAATAGACGAAAATTCGTCACTACACGTAAAAACTCCTTCCGCTTGTGAACGGGCCTTTAAAACCGAACCGTGCGCACGCACATATTTCTCCTTCCCTCTCTTTCTCCCATGCCCTCACTCCTTCGCCGCTTCTCTCTCTCTCTCTCCCTCTCTCTTCATCTCTCTCGCTCTCTATCGCGGCGGTGTGCGAGAGAGAAAGAGAGAGATCACTCGCACATCGAGAACGAAGCACCAGTGTAGAGCCTCGCTCTCACACAACTCTGTTCACGGATTTTTAACTCGCGCACACAAACGAATGCCGCAACACAAATGCACGTACATGTTGAATTTAAATCGCATACAACACCGGGCTCTTATTCAGAGCTCAGGGTTTCCTCACAATCGTAATACATTTATCTATATATGTACAGACATGATTATGTGTGTATATATATATATATATATATTTTACGTCCATATATATATACATATATATATACATGAAGCGACCACAGCTCAGTAATACCATCGATAGATACACTTGACTCAGCGCCCAACAAAGCACTTACGACAATTTAAAACGTTTTATTTACATATTTTTCTTTGTGTGTGTGTGTGTGTGTTTTTTTTTCTTCATCGAAATCTCCGTATGATTGGAAATAAAGAAACACGAGCAGTTTCTCTCGCTCGTGTTTCAAGGCGAGCCAAAAACGTGCTTGCATTTTGTTTTTTTTTTGTTCGTCATGTTATTGACGATAAGACAATTCTATTTTTTGCATCGAGTTAACTCGCGTGTTCGTTATACGCCTGTTTTTCATATATATTTTTTTTTATTTGTAATGCTGAACACCAAGGATTTTGTATTTTTCGAAATTTAATTGATGAAATTTTATTGAATTTTGATATTGATACAGTTTGAAATAAATTTGGAATTATTGAGAAAAAGTTTTCAAGTTTTGTGAACCAAGGGATCGGGGGAGAGCTGAGCATACGTATTCATAGAAATTGTCAAAGCGCATGCGATCCTCCAATGAATTTTCCTGATGGAGCGAGTTTAACTGCGCTCCCCCTCCCCCCTCCCTGCCTTTCTCCCTCCTTTCCTTTCCGCCCCTGCCCCTAATAACGAACGAACACCGTTCCAGGGTCAAATAATTCCTCGCACCCTTCGGTCCAGCATCCCTAGGGCCATCGACACCAAAATAAGCGAAAAAATATATTTAACGCCTGAATCTCTTTGGTTGTATGAGTCTCTCGTGCTCGGACGAATCCCAAATTCGATAATACAGTTTTTGAAGAATAACAGAAATGATTCAATAACAAATGACATGATTTCACGAATTTTCTCATTTTTTTATACTCTTTACCTGGTCGATATTTCTTTTTTTTTTTTGCATTTTTTCTTTGTATGAATTAGAAAAATTTAAGGATTCAATGGCAGAAAGAACAAATAGCTTCTAAATATCGAATAATAAATCGAATATTGAAGAACGCAGAAAAGAAAATATTGTTTTTTTATCTTCAATATCATCTTTGTTTTCGGAAGATCCAAAAATAAATTATCTCCATTTTCGTGTTCTACATTTGAGATAGAAAACAAGAAAAAAAAAGGTAAAAGTCAATGGAAGTAAGAAATTGGAGGCGCGTCGGTACAAAAGAGAGCCTGCTAAAAGTTCGGGTAGGTATGGAAAAGACGTGGCGCGAAGGAGAACAACGTGCGAAGGCGTGTAACTCGTGTGACTCGTTGAATCGTGTGAACGCTACATCGCGAGACATTGGAGCGCATTCTGCAGGCGTAAAACGGAACTGTAGGTACGTGCTCGTTCGATTGCTAACATGTGCTTCGATATACACAACGATATATGTATTACAGGACTGCAACTGTCGTACTGGATATCAAGTTTTATTATATCGGATATTAGATCCCTCGGCGTCCCCCGAATTGTTACGGAAAAAAATCTATCCCCGCCCTCGGCTGGATAGAATAGAGTGAATAATCGTTCGAACAAATTTTATTTTATGAGCCTAAAATGCTTTTCCTCTTACAGTGTGATATATAAAAGTTGGAGATTCTCGGGGAATCTTCGGATCTTCGAAGATATCATGACGAATAAGGTATTTTTTTCCCTCAGCTTTCTAGTGTTTCAAAAAATCTGTTATTCCGGGAAAACAGTCGGGACATATTGGAAAAGTTTGTAATACAATGGTTCCCCGAGTTTTGTCGGGGAGGCTTGGAGATAAAAAAAAAACGTTCGATGCTTTCGATGAAATTTTTTGTTCGTTTCCTAAATCTCGAAATTTTGTTTTCTTCAGAAAAGTAAATGGAAAAATTGTCATTATTATGGATCGAAATTCCAGCTCGTTCGTCGTCAATGTGAATTCGAATTTCGTTGGCGAAATTTTCGTTTTACGAAATATGAACGTATTTTTCCGGGTTGACGATTAAAATAGTTCAGTAAATGTATTTCGTTAATCGTATCAGACACAACGATCTTAGCTGTACAAAGATTCGCGGCAGCTGTCACGTCTGCGTGTTTTTTCTTTTTCTTCTTTCGTTCAAAAAAGTATTCGTCTCGATACAGTGTTCTTCGAATCTACATATACGTCATGTAGAAGCCACTAAATGTTTCGAAGCATCGTTGATGAGAAAATAATTTTCATTCGTGTTGTTTACACCATCGCCCCAAAGTTCTTTCTTATGTATATTTACTATTCTCGAGATTTGACATTGACGACTTTCATAAAGATAATACAATTCAGCAATCATGAGAAAAGTTAAAAAAATTGTGAAATTTCGTTAAATAGATTTCTAAGAAATCAGATTCCTTCGTTTCATTTTACCTTTTTTATCCTTCATCGTAAACCCTCCCATCTCGCATAAAACTGTTTCAATTATTAATAATTAAACGTTTTTTTCACCTTATTTGTAAAATCAACTGTCAGATTTGAGAATTTGGGAATTTTTTTTTTAGTACAGATACGATGGAATTACAGTTAGGATATTAGAAGCGAATTCTCAAGTATTTTTCACCAGTTTTTTTGTACAACTCATGACGAATAATTGATAGCTTCGAATCTCTTTAGCACGATAGTTTTATAGAGCTGCTGAGTTACGACTTAACAGGAGAATTACTGCAATAATTTTTGTCTTTTTTTTTCATTGCTGTTTAATATAAAATGTACGATGTATAAAATACTACAGTGCATTTTATAGGATATTCCATATTTTTATGGACGCACAACTAGTGCTATTTATATGAGAGGCCCAAGTATGATCGTCGCAGTCGTAAAATAATCGTTTGAAATTCTGCGTAGCAGTATTTAATAATCTCAAAATGTGTAGCACTTATTGTATCGAGATTTTTTATATTCGAAATTCCACGTATATTACAAGAATATTATCCGAATTCTCCTGTATTAATTATCGACCTCTCAAGCTCTCGTTGCGAAATTCATTACCGAGCCTCGTTCAACTCTAACGTGATTAATGTATTGAATTTTAGTTTCAATAGCTTAGCGAGCTACGAGCCTGGATAATTTTCCGACGAATTTAATGGCCTCCGAAGGTGAATTATGACGCTGGACAGAAGAATGGGTATAAATGTGTTTTTTGTTGTTGTTGTTGTTGTAATAACACGATTGTGACGATTTGTAATATTTTTTTATTGAACTTCAACGTTTTGAATAAAGTCAGATGAAAAGAAAACGAAAACTGGAAGTACCGTGCGATTACAGGGTGTCTAATTTTGACGAAGATTAAATTTTCATGACTTTTGATGATTTTTAGGCCGAGAAATATGGATTTTGAATTGGAATTTCTCCATTCTCCTCTTTGAATAAATGTTCATAAATTGTTTTCAAAATTTACATAAAAACCTATCAAAACACAAAAATGATCATAAAAACTATGGAGAGCTCGTTGAAATCAGGTTTAATGGTAATTGTTCATGAAATTTCATGACTTTTTCAGGGCTGAATGTAATTTCATGACATTCAAGGATTTTCGTGACTTTTCATACCGTTAGACACTCTGGACTATTTTAGCGACGATTCTAATAACGATTAATCGGACGATGACACTTAAAAAAAAAAAAAAAAAACAAATATTCGTGCTAGATACTTAGTAATATCGTGATTTCATTTTTAATGTAATCTTAGAGGAACTGAACCGGTAATTATCTCCGATATCTTATCTGTTTAGAAGATTTTAAAATATCATCGAAGCTCAAAAAATGAGAAAATGTTGAATGAATAAATTGCAAAAATCAAATTGTCGCCATTTTTTTTATTTTCTTCACTGAATATTTTCTTCCTATCCCAATATTTTCCTCACAAGTTTTATGTTCTTTGTTTTTTTTTTTTAATTTCAACTTTTTTCCCGTTGTTCAGCTTTCCTAGAATTATTCACGAAACCTTCCTACTTCCTTCATGCACAAATCACATGTTTCCAGAATATTAGATGATTTTTTTTTTCTTTCACGAGAATAGAGATTCATAACTTTTTGCGTTTCGTATTTTTTGGATATAATATCCGAGAGAGAGAGAGAGAGTAGGACTCCTGAGTGAATTTAACAATCCGGCCCTGAGCTTCCCCACCCCTTTTTGTGTATCGAGGCTCGAGATATCGTGCCTTCCCCCCGCAATTTTCTCGCTCGCTCTCTTTCCCTCTCTTTCTTTCTCACTTAATACAGTTTACTCTCTCTCCCGCTTCGCTTGATTTCCTTCACTCGCCACCGCACGTCGCAACTTTTGTTCGAATCACTCGCTGCGCTCACGCGCTCTCAACGTAATTTAAATACCTCGTATCAGTCAGCCATCGCGTTATAAACACACGACATTTTTCTTCTTTTCGATGGTATTTCTGACGAGAAAAAAATAATAATAATAAAAAAAAGTTACGAAGTTCGTACCATTGGCGAGTAATAATAAAACTGTTTTTAATTCGTTGATTCGTCAATTTATTTTGCGTAAATTTTGGAGGACGGGCCGCTTGAGCTTTTGAATCTAATTATTCGAGCGTTTCGTGCAAATTTAGTTTTCGTAATAAAACTTTTTTTCACCATTTTTTATAGCCCGAGACCGTGAATTTTTTGCGAACGAAAAAAAAAAAAACGTTGCAACGAATAAAGAAATGTAAACCTTCGTCAATACCGGCACGATTCAGCTCTAATAAGCATCATCGTAGCGTCATATACGCGAGCAAGAAGAGTTGCAGACGTGTATACATATATGCGTACGCGTGTATATATATATGAGTGCGTCCCTGAAATCTTGCCCCACCATCTTCTTAATTAAGAGATCGGCCGAACTCGTGAGCTTTCGGGGATCTACGCTGACGCGAAAATTTTCCCTTTCTAAAATCAACGAAACGATGATAATAAAGAATTCAACACCTCTCGTCAACAATCGAACAAATCGTTTCGACTCATTTTTTTTTTTTCTCTCGAACAAAGCACCTGCCATATTGCGATGAAAAAAAAAAAAAAAGAAACAAACAATCGCAGTAGTTATAAAGTTGGAACGAAGTTGAAACGAAGAACTCGATAATTATTTTCATTTCACGTCTACGGCTTATGTAATTTAATAAATTCTCAACATTTCTGTCTGTAAACGTCATTTTTTTTAAAGGACAAAGAAGTTTTCAAACTTTGATTATTATTTACGACTTGATTATTATTACGATAAATCATTATTTGTTGACTGGAACAAAGAGCTCAAAATGAAAATTTATTATCGAACGGATTGTTGAGAAAATAATAAATTTTGTTAAAATTCATAGAAAAATATTTTTATTATTTAGAGAGCGTATTTGCACGAACGAAAAACGAGTTTGAAATTCATAAAATCGATTAAAAAAAAAAAAAAAAACAAATGGTTTCTTCTTTAACGATGCAAACTTCGACATTATTTCTGTTCGTATATACGAGAGAGTTCGCGTATTATAAACCTTTGGCAAGTCACGCGCATAAATGTACTTGTCGCGAGAGAGAGAGAGAGAGAGAGAGAGAGACACTGCCGAGTCTCCCAGCAGATGTACTTTCCTCTCGAGAATTTGAGAATCGAAGGTAAAGGGGAACGGAAGATGTCCTCAGTATTCCAAACACGTTATGGAAATGCAATGTTTGCTGAGAGATATGAAAACGCGTTAATTTTATGCTTTATCTGATAAAAAATAAAAAAATTAAACGATAGAATGTTTTATGAAATTCATACCACAGATTGATTCACAAATTCGTCAATTTAATCGACGTTCCAGAGAATTGGTATATCAATCGTTTTATGAACTGGGACGCGCTATTTTTTTTTTTTTATTCTCGTTTGCCAATGATTCGATATTTTTTGTGTATTGAGACTTCGCTATGTTTTATTTACAGAACAATAAATATAAAAATGATAATACAAAAAATTATTCCAGTAAAAGGACAGATTTTTAGCGTTGTGAGATTCCCAAAACATTCGATATCATTTTATTTTTTGTTTTTCGATCAATTTTGAACTTTTATGTCCGTAATTCCGGCCTACTCGATCCGATAAGAAATTATGTACAATGTCTGGGACTAAAGTCTGTACCAAGTGTTTTCAATTTCGGCTCATATATAGAACGGGATGAGAAAAATACTCTTAAAATATTTGAAAGACTAAGCTCAAAATGTAAATGGGTCTGAGAACGTGAGATACGTTACTTCGAAATTATCAACTTTATTAATCAATTGAATTTTATTATTCATTAAATTTACACTAAATTTTGTTTATTTTCACACCTTCGACATTTTCAAATGGCAAATAAACGACTTTCGTCGATTATTGTCCCTGTGAATACTCGAACATCGATGAACTGATAAAAGGTTTTGTTTTTCTATTCAAACGATCGTTATCGCAGTGACCGAGTCTGTAGGTGGCGCGAATTTCAGAAATTTCTATCACTTCTATTTTACGATTCGGGAGCGCTCGAACGAAAAATATGAAAAAAAAAAAAAACAATGATTGAATTTGTGCAGATATCAAAGTTTTTCTATCGATTATTTTTCGACAATTTGTCACGAAATTGGTGAAAAAATGATTAATTAATTGAAAAAAAAAAAAGAAACTTGAATAAATAAACGCGTTTCAACGATGTATAAGCACCGACATCGTTTTCTCAAACGGTGAATAAACAATAAACGTCATTCTCGGTACATAATATCTGATAAATGTTTACGGACAATGATTTCGTAAGAAAATGGATTTATTTTTCGCTCGAGCGATCCTTATATATACCCGATCCCAATGAATTCAACCGAGAAGGTGATAAAAATCGAGAATTTAATTGGCAATGGATCGACGGATGACAAGAGTGTTCGTGCGCGCGGAAGTATGAGTCTATAGGTGCGTGCAGTTTCCAAGCGAGCGAGCGCCCGCGGCGTCGATGCTGTTTTCTCCATTTTTATTTGGGTTTGATTTTTCCTTTTTTTTTTTTTCTGAAATGCTGTTATCGCGGTTGCCCGTTACCTGTGCTCGGGTCTCTCCTTCAATGTGTCACTGGTGCCCCCGCAGCGAATGATTTCGCAGATTAGAATTTTAGCACGGAATCGGTAGAGCCAAGAATCAAATATTATATTTATTATTTTCACATTTTGAAAATAAGAAAAAGGAAGAAAAAATTCAACGAGCACATCGCGAACGAATTATTGAAAGGAGGTGGGGGAGGGGGGGGAATACTCGAGCATGTGTACGATACAAGTCCTCGGTCCTCCCCCCCCCCCCCCTCCTTTTTCTCCCACAATTCACAACTCCCTCGCTACACTACAGTCATAGCCGGGCAATCCTCTCCCCCCTCTTTGTCTCACTCTCCATGCTTCAATCCTCGGACTCGCTCCTTTTCCCCCGACCTCACCTCGCTCTCCCTCCCACCAATAGCCTGCTGCTCTTTAACGATGCTTTTTCACATACAATCTCGACAAAAAATTTTCAATCTATCGAAATCTCAGTCTCTCCGGCACGAATCAATAAAAATCTGTTTGAAATCTGACATGCGACGTGATAATCGATTGTTCGTGACAATAATATCAAAAACAAAAAATTCTCCAACGAAGAGTCCATTGGGAATAGAATTTTGTTGGAACTTTAAAATATTTTGTTGTCAACTGAATTTTTGATCGTTTCAACAAAGTTTCGTTTCGGTGTAACGCGACATTTATCAGCGAATACGCTTGGACTATTTTCAAAACTTTTGTGTCAATCTCGTTGACACAAACTCGTGACTTGTACATCAAAGTTATGAAAATTATCCAAGTTCTGTTGAACGACTGAATCATTTTGTTGAATATTCCCAACAAAATATTTCAATATTTCAACGAAATTCGGTTTTCAGTGTTTTAATATTCGTTGAGCGAATTGAATTTTCCTTTTTTTTTTATTTTCATAACTTTATCGAAATTCATGTACTTCGCGTGCAATATTTCAGCCTCCCGGAGATGTTTTCCAGTGCAATTGAATAATTGGCCTTGAAAACAGAAAAAAAAGCAAAAAAAAATGATAAGGAAGAAAACGAAAAAATTGTTCGATTTCATCGAGATTCGTTGCATTTTATTCGAATTATAAATTTTCGTTGAAGTTAAATAATTTTCTCGTCATTAGTTACTAATGATCGATTGACACGGAAAATTTAAAACATCAACAAATTCTTCAAAATCTTTGTCGAATCGCCAAAATACTGAATATTTTGGTTGAATAAAATTTTTGGCCGAGTGTGAATGCGTATAAAAGATCGTTACGTTTTCCCACTTTGTCGAATTTCACTTGTTCAACTCTCCATCTCTATTCCTCCGCGGATACCACCGGACGATCTCTTCGATTTACGATGCAATTTCGTGTACGAAAATAAATTCAGGATGATCGCTACAGTTAATATATTCTTACGAAAGCCTCGATTCATTTATTTTCATTAATTATCATGAGTAATAAAGTCGTTAAGGTTTTTCAACCGATAATAATAATAAAAACTATTTATACACTGAGAAAAAAAATTTGAAATTGTGGCGAACAAATTAAATTTGTTGATTCAACAAAACTTTTGTTGATTCAACGATATTTTTGTCGTGGTGAGAAATTAAGTATTTGAATGAACCAAATTTCGTTTGGGTTAACAAATTTCATTTTGTTCGCTACGATTCGTTGAACCAACAAAAAAATTTGTTGAACCAACAGAAAATTAGTCGAACCAACAAAAAATTTGTTGAATTTACGAATTCATTTTTCTCAGTGTACGCACGATGGATAACGATATTAATATTCAATGAAAATTCTCACAATGAGAATGATAATAATTCTGAAACAGTTGAGATTTAATCGCATTGATTAAAAGCCGTCGATCTCGACCACGCAGATATGGCGCGCGTTTTTTCGTTATTTCTATCTAACCTCGAAATATAATTGAATTTGTGTGCGCTTGCGCGCGCGCGTTGCTTCGTGTTTATAAGGTATTCTTGGCCGGACGGGACAACATTTGCCCCTGACCCCTTTCAATTTTGCCCATGATTTTTTATAATTTCTGGTACCTGATCGAAAAAAAAGAAAAAGAAAAAAACTTTTCGTTTTTTTGTACCGCTTCAGGAAGCCATAAAGATCGATGCGTTTGTATGAAGATTTTTTGAACGGAATTTAGTTGCCACGTATACACTGACGTGTCAGAGAATATACGAATACATAAATGTAACGATCTTAAGAGCCGAGATATTTGGAGACTCGAAAATTCGAACGTGTTTACGATTATTGAAAAATCCGTGGGAAGGAATAAGAAAAAAAATTATATTGACATCGAGTTTCCGCGATTTTACGTAGCACCGTTTCATTCGATGCGAGCAAAAAAATATATTTGTTATTCGATTATTGTTTTTTTTTTTACTTTTTTCATTGAAATATTCGTGACGAAAGTGCGGGGAAAAATGGGAAAGCGTTGCGAACGATGGAAACTTCGATTGAGCACCAAAAAAAAAAAAAAAAAAAAAAAAATGATTCAACGGAGACACGACTAGATCGATAAGTGTATTAGCGCACTCGTATATACGTGTACCTTCGACGTACGAGTATGACGAGGCCGAGATAAAGCGCGAGCGCAATATCATGGATCATTGATTGAAAAACACAAAGTGTCTTGTAAACGAGTAACCGGAAAGGAAAGTCTCGGTAAGGAATTCAATGAGAAATATTTAAAATCGTCGCCTTCCATTTAACGTGTAGAAAAAAAAAAAAAAAAAACATTGATGGATATAAAAATTGATTGACGTTAAAAATGTCGTCGCAGGGCAATGGAACAGGGCAAAGTTGTAAATAACTGAGATTATTTCCCAGAAAACCCGTTGCAATAGAGAGACGGAACTACAAAGTTTCGGGGAAGAGCAAGTAGAAACCCTCGAGTTCCCTCGTTCGCCCCTTCCCCCCCGAGCCCGTGCTAAAGGGCCGAAGCAGAGCCAAAGAAAGCTGAAAATTGAGAAAAATAAATATTTTTTTTCTACATCGCGTATAATACACAATTTACAGGGGGTCGAAAAAGAAAACAAAAGATCTCGATTGTGTACTCCGTAAAGATAAAATATTTAAAGGTCACCGAGAGTTACGATGGGCGAACTAATTTCATTTATTTCTGGCTCGAGATTTATCGCTCGCTGATAATAAATGAAAATAATGAATTTTCTCTTAAAAATGTCAAATCGATAGGTGGGAATACTGAATCACGTCTCGTTCGGTGCAATAACAACAATAATCGTTATAATTTTGATAATAATGGAAATTTACGGATGAACGATTCAATATGGTAATGAAAAACAAATAACACAAACTCGATATATTTGTGCTCAAATCAGATTCATGTTCTTTTCAAGAATATTCAACGCTCTCTCTCTCTCTCTCTCTCTCTTCCTCTCTCTGTAATTGCATTCTAAGTTAAGATGGAATATTCAAAGGTCATTCTGTGTCGTGATCAACGGATTAATTCAATTTAAACTCGTGGGTGCATCACTTACAAAAGATCTGATAATCGAATAAGTTATAAGCAGTGATAAATCAAAGTGAATTGAATTTGATAACGATGAAACATAATGCACCATAATTCATTGAATATCATGAAATCATGATAAAGAATAAAAACGTAATTAAAAAATGTGTACAAATATATTTGATCTGTGAAAAAATGTAAATTTTATCATTTTACAAATTCAGCCAGATAATTGTAAATGTTTTTCGCGTGAATAGCGTAGCGAATCTGGAACGTAAGATATCCGTATTCGAAGGTTCTCGCGGAGGATTATTGATTTTGTTTTCGTAACGCTAATTATTTTATTAAAATGTTTTTCTACCAATCTCTGCTTCAATTTATTGTATTACATTTAAGCTTTATTTATTTTATCCGATGCAATGCTGTTTTTGTGAACAATTTTCTGATTCCTTCAATCATGTCAGTGCATTCATTATCATGCAGTAATCGTTTTATATTCAGTTATGTAATTACTCAATTCTTAACTCGATCGTTGGAATAAATAAATTTTCAAAAGGTCAGCTATTTGGAGTTCGATTCTATTTCGTTGAATTTATTGCTTTTGTTGGAAAATTATTTCCGCATCCACAACTTTTTGGCATGTTGAACGAAACACGTATTTTTTTTTTTTTTTTTTTTTTTTTCCCCAGAAATCTATGAATCTTATTGATATTCGTATGAATAGTGTTTAATATTAATGTATCCGGTGTATAAATAAAGAGAATTGAAGTTCGCGTCGTTGGATAGCAAATGATAAATCACGTATTCGTGGATATTAAAAAAAAAAAAAAAAAAAAAAAAAAACGTTCAAATCGCCGAATTTCATTAGCACATTTGTGCAATTAATCTTTGTTATTATTACTTTGTTATTATTTTCAAAATATCAATACTCAATAAAATTTTAAACAATCGAATTAATCGTATTTTTCATAACAGAAGAATTTGAGAATTTCAAAGAAACTGAAATTTTTGTCCCGGAATATATGTATAAAAATTTACGCTCCTAAAGCGCTCTGGAAATTCATGAATTTTCGAGGGGCGTAGCTTTGAATATTTTTCCCTGTGTTAACGGAGAGAGTCAAACCACCGCTCCATTATTGATTATTATCAAGCTATAATAATCATTCCACGAAATCTGAGAATAAAATTTCATTTCATTTAAAAATGCATTGCATGAAGAAAAAATTTTTTTTTCTCCCCCAATAAAAAATAAATTGGCAGCGATCTATAGAATCGAATTAAGACACATCTATAAATACATTTCTTTCTGTTTCTCCCTCTCTTGGGCGAACGAAGCGAACGACGGAATAAAAAAGATCGAGTAAAAGAAAAAAACAAAAAAGAGAGCGAGGGAATGCGATGGGCACGAGGGTAGTCTGAGAGAGGAGAGAGGAGAAAAAAAAAAAACAATGAAACGAGAAAAAAAAAACTACGAAATAAAACGCGAACACAAAATAATGAAACAAGAAAAAATAATAAAACGAGATAGGAATAGATGAAACGATGCGAGAGAACAAATAATAATAAGATTGAAGAAGAAAATTAATATAAAAAGTGAAAAATGAATCCGAAGATGCGAAAAACATAATGAAACGAAAGAAAACGAGTAGCGAGTTGGTCGATGGATACGAATAGTGTCGAGGAGGGAGGGGGGGTGTGCCCCCCGGGCGAAGAGCGCCACGGAGAGTTATATCTAATATAAACAGAATGCAAGAGGTGGGTAGAGAGCGCGCAAATTGAACAAAATATCTGGGAGAAGGGGGAGGGGGGGGGGAGAGAGGTTAGAGCGCGGAAAGCAGTGTGGCGCAGAGTTGGCCGGAATGGTTGTGAAGAGACGACGCATGAGACCGACCGAGAGTGTAAGAAAATGAGTGAGCGAGTAACCAGTCCATCTAATCGTCTCCTTAGTTCGAGATACACACGAATTTACCCATTGCCACATGTCTTTACTGCACAATCGAAGTTTCCCCACTATTGAGTCTCCTCTCTCCCCTCCCGCCGCGTCTCTCTCGACCCACCGCAATCGCGATCTTCAGAAAATGTCTACACCGCACTGTCACATTTATGCGTTTAAAAAAATCATCGAATAAAAAAATCTCGATTCATTAAAAAAACGACGAATCACAAATTTCATTCGTCTTGTACAATATTTATCGGAATTTCATTTAAATAATTCACATTACAATTATAATCTTTGTTGTTTTGGTTTACGTTTTTTAAACAATCATAACCACGACGATAATAATATAAATAATAATAATAATAACAACAAGGCACCTACCTCTATTTTATCCATCTTTTCCATCCACGTATTTCACACACTAGTTTCACGTTCATGAAGATATTTATATATATAAGTATATGTATATAATATATATTGATATATATGCATATATTTGTATATATATATATATAGATATATGTATATTTTCCAATTGATAAACCCCGCTTTCACACACCACTATCGTCTCACCAGCACTGTTTTTTAATCGTAATAAACCACAAGCACACGTTCGAAAAAGTATTCATTTTTCCCATTCGTAAAATATTATTAGTTCGCGCACTTACTTTCATACACGCCTATATAGGAACGGGTAATACAGAAATATATATTTAGAATATTTATATATATTCACACACATAGACACGCGTGCGCACACACACACACACATTTTTTGATATATATTTATTTATTATTTATTTAATTACATACGAAATGGTGTTTATGTAAATAAATAAATATACATATAAATAATTATATTCATTTTTATATTTGTGTGTACGTGTGTGTGTATGCGTATATATATTCAATGATGTACTGTAGAAAAAAAAGCGACAAACGCGGACCTGCGACTCACGGTGTGGCGCACGCCACTGTCCCATCAAGACTACTTTGTATTTACTCTAATTATGTGACGTCACGGATATACTGGGTTCCCCCTCCTGTACGAAAATCCCGATATCCTACGAAAACGCACGAACGACCCCGAGTTTACGGAGGTACGTCGCCCTGGCTCGCATGGCGCAGCACTCATCGCCCCCAGTCGAACTCTTGATTTTATGTTTTTTTTTCTGCTTTTTTTTCTTCTCAATCTCCACCTAATCCTATACGGAGTTGTATATCTTACCCATTGAGAATTTATACTGCACATTTCTTGTTACATTTCGTTTCTATTTACTCAATTTTCATTGTATTTACACTTTTCAAATGAATTTTTTAATTCGTAATGTTTTTTTTTGTCTCTTTTCAAACTGTTTTTAGAAATTAAAGTTTATATGTACTCCGTATGGATCGATAATTATATGGATATTTCGAATTTCACTTTGATTTCTTGAAATTATATATTTTGTTATTAGAGAATAACTTTCAATTTTGATTTCTTGTTATATGCGAGCGATACAAAATATACGGTTGATTTTGTCAATTTACGCTGATGACCAACGGATGTGAGTGCAAGAACAAAAACAGGGCGCTCGTGATTCTGAAAAGAATGCTAGGGAGGGAGAATGGAATTGCTTTTTTTGTTATACATCGCTCTAATGAAATTACACACCGATCGAGCAATTGTATGCTCGATACTCAATCGCGATGCTCTTATATCTCACATTCTCTAATTTGAACCTTTTTATTATCCACTCAGTCCGTCAACATATGTCAACTTGAGCTCTCTCTTTCTCGGGACGCGTTCTCTTTACCTCTATATGGATATGCGATGCTCGCTCTGTGTCATTGAGGTGATAGAAGTGGAAATATCTGAGAAATAAAATATGTCGAATGGTCTTCGTTCTAGCAAGTTGATAAATGGGAATGACAATTTTAGCTTTATTTTTTATTCGTAACTTTTTCTCCAATCGACCATATTTCGGGATAAAAAAAATCATCTACCTCATTTCTTTGAAAAGAATTTTATATATCTAATGTAATTACGGCAGAATCATAAATCTCTGCGAACAATTTGAGGAGAGCGAGTTAATCGATCGAGGCTATTCGAACACCGCTTACAGGCTAAATTTATAGTCCATTCTGAAGGAGAGATAATTACGTAGGCAGCAGCTTTATCGACGGTAAGTAAACTTCAGCTTCCTTTTGTCTCCGATCGATGAGCTGCTGGGGAAGAATAGCTCACGAAGGGTGAAATATTATTAGTAATTCCAAAATGAAAGCTGACAAAAAAATTGCAAGCTATTATTTTTTCAATTATTGTAGAAAAATATTTTTTTTAAAATCAGATCTTGAATGAGTTGGTGAATTAATTTGGCATCGATTCAACGATCAGTGATTTCGAACTCGTTTATAAAACAATTGAAAAACGTTCGACTGTGACTAATTGAATAAAGAATCAACCAAAAACAATTGAAAATTACTGACTTTTAATCAATTAGTTCGCAATATTTACACATCTAATAAAAATTTGAACTAAATAAATTGAGCCGGAACTACTTAGGCTGTATTCCAAAACTTGCTATGTGAGGCCTACACCAAAGCACGTACTTGCCGTACTCGCGCAGCAGATTTTGGAATACGGCCATAACGATGAACGCCACAATTCTACTTTGATTTGATCAATAAATATAATTTGAGCGTTTGGATTCTGCGATTTTAAAAACAAAAAATATTTTAATGAAACACAAAAAAAAATCGCAACGATAATAAACTAAATGAGCCTCAATTAAAGCTTCTTGCAATTTCATATTCATGGACGATGTTTTCACTCATGAATTCTCCAGCACCGTAATCTCAGAAGTGTGAACAGCACCATCTAGTTTTTTTCGTAGTTGTTATTTCTCGGCATTCGGAGTTGATCACCTCGAAAGTGATGAAAGATAATTAGTACAACTGTGGAAGAAATAACGCACTCTTCAACACGGAGATATTCATTTGTTTTGTTTATTTCTCGAAGCCTCTAGTCCCATTTTCTCTGCTCCATCATATTCAAATTATCTCATTATTCTCATTCTCGAGTAATTAATTTGGGTTCTTGTTGTTCGAGACATCCCAATATTAAATCGTAGATATTATTTCATAAATAATCCGCGAACTCTCGTGTCACCTCGATACGTATAAATAAGGAGCTCATTGCCCACCACATTCGTTTTTCTCCTGAATTCTTTGTTCGGTCAAGTTCGCGGAACTTCGCCTGGAAGGAAATTTCGGCGTACACGCTTTGGACATGATCAACATCTCTCTTACAACTTTAAGGCCGTCAACTCTCGTCGGCTCAAATTTCTTTCGTTAGAATATTTCTCTTTCTTTCTTATTTTTTTTTTTTTTTTGATAAACTGACAGACATTGATTTTTTTTCTTTTTCTATTGTTGTCGCGACAACGCAACGGGCGAGAAAGCGAGAGAAAGTGAAGGATTTTTTTTTTTTTTTTTTTTTTTTTCAAGAATCAGGCATTCGTATACACGAAATGGTTTTTTTTTCTTTATCTCGTGCGCGTTTTTTTCGTGATCTTAGGGTGTTTAGTATCGTTACAGAAGTTCTTTTCTTATTAGGCCTAATCGCGAGACAAACTTTGTTTTATTTTTGCTTCTTTTTTTTTTTTCATTTTTTGCTTTTGTTTTTACTCCTCTGTTTTGTTTTCGACCCTACGGAGCAGCTAGTAAGCTACGTAAGATACTGGATTAAAATGTACGTGTTGTGTATGTGTTTATTAAATCGTAATTGTTTTGAAACTTTTTTGTATTTTGTTATTATTTCGTTGTTTTTCGCGTCCTTGGGCCAGCGTAATCTTCATATCGCAAAAGACTTTTCGTTTTTTTTTTGTTTGTTCGTTCGTTTTTTTTTTTTTTGCGCGGTACAAGATTTATCACAAAAATTTATCAGCTTGAGAGACGAGCGAGAATCTTTGATCGATTTCTCATATTTTTTTTTGTTTCACCTATCAATCTTCGTCGGAATGAAATTTAGTTATTATTTTTGTGCTCGCACAGCAGTGTCCATTTCGAATTAAAAAAAAAAAAAAAAAAAAAAAAAAAACGAAAGCCCAAAGCGATCCATTTGGAAGATCTTTAATAGTACCAGCCCAACCAAGAGCTTTTCTCATTCGATCATAATTACAAACTCGCTCGTACCAATTTTTCTATCGAATTACACCTTTGTTTTTTTTTTCTTCTCGGACAATCGATTTTTCCCTCTCTACAATCATTCTAATGGAATTTGCATCGTTGATGACGCAACGAAATGTCTTTTTTTATAATTATTATGAATTTGAGAGTTTTTCGGTGCAGCGCGATGGCGAATTGACTTCTTGGATTTCAGTGATATCGTGAACAATTTTGAGAGTTTCGAAATGCTGATTCAGATTGTCGAAGAAAAGGGACAAATTTCGTTGAATATGAACGACGCAAATTCCATCGTCGTTTACAATATCAAAAGAAAATTCGGTCTGTTCGCCTATAATAATTTGGATGTCAAATTAGGCTCAAGGTTGGTGACGAATATGTGTTTTGAAAAATGATTTGTTTGTTTTTTTTTTTCATCGTTTAATCGATTTAACGAATCCATGCATCCGTGATTGGAAATATGTTTGAAAAGATACGTTTTTTTTTTCTCTTTTCAAAACTTTGCCCTCTGTAGTTATCAGAAAATTTCGTGTACGAGTGTCCGCAGTGTACGAGTTTTTCCTTAAGGGATTAATTTGACATTTTATTGCAATCGATGCATTTTTAATAGGAATTTATTGAAAATATACTTTTCTTTACTAATTTTGTGTGAGAGTACCAAAGTGTGCGATGTCCCTCGATTAATAAATTCGAAAGAAATGTAATTCTTCAATAAACGCTGTTCTGTGTATGTGTGTGTGTGTGGGTGTGTGTGGGTGTGTGTAAAATTTCACGATATTTCAAGCTTTTGTCGAGCACGCGCACGTATACGTAAATTTAGATTAAGGAGCGAATATGTGAGTGCGCCCGGTGTGTGCGCGTTGGTGTTGAGGTAAACATAATAATAACAATAGTCGAATATCAATAAGAAAAAATGAATATAAAACAAGATCGGATAAGTGATTTATATTGAAATCACAAGCAAGATAAACGCAGCTTATGGTTAAATAAATAAATTTTCGCACGTCGAAACGTAGCGCCGAAAAAGTGAATTGATACATAATTATATTTTTCTTCCTCATATAGCTCTCTCATCAACGACGATTTTTTAAAATTTTTAACGTTTTTTTTTTTTTTTTGTTTCTTTTACTTCTTATCCTTAGACTACTTAATCAGAGCAGAAAGTGGATTTGGTAAATTATCACAGCTGGCCCCCGGAAAAAAGTATTTAAAGCGAAATCTCGTAAGCGGGATTTTTTAAATATTTTTTTTTTTTTTTCGCTGGGGGGTGGGGGGGTTTAGGGGACCTCCGAGAAGTTTTTATTTGCCAATAAGTCCCAACTCAACGGATTTTCTTTTTTTTTTTTTTCAATATCGCGTCTTTCTTTCGCTCTGTTACGCATCGATCAATTTTTCTTTTTCTTTCCTTCTGTTTTCATCTTGTTTTTTTTTTTTTTTTTTTCTTGTTTATAGCTATATGAAATGTAGAAAAAATTATACAAGTAACCTATCTAAGTTATATGAGTTGACTATATGAGTTGACTAGAATCCATATTAAGCCGATATGGGGCGTCAGGACTTTTCGCGATGATCGTATACGCGTTTATCAATAATTGTAGCTTTTCGTTTTCTACTCCTTCAACTCTCTGCCTTCTTTTATTCTCCTTCGTGCATTATCTGCTCTCGTGGAATGTCAATTGTCGTGATGATCCAATAATCTTCATGAAAAAAAAAAATAAAAATAAAAATAAAAATCTTTCTGACGTTTCAACTCGGAACGATACCGAGCAAGTTGCGCTGACGAGGCCTTGACTCGATCATAAAAAACGAATAAAGAGAACAGACACGTGTCATAAAAAGGTCGAGCCTCGTCGGATCGAATGAGAAAATAAATTTTCGAGTTTTCAACATTTTTCGATCGGAATATTCATTGGGAATACGAAGTAACAAGAAATTTTGTCGTTTCTTAGAATTTTTTTACGTTAATTGGCAATATTTGGTGAAATCTTTAATAAGATAATTTTGACGAGGCAAATCCCTTAAAAGCGTCTCCAGAAATTTCGCGACTGGCTCACTCGTCACACTCTCTTTCCTCCATCTTTATTCTTAATTTTGTTCATACGTTAAATTATAATTACAGATTGTTTCGCCGCGATCGGGCGATAAGGAATCGCATCATTGATACAACGTGAGATAAGCGCGAGCGTTATCATTTTTTTTTTTTTTTTTTTTTTTTCACGCCACGTTACTACACCATTTTTATACACGGTACTTCCGTCCATGTGTGAGCGTGTTCCCGTGCACGTACGAGTGTTTTTCATAATTTTTCTAGGCTCGTTTGCTTTTTTCAAAACATCAATGTCCAAATTCGTTTTTTTATTTTTCTACTTAAAAAAATCTCGTGTCATCGGAAAACTGCAAGATCGCATGTGTCAAACCATTCGCAATTTTGGGGATTAACATTGGTTTTGGTCCTGAGCTTGCAATGATTTTATCATCTTAAATTATTTCACGAGTTTCTTCAGTTTCTTTTTTTTAAATTTTATCTAACCAACATGATATGAAACAAGATACTTAGGAGCACCAAAAAATCTTGAGTAAAGACGATCGGAGCCAGTCGCTAATCAATTCTCGTTATTTCATCACAAAATAATGAATTTTTCTTCGTTGAGTTACATATTGAGCCGATCTGGAATGAGACTGGCTTGAAGGGTATGGATCAGTGACCTAACGGGACTCGAATTTTCGAAGTTTGATTCTTTTTGCGACAAGGTTTGATCGATTACACTGACAATAAGAAATTTATTGATTGAACGACAGTTTTTTGTTGGATCAACGAATTCGTGACGAACGAAATGAAATTTGTTGATCGAACTAAACTTTTGTTGGCTCAACGATGTTTCGGTCGTAATGAGAAACATCCTGAGCCAGCGAATTGAGTGTTCGAATGCAAGCGGTTTTTTCGTTGAGACAAAGAATTTCATTTTGTTCACCACGATTAGTCGATTAAAAAAAAAAAAAAAACAAAAATATCTGTTGAATCAATAAATTTCTTTTCTCAGTGGACACTAAAAAGTTTCAACCCGCGCAGCAGGATGATGGCAAAAAATGGCTGAAACGTTTCTTTTTATCTCGATCGGACGCAGGGTGTGGAAAAATTTCACTTTCAATATTTTGCAGCTATCTTTCTCGCGCTCACGGTGGCGAGATACCGACTGAACCATACCCTTGAGTATGGAGGATACGACAGTTTTTCTTCGGATACTCTCACCACTTCTTTTCTCTTGCTCGCCCTTCGCAAACGTTTTTTTTTTCTTCCTTTCTCCTACTCGAATATTTATGTTTTTATTTTTGTTTTCTTCGGAGTTTGCGTTAACGCAGGTGTCGAGAAGCGAATCTATAATTATTCTCGATAGCCAGGCAAATGAGGATGGAATCGTGATGCGCGTATCGTTATAACAGCAGCATTTTGTATGACGTTCAATGCGAAAACTTTGCAAGGGTTTTGAAGACGAAAAATTCGAAATTCCTAAGCGCGCGTGATATTCAAGCTATTACAAGCTTTCGTAGCGACAGGACTTGGAACAAGAGCTTTTTGTGGCCATTTTTTCAAGCTCATAAATTAGCAAGACTGCTCGAATCGAGGTGAGCAATCTTTGGGTTTTCTACATCAGTGGCTTTTCTTTTGGATTGATGATTCACTGGGCAACTCGAACTAAATGAATCTAATCGTTGCAGCAACTCGTGTGACGGATCAATTTCGCTCTTGCGAGAACTTTGTTTTTCTACCGAAAGGTTTCCTTTGATTTTTTTTAGTCAGCAAAAGGGAAAAGCAACGCCGCGGTTCCAAGTTTTCAATGAAGAACGCGGTTATTTTATGCCGATTCAAAGCTCGTTCTTCGAAACGACCCTTTTATACGAGCTTCGGACTTTTTGTTTCTCTCCCGTTCAAAAGCAATGTGAAAAGATACTCAAGAAAATAATCTGTTTCGGTTTATCGTTTGGACGACTAGCTTGTTAGCATAATTGAGGCAGTTCTCTAGTAACGAGCTTCAACCAATTTTTTCAACCCTTAAAATCGCAGCATTTTTTGTGACTCGAACATTTTTACAGAATTACTTTGACAGTAATCGACTTATTGGAACGAATCGTTTACTCTTGTAGGAATAAAGATTTCTAGATAAACAAAAAAATAAAACGATATTCCGAGTAGTTTGATTAATCGGTGGTTGACCGGTCGACTCTTTCAGTTCACGTGCCAGAACTGGTACGAATCATTTTTTTCTATCGAAATTCATAACAATTTGGTTATGAGGATTTTCAAGATTGCTGATTCAATTTATTTAGCTTTGAGTATGTAACTCGAGCGGATTTTCATAGAAATTTCTCAAAAATAATCGTGCACGGTGCCATTCTAAGGCCGACTTTTCAATTTCATTTGATCACTGATCGATTTTTTTAAATAAAGCATTGAAAAACGGTTTTTTGTGAAAATTGATCGAAAATTAAGAAAGTTATTGAAATTTGTAGCCATCTAGAGACGCGGCAGAGTCTTGATGTCGAGTACGAAAAAAAAAAAATAGTTTTCAAGGGGCGAAGACAAAACACGATATTTTTTTGTATATGATAGAATACCAGTCAACCGGTTAAAACAATTTTCTAGAACGATAAAAAAATGTTGGCTCTGATATTTACGACGGCAATTGTTCTTCGTTTATAGTTGTCTAAATCGGTTTGGCTCAATGTTTTATGTGGAACAGTTTCGAGCATGAAGAATGAAAGTAAAAAAAGGTGACTAGAGAAAAAAAAAGTATTGATACTGAACGATTGCGCTAAAAGCAGAACGGCCTCTGGGTCTGATAAGATTCTCGGAACCTTTCGTTAGATTCGCCAAGCTGATTTATCGATAGCTCAAGGTTTCGCTTGGAGCACGAAATAGCAGTTATCGTAAAAGAATAAAGTTCTAAATCGTTGGCCTACCGAATAGAGTACGGTGAAAGCCGATCGATCGAATCTGCCGTATCCTCGATGAGTATCAAACGTATTTTAAACCCCCAAACCCTTGACTTTTGTATTGTTAGTTGTTTTCTTTGTAATTCACTACGGTCGAAGACGCGAGTCAAACAATAAGACGTTCGAGTTCGAAACCGTTGTTTGAGCGGATGACGACGAGTTAATCGTTCTGCTCCGAAGTAACGTCCGTTCCACCGTCGTCACCCTCGTTGCTATCGTTAACCTCTTGCGATACCGCCTCGTTGGTCCTGTTGTTGTCACTAGATATATCAGCAGCCGAATTTTCCTCCGAAGATCCTATTCTACCCTCCGGTTGTTCTTCGATCGGTTCGAGGAGTTCGTCCTCCCTTTCGTAACCATTTTCAGCAACTTCGTCGCTCTGACCGTCCTCCTCGTCTTTGGGTGAATCCGACGGATCTCTTATCGTTTCTTCCCCGTCGAAATCCTCGTTCTCAGCCCTCATAGTGGCGTCTTCGTCGATCTGAAACGCCTCTATTACCCTCTGCTCCACTTTCAGTTGTCTCACAGCGTTCGCCAAATTTTCACGTATTATCGAACAATCCTCGTTCTCCGGCTCTTCCCAATCGTACGGCGTAAACGTTGCCCTTATCGTCGTGTACAGCTTCCGGAAACCCAATTTTTTGTACAGACTCTGACTGGCCTCGTTTTCTGGTCGGATTACTACGAAAGGATTGTAACCTCGATCGGCAACCGCCTTTGTCAGGTATCTGCGAACAAACGAACGATATATATTCGCGGCATCTTCAGAGCCAACTTTTCACCTACGGTGAAGGAGAATGGGTCTTCTGATAAAATGGTGTGAATCGCGCAAAAAAATCTTAAGACCTAAAAAATGTTTGATTGAACGATAAACAGGCAGTTTTATGCGTTTAAAATTTTTATTTTAACCCAGGCTGAACCGTCCATTTACGAATGAGATAGCGCCCCACGGGGAATTTGAAATTTTGCCGTAATGATGGTGGCTAAAAAAAAATGATAATAACGCAGGATTCGGAAAAGAAGTGAAGTTGAAGGCATGAATTCAAGACAAAATGTGAAAGAAGGGAGTTTCGGTTAAGTTACCTTGCCAATCGCGTACCATATCCCTTTCTCCGATACTCCGGTCTCGTTTGCATCGAGAACATGGCGCCGTAATAGGATTGTATCATCCACGCGGCGAGGCTACCACCAGCGAAAACACCAGCAGCTGGTAGGGTTCTTATCAAACGAAGAAAGAGCTCGTGACACTCCATGTCGTTGGCCGGATACAATTCGTGAATTCCCTCGGCGTGTTCAGCCTTCAATGGTAATACTTGAACGTCGGACTCTCCGTCGCTCGTATCCTCCTCAACTTGTGTCGTGTTCTCCGGTTCCTCACACGCCCAAACATCGCCGAGTACCTGCTCGACGTTTCCCGTACCTTCGTAAAGCTTTACCAGTTCATTCGCGATGTCGCAATGAACGAAATTTATGTACAACGGCTTCGTCCAGTCAATCAGAATGTCCTCGTCGCGCAGCAGTTGCAACAAGTCCAAACGGTCTCCGGGACAAAACACTCCGAAGCTCTCGTATTGTAAACCATGAGGCTGTTGATCATAAAACCGAACATTTTTTTAATCATCAAATTAAGGCTAAGAGCTTTGGCTGATTCTGTATTGAAAAAAAAAAAAAAATTTTCTTGTTCGAAACGAATTCCAATTTTCTTAACCAAAATATTCAGTTCGATACGAGCAACGAAATATTTCTAAGGTAAGAACAAAATTTTTTGTAAATACAGAAACAAGTTATTGGTCGGTGCAGCTTAACCAATTCGTTTTGAGGCAACGAAATATCATCGAAATTAATTAATTCATTTAATCATCCGGCCATTTGATAATTGAGATTCAAACGAATATTTATTGAAGCAACCAATGAATATGCGTAAAGAAATAAATTGATAAATAATTAATAAGTCGATTTTTCAAAAATATTGAAACATTTAATGGCTTTTTTTAAGGGGGGAAAAAAAAACTGTTGAACAGAAGAACATTTTGTTGGAATAGAGAAAAGTCATTGCAATTATGATCTTTCGTCACTTGGATGAATACTCACGGAGAGTGTCATTCCCGGAAAATGAAGGCAGATCGGGACTTCCGGCCAGCCGTCAGCCACGTAAAAGTAAAACTCCCAAACTTTATCTCGCATGTAGGTCAGAAGCGTTTGTTGGAACTGAAAAGAAATGAAGAATGATAATGTTACCATCAAATTTCTTACAAGATATCGGTCGATGATAAATTAAAAAAAAGAGTAATTTTTTTTTTGCTGTTGAATACGGTTCCAGGCGAATAATCATCTCAAACGCGATCAGTTTATTCACCAATCGTTTGCTTTGTTCCATCTGGTTTCAAGTTTACAAATTTCTTTTTCATTTGGTTTGATTTAAATTTTTTTTTATGTTTAAAAAATTTTTTTTATAGGATTCCAATTTTTGATTTAATTGTTTTTTCAATTTTTTGAACCGATGTCCAAATTTTGTGGCTGACAACCAATAGATCTTTGAGATGAGAGTCTCGCCACAGTCACAGTCAGTCACAGTCAGTTGAAATTTTTTATTTCCAATATCTCGGATACGGAGAGTCAATCTTTTTCAAATTTTTCACGTTATTAGATAAGAGTTTTCCGAATGAATGATCGAATTTTAAAAGAATTCTGACGAAAAACCCTCAGGCTGTTTCAAGTTTTTTTTTTTTTTTTTTTTTCCCCTCCAAAGGCTTTTCGTGCTGCCTCGATATTGCGTGACTGGGCGATGCATGCTGGAAAACTGTATCACCGTATGATAAAAGGGTACACGACTAGGACGACCATGAAACGAAATGACAAAAGTCGAAATAACAAAAATGTCAAAAATATCGTTCGTTTTATGAAAAGGCAAATGTGTTTATTCGAATTTCGTTGAAATGTAAACCATTGAGGAGAAGAAGAAGAAAAAGAAGAAGAGTCTGTAGATTGAGTCACGAAAAAGCATCCCTTTTTGCATAAAAGCTTGCGAAAATTCTATTAAAAAGAGTTGTCATTTAATTGGGAACCAGGTTAGCGGTTGCTTTTAAGAAACTAGTGTCAATAGGAGGCACTCCCTCATGGTGTTGAAACAAAATTAAAAAAAAAAAAAAAATGAAGAAAAAAAAAAAAGAAGTCTTCGAGATGAGAATGTCGAGGTCGGCCACTGCGGCGATTCGCGCAAACGACTAGTCGCGAGTTCGCGCACGTGCGACCTTGACCCCCCCTTGACTCTCCGTAGTGCAATTCGGTTTTCTACACGGGTAGTACTCCCGGCTATATGCCCGCTGATTTACGGATATACCAGCTCACATAGCTACCGTTGATGCGATTCGAGAGAGTTTCCTATACACATACCCATCGAGGACACACGAGTCAAGAAATGGGAAAATTCTTCTATTGGAACCGGAAGTTTGTCTCTGATGAGACTTTTGATATTCATTGGTGTACCAGAAAGCTTCTCAATTCAGATGCCCATAAAATCCCCGGCATCCGAGAAAGCAGCAATAATATTGATCGAGCAATGATACCTTTGTGGTGGGATTTATTCGAAAAAATGTGCCAACGAAGAGGTATTTCGATCTTTGTAATAAACTCGAAAAGCGAATAACCAATTTTGAAAAAAAAAATCATCAACGATTCGACTGGGATGAACTTGAACAACGTTTATTGTCAGATCGTTTTTGCTGAGTCACGAAAAATCAAAGAATAAAAAAAAAAATGAAATCCCTTAAAGTCGAAGTAAATGGAAAATAGAGAAAGTCTATAAGTCGAAAGTTTGCAAAGTTAAGACAAGATAAATGGATGATTGACGATGCGACCGATGCTGCGTCCCTGCCAATAATCCTGAGGCTCTTCCAACATGTCGAACACTCGAGTTAGCACGCTTTGAAAAATCATTGGACGATCTCATCACTGTCAAAAAACAGTCTGCTACAGGCTCGGGTGAGAGCATTTACTCGACAAGTTTGCGTGTCAAAATGTAGTTGCGTTTATGTTAAACTGATGACCTTGACCGTGACCCTTTCGCAACTGCAATATGCTGTCCTGAGTTCAGGGCCATTCACGAGTACTATTGCGGAATTGAGCCTCATGCGCTAGCTGCGACTTGGAATCTGCGACGCGAGTCACACCGCTTTTTGCGAAAGCCTTTTTCTTCGAATTCTTTTCTTTTCTTTTTTTGTCTTTCGATGCTTCAAAAACGAATTTTGATTCCCAAGGGCGAGTTTCGTTCGGTCATTTCGTCGAATGTCCCGAAACCGTAATTTTCGACGAGAGCGACGAATCCGTAAATTTTTCGATTTTTCCGATCCTTTTGACAGAAAACATCGAGTAATTTATATTTTTCGAAACGTAACGCACGAAGAGAATCTTGTACGAAAAATTACATCGTTCCTCGAAGAGCTTTTTCGGTCCTGAAAATGTTTTCGCTTTTTAAAATTTATACCAAGAAATCGGTGAGGATTATAACGCACCTTGAGAGACTCCGGCAAGTATCCGGTAAGAATGTTCAAACATTCGGGGAGTTCTTCATCGGCCAGCAATCGGAAGTTCCGGCCCCGTTCCACTGCCTCGGGGCACTCCATCCTGAAACTAATTAAAGATACATACGTTCAACTTCTGGCGTGTGATGTTTATTTTCAATTTTTCATTTTTTTTTGTCTTTTCCCTTTACTTTCACCATGTCACTCTTTTTCTTTTAAGCTTTGATTGACAATTAAACGTTATCGATTCGAAGCATAATTGAATCCGAACGGACTTGACGTAAGTGGTAAAAATGAAATAAAAATTTATTTGACCCAATTAGTTTCACGACAAAAAAATACATTCGACCTGATATTTCGTCGACTTTTAAGAGCAACCAATCTTCATTGACAAATCCAGTCGTCCTAATGACTCATTTCGTTACATCAAATGTGAATTTTAGTTGGATAAATCGTTGATCGAACAAAATCAATTCGGTTTTATTCGATCAACTAATGAGATTTCTCGAACTGCTTCAAATTCAATCAGATAAGATGGAAAATAAAAATTAATAAGAACAAAAAAATAACTCAACGGCGTTAAACCTTTTTTTTTTGAAAATCTTGAAAAATGTATATTGCCTTTGTATAAATTGTTTTCTCATAAAAAAAAAAATCGTGCAGAGGCTCATGTAAATGTGTATTACGTTGATCTATTTGACCCCATCTCGCAGTGGCCGCGAAAGACCGACTAAGGTTTCTAATATGTAGACACAGTCGGTATATGATCGAAAGGATCAAGACTGACACGACACATCGAATCGAGGCTTTGGACTCAAAAGCATCGGGTTTCATCAATTATTGAACAATAAACATGCGACATGAAACGTATTTCATCAACATTTTATTCGATGCGAATAAGAAAAAAATATTACTCTGCTCTACCGATACGAATTATTGGGGATGAAATAATTTTTTTTTTTGAGAATGCTCAATCAATTTATCGGCTGGCTCACACTGAGAATAGAAATTTTTTAATTCAACAAAATGTTTGGATGAAAAATTTTTCGGTTAGTGAAAAACAATTTTTTTTTAATTTTTTTCAAGCTAATCTCGAGATCATTTTTCGTAAATGAATCTTTGGAGTTGGGTGATTTTGATCCATACCATTCGTTCGTTTGTCCCTCCAACAAAATAGGATTTGGTAGCTCGATAATGAAATTTTTATTCTCAGTACTGTTGATGCTGAAAAAATCCTCGAAATCTCGTTTTCAAGGACGTTAAGCTCGTGAAACAAAATATTCCTTTACTTTTTCACGTTTTGATAAATTTTTTTCAAAAATACATATTTCCCACGAAGCACTTTTACCGAGTTACGTACTAAGATTTTTCGAAAATTCTCTTCTTTTCTTCAAAATTTCATCGATCGTTGATTTTTCTCGTATTACGTAACGTTTCGATTCTCATTTAAAATATTTTAGCCAGCACTTTCAAATTCAATGATTAAAAATAATAAAAATTTCAAAATCGTTTCACTACAATTTGTGCAACAGAAGCTCGTGCTTGTTAGAAAAGAATCGTCACAAACATTTGATAGCGTAATTAACAGTTTTCAAAAGCGGATATAAAATTTCAAAATGAAGCCGAACCGAAATAAGATGACTGAAAAAAAAAAAAAAAAAATGACCAAAACTTGACAATTTTTTTCGTTACGAACCTCCGCGAAGTCTAGTGCTAATTTATGATAGTTTCTATCGCGAAACTGCGCGTGCAACTAAACGAGATTCTACGTCGCATCCCTGCGTGCTCTCGAATCCGGCGCAATATTTCGAGCCCATATTTTTTGCCTCGTAGAATAGCTCCCCACTCAATTTTCCCTCATCTCTTCATATGCATTGTTAAACTCATGAAAAAACGTTTAATTAAGTAAAACGAAAATGGAAATTGTGCGGCGTCGGAGAGTTTTAACAAATCGTGAGAACAAAGTTACCCATGACGCGCGCGCTCGACCGATGCGCAGGGCGATGATATAAACAAGCTCATAAAAATAATCAGCGTTTGGACATAGTTTAGCAATTTTGTCAAACGTCATGCTGTGTTTTCCCATTACTCTATCAAATCTTTTCTCTTTTTTTTCCTCAATTTGTCACGAGATGAAAAGAAAAAAAAAAAAACTCCCTAGAAAAATCACAGCGAAGAGGGTGGTGATTTGAGCAAGTTCGCAAAATCGTGAAACACACGAGATAAAAGTGACAGCGTGAGAAAAGCTAAAGAAAAAAAAAAAGCATTGAAACGTTCCGAGCTTTTTTCCTTTTGAGTAATATACACGCATGATTCATACAATTAAAGGAGAAATTTCGAAATATTGATTTACCTCAACGAGTCGCTGGGAGAGAACCGATGAAAACGCCGTTCTCCCGTGCTTTCTCTCTCTTTCTTTCGTTCGAAAGAACGAGAGGGTCGAGGGGGGGGTAAGGGGGGAGGGGGGGGGGGGGGTGTTATCCGTACGGACGTGTTTAGGTCCGGCGAACTTAAGCCTTGCGCCACAATAACATATGATCACCTTTCCGGTACGAGGACTACAATATCAGCGTAACTCGTTTTTTCGTCCAGTTTCTTTCAGCGCGAACGAAAGCTTCGGGGTAATAAAGAGGGGGGAGAGAGAAGGTGGCGGATCCGGCCGGGCAAAAAGACAGGGGGGAGGGGTGGGGGGGGTAGGGGTGATGTTAGATTCACCCTGGCGGACAGGTGTTTCTTCCAAATATAGCGTTTCTTTCTGTCTTACCCTCTGACATATTTCACGAGATAAAAAAATATGTATATATTCGTTTTATATATTTATATATATATATATATATATATGTGTTTATATGGATGTACATATATTGCACTATTCTTGAGGTTTGGTCTTCACTCCGTGAACATTTGCGCGTCTATACGTGTGTCCGTTGTGTGTTGTCTTCGAACGTGTTCAAACGTGTCTCTTTTGTGTATGTGCGCGCGCGCGTGTCAGTGTACGTGTCAGTGTATGTAATGTATGTGTGTGTAAGTGTGTGCGCGCGCGCGCGCGAGCAAGTGTGTTCGTGTTGAACGTAGCACCCCACGAGACAGAGTGCGGATGTGTGACATAAAACGTCGGTCACTCGTGTCGTCCGCTGTCGCCAAGGGGTTATTTCGACGGAGGCACCCGCCCTCGTTGCCCCCAGAACCCGCACTGGCACCCCCGCGAACAACCTTTCCTCTGTCCACCGCCGTTACTACTCCTCTGCTCCTCTCCAGCTACACGCGACTGCGTAGTCCTAGTCGTCCCCCTGATTCTTTACCCCCTCCCTTTCCCCTTATTCTCGTCCTTTTTTCACTCGTTCTTCCGACTTTGTGCTCCTCCACGGCTTTTTATCATTTTCATATACAAGCTGCACACTTGCTTCTCCTTGGCGCACCGTAAGCGCCGTACACGTAACGCGGCGGCTCGGTGTATATCGCAACACCCAACCGGGCCACAACCCTCCGATAATGCGAAAAAACATCCCCTCCTTTTTCGCTTGCTCTCGACAACAAACTCTCAAACACCCTCTAGCGAACTCTCTACGCACTTACCGACGCTCAGCTTCCTTTCGATGACGCGGCTCACCTCGCTATATTCGACTATTCATACAACATTTTTCGCTTTCATCTACCACACTCTCGGATTACACGTTAAAAATATCTTTGAAGCTTATTCTACAAATTTATTTCTTATATTTGTAATAATTATCTGTCTCAGCGTCTTCGAGATTTCGATAAAAATCGATTTTTGTTTTTTTCAATGGAAACAGCGAATTGACGGAATTTTCATGGAATCGATATATGGACTCGATTTTAAGTACTTTTATTTCGTTAAAAAAATATAATCTTTCGGAACGATTATTAAACAAATTCGCGGTAAAATTGCATTTACAATGTATTTTTTCATCGAATAAAAGCGTCACCAAAAATCTTAATGAGAAAGACGTGCACATTCAAAAATATTGCCTTGAAATTTTTTCTAAATTACGGTCACTCGAGCCGGAGCGATAAGCGTTATATACGGTATTCATAGAAACCCGAAAGGGATGAGAGACAAAACAATTTGAACTGGATTCGGTTCGGAGAATAATTTTTATTTACAAGTACTTAGTATTTTTGTGAATTTTTTCATTTTTTTTCTTGTATATGCAACATCGCTCGAGGGCTATTATAGCAGACTCGAATTTTTCGTTGTGATTGTACAGATGAATTTTTGTTTGACGCGTGTACAATTTTATATCGCTCGGTAACCTGCTTTTCAAAGAACATGCTCAAAGTCATCAGGGTTTTTTCAAGTTCATCGAAATACACGAGGATATTTAACAGTAAAAATAAAAAGAAACTGTTTGTAACCTGAGATAAGCGCGTGATCAAGCTCTCGATAACGAGCGGGCATTTACCAACTGGGCGAATAGTCACGCGAATCTAATAACGTGCTCATAATCGTTTGACCTTTACATACGATATCCTCGTTACACACTCCACAATTGTAAAGAGAACGATTTTGCGCAGACGTGTACTCAACTTATAGGTTTATTGAATATCTTATAGACGTTTTTATTATGCGGCAAAAAGCTCAAACTTTGCACGTTCATAATGCATACTATTATACTATACTCAAATTGAACCCATTGAGCGCACACCTTCGTATAGTGACGTGGGGTTCGTTAGGGTCAGATTGGTTTTAAACAATTTTATTTCCCTTCAAATATCCCGAAAACTACACACTTCTGTGTCCTTAAGTGTGTAGAAACATTTTTGTGTAATCCCCGATGAATATTGCACTCTATATCGTTATAAATAACGAATAAAGATGATAACGTTGTCGAATAAATCGAAATTTGAAAAAAAAATCCAAGTTTCAGCTATTCATTCGAAAAGACATACGTCGAAAATTAAATGTTTTAGAAGCCCCTGATGTAAAATCGACTGTGAATCAAGGTCCGTGGGTTGTGAGTTTGGTAGCATTGCAAAATTCTACCAATCCACGGATTCTGCCTGTGTATAACTAAAAGTTTAAACGATGGATACCCATGCAACCGTAGTGAAATTTAACTCACATTTATTATGAGTTTTGCAAAAAAAAAAGTACGCTGCACTGACCGATCGAGTCAGTGAAGAAAACAAACTCGCCTCGTAGTTCACGCAATGCTGATAGCACGTCGCGACAATCGCGTTACTGTGCTCGACTGTGCGTATACTTTTAGAATAATACTCAATTATTTGTATGAGTGCGATATAAGGTACACATACAGGCAATACTGGTGCGGGAACCTTTTTTCATTCCCTTGCATATACATTACTAAGCACTGTAGAATGCATGTTTGTATTCGAAATCAGGTCATGTGTGCAAACCGTATAAACATCGTTTAGCATTATGGATTTACGGGCAAAAATATCGACGTGCACGATTATCAAGCGTTAAATTCACAATGAACTGCGCAAGACACTTTTCTATTTATATTATATATATGCGCCGCGAGTGTAAAAGCTTCGTTTCTTATTAATCGACAGTGACAATTCATAAAATATTGTGTTGAAAATTTATATAGAAATGTGTTTGCTGTATAGGTAACAAATATCGAATATTTAGTTGTTAATGTCATTTAAAAAATGTACTAATCCCGGACAATCAAATTTTCGATCTCGTAAACAATTAAACGAGATTCATCGGTTTGAAGCAAAACTCGCGTCTATGAAAATAGAATATATATCTTATTTCAGGTAAAGTGCAAAAACCCGGCATGTCCAGACGAAAAACTGCCAATAGGGAAAGCCAATTCGACAACGTGGATTACACTCAATTAACCGAAACCGATCATGGCTTTGTTGATTCCCAAGTGAGTTTATTTCTTATTTATTCTATAGTTTTTTGCAAAATGGGCGTCACCTCGTGACGAGTTGTACTTTGGGTTCCAATTTTTCTATTGAAAAAATTTCTTCCTTATTACGTTCTATGTATTAAAAAAATTTCGTGGAGTATTGCATTTTTTTTTAACTTCATTACCAGATTTTCTGTGAAAATAATGTTTTTGTTAAAGTTCGTTTTATTCCAATTTGAGTTGTAGAAATGCAGTGTTTCTTCTCCTTCATAATTGAAATAGTTTTGTTTCATTAATTTCATCTATTTTCTGAAGATATTATTCTCTTGCGATACCAACATTCTTCTTCAAGTACTTCAGCACTTTTTAATCTTATATTCTCTATTATTGAAGTGTCTTGTCTTTTTTTTAATCCTATGAAAAGTTCAAAATAACAATAGTTGCAAGTGTAATGAAACTTTGAGCAAACTCACAGCACAGTTGTTGTTTAATAACAACCTTTTACTACTTTTCTGGATGTTCAAACATCTTTTAAAGTTTGGATTTTACATATGCGCTAAGAAGATATCTATCGATTCATTCGCCTTGACTTTTTTGTACTCGTACGCATCATATTCTTGAAAAATGTAAAACACACCGCGGTTATGGGTCAATGCTTGTTTATTTATTTTTTATCACCAACCGACAAATGGATTCGATAACTCAATCGAGTTCAAGTCCTATCCTAAGAATATCGATAAATCCTTTTCATTCAATCTTTTACCTTATCAATTGCAGTTTGTTAGTCCGCCCGTGAAAATACCATGGAAAGCCATAGCATTGGCAGCACTTCTATTCGTAGGTGGTACTGTCATGCTAATTATTGGCAGCCTCATAGTCAGTGGTCACATAGACTCGAAGGTAAATTAAAAAAAAAAAAAAAAAGTAACATGAACATCAAGCGAATAGAGATAAAAGTAAAATAAAATAGAAATAATATGAAAATAAAACTGGAATTTTTGTATGTTTCAGTATGCCGATCGGATGTGGCCAATAATAATATTGGGTGCGGTAATGTTTATACCAGGAGCTTACCACGTGAGAGTTGCCTTGATGGCGTACAGAAAAGTACCCGGTTATTCTTTCGACGATATACCCGAATTCGATTAAAAAACGTTTGCCCGCTTTTATATGTAAATATTATATAACACAAAAGAAAACAAGTGCGATATAATAATCACTGATGTTCGTCACGTGTATCGTTGTAATTGTCCAAATGTCTAAAAAAAAGAATTATCAATAAATGTTATTATTTTTTTTTTTCGTGTGTTTTATGTTGAATATTTTCTTAAAAACGTTGTTTCGATGAAAATTTGAATGATCGCATTCAATTGTATAACAATGTTTTGTTTTAACGTCATTAACACATGTTATACGTCGGTGATAAAATAGCGTAAAATTACTATGACTAATTGGGGTATGTATGATTTCAAGAAAAACGACGTTTCAACGATTCGAGAAAAAGGGCCTTATCGGTTTCGTATAAAAAATATTCCGAAGATAAATTTGTAATGTTTCAGCATATTTTGAGAACTGTTCGTGATTGATAAAGTTTTTAATTGAATCAAACATAAAGAATAATCACACGAAAAATCTATAGGAACGATAGACGAAATTCACACTGATCAGGCCATTGGGGACGTTTGCCAATTTTCGTAACACGGGAATCAGGTGCGATGCACCCGAGAGAACATCAAAAAAGTTTTTATCAAAAAAATTGAATTTTGCACTGTTTGTCTAAATTTTTTAAAACGTCTATGCCGTCAAAAATATATATATATATATATATAAAAAAAACAACTTTTTTTTCACTTATTTTCGCATACATCCGGCGAAATTACGAACGAATCTCCTTCAATGTTTAGCTACAACATCTCGTGTCCCGATTTCAAATAAGCGATGAGACTTCGACTCTGAAGTTTACAAATTCGACCTTGATATCTTTGGATCATTTTGATTTTTGGATCGAAACGGTTGAGAACATTCTTGACCGTAGCTCGACGTTTGTTCATTGCAGCGACTGACAATTTACCATCCGATGACACATCAGTAGTAAGTTGTTGATCCGAAGGTATAACCTGAAACATTGATTCTCCTCATTTATACACTAGTCGTCAAGGATACTTACATACATAAACGCTTAAGCAAAAATTTTTTCCAATGAAAATTTCAGCACTCTCATATCAGCGAAAAACAATCACAAATCAAGCTAATTTTGGGATTTCAAATAAGAATCATTATAATGCGAAAGAGTTGTCGACCAATTGAATTTTGAACAAATATACGTCGAAAATAATCAGCCTATATTTTGATGATAAACAAAAAATGTCTCGTTTAGAAGAAGAAAGAGCAAAAGTAACAGTCTCACCTCCAGAATCAGGAAAACGTTTAGTTGACGAACTTTTATCCGATCAATGGCGTGCCCGATATTCATGTGAAGATCATTCAACAAGGAAGATATCATGAGGTAAGTTTCTTCTTCCGTCCAGTCAACGTTGATAATCATGTGGATGCACGAGGCGGTATTTATCTATCAAAACAAATAGAAAATTTAAACAACACACACAAAATTGACATGGACGCGAAAGAGTCTTTATCATCGTTGAAATTCGATACAAAGTGTTAGCGTCTTTTTGGTTCTAAAAACGTCTTATTCATCATTTTATTCGATTCAGTTTTTATGTTTTCAATTTTCAATAATAAACAAACGTTTTGAGCACTGCTGAAACAAGATTTCATTCAACAAATAATTACTCACTATTCTCAGCCACAAAATTTTTCGGTCCGGATATTTGAAAGTTCGAATTGAACAAAAATTTTCAATAAATTTGCAGTCAAGACGAAATTTTTAAGACTTTGGAGGAAAAATCTCTCAAACTTCGCTTTTACAAAAAATTGGAAAATTAAAATGCCGATAAACGCAACGGAAAAAAAATCATTTGATTACTTAAAGAGAACGATTTTTTCAACATTTTGTTAGCTTTCTCTAGTAATTATGATTGCTTATCGAATGGACGTAATTTTATGATTAAGGCTGTACATTAAAAATTTTTTTTTGTGCTAACCGCTAAGAACCAACTTTTTTTCATAATAAAAGTATTCGTGTGTATATATTTATCCGTAAGTCATTACCTTTGCTTTGTTATAAACACCCAACCAAGTAGCATGTTGATGCAACTGTCTGGCCAATACTAAGTCGTCGTGAAATACGCGGTTAATAAGGCCTCTGAACGTCGCAACGCTGACAAATAGTTTAGCTTGCAGAATGATACGACTCACCTCGATTACGAGATTCGTACGCTTTTCTGAAAGAAGCAGTCGCGCGATTCTATCCACGTGGGGAATAAGATCTGAAATATTTTCATAGAAACGATCTTGATCATTCACCGCACATAGAGATAAACATCGTTTTATAAACTTTTTTGTACGCTAAATTGCTAACTTATTGGTTTGAATGTGCTGCATTGGTCTCGGAGTATAAAATCCAAAAGTCTGAGTGCATCGTCCGCGCTACCATCACACAGAGAATACAGCAACAAATCCAAGACTGTTGATCTTAAATTTCCGTCTTCCTGGCACTGTAATTGTCTCCATTTTCTTCCGTTCGTGCAAACTATACGACTCTCTGTAATATTTGGAATTCAATGATTAAACTCATTATATATCCTCAAAAATGAACTGGCGCAATTTTAGATGGGCGCAACAAGAATTTCAAAGTTCATTGACGAAATAATATGGTTTGAATTCCCAAAGGAATAGGTATCTTAAAAATTTGTTTCCCATGTCAATCGATAAAGCCCAATAGTTAATCCATATTTTAACCGAAAGCCGATCAAGAAATTTCGAAAAATATCATCAAATTAATTATTTGTAATTTACGCATTACAAACAAATGGAAAAGCATGCTCTGAAGCTGCTGGATATCCAGCAGCTTATTCCGTTTTTGTCCCAAACGGACGGAGTGGGTCCGCGGACCCATTTTAGGAAGTCCGCTGACAGGTCAGGGATGAGTGATAAGAAGATTCTGAAAAAGTTCTCAGCAATGACTTACTTTCGAGCAAATCGAGTGCCTTTGAGGGTCGTCGATTCGCGATGTATACTTGGGCAGCGAGAAGAGTGAATGCGCAGGTATTATAGGACCCGTAAACTTGGAAAATTTTAAGCAACTCGTAGGCGTGTATCCACGCTCCGATGTCGGCTAGTTTCGTGACAACGTATATTCCCAAGTCGTACACGAAAAGACGTAATTCGTTTGATGATCCGGATTGGACTGAAAGGAAAATGAAACGAGACGGTTTTGATTTTTTTGTAAACTTTTTGTTCTTTTTATTGTAAGGTTTTAAGGTACATTATTTTACAAATATCTACAGTATAATATCTACACTCTCACAATCGATTCTCTTCCACTCTTGAAATCCTTAAAGTATAATAATCTTTCGTTCGTTTCTTAGCTAAAATTATATTTTTCAAATAACCAAGATACAACTAGAAGAAAATGTTTACGCGATCGGCTGAAACTAAGGTTTTTCCTCGGTTGATGAAACAAGTTTAATATCTCGATCTGAAACCTAATGCGTGTGAAATTGCTCTTTTGAAAAAGAAAATTCATCATCGAAGAGCATTATACAACTAAAAGTAAAAAAGACTCGCGAGTTTTTTTTTTCCACAAGACTCTGAGATCGAAGCTCTTGCTCTCTGATACTCACTGTGTATTATTGCACGCTGTGCGATAAAACAAAAAAATTCATTTTCGGTTTTCCAACAACAAAATATTAATTCAATTAAAAGATTATTTAATTTCCAATTAAGCACATAATGTGGGATAGAAAAGGCTATTTAAGAAAAGTCAGCCACTATGCTAATGTTTGTGTAACACATTGGTATTATTGTGTGACAAAAAAGAGGCGATAAAATAATTCGTTAATTTTTTTTTCCTTTCGTGGAATTGATCAAATATCAATTTTCAATCCCGATACAAACTAAAAAATTTCATGTGTTTTTTTAATTATTTTTTTTTCCTTCTTTGTTCGTCCTTCGCAGGGTAATACGAAGTTATATATAAAAAGTATTATCTCGCGTATCTCTTACTTTTTTTTATAACGTAAAATTTCATTACTACCTGTGAGCCGAACTATTTCAACCAAATGATGTTTTGCCGATGTTATCTCTTTTATAAGAATCTTGTAGAAGCCTTCAATGTGAGGCAATCGATTAGGACGTTCTACGTATTGTTTCAGTATGGTTATCACATGTGCGTAATCCTTGTGCTTCAAACCTTCCTGCATTCCTTGAAGATCCCAATGAAATTTCCATAGGTGATCTCGATACGGAGATTTCGCCATTGGTAATTTATCTATCGAGTTGAATGCATATCGTATGAGGCATATTATGTCAACGATGAGAACTTATTCTTATTAGTCCTTACTCTAAATTCATCGTGATAAATTCTGTTGTACGCAAGTCCCAATCGACTGCTAGATTTCTAATTAGAGGCGAATTAATGAGAATTATTTTTTTGACAAGGAATTAAAAATGTAATAATCACGTAAGTTCCGTTTTGAATACCGAGTTTTTTAAAATTGAATTTCGTTGAATAAATATCAATATAATTCGCGTAAAATCGTTGAAAAAAAGGATGATATGAAGATTTTCATGTGTATAGCATAGCGCGTCTCAAAGTTCTTAGCATCTGGAATGTGCCTACGAAATTCCTCATCCGATTAAAATTATATTTAAGAAAGGTATAATTGTATAAAATAATCATACCTATTGGCTGTAGGCTGTAAGACGTATCCTCCAAGTCGGATGAAGAATGAGACCAATTTTCTCTTGACAGTGTCAGAGGTGGTTGATGAGTTTGCTGAGGAATCGGCGGTTCGATGCTCGGCGATTTGATGGAAAAAGATTCGACAGGAGTTGCCACCCTTTCGGGTCTCGGTGATTCAGGAGAAATATTGTTGCGGAAGGCACTGCCGAAATCTGCATCAGGAGCTGCGTTTTGTATCGGTGCAACCGATGTTCTTGGGGCTTCGACGATTCTGACTTTGTTAAACTTGTCCCAAACGTCTCGACGAATTTCTGTCGCAATGTGAGACGGCAACCGTCTCAAAATGTATTCATAAATAGCACGAGCCTGAATTAAGCAATTCTTACGAATTGTCTCTTCCATTATTGTCTCGATTACCGACACTGGCGGCCTTGATTGTATCATCAATTCGCCCAAAACATTCCACCAATTTTGGGGCTCCACTTTTTTATACATTGCCGCTTGGATTTTACTTCGAGCATCTGCATCTTCTGGATTAAGGCAGTGGCTCAACGTTGCTACTATGTCTGCCGATGTTAAGCCTCGAGTTCGCAAGGCATCGGCGATACTATCGATATGTGGAATCGTCAATAGTTTCATTTTGTACAATTGACTGTACAAACCCTTTATTTTCAACGTCGTCATGTTTATCATCGCCTTATTTAGTACGAGCTCGATGAAATTACAATAACCTTGGTTCATCGCGTAATTGAGAATTTCTTCGATATTCTTGACATCGTACTTCTGTATGTCTTCCAGTTTCGGTTCCAACTGTCAACGAAAAAAAAAAAAAAAAAACGGATATAGTTTGCAGACTTGAATTTTTCTTCCAATATTGTCCCCACGTATTGAGTAACAAACAATATTCATAATGAAAATGAATAATTTATATTGTGCAATGTTGGCAGACTAAGGAAAATAGAATTTGTATGAAAAATAAAAAAACAATCAACCTTGTAGATGTTAACGTGTTTCATTAGTAAAAGAAATTGGAGAATCGATGAACTTTTCCAAATTACTCAACAAAATGATTGTTATCGGGCTGAATTTTCACTCGATCGAATCGCATAAATATTAATAAATAAAATCACTTTTTTGTGTTACGTTCTAATTGATAAAACAGCAATATAATTGATTTATTTTTTACAATACTTACGGAATGTTTGAATCTGCAAGAAGTATTCTTACAATGCCCGCCTCTTAACCACGCGAAGCATCTGCCAAAAAATTGTGCAGGTATGTCTCGCGAAATCATGCGACTGTTCAGAGTCGTTCTTAAATCTCGATGAGTCGTTGGAATTTCTTTCTCAGGTGGTTTCTCGGGCACCGAATTAAGGGATGCTTTGGTCAATCGGTTATCGAACGTAGTCTCCGATGTCGTAGCATTATCTTTGAGAGCTTTCAAAATTTCCTCGCATTCTCGGTTGTTCTCAGTTAGATATTTCCCTATGTTTGATGATTTCATACGAGTGTAGGGCTCCTGCTGCGGAGCTGGCTTTACAAAATGCTTTTGACGTTGATCGCTACTGGGCAGCGCACTACTTTTCGGCAGATTGTGAAGGGGCGGTGCATTGCTTCCATTTCTGTGAGGAATGGATCGTTAAAATTCTGCGTGTCTTAACCAAAAATTCGGTTCAAATGTTCAATTTTTTTTTTGCTTATATGTACTTCTTTTTGTGTTTATTCATAGGTGGATATTAATCACCGCGATGACGTGACAAACAAAAAAATTGGAAAAAAAAAAAAAAACTCTTGATTGAAAAAACAATTTTTTTTTCACACAAAATTGAAATTACAACGATTTAAAGGAACGATTGCTCCCAGTTTTGGACTGTTCGTCTGTAAATTGTGTTTCAATTGAACTTACCCACTCGTAGCTAACGATTCTGTATACAAGATGGAGAGACAATCATCTTCGTCTTCATTCTCACTTATACCGCCAGCAGTATTTTCCTTCCGAGCTAAAGTTTCGGCATCAATCAATTCGTCCAGCTCATCTTCGTTGAACGAATTTTTGCACTCATGCGATTTTTCGATTTCACCTTCACCTACGTTAGATTGAACTTCGTTCAATCTCACTTCCATAATAATCTCGTCGAAACCTTGGTCAGTTTCGTATCTATGGACCTTCGAATTTTCGGAACTTTCAGGATTTTCGATTACTTCTACGACAGGATGAACACTTTCATTTCTGATATACCGATTTACTTTTTCTATTGCAATTTTAGTTTTGGGATCAATTGTCACCGGACGAATATCTTCGTCAGTACTTTTCGTATCTTTTACCCGCAATTCTAATTTCTTAGACGTTTCCGTAGTCTTTATTTTTTCAATCGTTGTTTCAGCTGCATTATTCTTTGAGAGCAACGGAATTTTAAACTCTTTGATACGTTTCATTTTTATAAATTCTTGATCTTTTTCCGCAACTTCCTGAATCGTCGCTGGAATAGATGTTTGACGATTCAAATCGCTTTTACTATTAGGGCTCGAGCTACGATCGCTGCTCAAAGACGAGCTTGATGAGGAAGAAGGGAAGCTGCTTGAGGCATTCGATAATCTCGGACTCGCGGCTTTGTGAACGTTGGGTTCACCAAAACTAGGCAGTTTTTCGTCCGTATCTCTGCCACTTTCCCGTAAAAGATTGTCGAGCGAATCGGATTTTTGATAATTATTGTTAATATTCCGATTCGTTGTTTTCAATTGGACTTGGTTCAAAACAGGACTCGTCATTAGAGGTTTTTCAGTTTTTTCAGTGGTTTTGAGCTTCGATAAGCGCGGACAAATTTCGGATAAACCTGAAGAAGAAGTATTTGGTTTGTCGAGAGCCCATTTTCCTTGATTTTCCCAGTGTTTCCGCACCAATACTATTTTCTCATTCATCTTATTTTTTTGGGTATTCAGTCCCGAGTTGGCTTCGTTCGGAACCCACTTCCGTTTGCGCGATTTTTCCGAACCACCGCTCGTGTAGTCGACTTCACCATTTCCCACTTCAATTTTGTCCGAAACTGTTACTGATTGCGCGAGGGATGGCGAATTCACTGATTCCGTTCCATTCTTATTGAATCTGTTCAAATTTTTCGTCGTCAATTTTTCAATCTGGTTCGTTCGATTTGGTATTTCTTGGTTTGTATCAACGAGTTTCAGAGTTTCGGAATTTCGTAGATTCTCATTATCAAAAAGTACGTCATCGACTGCGTTGTCAAAAAGATTTTCAACCGCGCTAGGATCATCCATCGACGATAACAAATTCGTCATGGCTTTGTATTCGTCAGTTGCACTAGAATGGGGTGAAGGAGTAACCCTCGAAGAGGAATCAATTATATATTTATCATTGGACTTAATAAATCCGCTGTCGTTAATCGAAGAATGGAATTGATTGTTGTTAAGGGTATCATCCCAATTGATATCGTGATGATTTTTGTCAATCGCGAGTCCTCTGGTATTGAAATCTGACGGTATTTCCGGTTGACTTGGCCAAACAGTTCTACTGCCTGACTTCGACTTAATCTCAACAGACTTTTTGACAGAGTTTTGCTTTTGGCTCTGAGATTCAGATACCTTTTTTTCGACTATTTTTCGCTTCCTGTTGTCGCACGGAGGTTTCGGTTTAACCGATGGAATATCGAATGTACCTCTGGGCAATACAGAGTCTTGGATTATTTCCGGCAATTTGCGTTTTCCACTTTCGCAACTCCGCGTCGATTCCGAAGAACCGACACTCAAATTCCACACTTCGTATGATGGTTCGTCCACTCTGGATGCCTGCGGATCATTGCAATTATTCTCCTTCGGATTATTGGTACTTGTCGACAGATCTGAACTCAATGCGGTGTTGTCTTTGGGATGTGAAGGACTGTGACCTGCAGCCACAACTGTAAAAAGAAGAAAGCTGGACAATTTTTCGATTCTGAATGTTAAGATCTATGAATTATCATGTTATGTTATTGTTTTCCATCCAATAGGTAAAAAATTTTGAACCCAAAATATGTACTAATCACAATAACTTACCTTCTTCGATTGTCTGAAGGAACAGATCGAGGTTACAGTGCCTTGTTGGTTTTACAAATGGCCGCAAATTATTGTGATCTTCGTATATTGGTTCTCCATTTATGGGAAATGATGGCTTGGCATCAATTGTATGGTCCGATTTGTTTGACCTTGCGACTTGTGGCGTTTGGGTAACGTTTAAATCGTTACTTCCTGAAACGACCTTTTCAACGTTTTTAACAGGGCTCAGTATTTCTTCCTTAATTTTTTTGACGTAAGGTCGATTCGAGACAATGTTTTTGTGATTACAACTTTCCTTTTCCTCAAAGGCTTTTAAAAAATCTTTCGAATTTCCCATTTCACTCTTTACAGTTTTTTTTTTAATTCTTTTTCCCCTTCCCTTGCTGCTGGCTAAATTGTTATCCTGTTGTGCTTTTGGGTTCATGATATTCAATATTAAATCTTTTTCTCTTTCAATTTTTGTGGTATTGCTCACAGGATTTAATCGTAAATCTTTTTCTTCTTTGATCTCTGCAGCAGTAGAATAACTGGTACTACTTATTGTGATGATGGAAGGTGATTTAGGAGCTTCCAATTTAATATTCTTTCTTCTGGGTCTCCCTAAAGGGCGAGCTCCTTCTTTGAGAGTACGTTTTTTCTTTCCTTTCTGGACCAGCTCGATGTTTTCGGTTTCACTTTTTTCTTGTTTTATCGACATTCCAAGATCATCTTTTTCTTGCTTGATACAAACTCTGTGAACCGTTGCGCTTTTTCTTCCCGGTCTTGATGGCTTTTTTTTTCGCTTGCATCTACTTCGATTTCGATTGCCCCATATTGAAACAGATTCGACCGAGGAACTGGTCCAGTCGTTCGCCCATGACTGTCCCTCAGAGGCTATATCTTTTAAAAAATTTTTGGTTCTTTGCGACGTAACGCTCGACGTTCTACGTCTCTTTGGAATCAATTCTCTGCGCTGCTGTTGCGTCAATAAATTGGTGTGTCTCAAATCCTGCAAAACCACTCGTGCTTCCTTGTAGCCGGCTAGCAATTCCTCGCAACTTGAAACACCGTTTCCTAGCTTTTCCATGGTTGTCGCCTCCGATAATGCCATAACGTTCTTCTGACTGCCTTCAGGCACAGTTTTCATCTCCATCATCTTTGTGGTTTTTCTTTTTATTGAGGTTCCGTTAGAAATTATCTTTGGTTTGGCTTCATGAATCTATCTGCATTTCAACTCAGCTCCCATTCTAATCATCCCAATGTTCCAAATTAATGTTTAGCTTGAAAAATATTGTAACTTTCAGAAAAAGTTTTGTTTGAGAATAAAACGTTTCTATACGATTCGTTCAAACCAATTATTCGGAATTTCTTTCGTTTTTATTTCTTTATCAAGTTTTAATCTATTAGAATTACCAATCTGTCAATGTAAATGCAGAAGAATCATACTGTTTTGTATTCCTTTAAAAAATTTCATTAATATAATAATATAATTTGAGGTTGTATGTTCTAAATTATCCACAAACATTTTTTAGTGGGAATTTTTATTATTCAAAATGTTTTTTAAAAATCAATATATGAAAATCGATGAAAAAAATTTGTACAATTTTGCAAATACTTGTTTGATGAGAATGAACTTTGATACCACTAAGTATAAAAGTATTTACAATTTGGATTTCTGTGAACATGGCAAAATTGATTTATAATGAACAAAAGCTAGTGAAAAATCAAAAAATACGTGGAAAATTGATTGAGAATAATATATTCTTCAACAAGCCTGTATAATAAAACTGAAAATGAATGTGTACAGAAATCGATTCCAGCTCACAGAAATTGTTACAAAGAAGGTTTTCTCGAATATCGTTGGAGCAACGAAAGTCTACGAGTAAGAAAAATAAAAGAGACGATTGATTATTGAAGGGTAAAAAAAATGTTGGAATAACGTGAGTAAAACGAAAAAAATTGTAAAAAAAAAATACGAAACAAAATGTAGGAAAAAATGGACATAAATGTATTGTCTTACTTACTTACAGTATAGCATTTGTTGAACTCTTCTCAGGGACACTGAGAGAAAAGAACAAAATTGGCATGGTGTGAAAGCATGATAAATGTGTTTACAAGTACATTGCACACGAATTTTTGTTGGTCCAAAATAATTCCACGAGGCCTTTCATTCTTCATTCGGTGTGATAAAGCGTGATTTGACCGCCCCTTATTATAGACAAAGGCACCGCGTGAGTTGCAGCGTCTTAACATGTACACGATACATTGATAAAATCGAACACAAAGGAAAGAAGAAAGCGATCGCGCCGAAACACAAATGAAAAAATGTATTGAACGTGAGAAAAAAAATGTACGGTCGACAGATTTTTTACAATGCCAATATCATAATAAGTAACAGAAAAAACAATGATATTTTACAAGAATGAATGGAAACGGTGAAAAAAAAGTCTTACGTTTCAATTTTTTTTAGACGATCTCGCGCGAACGTACACGACTCTTAGCGAGATTACAGAGTTCGTAACACAACACGACGAGCACATTGTCACGGTCAAAAACAAAAAAAATCAACGCGAAAATTCGGAAGTTTGTAAGGAATGACGAATGAATGCTGCTTGATTTTTACTATACGAATTGATAATTGAAATACGACTGAACTGCGGACAAGGGCAAACTTCTTTGACCTTTGAAGTAAAAATTGTTTATACGAACACAATACATACCAGCCCGGCGTTTTCAAGATGGATTGGTGAAATCAGAGCGCATGCGTGGTCGTAAACTTACGAGATGGACCGATCTCAACCGAGAAGCGTGGTGGTCCATGGAGCCACTTGAAAAAAGTGCATAACGTTGGATTTCCCCAATAGGCCACGTATTAAGCTACGTTTCTATGACGGAAAATCACGCAAATTTTTACGTTTGTCGCGTACAATAAAAAAAAAATTATGAGATAAAGGAAGGTTAATTAGCTTTTATTCAGTCGTCGCAGCTAAATATTCGCTAACTATCATCGTTGATATTTGTAATAAACTTATATCAATAATTATTAATTTATAGAGAATAAGTAAATACTTTGAATAATTATTATTATTATGTCAATTGTTAATCATCACATCATCGTAAGTTTCTCATCTAATCAGCCAATAGCTGGTACAATTTCATTTTCGCATTTTACGAAATATAGTGCCGAAAATAATCACTATAGAACACGCACAGGCAAAAACGTTTTCTGTCCTCCGTGCCGAAAGTGGCTACTTTCGGCCCGCTACGCGGGCCGAAGTTGCCACATTCCGGCTACGTCGGACAGAAAAATCGTATACACACCTCGGGCAGGAAAAAGTAAAGCCTCAGACCACATGTTTGTCAGCCTCGGCTTCGCCTCGGCCGACAATTACATGTGATCTGAGACATTACTTATTTTCCTGCCCTAGTTGTGTAATATACTATTTATTGCGACTGTTTTATCCGGTGAGATGAAGCTCATCGACATACAAAAATAAAGTTGAACCTTTTCTCTCCAATTTCGAGGAATTTTGAGATGTATCAAACAATTTCATTGGCTACATGTGTACATACGGATATATTATTGTAATAATGATTCAATACGAGCTCACACAACAAGTGTCACAAGTTTTACTGGCGGATAGTTTGTCTCATGAAATTTCTTAAATAATGCCGGATAAATGCGAGATGAAGTATAGTCTAATAGAAAAAAGTTTCACCGCGTATAGCAATGTTCTGAAAGTGAAACATTCTGCAGGCTTTTATGCGGTTAAAAACTAAAATCGTGAATGTTTTGATGTCTGCACACTACCGTACATGCTGGAGTTCCAAGTTCACCTATGTGTCCTGTGTTTTGTTTCAACGAACGCGACGGAAACATTAAAATTGATATCACGTTGAATATTTACGTTTTGTAGAATCGTCAAATTGACCTTGAATTCATACGGGAGTTTTCATGGAAAACAAAAAGTTTTTGGTAATGAAAAGATAAACATAACCTCATTGTGATCATAAGTGAATATCGCACCGATTCTTGAAACATAAATCGTGAGAAGCGAAATTGAAACAGTTTTACAATGGCCGCGGAAGCGATACAAGTGAGCTCTTTGCCATTGCCACCCTTGCAGTATATTAATTTGTATACCGACGAAAATGTTCGACGAGGTCGAGCCCCCAGACCTCCGCCTCCAATCCACGATACTTACTCCATGTTCGGCAATGTTTTTAACGCCGATGATACTATTATAAGACCGTTGGAGGCTCAAGGAATTAAAAGATTGTATCCTCAACACTTTGATCGTAGAAGAGAGCTCAAAAAACTTAATCACTCGCTGCTCGTTAACTTTTTGGATCTTATCGATTTACTGGTTCAATGTCCGGACAGTCCTCGCAGGGCCGAGAAGGTAATTATTATTCTTTCATCAATCAACACAATCCATAAAATAAAATGGGAATTTTTACACGAATCTAATGTGCATCCGATGAATTTAGAACTTTCACAAGCCCATTTGTGCGGTATATGGCTTACCATTTATTCTTGTATTTAAATTTTTTTCTAGTAGCACCTTTTTTTGGGTATGTTTCTGACATAATTCCACTGATCGTGGTAAGACATGAAAAAAATATCTGGCAGTCTGGCGTATATTAAAAAAAATATTCTATTCATCTATTTCCGTATCGCAGTTTATTTGAAAACAACAGCACTTTGGAAGAAGAAAAAAGTTTATCCCCCGCAGTCCCATTTTCAAAAACTGAAACTTTAGTTACGAAGTTGCAACTTTATAAAATCAAGTATTTCCGTACAAATATTTTATCTTTTGCCATATTGACAAAATCTCGTATTTATTTTCAGGTGGAAGATCTCAGTCTCTTGTTCATTCACATACATCATTTGCTGAACGAATTTAGACCCCATCAAGCAAGAGAAACTCTGAGGGTAATGATGGAATTGCAGCGTAGACAGCGTTTGGAGACTGCTTTGAGATTTCAAAAACATCTTGAAAAGGTGCAAGAAATTTTGCAACATGCGCTTCAAATGCTACCGGACACTTCGGATCTTGATTGCAAATTGTCAATAAACACAGAATCCATCGAATCGACCGACAATCAAGGATCAGAATCGCAAAATCCGGACCCTTGCTGTTCGAGCGATCGAATCATGTGTCGAATAATTGATGAAATGACCATGACGAATGGACTATTCTAAAATCACACATATTAATCTATTAGACCTTTTTTTTTTATACTTAAAATCGCAATTATAATGAAAGATATGGAAATAAATGTATATAATCAAATGAGAAAACAATTTGTTTTATTCTTTTTAGTTTTATTCATTTCTCAAGATCATAAAAACATATTCGAGGGAACTAAACGTAACGTATACAAGAGACGAGTGTTAAGAGGGAGGATAGGAAGATATGGAGTCAAAGAATCGGATCCATAAACTCACCTTAAACGACACAGCTACCTAAACAATATGCAAATTCAAGAAAAAAAGTTATGCACGGTTCTGCCAATATTCATCACCATCTGAAAATAAACAAATATATTTGATCCTGTTAGTGAAAAAAAGAAACTCAATACGATCTTTCCGGGCTCCCAACTTGATCAGCAGCTCTACCGTACCTGCAACACCAAAATTCAATTACAAATTGAGCCTCCAATCACGAACACCAATCCCAGTTCAATGAGCCGAGAAGCATCTGAAAACACAATTTAAAAAAATTCTCCTCACACATGAAATATAACAATATTTTTCTAATAATCAAAGAAACATTCTTCGAATTTTCACGCGAAAATTAATAAAATGAAAAGAATTAAATTTCGAACTTTTGTTTCGTAAAATTCATTGCGTTTCGATAAATGTATCGTTAATTACAATTAGAGCGCAATTGATTATTAATTGAAGCAATTAAAGATTAAATTATTTTCAAACAAATAAATAAATTTAATATTTGAATGAAGAGTAGCTTTAATTGACACATATTGAAGAGCTCTTTTGAATGGTTCCAAATCCTGAAACACTTTGATTTAGGCAATAGAAAATCTGTTAGGAATGATCAGAATAAATATAATTTGTGCGAAATATCAAAAATAAATTAACAACTATTCGGTTATATTCATCAACAATATTAACAACGATTGATCATGGGAATACCGTTATCGTATTGTTTCTTTGATTATAATATTGAAGCTTCGAAAAATTAGAATTGTTGTTATCGCTGCAACGTATGTGAATAGCAGAATTTTTAGCACTGCCGCTGCATTTAGTTTCCTGCTAACAAAAAATAATGAAAATATTGGGAAAAAGTTTTGGGGTGTGTGTTTGACGGGATAGAGGTTTCACAAGGAGGTTAGAATGGGAATAGCATCCCCCTAATTTTAACATGTGTCTCGGTGTCGTAATCAAAATTCGAGGTGAAAATCGGTAAATTATTCGTTTTCTTGCACGTTGTGATAGTTTCGCACGCGTAGCAAACATCGACGAATGCTTGATTAGTGTTAATTATAAATGCTCGGCCAATATTGAAATTTTCTAACGACAGAACTGACGATTTTTTTTTTCCAGAAACGATTTCAGTTTGAACATTGATCGAGGAGTTGAGTTGATGTATACTTCCATCAGATATTACAGGACTGTTCGTAAGAGCAAGTACAATTTTCATGAAATAAACGTCACGCGATTATATGTGTCGCAAATTGTCCATCGATTCGAACAAATACTTTGCTTCTTTCATTTTTCACTCATATCCTGTTATTTGGCCGAGCAACGGTAATAAGTCGACAAACTTTTTTTTTTTTTTCACTTATCCTCGAATTTGTGTTTCAGAATATAAAGAAAACAACCACATGTCAAAATCGTTATTCAAGTTTACGAGTTGACGAATCGCGTCACAAATGTATCTCGATGTATAACGCAATTATGATTTTTTTTTCTTCGCGTGGTCACCTTCGTTTCGGCCAGTTCACTTCAGTGATAAACTTTAATTGCCATATTTCAAGTTGTTTGTCGACATTTTTTCAGGATTGGAAATGTTCGTAAAAGCCAGAAAACGAATATTCATGCAAACAAATCCATTCATAAAATGCGCGTTATTTTGTAATGATTCTTATCGAGGATCGTCACATCATGCCACGTTGTTGTCGGTTTGTCTCCGTCACAATTATCTTCCACTCGACCGTTTCATGTTGTTGTTATTCTTCTTCTTCTTCTTCTTCTTCTTCACTGTTTCCATTACTTCCACATTGTTAAGTTCATCGTTACTGCGTCGTCGGTTCAAAAAATTATTATATGCAATGAACTTTTTTTTAAATGATCAGAGGTATTCATCGTACAAAAATTATCCACTTGCCAAAATTCATTTCCATTGGCAAAAAAAAAAAAAAAAAATGTCTGTACGTCGCGTTTTGTTCGAATATGCATTTATGATATCTCGCACACGATTGATATTAGACCGATTCTTTCACTGTGCAATAGTCATTCTTCTGTTTTTTTTCTTGTTCATACAATGTTTATCGTTTGCATTTCACTTCTTTTCTGTAAGATTCACCCTTACGTGCTCCGCACGCGAATTCTTGTTGTGTTTCTTTTGGTTTTGTTTTGTTGTTGTTTTTTTTTTTCATCGGAAATAATTAATACGAACTTTTTCTCCAGTTGCCACGACCTCTCGGCCTGTATCCTCCTCTGCCACCGGCTCTGTTTCCACGGAATCGACCACGGTTCCCTGTAGAACAAAATCCATTCTAATAAAGACAATTTTTCTTATTGTGTCCAATTCCTGATCAATGCTCAGTGAATTGACAAAAAAAAGGTATCGCATACCTTTTTTGAAATATAAAAATACAAACAATATGAAAATTACTTCCATTTACCGATTCAATAATAAAGAACAAACGACTGTAAAATAAACATTTTTTTTTTATTGACAAGAAAAAATCGATAAGTCCCTGTATTATTCAGTGATTTAATCCGAATTATAACTTGATGAGCTGTCAGTTGCGGAATCGGGTGAGATTGATCGTTGAAAAATGAATTCCAATTTTTCCGGAATCGCTCGATATTTCGGCACAAATGAAAGTTCCATTTTATTCTCATACATATTTTGTTTGAAAATATGTATTCTCGTTTCAAATCAATTAATCGGTTTTCTATAACACTTCAGAATATTTTCGGATGTTGGATTTTTTTTTTTAAGTTCTGTTTGATTAATGGAAAAAAGGAAATACTATAAAACTGTAAATCAATTTCATGTAAAGAGGAAAATACTCATAATTTGTGGAAAAATATTTTGATGAATGTGTAGCTAACGTCGTAGAATGATCAGTACCAAAAATCAATGTTTGAAAAGTTTAAAGGACAGATTTTTTTGCAGTTTTCCTCGACTTACCATAATTCGACGATATGTTTGAGCTGTATTTTCCACTCGGTGGTGTATAAATTTCTCGCTTTCCTCCCTTGTTATCGTCTTTGCTGCGCTTGTTCGGTGACGACTCGATACCAAAAGTTATTGGTGTGTGCCGTTTTTGACCTACTGACACTTTTTCATTCTGCTACAAAAAAGACAATATAATTCAAAATATGTTTGGATTGACCTTGAATTTTTAATTTGTTTAGTTTGTTAGTGAAATTTATTTGGTTTGAGAGATTCGAGAGAATAAAATCAATAACTCTTACTTTTTTGTCAATAGTTGGTGTTTTCCACGATAAGTGTATGATGCTCTTGAAGCTCGGTGGAGAATGAAATAGGTCTTTGATGAGAGTATTTATATTGTTGGTAGTCTTTAATGCTACTACTTTCAATTGATTCTCTTCGGTTTTCAATTCTTCTTCGCTTTTTCCGCTTATTGCCTCGCGTAATTTTTTAATGTAGCCTTGAATACCGCGCGCGAAGTATTGTAACCTTAGTTTGAACTCTTTCAGTTGTTCAGGATCTTTTGTTAAAAATTCTGGCGTTTGTTTGCACAATTTGTGAAAAGCGTACATCAGACATTCCACATGACTGAATTGGAGTTTCGGAACCTCCGTCACATCTGTGTCCGGTGGGAGTGGCATGTACGTCTGGAAGTATAATGATTATTCATGAAAAATGAAATTGATGCTCTCGGCAATGCTGGCCCTTTTGGAAAAGTTGTATAAGGAAAATTAATACAAAAATCATTGGAGCTTACGATCAAAGTTTGATAAAGTTGTTGAACTTTTTCTTCGGGTTTATCGATAGGACCACAAAAAACTGCGAGTTCTGCAAGTAATTTGAGAAGTTCCAGTTGGGCGTCGACGCCATCGGTTCCCGTAATCAGCGATATGTGCGGCAATACTTGGATGCATATGTAAGAGACGAATTTTTGGGAATCAGTCTGAGCCTGCAAGCAATAAAAAAAAAAAAACATGTCAGATCAAATCTAAAGTCATCACAAAAGGACTCGATGTAATTTGTGATAAAAAATGATTCAGAAATTTTTGATGACTTACACTGAAAAACGGTATAGCATGCTTGATACACTGAACAAGTCTGTTCCATTGTTCAATATTGGTGTGTTTGAATGGGACGGATAATTCAGCCTGCTCAATAGTGATATCAATGAGTTCCTGTTGTCCGCTAACTGTAGATCCCAGTCTTGTCCAGGCCAAAATTTCCATTATACTGTGAAATTCATCAGCTGTTACATCTTGTAGAACCTTTTTACACTCAAGAATGAGCAGGTCTTCGGGCTCTTTGGTGATAACGTCGTGTCCTATTGCTTTCAGCTTCGTAGCTAAGAATTTGATGCATCGTTCTCTTGTGCTGTCATCGCCATTTAAAATTTGACTGAAGAAACCACTTATAGCCCCTGGGAAATGAAACATTATCGAATTATTCTCCCAAACTTTGAGTCCGGTGGTTGAAATTATTAATTTGATGTAATTCTTCAGATACAGGATAATATATTCATCGTTGAATTGCTATTAGGTACCTTTTGGATCACTTTTCATGAGTGACATAATACTGTTATGAACAACTGAAAGCTCGGTGGGATCTTGTGCTTGAAGTAACTGAGCCAGAATGTCAGCGATTCTCACTGTATGCTCCTTGCTATCCTTGCACAGTGCTGGCAAATCTTTTATAGCTTGTTTTCTTATCTGTAAACGATTGTAGAATGATAAGCTTATTGTTAGAATCATAGCAGAAATATAATAAATATTATAAAGAAAAAATTCACATGATCAATTTTAACATTTTTTTGAATGCTTATGTATTTCTTCTCATTTTTATTGTTAGTTTCTCCTTCGCAATATCTGTTCTTCATCTTGCTTTATTTGTTTAACTGCCTGACCAATGTTTCGGAAATTTTTATTACGCAATGTTTAACATTTATACAGAAATTCGTAATTTTTTGAAAATTGAGACAAAGCTATGCCATATTGTATAAACAATCAGAAAAAACAACAATATCATGTTTGATGAGAGAAAACGTGTTTGGTTATCTGTTTCTGTTTATGGTATGGTAAAGTTTTCTGTTTATACAATTGGTCGAGTCATTATTGCTGGAAATCAATGTTGGCAACAGTTTAAATACTTCATTTCCAGATTATTGAGAAACTGACGAATACTGCGAATCTGATGAAACAAAATTTTGTAAACTGTTGCAATAAATGTAATGAAAAATTTCAAATACTTACAGCCATGTCTTCATCTTCGCAAAGATCAAGATGAGCGTCAATGGCTTGATCGGCAAGTTTCGGAAAATGTTTGAAGAATCTGGCTATAAACTGAGATGCCAGACGTTTTTCTTTGGCTGATCCTTTGACGGCGGTCAGTATTTCCAAATACTCTTTTTCATGCTGCATCAAAGCATGATAAACCAGTCAAAACAACGAGAAAAAAACAATTTAATTTTTTCAATGCGATGATTGCAATCAAAAATTTTATATCGTGTTATACGCCGATGAGACATTCGAAATTGGACAATAAAACGAAAACAGTACGATATACTCAGGTATAATTTCGTCACTAATAAATTCTATTTGTGTATTTCCGTGATAAACACTAAATTTGACGATAAACGAAAATTCTCGGAAGCCAAGCGCTCCCAAAATTTCGAGAAACTTGATAAAGTATGAATTCCGTAAGGAAATAATTTTTTTCGAAAACCCTGCTATCGGAAGCGATTTTTGAAAATACCCGTTTCATACAATTTTTTTTTCTTCTTAATTTCAACGTGGTGCTCCGAATATAACCAAGCCGTATGCTCACCTCCGAAAGTTTGTCTTTGGCGTCGGCGAGGATGCCGAAATTTTTGTACAATCTCTCAATGCTGTCGGTACTCATCTTGGAAGTGATTGATATTTACGCGTTTTATACGTTATTATTGAATTATGTTTCACAAGTGACGCTCTGAACAAAATAAATTTCAACCGGCCCCGTTAAGTTGCAAAATGCAATGCCGAAAGAAGTTACAAAGATGGCCGTTGGCCGTTGTTTTTGACCACAGATTGAGCAGTGAAGAATGTCGAAGGGAATGTTGGGAAACTGTTTCACGAATCTTGGTCGCGTAACGACAATTTCGCCGTGGCGCTGACGACGCATCCAAACCCGTTACAGGAAGACGTTTGTATACAAATAAAGGAGAAAAAATATTTTTGCATAGCTACATGAATGGTTATCTCAAAGTCTTTTTTATTTCATTCGTTTTTCATAATAATAGAATAAAAAATTTGAAATTACATTTATCGGTGTAAAAACTGCATCTTATTTTACTTTTTAATCAAATTTGAAAATCAAACAAACATTTTTTGTGCAAAATATTCGTTAGCTTTTAAATCCAAATGATTGAAATTCAAACTTGCAATTTAAAAATTCGAATTTGTAATTGTATGCTGTTTCCAGGCTTACCTTTCATTAGCTAAAATTCTTGTTTTCATTTGAGTTATTACCTCTCATGATCAAATCATACCTCGATTTCAAAACAGAAACACGATTTCGAAACGTTACTTGAAAAAAAAATTGGTCGAAAAGTGGTGAATTGTTAGTATCACGTTTATTCAACTGATCAAATATATTCTTTCAGCGAATACATTCGAAACGTTACTCGAAAAAATTGATCGAAAAGTGGTGAATCGTTAGTATCACGTTTATTCAACTGATCAAATATATTCTTTCAACTATATATGGGTGAGTCAACGTGTATTTTCTTTTTTTTTTTTTCAAATAAATCAGGAAAACGTATTTTTTTTCGCAGTTTCTGTACTTATTGGTGATGGTCTCAGAGGTTATATCTGCTAACTTGTAAGATTTTTCTCGAAAACAGAAATCGAAATTCAACGTAAATATGTCATGACAATTCCACTGACCGAATATTTTACTACAACAATTAGTAAATGAACATCACTACAAAAACGCAGATTTATGGTGTGATTTCTTTAGCACGTTTGACTGGAAGTTTCATATACAGAAAGAAAAATTTATGAAAATATTCAGTAACCGAAAAAATTAATTAGCGACCAAAAAGTTCGGCACATCGGTGAAAATGAATAAAAATGGACAATAATAAAAAAAAAAATTAGTTTTTCCGCGTGTTGTGCGATCCGGATTCGACACTCTTCGAAAATGCATGAAAAGTTGCACCTTCAAGTTTTTTTTTTTTTTTTTTTTTTACTCGACGGTTATCGCAATAAACGTAACGTTAAAATTCCATCCGCGTTTAAATCTCTCGAAGTCGCAAGCGAGAATACCTCTGGCAGGGGACTCGCAGATGTACATATAAAGTTTATCGAAGACGGTGGCGGAGAGAGGAAAGAGACAGGATATTATAAGGTAATGAAGCGCGGGGGCGGGAGGGATAAAAGTTTGCCGAACGTGATACTCTTCGACTGTGGATATTCAGCATACATTTAGGAGAACGGAATGAGAGGAGTGTGCGGAGAGGGAAAGAGGATGGAGCGTTGAGACTTTTATTCTCGGGCGAGCGGTGGCTCCTAGACGGGCTTTACGAACAGTGTATATTCTTAGTATTCTGGATCGTGTATAGAGAGTGTGGTTCGTCGTGGTGAATATATCGTCTTCTCGTCTTTGGAGTCTTCGGAGGTGCTTGGAGTCGTCGTCCTCGGCTCGGACGCTAGAGTCGCTCTACCGATGTTGGAGGTTGGAGGAGCGGCTTACGAGAGGGAGAGGGAGTGGAAAAGGAAAAAAAGAGTGAAGAGGACGAGGAGAGGGAAGGGTGGGAAGGGGGGTGGGGGAGAGGCGGAATGTCCAATAACCAGACGCCAAAGCGATATGCCACGAGTATAACGGTGAAGCTCTCACTCCGGGCGAGTCTCCCGCAAAGTTATTTTTTCGTATGGCTCCTTTCGGGAGTCTACAGCGAAATAAGCTTCTTTGTAAATAAAAATAAATAAAAAAAAAAAAAAAAAACTGTATCACACTCGTTTGACGTACCGCGTGTCATTTATTCAAGAAAATCTTTCCAAATCGTGTATAAATTTTTTGTTAAAATGAATAAAAAGCATTTTTCGATATAAGAAAATTTTTATTCAGTGCGGATGAATAATAAAGAAAAAAATACCGCGAGTGAACGATTTGAGAGGATTATAATACAAAAGAACGCAAGATGATGGTGATAAGTGCATTGAAACAGGTGGCGACGGCGGCTACGAACGCAGTTCATTCGGCCACCGGAGCTGGTAACAGTCATGCCAACACTTCCGGTACGTCCTTTCAACTGAATCGCTATTATATATACATATATGAACACATATTTATTGTATATATATATATATGCGCTTTTTAATTCGGCTATGGATACATTTGAAAATGTATTTCTTGTAAGTGTATTATATACCGTTAAAGATGAATCTACTGTGCCGATTTATTTCGTTACAACGGCACAGCCTTTACTTTCAAAAGGTTACGTTACTACACTCTGTCGGCGATGTTGAATCTCTTTCTCTCCCCGTACTATTGCCCAATCGTGCGCTTTATATATCGTTCTTTAACCTCAAAAACACTTCAACAGTGACTTTAAACCGACTCCCTTCTATTTTGACGCGGTTTTTTTTTTTCATAACCCCCAAAACTTATAACGGTATTGTGCAATTTGAACGAATAATAATGCTACAGTGACACGAACCAATTGAGGACACGATGTAATAAGCGTTTCAATCCGATTTCAGTAATGAAAATACCGTTCTCATTGGAAGTGGATATATAAACTTTACACACTTCTTTTGTTTCTTTCTTCGTCGTATTTCGTTCGCTTTTATTCACCAACCCTTTCAAGCAGTATATTTATTATGTTTGTTACAATACAGGAATAAACAAAAATTATCTCTTTACATTTTTTTATTAACATTAATGTTCGATCACAACTTCGTCACTATTCGCGAGGAGTAATTTCGTAAAAAAGTTATCGAAAAAATGTATTATACGAATTCTTCGGATGATTGAATTAATTGAAATGTTATACCAATTTTATAAAGATAGTTAATTCGTTAATCGGTTGACTGGTAGACTTTTTTTTCAGCTTTTGTGCCAGAATCAGTATCAGCAAATTATTTAACCAAAATATCAATCAATTTGGTCCTGGGACGACTGCTGCATGATTCCATTCCCGATTCCGGTTTTTTATTTGCAGCTCAAAAAGTATTTTATCAAAGTTTCTCGTAATTGATGATATTTTTTTGTGAAAATTGGTTAAAAATTGAGAAATTTATTCAAATTTGTACATACACGGTATCGGAATTGGCACGATTTGTTTTTCTCTACACGAATGATACGACAGCGGATTGTCCTAAATTTTGTATGCTTCCTACCTGGACCAACGACTCACAAGATGTCAGGAAAAATTCAAAAACTCTTGAAATACGTCAAAAATTGGTTTTTAATTACAATGTGTGAAAAGTTATAAAAAATTGTGCGAAAAAAGAAAAAATTTGATAAACGATCAGATAATTTGTCTTCGATGCAATGAATTAAAGTTTTTCATTTTTCCTGAATACGATTAACCCAGGAAAAATCCCCCCCCCCCCCCCCCCCTCCCCCAATCGGCTCAGTATTCGGCCCACGTCGCTCCGACTGTTATTGACGATTGATCAACCTTTTTTGCGATTCGTTGTACGTACTCAACACGTTTGTACGTATAAAATTTCTGGCCATGGAATCATGCGGTTGAAATTAACAACGTTTTTCTTCTCTTGCAATGCTTAAATTAAACTTGAAATATATATTCAGATTTTGCAGAGCTTTGGGGAACTCCCACGACCAATTTAGAATTCCAGATGTGGAGAAAAATATAAGCGAGTAGCATGTCCATTCTCAGCCGAGATAAATTTTCGTAAACTCTGTGTAATTTAGGTTTTGGAACGAGAATAAAAAATCAAATAATTTTTTAACACACCGAGTCTATTATAATCGCAATACAAATATTTTATTCCGGTTTTTTTTTTTTTTCATGATAGAATTTGCTTTGTTCGAATGCAACATGAAAAAAAAATATTTTTATTCATTATTCTCAAAAGTTTTGAATCATATTCCGAATTATTATTCGAGATTCAGCTCTTAGATTCGCAAAATTTTTTTTATTAAAACTTCATCAGTTTTACATTTTGTAACAAATTAAAAATTTTGTGTACAAAAAAAAAAAAAAAATTTTCTTGAAGTTACACATTTTACGAATTCAAATTCGCGGAATCAATTGAGTTTTCAGATGTACATAAAAAACGATTTGGAGAAAAGTGCAAAATGACTTGAAAAGCTTCAAAAAATGAGGAAATTGGAAAGTTCTGTTTTATTTCATAAAAATGATGATTTGACACGCTGCGAATGTATACAGAGTTCAGCATTCGCGTTTGAATCAACGCGAAAAACAACGAAACTTTGAAATGCATTGAAAAAAGGAAGTAGAAGTTTGAACGTTGCCTAAATTGTTAAAATATGCGAAAAGTTTGTTCAGCTCTCAATTCACAAGTGGAGCATATTGTTTTGAGATCTCCTGGAAAGAACGGAGGAGAGCGGGCGAGGTTCAATGCGGAAAAAAAATAATAAATAAAAATAACAAACGTTAAAGCGTTCGTGCGTTCTACTATTATTTCCATTCTAGCAGCCTCACAACAAGTATACTTCTCTCTTATATCTGTTCGTTGCTCAGGTGTGGCAGCAACACGGAAATTATATTTCGTACGAGCATGGTTAAGCATGGTAGTTCCGTGCACGTACCTGTACCGCACTCACACATACATTCGCACGTGTCCTCGCACAATTATAGGAAAACTGCAAGATCAACAATACACCGCGAATGCTATTTCAAGTTTGCGTCGTTAGGAAGTTAAAAAATCTCCTTTTTACAGGGCTCTTTTCATTTTTTCACTTGTTCCAATTTTTTTTTTTTTTTTTTTCTATGCAGTTTCATTTTTTACCATTTAAATCTTGCCCCATTTTCACAGCCTAAAAACACGCACACACACAGAACACACATATTTGGAACGACGGAGAAAGAGATTTTTTTTTTCTCCAAGAAACAACATATTTTTACTCGAACTTTTTCAAACTTCCGTTTCAGCTTTTTTTTTGTTTTTTTTTTCGAAGAAATGTTTCACAAATCTCTGTATCAATTCGACTATTTGAAATAGCAAGATTACGAAAAATCCTCGTTCCTTTCTAACGTCAAATTTGGATCGCAAATTTTTTAACAAAAAACAAAAAACTAGAATAATTATTTTGATAGAAATAATAATACGAATTTTCATAGTAATCGCAAAATTTCATATACAAAAAATGTTCAAATTTTCAGCATCTTTTTTTACTTCCATCCAATATTTTGTTGCACGTATTCGACAGAAGCATTTTAAGGTTTCAACAAAATGAAATTTTTTAATTTCGTTTTCAGTATAAACTTTATAAATGGGCCAAGTTCATTGAACAAATCGACAGTTTTCAAGAAAGTAGTCGTCGCATAGTTATTAAGGAAGACACGAAACCTCGAAAAAAAATGTTGTTTTTTTTTTGTTTTATTTATTTTTTTTTGAATAATTCGTCGTTTATTGCAAAAACGTGCTGCTATTCGTGGATGTGAATAACGGAGCATATACGAGTGGAGCTTCACCCGCAATCATCCGTGGAAAATATTTCTTTGTACAGTGCAGACGCCCACTAATTACTCGAGCTATGTTTGCGAGATGTCTTTACGAGATGCGCTGCCAATTTGTCATGCGGAGGCCACAGAGACGCTTTTCCGACGATGGCTCACCGTTTTATGGCCGAGGGAGCATCCACAGTATCGGCTTAAAGGCAACCAAAATCTAGGGTATCCCCTCCCCCCCTCCCTCTCGTCCCTCCTGCTCGCTTGAGCACCACAGAATATTCACACGTATATATATATATATATATATACGTATATTCTCGACCCCGAACAGTAATTAGTCGCTTTTTGTCTTAGCTGAAAGCGAAATAATGTACAACCAGGAAATGACACTGCAAAACTCATCTCACCTTTTCACTCTTTTCAGCTTTTTTTTATTTCTTGTATTCCTCATTATCTATTTCGCTCCTCTTTCTCGCTTTCTTTATCTCTTTTCTTCTTCTTCTTCTTTCACTACTGTCATATATTGCTCAATGTTCTACTCTCATTTTATACTCAGCCATGTCATTCAAAATTCGCGTCATTGTGATGCTATTAAAAATCATTTTATTTATCGACGGTTTTGTCAAGTTTAAAAAAATGTCAAAACTCTTTTATCTTATTTATATCTCTACTCGTCAGCTCCAACAAAAGAGCCATTTTATTTTATACAGTTTCTTTACTTCGGGCTATTATACCAATGTATTTTCTTCGACTCAAGGCTTAACCATGGCATAAATAAATAAATCATTCGATCGATCGATCGATCTCTCTTTCTCTGTCCACTGCAAATTAGATCCTTTCCGTCGATCCATTGGTCCAATTAGAGAAACCATTTACCGCGATCCAGGAATTCGATTATTGAAAAAAAAATTTTTTTAATTGTTGGATTCGATTTCACTCGAATCATGATAAAAAATATCATAATTATTACCATTGTTTTCACAGTCCACGATGTATTGGAAATTTTATATATATATATATATATTTTTTTTTCTAAACGATAGAGATCTGTTTCCAAGCCACATTTTAAGAAAAAAAATCCTTATTTCTACGTTTTCTGCGCATGCTATGTTTGTTTTTCTATTCCCATTGGTCATGTGTGTGTGTGTATGTGTGTGTCACTTCCGTGAAAGGCTAGAATTCGAAATTACGAAATGGTCATCGTGTTTGTGGTACACGAGCTCGAGAGTATTTGGTGAAAAGGCACCAGTTTACACTGTCCGATGGCCTGCAGTTGCAATTGGCACTTGAGGGGACGTTTAGCGATCTAAGGGAAGCTGAATAAGCTGTAAAGAAAGTAGAAGAGAGAGGGAGAGCAGTGGGGAGAGTCGTAGAATGCAGGGAGCCGAGGTCGCATTGATTTTGTCTAGACAGGGTGGAGACTATCCCCAACGTATCGTCCTTTCGCTCGCTCACGCTTACGGCTAATAGTAAGGCGGAATATAGAGGGCGCTGTTTCATGCGCACAGCCTCACACATAATGATGCGCGCACACGTACACACACTCGCTCTCAACCTATCCACTTTTTATGTACACACACACACAGAGTTTAGGAGTGTGCATACAAACAGAAAATTAGCACACGTACAGAGAAGGATATGACAGCGGCACCGCCTCTACTTCTTTACCCTCCGGTGCCGGCGTTGTCGCGTGCACCTGGAAACAGTACGTCCACTGCTTCCGTCGCGCACACATAAGCCCGAGCTTCCGGTAAATAAAAGCCTAAAAATTGATAAATCCATGCTCTGATCTCGCGCGATTCCTTCCATTGTTTTACAAATAGATTCTCCTGCAAGACAAATCTTTCCCTCTCTCTCTCTCTCTTTCGGAATCGTTCTCGTACGAAAACCTCGATCAAACCCCACTCGTTACGGCTCGGGGTGTGTAATCCTCTATCATGAAATAGCATCTCGTGCTACACATATATGGCTATGAACGATTAACGTATTTGATTAGAATTACGATCGATAGAAATAATAATGGATTTATGGATTGGCCCACCTGACGAGAGATGCTGGAGCACGTTGATTCTCGTACTAGGTCTTTGGCGTGCCCCGTGCCGGTACAGCCTTGAATAGTATCTCCCAGTTTCGAGAGTTCAGTGTCACACGGGGGCGAGGTTAGTTCAGTTATCGCTCTTTCATTCCACCTAAACTTTTATCACATTAGTATCATCATTGCAGTTTCGATTAAACTTTCTTCGACTTTCTCGTCTTTTGTTTTATCACAAGTTTTTTTTTTCTAGGGTTTAACGATATTTTTTTTTTTACGCATGAAGAGATTTTCGATAAGGGAAACTGGGGAAAGGTTTTACTCGCCGAAATAGTCTGGGTTACGCCCTCATTTTTATTCCCATTAAGGAACGATATATGTCGACGCGATTCTTCAAACCTTGATCCTCGGGGACAAACATCCGGAAAATGATTTCTTCTCGTTATTATATGCTAATTTTTGTACCGTGCGGAAAATGGAGCTTTACAGCAAGAACTAAGCTCTCGTTGTCAGGACCACGTATTTTAAGACGGTTTATGATTTTTCGTATGAATTATTCAACGAAATGTAACGAGAACGATCTCTTTTTTCATCAAAAGCCCCTCCCCCCCCCCCTCCTCCTCCTTCGGTGCTTACGTGCATCTTCTTTTATATAACGCGGATACCGTTCTGTCCGATTAATCTCTCTCTCTATCTCGATATTTATGTGACTTTTTTCCTGTGCGACTACTTGAAAATCTTTCAAAGTAATAACTTTTGGAGAAAGACTTTTATGATGAAAGAAAAGTTGGAGAGTCGCGGTAACATAGGATGACCAAAGAATTTATAAAAGTAAAATATTTTCGCGGGGTTTTCTAGTGGCTCTCGTTTTGCCCCGGAACTCGCTTCGTTACAATGACCGTACACCTTTGTCAGAGATTTTTTTTTTTTTTTTCCTTTCTGCAAGCTCATATTGAGCCACTACTGTCTCCCCAGGTATCACAATGCAAAGCCACTACTAGAGAATCCCTCAGGCACTGAATAATGATCTCATTAGCTATTCTCTGACTCTATCAACGATTCAGTTAGTCCTCAATAGTATATATACTTTTATTCAGTCCCTTTACAAGCCACAAGAATTTCTCTTTCAAACATCTTGGCCCTTTATTATTACCTTCGTATTATTTAGCCCTCCCGTTTCTTCCCATTGTGTGTGTGTGTGTGTGTGTGTGTCATCGATCATTCACATTTGCAGACGCCCAATAGACTCTCGCGTATTAATTATTTATGAATTAAACCAGCACGTTGGTCAATCGGAATAATGAAAATTACATCGTTTCATGTGATTTTGTTTTTTGTAGTCATACTACTTTGAGAACGATTTTTGGTTGATTCAGAACAGAAAATCGATCGTGTTTTTTTATTCGAAAATTTGGTAATTCAAAGGTTCTAAGCTTTGCTGGGTATGAATGACTCGTTATGACAATATATCGTTGGAGAATGTTCAAATGTCAAATTACTGAGTGAAAAATTCTTGATTTTATTGCTTCAGGTACTCCATCATCAACAATCATGCCGGGCGGCATGCCAGGAACACCGTCCTCCAAAGCAAAGGTAAGAATTAAAATCCCGAAAGCTCCAAAGTTTTGAATCGTAAAAAAAAAATGCACATTTGAATGAAAAATGACATTCAATTTTGTATTCGTTGGATCGCAACTAAATTCATTTTTTTATCTTCAAGCCAACGAAGCGAGATTGTAATTTTTGGTATTATTTTTCTCGGGGAATCCGGAATTTAGTAATGCGAGAAAAAAAAAATTGAAATTCATGAAATCGAGAAATCTGTGAATTAATCAAATTACGTTACGTTCCAACAATGTAATTTTCAGTGCCTTCAGAAAAAAAAAAGAAACAAAATTCTTTTATTTCTAATGGCAAAACTGCGTGCTTCCACTAAGAGAATTCGTATTTTATTTTTTTTAATTTTAGCGATAAACAAAATGTGTTCAAGATCAATTACAGCACACATGTTGATACTCATTAGATGTGTCTTCATATTTCAGGACAAAATAATGTTAAGAACAAAAGTGGTCGTAGCCCTATACCCTTTCCGAGCGATTGAAGGTGGCGATTTGTCACTTGAGAAGGTAAAAACTTTCTTACCTATGATGTGTGTAAATCCATCCTGTTAAATATCCTCTTAAAAATATTCCATAACTCTCATTTCTGTGTTACTTTTTTTTTCTTTTTTTTTCTCATGAATTTCGAATCGATCCTGAAATGAGAAATAATGAAAAGTAGAATGCATCACGATTGAGTTTCATTTGAAGAATTTTTATCTCGCTTCAACTTAGCCTCGAGCTTAGTCATGTGTCATTTGATGAGCATGCTTTTGATGAGCAACGCTCAAATTTATGTCCACACGTATGTGATATTTGACATTGGTTTCAGGGTGCTGAATACGAGGTTTTGGACGATTCTCAAGAGCATTGGTGGAAGGTCAAAGACGAGCATGGGTAAACGATATTTATTATTGGAATTCACGATTAACGATCCTTTAATTTTTATTCCTCGACACTTGCTTCCTCCGATCGAGTCACAAAAAGATCGACAAAAAGATCAATCTCTTTTTTTTTTGGAATCTGACGTTTGCACCGATGGCACTTTTTGTCAGGAAAACTAGTCCGAACTTTCTTGAAATATCACATTGTTTTTTTTTTTTTTTGAACAATTTTGCAGTTTTCCATATCACGTGGAATTACTGTAGATAAAAATAGCTGATAAATTTTTAGCTCAAGCAAATATGCTCTGAATAATCAGTTGGATCGATCAGAAATATTTTTTCATACCAATGAAACGTCTACTCTACAGGATTCATATTCTATTCAACGTGTGGAGCTTTTGAAAAATTTTGTTTTTTATTCCTTTTTCTTACCATCCGTTTCAATTTCATTTCTGAGCAATTTGTCGATACACCAGCGCATGTGCATCGCTCTACAATGTGTACGCATGACCTTGTTGAGCTTTAAACTCTCGCTAATTGGACAGGAGATACATGCCAGGTAGCTTTTCATATATGGAAAAATAACTTTTCACCTCTTGTTAAATTGAGTGCTCAATTCGTTCAATATTTTTTTAACTCTCGAGCATTTATTGAATGGGTGCTTCGGAGTAATCGATTGATTTTCAATCCTGAAAAATTGAATGATATAAAGTTAATGAAAAACACTGAAAAATCATCGTATATATGTTGAGAGCTTGAGGCATTTGGTGCCTCGTTAATTCACGTTATCCAGTTTAGAGTATGAATAAAAATGTAAATTCATCCAATTTTTATTACACATTTCTATAAAATGTGAAAAAAATTCGCACTAGATTTTAAAAAAAACTAAGTTAAAGCTTCTGCTCCTCGTTTCAAGTTTGCTGTGATAAAAGTAATGAAAAAAAAAAAAAAAATTCTACAAGTTGTACGCCCAATCTTGAACAGCTAACAAAAGGAGAAAAACGATCATGTTCAAAATTATAAAAAAACTGTCGAAAAAAAAAACGTGAAGAATCTTTAGAAAACCCGAAACAAAACTGAATATGTTTCCTTAAAAGCTTCATTTGCAAAATTGAAATATCTGCTTATTTGGCTGAGCAAACGAACTTTTAGTGCGACTCGAAATTAGAATCGATGTTTTCATACTTTTGGCTGACGGGTGTATACTTCGTTGCTTCGACTATGGGTTGAAGCGAAAAAAAAAAAATCAATTGTTCTGACCCTCTATAAACTAGATAACTGTTTCGATAACGACACGATAAACTGTTATCGTTTCAAATGCAATTTTAATCCGAGGCCAGTGTTGAATTCGTAGTCGTTAATGCATAAGAATAATTGGCGTGCACGGGTTGAGTATCGAACAAAATATAAAAGTGAAAGGAACGTAGTAAAATTAGTTAAAAAAAAAATTATTACAATTATTTTTTTTTTCTTTTCGTAGATCAATTGGATATATTCCGAGCAATTACGTAAAAGAGAAGGAGCTCTTGGGTCTTCAAAAATACGAGTGAGTACCACAAACATCCGATTCATACCTCCTCGCAACAATTTCTTCTTTTATTTTGAAAACTACTTCTCTCCACTTTCAATGAATAAAAAATATATTTCTATTTCACCTGACATTTCTCTATCTTTACCCACTCACTTTTCATATCTCTATTTGTGACTTTTTCATTTTTTTTTTTTTTTTCTACAGATGGTACGTCGGTGATATGTCTCGACAAAGAGCCGAGTCGCTGCTGAAACAGGAGGACAAAGAGGGTTGTTTCGTTGTACGAAATTCATCCACCAAAGGACTCTACACGCTTTCTCTGTACACTAAAGTGTAAGTGTACACTAATAACGATCTACGTTCGTTTTTTCATAAAAGAGAACTCGTACAGGCTCGCTGCTATTCATCATAAAATTGTTACAGTCGGTTGAATGCGAGCAGATATACCAAGTTTTTTCTTTCACATATATCAAAAGATTTTTTATCGCGTGAAAAGAATTATTTAAAAAATTATAAAGCACGAGAAAATTCATCTTGAAAATGACTACCATTCACTGGAATGTGGAGTGTTGAAATTATATTTATTTTGTGTTTTATCATTTACACTAATTCAGTTTGAGTTTAATGGAAACTTTAAACGCCGCAAAAATCAATAATAATTAGACTCAGTCGGAAAAAAAAAGTTTTCTAACATGTCAAAAAATTGAGTCGACGTTACAAATCTATTTTATTTTCGTTTTATTCATTTATTTCAACAACATTTATTTATTTCAATAGCTTTGTACTATTTTTTTCATTATTTTGTCACGCCAATCACGATATATAATTTTTTCGTTTAGCTCAGAGTATCTGATTCCTAAAATGATTCTCATTTTCTTTTCTTACGCAGACCGCACCCTCACGTTAAGCATTACCACATCAAACAAAATACAAGGGGAGAGTTTTATCTCTCGGAAAAACATTGTTGCGGCTCTATACCGGATCTCGTGAATTATCATCGGCACAATAGCGGCGGACTTGCCAGCAGGCTCAAAACGAGTCCGTGCGATCGTCCTGTACCACCGACAGCTGGGCTCAGTCATGGTGAGTAGAGAAAAAAAAAAAAAAAATATCTCAGATGAGACGATGAAATACGAAATGAATTTGATAAAACATCATTTGCATTAACGAATTTATTCAAAGAATTTTTAATAATATTCTTTCAATTGAATTAATTTATTATTTATAATTCAACATCTTTTATATTATTTAATTGATGAATTGTTTTACAGACAAATGGGAGATAGATCCGGCAGAGCTTCATCTCTTGGAAGAGCTTGGATCCGGCCAATTCGGTGTTGTTAGAAGAGGCAAATGGCGAGGTTCGATCGATGTTGCGGTGAAAATGATGAAAGAAGGAACTATGTCCGAGGACGATTTTATCGAAGAAGCTAAAGTGATGACGTGAGTGAGACGTGACTTATCGAAGCATCGTAAAAAACGTCTATTATTTTGGCATCCGTCTGAATATACGTTTTTTCGTTGTACAGAAAACTACAGCATCAAAATTTGGTACAACTTTACGGAGTTTGCAGCAAAGATAGACCGATATACATAGTCACGGAGTACATGAGACACGGATCCCTACTGAACTATTTGCGTCGGCACGAAGCCTCTTTGGGTGCCAATGTAGGTCTTCTCTTGGATATGTGCATACAGGTAATTCACATTATTCTTATTGAAAGCTTGTACATAACGAAAGTACGCCAAGGGTGAAGGAAATACTGAAAATTAAGAATGAAAAACGAATGAGAAGCTAACGAGTCATAAAAAATTAATAAACAATGTAAATTTGTTATTTTTTCTTCTTCAAGGTATGCAAAGGTATGGCTTACCTCGAAAGGCATAATTACATACACAGGGATCTTGCAGCTCGCAATTGTCTAGTGGGATCTGAAAATGTTGTCAAAGTAGCAGATTTTGGACTAGCCAGGTAAACGTTTCGCTGACTCGCGCGTATTCACTTAAATGTTTTTACTTCGATGAGGGATTACAATAATTGTTTTCTTCTTCGTACGGTTGAAATTATAGATACGTTCTTGATGATCAATATACGAGCAGCGGAGGTACAAAGTTCCCCATCAAATGGGCACCACCCGAAGTATTAAATTACACGCGATTCAGCTCCAAATCTGATGTTTGGGCATACGGCGTACTCATGTGGGAGGTTTTTACTTGTGGAAAAATGCCGTATGGCCGACTGAAGAATACCGAGGTCGTCGAGCGTGTACAGCGAGGAATAATATTAGAGCGACCGAAGGCTTGTTTCAAGGAAGTTTACGAGGTTCGTACAGACAAACGTGTATACATATAAAAGAATAATACATTTTTTAAAAAATAATTTTCTTCGTTAGTATAAATCTCTTTGTTAAAAAAAGTTTGGCTGCTTCTCAATCGAGAATCACTTAACCGGTTTCGATGGTTTCGATAAATCTTTCATAAGAAGAAAGTTTCGGATTCAAATGATGACCATGGAAATCAAAAAGCTTAAAACAGTTCGTCTTTAATTTAAAAATATCGAATTTCTAATTACTAATTTAAAGACAATCGGTACATGAAGAGAATGAGTGATGCTTAGCTCTCCCATTTTGTCCAGAAAGTTACAGCTGTTTTAATGAAATGATAAAAAAAATATGAAAATTGAAAAAATTCTTTTTTTTGGATTATTTTATTTGAATGAAAACCGAAAAATTATTTTGAATTCGATAGGTCGTGAAACATTCAAATACATTGTCAAATATGCAATCAAATTATTCATTGCTCATCATATAATATAAAAACTGATGAAATTATGAACAGCGACAATTAATTGTAAATATAGATTAATTCGGCATATTTTAAAATATTCGTTCGTTCGCGAAGTCGAAGGTACACCTATATGATTGATTCGAATTATTTATATGAACACTGCATTTTTTGAAAACTTATTTGTCCTGTATATTCATCGTTCGAAATTTTGTTCTATGAAAACTTGCAATGAATTCAATTTTTCATGTTTCATGTCTCATGTAAGAGATGTGTAGAAAACTGAGCCCATACGCAGGAGGGGCTACATCTGTACTGAGTTACAGTCAGTTTATATCGTTAGAAAGTGACAAATCGAGCCTGAATCCCAATATATTAAAATTAATCTGTGTCAATAAGGCTCTGATCGAAAAGTCAATATAATTGATGACCGAATAATAATCGTTTTTTGTCATTTTGATTAGGTAATGAAGAAATGTTGGGCACACAGTCCTGAGGTACGACCATCATTTCGCGTCTTGAAGGAACAGCTAATTAACGTATCACAGGGTTTGCTCAATGATTGACTCAACCTTTTGCGATGTTTGCGGCTATCATCACCCAACGCCCGAACGATATTGGCCCCGAAATCACCATCACTAGATCGTTCACCATCGATAATACCGTCGCTAAGTTCATCGTATAACTCCGCAACGCTACCAGCATCGCACAAAATTCGGGGTCCCGCGTCATTGCCAACCTCGGTTGACTTTTTACATCTTTCGTCTTCCACCTCCTGCAAATACAAAAAAGAAGGTTCATCGTCCCCGAGTACACCCGGTCATTTAGCTAGTCAACCATCCTCGAGCTCAACAAGTGTTTGTGGCATCTGCAGTTCCTACGGTCATCCGTGGGTCGATATCTGCAACGCGATTCGAGCCACCAAGGGCAAATGACCTCGTAAGTTCTAATTTTCTCACGTATGAGCCCAAAGATTCATTTCTAAGTCTTCACGAAGATTGAGAACGATCTTTTTAACGACGACAAGATATCTTGGACACTCATCTCATTGTGATTAGTTTCGAAGTTAATGAATCGTGGATCAAGTATCCTTGACAAGCAGTGAGAGATTTCTTTCAAATTCTTTGAATATATATTTTTGCTCTGATGATCATTATCCCAACATTTTGAAGGAGAATTCGTCGTCGTTAATATTTTGTCGTTGATAATTAAATGAGAAGGCCCTCTGATGAAAATTAGGACCTGCGAGGAAATATATGTCGTAATGATCAACGATAATAAAAAAAAAAGAAATAAGTAAAACACTTTGCTGAATCTCGGACAGTCCAAAAGCCATTCAAACGGATGAACGGATTATATTTTTTGTCGAAACTGTTCGCTTAACTATTTTCTTCGGGCTATACTAATAGCGGGTGAAAAAAAGAACAGTTGTTTCACGTCCGTCGAAATCACCGAACGTTAAACTTAATACGGTCCATTGTTTCGTGCGTTTCAACACGGCTTTACGTCTTAACAACGAACATCGGGAATCATATAAAAATATATAAACAGTGTCAATGGGGTAAATGTAACGAACCACATTCGAGTATCATTAGAGATAATAACGTATCATCCGCCTTGAAAATATAAGTAGTTCAACATCGATCATTGTTCCTCGTGAAAAAGATTTTCAGTGCATCAAGTGCGCGTAAACATCGTACGGTTAAGAACAATGATTAAAGAAAGAAGAAAAAAAAAACGAAGATACGCAATAAATAGATAGTAAACCGATGTATTTAGATTTTTGCCTTACGGAGGGGCCACAACCGCCCTGGTGTACATATTAATTAAGCTTAGTTTTATCAGTCAATAACAGCAGCGTTGAGACTTGGTATATATAGAAATATCGAGACATCTGCGATTTAGAAGGAGGAAAAAAAATATGACAGGAATCAAAATTCTTGACAGAATTTTCAAGCTCATTGTCGTTGTTTTCGAAAGAGATTCTTTAATTTTTTCGTCCGCAGGTTTGCTGCACGAAAAAAAAAAAAAAAAAAATAGAGGAATGTCTTTTCGAACTATGTGATTTAATAAAATGTACTGTGAAAACAGAAACGGAGTCTGCGAAAAGTAAACCAGACCAGTTTCGATGGGTGATAAATGGCATCGAGATTGAGGAGATGATCGAACGTGGGAAGAAAGATTCAAAAGATTTCGGCTCAAAGTGCAAATAGAGCAGTTTGAAAAGATAATCCTCGACTGTTGATTAATTTAAAATAAGTTCATTTGAAAATTATAGTCGTCGACTCGTCACATCATCTTTATTGATTTTGAGTTGATGAAACAAATGTGTATTATGAAAGAGAACGAGCTGATAAGCACGAATTGTAGTTCTGCGGAAGAGTAAAAACAGTGAAGTTGTTATTTAGAAAGTGCAGACTTAGCTGCATTGACGAACGATCGATAAAACGATATAGACAACGTAAATATCTACATTTATAATCCGCGATATAATGTGGATCCTGTCAAGACAATATACATATGCGAGTCCTTAAGGCATAAGGTTAGTCCTCATTGGAAAAAAAAAAAGATAAGAAATAAAAATGAGAAGAAAGTAGGAACATTATCGAGAGACAAAAAGCAGCGAGTCTTAATGGCAAAGTTATTTATTTGGTTACACTAAGACTGCCCTTCCGTTTTCCCTTGCATATCTCTTGGGTTTTATCACCCACTGAATGTAATCCTGGCAGTTGTGTATAACGAGAAAAATATTTTTTCAAGTACCGACCGATGTGCAGCAATCTCGCTGTTTTCACTGTGCGTAACGGCGGAACAGTACATTTTTACCTGATCGCAATGAAAATATTGAAGAAACGAAGAAACTAAAACCTTATCCTTTTTTAAGTGAAACTCGATTACTGTTATCGTTACAATTAATACATTGATCTTGTATAGATTCAAAGCTTTCACGCTTATTTCTCTTCGATTGCATTTTATGGGTCATGGAATACAATATTAACTTTCGCTATACAGATTTCGAAGACGTGCTACACATGTTTCTTGGTCAATATTATTGTTGAACCAAAACTAAAATTTTACAAACATTGATTTGCAATGATTATACTTTCAATATTTATCAACACATTGCAGATAATTATATGATTTTTATTTTTCATTACGTGGCTCGTATCTTTGAGGGAGAACATTCAACATCATATTTAACGATATTTTCGAGGCTTCAAAGAGTCAGTTTTACAATACTTGTCCACAGAGAAGTGGGGATATGCAATTTTAAAATAGAGAAAAGACACGAAAAAAATTCGAACGAAAATTGTCTAAATCATTCATCAAACAATTTGTTGATAATATTATTGCATATGAATGTTCGTAACGTCTCAAAAAAAGTATCAATTTTTTCATATCGTTGGCATACCACTAAGTATTGACATTTCGAGGGGAAAGAAATCTTTGACATCGATACGTGTGTAATCAATCCTTAATCTACTATAATTTTGAGATAACGTGTTTTACTAGTTGGATTTATCAGTATATTAGTTAGATTTATATATATATATTCGAAGATTTTTTTTCTTGAGTCGGCAACTACGGCTTCTGTCACGATAAAAATTGCACATTCACGCAGAGTCAGAATTTTTTCGTCAAGTGAATTGTTTCAATTTTTCATATCGCATCTGTTTATTATCTTTTTTTTTTTCATAAATAAACAAAAGGTGGGAACAAGGTTTCAACGTTTGATCAAATCGTACCATTCACTCTAACTCAATTTATCGTCAAAAGTTCTCATTGGTAGATCATAAGCTAGGATTAAATCTTTGAATATTAAATTTATCTCTTGTAACTAATGAAAAAAGAAGAACGAACAAAAAACGTACATCTATTTTGTAACGGGAACTCGAGTTGAACGAAATATTTCTCTAGAAATCCATTACGTTTTTGACAGCGAGAATGTTCATTCGATCAAAAAGTACATTTATATCGAACAAAAAATTCGTATTCGTGTGGTATCAGATAGATGGCTGGTGCAAATATAGCACGGCACAAATTGAGTATTCTTTTAGGGTGTGAATAAATCGAAAACCTTCGGTATGATTTCTATTTTGTTTTTCATCGTGGCTGTAGATTTGCCTTAACACGGTAGAGATTGGATCCTGCGATCTTTAAAGAGAAAAAAAAAAAAAAAAAAACAATATATGTATAGAAATTCGTAGAATTGAATGGAAAATTAGTGACAATGCCAATTGCAAGTTCCCTTTTCCTTTTTCTAGGAAAACGGAATATCTCAGTACAGTGATCATTCAGAAAGTGTTTCAATTAATCATAATCGAAGAATCTTATTTGATTTTAATTTCATGATACAGATCAACGGAAAGAAATCTTATCATGAATCCCACTCACAATCTCGTGAAAAATGATTTTTTCTTTGCACGATAACCTATTGTACTTTATGTGTGTGAATCTTTATAAATTTTGTATCAAACGAGTTTTATCCTACGTACGAAACAAAACAAAAAAACGAACAAGAAAAAAAAATGAAACGACAAAGAAAACAAAAACCTCAACCACTTTCATTGTAAATATGTACGGACTGCCATTTTCATTGTATGTGATAAATAAAATGTATGTCTTTAACGAGGATCGTTTCTTCTTCATGCGTCAAAATGATGACCTCGAAAAACTAGGACAGATGAAGATGATCGTTTGATCCACTTGGATCATTGAATCAACGCTGACCAAGATATTATTATGAACATTTATTCCTCTGAATTTTAAGTAAACAACACATTCTCATCCTTAGTAAATTATGTATCAACATGTAGCTTGTCTCTCAATTGTTCTGTAACGAAATCCCAGTATCGCCTCCGTATTTTATCGTGTTCATCCGCTAACTCTTTGCAAAGCTGAAAAAATGAAGAATAGTTATTTATTTATGTTGAAGATTGGAGAATTCGACCACGCGCTTCTTTTACTTACCGAAAGTGCATGTTCGATCGAATAGAAACTTTCAGTTTCCACGTTATCGTGTCTTTCACGTGAAATGTCGATAATGCAGGCGAGTAAATGGTTTACGCGACAACCGCCCAAATACAATTCCTCGCAACGTTTCATTACTTTTTCATTTTTTGCAAGACCGCCTTGAGTATCGTGCGCAAGAATACTGGCAAGCAAATCAACAAGGGATATATATATATAAATCGATATTTGAGTATGGAAAAATGATAAATATTAGAAAATTAATACCCTCGTAAATAGTTCCATGCACTTTCGTTCCCTTTGACAATCGATATTTTTGCTAAAGCAAAGTCGACTTCCCTATCGACTACCTCTTGTTCAAACTTTGTCGTATATTTCAGGACGAAGTAACGCTGGTTCCAGGCCGAATTGTTCCTGATATCTTCTAGCAATAATTGTTCCACATACTCCAATTCTTTATCAAAGAGACTAAAGAAGGAATAAAACATAATTGAAATTCGAAGTTATGAGACTCCTAAATTTTCTTTGGTTTGCTGATTGTATATTTTATCAAATAATCTCTATTTCTTTACTGATTTATTCATTTCGAAAAGGTCGAAAACTTTTTGTATGATGAAACTTTTGAATTATGAGAGATACTGAAAAAAAAAAAGAAATGTAAATGCTCTAAGGAATTGAGAAGAAGATTTCTTTTCTTACTCACTCAAAAGTCTTGATGCACCATTGTCTGTGTTGCCAAGTGTGATAATTTTTAGGATCCTTTTTCAAAATAGCCTCTGTAAATGAGAGTTCATCACTGGCATCTTGAAGCCATTCAACTATCACTTTTCTGTGATGCCAAACTTGATAATTTTTTGCATTTTCAGTGATCATAGCATCTATGTACTTTAATTCCTCTCTAAGATCTTTGCCGAGTGCCTCAAGTATTTCTCGCCTGTATTGCCATACTGTATAATTTGCCGGATTCGACCAGATGCAATCCACCGTCAAAGCCAACGTCCTCTCAGATTTTTCTCCTGATTTTAGTACCGCTCGAAAATAATCGTAACAGTCCTTAACTGAAATCGCAAATATTTGGGTGTTAATTAATAATACCTTGATCATTTATCAGCCATAACATTGTTAGAAAATTTTTCATAGTTTATCTTAAAATCATAAATTAGTGTTCTGTTTTCGAAAAAACACATTTTTTGACATATTTCTATTTTGCATTTGTAGACTAATGTAAGAGGTTTTGTTTTAAATTAGTTTTAGTTTCTTTCTACTATTGAAATCTCAAGAGAATTATCTCTCACTGGCCATTGTTGTCAGTTTTCAATAAATATTATTTGTTGGCTTTAATAGTCAGATTCGAAAGCAACATGATTGTGCACAGAAAGAGGTCGTAGGAATCATCTATAATAACATTAGTATAAGAAACAAACATAGAGATGAACTCCATTTTTTATTTTTTCACATTTTTAATATTGTCATTAATAGTTGTGTTTCGAAATTTTTTAAATTTCTCTATTTGTGGGGTAAAGAAAAAATTGGAAAAAAGAATGGGGCATCGGAAATTCGCTGGGATAGTTCAGCCCAACACGACCACGAAATACTTATTTGTAATACAATCATTGTATTTGACAAAATGATGGGTCGTATGGATTGGAGGTTATAAGTAATAATTCAAAATAACGGCAGTATGGTGGGTTAGTGAATACTGCTTTAATTGAACGGAAAAAATTGAATAATTTTGTGCTTTGGATAGGTAAAATACGAGTGAAGCATATATAAAAATAAAAAAATACTCACATTTATCGGAATATGCGATCGCGGCTACGGGGTGCGGTCCATCGTCTTGTGGCACAGGAACAACGTCTTTCCATTCTTCGCGATCTCTATACGGAATCCACGGACGTTCAGTCCTATTATCTAAAAAATCACCAGGTTCCTCGTCCGAGCTGTCGGGCATATTCAACTGTTTTACTTCGAAATCAACAATGACAATTCGACAATGTGCTTCTAGAATACATCGAACACATGCGTTACACCGCTGGTTCACTCATAAATTTGCTGCAGTCGCAGGTTTAACAGAATCAACAAGGATGAGAATCTTTTAACCAATTTTCAACGGAGTTCTCGGACATACATTCACGCAGTGATATTCCGAATCGTTAGATAAAGTAGATTCTTGGAAGACAAAACAAATTACCATCGTTTTGTCGGTATACGGTCAATCGTGACGTGTGTAAAGTATTTCTGATCGAGTCTTAATGGTGCGGTCGCAGGCAATAGAGATAGCTGCCTTTCTTGAATCTGTTGGGTTCTATTGCTGCTAAACGCAACCACTCTATACGCATGGAGCCGGTGTAAACACGCGCAGAAATGTTTAATTCTTTTGGTGATTTTCATGCATTTATAAATATTTTTATTATTATCCGATGATTAATATGTACGATAGTATTAATTAAATTTGTCGATTTGTGGTACATTTTTGCTTGGAATTTTGTCGAAATACCGCGTTGTGATTCTATGGTCAACTCGTGCTTAACCACCTATGATTTTTTTTTTTAATTTGTGGGAATAGTGCAGTTGAAATCGTTTTTTACAGAACGAGCAATTTTTATAGCATCGTCATCGAAAGAGACTCTGTTTCTGACATATTTTTGTGGTGAAAAATATCGGCAAAAGAAACATCGATTTATCGCGAGTACGAGTTAACCTCACTTCGATCTAACCCAGTTTTGCAACCCCAACAGTGCATCGTTATTCATGTAATTTGCCATGACGTTTTATTGCGGAAAGCTATGTTCTCTAATATTAGCGGAACATTTCGGGTCGATCGTACAAACGATCGGTGACAGCCTTATAAAAAATGGAACCCAAACGTTACCTCTGATTCGAAGTACATCGGGTCTTTCGATTCCAAAGGTAAATTTTATTTTCTTCCCCCATGTGCAACCTTTCAAATTGAAGTAGCACAGGTTTCTCAATTCTTTTCAAACTTATTTGAAGTTCTCTAAAAACTTCTGTATTTATTTGCTCTGATCTATCAATGAACATGTTTTGCATTTGGTTCTTATTAGGTCAAAGAATCTCTATGCGTGTTGATAAGACACGGTTTAGTGGTTCACGAACAAGGTGAAAAGGGTATCAGTTATACCATTCAGCCTGACCGTATCATCATGATTCTGCGATATTCAAGGTTGGTATTTATTGTCTTGAAATTTTACCGTGTCCTTTGACTCATGGTGATTAAGTGATTTGTTTTCAATTGTCAAAAAATCTCTGCTCGAATAAAAAAAAGTAAAAAGTGATCGACTCCGTGTTTCCAAGGTTTATGTTTTTTGTGAAAACATGCTGCGGAGACGAGGCAGAAATGATGTTCGAAGAAATATTGAGAAATGGATACGAAACAGCATCGGAATTAATAATGAGAACTTACAAGAGATTGGAGCACGCAAATCGTAAGTTTTCGACGATATTTATTGAATCAGAAATTTCCTGATGTAAATAGTCAAAAATCATGAAAAATTAATGAGAGTAAAAAAAACAAATTGACATCCAATCTTGTAATTGGCGTTAATTTGTTTTTGGTAATTTTGCAGCTGCCGGTACATTCTCAGTAGTACTGTTGAAGGAAAAGTTTGAGCTGCTTACTAAAAATCAATTCTTGATGCGAAGCTTGTGCACACCGACAGCTACACAAATTATGACCGACAAGCCAGATTATTGTTTACCAGATTTGGATCTTGCTGCGATAAATAAAATTCTTGCCGGTGGCGGAGGCGATCCGGGTGATAAAGAAGTTTATTGGAGAATTAATTTTGACAGGCTTGTACAAGATTTAAGGTGAGCTAAGAAGTAATTGAGACACAAATTTCCAAGTTTCAACAGTCTTTACTTTCACAATTAATTACAACTACATTTGATGATTCTATATGCCATCCTAATTTGGACGTTTTTATCTTATTACTAGTTTAATTGCAAATCAAGTTGAATTATTGATTCTGCAGAGATCAAATAATAGTGGAAGCAACTACAAGAATTCTTGATGAAAATGCAGGAGAATTGATGAGACAGTTGCTCTTTCTAATGTACATAAGAACAGCTTCATGGTCAGATACTTCTAATCCGATACCATTTATCGAAATAAAGGATTCGGTCCGAAAACTCGATGCTCCGGTTCTTTCTCAGTACATCGATCAATATTTACACCTCATCGGTAAGTTCCTGATTGCGGTTGACAATGAAAAATGTTTTTTATTGAATCTCAATGAACGTTTTTGCAGTTAAGGATTCTAGTTCGTTCTTAAAGCGTGTTGGTGATTCGGGCGGTGGTCAATACAGCGTCAACATGAAAGAAGCGTTTGCTCAATTAGCATGGGCTACGGTCGAGAATATTGTTATGGAAAGATTTGGATCAAAAGCAGCCAGAATATTCCGGTAAGCATTCGGTACAAAAATTTTACTATTCGTTGCGATAAATATCTCATCGGGTCAAACCCCCATAAAACTTCACTCTCAAATCGTATCTTGGAAAAAAAAAACAAATAATTCAATGGACAGTGTAAAATTTGCAGATTAGTTCGAAGCAGAAGTTTCATAGAACAGGAACAGATTCAACAATTGGCGATGATCCCTGCGAAAGAGGCGAAACACCTGACTTACACGTTGCTGCAAGAAAACTACTTGCAGATGCAAGAGATGAAGAAAACTGGTATTGCGGCAGCGCCCTCCAAAGCGTTCTTTCTCTTTCACATTGATTTGAATCAAGTCGTTCGCATGGAGGTCGAGCACTGTTATCATGCGCTTTATAACATAATGTACAGAAGAGATCATGAATCAGCTGTAAATCGACGAATGATCGACAAGCAGATGCGAATGCAAACCTTGACCAGTAATTTGAAGGAGCACGGAGCGACCGAGGAGCAATTGGCAGAGGTCAGTTCTTTTGGTTCATACATTGGAAAGATTTAGTAAATAATTCCAGAGACAATACTAAAAATCGACTTGTAAAAAGAGTTTTGGTACGGTTCTGTTATTTTCAAGCAAAGCGCCAATTTCTCATAACGATACTTAGTCGAAAAAAAGCGTGCACGTTCGGCCGATCAGGGGGAAACTCACTGTTTTCATTGATGAATAAGTAAATAATCAATAAATTATGCACATGAATTTAATATTTGGACACTGGAATTGCAATGGTATACTTAGTGGTTTGGTAGTTTTTCAACAAGTTTTTAATATTTTTTCTCATTAATTTATTCGTAAAACTCGTTCACCAATGCTCGTGGGTATGTCATTATGTTGAAAAGTGTTTTTTCCTTATATATAATTTCTCAAAAACGATGCAGTCGGTCGACGTAACATGCAAAGCATATCAAAGAATAAACTGTGCGAAATTGAATTAAATGGTAACATTTTTCCACTTGTCTCGAAACTCTTGAAAAAATAAAAAAGGTAGAAAGCATTCATAGATTCATTGTTCATTTTTGTTTTTACGCTGTAGATTGCAGAAATGATGACTCCCTCCGAGAAGCAGCAACTGGACAAAGTTCAAAACGTAATAAAAAAATTAAGCGGCGCTGAATTGCAAACAGAAGAAACTCTTTTCTTATTAAATATGTATCTTCGTTATCATTGAATAAAAATGAATAAAAAGCTAGCTGCTCTAAGAAGTATTCAATCCGAGAAACCATCATTTTTTCGTTCTTTTTTTTTTTAAACACTATAAAAAGAGGGTGAAAAAGAAATACGTATTTCCAAATGAAGTCATTTATATAGTCGTTTATTTATATGTAATAATGATTACGGTTGTAAAATACAAACAACAAAGAGGACCTAATTTTTAAATTATTATAATAAATATAATGATACATCTATGTTTATAATAGCGCTGTTCTCCTATGTGAATACAGTGCAATTTTGATGTAACTATCCCACGAGGAAGAGTCACATCCAGGATAGTTGTATTTATTATTTTTTACGCTTTTTTTTTTTTTTGTTTCCACGACTGGCAATTCATCATTGATGTGTGAGAAGTTCTTTTTATTTATTTATTTATTATATCGTATTACCCTATGTTCTATATATATATTCCAACTACGAAAAACTTTCTGCGACAATAAATACAGCTTGTTTACTTTTTCATCGTATTTCTCCTCATTTTTTTTTTCTCTTCCTTTGTTCACTCCGCGCTCAACATGATTCGCATAAGGGTTAAGCGGATCTTCTATCGTTTGGTCACAGCCGAATAGCGCTAAAACTTTCAAAGTCCAGTTGGGCAAGAGGGGGGCGTATTGGGGGGGTGGGGGGGGAGGAGAAGGAGGAGGCAGGGAGCTCACGCACGATATACAAAAAAACCGATTAAATCGCAATCGATGCACCTGCGCCGATAAGAGTTAAAACAAGAAAATAAAGTCTCGAGGAGACGATTAAATAGAATGCGTGGTTTATCCATCAATTTGTATAAACAGCCGAAAGAGCGGAAAAGCTTCGGAGATAAAAAAAAAAAAAGAAGAATTTCCCAGGGAGACTTTTCCATTGTTCATCAGCTGTGTCCTATTATTTCTTTCTTTCGGTTTTCATTTTTTTTTTGTTTCTCTTATGGCTCACTCCAACATTGTTAAGCCATAACACTCGTCCAGCATTCCTAAATACGGGTAGTAATTATACCTTAATCCTTGAAAATTCAATTGTATATGCAATTAGCAGAGATTTCTCCGTTACATTTATTTTATCTTTACTTCCATGAATTTCTGTTTCCTTCATTTAAAATTTTTCAATGATTGATCTAATAATAATAATAATAATAATAATAATAATGATAATAATAATATTAATGATGATAACAATAATAATAATAATAATAATAATAATCATAATAATAATAATGATAATAATAATATTTTGATTGTGTGCCTTTGATATCGATTGATGTGTTATTTAATAACAATCGCGAACAAGGTGCGATCGTTCGAGGCGAGTTGTGTGATAAAAGGTAGCTGTGAGAATGTCAATGGCATCAATACTCGCATTCAATTGTTCTTCTTTACACTTTCTCGTATTTTACGCTCGTCGAACACAACGCACATACACACACGCAACACGCAAACGCGCACGGGTCCTTATTGACCCGGGTAACTATTTACAAATGTCATACATACAAGATTTTCTACGAGTTAACGTCGTCGTACCTACCACTAAATCCGAATTTCAGTAAAGCATTACTTTATTATGTGAGAGTGTGTGTGTGTGTGTATATATATATATATACATATATACGCATGTGTGTATATATTTATGTATATTGAATAATTAACAACATCGTACATGTAAATGAAGTGAATGCTTGGAATATTGAGATTTGATGTTAGTTTCACTTGTTTATTTGTTTTAATTTTTTCTTCTTTTTTTTTTTATACTTTTCCATTAATTCTCTTTACTTTAATGCGTGTATAATTAATGTTAGTAACGCATTAGAATTACGATTGTTTTATATTCTTCTTTCCACCTTATTTATTGTTAGAGTTTTGCGCTTTTTTTTTCTGTTCACTGGTCGCTTAATTAAAGCCTGATTAAATGTAGAGCGAGTGAAATCCCGGTTACCGTCACATTAACGCAATTTTTGACTGTCCGGAAAAAAAAAAGAGGAAAAAAAAATAAAATGAGCGAGAGATATGTTTGTGTCGTGGGTGCAAATGTGTGTTATGCGTATTGATCTAGAGACGCGGAAGCGTCTAGATTATATATAAGTTTTAATATCCGGAACTGACGTAAATATACTGCGAATGACAGCATCAGATATTGGCGAACGTTTTAATCTTCTTTCTTCGTTTTATTATTTTTGCCCCATTCGCGTACGATATACGATAACAATGCGTTTGAGCAGGGCAGAAAAGGTTAAATGGGGCATAATATTATGGCACGATTGAAATGCAAAACGGGACTCACTTTTCGTACGGCAATTTGCTACAGGTTTTCTTTTTTTTTTTTTTTTTTTTTTTTTTTTAATCAGCTAAAACAATTGTGCGGATGTATCGTTGAATGAATTCAGAAAAGAAAACGATATAGAAAATCGAAAGAAAAAACGAGGCCGGGACAGAAAGTCGTAGTTTCTTTGGAGATAATAACTGGCAATGGCAATTCGGCCGAAGAGTTTGATTAAATTGCGTAAGTGATAAAACTCCGATAAATAGAATGATCCAATGGGTTCGTTACGGTGTAAACACTCGAGTTAAACCGAAGAGGGGAATCTCCGTTGGAGAGTTTTCCGCATATTTTTCGAACTAAAATATCAAATGGGTTTCACCGGGCGCGTCTCAAAATCCACTTTTTTTTTCTCCTTTTCATTTTTCTCATTTTAAATATATATACTATTCGAATGTGACGAAACGAAAAGAAAAAAAAAAACGAACGACGAGTTCGTGGCTTGGCCTTAATCTCGTTCGTACATAGAAAGCTTGAAAAAAAAAAAAAAAAAAATCGTAACTTCCCATCGTCGAATAGTCTTTTCTTTAAGACTGGCACGAACAATCGTTTCTACTGTTAAAAGTATTCTTTTTACTCTTTTTTTTATTCCATTTTCGGTTAAAACTAAGGCTAAAATTTTTCTAAACGAAAGTCAGCGCGTTACCACGCTCCGTAGTGATTATCAGATTCTTTTTTTCTCTTTTTTTTTCATAGAAATTAACAGGCTTAATCGAAATGTGGACTTTTAAAATAATTAATGGGACCAAAAAAAAAGGAGGAAAAGAAAATAAAAAAAACATGGCGATAGATGGTACCACGATTAGCATTACTCGCGTAGAGCGTGCACGAATTATGCACACGTAACGGCTACGTAGGTACATCACAATTAATATAGTTACACTGTACACTAATAATATCGACGCTCTTTTTCTTGTAAATCCCGCCCCCCCCCTCCCTCCCCTCCCCCCATTTTTTTCTCATCTATCTATATCTCGTTCTTTTTTCTCTTATTACCAAGAATGAATTTGATCTATCTGGGTGGATTGTACAACTTCATTATATACATAAAATAAATATTATCAACATTAAGTTATCCTATCATGCGACACCCTTTCAGTGTATATACGTGCTTCGTGTGTGCTCGTGTATATGTGTCTGTCGTTTCCGTGTGCCGTTTTTCCATTGTATTATATTATGAGCATGTTTTTAACGCGTGCTATCGGGGTTTACGCCCAGATACGTCGAGGATACTGGCTCTCTTTATAAAATTACTTTAGGTACCTTGTACATGTACATACATACATATATATTCAACATATATATGTATACGCGTAATACATATAAATTGCACTGATTATAAATAACAAAAAGGGGAAAAAAAAAAAAAAAAAACCAAAGACGTTGATTGAATAAAAACGAGATACGTAAAAATTAAATTACATAAGTTTATCGTTTGTTTTGTTTTTCTTTTTTCACGGTGAGCCAACGAGGCGAATAGGGCTCATTGAAGAGCTTCGATATTTAATTATAAATGTTTTTTCTTTCTTTTTTTTTTTTCTAAACCCCCTTGACCCCGGAAGCGCTATTTGGCACATAAGTATTATCACATCTAGCTCTCATCTTGTTATCCGTCCGTCTCTGGGTCTTCTCAACGTTTACATACCATTTTAGCATCGTCCAAACTGTTCTCTTTCTCATTCATTTTTTCGAAAGCTTCCCTCCCCCCATCCCAGCCCAATTTTATACACGTATGTATGCATATATACATCTTTTTTTACATTCCTGTTTAGAGTCCGAGCACGTAACGTGAGAGATATAATTGGAGATTGTACTCGAATAGAGCAAGAGAGAGAGAGAGAGGAAATGAAAATAAAACGAAAAAAGAAACGTAACAATGCCTTTCTCTATAATTTGATCATAGAGCTATGTCCGTTTATAAATAAGATTCATCTTTGAAATAATTCGTTCAATATTTTCACGAAGAAAAAAAAAAAAAATATGAAGAGGCCTCTACTTCTTTCTCGCTTTCATCCAAAACGTTTCTCTTCTCTCTGACTCGTCGCGTCCCTTATCTCCTCTCGTATGAATTAAGACAATTAATAAATTAATGATGGGAATACTATAAGTACTAAGCATTGAGAATTTGCGTGTGATGTCGCCTTTTTAAATTTTATGCTGCTCCGCCACGTTGAATCGTGAATTTGAAAACACCGCGATTTCTTTTTGTCTCTCTATTTTCTTCATCAGCTCTTAATCGTCGGTTCACATTCGGAGCATCGTTCACCCTTTCACACTTTTCGCTCTCTTCTTCTCCATGTGGTTTCCCGTGTCAATGTCGTCTGTGTGCGCGTGTGTCTCTGTTTGTGTGTGTGTGTGAGTCTGGTGCAGTTCCCTCCCACGATCGTTGGTACGATCAAAGGTCGATGGTGTTGAGCGTTTCGCAAAGTGTCGTCGAAGCTTTCAGGACCTCTTTTCTGGGCTAGTACCGCTCCAGGACTATTTCTAGTACGTTAGTTTTTTTCGTAAGGGAGCCAATTTCTCATCTTGCTCGAAGCGAAGATCGTACACCCAAACGATACTTGTTTTTTTTTGTTTTTTTTTTCTCCATCCTCACAACTTTTCTTCCTATCGCCGAAGGTAGAGTCCTCGTTACGATGAAAGCTGCCTTCAATCTAAGTCTCCGATGCATCAATCTGGATTTTGGAAGCCAGGATTTGATGCCACTTGGAAATCATCCGCTTGTCCAGATCATTCGTATTTAATTATTCTGTTTGATTACAACGTCGTACGTTCGAACGCAGTTAACGCAGACGCAATGAAGCGAAATTTCTACCAGAAAAGCTCGCGTGCTAGTCTTGCCGCTCCGGGTGGCCAAATCGGCTGACCCGGAGCTGCGGTTCAATCTTCGTCATGATGCTGCCGGGGACTCGCGTCGTAACCACCAATGGAACCTGAATTATCGGGCGAAAAGTTCATCATGTCGGTTGGCGAAAGACTGTCCTGAGGATAATAGAAGGAGGGATGATCCTGACTCGGACCTGCAGTCCCATTCAGTATCGCCGCGGGCGGTGACACCGACGGTCTTGCCGATGGCCCTGGACCCGTTTGATGATGTTGACCACCGAGATCCGAGCTGACCGGTGAGAGAAAACCCATATCGGGTCCACCGTCCCTGCACCAAAGCTGGCGCATCTCTTGCCTTCGCTGTCGCATCAGCGACTTGTACTCTGATATTCTCATCTTCTTCCCATCAACTATGCACGTACGTTTTGGACGTGGCCTATACCTGTAGTCCGGATGCTTTTCCATGTGGAGCTTTGATAAACGCGACTGTTCCTCGTAGTACGGTTGCTTCTCTGAATTCGACATGTTCTTCCATCGAGCACCTGCACGGATGAAACATCAAAAAATTCATGAAACAAGTGCTCAAGTCCAAGCTCAACTTCTCAAAAATTCGATTCTCCAATTGTGCCTGTCGTGCTGACGCGAATATGCAAGTTCAACGTCATTCTCATTTTTATTTGATAGTAAAAATATATTTATTCTACAATGTTTTGTTACTTGTCAATTTTCAAAGTGACTTGGAGTCTGAAAGAATGTGCTGATAAAAAGATATTACTTCATTCTTCAAGTGCAAATTACGCTATTTTTTATTTACTTTCTTGAATATATATATATTTTTTTTAAATTTAATTATTTTATGATTCTGATATCACGGATGCAATTTCTCGAAATTTGATTCCATAAGTATCGTGACGTACTGAAGGCTATTCCAAAAATTTGGACCGAAATTTTATCGTTCGAGTTAAAATTCAATATTTGGTTGCATCCGCTCCAAATAACGTTGAGACACATTGGTAGCAGAGAGAAAAAAAGTCAAAAAAGTGTTAAACTCACCGAGTATTTTTGATATGTTTGAGTTGTGCATGTCCGGACACGCCTTAAGAATTTTTCTACGTTCGTCTTTCGCCCAAACCATGAATGCGTTCATGGGTCGTTTGATATGCGGTTTATTCTCGTTTTCGCGTTTCTGCTGCCTCACCATTTTTGCTACGTTGAAAAGAGTCGAAAAAACATTCGTGTTATTTATATTTCTATGGGTGAATTCGATAAATAATGTATGAAACGGTGAGAAAGAGGTCAAGAATTACCTTTTTCCGTAATATCTTCAGGGACTTTGTACGATGGATCTCGCCACACTGTAAATGAATAGAAAAACAAAAAAATTAGTCACGGTTTGTTGAAAACTTTAATGCATAATTGAAATCACGGAATCATAATTGAATGACACGGATCACGCGTTTGACTTACTTTGCTGTGCCGAGAGATAGTCTTGCTCTTCCTGTTGTGATTCATCCCGAGCACCGGAATGTTTGATAGGCCGTTGGGACTGTGACGAGGGTGCTATCGCTCCCGGATTCGGTGGCATACCGTAAATACCATGCATAACGAAGTGTTTTTCCACCGCCGCAACTGCGGCCGCAGCAGCTGATCCGCCTGGTCCACCTGATTCTTCTTTGCCCATGCCTTTTCCCACTGAAAACAGATAAACGTATTTATCAATCGGAATATCAACCGGGCTGTACCCTGAAAAATCGGGTTGACGCTCTTCCATGGGTTGGTGAAATATTTAATTGAAACTTTTTTGATCCGAATGAACCAAAGGAGAAAGACAACTGAATGGTGAGCAGCGATGTGAATAATGCAGTAATAATGACATTGAATTATACAAACGATAAAAGTTTGTTATAAATTGAAACAGGAATAATGATACGAGAGATGGAAAAGACACGAAATAGCTGGGTTCAAAATGCATAGCTGCGAGGCAAACATACTTGGAGATGATAGAGAGCCGAGATGAGGCGGATATGGTAAGCTCGGTAAATAATTCCTTGGCATGGATAAACCAGGTGGAAAGATTTTTGGTGCAGTTGCCGTAAGCGGTTGTTCCTGATGTCCACTGCTCCCTGCTCCGGTCGAGTGAGAATCGCTTTCTGGCGAGAATGAGGCTGGCACCCCGGACGACGAGGATTTTGGTTTTGTAAGATTAAGGGGTGCATCAGGATCCGGAAGTGGTGCTGCGCTCGGCGCTGCAGCCGATGACACCGGAGTTGGTGATCTTTCCTTCTCCATTTGTATAGTTATTTGTGCCAAATGAGCGGTTGCCCAACTTTGGCCTTCTCTGTGACTGTTGATCATCTGTTGGAGAGAAAAACCGCGAATGGATTATGAGAAAGTTCTTTAACTTCGTTCATCTTATCGTTCGACTATTATCCCTGTCACGTCACGCGTTTGTCTACGCGTTAGTGAGTACTGTGATTCTTTACTCACGTTAGCAATTGAATTGATATGTTTGTTTCCGGTCGTAGCTGTCGATGTCGGTGGCGGCATCGAGGAAACTGACAAACCTCGTATCTGCTCGAGAAAAGGTAGGAACATGAGTGATTGCGGACCTGGCATATTCATTTGGCCCTTCGTTATCTGAGCCTGAAGTTCTTGTATGTTGTGCTGCATTATGTGTTCTTGCTGCCGTTTCAAATGTTCCGTTTGTAACCGTTGAAGCTCTATTTGTTTTTGCGAGTCGACACCCATATGACCCGGATACGGCTGCAAGAATATAACGATTCGACATTTTTTTATAACACATTGATAAATAGAAACAAATTCATTTTCATCTATCGAATTTTCTAACGATTGTCGAGTTCATAATCTTACGCTACTTTTGCAATATTTTATGAGACCAGACCTCGATAAGACATCGAGGCGAAATAAGCTATTCGAGAAACAAAGCGCGACTGAAAAAGAAATAATTAAAAAGTTGGCACTCGTTACAAAAGTTTATTAATCATGTTCTACTATTTTTAATAAATCGAATGTCAGACCCATTCTCTGTTGTGGTCTTGGCTACATTCGTGGCTCTGATATTTGGTATTCTTTGGTGTTCCTGCCTCGAACACCGTTTATGTACGGTTAAGACTTATCGCTATGGATATACATAGATACATATATAGACCAAGAGCAACAATTTATTCAACTAGCGACCAACATAATTGTACGTCGCTGTTATAACGGGCTCTCCTGCTCTGGCTGTGATCCAGACATGCTTGAAGTTTAAAGTCTATTTTGGACGATAAGGAAGACGTTTATTCATTCGCTATAGAAACGAGAGAGGGAGAGAGAGAGAGATGTGTGCCCTCAGGGTGCACCCGGGAGTACGTCATATAATAAGCTATATTATAGACGCATATATACAGTTTTATTAATATGTATATGAGAGAACGTGCCCCGTTATTATAAACTCGAGCACACCTCAATCCGAATTATTAATCCCAAGAAGCTGCTTTTCTGGCTCCAAGCACGGTTATGACTTAGGAACATTGTCGACGCATCTACGGAATTTCTTTTTAGTTTCTGGCACTTGATCAATATCGAATGTACTCTTTTTGTAGCCAATTTTTCGGAGATCAGGGATCGGATTGTCAGGAAACCGATTGGACTGAATGAGAGGAGCTCAAAGGATCCTGACGCGTTCCTCGTCCCTCTTACTTTTTTCAAGAGGACGAACTCTATTCGGGAAAAAGAAACGGTGACGTTTGAATAGGAAAACAGAAGTAATAAAACAAAGTGGATCACAGTTCTGACGTTGAATTCAAACTTTTCGTGTTTCTGTACAAAGAAAAATTTTAAGATTATCAATTGAAATGAAAATTTCGTGGCAATCCCGACCCCGTGGAACAAGCGCTTCACAAAAGCATTAAAAAAAAAAACTATTTAAACGATTATGCGTTGGAGCGTAAAATAGCACCCTTTGAGTTAGATGAATGCTTCAACATTGATGAGTAATGAGTTTTTTTTTCTCTCTGAATTGCTGAAATTATATAAAACGTTGAAGCGAATGTTATGTTCATTGAGAGAGCATCCCCTCGACTAGAGTGCGGTGTATAGTACATTCCAGAAGTTGTTTCAATGTACGTTTTCATTTCGCGAGGCTCTACTAGAAACTTTTTTAAAAAAAATTTTTCCAAAATATATTCAACGCAGAATTCCTTTTGGTTGTTTAAGTATTCTTGCGTCAAATCCCTGGCTGACGAATGGAAATGATTCTTTGAAGATATATTTCATTGAAATCCCAAAGTACCGAGGTTCGATCGAAAGCGATGTTCAACTATAAATATATGTTAAGCATTTTGGAATCCGTTGCGATTAATTCGTCGTCATCGAGGGTTGAAAATGAGTGCGGATAGTTGAAAATCGTGGAGAGGGGGGGGGGATGCGAGAGATAAGATTTTAGAGTCGAAGGGGTGGGATTATGGGATATATAGGCGATGTGGTTTCATTATTCATCCGTTGAAGCTCAGTTATGCCGATGATACGTATCCATGACAGTTATACCGCCCACAGTGGCTAAATATAAACAGGCGGGGTGCCAAGCAAGTTCCATTCACATTCGCGTACGGCTGTAATGCGCGTGCGCGTTTTTCGCTCTCCGCGCGCGGGGACGATGTGAGATGCTGCGGGTTAGATAAAGCAGAAAGGAAGAGAGAGAGAGATTGAGCTGAAAATGAGGGTGAGAAAGACGAGGAGGAAGGAAGAGGAAGGAGCTAGAGGAGTAAGGGAGGGTCGCAAAAAAGAGAGATGGGCAATGATACAAGCGGAGCTTGCGCGGCGATAGTCATAAGAATATGAGAAGACAGCGAGGGAAAAAGAGAGAGAAAAAAAAACAGAGAGAAAGTGGGGGGTAGAGAGAGGGAGAGAGGAAGGCTGTTCTGAATATGCATTCGCGCATTGACGCCAACTGCACCGACTAAAATTAGCCGCGCAATTACCGAAACATACCTATCCCCATAACCCGCGAGCGGGTGTGTATGCTGTTTCATAGTAAGATACATCCAAGAGCAATTTTCTCTTTTTTCTCGCCCTCACCCCTTCCTTCCTCTTTTCTCTAATTTTCACGTTTTTGTCGTTTCCTATTCTCTGTACACATAAACTATGATACGGAGAAAAAAAATTCCCTAGTAAAAGTCACGACTGAGAAATTCTAATCCATTAATTAAGTTCAACTCGATTGTTAACACCATGTTCAGTGCGGATCATTCGGAAACGAATAAGACCACGGAATAAATGAAAATAGAATTCTAGTTGCACTCTGACATACCAATACTATCGTTTACATTTTCATATATTTTGTTTATATGCATGAGATCTTGGAAATGAGTAAGACAGTAGAAAGGAAGAGAGTTGAGTAGAAGTTGAAATATTGAAAGAAAGAACTCGCAACATCAGGGTCTTCCAGTGAACTGTACGGACATCAAGGAATTCATAATCATAGATCACAGAAGTAAAAGATATGCAGTTATTCTGCATATACTATATAGGAATAATCCATATTGGATAAATAGCACACTATGTAATAGGAACGCACACGAGAGTAAATATACATAAGCATATATATATATATATATATATATATAGGTGAGTTTGAAAGGGAGGAAAATAGCGTAAGATGTGATATATAAGAGGAAAGAGAAAGATTTTCCCAGATACATATTCCCGTATATCGTTTATCGGCCGATGTTTATTATGCATCAGCCTTCTCTAATCCTTTTGATATCCCCTACACTCCGCGTCCTCTTCGCCTTTCCTGCATTCGGTGAATAAACAAATTGCACCATTATCGCCTCTATATATATATATATATATATATATATATATATATATATATATATATATACGGAGATATGTATAAATCGAAGCTTCTGCGTTTCGTCTTGTGGTTTCTAGTAACCGGTATAATATTAATAATTCTCTTTGGCCCCGATATAATCGGTCATGATATTGCAATGAGGTATATTTGTATGCGTGAATGTGTCTTCTGTTCGCCCACTATTCTCCATCTCTCTTTTTACGCAGTCATCCATCGATTCAGAATGAAAATATATATATTTTCGGTACCGACACTTCCTGTCGTCTTGTGCAATGTGCTACTTAGAAAAATTGTCGACAGGTGGCTTCTGACCCGAGTGTTCTCGCTAAAGAAGTCGCATCTGCCAGGGTATAAAGCACTTTTGTCTCACAGTCGAAATTCTCGATGGCAGTATAGCATTAAACTACTAAAATTATCGTTTTTTTTTCTTTTTAATTGTCCCTCCTTCTCTGAAGAATAGAGTGTTTTAACATTGAAATATTTTAATGGGATCGGGAGATCATGAGGCCTGTGTGAACTGCGAGAGAAACTTTTCTATCCATAAACCATTACAAGAGAAACGACGATGCCCTGTAAGAAAATCTCACAAAGGCGACTTTGTTTCGTTTGGTGCTTGCGTCATCGTTTCTTCTCTGTTTTTACATGCTGAATTTTATATGTGTAAATTTTAATACACTGTATTAAGCGTATGTGATAGCGGTACAAAACAAATCACTTTATCGTATTTTCCCTCAGACTTGATCGCTCTCACTCATTCTCTTTACTCTCATTTCCTCTTTGATGGTGTTTGATCTTCTTTAAAGGCATCAGACACTGATAATTATAACGTCGGATGATGATATACTGCAAAAAATATCGGATGTCATTCTACAAACGTTTATTTGTCTTCGTGTTCATATATGACTGGATAATAATCCAGAAATTCTGATATCCAGACAAATAGGATTAGTAAGAATTATGTCAAAGTGCACGTTTCCTTTTTTTATATTAGAGACAAAAGAGGATCACTTAAGTGCATCGAAAATCCTGTGTCAGGATAAAGAAGAGCAAGAAGATTTTCGGTCGTGATGGTTGTCACGAGATGAGACAAGAGTCGATCGGTGAGTTCAACCCTCGTCGTTCTATAGGGTCAGCTGAACATCGTAGCAGCCTCCGGGCCTTTGGTTATGGGTTCTGCAGGATAGACACGTCACCGAAATCGAGAAACTGGGAGCATAATGGACCTTCAGGGTGCGATAAAAATCTTCATTTTTAATGTCCCTTCGAATAAACAATGAATAAATTGAAATTGGGGGAAACAAATCGAACAGACATTGTAGCATCGAAAACAAAAGTGAATTTTAATAAAATTTTATCATGAAAAATTCTAGAAATGTATTTTTGTTTTTGGGAATCTTTCGTTTATACCTACACCAAGATCGTATACCGAAGAACTTATAAAAATTGAAGGGCTAACTCGTGTAGAAGCGCCAGTTTTTATTTCATTTTTTTCTCGCGTGGTATACGAGCCGGGAAAGAAATAAGCCGACACGGCAAACTCGCGGAGACGTCAAAAGGATTATTGTCTTCGGGTTCTTATCTACGTCAGGGAGTCCTTGGAGAATATATCATGGGTTATACAGCATAAAACGTATATAAGATGTATACACGTGAGAGCAAGTTGTGAGGACTATGTTCGTGCCATGGTGGTGATGGGAAGCTAGAGGACGCGAAACTCCTTAGGGATCAAGGGGGAGAAACACACACACACACACACACACACACAAGGAGAGAAACATGATGACATCGTGAGGATCATTGAGGAGGATGGACCATCTTTTCGAACGCGTCACCTCAAGCGAAGGAAAACCACAAGAGAAGTTTCTAACTCGAACGATGTGGCGACGACAATTTTTTATTTATCTTTATGATTCGATTTTTTTTTTCATTCTTTTACATTGTTTTTTGTTCTTCAAGATTGACTGATTCCGTTAACGTCTTTTTCAATCATTTCTTTTGTATTTTTATGTCATAAATATATCCCTGTTCTTCTCTTCTCCTACTCGTGAGACAATCCGATGATTTCTTTACGGATAAAGATCTCAGCGTCGTAGGAATGTTCTTCTTCAACTTCTTTCTCTATTTTCGCGGTCTTTCACTGTCTATTTCATCCTTTTCTGGTGGGAGAGACGAGAAATGGTGAATTGACGTGAAAGCCATTTCTTCACTCACCTGTCTCTCGTTCTCGACGTTTTCAGCCATGCTCGGGGGTAGTGATCGAGCGTAAAATAATTGTCGACATTTTCTCAACCAGTGACAAGTTGTAAGATTATTATCTGGCGATTCGTATTAATTTGTGTGTCTCCTTGAAATCACTTCAAAGGTCTGTGATAAATCTGAGGAACATTATTCCCACATAAAAGAAATTAGTGCTTGGATAATTGTTAAAAATAACCGAAAATGCCTGTACCGAATTAGAATAAATAAGATTTTGGATATAACAACAACGCTGTTTACTCGTGTTTGAGTATTCGCAATAATTTCACACCACAGATTCGTACTTGATTAAGTAATTAAATGATTACTCGTATTGCACGCTGGTAGTGCTTGTGTTAAGAAAAAAGAAAATATAATAAAAAAATTGAAAAAAAAAAAAAAAAAAAAAAAAAAAAAAAAAAAAAAAAAAAAAAAAAACAGAGAAGAAATATCTGACTCTATGAGTTGCACTTGAGATCTTATTTGAGAGCTGACTCTCAGAGTTCTCCTGTAATTTGCTTACAATTAAAATATGCAACTCTGAAAGAGCGTATCGACCCCCCAGCGATTCGTACAAACGGAGTGCACAGGCCATCATCCAAGCACCCATCCATCCATCCAGGGCGCGCCACGCGCCTGGGCGCCTAGAAAGTGATTAATTCTTAACAAGGCGAGGTTTGCTCGGTACTTGAGCGACCACGCGGCTGGCTTGCGGTCTGTTCTCGTGCATCGAGAATGACGAGAGAAAAGAAGAGAGAAAGAAAGAAAAAGGGTTGAACGACGTTGTCGTCGTCGTCGTCGTCGTCGTCGTCGGGTTTTATGCGAAAGGGACGAAAAGAATAAGGGATGAAAAAAGAGGGAAGAGCACAATGAGTTAAGAGAGATAGAGATACATCAGCGAGAGAGGAACAGAAGGGAGAAGAAAAGAGGTTACAACTGTGAGATTTGATGACGTTGGAAAGAAACAAAAAGACGAAAAATGAAAACGTAAAACACACATACACCGACACACTAACATCTACCCGTTTAAAGACAATGTGTAGAAGAGCAAAGAAAGAGAAACGTGTATTACAATGAATGTGTTGTTTCCAACCACCCCTGAAATCGTTACCACATCCGCCAAGCATACTCTTCACCCACACCAGCCCTTATTTTCCCTCACATCTTTCGCTCATCTCTTCCCTCTTCCTCTTCTTCCTGCTCGTGCAGACAACGAGCCAGAGATTTTATACCAAGGATCAATGGACAATGAGAGTAACGAGTATAGCCATATGTAGTATAAATGCGCCGAGCTGACACCTCGAAAAGAGGACAAAATATCACCGCAAGTTCATCAAGGATACACAGGGATCAGATTTTAATTAAATTTGCATGAAATGCATACGCCTGACCAAAAAATAAAGTTACTGCGATTTAAATACCGTCTGCGTGCGAGGAGGCCCCTGCGTATGAGGAGGTGAAGTTTAGATTTGTATACGACAAAGTTATACAGCACCTTTATTTATTTTTCCAGTTTTAACCATCGATTTTTTACTTGAGCACATTCGACTCAAGCGACGGGAACAAACGAGAAAAGCAAATGGAAAATTACGGCGATCATGAATGCATGGAAAAAATCATTCTAATAACGTACGGGGAGTTAATAAAGAACAGCGGCATAATGATCCTGGCAATTCCGAGATAATTTAGTTTTAAGATGAAAACCAAAGGAAGCTCGAAGACATTTGACCAACCCTGTTCCCAGTACTGGTTCTGAGTTTCATTCACTAACGCTCAAGCGCGATCAATAGTCGATATGGCATATAGCAGGTTCACATTTCTAACTAAACTGTCGAGAGATTCAGTCATGCTGTTCCTATATCGGACAAGTTTGAGCATACTGCACAATCGTCATAACCGGCTTTGTAAGTGAAACGCGAAATCAATTTGTTCCTGTAAGATCTCCGGCACTATCGAATCGGTTTATTCTTCGTCGATATGTCAGCTGCAACGAGTTATGCGTTGCACAGCTGAATTCAATTGGGTTCATTTTAAAAAACCGATCGCTGAACGTTTCGGTATTCTGAAAAGATTCCCAGCAGATTTCTATCTTAGGAGCATGTATGACGGAAAAGGCAACCCATCAGATTGGGAAGGACGATCATGAACAATGACGCTTGGTAGAATCTATTCGATATCGTCCGATTGGTTTTCGAGATAACGTCGAAAAACCGGTTTTGCTTTAAGGAGCTATAACTCGGTTTAGAATTGTCCTACGGAAAATAGTGGGGTGGATTTTTTCATGACAAGAGGTATGTCGTTTCTGATGGCATATTGCTAGGTGTATGCCAATTTGTTCGGAATATTGAGTTTTCGATAAGATCGCGTCGTTTTTATATGCGACTTTTTCACAAGCTTCGCTGTCAATCGTTCACTTCGCGTCTGATCGCAACGAGACCAAGCTTATTCGAAAGTGAACACCTTTTCTGAAAATTTGCCTCTGCTGTCTTTAAGTCGTTCAATCTGTACAGGAGATCGCTAAAAACCGGGCGTTGCGTTTTAATTGGACGAGACCATACATGTCAACGACTTTTGTGCAAAAACAAATTTAATTTACTGAATTTTCAAGCGACGGCATATTCATTTTTCTATCTAGCCGAAGTGAATATTTCTCTTCCCCCTTCTTACTCGCTCTCTTGGTCAAGGGGCTCATCTCGATGAGCTCCTTGAGATTGCGATAATTTCCGAGATATGTATACATGGTGAGTATAGCTTGTTTAATTCGCTGTTTGAGCGTAGCGAATCGTGAAAGAAAGAGAGAGAGAATGCAGAAAGAATCATTGGAGAATTTCTTGAAAGAATATGAGAGAACTGAGATAGAGCGAGAGAGAGAGAGAGAGAGATTTAGCAAATGGTCGGAGGGAGTAAGATTGATAACGATACTTTAAAGGTACTGCGGCATTTCTCAGGGACACAATTAAGTGTCTGTGTGCGTTTTGTCGTGCCGCATATCAGGGAGCCGCAGAAGCGGCATGAAACAGGGCCTATTAAAAGAATCGTGTGTTCGTATCGATCCTGACGATTTCTTATTTCCTTCTATCTCTTTCAGTCACCATCCTTTATCTTTTTTTTTTTTTATTTCTTTTCTTTATTTTTTCAGCCTCTATCCTGAAGTTCTTTCTCTCCATTAGGTCTCATTTGTTTTCGCATTCGTTTTCCATTCTGTTAATCTTTTTTCTCATTCTTTTTTTTTTTTTCTACTAAGAATGAGATTCTCACGCAAAATCTTCGGACTGGAAAGAGAAGGACGTTCAAAGCCAAGAGATTTTGTCTTCAGATAGAGGGAGAATAAAGCGGGCGGTGTGAACGAGAAGAGTCGTTGTCGTTGCCATATATTCTCGTTGCGAAATATCCATGTCTACTGTATACGTATATATGCACCTTTATACATATGCGACATGCGTGTATATGTATATATATAATACGTGAAGAAAAAGGTTAAGAAAATCATGAGGGATGCTGGTAGGATGGATGATGAGGAAAGAAGGGTGAGTGCGAGGGACAAGTTCGCAAAGCCGAGTGTGTGACGGCACCACGCGGAGGAATTTAGCAGCTGCCCGATTCATTCACATTCTCTCTCGCGCTGGAATTCCTTACTATGAACACTCTTTCGAGGCTCACAGAGACCACAGAGATTTAAAGGCAAAGAGACTGAATGACTCTACAGGCATTTCAGCAAGGGCGCATCGAGTCCAAAGAAATTTCGCCAAGAGGCTATTTAATATGTTAAACCATTTAAATATATGTGTATATTCACATAGATCGCACTCGTAAATATACAGGGTGTCCGATTTAAAGGGTTATGAGCTCTTATCTCCACGTTCTAACACTAAAAAAAGTTTTTACAAAGATGATTCGGATTTGTGAAGTAAAAAAAGTGAGAATTCCCATTTCGCTTTGAAACGTGATGCGAAGATCGTACGACGGACTAGAAAAAATTGTAAAATAAAGAACTGACTTTGCTCTCACTTATTTATGTTAGAACTATTAGGAACTCAGATTAATTGCCAGGCATGGATCGCACACCGATCACTGTCAACGAGATAACTCAGTGGATCGAAGCTCGAATATGATGAAATTAAGCTCGAAATCTTGTGAAATCTTGTAGCGAAAATCGTGATGGGAACGACCGAATAAAAATGTAATTAATTACCAAATTGGATGGTAGTATTGTCAGAACCGACAGTGAGATGAAACAATTGTGTAAAAGTTGTGGAATACGTGCAATTTAGTCCGAAGCTGGGTGTTTGTTATTCCGTTGAGTATCATACTCGAGAGGATACGTCTCTCGCGGCGTGTGGCCTCTTGGATGGGAAGCGCGAAAGAGCGGACACGCTAACGATCACGTTCGAACAATGAGGCGCACAATGTTAATGAGAAAAGTAATTATGTGAGAGCTTTCTCCCAGAAACAAATCGTGAGTTGTCCCGTTGAGAGGAAAATAAAAAAAAGAAAGGGGGTGTTGGGGGTGTTGTGGGTTTATAGGAACGGGAAGAAGGGCAAGATGGCAGATGAAGAGGGCGTAAAATCTCCTGTGTATGTAAAGAGGGTTAAATATATATATTTATTTGTTATGTATATATGCGGATATTGAAGGAGGCAGCAAAGGTGCACTTCTCGAGCGGTAGAGGTCGCGAGAGTCACTGGTTGAAACTTCAGGCGTTATAATGTAAGTACCAAGTGGTCCAGACGTCGTCAGACTTGAGAAACGACTTATTCCCGTTTCCACTCATACACGTATTTACGTATGTATGTATGTATGTATATATATATATATATATATATAAGTACTCGTAAGCAATGTGATTTTCTTCTTTGGGCATTAACTCTCAGTTAGGTTAACATCAGCCAAGAGTAGCGTAGCAACAACACGCATCGGTTAAAACGACACGTTGCAACGGACCGCGAAATATATAGCTTCAACTTAAAACGTTTGTCCATGCTTTTATGGTAGCCGAGCATAAGAAAATACCGTAAAAAGATAAAGACGGAGTAAGGGAGAGGGCCAGAAATACTTTGGTTGTGGTGGTAGTGGTGGTGGGAGAGGAAAAAAGCTTAATTCCCATTTCTCCACGTTCATGGACATTTTTATTTTTTAATAATTTACTTCTACTCTGACGAGGAGAACGAGCCGGTGACGATTAATCGACTCGTTAACTACTTCGTATTTTTTTTTCTTTTTCTTTATTTTACGCTTTCTTTCAAGTATACCCAAGAGTTTCCGGTTACGAGCCCTTAGTCCTTATATTCGTGTAAAGGAAAAAAAAAACAGATTTCTTAAGAAATATTATTCGACTGGTATTATACGAGACTTAAATGTGGAAAATGCGTGTATATACTTAAAGCTTTTTCAACCATAATGTCAACAAAGTGGCGACTTTTCGTTGCTGAGTAAGCCTGGCTATGAGCAAATCGACGTAGATGAAAAGAGAAAAATATTAATTATAAAAAAGAAATGATTATAATACGACGAATAAACAGAGGAAAAAAGTACCCCAACTTTAATGGTTGAGCTCGCTTCCTATATCAATTGACTTCGGGGCTATACAACCATCCCGAATCAGAAGTGGAAACGACACCGGACGACGATAAATTGATGAATCGTTTCTACGTGACTGGCACCCGATATCAGCGATGCACGTGTCATTAGGACTGTCACGTAAAGTCCGAGTAACTTCGTGACAAAAATATTGAGAAAACAGAGCTTCGGGAATTCGCAACATGTTTTTCCTCTTGTGTGAATTTACGTTATGAAAAGGAAATAAAAATTTTGTTTTTTTATACGCCAGATGAGAAAACAAACGTTTCGGTGATGAAACATTTCATTGTTGCTATTTGAAAGTAGATAAGTAATGACAGATCTCGGTTTAAGGAACACATTGACCCTTTTCATTGACCTAGAGCATTCACCGAGTTATTTATTTCTCAACGATTTTTTTTTTGGTTTACTTCACCGCGCTAAATGGTAGCTTTTTATCAATAACAATTTTCTCGCGGGATAAAACCACTGGAAAGCATTTACAATTGGCCCAGTATTGGCTAACCACGGCCATAATGGTGTTTACGGTTGGCCAACCGATAAACGCTCACCATCGGATGATGGTTGACAGAATATTGGAGTGTTGGGCAAACGTCAGCCTCTGCCAACCCAGCGAATGGCCCAAGGTTCGGCGACAACGATTAGCTGTCATTGAAAAACTTGCGTTTTGCCTTAAAACTGCTTCAAATAAGTAATTTTTGTTTCTACTATATCTCGAGCAATGACAATAAATAGCTTCGATTAAAAAGAATTTAGTATCAAGTAACTTTTGGGGATTGTCTTAACTCGAGTCGTTTTGTAATGCAATAAAAAAAAAAAAAATTTAACGATTTTCTCATTACGTAAGAGGATGGAAGCAATGATAACGCATTACCCACGAAGCATCTTGTTATTCGTCGAAACGTCAGTGATGTAGCTGTGACAACGGAAGGGTGAAATGTACGTGCGGATGAGACAGAGAAGGCGAGCGTAGAACGAAATGGAAAGAGGGTCGCAATTTGAGCGAGTGGCATCAGTCGACGAGTTTAATGATGTTAGCTGCAATTACATGCATTAGTACAACATGACGAGAGAACTTGGTGGGATGGTAGGTAGGAAGAGAGCACGCCCGTGCCAGCGCAAGGGTAGAAAAGGAGGAGAAAAGGGGTTGCTAAAGAGGAAGCATCAACCATCAGAATATACCGTTAGACCTCGGTCTCCGGAGTACGACTATGGATACAGAAGAGTGAAAAGCTACGAGAGAACCGGAGAGGAGAGAAATACAGTTAAACCTTTCATAATTTTCACCAATCAAATATTCATCGCACGACACATTTAAAAAAATCATAGAATTAAACGCGTACAATTATGCTTCGTTAATCTCTCGGAAGCAGGGAATTTATTGATAAAAATAGAAATTTACACGTGCTTGAATATTCTGATTTGTACTGAGCTCATAGTCAGATTATTAGATTCATCCAGGTCAGTTTAGATGAATGAAATGTTTTATAAAATTACTCCTCAAATTTTTGAAGGCGATGACCCTTCTGGCTGAGCACTTCATCATAATGGATATCGTTGTGAGAATCTTATCCACATCTATTTCAGAATCATTTCAATTGTAACAATCGTGCACTAAGATATTTAACTCTGTTCCCACCTGCCGATTATCACGAAGTGTTACGAGACAGTTGACTGTATACCTGAAATTCTCATTACGAATGTATACAGGCCACCTGGCAAAGGGTACGGAACGAGAGAAAAAGGAAAGAGGTTTAAAAAAGACAAAATGGCGAAATAGATCTGGGAGGTGATAGCTACAGGCTTATGATGGAAGCTGGAATGTGCTCGTGGCAATAATATGTTGTCGGTGACGAACAAGATCGTTGGAACGAGAGTGAGGAAATGAGGGATGCAATACGAGGAGTGCGATGTCGTTTGGTTAATGTCTGTTTCGCCGAGTGGGTTATACAGCGTAACGAGAGAGAAAGAGAGAGAGAGAGGAAGAGAGATAGGTAAAAGAGAGCAGGGAGGAAGTTACGAACCCTGGGTAAGAGATAAAAAAAGGATTCTGGTTGATGTCGTTGGCGGGATGAGCTTTAAACGGTTGTCATGAGTCAAGGGGGATGAAGAAGGGAAGGGTTGGGGTTAAATGCGTTAAGGTGTTAACCGTTAACTCGTCATAGTTTGACTCTCTCATCAGGTGGGTGGTAGGGATGGTACGTTTGGTGCTTTTCGATTTTTGCAAGTTTTTCACCGTGTTGTTTCGCAGTGAAAACGTAGCAGGTAACGTAAAAGCGAGGACGTGGTGAGGGTTTGGATAACGACGAGAGCTGTTTCCGTGCGCTGGGGGCTGCACACTAGCTCGGGTAGAATCCACGCATCGTTGAGCCACGATCAAACGGCAAACAGAATGTTGGCGCCAACGCCACACGAGGATGGTTCCCAGTTTCGTTGACTTTCTCTTTCTCTCGGCTTTTCTATGCTCTTCTCTCCTTCTCTCTCTCTCTCGCTCTTTATCTCGCTTTACTACTGGTCGGATAATTCTTTGATCGTTCAGAAAGATACAGTAAATATGCCCGGGCACGCTTGTGGTGGATTTTCATGAGAGACCTCTGACTCGGAGCTTTTGGGCATGGGGATCCCCTCAATCATTTCCCTACACTTGCTATACTGGAACGTCGAGCTCCATACAAACTTCTACACGAACTATTTGTGTACTATTGTATGTACGTTCATTGCTCTTTCTTAGCGCGATTAAAAAGCGGAGAATGGGTCTAAAGGTTAAACCATGTGTCTTTTTAAACCGCGCTTTCTTCAAAGCTCTGCTATGGTACAGTGACGATGGCGTCGAGCTATGGGTGTTTGGATTAAATTTCATCGCAGAAAAAGCCTCTGAACACAGTAGAATCGTAGCCTTTTGATATCGAACAACGAATATTCTCGACAATGGAAGCTGAGAAATAGGGTGTTAGAAAGACCAACCGAAGATAATCCTCGAGGAAAAAACTTCCTCTATTTCCGGTTCTCATAAATTAACGGATGATATCAAATCTGTAGGACACAATAAACCGCGATTTTGATGATATTCGTATAGTGAGTCTCGTTGATACTCGGATTTTCCAAATGTACCAAAGGCACCGAGGGTCTCTGTAGCTGGACATACGCTTTGCCATACAAAAACACTCGCTCCGATATAGGATACATGTGTGTCTATGTAAATTTTCAACTCCCTGGCAGGTTCCTCTCTTGGCTTTGGGTTTTGTGCACAGATATAATGCTTTCTCTCATTTCATGCTCCTACAATATCATGTACGAATATAGGAAGTCACGTGTCCTGGGGAGAGACACAAAGTAGCATTCTATTGACAGAGCGGACGAGCAGAATGGGAGGAACCAGGAATTCATACATGCATATATGTGTATATATATATATATGAATCTGTGTATTCTACTATAGAATTGGATGCGGTGGCAACTGAAGCTCCCGGCAAGAGTACCACGACAAAGCTACTTCTCTCCTTCTCCCTCCCTCTCTCTCTCAACCTGTCTCTTTCTCATTCCTTTATGTCTCTCTTCCAGTGAACCGGCCAGTGATTATACTTGGTGATCATATCGCTCGCATATTGACAAACAGCCGCACAGAGAATTATCCCCGGACGTGTATGCCTCATTCCCCGATTTACCCTTTCTCTCTCTCTCTCTTTCTCTCTCTCTCTCGGATGGTGGGCTTCAAACTCTCCATCAGTCATCCCGATCCTGCCAATCTGTCCATCGTTGTTTCTCTGTTTGGTTTTCTATCCTGCCCTATCATTTTCCGTCCTTCATAAAGCGTGGTGTCTCTTTCACCTAGAGCATATCTGTTTCGCTTTTTGGCTCGTTCTCAACACGCATACCTATATTATATACATGTACGTGCGTTAGGACTGCACTAAATAATACATACTCACGTATACACATGATATATATGTGTGCACGTATTATTTAGTGTGTATGCATTTGTATAGATATATAACTGTGTGGTATATTTGAACCACGGGCTCGCCATCGGTTCGCCTACACGAGCCGCTTCTCTTGCACCAGTGAACATCGTCCGCCCACCAGCCATCCCACAATACGTCGCTAATTCCCATAAAGCACCGTGAGGCCCCCCTTGCCCCGATACGCAAATGGACAAACGGAGCCACACACTAGTGCACAAACAGAGAGCTCAGCTCGATCCGGCGATCCGCCTCGAAACAACTCCCTCCGGTTCTCTACCCATTACGGATCCACGAATAAACGGGCATATCTGTATCTCCGCGGGAATATCCCACCAGGTGCGTTTATACATCATGCGTATGCGTCCGTATGACGGAGTGTGAGTCCGCGTACGTTTGTATTTACGTGTGTTCGCGTTTTGATACTGTACAAGCACGCGGTTCCATTTTCTGTGTACTTTGGGTACGCGGGCTATACACAATCTGTATATATACACATGGAATCTCGATCCTGTATAATAATAACAAGAGAATACGTGCTCAGTCTACCCGAAATTGTATTTGCCAATACGGGCAGCAATTTCGATCGGCTTCGTACACCTGCGATGGGGAATTCATGCTCAGGTGCGCACGATCATACGAGGATATTATTTCAAGAATTTTTTTATCCAAATGCTTATCCGAAAGTTTATGAAATGTTGTCTCTTTTGTTGCGTTCTGTTCTCTGTTTTTTGGTTGGAAATTCCTGTCAATTTTTTTATAATTAACTTGCCAAATACTCTTCACCGTTGTTCATACACACCGAATCGATCCAATGGACCAACGAAATTTCGAAGAATATCCAGCTGATTTACGAATCTTGAAACGAATCTTTTTTGCTGATGGTCCTGCGACTTTTCACGCTTCTTTTCGTATCTCTAGATTCTAATAAAAACTGGAACTCACGGTGTCCACTTGCAAAAAAAAAAGCAGAAACTAGCCTGATGCTGCACCGCGAGTCATACTTTGCTCGTTCGATGCGCTCTTCCGAGTTCGTGCCTCTTTTATTCGCGTCCCTATGTAACTGGGCGTGAACACCATATAGTCTTACGGGCACAGGTGTGCAGGTATTTTCGTATAATATGTATATCGAAGCTACCAGAGCAAGGTACAACCCCCTTCATCTTCTAGTGGAAGAAGTGGAGGGGCAAAAGTACTGGCGCCGGGAACGTTTTACGATGCTGTGGGCCAAGACGAGAACGAGAAAACGGCGCGTACACACAGCGAATCAGCGCTGCTGAGCCAACACCCACGCAATCCAACTTCTCGACTCTTGAATAACTGTCTGTTTGGTAGGTAAATAAAAATAAGAGTACGGAATAGAAAGTACGGAGACTTTTGAAACGAATTCGAATACCCATAAAAAAGTAAATAATTATAAATTTGACTCGATCAATATTTTTTGAAAGCTCATCGCGATAAACGGTTGTATTTTACGTTTTTTTTTCTTTTAATCTACAGCGATCGCATTCCTCGTGAAAATTAGACAATTTGCATTCGCATTGATGAATTCGTTGAGGTTATTAAAAACAAAAATTCAAATTTCTATGTTCCCCGAATTCGATGATGAACGACCTCGTTTTTCACTAGGACCCTGGTCCTATTTTGTAACTAGAAGAAGTTGACGCAGAGAAACAAAAAGGAAATTGCATCAATCGATTACTACTAACTACAAGCGCAAGAAAGAGACGAGAATAACGCTCACATCGTGACTAGAACCGTTCACCTGTATGTTCATGTACGAAGCATCGTGTGACAGGTGGAACACGAATGCGAAAAGACAGAGAGAGAGAGAGAGAGAAAGAAAGTGGAGAACGCGAGTGAAAAAAAAGACAAAGATATGTCACGAGTAAAGAGTGAGGACGATAAAAGTTGTCGTGTAAACTCGCGAGAGGGAAATCCTCCCTTTTCCCACTCCTTGGTTGGCGCAGCATCTCTAACTCTCGGGAGAGCATACCTCGAACGCAACTATTATGTACGCCCTCGACGTGAGAGCAGGCCACGCAGCCGCTCCTGAGAGGAGGAGAAAGACGAGCCCGCCTTCCCCTCATCCCACGATTTATCTCTCTCTCTCTCTCTCTCTTGTTCTCCCTCCTAAGCCTTCCGTTAGACGTTCTCCCCCTTCTCTTTCGCATGCATCCTCCTCCATCTTCTTCTTTTATAGTGTCTTTACTATATACATTCATGCTGCACATATATGTCTATGTGTTCACATGCCCGCCTCGTTCTTGTCATATTTTTTTATGAACTATCGAACCAACGGCGAAAAATGTGTCCACATCACGTTTCCGCGTTCTTCCTTTCTTCAATCTCCAGTTTTTTTTTTTTTTTTTTTTTTTTTTTTTTTTTTATCATTTATTTCTTCGCTCACAGAGAAAATTCGATTCCGCAGAACATTTTTCATCGAAGATTTCAGTGGAATGCGAAATTTTACAAAATGGCGGATGGTCGCGTGGAGAGAAAATTGTCTATGATTGCTGAAACTAATCTTCCCGCCATTTTTCTTTTCTTTTTTCCTTTTTTCTATACCTACGTCTTACTATATTTTCAGTACATCCGGTGGCATCTCTTCTTGTGGATGCTGCGAAACTATTAGTTTCGTTTTTTTTTTTTTTTTTTACTTCAGTTTCCCTTCTCGAGGGAGAACTGTGCTGATTTCCGGATAGTCCCTATTACCAGTAGAGAAATAGAATGGCGTGACACTCTCTTCACCGAATCGACTTCCGGTTCTTGGCTTCTCGTACTTATATAAATCACGCATATCCGGCCGCAACGTTGATTAGTGCAAGGCAAATGTTACAAACTTAAATTTTTCGATTGAAAATATTGTTACTCGGAATCTGCAGCTTCGCTGAAGCGAATAAGTGTCAAGAAACGCAGTTCACTTTATTCATGGGCCATTTTCAAACCAGTCGAGTAATCATTCTTCACATTTTTTCCGGCATTGCATTGATTCTCAAATTCTCATCTCAACTGAAAGATCAACGGATGATGCCATTCTCATTGAAGTATATAATGTGTTTTTTTTTTTTCGGCTTTTGTTTTCGATAAGTAACCTCGGGACCATTCTAGTTACGAAGTACGAAGATGAAAGAAGAATTACGTGCAAGGCGAGGCTCTTTGTGTAACTTGTACACATAATTTGTGCAATTTGCATTCGAAGAATTTTGCGCTGAAAACTTCGTGTGTTAATATATGTGTATTATATCGGTAGCTGAATCGAGAGGAACGAAACGTAAAAACGAGGCACTCTCTCTCTCTCTCTCTTCGATCCTGCGATACGCAAGCAACAACACCGAGGCCCTGGTGTACGCAAATTAGGCTCTCCGGTTCATACTCGTAATAACGGTTATTGCGTAAACGCCGAACATTAACTGCACGCGCATATCGTATTTTTCTTATTCTGTTACTTCTTTTTTTATTTTATTTTTAAAAATTTTTGTTGCTTGTATTCGTTCTGTGGAATTCTTCACCGCGAATGAGCTCGCCATTGTTTTTCAGTTTGTTCGGAAACAAACTTTTTAAATTGTTATTGGAAATTAAAAAATCTCGGTACCTTTGGACTGCGCTGTTTGCATTCGATTAAATTCGAAAAAAAAATATTTTAGTGCATCGGTAATAAAACTGCGATAATTCGGTATATTTATTTTCGAAAATGTTTTCATAGAAAAATAATAAGTTCTAAAAAGTTGGGAGGCAAAAAAAAAATTCAGTTGAAACATTCATATTTTTGGAGTCACTAAATTATTTGATTCGTTTCGTTAACTGGAAATTTTTGGTCCGTTTTTGCTACATTTTGGTTATTCGATAAAATTGCGACCAATATAAAATATTTATGTACAGAAATGTAACGTTTTTCGGACGAAATGATCGATTACAAAATTTATGTTGATGCAAAAAAATGTGAGAAAAATGAGTGGATTAAAACGTGCGATACGCTCGTTTACCTGTCATCGCACGAATGATATTTCAGCAGGGCAATTAAAATTCTTGTCAATGATAGTTGTTTATTTTTGCTGGTGGCAAATATTTAGCAATGTCACGGTATGCAATCGTGGAGAATTTTCATTCCGCCTTTGCATATATGTGTCGGATGAAACAAGAAATTAATGCAGAATTGTCTGGTAGCAATAATAATTATTCGCAATTGCTGTCAATTGTGAAACGTGACGAAATTGTGAAATTTTTCGCACCGACAGTTTCATAACTCGTGTCTCGTTACTCGATACTTTGATCTCTTTACAATTTTTCAGGTTCATAAAATAATTACTCGTGCATAAGTAGGATGAAATAATATTTATTTTATATTGTAAATAATGTAAAAAAAAAAAGTAAAAAGTCAATGACTCTCGCATGAACGAAATTTCGTTTGGAAAATTATTTCAAAAAGCTGAAAAAAAATCATCTCAGGGTCTCGGATGTTGTTGATTTTTCAAAATTTGGCTCTTCTCGTATACGATGATTCATATCAAGCGATAATAAATTTTTGACCTAAGCTTTCTGCTGCTGAGATTACACAGCAATCGTGAGAATGAATTTTATTCGAATTATACGTGCGAGAGTATATCGAGAATGAAAAAAAAAAATCAAGTCCCAATGCTATTTTCATGGATTGTATTTGAGGTTCTATAAATAAAGAGTGATCGGTGTGCGACTGACAAAAAATGTCAGTGGGTTGACAAGTGGCTGTCTTTCTCACACTCTCGCAATCGTCCATTTCCACACGCGGGGTCATAACTCTCGCGTTATAAAACATTCGACGGATCAATAAATTGCCGCACCGGATCGTCTGTATATTTATAGTTATCGTTTCGCATCTTTCATTCGTGTTTCTTTTTCCCGGATGATGACCCACTGGTCCATAGGAACGTGTGTAAAAGGTACTTGTTATGTGTTATCTCGCCGGTGTTATACGATCGATTCCGTGATATTTTAACTCGTTTGGAAAATTTGTTAGTTCGAAATACATCGCGAGCATATGATCGCTGCGATCGTATTATGAAGTTTCACGAGGCTTCAAACGCAGCCGATCGTTTGATTGTTACATGAAACACGTTAAAATGAACAACCTCGTAAAAACTATTTTAGTATCTTCTTTTTTAAGTCAATTTGTTACTCAAATTTATCATGGCGTAACCATTCCGTCTTGCTGAAACTTTGCAAGGTTGAAATTCCTTCTCATCGGTAATTATCAAGTTACGTTTTCTTTTTTAACGATCTCATCATTGATATTTTAGAAGAAGAAATTTTCTTAAATATTCAGAAATCCAAAAGTAATGAATTCCTTGATTTTTAATTACGAAAAAAAACTCTGCTGTTCGCATGATCCCTTACAAATACGAGGATCACTTTATTTATTTCACCGTGATCAGTTGCGCATTTCATTGATCGATCATGTGTCATCCACGAACAAAAAAAACAACCGTTTTTAGATATATTTCAACGACGATTATTATCTCAAGTTGGTCTATTTCGCAGTTTTTTTTTTCGTACTATCGCGATAGTGAATTGATCGTTGAGGCAAAAAAAAAGATAAACGGTTGGACAAAACGTTTCACACTTTTATCTAGAAACAATTTCCAGCACGAATGAGAGAGAAAGAGAGCAAGGGAGAGAGAGTTTTTTCATTCTCTGTTTACATTTGCCATTTGGGTGAAAGAAAAAAATGTGGAGTCAAGACTGACATTCGTTTTTTATTTTAACCTATTGAATACATGCAATATGTATTGTTTCAAAACTTACCTTTGAGAGATCTTGCTGTTGTACCAATTGTTCCCGTAAGAATTGGAGCTGCAAAATCATTTCCGAAAGTCTACGCTCCTTTTCGGCAAAACTCTCGGCGCAGAGAACCCTATGAAGGGCCGCAGCACCGTCCTGTTGTCCGTCTGTATTTGGTAGCCTTCCATTTCCAGGTGGCGAGGGTGCGACGCTGTTCGAAACACTGCTGCTCCCACTGCTATTCAATCAAAAAAATACAGTTTTTTTTTTTTCAAATCAGCAATCCATTGAAATGAAGCTTTTAATGAAAATAGTTTCGCTAAAAGGTAATTTTTTTTTGTTTTTCAGTTCATTCGGAACTTACGTCGTCAAATATTGGGAAGAAAGCTTCTATGACCTATTTTTTTTTTTCGACATAACACCACCGATCAAGTGGGACCAATTCAACCGATATCTCGGGAACAGTTTATCGGGTAGGGAATCGAATGACAGAGGCGTATCGTTTCCGACATTTTGTATAATTGACACGCATAAAAATGTAGCCCACGATATCGAGGACACGTTGTATATGGGAAGAGCAATGAAATCAAATAAAATCTATCCTCGACGCCTGTGAATCTTTTCTTCTGTGTGGTGAGCACGATCACTAATCTCGTCGTCGATTTTGGCGGGTAGTTCTCTCGTTACGGGATTGCAAAGCGACCGACATGTACAAACGTATTCGCGATCACTATACCTTCGATGGAAACGAGATAGAGGTTCGAGTGAGATAGAGATTCTCCATGGTTAAGCGCATCACAACTAGAGAGGATGTGAAAGAGAGAGAGAGAGAGAGAGAGAGGTAGAGAAAAAAGTAGAATGTGGGTGAGAGGTCGTGCGGGGTGGTTGGCGTGTGTGCGGCTACGGCCGAGTTAGTGAATAATAGATAGGGTCGCGGCCGCGCAATCTCGGCGTAGTGAGTGTTTGCACCGGTGATGGGCCCCTGGATGCCTGGCCAAGCTACCCGCCGTAGCACTTCTCACCCCTCCAGCCTCTTCACCACCCTTTCTATTTGTTTCGCTTTAAAACCCAGCAGAGAGTTTCTTCCCTGTCTTTCTTTTCTTTCTCCCTCGCTCTCTTTCTCTTTTACTCTCTTTCGTGTTTCCTCGTGCTGACCATCTCACTCCATTTTCTCTTTGCATCTCGTTTCCTCGTTGTTCCACCACGGTGTTTTTCTAGCCTCATTTTGGACTCAGCTCCAACCCGGTTTTATGCGCTGGAAAAAATAGACCACGAATAAATGATATATACTTGACTCATCGTGCGAACACTGGACCGTTCTTGTTGATGTGGACCTGAGTACTACAAATTTTGGAAAGAAGGAGTATCTGTTTCATACTTTTCTGCTTGGTTTATGTCTGTCCTGGAGTCCACATTCCGATAAGATCAACGAATCGGTTTCCGATCGGTTTACAAGAATTCCAAAGAGAAAAGAATCGAATATTTCTAAACATTTGAGCCCTGGATTAATTTTCCAAGTCTTCTCAGATCCTATTGCTGCCGAGTCGCTTTTAAGGAGGTCGACGGAAATGAAGAGAGGAAATGGCACGGTTAACGGGAGAGTCGAACGAGTGGCAACGTATGTCACATTAGAACATTTTACAGGAATGAGATATTGTGTGCTGTCCAAGAAGCAGTGTGATACGAATACATTGATGCAAAATATAAATCGTGTTTATATGTATTTATTCACCGGTATACATGTGTGGCTATGAATACATATTTTATTCCGTTTGGCCGGTCGTTAGCGTGGAATGCTCCTTAAGCTGGGACACGCATGAAAGGCAGCGTAGCTAAATATATATATATATATGCGCGTGTGTGTCTCGTAGTCGCGGATAATACTGTACCACATCCTTTGGACCGATACTATCAATGGTAAAAGCGTCGGCGGAGGCTCTCTCGAGTCTCTATTCGCGCCTCGCGACCCCGGTCAGTTTCTCTCTATGCCAACCAACAAAAGACTCATTCTGTTATTATTATTGCGCGTTAAGAAAGCTGAGGGCTTATTTCCTCACGTTATATACTATTCACTTCTTTTATGTATACGTACTATGCCATGCTTATTTTCATGTGTGTGTGTGTGTGTGTGTAGTACATTTTTTCATTATACTTATGGGAAGGGGTAAGGCAATATGAAAAACATCTCCCTCCCTTTCTCCGTCACTTCGTAATCCGGGAAGCAGCTACTACGTTCTACTACAGTATAACTTTGTTACACGCCTTGCGATATCCCCTTTGCCTTCTTTCTTCTCGTTTCAATCGTAAAAGTATAATCTTGCTTTTATTCCATATATATTCCGAACAGAACGCATGCTCGTATTGGCCCTGTATAAGTTTTTTTTGTTTTGTATCTTTTACTAGTGGTAATAGTTAGATTGCGTCGATCTGATATGAGGAGAAAAGTTTTATGCCATTTTTTTTCTGTGATTTATTGTTCACGAGATTCTAATAGTTTGATATCTAATCCGCTACGCTGCGATAGTGCCCCGCCCTCGTACGTCCTTTTTCGCAATGCACCATAACTACTGTTGGCTGTCGCTAATTCAATAGAATCTTATTATCGGTTCACCGGAGAGTACAGATAAAGAAAGAATTTATTAATCTGCACCGAGTTCGTAACTTTGGTCAAAATTTGAGAAATTTATTTTTCGGAAATGCGACTAAAGTCGTGGGCTTTTCAGATAAGAATTTAGTGCATAAAACTCGGAGTGAGGTTTGTAACGTGGTTCCTTTTTTAACAGGCATAAAGTGTGGTAAAGATGTCGTTTCAAGATGAGACATGACTCCGGCACGTCCGTTCTACTGCCATGATTTTCCGCTAATGTTCTTGCTGCATACTTTTATTCGACATCTCTGCCAAAAAATGTTCTCTGCATCTGTCGGGCACACTTGAAAATCTCGATTGTACCGTTTAATATACATACACAAGACAAAATGCGTCCGGGTTAGCTGTCCACCACGAGTGATTGAAGCAAGGGTGTCAAGAACCCGGATGACAAGCGAGAAATTACGAGACATTTCTGTTTGTCGTTTTTTAGCAATGTCTTTTTTTTCCCTATTCAGTGTCATGATTTTTTTGATTTCCTTCTGTCCTTTCTTCTGTTATCTTTCAAGGAATAAAAGTCTGTATACGTTTGACTCATATCCATCTGGTTATACGTTTCGGCTTGGATGGCATGTGTCGGTTCGACAAAATACTATCGACACGTTTTTGTTAAGTGCCAAAAGTTAAGGAAGAGTTAAGGATGCCAAAAACTTTGGATTTTCACATTTCTTTTAGATGCATGTGTTGATATAATTTGATTGAAAAAACATTGCGGATACAGATCATTTTGGTCAAGTTTAAATTCTGGTGAGAAACTTCCCAGCTCTACTTCCTAAAATAATTTTTTTTCCTCGACGTCATCGTGCTCAGCAATTGGAAATTTACATTTTTCATCGTGTTTAACGAAATTACATATAAAAATAAAATGAAATGAATGTCGAAAGATCGTGCCCGACATATCTCGATATGAAAAACATAACAATACTTCGACTGTTGATAAAGAGATCGCCTGCTTTCGGAATCATGATTGTGATTGGTTCACAGTGATTTCTCAATGGTCCAAAGATCAAGTTTTTCATGATACGATGTTTTTTCAATTCTCGTTTGATTCTCGAAGACATCCGGTATGTACGGCTTGACGATAAAAAAAAATTTTAACTCTCTGGTGGCTTCATCGAGATACTTTGTTCTTTCATTGTACGAGCATAATGAAGAGGAGTAAAAAAAAAAATTAGCCAGAAAAAAGGATCGTTTGAGTACAAAGAATCGATTCATCGGCAAACGAAATTACCTTGAAGCAATCCTCCGACGTGCCCCGAGACAGAGCTTAAGTTCTTCGAGTATTGGGCGGGACATTGGGCGGGGGATTGGGGGGGGGGGGGGGGGGAGAGTAAGCGGAAAGAAACGGAAACCCCGAAGAATAACAAGTGTCTATCTTTGTCTCTGTTTCACTCGAGTTGAGGAGGTTGGGAGAGAGATAGCCAGAAAAAGGAGAGCGAGAGGAAACTGGCGAAGAAGTCGAGTCCGTATTTCCATCTGCACCACATAGACCGAGTGTGAGAGCTGTGGTAGGGCTTCACTCCGTGCTCGAAGCTTTATCTTCATTTCACTCGACTCCTTCCTCTCTTCTCTCTTGTTCCCTCCTCCTTTTTCTTTCCTCGAAATAAATCTTCTTACGAATCTCGCGGTCATAGTGGCAAATGATACGGAAAATAAAATATGGAAAAAACGATGAAATGAGGGGAGTGGCGATGTAAGAGATTAAATGCAAAATATTGGTAGTTTTTGGGGCCGACGAGATGATACGCGCATCGTTTGAGATGCGAAGTCTTTTTAAACAAGATTCTGTCTCACAGCATTTTGTTTCAGAGAATTGTATCATGAAAATTTTATATACGTAAGTATTATTCTAGAATAAGAGTTCAGATACGAAGCGATTGGACGAGATTCTGTAACAAAAAATTTGGACTGACCTATGTGTATTGTGACTCGTTGGAGTCGAGGATGGAGGAGGTGTTCTTCTCGCGTTGTTGTCATCCTGAAGAGCGACGGATCCACTGTTCTTCTTGCACGTTAGCCTTTTGAGAACGTCGTCCATTGATCTTTTGCTACCAGCAGACGTGGGTCCAGCTCCGTTGTTATTATTATTGTTTTGCGTAACACTGTTATTGTTGTTGTGATGTGGATGGTGAGGATAATACGGGTCACCTAGGAGGGTCGGTGGTGAGCCACACTCGGAAGAATTGGTGGGTTCTTGATTAGTGCCACTTGTTGCGTTCGTGTGATGATGGTGATGATGCGGATGATGATGTTGATGATGTGGGTGTTGATGTTGATGTTGATGATGAGGATGATGGTGCTGATGATGGGCCTGTTGTTGATAGGACAAATGGTCTTGGTGGTTGTTGGTGGTCGTGAGAGAAAGCCTCGAACGTTTCGAGGCAGGAGGTGAAACGGGCGACGACGATCGATCATCACGTAATTCAGGTTCGCTAGTCGTTGCTGGCGATGAACAACCGGACGACGCACCACAATCACCCCCGATGCGTTGATGAGGATAACAAGGCTCTTCTAGACGGTCGACCATTGCTCCCGAATCATCCGTCAAACCGATCACACCGTGTATTCTTTCACTCATACGATCGGCAACTATTCCTACTCCTTCACCTACAGTACCTCCGCAAGGCGATATTTCACTGTCTACACCTGCCACTGGTGAACTCGTGTCCTCTTCTTCCTCGGTACCTGCCACTCCACTCGCACCGCCCCCGCCCTCCGATAGCTTCGTTGGTGGCGACTTCCTCTTCGAGGACATCCTTAGTCTGTAACATTTGCATTGATAGCTCAGCTTAGTATGATTTCAATAAGTGGATAGTTTTACGAATGGTATATGGAAGCGTGTATAGAATCGTAACGGTGAGCTTCAAATATAAATAAGATGTTATCAAGGCAAGCAACTTTGTGTCATCCAATTTCCGAAGTGATCGGTCAAATGTTGGCCGGAAAAAAAGAAAATCTGCTCCTCCAGATGCTCTTGATATCCTTTGAAGATCCAGAAAAGATCTTTGCCATATTGAAAGGAATTGGGATGAAGCTGTGTGACCCAATCTAGGATCGGAAATTAGGTTGCTTGTAACACACCTTATAGGTGGTGGGAATCCATAATGCAAGCCTAGTTGGTTCACAAGGATGAGACAGTCTCTCGAATAGATTCTCAAGTGAAAGGTCCACCTTCTCAGAGTCCCGAACGTGTTAATCAACAGGCAATAAGTGGATGTGTAAATCGATGCACACATCGTCACATCTTCTTGTGATGGCATTGGTGTGTTTTAGGATTCTTGTTGCCACCGGACACGATGTCTAAACTACCACCAGGTCGCTTGGTACGTCTCCGTTAGTACTCTACAGCCTCAACGACGAGACGTCGACGACGATGGTGTTAATTTAGCAACAGCCTACCTACTGCGGGTTATCTATTCATTTCCGTCTACAAATTACTAAATCCAAATCGCGCAATTAGTTAAGGGGAAAACTTGGCGAAAGCTCCCTCTCTTTCTCAGCCGTGTTCGTGCCACTCGAACGGGGCCAATTTTCTCGAAGAATTCTTACTTTTAGGCCACAATTCTTAGGTTGCTCATGACGTTTGATATCTTTTGTCCAAGCCGTTATTTTATTTTCATAAAAACATTATTCAAATGTGCTTAGAAAAACAATTTTCAATACTCTTGATCTGACTACCTGCAGAGGGATTTATTATAATCTTTCGTATTAGTTCCTTCATCGAAGCAATTAGTTCAGCATTATTGGTTTGCCTTAATTAACATTAATTGTAATAATATTGAGTATTGTAGTAAAGAATATTACACAATATATATTGTACAGTGCACAATACCGATACGTATAATATAATCTCGAACGTTTGTTATAAGGTTACACAACGCTAGAAATGCGCAATAAATCAGTTCGGCGTTATCGTTATCATACGCGTACAATAAAATTGTTGTGTGGGAGTTTCGTAACGATTTCTTACGTGGTATTCAACGTCGAGACAAGAGATGAGAGTCGTTCGTGAATATAAGTAGACAAGAAGGAATAAGGATTATGGGATTCAGTATTCAACTCTAAAGATATATACACATAAATACTTATTCGTATATACAAACATATATATATATATATATATATATATATATATATATTCATTTATAGTTTGAAACGTACTCTCGTATCCATACACTCCATTATCTGCTTATCACTCTCAAAAAGGTCGTAAGGTCGTTGCCAGACGCCTGTTAAACTCTTCTCGGTTTTTGTTATAATCTTACGGAGTGATTCCGGGCAACGATATACGTATGGGCATATTCACATTGAATGAACTAACCTCTCGAACAATTTCATATCTTCGTCGATTCACTGCATTTACTTGAACAAAATCAAAAATTTCCATCTACTCATTTTACTCTTTGTAAATTATAAATAATAATAAACAAATGAGTCAGCGCCCACGAGTGTCGGAGCCGTGCGGAGGGACCCCTGGCTCAGCAAACTGACACGTGTCATTGACATTTTTAAAAATTATGACACAAGCATAAACTGTTTCTCCATGGCGTATGACTAAATTCCGTCGAGTTGGCGAAGAGTTCATCGGAAGTTAGAACAACCAGTTGCCGCTCAAGCACCAATAGTCGGTCTTATATGAGTCGGAAAATTGTGTGGAAGATGTTTTCTTCACTTTTTCAACTTATACAAAGTACGAAGCGATCCGGATTACTCGTACATGGTCGGTTACTGGCTATTTTACTCCACATAAAAATGGATAAGTTGAATATATATGAAAAGAATGCCAGTATATGCGTTACAATGTACGTTATATTAGTGATAGGAGACCTGCTAAGAGGTCGAACGATGAGATAGAGATGTACTGTTGTAACTGAGCGCGGGAAGGGTGACAAGTGAGGAGAAAATCACGAGTATGTCGGATGGCCGATATTGCGCCGTCTTTTATCGAATTCTTAATAATGCTAATTGAGCGAACGTGATTGGTGGTGTGAATAAATATTTATTATACGTATGTATGCGCGATTATCGCTGATACACGGGCGCGTTTGAAGCGAGAGAAGAATAAGATCGAGTCTCGCGCATGTAATCCGCGCTAATTACGCGATATCTCAACAATGTATTTGTATCAATATTTTTTACGTGTATCTATGTGTATATTAATGTTGAAGATCCGCATAGCGAAGTACGAACGCGTCCGGAGGAAGCGTGGATGCATTTCAAAAGTGATACAAATTTCTTTGCCTCGTTGAGTATGTGACTCATTAATATAAACCAGAGTAAACGCCATTAAAACGTTCCTATGCATTTTTTTTAGCAATATTTTATTATTTATAACTCAAAAAATCGTGAGGATAAAATACTGAAGATGAAGGGAGATCAAAAACTTCTTGCCATTGTAAAAATTCGACAAACGAAGCAAAAAGATCGTTTGAAAAACATTCTAATAATAAAAAAAACCAAAAAAAAAGTGGAAGGATAACAATCATTCACTGGGTATGTGGATCTTTCTCACTAATTCAATTTTTGTGAACCACAATGTCTGCAAGAAAATTTGAAAAAAATAAAAATAAAATAAAACAGTGAGTAGGGCAGCTAATGTCGATTTACTAAAACTTGTAGTTTTCCAATCGTAGAAAACTACACAAAATGATCGGACCCGAGACGACAGTTGTTCCAAAATAAACAGCAGCTGTAAGACGAAAAACTCGGTTGTAGCGCTACTCGCGGTCCTGAAGAATCTTCCGTAACTCATATAGAAAACCAGAAAGTAACCCTCGTCGAAAGCCCTATTTAAATATCATGGGTTTTCGGTATTTATGCATATCAACCACGGTACAACTATATTGCTGTTCATTTGTGGCTGTCTTGAGGATGAATGGCATCTAAAAGTGACTTTCAGGAGCAAAGGAGCGCTTTTTAGTTCGGTGCGATTGCATCCGATTCATTATAGGGCTGGTGATTCTTCTTGCATCGTAAGGATAAAATGTCTCAAAAAAAAAGTTCATAGTAAGTAAGAGAGAAGAGGATTTTGTCACACGGAGAGATGAGGATAAAAAAAACGAAAGAAATAATAGAAGAGATCGAATGAAGACCTAAAAAAAAAGAAAAGAGAGGGAAAAACGAGAGAAGCAAATTGCGTCGAATGAAATATTTTTGAGTTGAGAAAATAAGGCACATGCCGTGGGCGCCTCTCAGACTCGTAACCCGAGTAATTCAAGGGAAGGATAAACATAGCCGGCAAAAAGTATATGAGTGACTTTTCTCTCCAGCACTCGTTATTTCATTCGGGTGCGTGTTTCTGTATCACTTTTTGATTCGAGCAGTGCATCTCCATCCTTATTTTTACTCCATCAAATCACGGATTTTTCGTTATGCTATGTTTTTTTTTCTTTCTTAATTCTTAATTTACTTGCCGAAAACTACATATAATTTTACATCGGAGTATCGAAAAACGTTTTGAAGGAAAAGAGAGTCAGGAACCATGGTTCATGCGGGGTTCTGGCCTCCCCACTTTGCACATTCGTTAACTATAAGTTATGGCGCTCCGCGCGCGTCATCGAGACGTAGAATCGCACAGTCCAAAGTTCGTACAATTGAAAATGTAACGGCTCGAGTATTTCGTCAGACGGTCCTACATCCGTTCGGTATTTTATATTGAAAATTATATCATTTGCCCCTATTTCGTAATAATGAAACTCTAACACATCGGAAAGTTCAACCACATGGTCAATTATAAATGTTCACTCCAAGCGAAACATTTCCAGCAGATCTATTTTCTACATAAGAAGGAAATCGAGCTTTTTTACAAATAAAAATTATGTTTTCAATTCCATATTCGTTATGCCTTAACGAGTAATTTTTTAGACAATATTTTATAATTTCATAGCAGTCAATTGAGAATCCGATTACTACTTACAATGATTCTGACGTATGTTACTGTAATTTAAAAATATTTATGAACAATTATAAATAGCTTCATGAAATCTTATACTCAACGTCAAAATTTGCTGTTGATAAAGAAAGGGTTCATTCTGAATGGATTAGAGTATGTCTGTGTATATCAGGGGAGTGCGATAATTGACTGTCATCGAGAAGTCATCTTTCTCATTCTTGTTCCTCACGCGTTACGTAGTGGGTATGAGATAAGTAACAGACAAGAAGCACGGGGATCCACGTCCCTCATTTACAAGCTCAACTTCCTTTCCCTCTCCCCCTATTCATTTTTCCCTCTCCGTTCGTCCGTCTTGACGTCGCGATTACCCTCGATTCGAGTCTCCCTTAGCTGATTTTCATTCATTCCGACGGCTTTATAATTCATTGACAATGGAGAGAACAACGACGTGTTGTTGAACGAGCCTGGTCGCTTTATCGTATGCTACTTTTAAGACGGTGTCGAGAGAACTTCTTTCACGTCTCATGATTAATATATTATTATTATACGACTCTGTTATTTTATCTCCTCTTCTTTTGGTCACTCTCGTTTATATATAGATCCATAATCGTAGCATAGGCGACTAAAGAATTTACGATTAAAAGAGCTTGGTACTGGCGTTAATCTTTTCTTTTTTTCCACTCACATCGTTCTACATAACAGTCATTTTATCAATCGTAGTTGCTCCGATATCTCATTCCACCTCGTTTCGTATAATCACGATTAATGAAATCTTCGGTATCCACGCAATCGTAATTTTTATGTTTTTTTTTAAGGGTTCAGGGTCGTCAGCCAAATTTCGGAAACATGTGGCAAAGGTTCAGAGTTCTACGTGGGCTTAAGCTGTGATGCACGAAAGTCCATGAAACTATGAGTTCCGAATAATCATATTTATATTCAAATAAGTATTTTGACATGAATTTTCAACATTCTTGAAGTGTTTTTTTTTTTATTGTTCTACCAATATATTTTATAGCTCATAAGTGCGTTGTTTATTTATCGGAATAGTTTTATTCCTAGGACGTTCACTTGTCGACAGTTTTGCAAAGAGTTTCGAACGAAATTTTGATAATCAAGTGTTTCACTTTGAGATTGGATGATTACTTGGACAATGGCACTAATTTTGTTCATTTCCATCGCTTTATGTGAAATCGCAACACTCTTACAACAAAAAAGTGAGGGATTGATGTAATATTTTTTGGTTTTTTATGCCGTTTATTCGACGAATTAACATACCCATGAGCGTTTCAATGTACGGTTATAATTGCATTATACACACACACACACACACACGTTCGTATATAAATGGGAAGTTATATGTAAAGGCGCTCGACTACATCCATGTGTTTTTATCAGGAAAGGTCGAACATCCCGGTTACATTTACTCTCAAGTGATAAAGTGTCATTGAGAGAAATGTTGTGACTATATTTAAAGTCGTGCTTTTATTTTAGCATTTACGCGCGACCGCATCTCTGATATTATCCGGCTTACGAGAAAGGTAGAGGAATTTTGATTCACACCCAAATATCACAATATTTTTTTTTTTTTTTTTGAAAAATTATTTTTATTATCATTACGATGATTTTTATTTTCTGAATGGATCGATGGGCTCATCAGCTTAATATGGAATTATCGAGTGCAGCATCTTTTGGTCTCATTCGGTGAAATTCAGTGAAATTGTTATTTTATAGGAATAAATAAAAAATTTCTAAATATTCTCACATAATAATTGTAATTATTTGCAAACTCGACACTAAGAAATTGTGTACGTGACAGGAATGATTAATAAGCATCAGTGATCATCAGTGGCACAAGAAAAAACAAATGCTTGGGGATCCGTAAAAAATTCAAACGAACAAAGAACGGTCAAAATTTGATTCTCAGGAATGGAAACAAAAGAATGAATATGTGTAATTTACAAACGTAAAATGAAAAAAAAAATCAATATTTCCATTGCGAATGCCGCAGCGCTTTTGACTATGTTTTCTACACATGTGTTCCGTTTTTAGTAAATCTCCCTCGACTTCGTAACGCCCAGCAGGCTTTGAAATTGTTTCAACCTTTGTCTCTCTTCCTCTCGTCTCTCTCTCTCTTTCTATCCCTTTCTCTTTCTGTCGCTGTGTTTACACCGGCGTAACTAAACTACCTAAGCCAAAGCGTCACGTCGTACGTGCTTCACAAACCTAGACGTTTAACAAGAGCATTGTCGTCCAATGCGCGTCGACGAGCTACGCGATAGATGGTTCTAGAGCTCGTTCGGTTCGTCGTTCAGCACGACTGTTTCTTTTCATTTATGATGCAACCTTTCAAAGACAACAGTTTAAATTTCTAAACGATCATCCATCTGTATCATCTTCTTCTCCTTTTTTTTTTCCTCGCTTTTCTATACAATATCTTTGCGAGTCGGGACAAACGTTCATGTTTCTCCCGCACTTTCGTGAATAATCAATTAGGTACTTTTTTGTGTGATATTTTGTAAGTAAATTTGAATAAATGAATTTCGACGATTTTTTGTGTAAAACTATTATTATATTTTTGGCTGAATCGAGCTTAGCCTTGAGTTGGAAATGAATGTATTTCGTCAGATTAACTCCATTTCACTAATTTTCATGTTATTATGAGACCCTTCGGAAGATTAGCCACACGCACCGGTGTACCGCTTTTGCACGAGAGCTAAGGGAAACTGTCGATAATCCGGTCCATACGGACGGTTAGATTTTCACTGGATTTCTGTCGTTGATTGGTACCTCGGAGCTTCTTACTCAATGATTGATGCCCAAGTCATTGCATCGTTGAGCAGCAGTCATCTACTAAAATCAATAGCGAGTTGTGTCAGGTTGAGTCGGACGAGATCTCTGCATTACTTAATACTCGAGAGATCCACGAAGCTGATCAGCGACGGCACATTCATCGCTTTCGGTTATTAGATGAGTGACTATTTTTCATTTATTTTCGAAATAAATTTTTTTAAAGAATTTATTACGAATTTTTGTATCGTTCAATTGAACATATTTATGCATGTTGATGCAATGATGATGAAATATATTTCATCGTTTTTTTCTCTCTTGCGGTCTACGAAATCTATCAACCTTTAATAACGATTAGGTGGCAGTCGAATTATGTGATATTTTTTGGAAGTTTCAGTGATGGTTTAATTGTGGTAATCAGTTTATGGAAATTTGGGATTTGATTGAGGAATTTCGTATTCATAACTAGGGCACGAAATTCATGGTCAATAGATAAAAGTGGATTTAACGAAAGTGCGCGTGGTCTATTTATGGAGTGCGTAGAATATTTTATGATTCGATAAACGATTAATTGACCTAGAAATTCATACTCGAAGTTTTCATTCATATTTTTGAGCCGCTATCATTTCGATGGAGGTTTGGCTTGCCGAATCAAATCTGTTGGTGACATTTTCATACTACTTGTCAAATTTATTTAACGGTATTCATGGTGTATTCGTCTTTATTCGATCTTTTTCCAACTTCACGGGGGAAAAGAGAGGAAATCTGCGGTTTGAGTGGAGAGAGGATATAGGGATAAAAAGTTCTCCGTTACCGACCCAATGAATACTGAATAAGCCGAGGGTGTATCGGCGTCTTCGTATGGCACGTATTTTCTTACAGTGAGTGAGATTTTCCTGTCAGAAGGAAACAAGAATCCCACACAAACTAGGCAGCAGCATCCCTCTTCGTACTGAGACGGGCTGCGATCGCTAACAGGCCAAAACATTTCAAACGTATATCGTTTGCGACACATCAGAAAAAGAGAGAGAGAGAGTGAGAGAAATGATAGGGAACGAATGAAGACGAAACAGAGTGAGAGAGAAAGAGAGAGAGAGAGAGAGAGACTCAATGTGGCTGGAACCTTAGAGAATGTTTCTGTTTCCAAAGTTATCCATCTTGACGGTTTTGAACTAGATTCATGTTTTTTTCTGACTTTGCGTATTCGTATTCTCTTGACTCTGTTATGTGTATAATACCCAGACGCCCATAGTAAGAGAAAAATAGAGAGAGTGAGAGAGGTGCAGAATGACGAGAAACTCCAACGATACACAGTGAGGATGTAAAACGAAGCCTCTGACTTTCTATTAGTAGCACAATGGGAACGTGGTTTTTTGGGGTTCGGCATCTGTTCGGGCTCAAGTAACGCCCGGGCAGTCGCAAACCATCAGGGGTCCTAATATACAGTCAACTTTTAAGATCGCCTTCGAAATTGGTACACCCTCAAAAAGCACGGACTTTCGAATAACGGAAGTTGTTTGTGAGTCCGTGCTATACTCCCTAGATTTTCGTTTACGCGGTCTAATAGTTTTCTCTCCAATTGAGAAGTTGGCCCTATAAGAATAACACGAGATTCCAGAAAAAATTGGGTCTGATTCGCATCATTGAACCTCTCCCGGTCCGCTTTCGGTCGAGTAATCTTGAACGCTCAATATATGAGCATATTCATACCATGTGCATCGCTCGAGCCTCGGTCTGATCTCGCTTGACCACTCTTCAATTGAGAGGAATACAATTTTATTGGAGTGAGATTTTATTTATCCTGACCAGTATCGACATTTCAGACTTCCATTCCTACTCCAGTCCGTCGTTGGTCATTTCAGGCGCGAAAATTCCCCGAATAACAGGTGCATCAATCATGGAAAACGAAATAATTATATATTATTGCGCCATTTGCGCGACGGAAAGTAAACGAAATGACATTCGAGATATGAGCGGTAATTTCCGGTTCATATTATTTTCTATTGTTCTATGTTATTTTTTTTCCGACTTGATGCGCAAATGACTCAAGATTGACAACATTGACATTTTACTGGACCCAGAACGAATCGACAGTGACTCGATAGCGTTGAATGGACTTTGATGATTCTCTTGATTCTGGAAAGTTTGATCATCAATTTTTGCTGATATAAATTGGCACTAAAACGATTCGACGGAATAAATCCTGGAGAATTCCATGCCAACAGGGCTTTCAGTAAATGTTAACCACAGACATCCGAATCAATCTGAACAAGTATATCATTCTAGGTAGAATGTTACTAAGTACAAGTTTCGAAAAAAGCTTTTACTTGAAACAATCCAGAGATTTTGCTGATGATGAGGAACAGGGATTGAAGTATCAGAAGGCGACCATGGAGAAGAGTAGCGACGGAAAGATGATGTAGAAGAAGAAGAGGCAAGAGTCAACGCAGTCCCGTTGACGGTTAGCGGAGGAGAAAGCTATATCGTTAGTATTCTTCATAGGAGCAACGTGGGATATGCTCTACATAATGGAGTCCCAGCAGCCAGAGAGCGAGTCTCTCACTTCTTTTGATGCTGAGCGTCGGGCCATCTCTTGTTTATGTATGAGCGGACGAAACTCGCACAACTAAAACTCTCAAGCATCTCTATACGCACTTACACAGAGTTGTCCGAATTTGATCGGACGTGTGTAAGCCTTGTCGGTGTAAAAGTATAACCATGGTTTTGCCTTAGAGCTTTCCGAGACGAAAACGACCAAGGCAAACTGGTACGAGGATGGCAAGTTTTCTGACGCTGGGAAGCAAACGTATTCACAAATCTCAACTTGCCTCCGGAACACGCTTGATAAACCAATCTTCACTTCAATCGGACTTTTCTCGATCCTGAGACTACCTTATGAGACATGACAACCGACATGAGAACCGACCGGACAAGGTAATGGAAGGTTAGGAAGCGTTACCTTGTACCCTTTTCCTTTCAACCTTTCAAACTTCTTCAAGAATACTTTGTGTGCATAACATTTGACAGGAAGATCCTGTATTAGCGATGTGTTAAATTTGTTTAGCAGACCAATACTCATCTACAATCTTGCATGCAACTGATCGATTGGTTCACGAAACGAGTTCTTATGATTTTCGAAAATGAGATCTTCTTAGCTGTGAATCATTTTGAAAAAAAAAGCTAACATTCCAAGCATATACTCTAGCCGATCTCATCCGTGGTTTGAATTTTCGTCTGACGAGCTTCTGCTCACAGGTGATTAGAAAAGATGATTATAATAAGTTGTTTGGTGATTAAACTGACTATCTCGAGAATCCTCACAATCTCTATGTTGTTTAGTCCTGGATTGGGAGAGTATGTACATAAACGTTGAAGAATACATGCATTCGTAATGAAAATAATTGATTCGCAGGCAGTGGGTAGACGAGGAGAAAACGGAGATTTATACTATTCGCGAAAAGAGGGGTCGGAAGAAACGCAGAGGCGTTAGGTTGACTGCTATATTGAACCGTGCTAACAAGCGAATCGATTAATATGAGAGAGATCCGCGGGCACGCGGCTCGCTTAGATTAATTCACGCTGCGGGAAATCGCAACGATTGGGATTAATCATCGAGTCGATTACAGATGAGAGGAAGAAAGAGAGATGGAGAGGCAGAAAGGGAGAAAGCATTGGACTCGTAGTAGACTATGAGGCTGCTGCATTCTTCTGAAACATACTTCTGCTTTGTGGCTGAACTTAGTTAAGGGGTTGAAAATCGAGAATAAGATCGAGTGCGCTGCTGGCTGGAGATCGCAGCTGAATCGTGACCAGATTCGATATGTCTCGCGTTCCTTTCTCGCACTGTCTCTCTCTCTCTCTCTCTCTCTTTCACTAGCAAATAAAAAATTGCCTTATACGAGACTGTTGGGCATACTGTTCATGCACATTTAGCAAGTTGTTTTGTATAATTTTTTTTTTCGTTTATTTTTTATTTGACGTCCAATGGACAATTCAAAAAAAAGAAAAACGTACATGAAGATGTATTGAAACTGTTGCGGGCTTGACTTTTTTTTAGAAATAATCTTGTTTGCATCCGGGTAGAATTCATTCCGTTCGAATTGAAGTTAAAGCTTTGGGTTGTGTTCAACGAAATGTGATGAATACTTATTTTTTCACTTTTTAAATGGAAAAAAAAAAAAAAAAAAAAAAAAAAAAAAAACTGAAAAAATGCCAAAGTAAAATGATTGTAATTGATGTTTGACACATTTTCTCTTCAATTATTCTTGAATGCCAATATAATAGTACATTATTAATAAATAGAAAATCAATAATAAAAAAATATCTCTAATATTGCACATCGTGAAATATGGAAGTCATTTAACGACAAAAATCCATTCCATTATTGTGGGCTTGTGCATATTGTTTGAATTCTAAGAATATGAAGCTTTTAGTCAATGAGTTCGTATGCGTATTATAGTGCAGTGTGTCTGAAGTTCTCTCCATAATGTTTTCTCAGAAGACAGAGGGAACAGAGTGGATGCTGTGACGTATTGCTTTGGGAAACGAAACAAAAATGGTCCAGCGAAGAGAAGGAGATAAAAAGAAAAGAGATAGAGAGAGACACACAAAGATAGGGAGTGAGAGAGCAGAGAGAGGGGGGGGGGGGAGGAGGAACGATGGCTGAGAGTTGACGCAGAAGAAGGCGACCAAAGCTTTAGAGGAGGTTTGTATGAAACTGGACCACGTGGACCACGTGGCCCTCGAGCTCAATCACATCCGGAGAATTACAAGATGACGTGACGCGTTCTCTCTTCTCCCTCCCGTTCTCTTTTTCTCTCTCTCTCCTTTTTTCGTTTTCTAGCTTTCCTTGTCGCATCATCGTCAATGTTCTCTCCCATAAACGACACGCGGGAAGAAATACGATCGGTGAACGCAAGCTGGAGAGCTCATGAAAACGTAGGAAGAGAAGAAGAAGGAAAGGAAAAAGGAGCAGAACGAATAAGAAGCTAGAAAGAGAGAGAGAGAGAGGGAGAGGGAGAGAGGAGAAATAGAGGAAGAGTAAAAGAGAGAGAATGCCTTCTGGATCGAGTGTGGGTTTAAGAAGAAGTGGGGCCATGTGTTCAGTGTCAAGTTGCTTGGAACCACCCGACCATCGACGATACATACTCCGAGTTCCCTCAACCACACCGAAAACACATAGACGGTTCATCATACCCCTCTTTACCCTTCTCATTTTCTTCGTTCATTTCCCTCCATCGACATGCAAATCTTATACTTTTCTACACACACGATTGATCCATGCCTCTTACGCTATCAATTACTTTTTCAACTTCAATTCACAATAATAGAATATTTAATGAAGCCAAAAAAGTAAGTTTTCAATAATAATAATAATGAGATTTTTGGCCTAAAAATTCTGAATCCACTATTATTACTATCATAATTGTTATTATTGTATTATCATTATTATTTAAATGTTAATCACACGTTTCGATGTACTGAGTCGGAGGCTGCGACACTCCTGAGTTGTAATATCGGTATTATCATTATTTTTTTCATTATTATTAGTATCATGTTATTATAATGCATTCTTAAACATTCCGAAAAAACATAATCATGCGATTATGGGTTTTTGGCAAGAACATGACTATTAGATCCTTTTAATAAAAAATAAATGTCTGTTTACCCTGAACTGGCCTCTGCACAGAGCTTGATATTTGACAAGAGAAATATAGCACAAGCGATTTCGCAACAACCCAAAAAAGAAAAGACTGGGCATGTGAATTAGATTTTTGACTTGCTCGTTCGTGATTTAACATGAACGGGTACTCGCTTATCCGTTGTTCATTCGCGCACCTATAGACGTGGAATCGTGTATCTTGGGCGGTGAACGCATTTCGAGAGAATGAGGAGATAGGAATGAAGAGAAAACAGAATGTCAGGGAAAGAGAACGACAAAGATTGTGAGAGAAAAGGAAATGCGCGTAGCAGGAAAAGAACAAGAGAAAGAGAGAGAGAGAGAGAGAGAGAAAAAGAGAAGAAAAGAAAAAAAGAAAGCAGAGAGAGAATAAGAACGAGCGTAATGGCCTTCCATACATCAAGAACAAAGCGCGGTAGGCTAATACGCCGCGTCCGTTGTACGATACGAGTTGCAGGGCTTGGCTGCAGCTTATGTTGGTACTTATGCCCCGGCACTTTGAGAATATCTCCAAATCCTATTCATCCTCCTGCCATTAAGCCAAAGAGTGAGAGAAACTCGTGTGGCATCATCTCCGAACTCACATGCTACAGATACCTGCAAATCTTTTCTCTCCCTCCCTCTCTATCTTCCTCTTGTTCTTCCTCTTTCTTTGAGTCTTGCTGGATCAGTAAGCTCGAGCCTGTTCTCTCAATCAATCAATCGCTAATGGAAAGTTGATTGTAAATTCCACTTGAATTTTGATCAGGATGGAAAAAAATATTTATAAATATTAACCCTCAAAGGGTTCAATAAATTTACTCCTATTTTGTGTACCACTGATTCATCCAACTGGTTCAGGTATCCAAATAAATTTGATAACCTTAGAAAATGTACTCAGCAAATAATGCCTAAAGATTCTATCAAATATTCTTGATATTTGAGTCAAAATTGGAAACAGAATTGCTATGCCCTAGAAAAAAGAATATTTTTAAAAATCATTCAGATAAATAAGTTAATTCGGGACGAGTATGCAGCCTTCCACTGCGATTATTCGCAACGACGTAAATGTATGCGAGTCTCAACAGCATGAGGTAGGTTGTGCTAGTAGTGTGCCACGAGGGTCTTTAAAGACTCTGGCAAAGATTCATTCATTAGGCGAGTAAAACGGTGACCGCGATTATAAATCAGGCTGCACACTGCTGCGATCCGTTATATACGTCGCATTGTTTCGTTAATAGTTCGGGATCAATTTTCTTACCCAAAAGGTCCGATATTTTTTTTTCATTATCTCATCTCTCTCTCACTATCTCGATTGGGCGTTCTGAATTTCGTTTTTCATTATTTTTTCATTCTACGATTAATCTTGTCAGGTGTATTCCGTAACGAAGCGAAGGACACATGGTCTACATTGTTTCTCGTGACGTTCTTCAGACCCCCCGAGCTATCCAAAAATTTCGTCTACATCAAGATGTCAGATTTAATAATAGTACTAAGTCGCTCTCACTCGCTCGACCACGCGCACATACACGTTTATATATTTTAGTATAAACCCTTACGTGTATTATTCGTTCACTATTACAATCGAGTAAATGTTGTTTTACACTATAATAATATTGAGTCTATCAACGATCATGGAAGCTATTCTTAATTATAATATTATGAAATACTATTACAGATCCATTTTCATATCCATGAGTTTTAATTATTAAAAAAAAAGATTTGAATTATAGTGGAAAGGTGTTGCATTAACTTTTAGAATGGTCGGAGAAATAAATCAGTTCGGCTTTTATACACCACCGTAACTGGATAATTTTATCGCTCGCATTTGTCGTCAGCGAGGCGTTGATAGTATTTCATTCGGTCTATCGCATGTATTATTGTACGTATGCACATATGCGATATATTTATGTATATGCATACGTAATGCCGTACGAATTTACGGTGGATGGCACAGGAATACCAAACTATCTTTGCAGGGGTCTCATTCCCATTGAATCTCTCACCATTTTACACTTTTCCATACATTTTGTTAGTGGATTAGTAGAACTATCAGGTTGAACTCAATTATTTTCTTGGCGAATAATTTGTTTCTGGTCTCAGTGATACCAGAATCGATTTCTTTAATTTTCAATGGATTTTTTTCGACTCACGTTCGTTAAGTTCCGATAGGAATGTCCTGGGAATTGAATGCAAATGTTTATATCGGAAATTTATATATACGAGCTTTTATTTAGCCTGATATGTATGTATATATAGATACTGCTCGTTGACTTGCTTCGGTGATCATTCCGACTCACTCTTTCTGTTTCTCTTTCTGTCGGTTTCTCGGGGTGCATTCAGTGCCGAACGCGTTTGACTGCCACGCGATTACTCATCCACGGTCTCGCGCCCTCGTGCGAGCTCAACGAACAAAGAGTAATTATTCGAGAATTTCGTGGAAGCCATTAGCCGTGCGCCAGAGCTATGGAAAAAACGTAAGGGAACGGGAGTGCGAGAGAAACAGATAGAGAATGAGAGAGAAAGAATGGAATTGAAAAAATAAATTTCTATGACATCGGAGCCTCTCGTTTCGAAGCATATTTTTTTAGAGCGAGCCCCCAAAGATGGAAGTAAGACTTTTGGGTTACGGATGACCCCCGAATCGATCAAATCTCCTGGGGTCGTTGTATTATAATTATCAATCGATATATATACATTTATACATTTTTTATGCACATTAAAAATAATAGTCAGATAAATGTAATTATCTTTTTACAGTATAACTGAATCAATTAATTCGTGAACTCTTTATATGTGCAGAGTGCAAAAGATAAATGACAGTGCTTTACTTAAATATTCTCTCGAAATCCTCAAAAATTGCTGCTTATTCTCGATTGAATTATTATCATTCAGCTGCATAAATATGATTTATTTAAGTTATTGAATGTTTTTTTTTTCTCGATCAGGCAAAGAATCTCATAATTATGAAAGCTGGAAATTTTTTATATCGAACCGATTTGATTTATGAAACCTCACTCAACCAACACTCAAGTACAGTACTTTTAAACAATTACAGTAAATTTCAATATTTGAATAATTTTTAGTACACTTTAGTATACCTTGGAACATTACCAATGAATTTCTACTTAATTTCAATTCAATAATTTGTAATACAACGATAAAATAATATTGAAAAATCAGGAAAAATATTTTATAAAAAGCGTCTCTTTTCTGTTGAAATGAATATTTCATTACTGAGAGAAGTGATAAAGAGAAAATAGAGAGTGTGTCTAAACGTTAAAAGATGCTGTTAGAAAGATGAGAGTACGAAAGATTGTTGGTCAGAGGTTCAAGAACGATGGCGTCAGAAGTAGAATATGCATATGAAGGATCTCGGAAGTAACAGACAAGAGAAGAAGACGAAGAAAAAAGACAGTTAGTGGAGAAACGCCAGATGGAAGATTTTCTTGTTTTTGACAGAGTCCTTTGGCTTCGGTGTCTCCGAGAACAACGGCGCGACGACAAAAAAATAAAAAATGAAATGGCACCGAATATGTATGTATTTATGCTTTTATTCTTTCTCACACATTCATTTATTTATATGTATGTGTAATATATACATATACACGACTATCGAGTCTCTTGATATATTTGTATAGGTGAGACACGGAAATGTTAAAGGAACTAGTATACTATTGTGAATTTGGTTAATGCCAATATATGAAGGAACTCGAGAGAATAAAGAGTCACGAGGATTTCGTCGTAAGTCAAAGCGATGAAGGAGAAATCTAGCGTGACGCGCGTGTCACACGGGAGCTCATGCTGCATACGTTAACTCGGCTTGATGCTCTTCGAGCCAGAAAGTTATTCCATCGTACGAGCAGGATTCGAGCAGAGATGTGTATGCCATTGCTGATCATTCTCGGTCATGAAAACGCCATTTTCAATCGAGTAAATCATTAGAATCGGAGAGTTTTGACGATCATGTGAATTCATGGGATTTGAGAAAAATGAGGTAAACAAAATACTTGGAAAAGTTGGAATTTAAGGACGACGAAAAACAGTTACGAACGTTTGAAAATATTCATTAAAAATTCGACGGTTTTGGTTGAGAAAAAATAGACAAGAATCGTGGAAAAACATGTGCATCGGTGAACAACTATAAGCTTCAATCAATCGTTCGTGGTTCCAAGGATTTAAAAAATGATAACGCATATTTTTAGAAATACATCATTCACTCGTAATAAATTATTTTGAAACTAATGAATAATGAATTGATTTTTATGGCTTGGTTTATTGATGTGATATATCTCGAAAGTGAAAATGACTCAAGAAGAATATATTGACGAATCTTGGAATAATTCAAGCGCTGTCACATTTGAGGATCAGAGATGGCACACAATTTTCAAAATTCTCATGATAAAAGTCACTTATGAGTGTCGCAAGGCGTAAATCGTGGGGGCTCGAAGGGATTAGAGTCTGACAATTTAGCGTTGTCTCGGATAAATTAATGCTTGTGTATACCTATTGTTTCGAGGGTCTTTTCCAAAGTCGAGAGATTTTCGAATTCCTCAATCACTCGAACGTCTTCGTAAAGTCGTGTTTCTTGTTTCGGTTCACCGTTTCTTATTCGAGGTCTCATGAGGCCTTTTGTCATTCTGAAACCGGAGAGACTAATCTCGGTTTGAGAGCGCGGAGAGTCTAAAAGAGCCGAGACAAAAGGCGAGAAAGAGTCACATGAGTTAAATGGAAGAGAGGGGATAGAGAAAAGAAAAATCGTTCGTTTCGGTATTAGTTCTTGGATCGTGAGGCTCCACAAGAGCTTGAAACATCTTGTCACTTGAGATATGTCCTATTTTGTTACCATACGTTTTTCCATCATCCCCCTTCTGTATAAATATATATACACACATGTGTGCCTGTGTGTGGAGTATTTTTTCAATTCTATTGTCTGTGAACGATGAAGAAACCGAAGAAAAATTAAATTAAATCGAAAAAAAAAAAGAAAACATGTGGTTTGCCAAAGCCATTATCAATTTGGCCAACAACTTCGTACAACGTATATTTACCCCGAGATTTAAGACAACTTTCGGTGGTACTCAAACGAAATTTAACGACTCCTTTTTCACCGTATGGAATTGTTTGAAAAAGCATCATTCTCGAGTTCACTGAAGCATCAAATTTTTGATGAAGAGTGAGAAAGATATTAACCGATAGGTGACAAGAAAATGTAATGTTTGTGAAGAAGGGAAAGAGGGAATGAGAGAGGAAGGAGGAGGGGGAGGGGACGATGGTATAAAAATGAGGGATACGTATAGTAAAGAAACGTTTATATATATTTATATAGATTACATATATGTGTATATAAGTACACATTTTCTCGCGTATATATATGTATAAATGTTCAGCACACTGTGTACTGCAGACATCATTCTTTTTTACGATCCTTGGCCTATTTTAAAACAACGCGAGAGCGAAACGAGTGCTAGTGTAGCCGGTCTCAGGCGCACGAGTCAGAGAACTTCAGCATCAGAAAACATCACCAGAAGCGTTTCCGATGGAGGGGACCAAAGCATATGGGAAACTACTCCATAAGCACAATATCAGTCTGTATTTCTTTAACGGAAGACGAAACTCTCGCCAGATGAACAATAAGAATTGTAAACATATTGTACGATGTATATATATATTTCGTATACTTTTATTTATATGGAACATTTCACGTAGAATCGGATGCTTGAACACTTGAAGGCCCAAAAACTAATTAAAAATTATTTCAATTAGTTTTTGCAATTCTAAGCAAAAATAATGTTCTTCGGAAGAAAATTTCTTGTTAATTTCAAGCTTAGTGCTATTGTAGACAAGGCGTTAATTTATTTTTCCAAACATAACCGAAACAACAATCATAGCATAGTAATAATTAAAACAAAAATTTAACTAAACATCTTCCCACGATAACTTGAGACTTAAACTTCACAGAAAAAATATCAGTTCGTTAAAAAATTCCTGGAGAAAATTGAACCAGACTGTTCCCGGAGAAAATTTATTTAAAAATTTTTTTTTTCTATCCGAGTCGAATAAAAATTATTGACCTAAACCTTAAACGAGAGCACTAAAAAAAAAAAAACAAATTTAAACTCCCTCACCTCTTCGGTATTGTTGGTTTTTCAGGGAGTTGCAAATTATTTATTGAAACAAAACACACATCGTAGTGGTTATAAAAAATTTGTATAAAAAGTTTGTTCTAAAAATTGATTTTCATTTTTGAGCGATAATTTTTTAACGAGTTACAGATATTGGGGGAAAAAAAAATTGGAATTTTTAGTAAATTGCCAGTTTTTCACGATCATGTCGAGATAAGAATCGAAAAAAAAAATTAGTCAAACTGCTTTTCGTGAGCTTAGAGAGAAGAAAAAAATCAGTGCCGAACGTAAAATTCAAGCAGCGGCCGATTGCCGTTGAGTACCCCATACGATATATAATAACTACTACATAATTCGTAGCGCAGTACATATATCGCTCGTAAATGTCCGCAACTCTTTTGGAAGGCTTTTTTGCAGTATCCGATGACGCAAATTCTCATTGCTTTAAGACTAAAAATACTGTATGTATATACGATCCTTTCAAGATGCTCTCTAAAGCTCGAGATTATTGGCTCCGACTCTTCGTCAACACAATAGAATATTTTTGTGAATAAGGTTTTTGTTTCATTGTCGTATATGTTTGAACGAATTGACAAAGCTGCGAGTACAAATTTATATATTCTAATAAACAATCGTGTTATTTTATCATTCGTTGTTTTTCGTCGCTTAGTATCTTTCATATTTATTCGTTAAAATAATTTCAAAATTCGTAGGAAATCGAGTTTTTTTCTTGGTGAATTTGAAGATCGGAAAATCTTAATTTCTATCAGCAACGATAAGACGATTCTCAATAAATGGATTCGCGACAAATATTCAGCTAATCGAACCTGACAACTCAGCTAAAATAACTCAGAATAATCTATGAGAAAACAAAAAAAAAAAAAACATTGTCATTCAACATTACAAGAGAAAATGAAATAACCAACGTACGCGAAGTTCTTATTTCTAGTTGATAAAACTAATAAATTGTTAAGAAGCCAACGATCGTGTACACCGTTGGACGATAAAAAAGATTGCTCTTTGAAATATTAGGCATGTTCTCTGTCCGTCATACGCGACGCGATTTTTAGAGTGTCGAAAAATATATCATTCGCTTGGAAGAGGAAAGAGAAAGAAAAAAAAAAAAAAAAAAAAAATCGTGAGAACATTTTTTTAGTGCTTCAGGCAGAGATTTATCGGTGAAAAAATTTCGAGGTCTCGAGAAATAAAAATTTTCTAAAAAGGGAGACCTTCCTGTTGATCTTTCGTGTATGTTAGTCCATCCACGCGCCCTTCGAATCAGGGCACAAAAGAAGGGTTTTCCTCTCTCAAACCAGGAGAAAGGATTTCTCAATCTCACTTCAGAATAAATATGTACCCACGCACATGTACATTTTTGCTTTCACGTGTGTTTATACAAGAGGGGTAACACGATCGGATAGGTTCCCGCAAAACCGCATCGAAGGGTCTCCTCGTTACACACCCCGAGGGACACGGAACCCCAGAAAACCAAGTATTTCACCGTCATAAAATAAGGTGGTATATACAAGGGCCTCATCTTTAAGCATTTCTTAACAACAAATCGGCATGCGTTTATCGAAAACGCGATTGTGTCTTCGTGTCGGATCTCTAAAAAAATTAAATAAATATGAAAAATTATCGGGGGCGCATGCGAAAAATGTCTGCAGTATCGAAAAAGGTTCAGCCAAATTTGATGTCTATTATGATGCTTGATTACGATGTAATCATAGAAATGAACATCGATGTTATTCACAGTGAATGAGCGATTTTATAGCACAGGTCTCTAATAATAACATTTTTATCGAACGACTGAAAATAATCGAAAAATTTTCAACCCGAATTTCGAATTTATAGAAACATTCAACCCTCGAGCGTTACGCAGGACTTTTGAGAAATCCTTTCCTGTAGTAAAACGTGCTATTGGGGCCTGCAACGATTCTACACGGGGAATGAAACTGATTTTGAATGAAATATACACGTTCCAAAGAATTATTAGACGCGCAATCCAAACTCACTTGTTCATTATAAATTCTCTACGCGGTACAAAAGTATAGGGATAAAATTATTCTTCTTCGTCCCCTGTTCTTTCGAAACACCCTCGGTCTTCAGTCAGAGCGAAGCCCGAAATCGGTGTCTCACATATTAGGGGAGGAAAAGACCGGGATAGAGAAAGAGGAAGAGAAAGGGAGAGGGAATATACTTTGACGATGACAAGAACGAAGAGAAACGAATGCGAGAGACGAGGGTCACTGGGTCAGATGTATTGCGCGCTCCCAGCATCACTGTAACGGTTGCCCGTCCCTCTCATTCGCCCGCAAGTCTCCCTCGAAGAGTAATCTCGCTCTCTCTCTCTCTCTCTCTTCCACTCACTCTCCTTCTTTATTTCTCTTATCCTCTCCCGCGTTTAACACATGGCCCAAAGGCCTGGCTCTGCTGGGTTGTACCTTACGCACGCACATGTAACCACGAGACGTTCCGAAGCCGCTTAATTATTCCTTTCTCGCAACAGAGATTTTTTTTATCCCCCTCCGCTTGTGTCTACTTCAGTTTCGGTATCATTTTTAAATCTTTTTGATCTTCAATAAAATCAATGTATGTTGATATTCGAGTAATAATCCTTGAGTGAATGAATTAATAATAATTTTCGAATACCATACACTGAAAGGATTGTTGGCTATTAGTTTTTCAATTAATTTTAGTTAATTCCTCATTTTTCTTAATAATTTCAATATCAAAAACCCACAATTGCTGATAAATTATTCCCAGATATTTATTCTTTATAATTACGTAATGAAGGCAATTTGAAAATTAAGCAATGGCCCACTTTCATGCAGAAACTATATTCGCGCTTCCCGTTACCCTCTCGGCATAGAACGTTTTCATAACGATCGTTCATCCAGTGACTGTGTCAATCACGAGATTTTAATTGATTCAGCGACCCGATGAATCGTGGAATTTACGATTGCTCGTCACTCACCTGCCGATCGTGCTCATATCATCCCGTCCGCGGAGCGGTGGAACCGTAATTTCTGATATATCTCGCAAGCGTAGATCTCGATATTGCACGTGGTAAATTTTTTTTTTCCCCACCACCCTCTTTCTTTCAAATCACAATCACGTGAGGGTTATTTTTATTTTATTTTTATTTTTTCCTTTCACCACAGAATTGTTCACGATCCTCGAGTTGTTTCACTGTCTCAACGAGAAAAAAAAAAAAAAAAAAAACTTAAGCGATCCCTTCGCGTTGGTTTTCCAAACGATTTTTCTTCCGTATCGCTATTTTTATGGCGAGTTTAATCGCTCGACGTATTATTCATTAACCGATGATTTTACACTTCGCGATCACTGAATCCTCGAGTTTTACGCTGAAGAATATGAAGAAAGGGGATTTTTCATCACTATCAAGGCCGCGATGAAAGCCGCACTTTAAACCGGAAGTACCGGTTAACCGCTCGATCGAATGTCTTTTACAGAAAGAGTGGATGTAATGCAACGATATACTCTCCGACACGTTTCGTTTCCTATTTTTCTTTTATATTTCGTTCTTCGTTTATTCTCTTCGGAGCACGTTTTACAGATTGATTCAGCGGTAGGAGCTCGCCAAATCCGTCAAGACTTCCGGTTCGAAATAGCCGGTCGAACAACTAAATAAACACAGCCATATCTCTCGAATAGTCAAGAAACGGATCACGGAACCATGAATAGAAATAAGATGTCGTATTTATTTCATCTTTCGTGATGCAATAGAACACGCACTGATTATAATACAATGGAGTTGCGGATGTTTGTACATTAATTATTATACCGCAACGAAAAAAGGATAAGATCGTAACGAAGCACAAGTTTAATGTTATTCTCAATCGAGTTACAACGTAGAACTATATATCGATTAAAATATGAGTGAGTGCCGTGAGAATTGTTCAGAAGACTTTTCGCGTATTGTAAAATCGTTCATTAAGGATTGTCCGATCTGGAAGATAAGAGCGGATCGACAGGAGAACGGTAAGAAAAAAAATGATTGATCATAGAGAAGAGACCCGATAGATTAAATAATAGAATGCACCGTACCGACGGTAGGGTTTTGTATTCTCTTTTTTCTTTTCTCTCTCTCTCTTTCTCTCTTTCTCTCTCTCTCTCTCTTTCTCTTTCTATGAGTGTGTACAATGGTGAAAATATAATCGCCGCGGCCTCGGAGCGTCGGCTGACTGACTGAAGAGCGCGCGGGCTACGAGGTCCGCGGTGGGACGACGAGGCCAGAGACGTTTCGGCAGGCGCTGGCTCCGGCGCAGATCGGGAACATCGCACTCCCTCTTACTCTCTATCTTTCTCTTTCCATCCCTTACGCGGCGAGTGTCTCACTGGGGCCTCACGCCCAACAATCGAATGTGGGGAGCGGGGGGATGGGAGTTAGAGAGCGGGAGTAGCGGGGAACGAGGAAGAGGGGCGGGGAGGGGAATGCCACCCCCGCGCCTCGTCTCCGAACGACGACGTCGCGACGCCTCTATCTCGTTCTCTCTTCAGCACACTTTGGCATAGACACACACATGTGTTACTCAAACGCCACGGGCCACGTTTCTACCACCAGATGTCGTTGTCAACATCATATATAAGAGAGACAGAGAGAGAGAGAGATATAGTGATGTTGAGCGGCATCGTTATAAGCGCTGGAATATCGCTCCCTTTCCCCACCACCTCGGTTTACCTACTCTCTTTCTCCCTTTATTATTTTTTCTGTTTCTATTTCTCTCCCTTTCTCTCTCTCTCTCTTTCTCTTTCTCTTCTTCCATCTCGTTTGTTCCCCGTTTGATATTTTTCTTCCTTCTCTCTTTCCATCTCTCTTTTTGCATTGCTGTCTCACTGCATCTTTCTTCTTCTCTCAGACGGTTATATCAGTAGTGGCTTGACAGTAGTAGTGGTAATACTCAGTAGTAAAAGCCGAGTCGAGCGTGCGCCAGCGCTTTTCAACATCCACCGAGTCCACGGATAGCCAACTTGGTCACGCCCTTTTCGGCCACCGATGGCAACGCCTCCTTTCTCTTCTACACCCACGCAACCACGGATTTTCCCCTCTTTATGTCCCCTTCTCTGCTCAATCCTACACCCCCCCTCCTCCCCCTTCCCCCTTCTCTCCATGCCCCTTCTCATCTTTACCACTTCTTTTCCCAGACCTGCGACATTCTCCACCGCGAGGCCGCGGGCACGCTGCGAGGCCGTCAGTCGCGATAGACAGAGAGAAAGAGTAACGGTGAAGCCAGTGCGCATGGTCCTCGCTTACACTGCAAAGTAGTCAGTGTTCATTGTAACACTGTCACTCTACTGTAGCGACTACTTCTAGCATGCAGGCTATGAGAGTTTTACTTGCCGTTTGGCAATTTCGAACTGGAACGATATCTCGTCATCGAATTATTAACATTTTCATTATTCTTAACTGATGGTTCAGCTTACTAATTATTATCTCATCGTCGCATAGAATTCTGATAATAAAAATAGATATCGCGGGAACCGTTATCAAGGATGTAGAATTATTGCTGGATGATAAATATCTGGTGCGAAATACTCATGAAATATTTTTTCAGGTTTATAGGTATGATACCAAGAGATGCTTGAAATTTTGGAAATCGTTAATTGATTAGAGATTACCTGTTGGTAACGGATGAACAAGAGACTTTCTTCGATCGATAGACACCGTACAGTTTCCAAACGGATGCTGTATCAATTCACCGATTTAGGTAATTAGAGCGGAAGAAGTTAAAAGTTGTCGGTCGATTCAAACCACTTCAGATGAAGCGCTGCCGGATGAGCAAAGGTGCCTTAGTTGCCTCATTTCGTTAGGGATCATTCAGTAGTCGGTTTTTGAAGTTTGATCATTCGATGGGCTGCCCTACAACAATTTTTTGTTACCGTTGAAAGCTTGCCACACTTGGTATACTTGGTTCATCATTGTCGATGCATGAAGCTCAGGCTTCTTTCAAGCTTTATCCGAAATGGTATCCAAGTTTTTGACTTAGCGATTCTTTACGATTGAGATTCCACAAGCATGTATTTTGATGACCAGAGGTAACTAGTAGGAAACTCAGCTTTTCAGAACCACTATCGCAATCAGTCCGGAGTCAGTGTCATTGAAAGCACTTCCGTTCTAAGAAACTAATGAGATAAAGTTGAAGCTATAAGTAAGATGATTTCAGTTTTCTTGAAAAGTATCTTTAACCGATATTTTGCAGGAATCTTAGCCTGGAAGATGGAATACCATAAGAAAGGGGTTCTTGGAGGATTCTCGTTACGGGGTGTATTCGCGATGAATCAGGTGTGCGCCTTGAGGAGACCGGTGTGGCTTGCGCATTGTCTATTGTCTGGTGTGCGGCGGACCGTTGAACGGAGGCGGCGGTACAGGCACCCGGCGCGCAGCAACCCCCCGTACGAACCTCCCGATCCAATGGAAACACCCAGGGTGGGAGTCGAACTCGTTTGATGAACCAATAGGACGGGAGTTACACCCGCACAAATCACAATGCTCATTGTTGTCGCTAGCTGTCCGCCCACCTCGTGTCCTCCTTCCGTCTTCGCGGTGTATGCGCGCTGCTTTTATAAAGAAACTCATGCTCGCGTCGATGAAAAACGAGAGCCGCACACGCGCCAGGATCCCAGCACCGGAACATGGGCACGAGCTCTCTCTCTCTCTCTCTCTCTCTCTCTCTCTCTCTCTCTCTCTCTCTCTTTCTCTGCTCTATCTATATATGTATGTATATACATATCTATGTAAAAGACCCTCGAGGGGGACCTGTTTCGCTTCCACCTGTACGTTCACAGGTGGCCACCCTGTGGCGTGTGCCCTTTTGCCTGCGGGTTTAACTCACCATTCAAGCCGCTCAAGTATATGTATGTATAAATGTATATATTTGCCCACCACTTTTTAGTACGGTTCTGATGTTAACCGTCTTGGAACATTAACCGTAACTTAACTACTTCAGCTCGAACGGATTTGGATTAGAAGGACAACCGGTTTTCGCATTTTTTTTTTTTGCATTCCAATCTACATATTTCGGACCAGTGACGATTCCTGGTAGGAGAATCCGCTCGATTGTTCATTGATTTTTATTTTTTATTGTATCGAATCTGTGAAATAGTGGCTTCTTTGATGGTACCCGATACCAGGATTATTTTGCCATTTAATATGGAACTTTGAGAGTGTTCGCAATATCAATCTTGGTTATGCCATAATTGGTAAATATCATCCACCTCGAGTGAATGGGCTTTCCTTGAGCAAATCCTCTTCAATTTCAAGCCTTTTCAAAAAAACTGCCATTTTTCTTCTACCTTGTCAAGCGATCAGACTTATACTCACATGAAATATTACGGATGGGCTGGTACTCCAACTCACTTGTTTCCACTAGTGTAACGGAGTACCCTCACTGTCTGAGTGCAAAGTGGGCCCGGATTATTTTTCAGGTGAATCCAGGCATGTGTATAGAGGAAATACTAGGGGAGGACGTCTCTAGCAAAACAACTCGGCCCGATGTTCAGCTGGTGTGTGCATCACGTAGAAAGAGAGAAAAAGAGAGAGAGAGAGAAACAGAGCCAGGAGGAACGAACGAGAATGGCGTCGGTGCGCATCCCTTTCATGTCTCCCGCAAACCTTTTGCCTCCTACCACTTGCCTTCCCCATTCCTCTCTTTCTCCATCTTCCTTTATTCTGCCTCTCATCCTCCAAGCGTTCCCTGAGCAACCAACTCTTCCTCTCTCTCTCTTCTGTTCTCTGTACTTTTTCATTTTCCTTCACTCCCAACTCTTCCGCCCCTTCGTCCCTTGTATTCTTCCTTTTTTCATCATACTCCCTTTGCTCCTTCTCATTTGATCCTTTTGGCTCGCTTTTGCTGCCTTTTTCGTAAAAGACAGGATGAGAGTTTTTTTTTCCTCAGCAGGTACAAAAAACAAATAAATTTAAAAAAAAACGTTTGCTCGAACCTATCGTTGAAGAGCATGTTAACGTGAACCGAGTTGCGATTTTTAAACTTTCATGTTAAAGCACGTCGTAGGATAGTTAGCGCATGCACCATCTAATCGAAAAAATTTATCATTCCTAGAAATAAATCATTAAATCATTATTTCATGCTGTTTCTTCAATTCTAAATCAAGTTTGTGTCTCAGATCTCATTAGATTTGAGCTCATTAACTTGAGCCTATAGTTCGACTGAAGAAGGAATTTTTTCTCATATTTCTCTACGAATAACAATTTGGTAACAAAAATATCACAATTGAATGATGTTTATATCCTGATATTTCAAATATTACTTTCTATGATTCCATGCTTCTAGAGGGTGCCGAAAATTATTTAATAAATTGATTGTTGTTTACAAAAACGAGTTTATAACAGGGCGTGAGAATCGAAGGGTTGGTGGAATTTCTATAGACACACGCAGTCATAGAACTTGAGTCTGCGCGTGCGTACTTTTTCTACTGGTTGTGGCTTATGTCGGAATAAGAACATATCACATCCACTGGATACTCGTGTGTATTGCATTTGCCGTTTAACCGATGCTGCTACAAGATCTTTTCCGTTGGATGGCTCGAGCTCGATTGGCTCATTCCCGCTTGTCCGGTGATGAAAAACCTTTGATGTTCTCTCGACTGTTAGAGAAGGTAAAACGTCTCGTCGTACGGGAGCCACACGATTATCCAATGTACAGATTTTCTCCTGTCATACGCGAGGCGCGCGCGTGTACGTGGTTTGAATTAATTTAGTAGGATTGAGCGTTTCATGAGATTACTAATCGAACGGCGATGATTATTGCCTCGAGTCTCGAGTAACACACGAGGCGAACGATGAACGTGAATAATGACAAGGATGAAAAAGATGAGAAAGTAAAAGAAGGATAAAAAAAAAGTATTAAATAAAATAAAGAAAAATCCTAGATCCTACACGCGCGTCCAATTAAACAACAAACGTTTTTGTTTTCGTATTGTCGCATGACGTTTTCTCTCCTTGTTATTATACATGAGTGCAGATTGACATTGGATATTCCGATGTTCATTTGTTCTTCCGCATCTTTATCTGTGACTGCATATATAAATCCTCATACATAATCGTATTATCTCGTTTATTGAGTCGTTGATTATTTTTTAATTGGTTGAATCGATTTTCTCGAATGTCGCTGAGACATCATGTCCGCCAATAGAACAAAATCATAAGAAAAAAAAAATCTATATATCTTTCAGGACACGTTTCGATTTGCTCGTTGATATAGGTAAGTCATAAACGAGAAACAAAAAGTGTAACATGAAAATGTGAGAAATGAGAAGACGTACGGTTGGGGCCTTTCCGTCGATCTATTTTGCATAATGTCACTTGTTCCCGATCTCATAACTCAATGATCGACTACACAATTTTACTGTTAGACGAACAAGAAGAGAAACACAGACGAGGATACTATTAATCTTAGTTAATCGTCGGTCGTGCGCTCCTACATATACGAGAATATTATGTGCCGTAGAGCGCCACAGATCGACGCCCCTTTCATAAGTTTTCGGATCGCTTTTCCATTCTCGTTGATCGAGTTCTGTATTTATTTCTTTTTCTTTCCGTCGTTTTTTCTCTCGTATATCGGCAAAATTAACGATTGAACGCGCGATTTCACTTCGCCGATTGAACTCGATCTAGAGATATTATTTATTTACTCAATTTTTTGTTTTGTTTCAGTTGAATTAATTTTTTCCAGGACCTTTGGAAAAAAAAACGTATAAAAATTTTGTAAGCCTCAGGTTGATCCTGAAAACTCATGGTTGAGGCTAGTTTCTCATTTTCAGCTTTTTTTTTTTTTTAGGAGCGGTTGGTAAAAGGGTTGACGATGTTGAAAGAGATACTCGATATGCGGATCAAGAAGACACGAGTCAAAGGTAGGTTCACCTCGAGTGTGATTATGCCAACTGATTCTTGCACGGAAGCTTCCTTTTCACGCGCAAGGAATGAGGAGATGAAGACAGAGCGGTCAGAACGACAGAGGTAGGAGAGGGGGGTGTTCATTCAGATACCCTTGACGAAGGAGGCCATGGCACACGTCGTTGAGAGTTGAGAGAGAATTTAAGAGAGGGCAAGAACGCGTCTCCGTGTCTTCCATGGAAAGGTTTAGGTGGATGCGAGGAAGGTGGAGATGGAAAAGGGTAACTCGACACGCATCGTTCGTCCAAAACGTGTATTCGCTTCGACGCATGGCACTTTCAATCAGCAACGTCGGGAGCAGCCACTGGAAATTCAAGCATTTCCTCCTAACGGAATTCTTACTTGTTCCTCCTGAGCTTCTTCTCCTTCTCGTAATCGTTTTTCCACGCTACGGTCAGGGACTTCGCCATAATTATCGTCCACAAAACGCCTTGCTAGAGACATCTCAGCCTCGTGAAAATGCCACTCCGTTCATGCCCACCCACGCTAATTTATAAATGGCGTTTTCTATTCTCGTCACACCGCATTGGCTTTGCGAATATTTTATTAATTAGAACTATTAATATTGTTCATTACTGTTATCATAATAATTTCAGTGTTAAAGGGTTCTTGTAAATTATTGATTCAATCATATTCTTCCATTTTTTTTTTTTTTTTCATTCTTCAGAACTTTTTTCATGGCTCATATAACCCTGAAAAAATGTACTGCAAAGCTTCTATTATTTGCGTATAAAAGTTATCTCAGCTTAAGTCGACTCTACGAAGCTCGGTTTAAGTCGGAAATTGTGCTGGAAAATCTGCTTGGCACCCACGTCCCCTTGCAAGAAAATGTGTATAACCGAGTAACGCGATGTACATACATCAGTTCAGAGCGGATACAATTCTATTCCGGTCCCTGCGAAACTGTCGTGGTGAAGGTGGAGACAAGAACAATGAGTGTTGTGAGTCGTCTGAGTTATCTCTGCATGTGGGTATAACCCAACATTTCTGCTGGCTTATTCTCCCTTTCTGTTTCTCATGGAAAACGAGGAAAAAAAAAGTGCGATGAGTGAATTTGAGCATCCGATAGTACGCGGGAGCGAAAAGTGGGAAGGGCAGAGCCGAAAATGATTTGCCTCTTCAAACAAGATATGTGGAATGCGAATTTTGGACTGTCAGAAAATTTCGTATGTACTAAACACATTATAGCACATACTGCAGTAATAATATCCTCTTAGCCCGAGTTCCATAATGGGTGTATCTTTCAAGATATGAACATAAAATTGTATAAAATCATTAGACGACAGAGAGAAACTCGTATAATAATTAATATGAAGACGAGAGAGAGAAACTGCAAAAGTAAAATACAGAAAGAAAATAATTGAAAAAAAATAAGCGTGTCCAGTCGAAATTATAGTGCATGCAAGAGGTAGTGCGAAAGACGGGAAGATTTATGCATGGCAGTAGAGGTATGAGAAGAGGAGAAAAGTACGACGGTTACAGTAGCAAAACTCATAGAGAAGCAATGACGGCGTCCTGGTGTTTTGCTCTCGTTGGGCTGGACCGAGAGCAACCATGTCGTCGGACTTGCGACGGACGACGACAATAACGAAGATACGCGAGGGTGTACGAGGGTTGAGTACCGTTAGCTTTTGCAGAGTGTAGGTATGTGAGAATAATAAAATAACGCGAGTTCATAAATATGCATTCATAGATGTGTACGTTTATACATATAGCTGAAGAGAGAAAGTAGGAGAGAAAAGGGAGAAGAACAGATAAGAGTAGAGAAAGAAGAAGAAGAAGAATAAGAAGAAGAGCAGGAAGAAGACAAGAGCCTCCCGAGAGTGAAGACCCTGGTTGATGCACTCGTGAATGAACATTGGCTCGCGAGCATTTCCGGCGCTCCCTCTCTCATGTCTTTTTCTTTCCTCGTCCTTTTCTTCATCCCTCGCATAAAGTTCCTTTCGCTCTCACTCATATAGACCCGACTTATATATCCTCTTTTTTCTCTTATTTCTTCTTCATCTTTCTCCTCGTTCGCTAGTCTCCTTTTCCTCTTTCTTTTGCTCCCTCCCCTCTCTTTCTCTCTGTTTCTGTTTTGCCCTGTTTTCTGCACTGTAGGAACGACCTCATCCAACTTTGTGTCCTTTTCTCTTCTTATGAATGAGTCGCCACAGTCGTCTTTTGGAACGAGAGTGCCATCCCCGAACTAAGAGAGAATATAAGAGCAAAAGGGTGAGTGGGAGAGAGAGAAAGAGCGCGAGAAAGAGAGAGAGAGAGAGAGAGAGAGAGAGAGAGAGGGGAAAGGCATAACTATGTTTTACCGTATGTATGAAACGACAGACGAAGAGATGCACACCGAGAGAAACAGATATAGATGAGGCAAAATATGAGAGAAACGCTTTTCGCATATGCATCTTCACAGAAAGAGACACTGAGAGTAACAGAAAGAGCGAAAGATAGAGATAGGGACAGAGAGGAAGAGAGAGAGAGAGAAAGAGAGAGAAAGAATACGCTCCACGAAATGATATGCGCTTAGCTCGAACCCAAGCACGCAAACTGACGACACTATGTGGCTTAAGAGTCTCTATATCCCTCGAGTACAAAATTAGAAATTCACAAGAGAAAAAGAGAAAGACACATTTCAGATGCTACACGGATTTTCGCACGGGCAACATAACGTTCTTTCCTTTTCTACCAAATTTTTTCTCATAGGTCATTTCGATTGTTATAGAGAATGGTAACCTGATTAACATTTTCTCTGGAATTAGTATGCAGGTTTTTCCAAGAAGTTACAATAGGAGTTTAAATAAAATTTTCGATAACGATTCACGAATCGCGTATTAATGTATCTCGTTAATGTTACCGCGTTTTTCGTTTGACCTTAATTTGAATATTTTAGATTCGAAAAGAACATTTAAAAAATATTAATTACGATTTTTTTTGTGCGACAGTACTCATCCACTGTCTTTTTTCGATTTACCATTTCGTCTTTTATTCGTCTTTTCCATCCATTTCTCGCCTCTTTTTTCCTCCTTCGGTCCATTATTAATACACTGCCCTAGTGGTGGACTCGTGCATTGTGCATCGTGCAGAGATGAGTTCGAGAAGAGAAACGAAGAGAGATCTTCCTTGAAGCTCTCTTCTCATCGCGGTCGCTCGCGTCCGGTTAGGCGCATCCCGTGTGTACCCACGATTATAAATAGTAACCCCCTTTGTCGGTGCTTCTGCTTGTGGGTATCTTGGTTCTTCTTCCTCTTGTTCATTCTTTATCTTATACCTCGTCTTTCACCCCTTTACTCTCTTGACTTTTCTGAACGCCTTCGAGTACGTCTCTCTTTCTCACTCTCTCTTTCTCACTGTCCCTTTTTCTTTTAGTCTTTCCCTATCTTTCTCTCTCACTCTAGCCTGGCTTTGCATTCCAGTCGCTGCGCTTTAAAGCCTTTTAACCCTATATACATGTGTGTGTGTGTGTGTGTGTGTGTGTTTATGTACATGAGATGCCACTAGGTGAATGACAAAATGGAAAGACTTCGAAAGCTCGTATTCTCCAGCTTTCTCTCTCTCTCTCTCTCTCTCTGTACATAATACTTTTTCGCATTTGGTTGACGCGACGACGAGACAATTCTCCACGGCCTCTCGCACTCGTCCCAGTCGTTTCTTCTCTCTTTTTTTTTTTTTATTCTTCTTATTAATCCGTCTCTCTCGTTATTCCGGAATTTCTTGGGATTTTCCGGACCACTTTTAAATTTATTTTTTTGTTTTTTTTTTTTGTTTTCACCGGATCCAGCAGCCCACTAGTTGACATGTACGAAACGAATTCATTTTTCGTATATCATTCTTGTTCCTAATTGGTACCTAAATTTCATTTGAATTTGTACAATTTTATATTCGTTTGATTCTTATTGTGGATAATATTGTGGATAACGATATTCGTGAATATCGTTACAGAATTATCCGTTACAGACGTATACGCTTTAGATTATTTATTTATTGTTCAACTCCGTGAAATTATGAAAAAAATTTTCTTTCACGTCTTCGAAATATGCTTTTTCAAATCCTGGAATCTGGAAAATTCGTTTGCAACTCCCTGCGTATGATTGGTTGTTTCAGTGAGGTTCATTCGAGTCTCTCAATTTCTCATGATCACGGATATAATACAGTGTAGATATGATACAAGCAAATTGCAGTTTTTGGAATGTTAGTGCGTACAAATATAGTTATATTTGTATACATATATCAACACGGATTAGTCCACAGAGTCATCTTTGAAATCCGTGACAGAAAATCACTGAAATCGATTATTCGAACATTCTTTTATGTCTTTTTAAATTTCATAGTCGAATATTGTTACCGTTTTCAGTCGAATGCGAGGTTATGCAGATGATATTGAATTTTTTTATTATTTTTTATTTTTTTAAAATTTTACTGACGAATCATGAACTAGGCAAAAGAGAATAAGTGACGTTCCTCGATGAGGTTGAACGTAAAGGTTGCCTTCACGATAATAATCGAACATCATAAAGTTAATTCGTCAACGTATTTGATACACTCCATTGAATAGTCGAAGTTTATTAAAAAATTGTTCGACTAAATTGACGATAAATTGCATACAAATAATTTAATAGTTCGGAGCAGTCCCCATATGGACGATTATTGTGGGCAGAGATCAGGACAAATTTCAGTAGACTGTGCATTATGCTACATAAGCGCGTGTTAAACTTACGTGGGAGTGAATTACGGCGTTTCGCTTATTACAAGAACTGGAGAGAGCGTTTAATAAGAGTGCGAACGAACGAGCTCGGGCGAGTAGCCAAAGAATTGGTGAACACAATCAAGCATGCCTTCCTCGCAAGTTAAATACGTGACAAGAACAAAATTTATACACTTATTGGCAGCTTTAAGATTTCTTTAATCTACAAGAAGTATTGAGAGATCAGGACAAATGAAATAGCGCGGTCTCTCTGCTCGTACATAGAGCCATAATAAATTTTCCAATTTCTCATTCCACTGTCTCGTATATTGCATCTAGTTTTACGAATCATTGAACATGATTGAAATTTGGCACACCTAGAATTTATCGAAATTCTTATTTTTTTTTCTCTCGATACATTGTATTCAATTTTTTAAAAATATTTGTTGAAGTATCATGGAATGCAGATGCATACGTTTTTACGTTTTTTCTCCAAAAATCAAAAACCGTTCGTTGAATGTGACCGATATTTACTGGTTATCGTTGAATTATATTCTTTGTCTTTCACATCAGCCAAAAAATGTAGATCCTGACTGTTACAAAATTCTGAACGTCAAATTCAGCATTATTTTCGTATTTGCATTTCTCGGAAATATCGGAAGCATCGAGAATATAGTTGACGATGCTTTTGTTAAAAAGAACCTTTGGGAATGGAGCTTGTTAATAAATAATAAGAAATGTTCACGCGTTGCTCGTATATACAGTTCAATTCAAACTATTCAATGAAAAATAATGAGAATACACAAGAAATTCTTGAAATTCGGAATTCCATTTCATATTCTTTCGTGCTCAACTTCCATTATTCATACGGTAAACCATCTAAACCATCGTGCAAGGAGTTTATGGGCATGCCAACAACTGTGCTCACGAGGATTGGAACTGGCATAAGGTGTGATGGCAAAAATGATTCGATATGCTCGATTCAATATTCGGAATCATCCGTAGGCGTGATCACAAAGATGTCAATTTGACACTAACGATTACTCGATTACTTATGCGTTCCGGTTGATCGTGATCACGATATTGGTCAAAGATACGACTCAATCGTTCGTAAACCTGTTGTCCATAAAAGTTGGTATCACTGCTGGGACAATCATATACATATCTCGAGGAGAATATGAATTCTCGGTCTCGTCGGGTTGGTGCACACTTCGCATATTCGGTGAGCGTCGCTGTGCATTCATGAATGGAGTGTGTGGTCTATGAGATCAAAAACCAGGGTGACAAAGAATATATAGCTCGACTCCCGTAGCCTCGTTCATCTTACGAGCGCAAATACACGTACTCACAAAAGTAACTCGCACGTACGAAAAGTTCGTGATTTACTTTTATTCGCGGTAAAGCTAGTTTCTTTAAAGTTGCTTACGGAGTTTGAAATGTTTAAAAAAAAAAAACGTATTGCGAATGTACGTTAAGGTGGAAAAATTTATTGTCCGTGTAACGATTTTTTTTCTTGGTAGTAAAAAAATCGGAGAAAAGTATTGCCAATGCAGATATACCAATTCAGCCTGCTCGTAAGATTCGATTTTTATCGTGAATAGCGTGCGCGCCTATCAAAGGGGGTGAATAAATCCGGATTTGAATGAGACTAGCCGTGACGCGATGAAGAAAAAAATGCAATTTTTATTGTGTATTTTCTGCATGGGTTATTACTCTGGGAATCATCTTGTTACTTATTTTGACATTCGTCGTTTTGACATACGATAATATGAGACAAACGAAAAATGAAAATATTAGATTCGTTTGAAAATGTTGATGAGAAAAAAAAAAAAATCTGTTGCACGAAATAGTATTCGGACGAATTCCATTCATCTTCGTCCGTCCCATTGGTTTGCGGAGGAAATGGCGAATGCGAACGGTTTCGATCTTCTGACTAGACGAGTTAATCGGCTACGGAAGCACAATAAACCTTGGAGGATAATAAACGAATTCATCGTGCAACATCGTTCGAGCTTTCACGTCTCGAAGACACTTTCAGATCGTGGTACGACGAGTTTACCATAATAATGCGTTCCTAACCCTGGTAGATCGAGCGTGTATACGGCATCCGAGAAAGCCCAACTCGAACGAATAGAACTCTATAAATAGTGGAGCAGCCATCCTCTCGAGCTTATATTCGTATATTCTCTGATACACATATGTATACACGGGGTGTCTTTAAAATCGCAGCTGAGATTCTCAGGCTATGATTTTCGTAAAATCCTCGAAATATGAGTCAATCGTACTATTTGAACGGTCAAGAGATATGCATGAAAAAGTGGTACTCAATTCGGTACTTTGTGGAAAGAGGATTGATTGATTAATGATGATATCCTGGATACGTTTTTGGACAAGGAAAGAAAGACAGCAGAGTGGGAAAAGCTCATTCTGTCATACCAACTCTCGTACCTCATAAACCTCATGAAAGAATCATTGAAAAGGAGGCGTTGCAGAAGACTTTTCTCTTGATAATTTTATATCGTGATCAGTCTTTGGACTTAAATCTCAACTTTCGAGACAGCCTGTATGATATTTTGCTAGCTCTCTTTCTCTTTCCCCATTTCCTCGAGTCTCCTCGTCTCTCGTTTGTCTTTCTATATAGTGCGTACCACCCGCAGTTTCCTTCTCCTTTCTTCTTCTCTCTTCACTCCACCAACACGCATACACAAAGCTCCGTACACTTGCGAGTGTATTTCGCGATATACGAAAGTCCCAATCGTCATATCGTCTCCTTGCTCCCGAAAAGCAACGGCCATTCGCATATCCATAGAGATACTCCCGCGCGCTTACGTTTCTCGTACCACGTTTTGGCCGACGAAAACGTTTTCGCATCCGTCCCCACGCAAAAGCTCCAGGGTTTATTTAAGAATATACCGATTCTCTTCATTCTCCTCGAATTACTCCCTCACTCGCGTTTGTTCTTCTTTGCTACTGTCTTGCCGGAATATTTATTTGCACCGTTGTGTCTCGAATTCCGTTATTATTTTTGCTCGATAATATTTTCTACTATTTTATAAATCAACGATACTTTAATTTATCCGGATGTTTCTTGAAATATAAAACTGATCATTCATTCAACGTTACGTTGTAATAAAATTTAGTTTCTATTTGATCACAGTTGAGCTTTACTGAATACGTTATTACGACCAATTTTGGTTGCTGCAATCGATGTATTGTGTTGGCCGGTAACGTGAATTCATAATTATATTATTGCAATCAAGTAAAAACGAACGAATACGTTTTACTCCACATGATGTAGAAGATTGTATAATGTTTTGATACCGAAAGGCGGAATGCGTTTGGTTGAAATGTTGAGAGGCAGAAATTCGAGGGTAAGTAACTCAATACGTCCGGGATTTCGAGCGAGTACGACCGCGGGGTCAGGAGGATCAGCGTGTCGAGTATAAATCGAGAGCATCCCCCGTCCTTGAACTCGGGGATTGCCAGCGATGTGACGAGAAGCTTGGTTAAAGCTCGCTCGTTTTCGTCTTCCCTCTCTCTCTCTCTCTCTCTCTCTCTGTATCTTTCATAGTACGTGGTATTTAAATTTAACTCATCCGTGTCGAAAGCTCGTGGTGCCAGTCCTGGATCCACAGGCGCTGAGTTTACGTATTACAGGAGGTAAAGAGAGAAAAAGAGATGAAAGAAAAATGAGAAGATGGGGCCACTTTACCCTCAGTGATTTGTAAGCGAAGAACGTCCGAATGCTCATCGTAACGAGAGCGTGTCTATTGCCAGAGAGCTTTTTTATTATATGGAAAAAGCTTTATTATTTGAGTTCATTCGTTCTTGTTGTACATCTTTCTTTGCCAGACTTCTTCCACTCTCAAATTATTCTTTTTCATATCATTTCATAATACATCCTTTGAAGCCCATCATTTTTTTGCCATTCAAATCAACTGTTCTGTTCGGTGAGTTTGTATTTTTTTTTTTTTTTTTTTTCAATCATATTTCTATTGTTACGAGCTTGTTTTAATTCTAGTACTAAAAAAATAATAAGCAAATTAACGAGATGGAAATATATTCCTCGACTCCTTCGTTACAAATGATTTTCCTCCATTTCGTTTGATACAAAAGCTCAAAATATTCAAGTTTATCTCATTACGGTGAAACTTTTTTTTCACACGACATTTAACGTTTTAGACGAAGATCGATAATTAACGCGAAATGAGTATATATAAGTTGTGTTTGTTGGTGGAATATTTTTAAGGTTATCCTTTACCAGATCTCGAGCTATGTCACCCCTCCTGCTCTCTTCGTCAACGCTTGTCCTAAACACTTCAGTGTAGAAATGGCTCTCCTTTTACTGTTGAAAATGAAAGTATTGCCATGAACGTAATCTATACGGACATATTATGTAAAGTATATACATGTATTTATGTACACGTATAGTAAATCGTAGGGGGATGTCGGAGGCTGCTTTCGGTTTTGCGGTGACAGGCAAGAGCGAGCGAGCGAGCCCTCGCAATGATTAATGGCTTAACGCATTAACAGGCTATTGACAAACATGGTTCTCATCGGGAGGCAGAGCGTTCGCGCCCCGCTCGAGGAACCTTCGGACAATTCTTTCGCTAAAGGCGTCAGGGTCGAAGGACTATAGTCGATCCGTTCGCGGGTTTCGCTAAATCTATATACCGAGTGTCCTAAAATTCATTTGCAGGATCCACAGGATATGAAGTATCGAGATTCCTGAGAACGAAGTCTTTGAAAGCTTTTTTTTTACGCAGAACTGTTGAGAGGATTTCAATCAATTTTATACTGCCGATTTGAAGAAACAGAGAGAGGGAGCGAGAGAAAACTTAGGATTAGAGGAACACGTCGGGTTCGTATCGACGCACGTGATTAGTTATTTCTTTTCAGTTCATATCTCCAGAACGGTGGATTAAAGATGCAGAGGGAAAAGAATATTTCTTTTCGGAATGTTAAAACCTGCAGGTTATTCGGAAGAAATTGGGTGGGATTTTCCGGACATCCTGTATACACAGTGCCATTGAGTGCACAGTAGCTATCAGAAGAACCTGCCTTCCATCTCCAGTCTTATGGTAAGACTCAAGCTCGGTGTGGCTAGTGGAAAGAGAAGTCTCGACGGAAGAGATTCGTGACCGTTGAAAGCGTAGATGGTCGTTCTCGCTCACGGGAAAGTTTCTTTTTCTTTATTTTCTACTTGCTATAGAGCGTAAACGATGAAAGGAAAGAAAGATCGGTGGCGTATAAGAAAGGCTTTTGTGGGTGTTCGGTGGGTGTTCTTTTGGTCCGACCTGGGGGAAGGGGTGGAGCTTCCTTAAATGCTGGCCCTTTCGTGTCTTCTCGTAATGGTCTTTTTTCTCTTCTTCACTTTTTTTTTTTCTTACAGCTCGTCAAAAAGAAGGGAAGCGAAAGAGAAGCTTGCGAACAAAAAGAAAACGGATGACAAAACACTGGAGGACAACGAGAGAGCCAACGCCAGAGGGCGTTGGAAGGTCGAGAAGAGCGAAAAAAGCTCTGTTCCCATCTTCAACAAGCCCATCTCCGTCCTTCTCTTCAGTGATTCCAAAACGCATCTTCTCGTGAATCAGCGTTAAAGATTGGGAGAAAAGAAAGACACCCCGAAAAGAGGGCTCACCCGAAGGACTAAGGGTGTCCCCCCGACGAATAAACGAATCCTTCCAAGAAGATCCACCGAAACTCTCCGCTACCCAATCTCCTGACGCTGTCTCTATACTTTCTTCTCTTTTTTCTTTTCCCCTTTTCATTTTCTACCCTTCGTCTTTTCGTGTCACAAAGCTTTTCCAGTTTAGGTCTCGATTTCACGTCTCAGGGTGACGACGAGACGAGTAAAGTAGAAGAGAGCGGTTAGACAGGTGCGAGATAACATTGACGTCCATTGGTTGATAGTGGCTTTAGTCGAAAATAACTAAAATAAATAAAAATTGTAACACTTACGTAGAAATTTTTGGCAGTAGTTCAGGACATTGGTAAGTCACCTCGATTTCTATAGCTGTCCAGCTAGGCTCGATATAGTGCCCATCACATTCTTCATACGTCGATTTTATTATTTCTGTTATTCGGACCTGAAAAATAAATTTTTAAAATACTATTTTAGTGTCTTATTGAAATAAAAATTGATGAAATGCGGTAAAAAACATTCAAGGCTTCTCGAATCTAAAAACAATCAGAAACTCGATAATATCGACTCGATTAATGAATCTAATTCGGCCTGCTGCTTGCCTTTCGTTCAATGTTACACCTCCACAGTTTCGTATGATACGTGAGGCACGGTATTCATTGGGATAAAAATAACTACATAGTTACCATACCGGAGTTGTGGTTGATCAAACGGTAGAGATAAAAAATAAAAAAAAAAATATAGAAATAATATCAACTCGAGGGAAAAGCTCTCTCGGAGTTTGGAGAACTGAACAACGTTATTCGAGATGCATATATATACTGCGGGAAAGGAGCCAACGATGGATGCTCCGTTGCATATCTCACAGGTATAAGGCTATACGTATGATATTATAGCTGAATCATCGCGGCATTCGCATTTGCCTGAAACCGTTGACTCCCCGTGGGTGGGAGTGAGAGGGGCGGAGGGCTTTAAAGCAGAGAAGTGGCAAAAGCGAACGAATGTCAGGTTATAAGGCACAGGGAAGCACTTGCACGACGAGCAGACCGATTTCGAGAGGCCGACTATCGCACCCCCTCTTGTGGATTTCCTGGCGTACATTCACTCTCTTCGTTTCTCTTGGCACACGTCGGTATATCGAGTGTCTCAAAAATGCAATGTTTAAATAAAAATGGTAGAGACTCCGTGTATTTCTGATAAAATTAATTTCTGAAAATTTGTTTCACCATAAACCGTTGCTGATAAATTAATTGAATTAGAGCTAGTTCGGTGCGCCATTGAGAAGGGCGTATGGAGTGACAGAAGGAGTGTTTTCCACGTGTTCAGATCCTGCCGAGTGATCGTCTCCGATTCTATAATATCTCATTCACTTTTTATCGAAAAGAAAGAAATCGACGATTCTTCACTCGGAACTGTCTGAGCCATTTTCTATACTTCGAACACGATTCTTGGGATACCTTATACGTGAGGGAACTACGTTCCGCTCAAACTTACTCAAATCTCCTCTGTCTCCGTCTACACGATCGCGAACACCTTTCACACACACACACACACACACACACACACACACACACACACACACACACATACATTCGTTGGATTGTATGTACGAAAATATTCACATCAACGATGGTATGTACCCAAGGCAATAGTACTTCATGGATCTGTATAGTTATATAGAAGGTTGTGCAGCACTATGGAAAAAAGGGAATGATAGGGAGTTAGTTATCCGTCGGTGCGGTGAAACCGACGTGCATCGTTTTCTCTTCTCGTCTGTATAGTATTGAAAAATCGACGAGTACCATGGAACGGTTGGTTGATTCGGACCAACGATGTTTTTGCGATATACGAAAAGAGAGACAGGAACGTCTTTTTTTGTTGGTATCCACTTTGGCATTTGATTGGATTACCGTACACTTTTGTACAGTGCGTTCTTTTTTTATTTTTAACATACACGAATATCTACAGATAGTTCAAGGGTTGCATGGGTTTCATAGATTTCTTCCTTTCGTATAATGGCATCGCCTGGCCGCGCGATTCGTGTGCACCTTCTTTTTTTTACGCCTTCGATCCTCCGACCTACGTGGAATTCTTTATATCGTGTATCTGATATGATAACCTTTTTTGTTACGTTCGTGTGGTTCGTGTAACACGCGCATGATCCTCATTCATATATTTTGTGCATCGTTCGGTTAACGTATAAAAATCACCAATTAAACTTCTTGTTACGGAAAGCACTCCATTTTCGCGGGTTCATTATTCTTTTACGGAAATTCTAAAAATAATTGTGGAGTTCCAGGTCAATTGATTTATCGTATGAAATTTCGAATGCAGACACTTTCTTGTAATCCACGAAATATATATAAACTCAACTCATAATTTAATGATTTTTTCATTCTATATTTTATTATTAAAATTGGCCGATGATGTAGAATGACTTTTACGTCATCGGATAAATTATAATTTATCAACTTTCATAATTTCGTTATGAAATGATTTTGTGACGAGCCGACTGAAACGTCGTATTTTAAGCATTATAATTCCAATATTGAATCAATATTAGCTCTGAAGTTTGTTAAGTGACATTAGAATATATTCGTATTTTGTGGTCAACATGATTGAATCGTGGGATTTTACTTGTCGAATAATTTTCCAATGAGAGAGAAGAAGAAGAAGATAAAGAGAGAAATAAAGAGAGGAGAGGGAGCGAGGACGAAAAACTCGCACAGAGGGATCTAAAAGCCCTCCGGAGGTTGCTCGAGCTGGTCGAAGGTGTACAGAGAGATGTGGAGGTACATATAGTTTGGTGTACATAGAGTTTGAGGAAAATGGGAACGCGTTATACGCTACGAGACGACGAGCGAAAGAGAAACAGAAAAAGAGAGGTAGAAACGAGAGAGAATGATGGAAGGAAAAGAGAAAGAAGGGGGGAGAAAAGTAGAGAGCAAGAGAGGCTCTCCCAGAAGGAGTGGAGAGGATGTGGCTCAACTCGTTCGACCCATTCATATCCCCCGATGAAAAGGCTACCCCGCCGTCGAACAGGCATTCGTGAAAAGAGAAGGGAAATTATTATGATTATTATTATTAACGTTTCTATAGGAATGATTTTCCCTTTTCCTCCTCTGTCTTCAACTTTCGATATAGATAAAGGGAACGCCTGTCTGGTACTCGTCCTTCTCTTGATGCTGATGTGCCCTTATCTGAGTTCAGAATCCCGAAATTTTCGAGCAAGCACACTATCAGCATCTTTCTCGTTCCACTTTTTGCTTTCTTCTTCTTCGTAATTTTATGAACAAAAATGTAGGCTAAAGCTTGGTTCGAAATTGAGGTCTTCTGAATGCAGTCCAAATTTAGGGTTCTATTATGAAATTTGAAAAAAATAAAATAAAATAAATATTGTCTTAGTTTGAATGAATGGTAGAAGCATAATCTAAGTTCAAAGCTTTTTAGTTTGTTTTATAATCATATTTATTTGGTGTAATAATTTTTTTTTTTATCATTTTATAATGTAATTTCGAATTTCGCTCATTATGTTTTCTGTGATATTTATATGCATGTTGCTAATTTAATACTAGGAAATAAGGGCTGTCAGGTACAGGGGAGGTATAGAAAGAGCTTTTATGATATTTCACTACGTGTTGAGGGCAAAAGACAGAGAGCGAGAGAGAGAGAGAGAGAGAGAGAGAGAAAGCATGAGCGTTGGAGAAAATGAGTCCTTGACGAAGCTGAGGAAGCTTGGCTGAGGTATTCTGGTCACGGTTTGATGGAACATCCATAGTGGCATTGCTGAGCTGTTCCCAATGGAACGGGGATTTATGGTAGATCTACTGAGAGATGAGTATGAGAGAAAAAGAGGGAAAGAAAAAAGTGAGAGGGGAGAGAGAGGGGTGAGTTGAAGAGATGGGGGTTGATGGGGAGGGTTTGCTTTTTCTCCCAAGTAGCAAAGAAGCGACGACGATCTCGTTATGCTCGGGTATGAGGCATCTCATCTCCTGTGTCCGGTCGCGAGAGCGCTATCATGTCACAAAAATAATCAACTAGCTGAGAAGAGAAAGAAAAAAAAAGAAAAAAGCAAGAGAAAAAGAGAGATCGAAAGACAGGGAAAGAGAAATAAATAAAGATAGACAGCTCGACTCTTTCTCTTTTTCATCGCCCGTGGCACTTTGATCTCGTGCATTTGTTTCCTCGTCGCACGGGGCTTTTTCCTTTCGTCTTGACGTAGTTGCTTCTTTCGGGGTGAGTTTCTGTGCGAGGTCGATCGTCCTCGTTGTGTCTGTAGCTTTTTTTTTATCCGTCTCACCACCCCCTTCGTATTTTCTGCCAACCGGGTTCTCCTTCTCCTCCTTCTTTTTCTACTTCTTCTTCTTCTTCTTCCTGGCGTCTTCAACCATTTTTTTTTTTATATCGATAAGCGAGAGATGGGTTGGAAAACTGGGCTGAACGAAAAAAAATGCGCAGGGAAGTCTGCAGGAACTGCAACCTTTTACCTATGTATGTGTTTACTTATACATAGGAGAAAAAGGTTATATTTGTATTTGTATATAGGTATACTCATCTTCATGAGAGCAAAGTCCTTCTGACGTCTCAACTTGGTGCTTTTTTCGAAATAAAAAGTTAATGAGAAAGGGGATGCTGTTTAGCGCTGTGGTTCTTTCGATCTCATACTTTCTTCATCCTTTTTTCTGCGTGTTCTTTTTTGTTTTTGTTTTTCTGTATAGAACACTGTCGATCGTTGTCAAAGGATGTTCGATGACGGTAAGAAACGTCGACAGCTCTTATACGTTCATGGTAAATTGCCTCTTCTTTCAAATACCGGTCCACACATACCCACGGTGGTAAGTTTTTCTCGAAACTGAAAACCTTTCAACCATCCAGTCATTGAAATCAAGCGTACTCCGACGAATTAATTAACTTTTTCGTTCTTTTTTTAAAAATGCATTTCTTTGCGTTTGTTGTCGACGACAACGTTATTCGAGAAAATTGTATTTTATTTTTTACTCGTCGCGACAACATGAAGCCATGCTCTGCCATACATGTAGTTCGAATCAAGTTTCATCGAACCCTATATCTGATCCTCTGGTCCTGCGTGGTCTCAGTACGCAATCGTTGGACGACACGGTAAACTCATCATACAATAATGAACTTAATGAACGAGTAGGGGCAACAAGTTGAGTCTCGTTGGCCATGAAATATTCAGACTGGAATCAATCCTGTTGGGATATTGGAACCTCCAGGGATGGTTTGAGGCTCTCTATCTCTCTTTTCTTCCATATATACACACCCGTACGTATATCCGCAACCTTTAGTGTGTATGTGAATAAGCACCATTGCTATCGAATTTGAGGATGTCTGGTGTGCGTGTTACGAAAACCGTAGGTGTTCCAGATCCATGGACCCGTAACGGCCTTTCAGTTAGGGTGTTCACGTTCCATACAGTGTAACGACATAATAGTACTGCATGCTACCAATATATGTATATATATATATATTTATACATATATGTACATAAATATTGGCTCTCGGAAGGGGTGCCCTGCAAAGGAGGGAAAGGGTGGTTTTAGGTAAAGCGTCACGAAGGACCTGCGCGACGCTTAACCCTTGAGCTTGATGCCGGGGTACATAAAGCAGTTATGTTTGTCCTTTGAGTTTGTCGTGTGCCATAGCCACCATCTATACATGTACGATCCGAAGATTCGTCCTTTGGGGCAAGCCAAGCTGCTACGTCCTACGAGGTTAGGAATGGGAAAAGGTGAAGAGCAATGGGACCATAGATGGCTTCATCATCTAACGGAGATCCCCTGATCCGCACTACCTTTTAGGGTTCAAGACTTTGGATCTCGAGCAGGATGAACTTTGTTATTCCTCGGAAACCCCCATTGGACGCATAATGAACTAAGATCTAACGACATTTTCAGCTAACAATATTTATATGACTTGAGTATCGGTTCAACATTAATCCTTCGACTGTGAGATTCGATGCATCAAATTTTACCGGCTCGTTTATTTCTCGTTAATCTTGAAGAATCCAAATTCTGATTCTGTTGCACGAATCGTCACGACTATTCTACAAGTTTAAATAAGAGCTAGGGGTACAAGTGGTTCGTTTAAGTTGAATTAGCAAATCATTAAGCATTTTTTTTTGCAGTTTTAATTTTTATTGCGATTTTACCGATTTTTATAATTTATTTAATTCATTTTTGAATTCGATGTCAAGTCGAAATCATTCATGTTCGTCTAGCTTTTTTTTTCGTAATCTATTTTTATACCAATGCTGAATCAAATGAATTTATTTCTTCAGTGTTTTTATTTGTATTTCTATGAAATATTTGAACTGAGACGTAACAGTATTTTAAACTTCTATTCGCATGTAACATACATCCTGCGATAATATTATCATCATTGTCAATATTTCAAGATTCAGCCTCGTAATCATCCGAATCATAGAATCCTATTTATACCTTATTCATAAGACAATTTCAAACGAAATAGACGAGTAGAGCGTTTGAAGCTTTGCTACCTTGGAGCGTGCCAGGGTGCCGTTTAACGAGAAAACGATCAAGACGTAATTGGCAAAGTTATCGAGCGGTCAAGTATGGAATGCAGGCTTAATGTGTCCTGCATGCTTTTTTTTTTTTTTTCGTTTTTTTTTTTCATGAAAAAACTTTGCGACGGTTCTCATCACCTAATGTTCAAGATATATTCAGGACATTTAACATTTTATCTCTTCTTTATTTGTACGCAAGTGAAAAAATGTATACACCTATAGCAACGTAAATGGCGAGTTCGATAAAGAATGTTTTGCGATCGCAAATCGACGAAGCTGGCCGAGATCTATAATTTCCGGACTTTCTAATACTTAAAGAAGAGACGAGCTGGGCTGGCTATTTGCCTTTAAAGTTGATGGCTACTCTAGCGTGTGTATGTATATTATTACACATCATACACACACACACACACGAAGAGTCATTTAGAACCGCGCTAGGCGCGTAATCCCATAAACCGTTGATTAACCCATTACGGCGATCGGCATCAGGAAGTCAAGAAAGAGAGAGAGAGAGAGAGGGACGAAGGAACGTGTCTTAACGAAGTGTTTTGCGTTATTTGCCCGGGCAATCACCTGCGAGCTGCTACCGCAATCGTTGTTGTCCCCCTGTACTCATCGTAAACCTCCTGTTAACTTCGTGTAAATTCGAAAAAAAGCAAAAAATAAAGGGGAAAAACAAAAAAATACTTTTACGTATATCTCCGCACTTCTAAATATAAAACGCTACTCATTAGAGCACTGAAAAGTGAGGTTGCGTCAAAATTCTCCGATCGATCGTAAAACGAATATTTATGATTCCGGACGATGTACTAAACGTTTCGTACATATATAGTACACATATCGTATAAATATATGTATATTATAGTGTGTTTGAGAAAACGGGCGAGTCTTGCGTTAACCAACAAGTAGCTTCTTTTAATAGCAATTTATAAGTTCATCGAGAAGAGTTTCAAAAATAATGGGTTTCTTAAACGTACATCTTATTTGTATATATTTATGTTTACAGTTCTTTGACGGATGCAAATATTATTCATCCGTATACACGGAGAGAAAATTATGTAAAAAATTATTACGATATCGTAGTTGCCGATGCCATATCGGCACTTTGACAGCTTCCACTTCATCTCGAATGGGAGGAAAAAACACGACGTTTGGAGAATTTTAATAAAATTGAGTGAGAAATCACTACGTGTCATAGCAATTTTCTAGAAAATTTCTTCTTTGGGTATGTACGATTACCACGTTTTCGGCGATGCCCGTGTCTCAATCTAGAAATTATTTTAGCTCCGTCTTTCTGTATGAATCGCATAAAACACTTGGTCAGTTACAGTCGAATCGTCGGAAGCGATACGCGGTGATGGTAAATTTTTTGTTAACGTTGAAAACTTTATTATTTGAATAAGCATTTGCTTAATTTTTTCGTCAGCTTTGTAGTGAGTTTGTTAGAAAATTCGGCTTTTCACCAGCTAGATCCTAGATATAGCAATCGACAGCGTAACTGAGAACTGACTTTTCAAGATTTTCTTACGGAAAGAAGAAATAAAAACGTAGGTAAATGGTACTTAATATTTTTAGAGCAATTTCAATCATCCAAAGCCGGTTTGAAAAATACCAAAAGTAAAAAAAAAAAACACAAAATTCATCGAAGTGACATCGTACCTGAACGTTGGGATAGACGAACTCATGATAAAGCGATAATAAAGTTCATTTTTTGGGTCGCGTGGGATCTTACAATATTCGGTAGGGTGAGAGGACGAAATTGTTTGCTATTATATGTATTCACAAAGGGAAAAAGAAAGAGAGGGTCGTAAGGTGTGCTCTATAGAGTGCTGTGGCTAATGAGTCGCGAGATGATTGATTCGTTGCTTCAGTATCCCGTGAACCAGAAGCGTCTCGAGTTCACCGTTCATGCTTTCTCTGTCTTAATGTCATACCGGATTATATATAATAATGAGCGAATAAACTATTGAATGATGGATCATGTTCAATTATTATTAATTTCATAAGCTCATTAACGAAATCTGCTTGTTTCCGGACGTATAAATAGAGTTATTGATCTTTTCAGTTATAGTATAATTTAAGGTTACACGATTTTTATTATTATGAAGAGAGTACCAGACACTTGGCTTATGCAAAAAGGTAAAACTCCTTTTTCTATTTTGGTTATGCGAATAGAAACTTGGGATTTGAGCTCGTTCCTTAAAAATGGATTTTTCTGTTGTCAACTGAGCTGGAACGAACGGAAGATTGATATTTCTAGTAATTTTTTGTAGAAAATGAATTTTAACTATCGAACAGTTGAATATGAAGCAAATGAATGAAACTGAATGATAGTGAAAGATAAAAATCGATGCAAAGAGTTAATTCATTGATTAATACACGTTACAGGTTTGAAAGTACATTAGCAAAATCCTTGATCGTCCTCGTAAGAAATATATCCATAAAATCCCACATTACATTATTCAATGTATTTTGTGTTCGAAACACGAAAATTTATGACATGCAAATCGTCCGGTTGTTATCGTACTTTTGTAAATTCAGAATCTAAGCGTATCGAATTATCACAGACGTTTTTTCTCCCTCACTCTTATTGTTTCACGTGCTTGTCTTTTGTCCTCGTCAGCAGAATATCAATCATGCTCGAAGAGAATCGTCAGCGGTTAGATAATGCACGCAATGTTATGCGGTCGTGTTGAATAAACGCAAGTCATTTCGAAGCAGCCATCAAGCGGTTGAGCTTAGTCATGGAAATCTTTGTCCTGGATCTTATCTCGTGGTCCATATGGGTCCCTTCATGGGAAACATGCGGAAAGAATCAGTGCAAGCTCTCGTGTATGGATCAGGCCTCGCGTGGAAGCGATCGACACTGGAAAAGAAGGTATTTCCCTGTCCTTTCGAGCGATACATTTTACGTCGTATATATTTAGGCTTTTATGTACAGGCTGCCCAAAAATGTTCACACAAACTCCAGGGGTGAGCTGGAGCATGAGAGTCTGAATCATGAATTGTATATACATTTTTTTCTTGAATGTGTCCATCATAAATATTAAGTGGAGGAATATACATTTGGATCAGCAAAGGCGACAATTTTTATAAATTTTTTGACACAAATTAATTATCAACATTCGGAAAATTCATTTTTTCATCGTTAGTTTTTCTCATTAAATCGTATTTTTTTTTTGAATCAATATTTTTCAAAATGATGGAGTTGTGCGGTTGTCTTTTGACCAAGCAGTTGCACCGCGAAGTGTAAAATGGCGTGAGGTCTGGACTCTGTTTTATTGAGATCTAACAAATGTTCTTCTCTCAACGTCACCATTGGTATATCATGTTGAAATTACAAAAAAAGCAAAACGTTGAAAATAAAAAAAGCTGCACGCTTCTAGAACCGGAGAATTTTACATCCATATATTTATCGTTTAGATCTGCTTTTCGAAACCACAGCTTTCGAAAAATTAATAAAAATCAAGTATTTCCTTAGGTGAGCCATTTTACGGGAATTCCTTCTGTGTATATGTATGTATTTTGATGTTATGTGGTTGAAGCTTTCGTAGCGACGGGATCATTGTCCAAAACGTCGTCGTGGGAGATGGATCACGTATTCCTAATATAATACTTCTTTTAACGTCCTGCCAATGAAGGTCTTTTTGTGCCAAGGGAATGACGGAGTGGTCTCTGTAGTAGAACCCAAGCGTTTTCTTTTCCTGCTCCTGATTCTCTACATTCTCGACTGTTATGCAATACTTTTACTTCGATCATCGGCAGTGATATTGCAAGTACGTATATTTGACACGTAATATCAAGAGAGTTTCATACAAACTCATATTTTTCTTCAGCATGAACTGTTATTGCATCCTGACATCTTGACACCAGGAGACGATGGAGAGTTTTAAATAGCTACGTTGAAAACACTTAATGGCATCGAGAATATTGATATCAGTTAAGCACGGAAGAAATAGTGAGAAAAAGGAACAACAAGTTTCCTAGTTAATTTTTAGCTCTGAGGACAATTATAAGCCATAGAGCATGTTCCAGCATGTATTCCTGAACGAAATGAAAATTGGATTACTGACTTTGCACGAGTTCGAAGCTTTTAACATGGCTGGATTTCGATAGGATTTCGTTGGAGTAACGTCGTCAGCATGTCTCTGAATCCACCGGACACATGGACCCACAGACGTACACATATTTATACAAATACTTCAACATTACACTCGCTTATTTCAGGCTGTCCGATATTTGCAACTGTAAACAATTCATTTAATTTATTTTCAATTCGATTTGAATTCAAAATCGTTTGACGATATCAATCTGTCTTTTTCTTCTTTGTAAATTGTCTGAGGTTATATTTCCATAGCAACTAAACTATCGATAACTACGCTTCTACCGATATCCGACATGTAAATATAGATATGTATTCATATGAATTCATTGGGGGGAGAGAAGAGAGATAGAGAGAAAGTGAGAGAGAAATTAGTGCAGAGAGACAGGTCAGAGGTTTGTCCCCACTTAGTCGCGTTAACGCGAACTCGATTGCCGGACGATTCATCCATCTGGTCCCCGTCCACAGACATTTCGACGTATATGCAGGCATGCCAATGGATTTATCGGTCACCCTTGCTCTCTTCTCCTTTCTCTCTTTCTCTCTTTCTTCCTCTCGACCACCCCCAATGCATTAGCTGAGGGTGAGCGTGTTAGCTCGCAGAGGGGTCGTTTTCCGAACGCACATGCCAATCTCAAACATATACAGGGAGAGCCCGCGTTTCGTATTCATTTGTGGCGAAAGGCGAAAAGGCCACGTGTACGGGCTCTCTCACTCGTGAGACTACAACGAGACACGTATAAATGTACGATAGTTGTGTATACTGCCTTGTTCTCTCTACGAATAATGTGAAAATAGTAGAGTGAGGAAGAGAGAGAGAGAGAGAGAGAGAGTAAAAGAAGGAAGGGATGAAAAGAGGGAGAAAAAAGGCCTGCTATGAATGAACTGCATGAGTTCCATGAAGCAGGACGAAAGAGAGCAATCAAAGGGAATAATTCAAGAGACGCGGCGGTCTACATTGTTCCAGGACATCCAAAGCTATGGGGTGTCATCCAAACTCTATACGTATACATATAAAGTAGAAGAGCAAAAGAACTTATACCAGAATACCTCTGGACACGTCTCTCCGGGGAGTAAAATCTACCAACACGCCAAGGCATGAAAGAGGAAAAGAAAATAGAACGCTATAAAAAACAACATTGGCAGAAACTCCCCACGACACCCTATAAAACAAGCGCATACGGTGTCCTGCCATAACTTTGTGCGATCACCGACGTTATTTCTTGCGTAAAACAGGAAAAGCCTGACTAAGGAAACAGAGGGACTTGCCCGGAGCTCTTGAATAAGTCAATGTCGCATCGGCCGTCCTCACAAAACGATCGATTAAATATTCAGTTAAATTTTCATTCCTGATAACTTCTCTACTACCGTTCGTCGAAACATTCTTGGGATTGTGGTGAGATCAATGCCGGATATATATTTTAGATACATAAACGTATATGCCTCGGACGCAGGCTTTGTGAAGAGTCACTTGTTTGTAAATACGATTCAAACATACGGTTTTTCACCGTGCTGTAGCACCAGTTTCAACATCGCATCAGAAGATTTATGAAACTGATGCTCATGACTCATTATTTCTTCGATACTATTCGACGCATTATAATTTTGCTAAAAATCACGAATAAACTGTTAACAGCTGATCAAAATCGGGGATTCGAACCCACTATATCGACCGCTTAATTTTGAAAAAAATCTCGAAGGATCGCGGTGCACCGACTCTTATGGTGACGACAGTACGAAATACTGTGAGTTTGTGAACATTGCGAGACGTGGCGGATATTATATTATAATCCCTAAGATACATATATAAGTGTATGTATAGGAAGTCTTTTGCAGTCTCCCGTTCTTGAGGTGTAGAAAAGAAGAAGAAGAAGAAGCAGAAGAAGAAGAAGACGAAAAGTAGCGAGATTGAGGGATACGCTCTAATACACGAGGCTGTGGTACACGAGAGGTCTGTGTGAAATGGTAAAACGGTGAGAGGGTGGTCGTAGAGGGGAGGGGGTGGTATGGTAGCGGAAGGAACAGATGGGAAATGATGGGGATGAGTCGCTTTGGTATAGCTACACATTGAAGGAAGAAAAGATGATGGGGCAGGAGGAGGAGGCTTGTCTGGAAGATTAGCACCTCGTATAAAAGTACTGTAGTGGAAATGAAGTGAGAGAGAATATGGGGGAAATAGGGTGTTGGAAACGGAACGAGCAGGAAAAAAAAAGTAGAGAAAGCGGGAGCACGCGGAAGAAAAAGAAAGACGTAGATCCCCCGCCTATATAGATTTAGGTGAGCTGGCTCTTGGTGAAAGAGCTCGATGAGAGAAAGCCTTGCCAGAGGAAGGCAAAGAGAAAGCAAGGGAGAAGAAGCAAAGAAACGAAGAAGAAGTGAGTCTTCGAAGAGAGCAAAGACGAAGAAGGGGTTGGCGAAGAGGGGTTGGGGGTGGAAGAAGGAACCCAAGATGGAAACGGAAGGTGTTGAGGCTGAGGAAGGTGTGCCACGAGTATAGGTGAGAAGAAAGATGGAGCAACAAGGATCAAAAAACCGAGATAAAGAGAGAGAGAGAGAGAGAGGGGGGGAGTGGGTAGAAATAAAGAAGAAAAAGAAGTTGGATAAGCGGGAGAGAAGAAGGTGAACGAAGGCCATGCACACGAACATCGTCGTCGACATCGTCGTCGTCGTCGACTCCGACGACGTTGTTCGCACTTGTATAACACACAAGTGTATACCGCATACACGTTCCCCGGACCGTTGCTCCCGCCAGGAGGAAAATTAGTTTTCAGAAATTTTTTTTATGAAAGCGTTGAAAGGAAACTGTAAGGTTCCTTTTCTCATTGGAGGCTATTTTTGTTCACGAAGGCGCAACGGGGGATTGGTAACGTTAGGCGCCACGGTATAGGATGTTGCGTTGGAGTTTCTTTTTTTTTTTTTTTTTTTTTTTTTGTCAAGAGGCATCTGTATGTGTTTATGTACGCGAGTGTCTGTGTGTAGGTTTGCAAGGTGGACCAGAAGGGTTTATACAACGCCGGGGAATATAGCTGAGAAGAGATTCAATAGCCTTTATTTTTCTCTCGTGTTAAGCGGGAGGGGAGTCGAGCACATTTCACGATGCAACCTTCAACGAGAGACGAAAGGTGTGAGAAAAAGAAAGAGAGAGAGAGAGAGAGAGATCCAAATGGTGAGACGAAAGGTGATGAGGGTGCAAAATGTATGGCATGGTATTAATTATATATTAGTACAATATACGCGTACACGAGAGAACACATATATATATTATGTACTACATAGTATATTATAATATACAGTATATTTAAACATATAATATATTGAAGTAACAGAAAACTGGTAGTATTATGCGTACAGATGGCGTAGATGAAAGAACTCGGCCACTAATTAGTTTTCAACAATTGGGAGACGACGAGACCAACTCTCCACACCGCGCGCACGGAAGGTTGTACGGGATTAATTTTTTCCAATTAGGCACGGTACCTCGGTGTCACACTCTGGAGATGAGACCATTCGCTGTCTTTTCGTTGTGGCTCATCCAAGAAGGGATTTACCAGCAGAGCCGACAAGGTGCAGTGGGTGGGTGAGGAGGCGCGGTATTTATTAAGTTGTCCCGTTCATATAGTCGCGTGACGAGGTCCTTAGTTACGTTTACGTATTGTGTGAATCTCCATTATTTTCTTTTTTTTTTTATTTCATCTCGAGAGATGAGTACGGGAGCCCAGTTTAAAACTCAGAGACATGAATTATATTTATTATATCCCATGCAAAAGAGAAGTAGGAATATCCTCTGTCAAATTTCATCCTTCTTTTAATTCTTCCCTTTGCCTCCGAATCTTCCTTTTTTATGCATTTTTTTTTTTTTTTTTTTTTTTCATCATCCCTAGAATAACGTCAGAGAGATAAAAAAATCTGACGGAGGTGCGAGACTCCGATCTTCATGCACCCTCATCTCGAGATAATTCGAGTCGCGATTTAATTATACGAATTACAAGCGTAGCCATTATAAACCTTCTTCAGACTCCCACGCAATTTTGTTATTTTTCTTTTCTTGCATTTTATTTTGTGTGTTTTCTCTACTTATTTTTTTTTTATTCTTGTGCTTAAGAATCCGTGCTTCTATTCTACCTCCTCTCAAAACTCTTCACACACTCATGTATTAATTTTATTTCGCTTCACATTATACAATATTGCTGATTATGCAATTTGAGACTAACGAGACTTATTATTTTGCCTCGCGGCTTACAGGATCCGTGTAAATGCATTTCCAAGAGAGAAAAAGGGAGGGAGAGCAAGAGAGAAAGGGCCAGAACGACTCTTAACAGAGGCTCCTATTGTTTAACGATGATTCGAGTTGACCGTACGTATATGCATACGTAACGCATACTCGTATATTAACTGCAAGGAAAACAAGAGCCTTGGACTCGGTATTTTATCTTTGTCTTACGTTTGCGCTCCTTGCTGTCATTTTCTATTTTATACGCACTCCGTATATAATGCTTTTTGATCTGAATTTATTAACTAACCAAAATTCTCTCTGGTCTTTTTTGTTAATCAAAAAAATAGTTCGATACCATAAACGGAGATAAATCATTTATATCTAAAAATGAGACGAAATGTAGACATTTTTTTATACAGTTTTATTGCTGTAGTAATAGGTCATGGGTGCTCAGGAAGCTTAGAAAACGTTTCCGAATCCTTAATGTTCTTCGTCAACTATGAGAATTCGCGTGATCATTTTTTATCGAAGAATTATTATGAAACCTGATTTAAATTTCAGAATTATACATTTTTTCGACACTAAATTTCGAACCAGAATTTCTATTGCTATCGAAGGACTAATAAAAGTCGAAAACCTACGAAAACTCGAAAGTAAAATTCCATCCAATTGGACATGGAAAACCCTATACGTGAATACGTGTATCTATCGCAATACCCCGAGCGTGCTTTTCCTCCTATCACATTCTCCTGTTCTCTTTCGCTGTCTCTTTCTCTCGGGTGCACCATTCTCACATATCATCACCGGTGGCTGTACATGGTCCACTTAGCATTGTCCAATAACCATAATTGCTATCGCCCTCGCAACAGAACGGTCAGCAATGCAATGAATCGTTATGGATACGTGCTCACCATAAATGTATGTGCGTATGTGCGTAGGGGAGATCAGCGCATATGCTATGGTTTATCCTACGTTAAATAATTGTATCCAAATTAACATGATTCAAGTGTATTGATGTTTCATTTTCAAGTGATCAACTAATTGAGATACACTATTTTGATAGTTTTTTTTTTTTTAATATTCAAAAATCATCTTATCTTTTCCTAAGTTTTTGCGACAATCTCAGACTTCTTTGGAGTACATCAAAGAATTTGAAGAAAAAAACCTCAAGAACTGCATTCTTATCGATGCATTAAAGCCGGCTAATTACTGATTGAGTGACCCAATCGATTAATAGTTCATCGAAGAGACAACTGGACGATAACTTTTCGATTTCGAATATAGTGATCTAATAATCATCGACATCAGTCTGATGAAAGTGGCTTTATGAACGTCCTGTATTATTTTTACTTTTAGACGCTCTCGAAAACTCTCTCTCAATTGTTTTTCCATTTCAGCGAGACCCTCTTTTCCAATCTGGCATACTTGGACGCGCGATGATGGAAGACCAGGCCAATTGACCTCAGGTACTCGGAGCAACTGCAGTACCGCAATGTCTATGAACTCATATATTTACGCATGTGTAGTATACGCATACCGGAGAGCATCGATGTGCAACGACTTGACGTATACAGATACGTATAATAGTTTCAATGAATACCGTAGGTAAAGTATCTGCAAATGGTGCGTTGATCTTATAAGTATTGGGCTCTGCCAAGAATAACCGGGAAAGGTAAAAGACAGAGACAGACCAAGGAATGAAGATATATCATCTATGACGTACCAATTCTCGTGCTGAATTATCCATATCGAATACCGGATGATTCCAGGAAATGAGTAACGACGGAGGAGGTGGCATATTAATCTGATAATGAATAAAATTGATCAAAAGAAAAACATCAAATTAATATCATGTGCAACTTTATTCATTTTTCTGCCCTCCAAGAATGTTCTATCCAAGAAAAAGAAACTCGTGCAGGCGAATACGATGATGTTGGTTAATCATCAAATTGCCAGTAATAATAATCACAATAACACTAATAATAATAACAATATAGCGTAGTTCATTCTTTTATCAAGTCGTCTTATCAATCTTTATGATCAAAGCTATCGTATCGTATTGTATGGGTCAGAGGGCGTGTATCGCTGCTTTTTTTTTTTTTTTTCTTTCAGCATGATCGAAGAGAGGCGGTGTTGTGTAGGTCGAAGGATGAAGGGGTAGTTTGAGGAGGGTTGTGGGGGGGGGGAGGCAAAGGTATTCTACCTTACGTGTTACGGAAGTGTGGGGAGGTTTCTGGTCGCTGTAGCGATGGGAAAAGAAGCGGGAATAGTGGGAGGAAAGGTGTGCGCTATGAGAGAGAGAGAGGGATGTTTTAAGGGCAGAAGGGAGTGAAGTTGGGGGCTGCAACGAAGGAGTATACGTATGTTGTGTGTTCTTACCCGGAATGTGCGGCTGCAAAGCCGCGTCAATACGGCTTGCCCGGACGAAGGAGAAGCGAAGGTGGACGAGTGAGGAGGGTGAGGGTGAAAAGGGGTTTCCTCGTCGTAGGATGGTTGTAAGGGGGTGGTGCGCCCGGTGGGTGTACAGACGCGAACAACCGAGAAATAGTGTGTCGGAGAGGTGCGGTTCTTTGGTTCCTGTAACTGCAGAGGGATCCACTGTGCACAGAGACTACGTCCGTGCCAAAAGGGAGAGGAATAAGGGATGAAGCATGAAGAAGAAGAAGAAGACTCTCCTCTTTCCCTTTCACACAATCTCTCTCTCTCTCTCTCTCTTTCTCTCTTCCTCTGTCTCTCCCTTTTTCTGCCTCTATAGCGAGAGATCACTGCGCCGCCGATATTACTGCCAGCACGAAGATTACCAATATCCTTGAGAGGCGCTCCACTCCTGTCATAAAAGACGGAGCTTACCAAGATATTACCTACCACTACCAACTACCATCGCACTACCACTGCCCATTGAACGTACATCGCTTAGTGACGTAACTTACTCTCTATAAAGCTTCCCGAACCCTACAACACTCTCAGTACCAGTGACAACACTAAAGATCTCTTGATCGTACCACGTATCTTTATCATCTTCCTCATCGACTCATTGAAAGCCATCGGGTTTACTTCTAGTATGAAATAATCTCTACACAAATGGTGGCACATATATCCAAACCCAGCCAAGTATACTTTTGGCAGCTTCATCTTTCTCAAACAGTAGCCAAAGTTGCGACATGATTCGTTGCTAGTTAGTGAAAATCTTCTGCAAGATTATCATTTTAGTGATCTCACTTCTGAGTTTCTAGAAGAATGTTATGTTATTTGTTTGAGACGTGAAAGGATACGTGATTCCATATTGGCACGTGAAATACATTTGGACCTGATTGAGATGAAAATAATGATATTTTTTGGAAGGAGATTATTCGCTAAATTGGAAGTCTCAAAAAGTTCTCCAGTTGGCTTAAATTGACTTAATCTGTTGTTAATTTTAACCTAAAAAATAGTTAATGTCTTGAATATTTTTCAGGCATCTTAGAAAGGATGTAGAAGGTATCAGGAGTAAAAGAGAAACCATAAGAGTTGCCCAAGTTTTATATTACTTTCGCGGCTGTAGGCAACGTCTATATAAACGATGAGTTAGTCAAGAGAGTGCATAAGTTCGCAAGGGTGGACAATGAGAAGCGTACTGCAGGGTCCATTGTGCCAAGGCTTTTTGTACGTCATACAAAGCTTTAATCCATGACCGGATCTGCTAATGTCAACATCGTCCAGCCCGCGTGACTACGTCGATGCTAAAGTAAATCGATCCGACGACTATACAACACGTATACTCTTTGTGGATATTATTCCAGTGAAACATTTTACATGCATACAGGCTGCTACAAAAAAATATCCGAAACTTGAATAGAGATTCACGTCAAAATTCAATGTGAAAAATTATTCAGTCACAAATATTGCAGTCACGTCAAAAGCCACGGACCAATCGTTGACAGACATACCAATCCAAGCTGGGCCAATTAGGAGCCAAAAAAAACGACGCTTATGATATTGATGCCTTTTCGGAAGCGACCTCAACTCTTTGTACATCCACTGCTGGAAAGCAATCGTTCTGCGAAACACTGTTAATGAATCTGACTCGATCTACCTATAGCGAGAGTTGAAAATCGTGTAATAAATGGTTGCTCCTGTACAGATAATCTGGAGTGTGTTTTTTCTTTAGCCTTGGAAGATAGGGGCTTCCATGAGCGTTCCATAATCCAGCCCAACTAGAGTAATCGTCATTCTATACGAGCTATTGTATCTATTTCATGAGCGTAGGAGAGTGAAAGTGGAGAGCTGCACTGGGAGCGATTGGCGAGTAATGACGAGGCAAGAGAGAGAGAGAGAGAGAAGTCTGTTCGACAGTCCATATGGAATGGTATACAGAGCTACCGATATACATGCATTTCTCGTGTGTCAATGCGTATAACGAGTATTTATCAATTCATCGACGGTCCGGGAGCTCGCCCTTTTTCTTTTCTCTTACACCCCGCATCCCCAGGAGACGGAGCCGCGAAAGAATGACTTTTTTTTCTGTCCCACCTCCCCCCTTCTTCGGATCTAATCTGTGGATCGCGCGGATGAGTTACGCAGGGAGATAAAGATCTCCGATGGAGGCTGCTCGTGTATTTGGACACGGAGATTTGATTGGGTCGCTCTGATCTATACACAAACGAGAAAATAAGTTTTCCGATGCTGGACTGGAAGTCATTAGGATCTGATCCTTCCAGTTACCTAATACCAATTGCCTAAAAAAAACATGATAAATGTCATTAGGTTCAATTCTTATTCGAGTTAAACATGAATCATTCTCATTAAAGACAAAAAAATTGTATTTTGGGAGAGTACAAATCTCGAGAACAATACGCGATGCTTAGAGCGTTTCCAGCATTTAGCGTATTAGGAAAAATAATCTCCTGATACATACCATTTTTGACTTAATTTTCGATTTTCCTAACTTCATCATAGTAACGCAATATTATATGAATCTTTTGCTACTAGCATTAGCTAACGTCTCTCTTTTATTATGATTGTATACTACAAATGACACATATAACGAGAGCGAACATGAAGATTGGGTGATTGGCAGGGAGAGGTCAGTAAAACATATTCTCTAATCGGAGATGTTCAAACGTCTCGGAAATGTATATGACACTGAGATTACGAAAAACTCCTCTCTGTATGACGAGTCAATGATGATGACTTGAGAGATGAGCGTTAACACGTTGTCGAAGACAGAGCCGTGCAGTCACAGTGTAATTACTCGGGTCGTAGACGCGTTTTCGGCTCTGAGCGACGTGTATTGAGGCCATCCAAGGGATTATAAGGGCCCGTTTCTATCCAACTCAGGACCCTATGTTAGCTTATACATATATATGTGCTACACTAGAGCCAGCTTATTTTGATATTCTTATCGTAGAATCAGAGTGGAGTAATCCCCCAGGGTGGCGTGTTCGTAATCCCATCCTTCTACTTCACTCGCTATATTATACGTATACATACACAAAAATACGGATTCATGTATACGTAAATATATGTTTCAACAGTATGTCTTAGATTTAGATATTTTCGACAGAACATTCAGTCATAAAATAGCAACAACGAGAATGATTAAATTCATTGTAAAAAAATTGCAACAGATTAAAACATGATCGAGTTAGTGAAAATTGAGTTATTTTACCACAAAGTCCGTGGAAATATTTCCGTAATCGAAAATAATAAACGAACGAAAAATACGTTCTCAATAAATGGAGACTGTGTTCACTCGTCGAGTTCTAAACTCACCTCGTTTTTTGCTTTATTTTTTTTTTTACTGTGCTCCGTTAATTCGCTATCTCAACGCTCTTTCGAAATGGCTTTTCTCTCGTAACGCGTCTATTATGACTATATCGTCATACTACCAGTGACGTAGAACTAAACCCTCTCTCGTAGTCTCTTTCTGTGTTTCTGCGTGACCCTCGCGCTTGTTCGAACCCCCGCGCAAAGTCCTTTTTTGCGGTCTTCCCCAAGCATCGTTTTCTCGTTTGCGGTACAGTCGTTAATCTACTATTAATTGCCACCGCAAAGAAAGCGCGGAGCGAAAAGCTCTGAAAGTTTAACACCCTGTTGTACTATCAAAGTCTTTATTATTTTCGTTGCTACGGATCGGAGGAAGAAAGAGATTTTCATTTACGAATGAAAAATGTACGAAGAAAAAAAAATGAAACGCAATTCAACTGTAATTTATTTCTGGGATAGAAATTATTTTCTTAATCATTCAATTAGTTCAATGGAGCTAAAAGTGTTCGAAGCTTTGGGGCAAGAATTCTTATACGTCAAAAATCGTCGCATGTTTTTTTTTTAACATAATTAAGCTGCAGATTGAAGGGCGATCACGGTCACTTTTTGAAAGAACTTGTACAAGACTTGATTGAAGCTGAGCCTCAGAGTTATGAATCTCATAACTTTAATAGCGCTCGAATCTCATATAAATCGACCATGGTCAGTAAAATAATATATACGTATGGATATTTTATATGTATATTAATGTATATATGTATGCTACGTGTATAATAGCAAGTACAGCACTGAAAACTCTACGCGAACGTTGCCGGATGAATTTCTCGCGCAGAGTATGTAGACATATGCGTTATGCACACCTCTGGGTTTCTCTTGCTGCTCTGAGCTTAACGGTGCGCATCCGCTTTTAACGATTCGCATGTCGTTTAATTTAATTTGACGATTGCTCGTTAAGCAACCACCGGACCATTATATATGTGTGCACATATGAACGTATACATTGCTAAGTGAAAAAAATAAAAATGTTATATAACAGTGGAAGAAAAAAGAGGGGTAGAGGGAGAGAAAAAGTTTTAGTGGTCTCGAGGAAAAGGGCTTCAAATGTCATACCTTTTAATGGCATCAACACTCTGAAAAATATTCATATTCGTAAACATATCATTTTATTTGATTAATTTTAATTAGTTATATTCTTAGTTCGTAGCTAAAAGTAATCAAATAATTTGGGAAATAATTTTTCTCCTTCTGCCTTGCGAGCTTATGTTTTATTTTCATTTCTCGATCAATTTGAAATCGACACCGTTTGAAAATTTCTGAAACGAAATAAAAAAAACAAATAATCTCCAAGCTTTCAATAGCCTTTTATTTTTCGTGATTTTCTGCCGCAGCTCAGGTTGATGCGGACGGCAATAAGGATATACCTGATATGGATAAAAGACCAAATGTGACGACGATGAGACGAGAACTCTTGCTTTAATTAAGATTAAGGCTTGAGTGGCTAAACGTTTTCTAATCCGTACGATCAGGCAATGAAAATACTTGAGTTTTACGGTACGAGTATGCAGCTACGGATCATCCGGCTACAGCTACGGTATAAACATAAAATCCTATATTTATGAATAGAATTTTCCTGGATTTTTTTTTCGTCTGAATGGAATGGAATTTCTGTTGTTTTTTTTTTTCTTACCGAGGTATGATAATATTTACTTGTATTGGACAATTATTTTTTGTCGATTCTCTTTGCTATCAATGTTAATTTACATATTTCACATAATCTTTTATGCATTTGTGGCAACTCGTTGAATTCCGTTAGCATGACTCGATGCTCGAAGCTTAGTCGGTTCATTGAATTTTGACGACGATCGACTAAATCCTTCTTCCGGATTCGAACGTGCTCAAAAGGCTAATGGTGAAGGGTTCTCTCAAGTGTTCCACTTGATAAAAATGTATATTGTTCGTAAATTCTCGACTGTTATAATTTCGAGGATTTTGGGGATATAAAGAGGCCGGAATTCACACGGGGCGAGTGTACGAAAGCCTGAATCAACGCTTTTGTAAACGCGTGTGTCAAGAAAATTTTTTTGACAGGAGCACGTGCGTTTGCCGTTAGAAATACCGGATATGCTTAGAGATGACTTTCCACGAAGCGAGCTTTCATGCACTCCCTCCGCTTGGTTATATACGTTAGCGAGCAGCAATGTTTGTTATGCTGGAGATTGAGTGAGAAAGCCTCTAGTCTCTCGATACGTCGTGGGACCACATGGAATCTTTGTAGCCCCGATCAAACACGTATTACTCTCGTGATGAACGAAGAAAAACGATTTTCAAACGAAGATACTCAATATTTTCGAGAAAAAGACACGTCATTACAGATTTTATACACATAAAAAGATCAAAAGGCATTTCAGTTGGTTGAGAAAAGAAAAAAATTGAGATACGTAAGTTTTATGAGGCTGGCTGCTTAATTATTCCTAAGTTGAACGAAGAAAAAAAGTTTCACAATATTTTATTATACAATCTATCGTGTTTCTTCATCGCTCGATGAGAAACAAAAATCGATTTTTTTTTTATAGTTTCTAAAGAATATGAAAATTCACATTCTTCGTTCTCTTTTAATTAATCTCATCAAAAGTGGTAAATCTCATGAGACCAAAATTCTTTCGTCTTATTATTCTCGTTTTTGTTTTGAAAAATAAGATTTTATAAATGGAACATGTCATAATTCAATCGAACGGCTTGACGGCGGCGGAATAGGAAATGAAGCAGAGAGATGAAGAAAGAGGGCTAGGGGTGTGAGGGGGAGTGTATTATAGTTTTGTGACTGTGAAGAGATGCTGTATGATTTCGTGCTCGCGACATTCAGGGGTCTTTTTTTTTTCTTTTTCTTTGGACTATGGCGGAGATCGGCGGCGTTTTATTTCAGACAATAATAATTTAGACACGTGTGGGCCATACGTGCTCGTGGGGATGGATTGAGGATAGATAGACACAACAGGGAGAAGGCGCGAGATGAGGCTATGAGTTTGAGATGACGACATTATCTTTCTCTCTCTTTCTTGTCGGTTCCTCCATTCTTTATCTTTCTTATATTTGTTCCTTTTTACCTTCTTTTTTCTCTACCCTTTTTTTTTCCGTTTATCATTCGTCCATCCATTCGTTCGTTTGGTCATAGACGTTTGCCGAGAGCGTTTCACGTGCTATATGAATGAGATCTGGGCTTTCATTTGTGCGTCGGCGAGAGTTATTATATATGCCTTACTTTGGACTGCTGAGCTTTCGACAGGGACGCACATGTGCGCATCTTTAAAAGATACAATTTCAATGAGAAAAAGAGAGAAAGAAAAATGACACTTTGGTTCGGACTCCTTTTGACTCTTCAATTATTTTTTAATACTTTATCTCACATCAATAAAAATATATTTCTTTTCTACTCTTCATGCAATATTTATCTAAACCAGTGGCATTGCATTTTATTTTGTTAAACTAGAGGTTCAATATTAGAATGAGATGTGTTCCGTGTGAAAATTAAAAAATCTCTTAGCACTTGGTGGATCTACAGAGATACATAATAAAGTAAAATATTCCAAAATTAAGTATTGTCATGAAATAAAAAATGGAAAGACAAAACAAGAAAGGGTAGTAAAAAAATGAAACGGTTTAATGCAAGGAAACAGAAGATAATAAAGGCAATCCTGGGCCCTTCTGAGTTACAAATTCAACGCGGTGAAGAGGAGAACCAGGGCATACTTAATTAAGTCTGCAATTACCTCTCGATAATTTGTGTGCGACCTATCGGGCTCTCAGATCTGTTTGGAATTTTCTCCAGAGTTTCTCATTCAACCAATCGTGCTCTCGTAAAGCCTCTTCGAGAGATTCATATATGTACATAATTATATGTATATGAGAATCTACGAGCAAGGATAATCGAGTACCTATTCTTGCTAATTTATCGATCTACATATACTTCGAATAAGTGCATAAAAGAGTTTTTATCCTAGTCGGATAATATTATCAAAGAGCTTTACATATTTGCTTACGTCTACTTTTAACATCCTCTCTGTTATCTCGAAAAAAATCATGAAGAAAAGTGATCGAAGTTGAGAAAAATCGATCGAGAACTTTCGTGAGTGATTCAGATTTAATTTGCTAATTTTGCATCTTAAAATAGAATGCGCAATCTGTCTCAAAATATAAAAAAGGCCATAAGGATTACGAACGAAATATAAACGAAACTAATAGAAAGGAAGCCATACATGTATTCTATATGAGAATGTATTTCCATACTAGAAAATGTAAAAAAAAAAAATTTTTATGCAGCAGCAGCAGCAGCAGCAAAGTCAAAGTATAAGAGCATAAATAAGCAAAACATATACCCACAGGGAGAAGGGATAGGCAGGGAGAAAAAGGGTGCATCACAGTGAAAGAGGAAGAGAGAGAAGAGGGGTCGCGAATAAATACTTGGAGATGTAATCGCTGAAGGAAACAAGCGGCGGGATTGTTCAGGGAATAATTGAAAGCGCCGCTGAGCTTCTCATTCCCATTCCCGGTCTGCAGTGTGCATCTGTATGTGCAGTTTGCTTGTGGCTAGCGGAGCTACTGCCGCCAATCGTTCTCCTTCTCTCTCTCTCTCACTTTCTCTCTCTCGCTCTTTCCGTCTTTTTCTTATGGACACGAACTAGCGTTGTCGACGTTCGAGAGGCAATTCTGCAGCTCCTCCGCGAGTCTTCTCTTCGATCCAATGAAGCAAGCCTGGACGACTGAGACACATCGTCACGATAGTTATATGGCACCGGCATATAGTTGTTTACATATACCGAGTGTACATGAACGTCGATGACTGGTGAATAAAAGGACGTAACTCTCGAGATTTCAGGCAGAAATTCATTCGCTTCGAGCTCTTATGCGCTCCTGTATTCCATATAAAAAATATACAAATCATAGTTATATATATTTTGAACTGGATATTCCAGGAGTCGCAGGTTAGACCTGGACCTTTTGTAGATTGAGTGACTTTGAAAGTAAAAGTCTTTGGCTACTTAGCTCTACGATACAACAGTCAAGAGACATTGAATTGGCGCGATGATCAAGTGGGTCCGTGTTCCAGTAATCTTCTCTTCAGAATTCTACGATGCAGCTATTTTTGCTCGTTACAGTATGATTTTTAGGACATCCTGTATGTTATGGCAGAGAATCGGGGAATACGGCTCCAGGGAGTTTTACTGATCTGATCTGAGGCAATGATCGGCGGGTATCCTAATGTATGCGTAATGCTGCGAGGGAAAGAGCTCCTCGGCATAAGCCTCATCCTTTCTCGGATGCGAGACCGGCTCTTCTCATTAACGCCCTTTTCGCGATCCGCAAACGAGCCAAGTCCTGCGCGGGTAATAGAGGAGGGACCGGTTCAAACTCGTATTGACCACAGTTCGGTTCAACACTCAACTACCGGCATAAGATGAAGAAGACGCGACAGAAAATGGACTCGACCGATATAGAGATCTCAGGTTTTGTCAACTCGCCTATCCAACTCTCTCTATCTATCCAGGGTTGTGGTAGCTGCATCTCGAGACAATGTAGCGAAGACGAGTCGCTAACAAAACTCTTTTATAGCATCGCGTTCTGAACAATTTTCGATGAGCGCAGGAACTGACAACTGATTTATGGTGGTCCTCATCAACCGGTAGTGCCTGTCTCTACCGCATATTAAGATTTCAAGCGAAGTGGAAAGAAAGAGGAAAATAGTGTTGTACGAACGTGTTCATTAAAAAGTCACAACGAATCGACAAACGGTAGACTTTTTTATCTCTGCACTACGAGCTCGTTCGCTATAATACCGAATTTAATGAATTTCTTGGACGACGAAACTCAGAGATATATACCCCAACTTTTCATACGATTTTTATAAGAGCCGAGAGAGATTGGTACTCGCGGATAGTCTTTTCGAGAAAGATTAGAAATCCGCGAGGATAATCTCCGTGTGCTGCAGCCAGTGAGGAAATCTCGAGGGAAACGCGCAGCTGTTTGTCTTTGGGTTCGGGTCAGCGGTGTCTAAATCCTCTTGAAGGTTCTGTCTGATCTTTCATGCGCCCAAAATCTCTCGAAATATCAGTTAATACGAAAAATATATTTTTTTTTTCACGCAACAGAAGAAGACCTTGAATGATGTGAAATATTTTCCGTCGGTTTTCGTTACGAATTTCAGATATGGAGAGAAAATGAAGCGAGTCAGTGGTATTTTTTTTTTGCCATTTCCAGCATTGCATCTCTCGTTCAAAACGGACACTTTCTTTTTAATATAATATGATGTAAAGAACGATCGAATTGAAAATAATGGTGAGTATTTTGAGAAAGTTCGAAGTCCGTACGTATACATACATTCGTACAGATATATTTACTGATATTTTTATTCCAGTTACATCAGAAAACGGCGAGTACTTCAATAATGGAGAGAAAAGAGAAGCTTCGCCTGTAAAAACGTTGAACTTGTGATCCGGCTTAACGTATATATCTATAGATACACGCATAGATATCGTATTGGAAAGCGATAGCTCAGTGCTCAGGAGGTCGTTGAATAAGTGATGGTACAATATTTTTAAAACGCCTATAATTCGCACGACCGTGCACAGGGGTAGAGCTCTTCCGTTCACCCTCAATGCTCGAATGGACCAGTATTTATCGGCCCGCAGAGTATAAACGGGCATAGCCATCGAGATCGAGAAAGAAGGGCAAGATCATTTATGTGCGCCGCTCGGTCGCCCAGGCCGAATCCCATATCGAAGAAAGAAGGGTAGAAAAAGGAGAGAAAAAGAGATCGAGAGAGAAAACCTGAGAAACGACGGATGAGTACAAGTCTCTCGTGTGTTTCGCTTCAACATTTTTTTTTTCTTTTTACTCTACAATCGGGAGTGGATCGAGAACCATCGAATTATTAGGGCCATTTACCAACCCTGCCTACTGTTTTAGTAATGACCACCGAACGATGGCTCTCGCATATACGACTTTGGCACACTCGCGCAATATTAACTTTTTTTTCATTGGACATTTTTGGCCTCCGAAGCTCGGATAATGGACAATCAAATCTTGTTTTAGTGAGGAGGAGAAAGAGAGAGAGATACATTCGATGTATGATATATAAAGTTTATCAAGCTCTGAGACACGATGCCCAGACGTGATTCCATGCACAACATGAGAGAAAAATTTAATAATTTAAAAAATAACAAAACAACGATAATGATGTGCTTGTGCAGTGATACATCGACGAGGATACATTCATTTTCTTGAGGAAGTGTAATCCCGCATCGACAGATTTTTTTTCACGGACAATTGAAACAAATGATAGCTTCGAGTGACCGGTGTGACGTTGACATATCACGATAAATAGATGCGAACTTTTATGAAGTTTTCATACGTACGAGAGTGGGAGAAATATGAACCAGCAGCATTGTGATTGTCGTAGAGTGACGCCACTGCGCGTAACTACACAAACACAAAAACATGCATTTTCTTGCTTGAGGATGATCGCGTTGCGATCGGTACAAAACTATGGATGATTAATTGAAGCAATGGAAAATGTGAACTTATAATTAAAATGACAATCGCTGTTTATTGCAGTTGGAAGATAACCTACATCTAAAATGGAGTCCTCAGTACGGTGACATAACATCGATCGTGAACGTTGCATGAATTAACAAAGAAGACTCTTTTACATTTTTCTTGTTCATTTTCTTCATCATATTTGTCTCTACGTTATTAATAAATTTTGAATTACTCGGAACCGTGGGAAAGAAATAAGAACAATACTTTAATCTGCTTACTGCGCGACGTCACGGGTTCGTGATAAGGAAACGATTTTTTTCTGTATATTATTGTAGTAATCTGAAGACAGGCGCATTACTTTTTGACGGGATAACCGGAGAGAGAGAGAGAGAGATAGACAGAGACAAATAAGAAAAGTGACGATTGATAATTACTGATTTCGTTTCCAGTTCAGAAATACAATATCGAATGACTTTTTGCTGGAATTTTTTTATTTTTCTGCATATGTTAAAACAATTTTTTGTTACATACTCGCTACAAACAAAAGGTTTAACTACGTAGGACAATCAACAGACAAAGTGAACTCGTTTGTCTCGAACGATTCGTTAGCAGGTCGAGAGCGATAAGGAAAGTTTCAATTTGCGAATATGTATATACATTTTTTTTTGCCACGTCGAAACAGGGCTCGTTTTTGTTCGAGAAGAACATAATTGGCCCTTACAAACTTTCAGTCTAAAGCAATTATCATCAGATTGTTTTAAGAAAATTGCTGTCCCGCAGAGATACGGCCACGTTATATATGTTAACCACAAGGAAAAATCAAGATTCTCGTTATCCACGTGTCTCGTAATTTAGAAGACGCCAACCATCTTATAGTTTAGTATTTCTCTCGCTCTCTTCACACGAGAGAGAAAGAGAAAAATACAGAAAGAGATAGGTAAATGGAGTACGAAAGAGTGAAAGAGGAAAAAGCATGGATACAAGTTTCGCTAAGGAGGAGAGGCCATGTTTTCCTCGTGGCTCGTTGAATTCTATATTCCTCTTGCCCTGACGCGATTCCACGCTTTGCCTCATTCGCTCTTTTTCTCTATCTCTATCTCTATCTCTCTCCCTCTCTCTCTCTCTCTCCCGTTTTACGATTCCGATTGACTATAAAATTATCTCGGCTTTCTATTCCATTGGTATGTATAAACGCGGATGGACTGGCTACTTTCTCAAGCCCGCATCGGATTGTGTGAAAGCAGGACGCAACTCCATCTTACCGTAGTACACCATACATACAAATATCTATATAAATATAAATACAAACAGACATATTCATAGCGATACAGGATGTCGCAAAAGTGTCGTACGTACTACGCAGAAATTTTTGGCTCGGAGGATATCGAGGAGTAAATCCATTGCCATTTTTATCTCCGATGGATCGTTAACGAGAAATCGACTAATCAGGAATAGCCAGTTCGGTGGGTTGATACGAAGGAGCGGGCGTGGTGACGTGCGTAACGTGATAACGCTTGCGAGCTTTAAAAAGGGTGTATTTTTTCCATTCCATGCTTCGCTCTGCTCTCGAATTGTTCACCATAAATCTCAGAAGATTCAGCAAACGGTAGACGCGCGACAAAGGAAAATTGAAGAGAACTTTTTTTTTTTTGCCCTAGAGTTATGCGATCTGCCACTCATCCCATAAACTACTGTGGCTCCAAACCTCTTGACACTCAGCACAATACATACATAGAATTTACAAGCATTAGCAATAACGATGAAGATCGAGAACAGGGCACAGGATTCATCGTATATATTGTCGACATCGGCGATGCGGCACAGTTGTGTTTCGTTTTCCCGATAGGCCCTGAGGCGCGGCGATGGGTGATTCTGATCGTAGTAGCTGCTGCAGCTCAGGGATCGAGAGGCTCGTGGATACACGGAGGCAGGAGGAGCAGGCCTCCTCGCGTGTTGAGTGTGCGGAGAGCGGCAGTCGGGAATGAGGGCAAAAAGTTGATGCGGAGAAGGCAAAAGAACAGGAACACATACACACCGGTATGTCCAGCCTCTTATGTCGCGTTCATGTTATCTCTCTCTTATTCTCTTGCCCTATATCATGCTCGTTGTTACTATACTACTTGCGCAAAGTCTCCGGAGAGCAACAAAAAATAAAATGATGAGAGAACAACGCAAAGAAATGCATCGCTAAGGAAAAGCAAGAAGAAATAACGAATAAAAAAACGTATATATCGGGGAGTACGTGTAGAGAAACAGAAAACAAACTCCAGTTTTCTATATACACGCGCGCATACATGCGCGTGTTATATATACATGTATATATAAAATCCAACAAAACAGAGAGCACACGGGAAACAATTTATTGCTGGGCGATAGGGAAGCCACCGTATCTCCTTCCGTATATATACCTCGGGAGCATACCTGTTGTGGACCTGTGCAAGAGGATCTCACTGCGTTTATATAGCTACTACACACTCTGATGTCTCTTAACGCGCTTTGCTCTTGCATGCACGCCTCTTTTAACAAAATGAGGGAACGAACAAAGCACATACGAGATAGTGAAACTGGGCACAAAAAATGTAGGGGAGGAAAATTGTTGAAAAAAAAAAGGAAAAATAAAAAAATAGAGAGAAAACAAAACAGAGAGTAAGAGCTTGAAACAACGGAAGAACGAGAGATCTGTGGGCAACGTAAAGACACGAGAAAAAAGAATGACAGATAGGCTAAGTGGTAGAACTTTTATACCGCGGACCAGTGAGTGGCTGGTTTTACAAATAGTTTATAAAACACACATTCAACGGAATGAGAGGCGAACAGATCGCTAATGGAATACACTGTTAAAAGAATTTGGCAATCTCTCGCTAACCCAATCTTGCTGCTAAACTCTTTGACCTCTCGAAAGAGAAGAGGTAACTTATGATTACAGTACAGCTGGTTGTCAGGGATTTTGGTAAACAGATTTGCTCTAAATTTTGTTTCTTTCAGTATCATTAGTGATAGTTCAAATCGATTTTGTCAGTGAAATTTCATAGTAAAGGTTGAGGTCCTAAAAAATAATAGATCTTTTTAACCTAACGAACAAATAAAATATTAATATTTAGTCACGATCGGCAGAAAGAAAAAAAAATGTGACTTCGCAATGTCCTTCAAGGTTTTCGCAACAAGTAGGAAAGGCGATCCTGGGAGTAAAGAATCTGGAAGTTGTTTTAAATAAGAATGAACAGATAAACACGATCGCCTATCTCCAACTGCATTTTGTTCTCGAGTCGATTTTTTGTAATTGATAAGCTTCGACAAGAAAAATTGATCTTCCTTTTCTTATCCATGTTTCTGTTCTGTTCGTCATGAAAAGGATAAAAAGAAGAGCACGATGAAACGAGATGCATTACGAAAAAGGCGCGGAAACCGAAGGATGGCTTGATAAGAGTATCAACCAACAATCGTAGCCGTGAGGAAACATTTATTTTCTTACTGCTCCTGGAAGCTTCTTTTTGAACTTGCTTTGAAATTTCATTACTTGATAAGGTTCTGCGACCAGGAGGTGTGAAAAAAAATATTATAAGGTGTCAATGAACTCTTGTGAATCCATTCAAAATTGCAGTCTGGTGTTTGATTTTGATATTGACTTTGTTTATCACATTAATGGATTAATAGTTAACGATTTGTCGACATTTATCTCATATACAAGTTTAACATTGTTCGAAGGATTCTTTGGATAGCTAACTCAGAAAATTAATAACTTACAGAATAATACTCAGGTTTGTAGAGTACGATCTTTGATTTTTCATCGAAGAATGAATGAGAAAGAGGAGGAAAGATGGTGACTAATAAAGTGACGATGAAGCTGAGAATTGTTCCGGAGAATCACAAGAGAGAACAAATAATATCTTGCAAGCAGAGGACCAGAGAACAAACACATGTTGCACACTCGGTCTCTCGCATTGCTCGAGGACGTTTGGCTAAGGAGTATACACAGCAGCAAAACACGGAGCGCTCTGAGGCTAGGAAGCTGCGAGAGAAAAAGAGAAGGAAAAGGAGAAATAAAGAGAAATAGTGAGAGCAAGTTTCGTAAGGGATTTGAAGCGCGGCGGAGTACAACGACGTAACGTAAGACTAACAACACAATGGAAGCAACAGCTGCATGATAGATGGTCTCGCGACCAACCGAACGACCGGCGAAACGCGAACGGCCGATTCCTCGGGCTTTCTTTCACTCCACAATCTTGTATCTCTTCCTTTTCGTTTCTCTTAGTCTTTCTTTCGCACTGAGGAGAGGACAATCCTTACGCAGCATTGTCTGTTTCACTTCTCGTCCGTTTGTCTCTCGTTCTGTCCGTGAAAACGCTTCTCTCATGGTACCGTGAGAGAGAAAGAATAAATAAGTGAAAGAGAGAAAGAGCCGGAGATTCACCAAGAGTTTTTTTTAAGTAACCGCTCTCGCACGAAGGACCGGTCGTTATCGTCGCATTTATTTGCGGAAGCGACGAAGAAGGAGCTGCCACTTTTACCAGAGCGACTCGCTGCCTTCGAGTACCGTTTCATTCTCCTTCCATACGTGGTTATTCTCTAGCAGCAAAACACAAGTATTCACCGATCAATTGTTTCTTCTTTTCCTAAAAAGACACATTATTGGAGAGACGATCAACGGTTATTGCTGGATATACGAAGAAAATAAAATAAAATGTGGCTCTTATAGTTTCGTCCATTTGCATAAATTATCTCGAGTCTGTATCGTAGTTTGTTTCACTAATGGACGTATGTCTGGAATGTTCAGAGACTTCTAAAAATGTTAGCCGAACGATAATTTGTTTGAATGCCAGGCTCCTTCTTGTAATCGTTCATAACTGGAGCTGTGCCAGATATGACATTAATCTCGCCCATACTTTCTAGAGCTGAAAATACTTCAGCGGGGATTTGACGTCGTTGGACAAGTGGAAAGGAGGACGGAAAAATAATAAGAAGAGTTAGAAAAAAGAAAAAGAAAAAAAAAAAAAAAGAAAACAAAATGTGTAACCGGAGGGATCCCACGACACGAGTATACGAGAGTCGACAAGAAAAAGAATAATACAAGAAGAAAGGGATAAAGTATCGGTGATGCCACCGACCTTCGAATCTCCCGGTAGAGACTGAGAGAGCAAGAGAGAAAGAAAATTTATATTGTACGCACCTCCCGTGGATCTTTATTCAACTGCCAGAGAGACAGAGAGCAACACAATTCCCCTCCACCCCATTGTTAGCCGTTTTATTCGTACGAATCCAATGGTTATAATCGCTTAACGCTTACATTCAAAGCAACACTATACAAACCATGTGAGAGCGAAAGAAGAAGCATCGTCAGAGGTTCAACCAGCAGCAGCAGCAGCATCAAGGCATCTTTCAGAGCCATTGTCTGCTCCTGGAAATGGTCTCGAGGTTCGGATCAACCGTGAGAGATCAGAGTGCAGTTACGCCTTAGTAAGTCTCCGCGACTCATGCGTGGACGCGCACAGTTCCGACAATGAGCTTAACCAAGATCCGAAAAGATTGGGAGATTCGATCACTCTCTCTCTCTCTTTCTTTCTCTCGTGAAGAGGACGAACAAGATGATACACAGAGGCCACTCAAGTACAAACGCTGCTGGTGACTTGGCTGCGAAGCAAATCGACCGCGATCGTCCTGTCCTCCTTTTTTTTTACTCTATCCCTCTTCTTGCGTCGTTCCTCTGTCTCCACCTAAATAGGACATCGTCCATGAGTCTCACCGGAACCCACCCGACCCAAAAATTTCAGGCTCGTTGATGAATTCAAATTTCACGTGACCAATCAATCTCACCTAGAACATCCTACAATCGGACCCTTTTCTCTGAGAAACCGGCAGATACCATTGTACAAAAGAACCATTTTGTCTTGATCGTCGGCGATCTTTAAGAAAGCTTGCCCAAGATTTATGCACCGACATTATTTCTAATGGACGATTAACATGCCGGAACATGTATCAATCCCTCCTATTATTTCTGCAAGTAGAACGCCCATTTGTCTACTTCTCATTCCGCTTGAGACAACCAAGTCAAGTTCATTGGCCTTGAAATATTTCTTCTCAATCCATATGATCTCAGAGGATTAGAAATCCGATTTTGTACAACACTAGGACTCTTCGTTTCAATAATTTTGCATACCATCTTCCGTGAGCTTTCGAAAAGGTATGTTTTTGTCAAATTATCCTTAAACCTGGGAAATGGTTGAAATTGTTTCCGATCAAGTCTATCAGAATCCCTTTATTCTTGGCTTCTATATTTGATGACAATATCGAAAAATGTGTACGTTTTTCTAATCCGCTTGGATTCATTGCGATTAATTAAATAATTTTGTTTCGGGAATCCAATGAAAATAGCTTTCGTATTCAACAAAGAACAAACAAATTTTTATCTTGAAAATATTAATAAATGATTGTCATATTCTTAACGATAAAAGAATCATTCTTTAAATGCATCGGATGGTTGGTTCAAAGTCAGGTGTTTCGGCAAATTATTAATGAAGCGTTCAACAGACTGTGAAATTTGCCAGATTTAAGATTAGGGTTCATGACCGATAACGTCGACTAGCCGTATGTATACCGCCGAGTCGAAGAAATCCTGTTATTGTAGCTGTTTAATGCTCGGTATAATCTGCACGTGAATTTTAGCTTCTTCAACAATCGTCTACGAGACAGTCTTATTGTAGAAAGTGACCAATCTAACGCTTCTCTATGCGCGTCTTTCGTCGTCTGAATACAAGTTAGCGGCATTTTATGCATTGTAGCTCTTCGTGACGGTTCTCTCTGTCTCGACGATCTCTTTGTGGACACATTCAAAGAGTACAATTTCCATAGTGCTTTTAGTACGACAATAGGCACTTCAATGACTCTGGTTAATATCCAAGGTTATGCGAAGGGTGGACTCTGTTCTACGTCGTGACCGAGAATAATGAGGTCTTTCACGATCACCGTTGTAGGATGCGGAAATATTGTTTTTAAAAAATTTTTTTTTCGTCGATTTATCACCATGAAGACTTTCATTTTAGCCCAAGTCACAAAAGAAAGTAAATTCGTTTAACAAATAGAAGAAAAAAAAACATAGGTATACGAGTGTCTCCTTTTATTTCAGACTTATCTCAAGTTGACAGTAACTATTGAAGGTCTGCCATACAAATTGGGTGTCCAAATCGATTGTAGTATTTGATTAACATCAGTGTTGCTCAAGCACGAATAAAAAAGTTATAAATTCCTAATGAGCAAGTAATAACGAGGATTTCGCAAGCCGGTCTCTCTGCCACTAAATAATCGTTCGCTGCCGATGTTCCCAAGCCCGTCGTATAGTATCTGGGTTGCGGGCTAAACTCGATAATTCTTCGCAAACAAGTGAAACCCACTCACGAGAGAATCCTCGTTATGTATTTTTTCCTGTTCTTTTTTTTTTTTTTTTTAACTTCGAACTCAAGTAACACGTTCTATTGGGGCCATCAGTGTCGAAATTCATTAGCCCGAACATTTTCGCGTCTTGGCTATAACAAAACCTAGGTGCGTTACGACGGGTGCGCGTCTGTTTTTGCAGACAGTTGCCGCGAAAAAAAAGCGGTTTCCACTTTACAATGTATGACAGGATGCGCAAACATCAACGGTTTGTTTATGTTGAACAAATAGTTATCGCTGTCGATTACTCATGACTCGATGATTTTCATTCTTAAGTCGCGACTATTTTACTCGTGGCAACGCTCTCGCGCGAGAATACTCAACCGAATTGTATGAGAACGGTAAATTCGAGAAAGAGAAAAAAAAAAATCCGCGCCGTTATAAAAGCTTCGATAATGATAATGGATTACAAGAAGGATTAACTAAAAGGGGAAATTATGATCGCAGATTCATAAAAAAAAAAGTCGTTGCGTTTAGTAGCTTGTAAGCGACCTCCGTTCCGCTTATTCTATCTATACACGTTGAAAATATTGTAGCTTTGAAATTCTTGGTGTGTTAGTGGTCCTGGTATTTGACAAGGGGGTGGAACAGCAACGCGTAAGGGCTAAAGGGCAAGGAGGTTGTTTTAGCCGCCGTATCGGATACAAGGAACTGAAGCGGGAATAGGGCCAAAGGGATGTAACAGGGAATATGACATATAGAGATAGAACGAGAAAGAAAGAAGGGGCGGGGGGAGAACGGGGAACGGAGAGATTTTGTTCTCTAGGGAGCAGTCAAAGCGCGTGGCCCTTACCATGACGATCTGAGCATCAAACAAGCTGCTGCTTTGCGGCGTCCTCGTGGGTGAACCGACGCCCTCCTTCACGTTCTCTCTCTCTCTCTCTCTCTCTTTCTCACTCAATCCTTCGCGTTATCTTTGCCTCTTATTATCCCAAGATTCGCATACTCACCTACCGCACATTATATACAGAGTGTCCGAAAACCGGCTTTGATTTTCACAGAATGCATTTTGTTATAATACCGATAAGAAAAATCATCTGCCAATTTTTTCGACAACGCGCCGCTCATGAGATAACAACAATTTCCTCAGAACCCCTTAATTGCAGTGGAAATGTTCATGCACTAACGTTCTACACGCACTACGTCCATTGTGCTGATCAGTAATGATTCCGGTACGATTAATTAACATCCGAGTGACTGTGCGTTGGAGAGGAAAGAGCTGGACAACTTTTCCCTCGAATATCTCGCAATCTTACTAGTCTTCAACCGGTTCAAATGCAAATATCGCGACAGCCGATGTACGTACCGCATGATATATATTTACATATGCGAACCGATCGGTATCTGCCTACTTACAATGCGCTCTGGACAACCTAATGTATCAAGAGAAGCGGTAGCGGCTTAATAATTTACGCCAGCCTGATGTATACTCATGTGCTCTGCTTAGTGTACCAAATATTATCGAAAATCAACATTACTCTCAACTCATACCTATAAAAATTAATACTTTCGAGTGTCCTGTTAAGAAAATTACACTTTTTATTTCATCAGAGAAGATTCATGTGGACGAGAGAAGTGATCAGAGCGAGAACGCGCGAAGAGCGCTTTACAACCTTTACGAGTGAACTTATCCGGCGTTATGTAAAGCCTCATTCGAACAGCCACGATTCGTAACTCTCACGCCCCACATGCGTGATTCTCTAATTGACTCAGCGGTGACACGTCGCGTGGCATATCGAGTGTTCCCAACAACTGCGGCTCCCCGCTAGACAATAGTCTGTACCGATTCGGTTCGCTGCAAGAGTATACCATTGTTATACGAAAATCAAAGTATTATACTAATTGTAGAGTCGATCGGGATTAAACAGGAATCTATAAAATTTCATTATTTTTTTATAAATCGTGTTTCATTCTCGCTCACGAATTATGCGTTTGGCTTTGATATCGAGTACAAGATTCGATCGGTTTTGGAACTCACAGCTCATTGCGAAACGCATACCTTACACGTTCTGTCGATCAAACATTTTCTTCGATTTATGGAAAAAAGAAAACATCCATTTTCAACATCAGAAATAAAACAAAGTCCATTGAAATGTAATCTACTGCATTTGAAAATAGCTCTTCTATTCTTTACTTTTTGTTGATTCGCAAAGAAGTTATAGCCCATTAATTAAATGTTTAATGGACAAAGACATTTTTTTTCATGATCTCGAGAGAAATTATTGGTTTCAAATCTTTTTTGCAATGTTATAGATCTATATATAGGTACGCATTACAGGAAGCCGAAGAGGCGTTTACAGCAGCGGTACAAAACAACCTCGCTAAGTAGATACGTACCGCCTATGACTCGTTTTATTCTGTATCTTTTAAACTCTTTCTATTATAAGGTGTGCAAGCCTCAAATTGTATGTTTTATGAAAAGCCTACAATTTCATGCAAATTTATGTAGAACGTAGCGCATCATTAAGATCACAGATTGTAGCGGCCACGCGCGGCCTTTGCCGTTCTCCCTCGGCCAAGAGATATACGTTGAAGGTGTGAGTGTACTCGAAGCTTACGAGAGTGGCACCACGTGATAAAAAATAATAATTTGAAAAATATCGTTTCCGATGATGCGAAAGACAAGATTCTTATTGTATAACGAATGAAAATGAGCGAATGATAATAAAATAGATTGCATCCGGAGTATTTTCTATATTTCATTATAAAAATTCGTCAATATGAAGAAATTTAATTTTATATTTAACGCTGCGTTAGAAAAAAAAAAAAAAACTGATTCCTTCGTTCCTCCAAATCCGTTTTGCCCTTTTTTCTGTATTTTATTATTAAGTTATTCTACTGGAGTTGAATTTAATGTTAGGATATTATATTTAATTTTTTTTTGTACTGAAGAAAGTAGAGCAGTACTTGGGGGAATAAGCTCAGGGTTGTCGATTCTTGCTAGACAGGAAGAAAAATGTGTGGGAAGTCATCGAGATGCCATTCGACACGTGGACACATACATGTATAAAAAAAAGTTGAAGCGAAAAGAAACGAGGAGTATACGGTGAGTATCGCATCGCTGGGGTTGTAGAAAATACGAAGGGGTGTCTCGAAAAGCGTGTAAAGGTCGGTCGCGAACCGTATACTAACTTCGCGTAATCGTATAGGATCGAGATCCCGCAGGGAACAGCAATTTATAAATAATTGAGCCGAGTCCGGTAAAAAATGAATTACGTCTCCCTATACAATATAAGGAGTTGTTTTACAGCGAAACGAGCAGGCGAACTAGACAGATAAGAAGAAATAAGAGAACCCAATCTTATATATATTTATATATCTCACAAACCTTAAGGGATAGTCAGGCGTTTTGCCTCGCTAGGCAGATCAATTTCATGAATATAACTGTAGACATTTTTTTTTTTTTCGATCATTGCTAATGAATGTACCAAATTTTTGAATTTTTAGAAATGTACATGCGGATTTGATATTGATAGTTCGAGTTAACACAGGCTACTTAATTGCTTTTTATATTCTATATAAAGTACTACTAAATCTTCTTGTGGGAATCCTCACCGTTGTGGTTTCTATGACCATAAGATTTTTGCATTAAAAAATATCAAGTTCGAAGGCGCTCGAATAGTTTTTTAACTCATGTTTTTCAAGAGTTATCATTTTTCAATAGTTCCGATTTGAAGGACGATGGACAACGTTTCAATATCTATTGAGAAGAAAAAAAAAATCAGGAAATTCAAAATGTCGAGTGGCACGGAATGCCTCATATGTATAATACAACAACAACAAAAAAAGTGATGTGCAAGAGTATAAACAAGGACTAGGTTGGGAATGACACGAGCAGTGGAGGGCAAAGAAGCGTCACGCAGAAGCGTAACATAAACCGCATCAATTTTGCAATTGGAGAATTTTATGTCGCCCGAACACCATATATTATGAACGAATGGTTCTCTCATTTTTTTCTCTCTGTCTTCTGTTTCTCTGCGAAGTTCTTTCTGCTTCGCAGGCACACACAAACACACAAACACACACACATATCTGCACCGGGCCTCTCATTTTACATCTCTCAGAGACTCGGTGGAGACACATATACACGCGCGAGTTCTTCGAACGTGGTTTTTCGTCCTTGCCTTTTCTCAGGTCTTCGGATCACACGCCTACCCTCTCAGGATCTAACGTAAAAAACGATACTGTTCTCACATGGACACGAGATTACGAGACATTTTTCAAGACTTGACAAAAATTCTGCTTTTTCATACCCATTTTCATGTTTTTTTTTTTTTTTCTTCGAGTATTGTTCTCTCCCTCTCGTGTCCTCCTATTCCTAAATTTCTTGAATTTTCGTATGAATGTACCCCAGAATAAAATGGATGTTCACACCAATTTAAAAATTTTTCTATCTCACGTTCTTCATAAGTAGAGTTTGTCAAGAAAATTTAGATTTTAAACAGTTAGAAAATGTTTCTCATGAAAATAATTCTCAAACTAAATGAGATATTGAATAACGTCAACGCGTCGATTGATTGATTTCATTTTGACTCATGGCTCGAGAAAAGAAAATGATAATAATTATTTCTCGTAAATTAAAAATGAGTGGAAACACCAGAGTGAAACTATGGTCCGCAGTATCATTATTTACAAATCAATACTCATCATTCCTTAATGATTTGATAAGAAAAAAAAGAATCAACCATAATGTAGAGCACTATTGACTGTGTTCTTGCTTAATACGGATCTCGATATTAGAGTTTCCATAAATGACAAAAAAGCATTTGAATTTTTATAGGAGTCGTCCCACGCTTTAGCGGCCTTTCTCCCCTGTAAATTTCTACGTAGAGCCACGTATACACCTATATACATAATAAAATAATTCGAAACGTAAAAAGCTCGCTCTTTCGGAAATAAGTATCCGTCTTGCACGTTCGAGTGCGAAATTAGGAATACAAACAGGCGGGTCGAGGTACGCTGTTTCGAAGAAAAATTGAAGCAATATATATCTACGGAGATGAGAGAAAGAGAGAGAGAGAGAGAGCGAGAGAGAAACATAGATATCGAAAGCTTTGCATAGAGCCATCAACGAGGCTGAGAGAGCGCTTTCTCACTCACGATAAGAGATAAAAGGAAGACTCATACAGAGAGTCTGGATGGTGTGTGTATGCGCATGCGCGTTTTCGTATTGCTCTGGCTCGTTCGCCCACTTCAGAGGATAAACTTCGTGAAGCACTTGTTTGGCTTTCACGCAAACATCATTTTAATCCCCGGACGACCGGGAGAAGAGAAACTCTCGGCTCTTGTTGGTCCTGTGGGGGGAGGGAGAGGGAGAGAGAGGACGAAAAGAGAACGATAATGTTGCTCTTCGTATGGCAGTTAGGTATAGACGCGGTACTGAATTCTCCAGGACAACTGTAGGAGGGTTAAATTTACGTATTTATGTATATATGTGCCTATTTGTATATACATATAATATAGATATGTATCGTATATATACATATACATACACATGTATATTTATTTGTGTAAAGGAGAACGAAACATCGGTGACGCGAATTGTAGGGGTGGCTCGGTCTCACGGGGTGGTTTGGTGTGAGAGGGTAGTGAGCTCCACTGAGGCGAGTAATCAGAGAGACATTATTTCTCTTTGAGCAAGGCCCAACAACCGCGCCCGTACAACTCGTGTTTTAATACCAAGGAACATCGTGGGTGGTGTGTAAGCTTCTCATGCAGTTTGAATTCCCAAATATTTTCCCTTTTCCTTCCCTACCTCCATTCGCTTTCTCTCTCTCTCTCCCTCTGTGTCCTTCTCTTTATCTTCTTACCGTTCGTTCTCTTTATATCTCCATCTATTATTATCATTGTGATTCAAATAATCCGAATCTACTATAATGAGTTTTTTTTAGCAGTATGCAGCGATTCAAGTTGACATGTCTAATTTTACGAATGGCCGTATTTTTTCGTGATTCACTTTGATAACTGCTTTAAGGTCTCGGTCTCGCCACAGTCACGTTTATGAGCCGACTCTCCGGTCAATGCTCGGAAGTTTCTTGGAGATCTTGGAGAATATTCTAATAATGACAGTTGTTATGTCACACGTAGGAATCTAAAAACATGTAAACTTTTCGATAAAATGTTCGATGGAGAATTTGGATTTTCTGAAATAATCCGATTTCTCTCCTCATGAGAACACATCTAAAATGGCCCAATCCCTGATTCCCAATAACGCAACACTCTTGAAATTTTGCACGTTATCACACAATAGTGTTCACCTAAATAGGTTCTAGCAATTGAAATAAAATTCTATCGGAAAATGCTTTGGCTAAATCATTATTTCAAGAAAAACTTTGATTGCATGAAATCAAAGATTATCGATGAGTGATTGACGTTCTAGATCTTTCAAGTATATTTTGAGTGAGGAAAGCAGAGACTGAATTTTCGAAGACGTCTGTGGGTCGCTTTATGATTATTATAGAACATAGTTGAACAGTTGAGTCAAGCCAGAAAGAACGTTTTTTTTTTTTTCCCATCGATACATATTTCGGAACGAGCACAAATATTATTGAGGAATTTTTCGTTTGCTGTGTCACTAGAGTGGGGATAATATATTCATATTTTTAGCGAGAACAGAGGTGTATATATCGAAGTATAAAGCGTAGGCGACAAATATTTTTCATACTCATTTTTTTTTTTTTTTTCTTTTAATGATTCACGTATTTTTACTTGTTAGTTGGTGTTTTCTTTTGCAATGTTTTTTTTTTTATCCAACTGGCAAGAGTGCGCAAAGTGTATCATATTTGTTGTGTGCATCGTCGTTTTAACGACGACGACGTCGAGTCTCTTTTCGTCTGTCACGAGATCACATACTGTCTCTACCGAGGGAGCAAAAGTTACACAGAGAATGAGAGAGGAAAAGAGTACGGGCGCGAGAGAGAATGAGAACGTAGAGAATGAAAAAAGAGAGTTTTTAGCACTGGCCGGATGTCGTATAATGGGGCGTGCGCCGACAAAAGATCATTTTTTTCTTCCAGATTTTCACCTCTCTAACGCTCCATATTATTCCGTATTTGATATGCATATATATAGAAGTGAAACGCGTGAACATTTCTCGTTCTCAGTTGAAACTTTGTATTTTATGCACGCTCCCAAGAGCAGAGAATACTCGTATCTCGCTCACATTCGTTTTCTCATCCCGCCATATCGTCCTTTGACAAAGTATCCCTAGCTGCATTTATTTTCTTTTTTTTTTCATCGTTTTTCCTTCTTCTTCTTCTTCCTCGTTACAAAGACTCGTCTTTTTTCATCACGTCCGAATGCATCCACTACTCTATACACCCCTCCGAAAAACACTTTCTCCAGCATCCGTATGGCTCTCTATTTTCTGAACTACGGCCCCAGATTGATGAGACACAACCGCAAAGTGCATTCTTTCAGTCTTATGATACGTTCCAGACAAAACTTGCTATCTTAATATCAATTTATTAACAAGCTGAACATCTTTCGAAAAATTGAAAAATGAAAAACAAAAAAAAAAACATGTTAATGTGCAAAGTAGACAAAACCAAGGAATGTGGATTCAAAATGGCCGAGTTGACTTAATTTCTTAGATTTTATGTTATCTTCTTAACTGACGTTTCATATTATGAGAAAATTGTGGACAGATACTTGATATTCTTATGATTCAATAGCAACGAGAGAGAAAGAGACAGAGAGAGAGAGGGAGAGTATTATTGAAGCGTGAGAAACTCACTTTCAATTAATCTCGATCTCTACAACGAATCGATATATTACTGAACATGTGTGCAAAAAATATCTGTGTATTTAATATATAGACAGTTCTTCATTGTGAGTAAATGATGTAAGTCTGGAGAGTGACGACATCTTCGAAACCTTATCTCCTCCTCACTCTCAGTCTATCTATCTAAATATACAAAATACGTGAGACACGTAGACAACGCAATCCTTTATCTGCCTTCACGGGTATGTGATATTCGCTGTAAGTCTTTTTATGTACATATCTAAATAGGAAGATACCTAGAGCATCGATACAGTTACTTGTAACATCATACCGTTGTATTTTATCAGATTCGCATCATTTTTATTTAGTCGCACGTTACTCACGCTAGATATTACCTATCTTTTCCCTATAATCGTGAGATATGTGAACAACTAGTGTGAAACGATCCGAAGTTCTTTCCACAAAAAGGACATTTTTTTTTGGTTTCATTTATATATATTTTATTTGACTGACTTGAAGGTGGTTAAATGAATTTTTTTTTTTGGTCAGTTAGACGAATTATATTCAAATGAGATTTCATTTAATCCGGTTATGCAGTTTCGAATCTATCGTTTCTTAATGTTTTTCTCAGTTTGTTCTATTCAAAAGTGCAGAGAAGTGGTAAAAACTTGATTTCCGTTTTGTAGGAAATATCGACCGACTTTTTTTCCCCAAAATAATTTTATTTTTGGTTAAAAAGTCAAGAATTGGAAAATAACTCAGGTACTCCGAGGTTTCCAGAAGAATATTGACGAGCGTAAAAAAGTTGGACGGGTTCACATTGAAAAAAATTCTTTCCTGGTTTTTTTTTTTATAGCTATTGGTTCGAACGCCTCTGAGTGGAGCAACTAACTCGCGAATAATAGAATCCGGGACACGATATCGTAGAAGGAAAATTATTTCTCAACTATTTCAAAATTACTAGATTCATCTAAAAATTTTCTCACCAAAGAGACAATTGTACATGAAAAAATTCTCCCCGTGTACGTTTGCGAATGAAAAGAGCAATGAAAATTAAATAAAAATCTCGAATGGTAAACGTTATTATGCTTCGTTCAAATAATTTTTGAAGCCAGCAAGTATCAGGAGCCACGGCAGCTGTTCGACGCCAAGCATCGATAAAAAATACTAGCACGAGACATCCGCACTCTTGTAGTATATTCTGGAACATAGTGATTTCCTGACTGCTCCCGTATTTTCGAGTCGCCCTCGCAGAAAAGGGGGTTCAGTAAAGCATCTGACAATTGTTCTCAACAGAGATGCTTTCTTTTTTTTTCTTTGCATTGCTATTTGATCCACGTCAATCCTATAGATCACCGAATTTTTATCGAACCTTTCATTTTGCAATAACGCGACAAAAGTTTGAGCGATTAATATGTGTTTCGATGAAAATCTTCGTGATCATATTTCCAGTCAAAAATCCCAGATGACCGTGCGAATGAAGTGAGCGAGCGATGGGAAGGCGGAGAGGTTGCAGGGAAAGACGGTATGACATGACAGACACGAGAGGAACGAGAAGGGAAAGAGGCGACGAGAGGCAAACGCGAATCGTTACACCGTAGGAGATTCCCGTGTTGTACCACGACCAAGAATCTACTCTCTATCCTTTCCTATTGCGATGACTGTTTGGCATATATGGTGGCTGGAACATCGCAAATAAAGTTGCAATAGGAAAGATTGAAAAATATTGTTGATCCAATAGGAATCGATGTTATTGGGAGAGTGTTGTCGATTGAACTGCAGTGTGTGTTTGGACACACAACTTTGATACGAGTTTATGTGAAGCTTACATAAAAATTTGCGAAAATAATCCGAGTGGTGTTTGCCGAGCAGTGGGTTCGTTTGAAAGTCTAAAGCACAGTAATGATCAAATGCGCTTCATTAGGAACCTGCATGCAGTGCGATATCTCATTGTTCCAATAACTTTTTTGTCCGAGTGTAGATCAAAAAGGTTTTGAGATAAAGTCTCATGGAATTTTTTTCTCTGATTCCCCCTGGCTGCGATACCAAACCATCAGAAACAGTCAATCGAGTGTACCCATTTCTGCACTTCTTATCAGATCAGCTGATCATTAGGGATCCCAAAACTCGTACATCCGAAAATTTTCTTCTTTTTTAAGACTCCTACAGATTTGAGAGATCTATATTTACCCCGGTTGAACCGAGCCACGACTTCAGGACACTCTGTAGATATACTTAGATTTATAATAGTGTATCAATGCCGAGAGGGACCGTAGGACCGACTACTTTTCACGCCGAGCCACCCTGCGGTACACGTATAGGCATGGGAAAATAAATCTTGCGGACACTCAACGGGAGGGAGAGAGGGACCATAGCGACTGGACACTGGACCCTGTCACCGGACACGGGTTCCATCGACTGCAACAGATCGCGTGTGTAAAAAAAAAAAGGACGGCTATCAATGGCTGCAATGTTCGATATACGTATTTGCAATTCCAACTGCCAGCTCACTAAAGGCTGTAATCTACATATGGTCGGTGTTGATTACGCCCTTTTGTTTCATCTCGCGATTCATATATCCGGTGTAGGCAAAACTGTGATGAATTTTTGTTCAAAGAAGATATTCTTCGTGGATGCCCTCTGCCATCTTATGATCACTGTTAATGAAGAACTGAAAAAAATGAAGAAATATTTCACTAGTTCTATTTTTTTCTGAATACATATCATCCACATACGAGAATATATATTTTTCACTCAGTCCATATTTGTCGATTGATACTCGCACAAAACTTTTCCCAGTCATCATTGCACTTCACTCGTGTGTACCAGCACGTACTCTACTCGCTATTCGATTGTATCGGTGACGTTCTATGTATTATGCACTACGAGTGAACGAGAAACTCGCGAGTTTGCACACACTTTAGTCGTGAATAAATACCCATGGCTTGTATCTAAACACTGCACAGTAGATAGTCAACATACTAGAGAAAGAGGCAGATATAGAGAGAATGAGAGAAAGAAGATCGACGAGAGTAAACGCATACGAGTGTCTGAATTTACGCATAGAAACACACTTTACCAGCCTCGAGCACTCGCCCATGTGCGGTAGATAACTATATATACGTACAATAATGTAATATAAATAATAATATGTATAATCACTGTCATATGGACCTCTTATACGAATTTATTACGGGCGTCAGAGTTATTTGTATAATTCAGAGCAGAGGAGAATGTAAAACTGGATATTTTCGGTTTGAGAAAGTCTTCTATACGACGGAATCGAGTTTGTAGATTTGAATTTTCTGTGTGTCGAAGTACAAATTAAAAAAAAAAAACAAAACAATAAAAATAGAAATTTTTTCGTATCTCACCGTGTTTGTGTTGCCTTCAACTCAATTTGTTTCAATTTTGGAACATGTCCGACGTGGCTGCTCGATTAATGACGGGATAGCTCCAAGCAGCTGATCTCTTTTCTGCAAAGATACAAAATCAAGAGTTTCCATGTAGCAGTCACTTTGGAAAATAGTGAATAATGATAAACATCAATCAAACGAATTTTCTTCCAGTTGAAATTCCACTGCTCGTGGTCTCTTGGACCTCGGGCACGATGAAAAATCGTTATGTTTGTATGAATCTGTGGGAATTAAGTAACTTAAACATCGGGTAGACGCTTCTACGGAAGCTGCAGGTGGTTTGTAATTCTATAAATAGCGTCACTCGTGAGCCCGATCGAGATACCAGTAGCTCTTGTAACCCACCCAAGTACAATCTTATAGCGATGCCGCGGAAGAGAGAGAGAGAGAGAAAGAGAAAATCCTTGGGGCGATTCGATGGTCTATATATACAGAAGAATGTTCCGTTTCACTGTCAAGAATGGGCCAATCATTGGACATCTAGCGTTTAAGTTTTATTCTGCATTGGCGTACAATTCGTAGTTTACATAGTTCAGATGCATCGCGTGTGAAAGAACTCTTTAATCAAAGAATTCTGGTGCTTATCAATAAATAGAAACTATATTGTCACAACGGAGAAGGTCCCAAATTGATGGAGAAAAAACAGAATTCTCAAGGTATATTTGCTGGGGAAATTTACGAAGTAGAAGGTTACGTAATTGTGACTGGTCGAAAAATCTCATCTAATAATCGTCATAATGGAAGGTACACATTCGCTTAGGTAGGGGTTTACACGTATACTATATACAAATATGTGTGTATATAGTAGTCAGGTGCCGAGAGCAGATTTGCTTTGCCAGGTAAAAAGGATCGAGGAAGAGAGAGAGAGAGAGAGAGAGAGAGAGAAAGAGAGAAAAAGGAGCGATAAAACTGGCCTGAGGCATCAAAACTGAGAGAAACGCTTTGGTAGTGTTTGTGTGGCGTGAGCGCGTCTGTTCTACCGGTCACGAGAGAAAAGATGCTGGAGAGTCCGAGCGGTGGCGGCACGACCGGTGCGGTCAGGTGGCTTGCAAGGACGCGCCAGGCCATTCACCTTTTCGTTCATCTCTCTCGCTCTCCCCCACTTGCCCTCTCTCTCCCTCTTTTTACAAGATCTTCTTGATGTGGTTAACTCCAGCAATCTCCGTGGGGACTCAAACAGAACTGTGCGGGACCGAAAGCGAACCGTGTCGATCGTTCCTCCACTTCTGACTTCATATATTTTCTTACTCCTGTTGATATCTCGGACTCCTCGCAATTCTTCGATCATCCTTTCCGTCTCACCGCCGTTCAACATGCTCTTACACTTGTACACTTGTATTGTAACTCGATTCACCTCGGTGTTGAAATCATCTCAAAATGCGTGCTTCGATTTCTTGGAAACAACATTCCGCTATCGATGTAGAAATTTACGGGAGACTTCGTGGGTGTGAATGAAACCACATATGAACGGACTTCTCGCAATCGTTTTCAACTCGGATGACCGATCATCATTTTCACTTTTTTTTTTCTTACTATTTTTATTCATAGGTGACAATCTCAATGAATCTGGGTTTGAAAATATAAAAAAAAAAAAAAATAAGTTGCATTCACAATTCTTGGGGCAAAACAATCGATGAATTCGATAATTGTTCATAAGCTTCGAAATGCTAAGAATATTTATTACCATCGCAAAACATCGCTGCAGGAGTAAAAGAGATACAAGAAGGGAATCTTTGTATGTTTTTTTTTCATACGTTGGCCAAGCCGCGTTCGAGCAGCAGCTTCGATCTCCCGCAGAGAACTAATAACCGAGTTTCACATAGCCCGGTTGTTCCTCGATGTACCACCAGACTGAGATCGAAAAATCGTTCTTGCTCTCGATATATTCTTTCTTTTATTTTATCTGCCCCTTTTTCTTTTCTCTCTTTCTCTCTCTCTCTCTCTCTCTTCATCTCATTGATTCGCTTTCTGGAGGAGGCCAACACGTGAATTCTGGCACGGGGTGGCTGTAAGCGAATTCTCCTGGTACCATACCACACCCGTATTAGTCAGCCTCATCGTAGAGTTGAGCTTCATAAACCCTCGGTCTCTTTTTTTTTTTTTTTCTCTCCGAGGAGCAAACTGTTATTAGCTTTCTTTTTCGTAATACTTGTCCTGTCACTGCCAGAATATAAGAGGAAGTTTCTTAGATACTTTGTCAGTACAACACTTCCCACACATATATGTATGCAACATGTATTTGGCTTTAGATATTTATAAATGTGCATGGGTCGATCCATTTTTATTTCAAGAATGATTTTATCACAAACATTCACAATTCTACTAAAATTATTTTTCGTTTGCATTCCATTAGATTCTAACAATCCTAGAGGAAGATAAAAATTACAGTTCGATTAGTAACTAATTCTCATGTGAATTGGGCTTTCATCTTTGGTCAAAAGAATAAGAAAATGCTTAGGAATCTCTAAAAATATCGTAAACCGCTTGAGAAAAGCATTTGAAAACAGCGAAAAAAAATGGATCGAACATCGAAGGTTTCATAATGTTTTAAAAACCAATATTATTTATAAAAATTTAGAAAAATAGTATCAGAACGCTGTGTACATGGACTAGTAGAGGGAAAGCCAGTACAATGGTTTCAGCAGACATGAAGGGGGTGTGGATTAGTCTCAAGGGCTGTTTTTGGCTGTGCCGAACGAACGAAAAGAAATAAAGAATCGTGAGAAGGAATATGTATTTAGAATGGAACACGAAGAAGTGCTAACTAGAATACAAGACGATAAAGTGTATGTGCATCTGTGTAAGAAGCAGTAACGATGTGTGGGTGACGACAAAAAAAAGAATCTCTCCTTCTGGCTGGAATCAGATCGGCAGGGGAGAAAAGTCGATTGAACATAAATTGAATGATTGGGGGCGAGGTGGAAGCGGAGAGGGCGCCAAGTGTACTCCTCGAGGGTTCTTGATTGTTCATTCAAACAACAATCGTAATTGCGTTACACCACGCTGGGCGGGGAATGGGCCGATTCAGTACAACGACATGTCAATGAATTCACTGTGCGTATACATATATATATAAATTCACCTATGTTCGCATAAATAGGAATTGGAGTTGATTTAAAAATTGACGAAAGGCTTAAAATCATTTGTGTTGATGTAAACAAAAGTGTGTATTTTTTTATCTGAGAGTAACGATGAATTTGTCATATTTTCAAAATATTTCTATTTCAAAACAAATTGAACAATATTTAATATGAAATTTTAGAAATAATATATTAATGAGAAAGTTCTGTTTCGATTTCCAAATGTTCAAATGATATTTCGTGACTTTATTCTATCGGTGAAATGTTCTTGTTTTCTGGATAAATAAAAATTAATGAGGAGTCAGGGTCGAAGAAATATGAAATTATCCCCGCTATGGACATTATCAAGAGCTCAATTACGTTGATTCAACATCGAAATGAATACATAAGCATCGAATGTTGCACATTTTCATGAATATCACTGAAATCGCACAACAAAAACTGGTATCGGAACAAATTAATTAGTTTCATGTCCGAGTATGATTACTGTTATTAGTCCCGGTCGATTATTGATCGATTCCATGAGACTTCTTGGCGCACCGGATGAATAGTTATTATCAATGTTTCTCGTTGAACATATCGTAATAATTTAAACATTAAATCGATGATTTTGAAATAAGAAAAGTTCACATATTCACTGTTTAATCGATTTTTCATTGGGGCAGCAATACCGGGGTCAGAGATTTTAAAGAAATGCATTTAGTTTCATCAATTAGCAAGATGAAAATCCAACCGTGCGGTTGGATAACGATAAAATTGGTGGCACGTGGAAGTTTCGATTCTCGTTGACGCGGAACGCTTGAAAACACACGCCCACACACGAACTCGGACACGAATACGGAGTCAACCACGACAAATAATACAAACACATGGCTAAAAAAGCACATGCACGAATACACGTGACCATCACAGAGCCGCGTGTTCATTGGGGATTTTTTTCTTTTGTTTTGTTTTGTTTTTTTTTTATTTTTTCATCGGATGGATGCTAACGAGCACAATGGTATACGAGACTCGATGGGGTTTGCGTTTTTCATTCTCATTTTCTTTTATCTTTCATTGTTGGCCTTTTCTCATGCAACACGCGTTCGGCAGATCAATATATATATGTGGCTTCTACGAGAATGCCATTTTTTTTTCTCTCTCTCTCTCTCTATTTCGTTATTTTTGTTCCTCAAAAAGATTTTGCAACGCGCCCATATATGCTCACTTGTACACACATTTGGCGAACCTTTGACCCGCATGAATGTGACAGCCGTCCTCTCTGTGTGCCAATGTGTAATTACAATTAACAGGTTCACCACATGTACGATTTCCCTTAAGGTTTACTATCTTCATAAACGTTACCGATACATTCTTCGATGTGTTATGTTGCTTTCCATTTATATACAGAACCACGTATGTATACATGTATTCACATGCTTCAAAGTATATAGAAGGCGTCAAGATGTCGTCATATACCTTCAATAGGTATAGATGTAAAATATAATGTGTCAATAGAGCGCTGTCTTCGTTGGCTTCCTATCCATTTCTGTGCATGTGTGTTTGTGTGTTCTGCCAATAATGTCCAGATACGACGAAGGACGTAGCGTGTGTACACACATGAGGTATTCCAGGCAAACTCAATGGCCCTGACTGTACTGTTCAACAGTGCGTTTATAACCACTTTTTTTTTTTGTAGAAAAATGTTTCTCAAATCTTTATCTCGTACAATTAAAAATGATTTGATAAATAAAAATTATCTACATCGAAGCTTTGTATGAACTTGATATTGGGACAGTGAGTGCGGGTTATTTTGGAGAATAAAATTGAGAGAGAAATAATAGTGTTCAGGGATCCAAATTCATGCATAATTGAAGAAAATTTGGTGCAATAATTAGAAGAGAGGGGGGGGGGAGGAGTACGAATTCACGAGGCATGAAATGGCCCATGTAAAATATTGATTGTATCGACAAAGTAAACGGGTAAAAATGTGGCGAGTTTCGGGGATGCGAAGAAGGGGTGTGGGATTATGATTGGTCATGGCCTGGTTACACACACATCACCGGGCTTAGGGAACTAATGATTTGCTTAGTTAATATTTGTCCAGCCTGGCGTGCCTTTTAAGTTGCTTCCTAAATTGCGGTCGGAGTTATTGTCACCACCTTTTTTTTTGTGATTATCATAACAATGCAAATAAGAGCTACAAGAGGAGACGAGGCAGGTCGTATTTAGAGGGTGAAAAGAGAAAAAGGGCTGCCTATACAAAACGAATAGGAAAAACAGCGGTTAATGGCGTAAATGGTCTGTTTGATCAGGTGAAAATTCCATGACTACGTGACGAGTCATCGTTTCCATCAAGTGTCAGTGGTACTACATCTATATTGAGCTTATCCTTTCATTCGTTCAACTAGTTTTTTTTTTTCACGTGTTCCCGTTTTTATTTTATCTACGTTTTCAATCCTCAAAAAACGTAGCGTTTAGTATTCGGATGTGACATCCGAAGCATTAAATAACTAACGATTGTTATTTTTTAATTTTTACGTTAAAATGCCGCACAACAATGGTTGTCTAACCATTGAAAATGTCGTAAAATTCGTGAAGTCTTCCACGTTGGATCGTGCTAAAAGATAAAACTAAAAAGAGACTATCGTTTCAGGTAAAAATTGTACAAAATATATTTTTTTAATTTCAGATTCAAAAAAAGAGCAGTGATTTTCAAGGACTGAAAAAGGACGAGTGATCGCTGAGGCAGAAACTGAAGGAACCACGCTTGGGTAAGTGGACAATGTCCAGCAAAAGCAAAGGACCACTCGTTAGATAAATCGAAGAGAAGGACACTTAAATTCGATTCGTTTGGTTGTATTTTTTGCTTTTGTGATTGAAGGAGCAAGCAGAAACAGAAGAAGGAGTACGATGTCCGTTTTAACCCCGGTGCTAGATCAAAAGACAGTTTTTACCTTCCATTGAGTAATGCACACGCTTGCGAGCCAGAAGGAAAAAGCGAACCGGAGATTTCTCATTTCCAGGTAATTAATTTACAATGAAACGGTCCCTGAGCTTTTTCTTGCTGGGAGTAGATATACGCGGGGGAGTTAATTCTTGTTTCGAGGGTTACTTATGGGCCTTCCGATCTTTCGTTTAAGGGGTGCTACTCTTTTCTCTGACACACACACACACAGATATATATACATGCTGTGTTTTACTACGTAAAAATCAGTGGGGTTCGTTGTGGCCCTTCAATACACACATAAACATCAAATACAAAGCTACGCTGTGCCGATTCTCTCTCTCACTCTTCGGATGACTTCCTTTCCGCGATCTCCACTTGCGAATACACTTCAAGTTCTTTGTTCAATCCCTCCATACGATTCTCCTTCCACTGACCAAACTTTTGACGCCCTTATGTTTTTGATTCCCTGCATCTAATGAGAGCATCAATACGATTCGTTCTTTTGATAAATGAATGCGATCGCATAGAAAATAAAAAGTGTGGAGTAATTCAATTGTGCTGAAGTAACATAGACGGATTCGGACTCAACCACTGTAGCATCGATCCAGACTTTATGAAAAAAAAAATAATAATAACACAAGAGATTTCAATTACGATTTGTTCTTCGTTAACGAAATGGCGATCTAGAATCAAAGAATAAGTAAATTATCTCAGTCTGCTTCACCGAATTTCCCATCCCCATCAAGCGTTGTACTGTGAATATTTCTGTATGAATTTCCTGAGAAGAGGAGTCAGCACATCTGCATGTGTATCTGTAGCACGAAGATAGACGAACGGACTCTTAATCGCGAAAAAATAATAATTGAAAGTAGAAGAGAGTGCAAGAGGAAGAAGAAGGAAGACTGTCTCGTTTCAGGAAGGCCGTCAGGGATGGAAAAAAAATTCTCGCGAGAACGGATGCAAGCCGGAAAATGACAATCACTAGCCTCGACGACCGAGGCATATATGTCTCGATCTATTGCAATCTTCCTGTCTGAAGTCAAATCCCGAGGGTGTTGAACAACCAAGGGTTGTGGTACATGCAACTTGAGGGGATTGGCCGATGTTATGGAAGAAAAAATGAGATGAAGAAGGGGGAAGCTATAGCCTCGTACGTGAACCCGCCGCCGCGGGGTTTCGAACAAAACCATCGAGATATTCACTCTCGTGCGCAAAAGTGCCAGACAATCTCCGCGACTGTCAAGAATTTTCTACCTTTTTCATTTTACTTAGCCGTTCAATTTTTTTTCTTTCTCCATTTTCCTTCGTCAAAGGCTCTTTATTTTCATACTATTATTAACTTCGAATCATTGCTACGCAACTCTATTTTACCTAAGCGCAGCTTATCAGTACTTGTACATCAGCAATAATAATCGATTGAATCAAACAATTAAACTTATTGTTGAGTACTGCTCTTCTATACATTTTGATATACATCGTTTTTTAACCAAAAACTATGCACACGTTTTGTACGCAATTGAGAATTTGTTACGCAAAATTACCATTATGAATCTACACTGCTGATGAAACTGGAAAAAAAAATGATGAATTTACAATTTGTTCAACGGTGTATAACAAAGAAAACAATTCTTCCTTGTTCTTTGCTCAGTTTATTTTTTAATTAGCCTTGAATATTGTGTACATCTTGAAGAATGAGGATAGCATATATCCAGCACACATCTTTGTATTTCTGAAGACTAAAAGAAAGGAAAGAGAAAAAAAAAATAGCGAGAGAGAGAGAGAGAGAGAGAGAGAGAAGGATGCTTATTAGTTATCAGTAGCAATGTGCCGCCGTATGGCTCTTGTGGGATCTCTCGAGTGCCGAGATATCTCTCGAAGAGCCTGCACCGAACGCTGGCTACGGAAAAATGGTTTACAAATGTGGGAGCCCAAGAATGGAGGAAGGAGATTGAATGGGTTTCTTTGAATTATCCAGAGAGGCCGCTTGTTTTGTATGGACACATTATATTCGCGCGTGTACCAGTATGTGTACATTTTATTATATAAACTATATGTGTGTTTATATATGTATATTTCTATAAATACTTATATATTTGTAGACATATGTGTACGGATGTGTTGAATGTCCCAGTCCAGTGAAGGCTGGTACGTGCGTACATTCCATTTCGTTCATCATCATAATATATTTATGTGTGTAATTTGTATAAGACTTGAACAATTTTTCTATTGCGTTTTATCCAGAATAAGAGCAATATTGCACATGCATTTTTTCATTAGCTTTTTTGGGATCGATAACAAGAGTAGTCCAATGGTCATGCGATTTTTCATTGGTCATGATTAGTTATCGAATGACAATATTTTAAGATGATTTAATATTGTTATTCGATTTTTCAAATATTTTGCAAGAGCCTGTATACAACTTATATTTAATTGTTCATCCGTCCAGGGCTCCGAGAACTCGTCATACAGGACGAGAAATGAATTCGACACAGGAGAGTTGAAAGAGCAAAAGCATCATCAGCAGTAGTTGGCTATACATTTAAGTCGTATCTGACGCTTCTATGTGTTCGCTACTATCTCGCGTTTTCTTTCGGTTCCGGGGACGAACTCCATCGCGATACAGTATGGAGTTTTGTAAGTAGATAGGTAGGCCTGATACGGTGTGTCTCAAAAGTTGAGCCTCGTATCGGTAGGATGAAAAATCATTGGATTTTTGAGGATCAAATTATTCGGCCAAGTATCCGTTTCGACGTTTGTGAAATATTAAATGAATGGTCATACACGAATGAGCATTTTGCAGCAACGAAACAATTGTCGCAATTGACAAATATATTTCGTTGACGTCATAATGAGCAGAGAAACTGGAGAAATATTCTTTATTGCTGAATGCTGCATCAAGTCTCCGTTGATCCTCAATTTGAATGCAACTTTCTGGACATCCTATATGATACACAGTCTCGACTATGAAAGTTTTCTCTTTCTCTGTTCAACTCAACTCTCCGGTGAGTCTTTCTCATCCTGTCGTCTTCTGAAAAGAATAATATCTCCCTTTGAAACATTAGCAATTCTATGATTGCTGGCTTTATTTGCTCTCGTGCTCTTGCTGCTGCTTGTACTCCAGGGTCTCGCTCACCAAGCTTTTGCTTCTCTTCACTTTTCTGCTCTCGTATTTTCCCTTCAACCCCCCTCCCCTCCCAATCCCTTGCCGTCTCTTTTCTGGTGCAATGAGGATATACGCCTCCCGTTCTTTTACTCCACAGACCGCAACTTTGGTGTTGGATGCGTTCGTATATTCGTCGTTCGTCCCCAAAGAAAAATGCCCGACTCTATAGTCTTGTTACGAAAATGGCTAGAATGATACTCGTCTCGTATTCCGTATACTTATTATATGAAATGGTATACATTATATTAATTATGTTTGTTTATACACCCAGCACAGAAGTGCACGCCAATTTTTTTTTTTTTTTTTTTTATGTACCGTTATGCCTTTCAGTGAATTACATTGTACATAACGACTTTAATTAATGACTCCTCGCAACAAATTCGCCTTAATTATTAGTACATATGTTTACGCTTCTTGACTGCTGGCTTCGTACATTGATACAAATACACGCGTTATTTTTATACCGGCTGTGACTCCGGCTTCGTCTAAAATTTTATCACAGATATCACTTCAACAATGGCGAGATAGACTGGGTAACTCTGCTGAAATCCTGTTGAAATTTCGAATACTGATCTATGCATCTCTATTCGCGGTTCTGTAATGATGACGTGGAATATCGGCTTCTAGATTTATGCTGATCGGGTAGTTCCCGCGTAGATTTGCGATTTCTTTTCATTCTTCAAAAAGTCGTAATTTTTTTTAGGACGAAGGATGTCAGGGTAAACGAATAATTATTTTTTTGATCAAACTGTGAATTAAGAGAGGGCTTTGTATCATTTTCTTGCAAAATAAGTTTCTATTAATAAATATTACAAAGACATCGACAAGCAAATAATCGCTTTCTCATTATTTTGTTAGAAAATTTTTCTGAAAAATTTGATTTACCCGACTGGCCATTGATTTTACAAGTGAGACTCAGATCTTTATCGAATCGACATCAAATGCCTTTCGACTACAAACATTTGCCAACTTTTTTCATAGTCTTATTCAGCACATATTTGTACGCACCGGATACATCTTTCACAAAGAAGTCATTGTGACGTAGACGGGGGATCGCAGTGCACCGAAAGAAGAACAGCAGACGGCATGCTGGACAGTCATAAAAAAGATGATTTTTTTACATTCAAGTCTACTTCAAACTTTGTACAGTTTCATTTACGGAATGATTGTTAACCGGTCGCAGCAGCCTACCGATTATTTCGGAACTTTGCCAATTTCACGTTTCGGGATCGTTATTCCAAATATCGCACATCACGATATAAAAATAGAAAAATTTTGCTACCACCAACAAGAAAAAAAACAGAACTTTACGGATCCGACAAACGATTCTCATTTGGAACGAAATTTCCAGTGATTTTTTTCAAAAAACAAAAGCTGGGCTGAGATTAGTGAACATTTTTCCTATCCATCCAGAGGGTTTTTAGAGCGAGTGACGAATCTCAGGCGGGGTCAGGTTTCTTGCAATATTTATAAACAATAACAATCGAGTGATTTTAATCCGAGGTGGTTAGTTGTGATCACAAGGATCACTTTCGTACATAAAATAAGTTTTTTATTTCAAATGATTCCAGCGAGCCTCATCAACTTCTCATAACAAGCCCACCGGAGATCGGCTGTCACGAATTAATGAATGTCCCATAGACGTTGCATTAGGAAGAAAAATGACAAGACTTTGCTGCTGAAACGTTGTTGGTTTCCATCCATCAGCCGGAGCTGCACAGAGGTTTCAGCACATTCTGCATAAATAATATGTCTAATTTTTTTTCTTTTCGCAAGGGCTCATAGGAAGAGTTAATAAAGTGAGTAAAGAGAAAAGAGCGACGATGAGTGGCCTGGCCATGCTAACTATTCATGTTTGACCAAAAAAAAAAAAAGAAACGACGAAATAAACGGAACGTACGTTTCGTACTTCTGTAAGTCTGTACCGTTACGCATTAGGTGGCCACGGTGCGAATATTTCACTCTCTCTCTATGTCTTGCATTCTCTTTGCATACTATTCATTAGAATAACGCCTGTAGTTTTTGGGTGCTCTTCGCCGCATTTACCGCTTTTTCCCTCTCACCCTCTCTTCATTCGTCTAATACACGTATGAAACTCTCGGTAAGCTTTTACTGGGCACGAAGTTAACAGCGAGCTTTATAAGCGGAATACTAGAAGAAAAAAAAAATTTGTAAAAAAAAATGAATATCGTTGGACGAAATTTCATTCACGTGGTATTTTAACGGTATTCTGAACACTGTAAAAGCACACTTTCGAATACTTCACTTACTACTATTATTTCGAGATAGAAAACTTCTCGCTCTGACCAAAAGTTATTTTTGTATGAAAAGACATAAACTGAGAACGATTGAAAAATGCTAAAATGAATTAAATTATCACAGAAATCAAATTAATGTACACGGACCATAATTTTTTTTTTATATTCTGGAATTTGTGGAAATTTTTCTTGTTTCTGGAAAATCATACGCCGACGGTGATAGTAATTATGAAAGCAAATCAACTGGGTAAAAGTGTCAAATTGTACGTAAATATGTATTTATAATTTTCTTTGCTGTTTGGTAAACTCGAGTGGTAAAGAGCAACGAAAAGTAAATTCGTTCGTTTATTTCTTCGTATATCTGAACTTGTTCTCGAGGGATTGAAGCTACCGCAACGATTTTAAATCCTTTCTGTATCCTTATAGTTTGGTTCAAGTATACATTTATTACGGAGTGATTTCCTTATACCTCTGGGTCGCGGGATGTTAGAGCTTCTTACACGAACCACATGGACCGGATCTTCTCCTTCCATCGTGCTGTCGCGTGGCTGTATTTGTATGCAGATATCTACATGCTCTTCAATATAGGGGTGCGGTTAAAGAGAGGACGAAGGAGCTGCAAACGCACAATTCTCGAGCACAGTGAAACTAGCTTCTTTTCTTGCGGATAACACTTCCTTTTCGTCGCCATACCACTCGATACTTATTCAACGATGTCGGACAACACTACCTTCGAATTTCTCTCTTCTCCTTTTCTCTTGATTTTATTTTTACTTTTATTTATATTCCTCCTTTGTTTCTTTTACTTTGGCTCTCTTTCTCTCCTTCAGCTGTTTTCTACTCCAACGTTTTTATCCGATTTACCGATCGACTCTGCCGACTTTCTATACTGCCTGTCGATTTTTCTCTCCTACCTACCTTCACAGAATCCCCCTCGCCTTTATAATTGGAAGAAACCGAACATCAGCAGAGCCCCTGTATTCAAACACAAATTCATGGCGTGTTCATCCTCGATTGCTAATCTGTTGTGTCGTCCTCGGCTTTACCATATAAGTATATTTCAACCCTATTTTATAGCTTTTTTTTTCTTTTCTTTCATTTGGTCGAACGATTCTCTCGTCTTTTAGATATTGGCGTTCTCATCCTTTCTTTCTAATCGTTCGTAATTACGGTGAAGACAAGTAGTTTCATTGGTCAATTAGAAGAGAAAAGTTTTTTCGTCGTGGCTGACGTCGTTCGTGTAAAAGTTCAATTTTTCTTATCGTGCATCAAAGGTGTTTCGTTGAATACCTTACTCGGGAAATCAGTTCGAAAACAGTTCGAAAAGGGTGAAAATAAATTTTAAAAAATCAGAACTATGTCAAGAGACATGATAAACAGATTTATTAGCAAGTAACTCAAAACTATTATTTGTTCATTCCTTAAAAATGTTTGAATTTCAATGGAAATAGAAATTCTTCGAGCCCCTTTTCGTGATCAAGCTTTTTTGGTTCAACGTAACGAGCATGATGACGTGTAATAATAATGACAATCGTACAAATAATACGACCACGAATATAACGGGGTCGAAAACCCAACGGGCTCTGAAGACTGCAGTCCGGAGTTCAAATGCTCGCTGGACGAGGAACCGAACTGGTTTTACAACTCACAATTAGGCCACGAATTTTCTTTCTTTCGGTTTGGTTTCGATATCAGAAAAGGAGGAGAGAAAAGGAGACAGAAAATGAACGTGGATGGGTGTAAGAGAGAGAGAGAGAGAGAGAGAGAGAGAGAGAGAGAGAGAGAGAGGAAGTAAGAAACAAGATAAAATAAAGATAGATAGCTTTTGGTTTCAGCGGGAGAGTTGCTTGGCTTGTCCAGTGGGCTCTTTATTTACTTTATTAAGGTACTTATAACGGTAGCGATCAGGCTTACGACCCTCCGATTTTTTCTTCAGCTATTTTTTCATACTCCATTTCTGTTACAGTCTTGCGTAACCCTAGTTTTGAATCCAAGCCCTTCGGGAACCCTTCGAGTACTCTTGATGCACATCAGATGCCGAAGAAGGCAATGTTCGAGGACCCAATCGAGGAATTCAATTTTTCTCAATCATTTACGATTGTTTCTGGATAAAGATACTTCGTGCTTGGATTTTGAAAAAAAAAAACGACAATTACTCCTTTTCGAAATATTCAAATTGGACTTATTATTAATTACATATTTCGTCAATTTTTTAATCGTAAAGAAAATGATATTCGTCATTATAAATATATTTTTTTTTGTTTCATCATAATACTTCCCAAAACGAGGTACATATAATGAGCTACTTTTAAATCGATTTTTTTTCCCACGAAGAAGAAAACCCGATTTATCGAAAAAATGATAATCAACTATGGTCGCTGGGTTGATAAATATATTCCAATAAATTATAGTTCTAATTGGATACGAACAAAGGAAACTTTGAATAGATATTTAGACATTCCAATGTGAGCGTCGTCATAAATCTGTTCGGTTACCTGAGAGATCTGTAATTGAGTTGAAAAAAGTGTGTGAAAAAAAAAAAAAAAAAAATACAAACACGTTTATTCTCATGATCACGCGTTGTTATTTTTTTGAGTTGCTCAATTTCATCGTCGTCTTGACCCAAATATTCCCGTTATACAGTATGTGCAGGTGACCATCTCGATTATTATCTTTTTCTCGCTGCGCATCGCACGTCAATCCCAGAGAAACGATCGCTGATGCTCGTGAGAGTCGCGTAACGCGAAGAAGATCTTGAAAACGATCGTTTGTAACTCTATACATATTTCTCAAACACGCATTCCAAACTCTAATCGAATACACAACTTTGAATCTCTTTTTATGAGCAGTTAAAATTGTCCAATACTTTGATGTATTGATTTAGACTTATTTCACCGTCTTCAACATCAATCGAAACAAACAAAAATTCCATTTGATTCCAAAACTGAAATGAGCATGATTGAAGATAGGATAGAAAAATAGCTGAATTGGAATAATTTCAACGAATTCGTTAATCCGATTACAACGAAGAAGCGTAAAATCTCGAGTACAGATACGCGCTGCGCGAATCTTTTCTTCGTTTAAAATCTTTATTTTTAATGTCGATCGGTAAAAAACGCTGCCGTGTTTCTAAATACTTTTATCAAAATCTTTTTTGGACATGCCCGATGGTTCCTCACGTGTGAAGAAAGTGCTATAAGAATGAATATTTGAAGAATTTTTTTCTCGTGAATGATGAGAATTCTGATGAACATACTGAAAATTATAGGTTTTCAAAAAAAATGTTGAAATTTCTCTTCGTGTTTCCATTACCTGTGTGAAATCGTTCCAGAAAAAATAGGGGACATGACGACTGGTTGTATGAGGTCGGAGGGAGAGGAGGGTGGGAGGGGGGTAAAGGGTTAAACACGTGGATGGAAGAGTGCCACCGGTGTTAAAGAAAAGAAAGGTGGAATGAAGATCAGTAAAAGAAGAATAAGAAGAAAGAAAAGAAGGATATCAGGGAGAACAGTCTCTCGGCACTTTGCGCGCGTAGGTGCCAATAATTTATAGCCCTTCGTCTCCGGGGACTCGTTGGGCTGTTGTTTGAACACATATAGAAAGAGAAAGATGCACACATGTTCAGTGTATATATATATAAATAAGTACGTATATACGTAGTACATATGGATCGAGTGACTTGAGAGGATACACAGTTTGAGTTCCTTATAAGAATATTGGAAGGAAATTAACCGAGAGTAACGCTAAATATATAAGTCTCATACGAAATGCCGACCCATTACTTTTGGTGATTACCGCCATTCGTTGATTAGCTTCGGTTTTATACTATACATACATATACGTGTAGAGTGAGAGAAATAAATCTATAGTAAAGAAAAAAAAAATGGTAAAGTCCCCGTGTGAGATCGACGACCGGAATAGCCAGTGAATTCCTACGAGATCTTTTCTTCTCGGTATCTTTTCAGATTTCTTTTATTTCTCCTTTTCTATGCTTTTTTCTTTTTTTATATATTTTTTTTATTCCATCTCAACCACTCCTCTTGCTGGACACAAAAATTTTAGCCTAGTGCATACACGGTAATACACACACACACACACACACACACACGCACAGATATAAACACGAATGTGTTTATATCAGTGAAAGAAAAGAGAAAGAGCCCAGGGGATCACGGTGAGAAAAGACGAAAAAAAGGGAGCTGGGTCCACCTTTCGAAATTCGTGGAGATAATTTATGCGCGCCGGGGACCCTTCGGAGCCGATAAGAGGCGATCGTCACATGTAGGAAATTTTATAGTGTACTGTTACTGGAACTGATGACAAATATACTGGACTACCGGCCTTCAAACCCGTTTGTAATGTATTTCGAAAGTTCGTTAAGAAGAAGGAGAAGAAGAAGGAGAAAAAAGAAAAATTTGAAACTGAAACAAGTAACAAATAAATAACGTGGAAAACAACGAAATAAGCAGAGAGAATTTCGAACCGGACGTTTCAGACTTGACGCCGAATATAAAAACTATAATTTAACAGTTGATTCTACACGAGGAAACAAATATTTATTACGATTGTGACTGTTGTACTTCTTAGATTTTGAGAGATCTTCGAAACGTTGTAAAAAGCAATTTTCATTTATGATCGTCGGCTTGGATATTATATCCTACATGCGATACAGAGTCAATCTGGAAGAGAGCGAGAAACGATCGGATGAATAATAAAGAGGATAATCGGAATATATGCCTCGATTTAATATTACGACGACGAATCATCAAAGGGCAAACACGCCGCTTCATCGTTTCAAGACAAAAGTAATAATCTACTCATGCAAGAAATATTGTCTAATGTATCCGATATCAAAAAATATACATTTGCAGATGCCTACAAGTACTTGTATTTACTGTATAAATATGGCATAAAAATAATATCTGTATGGGTATGCACGGCAGCGCGAATAAAATCCGTAAAGGAGAGATTACAAAAAAAAAAAATGGAATTCCAAAAAAGTTGAATAGCATCCGGAGCCCTTTTCGCGGCTCCTGGAGCGCTGTCATTCCAGATGTCATACCATAAACATCGCGAAATTATCGCTGATCCTACTGTTAGTTTATAAAAAACCATTTCACCGCGTTTTCAGGATCGAGTCAAGTCTTGAGAAATGTTCGATCTAAGAATGTGCCGATCATAATTTGGTGTATACGTATATATGAAAAAGAAACATGACCCTGTAGCTTCAACACCTATATCGTTCTCCCGGACATTCGAGAGGCTGGAAAGACCGTAAGAATGTACAAGAGAGTTTGTAAATGAATACAATACATATATAAGGGTGCTTGAAAAAAAAATCGATATTTTTTTTTTCATGGGCCAGACGCGGTTGTTGGTATTTGCGAAAAAAAAGTAACTCAGCCAAAATTTGGGAATTGAAAAAAAAATTTCAGAGATCCCTGAAACGACTTTTACATATTTTTTTTTTTCAATGATATTCGCAAAGTAGTTTTTCAAAAACGTACTTTTACGCCGATTTACGATTCTCGAAACAATGACAAAATATGATACTGTTTGAGACGAAAAATGGTTTTTCAGCTAATTGTTCAAAAAAAATTATGAAATACATTATTCAACGCATTATTTCATTTTATATCCGTTCGAAATATTTTTCACAATAATTTTTCCGAAAATAGGAAAAAAGACATGTAAAGTCGTTCAAGGGACCTCTAAATTTTTTTTTTTATCCCAAATTTTGGCTGATTCACTTTTAATGCATATACTAACATCCCTCTTCGCCCCACGAAAAAAAAATATCGATTTTTTTTTGAAGCACCCTTGTATATATAGATATAAAATTCAAGGTAAAGCGTATGAGAACACACCAAAGATCATTGAATACGTCCAGCATGAAGATTGCGTGTTCCGGAAGAGAAAGAGGAAAAGAGAGGGGGAGGAGGGGGTACCGGCACGCTTGGTGACCAGAGGAGAATTCTAAAATTAAATTTTATCTGGCAAAAGAAGTACCTCGACTTGCAATCTCTTTCTCGCGTCGAATACGAAATCCTCATTCCCTCACTCCTTAAATTTCGCAGCTTCCACGTACGTACACTACCTCTAACCACATCATGAGAGAGGGAGAGAGGAATGAGAGGCTTCTCTGCTCTCGCGATCTTTCTCTTTCTCTGATTCGTACGGAGTCGCCGGAGGCCCTCTGTGGCTCGTCCATAAAACCGCACGAACGCCCGCCCGTGATGCAAGCTCTCTCGTAACGTCCGGGTGTGAAGATTCATCGTACAAATACTATGTGTATATATATGAAGAGAGCCAGAGAGAGGGAGAGAGACATAGGGCATCCCAAGTCAAACCGCTCAGTCCGTGACCTCGACCCTTTTTAATTTTGTGGAAAATTTTCTATTTTGGAATAACAACCGATAGGAGCTTAAGATTTTTCCAATTTTTATCTCAGACTGTTGAAAAATAATGAGTTTTTCCCCAAATACTGAAATTGAATATCAAATGCCATTCTATTCATTTTTGAACGAATTTTTTTTTTCACAATTTGTATACTGTTTTTATTTTTTTGAGAAAATTCACGAATTTCCTAAACATGCTTGGACATATTTCAAGTAATCGACAGCTTATTGTATCCATAATTTCTGTCGTCTTTTCATTTTTAGCACGTGTAAACCAATGGTATCTGGCCGTTAACCCTGAATTATGTGTTTTTTTTTAAAGCATGATTCTTTACTTTAAGAAATTGTGAATGGAAAAATATACAAGAAAATATTGGAACTGGCTTTCATGATGTTTTTTCTTTTTATATCTCGACCGAAATTTTTTTTTTCTCATCACGGGCTTTTCCGATTTTGTTAAAAACTCTGCTATTTTTCACGACAAACGTTCATATCTCCCTAAAAATTCACAGATATTTTTGGTTCAGATGTGGCAAGAAATAAGAAAAAAAAAAGAATGAATAAAATTCACGCGGGAATTACGAGCTGCAGATTTTTCAGAACGAGTATGCATGTGTCATGGCAGATGTTAACGTGTTAGAAGAAATTTTGAAACGGCTCGAGTTCTGAAAAAAATAAAAAATAAAAAAAATGTTTGGTTAGAAAGTGAAAAAAGCTGATTACATTGAACTCCGATATATTTTTATGTTATTTAAAATGAAACGGCAGTTGCAAAGTTATCAGCAGTTAAAAAGAATTCGCTCGCGATACTTGAAAAAATTCATTATTTTCTAATGGGATATTGTGATGAAAACCTAGTACATTGCGTAAAAACTCTCACCAGTAGTCATTCGAAATAAAAAAATACCGAAAAAATGAAAAAAAAATGGTCCGGGTCAGGCGCTGGCCGGTTTGGTATGTATATCCCATATAAATACGTATAAATATATGTAGCTGAATGTAAATGTTCATACATATAATATTATAAATGTGTGTGCGCATATAAATGTGTAGATATTTAAAGTGTTCTGATCTTTTGATGTCAGTGGACACAACACAAGTAAGCTCTCGCGTTGAGGTGATAAAAAAATCGTAAGAACGCATCATCGTTAAGATGAAATAAACCATTTGCTTCGTATTTTATTACGTCCATCATAAAACCGACAATGCCTCGAGAGATGTGCTTGAAAAGAGAAAAATACTTGTCTTATATGTGAGATTTTTACTTTTATTTTTACAATGGGCATTTTTCTCACGAAAAGGAATGTCCATTGTAATGAGGACACACGCTGCTCGAAGACTGATGTCAGTTTTATTTAAATTCGTATGATCCTAAGGAAAAAAAGCTTGATCATATCGTCCTATCGTCAAAGCGGATTTAATTTTGTGTACATGTTGTGACATATACTCATCACTCCGTGATAACTTCTTCAAGATTTGACCTCATAAACGTATATTGGGAGATGCTCGAGATTATATGAAGCAGAATTATATTTTGATGTACACTAGGGCCGAGTAAAGGGTTTAGAGTTTCATGGGTAGGTGGCGAAACAACGATAAATTTCTTGTAAGCGAGATGCGCTATCACCGCATTTATATAGGATCTCGTGAGACGACAACGGTTTAGTTCCTTTATGCATTAGCGACGATATGACATTTGATTTATACCGAAACTGCAGGTTTCTCAACCTAATCGAGAGTAGAAGTTCGTTTTGAAAATAAAGCTTCGAGCAAAGCGATCAAGCATTATTAATGGAGAAAAAAAAACCAAAAAATTAAAAATTAGTCTCTAATTTAGCAAACATTTTGATGCTTGTTCCATCTCTTCCACTGCGAAAAACGAAGAAAAAGGCGATGCAGAGTCAACGATCATGTCAGATAAAAGTGTGACGGACGTGTCGCAGTACAGGGGAGTTCCAGGACAAGGTTCCTATACGAGATGAGCACACACACACACACACACACGCACACACACACGCACACACACACACACACACACACGAATATGATAGGATACACCAAGAGGCCGGTGGTGTGTGTAAGTGCACGTGCAATGTAGCTCGCTGATGGAATATAATTCTGGCGGTTTGTCGGCCAACGAGAAAGCAAAAGGCATAAGGCAGGCAGGTCGGTGACAGAGCAGCTGGTCGCTGGGTCCAGCAGTGTTGCGGTGCAACTTTTCTCATACACGTTTACGGATATTAATATACAGGTATATACATGTTGAAGTAATTTTTGTCTTCTCTTTTTATCTTTACACTGCCTCTCTTCTTGTCGTTTTCTCTTGCCCCCTCATCGGTTCTTGGTCCGTTCTGCCTCCAACACAGCCACCGAGCATGCCTCCTAGGGTCCACCCATATTTACACCCGCTCACCTGCTCATCCGTTTCAAGAGTGTCCCACTTGCTGTCGCTTTTGCCTCGTCTTTCCGGCTCTAATACTTCACGCACCATACGCATGGCTTACTGTCACACCACCGATGAACAAGTACATTTGCATATCGAAATATTTCAAGTTGTATACACTTTGAGTTGTGGACAATGGACGCGGGCACACAACGATTTCGTGATCGAGATGTTTTTGTAATGTTGTTTTCTGTTAAAAAGTTCATTTGTCATTAACCAAATTTTGCGAAATGATACTTTTTTTTAGAGCATCGACAGAATTTTTGCAATCCCATCATTTCGGTTGATCAAGTCCTAATTTCACAAATTTCAATAGCGTTTCAGGTAACGAATCAATGAATTCATCAAACATCGATATTTTAAGAATATAAATGTTGTTCTGTTATTGGAAATTCGAATAATGATTTTCTACTGATGAAACAGTCTTTCGACATTCAGTAATCATCGTTGTTCAGATGAATCGTCATCGGTTGTCGGAATAACTTAGACTGTGAATAATTTTTCCATAATCTGCCGAAGCCACCTGAATTAATCTTGATCCGAGGGAAATTAATCGGGAGAAATCTTGAGGCAGCAAAGGTTGGAGAACTTTGATGAATACCAGTCAGAATTACAGTTCAACCAAATAAATGCTTCTTTTTTTTTTTCCTCTTTCAGTCTTCTAAACACGATCTTCACGAGGCTTGTTAAGGCGCCAGCCAACGTCCTTCTACACGCGGGACCACCACGAGATATCGTCGTAAACAAAAGAGCCGGAGATTCGAAAACTATTGGCCAATATACTGGATTTATATTTTCTTATATAAATGCCAATTATAAGAGCGTTTCATTTGTGTTGTTGAGATTCTATGGTATAAATCGCATATACTCTCAAATCCGTAGGCGTTTTTGAAATCAAAGAAAGAAAAAAGTTACAGTCGAACGACTTCATCGCTTGATTAGGTAAATAGTTGATGATTAACGAGCGATACTTACGAATAGAACAAAAAAAAAAGAACAGAAAGATTGAGAAAGAAAGACATAACGAAAGAATGAGAACCCGTTTATCCGAATATTCTCCAGTCTGTTTTTTTTTCTAAATTACACAGCAACCTACGTCTGTTATTTAAATACATTTCGTCGGGAAAAAATAACCAGGCACTAACGAATTGATAATAATGAATAAATTATCCGCATTCCTTCCGATTTACTCTTTAGGATTATCTATTGAAAAATGTGATGTTCTCTGTGATTGTTAAATGCAGTTACCTTCGCTTAATAAATTTTCTCTGGGCTCGCTCGAACGCTGCTTATTTCGGAGAAAGTTTTAATTCTCCTTGATTTCAAGAGTATAATTCGAAGTTTCTTCTGTTTGATCAGAAATTACGAAAATTTATGAAGAATCCATTTTTTTTCCTATATAATTTTTATATCCACCGGTCGAAATATTCGTGTCAATTCAGTGATTTCATCGAACCGGGTACAGATTAATTTCTACGTTCGAATTACGATCCGAAGATGGAAAAAAAAACCAGAAGTCGAAGCTTCATCTCTAAATATGTAAAAAGTTTAGTCAAGATATTTGACTAGAACCATAAAACAGATGATTCTAGGCTATTGCGACCGTGGATGAATGCCAAAAAAAAAAGTTTTGTCGATTTTCACAATTTAAGTGTCAAAAATAGGTTTAAGAAACGAAGTTCTTAATCGGATTTAAAGTCAGCTTAATTACTGCGAAACTTAATTTTGTGCATGCTCTCCTACATCAACCAGGTTTTCGACGGTTTTCCATGGCCTGTGTAAGCTCATGTGATATCGTCAGTAGTGCTTTGAAGAAGAGTGGCTTTAGGCACAACACTCTGGAAGATCTCATAGGAACAAGAACAGAAACGGCGGAGTGGAGAAAATAGTAATTCTCATTACTATTTTAATAAAAGTAAAAACTACGAGACAGTATATAAGCACAATATAAGAAAAGTATTTAACGAAGCAAAGTCACTTGTATGAATCGGTATTTAACCTTTAAAGGGCTAGAATAAAACCTAAACGAAGGCGCGACCCATGATCGTTACATTGCGCATGAAAGATATGGGACTAGTTTTGGCAATTTTTATAAGGACTCCCGTCTCGTCAAGTCTGAAGGTTAATACACAGGACAAAGTTTTCGGGCTCGCCATGAGCCTATTTATATAATCCTGCTTTTCGTAAAGGCAGTAAAGTATGTCGATAAAGAAAATTCGATCTTCTCGTTGCTCGATCGTAATATAGAACGAAGGAGAAAGAGAACAAAAAAAAAATAAAAATAAAAGACAAAAGTACATAAAGTACAATATACATATGATCACGGCGATGTGGCATGTCTTGCAGACCTCAAGGAAGATATATAAAATCGCAGCAAAAGTCCTGAACGAGCCGAGGATCGAAGAAGCATCGGAGGATGAGGAGAGAAACGCGAAGAGCGTCGTACAGAGAAGCGTCGCTCGTCGTCACTCGTCGTTGTGGCCCGTAAAGTATAAAGCATTAAGCGTTAATCTCGACGGTGGACAAGATAATGCCCGAAGTCGGCTCCACGTGAGAAGCCTTTGAGTGGCTATTTATCTCGAGTTTAAATCGATTTGTATGCTAATCCCCCACCGAGAATCCGCTCCTCACCTCCACCATAAAACTAAAGGAGGCCTACAAAACTCGCCTCATGAGATTCCAGATATATCCTCTGACTAATTAGACCCATGGACCTGCCTCCTTTTTCCACTGCGCACATCTACATACACATACATACATTTATGTGCATACTTCTTCAGCTATACAAGAACCTGCTTAATTCATTCCTTAAAGTCCTCTTTTCTCGTAACAATATCTGCACGCCGCCGCAGTGAACCTTTCTTGATCGTTTTCCGTCAATGACATTAATCCTTTTTTCCTCTCACACAGTCCTTCTAGAACGGCCTCGCCGTCTCTCGTTTTATCCTTGATTTAGAAAAAATTAACTTTGATAGCGCACCTTGTATACTTTCGATTCGAAATGCATTCTTGTGACAGTGAAATCGTTGGGAAAATGAAAAGGAAATGAGTAGAGTATGTTGAAAAATAGTGAAAAATGGTTTGGCATTTTTTTTCTTTCGAGCCTTTTGAGTAACGCAGTGTCTAGTCGTCCGGATAACGAAAGAAAAATTCCGTTACATTGAAGACACTTTGAGTATTCCCCGATATAGTTGAAGGAAACCAAGTATTCCCCGCTGTAGTTATAAATTTTCATTCATATTTCATCCATCAAAATCCATTGAGAATCGTTTTCCCGGACGAATTATATGTGATTATCTGTCCAGATATAAATGAAAATTTCATTATTCAATCAATGAAAGTTTCATTATTCATTGATTAATCTTTCCAGATCAAGAAAAAGGTAGCCTCAGAAAGTTGTTTTGTTATGAATGATTTTTTTTTTATTCGCCTTTACTGTTTTTTTAATTCATTTTCTAAGTTTTTTCTTTTTTCTACTATGCCATTCCTCGGTTGAGAGTTTTTCTAAGGTTCTCTCTCTCTCTCTCTCTCTTTATCTGTTGAATTGAATCCCCTCAAATCTTCGATGATCGTTAAGCTCTTTTCTCATATGGAACGATCTAATCGACCAGCGAATGTTAACATTTCACGGCTGGCAAGTGAGATCGCTCTTACTGAGTCCAACCCAGTAGCAACTGTACTCAGCTCCATTGCTGTCGGTTATAAAACGCTCGCTTGATCGCTTAGTTGAATTTGCGTGGCACCAATCGTTGAGTAGCTTATGGTAGTGAAACGTGTAAATTTTTGAGAAAAATAAAAAAAATAAGGACATGATGACAGTTACCGTGAACCTTCCTGAACGAATTGACTGATGAAACAATTGAAATCGTTAAATAAATCATGGTAATGTGGATTATGAGAAAATGCAGTTAAATAATATTGCGCCTCATACACATTGATTTTTGTAAAAAAAAATAATTTATTGCAATTCATGAATCCTGGATTTGGTTGTTTGAAAAAAAATCATAAAAAAAAAAACAATCAAACCGGAAAAAACATCGTCAAGTCATCCGATCCTCGGTCGTTGCATCCTAAATGATTTTACGTTTGGATGATGTAAGAAAAAAAAAAAAGTGGCAATCGTGAATGGTAACAATAAATGACAAAGTTAGTCGCTGTCCATCTGTCCATAAAGCACGTTACAGATTTGTTTTCGTGTAAAAATTGCATACTTTCACGTGCAGAACCAACGAGCGTTATATACGGCACTAAAGATTCCATATAGATCGGGGCAGTGCGAGCGTTAAACTCGCTACAAGATATTTTTCGCCTCTCTCTCTCTCTCTTTTCCTTTTTTTTAATATTCATTCCCGCGAGAGGGAATTTGATGAGTTTTAAGTGGGCGAACGGGTCTGTCCTTTCGATAACGCTGACTCATAAACCGTCAGCATCATTGCTTACGGTCCTTTTCGCATCTTTCTCTCTCTCTATCTCTCTCTTTCTCTTTCATTCTTATTCTTTTCGTACGTATTCTTCCCGGAAGAATACTCTTAATAGTCGCGCGAACAAGGCGCAAAAAGGAAGATTCCCAGAAAAAAGAGGTGTTTTAACGCTTTGTATAAAAAATAAAAAAAAAATAGTAATAATAATAATGTTTTTTTCACCGACGCGATGGTGACTCAGGCAAAAATTTGATCTGAGAGTATCACGACTTAATTTTTTGTTTTTTTTTTCTCTCCACGTTGGAATGTTTCTGGCGAACTTTGAATTCTTCTCATGGGGTATTATGTTTTTCTTTTCTAATGCTTTCGAGGGTCTTCTGACCTGAATTATTGTTATTATTATTTTTTTCTTGAGATGAAAAAAACATGAAGTCAACTATTCATACGGAAATATTGCATGAATTTCATGCCGAATAAATATTTTCTGTGCTACGTGTTTATTATTCTATTACTTCAGAAACAAGAGTTCAGTAAATACGTATAGACAAAGAACTCTATTAGGGATAACACACGCATTTTCCATGCCAAGGTGAACCACCAAGACGTTTGTGAGAGGCTTGGAAGACAGATTATGGTCCACAATAGGACAAGTCCCATTGTGCTTAACTCCATATTATAGTCAGCCTCCATAGACCTTTCTCCCTCTCACTCCTCCTTATTTCTCTCCATCTTGGTATTTTCATCGTCCATAGTTAGTCTACATACGCTAGATTGGTAAACCACCTGTTTCGCAAACGACGAATTCAGTATTAAACTCTTTCTCCTCCCTCCTCTCTCCTTCGACCCCACTCTTTTTTTCTCTCCTTCTCTTTCATTCTTCATTATGGATTCTGAAGATACACCTAGGACATCTGGTGAACCATTGCGTCTAACTCTATGGCACTTAACCAACTGACGAGCTTTATTTAGCAACTGACAACACAATTTCTTGAAAGCAATTTGACCGAACGATTTAAATCTTTTATACAATTATTTCTAATCGTAATGATTTGTTCATGCACGGAAGAATTTTCATTTGGACAACTAGACATAACCCCTTTTTTTCCTTACACGCGTATAGAAATTCCAAGGATGAGTGTACATAAGGAAACCTGTACAAAAAGATGAACGAGTGTTCTCTTAATCTTCCGGATGAAAATGAGTTCGAGTCGGAGACGCATGAAGGAGTTGAAGAACGGTATCGCTTGGTGACTTTTCAAAATTTATTTCAAGAAAAGCACGAAGAAAACAGGTCTTAATTGGATGCACGTGGAACTGGGTACTGTTGAGGTAAGAGGGAGAAGAAGATGAGGCTAAAACGTAAGAGAACGATGTACAATTTTGTTCGCATGGTAAGAAGATTTACGAGAAAAGGAAAGGGAGAGAGAAAGAAAATAAAGAGGAAAAGGTAATCCAAAAAATAAAATAAATTAAAAGAGAAAAAGAAAAAAGGGAATCAAGAAAGAGATGCCCTTAGAGAGAAAGAGAGAGAGAGAGAGAACAGGGGGTAAAAAGAGTTTCGTCGTATCAAACGTAAAATTCCTTCAAAGAAACGAGACACATGCGAGAACGTTGAGTAACAGAGAGCGTGGGGAAAGAAAGGGATGAGGTATAAACAGGGTTTTTGCGGTATGCTTAAGAAGGGTTGGTATAGGGTTGAAGGAAAGGGTGAATTCCACATTGCCCTTGACTGTTACAAGAAAATGTTGTGGATACACGAGGAACCCTGTAAACTAGCGCTGTCCTTTGTGACGCAGCCCGTAAAGGGTTTTGCAGCATCCCTTCGGTTCGGTGCTTCAGGATCGTGAGTACACGCGTTTTCTATCCCTGTCTACCAGCACGTATACCAATTCACTTTACATGTGATATTATGTTTGGATTACTCACTTTCGTATTTGCTTTTCGTGGTTTTTAAACCATCGTTTCTAGGCATTGCTTTCGCTCGTATTTTTCCATCGGAATTCCACTTTGAACATAATTCTATATTAGAAGAAAAATATTTACTGTTGGCGAGAAATTTTACGAATCAAGTGGATCAATGAAACTGAATTGATTCGATTGTTTTCAGTAATTGTCATGGTGATACCTTTAATGTAAAAGACCATTATTGGTGTTGAATTTTCTATACTCAGTTGTTTAATTCTATACAACTTAAATTTACAAAAACCTGTGATAAGAGTAATTTACAAATTGAAAATCATCGCCTCTCACACAGCAAAAAGAGGCGAGGTAGGGGGGGGGGGGCGATGTGGCACGCCTCGGAATTCGAATTCGCCCCTGCCACGACCTATCAAAAACGAAAACAAACGGATCAGACCGGGTCGCACCTTGTCCGAAGCGAGTATAACCCAGTAACCAGGCTAATCCCACGGCTTGGATGAAATCAGCTAATGGGGAAGAAGAAGCAGAAGAAGACGGATCAGTCGTGAGTGACTTCTCGAGGTGATCGGTCGAAATTAATCGATTTCGGAAATTCATAATTTCGTTCTGACACTTTCCTGCCCCCAATGGTAACCATGCCGCGCATGGGTCTTTGAACGGGAGGTAGTTTTTCGAAGTTTCGGATGATGAAAACCAACTAAAATTCAGTAAAAACATAGTTACTTGTACTATGGTAAGATTTTTCACAGGATCCTTTGGCTCTTGTGCAAGGATAACGCAGTATTAGGGATATGGTGTGTCTGGCAGTCTGGGATAAAGAGAAGTTGAGGAAATGGCATGGGATCGTCAAATCTGTATAAGGTTATACGTTAGAATATCGGAAGCTAAATATTTAAATAATTTTGTATCAATTCTTAAAAAAATGTTCGATTTTCATTTTGATTACATCGAATCATTTTCGCATTATCGAATGAATGATGCTCAATTAATAAGACAACATTGAGTGGTGCTGGTTATATCGATTACGTAGAACTATTTTCGAAAAGAAAGAATATGAGTTAAATATATATCAAACACTTGAACAAACAAAATTGTCATCGTGTGATTTGGCTTATATAGATTCTAATCACAGTTGGAATTATGTAGTGCAAATAAATTCTTATGTAATCGGCAAATTACAAACTGACATTTTAGATATTCGTTTTATATGATAAATTGAAGTATTTATAGCACAAAGTCTGCTTTATGTCACTTTTTTAAAAACTGCTGCGGGACACTTATGAAGTATAAACACACGTGTAGCGATTTACCTGGCAATATGCGTTTCGTTACAGTATCATTAAACATAAAATAACATTTTTTAAATCTTCGCTTGTCGATTTTTCATGATTAAAAACGAAAAAAAAAAAAAAATGTTATGATAAATCCCACACAAGGGCATTCGAATCTTAAGTCGTAAAAAAATTACATGGTCGATTTAGCGTGAATTCTAAGACAGTCATAATTTTATACAATTCAACGTCGTGAATAAAATGTTCAACGGAGAGATCTTGCTTTTGGTATCTCGACAAAAGAGACTTTCTCTTGAACTACGCGTTTCTCGGTAACACGGAACAAACTCAGTATAGTGATTCACAAATGATCATCAGTGACCGAGTGAAAGAAACAGATGAGGTAAACATACTGCTGGACACGCTCCAGCATCCGGAGACTGACGCACGTATTGATACTTGTGGATTTTCCGTGATGTTTATTCCTCGAAATTGATCATTCAATTTCGAAGACGGATGGCTAATTAAAAGTCAAAATGTTCATAATTAAGAGTTGATTTTTATTGTGTAAATTGATTGAAGTTTCAAAATTTTTTACTTTTCAAATTAATTGAGTAAATTTAAATAAATATTAAAAGTGACAAAAATTTGAAAATCATTGCGTATTAGAAAACATGGTTTTTTACAATTTTTCAAAGTTGTCAATGCAACTACACATGAAATGAATGCAAAAATATTTATGAAAATTGTGAAATGCTTACAGAGTTCATTCACACGTGTGAACAATTTACTTGTACTGACAAATTTCTATTATAAAATTCATATTTATTATATAACCATATTCTGCCATTTGAAAGTATTTTAATTAGAAAAAAAAAGTCATAGGAAAACTGAGTTTGAACTATTTCCAATGTATAATTGCATAATAAAAAGGAATGTCGGTAAGATTATCGGTCGAGAAAATATTCACCTGTTAGATATAAGTACGTAAAAGATATATCCGCAATTGTAGGATCGCGAGAATTCTTAGGAGAGTCAGGCGATCGAACGATCGACAGGAAACAAGGCAAATAAAGACAAAAGAGAGGGATAGGAAGCGTCTAGGAATTTCCATTTACATTGGAAACGTGTATGTGTCTGCGAAGGCAATGGCCTGCGTTTGCTCTCCCATCTGCCTCCGGCTTCCGTTTCAATAGCGAGCTACGTAAGATTTTTCTTTTTTTTTTTTCTCAACATGCTAGAAATTGGAGTGCCTCTTATTTGAAGAAAAAAAAATGAGGGTAAAAGAAACGAAAAAAAATTAAAATGTTCCAACGAAACAGATACCAGGTGTGAAATGAGGTGAGAATCGATAGAAAAAAAATGTCTGAATTGAGAAAACTGCTCGACCGATTGCCAACAATTAATCGAGAATAGAGTAGAATGAATTAGCACGAGAAGTCGTTTGCTTCGGATCGTATGATTATAACAGTCGGGGAATCTTGGTCAATTTTACAAAAGTATTGGTTTCTAAGTGTTCGTCGACCGAAAACTGAAAGACGCCAAGAGAACCATAGCGATTGTTATTCTCTATTACTTCTGCGTCGTATAAATAATGACGGGTTGTTTACCGAGCCCATATAACCGCAGTCGTAACCGCAATTTCATTTGAGAGCTTCGGTAGTCCATGTTCGTTGCGCAAGGTCCAACCTGCGTGTATTTCTGAACCGAAGGAAAAAGAGAGAAAAAAAAGCGAGAAAAAAAATGGGAACATCGATTGTTTAATTATGGTGATTGCGAGACATTATCGGCCACAATTCGCGGCTAGAATCTCGTGAAATGGCGTCTAAAGGAAATTGTGAAACTTTATGATCGACAACGAGCAATGAAAATGTTATTGACACGTTCGCTATTGATTGAAATTAAAAAAAAAAAAAAAAAAAAAATATGTTTTTGACAAGTTTATAATATCGCCAAGTTGCAAATGAACGCAGTTCCGCGTTTTGTAACACAGACATATTCGATGTCTCGATTGCTCGTGACAGATAACATCTTTGTAACAAGGTTCACTGCTTGTCAGTTATCGCTTTATCGTGTGCATAGGTGTTACAAACGAATTATCGGTTTGCAACAATCGTAAGATTTATTACATCTCTTTTTCTTGAGTAAAAGAAAAAGACCCGAGAGTTTCTCTTTCTTTCCTTCTCTTTTCTCGCGGAACTTCACTCGTCGATCTTGATTTACAATGACGAAACGAAAAATAACGTTCTGGCATACTTTACATATATGTACCTAATCTCTCAAACGGCAGTGCACGTTTATTTCTGCTGATCGAACGTAACGAATGTTCTGCAGCTTTCCCAGTTTACTTATATACATACACTGTTTGTATGCAAGTATATAAAAACTCACACTTGAATATACTAGTATATGTTGTATACATATAATATATACATTTCTAAATATGCCCGTAATCGTTGACACGCGCACTTGAGAACCTCAATGACATTCTAATCCAGCAGCAAAAGAAACGAAGTTATAGAAATTGAAATAATCATTGATTGTCATGCCCCTTGCCTCTTCGCTCGCTCTCTATCTCTCACTCTCTCTCCCTCTTTCGCTCTTTCTCGTTAGGTGAATATTATCTCTGAAATCATGAGAGTTCAGCGAATGCGATTTTACCAGACCGATATTTAACGTTGGCTCGTTTTAGAAGGTACGTAATAATTATTCACATTTGCTAGACAGCTTCTCCACATTAAAGAAAATTGATTCATTCTATTCAAATACATATGCTCTCAGGCGGATATAATTTATGGCGAAGCAAGTATTACAACTGTTTCTGTTGACGCTCAAAAATGTAGGAAATGTTTGATGTATATCGCGACATAAATGTTGTCTAATGAAAATGATAACACTTCGACAATTATTTACCGTGCCCGTTCCAGTTATTGTTCCTCCATTCGTTCTCTAAGGTATAAAGACGTGAGATAAGTTGAGGGGCAATTTTTAAAATCAGAACAAAATTTAAAGACCCGGGGCAGCGTCTTGAGTCCAAGTAATAGAGAAATCATTTTCGAACAGCAAAGGCAAGACACGCAGCGTATCTATACTCGAGATTGGGCGATTTTTCCTCACTTTTTAACTTCATGAATAACTCCACATTCCAACATATTTGTTTATTCACGTTTTACTTTTGATATCATGAGCAAAATATAACTGATTTAAAAATTGTCAAGTCAGTAGATTGTCAATAATAATCCAATGAATCTACAAATCTCAGAATTGCGAACGATTGATTGATTTCTCGAACGAAAATAGAAAGCAAAGAACGATCATATATAAGAGAGGAAGACATGGCACAATCTTGAAGAAGAATTCGTGCCATAGAGCAGCCGGTATATCGGTATATGCATCACAGTGCATTTAAGTCGCCAACAACGGTATGTGGACAATCAAGCTCCCCCATATTTTCAATGCCTACTAACGATAGCCTGAGCACACAAAGTAGGATCTCGGATATAGTCACATTGCTATACAGTACAATTGCACCGGGATATATTCTATACTGGGTCGTGTCGTCGCCCGGTTGAATTCTCCGCGAGAAAATATCGCGGGAAGAAACTCACCGTCAATTCTGGGTAGTAGCAGCGTCAGCTTCCATGTAAGTAAACCGCGAACGTAGCACTAATCACTTCTCGATGCACAATTGCCGGCCTCCAATAAACGATTGGAAAAAAAAAAAAACAAACAAACAAACAAATGAACAAACGGAACGACGGATCAAAATGACGAAAACAAAAACTTGAAGGGTATCCGACGTTTATGCGACGCTGACGATCTCCACGAGTTCTACACCAGTACACCAGTCAAAGCTTAGAATCAAACTTCATCGAAGTTTCAGTAATAACAACAAAACAAAACAGCACGGTTGATGGTCTTGATTCATTCCGTTATTCTCGTATATTGTATGAAAATTCACCTTATTTTTTATCACTTGAAATATTGTGATTAAATTTTCTGCGCACACACACAACTGTTCACGATAATGTGGTAAACGGAAAGAGAGAGAGAGTGAGAGGGGTTTACGTACGAATGATGAATTTTGGACAACATATATTATTGGGGCTCTAGAGAGTTTTCCGGTTCTCAGAGTCCGTCGTGACTAGTAACGAGTTACTAGTTGTTGTTGGCAACCACGATGGAAATCCGATATCATATTCGATATATGGTTATCGTGGGTTGGATAGCAGCGGCAACATTAGCATATATATGAATGCACATACGTTTATATACCTATTCATATGTGAATAGATGAATACCTACACATGCCCGGCCAAGTATTTTTTCAGGTATACGTTTAATTTACGCGGCATGAACAAAAAAATCTACGTGTATGAAGCACACACAATAAAAACACCTGCTGTACTTATCACAAATCGTCGATCACAAGACGTCGAGTTTGGAAAAATAGAAATTTTCTCCGTTTCACTATTCGTGCTATGAATGATGATATAAAATATATTTTTATAAATTTCATCCACCGATAATAAATGACTAATTGAGCAACAATACAACTATATCTGTATGTATTAGTACCAGTGATAAGACATCAGCGCGATCGCGATATATTGGTAGCACGTACACTATACCGATAATTCAACACTCGAATAAAAATTCGATATGAGCCACTGGTATTTCAGGTGGTCGTGTTACGACGAATAAAATCACTTGGTAGCCGACTAGGATCCTCATCTGGCACTATCTCGAGGACAAATCACACTAACTTTCACGCTTGGTTTGTCTTCACTGTTAATCCACGAAATCATCTGTTTTTTACGTTGTCAGAATGATCATTTGTTAAATCCAAATTAGCTGTATTGATGGATCATTATATCCGGCCAGTTTGGATGAGAAGATTGCTAGGCGAGTACGTTTAAGTATTTTCGAGCTCCTGCTTCGTCGAGTCACTTAGAAATTTCGGCCTCTGCCTTCCATTGTCCGCCAAATCTTTTGGTCGACCTTTGGAGATCATTCAATTCGGTCAGTGAATGGAGACCATCGGTTAAAACCCTTTTATGGAAACACGACCCATCCTCGATGTTCATATTCCCCTTGACGTCGTTCCGATGAACCCTTCATTAGTTTGCAGCTTCAACAGAATATAAGTTGGATATGATACTGTTGGACTACGCGTGTGCCTTGTATGCTTGATAATACATGCCTGACGTTCCAGAACAATTAACCGCAAAGTCTAATTATCTAATTAGGCCCGCAACGGTGTATTCCTTGCGATGGATTAACCCCTTCGTATCTCCCGCCGGCGGTCAATCGCACTTGAAATACGTAACCACGAGAGAGTTTATTCTAACCAGTTTCGATAACCTCTTGTCATGCAGAGATCGGCACTTCACTTAACGGGAGTACTCTCGTAAAATTGATTGCGTCCTCCTGAATATCAGCTGTGAAGGTTCCTTCATACGAAGAATTTCGGACAGTAAAATAAATTCCAGAAGGGCCTCATATAAAAAGCCATTACACAGCATCCAAAAACTTTTCACTGTGGGTATCCCGTAAGATTTGGATTCCGTTTTGGGTACCGCGGTCAACACCTGTCCTTTTGTCACTCGAAAGAATTAAAAAAATACCCCATAAAATTCTTCACTCTGGCGTAGTGCGTGAGGATCTGGAACTCCCGAATTCTTTTCTGTGTTTCAAACAGTTACTGCACTGGATTATCAATTTATTAGATAAACTGTGGCACTGAATAGACGCAATGGTTTCTTGCATCAGCTGGTTGGTAACCGACAATGCATGCACCCTTGGTCGTTTTGACGAAATAACAAATAAAAGGACAACAACTAAAGTTCTAAGTTTGATAGAGGTGTAGAAAGGGGTCGTTTGATTAAACCGGCGGTATATTGTTGATCGTGGACGCAACGGGAACGATTCGCTCGGATGACAATGATAATGATATGACAATAGCCGCGTGCGTTCTCCGCTGGTTCAGATCTTACACTGAAGAACCCCGGCAAGTCTCACACACACGTGTGTATCGAGAACGTTGCGTACCTCTCTCCCCGCACGCGGGGGTTGAGAGGATCAGGGGGAGGAGAGAGGTCTGAGGGACCTGCCAGGTAGAGGGAAGGAGATAGTAGTGGGCCCGTGAAAGTAGGAGGTGGAGTGTCGGAGAGCCGAACCTGCTGTGGAGTGGGGAGACGAGTCTTAAAGCGGCTGGGCAACGGCAGCTACATCGGGAACACAACAGGCCTCTCTTTCCCTTCCATTATCTTACTCGGTTCTGTCTTTTCTCCTTAAATAGAGTGAGACGAAAGAGTACGGAGAATGGAAAGAATAGAGAAAGACACAAATGAGGAAAAGGAGCACGGGACGACGGAGGAGAGTGATGAAGAGAAGGAGAAGAAACTGAAGAGGTAGAATGAGAGAACAGAGAGGGATAATCTCGCGTGTGTTATTCGATGAAACACACGAGAACTCGTATGTATACATACATATATAATGCTAGCTCGTAGCACCACGTGAGACCGATATATACCTGTTTATATACGCGAAGCTGATCAAGGCACATGGGTAACAGGTAACATACGGGGCAGCCCCGCGTACACATTTGCTTCGGGCCACGCTGCGGAGAGTGGGATACGAGAGGCGGACGGGAGACACTTGCTTATCTCCCTCTCTCTCTTTCTCTCTCTCTCTCTCTTCATATACATATATATTAATATACATATTATTTGCTTTATACACTTCTGAATTGGTTATTCAGAGGCGAAACAGAGTGGAGGAGATAAGAGCTGAAAACTCCTGAGAAAGGTGAGGAAATGACGAAGACAAAGCGAAATGAGGAGGCATGGATGAGGAGCTGGGCTGGAGAATAGAGTATGGGAAAATATAGAACTAGAATCACACGTATGCATACCGCAAAGCGTAAAGCGCCCACTTCGATCTATACTTTTGTCCACCTAAAATTAATAATCATCTGCACCATATCATAAGTAATCAGCGTATGGGTATAATAATTCAATTGTGAGAGAAAAGAGAAACGTCACACACATGGTTTCACAATTAAATTAATTGACACCGGGCATGACATATATCTCATGTGACTTGATCCATCGTCACAATTTTTTCATGTTATCCACCTGGTCTCACACAAGTCTGTATCTGAGATCAGACTCCAGCGGATAGATGATCCGCTAAGATTATAGGGCCTTTTCTCGTTCGAGTTCTCATAATTCGTTAGAAAATTCATTCACCGAAGGAATCCAGTCAGGGTACGGACCGTAAGTAGTGGACGTTGAATTGTTAACATATTTCTCGCCACGTGGGCCAGCGGCAACCAAGGCAGGAAGAAACGTTAAACTAAACAATAAGTTATCACATTTGTCTGCAATTTTTTGTTTGTTAGATTGTCATGTTACTGGGTGTAATTTTTTTTCGAACTTTTCGGATACCCTCAAAAAAAATGTCAGCAGTGGTGTAGTTTCATGGAATGTTTTACGTATATATAAAACTTTCATGTATAGATATAAATGGTGAGTGGGTATGCAAATAAGATAAGTCTCTGCGTCATAAGTCATCGGGCGCTCGATATGGTGAATGTTGGAGACGGTGTGGTCAATCGGACATGCTTCACGGGAGCAACGCGGATGCATAATATGCATAAAGGAGAAAGCCTAGGATCGTGCGTATGTCTACGGTGTGTGAAGATAAGAATTCCTGTAGCGAGTTGGTTGGAAGGAGATTGTTGCACAGTGAGACCGGAGAAGAGAACGAGTAGTTGCAATTACAACGGGACGTCATTTTGCTTCCGACGAGGACATCGTGAAATAAAAAAGGACCATAAGTAAGAACAGAGTTCTTGTATAAAGCAATATCCTCTGTGCACGTATGCAAGTTGTGTATACGGGGTAAAGATTCGATGCGTGAGACAGGAGTTGCAAAAACAAAGAACAAAAAAAAATAAATAAGAAACGAAGCGAGAAAAAAGTGCAGAGAAACTCGATGTGACATGAAATATGCGAGCGCTTACGCACGAACGTACCTGCCCACTGGCGTACCCATTAAAGCCGCAGCAGCCAGCAGGAACACCGGCAGCCAACACAACGATGATAGGAAACCCACTCGCAGGCTTGTACGATTCTTCCTTACTGCGTGACGGAGAAGGACTTTAAAAAAATAAAGACGATAATCGAACGTTTGACGTTGTTGAATTAATTGCCAGGAACACTGATCTCAATTGGAAGGGATATAAAATTCAAAATTATTTAGAAGTTCTTAGCATAGGCTTGTTCTTAAATACTCAGGAACTTAATTACGTAATTTTCGATGAGGTTCTTAGCAAATTTAAGCCTCGTAAACTAACATTGAACGCTGGTTCGAAAATGAAGGCGGCGTGTTGTCACGAAGGTGTCAAGGGCAACTGACCCGAGAAGAAGATACTTCGGAGCCGATGATATCATATTCTTTAGGTAGGGGTAGCATAAGCAGTAAAGACAGGCGAAGCGTCGCAAAGAGCATCGCAGAGACTGGCAAAGTAAAGAAGGAAAGATAGAGAACATAAGGGAGAGAGAGAAGAGAGAATCAACACAAGGGGCTGATGTGTTTCACTCTCGATACAAACGCCTGGACACTGGACACTAGATCAATCCAAAGACGTTATAGGCACGCGGCAAAGTGTCCAAGAGAGTGTTAGGCACCATCCCAGGTCGATAATTTGATAAAGTGTCCTCACATTAGCCTATTGATTGCTCCATTGTCCCTGTTGCTTCAGAGTGGAAGGTTTTCTCCGTCGTCGGGATCTTGTCGCATGAAGAGTAAGAGGTCTCAACCCTTGCTCCTCTGGGTTCGGGTCGCCTGAACCCAGGCCCCTTCCTATCTGGGGCTCTAGTTCAACAGTGTGTTTACTGCAACTTCATATCGTCTACCAGCACCTCAATACTGACTTGCTTATGAGTGTAGTAAATGAATACACACATGTATACCTATATATGCAGAGATAGAAGCAGCCTTGAAGAGCTTTGGAGTGAGCTTAGAGGACCTGGAGTTGCTTTCATGTTACAACATACAACTTCTACAATTTCATAGTCAACCCTTCCTCATCGATTTTCAACCCTTACCATCACCGTCATCTTCATAGTTCTCTCCTTCCATATTCATGTTTGACACGTTTGCCAAGATTATATAACAGTCGGCAAGTTTCTGGCTGTATTCAGCCTGATAGTTCCATAGTAAATACATAAATATCTATATACAGAATATGTTCACAGTCCTGGAGGAACAACCAACACAAAGTTCAGAATATTCCTGATCGCATCTTATCCGTATTCAAAGTTTCTTAATAAAAACAAAGTTAGTCTATCCTTCTCTAAGCCAATTAAATTCGTGATCTAAATCACCGATCGTTCGGCGTTTCCTGCAGCAAACCGAGGTCCTTTACACAACGCCTTCGGGGCAGTCAATCTTTCCAACTCCTGTGTGCCAACTGGGGTATCATTTGGGTCTCGTGACTTCTCGCACATCTTTGCCATTCGTAGACGGTAGAAGATTTACGGATGTATGAATTGGTATGTGTATATATGAAAAACGAAACTAACACAAAGGAGGTTTGGCTCTTGGTGATCTTCATCTACCACTGGTGGCTGTGTAAAAGGCCACGCGAGCCTCCATAAGGACTGCGGGATCCCTCTTTTACATCAGCAATCGATTATATATATACATACAAATATAAACCTGACCTGGTCCGTGTGGCTGAAGGGCCACGAGGATCGGGAGCAGGATCACGATTCCCCTACTTCTCGACTTCTGCATCCTAATTGAATCGTTGGCCTGGCTAGTAACCCGCCAGTGGCTGATGCTGCTCGCAAGGAACACACTCCTGGGTTCCTTGCCTCTGAGATTTTCAAAGTACCTTTTAAAGGGAGAACATATACCCGTTTCGCAAGGAGCAAAGCGCATACAGGGCAAAAACTTATTCCGGTTCCTTGCGCGAAACCAGAACGCATTTATTCTTCAAGACCTCTTCCATGCGAACGAGATATTTTCCAATCTGATAAGTCGTTAATTACAGACTCTGGGGTTATAAACCCCTCCACCCCGCGCTCTCTTTCGAACACTGAAGTTCTCCCTGATTGCAAAAAATAATTACACCACGCATATTGCCAATATGATTTAACAGTATTCCGTGAAAATAACTTCAACAACCGTAGACTCGTAACTAACGTTATAACATAAGATAAAAAAGTCATAATTGAAAAAAAAAAATCTCATACAAATTATTATCTTGGAGCAGTCATATGTTTTTTTTATATTAGATATAGATGAATTCATAGATCGTGAAAAAAATTCCTCACTCGGTATGAGTGATTCGAAGAGAAAAATAGTACCTATGAGGAAAAGTTGTTTTGTTCAATTTTCATATATATTTCAATACATCGACATATGAATGATCCGTGACTTCGATGGCGGGAAAAGAGGACCAATTTATTTAAATAGAAAATCGATTATACGAGGTTCTATACCTATGTGCCCTGCTGACTGTTCGATGAGGCTCCATTCCACCAGTTTATTTTTCTACCTCCTATGTCCCTCTCAACTGTGGCCTGCATCCTAATTGAATCGTTCCCGAGGAGCCTGAAAGCGAATCCTTCGGGTCGAGACAGCGAGAATGTGTGGCAGACTTTGACATCCCTCCGGACCACGGTATGTGAGATCAACTGCCGTAACGCGTGCATATCCGCCATCGTGGGTCATGGTAGATCTCGCCTCTCTTCTTCTCTCTCGTCAACCCAAATCTTTTCATATCTGTATACAGCCTCTCAGCGTTTCATCGACCGATTTGGAGAATCCGGTCGGTCGATGCTTTGAATTCTCACTCTTAAATTGCTCCTGGGACGAGAACCCGGTATACCCGGTAGCTATGTACTACATTGACGTCCTTCAAGTACTAAACACGTCCTTCAATGCGGATCATCGACTCATCGTTTCGCTGCTGCTCATCATGCCATAGACATACCTGCAGGTAAGAATTTATATGTCGTACATGCTTTTATATATGTTTGCCTAGTTATATGGTCATACAATATTATACCATAGAGATACTTATATAGTGCACACGTGCTTGTCAATATAATTCATTTCTGCATATATCTCAATGTAGTACATATACGTAATTCGAATGCGTGCGAGTTGAAACGTGGGCGGAGCAAGAAACTCAACGCGTATTGTTGTGTGCCATTCTATTTCAGATCACCACGGCTCTCATTCATAACTTGGTATTTTTAAAAGCTCACAGTTACCCCGCAGAGAGTGGGAGAGCTACGCGCGATGATCATGCATTTATTCCTTCACGAAGATCGGATTTATTAATTTTTTTCTTTCACCCATTTGGAGGAAACTCCATTTTCGAGGACAATTAATTAACTTTATCAATCGATTAAAATTACATAAGGTTTAATACTTTCGTTGGAATTTTCCCTCATTTTTCAGATTGATCGAAAATATACTTTGCAGCGATGGGTACGAAGCCGCGTGGCTCCAGTGATATCCCAAGCTAGGGAGCCTCAGGCGAATCTGATGCTTAGTTTGGTGGTCACCAAACTAAGCATCAGATTCGCCTGCACTGGCTATGCACTGGCTCGCGTATCAATTGGTCCCCGTGCAAGTTCGATGAAGTAGTGTATCGAAATGAGTGGCTGTGAGCAACACTCTTGAGTAGTTTGCAGGAACAATCGAATCAGTGAAGAAAAGGGAAAGTGAAGTCGAAGTGATGGGATGGGGTCGTAAAAATCCGACAGAGTATACACAGGAGCAATCAAAATAAAAAATAAAAATACCTCGGAGTTGGTTTGAATGGATAGTAATCAAAATGTTCGGTATTCGTTCTTAACTGCTGAGTGTCCGCATGGACTAAAAGACAAGAGTTATGTCCATTGGGTTTGTTTGCTTGATTCTTTTTGAATTTCTATTTTTTTTCTTACTTATTCTTTTTTAATATGTAATGAATAATAAATCTAGTTTCAGTGTAGTTTCGTAATACATTTTACGCTGTCATTATTGAAACGGGGACGATGTTCACTCGCTGGATCATTAATCTGCGATATTTCACGGATGACTACGATAATTCAACTCGTAGCAACTGTAAATGACTAAGCAAACTCGTGACCGTAGAAATTGATGTACACTGTGGAAGAGATTCCACATCAGATGTGTCAAAAAATCAAGTAATATCAATAAATACACCTTGATGAGCTTGTTTCCTTTTTAACAAATCAATATCTTTCTTTTCATTGATTATTATGCTGTTGCGAAAAAATCCAACAATAAATGCTTACAACGGCAATCCTTGATTGGTTAAAAACACAGATTCTTTTAATCATAATTCAATAAACGTTTTGCTTTTCTTCCTCAATCATGCTCGAAATTTTATGGCTATTTAAAAGTCAATCGTCGAATGTCAATGTTTTCATGTTTTTTTTTTTTTTTTTATAAAGCCATCCATCAACCTATCGAAGCATCAAAGTTTGAACTATGATGTAGAGAGATCTTATTATCGCCTCTCATATTTTTACCAGACCATCGTACGCACACGCATTTCTCTTTTCACTCGTCCGGGCTGATCTGACGATCGATCGATCGATCGATATAGACGCCAACGATCGCTCATCCACAGTGTTGAAGAAAACTTTGCGTCAATCCAAGGAATTCGATAAATCTTACCCGGTTATTGTTATTATCATTAAGAATTTTACTGTCATCGGATTAAGAACAAAAATCATTATAAAATCAGAAGTAGTACGACGTTATTTAATGTGAGGGGCAAGTTTCTTAATAAGCAGAATTTCAAATCCAATTGCATATTATTTGATCTCTAGAAAAAAAACTGATTAGAGAGATAAACGATATGACAGGTATTTTCCTTACTTTTCTGTCCTTTCTTTTACCTTTGTCTCATTCAGTTGTCCCTTTTTCTCTGTAACTCTCCCTTGTTGTAATGGAAGAAGGCAACGTTCACGATATGAAATATACCTCCATGTACAACTTGATAATCCGTGGTTACCATAATAGTCCAGAAGAATAAAATTAAGTTCTATTCTGGAATGTTGCAAGTTAGCCAATTTTTTTATAGGTTCATTAGATATGGACGAACATATTTACACTTACGCCCGGAGAAGTAAGGTCCGTATTTGTCTGTAACAATTGTTTAAACTTTTGAAACCCCACATTTCGTTGAATAACGTCTCTCTCGTGGGTTGTACACGAAAAATTTTCAAACAAAAGTTGTTCGTCTTATCATTCTTGAAAAAACAAGCCGTCATGAGATTGATTATCATTATTTGTTTAGTTGCAAAATGCAAAGTCCCGCGAAAAAAAAAATTTACATTTTTCGTTATAAATTGACAAATAAATAACGTGTGGCTTTGAAACTCATGGTACAGATAATATAGAGTGTCTTCAAAATTATCGTGCAAATTTTTTTTGCCTGTCTTGTATAGTTTAGCAACAATCCGCAACAAGCCAAAATCCGTAAATCGGTTGCCCCTTCTACTGGCATTGGCCTACGGGTTGCCAAAAAATCATGGAGTAAGTTCGTTAGTGGTACTTTCTATAAATGGAAAAAAAAAAATTTTTACATTCGTAAATCACTATTTTTGGGACACTTGAAATTTTATGCTTATAAACAATTAGAGATATTGCCAAGAATTAACATATTATTGCGAATATTATGATGGATTGTATTTACCCTTCATTTGACGAGTAATTTAAAAAAAAAAAAACATGAATATCTTTATTAGAACCGGAGATAATGGTGTTTACGTGTTATTTTGTTTATTGTCGTTGTTATTGATATTGAGGGGGGGGAAAAAATATCAGCTGTCTCTCAACACCCCAAGGGATCACCGTGAATTTTTTCAGATCCTTAGGTGCGTTGTATATAGTTTGAAAAAATTGATTGAAGTTCGTTGAGCGTCGTCTATCGGAGACATGAGACCGAGCAGCGTGGTGGGGGGCTCGAGGCTTCGCGCGCCCGGCCGTTTTTACCGCTTACTTAACAAATCAACCACTCCGTTAATAATTATCGTAAAATAATTTATTTTTTTTGAAACTATGCTATTTTTTTCTCAACAATTCGAATCTGCAACTGGATTTTCAATATTCATGAATTTTTTTTTTTTTTTTTTTTTTTTTTTCCAATTCGACTAATATTCTTGGGAAATATCGCTGGAAATAATTTCAAGGACATAATGTGAGTTTGAAGATAGAATGAAAGAAAATGAAACTTAATTCGGGTGGTGTGAGAATATATACAAATATATTTATACACACATATAATGGAGGAACGAGAGAGACATTAAGACACTAAGCGTATAATACTTTAAAATACGTAGGGTGATGGCAAGAAAAATAACTCATTCAAGCGTCAATGATATTTAATATAATAATAGATAAAACAATTGTGAACATGTGACCATAAGTATACAAACATTTTTTCGCTCGAAATTGTATATACATATTGCATTATATTATAAAATTATTTATTATATTATTAGTTATAAAATATACAACTGGGGGCCAATATCGCACATACATACATACATACACCAACATACATACATTACATCGTTTTTTTCTGTTTTTTACAAGCAGGCGAATAATCTACCATTGAATCATCATCGATTTCTTCTATTTCGTTAGTATCTAACGCATACGTAACGTCTTCGTTACTTTCGATCAGATCTGTTTCTATCTCAAGATCGTTGTCAATTTCGTCATCGCTTACAATTACATCAGGTTCAGCTGTGTTCGAACAACTTTGTCCGTTACACGATTTACAAACAACCGTACATTTAAGGCCTAATTTCCTGCAGGTACAGTTTGACACACAATTTCCTTTATCACAGCCGCATGATATAATTTCCAAGAGTTCTTGAGGAATTGGCTCTTTCTTTGAGGTGATTGGTGTTAAAGTATTATTCACTTTTTTCCAACCCCACTGCATCGGGTCTTTGGAATTATCGCCATGCCATTCACGAAGTTGTAGATAAGTCCTAAGAGAATGTTCATTGGCGGCCATATCAGTCGGAGGAAGAGCGCTTAAATTGAAAGAACTTTTGAGGGTAGATTTTGAGAAGCACAAATAGCGAAATTCGTGGAACGAATGATAATCTGTTTTCTTAGCACCATACATAGCCATTATTATTCTCTGGCCAGCAGCGTTTACTGAACTCTTAATAGCGTTTGGATTATTGAAAACTTCAGCATCCATTCTCAGCCCGCTCAAATTATTGTTTAACAATTTAATTAGCTTAGCTTTCCCTTGTTTGTATAACGCTGACGTAGTATCACAACCAGTGAACGCATGGATAAAACCGATGAGATGTTTTATTTCAGGGTACATGAAACTATCAACACCAAACATTTTCTCTTCAACTGTTCCTCGGCTTGGCTTAATAAAATATAGGTTTTTTTTTGAATCGGCATTTTGCGACAATATAACGAGCAGATCAATATCTTCGCCTACAATAAATACCGAATCATATTGATCAGAGATTGAAATCGCCGTTTCTACAATTAAATAATCCGCGTCTTCGTGCGTTTGTTTGACCCCAAATCCTACATTTCTTAGTTTTTCCGATAACATGTTAATGAGATGCGATTTATTTTTTTCGTTGGACAAAAATTTGTCTTGTGTCAAAGTTGAAGGCATTTGTAAATCAAATTTAACTTCCGGAGCATAATTAGCCCTCGTTCTACGTTGCCGTTCAGCGCTCTTCGTAAACATCTCATCTGCTTTTTCGGGATAGCCGTCAAAAACTACGATGCAGTTAGGAGAATAGTTATTCACCAGGTAATTCACGTATCGCTCCAAAATGTCATTGAATATCTCTGTCGACTGCCAAACTACCTTATGCAATAAAAACCCGCCATCAATAACATACGCATTATTCGGTGCTTTGACTTGTGGTTCAAGTGGAGTGAAAAAATTAAACAGCTTCGACTTCTGTGTTTTTCGCATTCCATTATCGTCAAATAGTGACAGGGGATAAGGCGCTAGTTCGTGATTAAAGTAAGATTTCAATTCACTTTCGGTTTTCTGAAGCACGCAAATTCGTTGAAATAGAAGTGAAGGATCAATGGTGACTGTTCTGTCGGCAACTTTTACCGAAGAAACTAATGATTTAAGAGACGTTATCTTATTAATTTTTTTAAATTTAATATCTTTGAAAGTTTTTGGACACTGATCATCAGTTGTTCGCCACGTATTTTCTAAGCAGGTTAATCCGATTTCTAAAGCATTGTGGCAATTTATTTTATTATCACCTTTTAATCCACTGCTCAAAGAAATTATTCCATCCGTTTGCGGAAACGGATTATGATTATCGAACCAATGCATTAGTTTTTTAACATCCGCATTATCTCGTGAAATACGTGTAGGTCGCGCATCGATGTGCTGCTCAGTGCTAGCCAAAAAAACATTACAAAACTCTGTGATTGACTCGGTTAGATAAACTAGCGCTGGCGTTGTTAGTACCCATTTAGACAAAACACTATCAGACATTCCCCTGCCTCGTGTTGGGCCTCCTATATCTTTCATCGATCTCATGAGGAATTGTTCAATAGTCATGTCTGACCAAATACCACTCCAAAACTTATTTGTGCGTCTAATAGTAAAACACCCTTCAATAAACTGTTTGTATTCTGCTTCATCCATTTTTTCTGATAAATTATACATATTTTGCAAATATAGATGTGCAGATTTTGCATAAAGGTGGTGACCGCTTGAGTGGAAATATGGTAGCATTTTCTGAACTGTTTCCAGATGCAACTGCCAATTACCACTTCTTTCTGCCTCTATAAACATTTTTACAAGTGTCACCATGTGAAAGTACTGAGTCCATAATTTTGCGGTTCCACTATTTTCCGAAAGTTTTTCCACAGTTGCGATAAAATTGTTCTTAATATTATCGAACTGTGAGTCACTTTTTATACTTTCCGAAGCAGTATGAGAATTTTCAAGAAGTGCTGTTAACTTTGAAACATCTTGTTCCGAAAAGTCTGTGAGAGATAGTACAATCTGGGCCAATGCGCAATGTGATAACGTATGGGCTCTTACAGCTCGAGAATAAGCATGCCCTGCTAACATTTTGTCGACGGAAGCAGGTGCGTATATTTCAGAAAACAATTCTTTCAAACCACTTCCATCCATTATATTGCCGATAGCGCCTAAGAAGGACATTAACAAATGAAAGCCCCCTAATCTTATTACAACATTTTTCAAATTTGGATCATCTGAACAATGCATGATTTCCATTGCCTTCATATAAAGAGGCTGGTCAAAAGTCACGAAGGCTACCTTTTGATGCTTCGATTTCATTCGTTCTGCGGCTACGCTTAGAACTGTGTAAATTGTGTCATAATTGCCAGGAGGGCTATTCAAAAAAGGAAGGCATACGATACGTGACATCGCGTATTGTTTATCTCTGTTAATATTTTCCATAAATCCGTTCCAGCCTTGGACGTCAGTACAACGCGTTTTGTAATTATAGAGCCATAAAAAATCTGTTGATGTTATATCGAATTGATATCGTACAGTCGGATTTTTTATATTTAGATTTTCAACTGAAACATTTCCGAGTCCTGACTTTTTATACCCATCAAAATTTTTCAGAGTAATTGCGCCAAATTTGCCTATAGTTGCTGCCGAGGGAAGTTTTTTCAATTTGGGAATGCTTGAACCACATGAGACAGCAGAAGCCGGAGTAACGCATTCAATGCCACCCATAGCGTGGAATGTGCGTAACCCGTCAATAGTATTGATATTGTGATCAGCATTATCGAAAACGAATTGGGAAAATGAATCGCTGGCGATGCTGGCATTGCTCGGTTCCATTAATATCGAAGCCTCAAACAATAAACTGTCGTCATAAGAACAACAGAATCCTAACGACGATAATATATTCAATAAACTTTTGGAGCCGAATTTTCTGTTTAACATTGCGCCCAACCCAATTTGAAGAGAAGATAAAAAGCTGCGTGGGCGAACGCTAGAGATAATTGCATGAGCAATCGAAACTATTTTTGATAAGTATTTATTTTGTTTTTCTTGCTTGTTCCCTAAAATAACGGTTTCAAGAAATAATCGTAATGAATTTGGGATCACCTTTTCAACGTTATCGAGGAATGAATGCGGAGACGGATAATGATCTAATTCATAATTTTCAGAACGGATATCTTGTGCGATAATCTTCGCGGCTGCAGACACAATTCTACGGCGTTCTGACTCATCGTCTTCGGACTCTTGAAAATGTTTCAATAGAATTTTATGGCCTGTGTCACGTAAATAAATTATCGGCTCATTACCAGGAATGGATGTAATTATTATCTCATTACCAAGTTTTTCATATAATTGTCGTTTGAGCCATTGATTGTTCGGAACTGGTCCGGTGAAATTTTCGCTAATTTTTTTGAGAGAAAAATTACGTTCGTCAGGATGATCTTGAATAAATTTTTCGATAAGGGTGACAATGTGAGGAGTGTGTTCTCGAGATTGATTTATTGTTTTCGAAGGCTCGCGCATGAATTTTAAAAAGCAGTAACTGTGGTATCGAGCTTTTGCCACAAATAAATCATCGGTCAAAAGTATGCGATCCATAACTTCGTTGGACCATGTATCTGATCGTAGTGCAGCTTGTTGTAATATATTGTCTTTCGCATTTTTGATGAGACTCACAGTTTCCCGTTTCGAAACATTTTTTTTTTTTGCTTGATTTTTCAAAAATGTTTCAGATGCATCTTTCTCACAAAATAAACAATTGTTTTCGAAATCAAAGTGTGTTGCGCTACTGGAGCGTGTGGATGCAGCACACGTTTTTGATTTCATGGCGTTGATGCAGGCTTGGATACAATCCGCATGAGTGTAGCTTTTATGACACTTACTATGAAGTACGATATTATCCTTGCCACGGAGTTCTCGATACTTGTCGTCTCTTCTCTGAACACTTGCCTTGATCAATGTCCCCAACGCTTTTTCTTTAAGGTGAACAGTTTTGCCCTCGTCTAACGATTCCTTGCAGAGGAAACATCGATTTTCCTCCATGATAAAGTTACCTACGATAAAATAATATGCCAGTTTTTATATGTATTACCATTAGAATAGTATGACAAATACTAAAAAAACAATTTTTTTTTAAATGATAATTAATAGAGTTGAATTTTTTGAAACAATATTCTATAGATATTGCAAATTAGCGAATGTGTTTTAATAATATATGTTAAAATATGTTTTAATGCAGTACAGTAAGCAGATAAGACATAATTACAAATTATAACTTACCACAGAGCGGCGTATTTCAGCAAATGTAATATTTAGCGACGTGTTTCAGCAAATATATTTCACCACAGAATATAATATTTCGTGAGTATACTGACTGTTCGGTAGTAAGGCTCAAACAGCAATGATCGTCTGGGTCGACTTTTTCTATACCTGAAGGTCCCTTACCCGAAAACATCTGCCGCCAACTCGAGGGGAGAGGGTAATTCAAAGGAAAAACCCGTTATAACGCGTTGAATGTCTCCTCGCTCTTCCATAATATTAGTGTATCAAGGGACTCGGTACAGTCTCGGGACAAGTACATTGACAGCCCTGTTATAAATATATTTGTATATATTCTCACACCACCCGAATTAAGTTTCATTTTCTTTCATTCTATCTTCAAACTCACATTATGTCCTTGAAATTATTTCCAGCGATATTTCCCAAGAATATTAGTCGAATTGGAAAAAAAAAAAAAAAAAAAAAAAAAAATTCATGAATATTGAAAATCCAGTTGCAGATTCGAATTGTTGAGAAAAAAATAGCATAGTTTCAAAAAAAATAAATTATTTTACGATAATTATTAACGGAGTGGTTGATTTGTTAAGTAAGCGGTAAAAACGGCCGGGCGCGCGAAGCCTCGAGCCCCCCACCACGCTGCTCGGTCTCATGTCTCCGATAGACGACGCTCAACGAACTTCAATCAATTTTTTCAAACTATATACAACGCACCTAAGGATCTGAAAAAATTCACGGTGATCCCTTGGGGTGTTGAGAGACAGCTGATATTTTTTCCCCCCCCTCAATATCAATAACAACGACAATAAACAAAATAACACGTAAACACCATTATCTCCGGTTCTAATAAAGATATTCATGTTTTTTTTTTTTTAAATTACTCGTCAAATGAAGGGTAAATACAATCCATCATAATATTCGCAATAATATGTTAATTCTTGGCAATATCTCTAATTGTTTATAAGCATAAAATTTCAAGTGTCCCAAAAATAGTGATTTACGAATGTAAAAAATTTTTTTTTTCCATTTATAGAAAGTACCACTAACGAACTTACTCCATGATTTTTTGGCAACCCGTAGGCCAATGCCAGTAGAAGGGGCAACCGATTTACGGATTTTGGCTTGTTGCGGATTGTTGCTAAACTATACAAGACAGGCAAAAAAAATTTGCACGATAATTTTGAAGACACTCTATATTATCTGTACCATGAGTTTCAAAGCCACACGTTATTTATTTGTCAATTTATAACGAAAAATGTAAATTTTTTTTTTTCGCGGGACTTTGCATTTTGCAACTAAACAAATAATGATAATCAATCTCATGACGGCTTGTTTTTTCAAGAATGATAAGACGAACAACTTTTGTTTGAAAATTTTTCGTGTACAACCCACGAGAGAGACGTTATTCAACGAAATGTGGGGTTTCAAAAGTTTAAACAATTGTTACAGACAAATACGGACCTTACTTCTCCGGGCGTAAGTGTAAATATGTTCGCCCATATCTAATGAACCTATAAAAAAATTGGCTAACTTGCAACATTCCAGAATAGAAGTCAGTCGATTTTATAGCTTATTCGTCTGGACTATAAATCCTTGGTGATTATCCCTGCCTCTATTTATAGGCTTTCGTGTGGCGTCGAGGCTGCTGCGTTGCAAACGTCGTTAAAAGAGGTAAGTGAGAAAAATCTTCTCCATCTCTGTCTCTGTCTGTCGTGCACTCACTTTCTCCCTCTTTTTCTCCTCCCTCTCTCCTCACCTCCATTATTCTCCTCATGATATTCGTTTTGATGTAGATCCAAGTACACGAGTGTCTTATGCCTTGGCGCTGTGGTTCACCGTCACGTTCTGCCCGTGGTTAAATTCTTACGTACGCTAATTCCCATTCTCTCTTTCTCTCCATTCTAACTTTTTCTCTTTATCGTCTCACGAACGCACACTTTCTTTCGCTCTTCTCATTCCCATATTTTATTATTTTAGTACTGTTTTCCTCCAGGTGGAGCAAGCCAACTTGGGAGTATAGCAAATTGTTTCTGTAGAGTCACTGAGATATTTACCCGCTCAAAGCTTTTACCTACAAGTTTACCCAATTACTTGTGTGACATGGTCTAATACTCAGGCACCGCTGAATATATGGAGTCGTGTTAAAAATGCTTATTTATAAAAGTACTTAGATAAATAGAGATTGCGTATTGAGTTTTTTTTGTGAAAGATGGCGAGGTTCTCTTCTAATTTTAACCATAAAAGGCAGGACTATAGCCACGCAGCCTTTGAGGCTATGAAATTTGTCTAGAACTTGACAGTTGCTTTTGTGCTTCATTTTTAATTACGGAAAAATCGTACCCCGATTTTAATTCGAACGATAATCATAGTGAGATGAAAGCAACGCACATGCTAGTACGTACCTGCGAGCGAGGATCGAGCTCTGGGAGCTTCTCATCGTCGGACGCTGCGGGAACGCATCGTCGACGTTTGACAACCGGTGTGCGGGTCCGAGCAAAAGATAAGACTTATCTCCTTGTATCCATTACCTGGTTTGTCCACTTTAGATGAATATAACTGTCGGCGGCCTCATTAATTTCTCGTTCGAGCTGTTCTCCATTCTAGCCCTTTCGCTCTTCTCCTCACTATTTCTTCCTTTATTCTGTCCAAGTCGAAGAGAGCATTTCGAGCAAGGCCTTATTGAAAATTTTAACGATTAACAACGACGACTAGCTCTTCGGCAAAAATTACAATTCGTAAATGAAGCCGTTGATAAGTGATCGCAAAGACGAGCACGACGTGAATGTCTTGGCTTGTTCACTAATCAGTTTGTCTGCGAAAATAACAGAAAAAATAAAGACAAAAATACTGATATGGGGAATCTTGTTAGTGTTCCATTTGTTGCATTTGAATAAGGTTTATACATAAAACAAAAAGTCTTTCGTAGCTCTCACGTGCACGGGAATCTTTAGAGCTGAGGGTTTATACGAGAGAATCTTCAGAATGGAATTCAAGTGGAAAATCAATCACATTCCGAAGTTTTGAAGAGAACAATCGATTGCCAGTTTTAGATAAGAGAACATTGAGATATTAACTGAATTACCAATGTCCAAACAAGATCAATCGATAGGAAATCCGCAGTGAATGCTCTTTTTACTCTATGCACATTTGATTGGTTATCAGTTACTCTTGAATATCTTCATAACAATGTAGAGTATAGGTGAGACTTTTCCTAAGATTCTTCTCTTCAAATCGTATAATTTACTTAGTCTGACTGAGAATTTTAGGCAAAAGATTTAAGACACTCGGCGTGCAATATTTCTTTTATAGCGCTGCTCTGGCAAGTAATTAATCCGGGAGCGATGAGTTTTGTACAGATACGTTGTTCAAACGTAATCTATTCTTCTTTCAACGCGGGAAACCTCATGTACGTGCAGCGGTATGTCGCTGATTGCACGGCACACAAGTACACGCGTTTTGATATCCCTCGTGCAAACCGGAGATATTAAAGAATATAATCTCTCCCGTCCAGTCCTCAATGTCCCGTCGTTCATGCAAGAGATAGGGCGTTAAATGAAGGAATTTCTGCTAATGACGATGACCGTTAGACTCGAATGGAACTGATCGAGCGATAACGGCATACGGACACATGGATATTATTCCTGTAAGTGGATATAAGGAGAAACAAAAAGGAAGACTCGCTACAGTTGCCCACGCACATTCCGTCAAAGTTTCATGAAGCATGTTATGATTGTACAAGACACGGTTCCACCTCGATACCATTTTTTTTCGTCTACAAATTTCCATCACTTTATCGTTCTAATTATTGATTAGTGCTATCATCAATTCCAACCTGTTCCATAACTTTTTCGCCTGGAAAAATCTGTACTGAACCCATTCGTACGAGTTGAGGCTAGCCGAACATTTTATACAAACTAAATAGTTTGTTATACATTCTCAAATGATAAAAGCCTGAATTATGATCAATTAATGATATTTCTAATTATTAATCTATTTCGAAAGTTATTTTCAAAATAATTTTATTCTATTTAATCGCTTGATAAACGGATTCATTGCGATATTTCAACGCCTGGAGGTAAAGCAAAGTAGTTGAAGGCCATTTTGATTTCCAAAACCGGAAATGTGTCTGCGGTGAACTAGAAAAATCACAAAAAGTGGGCATTGCGTAAGGTGAGTGAAAAACTTGTTTCATCAATGGTGGAAATGAATTTAAACACGTTTACTGTCCAAGAGCTTCGATTAAATTGATTGATTATTATAGAATTACAGACTTACAAGGAATGTGGGTTTTTCTGAAACTAAAGTGGATTGCCCATTTCATCGTTGTATCAACTTTCTATGACCCCTTCGCTACTAATAATGCTAATATAACGGTAAAAATACTATGGAGATTATGGATCAGTGCAAATGGTAACAAGAACGGACAATAAAAATATAAAAATAAAAAATCTTCTTCGAGACGAATATTCGATAGATTCTCATCGATTCGAGTTTGGGTTATTGGCGAATTCCTCGATAGTTCAATTCTCGAAGTAGCTTACGAAAACCTGCTCCTTCCCCTATAACATTTTTTCCTTAAGAAGCCGCACTTTTTCAGTGAATTCAGGGAGCGTTTATTGTGGCGGATTCGTTTGGTTACCTGTGGATAATCGGGAGTACCAAGGAGAGTAGTTCGTTGCAATGTGTGTACATAAATATAGTCAAGTGTATACACGAATAGAGGCTACATGAAAAGAGTGCCTGGACATGCTGCGTATGCATGTACGACAAGCTCTTCTCTGACTCTTTCAGTGCCACGGTGTTTCGCGAACAAATGGGTGAGCATTCAAAGCGGCACCAGGAAGAGAAAGCAAGAGAGAGAGGGAAAATAGAGAGATACCCTCTCTTTACCCCTGAGGATAGTTGGAACCGCCGGTGAGAAAAGGATGCTGCTTGGGGAATTGCGATCAGAGCATTGTTCTGTCCTTCCCCTCTAACAGACCGACACATACGCACGCACATATCTACACACGTGCGGGCACGCGTATGTAGGTATACATGTGCGTATATATTCGCTTATATATATTTGCGAATGCATGTTGTGAATACAGCGGACTAAGATCTGGCAAAGTAACCGGCTTTTCGAGGACGAGCCTGAGCACACATCGTTCGGCCAGTATGCCTACATATGTATGCACGTGCGTGGTTACAACGCGAGTGCTATCCTCGAAGTCTGCGGTATGAAATCTGAAAAGGAAAGAAGCCGAAGAGGAGGAAGAAGAAGAAGAAGAAGATACGAAAGGCCGGGACTCTCACTCTGCAGGGGCTGATTTTCTGCTCCTGGCAATCACGTATGCTTTTATATGTATGTCTATATACATGGATAAGGTTTTATGTATATAGAATTATTAGTATATGTATATATATAAAGAATTGAACGAACCGGCGGAATGCCATATCAAACGCACCGACCGATGGATTCAGGTGTGCACCATTGTTAAACGCCCTCTATGTCGGTACTATTCGAAAGTGTTTTTGCCCTCTTTATTACGCACGAATATTTCTTTCGCGCATCATTATATACATACCCTTCACATGCTGTATACAAAGTACGAATCTCTGTATACAGGGTGCGGCGATAACTATTAGCGCTTGCAATATCTCTGATTCTATCGGGCTTAGGGTTTAATTTTGATTACGAAAGTTACACAGTTTTGAGGGTCCTTATGTAGGAGCTAGTGACTGGAAGGTTCATCAAGATGCAGGGGCTTCCTAAGTCTTCTAAATTTTTGTAAAAACGATTATCTCTTTCTATTTAATTTGATAGTAGAACAATCTTTAAGATGATCCATTTATACCAAATTCTTTCCTAATTAGGTTGTAACTAATTGATGAACAAATTTAAAAAAATCATTGGTTTTTCTAATCGCTCGTTAACGATCGATGTAGCTTGATCATTTAAAAAGTGTCATGTTTCAGTTTATTTTGAGTTTCTCTATTTGAGGGAAAAGAAATTGTTATCCCATTTTAAGAAATCCAGATAAAGTTGAAAGATTTAAAGCGTTTCGACCTCGACGAACCTCGCAGCTACTATTCGACGACCCATTTCTAACCGTGCAACATTCATAAGAAAAGTTTCATCCAAAGCCTGTTAAGCTCAGAAATATTTCAAACGCTAATAGTTATTGATGTACCCTGTATATATTTGAGATTTTTTCGCAAGAGAGAACGATGCATTATCAATCTTCCCACACTTCAAGCGTTATTATCCGTGTATACTTTGGCCCAAAAAAAATTGATCAACAATTATTTCGAAGATTCTTGGGCGAGCTAGAAAGAAGCACGTTTCCAACAGCCCGTTTTATTCATGTTTTCCACCTATAAAATGAAAAATTTTCAACGTTATTCCGCCATAAGTACGATTCCCATAAATATTCTTACACACGACGCGTATAAAGCGCAATATATTTGTGTCGCGGCCGCTTTGTATTCCGGGTGTGAGCAGACGTTTTCTACACTTGGCCATGATGCACTTAAAAGTCCGGCCCTTTGAGGTGGGATTGGCGCATCTTGGACAACTATGCTCAGCACATGTGCACGAATGGATAAATCTACATTGTGGTAAGTGAACACAAAACGTGTGAGTGAACCCAAAGCCGTAGAATTAATGGTGTATATGAAAATTGTGTCCATCGCTCGTGTGTCTGTGTTTATGTATGTGCATGTGTGGTACTCCTAAACTATTTTGCTTTTGCCAACTCGTTCCCTTGCCCTTTTCCTGTACTCTTCAGTACTTGCGATTCCACACATGTGTATATAATAAAATATATGTATATACGTGTGCGCGCGCATAGACATACCGAATACATACAACGCATAACTACAAGTAAGCACGTATAGTTAAGCGTTATTACATTACGGTATTACTATATATCCGCCATATATGACTAAAGTGCCGCTTGTTCGTCGAAGATTTATTTCGACTATCGTGATCTACAGCCCAGGTAACGAATATTGTAATAGGGCTTTGCATACATGTGCGCCATTCTCTATACATATTTAGTGATGTATATATGTATATATGTTTATATACATTGCTATTGATATGCATGTATTTGCGTATATTTATGTATATTATGTATATGCATATATATGATTTTATATGAACATATATAAGGTACGTACACGCGAGCCAGATACACGTATCATTGGCGAAGGTTGAGCTCCGCGATTGAAACACTACCCGGGCTATATCTCAACAGGTTCGCCAGGCGTTATGAGTACCTGCTCTACACGGCATTATGTTCCAGCGCGGCGGGCGCTCTCTTTCTCTCTCTCTCTCTCTCTCTCTCTCTCTCTCTCAGTATCTTATTTTTTCTTATAAACATCTCTCAAGAAGCGGAGAAAAGTTGAGAGGAATCGAGAGAAAGAACGAGAGAGAGAGAAAGAGAGAAAAAAAAGTGAGAAAATGAGAAGACGGTAAAAGACGGAGAGAACGAGAGAGTGTGTGTGCGCGTATGTTTGCATCTGGGTACGTGAGAGTGTCTGTGTGAGCGCGCGAAAGAGAGAGAGAGAGAGAGAGAGAGAGAGAAGGAATAAAAAGAGAAGAAGAGACGGGAAACTGACCGCAAAGCGTCGCCGGATCAGACTCGCATATTATCGCTGTGCGCGCACTCATGGGCCTCCGCAGGGCAGGTGTGTAGTAGTACTGAGGTCTTATCTTCACGTGTATCTTGCACGCAAAACGGTCTCACCATGAACGAGAAAAGCAGAATAAAAACAACAACAACAAAAAAGTATGAAAAACAAAAGATTTTATTGTATGGGAGCGATTCTTTCGATACACATGCCGCTCTCATCCTCATAGACACACCGCGGTTTTCTGCTTTTTTTCACTATTCTTGGGTGTCTAAACTCGATAACTTAATTCCGAGGTTCATTTTTCCGTTTTGAAAAAAAATTCACCGTAATCAATACAGAACAAGAGCGATGTTTCAACATTTTTCTTCAGAATAAATAATAAATAAAAAAAACGTATCCACTTCGAGTGCAATTACTAAAACTTTTAGTCCACGGTATATCAACAGCATGAAATCAATTGAGATAAATTCCAGTTCACATTAAACACAGAAATTTTTCACGTCAGACATCACCGACGACGAGACACCCGTCAATCTTTATATGGCGAAAATCGGCAAGCAAAATAATCACTCATCCACCGATACATTTTTTTTTCTTTCCTCCGATTGATGTAGATCTTTGAAAAGCGGTACATATGTTTAATGCATATATATCTATATAAATATGTAACAGAAACGCACATATATCTCTATACATGTTGATATAATGCACGAAGAAAAGAGACGGAGTATTATTGCCTCGGGCGCCTGTGGTAATTAGTAATTCAGATCGGCATCGAGTAAGACATTACGAGCCCGAAGCAATTAGATATACCACATATATATACTCATTTGGTGATGTATCCACAGTATACATATGAATATATATGTATATAATATAGACCTATATATACTAGGCACGCGAATCACAAATGAAGCATACACATCGATATTAAATCGAGATATACCTATTTATATGTGTGTGTATGTGCGCGTGCGCACGCGCACACGTTTGTAGGGAAACCTGCCGATCAGCGATGGCGGCATGACTCTTTGACTTTTCTGTAAGACTCTTCGACGATTTTTCTCTGCTACCGTTCGATTCTCCACCATTCCCTGCCGCTGAATGGCAACTAAAGGGACAGGTCACCTTTCCACTTACCTTTATATACATCTATAGATATACTCATTTGTATGGATGTATACAAATGCTCACATGTATATAAGGGTATATTCGCTGGTCCTCGCTTTCTTATTCCTCATTCGAATCTTGGCGTCTGCACTCAGCTTGTTCCCGATGCACCGGTTACTTTTAGAGGGGACTTAGCATAACGTTGAGTTAATTAGCCGGATGGAATCTAAGGCATGCTGATCGTCGCTGGAAACGAAGAAGGCGATCTGCAAAGGTGAAGCCAGAATTCTTAACAAAGAGTCCGTTGTCGCTCGTACGAGAGTGTGAGTGTGTGTGCACATGGGCGCGTGTAGGTGTGTGCTTCATCCTCTCTGTTTTCTTGAATCTTTTTATTTCTTCTTCAATTTTTCTTTTTCTTTATGTCCTCGATTTCTTCTTTTTTTCTGTTTTGCTGATACTTACGAGTGTGCGTGCGTGCGCGCGCGCGTATCCAATCAGGTACGAAAAAAATCTACTTGGCGACACAACGCGCTTTTTTCTTTTATTTCACAAAGGCTCTAGTCCACCTAGTTCTTCGCGTAGAACTGATAGAAAAAAATTGCATTCTTCTAACGACATTTCACATTTACTAGCAGAGTTTTACAAATAGAATTGATATTCGCTGTGGCGAATCGAGACAAGAACATTTTCCGATGAAGAAAAAAAAACGGAGACTTATACGATGCTGGGAATCTCTGTTTATCAAAGAGCCTGTTGTATTCCGAATTTTGAAACTACAGATAAATATCTCGTCTAAAATATTATCTTCCATCACTTTTTTTTTTGACATCATGATTGTCATCATGATATGATGATGATGATGATGAAAAAACTAAGAAAATCTGTTCGGAGTACTTCTCTCGAGCCTACCACGTTTAAGCAAACCTATAATTTATAATTAAAAATGCTTTTCCTTTTTCAAATAGAATCCCGCAATTTTTATCCTTATTTGTACAATAAGAAATTAACAAATCGGGTATTTAGCAAGTTCAAAATCTTCTTGGTTATCGAAGCAACAGTCTTGAACTTTCTCCGTCGTAGATATACGGGAGATTATGCACGAGTCAAGCGGAGACAGGTAGCGATCTAGGCAGTTAACGCGCGGGTGCACATCGGCCCAACTGAGCTTATGATAGGTAATATATATATCCGTTGAGATAACCAAGCACGCGGTGGCAAAATATACGGTAAAGTTGCATACAAACTGACACTCATTTCTTGTATTTAATAACATCCCAATGTTTATTGGCTTTTCTATTTATCCAGGGGTTTGTGCGCTATCTCTTCGGCGATTCCAGTTCACTCCTACTACGGAAATCTTGGGAACCGGTCGATGAACTACCGTTAATAATAGTTTTTTTTTTTAATTTCTCTACTACACATGCATAATAATAATAGCACTCATAATAATATTCCTCTATGATGGCTCTCACGTGAAGATGTTTATTCGAATAATGAATTATTTAAATATTTCTTCAAGCTAATAACTCCTTGGAATAATTTATTTGTTCATTGATTTATTTATTTACCCATTCGCTGTTTGTTGTTTTTTTTTTTTTTTTTTTTCATAACTGCTTCAGTGATTGATTCATTTGCCTATTCATTCCTGTTCTTTTTTTTATCTACACTCCCCTTTTTTCTACCTCGATTTTCGTTTTTCAATAAAATGGTAAAATATAGTCCGATTTTACACCGCTATTAAATAATGAATAATGGCCAGTTTTAGCAGTCGTCCAGACAATCCACTCAGAGGAAATACCTCGGTGTTTAGAAACACGAAAAACAAAAATTCTAAATTGAACTCTTGTTATCTGTGCATTTCATGACTTACCGTGATGGCAGTTTATAATGAGACAAGCAAATTTACTTCCCATATGTAGTAGTTCCGGTAATAAATCGCTCTGCCAACACAAACCTTCACAAAAAATTATAATCGCGAGTATCATAAAAATTTACCAATCAAATCGTAATCTCGCGAAGATGCTAATTTGAATCTGATAGAAAAATCAGCCTCAACGTCACAATAAGTTGTTATATAAATTGAAAGTATAGTATATATTGAGTGCAATGAATATAACTCAGTCATGAACACAATCGATCCGATCGAAGCTTTAACCAATTGCTTATAATATTCCTACGAAATAATAAAAATGTTAAAATAACAAAATTCACTGATTTCTCATTTCCTAATTACCGTGTTCGTCAGAAACCTCTCGAAAGTGTTGTTCACAGCCACTCTTTTTGATGTACTAGTGTATCGGATTTGCACAATAGTAAAAAAAAAAAAAAAAAACTGGTAAAAACCTGGCCAATAAAGAGGCGGGCTGAATCGTTATTGAATTTTAATTGATGAACACTAACAGGAACTCGAAAAATTTACTCTCGCTCAGCGATCAATACGCTAATTGTAAGCAGTCGACAACAAACTTTCCACGTTGTCTGAGGCGACTCTATTCTCGTAATCACTGGAGTCACACACCGAGCGTGTATCCATCGCTTTTAATTCTCCATAAAAACAAAATAAAAATTTATATAAATTAAAAGGGCATTTGAAAAAGAAAATGAAAATATTTTTTCTAATATTTTAGTATTTATTCGAATAATAACGGAAAATAATAATAATATGGTGAGTTTTTTAGTTCATATTACATGGGCACTTTATCATAAAACTGATCAATTGAGACGAGAAGTATAAAAAAACATTGAATTTATCATTTTAACGAAGCTATTCCGTATTCTGTGGAGCTGAAAAATATAAACACCGTTTCTCGGTCGACCGATCACTAAATTCGCCGATTTCAATCCCAATTCCCGTATCATAGTTATTTGCGTATATATCTATTCTTTCGTCCAGCTCTCTTCAGTAATATAGGAATTGCCTCGTAAAAGATGACTCCGGGTCCGCTAAGATAAATGCAGAAAATTTTATAAGATCTTCCGCGTTTTCCTGTCACTATACACGTGCACGTAGATATATGCATCCACGTATGATTATTCTATACGTAAATACGTATCTATGGACGATCCGACGAAGAAGTTTCCACAGCGCACACGTTTTATCACGCACGAATGTACTTTTTAGTGGTAGCTTCATAGTCTTCCCGGAGCAACGAATTCCCGTGGTTAGTTAATTCAGAACTTACTGGCATTAGACAGTAACAAGTGTGGATAAGCTCTTGTCTCTGATCACCATGATGTACGCTTAACCCCATGACTATGTAGCTCAGCCAAAATGAGGATGAGATCAACACAAGCATAGAACGAAACATTGAAATGGGCTGACTATTTATTTATTTATTTATTTATTTATTTCTGCTCTTTACTTTGAGAATTTTGTTTTTGCTACTCAATATGGATGTGGACATTCAAAAATGTTAGTGAACAAATTATTTTATGAATAATTTCGAAACAATGTTCTTTACTGTTGATCCGATGTTGCAATATTAGTGGATAAGTCTTTTCTTTTGAAAGTTCTGCTGTGCAAACTTCATATGCAATTTTCGTAACATCCTGAATATTAAGAATTGAATGAACGACCAAAAAGATTCTCATGTGAATTTATACGTACGCCGAGAGCATGAAAATATCTCGATCCCGTTTCATCAAAATCTTTATAATATAATTTTATAAATTAGCCGTCAGTTAATTACCTTGGCAGAGGATTCTAAAGGTTCATGGATCCTCAATCATCATCCGAATAGCGGATCTTACGGCAAAGCGTTTTACTCCTCTAAGAAGTTGCAAAGAAGATAAAGGAAATGGTAGAGATTCTTTTCTAATTCACGCATTAGGATCGAGAATTTATGGCACCAGTTTAATATGCCCCGCTGCTTGGGATACGGTATTCAGGGTACGCAAACGAGTCTCTCTGTCTCTCCCCCTTCTTCTACTAACATATCAATGTTGATTTTCTCTACAGACGTATTAACCACGATTTCCATTAGTAAGGTTTTTAGAGAGATAGCTATGAAGTTTCAGCAATCCTAATTACCAAGGAACTGCACCGAGAGTTTTATTATTTTTAGTAACGGCACAGTACAAATGTCGACTAACCGGGTACCGTTTAAGCTTAAGCTTCATTAAAAGTTTCAAATGTAAGTTAACTATTCTGCCTTGAGAAAATTGCTATCTATTCAACCAAGAAATCATTATATCTTTTGACGTGACATGAAATCTCGCCGAAATCATCAAATACTTTTATTTAGAGCTGTCCTTTGAAGGATTATCTTTTCTCGGAACAACGTAACCTCTCAACCAGTTAGTTGAATAAAAACCAAAATTTAATTTTTTTTTTAAACACCCTTGTATATATTTTTAATTCATTAAAAATGGCTGCAAATACTCTAAAGACTAAGCTTCGTTTTCAATCGGCGATAGTCCGCAAAAAGTTTTCTTGCTATGAATTTCACGAAATTGGACAAATCATATTTACAGAAAACGTAGTTGAAAATTTTTAGCCTTTGTACATACCCGTTCGCCACCAACTTGCTTCCGGTACCTCAATTTTACAAATTTTTACCAATTCTCTGTAAAACTTGAACTCTCGATTTGAGAATAATAAAACCGAAGATTTTTGATTGACGTTTTCGAAGAAATTACTGCACTGCGGCAATGAAAAGTAGCAAATGTTGCAGTTCGTTTAGAAATTTTGGTGGAAGATCATGCAAATTCTAGTTTATAACTATTTATTTTATCAATATTCTAAAAAATCGGAGTTTAATAACAAGGAAAAAATGGATTGCAATATTCGCGCAATCAACGAATTTTCTTAATTAGTTCTACTCATCTAACGGGTTTCCTAGATGTTGTTCATCTAATTATTTTTCGTTGTGAAGCAAGCGATGGTATTGCAAGACGAATTGCAGCGAGGGGCACGAATGTTGAGCATGTGTCTAAAGCATGCCAAAAGCGATGAATCGACTTCATAAATCAATGAAGTTGAGGGAGAAAGATAAGTGAACTTTTTGAGGGACGAACGTTAATGTGCCATACAAGAAAAGTGTACGAGTATCGAGGAAAAGAGAAGAAGGCAAGGTACGAGCTGAGCGTACTAAAAGGGAAGTGAGTAAAAAAATAAAAAAAAAATAAAAAAAATAAAATAAAAAAATAAATTGCGAATGTGTCGGTGAGAATCAGAGAGAGGGAGAGACGAGCGAGGCAATTCCTGCTCTTCTCGGTCAGCCAGAGAGCGGTATTGAGGCGAATGTTGAAGCGATTCGGATCGGAAGTCAAGTGCGTTCAATCGTTAATCACGAAGCCGTCGCTGCAAAGAAACACTCCCATTTGAAAGCGAGCTCACGCGCCGCGATGTTACACGAACATATATCCATACTACGGTAAAATATATATCATATTATCAAACACATGTAAGAAAGCTTCTATGTACAAAGTCTGTGAGCTTTTTTCTTAACTATTGTTGTCTCGCCCGGATGTTTGAGTCATTGTTCCTGATAATTCTGACGAATAATGTTTTCCTCCGATTTTATTTTATTTCTCTTTTCGACTCATGACCATGTCTGTATAAATTTCAAATATCTAAAATAATTTTATACCTTTTCATGTATACTGCCAAAGAATCGAATGAAAAATTTGACATAACTGCATAGAGCTATCTATGTTCTGATTCGTTTATAGTTACTGATACACTTAAGAAATTTGCAACGTTCTCTTTCAATCGTTGAAACCTTTTGAGGCATGTGTACTTTGAGGATTAAGTTTCAGCAACGTTTCAAGCATGGCTGAAAATATGCGGAGGGCTTTCTAGGTATACGTGAAAGAGATAATAACCAAAAATAAAGCAAACATGAATTTAATTGAAGTTCGAATGAAGTTCGGGCTTGCTCGCAGAAGTTCACGGTAACTTGACGAGTACATCTACTTCAGGATTTTTTTATTACCGATTTAGAGTTGATTCGAAGAGCGCATTGGTCATAAAAAATTTCAACCTATTACAAGGATCAACTATGTTTACATTCCCACTCAAAAGTTTTGATAGACCAATCGATATTTCTTGCCGTACCAAAACTTAGATAGCTCCGTCAGGAAAAAAAAAATATTTTCATACTTTTTTTCGACCCAGTATACACTTCTGTTAGTGATCATTTTACCGCTATTTTTTTTTAGACCCTCGAGAATCAGACGCATAGCTTATAGATATTTTTCAAATTATTTTTATCCGTGATAAAATTGAACGAGGTATAGCAAAAACTTTATTTTCGTTTCTTAGAAAGTTTATAAAAGTCGGTTAGTACCTAAAATAATCTCGAAGAAGTCTTTATCGTATAAATCATTTGTGTTTTTATGTCAATTAATTCATCAAATGTCCTGATTCTCAAGATGAGAATTCCGAATTTCTGTTATTATTATTTCCCTCACTTTTATTCTAAAACGCCACTTAATTTCACGTTTTTTCTGTTACGTACTTGCACTTGGAACTTGCCTCGCTAGTTACTATCAGTTTTGTCCGCAAGGCGCTCGCTGAGTATGGCGACGTATCATCAGCTGTTCACATCATCGCGCCATGTGAATAAGCGACGTCGTTACAATGTATCAAGAGACTTGGTAGAATCTTGGGACAAGTACATTGTTATACACACATGACTTCAAATCATTGCAAGAATGCAGAAAAAACATGGAAAGAAAAAAAATCTTTTTCGAGACCGAGCAACTCTCAGAATCGAAGATATAAAATATTTCTTTCACAAATGAGATGGAGATAGCAGAGCTGGAGCATTATCGACCTCTTAGTTTAGCGGATCCTTTCTGCATGCTTGAATTTTGGAAATATATTTGAAGCGACAATTCGTGGGGAACTGAACAATGATCATGTGGATTGTCAAAGAAATGTGTTCTTCTCTAATTCTATGGCGAATGGTGGCATAGCGAAGTACAGAGATAGGGAAGGGGGGGAGGGGACAGAATGAGCAAAGGAAGTCAGTGGACAGCCGATGGAAGATGAGGAAGAGAAACTCCGCAATGGGAGGACACGAAGGAAGAAAGAGGTTGAGGATGGGTGACCGTTCCAGAGAACGCCCGGGGTAGAAGCTAAGAGGGAACGAGAGATGACCGAACGAGATGCTCTTTGAGACACTGAGAGAGTTCCAATAAAGCCGGACCAATTACTGGCCGGCGTCCTTTTTCCCATTCCCCCTATTGATTTGCATTCAAATAGATGTTATACTCTAAGTAGACGGATCCTAATGGATTATCAGTCCGAGTGATCGCCGGCAAGGCACCGACCGCCGCGAACCATGAGCTTCAAAGCTTTTATATGTTTTGCTCTCTCTCTCTCTCTTTCTCTTTCTGTCTCCCTTACTCACTTTTCTCTTACTCTTTCTCTCGTTCAGCAAATAACCACCACCCCCGCTCTTCATTTCGCAGTCAGTGTTACGTCCGTATCGTTTCATGCTCGTTTCTTATATCTCTTTCCAATCATTTTCTTCTATATAACCACTGTTTTCATCCATTTTCTAATGAAAGACTTTTGACCTCCCTCTCTCATCATATATAGAGGGATCTGATTCGGTTGATCTAACAAAATTACTCGAACAAATTTATTCTGTTGGAATTATTTTAATGGATTGAAACATCGATATTTTTCGAACCATGACATCTTTCATAAAAAAGAAATAATTAGCCAATTAACTACCTCGTTAACCCTTGGAGTGCACACTATATCTACTTCCATATCGCGCATCACCGGTTTCACTACACTGCTTTTCGTATCCGATAAGTTTTCCGGTGGCAGAGAATTCGTATTAAAGGTACTGAACTTTTTTTATCCACGTTAACGCTTCTTGTTTTTAGTTTAATTGGGTTATTTTTAATTTGACATGATAAGTTATAAAAAAAAGTGTAAAATAAAAATTGTTTTCATAAATTAAAAAAATTTTCGACTCCTAAATGGCATATTTGACAAAAGAAAATTAAAAACGTGAAAAAATCGAATAAAAAGAGCAATAAAGAAATTCATAATAAAAACAACTCCATCAGAATCTCGTTCTTTTGAAATCTGATGTCGTTTTCACAAACAGTTAGGTCCAAAAATAAAGCTGATCGCGGTAAAACGCGTAAATTGGATCTTTCTGACCGTGCAGGTAGTCGGGTCTTATATGGAATCCATTGACAATATATAAACAATGTAGAATATAACGAAGGGAATTTTCAATGACACAGGAACAGAGGTTTGGTTCATCGGGACATAACGCAAGCCAATTTAGGAACCAACTGCATTGCATTGAAATCGCGCAGTTTCATCATGAGAAATTGCTTCCGTCCACTCGACGATTTTGTCTCTCGCTTGATACAAGTTTCACCGCAGAACGTAATATACGCATACACTCCGTATAATAATTTACTCATTTCCTTTCAACCTTTCAGATTTATTCCAGCTTATTTCGCCTTTTCCACCAATAAAACGCTTTGAAACCTTTGCAGTTAATTTCGTGTGTTGCACTGACAAATTTAGGCAAACTTCTCTCATTTTGGATCGAGATATGTATATATGTTTGTATTCATACATCGTAAAATGGGATTCTCATACAGCTGACGAGAAAAGAACCCTGCAGATCTCTCGACGTTGCCGTCTACTTTGTTGTCATTTCGCCAAGACGTTACCAGCTTAATGACTATTCGTGCTTCGTATGCCGACGACAAAAAATGAATGGAAAGAATCTTGGTTAATCACCGAACAAATGTACAGAAAAGTCCTCTTTGCTGCGATGTTTAGGTTGTTTTGTGCGAATTACTGCTCCTCCGCTCTACAAAAATGAGTATTTGGCTGTATTTTATTTATTCACGATATCTTGGAGCTGTGAATCAATAAACTCGTCATCAAAGGCTCACTTTCTTTCGTGACAACTTATTTTATATTTATTTTTTTTAATGATTTTTATAATTATTAGTAGTAATATCCGACTTTTTTTTAAATAAATGAATAGAATTTTCGACTGCATGGTGATTATGCGTTTTCAACTTTTTCACAAACTTGAAACGGGACTAGGCTTTTTCGAAAACTGCCAAAATTCGCTGAAAATTACTGTCCCGATGTTTTCGAATTGTCAATCTGTGGCTGAGATCGAGACAAAATTATATGAAAAAAAAGAATATGGAAAAAAATCAATTAATTAACCCGTTGAGTTTAAATATTATTTACAGCATGAGTACCAAGAAAGGGATGGCTGTTTTTAAACTCCATCACTTGGTGGCACCACGAGGGCAGTTGCACATAGCCCATGATAAAATGTACAGAAAATGTGTTTGTCACAAGTTACTATCATGGTTTTTAACTTCAGAACAACTTTCAAGCATTATTACTGCAAATCCATTAACATCGGTGAATGATTGAAAGGTTAGGAGTAACAATAATTCTCATAGAAAATCAACATTTTTCATCTGCTACATGAAATATAACCTGATAACATAGAGAGAGAGGAGAAGGAGAGAGAAGAGAAAGAGAGAGGATTCATTCGAACGGTGTAGGCGTAAATTAAGGATGGTGGTTTACGACGACATCATTTGTGCTATCTCACTATACCATCGTATAATAAAGTGCATAGGTTCAACGATAGGCGAATATCCTTTCTCTTACTCGAAACGTCGCTCAATCCGCTGGTCTCAGATCGTTAAATCCTCATGAGATGTCGTCGGCGATCCAAGTCGATAGCGAGGTTCTGTTTATTCTCGGTCACTTTGTTTGCCATGTTTGCGATATGGCGCACCCGATTATTGTTGACATAATGATTTTGCACATTTCTGTTCCAGCTATCCTGATTGTTGTAGAAACAGTTTTCAGTAAACGATGCAGATTTTGAGATCAAAGTACATAACTTTTTATTTGACGGTAAAATCAATGTATTAAATCATTTGCTTATCTCGGAATAAAATTGGCTAATGAAGTAATGAGAAAATACTAAAATAAATGAGTGCTTTTTACAGTGGAGAAAAATAATGTCTAATTGAATCCCACAACTGAAATGGATGGTCATAAAGTGCTACAGGAACAATTTTTTTTAGGAAAAACCGTCAGCAAATTATCCAGTCAACCAAACGCGTTTCATGGAGGGATAAAACATAAAAAAACAACGCTTTTTACTGAGAATTTCAGGGGTAGAAAAAGATAGGGATGTAGAAAATAATAGAACTGGGGGTTGAGTCAATAGGAGATGAGTTTTGGAAGGTTTGGGTAGTGGGTGCGACCGTAAAACGGAGGTTGGGTGACCATTGGGCTTTATTCGTGTATATCATACATGAATATATATACGGTTATGTACCCAGTCCGAAAGGTACTCGAGCTGGACGTGAGGGGTGGTCGATTGAGGAAGGTTTTCCTGCTTTCGGACTGAAAGAGATGAGGACGTGTGGTGGTTGGTCGCTCGACGATGGTACGCTATGATGGAAAGGGGTGGGTGGTGAAATTGCGAGCTTTTCGTCTATATGATAAGGTAAAAAAGGGAGCGAGAGAGGGAGAGAGGGAAAGAGAGAACGAGCGAACTTTGGTTGGTCGACCGGTCGGATGGTTTATACCATCTTTCATGTAATTACTGACATAAAATGCCATGAAGATTTAGCTCCCTTTCTCTCTCTCTCTCTCTTTACCTATCTTTTCTGATCCCGTGACTCTTCCACTCTTTCCTTCGCTTTTTCTCACTCTTTCTTTCTCACTCCCCTATCTTTTACGTGTGTCTTTTTTTCTCCTCCGGGGAGTAGAAAATTTTCAATTCCATTCATGTAAATTATTGTAGCGCACTGGCTCTCGACATGTGCAACTTGTATTAATGACGCAGTAAAGGAGCAGACGGGCGGAGAGCTGCCCATTAGCGGATGAAAGCGGAGGGCTCTCAACGCATAGCCCGATAATAGCCCGACTTATACCCGCCGAGGTTGTGTATAGTTTAGCCCACGTTACTCGGATTCGCCCTGTGCTTTTCTCCCCCCTCCTTTTGCCCCTGTACTCCAAAGCCACCGAAGCACCAGTTCTCACTGCTCTCTCTCTCTCTCTTTCTCTCTTTCTCTCTTTTGCTCTCACCTTTCCTGAAGCTGATACAGTACGCTGGTATCCTGGCCGTTTGCCCGTCTGTCCGTTCTCATATGTTCTCTCAGCCGCCTCCTCCTCGTTTTTCACTTCCCTTCCGTGCCGTCAAAAAGTTCTCCGTCTCTTCATTTTCTTTTCTCTTCTCATCCCTCTTATATTTTAAATCCGTAACTATATCTCATTTTGTTTGTACATCCGTGCGAGACATCTTTTTAACCGTGGCTTATTCCTAGATGAAAAGTAGAAATTGGTCCACGCCCTGGCTCTCAATGCCTTCAAGCAACTAGCTGTTCTTTTTTTCAAAGCACTAGTTAGGATCCAGGCTTTTCCCGATCAGAACGACCATTCGATACTTTCTTCGCGAAATCCCCTTAAATATTCCTAAATACTAAAATATTCCACGACTCTTATTAACTCTCCTAGTTTGCTGTGTGAATCTTCTGGTCAGAATTATATACCTGCAAGTGTATTGAAAACGACAATGTTTTCCGGGGCTGAGCCCCATTCGAATAAGGATGTCTGATAAAAAGAATAAAAAGGCGTTTGTATTATCCTGCTTCCACGAGTCAACCATGGTGCATCAGTATTTTCGAGCTACCATACTGGCCCCTGGGTAGATGACCAACGGTGCAACGATGCTCTCCACCGGTGTGTTACCATGTTGGAAATATGTTGGGTGAAATAAAAAGTTTTTGTACAGTATTATCGTAGTTTGGTTCATGGAACTCTTGGGGATCCAATTCGCGCCATAAAGAAGAGAGTCGATTGCTTCATGTCATGCAGAGGATATCTATCGAAGGGACCAGCTATTCTCAAGTTTATATTTATTGTACGTACTGCATGAAAATGAGGAACCATACACACGAGTTAACATCTAGCTATGTTATATTATATACACATTATCCAGATTTGTATGTATTATACAAACGAGTACTGCTTATGAGGTCAGTACATTCCTTCCGCTCTGTCAAAGCCTCATTCCCAATAATTTTAATAACTCTCAGTATCTTTTTACCGCTTGGTGAGTGTCGACGATGCAAACAAAATAATTTGGCAAGCGTCTCATCTTGATTGGCTCGGGGAAACGGTGCATATTATAGCCGAACGATATCCAATCCCAATCGATGCCAATGTGGATGTCTTGCTGAATATCACACCATTTAATCTGCCCAATAAACGACTCCTTAATATTTTCAAGCTTCATACATAGTGTATACAAGTTTGCGAATCCTCATGCGTGTTGAAACAACGGTCGAGAACCGTGAGGCAACACGGAAAGCGATAAGCCCAACGGCTTATGCAGGGTGTCGCGAAAATCATCTCGAAGCTGTAGCGTCCGAGTTAAATGACTCTGAAGCTAACAGTTCTTTTTTATGACAGTGCGATTCCTTGTTCTTGGTATGTCTGTCAATTGCAGCTATAATCAATTGCGTGCAGTGGGTAACCGACGCGCATTTGTCCCTTTCTGTACGTGATTCATTGTGGATGGGATTGATTGTTGTTGGTCAAGAAATTTTTGATAAGCGGCATGTCACAGAGAAAAATAAATAACAGAAAATTCCTTGTTCGAGATCTACTCATCTGATGAGATGTGAGCGCGATTTTCGAGACACCCTGCAGAAGATATCCGATATGAATACCATGCGCTCTCTGATTCCGTTGTTGACGTTTCTAAACGCAGAAGCACTTTTCGATCCTTTGGCTCTTCTGGTTTCTCGGGGTATAAAGAAGGCAAACCGATTGCCATGAACTCCTACAGATTCCAACAAACGAGCCTTCTTTACGAGGTCAGATAGAATATACATATATGCTTGGTATTCTTGGTTCTTTCCAGAAGAAGAAGAAGGAATTCCACGTGAACCAGAGCATTACGTGGGTGCGCGGGTGAGTGTGAGAAAGAAGAGAAAGAGAACGCTCGACTCAATAGCATACTAGTCTCCCTCATTTTCGCTCTTCATCGCCTTTTCATACCTAATTTATGCATCAGAAAAGTCCCATGAGAATTACCGATACAGAAAAAGGAAAAGGAGTATTTGCCATTATTATCCTCGTCCCGGACCCATCGTGGCGACAAGAAGAATTTAAATCCAATCTCTTGAAGAGGATGGTTCAGTCAGCAGCTTAACAGAAAAGTAAGTTTGAAAAATAATTCCTGAAAGTCTGTGATCTCATTTCAAACGATAACAACCACGAATAAATTTTCTACAATATTTTTAAGTCCTCGATAATTTCTTATATTTCCCAATCGTTAAACGGTTTACCACGTTTCGAGAATGTTACACTTCACGTTTTCTATCTCAGAGTATACGAGACGTTATAACTTTGTGAGAATCCTTCTCGTTTCACGGTGTGACGAAGGATGAGAGTACTCATACAGATACACATACAAGTTCGTATGAATGTACTTTGTACCATGTATGTATAGGTATAAAGGACAGATCATAGAGCGTATATACCGGAGAGGATTTTATCGTGAGGAAAAAGAAGTGGTTACTGAAAGAGATGAGGTGTGATTGGAACGGGAGCGAAGCGCGAGATGAGAGTCGAGATTGCCTGTGGAAGCTCCTCATTCTTGGGTCCTCGCCATCATGACTCTTACGTCAGTAAACTCTTCTTACGAAGGCTCGAGCGCGGTAGTAGGATCGCTAGAATAAACTGCTACCAACCCTTCGGCTTCTTTTTCTCACTTGCAATACTTGACTCTGTACGTCGGGATTCAGCAATGCGCTTTGCATCTCGTGTAATATCGTAGAATACAGACTTCGAATACATATGTACAAATATCTATTGGCCATGCAAGAGTTTATGCAATACTGTTTTACACTTCAACTATATTTCATCGCAATTCCAATCGTGCAGTAACCTCATTTCTGATTTTTCGATTTTTCTGCTTCGTTTCATTTCGTATCAGCAAATAATCTTGAAATTGTGTATGAACATCTTGAACGCCTCCAGATGAGTAAACTGGTTGGGAGCAAAAGACACATATACAAAAAAAAGTTGTCTTTAATCTTCTTTCACTATCTTGATGGATTAAGCACCGTTGTAATGATGTATTTTTAAACATAATTATGAGAAAAATCGGGGTTCCTACAGAATGTTGAATTTTTTAAATGTTGGCTGAATAAAAGCTCTGAAAAGCCTGCCTCGTTATAATAAAAACGTTTAATTTGTGAAAAAAAAATTCATTGCTTCCTAGTTGGGTCAATAATCAAGCCACGTGCGTCTATGAGCATTAGGCTTGAGGGAACAGCTGATATGGATCTATTATTGGGGCAAAAAGCCTCAGGCGTCTCGATGGATATGAAGTCCACAAATGCTCAAGAGTTTCGCCCCAATAACACATAATACATCACGCGCGCTCGAGAGCAGACAATAGGCCCTGAGATTACCTCACAATGGTCGATGATTTACTTCTTCTCTCATTACCCTGCTTTGTCGTTGCGTTCGAGGTCTCCTCACTGAGTCTCGCTATCATTAGAAAAGTAATGGAGGGCCTACAGTCTCGTTGATTTTCCGCGGCCTCTACTCTTATATTATCCTCAAGAAATCGAGGCATCAGATTCGCGCTCACTAATATACATGTATATACAAATATGCATATACAGATATAAGTATACATTTATGTATGAATGGAAGCAGAAAAGAGGGTAACAACATCAGGCGTCGTAGAGGAGCTATGCAAGGACAAATTAGAAAGAATCACCCTTAGTTGCGACTAAAGAAAACTCTATTATACCCCCGTTCGACGCTGACCTCCTCACCTCCACTTCCTCCCACTTTATTCTCCTGTTTTATTCCCTGGACTTCTATTTTTATTCCTCCTTTGATTCTCTCTCTCTCTCTAGCTTGATACTGGTCGCGACATTTTTACTTTGTTTCACGTATTAGTTACTTGTACACAAATGTACTTACGGATTCATTTATATTTGCAACACACAGTGTGCCTTATTTCGTGATTTCTTAGCATACATTTTTCTACCACGTATATTCTAACATTTTCTTGAGACACATATTTTGCCAGCTATAAAATTGAATCTTGTTTTCATGCATAATTAATTTGTACAGAATTTGATTTATATAAAGACCGATGCGATCTTCGACTAAGCAAGTCACTTCGATAACTTAACTCCATGTTCGATCAGGTGTGGAAATACTTCAATCGCGATCTCTTCGAATGTTCAACGCTTATTGGGTAAACTCGGCTGGACTCGCGCACACAAATACAAAAAGCAGTTATCCACGAAGCTATAAATACAAAAGTAAATCTTATGGCTTCGGTATAAAATTGTATTGTTTATGAAAATAGCAGCGACCAAATCGCAGCAGGATATTGACCCGATTGATGACCAAGAAAAGTAAAGGCATAGACGGAGGAAGACTATGATGTGCTCAAAACCGTACATAGCAGCAATTCTCTGCGATGACCCCGACGGCCGATGCTCGTGGTGACCTCACGGTTGAAGCTCCGCGATAGGAACACGTTGAACAAGTTATAGTGTAACGTGCCTTTGTATATATGTATTCATTTATCTCTTTCTTTCTTCTTACATATATATATATCTTTATATATGAAAAGAAATAGCTTCAGTGATGCAGCAGCCAGTCAGGTACATCACAAGCATAAAGAAGCATAAAGAATGATGCATCTATAGTTTATAAGTTGCGATGGTGTGCAGAACGCCCGTTCCGCGTTAACGCACAGATCTGCCAAGTCTTGTGGATCTCGACCGCCTAAGATTACGAGGAGGCTTATTCCCGATAACGATACAGGGCAATATGTATACATGTATTATCCGCCTTACCTGTGCTGATTGGAACGCGCGAAACGTGATCCGTCAAATCGTTAGCGCGCGAGCGGATCCGATCGAGCGTTGCAAGGCTACTAGCAGGAAATTGATTTCATCCGAGTTCAACGCTAATCAGTCCTCACCGATCTCTCGTAAATCGTTTACGGACACTTGACGCATTGAGTGAAGTTCATTCAGAAGGCACAAGGACATTATGTTGGAAAAACGTTCATCCCGTTGGCGAGCTCTCTGCTTGCCAATGGGATGGATGAACATCTCGAGCTTTTGGGTTTCCGGTTTTTCCTACATTAGAATTGGGAAATTTTCGAATTTATTTCCTAATCGAATGGGTTCATTTCGATCCTTAGTAGGATCAATGTTCTCTTCAGGGAAGGCATTTCGAAACGTGGTTTTAAAAACCGGAAATTTCAATTGGTTAGGTTTGGAGACGTTGTTGCGTGACATGGTCGAGATATGAGACCAATCGGACGCGACGGTGACGGTCCATTGAGCTTGAATATTGTTCAGGGGGGAGAGAGAGAGGTGTTGGCGGAAATGAATTCCGTTCGAGTCTGGCGAACAGGTATACACAACGAGAAACTCTCGGTATCTGCTTTTACTATAGTCCAAGTCAGGGTATACTGGAGCTTGTTCTGGTAGGAAAGTCGAGCCCCTGGAAATTGTTACGTTAGACTATTTGATTTTTCAATCGTCGTGAAGATTATATTTCGAAAATTTATTAACCCGTGACTCGTTGAAGAGAACGATAGGAAAAATGACAGGGGTGACGTGACCCCGAGATCAGGGTCAAAGCGAAATGTGCATATCGTTGATATTGCACCTCAACACTGGACAATTTTACCGTTCGTCAATTACCCTGACCTTCCAACCGATTGAATACAACTGAACGAAGAAAACGGTAACGGCCTTCGTGATCTCTGTCTCTCAGATCCTTGTGTGATAATGTTGCAGCGGTTCAATAACCACGGAGTATTTTCTCTCGTGCCTGAAACTCTCCCCCCCCCTTCGCTTTCTCTCTCTCTCTCTCTCTCTCTCTCTCTCTCTGTCTTGCACGCGCTCATCGCTTGACTCTTGCTGCGGGACTATGGCCATGGTGAGACGTAATCGAGGACGACTCCCGCCGATTCGTAGATCTCGCTTGGTGTACGCGCTTTATGCTTCTCTCTTTCTCGCGGGCGTATTTGCAATAAATCCTGGGGAAGATCGTGGTGTGTGGGTCTTTCTCTTTCTTCCTTTATCTCTTGGTCGTATACGTTTGCATATAGTATATATATATGTGTGTGTGAGTATACTTATGAATGCACACGTGTGTTGCAAGAATACTCATACAAGTGGATTATTTATGGAAGTTCATCGAGCGCGCACGCCGACGATGAAAATTTCCCTGTGTTTAAGTTAAATCTAATTTACGGTCTCTCTCTTGGCGTATGTATATATAGCGCACGTAAGTTACACCGGTATATAACATCCACGCGAGAGGTTTATTCCCGAGATCTTACGTCCCTTGCCTCTTCATCCCTTTCCGTTCGTTTTTCCCTTCTCCGTTCATCTCTTACGAGCATATCCCGTGTATATGAGAAACATAAATCATAATCGCCACAACGCATACTATACGCTGTGCGGTTGATGCGCACATGCGCATCCATGGTGAGCAATGTACACGATGTCCAGCGGGGAGATAATGGTTTTGCTCGCACGCACGCGCAACTTTTAAGCAATGCTTCAGATTGCCCGCAAGGGTCAACGAACCCTCGGACGTGGTAGCAGCTCGGTGGTCGCATTCCCTTAAACTTGTATATATAACTACGTCAACCTTATTCATACTGTTCCACTGTGGTAGGTGAAGCTAGAAGCCGCCCCTGTGTGACTTTAGTTGAACTTGTATATGTCTCCCTACCCGTTCCAATGCTCTTCATGTCGCTTTTGGCTAACCATTTTGACGGGTTTTCTTTCTCTCCTGCACTCTCTGACTCTCTCTCTCTCTCTCTCTTTCTCTCTCTCTTCCATAGTCTGAGGGAGTCCATCAAGGGAATAGGCCACAAAACAGCAGCGGCATTTGAGCAAAAGCTTCCAGACACCCTCTCCCAACGACCACCCTTACTTCGGACCAACACTACCTTGCTGTCTGCATAAACTCTTTGGTCTCTTTCCCCCCAACTACCTTTACATCTTAAGTGTCCCTACACAGTTGGTTAATGAAATATCTAATGCTGCTGTTTGATCAGATCTTTTCGACGTGTTGGGGCTCTGCCAAATATTGCCATTTTAATGAAAAAGAAATTTTCCGTCCGAACGCAGTACGTTTAACATTAATCAAAGACCCTCCAAATAACATTAATGATGAGCACCTCATTTATTCTTAATTTACCTAAGAGAAGCCTGATTGAAAAATGTCGTTTAACTTTTTGACTCAGCTTCACCCTAAAGTTACCAACTAATCATTTGACCATTTAGGTCACTGGGTACTAGGACACCCTGTACACGATTGCATTTTCCTTGAGATTGCACAACCTTCATTTTTTATCCCAATAGCTGGATCTTTTTCTGTGGCGACCTTCTCATTTTCGGGGCATCCTTGGATTCGAATGCAACACAACGGTGCACACAACTCTGCATCTCCCCAACCGAGTTCTCTTTTTCTCATTCTGTCTCATCCCTTTCCCTCTTTCTCCACCCCTTTTCTCGTGTACCCTGGCTTCCATGAATATTTCATTGAGCTACTCTACCGCCCAATGCACCTCCATTCCTTCTCGCTACCCACTCGAGTATATCTATGACAATTTTCCTCCGTTTCTCCTCTTCTATACGAGCACGTGAACGATACAGTTTGTCTGCTCAAGCTTTCTCTCGCACACCGCACTTCCAATTTTATTCTTTCTTGCTTGTTCATTTTTTATACTTTCTGGAACAAGCTCCGGCCAATGGTCGACACTGAGAAAGTTTCATGCGGAACTAGAATTTTTCGTTCGTCACTCGTAGCTGTTGCATATTATATCAGCTTGCACCTGAGTTTGATCGATATTTTCTCGAGTTTGGCACTATTTTGAAATATGTAAAAAGACCAAGCGAGCAGTTCAGCCTTTCATAAATTGTGATCAAGACTCACTCGATCTACAAACTCATGCACATTTTTTTTTTCAAAAAAAAAAAAAAAATATTGTTACACCCAGCTCTGCAAATACCAGGGAATTTCCGGTCAGGCAACCGATGGCAGGCTGTCGCCAAAGCGTAATAACGTTTGGTTCTGCAGCATGTTGAAGCACTCAAACAATTAAAATTAATGCGAACGATGTTGACATGTACGTAGGAGGGACTTTAAAGTAAATATACGGTTGTCATATGGTGATTAGTAGGGTCGTCCCTGTATACATGCCCGATGTACGCAATGCTGGACGATGATCGATGGCAGTCATAAATAATGCAGCGACGACCCCCTGTGTACCACGGAAGCTTCGTTCTGAGCTTCAAACCACACTCCGAGCTACCCTAAACACATTGCTACAGCATTTCTCACCCTCATTCACGTTGTAAGTCTCGCTTTAGTTCGCAGGATTCAACATTTCGTTTTCTAGCCTCTCTCTCTCATCCTCTCTCTTCGGTAACCGTCAAAATACCATTTCCGATACATAGCAAGCGTGGGTCTTGCGGCATTCGTTGCTTTCTCCTTGTTATACTTTCGCCGACAGTACTCGCACCCTTCATGATCCCCCTTCAACCCATTTAATTTGGATCCGGGTTATTAATTATTAATTGGCCTCAGTCTCATTATATCTCTATCACGCTCGACGCCTCCGATCTTATAACCTTTCTATGAGACAAAGTGAGAAGGAATGAGAAACTGAAGGCATAGAACTTTAACTACGTTATCCCATTGACCCTGACCCGATTTATTATTAGTATTCATTGTTCCAAAATGGAGGTGAAACAGCTCTACCATTCGCATCGTGAAAACAAACATTCTTTTCGACGAACTTTACTGGGAACATTGTTTTGAACATTCATCTAGAAGATCCTTGGGTTTCATTATTTATGAACGATGGAAACTACAAAAAAGCAAAGTAATCAAATATCCTACCAGTGACGTTCATCTTTGCACATGAAAATATGGCTTGAAAAAGCTTAGTACTGAAATGGTCCATTAGAATTTAAGCAGCTCCCACATGAGTGCCGTAATTATGGATAAGAAATAAATTAATCTACGCCCATAGTTACGACTATGAAATGCACGTTTGTGAGAACACATGCAACGAATATCGCTTGTGCTTACCGATAAATCGTCAGGAATATTTATGTACGTGCATAAATATCTCTACCTTGCGATGCTTATGGATAAAGCAACGCGACAAGTTGAAAGATAGTGTTAACGGCCTTAAGCCTCGCGTGTTGTGCAAAACAATGTTGCTGCTCGATAGATAACTCTCGTTTCAGGATTAATCTGTTCAATATGAGGCGTTTCGTTTGGTTGAAAAATGACAAATACTGTTGAAAAATTGAAAATAATTAATAAACAAAGGTTATTACTTGATGGCTGTTACTACTTAAAATATTAGACGTTTTCCACAATACCGAAAATAATTTGCAAAGAGAAAATACAAGTTCTCAGCCATTGCACCATTTTCAATTATTCAGCAACGTGCTGAATAACAAAAAAAATAGCAGCATGCCTAAACAATATTTATGCTGTTTGCCAAATTGGCTAAAAGTTTTTCGAATCGTAGAACAAACCGATTTATGCAGATTTTTATATTTCGGCTCGTCGATCTAAGGGTTGGCAAAGGGCTGGCGAATACACTTGGGGTTGTATGAACATAATGGAACGTAATACAGTTATCCTTGACACACGAACACACGTCTTTGTTTGTTGCAAAGGTCCAGCTAGTTCATAGTCCCTTCTGAATAAAACTCGTACGTGAGTAAGTAAATTTTTCAGGCTTCTTTCAGTCCAGACTTGTTCACTTTTTTCGTTTTCTCTCTCTCTCTCTCTCTCTCTCATGCTTTCTTTCTTTTCCTTTCTTTTCTTTGAGCTGGATATAAGACGTTGCGCACGGGGATAGGCGGATCATTCATTGGTGTTGTACGGGTGCGGAATGGCTCGCACATTGGGGTTGATCCTTCCGCTTGTTGCCATTGTGAAAGGAATTCGCAAAGCCCTTTTTGACAAATCGACGGTTGTCGTCGGAAAATTGTCTCTCTCTCTCTTTCCTTCTCTCTCCCCATCCTCTTCCTTTCTTCCCTAAACCAAAATACACATCCACACCGATTGTCGAGATTTATCGTTTCCTCTGTTCACTCGAGTGCTCCGGACGTAAATAACCCTCGTATTATCGATATCTATGTAGTGAATTCTTATGTACTTGACTGTTGGATATTTTTCTGCGATTCTCCACCCTTAAGAAAAGTGAATAACAGATTTTTGAGAAAATTTATGATCACGTTTGCTATATGAAATTAATTTTACACAACGGACTTGTTACTACAAAGAGGAGATCTTTAATCCGTAAAGATTGTCATTCATTATAAAAAAATTGCATGAAAAATAGAAATATGTCTCATTGACATGACTTGGTAATTTGAAAAATCTTGCAAAAATTTTCAAGAAGTAAATAGAAGTACAGATGGATAATCAAGATTATTATTCAAAAGCTTTTTCACGTTTATATGTGAATAAAAGGCGCTCTACAAGTTCGCAAACGATATTTAAGAAGTTGAAAATTATGTAATTTCACCCTAGAATCGTGAACTCAAAGAGTTTTTCCAAGTTCTAACGTCGCCAACTAAACGTCACGTAAGCACGTAATGAGTTTAAAAAAAAATTATCTCCTTGTTTCATAAAATGTTTACCGCATGCAAAATCTTTTTCGAAGTTTTTCATTAAAGCGTTTGTATACACGTAAAAACGTATTTTGAATTTTTTTACTTTAAGGCACCGCGTAAGTGAGAAGGTTTTCAAACGAGTCACTTTGAAGCTCTGACTGTGCGATGTATTCTCTTTGCTCTACTCGTGATTCATTATGCAACTGTAGGTTATGAAGTACGTTCAAACAGCCTGCTCAAATATAACCAAGGACATTGTACTTTCAACGTTGTTGGTTGCGCCCTGAGAATTTTTATCACACTTCAATTAAAACGATAATTATTTGAAAAATTTTCCAACATCAGAGCATTTGAAAATGTTCACATTTTCTTTGAGCTCATTATTCTGTATGATAAAAAAGTGAAAGAATTTTTATTAAATTTTAATTTTTTAGATAATAGTTACTCAGGATATTAGAAATGAAATATTAGAAACGAAAGTTTATTTAGAACCAAATAAATAAAATAGATTTCCCTTCTCTTTATTTCGTCTTTTTAGCGTTTGTCTCTGCATAAATACTGAAATTAAAGTACAGCTGCCAAGTTCTCATAAGTTATTGCAGCATGGTGAACACGATGAATATAAATCTCCCATAGCGATGCTAACGCATTGCACCATTCGCTGCTCTTCTCCGGCTTATTGTTTTCCGGATCAGGAGAAAATATATGTACCCCGATTTTGTTATGCCTTTCCCGAAGCACCGCTCAATGACAACACACAGAAAGGTCTTTTGCCAAAGGACCTTTTTATACAATATATACCGTAATAGGCGAAACAAATAGTTCTTTAGTGAGTCCGCTACCTTTTTCCGTTGCTCGTCTTTACGCGAAAGAATGAATCCTGTGGTATAGCAAAAAAGAAAGAAAGAAAATAGAAATTGCTTCGATCGAATTTGAGTCAAGCAAGTTTTTTTTCAAGGTTAGTTCAAAACTCCAAAATTTTTTGAATTTATTGAAAATTATTTTGCCCATTTTTTTGAATGACAGAAAAGTCTACTTCAGTTCTGAGCTTTTCACAAAATGCCTTGCAATGAATTTTTAATTAGGTTGAAGAATCTCCTTAGGTCTGATGCATTGAGCCCGTCAGTGCACGACGTAACTGTTGCATCCGCACAAAAATTGGGGCTATTTTTAGCTTTGGTTCAAACTCCATCTACACAGAGGTAGAACCCGAACCAGGGCCATTCAGGACCACGGTAGAAACAGATCATCAGCTTATTTCACACCGATGTACAAATTGAGCAATCACTCAGCTGGAAAATATTTAATTCGAGCCCATATTAACCGTCAAATATGGTGAGTTTTTCGTAATTTACAATATTTCGTTATTTTCGTTCATTTCCCGAAACTTACGAGTTTGTTTGGTAACAAAAACATAAAATCATATTATCTCACACCACGAGTTGAAGCAGTCAACACCAATTGTGCAATTGAACTAACGCCCACTCCACTCGATATTGCTTCGTTGTAGAAATTGTAGTAGATAGTTTTATTATACAAAACTGAGTATAGGAGATAGTGATTGAAATGAGGCCCTGCAACTTCAACGTCGCCAAGACACGAATACATTTTTAATCAACAATAGAGATCGTGGATTTCTTATAACATATGAGTCATTTTATGCGAAATGGCTAATTTTTATAGCAAGATTTAGAATTTCGACTCATAGAAAAATTTGACTATAAAAAATATTTTTATAAAAATATAAAAGTATAAAATATTTTTTATTTTTTTTTCTCTGAAATATTTTTCTGTGTGTACCGATGAATTTTTTTTTTTTTCAACTCAAATTAAAAACAATTTCCGTTTCTAAAGGGTTTGAAATTTGAGCTTGAAATGCTCTCGATTCGTCGTACCAATATCTTGAACAGCTAAAACTATGTTTGGGCTTTGAATGAATAATGAAGTGGATCGAGAGACAAAAAAAAGCTGTTTGAAAAATAGCTTAATGTAAATGTCACTTTAGATTTTATTTATTGTTGAATTCATACTGAATACATATATATTATCGCTGTTATGATGTGAACGCAATATTCTATTATAGGAGGTAAGTATTTTCATCATTTACTCCGTATTCTCGAGCAACACGGTTTGTTTTGGAATACACATACACGGTATGCATTGCAATTGCGCTTTCCTCGGAGAACATGTACAGATCGGTATTAGATAAGAAAATATATATTGGTAGTATCAGAAGAAAGAGAAAGAGGGACAGGAAAAAGGGAGGGGTACATAGACAGAACCAGGCCTCTGTAGGATTGGATAAATGTCAAGAAGTATAACTTGCGCGATAATGAGCAGGACTCTGCTCTGTGTATTCGTTCCCCAGGTATATTAGCCTGTCAATCCTTGAGCATTATCTCGAGCTCTTATGGCTCTGTAACTCTTTTTCTCTCTTTCTCTCTCTCTCTCTCTTTGAATGTACCGGCGTCCTCAGAATATGTGGCTCAATAATGGATATACCTGAGTTATTTTTCAATCTTGTAAAAGGTTTCTTCGATTAGAACAATTTTCTATTGAAAATTCATTGAATTTCCGACCGAAATTGGCTCAAGAAAATGTTAACGAGCCAAAGATATTTGAATCAATTTTTTATACTCACTAATTTGCATTTTTTCGTATTTTTTTTTCTCCTTTGCTTTTAGTATGGCAAAGTCTGGATATAGAAAATTCTGAAAAAAAGTTTAAAAATTCACCTGAAAGTACACGTTAACGTTACGATTTCGAAATATTTTATCATAAATTTCGAAAGGAAAAAAGCTATTCGCATATAATTCGAAAGAGATCCTTCGTGTATCATTTCCTCTGCTGAGAAAATTTTTATATGCCCAATCCTTGAAACATCTGGACAAAATAACCATAATAACGATACCATGTTGTTCGAATGAAAAAGATAATTTTTGAAAATTGGACGAAATATCGATCTAAAACGTTCAGATTGTTTGGGATACATTTGAATTGAAAATGTCATTAAAAACTGTAGGACGAACTTCACTCTGACAAACCTCATAATTATGTCAATTTTTCTGTCACCCGAAATTCGAAATTTTCGATCCGGTATTTCTAGGATTATTAAATTTGATAAAGCCTGTACAAACATCAACAAGTTGCAACTAACGAGTAATATACCCGGAGCCCCACGAGTGCCCCACTCTGGGCCTCTCGAATTTTTAACTCTATATCGCGAGACAGGTGAAATGAATATTTTCCAGGAGTGTATGACGCGTCAGGGAACACGCGCTAGGCCAGTTGTTTACAGGGCGAGTATGGAATAAGCGAACGCGTATGACGGACGATAGAGTAGAAACAAGGAATAAAAAAAAAAAAAAAAAAATTTAATTGAACCAGTTTTGAGACTTTCGAACGTGATTCCGGCCACGACTGAGCGTCGCGCTTCACTGGGACTGCAACCGTTGCCATTCGTGTGTGTTTTGCCGGAATTAAAGAGAAAAAAACAATTGAGAAAAATAAAAAACAAGAAGGAAATATACACGGAGGAAAAAAAAAACGAAAACAGTTGTGGGTTGACATTTTCTTCCAGGTGCGAAATTATACGAGCTGACAACAACAACAACATTTTGCCGCAATATCTTGCAATCGATGGACTAGAATTTTAAGAGCTCTACTTCGTTCCGGAAAAGCGGATAATTACTCATCAAAATATAATTATATGATTGAATACGCATGAGAAAACATTAAGTTAAAGTAGGACACCAAAGAAATATTAGCAATCTGGAAAACAGGGAATTAGGGATGCAGAATGCGACGCTGCTGCTGTAAGGAAAGCATTGCAAAATGTTTTGTCACTGAAAAACATTTAAATACACGTCAGGCATGCATATGACCTCATAGTTATGAAATGAGATTCTGCGTCAGCCAATAAAGGGCTCTGCTGTAAATAAACATTGCAAAACATTAATTATTACAGTTTTCATCGTGGCCTCAACTCTGAAATATTTTTATTTTCGATAAAATGGTATATTTATTCGAGTGACAAAAACTTGGTTCTATTTATTATTCAGAAGTAAATTGACTCTTTTCACTCAAATATTCTGTACATAAATAACGAATTAAAGCTCGATAGAATTTCATGTCGGCTTTAAATCTCGTTGGCATGCTTATTTCTCGTCAACGCGTGGATTTCTTCAGCACCACCTGCTGCCTCAGACTCACTCGTTCTCATTCACCAGTGTAATTCTACGCAATCGCATAATTTCCCCGCTGCATCTCAGCGATATAAGTAATTTGCTAGCGCTGCGTGTGATCGATAGTCCCCGTGAAAACCCACGTTTTACTACACGACAAAACTATGAAGCTAAACATTTTCACACCGAGGAAATTAGCGTATATCTACCTACGAAATAATAATGCGGAAAATAATATTCGCGTTGATCTATCAAATTTCTTCATCAACCTATCCCCTGAATCCTCTTTTCGCCTTCGAGAAGTAAATCAGTCACGTTTTTACCGAATGTCACGGTGTAAGGGTGCGCGCGAGTACCCTTTAACATTAAATTATACCCCACAATAACCGTGTGGGTTTGTGTACACGATGATTCAAAATAAGTAGTGAATTTCATTCGAATTCAAAGCTGATGGAATTCTATGGAAAAAACGTAACAATTTTGATTTAACTGATCAGGCATTCGCTCGAAAATTGAGTGATTTTTGAAAGTAAAATAATTACCTTATTCTTCTGAAATATTTTGTGATTTCTTTTTGAGAATAAAATTTATGGTTCTGCCCGCCCATATTTCGCGATTTGAAAAAAAATTCGATGAAAATCATAACATTGAAAATTTCATCCGATTGACTTTAGAGAAATCCCAGAATGAAATTCACTCACAACAATACTCTCGATTCTCCCTCTTGAAAAACCGTAAAATTCATTTTTTGTTGCACGGTGATTTTATCCATTAAAAAATTGAATCTTCAACGTAAATGCGGGTAATAGAAGCGCTGGCACGTGAGGCTTTTATGGAGTCATCGCGAATACGACGGGTCACGGAGAGTGAATGGTCGAGGTTGGCCATGAAAAATGAAAATATCCTCATCGAGAAGAGCAAATTGCTTTATCAATGTGGGGATTCAAGATCCTAAGGGCGAAGAAAATCAGTAGGGGGACGGGGGCAGACAAGAGCTCATGCGAGGTAACACGTACTAAATAGGGAAAAAATGGATTTGCGGGTAGTTCGTCACGGAAAATTTTATCTGATGTTACCTCACTGCAATATATTAATATAATATATAAACACGAATAAAAACATCCTCTATTTATGTTACGGTGAATTATTTTCTTTTTCTTATCCACACGACGCATAAATACATTTTTTTACGAATAAAAATATCCAGCACATCTGAACACAGATGTGAACGGTCGCAGCACACATGGAAATCAGTGGCGCATCTCGCGACCGCGGTGGCTTTATAAAAGCGGCAGCTTGCAACGCACGTTCTCGGATGTGAAACGACTCGTGTCTATCTCTCTCTCTCTCTCTCTCTCTCTCTCTCTCTCGCTTTCTCTCTCATTCTCGGCTTGCAGCATTAAAAGAGATTCCTCAGGTATAAACGTTCCGTGCAGACGAAGATCAGGGTCCATTTCACGCTTAATTATCGTTTAAGGTATTCTCAAGATTCTTGCGGATCGGGGCAATCGGTCTTTCCACCCTATGGTCTTTTGCGGCCTCGGTAAACGAACCACCGATCCTCACTTTAACACTGCAGAAAATCAAGAGGGAGAGGGAGGAAGAGAGAGAGATCATCGGTAAGTAACTAAGTACTGCGTTTATGAACAACTTCCACGAATATATATATATTTACATAAATTTGTATATTTATATTATACGCATGAATGTCCTATATTTATATATGTGCGTATTTTTTTTTTCATATAAACGTATATATATATACAAATACAATATGATATATTTACGGTCGTTAGCGGTCTCCTAAAAGTAAAGCTCGCTCATTATCCATGCACTTATTTTTATGCATCGTGTATATAGCCGATTATTATTAGTACCGACACACGAATGTTTGTTGAAAGAAAATTGTATTATTGAATATGTCTAAAAAAAACTGTATAACGATGGTACGTTTTTTCTTGAACAAGTAGGATGGCAAGTTTTTATGTTTTATTGAAAAATTTTAATTCATATCTGGCATTTAATTATTCTTTTTTTTTTATCGTCGTATAATAATGAAGGTTCAACGATTTCAGGGCGCACTCATTTTATTTCTGTTTCTAATATTTATTACCGATCGTCAATACATGAATACTTATACGGTGAAGAAAAATGAACAAGAAATCGAAACTTTTCGTAGTGGATGGAAGGAAATTGATTGACTAGTCATAGCTTGTTCAAACATTTTAACGATATAAACCGACGAGATAAACCGGAACGTAACGAAGACGAAACTCTCCAAGATCAAACATCAGCTGAAACTCGATCTGTCAAGAAGATCCTAACGATGTATGACTACGAGAATTCTAACAGCACCACTGTATAGTCAATTAACAAAAACGGAACGAAGATTCGAGAGAAATTTTCGAAGGAAAATTATAGTTTGGAAAATCTAACAATTTTCAACAATACTGTAATTGGAAGATAAATCTTTGTGAAAAAAAATAACGCCATAATTAACTATCTTATATAATATGACGTATCACAACATCTGAATACCGAAAAAACTGCATTTTTTTTTTTCAATTGATTCGTCGAATTCTTGGAATTCGACATTTATCAGGCTTCGAATTCTTTTCCCATCCAATATGGAAGATAAACTACATATTGTCAGTATCATGACCCGTTACAATCATTTTTGGTAGTATTTCTTTTGGTTTTTGAAGTTGAAACTTGAAGTTAAAAAAAAAAAAGAAAAAAAATCAAAGCCCCTGTTCGGGTCGATCGAGTTTTTATTAATCGAATTTCAGATTAGATCGAACATTATAGGGTTTCAATTAAAATGTCAATGGAATGAAAAGTGGTAGTTGGAGTATGGTGCGGCAGGGCTCGCACTCACATTTAAAAAAAATACTTGGCGTCGAGCCGTTACCGCGACTCTCGATATGTATGAAATTTTTCCAACGAATGGAAACATATCCACTGGTATTATCGGACATTACATTCACTGAACTATGAGATTAAATATTTCCCAACTTTATCCGTATAGCTCGTTAGAGTTCCGAACGTCGGGTTTCTAAACGCCGCTCAAACCTTCCGCGAGAACTTTTTCCGGTGTACATGAAAACATGTAAAATCACAGTAAGTCCAATCAGAGACTCGTCGCTTTGGTGGCCGGAGAACGGCTTTGGTGGAAATCGGTTGTGATGGCCATCAACAGGTCTTTGCTCATTGTCGACTTGGGCGCTTCTACGCAACAGCCAATTCGTGAGTGTCCTAGAATCGAGCATTGTCTTAAGCCTGCGTACAAAGTTCTTTTTTTAGTAATTACGCAATCAATCGTGCTGATTTTGGGATCAATCGATAAGGCTCGGCGAGCGTTCAACATAGCAGATGACAGAGCTGCACATGTACGCGTCCCAAGACTGTGCTATCAGGTTTCTTGATTTCTCTTTGGGTGCATGATTTAAGCCACTACCGCGTCTCTTGAAACGCTTTATCAAAATGCTTCAGCAGTTTATCAAAAAACCTTTTTTAGAGTCTTTTAGAAGCCTCCTTCCGAAGAAAATTTCAATTGGCTCAACATTGACTAACACTGAACCACATTTCGTCGATTCTGATTTTTTTCTAGGGATGGTCCCCCCTCAATTTGGATCGAAGTTCGAAAGATGATTGTGGTTATATCCGCATTCATCGTAGTAGCTTAAAAGTGGTGACGAATCATGAATTTACTTATCGAATATATTCATTCGCCATTTTCGAAAAGCAAATAAATTGAAAAATCGTAAGCTTTAAGCAATTAATCGTTAATGAACGATATGATCGATTTGGGTGAGTGAATCGGTTATTTTCGATCGCCACCTGCCGTTTGATACACGTACGGTGGTGATCATGATTCGCGATCAAAAGGCGTTTCCGCGGGTTTCTTTTCTCTTCGTGATCGATTTTTTTTCGGTCGGGGTGTCCGCAGTCGCGCGGGTATATGTTCATAATGGGCGTGCGTGCGTTAATCCTCTTTGATACGCATGACTCTCGCGTTTTAAATTTGCAATGCGTGTGAGAGCCGGCCCCAGAATGATCGCCCCTGCTGCTCTCGTACTAAGGCCCTCTGCGTATACAAGCAGAGGTAATACGCTCGTTGACGTGGAGTTCTGGAGTCGTTTGACAGGCCAACCCGTTCACGTGGGTAGGAAGAGTACTCGGTACATCAGCAACCGGCTCAACCACACATACTATCCATACACTGAAAAAAAGGCATAGTGTTGATCACGGAGGCGTAGTTGACTCAACTATACGTCCTGAAGTTTTAAAAAGCGTAACCAATGGCGTAGTTGAAGTATTGAAGGCATTTCGTTGGGCCAACTATGCCAGAAATTGGGATTCAAATATTGAATACTAAATAGACCCAAAACATTATTTAAATGGAATTTAATAAATATTTGGAAAAGCATTATCGCATCGCTCGGACAATGGGCCAAAGTATTTCAGCCAATCGTATTATTCATGATTCAAATGAATGAATTGCATTGGGTAATTATAACGTACAACGATTGTCCAATGTTCTTGTTGTAATCATTTTTCATTTGATGTTTTCAATGAAATATTTTGCGACAACTAATGGTCGATACGATTGATCGATCTTCTAAGGCTTCTTCTATCTTGTGAAAACGCTTATCTTGAAATAACTTGGTGTTGGAATTATTTTACATTAGCATTCCTTAAATGTACGATCAAGCCTTTCATTTCTTGGTATTTCAGAATGAAGATACTTGTTCTTTCGATGACCATGAGTCAGGGTGATTGTTATTAATGATTCGACTACGAAGTTTATGGGCTTATGGGTGATGTGATGCATTCGTGACAGCAGTCAGCTCATGGCCCTCTAGCGGATTTCTGCATCATCAGAAATCCTGATAAGGAATAAGGCTTTTTTGTTGCGATGTGCAAAAACGATATTTTTGTGACTGCAACATAAAATGTATTCCTTTCAATAGTTAGGTAACATTCCATGCAGATTACTTCTCAGATTAATCTATGGTATCATCGCCGATATTCGGCGCATTGCAGGAAAAATTTGTTTTTTTTATATTTTTTGTTCAGGGGAACAGTAAACCAGTAAAATTGCTTTCTGCAATTGCTGGTATTAGCGAATATTGCGCGAGCCGGTGTATGACTGACCGATCACCCAACCAAGTATTGGTCTCACTCGAGACTGCTCAACTTGAAGGATCTTCAGAGCCACACGATGACCACGCATCCATCGCTATCGACAATAAAAAATCACGTTTTGTACTAAATTTTACTATCGAAAGTAAATGAGTTTTCCAGCTTTTAAAACATTGCAACAAGATGTTCATTAGCTATGAATACTTAATTCTAAGCGTGGATAAGATGAAAATCAGCTAATCACGGTCAAACGCATCTGTTTAATTGCTGGTGCGACTTGAAAAATGTTGTGTCAAAAATGGTAGTACAGCGGCTATTAGAGTGAAATAAGGAACTCTTGCTACTGCATGTTTCGTTTTAGATCGTACTAGATCGATCATCACCGATCAATTTATATTCAACGATGCATCCAGAACAATATTATTGAGAGAATTTTCTACTAAAAATTTTGCTATCTATTAACCCTGTAAATTCTCAATTTAACTCCTAGAACATTCCATGCACGCGTTGAAAAAGATTAACACGGACATACCATAGAGTGTTCCCCGATGGTAGGTTGCTTGGGGTACTTGATTGCCTTATCTGCCTAATGAAACGGTTCGCTAACTAGCTCTCCCGGCTCTCTTGTTTGTTCCATTGCCCTCACGCATATTATGCTTTATGCAAATATTGTTATGAATATTTTTTGCAAGTCGCATTATACTCTGAAGCATGAGCGATGCGAGGTACTCGGATTATCGTGACGAGAGGAAAAGATTCGTCGAGCGACGTTTAAAACGGATGCGGATGAAATGATGTGCAAAAAAAGGAACCTCCAGGCAGTTTTGTATCTTACGTTTGCTAGCAACATAAACGAGTATATAAGAGGAAAACGACAGAATGAACAAACCTCGGGATTAGTGCTACAAAAACCTTACACGTTTCATGTCCCGATGCAAAAAGAGATTTCCGTGCATTGCCCAACTATTCAGCTTATAAATATGCTCAAGGATCACTGATGTTTTTATTTTATTTATTTTCCTCGTGGTTCTATATCCCAAAGCACATTAAAAAATGCTGTATAACAGAAGATAATACTTTCAATCTCTTCAGTTTCTGTTTCGTTAATTATTTGCTTGCCCGTTTTGATTTTCATACATAATAAATCATTTTCAAAGTTTCTTAAAAAAGCTTACAGTTTCAATACCTTGAATAACTCAAAAATATAATGATCAATAAAAATGAAATGATATTGAAGAAATAAAGTTGATTGAACAAAAAAAAATGTGTTAGGTTATTGGATAAATAGTTCAGCATTGTGAGGAATTCGATGAAAAAATAGCTTCCTTATTTACCCATAACGTTTTATTCGCCTGTGATCACGGCGTAGGTATCCAAGAGAGGTTCGCGGCACGGTGTTCATATATAATCTTGTGCTCGTGTGATATATATCGTTAAATAAAAATATCTTCATCGTTTGCTCGGTCGGTTGTTAAGACAGGTAAAAACGCATTGGACACTTGGCTTCATCAATTTGATTCTTTGTTTTATTGTACTACGAGCTAAGTATATATATTTATATATGTATACTCTACATATATATATATATTCGCTTGAGAATTCCTTCGCTGAGGTTCGCGAACGCAGACTCTCGCGTTTGCTCTCTATCGGCGATGATACTCACGCTGTATCTCTTTCAGGACATATAGGTAGGCAGCATGGCCAATCAAGGTTTTCGTTCTCTCTATCTCGTTGATGAACGACGATTGAAAATCGGCATTGTTTCTTAATTACCAATTAGCGGTTAATCATCGACGAGCAGGTGGGTCGTCAACCGGTCGATCATTGGCGCCGATGCGGAGAAGCAAAGGGAAAAGGTAAAGGGAGAGGGATTGACGACATTAAGCCACGCAGCGAGTTTATGAATACCAGGAATTCAGCGAGAATAAACGAATTATATGGGGGAATCAAAAGGAAGAAAGAGATAAAGGGAGAGAGTAATTGATTGATTAATTGATGATATTCATTTATGGCTTGGACCTCTCCTTGAAGAAAGATTCACAATTTTCTTATAAAAGATTCGAATTCAAAATTCAAAAGTTAAAAGATACAGTTACACATGAAAACTGAAAATAATTTGGTAGAGTTGAGGTGCCAGTATGGCCAGTATGGGATATTTTTTAAAAAAGATTGAGACAATTGAACCTATTTTAACGTGTAGTTTTTAATTTCTTAGCCTCCGCCCTCCAAAGATAGGCTGTGTTCATGGGAGAATTCAGACGATACCGTTGCTTAAGGCTTTTAGTCCAAGTGAACTCAAAAATTTCCTAGGTCCTGGAATGACATAAATAGATATTTCATCTTGAAAAACTGCACAGTTCCTGTAGGACAATAGTTATAACTAACTCGATAAGTAGTGAATCGATCTAAATAAAATTTTGTTTGTGATCAGTTTAATGTTGAAGTGTCCCATGTGAATGCATAGTTCCAGGAAGTGATAGAGAAAACTAGTGATAGTTTATTAGAACAGATGCCTGTAAACCAGCAGAGTCCTTGCCACGTAGACGATACAATATTATCCCTCAAGCACGAATCAGCTCGGTTAAATCGAATGAATAAAAACCACAATATTAAAAATCGCCTTGAAGAGATGAAGAAAAATATATGAAAAATATATGGGGGAATTTGCAGATGCTTTTAAATTTTTGCAGAGGATCCAACTGTACGGTCATTAAGGGCGCTAAGAATTTCAAGGATACGGGGATGGAAGGAGAATCGAAGTAGCGGCGACGAGTAACCGCGAGCATACGTATATTATTAATGTCACCATTGGCACTGCATCGTAGCTGTTTTTACGACTCTGGACCTTCCTACTGATCTTGCCTCCTTTCTTGAAACGAGAACTACCTGTGTCTGCCTCTATTGCGGTCAGCCAATACGAACAGGTCATAATATAATACAAGAGAGGCGGAGATATAAAAAGAGACACACAGAGACGGAAGATAGCGAGAGGAAGAAGAAAAGAGAATAGTCATATGGGCTTTTGTAGAGAGATATCTGGGATGCTCATGCTACTGAGACAGAGAATACACATGCGCAACAGAGGAAAGCATTTTTCGCTATCTTTTTTTTTACACATGCACATATAAGAACGTATATTCATATTTCTACACGTATAAGATCCTCGAAAACAAAAGAGCGTGACTCACATGATAAAGGACACGAAATTACATGGGTTACGCCCTTTTCCTGGCGATATCATGAATATGTTAGCATATATGTATATATATATATATATATCTATACGCCATGTGTGTACATAATACACTCTAGAAATTCTCTACGTCTCTCCTCACTTGCTTCTGTTCAGAGGCAACCATGAGCAGTACAGAAGCGCGTAAACGAGTCGCTGTAAATGTGTCTGTGTGCGTGTGTGTATATCCTCTGGCTCAGAACTCTCGCGAGAGAGCTCTGTTACTCAGCAGCCTCTCGTATCGGAGCGTAAACGGGCAAGAAGCTCTCTCTCTCTCTCTCTCTCTCTCTCTCTCTCTCTCTTTCTCTCTCTTTTTCTCTGTGAGGCTGCGCATCATTACCGGGCGCACGAGGCCCCGCGGCACTCTTTGTACCCGGCACGTAATTTCTTCGCTATCGGAGAACGTGGCTCGCGTATTTCTTTCGTTAAACATATATTTATATCTACGCCCGTATGCAACGATATCTATGTATTTTCTTCATATATAGAACGGAGTGTGCGTTCATGACTGTATATTTGCCGTAAGATACTTGCATATAAGCCCCTAGAACTAGCTTTGACAATACTCGTAATACCATCTTACAATACGTCCTAGGACTTTAATATTCCGTGTACACGAACTGCCTTTAGATGAACATAAAAAAAATGCGCTGAATTCATAGCAAATATGACTCTGATAATTGATTCGATTTTCATGGTACACCCGATTGATTTATTCTGATCATCTTTTTTTTCATTGAAATTGATTCAACGATTTCATTTGTGAAATACACGACGTACTAATTAGTTCTTAATTTCGATCGATATTTTTAGCATATTTTATGTTTTTATCGTTTATTTGTTTTTACAAAGCATTTTTTTTTACTGAGGGATAAACATGTATCGTAATATTTTGTTCACACCACATACATGTTGACGGATCACCTTGGGATGACGATCGTAAGATAGATCTCGCAGTTTGGACCTGTTTCGCTTCATTCAAGTTATCAAATAAAGCTTTTTTGAAATTTCGAAAATAAAATCGAGCTCGTCAGGTGTTTTGTGATGATTTGCAATTTTTTCTCGAAAAATTAAGGATTACAAGTAGGTAGTATAATACATACTACGTATCATAATATTTTATTGACGAAACGAACGAAAATTCGTAAACCTCTGCGGAATATTTTTTATAAACAGGAAATACCGAGAAGCTACCCTCAAATCAATCGGAATTCCATCGATAATTCCCGGGCACGTATGGTTCGAAGGTAATATTTGTTTCATTTTTTCTTCCTTTTTGTAAACTTTTTATTTCTTATTTTGGTGTGGAAGGAGATATATATATATACATGTATATTATATAAGCAGACAGAAAATAAAATTTGATCCCTTTTGATTGATGGTGTGGAGAGGATCGTTCTCTTTCTTTTAGTGCTTTGGGTTATTGAAATATTGGCATAGAAACGAATGAGGGATAGAAGAGAAAGAAAGGTATAGAGGATAGAGGTATAAAAAAAGGGAGGAATAAGAGAGAGAGAGAGAGAGAGGGAGTGAAAGGGCGAAGAACGTTTCACGTAGTGAAGTATTGAGTGAGGGTGGCAGAGGTCGTCGGTTGTGGACGAGAGTAAAAGAGGGAAAGAGTGAATGAGGGAGTGAGATAGAAGAGAGAGAAAGTTCATAGAGAGAACGAAGAGGAAAGAGAGTGAGAGCCATGGGCCGCTTGTGAAAGTTCCCTTTACCTTGATGACAAAGAGCCACGAGCGAACAGGCGAACCTCACTCAATGGAACGGACGAATGGTTATGGAAACAGCATTTAATTTGCATAGAAGGAGCCTCTTTGTCGAGACCCGTGGAAAGAGGAGAAAAGAGAAAGAGCGGGCGGGGGAGAGAGAGAGAGAGAGAGAGAGGGATAGGCATAAAGAGAGTGGAGAAAACAGAGCGAGGAGAAATGAGACGCGAAGGGGGCAAAAAAGGGGGTTGGTGGAGACGTAAAGAGGCAAGGCTCGAGAAGCTCTCTTCACTCTTGGCTATGTGAAAAGAGCATTGTCCTTTATCTATCGATTCGATCGTATATTTTATTCAGATTACGCTATGCCTACAAACAGCGAATCTTTTTATGATTGGCCATCGCGCCGACTATTGTCGAGGCGCGAGCTAAGCTCTCTCTCCCTTTTTCTCTCTCATCTAATCTCATCTCTTTCTCTTTGCATACTGTGACGATGAAATAAGAAGAATTCATCACATGCTCATTAGGGAATGCTTTCCTCGCGTCAATGACTTCGATGTGGCCCGAGTTCCTAGTTCTATCAAGACTATCTCTCCATTAGGCCTTCTATATTCTTCGAAAAACCCTTTTGACATGCTTGATGCTTCAATCTATAATTTTTGGGATAACAAAACGAATGGATGAAAAAAGCCTCAACCATTCTTTATGGCGACTTTTCTTACAGGAAATTTCAAAAAATACATGGTACTTTGTTATCTCCAGCGATAGTCATACAGAAATTATATTGGCAATGTAAAGTGTCGAGTAAATGACGATCACTCGTGTCTGAAATGCTCTGTAATACCTTTATTTTTTGAGTCTATTAAACATTTCTTCTCTTCCAGCTCTACTTTATAGCTGGGCGCCTGATGATTTTTTTGCCGTCATACATTTTATTAAGGATCTTGATCGGTATGGTGGATAAGAAACGTCGTGGCTTTCTCAACGGAAAAGAATCGATCGGCGTTCGTCGTTTGTTTGTCGAAGGAACATTGGACCAAACGTCGAGACGTACGCGGATGCACACGTTACAAGCATGGGTTGCGTCTGCTCGTGGATGAATGATGGGAGGCAATGAAAATTCCATGGTGCTCTTTCATCGGATATTCTCATATATACAACACACACAATACTCACATTTCTATATACAGATATATATAATGCACGTATATACTGGCGACGACGAGAATGGTCGAGGTTCGCGAGTGTTAATTAACAAGATTGATCAACCGACTGACATAGGGAAACAGGTTTTCTCTTGGGACGGGATGCTTCGCGCTGAAAGCTCCTTTTTCAATCCTTTTTTTTTTTATTCATTTTATTCTTGGTGAATGTTTTTGTTTTGTTTAAGAAACAGCCCTCTGTAGCAGTGTTTCTAGCAGAGGCTGTGTAACATGCACGCGAACTCGTCTGCCTCGCTATTCTGCGCTAGATATTTCTTCTGTCGCAACTGTACACACCGGTACCGATCGTTTTATGCTGTCTAATAATAAGTGAGTGACTGTTAAGGTGCGTGTGTGTATATATAAGCTCGATAATGTAACACGCAAGATGGATACACCGGGATTAAACATAAGCCTGATGAAAAATCGATAAGAAATGAAAGAAAGGATAAAAAACGAAGAAAAACAACAGCAAAAACAAAAATGCAATGATAGTGGTACACAAACTGGGCAGGCCACGCGTGCACTGGACAAACAAGACTTCAGAAACGTGCATGTGTCAAGAATTTTTGCCTCGGTAGTTTCTCAACTGTCCTGAGACTATAGATAGAAGACGATGTACATATATAACGAAACTCGGTTCATTTACCTCACGGATAATCAATCAATGATTACGTCCTGGGAATATGTATATAAATATATATATAGATATGTATGAATGCGAGAGTAAAAAGTATAGATGCGGAAATCTCGTATCTTGCAGATAGACTCTCAGTGAGAAAATGAGTATTCTGGAAAAATAACGAGACACCAGTCTCCACACAAGACATAATAAACGTCAAACAATTTCTCCAATCAATATGTTAGGTATACGGTCTACTGGATTTATAAATGATAAATATATACTTCCACTTATGCGTTTGTGTATGAGATGTATGTATTTGTATGCAGAATGAGCGAGAAAAGAGAAAACGTACTGTACAGTGAATCAACGATTGTTTACGATGGGTAATCAGGCGACATCAAACGAGACAGCCCATGATCATCAAGAGGAATTGTTTACCCAAGGATTCTCCGCCTTCTTTTACCCCAGAGTTCGCCAGTCGATTTTTCTGCCTACCAAACGCCAACGATATAACGTATATATTTGTATTTCGTGACTCTGGCGGTCCCGGTACAAGCCATCCATCTTTCTCACAACAATAATGTTAATTTAACCGTCTCCCTTTCACCCTCTCCCTGTCCTTTTGGCCCCTTTCTCTACCCTTCTCTTTCTCGCTCTCTTACTCTCTTCCTTTCTCTATTTCGACAATTTGTCGGGCACACAAAAAGAGTTGACAACTTGAAAGGGAAATGGAGCCTATTGACACAGTGAGAAAGCACAAGGGTCGAGTTTGGGTCATCAACATAAGCCCCCGTTTTCTGTTTCCTACACGGAGATTTGTGATACAGGACAGTCCATCCCGTTCTCTCTAGTTCGGAGACTCTTTCATCCAGTTGTTCATCGACCACCCCGACGCCGGAATCCACCATTGCCAATGCGACGACTCTCTAAACATAATGCCAAGGGTGGATGAGTGGAAAGCTGATCATCCCAGAGCAGTTTCCTATTTGGCTCAGTGAACACGATTATCACATAGAACCATTACATCTACGAATTACCTAAAGGAACATGTATTCAAACAATGAGGAGACATAAGCATTGATATTGGTGATATGAAGATGGTATTACAATTTTTTAGAATATACGCTGTTCGTTAGAACAGCTCTGACCCTTTTATCTTGACTTCCTCTCATCATATTCCAACTGCCGCTTTTTTATTTTTCTTCCCCGTGCATCATTGCCCACTTTTTTCAGATCTATGTCCGTTCCGTTTTACCAATTTTATATATTCACAGTATCCTGTTTCAGAATTAAAAGAGACTGTAGACCAAAGGCATGCGCTACTCAAAGACTTCACTTGCTGTATCAACAGGCTCCATCTCCAGAAGCAGCAGAACCCAAACGATCAATCACTTTGACTGTCCTGAGCTCTCGTAGAAAATTGTGGCGTGAAGTTAGTTCACGCTTTTGTTCCAAACCCCTCGAGTACGCACACGCATGGTATCCAATCACGTTCTCCTCCATTGCCCTGTTTCACCTTGCAATACACATCGGCCAGCCCTGATCCTTGATATCGAGCATTTATTATTGGTATGACCATATAAACTCACAGTTTACAACCGGTAATTCCCCTCTTTTGCTTCATTATTCTTGACTATATAGTATTATCCATGCTCCAAGGTACTATTACAGAAAATTGCATTTTGTTTGTTTGCTACTTTCGGAATCTGCGTGCGAATATTGTTGGTGGTCTCCAGTCAAGTTAGATGTTGGGTCAACAAATTTTGTCATCGAAACTATTGTTTGCGAAGACCTGGTGAAGAAGGACTCACTTGAATAGAGATCATGCATAAGATTTTACATATTGACTGGCTTGTATCACTGAAATATGAAAGATCGTAAGAGAGCCCAGTGATGTTGGTGGTAAGACGATGAAGAATAATTTGTATCTCTTGGCTTGATTGATCTGGAATAACAATTTTACCCGGTAACGATGTGCGATGAAGCTTCATGTGCAAGACGATGTTGGAACGGTTATTGAACAGAAAAATTCCTTTGCTGCTCTCTGTTGGTATGGTGGAAGCTCAAGATGATAGGCTCGTCTCGAAATATGCTGCCTTCTTAGAGATGATTGGCTTCTCTTTGGTTCATATTTGAATGGATTCTCTCTTCTCTCACTTCTTTCTCGCGTTCTTTCCGATTGTAAGCATATGAAGGTCCTTAGGTAGATGTTCTATGCTCTGTATTTTCGTACTCGCTATTTACTTTCACGTAAACAGCATACAAAGATTCCAGCATTTGTACCTACATAGAGGTATATTGCTTGAAACGACGCTGGTATAAGTAAAGATGATTGTGGTCGTGGTGGATGAAGAGCAGGTAGCTAGACACTACACTAAACAGCGTTCGAGGCAAGCAGCTTCAGTGACGATGTTTGTATCTCCCATTTTCTGTTTGATGGCGAAACTCCGTAGCTGACTGTGACTGATTTGGCGGCATGATACTCGGTAGCCAAGAGTCCTGCCAACTCTGTGCCAGCGGGGAACAAAGTTAGTTGATGAGCCTGTGGGTGGCTGTCTGCTCTGTTTCAGGGTATCCAATCCCCACACCAATTCGTGGCATTGGTGTATCTGTTGATAAGTGTATACGGAGACGATATACATGGAAAGGTGGTAAAATGGAGGAAGGAAGGAAGGAAGGAAGGATGTTTCAATCGGGTCGCCCCTGTCTTCCTGCCTTCAGTCGGTTTCTCACGGTGATGAAGAGAAAGGTGGATGCTGTGCTAAGTATATAAGCATACATATATTTTAACGAGAGATGAAGCAGGGGGTAGAAGAGGATATAGCACAAGAGAGAACAGAGGGACGGAAACTGAACACTAAATAGAAGGCGCGAGCGCCATCTCCCGCTGTTACATCGACATAGATATTTAACTGATGGCACCCTCTCCTCGGCAAAGAGCACTGGCCCGCGCACATCAACCCACGTTCTTTTACTCCACCTTCGGTCACCCTCTCCTTCTCCTCCACCATCACCCCTCAGCTCGTTCTGTCTACCCTCGGCGTCCTTCCACTGCGCTTCGACGTTACTACTTCAATGGCTCCCTTCACTGAGTTACCTCTTCGTTACCGTCTCTTTAGTATCACATGAACCAATAAACATCTTCTTTGATGTCGCCAGCGTATTAATTAGTAAACGACAAAATTGTATTTAAACAATGGCGAAACATCGTACGCCGCACTAGAAATTGAGATAGGAAGAGAATGAGCAATGAGAAGTGTATAGAGATTTCTTGCTTCAAGCGGGAGAGAATCTTGTCATAAGAAGGGATGGGCGGGAGGTCAAAGTAAGCAGCTCGTAAACAAACCAAGAAAAGGTCGCTACAAGCGATATTTTGTGCTCCCTTTCTCTTCCATTCCCTTGGGTTCCTCTTAGTCGGTACCCTCGTCCTTGTTCCGCTATGGTACCCAACTTACGGTGGTAGGGCTTATTAATTCACAAACTAAATTTCTTCTAAAGCTGCTATCTTTCGCAATTTTTAGCAATCATAACTTCGAAGTATTCTCTTCAATAATTGGTCAACATAAAATTTTTTGGCTTTGTGTTTCCAAATTGAAAAAAATATTCTACTAGAAAATTTTGTTCCCCGTAACAGGGGATGAGTAAGTAATTAACAGGCTCAAATGGAAATCTATAAAAGCCTTTGAAGAGCCAGTTGTAAACTTGTTGGATACAAGGCATTCAAAGGAAAAAAAACCGAAAATAAAAGGACGCCGTTGCCAGTCTCTCAAACAAATAGAGTCTTGCAAAGTTTTTCTCGTTACCTATTGGACTTTTGCCAAAACCACATCGTTACTTTTCTTCAATATGGAAGAAACCTTTTTTGGATTCAGTTATCAATTATTTTTTTCAGAGACTTCAAGAAAAATGTTTCCAAATCATTGGTAACTTTTCCAGATTTTGTGATGACATTTTGAATGTAGCCCGCTAGGCCTGAAAATATTTTATAGCATATGAAAATTTTTCTCTCGAAATTTCGGAATTTTCAAACCGATAAATTACGTATTTCATTGATGCCTAATGAAGTTGGTCGATTTTAATTTGTCGAAAGTACACTTTATAGATATCAGAACTCACACTCTCGGTACAGAATAGCCCAATCGCGAGAGAGTCCGAAACTTCTACCGCTACAATGACAGGATACGGAGACTGAGAGATCGTGATACTTCGACGAAGGGTTGGATCCTGCCGTAGAAAAAGAGGGATAGAGAGAGAGAGAGAGAGAGAGCGAGAGAGAAAGAGGAAAGTGATGTTGTACTACTGTGGTTCGTGTATTTCTACAGAGATTGCACAAAACGAACGTATAGGGAACAGAGGCAGGATAGGCGACTCATTTCTAAATTACGATAGCTCGCACGAATCCCCTTTTCGGGTGGTCTATACCGAGACGAGACCGACCAACTCTGATTGCAAACATCCCACATCTATTTATATAGCTTAACGGATGTGAAACACAGGCGAAATATCCCTTTAAAGGATTACGTCTATAGAGAACTCAACGACGTTTCGGGTGAGCTATGGAACAGGGGAGGGAGAGAGAGAAGGAGAGAGATAAAGGATCGAAAGGGAAGGGGATAGAAAGCTTCAGACCTGTACATCCGATTCATTTGTATCTGTCGTATAGTTTTGAGGGGTGGGTGTACACTGCTCAAAATCAATCAAAAGCGTTCAGCCTCGTAGGCGAAATCGCGAGTATTAATCGCTGGTTTCGTATATACCACACACACTGTATATGAGGATGATCATAGCAGTGATAGGAAGATATAGCAGCATCCCCCCACTTGTCACGCGCGCAAATCAACGGTAGCCTGCTCAACCAACCATTTTCAAAAGCCATGTATTACGCATTTACATTTTGTATAATACATCCAATATTGATTTATCGTGGTAGCGTTCCTATGAAATAATCAACCTTCGATGAGAAACAACTGAATATAAAATTTAAGGCTGCTGCGAGAATAAGGATAGCGGCAGGTTCAATAATCCATGTTATACGGCATCTAGTATTTCTATAATTCAGCCTAAATGCTACCAAGTTTGCATACTATTCAAGTTTCGAGGAAAGCTACAGAGGATTCGAGAAGCACAGAATTTCGTAGCGTCAACAGAGATATTAATTAGTCAAATTTCTCTGAATTTGTGAAGCAAAGCCTAAATGGCCCCGAGGCACGCGAGTAGTCTCTGAATTAACACTGGATATATAGTTACTAGCTATGTTATAGAGTTCGACGTGTGCAGACTGGCGAGCTTAAGACTTCGCTGCCTCGGGATTCTTCTCTCTATATGTCTGCTGAACGGCGGAGCTCAACTTGAACATACACCCTCCTCTCTTCAATTCCTTCTTCGTCATAGATAAACCTTCGATACTCCTAGTTTCCATACTCAGCTATATCCTCCGTGTTTCGCAATAAACTCTTGCGAGGTAAGTTCCTCGGTTGTCGATTACGGATCTCATACTTTGTAGTTTATAGAGAAGCGAAGGACTTTGTTTATGCAACCATTTGCAAAATCATATGGCAAGTTGGAGCTCAAATTTCATTTGATTGTAGCAGTAAACAGTTGTTAATGATCAACCATGTACGAGATAAAAAAAATTTCCTTTGCAGTATTTCAATTCAGCTCTATCGTAATATTCAATTTCAACTTGAATGCTTTAGAAAAAATAAAGAAGTGTGCAAATAACCAAAGTCGAAAGAAAATGTTTGACAAGAAGATTTCTACCTCTGTTATTCATCCTCCTCGATCTATTCTCCTCCCATTGCTCCTCTTCTTATGTCTTTATTCCAACTTTTCCTCTTTTGCTTGCGAGCTCGCTCAGTTTTCGAGGCACATCAGCGAAGAATATTTAGTCAGTTGAAGAGACTCGAACAAACGCCTCTAAGGCTTTCTATTAAGCTGACTCTTTGATGTGAGCTATCGTGAAGCGCTTTGCCATTGCCCTGCGTGCTTTACTCTTCTCCATCTCTCGTTTCCTTTCGTCACAACTACGAACCACTCTCTTCCTTCACTTCATAGCCTTCCTTTTCTGTTCACCAGGAGCGTGCTCGGGCTCGTTTCCACCTCCAAAACAACTTCAACCCAACGTGTTGGAGTCCCTGGGCTTTCTTGCAAACTTGCATTCCCCTGTTGAGTTGTATATCTAGTTGCGTCGAGGATCAAGGCCTACGAAAGAGTAGAAGACACAGAAAGCTTAAGCTTGGATGGAAACTTTGACACAGAGAGTATCTGACGAGGAGGGAGAAAGATAAACTCTTCTAGAACTTCAAGACAGGTGAGACGCTCCAGACGGAAAAAGGAATGAATAATCTTTCCCCTGATCACTCACCATCTTTTAACATGCCAACTATTTTCTCCCTATTTTCCTTTTACCTCTACTGTTTCATTTTCTATTCCTATATTCTCTAGTTCGCTGTAGCCCATGAGTTATCCTGGTATATCTTTCTTTTACTGTGTTTTGAGTCTCAAGTTCTCATCCTAGATATCTCGTTATTTCCGTTGATATTGAACTTCTTCAACAGTCCATAGAAATTTTCCTCCCGAACAAAAATCAGTTTCAGCGCAAGCTTTTTACTTTTTAAACTATTTTCAACTTGTTACTGATTGAAAATAAATTTTCAAATAATGGAAAATAAATTTTCCATTATTTCTAAGCCTCAGGCGAGACGAAGTGCTTTAGCACTCAACATCTTTGGTGTTTGAGAGCAGCAGACCACGGTCGATCATTTGATGATATTGAGATAAAACCCTGTTAAGAATATATTGGATAAGACTTTATTTGAGGGCCTCGATGGTCAAAGGCCATCCTTCAATGAGGTGAAAATAAAAAAAATTGTACACACTCGAGTGTACAATGATAAAATGATCGAAAATTTCATATATCTGCCTGTAGGAAACTGGCCCATACGAAAATATGTCGACCGTTTTATCTCATACATATTTTCTTCCTTCAAATTTACATATTTGTTATCAAATTTGTGAAACGTATTAGCGCAACTATAAGCACTAATACAACTTAGGATAATACAGTTGTAAGTGCAGTGACGCAGGTGAATGATCAGTAATTTACAAGGACGAAGATGCATCTTGGAACGTATGTTTGTGACTTCTCGCTCGAGCTCAAGTCTCGTTCGTTCTCTTGTACCGTAATTCCATCGTTGCAACGAGACGACATCTTAATAAGTGCGGTTGCAAAGAGAATTTTCCGCGAAGCATAAAGGAGCAGACAACCATTACCGAGTGTACGCTGGCATGCACTTCGGTAACTTGAATATTGCACAAGCGATTCGATCTACAGAGCATTCTCCTCTTATGTTTATTATCAAGTATAATCTTGCCGTACGAACAATATTCTCTTCATGCAACGCTCAAAATGTACCGATTTACATGTTTTTGGCTCTGCCATTAGGCCACTGAACTTTTTTTTTGTTTTTCTGGGATTGTATACCAATTCGGACTCCATTAACACTAGCAACTTCGTCCTGAAAATCGTCTCCACGATGCCTACGCGTATGTAGCATACTTCAACGAGTTCTGCGGTCACAAAATGGTCTCTGTGGCCAACATACGTGACCATTGGAAGTTGATGGTTGTGGTCCATGAATAAGAATTCAAAGTGGGCTGGCATGGTACGTTATTCTACGTATCGTGGCAGAAGCTCCTTTCAGAAACATCTGTAGGGCCATACCTTAAAAAAAATTGGCAGGATTGTTTTATAAACGGCAGCCAATAGTACGTAAGCTCGTCTCACCCGCACGAAGGACTGATATTGCCTGCTGATATACAGTCTGTACTCAGACGACGCGCCACCATACAAGCAAGTGCCAATAAGGGGCCCCCTCGAGTGGCTTCAAGACAGGCAGCCAGCGTACAATAACCAACGTTCACCAACAGTGAGGCTGATTTTTTTCGCCGCAGATAACCCAGACAAATGACCATTGGCTCTCGCTGTTCAACCTAACATTCACCCATAGCTGATTACCACTGCTGAGTCTATACACTATCGACGTAAAACTAAGTTTCAATTTATGGACATCAGATACAACGCACTGTCGACTGCGGGCCAATGGTGACTTCTAAATGGCAGCCAATCGTCATTAAAATGAAAAAATCCAATCGTTTTTCCTCATACAAAAATGACTTCTTCATTGTTTCTCTCACATAACAAAAAAGCCCTTTGCATTTTTGCCGTCGACTCCACAAAACCAACAAGACTATTTGGAGCACGGCATCATTCTACTATCGGTAACTTGGCATCACGAACACCCTCGACGATAGTGAACAGACGTCATTTGGCCCCACTATTCACGATCGCCTGGAACTCAGCGTGGCATCCGAGTAACTCCGGCAGCAACTTTCGTCTTCATACAGCTACCAGACGACCATGCCTCAAGAACCTTCATTTTATACGGACTTTTTCAAGACTTCGGATTCATTTGATCACAGCATTCGATACAACTCGTCGTGTAGCATTTCATTGTGGTAGATACTCTCGGAGAGCACTGAAAAAAAATTAATTGATCAAAAAAACTTTCAATTCAGAGCCAACGGTCACCCATTGTTCACATCGATCACAGGTCACATCGTTGTGCATAGTTAACCCATTGTCCAGACGATATCGGTCTTATTATAATTTTTTTTTTTCTGGTGCACTCATAATAAATCTTTCTTCCGTATCTATTAATTCATTTAAAAGCATTAATTGTTCGTAGCGTATTGAGGTATTTCCTAAGAGAAAATCTTTATTGACCCTTTGGGCCCTGTCAGGACTTTTGTGATGAAGCCGGTGTTTATTTGTACCAAAAATTATTGTTATCAATGAACAGGTTAATTACTTTTTTAATGTATAAAATAGAGCATTGATCACAATATTGTTGGCTATGAATCAATATTTCCGCGATTTTAATTCTAGATGTTTTCGCACATTATTATTTTTAGACACATTTTTCTTCGCCACAACAACAAAAAAGATGTTCAAGAATGGAGGTTGATTAAACGTTGAGTAAACCCGTTTATAAAAATGACCGTACGCGGATAAACGTGCACTTACCTGCTGGTGAAACGGGCCTATTCTCGAGCTAAAGTATCTGCTGTGACTCTGGTATGTTATACCAATGATAGTGTTTCTATCCTTGGTATTAAAACGTCGAGAACGATTGGATGGAAATTCTCGGAGTTATCGTTGCACGCGAATCTTATCGAGAGCTCTGAGCTTCGTGAGTTCAGATTTGTTTTCATGTTCTCCTTACACGGAACGTTAGAAATGGTACATGTCATTTTTATCTCTGCTTCGAATAGTATCATGAAAATAATTATATTTTCATACTTTTCGAGCTTATAAATAACGCTGGCTGTGAAAAAAAAAAATATCTCTGTCTTGTTTTACAGATCTTGAAAATATCTTTACTGCAGAGACGTTTATTTTTTAATTTAACAATCCATAACATTATCACCAGAAATATGATTAATCTCCTTTTTTTATGATCACTAAAGTTGAAATCATTTCGAGATAAAAATATATAATCTGAATGTTTCATGAGACAATGTTCATTAAATAATCATTCTAAAATAATAGCTCGTAATGCTCCATTTTTTGGGAATACGTTTTTGTAAATTTGATCTTATAACAAGCTCTTATAAAATGAAATATTTGACATAATAATTCAATGCATTGAGCACGGCATCAAAGAATAAATGAAATTTCCCAACTATAGTTCCAGAGAAACAGCATTAAACAACTGATATTTTTCAATTGTATACAGGAAAGGGAAGAGAAGGCTCGTCAGTGATCGAAGATCCTTAAGTGGCGAGACATTTCCAGAAAACATAGGAGAGTCGGCTCGTTTATTCGTAGAATTTCCGCGAGTGTTCCCTCTCGTATTACCAGATAGAAGAACGCGTATATCCAGAGGAACGTGTCGGCCGAGTGTATCGGGTCGTGCTGGTTACACGAGTTGGGATGCTGCGAGACGGTATCCGAGAAGAGGCGATTTACGTTCGTACCATCTCTCTCTCTTTCTCTCTTTTTCTGGTACGCATCGTTCTCACCTAATCTTGCACACGTAAATATTCACACACACACGTTTACACACCGGCGCGCGCGCATACACTTACACAAATACGAAATGATAGGTGTAGTAACTGATAGAAATACTGCAACAGCATAGGTAAAGGTACTGTTACACAAAGCACCGAGATTCCCTGGACAACGGGTCGCGAAGATGTTACCGGCGTTGTTCTACCTCGCGCCGCAAGAAGCATCGACGTAAATCTGGTATTCTAGCAAGTGAATGCCTCCACTCGATCTGTGATTCGCTTACATGCTTGCATTCTCTCTCTCTGCGGACTCTAAGTATTCACCAACGCAGTATAAACAATGATCCGCTATACACTACAATTGAAACACACTCAATTTCCTTACGAGAAATTCTTCTTTTTTTTTTCTATTCATTTTCTTCTCATTTTCACTCGAGCTGAAATAAGCCAAGTTATTTGAACTGAATCGTACGAAATCACAATGAAAAATGAAAAAATAATTTTTCTGTCCTCCGTGCCGAAAGTGGCTACTTTCGGCCCGCTACGCGGGCCGAAGTTGCCACATTCCGGCTACGTCGGACAGAAAAATCGTATACACACCTCGGGCAGGAAAAAGTAAAGCCTCAGACCACATGTTTGTCAGCCTCGGCTTCGCCTCGGCCGACAATTACATGTGATCTGAGACATTACTTATTTTCCTGCCCTAGTTGTGTAATATACTATTTTATTTGTGAATTGCATTGAAATAATATTTCATACGATTTTCAATTTTCAAAGTTTGAATATTTGAAAAAATCTTCAAACCTTACATTTATTAAAAAAAAAAACTTTTTTTCTATTGCGATTAAAGTCGTTGATTTTTTTATCCTTAGATGGAATACTGTGTCAAGCGTCACTGCATAAGTCGTTATATACAGGTTGAAAAAATTTCTCTGACAAAGAGTAAATAATAATATTTGTGTAAAGCATCTTCTGTACCAAATCAGCCTCGCAGTTTCGGTGATAGATTAGTTATAGTTTTCAAAAACACCATTCATTTTGATAAGAAAATCATTTAAAAATTCAATTATTTTTCAAATTGAGACCAAACTCTTATTATATACTTGCAAGATGCGAGTAATTCTACGGAATATGTTAAAATTTATGTAACCACCATACGATAGAACGAAAATGTTCCTAAAATATTGGTTTTTTTATTTTATTTCGATTTTTAGATTTATTAAATTGGAAGATTTCTAGAAAAATATCAAGAGAGAGAGAGAGAGAGAGGAACAGTGAGAGTGGAATAAGGAAAAGGAGAGGTGCTGTGAATCGACAGATCGCAGAGTATCTTAAGTTGGACCAGCAAAGAGACGACAGCATCACGTACAGTGTGCAAAGACAGCGAGAGTGGGCGCCCGGGGCGATACCGGATGTTAGAACGCTCTAACGGAGCGTGGCAGTAGGCTAACTACGATAGAAAGTAGGTCCTTCATTCATTCTTCCCTGTCACCGCTTTATTCCGTTTTTTTTTCTTTATTCTGGTAATTCTTAGACCGGCCATACTTCCACCGCTGTTTCGATAACCTATGCAACCGGGCCTATATGCACCGAGATAATTATTGAAACAAATCATTAGCTAAAAATAAAATCGACTGCATTCTCAATTCATGCTATCGATAACTTTGTCAAATTATACCAATCTCTATTATTATAAGTTGGAAACAAACAGGTAAAAATTTATCGTGTAAGTTTTGCTTTTTTTTCAGCGTGGTGGGGGTTAAGCATATTTCGCATGGTGCATCGAAAATATTCTTCATATACGAATTCAGTCTACCAAATTATAGCATTCTGTATATTTTTTAGGAAACATCATTAAAAATATTTCAATGGAAATTTATGGTTAAATAAGCTTGAACAATAATACTGAGACTTTCTGACATGGCTTTGCTATTCGTTTCACATTGTTCTGTTATGAGTATTCCGAGAAAGAATGGTAATTTTTTACGCGGAATACTAGCATCTGAAAACCAAACATACTGAGCAATCAGTCTGCACTAACATGGAGAATCTATGCTCGAGAAGTGTGTTCCGACAAAACGGAAGATTCAAGAGCAGAAAGATGAAGTTGAGAGAAAAAAAAGACACAAAAGACGTGAAAAAAACGTAGGCAGGCACTGTTTAACGTTCACAAAGCAAACCAAATAATGTTAAATAGCAGGGCGTCGCTTCAAGAAGCTCTGCGGCCCCTGGTACCGATGTTTGTTATAACATTTACTTTGGTCCGCCACTGTTGGTCGGTTTTACTGCTGGCTTTGGTGATTCTGTGACGCGTTGAAACATACGTGCCAGACATCTTTCACGGCTCTTACGACTATTTCCTCCGTTGCGTGTAAAACTCACTTCGGTAAGAGTTTGTGCTACGCTCCTTAGAAAAAATACGTATTGGAATTAATTAAGCTAAATATTCGGTTGAACCGAAAGATTTTATTTTCAGTAGACTTGAAACATCGTTTTAAGTCAACCGAATATTTTATGTTTTTTCTAAAAAATATTCAATCATACGTTCTTGATTGAATTGAATAAATAGCAATAGAAGGAATAATAATAAGATAAGAAATTAGAAAACCAATTAATAAAATTGAATCATTGCGACTAATAGGCTACTCAATACCGTCGCGAACATTGAAATTCGAAATCGTTTCAAATTCCATATAATCATCACACGATTCTCCTTTTCTGATACAAAAATTTCCTTAACGAATATGTTTCTCTATGCGCGCGATCCGATGCCGCCGCCGCCGCCGCCGCGTGCGTTTCGACGTTTGTCGTGTCTGTAATGAGTCACTACTCTACCGATTCCGTGAATGGAGATCGATGGTAGATCGATAAATGGGAGACGTTGAGGAATTCCGGTATATATGTTGTGGCGTTACCGCTAACTCAAATTCTTCGTCCTCGACGCGGCTTTTCAAAACGACGAAAAAAAAAGTCGAATGATTTTGTAATCACGGCCATATTAGTAAAAACCGGTGAAAATTTTTTATACGTTTTATTCTTATTTTATTTTTCTTTAATTCCGAAGGAAGACATTCTTCCGGTTGAGATAAATACGCGGGCACTTTGCGTTCCTTCACTTTTTACGCACACGCACACTTTTTCTCTTGCCTAGTCAATCGAAATATATAGTTTACATTGATACTGTCACTCCTGCTGCGAGAATATCAATCAATCAACGCTCCATTAAGAGATCAACGGAAGCCGACGACGAGGGCGTTAGCATTAAACTCACCTACCCTTATCCCTTTCAACGTGAAATTATGAGGCTAAGTATCATATGCTTTTCTTCACACCTCACGTAAAAATATTTGTTACTTTTTTTTAAATGTACAAGCAGATTCACAATTCACATCGTTGGTATAAATAAATGATACTGAAACTTTGTATGAATAATACGTAAAATTCTCGAGATAATTTATTCAATTTGTCTATAGAAATTTTATTTTTCGGAATCATTTCAGCTAATCACGTTTTTTCTTTGTGAAATGAACACTTTTTTTTTGCTAAAAGAAACGTTCAGACTGCTTAGAGCGATTAGAGTACGAGTCTTAATAAATGACTTCATCATACAAACGTGCATCCAATATACAGTTAAGTCGTGGATTGCAGCCAATTTTATTAGTTTCCGAATGACCCTGGTCTAGTCTAGAAAACTTGATTTTTTTGCGAAAACAGGCGGAATGAGTTCTAACGCATTAGAAAGGTGAAAAATCTGCTCCTGTTATTTTAAGTGTGACAATTTTTGGTCTAATTCCATCCTTTCACAGCAGTATTCGTTTTTTGAGATGAATTCAGGAACCAATCCGTCGTACTCAACGAGATTTTGTGAGTTTTTTTTATTTTTCCTCATTTTTTTGTTTTTCATAATCTCTTATAACTTAATGAGTTCACCTTTTCCGGGATATGTTCTCGAAGGGAAACTCTCCCTTTCTTCAAAGTCATCTTCACTTTCTTCTTCATTTTTTTCTTCAGACGTTCGTTATTGTTTGATCATTTCCTGGTACATTTTAGTTCGCGTCTAATTTCCTTATCGATGTCTGGCCTCCTTTGATATTGATTAGCATCTCTTTCTGAATATTCTTTTCCAGTAACATCTCTTCCATCATCCTTCTTAAGACGACGTGCTACACCTTAATTTAATGGATATCATCACCTTATCATTATTGCATCTACTCACTCTACTTACTTTTGAAATTCCAAATTATGTGAAAACTTGATCAGTTGATAATGAATTTGAACCTTTATCCTTTTGAATTCGTTTTTTTTTTTTTCCCATTAACATTTCACCATTCACCACTTTCTGTATCCAGCAACGCTATCATCTTCAATCCATTAATTCCAATAATTATTTCCTCATCGTTCGATGTTGTATCGAATAGATTTTGTCTTTCTTATTGAATGATTTTAGTGGATTTTCATAATTTGATAAAATATTTTCAAAATTATTACACTTAAAAGACTGTGGACTTGTATTTTTGTGAGCATAGTTTTTAACGTCGTGAACCGCTATTACGGAACTCAGTGTATTTTTTTATGTTTCTGAATGTTAAATTTGTAAAAAGATTCTTTTTCATCTTCCGTATAGTTTCTATTTTGGTTGTTGATTTCTTTTAACTTTATTTTCAACATTTTTTATCATAGGCGTGTATAAATTTTCTCAATTCACTGAAGGCTGTAAAATGATGTAATATCTGTTTTTTAAGTTTCATCAGGAATACCATTTATTTTCTTTGAGCTTCTTCTTGAATATGTCCTTGTCTCGCTAACGGTCGCATTGCGTACATGTATGGGACATTTCGCGCGAAGTCAGTCGCTTCGAAATTTTCGATTTTCTGATCTGACTAAAAACTCTTTCGGTTGTTCTACTCGTTCAAAGAACTTTTTTTGATTTTTATTTCAAATTTTTTTGTTCACCCATTCACGGTATATATTTCTTTTACGAAATTCGATGATCCTTCTTTCAAGTACTCATAACTTTGGAAAAACTGGACCTGGAAAAAAAATATTATGAAAAAAATGAAAAGAGGATCTTTGAATGTGGATGATACCGTGGCAAATTTTCAGCCAAATCGAAAGATGAAGGTTTTAAACGGGTTCACTTGGCGTAGAAAGCCCATACAAAGGAGGACACGATCAGGTTCCCAAATACGAACTCCATGATCCAGACTGCGAGCGTATTCACAGCGATATATATATATATACAGGGTTGTCGCAGTGAAGAAGAGGCGTTCCCATATTCGCAGCCACCAAGTGATCGAGTAAACGTCGATCGAGTGTACACACTGGAATGAGAAACCAGGTTAAAGAGATATTCTATCTGTGTACAGATATCCTGTCTATGTATAGGTAGAGGGGGAGAAAGAGAGAGAGAGAGAGGGGGGGATCGACGTGCCGCACCGAGTTAAGAGGCCTTCTCATTTAATAGTTTAATCGAACGGAGCAACATTCCAATTAACCCACCATGTGGGTCTACCGCGTTTGTACACCGCAACCACGACCATCACCATCACAACCACCGTCATCTCGATCATCGCACCATTCAGACTACAAGAAAGATTGAGAAAGAGGAATAAAGAGAGAGAGAGAGAGAAAGAGAGATACAGACGGACGGACAGACAGAGACGGAGAGATGAAAGAAACGAGAGAATGTTTATTGCGTACTATAAAACTAGCTTGTTCAAATGGGCGACGACTACAACGAGTAAAACGATGAAAGGCACACGGGCAAGGATGAGGTTGAGAAAATGGGAAAGGTAACATGTGAAAGAGGACCGGCGATATAACGATATATAACTAGAAAAAGACGGAGTTATATATATGTGAAGCAGAAAAATTTCGCACATAATAAAACAACAAGCCGGGAGGGAAGGGCTTGGGAGTATCCTCTTCGTTGTTGTATACTCAAGAGAGAGAATATACACTGACATTACGGGGACGATGCGCAATAACGTGTCTCAGTTCTTTACGATACGCGGTGCAGCGATATATATATGTGCAAACTATACATTATATATCGAGTCTAACACGCATTTTCCATCTTTCTCTCTCCGCCTCTTTCTTTTCCTTCTTTGCTCTTCTAGTTTTCCCATGTTAAAAAGAGAACATGGTGAACATGTTACGATGCTGTGTACGTATACATGGCTGGTGCATATGCGTCAAATGTGTATATACACACACGCAAGAAGGGAAGAACAGGACGGGCATGTTGGATCGAGCGTGCGTGACTACGGAAAAACAACTTTACATCTTGCTATGGCGGTATATACTTACGCACGCCTCTACATCTGTATATAAATGTGTTTAGGTATGTACGTAGATATCGTAGTCGAGAGGGATTCTTGCCCTAACAATTATCTCTAATGGCGCACGATACTATAAATCGACATTCGCGTAGAAGCCGCGATCGCGCGCGCGCGCTCTCTCTCGCTTGCGGACCTGTCTTAACTCCCTTTCTATGTGGTCACTATGAGATGGAATCGGGCTCTCGGCTGAGTTGAGGTGTATTCGTGCATTTTACCGTACACGTCAAACCCCCGAGCCACGTACAGTTTCTTCAGGTGCACACTCTTCATGCATTGCGGAAAGCTGGCAGGAAAATAGAAAAGGTGCGCACGCATTTCTGATCGACCCCTGATGGCCGTGCATAGACTTTTGTACATGTCTGATGTCGTGGTGATGATTCTCGTTGTTGCTGTGCTTATTTTTGTTGTTCTTCTTGTACTAAACCATCGGCTTCTTCTCAAGTTTCCTTGTGTTCTCGAGAGATGCACGAAGGTTGCGTGTGCCGTGCACTATCTTGGTTATCTTCGGACGAAGCTTCATGGATTTATACACCGGATGGTGAAACTGCATGATCAACTCACTGCAGTTTCTAGATCAAAGACCCTTCGGCGGGCTTCAGCATCGAAAACTTTAGCACGAAGAGAGAGAGAGAGGAATAGTAAAAGGAGGAGACAGATAGCACAGAAACATCCAGAGATAACAGGGTGGTGGGGTTTAAAAAAAAATCTACCGGTTGTGTAACTTAAGACACCTGACTGTAATGCCGATGGACCCTGAGGCATGACTGGACTCTGGCCTAGCTCAACTCAGACAAGACTAAACACTTTCGTACTCACTGATGCTGCGAATATGTACGTGTTTCTACGTGCAGGCATACTGCACGCAGGTTAGTGAGCTGAATAAATACAATAAAACAGCTGGTCCTCCACTACCAGGTCGTAGAAAAGCCTCTAGGGCTTCATCACTGAAATCCATGTCTTGCTCGCGCAATCTTCATACCGAAACAGTTCGATGGAAAATATCAATAGAGAGAGAAAGAAAGCGAGAGAGATTGGGCTGGTTACCGTGAAGAGAAGGTAGCAGTAGCGAACTACAGTTAAACATCAGTCGGCACATCTAGACCCTATCAGATGAGATTCAATGACCACGGAATTTTTCATGATTCAGATATAACTACGGCTTACATAAGTTGTAACTTAGGATGCAATGTCTGGCACTTATAAGGAGTAGCTTACAGTTGCATTCGGGATTTGAGGTGTGCATATACCTGAATGTTCTATTCATGCGTGGTAAAACCGAGAACTCGAAGGTCTTTACTGCGAAGTAAGGGGGGACCCGCCTAATTTTGGGTATACATACGTGACGTGACTTTTGTCTTGAAAAACTATTTTTTTAATTTTTGGCATCAAAACGCTGTCGTGTCTCTAGATAAAGCTGGCTTTTCCCTCTTCTATTTAAAAGATGTGATCTATCCTGTTGATCAATCAGGTTGAGTTTTTCTTCGTAATGATCTTTTGGATTTCACTAAACTACGTAAACAATAAATAAATGTTCAGTGTGGCTAAAAATTGACGGGTCGATAAAAGAATGTGGTCATTTTTAAATCTTCTTTTGAAAAGCTGAAAGTTTTTCCTAACATCGGGCTCAAATTCCAGACAAGAGAGAAATCGAATCGAACGATCATTGGGCAATAAACCCATCTTCAACATTTTCAATATTTCTCTATGTCGCCTCGATATATCCGTTTAGAAGGCTGATGAAACGAAAGAAGAAAACACGGACCGGTACATTTCAAGATTGTTTCTCCTTGTCCGGTGGCATTCAATGATGGGAACTCCACCTGCGGCTTTGTCCCTGTAGCCTATCCGGTGATCGGAGAGAGTAGTATTATGGCAGAACGAGATTCTTTCAGTTGGACAGGTGCTCGATCGAATCCCTCGGCTATAACGAAATGAACCGTAAACGATTCAAACACTATTTTCCTTAGCAGGCAGCGCTCGAAATGAAAAAATGTACTTGAACGGCAACCCAATCGACCCAGGAAGATAATGGTAGTTTAGTATCGAATTAACGAGTCGATAAACGATATATATTAGGCATAAATACTTATACAGTGAGAACAAAATCACATACTGCTGGTTAAAAATGCAGAGTTTTATGATAGCAAGAAGAGATGATGTTCAAAAAGTCTTTTTATTGCACTTTTTTTTTAATATTTATTTTTCACCTGCATATAATGTACGACGTCATATAATGTGCGGATCCTTTGGCATGCAGGAAAATTATGAGGCGACGCGCTTATAATAAATGTATACGTGGCGAAGTTTCGCCGATATATCAAACGTCATCGGTGCAAGCAATACATTTCTCAACTGGGAGTGAAACGTCACTGCGAATGTAAGAACAGGCTCGTTGTATGATGATTAACGAGGGATTTTAATGGTCGTTAATTGGTCAGCGTTTGTTCATCCAGCGGAGTTGTCGTCAGCTCTTGCGGTGATGTGATCCTGCGAATGCTGAAGAATTCAAACGTTTAACGGAAAACTATTCATTATTATAGCGATAATCCCTGAATAATACCTCGTTGACGTTTTTCTTGTGCCTTCCCGTCGTCGAATCAAGAACTTGCACACACCACCGGGTTCCCTGATGAATATAAAAAGAAGATTTCCAACGCAGGATTCTCTCTCCATCTTTCTTATTATGTATATGATACATTTTGTTTCTTTTTGTTCACTCACAAGCTTGGAGACGTGCGCGGGCGTAGTATGGTTGTAACGAGTCGGTGAAAGGGAATTAGATATTCGATCTGTTGTCGGGTGTCGCATGATTTACAACTTTCAATGCGGAGCCTCGTTCAAGAGGCATATCGTGCGCACGCGTGCACCTTCCTCGAGTCCGAGCTCGAAAAAGATAAGCTGCTCCGATAACGACCCAAGGGATAGGTGACAAATGATATCCCTTGTGTGCCGTAGTGTTTCGTTAATATAACTTCATTTCGCCTGATTCCTCGCTACTAGATGTTATTCTTATGATTTTGCATGGGACATAAATAAAAATTTGCGCGATAGCACGGTGTGAAATATTGAAGGATTCAAGAACCTCCTGCTGGAGTGAGCGGATGCGTTTGACGTTACAGTTAACATGGATAATACTTTTGGTGAGTCCGAAAAATTTGGGTATATAATCTGAATCACACTTTTCGGATGACTTCTGTATGAAGAAGAAATGAAAGCACGTGGATGGCCCATACCCATACGGGAAGTTCTGGATTATTTTTCTTCCACTTATTTGCATGTTTTTATATCGATACCGGAAGCTTATACGCAGATACTTCGAGTCTCTGTGGAGGCATAAAGAAAAGGATGAGACATACTTGACAGCAGGTACTCTTGCAAAGTGTTCTCATAAGTCACTCGCAATTATACGGTTTCCCGTATTTTCCCTCGAGGGAGAGAATCGGGAGTGCGGATAAAAGGGAGAAAAAGAGAGAGAGAATGAGAGTGAGAGAGCACAAGTAGAAGAGAGATAACGAAAGAGAGAAAGAGAAAAATCAGGCAGCAATGAATCATCTCGTGCTTTCAAGTATACATTACAGGCACGATATAGCACATATAGATATACATTTACGCGGAACTGGGAGGACGTATGTGCGTAGGCATAAACTATATATTCACGACAGCGAGAATACTCGCACGAGCTCTTTCGTGTAACTCTTACATGCCGCGAGCATTGTAATGCCCGGTCGCGTTTAAAAACAAGACGCACAGCGCGTCGACTCGGTGTAAAGTAGAGAGGGCCTTAAGGGAATGGATCAGTCACCTAACCTCACTTCGAATTTTCGAAATTGAAATTCTTCCGTACAGTTTGACCGATTACAAAAAGGCTCTGTCAGCGGACGCAGGACGATGGCAAAAATCCGCTGACAGGGCCTTTTTTTAATCAGACAAACCGTGTTGAAGAATTTCACTTTCGAAATTTGCAGCTATCTCTCTCGCACTCACGGTGGCAAGATACTGACTGATCCATTCCCTTAAGCCCTTGCCGCCGAGAAGAAGGACGAGGAGGTGGAGGAGGAAGAAGAGGATGAGGACGACGACGCAAAGCCGACGTCACTAAGGAAGAAGTGTACATATAGGTTCGAGAGTTTTGCACCACTCTCCCGTTGTGCGGTGTGCGTTAGCGATAAATAACGTGGCCACCCGAGACATAAGGGAATGAGTCAAGTGTACTGAAGCTGGAAAAGAGAGAGAGAGAGAGAGAGAGGGGGATGCAGAGGAACGAGTAGAAATCTAGGAGGAGCTAAGATAAGTATTATAGAAGAAGGATAATATAGCGGAGACACGAAAACAAAAACCAAGTGTTTTAAAGTCCAACGAGAAAAAAGCCAGAGTAAACAAAATGAAATTGAAAAAAAAAAAGCCGAGAAAAGTTTGCTGTAAGGTCGAAAAGAAGTAAAGAAACGACGATGAAGGAGGCGGAAAGTAGATGTTTAGTGGACAGACGAGAAGAAATCCTTCGAGTTTGCTAGCCCGAGGACGAATAAAAAAAGAAGCAGACGCGGAACCGAGAAATAAAGGAAAGGAAACGAAGAAGAAGACCGAGATAACAAAAAAGTGGGGGAAAAAAATGAAGGGAAAGAAGGAGGAAATGGTTCAAAATGAAAAAAAAAAAAAAAAACGATGAAAATGGCGCATAAGAAAAATGGTGAAAAGTGGAAAACGCTACTAAGGATGGAGGACGAAGAAAAGAAGACGAGTAAAAGGATACTCGGGCATTGAGGATGTTGTACATCACCGGTGTGAGACGTGCCACATGTACGTGTTTCTACCCTACTATGTATCCTTCTGTCTATGTACTTACGCAGTACGCTTTCCTTGGACATCAACACACACTCATAAACATACACACATAAAATCACGTAATCCTCCGGTATATATACGCACACTTTGTAAGATACACTCTGAAATTGCCAAACCACAATATATTTACACGCACATACGTTTGCTGTCCACTACAACTGTATTAGTGCTTTTCATGTAAAACGGCTGATTGTGAGCGCATTCGCGAGTTTTGCGATTGTGGCTTGCGCTGATTTAGCGGCGAGCACACAAGACGTGTTACAATGCTTAGGAAGAGCGTGCAAAGTAGAGGATGATTTACATTATTCTCAACTATAACCATCAACTTTTCTCTCTCTCTCTCTCTCTCTCTCAAGCCTTTCCTCTCTACTTTTTTCACTGTGGGCAGATCCTATGGAGTCTGTGAAATATAACTGAATATAGAAGTAGTATATATGTTTACACAAGAAACAAAAGTACCAAATAATCGTTCTGAGAAAAAAGTAGATGATAAAACCAATTAACAAACTATGGCTGATGATTGGATTAATTAATTGGAAAGCGATTACTGCTAAAAATTGTTCAACGTGTGAACTCTATTTCAAACTGGGCATCTGGAAATTCTTATCCACATATTTTTTAACTGTCACAACCTCTCATTCCGTTTTTTTTTTCTTTCAGCTTTCGCTGTTTTTTTTTTTTCAAAGTAGTACATATTATTCGCGAACTTATAAAGCCCACGAGAGCCCTCTCTAACGCACAGAGTGGACGTCTTAATTACCAGCTGTCCGTTCGCACTGCACAAAACTCTCGCGTACTGCCCACTTTCTAATGCACTGGGATTTCATCATCCTAGAATCAACGATTCTCTTCCTCATTTAATAATACCATGCACTCGTTGTTTTTTTTTCCTTCCTTTTTTTTTAAGTATAGAGATAAATGGTTTTTATAAGAAAAATATCTCCGTCCAACATTTTATCTCGGTCTTGGCATAACTCTCGAGCCTCAGTGTAATTTTATTCTACAAATAATATTTAGCAATCAAAGTTCATAACGAAGAATCTACAAATAAAAGCCAGATTCAACTTGATGACATTCTTTTAATTTAGATTGATCAAAGACATGCAGCCTGAGAATTTTATCTTCGCTATAATCAATTAGTGTATTGAATTGGATACAAAAACATTGTGAGAAGTTAACACTGACTTGTCAATTACGGAGTCCAGTAGCTCAATATTTCAATAAATAATATCATTGTTGATTAATTCAAAATGGATGAACATATTTAAAAAATGGAAAATATATGTATTGTTATTATAGAGCCTGTATACCTGTACAAACCGTTATGGACCGCAGGGAGCGAAATTGCGCAACATCCTCATGACTGATCGTACTTCATCGTAATTCTTTTCAACTCTACGGGTGTCAGGTATTACCGGAATACATAAATATATATATACATATGAAGCACACTGTGGATATATATTCCATTACAACAAGAGTCCATATTATACACATACAGGGTGTCTTTTTTAAATATTTCAATGTTAATTTGATTTTTGATCAAATTTTAGTTTAATTTGAACTTTATTTTGAATAAAATTTAATTTTAATATTTGAAAAAAAAAAAAAAACAAATTGACAATTTTAATTTTCATACGCATTATTGCCACTTACTGGTCATTATGGTCAGTCTCTAAAATAGTGAAGTACGGATATTTCTATGGAGTTAAAAATTCTTTTTAATATTCACTACAAATAGTGAGGGGAGAGATTTAATTAGCGAATAATGAGTATTCCAATAACTCGTAAATTTTTCAACTTATTTACAAAAAATATAATTCTGGAAGGACATGTTCTGAACATAGTTGGTAAACGTGGGAGTATATTTTTAAAAAATGGCTCACCCTGTATGTCCACGTCAATGAACGAATCTATGACTAGACACAAGACACCGATAATACCGAAGCAGTGGCACGTTCACCTGTCAATTTCTAAAACAAATATCTCGATCGATTTTGCCGCCGTGTCTACACGTCGGGGGTTCCACGCCATATTTGGATATAATGACGCCTGCGGCAATGTTGGAAACCGAACGAAAAAGAAGAAGATACTTGAAGATTTTCTTTTTCTTTTCATTCTGTACCACAGCCATCGATCGTTGTCATCCGGGAATATGGGTAATAAATATTGTACCATGATGTTTTTTTTGTCAGTATATTTCGGAGTGGTTGAAGCTACAACTATTCGTTAGTCTGTATGAGATTTTTTCCCACCATACTCCTATGAAGATGACGATTGCTCGAAAATTTTAAATGACATGAGCATTAAAATTATTTATGTTTTCACCAAATCTATTCTTCTGTATGACAGAGGATTCAACTTTTTTTCCGAATTTTTGTTTTTAAATTTTCTTTCGTTAGTTTCAATTACTGTGTTGTTGATGGTTTTTCGAAAAAATGAAAAAATTTCCAATAGCTGCAATCATTATAGTGAAATCGGTTTCAAGTTTCTATTTAATCAAAGTACTTCGAACTGTGCATATAAGAAAACGATTTGATACTAAACTATAACTACTATATTGACGGCATGAGAAATTAATGGACAATTGTATTTACATCAAATCAATCATCGTGAAAGTTGACCCAAAATATCCTTTGCAAATACTTTCGCGTGTGTAATTTTTTTTTCGCACTCTTCGATTCGTTTCAAAAAAATAAACTCAGTCAAAACTTACAGAAACTTTGAATCGCGTTCCAAAGAAATGTGGATACGAGTAAAATGATTTGATTGTTTCGTACCTGTATGGAGCACAAATGACGCAAGATTATACGAACAAGTATACCGCTGTTGTGTTTTCAACTGGTTGGAATAGCGAGGAAGAGGAGCGATGTGCACACCTGGTTTCACCTGTGCCAGTGTGACCCTGAGAATGGGCATCGTAAAGGGCTCAAGTGCATATTTACCATGCGAGAGAATGGGATACTCTTCTGTGGTTGTGCATCTCTGGACACCATTGAAAAGGAAATAAAAAGCAGCGTTGGTCGAGTGTGGAGAAATGGGGAAGAGACAGAGGGATGGAGAGTATAGCAACAAAAAGTGAGAAAAGAGTGGTAGAGAGGGAGAGAGACAGAGAGAGGGAAGGGAGTAGGTTATATAGGACAAAATATAAATATACATAGAATTGGAAAAGGTACGAAAAGAGCAAGGAATAAGATGGTTGAAACGAGAAACGTGCTCCTCCGGCCTCCTCCCCGTTCTAACGCCATTGTTGTTTGTCTCGTGGAATATTTTAATTGGATGGTAGAAAAGTTGATTTTACCTCCATCGCTCGTGTTATTTATCGTCTAACAATGAGTGGACGACTGATAATTAATTACGTTGTTTTGTTACTTTATATAAAGATAGCAAGATGATAGGAGGAGTTAACCGGCGGGCCGCATGCTACTACCGCTCTTCCTCCCTCCATGCTCGGACCAACAATCCTATACAATGCGCAATTAGCGGGGCACCCGGGGAACAATGCGCGGAGTCAGAGGCCTTTGAGGATAAAGGGAAGCGCGGCCGGATTTGCACATACTCCGCGCTCCACTCTCTCTCTCTCTCTCTCTCTCTCCTCTCTCACTTTCTATCTCTGTTGCTCTTTCGTCGGACTCCTAAAGTCTTATCTGTATAAATCTTTCTACCTTAAATATAATTCCATCTGGCATTGAAACCTCAAACCCTCCACTGGTCCGAAACAATCTTTTAAATAAATTTTTTAAATTCATACATTTCCAAATATTATAAAATTTTTTATCTTGTCAAGTAACTCGTTGATAGATAGTGTTCAAAATAATTGGCATATGAAATTGTCATGACAGTCATGAAGTCGATGAACCATAAGAATTTTTCAAACTATTGTTGATTATAAAAAAAAATCTTACTCAATTACATTTCTTGATAGTTTGCTGCATGTATTTCGCAGAAGTGCTCAGTATACATAAAAATAAAATCTTGTGTTTTCTATTTTTCAATATTGCAAAGTAATTTCAATTACATATATTTTTGCTCTTAAAAAAGGTTTTAGGAAAAATAAAAATAAAGCGGTAAGAGAAGGCGCTTTCTTCGTAAAATAATTCACGACATCGCAAGGCTGGAGCAATTTTATTTCTCTTATTTATATCATTATTCGTTGAATGAAATTAGCGAGTTGATTTCCTCACTGCGAATAACTTCCGGCTGTGTTGTCCCGATGAAGGAAAACCTCTCACCAATGAAATATTTTCCTTTACCCACAATTTTAGTCGGAGCAAGTCAAATAAAACGATCCCATCTTACTGATACATCGAGCATTAAAATTCGAATAGTAACTTTCCAAAATTTGTCTTGATTTGAGTTATTTATCTCTTCAAAATTTGAATACATTATAACTCTTCAAATTTGGGTATAAGGCCCAGCAACATCATTTTTTTTTCTTCAATCTCGTGTCCTCTAATATTTATATCATAAGAGAAAACCATTCTACGGATTGTCGGACGTCAACGAAATCTCTTTTGAATGATAACAGGCCATATCCGTTCCAGAGACGTTAAACTCTTCAACTTCGTTGGTTTTTTTTTGAGTTACGTGCTGCGATGGACCGCGTGCTGGATCTGTTTTACTACTGCTTTGTCATACGTATACACGTATACGCACAATATACTGGTTTAACTGTACGGCTTAGAAAGGATTTAGAAAGTTTCATAGATTACGTACAGAGACCGGTGCACAACGACGGACGTCTCTGCTCAATTACGGTGTTGTTGGTCGGTAAACGCGAGTCTGTACGCAAAAAAAAAAAACTATCTGTAACTACTGATGTCTTGAAAGGAAAAAGAAACAGAGAAGAAAAATCAAGAGGTAGACGGAGGATAAAAAATGAGAGGAAATAAAAAAGAATAAAAATGAATCTTTACGACGATCAATGAGTCAAAGCTTAGATCTTACATACGTATTCTGATCTGTGTCGTTGATTATTTTCAGATAAGAATACGCACTTTGTAACAGTTGCTACACTTGAAAAACAAACAAAAACGATGAATGATGTGTCTCATAGCTTCTTTTTTATTTCTCTCAAGTTTCTCTACTTGAATTATTTCGGAATACAACAATAAAGCAGATTTAATTACTTAAGTAAACGAGCAAACTAGATTTACCGAGTCATTGTCGAGTGCGGCGTAATTAGATTTGAGCGTTGGACAACCGAATGATTTCAACATTTTCTATCACTTTTAGAACTGAATGCTTTTCAATTGGCCTCTCGTGAGTATCTATATATCCTGTCAGTTTTTGCAACAGATGCTGTCTAGAAAGATTCAAAAAAATTTGGTATATCAGCTGATCACTGAGGTAATGTGGAAGTAACTAATAAATTGTTTGTTCGTGCTTTTTCACATTTTACATTCGAAATAATAAATGATCAATGTGTTCTTCCTTCCCTGGGAAGGAAGATCTCGCGATCTTCCGTGTGTGAAGAAATTCAGCCTTTGGCTTCTGGATCTTTCATTGTAGATGATCTCCCATTCTCTCTCACACGAAAATTCTCCCTTTTCTTTTCTCTCCAGTAATATTATGGGATACCAGGAGAGAGAATGAAGAGTTAGAAACAGTAGAAATGTGATGAGAGCCGTAGGTGATTCCACCGATGAGAACAAGACGAGCGAGGGCAGAGAAACACAGACACTCTTCATCAGCTCAACCGGCAGCCTCTCTGCATTGTCATTTATACCGCGATACACGCTTCTGCGCTTTCTACCCTATCCATCGTTAGCCTTGGTGTCAAGTGTTTCTAACGCCACCAACATACGTGTCCGGGTGTGTGCGCGCGTGTGTGCGTTTCTGCGTTTTTTTTTTTTATGTATTATGTACTACTAAAAGATTTGCAGAGTGTACGACGACCATGGCTTTCATGTAACTGTCTCTTCTCACCCTCCATTTCTCCTCTCCGCGAAACTTCTGTTCTTCGCTCGAGCTCTTTAGAAATTCGTTTTTTTTTGTTACTTCCAAGCTCACCTCTCATTCTCCTCTCTTCTCAATTTTTTTCATTTCCATTTGACGGTGCGAAGACCTTTGTTTTTTTTTCTTTTTTGAGAAAATGAATCTTTTTAACTTGTCTGGATTCATGCTTGGGTTCATCCATGCAAATCGATGGAAGCTTGTTCAATGAAATTCCGATGAGGTGTGATTTTAGATGGGCGCTCATATCTGAGTAAATATTGAGGAGGGCTAACGAAGAATACGTTCTTTACTTTACGTCAGAGAATCTTGGCTTGGATTATAGTGAAAGTTTTTTGGATCGGTGAGAAAAAAAAAGATGAGTGGAGTTGTGTGAGAAATTTACCGTACAAATGTAGCACAATCGATTTACCGACTGGCCCATTTAGCTCCATCTCTGACGTCAACGTATAGTACAATATCGCACGATTCTAAGAGAGTCCGAAAAACATATTTGCATGAAAATTACGAAACACAGGAAGCAGAATCCGTTCAGAGGGCTGCTGGCAAGAGCCAATAATTGCAATAATTGTCGACCGGTGAAGGATCATTCGGTTGTCGAGGGGTTGCGAGAAAAGGGGAAGGAAAAGCTGGGGCTTTTCGAGGAGATATCGCACAGTGGAAGCACTTTGGAGGAAGAACGAAGCAACGGACAGGGTGTCCAACGCTGAAGTTCCTATGTACGAGCTGAGCGCATATGGAACAAGTGGTCGCTTGATTCTCGACTGATTGTTCCATTCTCAGAGCTTGCTGCACAGTATATCCCCCTCCTTCTCTGCTTCCTATGCTCCCTGGAGCACAGTCTCTACCCACGTGAGATCGAATAGAGAGGAACGTCTCTTTCTCTGCTTGCGCTATCTCTCTTGGCTTTCATATATTCTCACCTCGACCCATTACCACACCCTCATCCCTCACGTTTCGCACTGTCTCAACTCCTCGTCGTTCACAGACTACGGTGGAACGAGAATGAACCCTTACAAACATTCAGCGCCCGGTAGCACCTCAACGTCCTTTCTCCGGTTAAATTTTCTATCTTTCTCATTCTCCCTATCTCTCTCTTTTTCTCTCCTTCTTTCCCGTTATACAGCTTCACAGTCCTCTCATTTGTCCCTCACTGTACAACGATACACAATCTCCAGAATGACCACCACAGTGTCCACAACACGTCCGGAATTGTGGAAACCCAGCATAGAAATACAAAAGTGGAGAGGGAAAATGGTCAAGAGGGGAAGAGCCTGGCTTCTCTTCACGTAGATAATTCTGGCTAGTCGTTAGGAAAGAGACTCGGTTGGACGACAGAAACTGACGAACACTAAACAATCGGCGATTCCTTGGGTTCATGATTGGCCGTATTGTTTGCTCGTGGATCAACCTCTACGTTGGCGTGTACAACACATCTTTTATTCTCATATGCTCTCGACTGTAGGACCAACAACACCTTTTTCAGAGTGTTGCAGCAATTGACTGTGGAATAATTGCGAGACGAAAAAGTATGAAGCCGAATAAAAGAACCTAAATACATAGATATATTTTGTTTCTGGATTAAGCTGAGACGAATATTATTTTTATCATGCTCAGTTCGCTTCGAATCAAAACCAAAAATTATATGAACAAGAAATATTTAAAAATTCATCTTAATGCATTTAATTATGGATTTATAAAGTAAAAGTTGATTCAAAAGCGCAAAAATCATTTTAAATATCAGAAGATTCTTCGAAAATTTTACACAAATATACGAAAACAAAGAATCCCATTTATTTCAATGCTGGACAAATAAACATTGAAAATGCTGGGCGAGTTAGAATGTCCGATAAAAATGAAACAATCAAGAAGAGTCTCACTCGGGTTTCATCCCCAACCTTCTCCTGTATGATTGCCCGTATTGTCTGCAGGAACTCATCAGACAATGCTGCACGAGTAGTTTATCTCGGCCCATACATATAGACGCACACATATCCTCGAGGCGTTCCACACGCTCATATCACGTGGAACCCCTTTTGAGATTATGTGTGCTGGGCGGCATGTTATCAAGTACAAAGAGAGTAGAATCGAGAGCGCGATTTTTTTTTTCTGCTTCAAGTGCCAAAAACACCATAAAAGTGTTCTTTTAATATTTCATCAGTTTTTTCTTAACAATGTCGCTGGAATTTCTTACAGAATGTACGGAATATAGCCTTCACGTTGTTAGAACCTCGAAACATTGCATATTTCTGGAGCATATTCTAGCAGATGTCAAATAAACGATTCTTCATCACTCTCGCACGTGATTTCTCGTTTCATACTGTTCATCATCTGGATGATTTCACAACAGATAATATCACCAGGGTTTAAAAACCCTGAGCACTTGAACATTTAAGAATTTTCACGGAATGCAGTGGATACTTTTTCATTAGAAAAAAAAGTTTGAAATCATTCAATGTCGAGATTCAATGAGTCCTTACGTGCATACGATTTTTATCTACTACTCGAGATAATCGTCCAGGAACAATATAGACCTGGTGAAAACTTTTCAAAAGTAGAAAAAGAGAACGTCAAGTATTGAGAAACCACTGCTTCAGTAATACATTGACATTTTTGTTGTAACTTTAAATCAAAATTTCAATATAGCCAAGAAACGTACGTTCGTACAATCTATGTAGTGTGAGTAAATAAAAAATAAATAAAATACAAAATTTTGACGTACAAATACCGTGACAACAACATTTAATAAATGAAAAAAAAAAAATTAAATCCTTACGTCACGCTCTCCGTGATCTTAATCTTCTCACAATGTAAGTTTCCGTATAATTTACACTTTTATTCGTTTACGTATTGCGAATAATGGACAGGTTTGAAACATTGAGAGTTTGGCAGGTTTTAAATTTAAGGAAGACGAGGGTATATATGTATATATATATATATGTATATACGGGAGAAATGAGAAATGCCGTGACTCGCTTCGCGTGACGTAGGGATGCAAAATACGTATAGAATTTCTGTTTAATAGGCGCACAGAGTTTGTAACCGAATTAAAATATTCGCTTGAGGGGAGAGAACCATTGAATTTGAAACATTCATGCAAAGTGAATTGTAAATAATTACATACACGAGTGAATACAGAAGTGTATTTAAGGTGCGAAATTTGGATTTCATTCTCAAAAGCGTTCCGTTCGAAAACTGCATCCATCGGCCTATTACTGCTTCAGGACTTCTACTGTGTGGTAATTTTTTGTTTTCTGTGTCCCATTCTAACGCTACAAATGGTGAAGTTGAACGAAGAAAATAATTTATTCACTGTGAATGTCATTTTCAAGTTTTCCATTTTTTTGTTCACAAAGGAGTCTCGTTGTGTTCAAAAGTGAATACATTTTTTGGATTACTGTATTTCCACTATATATTTATCCATGTATGCATATATTGGATCCGACGCGCGAGAGCAGCGGGGGTAAGCGCAGCGTATGGAAGCTTCATGAATAATGGAGGCTCATTAAAAGGGTGCGCAATTGGACGTCGAAAGGAAACTTGAAGAGCCGATGGATCGTAAACACTGGCCGCATCCAAGAGCGTCGTTAATCGCGGTTGTTGCGTCCCATGGACGTACTACATACAACACTTTAAAAGAATATATAAACACATCTATATAAATATACATGTTACGTATGTTATGAATGACCAGTTGTACTTGGGCAGAAATCGGTAGATGTCGCTCTTGCCGAGTATGCGAAACAGTGATTCGAATTGATACAGCATATAATGTATACATATTTATATGTATAAATCGAGGAGTACCTTTACTTAGACAAGAGGTAGATTATGACGTGTTCTTAAGTGCGCTTACCCGGGGCACCTTGCGGACGCTTGCAGAATATATTCGTCGAGATATATACACGCACACATACATACATATATACATATACATAAAATAAATGTAAACGTGCGTGTATTCGGACTTTGGTGGTAGACTCTATCGGTCTTGAGTCGTTCTCTTTCTTATTCGGAGTTAGTATATTAGTGCAGCGTGACAGAGAGAAATACAGAGAAAGAAAAGGGAATCGCGAATGTGTATTGGTTGCTCTCCGGAGTCGAGACGCGTATATGTCTTGCCATTATAGCAGACCTTCGAGGACAAAAATAAAAATAAGAGCAATTAAATATCTTAATTAAGGCTATTAATCAAGTTGTCGAGGATGCGGCTCCCGTGTGTACTGCTGCTACGGTGGCCTTCCTCTCGTTTTTCTCTTGCTCTCCCTCCCACCCCTCCCTCACTCTCTCTCTCTCTTTCTTCCTTCTCGTACATGAGAGCTGGCTCTCTGATTCCGGCATGGTATCGACAAAGAGAGAGGGAGAGAGAGAGAGAGAGGTAGATAGAAAACTGTCATGAATTTCTTGCTTCGCCCGGCACCACTGGACCAGCGAACGATCACGTGCGTGTGCGTTCACCGACTAGCTGTAAGGTAGAAAGAGCGAGATAAACGCAGCAAAAGAAAGAAAAAATGAGAAAGAGAGAGAGAGAGAGAGAGAGAGAGCGAAATAGAAAGAGACAGAATTATGGAGTGCAGGCTCCTGTTGTAGTCAGAGATGCTGCAAATCCCAACCAGCAAACTTACCAGATTCACTTCTAGAGTACGAAGTAAGGGGGAAGAATAGGGAAGGAGGTTATATACATGATGCACGAATGCGTACGTGACTATATATAAGCAAAGTTCTACCAAGAACGTGATCCACAATGGCGCTATATGTACAAGTGTATGAGAGCGTAATATGTATGTGGTGTGCGAAGATATGCCCAATCGGGAAAAAGCTTTAAGGCATTACGCTGGTGCACCACCTTATTAGGGTCCCCGCCTCACCACTCATACACTTTTACCTGATTACGGATTTTTTTTCTTACTCTCTGTCGTTTTTTTTTTAAAGCTATTTATATTTTATTCATTTTTTTTTCCGTATTTCAGCTCTCTGTCTCCGGGTCCGTAGCCTTCGGCGCAAGAGAACTGAAAAACTGTGTTTTTACATTGACAATACCGACAGGAGCGATGACTGTCAAGTTGCCGAATTTCGATAAGCAATATTTTGAACATGGATTTATGAAGTTCGAATCCGACTGACCTCGGACTGCAGCATAGAAATGGAGCCAGAAGTAAAAGAATCAATTGGCTGTACAAATTTAAAAAAAAAACATGGCTAAATCGAAAAACTCAAAAATGTGGGTTTTGTAATGGGAAAATGACGTGAAATGGTCCATGGATATCCGCAACGTTCTTTTGACTCCAAGAGACAGAAGTTCCGAAATATTCTATTTTAATTCACAAAATGTCCAACATGGATCAAGGGAAAGAGAAAAATCGAAGAAAAATCGTCCTCCACATTCAGACTTTCTTACTAAAACCGTCCCGCTGTGATAGCAGTTTGAAGAACGTGAAAAGCCCGCAAACTATCCTATTCGCGTACAAAAGGATGCGGCAGGACTCGCGCAAGCTTTATTTTTAAATACTTGGCATCGAGCCGCTACCACGACTACCTGAGTCGTTCTACATGTCTATGATGGAAGAATTGGACCATTATGGACGAATGAATAACGTGTTTTATTGTTTACACTGCTTAATTCCTGGAACGAGTAAGCAGAAAAAATAAGGTTTTTTGAAGATGTCAAATTATGTCTTTAATTTTCGCAGTATTTCACTCCGTTGATCGGCAAGAGAAATTTCCAATCATTTGCTGCTCGTGCGTTCTCTTGTCATATCCGAAACGAACGATCGTTTAAATTCTTCAGTGAAACGCATAACAATTCAAGTTTGCAGGAAGGTATTCTCAGCCGTAGCTTGGCCTCAATTGACAGCATGTTTTTTTTTCCTTCTTTGTCCTTTCTCTCTGAACTCCCGGATATTTTCGTACGATGTTCCGCCAATCGAACGATCAAAAGAGAACGAGGCATGCCAGAGGTCTCATGGGAAAATGTGCTCGACGAGTCTCTCTTCCTCCTTCCCTCTCTCTCTCTCTCTCTTTTCCTCCTTCTCTCTTTCTTTATCGGTATACAGAGGATGAAAACTTATATATACAAATTCAAATTGTTCCAATCATTAATTAGTTTTAGCTTAAAACTTTTAGCAACATCGTGTCTATAAATTTATATTTTTTCTTAATTATGAGAACATGGATCGACAGTGTTGGGTGCGCGGTCGGTAGATCACTCTCTGAAGATATACAGCCTCAGACGATGTTATTGTTTTTCTCAGTTACCGGTTACTACTAACTACCTAAAACTCAGTAAAAATATAGCGACCCATATGGGCCAGGAATTCCACAGTTTCTTTCGGCCCTCGAGCGAATACGATTGAGTATTCCTTTAAACAGATTGAGTGCAGGCTGAGAACACTCTGGAGAGTCTCACAGGACAACGATATAGCGAAGCGGAGGGAAAAGTAAGGTTTTAAGTGTTCGAACGGGCTCGTACAAAATGCAACGGTAAACGCAATAACATTGACAAGTAGAAAAAAAAAATTGTAAGAATAATGAAATTTGAACAGAATACTTTTCATCGAATGATTCATTTACGGAAAGAGCTTTATCGCACTTATATTCGTTAAAACAATCATTTTTTTCATACGATTGAAAATAGATTTATAGATTTGACAACTAGCGGGTGAAATATCTTTGAAAATATTTTCTGATTTTCATAATATGAATCTCGTCGAATGAAATATTAGTTTCAGTAAAAAATCTGAAATAATTGAGTATTTCTATTTCTATTTCTTTTGATCTCAAAAGTTTGAGAAAATAACGGTATTCAATGGCTATTCGCTTCGTGAGAGTCAGACAAGATGAAAATCCGTACTTTATTTCTGCCCTGGGTCTTTCAGGCCACATGAAGTCATCTTATGCAACGCCGATAAATATCGGCACTTCATACGCTGAGAGTTGGATAAAATACCAACGATCGAGGATTATGAGGACGAGAGTTCCTGCTCATAAGAAGGCCGCGGGCAAAACTTCTCTTGTCCACGATCGAGTTGGTTATGAGCTAGAAATCTACCGGTTAAACCCCTCTCGATTCATCCTCCGTATACCCGTGATCGTTAATGTTACAGTCTCATTACGAACCAACATATTTATGCTCATACCAGTCAAATTCTCATAATAAAAAATTCAATTTTATGCTCTATTATTCGAGCAGATTTGTTTCTCGTGACATTTACGTTTTCGTCGTCGATTGAGCCAGTTAAAACTTTTGCTGTTATGATAGTCGCAAAATCTGGTAATCCTACCTCATATAAGAGCATAAGAAAGAATTATTCAACAAGTTCTCAAATTTTCCTGATTAAAATAACAAAAGTTGATTTAAATAATTTCATCTAAAACAAAAACTAATGAGAGAAAATAAATGGGGAATGAACTGTCTCTGATTTCATATGTTTAATGATAACCTTCTGTTTTCATAGGATTATTCACCTACGCTTTTTCTTCTGCAGGCGACCGAGTTTTCTCGTAAGATTTTTTCCACTGTGTTCAAATAGACGCGCCTTGATATATGTTATGTATATAAATTTTTGACCACGTGCTGAGTCTATGATTGATAGGTGCAGTGCTCCCGCCTGAGGTGTATCTTCCTCATGATCGTTAAGCTTCTACGATTTTCCGGTGTGATGATCCTCCCAGCAAGGAAAATCGACGAATAGATTTATGTTAAAGTAGAATAATGCTCACTAAAGTATGACGAATTCATAGTTCTCGAAGTTACAATGAAAAATTTGATGTCATTTTATTTTTGCTCCAGATCTATTCAATCTCATCTTCGATTTTTCCACTTACAACTTATTGAACTTCAAAACAGGTTTTCTATTGATTTTCAACTTTTTTTTTATTCGTTCGAGAAGGACTCAGCTTGTATTTACTCTTTTGGAATAAATGATGAAGAATTGGATAAGAAACAACGGGAACTATTCATTAAAATTTATATTAACATTGAAATTTCTTAGGAGAAAATATTCATTGAGTTCAAATGGAATTGAATTCGAATGAGAATGGTGTTCTCGTAACAAAAGAAAAACGCGAATGCCAATGCAAGTGAAGAGTGAAAATGCCATCTAAAAGGTATAGAGTGAGTGTATCAAATGATTTTAATGTACATTATTGTATCCATTCGGTGGTAGAGAAGATCGAAGCTTTTATTGGATTTTGTGGTATTGGTAGAAGCAGTTGCAGTGGAAGATCGGGTACGACGAAGTCTGTTGAAAATGTCTGTGGGGATAGAGTAGTGTAGAAGTCCTTGGGAATGGGTTGCAAAAGGACACCCTGGGGAAGTGTAGAGAAAGGATAGGAAAGTGGAGAGGGAACGAAGGAGTGAAGGGATTTCTCAAGACAGAGGGTGAGAGGGAGTGAGAAAGAAGAAGAGCGAGAGAGAGAGAGAGAGCAGAGAGAGAGAGAGAGAGCGCAAGGTTTGGTACAAGGGTAGGTAGGTCGACGTGCTATATTGTGATGTAATTAGGTTGTCTGGAACACTCACGTCACGTCATGGAGCGAGAGCTGCTGATGCAAGGCGGATGGAGACATAATGCGAGACCTTCTGTATAAGAGCTCCACAGTTGGCAATCTCTCTGCGGAGCCTCTTGGGGAGATTCAGCTCCTTCGTAGTTGCTTCATAGAGACCATGCTGTATAGCAGACTGCACATACCGTTCTACACTATAATGTGTACACTTTGTCACATAGCTTTGCCTAGCCGCAGCAATAGCAGAGAATCATGGTGTAAGTGTATGCATGTAGTATGGTGGTGCACGTTGGGAGGAGAGAACCTCCAAGTCCACCAGTAATCATAGCACATGTTCATTAACATTTCCATCATATAGTCTCCCGAGAGAAAGATAGGGGGAGAGAAATGAGCGAATTCATACCGGCACTAATTATTGATGTTATTATTAGTAGTCTCTTTTGGCTCTTACGCGTTCTGACTAATAATCATGTGAATAATGATTTATTTTTTAAACATTAGAGGAAAAAGTCATTGTTACACAAATCGCAGCAATGGGAACTTTGTTTGAAATCTCATATGGTGGTGTTTCAATTTTTTTTTACACTTCTGAAATTAATTCATACTGGATAGAACGGAACCAACGGACGTTTTAGATTGATTCTGGAACCATTTGGGGGGAGGTTATTGGTTACAATTATGCAATATCATTGCTTGATTATTGGTAATGAAAATTTTCGTTTTATTTTTAATATTTAGCCTAACAACAACCCCATAATGTGTGCTTAAACTTGATATTTTTTTTGGTCCCTCTGCGAATTGGCTAATTTTCATTTCATTTAGTTTTATAGTTCTGGAAAAGAAGACTCCGAAATAACGTTGCTGAATTTGAGGCAATATCTCCACTGGTAGCTCCGATCAAAATACAAAGACTAAATAAAATTGAAAAACACTAAAAATCTTTTTGTGATACAGATTTAGCATACATAGCAGCGAAAAGGACCCGTTACCAAAACCCTGGTAGTGAGTATCCACTTAGAACGTTGGGACGAGCAAATGATGGGTTATTTTGACTATCGCCTCTGTCCCTTCTCGAGTCTCCTCTTGGATCTCCTCGTATCGGCATCTCTCGAATTCTCTGCCTCTCTCGTTTACTCTCGATGTGCTTTCTTCCTTCTTTTTTTTTAAATAATTTTTATTTACTCGTTTTTTTTTCTCGGCCCTCTTTTTTTCGTATGGTTTCGTAATCATAAGGCCCTCGCAGGGTCCACGCGAAAATAATATACTCCGTGTGGCCATTCGCGAATTATGAGACTCTTTCAAGTATGTATGTATGCAACGAAAATATGGCGATTGATCGGGACCCAGTCAATTGCAGCAGCGTCGACGACCAGGAGCATACACGTAGCGCGCACCCAAAAGATCAGTGCCTCCCTCCGGCATTGCCCATGCAAAATATAATTTGTTCGCGAATTTTCTTACCCCACGTTTCTTTTTTTTTAACCCTTTCCTCTCCTTCCCCTCACCCTCCTTTCTCCCGCTCCCTTGAAACAAGGTGCAGCTCCAGACGGCACTTTAATATGCTCATCTTCTTGGAAATAAATTCTGTTGCCTTTGTCGCAAAATTTATGCGCGGTTGACAAATACTGTACATTTTTTTTTGCCACGTGACAAATTATTTTTTGCACAAATTTTGAGATGAAGAATATTGAGATATCGGTGTTACAAAAGTATTAACTTATAATGAAAAAAAAGGCCGGAAGATTTGTAGGAAGAAGTAGCTCGATCAAGGTTCTGATATCGTATTTAATTAATTGAAAATTATATTTTTCAGTCTCGAAAAATGATGCAATTTGCCCATTTTTTGAATTTCTGTGATAAACGCTTCCATTACAAATTGAATATTCTTCAGAATTTTCTGTAAATTTTTTGTTTTTTAGAGTCACTGGATGGAAACCACAAAACGGGGGTGTTTGATATCAGAAATTTAATTTGGAAGTATTCAAAACTAAATAAATGAGAAATGCCGGAAAGGGTTAAGAGATTTCGAAAGCAGAGCGGAATGAATCTTTCTGATACTGAATATGACGTTTCCGGATATAAGATGAAAATCCCGTTGGAACGATCAGTGATTAGTTTTCTGTTGACGCGCACATGCCAATCTAACTAGTAAAAAAGAGAAGCAACTTTTTCGTCGTGTGACACGACATGTAAAGTATAACGAAATATAATTTATTTATAATATATATAGGTATACGAGAATCACGAAAGGAATATTCATGGGGAGGTTGGGTAGGAGGGAACGGAAGACTTTATACGAGCAAAGAACCGAAGTAAAATCGAGTTCTGCCATTCAATCGTTCGCGTGGACGATTCGCGACAGGCCGCGCATTGGCAGGCGTTATATTTTTACTTTGGAAACTAAGATTGCTTTCGATTTTTTTTTCAGAGAGGGGCAAATAAGAAGAGACACGTCATTTTCCTCCAAAGAGTTCGTACACGCCGTGAAAGCGATGAGGAAAAATAATTCAACGTCTTTCTCTCTTTCTCTTGCTCGCTCTTTCTTGGATCTCTTGTATTGAATATAAAAACTCAATGGCCGCCATAAAAATTCCGATTATCGGATTTTCGAATTCTCGTAAGCACATTCGACATATTCTTGCTCGCGTGAGAATTTTTTTTTTTTTAATTAATGTCTCCAGGCCGTGAGAAATTTGAGCAAAAGTAACAAGATTCCATATTTTTTATGGATTTTTGCTTTTGATAATGCAAATAGCTCAAAGGGAATCATCACGTGTAACTTTCTTTACTTTCCCATGAAAATTTCATCACCTTATCTCATTCCCATAGCTTTCTTGTTCCACCAATTTGCAAGAAAAGATAGCAGGCTCGAAGTACAACCCTTTTTTAAGTACTCGTATTTCCTTGAGAGCTATTTTGGCACAGTCGAAATTGAAAAATAATCTTATGAGAATAACGCCTCTTTAACTGTCCGGTTAAAACACACTACAGGATACACCATGACGTGACAAGAGTAACGAGCCACTCGATAAATAACTGTCAATCGTGTCGAGTTTTCCTGTATATACTACGCGTACTCAACTCTTATGACGCAATCACGTGTGTTTCACCAATATATTTACGCATATTCTGTGCATACACATAATTCTCTTCCTTTACGTATCACGTGTATGTAAGATCTTCGTGAGATCCCCGTAGATACAGGTAAATGAGGTTCTTTCTCACTCTCTTACTCTTCCTCTCCCGCTCTATCCCTCTCTCCCTCTCTCTTTCTCGTAGTTGGTGTGTTTCGCTCGACAACATACGTTAGACGATTGGACATCTTATCTTAACTGCCGAACGCATTGGCGCCTTTTCTAACTCAATCACCGTCAAATGCTTCGTACTTTGAATCCCGTAAGCTAGTAAATGTGCCTTCCCAAGCGTGGGCACACGTGCACTCGTACATTTCAACCTTCCATCCTCTATTCACTGCTATCCTACAACTTGGTAACACCGTATGCAGAAATCTTAGCTGTGAAAATTGTCTACAATCTAAAGACGTTTTAAAATTTATCGGAGAATTGACCAGGAACATAAGTGGTGCTAAAATTCTCGAGTTTCAAAGTCATGCATGAATTTTTATATAATTTTGCAAACTTGAATCTTCAATGCATTTAAAAAAAAAAAAAAAAACCAGTGACACCACTAAACTGCGAACCCTAATAATCTTCAGAGTTTTGAATCGCTCTATGTAATGACAAAGACCCTTCGGTACACCAGAAAATACACATACGCATGAAATACGACGGTAAGAGACATGGAGTGGAGCAAAGATTCAGTCGACTTCCTCAACGAGAGGGAGAAGTTAGTTTCATCAATTCCCTATTCTGTAAACGGAGGTTGAGAGGTTTCCAAGTGTAACTTTAGTACATAAGAGACTGTGAGTAGGGAGCATTTGTCAGGGTACGAGAAACAATCGTATTTCCGCACGAATTACTACCGACGACCCATGCAATATCGGCACGGATATTGTTTTGCGAAACATCGAGTTCCGGTTAGGGTGATAAAATCACCCTCAAGTTTCGTATATGCTTCTACCACATGGCATACATGTCTGCGGAATGTATAACACGCACTCTGGCATGGGTTTGGACCATTTAGGTCTGTTGAAATAATTCACTTCGAATTGAAAATTTATTTCAGGTTTGAGCTGAAAGATCCAGAGGAATTTTAGGACAGATTAATGTGCATTGACAAAGGTCACAGTCGAGTTCAAATATACCCAAATTCTGCATCAAAATATAAGCTACTTTTTCATGCGATTATGCGTGTATGTTGATACACTGAACGTTCATAGATGTACATAAACATTTTCGAGATAATGCGACCCAATAGAATCATCGTTTTAGTAAACTATAGTGAAATATAGAACTGTGAGTGCTGCTGGTGTGTCACGTTCCAGATGGTGAAGCAGAATGAATTAGGATAAGGCGAAGGTTGATTATTGATACTTAGAACGTTCCAGACTGACTGTTTCAAAAGTCGTTTGGACATTTTAGACAATAGATTGTGAAATTTTGTGATGGATTCATTGCGAAATTTTATTAGTTATTAATTCTTCATCAATTCTATGAATTTACTCAAGTTACATTTAAAAAATTCGAAACTTACTTTTGGAAAACCGTGTACGTAGAACGATACGCGAATCGAGCAGGATTCTCACGAAGGCAGTCCTTTGGATTTCCAATTCTCTGTTCAATTTCTCCGAGAGAGAGAGAGCTACGATCCTAGAACGAGCTTACAATCCTAGGCTAAGTTGAATCAAGGTTATACAGTGTTCTAGTGCGGCAACCGAGGGTTGTTTTCTCGCGCAAGTCCCCTGCTTTCGCACGAGAGAAAGACGGCGGCCTACCGAGCATGGAAATACAATTACATCAGTAACGCTGGAATACTCTGTTTCTATGTGAGAGAATCGAAGATCGACCGAGAAAAAGGCCAGTGCAGAGAAAAGGGAGCAAAAGAGAAACTCCGAGGTAACGACGTTTGATTGTATAAGCTAGAATCAGGATATTCTGTTAAATAAACAATATTGAATCGACAAATGTGGTTACGTTTGCGTGAAAAAGCGGAATTCCCGTTTTTCTTTCCCTTGTCAGAGCAACAAAGCGAGAAACAGTAGTTAATCGGAGTTAAAAATCAAAAATTTCAATAGCATCCATTATTTTTATATCAAGAGCACGTGCTGAGAGTTTTCTAACTCAGTAATTGTTCCGTTTGAATATGCTGCAACTTAAATAAATATTAAAAAAAAAATATATAAAACTTATTCGTATTTTCATACAAGATAAACATTTTTACATCAGACAATTATTAATTCGTTAGAAATCTATCTTGGATAACAGAAACGAGAACGTCTAGCGGAATGTCCGCTTATTTTTTGCTTCATGGACGTATTTTTAGATAAATAAGCTTAATGCTGCTGAATGTACGGAATGAGATGCAAGAGCTGCAAATAAAAAAGAGTTTATTACACTCTGAATAATGATTGAAATAAAGTTAAGAAGAAACCGGCTAAGAGACGAGTTTAATTCATTATGGTGACATTTCTGAATGCCCATACGTCGAATCGCCTACTCACTCTTGTATCCTGTTTATTAGTGATATCAGAAGAGAATCGTGTCGAATAAAATAAAATGAAGTGGGAATATAATAAGTGGCACCTGATCGCGAGGGAATCGGGCGTGATTACCGTTATAAAATCGGAACATGCTAGAAGTGATATCGATAACTCTAGATTTATGTGTACCGGTAGGTTGATGATCACCTTTTGATGGAAAAATTAGAAATTAGCATTTATCTTCCATCTTCCAGCTACTGTACTCATTGCTATAGCGAAAATCTGGACATCGTCAGAAGGAGTAAAAGAGAGAGAGAGAGAGAAAGAGATTTATATACCTTCACGCATCAACTATGCGACAAAATGAAAAGAACACAGTAGCCAAATAGTAAAAAAGTACAATCTTCGTGCAGCATATTATCGGAGAAAGAAAAAGATAAATTATTTCAAAAGAAATTCAAAGTTTCAAATAAATGTGTAAGTATTCTAAAAACATGGAGGTCAATACATCAGAATAACAAATGTCGCAGACTATTTTGAAATAAAAATCTCTATCGACGCACAGTTACTTCAATGAGTAGAGAAACAAAAGAAGAGATCACCGAAATCCAAAATTCATCAATAGTCATATACGTGTTCGACGAAAGATCGACAAACGATCGGCGTTTGTGACGACTACATAATGAATTATTATCGTAGAAATATTAACAACAACAAATTTGAAATTTGAATTGTGGAGATATGCTTTCGAGAAATAATGCATGCTTGTATGTTGCTACTCGAAGTGATCTTTCTCGAGATATTATAGTAGATGGTTTTTGTTATTTGCTTAGCATTCGTTATATCTATATATAAATTAATGTACACATATGTATATATATATATATTGTCGAGCGGAATGTTCAGTATTCGAGTAAATTCAGACTCGAAATGCGACAGCTCATAATTACATTTGAATAACTGCTGATGCCCATGAGCTTCAGACTGAGAAACAAGTGTGTCGAAGTATAGTGTCGAATATTCGACGTTAAAATTCATCGAAAGCCATAAAAAAACATTTACATGTATATATACAGGGGCACACATGTGTATAAATTCTTGAACTGGCAGTCGGTGCTTCGACGGTAATAGTATGAAAGAATAGAGAACGAACAAGTCTGTCTCTAGTAGTAACGTTGGGAGGACCTGTCGCGTTATATATATATATTCGCGGAAGATGAAAAGAGAAAAGGCGGCGAGCAGGCAGATAGTAGAGGAATGAAAGAGATCGAGAAATAAGAAGAGAACGTGGAATTTATGGTCAACGATAGACTAAAAAAATGTATACTCGCGCATATATTTATTTATGGGGCGCTACTAATGCGGAATATAACGCGCGCGCGTTCTCGCGCGTGGTGAGAGAGAGAGAGAGAGAGTCTATGGTCTGCGGCATAAAAATGGGAAAGGTGATATATAGGTACTGTTTGCATATATCAAGGCAGACAAAAAAAAAGTGCTGGGCATGCTGAGCCCAAATGAAAATGAAACTGCAGCTATTAATCAGACTATAAAAAAATTGGAAGAGAAAACTCTTCAGTCATTTCTTTCGGGGAATCATCGTTTAGGAAAAATGGAGTTTTAAAGATAGTCAATGCAGAGTGGGACTGGAACGTTTGCTTTAGTTCACTGTGCATTTCAACTGCGTATCAGATTGGCTGTCGATGACTTATTCCTCATATCGATATCTTTTGAACGGTAAGTCACTGTTTTCATCTTTGTATCAATGTGTGTTTGATACACGATCGCAAGAATATAGAAGAACCAAGAAGCACAACGTAAGAGTCATTGGTGAAAAAAAAAAGATATGACACGAGAATGAACGAGAGGATAGTGAATAAGTACTCTCAGACCGAAGAAGCGACCTTAAGCGGAGAGAAGCTGGCCACAAGAGAGACAATAAAGCTGGATTGAATGAACGAAATACGCTGATGAATGCTCACAATAGAAGAAAAGGCGGAGCTCCCTTACACAATGGGGCGACAAAAACTCCGGTGTTCTACTCTCTCCTTCTCACTTGATTACTCCCTCTTTTTCTGCCACGAGCCCGCGCAGCATCTAGACAATAAGACTTGGCTTTTGTCCTCGTGGACCTGTACTGTTTCGTTTTATATTTCGCCATCGATCGTCATCCGAATCCTGACAACGCGTTGACCAACTTACCATCATTCCTGCAGAAATTTTTTCTCTACCGAAAAAAAATTGCGTTCTCTCGAAAACTTCCTGTTGATCGAGTCAAAGAGTGATGACTCCCTTGATCGTACGTGAGTACGCCTGAATTCATTGCTCTCCAACTGGTTAGATCGTTCCAAAATATTCTTAAATAGCGGACCAAACACTTCTCGATTTTCAAAAAGATACTTTGCCTGACATCTTCAACGAGATGCCAAAGTTTCTATAAATTATGTCAGATCTCAGGCGCCACTTTCTCTTTTTGTATTCACAATTGGTAATAATCTCTCCAGCATTTTTTCTGTTTTCTCCAGCTATTTTGCTTTTCCATTCTTTTTTATTACATTGAATCTAGCGAACTCAAGACCCGTTGATTGAATCAATGAGCAGCTGTCAACACTGGGTCTTGAGATCGAAATATTTTATCAATTGCTCTACTTCGTATTAATATATTGCGTACTACACAGGCCTAAAACCAGTTGTCATATTCATACCTCTGATAAAGACAGCCCAACAGTAGTCCAGGAACCCCTTTTAAATAAATAAAAATATAGTTTCAAATATAATGGTGAACAAATTAAAAAAATAAACCAACAACAAAGGAAATAAATGGTGATTCATTCTTGGACATTTTTTGTGTACGTGTTAAAAAAAAAAAAGATCGATGTTGTTCAATTTCGAAAGCTAGGTGTTGATTTCTCCTCAACTATGCCACGAAAGATAAAAAGAAATAATGCATTAAATCATCCGCACTTCTCGTACGATATTCGAAACTCCGTGGTATTTTTTTTTATACGTTTTTTTTTCTAGCTGGTATAAGGAATTTTTGATCAATGTCTGTTAATGGGCTCTGGACCGAATACAACGGTGATGTGTCGCAATCCATACGGCGAAGAAGCTGAGTTTCCTCAAAGTGCGTCTTTAATAGCGTCGACACTGAAAGGGCGTATCGAAAATTTTAATACCACTGGTTCGGTATCATTTTAACACTGATCTATGAACGTGTCGTTGAATTATTACAGGAAACTCGAAAAAAATCACAGCGCCTATTTTTTTTTTGTTGTATCTTCGTATACACGCACTTGGAAAAACAAATTTAATAGATACTTGTTATTTCTAGATAATCTGATTAGCTTAAGGATTCTAGAAAACGAGCTTAATGCCTCGATTTGTCCGGTAATTAAAGCGAATGATTAATTACAGCCCGGAGGCGTGGCAATCTCGAGCTCACAAACCATTTATCACTGAAGAATTTACAGAAGTGCACCGAAATATAATAGCTTCTAAAATGGATAATTAGGTTATCCAAATTGAAATGAAATTATAGACGAGAATTATTTCCTTGACAGGACGATTTTTTTCACACGCTCTGTCGCTCAATTTTCTTCGTTACAAGTGAAAGTGTTAGGTTTTTTTTTGAGAGTCTAAGGATATTGTAATAACTATAATGAGTATAAATACGGTCATTAGAAAACAAATTAGCTTATTTTCACGATTTTTTCCAACGTTCGAGGCCATTTTTTTTTACTCTAAAAAATTGTGGAATCGATGAATTTTTTTATTATTACACATTCATTCGTAAAATTAAGACTCAGTAACTTTTTTTTTTATCTGTCAACATCTGTTCATCGCAAAAGAATTCGCTCGTAATACCACTTTTGAATACGTCTGTTTTGACCTCGGACAACCATTTCGACTGACAAGTCAGTAGAAAAAACTTCGAAGATTTTCCTCATTAATCACTCATGTTTTGATGATAGGCGTGGCCCACTCGATCCAAAATCACTGAAGATCAGCCACTGTTTAACCATACATGAGTATGATCGATGTTCGAGAAAAATTTTGATCTCGTCATACATATTTTCCAGACACGTCAAAAAAGTTTCGAACAAAGCGAACGTGACTTTTTATTTTTATTCAAAATGATGGTGAAATCGTATTGATTTGAAAAAAAAGTTTAATAACACGGAAAGTCGAAGAATTCATGATTGGCTCCGCCCCATGGCTCGATTGTTATTAACGAAGGAATAATTTTATAAAAAATCATTTTCGCTTATATTTCTGTCCCACTTTATTTTTTTTTACGTAATTTCTTTCAGTAATTTCAACTAAAAGCATTCCAATGATCCCTACGTATAATTAATCACATCAATTTAGATTCATTATTGTCTTCAGGATTTTTCTTCGTCCGTAGCACCACGGCTTTTCAGGTGAGTAGAGAAAGATTGTAAAAAATGATCGAAGGATTTTTCTGCCTTTGTGAGACGAACTGATAAATATAACGAGAAAGAGGATTTAGGGTGCGATTCGGTCCACCGCACCCCTCGCAGCTAATGTGAGCGCAAGGAAGGATTTGTGTATTCAAAACGTGTGTATGCATTTATATACATGTATACATGGAAGTTCACGTCAAACCCATCAATATTATATTTACCCATCGTCGAACGCGCCGAAAACAAATCGCATTAGTTTCTTTCCGTCCTCTCCGGCTGTTGAGGAACTTTAACAATTTGCATGCGATTACCCGGGGAATCCTTTTGCTGAGGCAAAAACATGCGTCGCCAGGACGAGGAGGAGAAGGCCGGTTCTGTGACACGATAGGAATAAATACTTTTTCAACCATCAGAGCATGTTCTCGAGGCATCCCATCTTTTCAGCGTAGCACGATCGACGCGACATCAACCAACCCTCTTTTGTACTCGTATCCAGTTTCCACCTCTTCATTCCTCTCGTACTAAAATAATTTGTCTACCTTTTTTTTTTTTTTTTTTTAATACTATTTATTTTTTCAACTCCGGTGACTTTGACACTTTGCCAGTGTAAGTTCCAATCCAAGAAAAGCCTCGTTCGAACGACTTTTTCGTTACAAATTATCCAATAAATTATTACATTTGTCGTGCGATCGTATGTCGTGAGAAAGTAAAAACTTTCGATGAAATTGATGCTGCAAACTCTCATGATTGCTTTCGATAATGGCGACAATGACGAAGAATTATTAAAATTTATTCGGCCCCATTACCTTACTAATGGAGCTCCATATGAATTTTTTCAAATCTTAATAAATGATCAGTGATTTTCACACGGTCCATAGACGATTAACTTGATGGACCGATTCCGAAATTTTTTTTTCGATTCACACCCAGTTCTTCGGATATATATGTTTTGTTAACGACTACATTATAGACGTTGAAGAGATTGAAAGATTTAGAAATTGAAAAAAAATATACGTGCACACAGTGCTGCTGTGGAACCGATTTGTTTTTTCAAGGCAATTTTCAGCTACTTTCGAGATATTGGCTCACAGAAAATACAGGTTTTATCTGCTGGCTCGTAATCGTATTTCCAGCTGATTATCAATATTGCGAAAAGGCGTTGAGATGGATGAATTATCGCAATGAAATCAATTGTCATAATTTATTGTGATTAATCGACATGAAGAGATTGGGCTTCGACGTTAGCTACAGTCAAAACTTCCAGCTCGTACTCTCGTTCCTACAAAAACTTCGTTTATTTCAAATTATTTTTCAATTTGATGCAGAGTTTATAATATTTGCCATCACCAGGGTGTGTGTCTACTGGGTCAACGTCGTACTATTCTCAAATCGACCGGAAGGTCGTACTGATCTGGTCTCGCGAGAGAAACCCTAATCGTTTTGTTGAGGCCTGAACAAGGTCAGCAAAGTACACAAAGCTTATTTCGCCTGGCACTTGACCTTTGTGACGTGCTGACGACGCGTGTTTTGTCAATATTTGCCGATTAGTTCACTCCCTCTTCTCTTGTCTCTTCTTGTCTCCATCGCTTCCTCCCTTTCTGTGGACCGAGAGCAGGAAGTGCAAGGTCATTTCCTCGAGTTCCTGTACGTTGCATTTCGAGTGTACATTTCGTGAGCAAAAATAGAAATTTCTTTTTTTTCAAATCACGTAGACTCTTCAATATTTCAGGCGTCCGGAAAAATTGAAAAAAAAAAACTTGTTCTCGTTTCCAATTTATCATGTTCAAATTTCATTCAGCTATTGAAATAAGGAATTTCGAGCACAAGGAACTCGAAAAATTTTCAAATAGATGAATTCTCAACGCTTTGATAATGAATGTTTGCCATTTTCAAACGTTTTTTCGTTGGATCGCAGTTCATTGAAGATTGCAGCATGATGTTGAATGACGTCTGGTAAATTACATTGTATATAAAACGTATAATTATAGTAGATACCGATGGAAGATGCCCACAAACATGCTCGATAATAAAGAAGAAGTGTTGAACGCCGAGGCTTGATAATGTATACCGTGCACGCACTGGAAATACGTTTGGGAAACAATAAATATATAATATAAAGAAAAAAAAAAAGGTGCAACAACAATTATCTCGCCTCGATGATGATTATTGCAATTATTATGGGGAGTATCGGAAGGCGGTGGTCTTCTGGATCTTTCCTCTTTCTCGGAGCTCACTTTATCGTTATCGAGCGTATAAATATTAAATACCGCTCCACCGCTTGATATTGTAATTATCCTGGTTATAAATTGGTTGTCACATTTTTCTTTTCGCTGTCCCGAGGTTGGCTTACACCGTTTTTTTCGTAGCGTTTTTTGTTTTTTTTTTTTCTTTCAATATCATTTATACATTTTTGTAACTCGCATGCATTATATGAGTACGTAAATATATACGTATAGATATGTATATACATGTATATCGTTTAAAGTTGTCTGTGATGAATGCGTAGATCAGCGGGGTTCCCGTTACGTACCCCAACCTCCTGTTCTCTCTCGCCCTCTCTTCTTTCTCTCTGTCTCTCTTTCTTAAACCTTCCACCTAAGCACGTATATAGGTACATATTATATGCTTACCTGTACATATACAGACGAATAAGTGCAAGAGAAAAGTTGCAACGAGAAATAGATGGCGAATGAAGAGAAAGAAAATAACAACAAGAAGGAGAAGGAGGAGAGGGAGAAAGAGAAGAAGAAAACGAGGTAGAAGAAGCAGATAAAAAAGGAAGAAAAGCTGCTCGACCAGGAACAACTGCTCTTTCAGCACACTCCGACAGAACTTGGCACAATCCCTGTACGAGGCTTAATTCATTGTTCGTCAACAGGATTTCCCTCTACGGAGTGATGCTCGTAAACGTAGTCACGCCTCCGTTCGGACAATTTCCATATTGTTAATTAAGGAACAAAAAAAAAATGTTAGTGATTTATAAATGTTGTTTGAAAAAAGCTGTACCAATAAATGAGAATGTACAAAAGAGGATTCGCCACGATTAGAAAATTGTACTGATAAGTTGTACGAAGATGTCTTACATGCGGGATTCCAGTCTCTGCGATCTGACGGTCGATGATCTCTGGACTAAACCACTTTGACATTGAACGTAGCTTCGATAATGTGAGAGTATACATATATACCGTTATCATAAGCTTAATACGCACAGATACACAGAATAAACATTAGTGTGCAGGTGTGTAGATGTATTTATATCGGTGATAATGCCTGTGGGTAAAGTGTCTAAGCGATGCGGTAGTGGACGAGGGTTGTTCGAAACGTCGCGAGCAAAATCCTGATGCAACAATAAAACATTGTTAAATCTCTCGTGATTGCCCCGCTGCCTCTTGGCTCCAAGCTAGAACCGATTTACCGTTAGAATTCTCTCTCACTTCTCCCTTGTGGCACGTTAATGTAGAGCCTCTTTCTCGACTCTGCCACATTTCATTTCTTAACGCGTTTCCATACACGCGTATATACACGAGCATACATACACGAAGACACATCGATATACAGGTATAAATATGCATGCATGCAAAGATAGGAGAATCCGTCCTAAGATGATAGAGAAAAGTTGCTGGCGTCTGTACACGGTAGCCTGATCATATATACGCGAATAAAAGAGAGGAGAGAGATGCACTCTCAAGTGTAAAGCTGGTTATACGCTTGTAGCACCCAGGAGTGTCGGATATCGCAAGATAGTTAACTTTCCCGCGCGTATACCCAATATACATTGGACACGTTGCCCCGCTGAGCTGTAGAGTCTTGAGAGAATTACGAAAAAAGAAAAAAAAAAATAAAATAAAATTCCCCAACAGATTAGAGCGAATAAGACAACTCAGTAAAATTCCGCGTTCGATTCTGATACCTTCACGGATCTGAATATAGCTGCGCATAGATACGATATTTACAGCGTTTCTGTCTTAACTAACTTGATGCATAAAAAGTAAATGACATTAGCTTTTGAGAAACATATAAAAAATTGACTGGATCTGTCCCGCGTGTTTTCTTACGTGAAGCGTGAATCTAAAGAAGCCTCTATAAGACAAAAATAAAAAAACTTCTCTTTTCCTTACTGAATCTACTTTGAGTGTTATTTGATCGGACAACCTGGAAAGAACGACCAAAAGAGATTAGAGCGAATGTATACACCACGACGACGATGAGAAACCTTCGATTAATGACGCAGAGAAAATCGACGATAAGGATAAGTACGAGAAAAAAAACATAACGAAGAAAGATTGAAAATGAATCTTTCGCACACACGAATCGAAACTGCGTTCCAGCTCGTCTTTTACTTTGTTTTTTGTTTTTCTTATTCTGCGAGTATCTTCGATTAACCCTAATGCACCGGAAGCTGTGTAAAATCCCAACGATTTACCGTTTCGATAAGTGTTTACTGTAATTTGACGCTTTTTATTCAGTATTTCAATCGCGGTGCACTAAAGTTTTAAATTTCTCAAAAATAAAAAGTTTTTATTTCTTCTCTTTATTACCGTATTTTATCGTTTATTATTTTCGTACAATCCTCAATCGCATACACTTTTATATATATTTCCTCAGCGATGGACCAGAGCGGAGAACCACGAAAGCTCAGAATAATGAATCGTTGAGATAAGTCTTGAAGCCTCGATCACGTAAGCCCCGATAATACTCCCGTGACAAAAAAAAATTATAGCCTATCTAGTCTGGAAAACAACAGGTAGAGAAGGCGGTGGTGGGTTCTGGCTCCGGATCGTGGTTTGCATTCATTAAGACTCGACACGCAAGCACACCAGCATCAGGCCCAACGCCAATGAGAAATGTGCGGTGTGGTGGCTCCTTGAAGTGCATCAGTGCCAAGCTGATGCACGAAGAGAACAAGCTGCTTGGTAGTGCACCTTGAGTCTCGTTTATCCTCTCTCCCTCTCTCTTTCTCTCTCTCTCTCTCTCTTTCTCATTTAACACCTTCCGTTCTGGTGATTCTCGCTCATGATACATAATGGAAACGTCCACGTGTTACTGATCATACCAATCTATTCATACCGCTGACTCGAATAATGAACTTTTAATATTTAAAGGCCATAAAATCGTTGATTTGATCGATAAAATAGTTATCGCCTTGAACCTCTTTATAATTTTCATATTTTCTGAACTTCCTGAACTCCGAAGCTTGTGAGTTCTATGCGAGCCATAATCACCTGAAATTTCGAGGATTTTTCGATTTCTCATTCTTTTTTTCGCATAACATGCAGCTTTGAGAATTTGAAAAAAAAAATTACAAACATAAATTAAGAAAACTGAAAAATCTGACTTATTAAGATCACACATGGATGGAGCGACTAAGCGAAAATAGGGTGCATCTATAAGTGACATGTGAGTGTGTTCAAAATCGAATCGCGCATTGACTTTTGTCAGATCCTAATCCAGGTAAATATATTTTTAGATTTTTCATTGATTAGCTCTATCAGATACTCGGAAAAGCTGCCTCTCGCTTAGCGATTGATGCGGGAGCCGGTGCATGGCTAAGCGGTTACTCAACCAAGTATTAACCGTGTCCGGAGCTCGCCAACTTAAGAGATCACCGACCGGACCTCTTCGTCGTCGGTTCTCGTATTTTTTTTGTTGTTATGACCCCCGATCACGTAATTACAGGAATTTCAGAATTTTTTTTTCACTTTTCCATGATTTTTTGACACTTCCGGCACGATTTTAAGAATTAAAAGAAAAAAAAAAAGTATTTTTTATTGGTGCGTGAAAAATGATTTCGCATGATCATTATCTCGAACCTTAACCACTTGGCATAACAAGATAAAAATAAATAGCCATGTACAAAATATAATTTATTGCAGTTGAATAAATTTTATGTCGTTGGAATATAAACTTTTGTTCGGTTAACGAGAATTCACTCATTTTCACGTGAACGCATTCGTACGTACGGTACGTACACGTTAAGCAACGAAATGAGAAAAATAAAGGTAAAAGTGGTTTCTGAATTTCTCGCTCCCTTCAAATTGTTGGCAGACACGCACTCGCGTTGTTGTTTTTTTTTTTCTTCTTCTTCGTATCATAAGATTGCGTGCATTTGGAAGACAGTGCAAAAGATGGAATTGTTGTCTGCCAGAGTAACCGCGAGAAGTGAATTACAGCCGGTGACTGTTTCTTCATGATTCGTCTCTCTTGCTCACAAGGATTGTCTCATACTTTGTACGTCAAAAAAAAAAAAGAATACGAAGACTCTATTTCGAGACACGATTTCTTCTACTTTTCTATACAAATTGGTATCGGAATCGGTACTTTATTCTCCATTGCCAAAAGAGGCAAAGGGCTCAAGTGGTGGATTTGTAAGCCAAAGAGCTAACCGCGCGAACCCAAAAGCCCTGGTCACATAATTATACATAAAGTATCATTAAGTTGCCATAATTCTTGTGTTATTGCATTATTTAGCGAGGTATCCCGCTGCGAAAGATGTGGAATCTCTTTTCGAAGTATAATACCATGCGAGGATGATGAGCGCGCGCACGACCGTGCGTATTGCGCTGGCGTGCAAGCGAGCTTGTATCATTCTAAAGTTTAAACGCATAACTCCAAGAGTGGGCAACCCGCTATACGTAAGGATATATAAGTATATAAACGATCCTTGTACTATTTATATACATTTATATAAAATATACACGAGTTGCGTACACTATTCAGTCATTCGTTCCCTTATCTTTCTCATTCTCGTGAATAACGTCCAGAGAAAAGTTAACCCTTGATCAGAAGAAGAATAAAAAAAACAATGTGACCAGCAAATAACTTCTATTTAGTTTCCATCGTACTTCAGAGCGGTTAATTTATTTCTCGATTTACCACTAAGAATAATCACACTTGGATCTCCATGATTGTTGTTTTTTAAATTCAAGATTTCATTGATAAAAAAAAATATAATGACCGGTGGATCAAGATGATCAGGAGCGAAAAATAAATTTCACTGATTTTTCATGAATTTTATTGTCATTTTGAAAGATTCGTCATTATCTCTGCTGTATAAAAATTAACAATAATTACTTTATCCGACTGATGACCACGTTTTTGTACTTCTATATCTAAGCCCGTCAGCACCTCGCGCTTCCAGAATCCACTTTTGAATGTACATATTGTTGTCTTTGGGGCTCGCGTGTTTTCTCTTCCATAATTCTCAAATTCCATAAAAGCATTGAAAAGTGTAAAACATGCACGTATACTCGTAACTGGTGGAACGTTTTGAAGTAGCACACGGAGACTTGCCCATATGGTTAATAATAACAAAGGTATGCTTGCATGTATAGACATTTTTAAGACTCACCGTCAAATGCACACAAAACGATGAGATACACACGCATATAAGGCACCAAGAGAAGGTTCTTTCATGAAGAAAAAAATAAAAATAAAATAATACACCACATTTATAAGTCATTTATTATGAATTACACGATGGTATATTTAAAATGGAGGGGAAGACGAGAGGCATGTCTTGTACATGGATATATGGGATATCGAGATTGTAACGCACGCGTGTTTCCGTAGCCCCCTCGAGTACAACAAGAAGGCCCGTTCCTTATTCTACCTCCCAACCTTCCTCCTTATACCGCTCTGTTCTCCCTTCACGAATAACAGCCCTCTTTCTCTCTCTCTCACTTTTATGTACATATGCATACACGAGCATACGTCTGTAGCACCTTGTAATATAATGTATGCTGAATATATCTCTCTATATTATATAAATATCTTGCCACCGCGACTAATGCTGTATCTAAATAACACTCTTAGACTTAACCGTGAACTAGACTCTACACTATTTTTAAAAATTATTCAAAACAATTAATTCATCGAGGATTTCCATTCGGTTTAGAGACTAACCAAAACTGTCTGAAGATTTATTTTCACTAATTTATTGAAACAAATTCTAAAAAACAAAGTTTTTTTTCGACTGTATTATTTTTACTCGACATTTTTTCATCACTACTGGACGACTGCAAACGTAATTTTCTTCGTCTATCCAAAATGCACGGTTGTACTTCTTTTTACGATCGTTTGACTGGATTGTTGTACAAACGCTTGAAAATTGGAAGAGATTTTTGGGTCTGGACCAGTTAACTGGATGTTGTCTCGAAACACAAAATTATCAATATCCGATCGAGTTGGGGATTGATTCACGCGTCCATTCGATTGATAGACGATGATGATAGTGTAACTCGATCAAGGCTCAAGGTACTTGGATACATTTTTTTATTAGCTGTCTGAAGTTTCCCTTAGTTCCCACTTGTTTCAATCCTGTGTACAATTTCATTGAATCAAATTATTTTCAACCCTCAAACTTATCGCGATGTGGATAAAAACGATTTCAACGGATATGCGAATTCGACACTGATTAAAGTCGATTCTCGTAGGTCAAAAAAATCGAAAGATGAGAAGCAAACGGATTGTTGTATTACCACTGCCTTTTCATTAGGAAATTCGAAAAAAAAAAATTGAAAAATGCACGAAGACGTGATAAGATTAGGTCGTTTTGGAGCATGGGAGTCTCCTAGAAAGACAGTGAAATCGAGTGGAAGAGAGAAACGAAGAAAAGTTGGGGTAAGGGAGAATATCGGGGTAATGGCCTCCCAACAGCCTAGACGTGCCTTGACCCGAGAACGTGGTTTAGAGAAACAGGTGCGCGACCATTGACCGGCCTCTCTCTCTCTCCCTCCCTCCCTCTTTCTCTCTCTTCATTTCTTTCTCATTCTTTTTCTCTGAGTTTCTCGCACAGCCTACCTTCGGATGCCCACTAAATTATCATATACCCGTTCCCGGTTCGGATCCCGACTAGAATCTGAGATTCTCCCTCTCGCTCATCTCCGGAACGAATGAGGAGGAGGGGCCCGACAAGCGATTTAATCGGTTCGACTCCCCGTGAGGTAAGAATCCCATAGCGATGCGATGGACACCAAAGTAAGCAGCACCAGTTCACAACACCACAGGATAATAACGCGAACCAGTTGTTTTTTATATTTTTTAATTTTTTTTTTTTATCATTTCTCTCACTCAGAATCCCATATGAGCTTCAATGAAGGGGAGAATGTCAATTAATCCGATACAAAAAGTTAAGGATGAGAAAAAACCGTGATTTTTCTTACTGTTGTTCAAAATCTTTGAATTTTTTAATGGTCCATATTTGAGTCGATAAGTGTATTCTTCTATATAAAGCATCACATAGAAACGCAAACGAATATTGTCAGCCAACTGATTAAGCCAAAATTTTTTAAAAATTCGTAGAAATTCAATGTTCCGAGGAATCCACTTTTAATACGAATGCTGCGCGGTACTTTGAGTCCGATCCTTTATGGATGGCGGCAAGATCCACGCGCTTGAAACAATGTAAAAGATTCTCAAGAATTTCGCATCTTTCTCATCCACTCAATCCACTTATACGTATATGTATGTATATATATATTTATGTAAGTAAATATGCATATGGGAGTGTGAGCATATCAAGTGAGTTTGGCGATGTGCATGGGAGATGAGAGCGCCGTGTCTGTGAATCCAGTGGACCGCGGATGAAGAGAGGCCAGAGGGACAGTAGAGGAGAGATAGAAAGAGCGCGATGCCAACGTGCGTGGGCTGACAGTCTGACAAGCTGGCAGCAAGCTGGGCCCCGACCACCCGACACCTCACTGTCAAGCGGATCGGGAGTCCCTCGTAATTCCTCTTTCTTTCTTCCTTTTTCTTTTTTTTTTTTTTTTTCATTCTTTTTCACTGGTTCTCATTCTTTTTCTACACACTTCCCTCATCCTGTCTCTCATTCTCTTTCTATCTTTCTCTTTTTTACTAATTTCTTTCTCTCCTTGTTTATCACTTTCGAGCTTTATCTCTTCCTTCTTCCTTTCTTTCTCCATGCTCCTTTTCTCCATACTCTCTTCTTTCTTTTATTACGCTCTCAGGATTTTTTTTTTTTTTAATTTATTTTATTAAATCTCTTCTCCTCCTCTTCTCTCGTTTCTCCTTTTCTTGTTTTCCAGTTTACGCTTTTTCTCGTTCTGTCTTCCTTTTGCTCTCACTTTAATACATTGTACTTTGTCCTGTCCCACTTGCACCTTCTCACTTTCTATCGGATTCAACTCTTTTCCTCGCAGTTCACTCAGTTGTCCTCGGTCTCGACCCTCTTAACCATGCGTGTATGCTCTTTTCTCTCACTCCTTATTTCTATCTTTTTTCGTCCCTGCTCTCTCTCTCTCTCTCCCTTTCTTTCTTTTCCCATCCTCGTTGTCCTTGTCCACTTCGTTCGCCAACATCCTTCCACCCGAAGAGGAGAACGACAACAACAGGGACGAGCTCACGGCGAGATTCCACCAAAAGGGGAACTCACCCGTGTCTCTACGATCGTGTCCTTTAAGGGTCGTCGAGGTAACACATCGCTCTTAAGTATGTGTGTGTGTGTGTGTATGCGTGTATATATATATCTCCGTTGTATTCCGTGTCCTCTTTCCTCGTTCCGCTAAAGACACGAAAACGGGCAGAAAAAAATAAAACGAAAGCAAAAAGTCGGTAGAACGAGAGACGGATGGAGGAGATTGTTTAATTGGCTTTTAGGGAAATCAGTTAACTTATTTTTATCTCTTCTTTTGTAAACCGAATAAAATCCCCTTTACGTTCTTCCTCATCGAGAATAAATGGTGGATGGTTAACTAATTTTTTTAAATGTACACTTTTCTTAATAAAAACTTTTAAGAAAACACCAAAGCACTGGTACTCGATTAATTTATTTTCTGACAAAAATATACGACATTGATCGATGCTGGAAATTTAATAATAAAAATACTTCAAATTTTTATATCATAATTACTCTAAAATCGGATATTTTTTGTTCAATCGGTATCGTATCGGCTGAACTAATCTTTAACTGAAAGCTAGAAGAGTTAGAACGTACGTGTTCATTCGTCCGAATAAATTTATGGTGTCGAGAAATTCCATGGCAATTCCTTTCATCCCTGTCCTTCTCTCGGTGTCTTCGCTTCCCCTCGTTATTCTCATCCCCCTTGTGCCCCTTCTCTTGTGTCTTCTCAGGCTCAAGTCTTGCACTCCGTAACCGAGACCCCAGCCATGCGTGTCTTACGATTCACGACAACGTCCAGAGTGAGATAGGATCGAGATCCGTACAACAATGCGAGACCGGCTGGACCGATGCATCTCTTAAGCACGGCCAGGTTATATACCGCGAGAGCTTCTCTCTCGCTTTCTCTCCCTCTTCCTCTCTCTTTTTTTCTGTTCTCCAGTCTCTCTCCTCCTCTTTTACCCTCTCGTTTTGTCCCCATAGGGCCGTTAATGTTTTGTCCCATCAAGGATTTAACATCGCGAACGAAAACTCGTATTGTTTTTTTTTTTTTCTCTTTTTTTTTCATCTCAAAGACAACAGGCTGCTCCAAGACCATTAATCGACGTCACTGAAGAAATGATCGAACGATTCGTTGATAGATATTTGACAAATAAAACCGAAAATATCGATCACTCTTGTTACATTTTTCAGTATATTTCAAACTTGTATCATTTTCAGGAATACTTCGATTTTATCGACTACTCCACATACAAAATCTCTTCGAGAGAAAATTTTTAATTCTTTTTTGATCAAAATGAATTCTCGTTATGATATGTATATATCTCAGCAGAGGATTTTTTCGCGGTCAATTTTACCGATTATAAAACGGTGGTTCAAATTTGCACCAATTTCTTTGTGCAGAAAAAAAAAACGATATGCATATAGTGTGTATGTGTGTAGTGAAGTGTTCATTGTTCGCCAGCTGCACTACATCAATTCTCCTCGTGCGAGATGCCAAGAGCTCGAGGGATGCTGCCCACGCGGTTACTTTCTCTCTCTCTCTCTCTCTCTTTCTCTCTCTTTTTCTGACTCTGCTTTTCTGGACATTAATATATGTATATACGTATATATATATATATTTTCAATGCTGTATCTCTTCATTTGTATATAGGTATACGATAAATGGATGCGAGCTCCGAATGTTTCTCATGCCTGTTATAGATATTCCACATGTAAGTGGACTGAAGGGTATGGGGCTTATGATGTATGCACGTCGATGGGTAATATAATGTCGGCGGCTAACGAGAAAGAGAGATTTCTCGCATTGAGCAAAAATTCGCAAGACCAAAAGCTGCGCGCCAGTAGATTTCAGACCATCTCATTTTAGCTCAACTTTTGAACATTCAAGCTTTTGTCTCTCTCAATATTTCTACGTGAAGATTTGATCAATGGAATGTCAAAATAATTTTGATATTTGTTTTAAAAAAAACCCTGTTGAAATCAATCAATTTTAGAAACGCGATACGATCAAGAAATTACGGACTACAACGAGAGCCTTTTTTATTTTGAAGAAAAAAAAAACTGTTTTTATCAAGTTTCCAATACGGTTGAGCTTAGAACAAAATAGAAATTGATCAACCAATCAGAAAGCATTTGTTCGAAATGCATCAAAATTAACCGAACGTTTTTCGGCTCGAAAACCATGGCTGGATCTATAGCCGCGTGATTATCACAGAGTGTCCGTTGGAGACCGGTTTTCAATTCTACCTGGGGAGCCGATTAATCGATTCTCGACGATATTTTCATTCTTTTTTCGCATTTTTTTTTTTTTTCTTCTCTTCACATTACCAATTTTTTCTTGCGGATGGCATTATCCATTCACCCTCGACTGCGCTATTTATGCGTTACGCAGAGTCTGCTCCATGGGGATTCAACTTCATTGGGGACTAATTTAACCATGTGTAAAACATTGTACAGAAAGTGAAAATCTTTTTTTTGTTTTTCATCAATGAATATGAGTACAACGCTGCGTCGAAATAAATGAGGATTTTGTATCCGCAATTATGCTTCGTAAATTTCGTAAATACGGTTGCAAATCCACCGACGAAATTTCTGATTAGTATCTCAAAGCCCAGATCTTAATGAAATATTTTCAACGAAATTGAAATGCCGATTTGTCAGCCTCCACAACCAAATTGACAATGATGGAAATAACATTTTTATTTTTCAATTCGATTCCACGCCAATTGTCCGTCTACTTTGATGATAAAATAAAAATAAAATTTTGAGTCTTTTCATAAATGAATAAATTTCTACTCTTGTACAGTGAATAATTACGTAAAAACTGGTTGGCTCAGTATGCTTCGTCATAATTAGAATTTGATCGGTTGATTTTATTATTCAAGTATAATTTTTGTCATCCGTACCAAGAAAATTAATTATGCCCGTATGTCTGAGTTAATTTTTTATTTTTTATTTCTTTTTTTTTTTTAATTTCTTCTCAGGCTCTTTCAATGCTTGAAAGATCAGGAGAGAAGACAAAGAGAGAAGAGCCAAGGCTATGTCTTTATATATTTTACGCGTAGCAAATCTATGCATGCATAACGAAGTTGGAGCGTCATAACTTTCGCAAGTGCGTGCTCGCGGGACAGCCATTTACGTTCATAACGAGAGGGAGGCGTGTCCCTTCGATGAGTGAAGAAGCTTCTTTCTTCATTGGCAATGGTGAAACTCTTGCTAACACTCTCGTATCGATAATTGAAGTTGCGATTGGATATATTCGCCGTTTATTCTGCCGTTCGATCTGTTTCACCCAACAGTTTCGCCATGTGATCATTTTCATTAACAACTGTAAATTCTAATTAAATAGAAAAATGAAAGAATAATTTGGGGCAAAAAAAAACGACAAAAATTCTAAAAACTACGACGCCAATAAGAGTCCTCGTCACGTCCTTAAATCATAGTAATGATATGACAGAAAATAATGAATCAAACGACGAAATAAATGGTCACGATCCTTTTTACGATAGCATCAATATATTTTTTTACTGTTCCTGTTTCCACATTGTGATATGCTCTCGGATGTTTATGCACGAAAATTTTTATTTCTTTAAAACGCACTCGAACGCTTCTTTATTTTTTTTCTCTCCATATGTTTTGTGGAAGTCAACGAATTCTCTCTGGCATCTTCAACGGTGAGGTTTTGCGAGCGTTAAATAAAGTAAAAGTTTAATGGTGCACATCCGTTGTTCTGATAGATATCTTAATGCGACCGGATTTTCGAGTCTACCGGAGAGAAGAAATGAAGAAAAAAGAGGAGGTAAGTACGATGAAACGCGAGGGAGTGTGCGAAAATGAAGTGGAGCTTCGTACGAGAAAGATAAAAAAGGAACAGAAAAATAAAATAAAATTACCAGAGAAAGAGAGTGAGTGTGTGAGAGAGAGGGAGAGAGGGTGAGATGAAAATAAGCGATACAACTCTCCTGGACCATTTCACAGCGCTTAAACGCCAATAAGATTGTGCGCCATTGTCGTTGTGTGCCGTCCTTTTGGGTGGACCGCCTCTTTTACTGGCTTCCATAACAATGTTAACCGATTAAAAAAGAAATATAGTACAATTTCAACAAAACCGCGTTTATATTTACTTCGTTAAATTCTGTGGTCACATAACTTCAAACAGGCCAATTTGCAAATCGTACGATTACCATCTCGAACGATATAGTTTGGAACACGAATAAATTGTATTTCACTTCTCATTTGAAATTTTAACCAACGAGGCTATCTCCAGAAGACTTTTGGCTTGTGAAAAAGTGTTAATGGTAATAAATGACGTGTACAACTAATTTAAATTATTATCGTTCGGTCGCTACACCTGATATAATATCATTGACGAGAATTATATAAATTCAAATCTAGTAAATTCGTTTCGCTCGATTGTAGACATCCATGAGACATGGAACTGGTTCATTGCTATAGGATATTTGAATAAATTATACGATACGGTATCAAACAAACGTTCGACAAAGCCCGCTTTTTCACCTTTTCCTACTCCCTCTCTCCCTATTTTCAGCTGTACATTACGCGTGCCATAAGAATAATTATCTCCCACGATTTCAATTCCGCAGTCCACATTTATACAGGAGCGATATATCGTATTTCGTATTCGTCTGTGATTATCTCTGCGGCAAGAAAATGCTATCTAGTCTCTTGCATACCATAAGAGCTGGTGCACGGACTATCGATTCGTACCAATTTAAAAATGGCCTTGTTGAAAAAAGCAAAATACAAAGAATTGATTAAACGAAGAGAAATCAATAGGAAGCATAGAGTTCTAATAAAAAATCCCGAGGGAATTTTACTTACCGGTCGATTCATTATTTCTTCCCTTTTTTCATTTCCCCTTGGTATTTTTTTCTAATTCTATGTTTATCATCGATCCGCTGCCTTCGTTATATTCATTTTTACTGATCTTTTTTCTTCACCCATGCCCCATCGCAATCCGGAGTTTTATGATTTTTTTAAAAACAACTTTTGGAATTTCTATATTCATCTTTCCAAAATTTGATTTTTTTTTCTCAATTTTCTTACACGCGTTCGTATCGAATTCATTCTTTTTTCCAGTAATATTCTTTTTTTTTCTTGAAAATATTTTTCCTCATAGGCACTGGCACGTGTCAATTAGCTTTATCGATCCTGTGATCAGATACTTTAGGGCGATCAAAACAATTTTTTTTTATCATATATTTTTATAAAAATTAATGAAGTTACTCATGAAATTCATGTAAGAAGAATTGTTTCAGAATTTTTTTTATTCCTCTCGGTTATATTTTGATCACGCGGTTAGACACTCGCATCTCGAACACCGTATGCGTAATTAAACTTTCCATGTACATTTGTACATATTTTTTTGTGTATCCAATTGTTCTAATAACACCCGCTGATAACAAATTCAGCAATTCAGCAGAGAGGAAAAAGCCACGCCGTTGGATATCGTGTCAGGACACCATGGGATCGTCTTGTAAGCGCCTTTGTACGGCAATGAAGCAGCCTGATCACAACCTGACAAGGTCGCTGCCATAATTTCTAGGTGGAACGTGTGAACAGTCGAAAATTAAAAAACAGCCGCGTGTAATATTGAAAATACGTGGATAGAGGCGCTATAAACGCGATCGCGTTGACTTTTGAGTTTCGTGAGAGTTCAGAAATGTTTGTTCTAAAATTCAAAGTCAGAATGTATTCAAACTCCAAGAGCCAATGCCACTTAAGTGGATAATACGAATTCACGTATATTGAAGAAAACGGTGATTAGATACTCGACGGCTGATAACTGCTGAAGTAAATTGTGGGTAGAGTAAAATGAACGCATACCTATAATCAAGGACGAATAATATTATACAGAAAAGATTCTTGGAAGACAAGTATCGCTATTTCAAAAAATCAGATGGCCAATTACTTTTTCAACGAGTGAAACTCATTCGTTATTCAATAATTCTCAAAGTTCTCTGTTAGGAGGTCGCAGAGAAAAGAGTCTGTACATACCCACACTCTATTTCATTGCCTAAACGGTCCGTCAACGTCATCATTACCATTTTGTTTCACGCCAACGATTTATTTGTGCCCTGGCTCACTCCTTTATTTATGGTCTCTAATTAATCATTTCTTCGTGATGAAACGATAATTTAACAAAGTGGTCAAACGCGAGTTGGACTATTAGGAAGTAGAATTTCAAAGGCAGCTTGCTAAATCTCATGTTCCTGTCTCATTACTCAAACAATTTTTTTTACAATTCACATTAATTTTGCTGCGATTTGCTAATGCAGAATTATTTCGGTGAGTCATTTCGGATGTTTAATTTCAAAAATTATAAAAAAAACGTGTTTAAATCCAATTCCAACAGCCCTTCATGCCAAGTGGCATTCGAATACTTTTGTTTTCACGCGCTAAATCGCTAAATCCTATCTCAACAGTTCGTAAACCGTATCGAGATTAGTGATACCTGAAAATTGAAAATTTCAAAGGCTAAAAAACATGTGAGTTCCTTTTGGAGGATGATCCATTTGAAAAATCATTCGAACTGGCAACGTATGTAAACGTGCATATGAATAAAAATTCATGTATATCGAAGAGGGAATTTGTAGGCTGCCGAATAATTATAAATGGCGTCCCGCGTTTCTTAATGTTCCAGAGAATAATCGAGAGTACGGGAGTCCGGGAAATACGTGGGCAATAAAAAGATTTGTGCGTAACGAATGCAAGGATTGCGTGGTGTCGGACCATTCATAACCCGCTGCTGTGAAAAAAAAAGCTACCAGACTCTTGAGCCCTATATCAATCGTTCGGGTAATGATATGAAGAAGTGAGAGTGCATACGAGAGAATCAAATGAGAGAATATGTGGGGGGGGGGGGGAAATATTGAAAAAAAGAGTCAAAAAATGGTGGATGGTTTGGGGAGGATATATATCAGTGTATAATTATTGCGTTCCGAATAAATTTTTTACATCGACGATTTTGAGAAAAAATCATAAAGACGCTGCGACGTCTCTGGATTTGGTTCGTCCATCAGCAAAAATGTAAATTGAGTAATTGTTCAAGGCTGATAAATATAAAAAATTATTCTCCTTAATATCGAAGACTGGCTTTTTGTTTATTTTTTTTTCTTTACATTGAGAATATGTATTTGACGTGAATTGAAGTAAAAAGTAATCGAATAATGGCACAAGTATAGGACGTTTGGCTCCCCCATTTCTGGCTAAGCGTCACTTCCACTAATCTCTGTTCGCGCCGGTAACATAACAGAACTGGCAATTGGTATATATTCGCGACCCGGAAGCGGCTCGTTTGTCAGTGACAAATTGACTTACCATATTAGAGTTACAATCCCTTGTCAGTTTCATAAAAGATGCACGTTCAAGGCGAGACAATGGAACGAGAGTCGTGCGGTTTTACGTAACTAACTAACCAAGCATTTATATTCGTAATTGGACTAGTGGAAGATACCAATATTTCACCAGGACCGTGATACATCTTGAAGGGTTACAAATCATATGAGGAAAAAAAAAGCAAAAAAAATCGATAATTTCTTTGGATGCATCTTGGCAAATTACGAGTCGATATTTTCAATTTTTGTAAATGCAGGATATCAGTTTTTTCATGAGAAAATTACCTGGAGATGTACTTTCATAAAATGGCTTACAAAAATCTATATTCTGACAGTTTTTTATTTCAAAAACAACTTTTTCACAAACATATTTGTTGGATCGCTGTGTGATAAAATGAAGGGAATGACACGAACTCGATCTGAATTTCTGTTTTTCAGTCTCATTACCCTATCATCAAAACGCAATCTGGCTTGACGGAGTCAGTGAATGAAGTCGCGTATACAGGTATAATTTCTAGACACGTTACTCCCATTGGTGCTTGTCCAAGCGTTTGAAATAAATATTCTCCTTCTTTTTTCTTTCTTTCTTTTTTTTTTCCAGTTTCTGACTCCGCTTCATTCCAAGTCCCTTTTTAACTTCGTTCCGTTCCTTTTCTGTCTTTTCTTCGCCCCTTTCTTGTCCTCGCCTTTTTTCCTTCTTTACTGTCGCCCAGGATCTGACCGTTTCTTTTCTCTTGCTCAGTATCTCCTCCTCTCTTTCTGGCGTTCCTCTTTTTACGCTTTTGTATAGCCAGGAGGAGATTCGTTTTACCTTCTTCGCCTCGTTCTTGGGCATTCGTGATAGCTCTCGCGTAGGTAGGTTAGCATATACGAGTGCGAGAGGATCAGAAACAACCAACAGCCAGTAACAGAGAGCCGCGGTCAACTTGCCAGCAAGACTCTCTGCCTCTAATGAGCTTGCTATTATTTGCTTTATTAAATGCAATTAGAGCTCACTCCATGTCCCTTTTGCCTTTTCCTACCTCCTCTCATTTGCCTCCTCTCATATCATTCTCTCTCTTTCTTTCCACGCTCTTTTTCTTCCTCCGTGCTGGCCGCACAACACCAGCATGCAATCTTCATTGTACATGTATATTTTAATGTAAGGTCCACTTTATGTATATATCTATGGACACGCATTATCTCTGTACACACTCTTAACCCACACTCTCCTGAATCTCAAATCTACAACGGTGTGTATAATACTGTATAAACATGGACTCGCATGCAAAGTCGCCACAACCACTCGAGAAATCGTCTCTCTCTCTCTCTTTCTCTGTCTCTCTCTTGTTGTTCCTCCTTCACTTCATGTACTTCTTTTCATCTTTATCTCACTGTCGGTGAAGACGACGATGATGACGGACGTTGACTGCAGTTTCTCTCTCCCGTGATCTTTCTTTATCTTCATATATCTCTTTTTCTCTCTTTCATATACACATATAAACCCGCCCACGTGTATGTACTTGCTGTTTCTTACACATAGTATAACAAACGGAAATACACGGACACATATATTGAGGCTATAGACTGCACGTTGACTGTGTGAGAGACTCGTGGAAAAAGAAAGAGACAGAGTTATATTGCTATCTATATATATATACATATACGAAGGAAGCTGCACACGGTGTGTTCTCTCTGGGTACAGACCGGAGAGCCCCAGCAATCAGCCCCAGACACGCATCCGCACACCACTGTAATTTCAACAACAAAAACCGTAATTGCATTCATTATGTTGGTGATCCCAAAAACAAAGGCTCATGAAGTCTCGAATAAAAATTCAGGACCAAAGAGGCTGAAAAGTAACTGCAAAACTTCTTTTATAGTTTCGTGCTAAATTCGTAATAGAAACGTTCGTTTATTTATTCAGGTAATTCAGAATGAAATTATGTTTTTTTGGATTCGTTCTTTCAGTTTGTTTGTTTCGTTTCTTCTCTCCGATTTCACCATACTTTTGGAGCTTTGACGATACTGCGATTTTTTTTTTTCAATTTTTTTATTTCCAGACTGATTTTATATCTCGAGAATATATACAATGAAAAGTCTTAAACGCGAACAACCAAGTACACAAGTTTTTAACTCCGGGCTAAAATAATTATCCCGATCATCAGAGATCAAGAGTCTCTCCGTGGTGGGTAGAAAAGTTTCGCTTGAGGCACGCACGTCTTTCAGCCCGCTGGACGAGATCGTAAGCGGGATATACTTTTAAAGTCGCTTCCGAAACGATCAAGACAAACTGATGCTGAAGCGAACAAGAAGAGAGGGAGAGAGAGAGAGAAGGGGCGGGGGAAAGGGGGGAGGAGAGAAAACGAGATGGCGAAGGGCTTTATATATATGCATCAGGTATAATTGTGTTTAAACTCACTCGCAGAAATAGAAGATAAATTGCTATACCGAACCAAAGAGGCCTTACCAAAATCCATGAGAAAGAGACGAAATGATTCAAAACTTATACCCGGATATTAAACTAAGTGAGTTTTAACGACTTGAAGATGGGCATACATGAAGTGAATATCCTTCTTCTTCCTTTCCTCCATGTATACAAGTCCACCTGCTGGATAAGTCGGTAACAAAATAGAGGTTGATAAACTCTGTACTCACCGAAAAAAAAAGGTCACTTCAGAATTCTCGTGATATTTTTTTGTTTCTTCTTCAATTTTAGCAAATGAACCTACCTACCAAGCATCTTTTCTCACTTAAGCGGTTTTAATTTCCCAAATGACTTTAAAATTTACGAAAAATTTCCATTATGGCCGATCACGAGAAAGATGAAAAAAATATGGAGAGATGGAAGGAAAAAAAGAATCAAAATATTCGTCATCGACAATTAAAAAATTACAACTTTCTAGTCATTGACCATCGATAGACTCGAGCCAATATTTTTGAAATTAATTTTGATGAATCGAATAAGTATACGCGATGAAAACCTCCGGTAAGTTCTGCTTGGATTTAAAATAGTAGTGATCGTCCAGTTAAAAAAAAATAAGAGAATTTCGCGATCACGTGAGCGCCGCGAGATCAGCTGCGATGCAGAAAAGCTCCGCTTTCGTATTCGATACAAAAGTGCCATGGGATTTTTAAATCTTTAAGAGACATCATGGATGCTGGCAAAGAAAGCAGCGAAGCAAATGAAAAAAAAAGGAAGGAATTTATAAATAGAGAAAAAAAACGAAGGAGGAAAAGAAAAAATAATCGAGAAAGGAAAGAGGGCTAAAAAGGGTGGTGCAATTTACGTACCGAGTGCAACGAAGGAGAGGAAGAATAAGCGTATGCAGAAGAGTATATGATGAAAAAGGGAGAAAGACGATTGAGCCGTGTGTGATCGCTCGCGCTCTGATACCGTACGTAGGTATAATGACTGGCACTTCTATGCATTATCATACTGCTCTTCCTTTCTCTCTCTCTCTCCCTCTCTCTCACTCTTCCTTTTAGGAGAGGTTGCTATTGCTCCTGGAGCCCAGGGAACTTGCTTGCCCGATCAGCCTCGCAAGTTGGTCGGGGAGATGAATAATTTCAGGACAGGCACGCAATTACATGGAGCGTACGTCTCGCGTACCAAGTAGCCACCCTGGCGATCACTCGCACACATTTATACCTACACACGTATGCTCACAATTTGTCGAACTACATATTCATACACACACGATACTTTTCTTTCTTTCATAAATTTTTTTTCTCTTCCTTTTTCATTCCAAACACCCAATGCAACCAGGCCTCCACTTTATTATGTTCTAAACAACATTCCAATAATCAATTAACTTTAATTATCCTTCGAATCCGAAGAAAAATAACACGGTGACTCATGATTTTTTTCGAAATCTGTTTTTTCTTTACTTCGTCTTACCCGGTTTACTGTTACTTTTCATAATATCTTTTATTTCCATTTTTAATCATACAATTTAGAAGAATTTTGCTATGTCATAAGCGATGGGCGTTATTTATCCAATTATTCACTTATATAACGGTTCTCTGTACACGTACATATAAAAATTTATTGGAGTCGATAATTTTCTCTCGATTAAAATGAGATATATTACGAAAAATTGGGAATGAAAAATGATTAAATCGTGCAATTCCACAAGAAAAATTGACATAAAAAAATTTTGTCAAATCACATCGAAGTTTTTGGGAACAATAATAAAATTATGTGTTGTAAGGTTTTTCACACGCTTACCCAGGCATTAATCCTTGTGTCCCTCAGTAAGCGATACTTCTCCGAAGTGTCTTCCAATGAACAAAAACGTATCACACATTTCGTTTATCAGTATTTGCAACCGAAATAATAACACTCACGGACAGTTCATCGATACGAAAATGAGATAAATTTAATTGCATTTATTTTTGCCACAATTTTTCTATGTTTGAACTTCATTAGACTGTGAAAAAAATAACCAAACAGCACCAATACATTTGTAACTTCATTCACGATCGTTGAATGATAAATTATGTCATTAAATCCCAAAACATTTTCTCGACTTCTCATCCGAAAAGAATAGTCGAACACAAGTTTTGTCAATGTCTGCGTACACCAGATTGAATTCAATAACAATTAATTTCGTGATATATTTATACGAGTGTCGGACTCTTACTGAAGAGGCCGAAAGACTCCCTGGTACAAAAGTATGATCCGATGAACAATGTCCCTCAATTTTATATGAGTATGTATATATATTTACATCACACCATATTGAAGCTGCGGCATTATAATCGTCTCTTCCACAGTGTATAAACATACATATACCTCAGTATATGGACCATTTTATGCGGGATCAACCACTTTTGAGTTCGACTCCTTATAAACTGGCCTTAAATTTTCATGCTGCTCTTCCAGTAAAATAAAATTTCAACTCAATTTCAATAGCAACGAAGCTCAAAATTTATTTTGAGCTTCGTTGCTAATTTGTTTCTGGTATTTTTTTTATTTTCTTTATTATTACGTAAAATATTAATAAATTTTCAGTCGACTCAAATGCGGTCAAGTTCAAAAGTGTCTGATTTGACAAGCAAGCCCTATGCACGTGTGTATATAGATATATATGACAGTGAATTAGCCTCGCACTAACTCGTACGCGCCCTATCAGTGCCAGAGGATACACATTTAATATTTAATATATTTTAATAATGTAGGCTACACAATGCTTTCGCGTCATATCCTGCATCTTCGTAGAATAACACCGCAACGTAATATCGCGGCACGGAGTGATCTCAAGTGAAAAATGATTCAAACAAACGGAAGTAGAAGAATCGTTCCGATTACTTGTTATTATTCAAATATTTTAAAAGGATACACGTCGAGGGATAGCAGAAAAATGATTTGATTTTCGTCACTATTATTTATCACAGAACCATCGTGTCATCTAAAAATGTAGAGTAAAAATTTTGTTACATCAAACTCGATGAATTTCTAATTCTGTTGATGAACAAATGAAGAAACAGTTTGGTCAATTGTACTAGATCTAGAATTTTGGTTATCTATTCACAGGCTAATTTATACACGAGTAGATATGCGTAACACAATGAGCTGGTTGGATCAATTAAATCATAGCACCCTCGATCGAGCGAGCTCGATGAGTAACACACCGAACGATGGATCTTTCAAATCAGCCACCCACACACCATACTCTGCTCTCCGCAGACGCAACTCATTCACTTTTCGCGCCCGCACACCACACTGATCTCGAATAGCGTGCGATGGAGCTATTATGCTTCGACAAGCGAGAAACTTAATTCGAGTTACGACTTTCTGGCTCCAAATATATACATGTACAATATGGACATGCTGTATGAGAATGTACGCTGAAATTATGATTCTAAGATACTCATTTGACAGGTGCATTACTCGATGAAAAGTTAACTTATCGATAGAAGATATTATAGTTGAAAACTCCTGAAATGTCAAAAAATATATTAAATAAAAAACGACCTAAAAACTGGCAAATTATACAATTGACAGGAGTTGCAGAATGAAATTTTGTTCATGATTATTCGGATAAAAAAGAAATGAACCGTAAACGATTCGATTGAAAGAAATTTTTCTTTGGTTGGTGTACACCAAGAAAGCATGAAAGAAATTGAGAGAGAAAAAGATAAATAAAAGAGAGAAACAGAAGCAAGGATCGCGGCTGCTCTCCTATGGCATCACAATGGTTTACTAAGTTCCATGCGTAAAGAGATAAAGCATCTAGACAAGACCGACCATTCAATAGTGATGAACTGGTTTCTTGTTCGAAAAGGCGCACGCACACACACACACACACACATACACACACGTACACGCAGGCATGGAATGGATGAGAACCAAAGGCCCTTCCGATCTCAGCTCTTTGCAAGTGCGCTTTTGCTTTTCTCTCGCCTCGATTTCATCGTTACTGTTGCAAAGCCTGTCAAACATATATATACCGATCAGTAGCTTATTGTACATATACTTTGTGCAGGTATTTTAAAACCCTCCCTCCCTCCCCTCATTCTCTTACAACAGTGTATGTATTCCGATTGATATTCCTCTTACTCGATACATTGGCCTCGACACAACCTTATAGAGCTTATTTAGGGTGAGAGCAGCTTATTGGCATAAATTATCAATTCATTTCGTCATAAGATTTTTTTTATATTTTTAAGTTACATTTCACTCGAAGAAATACGAGGAGGAAAAGATGGATATAAGTATCGAATTTTTATCGAGAGGAGCGACAACTGTATATTGCAATGGGAAAGAGAAAGAGATGAGAATTGACCAATTTTGCATTTTTAATCTCAGGACCAATGATTGAATTAACGTGGTGGATTGGCCATGACAAAATTGGAATTTTACATGGTCTAATATCCACACTCTTCACTGTTTATATTCAAGAAACAATTAAATAATGGTTTTGAAGGCAAATTTGCATTCGCAAAAATCTTGCTCTGTTCAATGGATCATAATATAAGAGCTGTGAAATTCCAGAGACACCAAAATTGAATTCAGACATTGTATTTTAGGATAATAATGGTTTAACGAACATATGATTTTTTCGTTTACCACGAAGAGGTTATTGCATCGTTCGATCGAGCAAATTATTCAGTGTGAAAGAGTACACAAGTTCGACATCAATTGTATGAATCAATGATCCATGAGTACAGAAGCGACTTATATTTAGAAACCGAATTGAATGCGGAAAGGAAATATTCAAATGTGTCAAATGTTAATGATTAATAGTGTACGAAAATCAGTACTTATCCCCGAAAAGTCGTAATTAATCAAAATCAATTCAATTGAACTAAATATATATTTAAACGTGATCTACAATAGAAGCTGCAGGAATCATGTCACTGTCACCGACCCTCTTCAAGAACGATGCTTCATTTTGATCAGTGAGTCAATTATAGTTTGAATTTATTTAATTATTCGATCGTTAGCTGGTTCGGTTTTTATGTATGCTCGCTCAAGTGGATGTCAAAATTGAAGAATTGACGTGCAACAAACCTTGAAATATTTGAGATGCGATTCATGTTGTTCAGCTGGTAAGAGCTCCTTGGTCGAATAAAAAGTGAAAATAAAAGCTGTACACGATCGGGGTATATCAAGTTTGAGAATGGAAACGAGATAAAAGAAGGGTACGAGAGGATGAGTTGCAAGCTTGTGTCACCCCAGCAGGTAAAGTGAGAGAAAAGCAAAAAAAAAAGAAGAAAATAGAGGAAGCACCAAGTCTTAAGTGGTGGCTAAAAATGTTCTTTATTCATCGAATACAATAAACTTCAACGAAGTTACGAGCGTCATTGTGCACTCCATAATTCGTCCATCTTTTCTTATCGCACTTGCTCACACTCATCTGAAAACCACTCCGAATCCAGCGAACATTTGGAAAAGCAATTCATCGTGAATCGTAGAAAAATAAACGTATCTCGGTTTAGCCCTGGGGACGCATTCGACACACCCATCAACCTCGTGGAAATGGAACATGCTCTGAATCCCAATTCGGTGTGAACGATACAGCCCCCCGATGTTCTGGTATTTCTTCGAGGCTTAAACTAGACAATGGTAATACGAAAAATTCATAAACATCTATCTTGTAAGAAGAGAAACGTTCGGTAATGAGTTGATTAAGAAATGAAATTCGATTTCAATTGCTGTCCAATGTGAATCTCTGTGATTGTAACAATTCAAGAATTTTATAAAAATCACTACGAACCCATGACCGTGTCATAATACAGTTAAGCTTTGCCACGAAAAAAATAAAAAGAAAAAAAAAACACTCTAGCTGTCTACGCGAGAAGAAACTTGGATAGAAAGTCTTCATGATGAATTGATTTATAGCTTCGTTCTCAGATGAAAAGATAAACGTGTCAAGCTGACAGGTTAAGTTTGAAAATAAGAGAAGAAGGAGAAGAACAATAAAAAGTACAGTAGAAAACGGTAGTCAGCTGTTGGACATTTGCCAGTTAGGAATGTCCCGAATGGGCGTGAGGATCGATTCCGTAATGAATGATCTTATGAAGTATTCATCGATGTGTCGGAAGAGATGACGATGCTGCTTTAAATATTGACGCGTGTTGCACAGCCTCTCAAGGACCTACCTGAAGTCCTGAGAATTGTGAATGACGAGGATAAAAACGATGACTGGTCAAAAAATTAAGAAAAAAAAAAAAAGAGAAGAAAAGATAAAAACGATTCTTTCATCCTTTGCTAACCAGTTTTTCGATGGTCCATTCATTTTCAGTAGCAGGCTATTACGACGCTGAACGTACACTTTAACCCATTGGTATACGCTGATAAAGGGTGAGATAAAAAATTTATAAAAAAACAAGAATAAAGCTCCGAACGTCTTCGAAACAATTAGGATAAGTGAATACGTGCGGAACGTTTATGGTCGCGTACCTCGTTTAGAATCGGTCTGTCGAACTCGTAGTTTGCTCAGCCACCAGTGTAGAACCGAAAGAAAAGTCATGCGAGCAAAAGAGAACGAATACAAGAGAGTAAAAGATAGAGGGAAAGAGGAAAAGAGAAGAGAGAGCATTTCTGCAAGACGAGACGAGCTAAAAAGCACGGTAGCGTGAAGCGAGCTAATTTACGAGTAGTAAAAGACCGTACAGCGAGGTGTCGGGAGAGAGTTCCGTCGAGGGCTCGCCGCCGGATACCCATGAGAGACTAACCGGGCGTGTCTTGACCACCGCAACCCAAGCTTCTTCGACGTCGACTTCAGAAACCCTGCCGCAATCATTTTAGTACATTGCCATGCACCTGCATACTCTTATCCTCTAAAGAAAGTGCTACAGATACGTCGAAAAAGAGACGTTGTTTTAAGTACATTGGCAATGGGCTCGTAAAGTCCTTCAAACAGAACCAACCATTATGGACTCATCTCTCAATGAAAAGTGAAATATTATTACTTCGAAATGCATCAATTGCTGTCAGAAAATAAAAGAAACATTCGAAAGTATAGCATTAAAAATGTGTAAATAGTTTATTTGCCGAAATTTTAAACTACAAATATTAGGAAATAATTAACTTGGATTTTTTCTCGAATATTTCTTGTTGGCTTCAAGCGAGTTTGACGTAACTCCAATCTGTTGTGTTTAATTAGAAATATTTATATGCCCATGCTCGAAGCGTTCGTTCTATTTTAGTAAGCAAAACGCAGAGTCGAAGGATCGAAGAAGCTACGACAAAGTATTATGATTCGTCGATACACTCGGCTGGGTTGGAAAGGGTGGTATACGTATAGGGCTAAAAGGAGTGAGTTGAGATAACACAGTGGAGGAGAGTGTATAGGTTGAAAATAGAATATACAGAGACTGAAGCAAAAGTCCCTCTCCTTTGCCGGGGAACAAGGAAAGAAGAGGAAAACTGAGAAAAGAGTATAGAGGACGATTGGGTGAAGGAGTAACAGAAGGAAAAAGGATAAAGGTACAGAGATGCGATCGAAGAAGTACACGCGGAGTTGGACGGCCAAGCTCTCAGAAAGGAGGAGAAGATAAGATGAAAGAAAGGCAGAAAGAAAGAGAAAATCAGCAGGAAGGAGGTAAAGAGAGCAACTGAACTGAAAAGCGAGAGGAAGAGAAGAGTCGAGAAAAAGAAAAAGATCTTTACCGTAGCGAGCGCCACACCCTGATGCAGCAACTCCATTGATTATTGTTGCGCCCTCGAGTAGCGTCAGCGCTTCTACAACCCCTATAGTTTTCTACATATTTCAGTAAATCAATTTAATTTTCTTCCTGAAAGAAAAATAATCTTGCGACAGAAATCAATTTTTTTTTAATGCATGGTCTGACAGTAAAGATTGAACAACTTTCTGTATATATTCGCAATTAGTCAAATTAATTTTATTCGAAGCTTCAAGTCGGTTTCGTTTCAAGAAATCAAGTAAAATGTTTCAGTGCCCTACAAACGTTCCCAGTTCTCTATATCGTAAAAGCATATTTTAGAAAACACCAAGTCTTTATGTTATGAAGAATTCTGGAAAATCGCATCACAGCATTACGAAACCAGAGCAAGCATATGCGAAATAAGCTTAAAAAATTTTCCGGAAATTACGATTTTGCTGTTCTGTTGCTGCGTGTAAAATCGGTCAATCTGAATACGAGATAGCAAAAAATCAAATACCGCGTTTCAATTGGACACGACTGTACGTTGGGTGAAGAAGAATATCTAGATTGCGATTATGGATAAGGGGTTTGATGGGACTATCCATAATATTTTATCGGGTATAGAAACACTGTGTTCAGAGATGAGAACGAAGGGGCTGAACTTATGAATACATTTTGTATGAAGTTGTCGGTAAAAAAAAAAAAAAAAAAAAACTGTCATTACGATCGACGATGCTGGATCGAGCTAAGAGTAAATTTCAAGTTTCTTTGTTTATAGAAAAAAAGAAGGGGTGTATGAAGGATGATAAATAAAAAAAACAAAAAGAAAAATAAATGGGACATTTTGCTCGGGAGCAAAATTGTATACGGATCAACTGCGATGGTGCAGAGAAAAGGAAAGAAAAAGAGTAGTATAAATAAAATAGCCAGAATGCGTGTTGCATCCTACCATGCACAAGTTGAGCCTGGGGTGAAGGATCGAAGACGGGAATAGAAAGGAACAAAAGATTGAGGGGGACAGGAGCAAAGAAAGAAGGGTGGGGCAGAGACGAAACGTTGATGAGAGCAAAGAATAAGAATGAGGAAGAAAGAAGAGAGAGTAGCGAGAAGAAGAAGAAGGAGGAGAAGGAGGAGGAGGAGGAGGAGGAGGAGAGGAAGGATCTCTGTAAATTACAAGCTATACGTTGTTCCAAACCGACCATCCAAGATAATACCTGCTCGCCCTCGGGCTATAATGAATATGTAAGACAGATTGTAGGCTAAAGCGGGAGCCTCTGCAGCTACTGCTGCGTGATACGGTTGTCCATCTACAGATTATATTTCCCTCCCTTGTGCTCGGCGCCACCCCCTTCGCACAACGCATTACGTATTACTGCGACGTAGTACATCAACATCGATAGACATTATATATAAATATAATTTTCTTCATAAGTAAATCTATATGTATGTATATTCCGGATTTCTTGTTGATACGAGTAACGATATAGTTTATTATTTTTACAACTTTTAAAATCAAGAGAAAAATCGCTTGGATCCCAAGCTTCAAAGCCTCCAAACATTCATGAGCGTGCGCTTGCCTCTTGGCGCTTAAAAAACATAATGAAAGATTACTTGCCTCTTTTCTTCGAAACATATTAAATTTCAATCAAATTATAACCCCATATTTCTTTATTCGTTTTCCAGAAAAAAAAAAAAACTGGAAAAGATATTATTGCATTCTCTCTATACTTCTGATATTACTGCATTACGTATGACGTCGGTGATTACCCGTGTCAGGATTTGCATCGTGGCAATACAATTGTTATTATTTTTTTTTTTTCATTTTTCTGTTATTAGAAATAGTCATCTCTCTTCGCTCGAGTTCTTCATGAATTTTTCAAAAAGAATCATCCAAGAAGAATCCTATTCTGTGAAGCTTGATCTGCATTGTAATTTCGAGAGATATGAAAAAAAAAAAATGATTTGTATTCGAAAAATACAATATATTCAACATTTTATCCCGAACTTATAATTCTTGCGTGTTGTGTTTTTGATGAGAAATATATTTTTAATTTAAATTCAGTTTGGAGCTTTGAGAAGTGTCGTGAGTAGGATTTTGTTTGGGTTTTACTCGAAGATCAGGGTGGGAAAACACGTGTAAATAAAGTTCTCTTTCTTTTTATGAAATGTAATGCTCGTTACGATTCCACAGTGGCGTAACAAGACTGAAATAAATGAAGCAATTAAAGTATTAGTGGAATCTCGCACCGGTATTACTGACAAAAAAAAAAGAAGATAAAAAAACGAAGGCCGGCAAGAAGGTCCAATTTAAAATGTCAAAGTCGAATGATCGACGAGAGAGAGAGAGAGAGAGAGAAAAGGGAGAGAAGAAGTCCGCAACGAATCGAGAGCCCTTCTCGTTAATTTGCTGGGCGCGAGAGAACTATTACAAAGCATTATTGTCGCAACAGAAAGGATTCAAGCGGGGCGTGACTCGGTAACAATTTCGTCGCTCACTCCTTTCTTTTTACAATGACTTTTTCTACTAACGCTTTTCGCCCTGTTGTTTCATCTCCCTTGTCTTATGAACGAGTCATAGTCTGTCTTCCTCTCTCTTTCTTCCCTTTCTCGTATACGAGCGTATGTATATAATACGTTGGATACAAGAACGGCCGATCATCGCCAATTATCGTTTGGCCGTCTCTCACCCTCGAGCGACATAGTTGCGCGCGCGGCAGCAATTGGTAAAAAGGGGTCGCGGTGAAGGAGCACGCGGGACCGACGATCGAGAGCGATTATCGCGACAAGGCGTCCGGTCCTTGCCATCATTCCTCTTTCTCTCTCTCTCTCTCTCTCTCTCGATCTTCATGCTACAGGAGATCTAAACCCGATCGGTCAAGATTCTCCAAAAGGAAAGCACAACAGTCTGCGTGTGCAGGAATACAGCTAAAACCGAGCTTGGTTTGCGTTTGGAACAACGACATGATGGACATGGCCCGATTGAAATAACGATTTTTTTTTCCGCAGTCACAACAACGACCATTTATCGTTGAAGAATGCAGAAGTTGAGTGGATAAAATAGTTGTTCCAATTATCCAGGATAAATCAAATTAATGTAATGTGAATCCAAGTAAAAAGCAAGTGTCAAAACGACTTATTGGAGTGCTATCGTATGTCGCTTGGGCACAAAAATGAATCATCGAGTTTCAGTGATTTAGCTATTGGGTACGAAACTTTTTTGGTTTTTCTGGCAACTTATTTTTGCTTGGTATACGTGTGTCTGGTATGCTCGGGAGATAAATCCTACCGAGGAAACGGTGTGTAAAGTTAAGTGTCATTCAAAAGAAGCGACTCTTTCTCTTTTTTGTTTTCCTTTAGTCAGGTGACATAGTTGAATATTTAGGCATTCTTATAGCGGCTAAAATTGGTAGCCCAGCAAGAAAAGCAGGCCAGCAGAGTCTCAAAGGTATAATCTATGGATGTATTTATCTATATATGCATAGTATTGAGGTATTATACACGCAGCATATACATATATATATATATATATACTTATTGTGGAAGAAAAGCGAGTGAGCGAGAAGATTTCTCGGTGAGCCGAGAGCACCCATCAGTGGCCCGAAAGAGGGAGTGGGATCGAGAGGACACGATGAGAAGAATGAAGAGGCGAGTAGCTGTGAGCTGTGAGAGTTGGTCGGTGAAGAAGGAATGCCGTCGGACGAGCGCCTGGGGCAAAGACGACGATGAGAGCTCTCTCACTCTCGCGGATCCACACACGCGGCGGCGGAATTCAACCACACGGTCCAGCACAATTCTCCCTTCTCCCACCCCACCAATCTTCTTTCTCCCTTTAAAAATATCAGATACTAACAACAAAAATAACAGATTATCCTAAAGTTCCCATACAAATCTAATGACCACCAAGAATATTCTTACAACATTTTTATATAAACAAACGACATTGAGAGAAACTTTTTGAGAATCAATTTGAAAACATTCGTAGAGCCCAATTGCATTGTTATTAATATTTTTTTTTCTTGGGTATAAACGATTATTTTTGGAACTTCAAAATATTTGATGAATGAACTTGATTTTTTAGGGAATTTATACACAGGTGTATTGGTATCGTGATAAATACACAAAAATAATGAATCCTCAAGTATTTATTGATACACGTTCAATATGCAGAAAAAAGATTTGTGTTAAATGATATGTTAAAAAAAAAAACGTTTTTTTTTTTAAACATCGGAAAGTTGTCTTTCGAGGACCTCGGGAAAATATATATACGATTTTCGTTCTCTCTTATTTCTCATCCCCTTCACTTTACCACCCAACTGCGTGTCGTTTTAGCACTTGGAAGTTTGCGAGTTAACGACGCGGAAAACAAAGGGACATGGACGAATGCGGCGTGCGTTCGCAAATACACGGTCGCGGGCTTTCACACATGCACACGCGTTCTTGCACTCAATCTCTCATTGCCGAAGAGTTACATGAGCAAGAAAAAAAATAAATAAAAAATAAATAAACGAAATAAGAATGAGAAAGAACAGTAGGAAACGAAAGTTGAAAAAAAAGAGGTCGTGAAAGACCCAAAGAGAAATCCATTCTGTCAGTGCTGCGTTAAAACACGTGTGCATTGTTCAAACAACTTCGTTTACTGATGCAGTGACTTATATTTATAGTTTCATATACTTTCTTCATATAACGTCCGATCAAAACTTTAAATCCGTTTCCAGGATTTGGATTCAATCTGATTCTTTTGCCCTCTGTCTCCTCTGATCACTGATTGCTTTTGGTCGTTCATCGTTCATCAATATTTTGAGATTTTAAAAATTTGTTTATTCTACTCGTAAAATGTATTTTTTATTTCTCTTCGGATATTCGAATATTCAATGAATCCAAGAGAGAACGACGTTCTGATAACAAAGTGTGAAAAAATGTTTTTCTGTCATCTGACATAAATTTTGCAAATTAGAAGTCGTTTTAAAACGCTCAACGTAAAAATCTCTTTGTTCGAAATAAAATAATCCACATATGTAAAATGTGTAATACGAACGTACGCGTGACTGGCGCGTATAAAGTACGCTTCCACGTGAATGAGATACGTTCCAATTTATTTAGCTTGAAGCTACGATTCTTTATCGTAATGCATAAGTGCATTCCACGTGCCGGACTGCGCGCACGTCTCTCATCCCCCTTATCGCTACGGTCTTTCTCCCGCCGGTATCTTGATCCCAAAGAGGCGAATTATAAAAAAATCTTCTCTACTGCCATGTGCTTCATGCGAACACCAGAGGACACCAGTGATCGCGGCTAAGGTCCAGCTACGGATGCTCAATGGCGAGACTGACGACAAAAGATTCCATGCTCGGAATTCCTAAAGCTCTTTTATTGTCGGGCGTCAACGAACGTATAAAGATTTCCTCTCGCTCTCTCTCTCTCTCTCTTTCTCTCGCTCTTTCTTTATACATTTACGTATCTACACCATCATTATATTCTTTCCATATCTTTCCACATTACCTCAAATATTTCTCAGCAACCGTATATCGCGTGCTTCGTCCTGCGAATTAGAATAAATTATTTAAAAAGATTTCCATCTCATCCACGATTAAATTTTCCAGTTTCTCACATTTCAAAAAGATCGAGATTACAGTATATTATTCATCTGGGTGGTTCGCAACCCCCAACTTCTGTACTGGCAAAGCAGACCCTCCTTAATTTTAAGGTTCGAGCCTTTTGAATACAATTTATAATGGTTCGATATCACGTTTTCAACTTTGCGATAAACTGAAATTTTGTTTTTTTTTTCCCCAATATCACGAAAGCTGGAAATAGTTTGATAATAAATACGATGTATTTTGATTGTGTAAAATATGATTTACTGGATTTGAAATGGACATTCAAGGATTGAGTCGCTGATTCCAGATTACAAAAAGCCCTTAAAAAGCCTCTGAAAATTATCATAATTTATTTGGCAGAAAAATCTACTAATTTGTGATCCATTTTCCGGTGTCCCTCGATGATCGAAACAATATTTTATTTTCGGTAGTATCGTCTAGAAAACGAAATAAAGTTGTGGAAAATGAGGGCTCAATAAACGGACTAGAGCGACAGGGAAGGGTTCGATGCTATTAGGATTCAGGGAAACTGGAATGGATAGAAGTCAGCTTACTCCTTTTCTTCCCTTGTTTTTCTTCCTCTTTGTTACTCTCCCTCTCTCTCTCTTTCTTTCTTTTGAAATCTCGCACTCTTTGCTATCGCCATGCAGGAGAGCAACGATGCAGCAATCTTCCAACGTTGATTAGAGTCGTATGTAGAATCGAGAACCGGATTCCAAGAACCTGTTTCCATGTTCACGTAAGATCCCCGGAGTAATCGACTGACGGATCGGCGACCGTTCGAGTCAGCGACCCCGAGAGAGAAGAGCGACCGGCGGCCAGCATCATCACACGAGTAATACCAGTACAGCGGCCATTCTTGTGTTAGCCCGAGACCAGCCACCGCACAGCTTCAAACTCTCCAGGGACGAAAAAAAAAAAAATAACAAAAGAATATTTAATGTCCACGAGTGCACCTAATTCTTCAATTTTTTTTCAACATTATTTTCACTTCGAGTTCCAATTACTTTTTCACAATACTGAGATAAGGTCAAAAATGATGAAGACTCCTCTCGGGCCGGAAGAAAAATACGATCCGGAACTTCACGCGCTGTCTTATTTTCATCTCAAAATGAATCGTGCAGTGAAAATCTCGAAACTCATTCAGTTTTCAAGCGAGCACTGTTAAGAATTCAATTTTCTTCTGCCTTTGAGCTATGAGCTCGGTGGCATGGCTCATTGCTAAATGCTTATTATAGACGAAGGGGTGATCGATCACACGTTCTCTCAATGGAACAAGGAAATGTGAATTTGAAAATTAAAAACGAAAAAAAAATGAAAAAAAAAAAAAAAAAAAAAAAAATCCTTAAGCTTTCGCGGAGAAGTAACAGCTATCAATCCTACCGGCTTTAATAGATTTTCATTATTTCGCGAGTCTCTATCTCTTAGGTGTGTAATTATCGTGAGGGGTTAATATATACGCGCGGCAGCCACGAGAAAGTATAGGGTACGGACGATCTTGAGTCGTCGAGAAATTTACACACGCATACAAACACACACACACACACACACACGTATATATATTTACGTACACGTGAAAAAACGTACATGAAGAGTTCATAATATGCAAGCGTCCATCATGGTATACTGTTTGGATTTTCTTTTTCCCAGCAATAAACAGCCAAACAATTTTTCTGCGTTACACCGAGAGGACAATTATTCATACATATCGACAGTATCTTCCGATGGGGATGAATGGTACAACGTGTGAGAGTCAGCGCGTTATGAAAAATCGATAAAAATGAAATTAAAAAAAATGGAATTATTTATATGGCACTGATAGGCAGTTTCCATCAAAGATAACTATATCCGAAAAGCAAAACATGGACGACAACTATTTTATTGAGACGACACTTCTTCCTTGAATAACGAGCCAATATTTCCAATATTACATGCAATTCAATAAATCAGAACATCTCCAACCACATGAATTTGCGAAAAAAAAAAAACAGAGGACTTCGAAGTTCCTCGTTCGTTGGTATGCGTATTCTGCTTCATCTATTTATAGATATGATAGTTGTGCATCAAGTACAGCAATGTTAATTTCTGTTAGAGTCAAGACTAAAGGACGAGCTGGATATTGCGTTATAAGCTTACATAGATACATGCACGTATATTATAAATCTTTAGTTGCAAATAAATAGGCCTGAGCAATATGATTCAACATGAAAAAGAACATGGGCTGCGCCCTTTTGTTTTCCAGCGATGTTTATACACCCATATACTGATTGTGCACGTGCATATATATAAATATGTGTATATATGTACGGATAAAGTATAGGAAGAACGCGGAGCTCTTTTCGATTAGGCATTACACACCATAGTAGCTCTCATAGCACGGGCGAGCGTACGAGAATTAATCTGCAGGATGAGAAATTTATTAAGGAAGGTAGAGAGAAAGAGGAACTTCTTTCCCCGCCGCCTCTTGATCACGTTTGCGAACTTCCCTCTTTTCTTTATCTTTTTCTTCACCAAGGAGACATTCATTCGAAATATTTCAACGAAGAAGACAATCAATTATTTGCGTAATGTAGTTTATTATTCTCATGTCTTGTTTTTTTTTTTTTGTTGTTTTTAATGATCTTTGCTCACTTTTTTTTCGATGATTAAGTGGATGGGGGTTGATATTAATTTTGTATTTAAGGAAAATTATAATATTACAATTATTTTGAGCTACTATTGTTTTATTTTTATATAATTTGGGTATGGATCGAGGGGCAGAAAATTCATTGATATCTCAATGAAGCCTGCAACTCGTTTGTACTAAATAATTTTTTACACCCAACTGACATAATATATACAATGATCGTTGAAAAATATTTCAAAGTCCTCGTTGAATTGAATATACGAAACATTTAAAAAATCGAAATTCCGTTTATAAATCGAAAAGACAAGATTCGTGATAAACGCGTAAATTGTTGAATGAATGAAAAACGATGAGACCTAAGCTCCAAGTAATTTTTTCACCTCTCCTTATTTATATGAAAGCTTTTCTCGTTTTGTGGCTCGTTCTGTTTCTGTGGTTAGTCGACAAACACCTGCAGAAGCGTGGCATTGATGCACACTCTTATAGAGGGCTGTGGACGCTTGAATTTTCACTTGAGATCTTAGGCTCACGTGTGCACACGAGAGTCCACTGGCAATCTCACCGCGATCGTTCACGAAACGAGCGAGATCGGCTTCCGTAGATATAAACACACTCTCTTCCTCTCTCTTTCTCTTTTTATTTATCTGCCTTTCTTCGTTTCTGGTCGAAGCTTCAGCACTTTGGTGTCTGGGGTGTCCGTGGACTATCTTCACCGCGGGAGAGCTGCCGCGCGAGCTAAGCGAAACTCTCCTTCTCGTTATATCTCTTATCCTGTCTCTCTGTGAGGACTCTCCAAGGATATAAAATACTGTATACACCGGCAGTACCAGCGGCAGAGTTATTCTGGTTCTTGAAAAGAATACAACCGCGAAAGACAACTCATAAGATCGGGACACATAACTATTTATAGTGCTGTTTCAAAGACGATGATTATTTCTTCGTCGTGTCCCTTGAGATAAAGAGAAAAGAAGAGGGATGCGAGATAATAAGATGAAGAAGAGTAAAAGAGAAGAAAGAAGAGCAGGAAAGCTGCGGAAAGAGAGAAGAAAGCCGTGTGAGAGAGGCAATGATTTGAAAAAAAAAAGAAAAAAAATAAATAAAAATAAAAAGATGAGTCTGCCGTGAACCCATGGTACTTATACTTCTATAATGTATGTGCAAGATACAATGATGGTTGAAAATGCCATATAAATCAACGCTCACCATGAGAGAACGATAGACCAAGGATATTCAAATCAGGCAAACTATCTATTGATACGAAGAGGGGTGGAAGAGGAAGGGGGGGGGAGGAGGAAGGGACATTCTTACGGGAAAGTCATCGTAAAGTGTCCTATACTTTCTGTCACGAGCTTGAATCCATTCGATAAATAGGTATAACACACTTGAGAAACTGGTTAGGTTTATTGGAAGATTCTACAAAGTGTACCAAAGTTATTCTCTCCCATCTCTCGTGTGGTATTATTATTCATAACGGTATCGCTCGATTTCACAACGATGCAACACGACGACTGTATAAACGTGTACGCACTTTTTCAGAAGTATCGCAGCTCCTTTCGCTTTAATAGGACAACTCGATTTGTTAGTGGAAATCTCTTTCTATATCATCTTAAGGTCATCCGTGAAAAGAAATTCTCATACTCGTTTCGTAAAATAGAGTTCTCTCATTTCACACATTTGCTATCAGAAACTGGAATAAATTGCATTCAATTTCGATCTTGCTTCAATCTAAAGTGCTTTTAAGTTTCAAATTATTATTTTAGCGTATGACGGTTACCACGTATATTTCAAAAGACATTGAAAAATTCTGTACATTCGTTGATATTTGTATTGCACGGGCTCGATACAATTGATATAAAACTTTATTTACCGTTAGGATGGCTGTTAACTTGAATTTCTTGTAATTTTGACAATATTTTCAGTAGCATCGACTCGAGAAATTTCTTACACTTTTCCTAGAAATTTTCGAATCGCATGCGTTAATTAAACTTAATTGAAACCTTATGTGGTTGGATAAATCCTCATTTTCTCACGAATAATTGCCTGAGAATAATGTCATGAGATCTTTACTTTTTGAGAATACACCGCAGCTTCCCAAGCTTTAGCCGAAAATCTCATGAATAGATTTGCAAATACGTGCGAAATTGATGATCGCCTGCGGAGGATTTTAAAGTGAAACGGGGATTATCTTCGTACGCGAAGAACGAAAGGTTCGATGAAGGTTTTCAAAGTGTTACGTGGCATGAGAAAGGAAACACGAGGGACAAAGAGATCATTACAGTGGTGAAGAAAGGCGAGGACAAGGAATTGGTCCTGAAGGAAATTGGTAAGGGGTTTCGACGGACATTTCGTGTTTTCGAGTCGCGTGAAAGGTATTCACACCTTAATAATCTGACTCGTTGGTCTCAAGAAAGTCAGCATAGAACGGATATTCGAGTGCCTATAAATCAGGTGACGCGTCATTATGCTGAGTAATTAAAATTTTTTGGAACACCGACGTGTACTCGGTTACACTTCCATTTCGTGCATGCATGCGTATACGCTTGCTTTTTTTTTGTTTTACTTCTTGAAACAAACTCACGCACATTGTATTGACTCTGGAACCACCGGCTGGTTTCAATAAGTGGGCACCAGTCGGATGCCGATAACGATTGTCCATTCGAGAAACACCCGGAACCCTGGTGCACTCTAATTGAGAGAAAGAATTTTAAAATATTCCAAACCGGACCCATTGCGGGATCTCTACATTTTTTATTTTTTCTTTTCTGCCTTTTTTAAAGCTAATTTCGCGTTAATGATTTTCCTGATTAACCAGATCCGATATAATGATTGAACCTGAAAATACAGTGTCACAATGTTTCGATTATGTCAGGAAAAAGTATGATCAACACATGAGTAGAAGATCAAGCTAGAGAATTTATCGAAAAAGGTTTTTAACAGTGATGATGTTTGTTGCAGTATTCACCTTCGATTAGGTGAAATCAAAAAATTTTGCACTTCCAATTTATTTCTTTCTTACCAATATCATAAAATTTCTATCACATGATAACGGAACATTCGTGATTGTGATGAAACAACATATTCGGGGCTTAATAATCGTAAGAATTCTGTTTTTTTTTATTTATTTTTATTGATAAGAAGATTGTTATTTTTGTTTTTTTGCCTGTTTTCGATTGTGAACGTCTATTGTTATTCGTAGGACTTGAAACTCGTGCCAATATGATTGCGCTATCTTGTGAATCGAAGTGGGGCAACTGTAGTTGAGAGGATCCGTGTTTGTCTGGTACAGAGACTAAGTCGTAACGATGAGAAAGCGAGAACAGGCGATATTTCTTGCAATATATGTTATTCAATAAAATTCTAGGATCTCGAGAAATTCCGCTTAATATTACGATATCTCAGCATTGCGTGGGTTTATTTGAAGGGTATCAAATACGTTCGAAAGGTAAAAACTAAAATTATTTGTCGCGAAACGGTTCTCAAAGTTTTTATGGGTCACCTCGTTTCCACGTAAGGTCGATTGGAAGTTCTATATGTTTATTATTGTTGTGTCAATTTGCAGAAATTACATCACATATCTTCATGTTGTTAGCAACCGGATTTCTATATGGCCTTTCAATAAAAAAAATAATAAAGAATCAGTAGATAATAACTAGATGTTAATAAAATAGTTAGGACCGAAGTCTGCGTTACCGAAGAAGCAGTTTTAAACTTTCGGATTTACAAGCTCCTTCAATGCCTTTGCCTCGAATTCTTGTTCCTGCACATTCCTTAGAAAACTCAAGATTCCGAAAGTTTTTCTAGTTTCTTTACCACCAATGAAAGATCGCAACGTTGGAATTGAATATATAAATTCATGAAAATTACTATCAAAATGGACTGATCATTTTTAGAACTTTTTCTTTTTATTATACCTGCACGTATACCCTTGAAGGTTTCTACAAACTCGTCCCATCACTTTAACCTTTTTTTTTTTTTTTACTAATTACACTCTTTCCGAATGCACTACTGTATTTCATTTGCACGAGAGCCAAGGGAAACTGTGGAAAACCGGACTGATTCAGACGGCTATATTTTTACTAAATTTCTATCGATCAGCATCATCAAAAATTCAGAAAAGTTGTCTCCCGCTCAGTAATTAATGCGCGAGCCGGTGCATACCTAATCGGTCACTCAACAACGAAACGTTGACCTCGTTTGAGGCTCCTCAACTTGAGGAATCACGGAAGCCACACAACGACCGCGGACCCATCGTTGTCGGTCATTGACACATCAAAAATGATGTATAAATCAATTCGAATTAAAAAATTATGGCCATTGCCTTTCTTGTGGTCAGCGATGGTTTCCATGACCTTTCAAAAAGATGCCATTTTTTTTCACATATTAGAAGATCAAATCAACAAACAAAGTTTGCTTCAATTCATTCTCAGCTTTTTATTTTTCACGCGATTTTAAAAAATTGGTTTTTCAACCGATCAATGGAGGTCGTACGAAGCAAAGTGGCTTCCTTAGGAAAATTTGAGTTAGACAAAAAATTGAGCGGTTATTCTGAACTGTTCGGATTTGATGCGATCTAAAAATCAAGCGACTAAATAGTGCCAATGCCTTATACGCTGCCTACCCCTTACTCGCTCGAATCCATAATAAGTCTTTGGATGATGCAGCAATTTACGCGCGACCAAATTAATCGTCTTTCGCATATATCATCACACCCATCACATTTTTTGTCGCAGCTGCGTCGAAAGTTCGTTGCAAGATTCAATAATCTCCCGTCACTATATTCGATCGATAGGGAGAGCCGTTTATTACGTGGATAAGGGCTCGGGCTTTTTTCACTTTTCCAATGGAAAAAAAAATTCATTTTTTTCGGAGACTGTTTTGTTTTAACGGGCTCTTCCTCGTATTCAAATTCCAAAGAACAATGTCTTCAGAAATATCGATTCTACTAAGAGTTCAGAGCTCCCATACTGGTCGGAGTTATATCGTCCGCATACAGTTAATTACTAAAACAAAAAATTTATCTTGTAGCAACTCCGGATAAATCAATACGGATCTACTTTTCAAAATAAAAGAAGAATCATCTACATCGTGAACATGACTGTGTGCACACGGTCCAGGCCTCTGCGTATACGAGAAGAATAGTGTGTTCAGCCACGACGAGATGAGGATTGCATGCGAGAGGTGCATGCATCTCGTATCTATGTACAAGACCCGTTCGAAATTTACTTGGTGGTTTATCGCAGCTTCGTGGAGAGAGCATTGTGGCCGATGCATAATATTAACATTAGTGGTGATTAGTGGGCTGCTGGACTCTCCGGTCGAATAGATTCAAGAGGGTATCGAAGTTCTTTCGTATTTTCTACGCACGCGACCTTCCACCCATTATAATGATCGAGAGAAACAAAGCAGCAGGAAATTGGATCTCTGATTTCTTACTGAGAAAAGAATACTAATGAAGAACAGATAAGAATAAAATAAAGGAAGATTCGGGAAAACTAAAATCGATTATTCTCATCTGCTTTATCGATCTTTCTTCTTTGTGAAAAATTATTTTCTCTCTGAATCGTATTCCCTGGATATTTAAAAAATAGTTCCAATAGCCTATGACCAAATGATACGAATACCTGCGAACCAAAAGACACAGACAGAAATTCATGTGCAGGAGAGTGCTTAAGCGAATAGTCTTCTGGACCTTCAAACCAACACCGGCATTAATGTTGCTTTTTTTTTCTGCCAATAGCATGGGTGTGTGCTCCTGCAGCTCGCTGCACTGGTAACTTGTTACCGAGCCACGCATACATCTCTTGCCAGCCCCTCTTGTATGGGGGAAACAACACGACACCGACTTGTTTATGCGCTCGGATGCCCACTTGCCCCTGTGGCGGCCCAACTAAATCACACCCCGCGGATTTTATATTTAAACAAATAATTAATTCAGATGCCGCTGACTCGCCAGGTGGTCGGAATCCCCGCCTTACGTATATGTTCCCAGCCTCACCAGCGTCACTATCCTTAGCCTTTGTGGATACAAAATAAGCTGTGTATCTACACACATACACACGTACAAATACACATGAATTTGTATACATTTGAATATGTGCAATCAGCGGTTGAAAAAAAAAAAATAAAAATTATTTTTGAATTCCGCGTGCCTTTACTGACACTGGCCCACTGTCATATAAACGTCCCGTCATAGATTTTGGCTAAAAAAAACTTTTGTTCTTTGTTCTTCGAAAAAATTTCATAATATGACTCATTGAGAAAAAAAATTGAACAAAATATCTAAAAATTGCTGTTGAAAGGATAAGTATCCAGATTCATGAAAAAAAAGTAGTAGCATAAGGTGAAATTTCAACTGTTATATTCGGAGGGTAAGGATTTGTAGGTGACGAAAGAAGATAATGAAGAAGGTATATATTTATTTTTTCATGGCTCTTAGTTCGAGTTAAGGAAGTGACAATTGTGTATTATTACTTGTATTCAAGCCTTCAGGCTTTTATTTTCATTTCACCCTTCCCAAGTTCCTTTATTTATGTCGAAAGCGTATGGACGCGACAAGGAGAGTAAGGAAAATTGTGGTAATTTGTTATCCTGAGAGTTCCGCATAGTTAGCGATGGAATTGTGTAAACGATGGAGAGGAAACGTTCTTTAGAGTTGAAAGAGTAAAAACGAAAGACGGGCGATGAAAAGGGGCAAGTCGCTTTTGCTTGGGTATAGTAAAGAGGTGGATAAAGAGAGAAAGAAAGAGAGAGAGAGAGAGAGAGAGGAGGGAGTGTGAGAGATAGAGAATTCGAGAGAGAGAAAAGCAACCGACCAAGCGAAAAGTTTCGTTCAAGAGTTTCCGGGACTTCGACGGAAGAGAAATTCTTCTGAAAGCACAAAAGCTTCACTAGCCAACCTCCCCATACCTTTTCCTTCATCTTCTTTCTCTGATCTATCTTATTCCTTTCTGTCTTTCTTTTATCCTCACATTCTCTATGCTTCCTATCTCGCTCTTTGTCTCTTTCTGTTTCAACCCTCGGCTTGAACCATGGTCGAGCAATTTAGTTCTGCACGAAACAAACAAGAGTCAAAAGTCTCGAAGAAGCTGATAACGAATGCAGAACTTTCCTCGTTTACAACGGGCAAATTGTTCGCGGATGAGCCAGCCCTTTCAACTCAAATAATATATTACAGTAACGAAGAATCGTTTTACCCGATCATACTATAGATATATATATCTATATTTATCTCAGAAAAATATAGAAAACAAAATTGTAAACGTTATCAGTTTCGAGGCTATTCGAATCATTCAAAACTTTGAAGCTTCCCAATTTATTATCCTTCGAATTAAATCATAGATAAGGTTGACGAATAAAATTGTGTTATTAATTTTGATCTTAAAAATAATTACATCATTATTTTCATTAATGATTTCTTTATAATTTGATAATTAGTTAGTGTCCAATAATGCCGATCTTCATACCGCAGATTTAGTGTATTGAATCCTAAAAATCTATCCATACGCATTACGTTACATTTCATCAGGACATATTCCATTAATTGATAGCCCGGTCGTGGACAACTGAGCCATCGGTGGTGAATAGATGCGAAAAAGCTTTTGATGTTACGCAATGGACTCCACATATCTGTGTATTTCTGACACGATGCGATTATTTATTACCTCGTCACCCGTCCCGTTGACAGGATACATGTGAAAAGGGGAGGTAAATATCGTTTACGTAGGATTTGTGTATGGAACAGCATAACAGCATATCCATGAGGGAGAAAGCGGAAAAGGTTGTCTTTGAGCAGAAACATGATGGTTTATCGCAACATGCGATACGATGACGGCGAGAACGAGGTGGGTGGTGTGGTGGTGGATGCGAGGAGAAGAAGGACGACGAAGCAGTTTAAACTCTTCCGGATGGCTTGTGCAAATCATGGTTCGACGAGAGATATTTTCGCCGTTTAACGTGCACCCGGTAGCGATGAATGCCTTAACGGTGCAGAGATAATCGAGTACCGGGAAGAGAACGAGTGTAGTAGAAAAAGATAGGGAGATACCAGAAGAGAGAGGAAGGGAGATAGTGAAGGAGCAGGAGCAGGAGAGAGAGAGAGAGAGTAGTGAAGATGAACGAAGCACGAGCTGAGAACGAGGGGGTAAAAAAACTGAGGGGTGATGGTGAATTGCAGAAACAACCCCTTAGCCAATGGTGGCAGAGGCCTCGTTAAACCCAACACGGTTTCCTATCGGTTATATCCCATTATAAATACATACATATCAAGTAATTATATATATAGACATACAAATAAATAAATATCAACTTATATGCCTGAAGTCTCCAAGCGCTTCCTCGCACTTATTTCCTTACATCTGAAAGACTCCGTGCCACAGTTACGAGTGCCACGACTACATCGAATTATCCAGATCACTCGCCGAAGTCAGCAATAAACGAAACGGAAAGAAAAACTTGTGCACCCCCAAAGCGCATCTCATTCATCCCAACATTCCATGTGAATTTTTTACGTACTTTTTTTCGGACCCTTATCCTCGCCTCTCCAACTTTGTACACAGCCACGTGTGTAGATACTACTTCGTAATGTGTGCCGTTAATTATTTACTTTATAAGGTTTAAGCTTTATAACATTTCGAATTATGAATCCTAACTTTACGACAAAAGTTTATCAGATCTTCGATGGCGAGTAGGGATTTGAGTAAACTATATTCTCCATTCTAGTGTTCATCGGCAAATAATACTCTGAAATCTTCTCGTTTTTCAGCACAGAATCATTGTGATATTTATTATCGACCGAACTAAATTTTGTTTAAATCATTTCATCGAGTCATGTTTAACAACCATTTTTGAGATGTCCTCTACAAATAATGTGTCGATTTGAGTACGAAAATTATAAAAAACTCCTCAATAAACGGAGTTATTTAAGATTTTTAACGCTGGTCCGATATTTTCTAAAATTTAATTGTTCATTTCACCTATTGTTAATTTTATTTCCCAATATTTGTATAAAATCTAATGGAATAAATTTATATGTGCAAATAAATGTAGGATGAATAATAGGTCAAAACCATGCAGTCTAATAAAGAATGAATGATGTGAAAGGGTAAGAGTAGGGGATGGGAAGGTTTTCGTGCCGGATATAAATCCTGACGCATAGTAGAGTTGCTCGATCGTGCAGCCGATGTTGTAGGGTAAACCGTTAAAAAATTGATGCACTACATTCGGAAGTGCAGTACGTGTATTACGAGGCAGTTGAAGTTACGTGTGTAGTCAATGGTTATCGGAAGTTACAACATCAATACGTATCGGGCGCGTACAGTTATCGGAAAAAGATGGAAGAAAGAGGGGAAGAATATACAAATGTATTGAAGAGATGAAAAAAGTAACGAGTAGAGATAAAACAGAGATAGAAAAAAATAGAGAAGCGAAGTAGAATAAAAGGGAGAAAATAGGGGTAGTTTTATACGATCACTAAAACTACATAAATATCGTGCTACGAGACACCCTAGTATTGCGAGTCCCAAATACCAGTGGTTTCCGGAAATAAAATAATGGAACAACTAGTCGGGACAAGGGTGATCACAATAAATACAGGAATTCCAGGGCTCTGCCTTAAAATTGGCGACACTCGAGGATTCAAGCATTCGTCGTTTAGGAATTCTTTGTCTTGTTTCGACTTTTCCGACAAGGAATTTTTTCGTGGCGTCTAAAAAAGTGTCGTTTTTCGAACACATTTTTTATGCACAATTTGCAGTTGCCATCTAGTGATACCGAGTGGTACAACTGGTAACATTTTGGTGATAGATGAGACCATGTCCGTTGATGTAACAGTTGGACCTGTACAGTTTTGTTTTTTTTTTCACGAATTGCTCACGATACAAAATTGTTGTTTCGAAACAATTATTCATCAATCCGAAGTTTAATTCATACACTGCTTTTTGCTCTAAAACATTTTGTTTTAGCTAGATTTTTTATACAACTTGAAAACTTTTAGCTTATTTCATTTGAAACAATACTTTTTTTTAAATAAAAAAACAAACTGGTTCTCAAATGTTCGAGATTCTTTCATGCAACGTATCTACTCTGGACGCTGTTACGTTTCAAATAGTCTGATGATTAAATACGTTCTAATTACTAAATACGAAGTTTAAATTCATTTGTATAGGCATTAAAGAAATATTTTTTATTCAGGTGACTGATCCATCCTTTTAACAGAAGGCCTCGGTGAATTCTTCTTGCTTAGTTCACGTATTGTATTACCCATGGTCACGAATTCACCGAGTGCTGCGGGCAAAATTTTTGTTTTCGACCCAATTTTTTTGGCTTGAAAACTTTTTTGAATCCAATATTCTATTTCATACTAATTTTTTTCTCATTTTTGTTGCGTAGAACAGTTGCACTGTGGAATAACTGTATATTTTTTGCGAATTTTTTATAACTTTTTGTAGGCGTTTTGTGTCGAGAAGACGATTTTTCACTGGAACTATTACTTAGAGACAGTAAATGTATATGCCTCAATGAGATAGCTACTTGAGGATAACGAACAAAGTTTTATAACTCGTTTGAATTTCTGTTGAAGCCCTAAATACCCGAGGTAGAATGTTACTAGTTATTTTTCAATCGGTTGGTAGTGAAAAGCATTGAATTGAAACGAAAATAATCACATTTCGTGAGCAAATATAGAATTTCATACATTTATGAGTAAATAACTGAAATCAAATTTTATCGACATTCCAAGATGAGTCCTATTGTAAGATTAATCCACATTATCTATTGTTACGAACTGCCCCACTGCGTCTTACACAGAAAACGTTTTAGTTATAGTATGCACTGAACAAGAGAAGAACAACACGAACAGTGAAGATGGAGGAATGGAGGTGGACGAAGGTACGGTGGGAAGATAAAGCTGCAAGGGGCTGGGTGGTGGAGAAGGAAGAGCGAGAAGGAGTCGAGGTTTGAAGCAAAGAGACTGCAAGAGAAATGAAAAGGGGTAGAGAGAGAGAGAGGGAGAAAGAGCAGTACATCAGAGCTGATTTTACATGGGAAGAGATAAAGACAGCAGAAGAAAGCGAGGGAGACAGAGAGAAAGAGAGAGAAAGAGAGAGATTGAAGGGGAGGGAGACAGACAGAGGAAGAGAGAGTAAGAGAAAGAGCAAAGAGGTGAATATAGAGGAAGGGAAGGTTGGGAGAAGGTTGCTGAAGGTTCCAGCAACGGCGGCGGTGGTAGCAGTGACGGAGGGGTGGCTGGTAGCCCGCAAAGTATCGACCCGATGCTCGAGAAGGCTGCCGCTCCCGCTTCCAGGGTCGCCGTCGCCGGGGTTTTGTTACTATAGGTATGCACCCTGTTGCCCTTCTTCTCTGCCCCTCTGCGTATCTCTTTTTCATGAAAACATACTCAGTGAAAATCTCAGCTCGTCCCAGTACTTGGTCTATATATTAATAAGACACTTATCTTACAATTAGATCTAAGTTTTATAATACCGGAATGCCCGATTGCAATCGTGAAAGTTCTGCAAGCTATGATCATCGTAATAGCACTAAATTTTATAACCAGGGGCAAAATTAATTACCCATCAATGATGTCGGGCTATGATATTAAAAAGAAACTAACTAATCTCGTTTGTATCGGACGATGAAGGTTCAATAAGTGGAAGAGTCCTTATAGAGTAAAAGACTTGAGTTTCCAGAACCATTAAAGGTCTAGCTGTGCATTTTCACCTCTGATTGATCTCATTTTTGCAATAACAATTAGTAAACGTGCACAACAATGATAATCTTCATTTTTCCAAGCAAATGACAAAGAGATACAAGTTCAGTGATCAGCCCATTGTTACGGCAGAGTCAGGTATGAGTAGTCAAGAATACACAGAAGCCTCCGGCAATCGCTCGTTGGCTGGTTCCACGGGGTGTGGCTACCGAGACAGAAGTATAGTCATGGTAGACTCAGGTGCATGAGAACAGTGGGTACAGGTTTCATTTTTGTTATTTTGTTTTTCCAATCCTCCATATCTCCCACTCCGCGCAAAATAGCCTGAAATATTTTTCCCATACCTCTCCGCTTTTCAGCGACAAATCCATGGCTAATTACATCCAAGCCAACATAGCGGTTAAATACGTTTTTATTGCTCTTGTCGTAGCACCAGACATCGCTGTCATGATAACAATAGGTCGAGCGCGGGAAAAGGGAGAGGGAAAGAGGGACTGTGCGCGCCACTGTTTCACAGCCGAGTCCAATTTAGTCCCGTGTAAAAGCGCGGGAGTATGCCATCATGTGATCGTGGCACTACCAAGCACGCGCATTGTCGACCTATTACAATAGCCTACTCCTCCCTAAGCATTCTCTCATTGTCATTCCGCCAGTTCTCGTCTCGCTTTATCTCGGTATCTCCACTGAACCCGCTCACTCCGCACCTTCTCTTTGCCCATGCGTCGATGCGCAAACCAGGCATTGTTTTGTCGAATGGGCGTCGTCCTGATACAACTCTTAAGACTCGTGCAAAACATCTGGTCCCGGGAACTCCACCCAGTGATCTACAATGAACTCTTGAAATTATTCAAATTTTTCTTTATTTTATTGATTATGAACTTTTGATTGATTCAAATACTTTCGATTGAATATAAAGAGCATAACAACCAAGGAAGATTTTGAAAATCTGAAACTCTTCGATTTGTATTTACATTAAGAATCAAATGGAATCAACGTAGATCTGATGGAATCATTTTGTTATAAACAGTTTATTGTTTTTATTGATGAATAGTGAATAATATCCTACAGCGCTAATGGAAGTGATTTCTGTGATTAAAAACTGAAACACTTCCGCAATCAATTTTCGTAGCATTCAATTATTAGACGGACTTGATGCATCTTCAAAACATTCATAAGGTAACAAATCGTGTATTTTTTTCCAATCAAGGGCTAAGTGTCATGTTGTGCTTAAACTGACAGATCAATCACTGATTGTTACTGAGCATTGAGTATAGTTGTCTTCTCATGTCTCTCGATGGCGATCTTCTTGATACGTTCCCAAAGCATTGGATAAGGATGAATGGTTCTAGCGAAATCAGCTCTCTCGAGTCTGTAAAGTTCGCAAACCTCGACAGCAACAACGCTTGCAACCCTGCGTTCATCGGGCATCACAAGTGCAATCTCACCGAAGTGAGCACCGTCTTCGAGATGACAGACCTCTTTTCCGGAATTGGTGTAAATGGCAACGGTTCCAGTGGCAATGAAGTACATACAATCACCGGATTGTTTGGCTCTAACGATAACATCGTTGGTCAAAAATATTTCAGATTTGAGAAGAACGACGATTCTCGTTAGCAGAGATATCGGTAGATTGTTGAAGAAAGTTACGTTCTCAACGAGCTTGCGACAAGAATGCATACCGATTTCTTGCAACATATGCGATGAGAGTGTATTATGGATCTCAGTTTCACGAAAATAACGATTTTGATAACGAAACTCGTAGTAAGCAATGAATCGTTGCTGTATTGATTTTGGCAGTTGACGGTGGCTCATGTATTGCTTCAGCTGAGCAACGATCGCTTCGTATTGAAGTTTTGAGCTGTTTGAAGCCTTGAAGTATTGCATAACTTGAGCAATGACTAGGCAAAACATAAGAGTGCCTAATAATTGTATCAATATGCCAAGATACTGATCATCAGTGGAGGTTGGCTCTTCGTGAAAAAATCCTGATCTCGTAAAGATCGCTACCGATCTTCGCCAGCAAGACCAATATCTCGACTGATCATCGTGAGACCAAATGTCATCGACATTGACCCAGGATATGTTGGATGGTCTTTGAGGCAGCCCAAGTGTTATTGTAACTATCGGTACGATCCATGTAACACAAGTGCACCAATGTAGAGCTATCAATAGCCAAGGCAATGTGCAAAAGAAACGAAACTTTGGTTTGTTCATCCCATATGTGTTGAGCATCTTCGTGGTGTACGAATAAGCGCAGAACACGCGAAAGGCGTAAATCAATGTCGACAGTTCGCGAGCTACGACGAGGTCGTACCATGAGCCAAGAAAGAAAAAATCGGTTGGCAATGAACCTAACAGGTCTGGTACGAACGTACCACGTTGAACGTAACGTCTCATTATCATCTTGTAATCCATCTCAACATGCCGCAATGTAGTGTCGTAGTACCTGCACTTACGCATGTACCATTATTTTTTGTTTTTTTTTTTCCTTTAAGTGACAGAGTTATGGCTCATTTGGATCGTACATGTACTTTGCCCCGATGTACAACATCAACGCGTTCCTGCCTCTGCCATTATACAACTCTGTTTCTTTCTAACTAAATGTCGTGATCTCATTCTCTCCTTACCCTGTCATGAAATTAATGAGTATATCGGTGCAGCATAGAAGTAGGCAGAAATTCTTTGCTACCGTCCAATGGTAAACATCACTTTGATCCATGCCAAATGCTGCCTGGTATGGTACGAACAACATCATTCCAATCATTGTAATAATCATTAGGAGGTCCCACCAATGTCTTTTAAACAAAAACAATTGTGTTCAACTGAATTAAGTTTTTCTTTAGTTTTCAAGTTTCTCGCGTATATGCGTTGCCTCTTTTTATTTTCAAAAACAAGAGTAATACCAGTTGCTACCTGAATAAACTGAAAGGGTGAATTATGTTCGTGAAGTTTCGAAGATGACGACGTTTCTCGTATATTATGGCACTGTGAGTTCTCAAGTATCTTCGGGCACTTGGGCTCTTCTGGGAAGCCATGAAAATTTGACGCACCAGTACCCAAACCTTGTGGCAACAACCACGATTCGGAAGAAAAAATATCTCTTCCTGTTTTATGTTAATATCGCAATCATGCTCCACTCGCAACATTATTTAATGGCTTCCTCGTCGTTTAACGTTCGAGACATTACTTTCGTCACGATAAATAACAAGATCTGCGAATCCACATTTTGTTTTCGATTGAAGTTAGTTACTCACTGAATAATCAGACTTGTATTCATAACCATAAAAATACACAGGATGTTCTTTGTCAAAAATTCAAATCGCTTGAACATACAAATATTTATTCAATCGGCTATTTCGACATGTGAATTTATTTCCAATATTATAGGAGATATTATTTCGAATGCAAAGGTGATTCTTAATTAAAACAATAATTTACTAATTTGACAAAATTTAATAATCACTAAAAAAAAAAAAAAAAAATATGAAACTTCTATTTTTTACCGAAACATTTTTAATATTCTACTATTCCCTTTTGAGATGAGCCAATGAGCTATTGAACCAATGTATCAAGGTGATACGTAATCCGCCTCTCATAATTTTTAGGGTTTTCGACTGAGATACTCTGAAAAAATATGGTCAATAAAATGCTGGGAAAAATTTTCCAAGTTTTTTATTACTTCGAGATAATGGCTCCAACTTTTTTGTATTCAAAATTGGAACTTTAGATTCTCTCTGTTTTCGAATCATCTTTTAATTTGTAATTTGTTTTCCTTATTAGTCTGAATTCGTTATTATTAGGCTATCGTAGACCAGTGACCCTCCAGTAATAAATGGACAAACTTGTTTTGCTTACAAATTTATACATACAGAGAAAAATTAAACTTTTTGAATCAGCATTTAAAATTTAATATTTACTTCGCCAAAAATGATTCTTATTCAAGATATATGAGCGATAATATCTTCATTAGATGACACCTCATTTTTACTATATTGCTCTTGGGACGACACCTTTATGGCAGTCAAATTTCAGGGTACATTAACGACCACATATAACAGTAAATCACTTGAGTTCCAGTATTTGAGTGCTGGTTGCCAAGAAATTACACGTATAGTAACTTTATCTTTGAAAATTGCATTTCGAGAGATGATTTACGAAAGTTTTAGAACGGGATTGTTTTTTTTTTTTTTTGGAAAACTTCAAATCCTGTGTCAAACGTTATAAATAAATTTGCGTCGATTGTCTGAATTTTTTCTATTGGGCATTGTTCATACATTATCATGGAGCTTTGATTTGTAGCAAAAATTCAAGTGGCCCATTGATCTTTTCCTCTATTTTTTCTACGTTAATGCGGCACTCGACAAACAGTTACTCTGGGCCATCTATATTAGGCACAACGAACGTTTTTATGGTCTTGATGCACGGTCGTGAAATCCAGTGAATTATAAAAAAAACTTCCACTATGATCTTCAGATGGTAGGGAAGAGTCAAGTATGTCGGCTGGTAATGTCGGACACCTCGGTGTTAAGGCACTTACGCACACATGGATAGAGAAGGCATGATGTTTGCGAAAGGCCATTGGTCATATGCTCACGTGTTTTTTTCTTTTTCTATTTTTTATTAATGTCCATATGTGTCAAAGAATCAAAATGCCAAAATAATCGTTTGTGAAATGAGTTTGTCGCGAAAAGATAAAAAATAAAAATTAGCGTGGAGTTAGCCTGTTCATTCTATTTTTTAAACTTTATGAGTCTAATTGTACGAAAATGAATGCGAAATCGTTTGTAGAATACAAATAATACAATAAAAATGATTGTAGGACGCATATTCTCATGAAAAAGCAAAAACAAAATTTGCATAAATTTTTCCCAACCAGTCAGGGAGACTGGAGAGAAGGAGTGAACACATGCAAAAAATTTTTCGAGTATAATCTTCGATTTAATACATTTTTAACTTTCCTACCATGATATGCATGCTGGGACTCGGGCATAGGTTCTGGGCACTTTAAAAGTTCCGGTGCAGACTTTTCTGGGAATGAATCTTCCTAGATTCAAAAAAACTGAATGAAATTCGATTGATGATCTTTTTTTTTGCTACCGGCATTTTCATGCATTGAGAGAACGAAAGAATAAAACGTTGTTGAATCTTTATAAAATATTACTGAACGAATATTCATACGGTGCACAAAAATGTGATCGCTAAATATTGGCGAATGAATGTCCCTAGCTTGTTTGGTTTGTTTGCATTCGTGGAGCCTCGAATCTGTGTTTACGTTTACGCGCTCTCGCGGTTGGCCCGCTAAGCCGTTCCGTAGCGGGGATGGTGGGGAGAGTTCACGCCGGGGCGACTGAAAGGGGCAGGCGCGAGAACTGGATCATGCGCAGGGCAACGAGGGAGCGAGCGAACACTCGCGTTCATTCAGTCGCCCGCGGGCGGGACGCGGGGCGGCGACTAGCGCGCGGAGAGAGTAGCATGAGCATCAGTCGGCTAGTGCAATACCGCGCATTATCGTTCGTTGATTGCAACGAAATTGATAAAACAGAGTGCGGAATAAGAGATGCGAATTTCTATTTGATCGTCAGTTAATGACGAAAATCTTTATATAAAATACTTTAAAACGGTCTGAATTGTCGTTTAAACCAAATAAAAATACAACTATGGATAATGAAGAAACGGAAAATCATGATAAAATTTTTTATTTTTTTATTATCAAAACCATCAAAATCTATAATTTTTACATAATTTTTTTATCGCGAACAAATAAATATTAATTGGATTTATTTCTTTAATTCGTGCAAGAGTTCGTTGACGCGAAAATTAAAAAAAATCTTGACGTCGTAACCACTCGTTTACTATCTCGAAAATATAAAAAGTTAATATTGGTTTTGAATTAGTGCATTTGAATTTTGAATTACGATGAACTATCGTTTTCAACGTTGGAAAAACGACGCTGCTGCTGCTCTTCTAAATTCAAACTCATAAACTTGGAAAAAATCCAGTGGAAAGGAATACTGCAATGAGTGTCATGTAATATGGAAGTGAATATCAATTGTGCTTACTATTTCGGAAATGTGAACAGTAATATTAACTTTCAATCAGTGCTATTGAATTCTGAATTACGGTGCGATTCGCGAGTGCAAAAAGTGTTTAAACTAATTTCACCAAAAAAAATGCAGTGTTAATCTGCATTGGAAATGGATCTCATAGCTGCCAAATTCTTGAACGGTTTTGCCAGCACAGGTAGGAAATAGACGATTCATTATCGAGGAGGGGAACAAGACATCGAAGAGTGAGTACATAATTCCATCATGTTTATTTTGGTTTCATTTCTGTGCATAGCAATTTTCAGTATCAAACTGTTGGGCTTTCTTTGATTTTAACTACATTATTTTTGAAAGAATTCGATTTCCATTTCAATCGTTAATCTTTGAAGGATAAAACGTTTTTTCTCTTACTGACCGTGGATTGGTTGATGAAATGAAGAATAAATCCTGTATTTTTTTTTGGTCGGTAGAATTATTCTATTTTCCAACTATTTTCGTTGTTTGACATCTACATCTCAATAATATAAATCACCTTTGAATCAACAAATTGCATTCATATAAAGGTACACGATTTTATGTTGATGAAAAGTATTTAGGAGGCTTTGATAAAGTTATTTCCTACGCTCAGATCAGGCAATTCCGGTTCAACAGACGATCAATGGGTGACTGTTGATCAAAAGATTTCTTCATAAACGACAATGTCCAATAGATGATGATATTTTCTTCACCAGAGAACCGTCAAAGATGAAAATTCGGGAAAGATACACGAACCTTGCTTTTTTATCATCTGAGTAATGTTTCCATCTTAGCAGATAACCAAACGGCGTGTGATACGAGTGCGCTTAGAGTACACCGTACGTCCTCTTGATGTCTGAGTCATTCGTGTGCTTATCACCTCATTTACCGACGATCAGTAAGGTCACAGCTTTCTTACCGTATTAGGATAACAACCCTTCAAAGGAGCCCATGCTGTTGCCAGAGGATACTAGTAAATAAAATTCGAGGAGAACAATCTGCCAGAACATCGGTTGAAGGAAAATTGTCGGTACATTCATTCTCCGATATTGATTTACAAATAAAAATAATTTCGTCTATCGCTATATGTGGACGGAGTTACATCTTATGATCAAAAGGTAGCACCACTTGGGTAGAAATCAGTTTAGCATCGTTCGAAATAATGAAAAAAGAAATTCAAATTTTTCGTGTTTTCTGTGAGAATGTTTCTGGCCTAAAACGCTTTTCAAAATTAATAACATCATATAAGTGTACAAAAAAATTAGTTGACAAAAACGAGAGAACAAAAATCATAAAAAAATGCATTCTTTAATGATATTTAATAAAAATTTTGTAAATTCATGGATCAAAGAATTTTAGGAGATTTAGCAAACAGATTATAGTGAGGATAAAAAAAATTACAATTTATTGGTAAAAGTAACAGACGATTCACATGGAATATAATTATCTGTAGACCCTGCTGGGTACACGAGCACACTTTATTATTCGCAACAAACAACTATCGAATTCATGTGTCATGAGAATGAGAGTACGAATAAAGATAAATGAAAAGTTAGCTCGATTGTAGGAAATTCGGTTTCTCCGGCAGAGACATTCGATCTTCGCCCTTCCAATTGGACGTCAAACCAATTTCGTCGTTGGCCCGCAAAACGTTAGCCTGAGGGGGTTTGGAGCAACGCAATTAGGAGAGAACATAAATCCCACCCTAGTTTTAGCACACTTCCTCACCAATGTACGGGAGGAACTCATCGGTAGAATTCGGAGTATACAAATCAATCGGGGTAACAGCCCAGAGCGCATTTAATTTCCATTGGTTGTGCCTTCCACAGAGAAACGGCAAATGTGGTACACTGCTTCGGAACTTGTACACCATGTGACCACCATTTCGATAGCTAGTAATGGTATGGCTAACGGATAAGAAAATATATAGGTATATTCAATATAATTCTGACCTTCTCAGTCGGTGTGATGAATACTTGATTTTCGGAATACTCTACCGTATTATATTTCTGAATTCATAGACCTCAATTTATGCCATGATCTAACTGATAGATGAAAACTCTGATATACATTTGTATATTTGTTTGCCCCAGCACTGTTTTGTAATCTTTATATCCATCATTGATCGGATGTTAACCAGCTTCCTTTGAATCTAAAAACAATGTTTTTAAGATCTTTCATAATGATCTCATGAATGAGAAAAGGTTAAAACCTCAATGATCATCAGTACTCATTCTTGAAGGCCTGTGTCATCGCACATGACTGCTTCATAAAGAATTAGTTTGATGCAGGTGGGCACAGTGATTCGTGAAATTTACAGAATATGATCCGTCACGGAGAAATTGGGAGCCTTAAAAAGAGAACATTAATAAAGTAGACGACAAAGTCGAACCCTCGGACCCTCGAATCTTATATCGAAAGATTGTTAGGGAAGTTAGAAATATAAAGTAAAGGGAAAGCTAAGGCTCGTATTCTCATGGCCAAGCCGAAACGTCAAAATGTTATTGCCTCCAATTTAGACCCATGTTTTTTGACCCCTCGTGCCAAGGACCGCCCCTGTAGTCCCTTGATTCTTTCCAAATCGAGGACAACGCTGTACTCAACGCTGGCTGAAAAAGCGTTCTTTATCTTCTTTTTTGTTCTTTCACTTTTTGCTTTTCACATTAACTCATTCTGTATCGTACATGTAGCATATACATATATACATATTGCACTACTACGAAATGCGGAATTCTTCCCTCATTGCTGGCTGTCCTCCACACGATCTCCTTCTCTCCCTCCTCATCTCTCTGTCTCTGGCTCTGCCACCCTCTTTCCCTGAACGCCGTCATTGCCAACCAAGTTTATGGCCCAGGCCAACGCCCATAAACTGTACAAATGGTAAATCTACCGTAAGATCATCCCAGCCGAAAATGATGTATCGTAGGAACGACTTTTGGGATGGTGGGCGCAATACGAATGGCTTCGCGGACGGTGTATGTATACACGGTGAACCAACGTCAGAACGTATGGTCGTACAGAAACCTCTGAACTTTACCCAGTACCGAGAGAACACGTTAAAAAATATACTCTTTCAATTTTCTTACTGTGTTACTCGTATATGGAGTATGAGAACTGTCATATTATACTGTCTATGAGAAAGTAATTGTGCAAGTACATGTTACCAATTACAGGAGAGAAAAAATTGTGGATTAAACAATTATGGGTTATCAGTGACCTCTTTCAAGCGTTTCATAGGGATATCACAGAAAAAGATTGATATCATAAATATTTAACATTAATAAATGTAAGTGGAAAATTATATGGACGCCGCGCGATATTAACGTGTCAAAATTTCGCCACGTGAGTATGAAATATTTACTTTTACTGGATATTCAGTATAACTATTAGAAGACGGAACAAAAATAAAATAAATCATTATCGAGTCGATTAAAAAATGTGGCAATTTCGTTTATTTTTTACATAAATGGTTTCAAGAGATTTCTATCAATAAACCGTTTTTATATTATGTATCATCTCCACACGATCTGAATATACGGACAAGTTTATCTTTTTTAAATTTATCTGAAAATTGGTAACCTCTATAACGGGAGCTCATGTTTGTCAAAATTATATTAACTAGTGAAATCCAGACTACCTGTAACTAAGTCCAGTGTAATGATGAACTGGTACGGTACTTCCCCAACCGTATTAGCAATGAAAATCATGCATTCATTGAATATCAACATTGAAAAAAAATTAAAAGAATTATTTAACCATCTATTGGTTATGTTATGAATTTTTGGTGAATTTACGAACTACTTGAAATATAAATGAGTAGCATCTTGGACTTACAGCGGTATTCACATGAATGAAATGAATGTTATTAGAGAAACGATAGTGTAAAAGGTAGCGTACGTGTCCTCTAAAAACAAATATTCTTTTTGTTTTCATTGTTCGTAGACTTTTTTCTGATTTTCTGTAAAACATGGGGCTACCGTTACTCTCGCATTATTGGTTCTGAAATATTGATATGAAACACACAGCGGTGCTTCATTGACGGTGCTTGCGATTTAATCTTATATCCAATATACCATGTGTCACATACATAAAATTTTCGTAACTCACTAAAAGTGTGTTGCGTTGATGCGCTTTGATTGCATTTAACCTGGAAGCTGCGCAGTGAATTGATTATTATTCCGATGAAACCTAAACTTCAATGGAACGCGTGGTTCAACGCTCCAAGCCTCATTCCGCACGCCCTTCGTTCAATGCGGGTTTAACTTCCCGATATCCACACCTGTACTTACCTGCACCTCGAGTGAGATGAAGCATGGTTAATAGGGATCTAGCCCCGAGGTGTAGTACACGAGGAATCTATAGAAACCACGGAGTAGCTGAGAGAGCAACAGCGTCCATTATGAGAAATCGGTATCAGATGCTGCCGCTGCTACATACAATATTGGCTAGGAGTTAATAATGGAGTATCGGGGTTGTATAGCCTTTGTACTTGAGCACGTATAGGTGCATGCATTGTGCCTGTAACCACAGACACGGACCTTCCTTATGGCTGGGTCATATCTACCCACTATATATTAGGGTCACAGTTAAATCATCATAGATTAGTAGCGAGACTGGATCAGCGCTAGCTTGAAATCCACATTCTCGTAAGAACGGTCAAGATTTAACTATTGCACATGAATCTACTTTCAGTTTTTGACTTCTGGTTACCCAGAATTCCCATTCACTTGAAGAAAAACATTAAAAAATTCTGCTCTCTATAGTTTCAAAATGGATCAAAAAAGAATTTATACCGAAGCATATCACCAATCTGCTTATTAACATTCTCAATATACGTTGGCTGAGAAAAATCAAAATACGAAATAGATTAAAACAAGGCAGAGGAGCACTAACGGCACCAGCAGGAGAAAAGCTTTCTGGTATCTAGTATCCATCCATTTCCTTCTCTCTCTCACACACTCTCTGGATATATACTCATGACAGCATCACTAGCTGCTACCACCACTGTCCCAACATCATCCGAGCAACATCTGGTGGTGCTGCTCACTCCTCATACTCCCGCGTTCAAGCTAGCTGCCGTTGTCCCGACGTTACTTCCGTAACGGTGAGCTTCAATGCGCGCCGATAGTCGTGGCGGGAAACCAACGAGCCTACCCAAAGTCGTCCATGGTTTCCACGCATCCAACCCAGTCCGTCGGCCACGAGAGAGCTTCCTGACTATAGACGGGTTCTGTGCACATGTACCATGGTATATATGTGCATGTTTATATCCGTATGATGATATATATATATATGCATATATAAATACATGAATACGCATGCACACACATTTATATGAATACATAAATACACGAGCACGTATATATACACACACACACACACACACACACACACACACACAGCTATACATATAAATACACTTGCATGTGTTCAGGAAGTTTGCTATAGCTTGGGGAATACGCGCAGGCTCATCCAACACCGCAACAGCTTTCGAACATATCACACATGTACGCTATTGACTACACCACACTAGTACACATTTGTAGCACCATGCACCATCACGACTAGGGATCCTCAAAAAAAAATAATAACAATAATAATCATAATAGAAAGATAAAAATGAAAGAAGAGACGGAAAGTGAGCGAGAGAGGAAGAGAGAGAGAAAAAGAAAAAGAGAGAGAGGAGAGAGAAAAAGTAATAATCTCGAGGGATCTTTTAAAATCCATCGAAGCAAACAGAGCCCACGCCAGATTGTGCCCCGTGTGTCTCTCTGGACCTATCTAGATGTATTTCTTCTTTTCTTGCGCTCGCCTTTTCCTTCTTTATTTCCGTAGTTTCAGGTCACATATACTTTTTCCCCTTACTTCACGTTCGATATAAAAGAAAACGTGAATTCACGAACAACATGCATGTACTTTGGGGAGCTGGTATCAAAATGAATGCGATGCGGTATACGTGATATTTTACGAATTAAAATTAGATGCAAACTTTCAACATTTTTGTTTATTGTAGTATCAACGGATTTTAGTTACGAATAACTTTCTTTCACCTTTAAACTTTCATATCAGTATCATATCCGGAATGAGAGTTTGCGCTTAACGCCAACATGGATACAAAAACTTGTATACTAATTTGGCTGTTAACGTGGTCGTTTTTCATCGACGGTGTTGTTTTATATTTCAATTCTAATGTTAACAATACAACCACTTCTGTGAACATTGAAACTTGATGAAATGTCAAGTGACGAACATGGATTCCTTTTCGATATCGCACATTCATATTCTGAATGACAATGCCATGCCTAGAAAATCTGACGTGACCTGGACAATAGGTTTTTACATGATAATCATAATATATCTGCTGTTCTATAATTAGCCATAACGATCGTGCATCAGTTGGCGGGTGAATTAAATTTGCATTAAACGGTCGCAAGAGTGATGATCAAACGATCACGATGGAAGATTTTTAAAAAAAGTTTTAAGTTCATTTGATTTTTGGATCGAAGAGTTGCGGAAGCTGCAAGGTGAAGGAGAACGAAGTAGAACGAGCAGCGAGTGGTTCGAACGGTACTCAACGGTTTCCTACACCGATTGTGCGGTTAACGCATACGAATAGGAGATAGAAAGGGGGCGGGGGGGGGGGGGCGCGTTCGGGCAAAGAGCGGGTGACAGAGATACGGAAATCCAGAGATTCGGTGGAGAGATCACGTGGAGATAGGAGAAGGAGGGTATGATTCGGAGCAACGGTGCGAGGTGATGCAAGGGGTGAGGAAGGAGGAGGAGGAGGAGGAGGAATGGGTTTCGTTTCGAGGGTGAGTCCCGGGGAGAGGCACAGGATTTCACGGGAGGCTGATCACGAATGGACGCGTCTCCCACAGTTCTGCCGCTGACAGCCAGGAATTGGAATTGCATCGGCGTCGCTCGATAGCCAGCCAGCCATCCAGCCAACCAGCCGGAGAGGCAGTAGCATCGGAGTACCAGCGTACCCAAGCAAGAGCTGTTCTGTACTGCTCCTCTCTCTCTCTCTCTCTCGCCGTCTCTCCCTTTGGATCACTCTCTCTCTCTCTATATCTATCTTTCTCGCTGTTACGCCGTTTCGCTGCTGCATCTCACACACTGACTCACAAACTCGGTACCCTCGATTCTGATGCAGTCCTATGAAATGATCTCCGGTTCATCAGAATTGTCGCATCTACAATCGCCTCCTCTCTTCCCTCTATCCTCGTTCACTTTTCACGTGGCGTATTGCGGTCCGAGTCAACTCCATTTGCCGGTGGGAAAATAGTTACATCTTTGAAACATTTTGCATTATATTTTCGACTGCTTCAACAGCGTTTCAAATACAACAAAACGAAAGTTAACATCAGCTTCATTCCCCTGTGAGTGACGACAACGTTTTTTATTCATTTAAAAAACTTCCAATGCATATACAAGAGGAGTCAGTCAAATGAAAGTTCCTTAGCTCATGGAGCGAACAAATGAAAAAAAATTTTTTTGCATCAATATATTTTCTTTAAAAAACAATACTAAGCCTTAGTAACGTTGATGCGTGTGCGAGAGCATTTGCATGTATTCTGGTTATAATCAGTGTAATGATTTTCACATTAATTCGAGAAAACGGCGGAGATAAGTAAATCTACACACACACACGTATATTTATATACAAGATTTTTTTTTTATACATATATACTCGAGCGCGTAATGAGATGAATTTCATGGCTGACAACCGCAGCTTCCTTTGCACTTGGTTCCCCGCCTATCTCGTTCGTTGGTCGTTGTCGTCGCGGTCCAGCTTGACGAAGCGGCTGTTTTATCGATTGTGTCTGCCAGATCGTCTGTGTAAATGGCCTCATTCAGAGCTCATCGACTTGTCATGCGAAAAGAGCGCAAAACGATAAGAAAGGAGAGAAAAAAATTGAAAGAGACAGTAAGGAGGGTTAATTGATAAGCAAAAGGGATGAAGTGCAAAGTGAACATCAAACTCCATGAACTTGGTTGTTCCGTGGAATAAATAATATTTCATTATCTATCTTTCAAAGTTTTTCGTCGGAGAATGAAATGAAGATTAATAAATATTGGTTTGAACTGTTTCTTTCGCAATTACGTTCATCTAGATTCAATAGGATAAAATTTTGACGATTCTTTCGATAAAAATTTCTTTTACATTGCACCGAACAAAAAAAAAATATTATTACGAATTTCACTCACGCGGAATTTCATGGGGGAAAAAGGTGTTCCTGTGAAGCAGCGGCGTCGTTCTGTGGATATGCATCATATTCTCGAGGATATATACGAGATTTGCGTTTCATTTCTGGGATTTATCGTTCGAACGAAACCGCAGTTTTTCCATTCCCCTTCGTCCGGTATTCTAAAAAATACTGACAATACTATATGTACATCATGGATGTGACCATTGATCGCAGACCGATGCGGTGGTACAAAAGAAGCACTAACAAAGAAACAATGCAACCAAAAAATACGTAAAACTGAAATAATACATTTGGACATTCATTCGTTTTTACTGGAAAAAAAAGTTTTCTCCATAACACAATTATTATTCAAAAAAAAAATTTAGAAATTATTTTCATTTACGAATATGGCCATTAAGCTTACGTTCTCGTAGATGAGTTTTTCCTATTCCATCGGTCCTACATGACGAAAAATGTATCCCCGGCTACTTTGCCAGCTCATAACTCCCTATAGGATCAATATTTTCGAAATTATTTTTCACAAACGATCGTATCGAACGTCGAAATTTCATCCTTCTATCTTTAAGATCTAAAATTTAGAATTTCAGAAAACTTGCTTTTCTGTTTTGAAATCTTAAGATTTCAGACAAGAAATGAAAAACTAACACTGTAGTGGTGTTTCAAGATCAAAAAATCACAGGGTTTATTTGGAAAACAAGCTCTACACTTATTGAGAACATTACAATAACTGCAAAGATCTTTCACTCCATTTTGGGTCAATAAACCTGTCGTAAGACAAAAAAATCCAGTTAACGCCTTTCGAGGGTTCATGAGGGTTTGAGTCCAGAAATTGATTGTTGACAAGAAATAAATTTCTTTAATACGAAGACCTGGCAGCATCTTGACGCGGAGAATTAAAAAGATAATTTTCAAATGGCAGAGGCAGGACTTGCAGCGTTTCTGTGCTCAGGATTGATTGGGCCATTTTCTCTTACTTTTGAACTCCATGTCGTTACATATTTTTTCCTGTTTCTCCGTGACCCCCCTGTGCGAGTTAAATATATCAACCATCAAATTATCATCGTGTACCCTTTCTTGGCGTTGGTAGCGATAAATGCAAATGCGTATTGGAGGTTGGTATGTCGATAGGGGTGATCATAATGAGGCAATATACGAGCCAAAGGAGCATATAGTTGTGTGGACAAAATGTGAGAGATCGCTCGCACATGGTCATGTAAGATAACGTTTCGTTGGTAAATCGAACGAAAGGGAAGTTTGCGCGTGCTACCGCACACCCTCTCTTACTGGGCGCTATGTAACAAGCACCCCCGTCGTGTTGCTGGCCACGCTGAACTAAACTCCCTTTTCTGGACCACCGTTAAGGTATATCTTTTATGCAGATGTATGAGAGGCATTTCATATCGTTTTTACATTCGAAAATCCTCTACTAGCTTTTATATATTTTATGGGTGATACAATGTGACATTTGACATGTTTTTTTTTTCTGTACAAAAAATTAGCAACAATCAGGTACATTGGGAGTTAATCTTCAAAAGCGTGGGAAGTATAAGTACTAAAAAATGAACGATTAACTATTTAAGACGATTGGTGTCGTCAGCTTTTGGACGAAAAATAATTTAAGTCCATGATTAAAGTATTTAAATCGTTTTTTTTTTCCTATTTTTGGCGGAAAAAATCCCACTTTAATATCAAGAAGTAAATGAAATTTAAAAAATTTTCTATACTAATGCGGAGCTGTTGCAAAAATTCAGAGCTAACTGATGTCCTTAATTTTGTTTTTGTAGAATTCCCGTCGGAGATCAAAAGACTTCTGGTCTGAAAAATGTTTCCATATTCACGGCAGCGATTGATGAACAAAAAGAGATTCCTAAGAATGTTCTAAAGTTTTTAAAGAGTATCGATAAATCATATCGATCCCTTTCGAGCGCTACAAGACGGTATTTATTTTTGTATTAAGTTTGGAAAGAGACACCCCGTATATGAGTCATGAATCCTTGTACACTTTGAACACGCAACGGCAGTGAAATATTTTTATTATATGGAGAAAGAAGAAATTACGTATATATAGAGAGTACGAAGTATAAGTGGTGGTAAGGTGCTCTACGACGGGGTTACCGAGAGAAAGAAAGTGGGAGGTTGAAGGGCGGAGATTAAGGGCTGCCGAGGAGATGAGTTTGTTAAAAAGGCAGAAGCGGGCCAGCGGAGCACGCATCAGGGACATCAAAGCGACAAGACGAAATGAAATCCAACCGCTGCTGTCCGTCGCCCTCCTCCGCACCCCTAGCGTTTCACTCTTCTTCCAACCCCCTTTCTATCTTTTCGACTTCTCTTCAGTGTTGCTTCTCCCTCGATCTTTTTTTTTTCTGTACCTTCCTTCATCCGACGGCATTTCCCTCAACCTCTTTTTTCTCTCTTCGACCCCCTTGGCCTCGCTCTTTTCTCTATCGCTATGTCATCCTCTTCGTATGTTTATACATATATATTCTTCGTTCTGGTGTCTCCTTTTGCCATATTTCTCTCTCTCTCTCTCGCTCTCTCTCCTCCTCTATCCTCGAACCTCTTCCTCATTCCCTTGCACTTTTTCTTCATCCACTAAGGGGGTTGAGCGAGGGAAAAAAGTATGGGTGAGAGTCCACAAGAGAGATGCGCCCGGATGCTCTTAGTGGCGCGCGAGCTCGACACACTATGTTTTTCTCTTGCAATTTCGCAGTTTCATTCTCTTCAGTCCCTCCTCCCTTACTCCTTCCATTCAGCCTTACTCGCTCCCTTGACTCGCCTCTTCCTCAGGTCTGCTGTTCACATTTTTTTCCTCTTTCCAGCGTGTCTATACAGACATATGTATTTTTCTACTGGAACACTCGGAGATGCTCTCTCTCTCTCTCTCTCTCTGTCTCCACTCATGTTCTTCCTCCTTCTCTCCCTCTCTCTGACCCTCTGTAACGAGATGAGGCTACCTGTCTCATTTTCGTTTTTATATGATTTCTTTCGTTTTTTTTTTTTTTTTTTTTTTTCAAGAGCTGACTGACGGACTCCGCGAGGGAGTTGAAGAGAACTTGGGGCTCTCCAACAGATCCACGTAATTATGATTCGGCAACATTTCACTTTTTTTTTTCAACCCCTCGACTCTCGTCCTCAATTGCAGAACTGGTATTTCACCACGACTCTTGGGAATTTATCGTTCTTTTCTGGTCTCATATATTGTGAATAATGAAGGAGAATGCAGCACAGTCTCCCAACCCATGATCATCTTCATAAATATATATACATAAGGATGGATGCATGAGCAACATACCAAACTTTCACAATATATCACAGAAGTTGCAAAAAAGTCGCATATATACGAAGTCGTATGGCAGACAGAATCGTTTACATTTAATCTATGAAATGTGACGATGCAATGTTACGTGTTTTATCATTGACTAATTTAGCGATTATTTTCAGCGATTTGATCCCCATTGGCACCGAGTGAAAATAACAGTAAAGACGAATGGCGAAGGCCCGAGATTGGAGAAATATTGCAGCCCCGTGAGAAACACGTTTTTTTCAAGCCGCACAATGCCTCTCTGCTTACTCAATGGTGTATCGACTTGTTATGAATATTTGTTTCACAAAGTAAAAACTATACGTATATAGTTACGTACAAAAATAAGAAAAAGACAATTGAATTTTTATGAAACTCTGTATAAAACTTAGTTTTGGATAGCATCAAGTTCATATTCCCGTAGTGCAATTATCAGAAAGAGAAAATATACAATTTGCAAACTCTGTTGAAGAGAGCATCCCGAGGCTAGTAACCATAATGTTGCGAAGAGAAAACACTGTTGGACTTCGCATTGCTCAAGTCTCCGCCCGTGCTCCCCCTTAAGTTAAAAGGATCCAACAGTCAGTTCGCTTCGCTGATTTCATTCAAATTTTCTTGCCAGAACGCGAACAGGGCCAAGCCAGGGCACTACGTCGCGTTGACGACGACGACGACGACGACGATCAGATCATAAATATGTATCCTTCACTCCCGCGGTAACCGTTAAATTCATGGAAATTCTTTAATTAAGTTATTTTGGTTTTGCCGAGAGGGAATCCGGACGAGAACGCGAAGAGTGTCTGTGCGAAGCTCTGCCTTCGCTTCATCTCAATGGTTGCCCATCTGAAGGAAATCCTTGTGGGAAGCGTGCCACGCTGAAAATCTTCTTAGGGCTGTCTACTCTTATCTGTCTTTCTCTCGCTCCGTTCTTGTGCACCATTTGTATATATTATCCCATGTACATCGTAGAACAGAAGACTCATATTTCCTCCGGGTTCACATTCACAGTCTTAAAATAGTTTTGAATTTTCCTTGATACGTGAATCTATCGTTTCAGGACCTTCAATTCTACCAGGGGATTCGGAGACAGGACTTGCTTCTTGACGCTAAAAAAAAAGCCCCAGTAAATGAAGTATATTTTTGTAAAATACCAAGTCCAAACAGCTCGTTCCGCGCCTCGATGAGAAAAAAGAAAATTTAATTGAAAAAGAATCTGGAAGAACTCTAGCAAACTTGAAATACAGAACTGAAAATCTATCATTCCTTGATATTTTATCCTGAATGCTGTAGCTCCCGCGTTAAGCCACCTCACTTTTCGGAGTTCGGACAAAAAATGGCCAACACAAATCTCAGAGAAAAATTCCGAAAACATTGCAGCCAACCCAATGTGAACCAATGAACCTTTTTTGCAAAAAAAAAGTCCCACTTAATTGTCCAAATAATAAAAATGCAGGTTTTGCTCCCCCTTTCAAGTTCATTCTGGAAAAAAACTAGTGAGAAGCTTTTCCACAAGCTTAGCAGCCAAATTTTTATAATCGAAAAAACGATCACGTTCAAACGTTACGTACCAAGTGGCGGAATATCGCAAAGAATGTTATTTTAAAATGGCATAACGAAGCTGAATTTGTCTTTTCGAGAACGCTGGTCCCAGAATTCGATTATTTATTTTTTTGGTGGAGCTACCTAAATTTTGACTCAACGTTTGGTAGCTTGACTAGCCTAGTAATCTGAACTAGTGCATTAAAAACTCTGAGCAAGAGTGTATGATACTGCCATAGTGAAAGTTGATGATTGAACAACTTAGTGACTCATTTCCAAAGATAAGTTGGCTGGTAATGAGGTGAAGTATTAGTGAATGAAGTAGCCATAAGTGGCTGTAAAGGCACTGTGAGCAAGTCTTGAAATTCTCTATACGGATTCACATTCAGTTGGAATGACAAAGAAGAGCTTTCGAACACAGACTGATGGGCTTATTATTCATCATATGAGTAAGCACACACGAACATGTCCGTAAATGAGAGCATGGTACAGCAAATCAGTGTCAAGAAACCTCGTTGTCCCTTTTGCCATGCACTTGTACTCGCTTTTCATCCCTAAAACACAAAGTCTACCAAATACCTAGATCGTTCCACCCCATACCGAACATCTATTCTACGTCCTCCATCTATAGATGGGTATATATAGAGTCCTTCAGGACCTCCCAAAGCAACATATAACGGCTATCCTCCATCTCAACCTCAACTCCGGACTCTTATCTGCCGCAACATTCTCCATCTCTCCTATTGCCCGCTTGCAAAGCCAGAGGACCAAGATTCCCCGATCTCATTCAGGAATGCTATGTGCACCTCCAGTCGTCTCTATAGCAACGCCGCTACCACCGTACATAGCTCTCTGTCCCTTTCTCTTGATCAGCTATACGTTTGCTTCCTGGCTTTCAATGTAACAATACAGAGAAGGTTATTGTAGCATCCCAGAGAATGTGTTACTATTTCGGTGTCCCAGCAACATGGTTATTTCTACTTCTGCCATAGGATCTTCTGGTAGTCAGCCCAGATTGTAGCACCTGTAACCAGCAGCACAAATAGCCAATTCGTAATAAGATTCTCATTTAGTTTGTCAGGTCCAGTTCACCATTTGATCTCTGTGCCTATACGCATCGTGGTTCCAAGCACACTGATCAATTGAACCCAAAATTTCGATCAGTCACTTGGTTCCACCATTACTAATGCCTTTGAGTCACCTCCGTTAGATTTTCAATGTGATGTCCATGATTATTGAACGTAACTAACCAACTTTAACTCCTTTCATGAACATGCTAGAGACTTGACTGATAAAAATATGTATATATTCCTTACATTTATTCTACAAAAACAGCTGATGCACGAAACATAGAAAGCCATAAGAAAAATTAGTAGTCAGGTTATGTAACGTGAAATGTAACACTTTATAAGTCATCTTTCTGCCAATCATGTCGTGGTTTGGTTAATGTGAAATACCGTGCATACTTGCAGACCGTGCCATGGATGAGATTTGCAGCATAGACGAAATGGTCCTCGCACATGGTAACACGTGTGAGCGATCAATGGTACCCGCGCCAATGCTTTTTGGCGGGGGTGCGCTGCTATACATATCGCCTTGGGAACTAATAGAGTCTGGGCTGGATACGTTCCTGGCTAGTCTTGCCTGTTTGAATCCCTTGATGAATCGTCCGCACGTGCCACCCTACTGTTAACATTTTCCTAATTACACGCTAAAAAGCGTTTTTGTACTCGATATCGAACGACCGACCAGAATAAAAAAGATGGAAACTGCGCTGCTTAAATGTGCTAATTTTTTTCTTGAATTCTGGAACTTGGGGGGGATAAAGGGTTGTAACGACTTCGTTCTTGATTGAGAACAAATTGTTCGCATGGGAACTAGAAAACTGTTTTTTCGTTATTAGATTTGTCGTGGATAAAATCGGGGAATTTACGAAACATTCCCTGATTTTTTTTTGTTTTCACCTATAACTCCTCAAAAAATTGAGCAAAGCAAGTTTTTGTTTTGAAATGAATTTTCAGTCAAAAATATTTACATTATCAATCTTCTAAATTTCGAGTGAAAAATTGTTGGTTGCACCCTACCTGTTGTCTTTCACTTGGTCCATAGATATTTTTTATTATCATTATTATTATTATTATTATTATTATTATTATTATTATTATTATTATTATTATTATTATTATAGATTACATTGAAGACCATTATTTTTCTCATGAATTTTGAGCCACGATAAGAATCAAGGTAAATCATTAGTTTTAAATAGTTTTTTTTTTTTAATTATTAATAATCTTTTCACAAATCCTCAAATGAATTTACATTTGAAATAAATATTTTGACCACTGCATCGATGCAATTCGCGTAATTTTTAATTAGTCTAAAAATTTCATCGAACGTGTATGGTTCTGTGAATGTTCATCGAGATAATTGTACAAAATAACAAAATCAAATGGAGTGTTACCAGCATAGCTTCTCGTCAACGAGTAAAATATTTAAAATCGTATTCCCGTTCTTTCTTAATGATCACGGATCGCTGAATTCATACACCCAATACCTAATAATCTCTGCAATTAATATATATTGACTTTTTAATATCGTAATAATTGGAGAACCGTCCGAGGCAGGAGAAGATAGGAACGATCGATGACAAAATTTACTCAAGTACCTGAATTTTTGAAAATCATTTACTCCTTTCACTACTACCAAATGACGTGCTGCTCCAACGCACTGACAATGAGACACATGAATAAGCGAGAGATAACAATAGCCGTGATAACGAACGTGCGTATAATTATATTCCGTGTTTTGGATGTTATAATGAATTATCATTTGCTAAAGATGAATTTCATAGATCTGAGAAATCGTTTTCTCCGAGATTGCGTCGATTATTGATGTGTTTGTCTACGTGACTGATTAATGGATAAGCCTTGTTTTTTGACATGACTCTCGATCATGTGTAAACTACGTTTTTCCTTCTTCTTCTTCCTTCTCTCTCCAGCTTTAGCCCCAACAAAAAAAATAAAATTTCCGAGGATTTATAATGCAGAACCCAACATCCCCCTGAGCCTCCTCTCTGCCACGTGACGACAGTGAATTTAAACGAGGGTCAATGGAACCCGAAGATGTCATGCTGGGATACGTGAAAAAAATTGATGCTGCCAGCGCTCCGCACGGAAATTGCTGACTCCTTCTTCCTTATTCGTTATTGTGGAAGTCGTTTATAACGCATTGATATTGTTGGTCGCTATCAGGCTAGATTTCAAAAATGGCTTCCACATGGAAAACAAACAAAAAAATCATCAGTATTGAAGTTTCTTGTCTTAAGCTCAACATTACTGGAGACTTTGTAAAATTTATTCGATCCTCAATCGTCTTTTGGCAAAGCCAAACTAAAATCCACACATTTTCTCATCGCTTTCTCAGTCGAGATCAATTTACTGCAGAATATTGGCAAGTAAAATTCGACAAGTAAAGCTATAAAATATGTTACATGTAGTTGAGAGTTTTGGCGAAGACCCGGAAACTTAAACTACGTGGCAAACTCGATCCGCTAGGCCACTGTTTATTACATCCTCTGGTCTTCCACGAAATACTGTTTTGCCTGTGAATAATACATTACCGCACGATACCACAAGCGATGTTGTATCTACAGAGAATGTACGAATTCTGATAGAGGGTGGAACATTGAAACTCGACAAAGTCATAAAGTTTGGGTCGTTCACAAGAGCGACAGACGAAGAAATTCTTGGATTGTCGGAATCGCGTTAAATGTGTACGTTGCTGCGATTAACTTCCGCAGTACTACCGTGTTTTCTCTTGTTCGTGAGCGTCGGACCAAAAGACTTTTCATTGGTGGCTTATTTTTGTATATTCCTGTGGTTGGAGTATCGCAGTTCCGTTGCAGTGACAACATTACTCCTAGCAAGTTCTGTTCTTCATTCTCATTTCATTATTGGTGTTCGTTACTCATTGACACATATGTCTGTTGACGTTGTTTCATATAATTTCCACTAAATTTTCTCGGCTCTTGCTTGTGGCGAGGGTATCGCACGAAACTCGAATCCTTTCGCCGAATACAACTGTCGACCATGTACATACTCTCGTTCGTGGATACTCGCCCAGGATTTCATGATCTCTCTTCAATACACAGAACGTCTGTTTGCTATGCAGTACAGGATAAATCTAGATTCATGTATGTATACGCATGCACCAAGACCTGACACAAACCCATGTAGATTTATTTTTGTGTAAAATTGTTTGTCCACTGAGCCTCCAGCTTTATGTACCAGAAGTGATGGCTACATTTGTTCGTTATTTCAATGTGTGCGGTTTTTTTCAGTACTGCACTTTTATTTACCGCTTGATACCGGAGTCGCATGCTACGATATCAATCGACTCATGCCCTTCTCGTTCACGCACGCGTTTATCTCTCGTCTCTCTTGCCCAACAATACGTTTTAGAGATCGTCCGATGGACGTTGGGAGATTTGATCATTCGACTATAAATATTTCAATGTTTTCTTATTCCCCTGATGAGTAACTGATCATTGACACGAACCAGGCAGAGTATTGCAACAATTAAAAAAAAAAAAATTGCGTGTAGATACAGGATTAAATCCCATCGATTTTGGCTTTCGAATGAGAAGAAGAATTTTCAAAAATCTTAGTGATAACGAACACGCATTAGGTTGTTGTCATAATCATGAAATATTTTATTTTGAAATAATTCTTTTACGAAGATTTTTTTTTTTAATTGTGGTTTATCGGGTGTGGACTATTCCTGCACGAGGCTCAAATGTTGACGCGGTTTCGAGGCTATGAAAATAAAAGACGCTGAATTATTTCATGGGAAAGATAGAAAAATGAAATGGCGCTGTTGGTACATCGACCATGCGCTGTACCGCGAAGTATAGCGAGGGTTCGAGAATCCCTTTTTCGTTGGAGGATGTCGCGAAAGAAGAAAGCGACAGGAATAAGATGTTCTCGCAAGGATATGTGTGGGATGAGAAAAGAAAGAGAATGAGAGGAACGGAGAGGAAAAAAAGAGAATGAGAGGAGGAGAGAGAAAAAGGAAGAGAGAGATAGAACGATAGAAGGGAGAGAAGGATGGAAAACGGCCAAGAGAGTGGACCGCGTAATATAATTCAGTAAGTTTATGACCGACCTGGGGGAACGATGGTGGTTTGCATATAACCGAGGGTAAGTTTACCGCTCTGGATTGCTCGCCGCAGTGGCGCGAGAACAGAGAAAGCCGAATGTAAAGAGAGAAAGATAAAGAAAAAGAGGAAGAGAGAGAGAGAGAGAGAGAGAGAAAGAGAGGCAGAGAGAAAAGTGCACCCCAATGGCGAACGTATCTCAAAGAACGATAGAAAAGACAGAGAAAGCGTTAAGATAAAAAGAAAAAAAAAGAGTCGGTTGGCCGTATTTCTTGTCTGGTGAGCTTCACGGTTGCCGCATTCTGCGTTATGACCGCCGAATGGATTATCGTATCTCCCTCTATCTTCAGGATTTCTCGCTTATATGAGAAAAACCTATTTTCCTTTTGCTCCGTGCCTCACGTTCAACGAAAACACTATACCGTGTTCTTATCTCTTGTATGAGCTTATTTCGCTAAACATTTCTATACAATATAAAGAGCGATTCGATTTATTTGTGATTTTTTCACTTATTTGTTTTATTTTTTTTATCATTCTGTATGGAATCAAGATTGAAATGATTTCGTTATACTATGAAAAAGTCACACAAAATTGAATCTTTCTCGTTTTTTTTGTCCCTATGCCTAATGGCGTTTTCGGTAAGATCTTTGCCCAAGGACGTTTCGGATAACTGACTATACCTAACGTGATTTCATTTTACATGGTGCATAGCATTGGCTGCCATCATTGAACCCACTGAACCGGAATTAACGTAAATGTTCTTTTGAACCACAGTGCCCTGAGGCTTACGTGTGCCATTGGTTTCCGTTTGCAAATAGATGACTCGAAAATGAACTCACTCCTTTCTGTTATCATCAACCGCCAAACTTTCGTATCCAAAATATTACTTGCGGCGAGAGTGATTTTGAAAGTCTATAATATGTCATGTTTCTACAAATGAATGAGATTTATGGAAGCTCATTTTTCAAATGAGTTTCCATTATTTTTTCAGAAATTATCGTAGCTAAATTTGACTGGAATATTTTTTTATTCAAGTGCCAAATTCTTTGTAGAGTCAACGAGAAAGAAAAAACTTGGTGTAAATTTCTTGTCAGAGTGGATAGTTTCAAAAGTTTTTCGAGGTCATTAGGAAATGCAAATCGTGCGCATGAGAGATCAATGAGTTTACCCGATGTCCAACGACGTCCCACACGAGCAAAACAAAGCAAACGACGTGGGTAACGCTCTTTACGTGGCCAAAATGGTATATGTATATGTATGGAAATATGCTAGGTGACTGCGGCGAGTATACTGGCGATATATAACGGTTTATGGTACCCACGTGACGTTGCCGGGGTGCGAGGATCAGTTGCCGCACCCAGTGACACGCGCCTCGTTACTCGTCGATCGGTTTCCTTTATATTTCATTTTATTTTTATTTTTTTTTTGTTCAAAGCTGTCGTCACTTCCCTTCAACCAACCCCGTTCTCTCGTCACATTATAATAACGAACCTGGATAACAGGCGATTTTCGCACCCTTTCTCAATCTCTTTCCTATCCGAGTGCTCTTTCCTCTCTCGCGCCTCTGATATTCACTTGGATTCAACCGAAAAAAATTTAATACACAAAACTCAACACATGCTTCGCACAATCCTTCAAGAGGGTGAATTTACTTCGACGATATTTATGTTTGCTCTTGTACTTTGCAAACAAAGCTAATTTTTTTAAATTCTTGGTGATGTTTGTCTTTTGAATTTCCGGTGGAAATGAAACTTTCTGGGAATTTGAAGAATCGTTTTATAGTTTAATTTTTACACAGAAGATAAATGTAAAATGAATTTTTTCGATGAAACTTTTAGCGTTGTTTGATCTAAAAATAAGAATATTTTTGAATTTTAGTAAATGATATCTCGCGAGAAAATGAGTCGATTTATTTTTTATAAAGGAAAAAAATAGGGTGAATGATGAGGTATGACTCGTTCATTTTGAACATTTTCTTATTCGTGGGCTCCCTGAAAATCTCACAAAATAAAGTTATCAACCGGGTGAGTAGGACGTCAAGGATGAGCGTTATTCAGAAGCAGTTTCATTCACGAGAAATCACCGCGTCGAATCGGCCGTCGTATATAATTGGCCTGAGGCACACGCGATGTAACGACACGTGGCGGAACTATAGGGTCACTGTTACCGAATAAAAGCTCTGTGAAATGGACGCCCGTTTATCCGAGCACACAGTAAAACCTGCTTTCATATTATTGCAGTTAGTCAATGGAATATCATAACTTTAATTCTCGATATCGAATCGAATTACATAACGGCGATTGTTAGTACGCGAGAGAGCTGAATTGAACAGCTAGTCTCCACCATTGAAGATGGATCGATTACTCGCCCGACACACTCTTTCATATTCCAATCGTATGTTCATGCATTCTGGACGGATTGCGAATATCCTTGAACTTCAATTGAACGAGGGAACGAAAAAGGGGTGGGCAATGAAGTGAACAAACATATAAAGGGCAGAACAAAAAAAAATGTGATATGAAGAAAATTAATGAGTGGAAGAACAATAGTTTCATTAATATTTCATCAGTTTTAACGAATAACGATATTTCTAATCGGAAAATATTCTTCCAAGAATAATATGGATCTGTGAGCTCGGGATAACGATTATTCTGAAAATAATCTCACTTCAACACTTATAGCAAATTATGGAAAATTGTTAATCCGCTCTTAATCGTTTAAACACTGGTCACCTAATGAAAGATTTTCTCAAATCCATCTTTTGAGTTTTTTATTTAAATGTATTTTTATAAAATCCATAAATACAATAATAGTTGACGCTACACAGATTTTTTCAAGTCGATTGTAAAAAATAATCAATTTTTCTATTACACGGAAGAATAGATCTGGTGAAGATAGATAGAATTCTGATCGCTCGTGTCGCCCAAAATTTTCAAATAATCGTTGTTCCAATAAAAGTGTGAGAAAGTCTGAAACGCGAAAGTCTCATGACGGGTTAATTTCGTAAAACGCAACTTCAATTCTATTATTTATATTTTCGAACTTTAATTTGGACTAAAATCCAAAATTCTTTAGTATGACCTCATAAAAATTTGAATGATTCTCTACTTTTTGGGATCCCGAATATCTGCCTCACCAAAACAGTAATTACGTCGATTAAAGCGGTTATTTCGAGATCGATCATTTATCTCGTTGAACCCTCAAGTTTTCAAGTTCCACGTGAATGGATGCGTGGCGCAACCAGACGATAATACGTCTTGTTTCACCATTCGTCCGTCAATCGATTCGAAACCGTTTTTATATCTCTATCTAGCATGGTACGCGTATTTATGGCGCCCTTCTAGGTGACACGAGCGGTCACGTGCCAGGATGGCGGAGCAATCCTTCGACGCTTTGGTCCACCCCCTTCGTACGAGTCCCAGCACTGGGAGTCGCGACGGTCCATCGCGTTGCTGAGCCAACCACTTTCGACGCCTTTCAGATGAACATATACATGTGTACATATAGGAGAGATCGGGGCAATACGAGACGAAGAATCAAAATGATATACATCTTTTAAAAAATGCAAGACTCTTTTGTTAGTTTTTTTGTAAGGTTCGACATACCTTAATGTTGTCAACCCTTACGGTAGGAATGAGGGTCCAGAATGGTAGGTAAGCATTAAATGATATAAAACTTTTTATCTGGTTTTTGTATCCTGTTTTGTTTCAACGTCCCATTTTGCTGCGATCTCCTCTGCACACGTGAATGTGTGAGAAGCCAAATAAATTAACCGAGTAAGATATTTTGTGTGGGAGTTTAGGAAAGTAGTTTCAAGTTCAGAGGCATCTCCCCTTTATTATCTCTGCATACAGCATTTGGGTGTCCTTGCTCTAGTCCTTTTCACCCTACATAACTTTGCACACTTCCAAGCTTTAGTAAGAGCATGATTAGTTTCCAATAGTCGCGATATGAGATCTCATGAGATAATCCTATCGAGACGATGACCCTGATGATACATCAGGCACGTATGTGAATTCTTCAATTAGGCTGGAGAATTCGTTTGAAAGTTCCAAGGCAGCGAAGAATGCGGGTTAAGTGTTTTATCGAATGAATCGAGGGTCGGAGGTGCGAGAAGACCCGTTTTCGCCCCCTTCCCCTCTCCCGAGAAATACGCATCAAAGAAAGACCCTTGGTCGTCGAACCAGCTCGAGAATGTTGGTCCGATGTGTGATATACTTCGGTGAGCTTAGAACTTTCGCAAAGTATCTGGTTAATAGGTGACATTTAATATAAGATTAGAAAATAATAAAATTTTTTAAATACTTGAAACATTGAGGGGTTTCACCTGTATGAAATTTTGGAAAAAATAACTGGAGTGGACTGGAGAGAGAAAAAAAAGTAAAGGAGCGAGGAAAGATAGAGAACTAGGCCGGAAAACTCGGGACTTTTACTGTTTGGTTTAGTAAAAAAAAAAAAAAAAAAATGAAAAAAGAATATCTTACTGGAAAACGTCGATAGCAGAAATCGATCGTTTGTACTCCTCAACAGTTAGTGCTCTTTTATAATAAAAATAAAAGAAACATCGAAAAAATTTGAAATTTACATAATTTTTCATATGTTGTTCCGATCGAATACTCGAAGCTTCGCGAATTCGGAATAGAGACAGGGGAAAGGAGAGATTGATGAAATATCCGCATCAGGTTGACGATGACCGGGTGTAGTTCGTTGCCCCGGTGATACCGTCAGCAGTGGTATACGGGTGAACCTAGTGAGTTGAACTTTAATATTACAAAAAGCTATAATCTGACGAGCGTGATAGCCAGAGCGTTAACTGGCACCCAATTTATAAAAATAACGATGAAATTACTGTTGCGTAAAGCGTGTATATGGTTATATGACCGTTACCGCGGCCAGAGCGTTATCTCTTTGCTATGATATTGTATATCGATGTGTGTGTGTGTGTGTATGTGTGTATCTGTATGCATATACAATGTGAACTGTCACAATGATGGTAGAAGGGATGAAACACGGAGAATGGGAGATAGAGATATAGAAGGATACGCGCAAACGTGGATGGTCATCAGAGAATACAGAGGCCATCTCGTACATAGTTTGTTAGGGTATGAGAGGAGCTGTCTCCAGTTATACATGAGAGAAGGGTAAAATCGGTGATGTGGTTATACGTAACGTACATTTTGTCCATCATCAGCCACCGGACCGACGCGGGCAGTTGATGTTTCAGTCTTTCCCTCTATCTCTCTCTCCCGTTTTGTCGTACTTTCATTGCTCGCTCGGGCTGGCGTTTCACGTTCGAAAAAATATGCTCGCTGGTACGTGAGCCAATCTTCGAGCGGGAGAATATATTTTTTTTTTTTTTGTGGGACAGAGGGATGGATGTAATAACGAAATCTCGGATCCGATTAATTAAAAAAATAAAATTAAAAAAAAAAGAAGAAGAAAAAAAAACATTTTAAAAACGATCATCGGACGACGCACACGGAACGATGAATTGCATTTACCAACAGTTGGAATTGGCACCGGGTCACGTCGATGGAATACACTTCGACAAGCAAATTCATTTAAAAATAAATAAATAAATGTTCAAGTCCACCTTTTCATCGCGTGAATATTATATGCGTAGCATTTATTTCGAATGGATACATGAAAGCTCACCGTCCATCCTGTTCACGAACGATGAATAATCGTTTAATCGTCGTCGTAAACAACGGGTTTTTCAACTATTCAATATATAAAAAACTAGTATGAATATTCTTATAGTCCTAAACAATTATTATTCTCCGTAGACTATCGATTTATAATGCTTGAAACATTATCTGACAATTATCATAACATGGATGCTTTGTATTAATCTAATTATGTACGAACAATAGAAGAAGCCATTGAAAGAGCCACAGGCACGGGGAACAAAGGCAATAAATCCCGGGAGTATGCGGAAAAATTATGTGCAATCCGAGAAGAACCATTTTATCAAGACGTAAGGGTATCTCAATCAAATTGTGATGAATCACTGATGAACGAGATCAACGACGGCATAAATCACTCGGTAGGATCCTCCAATAAATATCCCTCATATATGAACTGCTGCAGATTCCAAGATTTCCCGGGCGCATTGTATATTTGCCAGGGAATTCTGTGAATTCGTATATATATATATATATATATATATATATATACACATATAAATACCTACTAATAAAAAAAAAAAAATCATGAAATATCCTCCACGTCACCACTTTCCTCGGCAATCCTCATCGAGGCCGCCGATGCTAACAATGTTTGCGGATATATTGTATCTCACGCATCACTTGGTCCACAAATTGTTTTATAAACAGATTATGGGAACTGGTGGTGTGTCCCCCAAAACTTGCGCTCGTCGTACAGACTCTCGGATGGAGTTGGGGCTGCACACAAGGCTGACGGGATCGCGGCGATGACACGGAGGCAAGCTGGAACTACCGCAACTATCCTTGTTGCTACATACACAGAACACAGGACTTCATACTACGGCGCCGGTAATACGACGAACGTTGACATTGCTGGCTGACATCATCCAAGCTTGCTTCACTGGAGTACAACCCTCTTTCCCCCCTTCACTTCGTATTTCTTCCTCTCCTTCTTCTCCTTTTCCTCGGCGTCCTTCATCAAAATCTCTTCGATGCAATAAAATGAAAGTACATGCAATCTGCAGTTCATACCTATCCGGAAAGTGGGTGTTTTCCTTAGGTAATACGCTTGATGGGAACACCGGATGATCGTTGACCCGAAACCTCATTGTCTTCCGCATGCTTGATTCTCTTTCTGCCTGCATCTTTTTTTGCAAATTGCAAAATTATTGATTTTTACAAAAGTAATCATCATACGAAGGGGCGTTTCTTGAACCGGTCATTACAAACATTTTTTTATGAACGCAAAACATCAATGTTTTGGGGGTTGTTGAATGAGGTTTAGTTAATATAGGAAACTAGTTTCGCTGTCACGTTTTAACCGGAAATTTTCATCTTGAAAAAGGACTTTTGGAACAGTAAATTCAAAAGAACAATAAAAAAAGATCTAATGGTAAAGCAATGGGATATCGATATCCGGTTCTAACTGAGAAGTTGGTAAAACGTGGCTCATTGATCCGGTAATGGCGCGGTTACCCGCTGTCCGGCGGTCATGCATGTCCTTATTGTCGTGTGTGGAAAACTCGGTGACTTAATGGCCTGTGACCTGGAACACTGTCGCCTCAACGTAACGGAACACTGGAGTTGGTGGATAGCAGTTTTAGGGTAGGCCTATACGTCACTCTGTACATGTTAACGATCTTATTTAAGGGACTACGTATACCTACTCAACAGAAGCAAAGTTTGTCTATTTATTTTCATTAGAATAAACAAAAATTTCCCATGATTCATTATTGATGGAAATAAATCATTTTCTTCTCTGCATAATACAAAAACTACAATGTTTTAATTAAATCTCGTGGCAAAATCCTTTTTTGTCTACTTTTAGGAATTTGGTTCATTTCTATTTCAGGAAGAAATATCCGAGTTACGACGATCATCACAAAAGAAGTTTTATCAACCGTCTTCTTCGAAATCACGCCTCTACGCAGCGGACTGATCTTTAAAGAACTTTCATCACTTTTGCAATGAAAAAATACTTCGTTTGATGCAAAAAATAATTGTCAAACTTCTTTCCACTTACCCTGTCCATTTAGGTGCTTGTAGTCCCTTATCATATTCATGAATCTAGCTCTGCGGATATCTATGGTATACCGTAATAAATGCGTCACATATTAATATAGGCAGTGTGGGTTCCTAGCTGGAAAATTCAGTTATTCCAGCATGGAAAATCTACGAAGGAATAGATATGCGAGGACGAAACTTCCGCGAAGAGAGACGAGCGTCTCGACGTCACGACGCGCCTGCCGGGCGTCTCCGGTCACGTGACTTTATAGCCCTTGCACTGTCACTCCAACTCTTGCCCTTTTCCTCTCGCTCCCTCGCCTTCTTTCTTCCTCTCTCTCTCTCTCTCTTCCTCTTCAACATCCTGTATTTTTCTACTGAGAAAAATTCGCAATAAGGGGATAGAGTTTGTCTCTAGATTTTCTTCTCACTCCTCCATATTTGGGGGTGCAAGAATCTGTTCTCAGTTGCTCTCAGCTTTGAATATTCCACGGAGCCGTCATAAACCTCCTCCGCCCCTAGGGCATCTTCCCTGCGGCGATGTGACTTCCGCTCGAACGTATACCTTCGACGAAATCGTTCCGAATCTCTTGCGATACTCATCCTCTACATAACATCTGCCTCCTGTCTGATACATAGATGCAAAAGTCTGAACCAGTCATCAATCCACCAACCCGTAACAATGCGGATATGCAAAATCGTTTCGCATGCAAAATGAGCTTGTAAAATATCTTTCAGCGAATCTGTATTCTGTACTGTATGTAAACTTGGAAGGGGAGCTTCAACAACTTTCGTCGACTTTATAATACCGGATTAAAGTCAAACTGAGCTCGCATCAACCCACAACGATATCTCTTCTCCTTACGTTTTGGCCTACGAGACAAACTGATTGAGGATTTAATGAGAAATACTTTCACTTGTGCTCAGATCTAAATTTCTTTATGTTCATACAATGATATTTAATCCGCAGCAAACCACGTTTGTGAAAAATAAATATCAGTTCAAAAAGACATTTTTTAAGGCAGCAACTAAAATGGGACGAAGTGGATGATCAAAGAAACTTTGAGAGAATCGATCGAGTTAGCTGTGAGCCTGTTCTACGTAGTTGTAAGTCAGAAATAGTGTGATAAGATTTCTTGACCTGAGGTCATGTCTGTGTCATCTACCTTCAAGTTTGTGAATGTAGAGCAAGTGATAACAGTGGAGAATTTTCTTGTCCTGCATATGGTCGTTAGTATAGTTTCTGCTTGTGCTTTATGAGTTGAGTTATATGATTGACTCTCTTTCATGACGTGTAAGCGGTCCAACTATTTTCTTTGCTTTCCGCCATTGTTATTGTTCCTACGAAGTGTTGAATATAAATAAGAAAGCATGGAATCTCCCATTCCTCCATATGCAACGTTAACATTAAAAAATCATTTAATGAATATAAAAGTAACAAAAAATAATCAAAAGGTCGAATTCACCTTCTACCAGTACGTGAAACGTTTTGATAATTTGTGTTTACTCGAATCGCTATCAAATCAAGTATCAGCTCCCCACCGACATACCTGACCTGAATTTTCACGCCATCCTAATCGAAGATACAGGTACAGATCGTACTATTTCTATGGGGACTAAAATGCCAAAATTGGCAAACCTTTGTGTTTTAACGAACCGCGATGTCGCAAGGTGTCCTGAGCTCGTTTCGACGATTGTCAACGATCAGTGAAGCAAACATTGTATAAATTTTAAAAACATACGTGCGAATATTACCAACGAAAGTAGAATTGAAAAAGCGGAATCGTGTTCAACTTTCATACTATGAGGGACAAAAACTTGTATCGCTGAGGTCAATCATATGTCTCTGAAGATACAAAATCACAATAAACGTTGATGAGGGGAGAGCCGTTGAATCGGTGATTGGTTCAAGCTCGCAGCTCGCACGCCGCAAGGTCTGGGATCGAATCCTGGCCAAACACCAATGGAAAATTGAAAATTTTTTCAAGTATTTCTACCACAACCTTGGTTACTTGGGACTGTGCCTTCATAAATCCATGCCCAAAACACCCTCTTGTGATGCATTTACAGTCCATGTGCGGCTTTGGGTGTTCCTTGCAGGTAATTCCAATCGTGCGGATTTCAGTCGAACACTAACTGGCCCATTGCATCCCAGCTGAACACAAGTCAGCAGCAATCGCATAGGGAAGGTATACTTGGAAGGAATGGGGAGCCAAAAAGGGGGGGAGACCCTGGGCATGAAAGGAGCAATTTAGTACCTGCGAAACTCTAATGCATCCTGGATGTGGTTAATAATCGAATAAGTATTTGAATCTGCGCAAATAAGTACAGTTGGTTTAAAAAAGTGTTTCGTCTTGAAACGATATTGCGACACACTCAAGTTAATAGTAATCGCAGTAATGATGAACAGGTCGTCAGGCATAGATGCTGGAAGGAAACAATGGAAAAATCATAGCGTAACTAATTTCGCAACATTCGGGAAAAGAGCGGTAAAACTCTCGGTTCGGTGCGAACGAGTCCGCACAAAGATACAGTCCACCTAGTTCTTTGGGTTGCAAATGTCGCTTGCTCCCGGCTAAATCTCCCCCTCCGCACTTCTCCGGTAACCCCTGCGCAGTCATGTTTAACTTTTGTCCTTGGATTCATATATCCATATAGTAAAAACGTATACAGAGTACACAGAGTCCGTCGAGAGAAGGACCAGCGAGAGAGCAAGAACCCGGGCATAGCAGCGTGATTCGTCGACCCGTAATGTAATTTCTCATTTTTGCTCAAGACAAAAGCGCGCTGAATCTTATTGTTCTTTTGTCGGTAATTAAGGAAACCGAATTAGTTCGCGATTGTTCCCGACTCTCTCTCTCTCTCTCTCCTCTGTCTCTCTCTGTCAAGATAATAAATAAGATTCTTGAGAAAATTCCACGCTCCTCTTCGCTCTTCCTACCCCCTTCGACTCTTGCTCTCTTCCCATTTTTATGTCTCCCTCTGCGAATCACTCCTACTATTCTCATCTTTCTTCAGAATTTACTCTTCGGTAGAACAACTTCGCGGGCTTTTATAATACATAGTATATCCCAGAATTGCACTAACGCTTCAACACTGACGTATACTTAGCGAAGGCTCGCTTGAAGTACTATAAAAAAATATCTCTCGCACTCGAAATTTACTAGATCGAATATAACAATTGTTTAGTTATTCGCATGAATAACTTCGGAACATTGAATGATAGAACTCAGTAAAATGATTCTTCATACTAAACTCTCAATCGTTCGTTTCAACAGTAGTATATTCACCAAACACAAAATACACCGCATCATTCATAATGCCAATCAATAGTCAGAGTGGGTATCTCAAATCAGCGCACATGGTGCTTATGGTTAGAGCGTTTGGTTTTTCGTTTTTTTTCAATGTTCTTGCGATCGTATTTGCACGATGGCTAAAGGAAACTTTGGAAAACCCGGATAACAATGTTTTTAATGAGTTCCCGTTGATTAGCACCATCAGAAACTAAGAAAAACTGGCCTGAGGGTACTCATCTTGCGAGATCGCCAGAACCATAAACCGACAGTATACCCATCGCCGGTAGTTGAAGTATCTATTGTTTGAGTATTAGATTTTTTTTTAGAAAATATTGGTTTTCAATTCAAAATCGAGCAGAAAAACGATATTCTATTCGATTGACCTGGGATTAAGTTCAATATTTTTTTTTTTCAGTTCTAGAAAAAAAAAACATTTTGAATTTAATAAATAGCATTGCAAAATAGAAGATCTGAAATTCTTCTATGCTGTAAAATTGAATCATTTGGATTTCGGTAAAGCTGGTAGAAATGGCAAGGGAACAATGATGGCAAAGTAGGGTTGTAGGGATGGAGTAACGCTGATTGCAGCGGGTAATGACAGCGAGGGTGAGCAGTAGCCTGGAAGTAAGTAAAAATTTTAAATTTAGTTACAGCTTGCGTGCAAACTGCTGCCAGGCGTGTTTGTGATGTGGCCGTGGATGCGGAAAGGACTGTTGGCATGAGTATGAGTCAGCATGTAACACATAGCTTATAGAGTAGACCGCTCACTTTCTTGCTGTAACGCGGTTGATGTACGCTGTCACTCGCATTTGTATAAATTATGCAATTTACCGCATTAGTGATGATGTGTGTTTAGGAACTGAGCTGTGAAGACGTCAGATTTAACGAAATATTGTTGCAATTGGCTCATATTTTTTAGAATTGAATTTAACCAGAATAACAAAATCTTCGTTTGAATCTAGCCCTATCATTTCTAAAACTATGAAAAATGATTAGCGATATTATAAAACTGAAAATGACAAATCTCACTGAACGAAAGAGATGAACGTTTCAGCAGTTTCATTTCAGATCAATATTCCATTTCATAGGTCTTAGCAGGCTTGATATCTCTTCAGTTCCAAGTTTTTTAGTACCAAAATTCGAGAATCAGATTATTGAATGAGTTTCCTAATAAAACTATCTAGAGAATTGCAGAGAAAAAAAAATGGCACATGATGAATACGTGGCTATAACAAAATGAGCGATGACAAAGTTAGAAATAAGGGTGGCGTGTAGTTGATCGGCTCGAAGTAAGTTTTCCTTGATATCATGATGTTCGTAGTCCTTTTTTCCTACGTCAATGTTAGTTCGCAATACACCAGTATAGAGGATCGTATAAGTTGGTCCATGGGGGTTCTTCGATATGTTGGAAAAGGCGCGGGGTCCCGATCAACAGCCAGATTATTAGAGTATCAGAACTTGTCTCATAACTCAGAAGCCTAATGGTGTAAACGCCTTGGTGCCCTTAGTTCAAGCCTGTGTGTAGTTATATCCTCTCCGTATCACAGTATACCAAAACATACATTTTTTGCCCTCGATGTCTTGCAGTTGTGCGCTTGACAAGAAGAAGAATAAGTGGATATTGTATAAATGTCCCTTCCGGAAATACAACTTCGAGCCCCCCCTAGGCTTGATCCGGTCAATATGTTTGCGTTGAGATTTGTTTTTCTTGAGAAAGAGACACTTTTATTCATGGAAAAGTGGTCAAATCCGAATTGATGTTGAATGAGTAATGCTCTTCGATCATTTTTATTCGGTACAGAGGTGAGTGTAAAAAAGGAACTTTTTTTTATTGAATGAGCTCGGGAAAAAGAATTCCTGTTGTGTTATTTTCACATAGACAAAGTGTGCACTTTACCCTGATAACGCTGATACTTAGCCATTTTGAAACTCTCTTGATGAAAAGCACCCTCACAGAGAATTAAGAGAATCGCTTAGTTAAAAAGCGCAATAAAGGTTGTATACTGTGAGAGGGAACGTTTGGTGGATGCAAATACGACTGGAGATTAATGGAAGGAAGGACTGGAGAGCAGTGCGAACTCTCACACATACCGGACGTGCCACGTTTCAAGAGTCACGTGTGTCCTCTCCACCCCCAGCTCTTTCCAGCACTCGATGCTGTTGCAAATGCTATCTTCCCTCTTTCGAAGGGTGATCCTTTACCCCTGAAAATTCCTATCCCGGACTTTTCCAGTAGGGATCAGGGTCTGAAACATTCTACAATTGGCCATCTCCATGAGTGGTCGATGAACCACTCGCTGCAGGCAAAATACAGTATCCTCGGGGAAGAAGCTTCAAAAAGAAGGAAGAAATCATTTCCTGGGGTAGTTCGGACTTTGTAAATATATCTGCTATCATGAAGGTTATCAATGAAGCTCTTGAGAATAGAAGAAGAAACGAGAAGTTATTAGCTTCAACAAAAAAAGATCAATTTCAATTTTTGTTTTAGATCCCGAAATCTGTGTCCTCGAAACAAACTATCCCGAAACTTAAAGAAGCTGAGGCTTTTGTCCGTCCCTTCATCCTAATATCCCAATCAACAGAGCCCCTGTACCAGAATAACCAAACACGTTCCATTGTTGAGCTCTTATCTCGAACAAAGAGATGCTGAGACTTTGGATGAGGATGATAGAAAAGCGTGGAAAGTTAGTGCTTCCTGCATCAAATATAACTCCGTTGAATATACATAACATAGGTGTGTGCTCAACCAACCTATTTTAGATGATAATACATGCTCTTACGCTAGCGGGTAATACATGTGACGACTGAGGCGTATTCCAGGCGCAGAGATTCGCAACAGGATTGTTTTAATTCCATTTGACCTAATCGAATTAGCGATTGAAGCGATGTGCTGGCGATATGTACGAAATCGTAAGCGTTACTTGCGCAATATAGAAACTGAGGGGTGCCACGGCGCGAATACGGGGGTTGAACAGGAAAACGTCAGGAGGGGGCGCGTAAATGTGCAGCCCTCTGTCCCGCCAACGCGCGCGCCCCACAAAATCATCCCCTTTGCTATATATCCATCATCTGTATAAGTTTATATGTGTATATGACTATACATACATATATATATAGCTATACGTGTGTATGTTTATATATACGTGCTCCACCAGTTTCCCCCGGTCTTCCGCACAAATCCGCAGCTGCCAGGCGCAGCGAGATCGCTCGACCGGAAGTAACGCGACTACTGCCTAGTACATACGTATCTTCTCTCAGTTCTACAGCAGTACGCGTTCTCTCATACTCTTCTTCTCACTCTTCCACACCCAACAAAACCACCCTTCCTTATTTCACTCTATCTCCCGACTATATTCCTCCAGCTTCACAACTCATCCTCGCCTTTCATTTCGGACCCCAATGTCGCCCGTACCTCTACCAACCCTCCTATAAAGACTTCTTTGTCTCAAGTTTACAAACTGTTTTACTGAGCCTAAATTCAAGCGCGCTTCTATCATTGACTATTATTTCAGAGTGATACTAATATTGAAATCTCCTCGTCGTTAAATTTAGACTCTTCATACCGGCGATGCTAACAAGTTTGTTCTATTCAAAATCAAGAACATTTGCATTGTTATGTTTCAGGGTGAAATCGTAGCTTGGCTTTTAGTACAAGATTTCTGATTCTGCTTTGTTTCTTGTGGTTTTCAGCTTGAAAGAGTACTTAATCCCCTCTAAAACACGTGAAGTCAAGAACTTTGAAACTTTGCTAACAATCCGTGGTGATGAGATACCTCAAAAAATTTAGAGTAATTCTAAATTAGTATTCAAACTTTATTTTTAATGTAAATCAGATTGATCCAGAAATATATATATTTTTGTTTCATTTCTAATAAATACTTATATCACAAAAAGAAGTTGACGATATCCATAGCGAACAAAAACCAACGTCGATTGAACCTTCCTCTTGCTCAAGTTCATCATTTTTTTGCATCAGTCTGGAATGGGTTACAAAAAATTGCGTCTCTAATATGATGCATCAAATTCTTTTTTACATGACTACCGAACGCAAAATGATTATACTTTTTACATTTTGTTTTTATTTATTTTTTTACATTTCACCGATAAGGAAAGAATAAGGAGAAAAATCAGTGAAAAAAATGAAAAAGAAAAAATATATTATAAATTTGGAATCTGAAAGCAAATGTAGCATTTTGAGTTTTTTACATTTAGTTATAAACATTGATTATGATTTGGCATTAATGAGTAACTTTTTTTTTTGGGATAGAGTCGCATCAGAGTTTCGATATCATGATATCAGTTTTTAATTACGTGGAGGAATTCCAGGACGTATGTAGGCATACCTACATCATGTACTAATGTCCGTTCGCGTATGGAGGAATATTATACGACGATACTGTAGGGGGATGGAGAGCCAACGCGCATGGCTCGGCGCGCTGAAGACAGAGAGACCCACCCTCCGAAAACAACCCCTGTACGAGAGTTGTAACCCTCCTATCGAGATCGCTCCGCCCCATGCCACCATTCTCTCCTCTCCATGAAACCCTATATCTTCCTGGCACACATATCCGCAAGAGCATTCTTTCCTCTCGTAATATCCACGTGTACATGAGCGTGTGCATATTTTCTTTTTTTTACCTCTTGTATCACTTCGTAAATATCTGCGTAGTCCGAAGTGACATACACCTATTTTTTTTTTTTTTTTTTTCACCTTGTAGTGGAAGATCGTAAAAAAATGTCCCACGATGAGAAAATACAGAAAAAGCTCCATTAATTCGTGCACGGTTCATGCACGCGAAGAATCGGTTGTCTTTTAACGTGTTCCTGATTAAAATGCTTCTTTGAACCATCATCGTAAATGACGTGTATTTTTTTTTTTTTTAGTTCATTCATTTCAGGTTTTAATATTCATATGTTCCCTACAGAATTTAGCAACTCTTGTTGTAAATATGAAATATTTATTTGCTTGTAAGTTTTGGCCTTTGAATGGAATATCTCTGAACTCGTCATCTCTGAGCATCATTACTTTCAGGCCCTTTTTCCTGACTTGTAGGTCTCGAAAAAAAAAATCCCAATATCATAATGAATAAAAACGAAAGAATATCTGTGAAAGCACAGTTCAGTTGATTCCTTGGGTATTCCAAGGAATGTTGTTTGTTATTCAAAGAAATTCATAACCTGACTAAAACTATTCAAAATTAAAAAACCATTTGACGAGTATGTGACCGACGGATTTTGAATCATTCGTTCTGGGTTTTGTACCCTCTCTGGAAATTAATGACACAATTTTAAGCACTCCTGATTTTTATGGACATATATTCCAAGATTCTTAACCTGTAAACTATTTCTCTTCATTAGTTTGTATAAAATAATGATTATCAGATGACACTGAATAGAATTGATTTATTTTTCATCAAATAGGAAACGCGGAACAATTATCAACGATTTTTATCACAGAAACATTGTCCGATACATTATTCGAACTGTTGGAGGTTCGCTCGGAGCGAACGCGACAGAGCAAATGTATACTAATAACCCAATGTACATGCCATCATATGAGTCTGGAACATTACACCTCGAATACAGGATATTAGGAAACTTTGATACCGCATTTGATATGTACACATTGGTATGTTCATGTATAGTGAATGAATGAAACTTAGAACATCTTGTTAATGAACATCCTGTTGATATGATGATTGCATTATTGCTCACCGATGGCAGATATTGATACATTCTCGTGATTGATCACATGTTAGTGATTCTTCTTTCATGCTGAAAATCTTTTGTTATTGCTCCCATTTGAACTAATTGAAAATTTTTAAAACGTTTCATCCTGTGAACAAATTTGTGAGTCAAACTATGAATTTCCTCGGAAATGAATAGAGGGCTCGGTTTTTTTTACATGAGAAGTGGATTATTTGAAAACTTTTCTGGTACTGTTTTCTCTGCAAATTTTCGAGGAGATAATTGATTGGTTTTATCAGTAAAAAAAATGTTTGATCTCGTGATGAATGTAAATCGAACGATGAAAAAATGATGTAGATTTATGGAAGCCACGAAAAAACATGACTAAATGCAGTACAAATTCAATGATGAAATGTTTATCTGGGTGTAAACATTTTATTTATTTTTTTATCGTACAAAAAACGGTAAAAACTTCATAAGCTTTTGGTCTTGATGCCATTTTATGAAACGACGTCTAATTATTGAGAACTGAAACGCGTATTACTGTTACAAAGTTGAAAGATGCAAGCAGTTACGTGAAAAGGAGAGATTTTCAAAAGGTAGTAACTTTGTAAGGTGACGTCGAAGTAAATTAAATGGACATGGAGTAAGGTCGAGTGAACATTCATAGGATTTTCATCCAACAAATGCCTGCGCACTGAATATACTATGCATGAAGTTCTCTAGCTTTATTCAAAAGTTTATAGACGTTGACAGTTATAAAGAAGGAAGAAAGAAAAAAAAAAGTATCAATGGGTAGTGTATACGTTGGTAAATGGAAACGCTCTTCATAGTATGTTTCATAAGAGAAGGTATAAAGGCTATTGAGGTTAGGGATGAAGAAAGAGAGGCAAAGATAATAGAGATAAAGAAGGAATGAAAAGTCGTGCTATAACTATTGTTAAAATAGGAGAAGGCAAAAGAGAAGAAAGATGAAACGAGAGGAATGAAAGAAAGCAAGAGGCAAAAGGGTGGTATAGGAATATTCGAAAAGAAAAAGGATATGTCGACTTTAAACCGAACAGAGAGGCAGTCCGGAAGCTCCGGGGTCGAGTTTCCTTTCATTAGTTGGAGTAGAGAGGAAGCAGAGTTACCACCACCACGATCCAACCAACGAACCAACCTCTAACCACCATACCAGCCTAGGAGTATCACAACCCCCCCAACCAACGAACCAACCACCTCACCCATACCCAACCAACGATCCACGTTCCTTCCTCTATTCCTCTCCTTTTATATCCCGTCAGCCGACCCCTCCACCCCTTTATCCACCCCAAGCGTATACATACAGCCGCAGCATCCAGACCAGAGGAGCAGCATGATCTACTCTCGTGGTAGCGCACGCCGAGCAGTAGCTGCTCCTCATCTTGCGTGCGGTTGACTCGTTTTCAATGGATACAATGGCGAACCACCGCGGATCATATTGAATATGAAAACGGGAAATCAACGAGCTTCCGAGATCGAGCCGGATTTCCATCCTCTCCTTCTCTCCTTCCGCGCACTTCTCATCGTCGGTATTAAAAAGAATTTTTAAAATCTAGCCTATTGGAATTGAACACAAATGAGAACGTCACTTTCCACCGACGACTAATAAATATTGCGATTGTTAGATAACTAAAGGCGAAGGCAATATTTATTAATTAACAAATGTTTGTCTAAAGAAAGTTCGAAACATCGGAATACGGAGGAAAATCAATCAAAATTTTGCATCAACTTTATTGAAAATTCAATAATACAATAATGAGCCAAGATTGTAACTATCAGTCGAGAACTGATATTATTTACAGTTCTATTGTAACTTTCCTATAATCTTTTATCTCTCTACAAATATTAGTTAAGTTTCGTTTGACATATGACGAAATAAGTATCCACCTGGAAACGTGAATATTTATTTCATCAATTGCTTCATCCCCTGTAAATGTTTTCAATCATTATCAAGAGAAAAAATACTGTAAGAAAAATACGCCTACGATATACTCTCCAGATTCAAAAGCTTGAAGATCGCGGTAATATTTTTTTTTTTTTTGCAGGCTGAGTCAGCTGAACTGTGTGAACACTTTAACTTTGATCCCTCGGGACATGAAAAACATTGCGAGCCTAAAAAGAAGAAAAAGCGGTATGGAACGAAGACTTCGTCAAGTGACGCACGTCCTTTGCACAACTTGCCAGTGCATAACGCTCCTTTTGAAGTTCATCTTCATAATTTCCGTCTCTCTATATACTCTCATCATCGTTTTTTTTTTTTTCCTTACGCTGTCGTAGTTTCCTCTTTGCGGGTGCATCTTGTAGCACTAGAAAACGACTGGGACAACATCGTGCTTGCGAAATGGTACTTGCGACACGTGTCGTTCAATCGAGGAACTTTACTAATGATTTTTTTTACCACTGGACTCGAAAAATGTTCTTTGGACTATAGGTAAGCGCGTAAATGATCTGAGTTTTCATTTCAGAAAATTAATTGTGCTAGATTGAAAAAAATTATAACTAAAATAAGTTTCAGTGTTGGAATAATTCATTAAGAATTTTCTTATCCCCCCCCCGTTCCATCTTGTTTCCATCAATGTCTTTTTTCTCTCACTGAAGTTCAATCGAGAATCTTAAGAATGCATGGGACCGAGTGTCTTCCGAATGAACATCCTGCTTGAAAATCAGTGCAGCAGTTGCATTTCAACAACATTACTGAAATATTATGCACGAACGAGACACATCTCGAGCCTTCCAAGAGTCAAGTCGATGGTGCTCAAAAAATATCCTTCGTACGATACGATCCTTGGAAAGTAAAAAAGTAGAACAGCAACTTCTCAACGTTGCCTCTCAGAATCACTCCATATCACGGAGTTTCTCAGTGCCCATCTACGCATCATGCTCTCGAAATTTGTTTTCATTTTTTTTTTATAATATACCGATTCTTTCAACTTTTCCTGTCTCAAGAAAGCTTCATTCGAAATAAAACTTATGACGATTCCCAGGAAAATGTATGCAAACTTGAATTAAATCATTCTTTATAAACTGGCTCCGCTAATTCATTGAGACCAAACGTAGTGATAATTAAAAGAAAAAAAGTGAAATCAAATTCAATTCTTGAATGGAGCTCACGATATAATCCATTCAGTAGTTATCAAATCATTTTTATAACAGTATTATTGCATTCAATTAGAAACTAAGAAGAGAGTAAAAACACTCTTTTACAGATGAGGGTATTTTCGTTCAATAATTCTTTCAAAATGACTGAAATCGAAATATGAAAATTCAATTTTCACGGTCAATTCTATTGCAGTGGAATCATCAATTGATCCAATGATTCAGAACTGTTCTGTCTAGTATTTATTTTCTCTTCTTCATATTTTTGTTAAATTAAATGCAAAAATGTTGAGATAAATGTTATTCGTGGTTCATAGAACTTGAAATGTTGGTTCAATTGATATAAAAAAAATAATACCGATAGTGACGGATGCGCGGTCAGTGTGTGACCTCCAAATTTGAGCGACCTCGGGGGAGGCCAATACTTGGTTGGGTAACCGTTGAGCCGGAGGCAGTTTTTATAAATTTCCCTTAGCCTCCGTGCTGATGCGAAACAGTAGCGCATTAAGGAAAAGCCGCTGTGTGCAACACTCTTAAAAGTCTCGATAACACTCTGAATACGCAGGAAAAATAAAAATAAAAATAATACTAAATAAAAAAATGAATAATTGTCAATATTTGCATTAACGATATGTTTACAAAAATGTGTACATCCGTCTCAACTAATTGAAGTTTAATTTCAGTGGCTGATCCATCCCATTGAGCTGTCATTTGATCGAAAACTCTGCCGAATTCGAGTGGCCTTTTGACGAAAGCGAGGATTGAAAGTGGCTCGCTTAAGCGACAAATCTAATCGTCTCGGTGCTCATTCATTCTTATTGGCGCACCAGCTGTCGCAGGTTGAAGTACCAAAGTACCGATCGGAGAAAAATAGTGCACGACAAAACCTGTTCCCTAAATCTATAATGACCAATTCAACGTCAAATTACTCTTAGTACCGGTGTACGATCGTAAATGTCAACAGTCCTGTATTGTTCGAACAAAAGAGATCATTTTCCCCATCGCTTGACTTCTCTCCCTGTCACATGACGAAACTTACTCTCCCTATATCTGTATAGATACACGAATCGCTTCTCATGAGGTTGGAAATTCAACCATCCTAGTATTGCACATAATTTCTCTTCGAATTTTCGTACACTTTCAAAAGATCTAGACGTTAAATTCGAGGGAATGGAAACAGTGGAAAATAGTATTTGTGTGTTTGTGTTTGAATATATATATATATATATAGACAGATACAAGGAATTCAGAGGGGTGAAAAGTATGGATTTATAGCCGAGAGAGACTAAAAGGGAACGTAGTAGAACGCTTTTCAGGAATATTTGCCCCACGATAGATGGTCGCACAAAAAAAACCTGCGGCTGTGAGTTCGTACTATGAAAATGTGTTCAAAAGGCTTCACCATTTTATTTTTCAATGCCTTGAAACACAGATATTTTGAAAAATATTTATAAAGCCGATGAAATCAAATATTGAACTTTTGCTTCATGGTATGTAAAGTACTGTTTTTGAACACATAAAAAAAAATTCAGCCCTTTTGGTGATATATGAAAATAGTAGATAGATATAAAAACACACCTCGAAAAAATCCTCGGGCGTTTGATAGCAATTTAGCGATGCATGTCAAATGATATTGGAAACCAGAGAAATTCAACATCAGTCTATATGAATTACGAAATGAAAATATTTGTACAAAATGAATCTTCCACGGCAGCCAGATTGTTAGATTTTTTGTTTTGCTTTCAACGGAATTCGAATAAAAATATATTTTCAATCAAGTTTCTACTTTGTTTGTACTTGAGAATTCAAAATTGCATTTTTCAGACTCGGAAAAATTTGTTCATCGGCGAGTTTTCGTCTTTTTTTTACTGAGAATATCCTCACGAGTGATCTCGACATCTGACGCTAGTAAAACCCTGGAAATTGCTTAGAACATTGAAAGAAACAACTTCAAATCATCCGGATAGACGACCGCGCGTACATAAGGACAACCTGAGATCAGGGAGCTTCAGTACCGGAGCTCCTAGCTCTTATGATGCAATCTGCAACGTTTGCGAAACGCGTCGACAACACGCTGAAATACTGTAGGACATCCATCCGGAAGCCTCAAACTTCTTTAACAGTAATGGCCTTGAAAGCCTCTCAAAACAACTTTAAATTTTATTATTTATGTTTATTTTAGACATGGCCTGATGTCCTCTTCAATGCCTGTCGCGTGTGTCGATATTTTGTAACTTTCACCACTTTTTTTTTTACGAAAAAAAAAAAAAAACTTTATCAGAGGGTTTTTTTCACATTATTCTGAAATTCATATTCACCGTCGGTCGTTTCATATTCTCAAATGAAAAGTTCTGTGCGAAATGACACGTGATGTTCGTACTTTCGTCGTACGCACAAGAGTGGTGGAGAGTGAGAAAAGGGGCGAGAGTATTTCAGGAAGCAAAATGCCTGTCTTTCGCTTCAACGATCGCGAGCTTTTGATACGTGCGAAAAAGAACGGCTGTTCTAGATTCGTATATATCCGTGCTCTTTCCGCGAAAATTCATTCTTTGTCCAACGTGACGGGAGCCTTTCTTCCCTTCACGGATGATATTCATGTTTTCCCCGCATGAAAAGGTCAATACTTCGAATGTTGTTTGCAGAAACGATATTACTGCTTACTCAAGTTATATTTGATTTGCTAAGAATAATATATCATAAGAATGAACATTACGAAATGCAAATGATGATAAAACATGCGGTTATTCGAGATTCCGATGAATATTCATGAAAATATAACATCGTGGATTATTTATTTTTTCTATCAATTTTCTGTGGAATAGCCCGTGAAGAAAAAATGCTGTAAGCTGCTGATGACACAAATTTCGAAACGAAAAACTTACCGCCGTTTCTTCAAGTTTCTACTGAATCATCTCAAGCTCAATTATTTCCCCACCGTTTCGATCAAGATTATGTTTTTTTTTCTATCAACCGCGTTTGGTCCCCTTGATTATATTTTTCGTCCGAACATATTATGATTTAAGAGTTCCATTATTTGCCCGTCAAATTTTTATCGATGGACAAGTGGGAAAGGCTATATATTCGATTGCGATGAGGGCTAGGTACGAAGGGGTGATACGGGGTGGCTGGAAAAGCACTCGGACACGCGGCAAACTCTCCACTCTTTTCTCTCTTTCTGTTTTTCGCATATATACATGAATGTGGCATCGATTTCGGAGCCCAACAATACATCTCTCCATCACCCTTTCTCTGCTATGCATTGCCTATGTGGCGTGTTGTATCGTCATGGCACAGGAGCCGCAGCTCTCACGCCACATCTAATATATACGCAAATATGTGTATTGGGTGTCCACAAACTGGTTTGAGAACTGTTGATCATCATTAGAAACGAATTTCTAAGTAAAAAAAAGAATCAGTCCAACGAAATCTTCATGATTCATCTAATCCTGAAGCCCTATATTGATCGTTTTGTTTGAAGGCGCAGTGCCCATCGAATTGGCTCAAATTCCATCCTGTATGACATCCAGAATTTCTTTAAACGACCAAACGCTCAAGCAATTTCTAGCCCAAGACTATTCTCCTCATTTTTAGAATACCATTTGAGAGTCTGCTTTCGGACACCCTGTAAATATGGAAGCACGGTCAATGTATATATGGTAGTAGTGCGTGAACAGTGAACATAATACCGTAACATGGTCGGCTCTCTTGCTTATGGGAATTCTGTCTATTAGAGAAGGAGAAAAAGAGAACGAGAGAGAGGGAGAGAGAGAACGAAAGTATAGCTACAGAAGAGCCATTATACTATATATAGCACGTACGCCACGTCGAACAAGTCAAGCGTTTGGCACACAATGGAAGCGGCTTAAACGGCAGTAATTATATTTGCGGCTGAGTGTTGGGTGGAATCGCGCCGAGTGGTGGCTGCCTCTGCTCTGCCGGATGACGCGCGGGCGAACACGGAGGGAGAGGACGTTAGCTAGATAGAAAGAGAGAGATAGCAAAAGTTAGAAAGAGAGAGAGAGAGAGAGAGAGAGCAAGTAAAAGAAAGGCAGAGTTGAAGGGAGAAGAGTTGAAGGGAGGAAGAGAGGTGAGACTGAAGGATTGGACAGAGAATCCAAAGGGTACAAGCTGTGACCGAGTGAGAAGAGAATTTCGTAGAGAAGCCTCCGGTATGGAAGAGCAAGGGAGGAAGAGAGAGAGAGAAAGAGGGGGGGGGGGGGGAGAGAAGTATACAATGGATAATGGGATGTTGGTAATGGTTTCGGGTTTTGGATTTCGAGGATTCGCAATTTCGCTGGTCCGGATGATATACAGTGTACTCCATTGGTGAGCATTTCGAACGAATAATCAACGCGCAGTCAACAGAACAAGTCACTTCTGTATCGACATCAAAATTCTGGGCATGTACCAATCATCAAGCAAACTCAGAACGCTTGTATTACCAACATTTACCAATAACTAGGATTGATGCATTTCATCAGGGATGAAATTATGATGTTGGAACTGCTGGTGAATACACACAATCGGATTCCATGGGCTTAATCCATACTTGCAGCTCAATTCTGTTGTGCAATTTTATTTGCTGAACTGAGCAATAACTACACGGAGATTGTTCATTCGATTACTACCCTTGTCGCATCAAAATAATTGTAAAATCGTCCGAACTCATTCTTGGTCCCCTTAACAGCTATTAAAATACAAGTTTCTACAACCAGAACAACGATCAGTAGAATAAAACAAGCCTCAGAATTGAACCTGGAATAAATAGAAAATGATAAATGATGCTCATAAACAAAGGTTTGAAACCGTGCTTGCTCTATGATACCGTGATTATGTGCACTTGTTCGTACAAAAAAGGAATGGTTAGATCGCGGCATTAGAGGACATTTCCATTCCGCAGAAGTTTTTGCTATTTCATACTCATATTTACATTTATATACATGTCTCCAAAATCTTTCCATACTTGTTGAATTACTAGACTATATTTTCTTTCCCTCCCACATGTGTGCCAATCCCAATACCTGTACGGTAATGGTACGCCTTCGGGGAAACAATATAACGTCGTAATTCGTCGTTTCGAGATCTCCAAAGTACAAGGTAAAAAAGAAAAGTGAGCTTTGATCCGATTACTGTTCGAAACAATGAAATGTCACTTATTAATTGGATTGATTATAAGATTTTTAATCTTGTATGTGATTGGGCGACAGTGATTCTATATCATTCGAATTAACCAGTGAAATCATCAACAAAGTATGAAACCCTTCTCTCTTCTCGTGGGACACTCCCGATGGTAAGCAATTTGATATCAACTAAGTTTATTTCTGCCAAAATCTTAGTCAATGATGTCAAAAATTCAGAAATGCCATTGTTTTACAATTTTGCATGATAAGGAACCCATTTTTTGGGCAGCCTGCCATATGGTGTGGCCACCAGTGTAGCGGTTAATACTTCATTTCTCACAAGAGAAAACGCGTTTCTGATTTCTTCTTATCATCATTACCCTCTGTTTTATGTTAAAAGTCTCGTACCATACCGCTTTGTTCATGTTGTTTCTGCTACGCAACAACTTTGCTCCAAGCGTTAATGTTGGTTTCGTCCACTGAGCGCTCGCTTTGTACATGGCGACGAACGATCAGCTGTTCACATCACGCACGTGAATAGGCGATGGCGTTACAAATATACGTGTATATAAACACACATATCTGTGTGTTTTTGTGTGCGTGTGTGTTTGTGTACTGAAGCAGTATAACTACTCCACACCCCCCTTATTAATGGCAATACAAATCTCGAGAGTCATCGAGCGTTCTTCAATCTGAATGCCTTCTGCCTGTGACGTCACGGGGTAAGGGAGTTAGCGAAAGTCTCATAGAGTCAAACGAGCCAAGTACTCAACACGTGCATTTGTATGTATAACTATATATGTGTATTAAAGAGAATCCATGGAGTGAGGGAGGAGGGAAGCAACGGTGTGTTTGTTGTGTTGTTATACCGATGAATGACTCAATCGTTTCGCGACTGCACGCTACGCGCTCTGAAAATGAGACGCGGGTGCAACCCCAATAAGGAGAACTTGCACTTGAGAATTTCCCGTCCACCCTCTCTCGCCTCATCTCACTCTTTTTCTCTTCCTTCTTTCTTGTGCAATAACTTCCTCTGAATATTGAATTTAAAGAGCAAATTGGAACCAAAGAGGAATCAGGCATAACAAAGCATTCTTTTATTTTCGAGGATACAATGATCCTGCGAATAATGCGACACTTTTAATAATCGAAATCTTTTGTGCGTTCATGAAAAAGGACTCAACACTTGCCAACGAGTTACTCAATATTCCGCTTTCATTTATGGATATCGATCATGTTTCGATAAGAATTGATTCGACATTTTGCCAATCATTGACTCATACAAAATGATGGTTTTCTTTTTGTAATCGAGAATATTCCAGTATGAAATTTCAGCATCACATTTATAAATAACTTTCCCGAATTGGTTAAAAAAAGAACTGCACACTTTTAATTACAGAATTATCATCATTTGAATACATGAAATTTGACGGCCACTCTCATCAACAGGTTCCTGTATATGTCACATTGAAACTTGGAAGTTACTCGAGTAGCGATGAAAGGGAACTTTTACCGATAGATATACGATAAAAAAACACTTTTAGGTTCGGTTTGTTTTGAGATTATGTTAATTTGAATGTAGAATTCGATGACCGAGCTTAGAAATGCTTGGTAGTGTGACCATTGAGGATTAAGAGTAATGAGGATCGCCTCGCGTTAGCTCCAGGCCAGAGCTTAATACCCAGGTGCATCAGAGCAGCAGCGACCATGGCAGGACACACATTGGACAGAGGTTCGAGCTTCACACACACATACCAACTCGCATCCTATACCAGAGCTTATGAGCATACATCTCTCTCTCTCTCTCTCTCTTTCTCTCTCTCCCTCCCTCTTTCGCTCTCTCTCTCTCTCTCTCTTTCTGCCTTCACACTGCCACGTTTTGTTGCTGCAATGCCGTGAAATCGCCGGTCTATTATCGTGAATCGAATGATAATGAGGTTGTTTGGTGCTGCTGCTGCTGCTGGTACTCGCCAGAATCTCGTTTACGGTTCGAACTTCCTCACCCTCCTTCTCTTTCCCTTCTCCCCATAACTATGGATCAAGGAAAGCCATAGCCATAGAATTCTCTAGCTATCCACATATACGAACAAAATTCATGTATACAGGTGTACGAAATATGTAGGTAAATGTTCGCAGTCTCTAACGATACAATCGCTTTTCTGATGCCCATCACCTCTACGTTTACACTTCAGGTGTTAACAAATTTTAATCATCCGTTCATTCATTCATAGACACTTGATTTAAACTTCTTTACAGTTTCACCAAATTTAGTTTCTTAAAACGAAACGAGTGAGCAACTTCACGAACGTGAAGAATCTTTTTAATTGAAATAAATTTATAATTGAAAAAAAAAATCATTTTACGAATTCTTAATATTTTTTATTGATCAAATAGCGAATTCACGCGTGCTATCATTTCCCGACGGCTGGTAATCTCTCTTTTTTTAACGTTTTAGAGTGATATATTAGTCAAATAAATAACATTGGAATACCGAGATGTGTACCTTGTCTCATTCTTTTCGTTTTTGATCACATGTTTCTGGTGAACATAATAGAAATTTTCAATTTCCAAAAGATGCTATAAGAAAAGCTTGTAAAAAGTGACTTCGGTATGTTCTCACGAAGCGATTGGTTTTTGGCATCTTCTTATTTGCTCAATTTTCAGAAAATTCTTAACGATAACTGTTTATCTAACTTCCGCACGGGCAAAATAATGGGAGTAATCTGTTTAACCGCGATCGGCTGATTTTTCTGCTTTCGGACTGCTGATTTCGTCCAGGAGGACATGTTATTTTCGTAAGTCTATGAAAATTCTCTGGTCAAAACCATTTCATTCGATTCCTCATAAGAAATGATCATTTCTGAATTTTCGGGCTTCTGTTGTTCGAGTTCCGATGAGACCTAGCGAAGGACGACTGTTTTTTTTTTTCAACTTTTATTCCCAAGTCCTGAAATGTTCCTGATGACTGTCATCTGTACGGGTAGATAAAAAAAGGTTTCCATCCTTTTTTTTCATAGGCATTAAAGGATTTTTCCGAAATTTTGTTTTCCATTTCATGTGGTTTCACCCAAAGAAAAGTTGAAAAAGTGGAGAGTAGTGGTTTCATGGCTCGCTCCAACGAATATTACGGAGTTTCAAAAGAATATGATCAGTAATTTTAGTATTTTTCCACCAAATAATATGAATGTAGTATGTGAATGTAGATGTGACGAAATATGTGAATCCATGTATTACATGGACGTATACATGGAAGTAAAGCTGGAGTGTATGAACGCTATGGAGTAGAAGGTACATAGGTGCGTGCTGCTGGCCAGCATATACATAATAACATACGTGGTTGGGCTGATTCTCAAGGTAGGTAAAGCTTGTATGGCAAGGCTACTGTACGTACTATAATGCCCGAGCCAGCAGTGCATTGGGCGTCAGTAACAAGATGCAGGAAGCGCGGGCACCGGCGTCCGGAGGGACGCTCAAGCATCAGCTTCGGAGGTAGAGTAGCATCAGCATGAGAGAACATATATGTACATAGAAAGTGGCTGATGCTTCCAGCAACGCTTTCACCATCTACTCTGCCGCTTTCAGCTTCCATCGTTGAAACGAGACAGAGGGGGTTGTTCTCCTGCAAGCCGCCGTAGGGATAATGGAGAACGCTGAGGCAATGGAAGTTTGCTTCTCTCCCTTTATCCCTCCCTCTCTCCCATTCTCTCATTCTCCCTCAGCATACTTGTGCGAAAGACCAAAAGAGAGAGAGAGAGAGAGTCGAGAAAAGGGACGAAGCAAGTAGAGAAGAGAGAAGAGCGACGACCGAGGGCGAGCTGATATCCGCTCGAATGATTGCCACGTAATCACCGGCTAATTATCCGATAGATACCCCCGAGCAGTGGCAACGGAACGCTGGAGATCTGGAGTAAGAACGGCATCGTATGCACCAGAGAGGCTACTGCAGCAGGGAATTGCTTCTCTCCTCTTTGAATTGCGTCTCTGTTTCGATGCTTTCTCTCCGGTACCATAAATTTAAATCCATTCGGTATATATCATTAACGGTTCCATGTGAGATTTTTTTCTATACAAATTCTTTTACTTTCATTTTTTATTATCGCCTGAACGAACAAAAAAGCATTGCTGAAGTTTAAAATCTAATTTTATAAAATCTATGAGTAGTAGTGAGTTTTGTAAGGTCATATTTAATTTGATACTGGAAATAATTTCAATTCAAAGAAGCGCTAGAACGAAAAAACAAAAATCGATGATCACGAATGATCAAGCATTGAACTTTTGAGATTCGAGTCGAAAATTTTTTTATCATTATTAGTTTCATCAATTGAATTATTATTATTATTTTTTTTTATGAATCTAAGATGGCCAAAGACGGGTAACGTGGTTTTGACTAGTTCAATTTATTTTCCATCATTGCCATCGCCAACAGACAGCGATGGTACAAATAGGAAACGAATACATAATAGAATAAAGCATTTCATGGTTAAAGTCGAACACACGTGTAACACGCTCCGTCGGGCGTCACCCCATATGTATAAAACAGTAGGACAATTATATCTATAGATAGAAAGCTCTATTGAGCAGCGATCCAGGAAATCGCGTATGGAATAATTAGGTAACGGTGTATAAAAGAGAAGAGCACATCATCATCTCTGGAGTTGGCTTTCCTGGTTTCCTCCTCTCTTTCTCTCTCTCACTCTCTCTTTCGATAACGATCTAAATCCCGCGATCTCCCGCCTCTACTTTCTCTCGAACTACGTACTCGCATTCTCTTTCAATTTGATGCTCTTTCGCCCTCCCTTCCGACACGTAAGCCTGATTGACGTTTTTGTCCAGACCTTCTCATCGTTCTTGTACTATCCTCTGACATCACGGAGCCACGATTCTTGCCTGAATGATTCCGCAATCCCGACACCAAACATGCACAAGCTCTGATCTTTTTTAAACATCGAAAAACTCAATGAATAACCATCACGATTTCATACCGTATGCACCATTTTTCAAGGCTTTGTGTATGAAATATTTGTTGGTTTTTTTTTTTCTTGAAAAAAATTAAAATAATTTCTATCAGTGTTTGTGTAAAAAATGGTGTTGAATATTTCTTTAATATGAAATGAATGAGGAACAAGTGAGGAGAATGTAGAAAAAAGAATGCATCGAGGAACGTGCGTGAGTAAAAAGCCTCTGGGTAAAAATGGTAACGGAACATGCTTGGGGGCGCAGCAGGGTTATTTCGTTGCATATGTATAGTTTGCACCCCCAAACCTGGAGGCCCCGATTTACGCGCCCTGGTGAGCCCCAACGAGCCGGCTCCAGGGTGTACAACATTTATATATATATACATCCGGAACGCTCCAGCGATCATGAAATAAAACACGATTCGGGCGTTTTAGGGACACGTGCCTACCGCATGATCTTCTCCCCTCTCCGCCCTTGTGTGATGACAACGTTACTTTTTCTTATTCAGTATGCAACAGTTCGCCAAGAGGGATAAAGAGAGAGAAAGAGAAAGAGAAGGAGAGAAAACCGAATAGATTTTTTGGGTTATTCAGGCCCTTCTGCATGTTTGCCTCTCTTTTTGTTTGTCAAAGAATTTGTCACGCTCGAAAACATCTGAATTCGGAGGCTCACTGAATGAGGATCCAGAATCCACTTCTGATGACATAAGAATTCAGGCTAAACCCTATAAAATATAACGTGTCTGTGATGATCCGTAGATGAAATTCTTAGAAGTTCATAGCCACGAATCGGGCATGTGGCCCCTGAAGGTGAAATTCGTAAAGTTTCATTATACGATAGTTTTTTAACGCTTCGGGGGTTGGATCCAAACGACACCAACCACCTTACAATCCCTTCAGCTCTCTAGCAACTGGAATAACACTTTATTCGTAAACCTTCTTTTCTTGTTTTGCAAGCTGAACTAATGATCTTAACCGGACAATTTTTCATCGGTGTTCAGCCACTGGAATCTCATAGAAGCGAAATTGAAAAAGATTCTCTAGAATATTCGCGAAGCGATTCGAACGATCATTTGCTTCGACCCTTTCGCTTCCTTCTGACGCTGTTTTTTTTTTTTTTTCTTTTTATCTTTTAATCTTTTTCTTCTTCTTTTTTGCGACATTCGCGCCGAATCAATTAACGGACGAGGAGGCTCGGCGAGAGAAACAGGAAGGGCGTTTTTCCAGTGCGATAGAGCGTAAAGGTCTCTCCCGTTAATAATGGCTCGTATATATTAATCTTCCGCGGAGTCGCGACCGAACCAGTGCACCCAGGAGAGTGAGAGAAAAAGAGAGATAGCTAGATGGAAACCGAGAGAGAAAGAGAAAGAGCAAGAAGGGATCATTTCACGTATGTGTTTGGTGTGTATGTGTGTTTGCTACATCTAATATACGCGTACGAGGATGAAACGAATGGCGTGGTCTCATCGAGGGCGCGAGTCGCGATATGTTATCTGAAACGTAGAGGCCAGCCCATATTTATATATATGTATATATACGATTTTCCATAGCCTCATATGGGAATCGAGGCTGGCTAAAAACTTCTCACTCTTGCCACAGCAACTGAGCTCAACCCTCGCTACTCATTCTCTCGGTTTATATATTTATATATTTATGGAGAAGAGACTGTGGCAAAATGGAACAGCTAAAAAAATCGACTGGGACAGCGGATAGGACACTGGAGGGTTATGAATGAAAATGCTCTTCGTTTCTTAAAAACATTCTTTCGATACATTTGATATTTTTTCATGCTCTCAGTTTACCGAGACTATAGAAAACAAAAATAATAATTATCTCTCGGGCAGACTAAAACAAATATGGAAATATGGTTGGGCGATTGTTGAAACACTTTGAAAATAGCGGTACTCGATGAATACTATCTGACACGCTGATAGTGCACATTTTCATTTTGATTTTTTAAATCTACCTCGTTTTAACCGGAGCGTCCATTTTTCCCCAATTTTCATTATGGATATACGTATACACATAAATGTGTATATGTATATATATATATAATGGAGAGGTCAGATAAATTTGCCCTGGATTACGGCCCGTCACTTTCATATTCATCGCGATACCTCACTCGAATAGCCCGTCGTATTTCTCCGCACCGCGCACGAACTTCACTATCCACTTTTCTTTTTATTTCTTTTCCTTTCTTTGTTTTTCTTTTTTTTTTTCTTCTCTTTTTTATTTGTCCATTCTTCGCTATTTTTCTACTCCTCGCTCAACCGCTCACTCAGCCGAAGAATAAGTGATGAAAAGTGGGATTTTTTTCGTGCCAGAGGACACTACAAATCGAGCAGATTTCGATTTTTGTATACAGGTCAGTAGAGTTGAAATAATATTTTTTGTTTTATTTCATTGCGATTTGATATTTTGGTGGAAATGATCTATCAAAATTCACCAATTTATTCTTTTTATAAAAATTCGTTTTTTTCAATAATGAAGAATCATTCAGACTTGTGGAATGTCATTATTTAAAAATAAAAAGTCTGCTCTATGTTCATTTATTTTCGTAATTAAAAAATAATAATTTGTAATACTTTTTTTCCCAAGCCCTTTACCTTTTCCGTTTTTTTGTTAATGATCATAGTGCTTTGAGAAAACCAAAAAACGAGTGTCAAATGAAAGAATTTACATCGAGTGAGATAAAATCTTTGAAAAATTAGGTTCAATAACGTAACTCAAGGATCTGACGACAAAACGTTCTCATTCGAAAAAGCCCGAGTTTCAAAACTAAATGATTTGGCTCTACGAGGTTAAAATAAATCATCAAACATCTAGTTTCTTTCTTAACTTACGTTGACATTGATATGATTGATACGAGGGGGCTAAGAGTAGCAGGCATTTTGTTATCGCTGTTAGAGCCCTGAGCGAATAGCGCTATTCTCGCATCCGAAAGAAAAAAAAATGGAATTTCTTCTCGGCAGTAAAGAAAAATGACCGGAACAGAGGAGTTTCGGGTGTGGAAGAAAAAAAAGCGATGGTGATTCGCTCGGTTAGACGTTGTAGGACTTTTGAGGGCATTTTTCCGCGTCGATATAGAGGCTGGAAAAGGTGGGAGTAGAGGGGTCGATTCGAAGCTTTCGTCGCGCCGATTTTCCCGTCTGATACTGGCACACGAAACATGTTGGTTTTCACCACCATCTTGCGGTTTCAACGTCTACGACGACTACGTATCACAACCACGAAAAGCTCTTCAGCTGTCTCTCAACATCGATAAAACCTCCTGAGCTTCTTCCTTCATCCATATTCCACCCACGTATATATATACACTGACAAACATATATTCGTCTTGCATATACGCAGGGAAAAGTAACCAGTGTTTCTAAGCGTTGTTTGCACGCGTTTGTATATACCAACGTCATGCACATACTGAGACCCTCGTTTATTTCTTTTGTTCCGCCCCACAGTCAGGGGGGCTTCCTTTAGCCCCGCAAATCCATGCGGCCGTCGAAACTCTTCCTTCAATGTCTTTAAGACTGTTTACGAAATCACCGGATCACGATACAGTCTATATATACAGATCAATGATATTTGTACATTTTTTTATCGTCAATTTATTTTATTTCCTATCTTTTCTTTACTTATTCGTAAAAGGATTCCGTTGATAGCGAGAAAAGTCCTCATCAGCAACAGAATTTTTAAGATGAAATACGAACTAACTTCCCGTCGGATTGAATAAGACTTTTCTCTTGAGAGAAAAAAAACAACAACAACACTTTGTTAAATACTGTTTGCTACGAATTTTATTTGGACATTTTAATAAATAACTTTCATCTGCTGGAAATGAAAGTCATCGTGCACGAAGAGAATTGAAAAATGATATATTTCAGTCCAGCGATAAGTCGAAAGAACGTGTCTTTATTCGTTAGTGATCAGTTTTTTTTTAACTTATGCTTGCGGAAAATTTCGAATTCCAAGCCTCCTTGCGTGGAGCACTCTCGTAGTAAAACTTTTTACATTATCTTCTGCACATTTCACTGGACATAAAAATTTACCGATCCTTCGACAAAGTTCGTATTTCAAACAAGAAATTTGATATTCAATTTTCCAACAAGTTTGTAGTTTGTTTAATAATAATCTGAAAAATTGTAGATTCTTGCCGAGTTACTGGTGCTGCAACGTAATTTTGAAAATTTAATTCTTCCCGTGTAGCATATTCCATGGAATAATGTAAAGTGAGAAAATTGGTAAATTTTATTTCCAAAGTAACGCGAGATGAATAGCAGAAATCATTTGAACGATATGGAATCATAATGTTCATGTTGAAGAAAAAAGGAATGAGAATAAGCGTACCTTGTTGTTGAAGAATAGTTTTAATAACGAAACGGTGAAAGGCATTGTTAATTTGGACTGTAAGTTCGAGGAAGCGATGGTTTCGGGAGGCTTTCCTCGTCTTGGTTGTCTTGAATCACGGCCGGCTCGTCGGAATGATATAACAAGCTTTTGATATGTTCTATATATGAAGATAGCTATAGATAATATACATATATATAGTACATAAAACTCGAGTATTGCTTGCCCGCATCTCGTAACAATCAGGCGGCTAATGGAAAAACTTTGTTAAGACCGAAACTTGGATAATTAGCATCTTTACCGAATGTTTGCAGCCTCACGTTGAAGCCACGGTCCACTTGCCCGTTGTTCCGCCACGTTAGGAACCGGATCGAAATTATTCAAAATACAAACAGGGCGTAACTTTGCATTCAGCCATCTTGAAAACAAAGCGGTGAGTTTGGTTTTCATCTCCTCGACGAGAAAAGAGGAGAGAGAAAGCGTTGCAATTTTTTTTTTTTTTTTAATTTTTTTTATTTTTCCGACAAGTTTGCCCATTGATTATTTAAAAGTAAAACAGGATTGATCGTAAGAGTTGAAGAGCAACGATGAAAATGGAAAAACTTGGAGGAACAAGGGGATGATGAAAAATGAAAGACACGAGAAATCCCATAAAGTAATCGTTTTTATTATCGCAAGATATTGGAGATATTCAAGGAATATTCTCTGATCTATATTTTTTTTTTTTTTTTTATAATATATATATATATATATTTATATATGATTCTAATAAACATGAACAATAATAAATATAGTGTATACAAGAACGTAGGAAGTTTGGGTTATATAATCAGGCTGCGTCGCTTCATTTAACGCGTCTATATATGGCATCGTTCGCAAATCAATATTTTTTAATGTTTTTTTTTTTCTCGCTTCAATTCGCCATTTTATTTTTTGATTTTTCTTCAGGGATGCCCATCAATAATACGTCACGAATGAAACTGATTATCGTAGTGATCGATGAAAGATGATATTTCGTGAAGATTCGTAGTGAATAAGACCAAAGTGGGGCTTACAGCTTATTTGAATTAATAATGGCGTGTGAGTAAAAATATGTTGAGAATTTGAATCGGTTGTGAGACGTTTACAGTACTACATCCGTCAGATCATCCCTAATAATACTTTTAACGATGAGAAACGTTCTAAAATCAATGAAATATTCAGACGCGAATTATTATTATTATTATTCTTTTTTTTTTTGTTCTTTTTCAACTGCACTTGTACAATTATTTTGCAGATTACAATATTAGTCGACGAGATAAAATATTCGTTCGACGAAAAATCGTCAAGCAAAGCCGATTACCGATTACGTGTGAGAAACTAAGAGAAAATAAGAAGAGAAAAAAAAACCTTCGTTAACGAAGAAGAGCATTACAATAATTCCCTGACGCGCGTTTCTTAAAATAAAAAATAAAAATATCACATCCGTTAAAATTCGCATCGCAGCGAGTACGACACTGAACAAAATAATTATTGATTTTCTTTTTGTTCATTTTTTGTTTTCTTCTTCACTTCCACACATCTCTTTTTTTTTTTTTTTTTTAATTACCGGCTCTCATTTCGTGCCAACAGTCAGCATTAAAAGCTTGCTCGTATGATTGATTGCCCCGAGCTGGCAATTTACCAGGCGACCGGGCACATTTTGCGTTTTTTTTTTTCTTTTGCCTTTCGCACCAACTCATTCGTTATGCCTTGCCAATAAATATCGATAATAATTACAACATTGCACATCAACGAAATGAATTTATGCCTATCTTACAATTGCGGACAATCCTGCTATTTACACGACCGCAAACACGTACATACTGTATATGCATGGTATACTCTATACGCGCCTGAGAAAAGAAGAAAAAAAAAACGTCATTTCTTTTTTCTATTTCTTCTCATAAACATTTCTCTGTCTCCCTGTCTCTCTCTCTGTCCCCATCGTACGAGTTATACTTCTCGCCAAATATTATACATCGAAATTACACGAGACGTACGAAAATTTCGACGGAACAAAAAAAATACACACACACACACACACACATACAGACAGAATGAAATGAAAATTCGATAAATTTTGAATCGCAGGATCCTCGAATAATAACCGAAATGAGAAAACTTTTTTTTTTTTTCGTAAATAATTGCGATGATTGTTTGTAAATCATTTTTGTAAAGAAGAAACATAAAAATCTGTGTCTTTCTACAAAAAAAAAAAACTCATACGATCGAATAATTTACGATAATTCGCGACCAAAATCATTCGATCAAGATTCGTTACTCCCATTCTCTGGATAATAACGCACGTTTAATCCTCCGGACACACTCGGAATAATAAGATATTGTCGCGATTTGAATAAGTGAGAGAATAGTTGTGTGACGAGCTTCGTTTTCGCCTCTAATTCGCTAAATGAGTGACATCGATAATTGGTACGATTACGTGCGCTTTTGTATTATCACGTATTGATAATAATAATAGTTTTGCTCTAATAGCGACATCGATCGAGAGAATAGAGAGTGTTTAATATTTATATTGCTGATATACCGAGTGTTTTAAGCGAGAGAGAGAGAGAGAGAGGGGGCTCAATATGCACCCCAATATTTTATAATCACTATGTATATCTTTATAGTATATAGTTCACGAGCTTAAGCTTGACACCCCCAACGTGCCACTCGACTTCAGCGTATACAACACCCTCGCACACTCCATTGAGCTGCCTCTTTGACAATCATCATAATAACCGTCGACAGTGAGCGAGAATCTGATGATCTTATCGCTTCTTTTATATCAACTTCAATCATATATATATATAGATCCAAGGACCGCCCGATAAATCTTTCGAACTATCTTCATCTTCACTACATTTAAACAAATCGATTTTCATTATTTCACTCTAAACGCAGCTCCCATATTGGCTTGATGCTTTCTTTCATCCTCTCATTTTTATCGCTTTTCTCGTTAGTAGAACGAAGCATAAAAACAATAACTCGTGCTGATGAAAATTCTCGAGTACGACGTTTACTCGATCTTTGACGAATACCTCATTGAAATTATTATTATTGTTTTTTTTCGAAAAGATCATAGCGTCTAGGAACGTTCGTATGCAGATGTACAAAGATAATTCAGAACTAAAATTGTTCCTGATCACGATTCATGCATGTTGAAAACAACAAATGTGGCTCTCTGAATCGTTTTAAGTTTTTCATTCTTCAGTAAACAGGACAATTCTGACTAGATTTGAAATGGACCACGAGCTTAATGCTGATATTGATGATCAATTGAAAAAACGATTGGAACCAATAGAAAAGTCAGGTAAAACAAATGGTGTTCGAACTTGCACCAGATCAAACCCTTTTGAAATGATCTTATGAAGTACGAATAATTGGCCAACCTGCTGACCACAATCGTGAATAATTATTAAGCCTCAGATTATCCAGTGCTCGGATAACTGCAATCATCATCAGAAAATCCTTTAGTTTTGAATCGTCTTATCAATTTACATATTTATACTGATGTATTCGTGTATGAATACATTGCGAAGGGTTAAAGTTTTGTCCGACAAACTGAATAGAATTCATTTGGTCAATGAAGGAGGGAGCACCGTTTGACGTCAATGACCTTTCCGTCTTTAATCTCCTGAATCAATGAATCTTTGAAATAGCGTCAAAGTGAGAAGAAAAATTTCAATTCAATCAAGATTTATAATTATGTAAAACTACTAGTTGGTATACGGCGTCGAACGCGTATCGACGTCGTACTGTGACGAAAATCTTTATCGATTGATAGCTCAACAGTGTAATGTAAAAATGACAGCTCTCAGTACTTTTGTTGTATTGTTTATAAACGATGAGTGTTTCTGCTTAAATCCAAAAACTTTTTTCTCGTATTTTCATGAATTGTATATCGATTTCAGAAAATTGAATATTGAAGCTAAAATATCGTGTAAGAAGTGAAAGAGAAATCGAGTTGATCCAATATTAGGATTATCCGAGAATAAATTTTCATGCATGCAAAAAAGTTGTTACTTATTACGCGGCAGTTGAACAGTGTTTCAGTATTTTCTCGTCGATTTCCATTTTTCTTTTACAACGAGAATATCACTGGTTCTTTGGTATACCTTTTGAGCGATCTGATTCCCGATGATTCAAGTTTGTTTCTTTTATTTCCTCGATCGAACATAGCATCGATAAATTCAACTATTATATCGTATATTTATGATCGCTAAAGACTTATCGATACTTTGGATGGTGTGTCAAAAAATCTCACATTTATAAGTTCCAAATAATACTAAAACCGTACAACGTCGCATAGATTTTCTTCCCCTTTCGTTGGCACTGAATTGAACAAAGTTTCAAAATCCTCAGTTATGATTGTAAATGCGAAATGACCGAGAACCTTTTCTAATCGAATTATTTGTAATCATTAGTTCATCGAATTTTTGTCTGACTTCCATCTGATTGTCCGATTTTTAAGTTTTTTTATGATTCGTCGACAATCACGTTATGAGGGGCAATAAGAATGAAAAAGAAAAAAAAAACATTTGTGAGATATTTTGACACTGGACCACGTTATTTTATTTTTCTTATATATTCATTAGTTCATAAAGTTTAATGCGACGTATCGAAATATTAGTACCGAAGGTAAAATTGGAATAATAATATTATCAATGGTGTAAAGTATCGAATAAAGGGTGATTTATTGTTCCCAAGCAATATTGATCGGGATGGGTAGACCGTAAATGAGCCGCGCAACTTCGTATCGTACGCTTTTGGTCCGATTTTGAAAAAACTTTTCGAAAATTGTGTGGGTCTCTATAATTGAATGGTGGAAAGGATGATTTCGAAAGAAATTTTTCAATATTCTCGGCTGAAAAAAACGAGTGGAATGACGTGGGAAAAGGAGGATAAACGTCGTAGTCATTGAAAAAATTACGAGGAGCATCAACGTCGTGAGTTGAGAGCGATTTAACAATACGAAAAATGGTAAATGCAGTTTGTAAATTTTCGGAAGATTCAATGATCGAATATCTTATCGTATTTTTAAACTCGCGCGGATAAGGTGTTCTTTACATTACTTTAAAGCCTACATTTAATTTTTCGATTATTCTTCTTATTTGATAAAACGACATCTACACTGTCGTTTTATATACATATATATTTATATATGAATGTATATGTTCATATTTTTGGAGAGACTACGAACTTTGATTTTCTACATAATCGATTAAACTCGAAGTTCTTTCGTGTGATGTTATTCTATCTCCGTATTTCTCTTTCTTTTCAAAACTACACGTGTCAAAGTTTTTCTCTAACATCGTTGTATGTAAATTTTTATAACAATCTGTGCGTATAACCCATTTACCTTGTGGGATTTATCTTTTGGCAGTTTACAGATTAATTTTCGTTCTTTTTTATTTTTTTATTTTCCAAATCTCTTTATCGATTTTAAAAACAAACGTTTGTTTCAGTCGAAATAATTTCTCATTGCTGTATCGAATACTGATTAACAATCTCATCGTAAATTCGTCGATTTTTGCATTCCTCTTTTATCTCGTCACATTTCTTTTTCAACGTTCATTGTTTTTTTTTTGTCTCTCTTAATTTACGTACGTATGCATACGAGTTATGAATACACCTCTTTGGTTTACTGAAAAACGGACTTTATTATCTGCACTTCGTTGTGCCAACTAATCGAGTCGAGAAAAACTTTTCGATTAAAATGGATGCTCTCGCAAAAGCCACATTTAATCGGTCACGATGACTCACTTTTTCGTTCATCGTCGAAAAACCATCGAGAAAAAATCGTTCATGCTTTTCAAAATGTTCGCATATGCAATATGCGAAGCAAAAATCTGTAACAAATTTTTTACTTTATTTTTTTGTTTTCCATCGTCATCTTTCAAAAATCAAGCAAATTTTTTTTTTTTCTTGTTTTTCGAAAGTGTTCTACGTTTTACTCTTATCTTGATCGATCGTAAACTTTTCCAGAACACCCATTTTTCTTCTACAATCCACATACCTTCAGGGTTCAAGTAGTAGTCTGGGCATCGCGTTTCTTTTATATCAGTCTCGATAAAATACTATTAGTTCCGGTAAAAAATTGCTCTTGTTAGTTCACAAAATGGACATTATTTCGATGAAATCTCTCAGTCTTCGAAGATGAGATCTCGAGAAATTCATCGCGTTGTCAAAAGCATTTTTTTTTTTTGACGTTTTAATTCGATGGGAAAGTGGAATATATTTTGAGCATCGTGCGTCATTTGAGTTTTTGTCGGACTTTTTACATAATACATTTTTAGAAAACGAACAAATGTCAAAAACACTCGAGTTGATTCAATATTTCTAGAAAAAAAAAAAAAAAACAATGAGCGCAACTCTCGTAACCGTTAGCCGACACGAGAAATCATTAACTGAAAAAAGATTCAAACTCTCGATATGATTGCTGTTTTTTTTCTCCTTTTTTCTTTCTTTTTTGAAAATATCGAACACCTGAATTTTAATCAAGAGGTCGTCACAACGCTGATATTAAAGTCATAAAGGGTGGCACAGACGAGTTTTCATTGTTATTCGAGCGTTAAAAAAAATGTGTACGTCCATTGTTTTTCCACGCATTGTTGATTGTGTAAAGGGCAAATAGAAAAATTGAAATACACGAGTAAAAATCTGGCATTGTGTAACTTACCTGGAGCCGAAAATCTGCTCCGGTTACGCTTTGGAATCATCAAATCAAAATTATTTACCGTTCGGAGAACAATTTTGTGCGGTTATTTTGTCCTTTTGTTCTCGAACCGCATGAAACGTTCGAATATTAAGGAATTTTTATACCGTCCATCAAATAGCATATCAAATATTTTTCATCCCTGAATCGGAATTAAAAAAAAAAAAAAAAAAAAAAAAAAAAAAAAACGAGTCGTTGTGCATTTTTACACGATTTCGTATGATTTCAACTATCTCGAAGTTCGACCATTTGGCGTTATTATAATTAGACCGCGAATTTACGAATGAAATAGAGTTTCTATCGATCGAGCAATATTTTAGCTGCACAAAAACGTAGTTGAATCAGTTTCGTTGCGACTACTTAAAGACTTTTTAATATCAAACTGTTTATTCGGTCATCGTCGTCGATACGTGATTCCCTTAAATCGTTAAGCAATAAATCGTTGGGCTTCGGAATGAGCAACGTCATTCGATCGCGAGATAAAATATTTTCAAAAAGGCTCCACATTTTTCACCTTTGAACTAATCACAGCTTCGTAAAATGTTGAAATAAAAATAATAATATCGACACGTTCATTATAAAGCTAACTAAACCATTTGCTCATGTCGAAAACGTCAATACTCGTTATATTCAAGCTCTCCGTGTGAATTTCGTCGAGCTAAACGAAGTTTTTGGTTTGAAATTCATCAAGAAACTTACAACTCTTCGGACAGTGCAATCGGCGCTCTTGATCCAGCTTTCATGTCTTTTACACCGATTCCAATATCGTCGACAGGGGTCGGCGCTAATTTCAACTGATTACCGTTAATCTTGATGTCATTGACAGAATGTGAACGACCATGAGAAACCAATGGTTTAGTTATGCTCGGATTGTTCGAATTTCCGGTTGGATTGTTACAAATAGCGTGTGAATTTGAGTTTGAGCTTGTATTCGTATTCGCATTAGAATGAGAATTGTGATTGGTTGGATTAGCGTTAACGTTCGTAGTTTGGTATTGCTGAGGATTCGATTTTACTTTCGATTTTTTGAGGGTATTCGAGTTCTGGGTTGTATTTTGATTTGAATTGTTCATGCACGTGATTGTTGTCGTAATCGTAGACATACTTGAATCCGGTAAAAGTCTTGAATTAGTATCCGGACTCTGCTCGGATGATGGAACAGTTTTGACTGTGCTCGCGTTACCGGAAGTCGTTAGAGAAGCCAGTTGATTCGCCGACTGAGAACGCACTGTTTGACCCCCGAGCTTATCTCGTAGCGCCATTTGATAAGCAACTTCGAAAGCTTGCCCCAAGGTCAGTATCACCTCGGTCGCTTGATCCTGAAACAATAAACGAGAAATTCTCTTCGCTTACAACCCTGCATAGCCAACTTCATTGACGTTGATTTTTGGAAAATTTTGCGCAAGGTTCCATCATCTAATTATGACGAAAGACCTTTTTCTAGGATTTCACGATAAAACAAAAAAAAAAACATGAAATAAAACGTAACGTACAATCAGCTACAGCTCTTCAATGTTCAACAGAAATGAGAGAAAACTTTTTTCTACGTTGGCTGCTCGGGTCACTCGTTATTATTGTTTATTCCAAATGAATCTGATGCTTCATCGAATCTTCGCAAAAATCATATTACAATCCCTCGACAATTTCGTTGCACTGATAAAGAATTTAAGGAGCTTCGAGTCAAGTGGCTGAACAGTGAGAAAAAAATGTTTAAATCCAATTGAAAAACTGCAAAACTACTCAGTTTAATTGCGATGCCGATGTCCAAAAATTCCACATTCCGTTTACATCGTTTGTTGATAGTTCGCTCATTCGTCGACGTAAACGGTGAATTTTTTTTTCTATTGGCCAAACGTGCAGGCTTTTTTTGTTTGTTTTAGTTGAAATATTGCTTAGTAAAGTTGTTACTTTGCTTGGAAACGATGGAATTATAACGAAACTTTTAAATTGCAGACAAAACTTGTACTCACCATTGTTGGTACACAGAAGACATGACAGAAGTGTGTACGACTAGTGTGGTCTTTGGTGATGTAAGCAAAATGTGTCAAGTCATCAGCATCTTGACAGGCGCAATGTATGTTGCGAATCTCGTGTTCGCAAATCGGTTCCTGATAGATCATTAGCCCACGATAAAAAAAAAAGGAATTAATCACCGTAACTGACATGATTCGGCGAAGGATTGTGCCCTGATCACTGGCCAAAGATGAAATTAGATTAAAAGATTTCTTACATTAGTGACCGAGTTGAGAAATCTTACACCGCGGTAAGATATGGCCAGGGTAATGCCCAGGCTGACTCTTGGATCGCGACAGGTTTTCTTCAGCTTTTGAATCGATTTTTTCGTTGATTCAGTTCCTCTCAATTCTTTGACTACCGTTGATCCCAGATACTGTATCGTTGAGTCAACGGTCAGAAAAAATGTGAAGAAAAATTTTAAGGGTCAAGTAGAATTCAAATTTCTACGAGGACGAAAAAATTATTCCAAAATTGACATTCATGCGAATGGAGAAACAACGAAAGATTCTTGAAATTCTTGTGATAGTTTTGTATTTCAAGTTTTAAAGGTGAAAAAATATGAAAAGAACAAATCAGTAATTTTTTAAACTAAGAAGGTTTGATAGTTCGTTAAATATCAGTCGGCTTGAATGATCTTACTTCGAAATAGTGAATAAATATAATATTTTATTAAATTACGATGAAAACTCACATTGGCAACGTAATTAACGCAACCGGTGAGTAGAGTTTTGGGTTGATGCCTCCACTGAGTTTTAAGGGTGGATGGAACGCCGAACAAGAGCTCCGAAGGCCCACGAATTTCCAGCTGTTCCGGGGCGGATATTGTACCGTTGTGAGAACTCGGTCGTTGCGGTGGTTGCGGTGCTGGCCTATTTTTTCGGTGTCTCAGAGTCCCCGAGGTTGCAGCGTTCGTTCCACTCACTAATGTTGCATTACCGTTTCCTTGCGGAGTTTCTGGCAATTTTTCACGAATCTCTTCCTTCAGCTGTTGTATATTCGTTTTCTATTGAGACACAAGTCAAACGGAGTATAGAATTTTTCAAGAGTTTCTGTTCTTTGTTTTCCTGATTCTTGTTGGAGAAACATAAAAATGAGAATTCAATGATTCACCGAGTGTCTTCGGAAAAAAAATTCATTAGACCAGTTGAAAATTTTACGTCTCATTGAACCAGCGAAAGTTGATGCGATCAAACATTATTCTAAACTCGATAAAATAAAAAAAAGTAAATTGACTTTTCGAAATACGTTTTATTAAGAATTCAGTTTCATTCGATAGCAAACTCGGTACTCGAATACCTTCAAGTTATTGAGAACGAAACGACACAATGATAAATATGACAATGGATATTGGAAGACCTTTACGCTGATACTGCGAGGCTCATTCATAGAATTATCGTTATAGCTCTGATGTGTTTATTGAAATTGGCTCGAGGCTAATTAAAGGTGAGAGGAATTGGCAAAAAAAAAAAAAAGTAAAAAGAAAGAAAAAAAAATACAAAAAAATGAGAGAAACGAGTGCGAGAAGCGAATCCTTCATCCAGTATGGAGGGGCGAAAGGGGAGTTCGAGAGGAGCGCAGTGAATCAGGTATCGGCGACGGGGGTTGAACGAGAGAGAGTCTCTACGAGTTCTATACTGTTTGTGGAACAAAAACACTCTGTCGCGAGAAGGGTAGAGATTGCCGCTCGAACGGCGTGACTGAAAGACCTTCGTGAAGTGTCGAGTTCTCGGGGACAATGTAGATTCTCCAATTAGCCACGTTATTTACATTATAACGCGACGCAAGAGAGGCGATCGAATGAAACATTATATAGATTTGTGATTGTTGTATATGGGAATGTGTATTGGAGACGAGGATCTCGGTGAATTTCCTCGATTCCAAAAGCTCCAGCTTGTACGAAAGTTATCGCGTCATTGTTACCGTAGAATCGTCGACAAGATTTAAAAAATTCATTTGTAACGAATAATAAACATTGTCAATCAATAGAATTGTAAAAAATAGTATTTTCGTACGAAAAGTCATTGAAGTCGAATGTAAAATGGAAAGCAGATCAGGAAGCAATAAAATCACAAAATTTTGGAGAAATAAATTCTCAAACACGTTTTCTATACTTTCGATTTTTATTTTTTATCATGAATGATAAAATCTGTATTTCTCTCGAACTGAAAGTATCGGGTTTACTGGATTTACTGGATGTATGACTTCAGCGATCTCCCGAGTTAAGCAGTCTCGGACGAGGCCACTACTTGCATGGGTAACCAGTAAAAACTTGAAGCAGATATTTTTTTTTTATAGCCAGCAACCGAGTACTTTACAGTTTCCCTTGGCCCTCATGAAAATGCGATACAGTAGTCTATCAAGACAGAGTGACTGTGAGCACTAGAGTTACTCTGGAAGGGTCTCACAGGAACAAAAACAGGAACAGTCAAGTGGAGGAGAAACTTGAGGTGAAAGTGATGAAAAGGGCACAGAAGGGAACAATAGAAATTTTCTTTTCTTTTTTTTTTTCCAACACATTTCTCTCGATTACCATACGACCATGACGAGTAACCTTCTGTCATTTCGGTGAAGACTAAAACCCGGGCGCTGTTAATATCAAATAAAGAATAATAGTTTTCGCTGAAAATTGAGTTACACTAATTAATGGAAAGACTTTCCATTGAATTATTCTCGTCAGATAATTACATTTTTCGGTCATTGAACAACATGTCCTTAGATCCAATGTTCCTTCGTATACTTTTGCGAGGTTTTACGAACCCTTCTCAACACTCCACTTCACCGAGATTCCTGGGAGACCCTTTAAGAATCTTATCCAAAGCCACTTTTTTCTAATACGCCACTTTACCCCATTTGCATAAGGACCTAGAGAAACCCTCGAATTTTTTCTCTGCATATATCGTATTGACGTGAATTTCTTTTTTCATTCTAATAATAATTTGTCCTTTTGCATTTTTTTTTTCGGAACTTCATTATGTTTTAGGGATATTTTAATTTTTTTCGATTGCCATAGTTAACGTGGAAACTGAAAAAGTGTTAAAAATTAAGTTCTTTCTACCTATTCAGTCAATTTTCTCGGTCCTATCGATCGAGTTAGCAATATTTGTATTTATTAGAAATTCATTAGAATCAGAAGATCGGTCTGGTTTACTCGATGTACCATTTGAATGTCGCACAGGGTGAATATAGTCTCAGGAATATAAGAAAATTTTAAACTGTTCCTTCGAATAATTGTCTTTTTTTGAGTATTTTTCTATTTAATATTCCTTGAAACAAACAAATGTATGAATTTCTCTAGTGGTCTTAAAATATGATCCATTTCCAACTGGCATCGAATGTTTGGAGCTATTTTCATGGAGCCCTGATTCGACATAATTACCAAATACTCTAGTCGGTTGAATAAACAAAATTTCCCAATGGCATCAATAGCATCAACGATTTTTCTTCTCCGAATGTGCCCAGACGCTATGTGAATTCCACAAAAAATTTATTTCAACGGCGATCCGCATAAATACGAACTTACCAAAGTGTTAAGGTCCTTGTTGAGGTCCTCGAGATTCGGTCCTCCACGACCCTGCGATCTCGGATTTGGGCCAGTAACCGAAGCAAGTATCCTCTTACGATGGGCTGGCTTTTGGATTTCGAGTACAGCTGCCAGTTCGACCTCCCACACCCTTTTGACACGTTCCATGTCGGTGTACAGGTGCTTTCTGAACGTTTCCGCATAGTTATCTAGGTGTATGCTGTTGAGCCACTCCTCCACTGTTCGAGCTTGGGAACCTGCTCGTTTGTCTACTCGTTTCTTCAATGAAAGAACGGACTCCATTATAATCGCACGCTCTTGATCACTTGTTATTCCCATGTCTTTTAGATCAGCCTCGTCTAATACGCCGTTCTGAAGTTGTCAAAAATATATCCATAGATATATAAATATACGTGGACGCAAGCTTCCACTCGAAACAATCATTCGTATCATTTCGATGGATTTCAAATGGAAAAGTGGTTTAATTTATTACTAAATCATGTATCAACTCCAACTCTAAGTTAATCTGGCTGATACTCACTATGAATTCTATATCATCGAAACCGTAATTAATGAACAATGACTCGTAGTCGGCCAGACTAAGACTGGAGAGCCACTGACCAACCGAGGTGGAAACTATCGGACTGCTGCTTGAGTCTGAACTGAGGCCTGTAAAAAAAAAAATGGAGAAAAAATGTGTCACAATGACCAGTAGAGTGGCAATGAAATGATTGTTTTTCTTTTTTTTTTTTAATTTTACCTAATCTCGTTTGAAATTCTTTTTCGAGTTCGGTTACAAAAACGGATTCACGAACGAGTCCAGTACCAAAAGAAGCCATTATCTCAGATATTTTGGCCCATTCCTCCTGCTCATCAAACGGACTCATAATGCTCAGCGACTTTTCGTCACGCTCGCGTTCCGACAACCGGAAGGACGCGTCACCGTTGTCCTCATGGAGTTCTCCACCGCCATCCGCACCGGTGCCCATTCCGCATGCGCCCGGACCACCGTAAACGTTCCGTAACCGACGCAGAGTTCGCGGTCGCTCAACCGTTACCGAACCCTTGAGCAAACCTGTCAACCGAGCATTGAATATTTTCAATTGTTACGCGTCCGCGAAACAACATGGACGCACAAATATTATTTGAGATTATATGAAATTCATCATGTTCATACTGACAGTGTTTTTTGAATATTTTTATTGAAACTTAATTTCATAACGATATAAAACCAGGATTGTTATTCGTGAGAACGTTTCGAATTGATTTTCATATAATTCCATTGCAAAATATAAAAATGAAAGAGAAATAAAAGAAAAGAAAAGAATCGTATACTTTACGTGTTTGATTGTGCTTTCTAAAATAGTCTTGGAAAATAAATGATGTGCTCGCACATATAGAAAGACGGGCAGACACAAACGTATACCATATATATTTATACTCGATATATAGCTGTTGAGAAAACGCACGGATGCGGAGAACCTTTTATTTTTCTCTCGGTAGCGAAAAACGCTTTCGCGACGGAGATCTTATTACCGCGAAGCGGAGTATTATTTCACAGGGCTTGGAGGACAATAATTCCCATTTGCGGGTGCAAAAAGGAGTAAAAAGAGAGAGCGACGACATTGTACGATTCTTGACAGGGTGAGGAAAATTCTTTCATACACATTCTGCAAATGAGAATTCTCTCTCGTTCAGTGTCTTGGCGAATACTGTAAGTGCGAGAGAGGTAGAGAGAGAGAGAGAGAGAGAAAAAGAAAGAGAGGAGTGGAGGTGGAAAGGTTCGTAATAAAAATAAAGAAGAATTAAAAGAATAAGAGAATGCAAGAACAAGGGATGAGAAATTAGGGGGGTTGGTGAAAAATGAATGTATGGAAGGTTCACGATGATACAGGTATAAGTAATGGCTGTGGACCTTTCAAACATGAGTTTTTCTACCTTTGCTATATGCACCTTTTTCTCATGTTACACTGGATTGTACATCATCCAAAAGTAATGAAAAGCTCATAAAAATAAAAATAAAAAAAAAAAAAACATACTAGATAGAAAGAGAAAGAGATTTCATCCTTCTCATGTTTTTCCACGAGTTACGCAAGCAAACACACACGTAATTTTAATTAAACCACGAGACTAGAGTCTCCCACTTTTACGAATGTCTCGTCATCACCATTGCCTCTCTGTGCTCTCCAGAGCTTTGCTTTCTCCATGTGTCGGTGTGTAAGTATTTTCCAACGATTTCCATGCAGCCAGAGAAAGAAGAAAAAGAGAGAGAGAGAGAGAGGGGAGGGAACACCCACGCTTTATATATTATGCAGCTAGTTATTCACGTCCTGTGCGTAAATTACACAAAATCTTCATTGCGAAATGCCAACCTCGCTTCCTTGTATATACCGTTACAATTTTACCGTGTGCTGTTACGACCCATGGTGTTAGAATCTTTGGTAAATGGAAAAATATTTCTTTTTTGCAAAAATCAACAAGTGACATTGTTTTTTATATTTTTCTATTAACCGGAATAATCAGTTCATGACAAATTGATTATCTGCTGGAATTATAAATGACCTCAAGAACCCATCATTTTTCCCTGATATTCATCCGTTTACCAGACCATCCGATACGAACCAAAATTGGTTTCGTTGGTTCTTCCTATGACGATTGGTCCGCCGAACTTAGCTTTTTTTTTCTCCAAAGAATACACAATTTTTTAACAGGCAGTTAACAGTTTAACAGGCACACTAGTGCGAATTCGCACCACCGAAATCGTATTTTTTGAAAATTTTTCTCTCAATTACGACGCGATTACACTACATAAAAATAATTTTTTTCGTTCGAAACTATTACCATTGGATTCCTGGAAATGTTTTCTCCAAGATACTAAGCTAACTATCTCTCCAAGATGCAAGAGTATGGCCCGTAATGCCAAATCAATAAAGATTAATAAAAAATGGCAACATCCACATTCCCCATTACTCTTAAAAAAAGTATAAAATTCATAATTATACTCCATGTCTCGTTCTCGATGATATACAATTGTAGTCATGCTTGTCATGCCTAATTCACAACGTTTAGCGCCATTTTTCAAAAAAGAAGGGGCTAGGAACGTAGGTGTCACTACTGGTGCTACCAACCTAACCTCATATTGTTTCGTTGTGCCGAAACACGAACACGTTTTTTCGCCTTGATTATCCAAGAGTGAAATATAATTGAAATAAAACAAAATAAAAATGCCAGATAAGAAGAAGAGGAGAAGACGATCCCGATCACGATCAAGATCAAAATCGAAGGATAGCGGAAGAAACGACGACATCAAAAAATTACAAGAACAAGTGGCTAACCTAACAAGGGTTATCCAGACGCTAACACGTGTTCCAGACGAACGAAGTGTTGCGGAAAAAATTAATAACACAGAGATTGTTTCAATTGGTAAGTTAAAACTCCAAGCGAGTTAAATTGTTTATTTGAGACGTACGGTATACAAAAAATCTCTTTTTTCCACACGAGAAATGAGAATCAGATTCCATACGAATTTGATGAACGATTACCGCTCAAAAAATTTCATTTTTCCACACGAGAAATGAGAATCAGATTTCATACAAATCTGATAATCTTGGATCGGTTCAACAAGAACCTATGATCCTATAAAACACAATAAGTGTTACCTTATCCTACATCCTTATTGCTACACATACAGGTGACGACAAAAATAAGGAAAATGAGGCTCCGGAGGAGTCTTCGAGGGCTAACGAGATCAAGGAAACCCAGACTGCGGAGGACAATTTTGGTACAGAAAATGAGGCTGCGAAGACTGAGTCTTCGACAACTGGGAACAGCGGAGGAAAAAATCCTGAAGAAGTCTGCGAAGACTTGGTGATGAGAGAGAATGTTTTAAAAGCCCTCGGAGTAGACTTAAGTACAACAAAATTTAAGGAAATAAAATATCACGAGGAGCTTAAAAACACATGGTCACAATGGACCAAACGAGGCCTACCGGAGAAAAATAAAAAAGAAATTTTAGAGTCGTATAACCGGAAAACTGATCTCTATCTCGAAGCACCCAAAATAAATCTTGAGATAACCCCGCTATTGTCAGAAATCGCGAAGAAAAGAGACGAACATTTTGTGGATACACAAAATTGCGTAGGTACAGCATTAGCTGCTCTAGGCGCAGCAGTATCGATGCTCATCGATCCTCCGGAAAATGGATTGGACGAAGAAATTTTCACAAATTTTTTAAGCCACGCTGGTCAATTGTTAACCGATGTTTTCTATCAACAAACCATTGCGCGAAAATCTTTTATCACACCACAACTCAGCAAAAGCATAAAACCAACGGTAGATGCAATGATATCAGATGAGTGGCTGTACGGGAACAATTTGAAAGATAAAGTAAAAGAGGCAAAAGAGATTGAAAAAGCGTGCACTGAAATAAAAGAAAAGCCTCAAACTAAAACGAATCTACCATTTCGAAGTCAGGGAAACTCGAAATACCCACTCCCGAACAATACGCGAGTGGGTCATCGTCATCAACCGAAACGCAAAGTTTTTCACTTCAAAAAGAAACAGAATTATCAATCATCCCAGTCTGCAGCGAAGCAGACAATGCAAATGACGAACCAATCTTCATCGAAGAAATAGTCAAGGTAGACAATATTGCGGGACGTTTAAAGTTATTTATCGATAAATGGGAACAAATTACCACTGATAAATATATTTTGAATTATGTTAAAGGATACCGTATCCCTTTCACAGAAAAACCAGTTCAAAACAAAATAATTCAAAAAATATTTAATAAGGAAGAGAAAATACTCTTGCGAATCGAAATTGCCAAATTATTAAATAAAGGTGCGATAGAAGAGTGCAACCATAGCGAAAATGAGTTTATTTCTCCGTACTTCCTCGTTCCAAAACCTGACGGTACTAATCGCTTTATCTTTAACTTGAAAGAATTGAATCAATTCATTCAACCACCACATTTTAAACTAGAAGATATGAGATCTGTACTAAACTTGGTATCGAAGAACGATTTTATGGTTTCCGTAGATTTGAAAGACGCATATTACGTTGTGCCAATTCATCACGGACACAGGAAATTTTTGCGTTTCATCTTCGAAGAAAAATTATTCCAATTTACTTGCTTACCTTTCGGCTTATGCACAAGCCCATATATCTTTACCAAAATATTGAAACCTGTGGTAAACAAACTGAGATCGAAAGGAATGTTATCAATAGTCTATCTCGATGATTTTCTTATTACAGAAAACTCAAAGGCTGTGTGCAAGAAAAAAGCACAACAAGCGGTAAAAATTCTACAACGCCTAGGTTTTATTATAAATTTCGAAAAGAGTGTATTGCAACCAAGCCAAAAATGTAAATATTTAGGTTTTGTAATTGACTCTGTAAATTATACTTTAGAACTGCCAGACAAAAAGAAAAAACAAATTGTTGAATTTTCGAGTAAGTGGGAAAATGGAAAGAGTTACAGAATCCGTGAATTTGCAGAATTTTTGGGCGTGTTGACGGCTGCCTGCCCAGCAGTAGCCTACGGGTTCATTCATTGTAAACGACTTGAAAGGGAGAAATTTCTAGCGCTCAAATTTAATGGTGGAAATTATGATGCAAAAATTCGAATAAATACAAAAATGATTGAGGACTTTGAATGGTGGAAAACAAATGCAGTTATTGGCATTAATCCAATCAGAAACCAGAATTTTTGTATCGAAATATTTTCGGATGCCTCGATGACAGGCTGGGGTTCTTATTGCAACAAAAGACATGCTTCGGGTTTTTGGAACAAGGAAGAGAGAAAGAAACACATAAACTTTCTTGAATTACTCGCTGCCTTTTTTGCCTTAAAGGCTTTTGCTTCGGAATTGACAGACTGTGAAGTTTTATTACGAATAGACAACAACACAGCGATCGCGTATATAAATAGAGCCGGAGGCGTACAATACCCTCATCTTAGTGAACTCTCCCGAAAAATTTGGGAATGGTGCGAAAGGAGAAAAATGTGGATCAAGGCTTCTTACATTAGTTCAGCGGAAAATGTAGATGCAGACAAAGCATCACGAGAGTCAAATATCGATGGCGAATGGGGATTATTACAATCCGCATTTAAGCAAATTGAAAACCGTTTTGGTAAATTTTCCATCGATCTTTTTGCATCGAGGTTGAATAGAAAATGTAAAAAATTCTACTCTCGTTTTCCAGATCCAGAGGCTGAGAAAGTCGATGCTTTTACGGTATCGTGGAAGCTCGAATATTTTTACGCTTTTCCTCCTTTCGCACTTATTCTAAGAGTTTTGAGAAAGATCATAGATGACGAAGCTACGGGCGTTCTTGTGGTACCAGCTTGGTTTTCACAACCATGGTACCCTTTGTTTACATCTTGCTTGATAGAGCCCACGATTACATTTCATCCTAGTAATTCGCTTTTGGTTTCTCCTTGCAGAGAAAAGATTCATCCGTTATCATCCCACCTTTCCTTGGTGGTAGGGAAATTATCCGGAAAGCATTTTCGAGGAAAGGAATCGACGAAGAAGCTGTCGATGTTATGATCAATTCCATTACAAAATCAACTCTCAAGCAATACGAAAGTAGCTTGAGATTTTGGTGGAATTTTACGCAACCAAACGGCATTGATATGTATCATGCAAAAACGACAGATATAATCAAGTTTTTGAATAATAGATTCGATACAAACATAGGATACAGTGCTCTCAATACAGATCGAGCAGCGATTTCTTTGATTTCCGCGTATGATATAAATTCGGATGGATTAATTGGACGTTTTATGAAAGGAATCTATAAGATAAAGCCTACCAAACCAAAGTATAATTCAACTTGGGACATAACACCCGTTTTAGATTATTTAGAAAAACTTCGACCTCTGAAAGATCTGAAACTTATGGAAGCTACGCAGAAAGTAGCAACATTATTAGCACTTACGACTGCCCAGAGACTGCAGACTCTCGCTTTGATTAAGATTGAAAATATTGAAAAGAATGAAAAAGAAATACGAATAAAAATAACAGATCAAATAAAAACATCAAAACCTGGATCGTATCAGCCAGAATTGATACTACCGTTTTTCAAGGACAGGCCAAAAATATGCGTAGCATCAATCGTTCTCGAATATATCGAAATAACGAAAAGTTTGCGAGATAAAAATAACACAAATCTCTTCATTACCACTACAAAACCCTTTGGTGCAGCATCGTCTCAAACAATCAGCCACTGGATCAAAGGGCTTTTAAAAGATGCAGGCATTGACACAAATGTGTTTTCAGCGTACAGCACGCGACATGCATCCGTTTCAGCTGCTCATAAAAGAGGAGTTGATATAGATACGATAAGACGAAGTGCCGGATGGGCACCCACATCTCAAACATTTTTTAAGTTTTATAATAAGCCCATCATAAATTCTAATGAATTGTTCTCAAAAGTAATTTTAAGTGAAAAATATGTATAAGTTCTATTGTATTTCATGAATACATAACAACGAGCAAATAAATGAAGCTCAAAACGAAATTATCACGATCTCTAAAGAACTACAATTGTATATCATCGAGAACGAGACATGGAGTATAATCGAAAGATCAAACGAGCCCGAAGGGCGAAGTTTGATCCAGATTATACGAAAGGTCTCGTTCGAAGATGATAGACTCCCACCCTATTTACCCAAAAAAAAAAAAAAAAAAAAAATAAAAAAAAAAAAAAAAAATAAATAAATAAATAAATAAATAACCCTCTATCATCTTCACATGAAAACGTGATAATTGAATCTTCTTTACACAAAACAATATGAGGTTAGGTTGGTAGCACCAGTAGTGACACCTACGTTCCTAGCCCCTTCTTTTTTGAAAAATGGCGCTAAACGTTGTGAATTAGGCATGACAAGCATGACTACAATTGTATATCATCTTCGAACGAGACCTTTCGTATAATCTGGATCAAACTTCGCCCTTCGGGCTCGTTTGATCTTTCGATTTTCACATAAATACAATGAAAACGCCGCCTTTGATAAAACTTCTCAGAACTTATGAGATTTCATCTGGTTGAGCAGAGAATGATAATATGTTTGTAACGAAACAATGGTAATGCAAATATGTCAATGTTTAAAAGCTGCTCTGGTGGGCTCGAAATTCACTAGCATTACAAACTTTGTATGCTGTAATTCTTGTGGGCAAACATAAGCTGCGGCATAAATAATAATGAAACTGTACGATGCGAGCTGGTTCATTGTAGACGTATGTACTTGAGCTTGTGACTGTATATGTGGGAAGATGTGGTCACAGAGAGAGAGAGAGAGAGAGAGACTAACATTGTGAAAGTTCTGTTCCTGTATGTTCGAGCTTGGTCTGTGCACGGATGAGTTGCGAATTGGCAGAACAAGCTAGAGAACCAACGGAGCGAATGCTCTCTCGCTTCGGATGCTGCATGTGTGTATACATGTGTGTGTATGAAATTGTGGCTCTTGGTCGTGTTTGACACCAACACAGGCTTATACGATGACGACGCGATGTCAACGATGCGACGATGACCAGAGCGAGAGCACTTGCAGCGTCGCAAATGCACTATACACGCTACATCGATATGTTGCATATTACGATGAGAGGTCGTTAAACCGACGGATCGTTAGCCGATATTGCACGCTCTCGACAAATGCAGTCCGACCATCAAGAAACGACCTGCTCGTGCTTCGACACACGCGTTATTCTTTTTTTCTTTTTTTTTTGCTTAAATTAGCCACGTTTCTTACATAATGAGCCGATAGACTCGTTTCTGATCAGTGTACAATAAAGAGAGTTTATTTTTAGTTGTATCCGGTTGGGGGAAAAAAAAATTGTAGACGAGAAATGATCGGGTTTGATTGTAATTTAACTACATTTATCAAACTCAACCTCGTTGATATGTTCAATTTGTTTTTTTTTTCTGTTTCAATCCACGTTTCTACGCAATTAATCGACGGACTCGATTCTGCTCAATGTCAAAGAGATGAAAAAAAAAAAATCATTTTCACAGTTATAACAAGCTCAAGGAATGAATAACATCCATGCTGGATATCACGCATGATTCAACATCGTTTGTAAAAACAATTGTGCAGTAGGCGCGGCAGACCTGACCTACAAAAGTCGTCGTAGGTGCTAGAGAAGTTCACTCGTCCATAATCTATAGCCTCGGTATTATGTTTAGCTAATAATTCGTTTCGTAGCGTAGCAGGCCTAGCAACTGTTCTTGCCTCGATGACCACAAGGACGAAGAAGCACAACCTGTTTTGACTATGAAACGAGTGCTTGAAAAATGAGTTTCCGGAAGTTGCCTCCTTCTAACAATGACAAAGTGTTCTATTCGACCTGCTTTTTATTCCTTTCGATGAGTCTCATGAATCGTTTACTTTCAGTTTCCTCTTCGAAGATACGAAACAAATTTATAATCATCGAGTTCAACTCTAGTTTCTTATCAATCTTTATCAACTTTTTTTTCTGAAAACTATTATTATGACTCGAAACTTGATTGAAACATTTTTGCACACCTTCGTACCGAATCAACTTTACAAAATGAGTCTAAAAAATCATTGAAAAATCACTGTCAATATTTTAAAAGATTTTTTGAAAAACGATTCTTCAATAAAATTGATATCTGACAGACTTCGCGTGTCGCAAATGACATAACACATGGCCGGGTATTTATTTCATGATGAGTGGATTTAAAGAGCGCGATATGAGCGTTTATCGTGAATAGGCGTTCTCACTTATGGGCGACGAATGCTCGAATATATCGTTGCTCATCGAGTGGCGACCTTGTGATATTAAGAGCCTCTAATATTCAGTGGATGTTTGCGATAATGCATCATACGTAAATAAAATTTGTCCGGTCGCATACGAGTGTATAAATACGTGAAATATATAAATATGTACGGTAGCAAAAAAGACCGGAAGTTGCCAACTTGCGTCCGTTGCCTCGTCCGGTGGTGGAGAGCAGAATGTATACACAGTGAAACGATGGCCCGTAGCAAACGGTGGTTCGTGCTCGGTAAATTACTTCGTAGAAGACCTTCGAACATCGTCAGCAAGGCAAATAAATACGTACGAACACATGGCAGCGTTAACCAGCGGTATATATAAAAGATCCACAAGACCGTGGAATGTCAAGGAGAAACGATTCGACGTATATCATTTAAGAGCTATTAATTTCAGAAATTTAAATTTCGATTGCTGACAATTCATTCCGAGTGTAGTGAATCATCGTTGAAATATATAATTTTAGTTTTGTTTTTTGTTGTTTTTGACAAAAAAAAAAACGTTCTTTCGAGAAGAGTTCTGCATCCGTGGATTCTCGTGACACTTGCATTTACGGAACACAATGTTTGAAGGTGTGAAAAAGAACAATGGACTCGGTCTTAGATCGCGCTGCACTTGATATAAGGACAAATGCATATTAATTGATGACCTTAAAGTAGAACGGAAGGGAATGAGAGACGGGTGATGGAACTGAAATGCAAATCGAGATTTCGTAGAAAAGTCGTGAGTCGCGCTCTGTCCTGAATTTCTCTGCTATCATCAACGTTGTATCAAGATTAATTTTACACGCGCGATTTCTATATCACTCGTATTTCCCACGTCATGCGTCAGACAAATGCATCGTCGTATGATCTTTTAGGTCTTGTCAATGAATAAGTTTTAAGCGATTGTGAACAAACCGGTCGCACGTTCGTGATATACATACATATTTTTAAACGACGCTCTATGAGGAATTTATTCTATAAACGAACGACCTCGATTCCCCCCCCCCTCTCTCCCTACCCCATTAAATTAAACGGTTTTCATAAGTCTTTTCGGTACGGTCGCTAATGTTGCAACGACGGAATATGGTTTCGTGAAGCTTATTATCCCAATGAAAAAAAAAAGTTCTTCAATTATTTAATATTTCAGGCAGCAGTGCAGCATCAGTGAAGAGATAACTTTACTCTTTCTGTATAGATTCTTGGGATCGATAAACCCGATAATCTCGATAGCTCGAGTTGAACTTTTAGAACATCCTGTATACCCGTTTTATCTTCAGCATAAACCGGTTATTCGTGGAATCTATATTAATGAAATAGATAATAGATATCACCGATTGTGAGTGCTGGAGGGCGTGCGAAAAATATGATAATTATTTGATTGTCGAGCCGTTCTAGTGAAGCAATTATCCGTATGAGTAATTCAACAATGAATTTACTTATAAATTTTATTTACATTGTAATGCAAAGGAAGTGTCATTTTCATATGAAAGTACGTGAATCAATGGTTTGAGTGAAAACGATTGATGAATAATTTCGGTGAGCCGTTAAGAAAAATGTTTATTACGCGATAATCATCGAGCATTTCACGAAATAGACTAGATCGTTTACGTTGATTCGCGATATTCATAAAAATAATAGACGCAAATGCTCAACATATAAGAAAAATCTGAAACAAACAATTATTTCAAAGCTCCAATTTAGAAATAAAAATAATAATAATAATTCTAGTTACCACGTTGTTTTATTGTTCTTGAGTCTGCATATTTGAACGTGAAAAGACAGGAAGCGAAAAAAGATACAGTTCACATGTACGAGACGTGACGAGTTCCGGCAACGCGGAAAACACCACACGTGACGAAAGACGGTGTATGGGGAATTTCATGTCACTTTTATGTTCTCGAAAATTTATTCTTTCGATTCGTATCAATTTTTCATATGCTTTTTTATGTATGAAAAGAGCAATTACGTTTTTTGAAATTTTTCGATACTTTCAGATAAAAAAAAAGATTTTTATTTCGTTTCCAAAAACTCGAGGGTTTTTTGAAACAGGCATTGTCGAATTTTGATTTTGTTCTTTCCAAACTAGGCGAATTCACAAATTTTTCAAGCTAGGTTTAAAGTGTGTGGACTCGTGTTTGGGCACACGGTCATATGAGAATAAAAAGAACGAAATAAAAACATTTAATTAGTCGTTGCAATTTGATATACAGCAGGATTCTCATGGGATCAAAATTTCAAAAATGTTCCAAACCCTGAAAAATAATGACATGAATGTTTTAACGGTTTGCATTCCAGTCGATTTTAATAATAAAATTTAATGAATTATTCAAATTTCGGTTCATCTATATACGGATATCACGAAAATAATGATTCGCAATATTCGTTTCCAATTTCAACCGTGCTTCTTGGAAAAAAAAAAAAATTAATTTCATAAAAAAAACGTAATTTCGTGATTCACGTCAACAAAAAAAATCAGAAGCAAGTATTTTTACTTATACTTTCATAAACATTGAGGTGAAATTATATTTCGAGTCCGTAGAAACAAAGCCTGTAGGTTTTTGAATACTTTTTTTAAAATTTTTCTTAGCTATGATTATTGTCAGCTAAAAAGTTTTTTTCATAAAAATAGAAGGAAGCAGAAAAATTTCGTTTTAGACTTTATTTTGTATCTGAAAGCACTTGATAAATTAAAAAAAAAAAAGCGTAAAATCGTCTTTGCTCATTTACATTTTAGGAGCTATCGTTTCCAAGTTCAAAAGTCAATAATCAAAGCAGCTGTAATAATAAAAAAAAAAAGAGTCAGAAAACATGAAAAAGAACACGAAAAAATTGAAACTAATGAAAAAGTATGAAATTTTGAAAATGTCATAGTGACGTCAAATTCCCCATATACAAACACATATTCATAGTTATTTCTCCGACCCTTTTTTGTGACGGCGCGTGACGTAACACACCCCGCTCTCTATTATTACTTAGGGAATAAACGAGCAACAAGTATGGGCACCGAGGTTTTCGCGCTGGCACGCCTAGAACTTCGGACATGCAGGGGCTTCGTGCGACTCGAGTTTAAACTCATCGCGGTGGTTTAAACCACCACCAGTGAGCAGCGTGCCACCTAAGTGCACGTGGCTCAAGTACGCTTCGCGGCTCATTCCCCTCAGGGTCGTCCTGTATACTCAAAGCTCCGATTCTCTCCTCTCATATGACTGTACTCTTCCCTCCTAACAAAACCGTCAACTTTCCATCTCCTTTTATCTTCCTCTCTGCTCTTTATCTCTCATATTTCATGCTCCTCACACCTGATCTTCTTTCAGCATATTTTTCGCTCCGTGCCTCAACCAACAATTATGAGCTCTGAAGTGGTTATTTGATATCATCCGTTTAAATACTTTGTTCCCAATCTTTTTACTACTTTGTAGGATTTCTGAGAAACTAAGCATTTAAGCATGTTTCAATTCACTGTAAAAATGAGCCATGACATATCGATTCTGACTTATAATTTTACGATCTCTGAAGTTTTTTTTTTTCATGCTAAACCATGTTAAAAACACAAAAAATTGTCAAAAAGTTAAGAATTTTATAAAATTTGGTGAACATATTATTTAGTGCCAAATTTGACAATACAAATTTTTTCAGATTTTTCTTCTACACAGTTATCGAGTAATTGAAGACTAAAGTTCATGTGTATAAGCATAGCGTTTCCATATATATAGGTATACACTTCGGGCATAAGAAATCTGCTTTAATGCATAATTACTCGATAACTAAGTAGAAGAAAATTTTGAAAAAATTTGTCTTTTCGTACTCGATCTTGAAGAACATTATCACCAAATTTTATTAATTTCTTAACATTTTGCCTTTTGTACCGAAACTCTTTAAACGCTTTGCTTTTATTATTGCTCGGTAAAGAAATATATTTATGTAAACACAAAACCTCGCGGTAAAAAAAAAATGTGTAACTTATATCAACCGTGCTTTACAGCCATAATTTCTGAACGATTCCTTCATACGTTTCATTTGCTGTTTCGTAATCGATTGGCGTAACAAAAGAAAATGAAATTTTTCAAGCAAAAATTGAAAACATTCATGTGTTTTTGCATTATGAGGTGAATCATTGCGCACCGATAAGAGATCTTTTGACCGAAACGATCCTGAAGCATCGATCGTTGTTTCGAGATACGATCAATCAAAAATCCGTCCAAAAATTGAACTGCTTTCAAGTACAATAGATTGCTGCGTGTGCGATTTTTGTTTTCATTTTTAACATTTCGAACGCATTTCTGTAGGAATTTAACATAATTTCGTATCGATTTTGTTTGCATAGATTAGGTTGGGTTCATTAGCCATTTGTGTTCGTTCATGCTCAACCACCTGCGAATGACGCTAATATGTTGATTTAAAATCCTACTGAGCGAGAGCCGGTATGATTAAAAAATCGTTTACTTTGTTCGAAATCTTAGTTCGTTACTTTAAATATTTTCTTCTATGTTTGAATTTTTATGAGAGAAATGCGTGAGCAATACAATGCGTTTGAGTTTTGCACGTGATGCCGATTTCTCTCAAAATAGAAGGTCAACGAATCATTTAATATCATCAACAGAAATTGAGTAAGAATTCTCAACGCTTTCACTTCAGGATCGTTAAACAAGTTGTAGCCGAGACGTGAATCGCGAATAAAGATTTCTAAATCACCCGATTCCGCGTTGACTCTAAGCCATCAACGATAAAAGGTATCGTTTTATAGCTTTTATAATTAAAAAAAAAAAAAATCCAATGAACGAAAAAAAGTACGATTTTTCATTCCGTCTCATGAAACTCAATGCCGGACATGAAATTCTTTTTCTCGAAACAAAGTCTCATTTTGACGCGGGACATGAACTGTTGAAACTCCACAGAACGTGCTTATTTTGCACAAAATAATTGTCTCCAAGTAGATTGTTCTCGAGGAGCTTATCACTCGTGTTGCCTGGGTCGTGATTCCAACAAAAACGTTTCGATCGAAAAAGTATCGTAAGAAAAAAAAAGTCAATGATTCTCACCGCTGTGTTCGAAGTGATCCAAACTAGCGATATCGATCGCGGGGCACTCGTTTTTTCGATAATCCACACATAAAATCCATTTGAATCGTAGCACCATACGAAAAATATCAAATTTTCTGAACAAATAACGTTTTTTGTTTTTTTTTTTTTTTTCTAATAATTTTCTTCGATTCACCAATTCGGAGTATTTTTGTTTTCTCAACACACACGCACACACTTTTTTCACACGTTTTTTTCTATCTCTTTCAATACCACTGGGGACGTTTCGCGTGGCAAGAAAGATCGGGGCAGCGCGGGTTAATTCTCAAGTTATATATGAAAACTGTCCGGCTGTCGTTTTGCGGAGACGATGGCGCGAGGCCAGTTTACGAGAAGACTAATTCGTACACGGCGCTAGGTCAAGCAGCGGAGTTAGCTGTGTGCTTCGAGCTCATAGTAGACTATACTAATACGAAAGCGAGGAGAGGAGAGGTTTAACTCGCGCGACGACGGAGGCGAAAGCGAAGAGGTGGCGGAGGAGACAAGAAAGAGCGTGAGAGAGAGAGAGAGAGAGAGAGAGAGAGAGAAAGAGGGAAGAAGAAACGAAGAAAGAATATAGTGCCGGTGGATGTACGAGGCAAGAACTTGGCTCATCGAGGTTTCAGTTCGGAATCGCGAACGGCGTGGTTAAAATAAAGAATAAAAAAAAAAAAAAAAAAAATAGAAAGAACGAGCGAATGAGAGAAGCAAGAATCGGAGGACGAAGCAGAGAGGAGAAATGAAATAAAATAAAAAAAAAAAACGAGTGTAAGATGAAGAGGCGAAACGAAGAGAACGAGAGAGAGAAGAAAACTGAGGGGGGGAAAAAAAAAAACAAGAAAAAAAAAGAATTTTTAAAAGAGCACAAACAAGATTAAGTATGAAGACGGAGAGAAACTAAATTGAAGAAAAAATTGAAGAAAAAAAAACAAAATTATAAGAATCGAAAAGCAAAATAAAACGAGTGAAATAAAAGCTGACGAAAAAAAAAATGCAGAAAAACTCAAAGAAAGGAATGAAATTAATTGATAAATATAAACGACATCCGAAGGAGAATATTCTGAGAAAATTCAAGAAAACTCGTCAATAAAAACGAGTTGGAGTAAAAAAAGATTAAGAACAACAAAGAAGAGATACGAAAGCCAACAGAACGGGAAAGAGAGCGAGAGAGGGAGGAAAAGAGCAAGAGAGAGAGAGAGAGAAGGTCGGGTGATTACGAGACGATCGAGAAAAATATCTCGTTGTGAGAAACAGCAAACGCAAGAGAGCCCAGAGTTTGAAACGCTCGCCACCCGCGCTCAAACTAACAATGAACGAGACGAGAGGGCCTTACCCGGGTCAGATCATCAGGCTACTGTGGCTCATGGACTCGAACCACAACACAAGTAAACTAAGCGTATATACACCGAGAGACTCTCATCGGTATAGATATAAAGCTCCCCACAGCTCGTGTCTCTTTCGCTCTTTTGGATGCTTTAGCCCACGGAAGATGATCCCAAGAGATGGGACTGACCTGAGCCAGGACCCTGGTCCCAAGTTATTTTGCTCCTACGTTATTTACTATCAATGTATACGTGCACATGTATTTCCGAACAAATACCAATAGAACGACAACGACGCGACGACGGCAAGGACGTCGAAGAACAAGTGGGGCCTTACTGGTAAACTGGAAGGGGCGAACGATCCCACCACCTCAAAATACTCCATTCCCCTCTACAATCTCATGATAAACGATTAAAGGATAAAAATATTATAATGTGAAAATCGGATGAATGTATCTGTTGGTCGGATGCAAAATAACGCTTCGATAGTTCGATGAACTAATAACCGTTTCGTATTTCTTTTTTTCTGGTTTCGTGCGTTTTTATCAGATTTTCGAATTGGTCATAGGGCTTTGACGATTCCATGAACAAATTTTTATTTTTATTGTAAATTAATTACATCGTTTTGTTTCTGAAACTTTTTTTTTTTATCGGGAATTCCAAAAAGTATAGAGGAAAGGCAGCTAATTTGGGATAACAATTAGTGGGTTATTTTGTATCCCAAATTAGCTTCCTTTCCTCTACTGATTCAGTAGAAACTTGAAAACAATAAATCTTGAGTGTAATTTCAATTGTTGACAAGGACGTGGTGCACGTTTTTGAAAGGATTTCTTTTTTTTTTCACGTGTTTGCTCCACATTTGGTGAGAAAACTTGAAAAGAATGAACTTGTTTTCGACCGAAAATGAGAAGTTCAAGGTTTTTCTCGCAACGACCAGATGTCTCGGGCCCGGTGATTAATGGGCCGGAAAGGAAATGAGGGCCTAGAGATCTGGAAAAAAAAAGCCTTGCTACTTTTCTGCCAGGTCTCGTAGACCTAGAAAAACGGCTGGCCGGGCGATGTAATCACAAGCAGGTGGAAATAGACACATGGAGGTTCGACATTTTTCCATCGTAAAATATACTGCTCAAAGCGTCGAGTTATTGTTTTATAAATGGAAAGAAAAAAAATGATTTTTTGGACCTTCAATTTATGACTTAAAAAACATTTTTATTTTTGAAATAAGATTCGATTTTAAAAAGTCATAAATTCTGATCGACGAGTAATCTATAAAATTTGATGACCAAGTCTTAGTCTCATTCTTACGTTAAAAGTAACTTTCACCAAATATCATCAAGTCGCTAATGAGATTTTTTTTCGTCGCCACGTTTTTTCTGTCCTCGTATATATGTAGTACAGGACTTGTGCGCAATTTTTCGCAGTTGGATGCGATTCCAGTGTTATGTCACTTGGTTGATGCAAAAAAATGCTGAGTTTGCGGGTCTTTTCTTCGTATTTTCTAAAAGATCGCGAGTCGCGAGCGTTGTTGTGGAGCGAGAATTAAAAAGAAGAAAAAAAAAAAAACGTCGAAGAGAAAAAAAAATGTTGTCGCGTGAGTCACATCCCACAGTTTACGCATTCCACCGTGATGTCATGCAGACGCGGCTTCTCTCGGCAAGCGGGCGTACACGGACATATATATATATATATATATATATATGTATACAACCGCATAGAAAACAATATTTTAAACGATTATCCCAAATAGTTTCGAACGAAAGGATCATATAGAAATGGATTTTATTTCAAGTATCGTTAGTACACTAATAACTCAAGAATTTTCGGACAAGAGTTTTTTCTTTCAAACGCGTCGTTAAACTCTTATTTTCGTCATGGACGAGCTCGAATTTAATGAAAATTTTTTATTCCCTCAGGTTGAAAGGAAATTCCTGAAAACTTCGACTCGAAATCTCTCGACATTTGTCAGAATATTGAAAGTCACGAATCATTCTAATTTTGAAGTTCAAATCATAGAAAAAAATCTTTCATTCATCAAGATAAAATTATTTTTTTTTTCTGATTTGATATTAAACAAAAAAATTAAGATTTTCGGTTTTCTAAAAATCGAATGCTTTTTTAATGAATTAAAAATCTTGAATAAATTCAAAAAATTTTGAATAAATGGAAAAATTGAATTTAATCAATTAAAAAACGGATGTTTGTTAATAAATTGAAAATCGAATGAAAGTGTATATAAACTATCGCGTCCCCTCTTCTTTCGAAGAAGATGATGGGATATAATTTCGTTCGTCCTATAAAAGCATAACGATGTTATGCTCGTTAAATAAGAACAATAATGATCGAGGAAAAACGGGACGATCGAAAGTGAATTTACCGTCGGCAATGTCCTGCAGCGGGACATTGTTAGAGAGGAGTAATTATAGCTCGGTGCAGCGAACGGGATAAACTGCGAGAAGCACGAGCCAAAGAGAGAGAGAGAGAGAGAGAAGAGAGAGTGCCTGCGCCACTTGGACACGTCAACGCCTCGAGCAGTTTCTCTCAGGGTTCGTGATGTTTTTGAGGACTCTTTACTCCTGACGATTGTAATTAATCGGCGCTCAATTAATTTCATTCTCGCTTAAGGAGTTTCGGTACAAAAAGCAAAATGTTAAGAAATTAATGAAATTTGGTGATAATGTTCTTCAACATCAAGTACGAAAAGACGAATTTTTTCAAAATTTTCTTCTACTTAGTTATCGAGTAATTATGCTTTAAAGCAGATTTCTTATGCCCGTAGTGTATACCTATATATATGGAAACGCTATGCTTATACACGTCTTCAATTAATCGATAACTGTGTAGAAGAAAAATCTGAAAAAATTTGTATTGTCAAATTTGGCACTAAAGAATATGTTCACCTAATTTTATAAAATTCTTAACTTTTTGACAATTTTTTGTGTTTTTAACATGGTTCAGCATGGCAACATTGTATCGCCTGTACCGAAACTCCTTAATACCATTTGACTCGTATTTCTGTCAATTTTGGAAAATTGCTAACATACTTTTATCCGAAAGAAATTTTTTGTTTTTTGTTTTTCTAAATTGTGTTCTCTTGATATTTTTAATAATGCTAAAACTTTCGATGTCGGCTGAGGTCATTGAATTAGTTTCAGTAATGATAAGATTGCCGAAATTGATGAATTTTTCTATCGCGCGCGTAATTGAAACGAGAGAATTCTTCTAATTACCACGCTCTAATAAGATGATATTTTGATGAATGTGGGAGTATTGTTGACGACGGTTTTTCATAGAGGGTCAGTAAGTTCGAGACAACTTGAGAATCCCCGAAGACATATCGGTGGAATGTGTATACTCTCTCGGGGCCCGATCCTCGCGCCCCGATGGATCCGAATGGACGATTCGCGTTATTTTGTAATTACGCTGAGCCCGAGTAATTAGTGGATGCGTGAGTCTTGCGGGCACGATATCGAGGGAGTCATTAGTCGCGTGGCAGAGAGACTGGTGCAACACACACGTAGACAAAAATCTACGTGTATATATATATATTTGTATAGGGATAGCTTGTTTCTCGCGATTCGCTTTACGACTCCATGCTTTCTGACAAAAGTTAACGAGCGACCACCAGTTTGCAGTCCAAACTCACATACTTTAAACGAGCTACGCATTCTTCTCTTACTTTTCTCATTTTCTTTGCTCTTTATTTTTTTACTTTCTTTCTTTCTTTTTTTTTTCTTTTCTCCAAGCACTGGGACGACCTAAGTGGTTGAAATCCGAATCTGTGATGAAAAACATTATTAAACTTCGAACTTCGCCAATAATGAAAAAAGACTTTTTTGCTCAATCTTATTTTTCGTACCAGCGGAGAAGTGTTCAAGCTTTTCATTTCGAACACACACACACGCTTTCGCGTTGGTTTTTTTAGCATTCCAAGCAGCAACGTGATTCGCAGTCGCACTCGTTCAGTGAAACGATCTTTATTGCTTATGTTTTTTATTTTATTTTTTTCTTTCTTTCGGTTTATCGCAACGATAAAACGTATGAGATTTTTACCTCAGTCTCCGATAAGATGATCTTTACATGCCAAATATATCGGGAACTATCACCACGAATCACTGTCAACACGAACGATATAACAACGCTTATTCGATAAAATTTTGTATGCAAAATCCAAAAGGTTTCGAGAACTGGAGAACGAGCGAGAGCAACGCGATTACCAGTGCGCTGTTATTTTCTCAGCTCCCCTTGTCTCTTTGACCGAACCTCGCTCTGCCAAGAAGAGACAATCTCGTTTCGTACTATCTAACACGGAAAGAGGACACATACGTGCGCGTCTTGGACAGGAATTATCTTATCAGCGAATAGCCGTGGATTTCTCAGTCGTTCATTTTTCATGCTTCGCGTCAAACGTTCACGCGAATAATTCGATTTTCTGCAAAAAAATGTTTCTTCGATGTTGCTAATATTACTGGAGATTATTGAAGTAACGTATTGCGATAAGAGGTTAATCAACCGATTAAAAACGTCAAATCTTGACCTCGTTTCAGCCATTCTTTTGGAGCAATTATTTTTCAATTTCGGAACGTAATTTATTTTTCAAATCGAATTAATGCTTATTTTTATTTTTCGTTTTTGTATCGACACGTGTCAATGCTGCACTTTTCCATTTGAATTTTTTGAGGCAACATCGATGTAATGGAACTGTTTAGTCCGATGTATTCTGGTACAGTAACGTCGAAATAATCGATGATTTATTCAGATCTCGACACTGCCAAAGCAGCATTCTTTGTGATACTTTTTCGACAATATAACTCAAAACAATTGTCAGAGAGAATGGTGATGTTTCATGAAAATTGAGAAAAAAAAAGATGGTTCTCCTCTGAAAATCTCATCGTTTACTTACCTTTACGGTTGTTGAATTCGCGACGTTGAAAATTTAGGAAACAAGTTTTAATTTCTATCGACAACTACTGCAATGTATTCAGAGTTTTTAGCAAACTTCAAAGGTTTCCAGGTGCAAATTAAAAAAAAAAATTCTAAGGAGTGTAATTCGGTGATCGGTGTTAAGGACGTTTATTTCAGGCACTGATTTCCCCACGTGTATTTCCCCAAGGAACGCGTCTATCCCAATTTCAATTCGAAGCCAAAAACGTTTTCGACTTTCCGATCGAGCGCATTTAAAAAAAATTTCATCCACGACATTCTTTGCGTTACGTACATGATCTATGACGCTCCTTGAATAATAATAGATAATGAGAGGGTAAAAGAAAAATAGCGAACCATCGACATGTGACGTGCGAAAAAAAAAACACATAAACAAAAAATCAATGACAATGAGCATTCGTGAGTAAATTTTCATCAAGGATTCTTCGAGCTCAACAGTTTCCAGCCAAATATTCGATTGAATCAGAATTTCGACGTACAACAATCGGACAAAAGTTCGAAAACGTTCGTTACTTGTCGAAATTATGTTCGAATTAAATATTTTGCTTGGGATTCAAATGGTCGAAATACCCTTAATGATCATATCTATGCTGATCAACATATGCCCAAAAAAAAATTAAAAAAACACGCACACGCTCACAAGCACACGCGTGACACACCCGACATAAAAATATTGATCAACGCAGGGCCATCAAAAAAAGCGTAAAATAAATAAAGACGTTTTTACATACATAATAGCATAATATTTATTGGCAAATCAACGAGTATCGTATAATGCACTATAATCCCTTAAAATCTAGGGTAAATATAGAGATATTTATTCTAATTGGATTTCATCGTTAAAACATGTAACATGGATAAGATATTTCAATTGATATATACGTGTGTGTGTGTATGTGTGTGTGTATATATATAAAGCAAGGATAGTTGTAATAAAAAAATAAATAGAAAAAAATAAAGAAATTGCGTCCTTAAGGCTCTAAAATTCGGTCCGAGTGTCGCAGTACAATGAGCTGATCTCATCAGTCGAATAAAATATTCACCCCAGACAAAATTATTTACACGCATGCGAATACGCTTGATTATTTTTCTTTTTTTATCCCTCGATTGCCTCTTCATACTGATCGACAAAATTTTATCACAAAGATTTTGTACTCATGAATTAGCGAAATTTCGCGTTTTGTGCATCGTACAAAAGATATAAGAATTGTAACAATAACACAATGATAATAATCATAACAAATGTGTTTTCTTGTAAATAATAATAGTAATAATAATAATAATAATAAAAATAATAATACTCCAATAATCGTATAATCACTGTCATTACGAATTGTCAAAAGTACGAATTAAAATTTATATGTTTATCAACGTTTTATCGTAAAGAGTATTCTGAATCGATTCTTTAGGCTTTTTCGTCTAGACGCGTCGATCCATTGAATATAAAATGGATAAACAGCGAGTCCGAGTCCATCAAACGATTTTTTTTTTTTTTCAATATCTCGATTGCATTGTAGTATATATATATATTTTTTTTTTTAATATTAGTATTTCGATTGAATTGTAATTATTTTTTAAATATTTTTTTTCAACGACGATTAGTATTGAATAGATCTCAAAGCAGAAGATACGTACATATTGGCTTTCTTATATTGCTAGATGAACATGATTCGATGAATACTGTGCGAGAATACAATTTTGACGTGTTTCATCGTGGAGTTCGATTGTGAGTTTTAATTATGTAGGCGATTGATTATAGAGAAAAGTTTGATGGCTTAGAACAGGGTGAAAAGTCGAGAAAAAAAAACGAAGAATGCCGAATAGCGATTAGCGAGTTAATTTCCAGTTTTTAGACGCAAGTTATCTTAAAAACAAACTTTGAGAGAATTTTTCTTGAAATTATTGAATTTTCAGTCGCGTTGATAGTAAAAAATAAAATCTCATCGTTCAATCGCCATGATAAACGTTGCATATGGTAAAAATACATATTTTTTATCACATTACATCGTCGTTCGATGATGCATAAAACTGATTGAATTTCATTGAATTTGTACACGGAAAGTTACGCGAACGAAATAATTTTGTTGACCGAAAAAAAAAAAATGCGTTTCTTGCTACCAAAAGATTCAATTCGATTTGCACCTTAAAATACGAGTCAACTTTGGCGTAGCCAATCAAATTGATGTTGATGTAACAAAATATCGATCAGATAAACTAATTCATTTACTCATCCTAACGATCAGCGTTCGGACAATTCAATAATTGACATTCAAACAAATATTTTATCAAAGCGAATAAAAAATTATTAATCAACGATAAAATTATTGGCTTCACGCTCTCCCCCCCCAGAATCGGATCCAGCTTGAAGTACAAATGTTTTTTCTCATTGCATTGTAAAAATTCAAAGTACTTTCTCAAATGCTCACGATCTCTTTTTTTTTCATTGTCCAACATTTCGAAATTCCGATCATACAACGATTGTCATTCGCGTGACGTTCCCAAATGTTTTTTCGTCTCATTTTTTACGACTTCAAGATCAATATTTATACTAGCAGTCCCACAACAGCGTTTTTTTTGGGAACGTTTGTTTTTTCAACCCCTATAATTAACTCATTATCATACGTCATCAAAGCGACTGAAATTTTTATTCTGCCTGATTGCATTGTTATAGGTCGTATGAGATGAAACAGAAAATTCATTTTACTGTTTCCTTCGAAAAAAAAATCTCTCAAAAACACATGGTATTCTTTTCGGCTTGTAACCCAGGTAAGCCGATCCCTCAGCAGTTAGTAAATTTGTAAATATACCAGGATATATATTCATAAACAAATTGCATTATGGTATATCTATATATCTATATGTATATATATATATGTGTGACTAAATTGCAGAAATCATCAAAGTTGCAAAACTTCGATTTAACAATGAACAACGAAATATTTCGTCAATCGATTGTCAGTGTTACAAATACCGATGGGTAAAAAAATCCAATGTAAAAAATGACAAGTAACGAAAAAAGGACAAAAACAAAAGAGAAAAAAATAACAAATTTATCGCGAAAGCTACAAAAAAACTGTAGTTTTTTTTTTTTTTTTAATATCAGAATCCGGTTTTGATCTCGAAAGGATGGAACGAGATAAATAATAAGTTTTGTAAATTTATCGTAATAAAAAAAAATAAAAAAAGTTCAGGCAAACTGTCGACGATAAAAACGAAACACAACGAGGATGCATGTACACGAGGATAAAAAGCGTCATGCGGTGCAGCCAAGCGTACGGCGCTGTTTACCTGCAAATGGCACGTCACCGAAGTACTCCTCGACGTTGTCCGTCGACATACTCTTGTCCGAAAGTGATACGCTCGAAAGCGAACCGCTCGAGGCGTCGAGTGATCCACCCGGTGGAAATTGCAATAGATCCTCCTCCGTCTCGGTCTCCATGTCTCGAGAACGTCTCTTGTAGACCTGCGAGCACATATATCACAGAATCCCATGGATCTTCGTATCACTGCTCTATAAAATTCAAGTAATTTTCATTTCCTCATATAAAAATCAACGTTTTTCTTACGCTATTTTTTTTGCGACTGTTCTCTAATGTCAGTTTTCTCATACAAAATAAGTGCGAGCTTTTTGTATCCATGTTCCCATTTTTTCTGATACGAAATTCAAAAATTTTGGTTTTAAATTTTATTTTTTCGATAGTATCGGATTCAACGAATTCGAAAAGTTCGAAGTACTTTTTATGGGACAAAAATTATTCTGGACAGTTGTGATTTTCAGTGACTACGCAGTATTTATCGTGAATATCATATTGTAAAGCAGAGCAGCGAGGGATGAAAGTGAAAAAATGTATGAATATTTCGCGAAAAATATTTGCAATCGCAAAGGGCCAAAAGAGATGTAAAAAAAAAAAAATGAAAAAAGGTATTTGGTTCGTCGACGGAACGGCAAATTTTGCACCGTCGCGCGTGAACGAGCGAGTGTATTAAAAAAAATTAAACAATATAAAGCGACGGTGATGGGACATTTTGATGTATACGTTTTCACAATTTTCCAGATTTATCGTAGCAGAAAGAAAAATGGATAAAAACATGTGAAAAACCGTCTCGCAAACACACTCGTACAAAATATATCGGTTGGCAAATGAAATTCCGGATTTAAAATGCAAATTTATTGAAATGGAAGTCCTCGTGGTGGCACGCAAAAATCATTACGACACAGCTAACTTCGTGCAAATATGGACTGTGTTTGATGACGAAGGGGCAACCGAGCGGGAACGAAATTCGCTATTTTTACCTTTATTTTTCCAACGTTTTTCTCACTCCCTGTTCCCCCCCCCCCCCCCTTTTTTTTAACGATTTTGCCTGCCCTTGCGTAGCCCGGATCCACTCGTGTAACGCATCAATTCTCTTTGCGTGTTTTGTAACATTTTTTTTATTACTATTTGTTCCGGCAATCATAAAAATTTTCGAGACAATAAACGTTTATAAGCGATTCTAAAAAATTGAAAACATTTTCAAAAAAAAAAAAGAAAAACGATTCAACGATGGAATCAGAATGCCTGAATTTCCGTCATAAAAACCAAATGACAACTGTTTCCATATTGCATATGAATGGACAGACTTTCCAAGAGATTTTCCATCGAGGAATTTCTGCATCCTTAATAAATAGTCAACGTTAAATTTCATTTTTATGTCTCCGGCCAAAGGCTCGACAAACTCCTCGTTTATTGAAACTCCTCAGTTTTTTACCGTCACATTTTCTATAATTCAGAATACTTTCTGGTTTGAAGAGAAGATCTACTACTGAACGTCCTTGAGTTTCAGGGCAAATAAGAAGAGGCAGAAGAAGAAAGAGGGAGAAGAAGAAGAAGAAGAAGAAAAAGGAGAGGGATGAGGTGTGACATCACACCCGCTTGCCGTGTACACCACTAGACATACCACAGAGAAGATGCTGATGCGGAAGCGAAGTCAGACAGGCATAGATGGTGAAGCCAAGGGCTTCATTATTCAAAGGGTGTCAGGCGTCTTGCGTTCTGCCGGTCCGTTGATCGCGTGTTAAGTTAACGGGCCTCGCGCAAGAACCGTCACAGAGAAAGCCGGGAGTGAAAGAAAAAGGAGAAAAAGAAGACGAAGACGAGAAATTTTCCTTCCGGGGTGAACGTTAAAATATACATCGCTCGTCATTTTCTGATGCATTCATATTCGCGAATTATTTTTTGCACCGCTCGTCGAAATGTAACAATTTTTTTTTTATGTATTCTTGAACGATTATTTCGTTTTTTGAATATTTATTCAAATATTTTTCATATTTCAACGATAGCTAAATTTAAGGATATTTTTATTGAATTAATGAGCATTAAAATTATGATTGAACAACATTTTTATTTGAGATGTTGTGTTTGTATGAAACAGGCTTCGTTTATAAACTCCTTTGTCAAGCTCGTTGAGGGAAGTGTAAATCTGCAATTGTCGCGTAGACGGGTAAGAGAAAATTACAAGAAACCGATGGAGAAGGAGTTGAAATTTTCCTCCGGAATATGGCACATACGGCGAAGGATTTTCGAGAGCAAGGTACCTGAGGAAGGATCACTTTGGAGGAATCTCATCGCTGCCTGTGTCAAAAGTGAAGGATAAAATATAGAGGAACACATTTCGAAGAGAGTGAGAGAGAAGAAGAGCTTTATATGCTCAGATTCATCGAGTTGGAAGGTTCCGAGTTCCAGACACGTCAGAAGATATAGTAAAAGCATGCAGCAGAATATATACATATTACGGATGAAATGACAAGAGCGGGAGCTAGAAGGAAGAAGAGATGCAAATACATCGATGATCTTTCCATGCCGAGAGAACCCATAAAGTGTAGTACACACCGAAGGTATATAGGAGTAAAGTACCAAGAGTCTCTGCTCTACCGCATGCCTCCGTGCTTTCTGGCAGAGCAGAAAGAGAGATGAGAATTGGGAGGGCGTTTTCGGTAGCGTAGATATCGCTTCGTATGTGCCCGGAAGGCGAAAACTTCATATATACTATGAAAGAGAAGGAGATAGAGAGAGAGAGAGAGAGAGGGAGAAGCAACATGCCTTTCGCAATACACACCCTCTTCTTCATAGGGTTATATTCACTGTGCGATATTTCGTGAAGCGTGTATACCAGCCATGAGTTCGAAAATGGATGGAGAGATTTGAAGGAGAAAGACGTGTGCGTATGAGGATTGCGGCCTCTTGTAGATTCGTACGAACGTATGATGAAGAAGCGTGTGTTGCTTGTATCACATGTTCAAGAGCACATATACTTTAAGGCATGTCTTTGGCAAGCGCACCTTCCCTCTGTCATTCCAAATAGAAGGTGCGCAAAGAGAGGACCAAGAGAAAAAGAGACAGAGATATGTGTAGGGAGATTGTGAATCTGTGCTGTGTTATGGATATCCGAAAGAGAGACTTCACGTAAATGGAACTGTGAGCCACGAGCTACGAATCTGCAGTGGGGCTTGTAGAAAGCAGTCAATCTTACAGAAGAGCGATCACAGAATGATGCTGCAAACGGTGATGCCTAGACTTTGTAAGCTTCATCGTCAACGACGATGTAGAGAGAAAGATAAAGAGAGTCAAGCGATGGGGAGGATACAAGCGTGACGAGTCTCCTTGTAAATCGCATCACAGATCAAACACGGAAGCTTGTATATTAAACGTAACATGGTATAAGGATTCAGTAGGTACACGAATGAGCGATCCTTCTACCGTTTCTATCCAAAACCTCCGCTCACCGGGTCAAACCACTTCAACATCACTTCTCATAAGCATACATCATCTACGAATATAAATATTCATGTGGATATCGGCTTATGAAAAACCTTCCGGGAAAAGGTTTCATGAGAGTTGACCCTTTAAACGACAAGCATTTTTTTTATTGAACGACGATCCAGATGGTTACAATGCGCAGAACTGAACAAACTTGGGTCATTCAAAATCCAGGTTATTCAAAGGTTGCCCGACTCGCAAAGTTATTTCTTCAGAAAACATCGTTCCGAACGAGGCAAAGGTACATGCTCAGTTCACAGTGACTAACAATGTCAAGAGCCGCGGTAACGGCTTAAGGAGTTTCGGTACAGGCGATACAATGTTGCCATGCTAAACCATGTTAAAAACACAAAAAATTTCAAAAAATTGAGAATTTTATAAAATTCGGTGAACATATTTTTTAGTGCCAAATTTGACGATACAAATTTTTTCAGATTTTTCTTCTACACAGTTATCGAGTAATTGAAGACTAAAGTTCACGTGAATAAGCATAGCATTTCCATATATATAGGTATACACTTCGGGCATAAGAAATCTGCTTTAATGCGTAATTATTCGATAACTGAGTAGAAGAAAATTTTGAAGAAAATTTGTGTTTTCGTACTTGACGTTGAAGAACATTATCACCAAATTTCATTAATTTCTTAACATTTTGCCTTTTGTATCGAAACTCTTTAACGCCAAGTATTTAAAAAAAACCAGGCCAACGCGAACCCTGCTGCACTCTTATGTACTCGAATATGATGATTTTCAGACTTTTCTTCTTTTTTTCGCATCGCTTTCATGAGAGAACGAGTCCCATCAAGACCTGTAGACAAACAGCCATTTCTTTCGGTGCTGTTCATCCGATTGGTCTTTGTTAGAAGTCGATCCGTCTACCCAATCAGGAGATATGATAATTTATTGCATTGAAATTGAATGTTTTGAAACAAACGTCTCTCCCTGTCCCGTTCAATTTCTTTCAGTTCATTGTACCACGAGTCATTTTGGCTCGGGCTAAAACTGTCATTTTCGGAATCTACGTTCCTTCATCAAGTCATCAGTCATCGGTCAAGTCATCAGAATTGAATTCTTTCAATTTTGATGACTTGACTGATTGAAACAAAATTTTACAAAATGGAGCCCTCAACCATGTCTTATTATTCGCTAAAAGGTGTTCTGGAGAACAGATGTCGAAAAATCTCAATCAGCCAGAAGTTATGGAAGTGCTAAGTTTCTATAAGTACCCATGGTATTGACTTAGGGTTACCACGGATTTACACAATATGCATGTACTGTTCCATCTTTATGCACGACGTAGACGGAGTCTGATATTGGATGTTGATAATGAAGTATATGAGGTAACACGACTTACCTGACTTAACGGACGAATTCTTTCATGAATGGATTTTTCCGCCTGAAGAGCCGAAGGTGGAGGATGATCGGGTGTCGGTGGTTGAACGTAGTGAGTCGGACTAGTGGGAAGTGTCATCTGAACGCGTTTGAGTCTTTTGTCGGTAGCCTCAAGAGTTTCGTTGAACCCGTGCGCATCACCGCCTGACTCCCGTATCTGATCCTCGAGTAAACTTTCCTGAGACGATTTCAAGGTTAGGAAAGCATTGGAAACGAAGATACGATCGTTCGCACCGCCTCCACCTTCGCTACACGGTGACTCGTCGACGCAGCCCGAACTCGTGTCAAGCTCGTAATTCTCATAAGCTCGTTCGCAATGTCGTCGAAGTTTCCTTCGCGGATTCAAAAGCTTGATCGGTCTATCACCGTACATGGAAGTTATGGCAACCGGTTCAACGTCAGGATCACGCCTTTCACCCGCGCTACTATGACGAGATTTCATGTCGACGTACTGATCGACGCTTCGAGTCACGTGACGCAACTGATCACGTCGTGTCTGCAGCTGCTCGAGGTCAATGTGACTACGGGCACCGCTACGAGCGAGAAACAAGTACTCGTAATTACTCGGACCCAGGGTACAGTCCGCGGATAAGGACATCTGGGTCTGAAGATGCGTCGGTGATACTGAAAGATTCCGCCTCGGTGGTTTCTTCGGGGGAGTTGGCTGAAAAAACAACGATCCGTTGCTGCTTCTTTCATTTGGATAAGAAAATTGTTTCAAAGTGTTTAGAGATCGGAGCCTCCGTGATTTCAATGTATTGATAGTCCACTGATTTATAGGTTAATAGCAATTGGCGACTGTTCCGTTATTGTGTTTGTCGATAGATTAATACTGCCATTACAAGTTTTGCATTAACGTGTAGAAATTATTACGAAGAGCACAAGTTTGAGAACTGTTCTTACCGAAACTTTACTGTTGGATGCGGAACTATGCTGAGAGCTGGATAGAGGTGCCATGGGCAAGTAAATTCCAGAAGTACCGGAATCGTTGGGCAAACAGCGCCTGTCCCTTGGGCTCGGTCCTCCGACGCTCGAGGAGGAAGAAACGCTCAATTGGTCAGATTCCCTGCCACCTCCATATCCCGGAGGCAGTGTCAAGGACAGATCTTCCGAGGCGTAACTACCCTCGTTGGTGATTCCACGTGGCGCCGGTGGAGTTTGATAAAGACCGCTGTCAGAACCCCTGAACAATCGAACTTCCAGTTTTTAATTGAACGCGGTTTTCGCATCACCTGGCAGTCAATTGCGTCAAAGCCAGGCTCTCTCGATACGCAAGTAACGAGAGCGTAGTCAGCGAGTAATGAAACACTGGGAAAACTATGTACTTACTCGCTTGTCCAGACATATTTCCAATATAACAAACTTATCACGGTGTTACAGTTTGTTCAGAAAATCAGAACTTGGTGACTTATGATTCAATTTGAAAAGATTTGAAATAAATGACAATAAATAAGAGTTCACTATTAATAACAACTTTGTTACTGATTTTCATTAGCTGTTGAAAAACACGATAAGCATTGCTAAGAAAAGTGTATTGCGTGATAGCGTTCAGTGTGAAAGCAAGAAATCCTCAAAACATAGACTGCTCAACAAATGTATCAAACGACATAAATAAAACGAAATTGTCTCTTGCGTGCAAGAAAACAATAAGACAATCGCCTTAGTCCGATGAATGAAGCGCACACAGTGTATCGACGACTCCCTACCGTAGTGTATCTTTGGGTGATAGCGGTGTAGTGTTGCTTGTAATGTTTAGTGGCTTGTCATCGGGTGTTTGGTCGGAGCTTGCGAGGGTATTAATAGAGTTGAGTGTGTCTGACATGGACATGAAGACACTGTCGAATAGGGAGCTTGGATCTGAGAACTCGTCGGTCATCTGGAGCTGTCCCTTGTTGCTCATTCCGTCAAGCACATCGTATTCCAGATCGTCATCGCTGAAACGCCCAATCAGCCTTGTCAAGAGAATTTGACGGAAATTTGCGTCGATCTAACCTAACAGTTGCACTGGACAGGCGGATGAGCTGAATTTTAACATGAAACCACTTTCAATTGGAATAGAAAATAAGCCATTTACATCGGAAGAATTTCTATTGAGCATAATACTGGTATGACCAAACAAAATAAATGATAAAGGGAAAGAACAATCTTTCTCATATACGCGTCCGTTCGGTCCTAACGCTTCAAAGACTTCTCTACCACTGCATATCAGATGGTTATTAGTTTTATGCTGAAACGCTAGCTAACATTTACATTGTTTAACGTGATGGATTCATTCCGAGGCAGAAGGTGAATAAACGTTAAGGGAGCGAGATTGCTACCAGTCCAGCCAACCAATACACTGATACCAGTACGGAAGTGTACTATGTGGCGTTCAAGAGGCAAAAGATGGTAGCAATGGTGGTGGCTTGGCAGTATATCCCAGCATATCAAGAGACCCTAGAGAGAATGAGAAAGAAAGAGCGAGAGAGAGGGGGAGGGAGAGAGATCCCAGTAGGATGTTTGACGGCAGTAAAATCCCTGCGTCTATCCATATCCAGATACTAGTAGGTAGTAGCAGAGAAAACAGCGTTAGCAGAATCACGTAACGTTTGAACGCGAAGCGACGGACACATTGCTGCGCAACCACTGGGGTTACACTAACCCAGCTGGGTCTCGCGAGTCTCGTTTTCTCTCTCATTCGCAACGAGAATAAACGAGGGTGACCTGAGGCGCGCGAGGAGCGAGTGGTCGGCCGACCCAACCATCGGACTCCCACTGCCTACATCAGGAAAATTAAACCAAGCGAAGCGATGCTTAATACGCTGGGGTTGCTAGAGAACGAGGAAAAGAGACAGAGAGGGAGAGATCGTGGGTTGTGCGTCAGGGCTCTTGCAGCAACTCTCTCACAACCTTCCTCTTCCTCTCCAGTGTTTCTGCTGTTGCCGCTGGCCTATTCCACCTTCGACTTCCCTTCTGGACCTGACCATATATAGGAAAGCATCGTCGCCTAGCGTTATATAGACCGACCACCGGCAGCAACAGCAGTAGCACCAGTAGGAAAACCACGACGGTTCTCCGCCTTTTTCTCTACCTCAAACCTGCTCTCTTTTCGTACATCGACCAAGCACTCTCGGTACTCGTTCATTCAGCACGCTCTCGGCGCTCGTTCTACATCGGCTCTTTTGTTTGCCTACATCTCCCATATTAAACATGGCGGAAGAGTGGAATGAAGATGGAGATGGGAAAAAAAAGAACGGTGGATGAAGAGGGAGAGAGAAAAAAAGAGGGAGAAGAGGATGGCGCATCCTCTCCCCTCGGGCCGGTATATCGACTGTTTCTGGAAAATATTACAAATCCAACCTTCGCTTGGTCTCTGCACGAGCCAGCTAAAAACCACACTAAAAAATGTGAGCTGGCCGAAAGGGATGAGAAATGAGGAGGGAAAAGAGAAAGAAAGAGAGAAATAAAAAGTCGTGAGCAAAAGAAGGAGAAGCCCGAACGGGGTTTTTCGTGATGTTACATTTTGCTGGTTGGATACATTTTTTTTTCTTTCTCTTTTTTTCCCCTTTCCCCTCGTTCCTCTTCCACTACCTTTCTCTATGTACTCAGTGGGCGTAACACGCTGAGGGTGGGCGATGCAAAATGGAGATGAAGGTTTATCTCTGATTATATATTTCTACTTACGTATGTATAACTCTTTTCTTTTTATTAATCTTTCTGGGTATGTATGATGGTGGTATGTTTGTTGGTACGCGCATACCGTAAAGTACTCAGAAGTTGGAGGATATTGTATACAGTTTTCGTGTTGAACATTTTTGCTTTTTTCAGCTACGAGCCACAGCACGGATATTCGCTTTGCTCAGTTACCTCGTCATCAGGACTTACCTTAATGAGATGACTTCGCATTGTTCGTAGAACATTTTTTTAAAGTGGAAAAGTATGTCGCATGTGTATATAGTATAAAACATGAATAAATTCGGTTCACTGTGGTACTTCAGACACGAGATTCACTAAATTAATTTTTTTTTTTTTTTTTCACAAATACAGAACGTCTTCTTTCTCAGCTAGTGTAGATTATCTCATACATGCAACCAGTGTCCGTGCTAATGTGTGTTACGTGTTCAAAAAACGAAATAGTGCATCGTGAATTCATATAAATGAGGTCCAACTCGTGAAAGACGGAATGAATTCATAGGAGCGAAATTAAGTACTCACAAGGACATGACCGACGTGCCTGACACGCGGCGATCATCGTCTCGCGGTTTGTGATAAAACTGCCATTGCGTAGGTGATGTTCCTTCGGTCGGGGACATGTCATCACCAGGTCGAACATTTTCATAAGGACTGCCAAGAGAATCACCACCTTGGACTGGTATAGGTGGCAGATTTTCGCTGTCAGCGTCGCTCTCGATGCCTGAAGAGGATCGATGTCCTGAGAGACACATTATTCAATTCGTTTAATGCAATTGATCGTCAAATAGAAGAAAGAAAAAAACGAGTGGAACCACATAAAGAAAACGCTGCATTAACCATCATTTAAGTTAATAATATGGCGAGTGAAATAATAATTAAAATGACATTTTCATCGTTCCATTAATTCTCTATCGGTGTTCTTACTTTTGATAACAGCCGTAATGTCGTGGGTAACGTGAGGTGGAAACTGACTGAGTAGATCGAGCACCGTATTCTGACGCGAGTCACGAATTCCGAGATCGACACCACGATCAAGAAGAGCACGTACGACCTCCATCTTTCCACAAAGAGCAGCTTCGTGCATTGCCGTACCGGCTGAAGTACGGGTATTAACGTCGACGCCAGAAGCCAAGAGGACTTCGACGACGGCTCTATTAATTTTATGCAAACAAAGAATATTCCTGTTTAATAGAACTTTATGACGTTCGCAGGCATGTATTTTCAATTTTCCAATAAAAAAAAGTATCTTTCTGCCCACAGTTATTGGTTTATTCGATTTTACATTCTTCTGACAGGTCTGATAATGTTTATAGAATTACATTGTGTGCGATCGGTTACGCTTTTGCATGAAGCAATAGAATGAAAAAAAAAATATATATATTTGCAGAATCACGAACGGCATTCGATAGAATCCATGTGAATGGAATGAGAAGTATATGATGTATGGAAGATATAATATAGCGACAGGCATCGAAATGGATGACCTCTGGTACGCGTGTTGGGGTAATGGCGGACAGTCCAGGAACCACGGTGTTGAACTGGGGAGGAATATGTATTGAGAGAGAACATCACGAGGAGGAAATATAATGCCAGCGGCAGTGAATCAAGCAGCGGGAGAGAACGTCAGCCATCCATCGAGCGATAGGATTGAAGCCGGGATCGGATTCGCGCGATGCACCTATGTTGTTGTTACCGTACCATAGGGGTATTTGTACTGGCTTACCAAGAGCAGCGATATTGAATCCGATAATTGACATTACCCACGTCGCCTCTGGCTCTCAGTACTTGATATAACTCCCTCCCTCTCTTTCCATCACATCACTCTCTATATATCTCTATACAGTTGCTCGTATATCGACGAACCAACGAACGAACGGAGGCGTTTAGTTTGTCGACGTATACCAGTAGATACTTATATATACAGTATCTATGCTTTACAAATATTGAAAATCCTTTTACCGTAATTCGTACCCGAATTCTCATTTCCGCAGTTGAGCTTCCATTTCCAAGTGACACATGTGTGTGATGTTTGATAAGAATTACAGATAAGTCTGTATCCTCTGCTCATCGGAAATTTCTATGAGATCACGAGTCCATAACACCTCAGAATAGAATGAATTTCACTTTAGGTCCATTACCCAAAAATTTTGTAGAGCTAATTGTTTTGATCAAGGATTAATATTTTTCGGAGCTTTCCAATATCTTAACAGCTCTTCAAGTTCAAAATGATAGTCATGATTCCATTTGAAATGGGAGGAAATATGGAGTCAATAACGCCCACAAGTTTAAGTACCGAATGGCAGATTGCATCAAAGAGCTAAATCAGTGTCTGGATTGATGAATCTACCAAAATCTCGATCATCGAAACTATTCCGCTTGACGAAAGCTTTCTAGAAGCAAAATTCATGGCAATTAAGTGTCAGAGGACAGTTGTTTCTGCCTGGGAGTTAGTCCAAAACCAGGATGTATGGGAATGATCGTTAGTGACGAGAGACGAAGAGAGAGAGAGAGAGGGAGAGAGAGGGAGCAGCGAAATGCCTGCTGGTTGCAATTCCTCTCGCAATTTCATCGAATCGCAAAACCGTAGAATGCTTACACTGGCATCAACCCAACTGTATCGGGATGCGATCAGAGCATTATAAGCGAGGCGTTGCTGAAACGATTATTGCAGGAACGGACGCCCCAAATGCGTAACGTCGAAAGCAATCGGCCACCTTGTGTGAGTGTGCACCCATGTGTTTACATGGATATCAATGCATGTGTGTGTACGAGAGAGGATATACGCGAATTGGACGATTGCTTTTGATATATATACACATCTAAATGCGATACCGTAGTATAATACGTAAAAACATGCTCTCCAAACCTTTACGCTTCTCTCTTTCTCTCTCCGGTCCCTGGCTATTTTCCCGCGAGCACCAGGAACATCCGAACTCCCACTACCTTCATTCGCACAACTGGTTCGTAGCCGATTACTGTATGTAACCGGTGTAGTTTCGCGGCACGATTTCGATTTGCTGATTTAAATTGGCACGAGAGATTATTTTAAAGGCTCGCTCCCTCAGATTATCTATCGTACACAATGTACAACAATGTGCAACGAGAATGACGAGTGCTTAACGCGATTTCCGCTGTATCGATGATCCCCGTTACTATTATACATGCGCAATCAGGTCTGGACGTAAAACGGATACGCGCCTAACCAGGGGCACGTGTTGCAAGTAATTTTCAGTCTTTCAGAGAGTATTTTAACGACAAAATGTACGAGAGAAGTTTGTAAAAGAGAGACGAGCCTCATATTCGTGTGACTGGTATTCATATATTCACTTCTGGTGTTCATTCGAGAATTTCTCTCAAGAATTCTGGAAAAAATTGAACGCTTCCATAGCCTTTTATCGATAGCACATCACTCCAACGACTCGAAACTTCTAGGGGATCCTTTGAATACGATAAAAGAAAACTTTTTGGCGTGCACCGAAAAAAAATTGATCAATCTATAATAACAAGGGTTGGACATTGTGTAATGAGGGATGATAAATGAAATTTAGTGGCAACAGCAGAAAAAAAAAAGTATAATGCAACCACCGAGTTGAACAAGGTGTATACGTTTATTGATATTGCGTTATCCGGGAGAAACTTCATAGTCCATTACCAAAGACATCGTCCGGTAGCTTGCACCCAAAGAACGGATCCGTCGTAGTATCTCGGCCTCTAGTAGTGTGTGAGAGAGAGAAAGATAGGGAGAAAGCTTGAGGGTCGTTGGGAGGGTTTCTGTGCGATGGCTCCGCACGTTCACAGCCAATATCTTGGGTTAGGAGAGATGCAACGTCTCGTGTCTAATGCGATTCTCCTAATAGGAGAGCGATCAGGATTTCGCGCGAGCGAGCACGTCGTCGACGTCGTCGTTGTCGTCGTCGTCGTGGTCGTCGTCTTTGAGTACATAGAGCTCTCTGTACGTCGACGAACCTGTTACGATCCTATGTGCAATCTCGTATATATATTTGGATATATGAACGCCCGCACATACACACGGACTAAGGAAGGTACATGACGGTCGTGATGCAACCTCTGTGAAATCCGGCATGGGCTCTGGGAATTTCGACCGGTTCCAATATAGTTCAGGCTCATCGCCTAGAGGAGCAAAATCGAAGTGCACAGAGGATCGAGCTGCTTGGATTTCACTCTATGTCCCTTGTGCAGGATTATGCAGTGCCCTCTCTCTCTCTCCGATTGTTCCTAACCATCTCAATCGCGCACGGGTCAACGCCATTACACCCAAAGCCAGTAGCTCATATTGTGTAGTTTTCGGAATAAAACACCATCGATTGCGACATGGAGAAATAGTACATTTGCGAATGAATACTTAGCAGTCGTATACGAAAGAATAATACTTGAAATAATCATCGTGAAATAGGGATGACAGAAAATCCTTGAGTTTGGTGTTCAACAGCATTTAAATGAATATGAAAATGAAATAAAATTTATGATTTTGTTTCATCTACATTTGGTAAAATTCTCATTCAATTTGACGATATGATGTCCAGTTTATTTTTGTCTGCTGTTTATCGACACGTTTTGAAATCGATATTTGATGTTACTATATAGATACAAAAAAAAAATTTGAACGTTCTGCAAAGTCGTGATGATTGAGTTCAAAATCACACTATTGGGAAAATCGTTCGCCAGTTAATAATATTATTGTTCTATGACGAACTATCTGTAGCCAAAGATTTATAATATTTCATGTTTTAAAATATAATATTCGTTGTAATTACCTGTGACCATTGCGAGAGGCAAGATGAAGCGGAGTATGAGGAAAAATCAGAGACGATGAAGAACTACGCAATGGTTCAATGAGCTCTGGATGAGTTCGGACTAATAGCTGCACGGTTTCCAGTCTGAAAAAAAAAAAAAAAAAATACAGAAGTCATCGCGATCGCGAATTACGCAATAAATCATCATTTTTCCTGAATAGACGATTGTTCTTGATGAAAAAGTGAAGCCATAAAAAGATCAAGAAGCGGTGAGCACAGATCAAGGGAAAAGCACTTTTTCGAATAAAAATTTTGACCCCGAGAGTCGAACAGATTTTCAATCTGGTGGTGATAATTATTTCTCGACTCTGTGTGCACGTGTTTCATTCGCTCCAGCAGGGGAGTACTGCCAATAAAGCGGTGCAACATTCACGTTTCAAAAATATTGTTATATGCCGATGAATATCCCTTCGCGGGTTCAACCCTCCTTTTTTCAACACTTGAGTGCACTATTTTCCGTGCTTTGCCTCTTAATATGTGCCCAACACCCGTTTCGAGCCTCCTATTGGATGACCTTTACACGAGGTTTTAGGGAAAGTGCACAAAACTCAATATACTCAATCGTTTCCTAGGGTTCGTCAGCAGTCTTTGAAAAAATTACCCTCCTTTTTTTCATTTCAAGGAATTTTTTCAAATTTTATTCATCCATGTGTGCAATAACATTATTCGTGAAAATGTTCAATTTAAACGGAAATTTTTACCTTCCATATTGGGCCGCAAGGTCGAGAGCAGATTCGCCCCGGCTGTTGCGGATGCCGGGATCGCATCCGTACTGCAACAATTGCGCCACCACTTCCGTGTGGCCATACTGTGCAGCACAATGCAACGCTGTCTCGTTGTCTTTGGTCTGGAATAGCCACGAAAACACACAACGAAAAGTTCATACCCTATTTAACGACAAATCATTGACATTCACTGAAACATCAATTACGATTACTAACCGCAAGATTGACATTTGGCACTGAAGGTCCCTGACTGAGTATTAATCTCACGATCTCCGCGTCGCCTGCCCAAGCTGCCAAATGAAGAGGCGACGAACCTTTCGCGTCAACGACGTTTGTCGAGGCTTCGTATTGCAGCAAGAGCTTCACGATGTCCCTAAAAATTCAAAATCGAACAAATATCTCTCGAGTCAGTTTCATAGATCCAGAAAAAAAAAGATAAATCCTAATCCCTGAACTTCTAGCCCTGTAACTTTTTATGCCAAAATGCCGAAATAAATCTGAAAATAGTAATTTCCAATGATTCTAGACTCCTTCCGGAAGCTGCAGCCACATCTGACCCAGACTGTAGTCCGAAACAGTCACGGCCTGTTTTTAAAAAAAAAAACCTCCTTCAAACCCAATTGGAATCTTTCTCAAATTCAGGATAGCGAATTCAATACGGCGTCCACAATGTAAACGAACGCAAAAAGGTAGTTTTGACATTTATTACGAAAATAAATGATTTCCATACTGTTTGAAGTGAAAATTCTGAGCTAAATACCATCAAAGTGACTCAGTAGCCTGTGGGAGGCAACAATCAAAAAATTAAATGAAGCGATCAATATTTTAATCAATATTTCATCGTATTTTGCAATTGCGATCAATGTTTTATCGCATTTTCTCTAATGTAAGTTATCTGTTAAAAAAAACTTCATTTTTTTGAGGGCTCTGAATTTATGTAACTACTCAGGTGCATGATAAGAGATATGATCGACGTACTTGTGTCCATTTAGGGCAGCGTGATGAAGAGACGAATATCCACTTGCATCTTGCACGTTAGCTCCCGGTCCTCGGCGTAAACTGCAAAAGAGTACAATAAAAACATTATTAGTAGAGTAGAGTTGTGACGCGTGAATGGGCTGTTTATTGTCATCGCTTTTCCGCGACTTTGATTGGTTTTACTCTTCTAAGATAGAACAGTAATCGAGGAACGAACAAGTTGATGCTTCGAAAAGCCAAATGATCGAATTTGAGTTTCAAATTTGCCTGGAATGTTGTGAACCCTGGATGGTTGTTAAGAATTAAGTGACGAAAAGGAAGAGAATTTTAAGATTTTTAGCCCGAATATAACTGTTGCATGTGTAGAATTGATTCGTTGTCGACTAATTTAAATGAAGTGGAGAACACGAGAGAATAACGTATCTTGACCCCATCTAATTTAGCAATTCGCATAAAACTCCAATTGCTTCCACACTCTGATGTTGTATAGTCTTAACAACGTTTCTTCTTCAGTTGCCAACGATTCTGGTGATATCCGCTCGCTGAGACAGAGCGAGAAGCAGGCAGAACAAAAGAGAGAAAGAGACAGAGGAGGAGGAGGGGGGGGGGAGGTGAGAGGAGTACGAGCCTCATTTCCGCAATCAAGAATTCATGTTGACTCATGGTAACTAATATCTTAGTGTGCGACGAGTTTCTCGCGGTCTCAGCGCTCTCGCCTGAGAAACTCCGCCGAACATATAGTTAATATAAATGATTGAGTACCAGAGTTCACGATTACGCTAGGAGGCTTCATATTCTGGGTGTTCCTCATAGTTACGCCAACTCGTTTATGAGATTTCAATTGTTTTAGAAGACATAATAATTGCGTTTATTTCATTATCACCATAAATACTCTGAACAGATGTACAAAAGTAATGTGCACTTGAGTAATTCTAGTTCATTCAAAATTTACTACAACAATCAGGCTTCATTGATCATGAAGAAAGCAAATATGATCCATTTTGTTCCTGATGATTGATGCACATCAAGAGAGAAATCGACACATTTCGTCATAATTGACAGCTCGCCGAATATGATTGGATTCACTATCGATATAACCGAAACTTATGCTTACACAACATCAGCAAACATTTCATTGATGATCCTGGAGACTCCCCATCATCGTCATCATCATCCTCACAGGATATTTAATATCCCTTCCGACACATGTTATTATTTAGTCTCGATAAACGAGCTATTGTGTTGTTGCGTCAATTGCTCGACTCCGCCCAGCTTCATAAGCCCGATAAAGCGTTATGGACAAACTACAGATCGCGTCACGGGGACACGGAGGAGGAAAAATATCCCGGGGATATATATCAGCACCCCAGCTCCCTCGAGAGCAAAAGCCCTGTCTCTAGTACACCGCACTGAGTAACGTAACTTGTGTTTGCTCGCGACTTCTGACCCCTTTACTCAAACTCAAATCCACTATTCAAACCGCACACTTTCTCTCAGACGAGATCCATCCGTCTATGTCTTTCCCCCATGACCCAGCACATTGAATTCTACAAATACGGCCGCCAACCCTCGTCTCCTCTACACGCATATACACGTAAACCATCAACTGTGCCGTATCCAAGTGCCTTTATCGCACGCGATCGATTTAATTGGAGGACCCTGCAGACCAGGCAAGGGGCCGAAATAAAATATGCTGACGGCAAGTTATGTAATAACGACGTTTATGTAATAAAGCCTCCAATGAAGATGGATTCATCTCGCATTGTTTGTTGCGTCTCAATTATACAATGCATACATCGAAATCCATGTGAGACACTTATCAATATGAGGATATTTGGATTTATAACATCCAGCCGGGTATTTACTACAAAAATGCAAAGGATCGATCTGAGTTAACCTTTCAAATCCCTATAAAAAATTGCCACAAATCGTAGATTATTCATAGCTATGAAAAGCCACGGTAGCGGCTCGACGCCAAGTATTAAAGACAAAGTTGAAATCGGGGGGAAAAATATAAGTTCCACGATAATAAGAAGCGTCACAATCATCGCTAGAATCTTTCATTTCATGTCAGAACAATGTGCTTGGCGAGGGTTGAAAAGAAAAACGAATTGATGTGCTTCCCACGCGAGTGAAGTTTGTAGGGTTGAAATGTTCACTTGTTTCGGCCTTAAAGTTCATCGCGGTGTTGGATTGAGTCAACGATCTTTATTAGGGATCCAAAGTCTGGATCGGTGATAAAATTGAGAGGCTATGGTCAAACATCAGAAAGATAATCAACGGAGAATCCCTCGTTACATTTTACCGATTCAAATTAAAATACCTTCATAGTCGGCTTGTTTAAAGGAGAAAAAAGTTTTCCAAGCATTCAGCAATGAAGAAGTTACCCGATACACTTGTACGAAGCTCGAATACGACAACACGAGTGTGGTTTCGATGAGAGTGACGGAGTATCCTCGACCCCATCGATATCGAATTATTACGTATCACCAATAATAACGCTCTGAAGATAAATAGAAAATATTATATTTGCAGGACCCTTCAGAGCCTGACCAGTACGTCATTTTCATTCTCGATTCAATAACATTTCGTAGATATAAATCTTTCTATTTTTTTTTTAGCACGCCATCTACTTTACTCAGTCTCTCGTAACGAAGCTTTTCGGGGCATAAGCGAGGATGAATTTCAACTCGTTAGCGAATTTACTCCCCTGAAAACTCATCATCGAACTCGATAAGTATTTTCTCTAGCGAGTCACAAAAACAACCGAAAAAAAATCAACGTCATTGAAAAGAGAACGGTGTACGTCGACTCGCGGCTTATTTCTTCTGATCTATTGTAACGAACATCAAAACGATCCGTGAATGAATGCCAATGCATTCGACGAAAGCTTTCGTCACGGGTGCGTACACAGAATGAGAACGAACAAAAAAAGGCGAAACGGAAGGGCGCTGAGAAGTTCTTGTCGCTCGTTCCTGCTGATAAAAACCTACGATTCTTTCGTTGTCCCTCTCTCCCTCTCTCTCTCTGCCTTCTTCTGGATAAAATAACGGTATATCATACGATAAATTTATACGCCCTCCGCCCAAATCACTTGGGACGGCACGTGCTCTCTCTTGTCGTTGCTTCTCGCGGGGTGTGCATCTGATACGTACGCGTATATATATTTATTCATTGCGGCATTTCTTCCAAGTTTGCCGATGCCTCTTTGAAAATGTGTATGCCGTACAACCGGCATAACTTCTCAAGTGCCAGTCTCTCATTTTATCCTATTCTCCCCCCCTCCCTCTCTCTCTCTCTCTCTCTCTCTCTCTCTCTCTCTCTCTCTCTCTCTCTCTCTCTCCTTCCCTTTCTATCTCAGCCTTCGCCCTGTGTTTGTTTTACCAGTGCACACAGACCTCCCCCTTAGACGTTGACGATTCAACCTGATGCCGTACTCGACACGCTTGCATTTAACTGTGCAAAATCTACGAGGAGAGCAATCATTTTTGGCGCAACTTTCTCACTCCGAAATGCCTCATATATTCCGCGTTTCAACACTCTTTTAACAACTAATATGCTGTAACAATTTCAATAATCGGAGTTTCGAAATGAAAACAGAATAATTCGTTAAAATTCAGACAATTTTGAACTTAGTTGCTGATTGGAACGAAGTGTTGGCTCTTTTGAGGCATGTATACTCAAATAAAAGAAAAGTTTGTGCAAATATCTTTGAAGGATTACTCTGAAACGTAAAAACAGCGCCGCTCCAAACGAATAGAAACACTTTTTTTTTTCTCATAATAAAGTGGATATTCATAGCAATAATTCAATGCGACTCTTGAAATTCAGTATACTTGTTAAATCCTCCCTTCGTTCATATACTTTCCCGTGTTTGAAGATTGGATTTAAAAAAAAAAAAAAAAAACTGTATCTTTTCATAAAGCTCGTAAAAATACCTCCCGCCCGTTCCAGAAACGAGAAAGTACTGCTCTTCTGCTTCCTATCTTCACTTCTGTGTGCGCGCACACACACACATGCATTTATACATGTTGATAAAGAGTATGTGGGCACTCCAAGGTTGAGTTGGCGCAAGGGTGACTTTTCGTCGACTGCAAGTGTCGTCTATATATTATAGAGAAAAGGGGACGTTTGACTCTCTTTCATTCATCGCACTGCCACAAGCCACTCGTCCGAGGTTCCTTAATTAAACTCTGAAGATTGTCAGTAAAAAGGACATCAGGCTGTCTCTATACTACGGCGAAAAACTGTCTCCTCCCTTCTCAGACTCGTATACAAACAATGAGTACCTTTACGCACTTGTCAGGATCTACGAGAGTCATTCATGCACTCTGTTATGTTACTTCTTTTTTTTTTTCTTCACGAGCATTAAGAACGTGGTAGTAATTTCTTCTGGTCAATTGGCTATACCAGGACAATACGTTAACGAATTACAAATTGTTGTTAGCTCAATTGACCTAATCTTTTGTCAGCACTTTACAGTACATAAAATTTCTGAGTTCAATTCTAAATATACCCTCGAAAACGTTGTTGACAGGCGAATTGATATATATTCCTTTTTGGAATGAGCATGATAGCTTTTGTACGATCGTGACAGTACACATCTGTATATTACTTTCACCGATATTAGTATTTCATTGTCAGGATAACTCATCAAAGGTTGTATCACCGTTATATCGAATGATATGCAATATGTCGCCAGCTCAATGTAATCAGGTTACGTTATGAGACAATGAATTAAGGAGGGTGGCTACATACGACAATATGATAAGAATTTAATAAAATTTAGTGATAACATTCTTTAGCATCAAACACAATGACACAATTTTTTTCAAATTTTTCATCTACATAGTTGTCGAATAATTGGAGTTTACAATATGCAAAAGATATACCTATATATATCAGAATCCTATGCTTACGGATGTAAACTCTAGTGTTAAATTACTCGAAAACTATGTAGAAGAAAAATCTTAAAAAATTTCTATATTCATATTTAATCCAAAAGAATATGCTCACCAAATTTCATTAAATTCTAATCATTTCGAATTTTCCTATGCTTTTAACATGACAACATTGTTGTGTGTAGCCAACCTCCTTGATATTTACAAATTTTGGCATTTAATTTCACACTCAAATTAACGGCGTTCCCCTAATTTTTGCCCATTAAAAAAAAGACGAATGAAGATTTGAAAATCTTTCCAAGTGTTCCCGCTGCCTAATCCTGGGTATTTCGGATTCCGCATCTCCATGAATCTATGGCCAAAACACCTCTCTGTGATGCATGTGCGGTTTGTACACGGCTTTGGGTAACTTCCGTGGACAGTTTTGTCCGAATGCGGTAATTCTCTAGCCGTGGACTGGCTGGCTCATTGCATCACAGTGCAGAAAATGCCTTTTTAAGCTTTGGTCCCCCATGTTGGATCTCTGCTATTTTTAATTGTCAAATATCGAGCTCAAATTTGTAATCAGCGACCCCAAAAGCCCTCGAGTACGAAATTTCACGTCGATTTCACGTTTGAAAAAACGTATCATTTCGTCCAATAATCGACTTTTTCAGTAGGACCTTCACAAGAAACATCCATAGGGCAAGAGGTTAAAAGCCAATATTTTTTGTTGCCTGAACTTTTTTTTTTCTTTTCCTACGGTATTCCAAAATTTAATTAAACTGGACCAGTTTGTGGCCACCGTGGCGCGCAGGAATAAAAGTTCAGTCAAGGGAAAAGCCTTAATACGATATCCGAAAGCTTAGGGTCAAACATAAAATTCGTCTATCAGGAGGAGGAAAAAAAAATCTACGAATTATGTCTTCGCCAGGTTAAGGTTCACTGTTATTTTTATGGCGAGGTTGTTTTTTTGACATTCAGTTATGTCCCAAGATTTATAGACCCATTACCCGGAACAAGTTTGGGGATCGCATTGTTGTATTATTTTATTTAATTAAATGTTCGTCCAGTAGCCACGCCTGCATCGCATTGTACTGTTTTTTTTTCTCAGTTTTCTATTGGATCACATTGTAATTGTCGCACAATCACTCGCAATAGCATCTAATTATCAACTTGTTAATCGTACGATCATTGGATTGAAGACATCGTTATTCAACTGTAATCATTTTTTTCGTGATGACGACAGAAAAAATTCTTTCGTCGAACAGAACACCCCTATACAGTTAATCCAAAGTTTCAACAACGTCAATAGAGCTGCATATTCTTTGAGCAGCCTCTCAGGATCGAGATAATTCGTGTATCAATTATTATTGTACAAATGAAACGTCCAGAAATTACTATTGTAATTTGGCCCACGTTTGTGTAATCAAATCATTCAGAAATCTCAGATCAAGACTCGTCTTGATCTGTCTGTCTGATCTGAGATAACATGGATGATTTAAATAGAATTTTAGTCAATCAATAACGCAGCTCTCATGAGGATATTCAAATCGATTTTATGGGATAAAAATATCTATGAAAATCAGTGGTTAGAGGCACTGACAAAGTGGAGTATTTTTTTACATTTTATTTATTTTTTTTTTTTATTTGTTTTGGATTAGTCGGGAAGAACGATACGAAGTTTTTCTCTTTGAGCCCAAGAGTTTTGCCGAGTTTTGCGCTGGTTGCGAAGGTGGCTTTGGGTCGTTCGCTCACACCCTGTCTCACTTCGGGTCACCGAGAGAGTAAAGGGGATAAAAACTAGGCTGCGCGAGATTTCTGCTCGTAGGTAAAAGTGGACTGAAAGAGAAAAGGAAAAGTTACAGAAGCAGATCGGTGGCTTGGTGTACGCAGAAAGAAGGATTGAGTGAGAAAGAGAGTGCGTGTATACGTGTGCGACTGAACGTAAGTGTGGCTGATGCTTTTTTTTTTCAGGGATGGCTCGCTGAGGCATCAATCGATAGTTTACTCCCTCGAAGAGGAGAGAAAAACTATACGTGCTGGCATCCACGTTTTCTCTCCATTCGATATACCCGGATAAATGTCAAAACGTGTCCTTCACTCGAGGGAAGTACAACGGAACTCGATAAAAATAAAATCAAAAAAACTGGTTTTTTTTTCTCTCGAAACCTGCTTCATGCCAATTCCCAAGTTTGCCAAGTTGCCATATTATCAAAAAAGTATGAAATCAAACGAAAACTCGAAATACGATTTTGTTGGGTTATATATATAAAATAATTGTCATTCGATGATCACACAGAGTTTGGTTCAAAGTGCTAAACTGCTTCGATAAAACATTTCAGATTTCTCGGACGAATAATTCAATTTTGTTTTCTTTCAAAAACGTAAGGGACTTTTGGAATATTTTTTTACGACGATTAAATCATCTCACGAAACTGTAAGCGTCTTTATAATTTTGCTAACTAGGATGCTCGCGAGGTAGAAAAGTTTTACTATGAAATTATAATGCTAGAGTTCCGAATGACAATTTTGTATGCGAAATTGAATTTTCAAAGGAAAAAAGTATGAGCGCGTTAAGACTAATATAAAAAAAGAAGAAAAAAAAAACACGGTCAAGGAGATTGTCGAGAGGAAGAATTGCAAATGCGTTATCTCTGTGTTTCTTTGCTCTGAAAACTTCCACCCATGTTGTCACTACAAAGCGGAGGAGAAGCTGAAAAAAAGGAAGAAAGCAAAAAAGGGACTGGAAGAATAGAGAAAGAGGAAACGAGGAAAGAAATGTAAAGAGATTTTACAAGAGCCGTGCACGAGTGCAAGGCACGCGGAAAGAAAAGCAACTAGAAGTCTTCCGAGTTAAACAAAAAGCGACAAAAAGAATAGGAAAAAAAAAAGTAAGGGGAGCTTTGTTGTTGCGGATACGAGCCCGCGTGTGTGGGATGAAATGAAGAAAAGTGGCAATTCGTTACAAGAGGCTGTGTTGTCACGATACATTTATGATAAACCTTTTTCTCCTTCTCTCCCATTCATTCTATGTATAAGTTTTCAACCCTTTGACGAAGCTTGCTGATGTTGCAGCGCCAAAGTTGATGACTCTTGAGCCTCTTGTCTCACCTCTTTTCTTTGCTCACTTAGCACCAAGTGTTCCCATTTTCCGATGATATTACAGTTTCTAAAGCTCAAGCTAACTGTACACTGAGAATTAAAAAAAATTTCATCCAACGAAATCCCAATTTGATTGGACAAAAATATAATGGACTCGACTATATGTTGCTTCTGAAATAGCAAATAATTTAGTTCATTCGACAAACAAAAAAACAACGACAATTGCATGCACTACATTTTCGTCCAATTTCATGGGATCATGTTCGATAAAAAACATTTTTTCCTCATTTTACTGTACTGAATGCTAGTCAAATGGGTGCTACATTTCTTACAGTGATTTTTTTTTTCCAAGCTCAATACACTATTACGTAACTTTAAAATAGATGTAACATCTCATTGAGAGGATGGATTATTCAGCTAACCTCATCTCGAATTTTTGAAGTTGAAATTTTCCTGAAATTTTTTTGAAAAAAAGTTTACAATTGGCTGAAACGTGAACAATTTTAATCAAGAAAATTTTTATAGAAACAAATCGCTGTAATTTGTATTTTTATCGTGGCAATTTGCATTCGTCGCTCAATGGGGTTATGGAAATCTATTTATATCCGTACTTTTACAATTATTTATCAATCAAATAATCATTTACCATAATTGAATTGAATCTTCGTGGGATGAATTAGAAAAAATGAAAAATAAAAAATTGCTGACCACGTGCTAGCGACAGCTGACCGCTACACGTGTCTTTCGAGCGCTATCGTTTTGCTCGATTGTGATAAAAGGTGGAAAAGAGATAAGAATAGACTGCGCAATTGAGATGCGCGTTGGTGCGCGAGGACTCGACTTTAACGATAATAAATAAAATTCAAAAAAATTGTCCTCGATCCTCGAGTTATTTCCGTTGTTACTGTTCTCAGTATCAAAACGATTGTAACATTTGAATAATCTAAGAAATGCCAATTCGTCAAGAATCAATCAATAAATTTCATATAAAAATATGGATCTCGATAAAAACAATTTGAAAACAGGCCAAAATAACTTCAACGCAAGTTTCGTAAATAATCAACGATAAAAACAAGCTTAATTTCATTGTTTTTTTATTTATTCATTTATTTTCCAATAAACCATCTTCAAACATTGTTATTTCTCGATGTTCCTCTATTTTTAGGCGGACTACACTCGAGTATCGGGAGGCTGATGTTATCAGTTTACTTAAAAAATAAATGGATGCCTGATGACACCGAAATAGATTTCATTATCTCTGCACTAGGAGAAAGAGACGAATCGGAGGGGTCGACTTGAGACAGAGCCGATAAGTTTTCAAGATGCTTTTATTCATCGATATAATATAGATATATCTACCGACGTAAATAAATTCTAAATGTATTACCAAATAGTATTTCTGAAACGAGTGAAGCGCGAGTTCTTCTCCATTATGCTAAAAATATGCGATATGGAATGTCGCCCTTTTATGAATAATGCAAATTGATCGCAGCGCTGTATGCATTTTTTTTCATCAATAAATTTCGATTAATATATTCCGAAATTTTGTAAAAATAATCATTCATTATTAAAAAAAAGTAAAAAATAATAATTCATCATTTTTCACGTTACTTTCATCATAATTCAACCAACGAGGAAAGGTACTTCTCCGATTTTCATGAATTTTTAATACGTTATAGTCCATCGAAAAATAAGAGACACGTATTTTTTTATATCGCCCAAAAAGTGGTTTTTCGATGGGCTACAGCATATTAAAAATTCATCGAAATCGGAGAAGGACACTAAAGTACTTTTTCTCGTAAGTTATAATTGAATAAAGTTGAAATTTTGCCAGTTAAAATTACCAAATTTATGAATTATTTAAAAAATATATTTATTTATATTTATTACAAATTGAATGATATTCAGGGATATATGAATAATTAATATGAAATTTTATGTTATGAATATATATAAAAAGTTTTGTTTCGAGAAAGTATAGTCTCGGCGAGCCTCGGGCCAGCAGACGACAGAGCTGTCAATGTACTTGTTACAGGGATATATGAATAATTAATAGTTATGAAATTTTATGTTATGAATATATATATATATATATATATATATATATCAATGTAGTTAAAAGTGATTCGTAAATAAATCCTTTGATAAGGATGATTCAGCAAATAACATATGTGTATAATTATGACGTCAGTATAAATTCATACACCAAAACGTATATATGTATAAATAAAGAACAACATGAGGCCGATCGTGCATTACAATTGCTCCTTTCTTCTTACGAAACGTCAGACACTTCCGGTATACGGTGAAAAGTATATAGAGAGAGAGAGAGAGAGAGAAGAGGGATTAGAAAAGTGTTAGAAAACGTGGGCAACACAAACGTCGAATCGATTATATCACGCGACTGTGCAACTTGGAGGATTGTCCGGAAGTCGGTAGTGGGAAATACACGCGCGAGTCTCGTGCGTCTCGTCAGCGTGGTGGCTGCTCTCGCGCGTTGCCATTTCGCAACACGCACAAACGCATCCGTCAAAAGCATGATTCATCGCTTTTACCGCGAAAATATTAAACATACAAAATCAAAACAATACAGCTTTGGATTCTGTACGAGGAATTTTGTTTCATAAGCTTTCTCGAAAAATTTGAATAATAAAAATAACGATTGTGAAACTGAGTGGAGGATTTTTTTTTTTTTTTAATTATAGTGATTCATGCTGATTTAGAAAATTGAAAAAAATTCATTGTTTATGATTTGTTGAAAAATTTAGCAGTAAGCGTTTCGATATCATTTGAGGAAATTCATTATTCTATTTTTAATTTGCTTCAAAGAACAGAATTTTCAAAAATTTATCGATCTTTTTTTATGTGTTTTTTTTTCGATTTTTATTTTCGTTATTTCGAGCTGAATTTCATTTAGTTTTCATGCACGAGGAACGGGCACACTTTCGCTCTATCGATTTCATGCACAACCAGCTAAATACACAATCAGTAATCTTCCAACCTTTCCATGAATAATCCTACGGAAGGAACGGAGGGATACACCACGAGAATTCTCCGTGTCAATATAACATTTGTTTTGTTATTTTTATTTTATTTTTTGTCTTTTCACGAACCGAGCTAAAGTAGGGTTGAGACGGATCAATATTTCTCGAGCAGCAAATAAAAAATGGGAACTAATAATAAATCGAATAATAAAGAACGTATTCTAGGGTCTGAGAAGCATTGGAGAGAGCCTGTGATCGACTCACAGACAAAAAAATGATTTATTACTTCCCTAACCTCAATTCCAAATAAAAGCATGACGAGATTCATTTAATTGATGAAGATAATGAAAGCAGGTATTTTGCTTTTGTATCAGAGAATGACACGAAGCAAGAATTTGCATTTTTTAGGATAAAATTGGCTAAAGGTGTGAGCAGATACGAAAAAAAAGTAACTGTCAGCGTTCGAAAAATGAGAATTGTTTTGACAAGTGACGCCAGTCACAACACAGTGAAACTTCAAATGTTATTACTCCGTGAAATGAGAATAATAATTGTGATATAAATTCGTAGTATAAAAATAAAGAGAGAGAGCGTTATTTGATTTTTTATTTTCTATTGCGAGAAGTAAAGACATGCCCGTATTAATGCATCGGTTGACACCCACCTTGCCAGTGGACCACTCCTTTTGGCTCGTTGACCCAATATTTTCTCGACGACGGTGACATTGCCGCTTCTTGCTGCCTCCAGCAGCTCTTGATCCTTTCCCATGGCCCATTTACACTCAAAATACACTTTACGTATAACTACACCTTGTCACAAACCCACGATTACGATTTTACTACGAAAAATTTACTCGAGTTTCATTGATCGAGAGTGGCCATCTTGGTAGCGACTGAAACGCGCTCTATCGGACACCGCTCTTACTACGAATAAACTCTTTCTCTCTCTCTCTCTCTCTCTCTCTTTCTCCCTCGTGTCTATGTTTTACCCCTTCCCTTTTAGACCGGCATACACATACACAATTCGTACGCTTTTCAACAAGCCGTTTTCGCCCAGCTGTTGCTCTGTTGTTGTTTCTCGATAATTCCTAACCAAGCTCTTTGACTCATTTTGCAAACGTTTTTTCGTCTGATTTTCGCTAAAAATTTCTTTCGTTTTCGTAATGTCGTACCCAAACTATCGCTATTTCTTGTTCGCGATTCTCACCTATTTCGTCCAGTCTTCAGGTGAGCAAACATAACCCTATTTTCGGCCACGTATTTATTTATGTCTATTCACTTTGTAACATCGATCACAACAGCTCTATAAATGAACTTTGGATTAACATAATGATTAATATTCATCTCTCTGTTCGTATAATCGTACCTGAAATTTTTTTTATTACGTTCTACGAAATTTCGTTGTGTTGTTAATCCTTCGTGTGCAGTTGTTTTATTTCATTTTTGATTGCGCCTGCATTTTTTTTTGCGTCCCCGCCGTACCTGTTTCTTCAATCCGTTTGGCATCGGGTCGTAAAATATTTGCTCGCATATCATCAATGGTAAAATTGATATGCAAAACAAAAGGATTGACACCTGTTTCCATTCACAGCTCCCTCATTTTCGTTTATTTCTCAGTTAGCCTGATTAGATCTTGGCACAAAATTTGTATTTCCATACTATAATCGTGTTGAAATCAAGAGAATCTTTTGATTTATTTCCACTAAATTTTATGGGACTCGCAGAAACTTGTAGCAAACATTGAATCAGAGTCATTGTATTATCATCTGATATTTACTGAAAGGTAAAAAATCATAATTTAAAATAGTTTTTGTTTTTGTTTTCTCCTTTCACAGTCGGAGTATCGATACGATTATCTCTGACAAAATATAACGATAAAACGGAAATTGGCCAGGCGATATACCATGAAGAAATACTTACTCCACAAGTAGAAAACTCCATTGAATTAATCGATATTCCTGAATCCGTTTCTTTTGCGATCCTTCAAGTTCACGCTCACGAGCGCAATCTCTCCATTTCTTATAACGATACTGCAAAGTGCAACGGAACGCGATGCACTTTGTACGGTGCCAACTTAGGTCTCGTCGCTTTCTTCCGTCAGAACAGCACTACAAATTTTGTGGTTATTAACAAAGAGGATGAACCTATCGACGTTCTCATCTCCGTTGTCGCCTACGATCGGAACGGTAAGCTTTCATCGCTTTTTGAATTTCTTATATGAATTTGACAAAGATGCTATCGTTGGAACTCAATACACTTTCTTCTTCTCTTCACTCCAATGCAAACTTATTTCCAGTATTAATTGATCGAAAAATGAGTAAAAATAATATCAAGCACATCGAAAATAGCTATAATTTTGTTGAGTTCCAAAGATGCAACCTTTGACACTGGATTTTTGAGATTCTTGATTAACTTATTCTATTTATCTGATGCCTCGCTCTGTAGTGATATGAAAATTCGTAAGTACCATGCGTCAACAACAACTTTTTAATTTGGTGTTACAAACTATTAACTTCAGTTTTTTTTTTTATTTCTCGTAATGTATTTTCTTTGATGTTTGTACGAATGGAATATTAGTTCTTTGGCCCTTGTGTGATTTGACTAACCAGAATGTATTTTCGTTGAGTTTTTATCATTGAATTTTTTTTACAACTTCACGAATTTTATAATAACATTTGTTTTTAACAATAAAAAAGATTATTTGTACATTTTCAGAAATTGTTTTGTTCTTCAACTCGTATCACAGCTTTTTTTAATCGTACAAGAAATTTTTAATACGACTCTTTATTGTCCAAGAATCGCTTGAACTTGGAAAATTTAGATCTTTGTTCTATTAGCAAAAAATGAACGACAAAATAATGAGAATCCACGGTTTTCGATCCTTTTTTTTCTACCATCGAAAAAATACTTTTTATGGCTTTCAAAAATAAAGAATCATTTATCAGCGAGTTCAAGTAGGTTAAATTGGGAAAAATATTTGTTCCTTGATCGAAACAGCGCCGGTACCAGGAGGCTGCAATATGGAGTTCGATTTTGAAGTGTCACCCTTTCAAAAACTGAACTTCACTGATGCAACAGTGACTCTGGAAGCACAGCCAGCTTCAGCCCCCCAAGGCATTGAGCCCTGTGGATCGCCCTCGGTAAAGCTTCAGCGTTACCGAATGTTTTTGCCGGAACGTGAATTCAAACAAGAGACTTATTTCAGTGGAATACGAAAAATGACAACGGTGCAAAGCATTATGGAAAACGGTGAAGAGGTAAGAAAATAAAAAGAAAAATGATTTTAGGGAATTTTCAAGACTACAGAATTTCCAATAAATCAAATTTTCAATTGAATTTTATTTTTTTTATTAATTGTTCTATGATTCTTATCGTATGCAATAAATTTTTTTTTTTTCATGAATCATTTGTATGAGAATATAAATGAAAAAATGCCTCAGGTGGTGGATGTTCCGACATAACATTAAATGAACGCATTTTTCTTGAAACGTGATTGATTTCAATATTTTTGCATGATAATTAACAAAATTTTCATTACCTCACGACTTTTTTCTCATTTCATCAAAATATTTTTTACACCGAGTAAAGCTATTTCCTTTCCCACATTCTTTCGGTGATTACCTTTGTTATTAACAATAACAAACATTTTCTTGACAATAAACCTTTTTTTTTTCATTTTATCAATTGTAATTTAATGGGAATGGAAAATTGAGCTTGATACACGGTAAAGGAATGAAAAATTTTTGATGCCACTTCGCTTCAAATCATCTGCAAATAAATCTGATTAACAATCAGTTCGTCTTCCGGGTTCGACCCTTTACCGCATCGTGAAACATTTATAATCTCCTAAGTACGTTCATGGATAACTTGCAAGTACCATTTTTTGTCTTCTCTACGAAAAACCGGAAGATTTTCCTCTCGGAAATGGAACAAAATTGTTTTTGTTGAAAAAAAAAAAAAACTAAAATTAATGTTTTTAGAATTATTAAAAAATATTAGTAAATCTTCGGTAATGACCATTTGCAAAACTTCGTTCAGTAGCCAGTCCAAGTTTTCAATGAAACTTAAAAAAAATAAAAACTTTTTCCAAACAGTTGTACGATAACTTTTGTACAAATAGAATTTTTTTTTTTTCATGGAGTAGAAAAAAAAATACGGTAAGCGGCTGAATTCCGTAGAAACATACGGTTGTGGATATTCAACGAAGGTTTTGGTTTATTAATCGATCGGCAGATACTACCTGCGTCAGGCGCATCCTCGGTTCGTCGGGTATTCAGTGCTTATCCAGGAACCGGCTCGATTTACGCAATGATCGCTACTTATGGAAATTATTCCTCTGCATATGTACCCGCTGTATCATACGCCTGTAGCCCTCTTTCGAGTCCATCTTCTTGCGGAAATCTCAGTACGTTTCGTACAAAAATTAATAACCATCCCGAAAATGAAAAAAAAAAAAATAACGAAAATTCATACGACTAAAGCGACAAAATATTTCACGTTTTTTGTAATCAATTTCTCGTTCCGAAAATTAAAAAAATCAATTTATTCATGAGATTCAAATCGCTAAAAAAAAATTACTATTTTTAACAATTTATTGACAATGCCGCTTAATTATATTTAAGAAATTTCTCACTTTTTGAAATTCCACTTCGTGATTATTTCGTCGAATTATTCGTTTAGAAAATTGTACGTTTTCGAAAAATTCTATTTAACGCTGCTAAACATTTTTAGTAACAAACTAATATTTTGTCAATAACATAACACGAGAGACGTAACGTCCAATTTCCCAAATGTTTTTTTCAGATACAAAAACTGCTCAGGCTCTCTGTGCCATTGTTCTCATCGTAGGACTCATCGTGGCGTTCATCGGACACAAATGTCTCGGATTCGAAGTTGTGTTCCTCGGAGCTATTTCCGGTGGCATAATAAGCTTCACCGTACTGACTGCCATCGGATATTTTCAAACGTCGAGTAACAGAATTTTTTTTTAGCAAACAATCGATGTTTATCCGATTATTCATATAAAAAAAAAACTTAAATCCGGATTTTTCTCGGTACTTACGTTTTTTTTTCGATCAGAAATCGAAAAAATATATTCCCTAAAAAGTGTGAATTAATCGATTGCTCAGAAAAAATTATTCGACCGATTTTTTGCCCAAGTTTTTATCTTATCGTCAACTGTCGTTGTTTTTTTTTTTTTCAGCTATTTTGGGAATAGTTATGGCGGTAGGTTTTCTCAGTGGAATCGGATGGTTCTTACTGTCCTGCTGGATGGGCATGCCCTGTCTCGCAACATTCCTGTCATCGATGACTCTCGGCTTCTTCGTGGCGAGCACGGTCTATTTTGGCTTAGCAGGCATGTACAGAAGAAAATCCACCGAAACCTTTGAAACTCGAAGTTCTTTAAAAGAAAAAAAAAATTTGCGAACGATCTCAAGTCGAAAATCGGAACCAATATTAAAATTTTTTTAAAATATTTCAGCAATGATGATAAAACCTATGAAAATCTATAAAACGAACAAGCTGAGTTATGATTCTTGAATAGAATATACAGGCCAAAATTCGTAACCATAAAATTATGAAAATAAAATTCACGATCAATGAATCCCCAAGAGTGTCCAAAAATTCTCGAAATAATAAAGATACAAAAAAAAAACCGTAAACAAATTCTGGACGACCGAGAGAAGGGCAGGAGAGAAGTACCAGTTTTCATGCTATGACGTTGATTTCCACCCCTCGAATCGGGAAGACCGAATGAAAGAGGGAATAAAAAAAAAAAAGTTGGAGACAGAAGCGAGGAGCTGTTGCAAATTATAGGAAAATAATGAAAGCCAGCTTATGGTTCGGGAAGGGGGAGAGAAGGAATGAGAGAAAAGGCTCGTCGTGGGGCTCTTGCACCCTACTGACGTTGGTACGAGTTTGGCGAAGGGATGAAAGCAGCAGCCAGTTCTCTCTCTCTCTCTCTCTCTCTCTCTCTCTCTCTGTTTCTCCCCGCGGCTTCTATCAATGTTGCCCGCTCATGTGGAAATTTAGTCCGTCGAATCTTCCATGCAGAAGCGGCGGGCATTCGTGCCTCCCGCCTTTCTCACCATAACGTGGCAACAACTCCCTCCTCTCTGCCTCCCGCGCCTCTCAACCCCAAAAACCACCCTCGCAACACCGTCCACGCGCACACTCGCTACGATCGGACGAGGGCTTGTGCAATTCACACACGCACACATACCCACACACACACACACCCTTCGAGGCTAGTTTATACACTCCTCGTCCAAACTATACCCACCTAAATCTCACATACACTCTATAACCAGCTTCCAAAGATTCCCCATTTACCTAATTGTAACTCCTCCCCCTCCCCTTTTACAACCCTTGTATTTATTCAGTCCAGAACGTATTTAGTTAACATCTCGTGTACATGCGATACAACATTGCGTGTACAATGTATTATGCAGTCCACTATAAATAATTCACAATTATTAGCTATCATGTTCGAGTTCGCAGAATATAAATGCCGCATAATTTTTTTCCTTATTTTAATTCACAAAAGTCGTGGCTGAAATTTTTTGACAATTTTTCGGGTACGAATTCTGGTTCCAATTCATTGAGATTATCATAGCTCAAAACTCAATTTTGTAAAGTTTTGGATAATCTCAGCTCCTTTTTACTCGTGACAGAAAAAAAAAAAACTTGGAAATTCCGAGTGAATGACAATTAGAGAATGTAGAAAGTTAAGAAATTGCTTAATTTTTTTTTTCCAGACGACACTTCTTTGTTCGAAAGCGACTTGAACTTCTGGCTCATTTACGCCGGCATAACGTTGCTCGTACCAGTCGTTCTTGGTCTACTACCATTCGTCTCGAACGTCGTTTGCTGCGCGATACTTGGATCTTATACCATTATATTGCCGATCGATTATTATGCGGGCTCCAATCTAAAGTACATCGTTATCAACACTATACGACGTGCAACTGTACCTGAGTTCAACGCTGCTGTTATACGCCCACCGTATCAAAGCACAGGTACATGATAAAACTTATTGATAACTGTCATTTCTTCACTCGTGTATGATTGTTATTGAAAATCTGATAATAAGAAATCACCATTTTTTTCTTACAATTTTCAACTCCAGGCTCTTACATGGGGACAATATTGTCTTGAAAGGGGGAAAGTGAATGACTTTTTCCTCACTCCAGAGTAGAAAGGTCTAGTCCGGAAAAATTAATCGTTTTTTTAAATTGATCCTCGAACCATACGATTGTGCAGAAGATTCGTGCTGTTGTTTGAATAAAAAAAAAACTCTCGAAAACATTAATTTCAAACAGAGTTATTTGCTCTGAATAGTTCCTTCGAGAGAATGGAAAAGAAAAGTCATGGAGAAGCGAAGAGTTAAATCTTGAAAATTAACAAAAAAAAATTCGTTTGGAATTGTAGCTGGAGGAATAATATATTTTCATAAAAAGTTCTCCAAAATCTTACGGTTACAAAGTTTTATAATTATCAATTTTTTTTTTAGGCAAATAAAACGAGTAATAATTTACTGAGTAATTTGTCGTTCGTGTGTTTCAGACAAAACCCTCGTTGCTTTCATCATAATAATAGCATTGGTCGGGATATACGTCCAAGTCAGTAAGTCTCTTTGCTGTTGCTGCAGCCGACAGAACAGCACAATAGTACATTGGAACGAGACGCGACCGATATTAAGCTCGCCAAGAAGAGGTCGTCGCGTGCTTGTTTTCAGTGAGAACGACCGAGTCGAACACCATACACCTTGGTAATAAAAATTACTAACGACCACACTTCTGAAAACAAAATATATAAATTCACAGTGTTTTTCCATTGGGACAAAGCGACTCTGAAACAAGTCTTCCTTATTCATAAAAAAAAATGATGTCGCTCCTCTCCATATTCTTTCGTCACGGTTCATAGTTGATAATCATATGTTTCATGATGATTGATGTTACGATATTAATTACAATGATAGTACAATCTTTTTTCTTTGGTGCTCGAAAATAATTAATCAGTTATGTTTGTTATTTTCTAAGATTTAATACGTTACGTGTGCTTGTGTTCCTCAAACTGGTTTACGTCATAATAAAATACTTTATGAAAAATATAGATTAATTTTATTCTTATTTACGTACCTGTAGATGAATCTATCCATTGTTGTTCTTCAGCCCGTCGAATGGAATACGAACAGTTAAATTTCTTGAGCTTTCTAAGTTGGATTGGTAAGGAATAAATTTAGTCTTATCGACTATTAAAATGAAATAACATTTATTGAATCAAGACAGTGACACCTAACAATGGTTTTTGTTTTATGTTTTGTTATTTTTTTTTTTTTTTGTTTCTCTATATTTTTCTAATAATTACAATCTTACGAGGTAATCACAGCAACAATATTATCTCATTATTCACAACACTTACATCGATTACTGCCGCAATAATATATATTATTAATATATATTATTTCTCGCTTAATAAATTTTGTCCATGCTCGTACACTTTATCGCGTTTAATGTTTTACAACTACTACAGATATTCATTTTTTTTTGTTTTTTTTTTGTTTTTTTTTTTTTTTAATTTTCATTCGCGCCACCATAATCGCGTGTCGAGTTTTGTTATGCGAGTGTTCTCAGTGTCGTGAGCACACTCGGCAATGGGAAATTGTGCATGGCCAACTATTTGTTGCAATGTTGAAATTTTTAGCTCGAATTTTTATGGGAGAGAATTTTTTTTTAAATTAATAATTTTGATTCAATCGATATTGTGGGCCACTCACAATTGTGCTTTTTTCTAATGACAATTTTCTTCTCGTTTAGGAACAGGCAACCCAGGAGCAAAATTTCAAATAGAATTCATAATTTTTGATACACAATTGCTTTCAATCCTTCGGAGTTGATTCGATTCTGTGACGGTTACATACAGAGATCCTGAACAAATTTGGCAGTGATGTACAATGTCAACAAACGAATGACGAAAGAATTAAACGATGATTCTTACGAGTGATAAAATATTATTCAGAAAATCCTCGAATGATTTAATCGTTTGGAATCTCCTTTCGATCGAGATTTCACAAAATTTTTGTAAAAGTACATGAAAACACGACTTGAAAATTGGATCCTGAGTGCCTGGGGCAGGATCCAATCGCTGTGTGGTTAACGCTCACGCTTAAATTCTCTCAAAACGAAAGAAAAACATTATGGCGAAGAGAAATAAGTGAATAAGCGTCAATTGGAAAATGTAGCTCTGTACAAAATGGTCGCTTTCATCGAAACGTCAACGCGGAAGTGCTACATTGGAATTGTGTATTATATATGTATGTACGTATGTATACAGGATTCTCGAAAATTAGCATTGCGTTTTTGCGGATCGAATAGATTGCAAATTCTGGAGTGAAAAGTTCTCAAACATTTTTTCCTGTTACATTCCACTGCTCTGAAATCGCTCGACCAATTGATAGCCAATGCGGTGAGCGGGAAAGACAAAGTAGGTGGCCTGGCGTCTATGTGCGGAGCGCTTTCTCCCCCCGTACTCCGAGATTGGCTTTCACCAATTATTTAATAACTCAACAACAGTGCTTTGGAGTAAAAAAAAAATGGCTGAAGAGTTTTCTCTCCAGAATTTCACGAGTCATCCGGCCCGAAAGTTTCGCACGAAATATTCTGAAATTCCTGAAGATAAAAAGTATTTTTCTTACGCTCAATTTTGTATGTACCTATATAAGGATTTTTATTCGTTATCGAGGTGGCAATCTCACGGTGGTTTCGACACATCGAAACTCGTATTAAGAGACCAAAACCACTGTATTCATTTTCGATTTTTCATTCATTATATTTAACAATTTTTCGAAATTTAATCTCGACCTCCTTTCTCTTTTTGCTTCGTTTGTTTTTTTTTTTCCAAAAATATAAATTTCACAATAATTTACAATATCGTCCGAGTGTCTATTTTTTTTTCTTCTTTTTTTCTTTTCGTTTTAAATACATCGCTATGAGCTGTTCGCACAATTCGTTTTATCTTTTGTATCGACTATGTTCATATACCTTGAAAGGAAATAACGCTTTTTTACAGTGACTCATACGAACTTCTCCTCCCCTTTATCTTGAATCATTTTATCATCGAATACTCATGATGACAATACTGATAAATCGCGAGAACCGCGATCGACTCGTCCCGCAATGAATCATGATAGAATATGGATCAAATTATTTAACCGATTAACTTCATTCAGGCTCTGAACATTTTACTGGACTGTTTTATGCATCCGAATTTTTTTTCGTGGGGAAAGATTCGTATATTAGAAATACTAAACTTTTTTTTATCTCGCAACTATATTTTTGCACGTACCATGAAGGCCTAATTGTATTCTAAATTGCTGTTTTCAGGAATGATTTCAAGGACAGAATACCGTTAATTTGTTCTTCGATTTTTTTTCACTCGTTTATGGATTTTTTGGAAACAAGTTTCGAGGAAAAAATAAGATATTTTAATATCATAATTTCATACAGAAACGACGCACGAAAAAATCTTTTGACCGACGAGCAACGCGCCAGACCTTGTATTGCCTGATTACAACTCGATGAGACCTCGTCTCTTTTGGAATGAGTGTGCGCTTCGAACGTTAAGCATCGAACAATCTTCACGGTACACACGTATGTTATCAGTAGTCGATATAAATTCAAAGTGTCTCTTTTCTGTCAAATAAAAATTTTTTAAAATAAATAAAAATAAATTCAAATGATCTGAGTGATGTTTTTCTAGAAAATCGTGTTTTCTAGAAAAATCTTTTTTAGAGCTATTGAGGAAGAACAATGCAATATCGATTAGGCAGCATAATTTGATTTTTCAGGTATAACAAAAAAGAATTTGCATACGTTTTCAAGTAGTTTATGCAGATTAATCGAATGAGTGCTGAGTTTGAAAAATACATTTATGTAAAATTTCGAGTGCAGCGTATAGATTTTTTTTGAGCTTCCTCGTACTATCGCTGGAGCCACTTTCTTGATTGACGATTTTTTTTTTCATAAACTAACCGCTGAAAGTTTTTTTATTGACGAGTTTAAAAGAAAAATTACGCGAGAGATTCGGAGAGAATCTTGCGAGAAACGGAATGAAACGTGTTGCATCAAAATTGAATGAAAAATATGGATTTATCGTTGTAAAAACAAATTATCGATTAATAATTTCGCGAATAAATCGTCATCAATTTTTTTCGGGTTAAGAAAACATGCTGTCAAATAAATTAACTTTGAATATTCATTGATTGGTGTATTAAACTTTGCATAAATGGATTTTCAAAACTTTTCAATTTCAATTTTCAAAAATTCAGAAAAAAAGTAATCCGATGGAATTTTTCAACCAAACATTTTCAGTCGTGATGACTTCAAGAACAAAAAGTTAAAAATTACATTGAAAACCATTACCTTGAAAAAAAAAAATCATTCCGATTCATATGCAACTTCAACTTGTTATTATTTTTTATGATTTTTGTGTATTTCAAATTGGTCAAAAACTCACTAGATTGATTGTAAATACAAAACGATGCGATCACATTTATTCGTGATTTTTTTCCCTTCGTTTAAATCTATTGACTGACGCGATTCTCCAAAATTTATTACAGTGATCGCTTATGAATATGCAGGTTTTGATTGCATGTAAAATTAGAAGAAAAAAAAATACTGCTGCCATCGAGAGAAAAAAAAAGAAAAAAGTTCGTTAATATCCCGAATATGGGCAATTCCACACCCCATTGGATTTTCACGTTCAGTCTTATTTTTTTTTTTGCTCGTTCCGTAAAAATCTACAAACGCTGGACAAAAGTATACATTGACTTGAAAAAAAAGCGAAATTTTCTCAAATGTTCCTTGAACTAGAAATAATTTTGTTGAAACATGACGAACTCGTTTTAATTTGATTCTACCTCAGACTCAATCATCCTTAATTATTTGTTCCCCATTTTTCGAAAAACTTGAATAAACCTTTGGAAAAATGAAAAGCGCCGATAATGCCAGGAAAAACATTGCATTTTTTATTCAAACAAAAATTAATTAGTTTCGATGCAAAAATGAAACTTCTGTTTTACTTCTGGTCGAAAATAATTTCGCTTAAGCAGAAAAATTGATATTTTTTTTTGATTGAATCAAAAAAAAAAAAAATCCTAATTGAATTGATAGAAGCAAAAAATTTAATTAAAAAATGAAATCATTGTAAGCTTCAGCTAATTTTAATCAATCGAGATGGAATTGCCCATGTATTACGAGCGTTCAAAGACAAAGAGGAGCAAAACCCGCGCATGTTTGTCGGACCGTATATTCCTCTTACTCTTTTTTTTTTTTTTTTTTATTTTTTTTTTACAATCGCCCTGATTTCACATTCACGAAGCGCCGACTGGATTTTGATAGGCAAAAATTGATTTGACTCGCGTTGTTCGCGACCGTTCTCCGAAAGCAATTAATTTAAAAAAAATATAAAAAAACGTTGAAACAAAAAAAAAGTAGAAAGAAATGGAAAAAAAAAAAAAGAAAAATCAGCAACAACGGGGAGAGCGTTACTTGCGCCTCATCGACACTGTCCCCGGTTAGCGGAACCAACGAGAAAGTTACTTTACGGCTCGTCGAATATTTCATGCCTGCCCACGTACATCGGAGTTCATTATTTTCGGCTTCGTTCGCAATCACGAAAATTCTCCGTGTTTATTTTCCCCTATTTTCGTTTTTGTTTTCGCATATTCTCTTATTTTATTTTTTTATTTTTTTTTTTTTTTACGCTTCCGGAATTGGTGGCAGTAACGATGTATGTAGAGAAAAAAAAATACCAATTGGTTTGCAAATTGGCTAAATTGAAGCTGTGAAATAACGAATTAATTATTATTGCTTATTTTTTTTTTTTTTTTTTTTTTTTTTTATCATACGTCGAAGAAATAAAAAATGATATTCAGAAACATAAATAATATTATCGAGACAAAGGAAAGAAACGATATTGAAGTTACCATTCGAAAAAAGAAAGAAAAAAATGGAGTCAATCTCGTTGAAAGTTTGATTATCGAACGTGGATAAAACGACGAGGAAATTTCCATTTTTTTTTTTGTAGTCTGCGATATTCCGAATTTAATTCTCGCATCAGTGGCCTCCGTTAAATTATTTCAAGCTTTTAAACGCGGAGTGTCAATAAAATAAGCGATATCTGGTCCAGGGGGGAAGCAAAGATCTATCTCGGGGGATGAAAAGTGTCGAAAACAAAATCCGGGAGACACAGATAGAAAAGCGTGTGTATCATATAGGCTCAGACAATTTATTCGTACTACAAAGGATTCATTTATTAGCGGATTTCGTTTCCGGTTAATCATATTTGTTTTTTTTTTTTTCCGTTAGTTGGACGAGCGACGATCGTTTTTTCAAATTGTATGTCTGTGTGTGTGTGTGTGTGTGTGTTTTTCAACGTAATCTCTGTGTCGCTCGTTGAGAAAAACAACATCGAATACAATATTACAATGGGTGCTGCTGTAATTTTCACGAATTTCTTCGTTTCGTACTTTTGTTACTTTTGTTATTGTGTGTATTACAGTTGTTTTTTTTTCTTATTTATTGTTTTATTTTTTTATTTTTTATTAATCGCTACAGGTATACGTCGGAGACATAACTGATAATATCATTTTCATTCGTCGCAATAACTTATACGTATATACAGGTGTGGCGACGTCGTGTCTTCTTTCTTTCTTTCTTTTTTTTTTCCAGTTTTTTTTTTTCTTTTGTTTTTCATCTCCTCGTAATTTACACTACTAAAAACTAACAAGAGTAACAAACGCTATCTTACATTATTTTTATTCACAAAATCATATTTATAATATTTTTTTAAAATGTTTTTTTTTTTTTTTTTTTTTTTTTTTTTCAATATCAATATGCGTTATTATATTATCATTATTTTATATTAATATTATTGTTGTTATCGTTATTATTATTATTATTATTTTTATTATTAATATTAAGTGTTTTTTTTTTTGTCGTATTGTTAATCGCAATGGGGGAAATTATTCTCATTTTGATTTTGGGAAATTTTTTTCCACTGGCGATTCTAGAAAAAAAAAAAATAATTGCCTGAAGAAACTCACTAAAATTGATCCACGGAATCATTAAATGTTTATATATTAGTTTGAGATTGGGCTAAGTCGACGACTCCGAGTCGACGATCTAAATTGTACACATTCTCGCCATTTTCAAATCTCCAACATTGAACTTTTCGTTCTTATTTCGTTTCATCTTTTCTTCATCTTCATTCGTTTTTTTTTCTATCTGCTTATGTTTTATGCAATTTTGTTTGTTCTTTCGTTTACGTTTTCTTCGAGCTTTTCAATCGATTAAATCCACCATCAATTTCCTTTTTTTAAGTCGTTCTTTCTTAATTTTTTTTCGTTTTATAAATTTAGTGCCAATTTTATGTGCAAATATAATGACGAAAGCGGTGCTGATCGGTTTAGATTTGTAACGATATTGATAATCGTATCGTTCTCATGAAAATCTCCGTTTTCTCATGAATCATAATACAAAAGTAAAGCGTAAAAAAAACAAAATATCTCATGAAATTCTGCTTTCGTTGAAGTTGCAAACAGTTACGAATTCACGAGTTATTTATATCGGATGTAAAATATACGATCGACACCATTCTTTCTGTACTCATTTTTCACGGTTCTTATCACGAGTAACCTAAAAAAAGAGACCGAATAAATGGCTAAAAAAGAAATGTCGAAAGTAAAAGGCTTTTCTGTGAGAATATTTGTGACGTGAATCGGAGAGTGATGGGTGGACAGGTTACTTTATAATACTGATAAAAAAAAAAAACAGAAAAAAAAACAGAAAAAAAAGGTTATGGCTCGGATGGTATAACCGATGGTATTGGCGGTTGTACGCGTCGCCATATCTCCGAGGGAGCGCGATGGCCGACCCCCAAGAAAGCCGCCTTCGTGAGGGCGGCTTTTGATCGATATATCTATATATATATAAATATACATTCGAACTATCAACCCCAACATCGAGCAACCCTCTTCCCACACCCACCGACGAGAAAAGAGCTCGGTTCCTCCGACTCTCTCTCTCTCTCTCTCTCTCTAAAGCTCGGGGCGAGATTCTCCTCCCGCTCGATTCTGCCTCCGAAAAACAGCTCATCCCATCCCGTTGCCACCCCAACGTGGGGGGGCTTCCAAACCTCGCGAGAATACGAGCAGCCGTCGTTGGAAAACTTCGATCTGAGATCTCATCCCCTTGAGCTCAGCCCAGTTTTCCTCCCTCGAACTCGCGCGCTCCCCTCGCTACATTCGAAATTACCATACGGCCTCTATTTGTGTGTCTATTTGTGTGCGTGAGTGTGTTTGTGTATAGGCGTTCGACTTGACGTTCCTCGAAGAGGGAGCGAACAATCGATCCCTCCTCGATGACGTTCAGCAATATCCTAACCATCCCAGTTTCATCGTCAATATGGAGAACCGTTTTACACCGACGATTTTTTACCCTCGCTTTTTCCGCTCTTTTCATTCTCGATTCACCCGCGGCTTTCAGATAATTCATTGCTCTTGTAGATTCCCGAATGATGTTTCTTTTTTTTAATTTATCAATGTTTTATTTTCAATGAATTTTTTAAAATCTTTTCTCCATTCTTGGCTCAAACAAAAATTCTTCATTTCATTCGATCTTACTACACGAAAATCGTTACACTGAGAAAAAAAATTTGAAATTGTGGCGAACAAATTAAATTTGTTGATTCAACGAAACTTTTGTTGATTCAACGATATTTTTGTCGTGATGGGAAATTAAGTATTTGAATGAACCAAATTTCGTTTGGGTTAAAAAATTTCATTTTGTTCGCTACGATTCGTTGAACCAACAAAAAAATTTGTTGAACCAACAGAAAATTTGTCGAACCAACAAAAAATTTGTTGAATTTACGAATTCATTTTTCTCAGTGTATTTTTCTTCCGTAAGACTCATACTGCTGATTTGTTTCTCAGTTTGTAGATAAACTGCCGCAAGCAAATAAATCGGTGCTTTAATTATGAAAAATAAAAAAAAAAATGAAATGAACGAATTGTCGATTTTGAAAAACGGAGTTTTTCGTATTTTTGTTTTTCATATTGGCGATCAATCCGTTCCGGATTTGCGATTGATGGAATTAATTCATCGGCCATTATCACCGCTTCGAATTTGTTGAAGGGAGATACTCGATTCTTACCGTCCATTGGAAGGATTTTCTGGTAATCTCGATTTGGTAAAGTTGATTGTTCAGAAAACGCATCATTTTGTTTTGTTGTGTTATTATTATTATTTTTTTTTCTTTCATTTTAATTCAACTTGACTAGTTTCTCACCATTTTCGGCATTCGCACACCTCGCTTCGACAATATTCGAGGTTCGAGTTATCGTAATCGAACGTCATTTCGACGAGACAAGTTCTCGTTTATTCCGGAAAATGAATCAAACTACGAAGTGAATTTTTCGAAACAACGTTTCATCAAGCGTAACGCGAAAATCAAAATCGCGAGATCGGGATTCATGAGAAACGCTATACGAATAAAATAAACTCTATTCTCTCAAATAATTCATCACGCACGTCCGAATTTGTGAACTAAAAAATTTTTTTTATATCGATCCAACTAAATGAAAATTCGACGAGTGTTGTTTACTATTTTCTGTCAATTCGATAGCAAATAACTGATTATTTCGTTCAATAGCTCCAAAGTTTTATTGTTGTTGGATATAAATATCTGTAAAGATAGCGATTTGTCGAACGAGAGTCTGTAGAGATACCCTGCATGATCCGGAGATCTCTTTCGAGGTGTATTTTAAACATTAAAACTTAACGGTGAAGACTGAAAATGTAAAGTTGATCGATGATGTGTTTAATTATATATCGAGGGAGAGCGAAACAGTTATTTGTTTTGTTTTTCTCTATTTTTGCACATTGTCGATGCACTTTTTCTTACAATTTGGTGTAATTATAAACTAGATCGTCATTGACGTATTAATATATATATATATATATATATATTTATTTATTTATACATATATATATATATATATAAATTTGAGACTCGTGAAAAAGAAACGAGAAATTGGTTTATTTTTCTTTGAAACACATTATTATATTTACGTTCGTTCACTCACTGGTATCGGAGTTGTGTATCGGCGTTGTTGATGGCGTTAGGGACTGATGATGAATCGAAGATTGTGTCGGTATCCCAAGGGATGCCAATAGCGGCCTTGCTACGCCGCCACCCGATGCCGATGAGGACGGTGGCGGTGGCGGGCTCTCCTGACCGACGAGTAGACTCGCTGGCGGGAACCCGAAGAGCTGGGATCACTGAAGCCGTGGCCAATAATTACCCGTAAGGTCCGGGGTTTGTGATGGTATTTGCACCGGTACCGAAACTCCTGCTGATATCACGCCTTTGAAAAAACAAGTAAAACGAAAAAAAAAAAAAAAATTACAATTGTTCTTACAATTCTCGGTCATTTTTTTTTAAATTGCCGTCATTAAAAAAATGTTGTCAGACAGAATCGAATACATCGAAATAAATGAATTATCTAATTTTCGAATTTTTTTTTCTCTCTATTTCGAACTCGGAAAAAAAAATTGATAATTCGAATTTCCTGTACGTATAAAGAACTAAAAGTTCCAAAAACCGTGATATTTGAGTATATAAGAATGATGGAGGGCGCGCGCAAGCTTTTTTCCTTCAATATACTCGATAACACGGAGAGCCTTTACCGCATCTCATGATATTCGGATATTTTTTCCAAAAATTCGAAACGTTAGCTACGGGGGGGGGGGGGGGGGGGAGGGGTGATAACAGAGATCGATCGTGGCTGGATGAGTAGCAAAAAAGTGTATAAAAATTCCATTGAATTTCCATTTGAATTCGAGAGAATGAGACATTCGTTGGTGCGCAGGATAAAGAATGAAGATTTAATTTCACAAGTGAACTCCGCATGATTAGTTTGAATAAATAAAAAAAAAAAAAATTATAAGAATGGAAATTTGAGTTGTCGGTTAAAATGCGATACTCTATATGTACGAGTCGAGAAAAGGAAGTAAGAGTGAAGGGAGAGGGGGGGGGGAGGGGGACGAGATATGTATATAGAGAAATATATATCCATATATAAGGGAAGGGGGGTTGCTCCATCATTCCATCGTGTTCCACTCCAATCCTGGATACGTATACGCGCTATACTTTCTCCTCCTCCTCCTCCTCCTCCTCTCTTCCTCCCATCGTATTTCCTCCCCTTTTGGTTCGCACGTTATTGAGCGCTCGCCCAGCCGAGGCGAGACCCAACCCATCTCCAACATTTTCCATTCAACCCCTGTGCACCATACAGCGAGACGCGCCACAAAATCGAGGACGTGGAGGTGAAGAGGGTTGTAGACTGGGATAGCGATAAAGTGCAAAAGGGAGAAAGAGCCAGAGAGAGAGAGAGAGAGAGAGAGAGAGAGAAGAAAAAAGAGAAAGAAGTTAAAGGAAAGAAAGAGCCAAAAGAAGAGAGGGTAGTTTCACCCCTAAACAGCCCCGCGGCTTTCACTAAACGCGAATCTCGTGAAAGAGAGAGAGGTGACGGCGAAGCAGAGCATCACATGCCCATAAGGGATGTTTCGTGTGTAGAAATGCAGCCGGTAGAAGTCCCCTCGTGCGTACATGTGAGTATTTTGGTATGCGTGAGAAATAGAAAGCATGGAAGAAGAGCCGGAGGAAGATGGAGAGACAGAAGGGAGAGGAAGGGAGGGAGGGGGGGGGGGTCAGTTGGTGGACAACTGAGAGGGGTAAAGCCGTGCGAAAGGGGAATCAAGAGAAAATGGAAAATTCAGGGTACACGAGAGAGGGAAGAGACCTGGAAAACCGCCGAACAACCCTCGATTCTTCGATTCAACCAGAGCAACCTACATACATATGAATACATATATATCTATATATACACAGAGCGATTGGCGTGAGATTTGTTTTAAAATCCTTTTACAATTCACCAGAGGCGTACTCAGCGCTCCAATGCCGCGAGCGATTTTTTTTCTCTCCTTTTTTTCTTTTTTTTTCTTTTTTTTTATCTACATATACGTATATTTCGACTTTTTTCAACGCTACATGTATTTTTATTTCGCTCATTCTGCGTGACTATAAACCTATGTGAATTGCGTGTGGAAAGACTACAGAGTTGAATCGAAATCGTAACAAAAAATAGTGTATCCTCTATCATCCATCCTCTTTCTCCTCTTCTCTCTTTTTCCAACGACTCGTACACCTTTACTACCTTAATCCTTTCCTCCCTTGAGCCAGGAGCCATTCTATTTCAAGTTCGTTCGAAAAAACCATGATTGCCACAAGCAGAGAGTAGTACTGTATGTTTTATAAAAATAAATTATCCTGCGAATAGAATCTTTTTAAAGTTTATTTCGTCATTTTTTATCCTTATATTTTGCCATCAAAAATTTCTGTTTTCGTATGTTCTCTGTCGCTGAATCGCTGAATCGTGCGATTCAAACTTTTGGTTAGATTTTATATTTTTGTTACTCTAGTAATAACTATGCTTTTATTGGAAAATCTTTAGAGCTGAACACTGAACATCCATCACCGTTGATGATTTTATCTTTATAAATGATAACTGAAATTTTTACCAACATTTTCGATGACGAATGCACATTCTTCTAGAAGTCACAGAAAAAAATTCTGTTATCGGTCAAACTTTCTTGCTCGCATTAGATTGATAAAGATCACATTGAAATTTTGCTTAGTAAACGCGTGTTCCAGCGGCATCACCTTCGAGTCTGAACGTAAAAGAAAAAAAAAATCAAATCACGTTTAAAATCTTTTTGTTTAATACTCCGAGGCACTACGCTGCCACGACTCGAAATGAAATTCATGCATTCCTACATATACGTATAATAACAATAAATAATTGTCGTATAGTAACTATTTTTCAGTATGTTTTGAAAAGAAAAAAAAATTTCTCTAGAATCAATTTGAAATGTTAATATTGAAGTGAAACTTCAACTAGGCCGATTCGATGTTGAACTTATGAAATGATGACCGTACCATAGAAGATCAGGTATTTTTCTTCCTTTATCTCCTACCAAGTGGCTTTGAATTTGCACAATTCATATAAAAATTAACTGAAGCACACAGGGAGATAAGAGAATGCATTAAAAAATAACGATTCCTAACAGTTTAACGAGTTTCGAGGTATGCTCGAAAACTACTTGGCACGCTGTGGAATGTAATTTTCACTACCGAGGAAAAGTGGAAACAATACTTGATTCCAATTCTCTTTTGCCTCATTTCCTCGTTCACACGTTTCTCTCCCTCACCCTTTCTCTGCCCATTTTTCTTTCTCTTGGTTTTTGCACTATTGTTCTTCGCGTATGATTAATTTTTTTTTCTATATACGCATTTGTATATATTTCAAAAATTTAATATTTTTTTTATCGTTATTTCGATTTTTCTGACAGTTTTATGTTTCATAAAACTGAATCAATAATTTTCACACAACATTTAACATCTGCCAAACAGTTTTGTCAAGATACAATGACTGTATCTATATATCTGTGCATCTTTTCTTTTCTCTCACTTTCTCTTCTGTTTCAATCCCTTCAACCCCAAGGGAGAAAACTTCTGGTGCTGCATGTTGCGATAAATCGCTTGTCGGCTTCTCTCTTCCGCTCTTTCTCTCTCACTTTCGTACCTCTTTTCCTATTTCCCTCCGGAGTTTCCTCACGACTTGTATACACGTCGAGCTATTGTAAGTTTATAATGACTCACATGTTTCTCGTTCACCACATGCATCGTTGCACGGATTACGAATACACTACGAGAATTTGAAATTGTGCGAATGGATTAAGCATCGTCATTTTTGAACGATATTATGTTGAGCTTTGCATTGTCAGTGTGTTGACGAATAAATACATTTTGTGTACGATTGTCTATCGATTAAAGGACGAATGATGCTAACAATAAGAGCATCACACAATGAAGGATACAAAAGCATTTTGTAATTAATTCGATCATTTCGACAGGAGATAAAAATTTTTTTCATCGAATCAAATGCTTTCCTGGTCAACGAGAATTTATGATGAATTTAGCTGTGTTTTGAACAGTGATGAAACAGCCGATAGGTGGTTTAGCAGCCTCGAGCGAGGACAATACTTGGATGGGTGACCGCTTAGCCGTGCACTGGCTTCCGCGTATCGATCACTGAAAGCGGAAGGCAGTTTTTCTGAGTTTCTGATGGCCTTAACCAGCGGAAACTCAGTAAAGATATAGCCGACTGTATCGACCGGGTTTTCCACAGTTTCCCTTGGCCCTCGTGCCAATGCGATACAGTAGGGTATTAGAAAAGAGTAACCGTGTGGCGGGTCTCGCGGGAATGGAAACAGAAACAGTGTATTTTAGAGAAAAAAAAAATCGAAGTTTGCGAAACGGAATCTTCAATTTAATTTTACGGCTGAATTATAAATATGATAAATCTACCGTACCGTTGAATCAGTATTGGATTTTTTTTCTGCCTTTTCGTGTTTTGTACCGAGGGGTTTATTGTTGCGAAAGCTGTAACGCTATTATTTTTTATGAACTTACCGGTAGCCGTCGAAGTGGTTGGTTGATAGGGCGCCCCGCCTGGACCAGCAGGCTGTCCCCCTGGTGTGGTGGGTGTACCACCATGAGAAGTCGGTATTCCCCGATGGGGTTGCGAGTGTGCTGCTGTTGTATGAGCGTGGGAGTACGATTGAGTTAGCGAATGAAGTGGCTCGTGAAATACGTAAGCGGGATAACCCTCGGCTCGTTGTTGAAGGCAGCTACCGCCCATCGACCCACCGAGACTCCCTGACATTGAACTAAAAGCGAATGAAAAATGTACGAAAGTAGGTAAATTCTCGATTCCATTTTAATTTTACAATTTACCGAAAGCTTCTTCAATTTTATTTTTACTTCAAATGATTTGAACCTTTTTTCATTAACTGTTTATATTCTTTCTAAATTTAGACTTATTAACAAAAATAGTAATCTCAATCGATCGAGTTACGAAGCGAACCAGAAATCGGGAAAGACATAGTTGAGCCAATTATCAGAGAATAAAGGCTTTTTCCATCGTTTTTTTTTTTTTTATTCAATCCTGATTGTCTGTACGTCTCGCGACGAGATAACTAAAACGTTTTCTTCGCTGATCGTTTGAGACAATCAAATTGAAAATCTCGAACAAACATTTTGGTAAATTGTTCGAAAAAAAATGAGGGTTTTGAATAAATGATTTTTTTTAAATACCTGTAAGTGTCGGGCATCGTGGCGATCGGCTGTGGTATCGAAGAATACATTGCGTTAAAGCCAGCGTTCAACGGTATCCTCGGTGTCGCAGCGCCAGCCGCAGGTGCCGCCGTTCCACTTCCACCCCCAGTTGTCCCGCTCCCTACTACCTGATCAACAGCGGCTCTTCTCTGATTTCGGAGCTTTTCCTCTCTGCGCCACTTTGCCCTACGATTGCTGAACCACACCTGCCGAAATAAACGACACAGAGGGATTTCTCCCATTATAAGAACGTTACTTCTTTGTGATCGGGCGTGACGCGACTATTGAATTCGGTCAACGAGATACACGTTGAACCACATTCACAACCATTCTCATTCACTCTCGTCACATGTTCACGCCACGGATAACTCGGGTTTGGAATTTTATTCTTTTCAGGAAATCATCGGTATGGAAAACTCATTTGTTCTCCATTTCGAAACGCTTATCTTCCTGAAGCCACCTGTTATACCGACTGCTCTTTCATGAATGCCGAGAAAAAAATTGTTGCAAATTTAGAAAAAATCGTTTTTTGCACGGTACAACCAATTAGAATGAAAAAGTTCAAACGGTTTGCGTGTCAAACGGTGTCAGAAATGTTCGAATATTGGAGACCGACGTGGCGCCTGATTCATGACATTCACGAAACCGTTAAATATTAATGAAGATTATTATTTTAACGAAAAGTTGAATTTCGAGAAATGATAAAGTTGGAAATTTATTTCGAAAAATGGTCGATTTAATTCGATGAGATTTTTCAGAAATTCGAATAATCATCATTGACTAAATGTCAAAAATTTTCTGAATTTTCTCTGCTCCATGATGACTGCATTTCGATCCAGTAATCATAAAATCATTGTGTTTTAATTATTGTACACGTTCATATATGTTTCCTGACTTCCGAACGTTTCGGAGTAGTGAAACAAGTGGAAAAGGTCAACGACGGTCAGACGTCCCGTCTCCGCAAGCTCGAAAATGAATCAATCAACAAATCCACAATTAAAGTCGTGAATTAATAAAATAGTAATGCGATATAAGATTTTTGTAGTAGAATAATATCTGGAAAACTAATCCATAAAAAAAGTGTCATGGCGTTCGATGAACAAAGGAGAGTGTAGAAAAAGGAGAGAGTCTACAAGATGTTACGGGGGGTGAAAATCTATAGAAAAGTCTCGACGACAAAAGGAAAAAATGGTGGGAGCCCTTGAAATTTCTTGAGACCGGTGTTTGTATTTGGTTTCTCTGTCTTCGAGCCGGCTTTTCAGGAGGTTAGCTTTCGGCCATTTCGTCAGAGATTCCGCGATGATAATCGGGCGACACGGGGTAGCGCCTGGTGGTGAATCGGTAAGTAGTATACATATATATATATATATATATATATGTAATATCCTGCATAGAAGTATGTGATATACATATATACGGGGAGGTAGAAAACCGGGAATGGCCAATCAGAGGGCAACCTCCCCGGGGACGGGACGGGTTGCCATGGTTGCGTCCGAACCCTCTTAGGCCTTCTACTCGATCCCTCACTCGAGCGACGACTCGCAGCAACGATAGTCCCTCTTTCTCGCCGTCTCTCTCTCTCTCTCTCTCTCTCTGTCTCTTCTTCGCTTGCTCATTCTCTCTCTAGCTTCTCCTCGCTCTTCTACTGTCTGCTTCGCTTTCATCCATAGTAAATCCTATCTTCCATTCTCTCTTGCTCTCAAGTTCTCCTGTTTTCACGAACCTCTTCTCCTTTCTCCTTCTCTTTCTCTCTTGCCCTCTTGCTTTGACATATACAAGATTCTATATCTGTACCCATACGACGTAGATATGCTCGCGTACAAGAATATATAGACGATCTATATAACTATAACAGTTACTGGATTCGGTACGGCGAATATACAGGCATACTATCAGCCATGCAACCTGGTCCTATCGGCAAACCTCGCAGTACTGTAACCCCGCGTTGTTCTCTCTCTCTTTCTCTCTCTGTCTCTCTATGACTCTCTTCCTCGTCTCATCCCTCTCGGGTACCGGTCCCCTCATCTCTTATCATCTATATATATTAGATATATCTATGTATTTTGCTTCCCTTTCGCCGTCACTCGCGACCATGGACCACGCTCTCTCTCTCTCTCTCTCTCTGTTTCTCTCACTCTCTCCCGGTTTCCTGCACTTAGCAAGATCAATACCAGCCAACGAGGCTTGAAAACATGCGTCAACATGGTCTTGCACTGTTTGTACGTCCACATAACGCTACCGTTCGACCCACAACCCCCCACCCCTCTTCCCCTCCCTCCCACATCCTCTTCAGCACTGCCCGCTGGTTTCACTCCTACCTTTTGCGCACTTTCTCTCTTTCCCTCCCTCCCTCCAACTCGTTTCTCTCTTTCTCTCTCTCTCAGTCAATCTCTGTTTATCCGGTTTCTCTCTCTTTACTTCTATCCTTCTTTTTTATTATTTTTTTTCTCGTTTACTCTCTCATTCTGTTCACTTGCCATGGAACAAGAGCGGACGAGCACACCTCAAAAACTCCCCTTGTCCAACGCAAAATTTTCCCGAGAGCACACCGCACATACACGCGAGGTGCACTTTACATCCCGCGTGTGATATCCAGCCGTTGGCTCGCCTCGTGAGTTCCGCGTCCAAACAATGTCCAACAAGGCTGCGCACATATTAACTCCCATGCCGCCTGGCATGCGTCACCTCTCTCGTCGAATCTCTCTACTCGTCCACACGCATACACACACGAACCCCCCCCCCCCCCTTCCCTGCCCATGCTCCCGTTATATTAATTAAAAGAATTACAATTTCGCAGACGCGAATACCTGCACAACTATCAATCTCATTCAAACGCTCGAGAAGTTTCAGGATATGCAAACCCTTTTACGGTTTCAAAATCATTCGGGAACGACGTTCAAACCGCCGATCATGAACTTTTTGTCTGAGGCTCAGTATATTCTCTCAATTTCCATTAAAATTCATCAAAATTAACATCAAGTTGAATAATAATTTCGAGAAATTTACACTGTTATTTCAATCCTACATGAATAGAATTGGAAACCGAAAAATTATCGTTAGAGCAATAGAGATGACAAACAATCCGAAATGTTTCAAAATTTACACTTTGAATAATATGAAAATTCCAAATATTCGAAATTGTCCCTATTTACTACAGTTTTAACGATCATTTTTCACTTCTAATGATCTCCGTGTATTATTTCTATTATCGTTTTACATTTGAAGTTTCTTCAATTTCACAAGAAAAAACTCGTTGCACCACGGTTGCTTGAAAATCTAAAGAGAAGATGTTCCATTAAATTTCACCGTTTTACAGCTTCTGTTGTTCGACGTTGAATTAACTCGAAGGAATGAGAAGAATCTTTACGAGACGAAAGGCAATTTCTCAATTTATGAGGCAATCGGAAAGTATAATGAAAATAAAACTAATAGTACCCGAGTCGAAAAGCAAGAGCGAAAGGGAATATATAAAAGGGTGAGAGGATCTTTGCGGTGTATACGAAGAGTGGATACGACGAAGATTACGCGAGAGATGAATCGCGAGAGGGTGCCAAGGGGAGGCGGTTCTCGACTCACGTAGCGACGCTTAAACGTTCTACGGATAATGAAAGGTCGCGCGGAGTCAGGGGCACATTTAACCCTCCAGGCGCGAATAGAATGCGCTGAAGGAGGAGTTGAAGAAGAAGAAGAAGAAGAAGAAGAAGAAGAAGAAGAAGAAGAAGTAGCAATTGAAGTAAAACGACGAGGGTTAGTGTGAATCAGTAAATGTGGGGATAATACTCATTCACCATATACATGTGTATGGTGAACAGGATTGGTAAGAAGCATGAAAAGGAGGGAGGAATCCCGAGATCGTGGAGACACACCGCATTCGCGCCTCACATTCACACTCACCTGGATACGTGCCTCAGGCAATCCAATCTTCTCGGCGAGACGTTCACGGGCAAACACGTCCGGGTAATGTGTCCGCTCGAATTCTGCAACGTACAAGGTTGCAACAAGTGCTCGTTATTAGTTTCGAGACTCTGTGTGCATACACAGATCCATACGGGCTATTTCACTGGCGATAAGCACTTTTCTGCAGATTTTTTTTTTCTTTTTTTTTCTTCGATAACGTTTGACGGTTGAATTAAAAGAGTTTCGGACATTTTGTTCCAGTAATAAATCAAATTAATCAACAATTTCATACTTTCGTTACTTCATTTTCTGTTTTTGCGTTTTCAGAGTTTATAAAAAAATCAATGCAATCAAAACCATCTATTAATAATAATTTATGAAGATTTTACAGCGAAGAAAAATATTCCAAGAATTTGTATTTGTACGCTTGAAAAAAAAAGTGCTCGAACATGAAAAAGAAAAAATTACCTTTCTCAAGACTATCGATCTGTTCGTTGGAAAATGAGGTTCGATTGCGTTGAAGTTTCCTCTTGAGCCTCAGTCGAACCTGTGAGTCTTCGTCACCGGATGAATTGTGTTCGGAATTCCCGTCGGAAGTTGTTTCTTGATGGGACAACAGAGGCACGTTATCTGCAACATAAAAAATGCATCTTTATTCAAGAGTCATACGAACGCGATAAGACTACCGTTAAAGATGGACGAAATTTTTTGTTATTCGCCAAATTTTCACATCAATTTTTATCCTCGCTGCCCCCCCCCCCCCCCTAAAATAATACACTATTTGGCTACCGATTCGATAGCTCGAAATAAAAAATAAAAACCTAATAAATATTGCACAGCGTTTCAATGAATCTGAACTTTTCATCTTCACCAGAGCGTTATCGAGCACAGGTCACTCTTGAAAATATCAACGAATGTTTTTTTCACGATTTTTCATTTTCTCCTTTCTACTATCACTCTTGAATCTACGTGATGATGTGCCCTTTCTGTCCGAGGACGATGAGTACCGTTACCGCATATATATACACACACATATATATATATATATATAAATTTTCCTCTGTACGTTGCTTTGCTCAAAAGGAGAGTTGAATATCCGCACTTGCAAATAGGATGAGAGGAGTAGCTTCACGCAACCCCGAGAATTTCGTAGACATATATGCACTACGTTCATGTATAGACATATAGGCACCTCGATATACCTAAACAAACCTATATATACGCTCTCGTACTTACACATATACAGACATAAATACACTGCTTCAAATACATGCACATATAGACCATTTCTGCAGTATGGAACACGGAGTAAGAGAGCTGTCTGTCAACCCCCTCTTTCCCCTAGGGCGGGCGTGCGCGATTACCTTCCGCCTCCACGCACCGAACCCTCGTCCGCGTTACGCGTTTCTCTCTGGCATCCCTTCGCTCCCTCCGTCTGTCCGTACCATCGCTCTCTATCGTCATCCTATCACGCTCGTCCGTCCATCCGTTCGTCAGCTGCTCGCCCTCACTATATACTACCCTGTTTTATCTTTTTCTCTATATACATCTATATATTAATATCTATGTATGCCTCTTCTTCTGACGAACAAAATGCCGTAAAGCCCATAACTGCGAGTGTTGAATCTCTCGAGCTACATCCCTTAGCTCCTCGTAAATGTAAATATTTTTCTTGTTCGTATATATGACAACTGTGGAGGAAAAAAATGCTGCATGTCCGTGTGTATGTGTGTGTCTGTGTTATTCTAATAATAACTTGCACAATTCGTTCACAGTCATTTCTGCCAAGTGCTCGAAATGCCTCTGCTCCCAAATCAAAACGCTTTTTTTTATTACTCTAAACAAATTTTCGTGATGACAATCTCGTCATCGTCGGTTAAGCCATAATTTATCTCGGAACATTTGAATTCAACAGACATTGAAGCCGTCGTGACAGCGAATTAAGTTATAACGTTTCTTTCAAGAAGAAACGACATTGGATTTATCCTGATACCTCAAATGGATTCACCCGAAAAGGCTCTCGACGCTTGGCAAAAATAACACAGAAACGAGGGGAGATGAAAATGGCTGAAAATGCATTGACGAGGTTGAAAATTAATCAAAAATTCAACAACAAAAAACCGTGGTAAACGTTGATGGATTGAATAGATTGGATAGAAATCTTCTTCAATACGATTGCCCTTCAGAATCGGGATCTCGACATGAAATAGAAAAAGTGGTGTGACCATTATTACAAAGTCAACAAAGTGATAAAACAATCGTAATTCTTTTTTTTTTTTTGTAATTTATTGTTAAAAGCTATTGAAAAGAGATCCAATTTTTTTTCTAATCGTCATCCAAATGTCTTGATTTTGAAGAGAAACGAGAAACTCGAAAATCCTGGAATTTCAAATCTTTATAACTGGATAACGAATCGAGGTGGATGAGCAGGTGTATAAATATTTAATCTACGAGGACCATATTCTTACGTAAACTCATTCCTGCATTTTGCATCAATGGATCCTCTGTGGTAAGAGTATATGGATTTATATATAAATATAGGTACTTAATCCACGGTCAGATTTCCCTCGCTTTCTCTGTCCCTGCTTTTCCAATAGGTTGACGAGCCTACGAGCCGAATCCGATTTCATTCCGGGCTGCCATGCCCGGATTTTTTTTACAAACAAAATTTTTTAATTTTGTTGTTTTCGGTTTAGTTTTTTTTATCTTTACGCGTTAGGAGAGACGCGGCAGAATGGTGGGTAAAGCTTAACAGCTCATTTATGAAAAAAAAATCGAAAAAATGCGAACTACGTCGGTGCCTAAATTTCTAAATTTAATTTTTTTTTAAATTTTTTACAATACACTTAAACAATGACGAAATAATAAAAACTCCGAGAGCTCACGGAATTTCGGATCATGCTGAGATTATTGTGGTAACGAGGCTTGCGGAGTACTTTCGGCTAAAATGATCAAAGGTTTTCAACTCATTTTTGTCGTTCCAAAGTCGGCTTGTCAACTAGTGAGCATCGGAAAAATCTTTGGCCATGTAAAATCTATCGAGTAGTCTCTTACTGTCATGGGTACGAATGTGGACATGGCGTGAAATAAAAAAAAAAAAGATAAAAAAACAGAAATGGAAAAGGGAGAGAGATAGACGCGTATAGAGTAAGAGCGCGAAAACGCGTCAAGCGTAATCTGCCTATTGAAGGCAGACGTGGACCACAACCGCATCTGTATCCGTCATCTGCGAGCCAATCTGCGCCGCAATCTGAGCCGCTTGGTCGATTTCGGGTGATCCTATTATAGGTTTGAGAGAGCGGGTGTGGACGAGAGGAAAGAGAGAGAGAGAGAGAGAGAGAGAGAGAGGGAGAGAGGAATTATAGAGAGAAGAAACGACTGAGAGCAATTCCAGGATGGAGGCAAAATAGTGCGGTCGCTTTCTCTTTCGCTTTTGGATTTTTTTCATTATTTTTCTACTACCCATATAATGCTCATCTTTCGCATTGAACAGAGACTCGATTCTCGTAAAGCACTCATATAACTCTCGAAAAATCCCGGGTGCTCGAATAAAAAAAAAAAATTGGCCTTCTCACCTTTTCAAAAAATCTGTATCCGTTTGTCTGCGCGAGATTTAGGAGAGACGTGACCCGGTTTGATGGAACGTATTCGAAGACGTGAACACGAGCATAACAGAGAATCTCTGTTGTGACTGTGTCGACGTGGAGAATTCAACGGCGGAGGAATTGACAACATTGCAGGGATTCGAAATGGATGTGGCGAAAGGATAAACGGAAGGGTATACAGTGCGTGGTCGTGATTTTTCTTTCCTTAAAAAAAAAAAAGTCAACCTCACGGAAGGTGAAGAATGAAAGAAGGGGGATGAAATTCTCACTGCGGTAGATTCCATTATTCACGAGTAGAAAAAAAATGTATGCCTCGAGGTCGCGTTGGATCTTGAGAGTGCAATAAAAATGATTGTATTCAAATGTTCTTCTTCATAAGCTCTGCCTTTTGAGTAATAAAATCGAAAAAAAAAATAAAAATCAATGCTTCGATTACGAAAATTAAAATTGATTCTTCTCAAACGATTCATTCGTATAGTTGTGAAAAAAGAAAAAATGCAGCTTACCAGATCGCTTAAGCAAAGAATCATCACGTCCATGAAGTTGTCCACCGGGTAAGAGCGACTGGCCAGAGCCAGCAGTTGCCGCCGACGGAATACCGCTTGCTAGGGGATGATGGGAAGGGGTTGCGGAGTACCACGCTGGTGGCCAGCCGGTCGCCTGTCCATTGAACATCCTCAGTTTGTCGTAAACACTTTCAGCACCTTGATGAGCTTGAACCGCCGCGGCCTGTTGCTCTTTCTGTGACGCTAAATTTCTCAGCACCCTGTTTATCGATGATACCTGCCAAGCCAAAAGATAGAACTGAACATTCTCATGGCACAGAAATTTCGTTTGAAAGAATTTCATTTAGAAATAAAATCTTCGATCGCTTATCTCGATAAATCTCAAAATAGCGGACAAACTTTATATATACTCTAGTAAAAAAGAAGATTACCGAATCTATGATCTCTTTTCACGTGATTTTTTATAGTCGTTCATACTTTAGATGATGAATGAACCAAGATATTTCTAGATACATTATTGTTTCTCAAGTACATGAAAATCCGAATAAAGAGAAGCGTTGTAAAGTGAAAGTACGATAGACAGGAGAGATCTTTTTTTTTATTTTTTTTTTTATTGAAATAAAAAAAGAAATAAATCTCTTGTGGTGGTTGAGACTGACAATGACGTTCATCCAGAGGGTTGTCAGAATCCAAAGGATACATATATAGACGTTATATCCCAAGAGGCTCGTACTATAACCACGTCGTATATACATTCGTGAAATTGTGCACGTGAAAAAGGGAGAAAAAAAATGAGAGAGAACGAAGGAATCGTCTTCATAGTGATCGTTGTCGTTCTCGACGACGACGACGACGACGTCGTCGTGTCTCGCGAGAACATCCAAGGGATCCCGGATGAAAGGACACCGCCATCCAATTATTACATAAAATGCTTTCGCTTCTCTTCTCGTTGTGCCTCCTCTTTTCCTTCGCCTTCTCGCTACACCCTCGAGCTTTCGTTCTTTGCCAAAATACCAGCACCGTTTTCACCGATGTATATATACAAGTATATGTATATAAACATATACTTGACTCAATCGAGAGGCAACCAGTGGCCGGTCTTGAAACTTGTAACGAGCCCGCAGAAATACATTATGAAACAGACTTTAGTTCTTCGACGTCTGATTTTCGATACTCTCCACTTATATCCTTTCAGTTTTCGGTTTCGAGAGATACTTTTAAGCGCTGCACGCGACTCTCGTATAATCATTCCCGTACCTCCAATAAATATCGAAATAAAAAGCCGAAGAAGCGCTATCCTATTATACTTTTTTCTCGTTCGATCAGCACTCGTTTTCTATTCACGTCTCTTTATTTCGACCGATCGAAAAACCGATTTTTTCAAACCCATCAGCGTTTGTCAGAATTCATAAGAGCTCGAAGCACTCATTGTTTTTTAGAGTCTTCAACGTGATCGATCATAGTATTAATCTTATTGTGAAGCTTCTAGACTTGTTGGTGAGTAGACAAGAAGAAAAGTATCTCGGTAGCAACCGGCTAAAGGAACATTTTACATTTAAGCGATAAAAAGTAGTTTTGAGATGTTATTCGCAGTAGTACGAGTCAACGAATGTTGGAACAGAGAAAGCATTGGCTGGGGTATCTCGCGCGCGGGCCGAAGTCAGTCACGGGATAAGAGTGTTCCAAAGGGTGCGCGGAGAAGATCAGGCCTATTGGTTTGTGTGCGTTTGAACGATGCCGATGCCAGAATCCCGACGTCAGAGTATAGTAGTTTTGTGCTCTGTATAGTAAGCCCTCTCGATTCTCAGCCGTCGTTGCTGCTGTTGCTGCTGCTGCTTTCGTCCGCTGTTCCCCGGGTTTTCGCCACACAACAGCCGCAGCGTCGATGCAGACCATTACACGCCCGACCGGACACGAATAATTGTGCAACACGCTTAACTGATCCCATTCACCCTGATTCTACCCGCTTTCCGCCATCAAGGCCTCCAGCTCTCTCTCTCTCTCTCTCTGTCTCTCACACACATACACACACCTACCCTTTCTCTCTCTTTGGCTCTTTTTCTCTTCACCCCCCCCCTCCCCGCCCCGCTTTCCTTCTACCTACCATACGAACCCATGATCCAACCCCCTGTGCTCTTCTGTCCCAGACCACCCTCCGCACATCTACGCCACAACGATGCTTTTCGCGCGCTCCCGTTCATCCCCGTGTAGACTTCGTGTCCCATCCACCCCGGTACAATAACGACCTTATACCCCCTTTCCACAATATAAAATAAATGGGGCTGCATCGTTTTTTTTTAACCCTGTTTGTCTTGCAGCACGTTAGAAAATTGGGCTCAAGAACGAATGCGAGAATGCCGAGCACTTTTCTTTTTTCTAAAGAAAACAAAATATATACAGACCAATTATATGGATTTGGTTTGAAGAAAATTTACCGGTTATCGAACGAATAATAATCACAACGAGTACTAACAGTAATTGATTAGTACATTCGACTGTCTTGTGCTGTATCGATATGAGTGACTATTTAAGCCAACAACACTTAGTCAAGCTCTGCTTTTCAATTTTTTTTTCCGTTGTTTCTTATTTCGAAAATAATGATATATCGGACGACGCTGAATTCCGATGCTCATCCCATAGTTGAAAAAAAAAATATATATATTATATATACGTACATTGCTGTTCCGAAAGCGAGAAGCTTTATTTTTTTTGTGTGTGTTCCCCCGTTTCTCTCTTTTTTTTTTTTTTTTTTTTTTCTTTCACACTTCAGTGAATCTTTTATAGACGAACCTGATTGATCAACCCCCGCTATTGCTTAAGCCATAAGGGCTCACAAGAGACTACATCCCCTGCCGGGACGAGCATGAGAACGATGCCGGATAACGACGCTTACGCGTGCCAGGACGTCCACCGTGTCCTGATACACATGACATTATGTACGACGACACTCACACCATTAACGTTTGCAGTAAAGAACTTTCGTGGCTTGAAACATTAGGCATGGGGATAAATCGTATAGAAAATTTCGAGTAATTACTCTATCAAGAATAATGACAGTAGTTATTGATGAAATGCCTCGTTTTTTTTTTTTCAGGCTAATAACTTGGAGCGAAACGAAATCAGTAAAAAAAATTCAACGCCTTTTTTTTAACGGGTCCGAACTCCATCGAAAAGATTGCATTTTCTCGATGAATATTCATAGCCTGAATAATATTTATCGCGGAATTTAATTGTCATTTTAGTGAAATTCAAACGTTTTTTTCCTCGAATTATAATTATAATGATTTGATCCGTTCGATTAATCATGATAACAATATTTCTAGATAATTTTATATTCGATCGATGTTAATAATCATAAATGTAAGAGAAAAAATATCCAGCGAATGTCAACACCAGTCATCGGGTGCTCGAAGTACGAACGTCGGTAATTTTTCATTGGTCTCGTTGGTCCTGGCACCGTTATTTGCGTCGTTTTTTTTTCTTACCACCTTAATTTTAACGGCGGACAATTTATTTAAATGTCGGTCATTAAGAGATTCTAAATATTTCTGGATCAAACGGGACTCGCGGCTAGTGAATCTTCTTCAGCTTTTGGCTCATGTTCGAGCGGGGATAATCACTCGTCTGCATTCCATGGCGTGCAGGAGACGCGTTAGTACGTACGTGACCTCAGTCCATCGGTCATCTCAGTACACAGAGTTTGGGATAGAAAATAGGAATGGGGACCGGCGTGAGCCAATGTCAGTGAAGCATGGCATCGATAGCAGGAAGCATGTTTGCCGGACGAAAGAGAAGCGCACGAAGACTGGATAATTTCGGCAACAGAAAAAAAAGATAAAGAGAGCAAGAGAGAGAGAGAGAGAGAGAGAATCGGGTGGGAAGGGGATGAATTCTTCTTGTAGCATTTCAAGTACACAACGCCGTATTCGTGTCTGTATACAGGAGGAGAGGTCGAAGGGTCGAAACAGTCAGCAGAGATCGTACATAGCTCAGAAGCTCGTATAGTACAGTAGCTGTGCTCTCTCACAAGAGGGTGGACATGACGTCGAGTTCGCGTAATGGACCGATTACCCCACCCAACCGATCGTATTGACGAGACTTTGATTAGGGTCGAGTGGCCGGATCCGACGGGTAAGTGCTGTACCAAAACTCCCCCGGATCTTTACCCTCTCGCCCCTCCCTCATCGGTGCGTCTGCTTTTCCTTGATAACTCGTGTACCAGCATCGAAATCAGCCTCCACCCACTACTCCCTCGTCGTGCTTAATAAAACTCTACCATATGTGTACATTAGCCTCCGTTACAAATACTTTACAACTCTTCCCTTTTATGATTTCAGTAATAATGTAACAGCGGATGAACATAACGATATGTGATAATACTTTGCATTTGTGTAAAGTAAATATCTTGATGAATTTTGTGTTTACAATTGTTTTGTAATAATGAAACTCCGGAATAAAATATAATCTCGTTTTATTTGATGATTATTGTGAACTTTTGTTAGTTCAAGACATTTGAATATTCAATGACTAGAACCAGTCGGCTAATCACTATTCTAAGTCAAAGGGTGTCTTAAAAACTCTTCATTAATTTAGCGTTCTTTATATTTTAGACAATATTGATAGAAAATAATGAAAGATTGAACACTTTGACTTACACTTGGGATGTTATCGTTGTTACAGACGCCTTCTTGCAGCAGCCGATCGCGAATCTCCCATGCAAATATCGAGGGACACTCTCGCTTGTAGTCAGCAATTTTGTTGACGACCGGCGTTGTCGCGACCCTTGGTTTACTTCCACCAATTGCTCTCGGCTTTATCGAGCCTGTTTCGTAGTATCTGCAACAAATTAATAACATCCGGAATAAGGTTGTTTCGAGTGGAAAGGTGAATTTGAATATTAGCAGGAAAAAAAAAAAGTTTTTTTTTTCCGCCAGTCAAAGTCTCAGTGACGTGACTAATCTCAGTTAACCTGATCGATTTAATGAATTTTGAGTTCAAAATGTTTTTGTCTTTTTGTACCTTCCGAGAATTTTGGAGACGCAGCCGTTGCTGACCTGAAGAATCCTCGAAATATCACATGGTCTCGCACCGCTGTGCGCCAATTCGACTATTTTTTGCCTCGTAGCGTCAGGCAACGGTCGTCCATTGACGTAAACGCCACCTAACTGATTAACCCCACTGTGTCCAGCAGCCGAACATCCGAATATTGAATTCTGACCGACCATGGAACCCCCACCGATTCCAGGACCTCCCCCGTGCATCAAATCCTCCTCTGTGAAAACGGTACATCAAGTGTAATTGATCGAGCCCTAATTATAACATTTATATATAAACAAATGCATACACGTGTACATCTATTTATGTATTAACACATGTATGAATTTTGTGTAGCATCAATTCACATTGGGTCAACACCAAACAAGCACGGACGTGCCAAGCGGTAAACATACAAATATTCTCTATACCGATCAATCGTAAAGGCTACAAGGGGTGAGCATCAAAAGCGAGAACATTCAAGGCCCAAATGCTTGATGATCCGATAGCTCTTCTCTCATTAACCGTCATTGCTTTCTGAACAATTTACGAATATTAATTTCTCTCGCGGTATTTTATTTTGTTAATCAACATTTAGGCACATTTATGTAAATAAAAAAATGCTGCCTAGAATTCATTTAGATTTATAGTGAATCGTGATCATCAAATGAAAACGGATTCTCAATTACAATGATCATTGTGCACCCTTTTAAAAAGGATAGCGAATTTCTTAATGTGCATCTTTTTGACTTGGTGAAATATTTATTCCCGATAAGAATATGTATTTGGTCGATAAAATATGAATGAACGATGTCTCTTTGAGTGATAATAGTCTTGAACTGATTACAAGCTATCGAGTTTGAATGCGGAATAGTCCAATAATTCATCACACGCCAATCATTAGCTCAGTTATCCGAAGAATAGTATAAACTGCCACAAGCAACTCGGGAGGTAAAACTCTCATGGGAGCAAACATTTCAGAAGTGTTAAATGCATCTTGCAATTAACAAATTTAATTAAATCCGAGAAACGATGAGTTCCACTTTTCAACGCGGGAGGGGGGGGGGGGGAGAGTGACAAGAAATAGTTGGAATGTAATTTAAGTGGCCTCTGTGCTACTCTTACTACATCGTCGTCGTCGTCGCTGTTGATGTCGCGTCGACGACGGAGATATAAGAGAAAACGACGCCCAAGGGTTGCACTCGGGAACATTCGTGAACCTCTCACCAAAACCCTCTATTGCCCTCAAGGTTCCGCGCCTCGTGTCGCCGTAAATTCGCAAAACATCCCCTCTCGCCCACCCTCATCACCGGCAGCTGTCTTCATCTTTTTCTCTCTCCCTATTCCCTCGGTCTTTGCTCTCTCACTCTCTCTCTCTCCCTCTCTATTCCCCCTACCAACTGACAACCGTAACAAACTTTTCCAGAGCATTCACTTCATTCCTCTGTTAAAGATCGTCTACATCCTTGTGCGGTAGGATGGAGTTCAGCTTAATCCATTATCTCATTCAATTTTATTATTTATAACAGCTATTATTCCAACGCTGAATAATATTTTATGGGAAGCCGTGCAGAAACGGAAGGAACATTTTGTATACGCTCAGAAGTCACATGTTTGTCGCTAATTTTGTCAGACCCAGAATGGTGATGAGGTTACGAGATTAAAGGAAAGTGTAATTTTCGAAAACAAAACTCAATTGTCTACTAACTACATTTGTTCAACAAATGTCTCAATTCTCTCTGCCTTTTTCCAGTTTTTTTTTCAGCACATACTGGATTTTTGAAGACCCTCTTACAATCGATCTGCAAAGAAAAAATTTACTTTTTTGAAAATTCGTACTTGTGGGCCTGCATACTGGTCGAATGGGCTTGAAATGCCGAAAAACGTTGAAACACGCTATGAAATTAGCTCGCAAATACAATCTTATCTTTGTGGATGCGAAGAGAAACAAGTTGAACCGAAGAATCAACATGAATTCTCCCAGGATCGTATCTTTCTTAACCCTGTATCTCTATTTCTGTGAGAGTAGTTTGGAGCTCTCAGCCAAAACGCATATATCGAGATTCTCGTCGACATTTGGGAGAGGGGGGGGGGGTGTCAGTGTTCCAAGGATTTCACTTTCTCTCTCTCTCTCTCTCTCTCTCTCTTTCTATCTCCCTTAGTAGCTCCTGGCTTAACTCCCTCTCAGCAAGAGAGTTTTTCGTTCACGAGACACAAAGAAGAAAAAATGGAAGATGTATACAGAGATACAGAAGAGGTTGCCTCGATGAATCCTTGAGAGGAATGGCAAAAGAGAAGATATGCTGCCAGTCTGCGGGTATTTCGTTCTCGAACAACTCTCCGGCTCGTCACTTCTCGTCGTCGTTCTTCTTTATTTCATTGCTTCGTTTTTTATACCCATGTATATAACGAGCTGATGTTAGGCGGCAACGTAAAAAGATTTCGCTCGATCGAACACGCGACACATATATGCGGTGTTCGGCAAAGAAACGCGTCTCTCTCTCTCTCTCTCTTTTTTCAACCTATCTGGACGCTTCAACGATTGATAACAAAGATAACGATTTCTCAGGACCTTACTCTCACAGCTTGACCGGTCTTTCGAATCTGTCACATTTTAAAGAAACCGAGCCAGCCTCGTCTATTTGATTTATTCATTTAATTATTTATTTTTATTCGTAACTAAACCTACTCGATGATCTATGAAATTGCATTCATTTTTGTCTGCTAAAAAGATAGATGAAAATCAGTGAATGCAAAATTATATCAACATAAGATGATAAGAAAGTAATGGCTTCCGTTAAAACAAATGAATTGCTATGATCAACACACAAAACGATCGATACAAAGGAATTTTACGAGGGTATTCAAAAAATGACGATCTTTAAACTCATCAATGATTCGTAATCGAAAAATAGTATTAACTTTACATGAAATGCACACTAATAGAGGACAATAAAATCTTCAAAATCAGCTACTGAACTAAATTAATTAACGTTTATTAATGAATATGAGTAAATTTTTGTATCGAACCTCGGTGCAGGGTAATGTCTGAAGCAGCTCGATGCTGCACCTCCGCGAGAAGAAAGGAGTAATCTATAAACATAGTAACAGTAGTAATATCTATTAAATATCAGGAATAAAAAATCACTGCATTAAGTTGTAACAAAATAAAAAATAAAAAAAACAACTCAACAAGCTGTTTTTGTTGTGTGACTTCAAAAATAATAATTATTAATCCATCATTTCAGTTTAAAATCATTCTCTTCAGCTTTTAGGGTCAATCGATCATATAGATATGGCGAGTCATATACGCAAATGAAGAAATTTAGCTTATCGGCTTGAATAGAATTCGGAAAATCCATTGAAATGACTGCCATCCCGAAAAATGCTCCGAATACCAACGATTGACTAGACATCTGTCCTGAAAAACGAAATATTCTGCCACATTTCCGAATACCCAAGCGAAACCGCTTCAGTATTAACTCTATCTATGCTCTTAATAAAATACTAAAGATCATTTTTTAATTGAGCAAATTAAAGGAGAAATCAATCGGTGACAAGGCAATAATCTAAAACCATATATCCACTTTGTCATCGCTCGCATCACGCGTCGATTGAATTGAAACTTGTTTCAATGAGAAAATCAAAAACTTCTTGAGAAAGAAAACTTCTTGTTTCGAACTATTTATAAAGTTTTGTAAAATCATTTTGGAGCATATACAAAAATTGATTTCAACATTAAGTTAATCAGTGTCTTCAATTTCAAGAGCAATATTTTTGTTTTCACCGCGTTCTCTATGGTTCGCTTCATCAATTTTAGAGCGAATCGTATAATTTTTTAAAATGAATTTTCCTTTCAAGATTCTCATAAAAAAGCAGATATTTTCCATTTTAAATAAACAATATAAAAGCAAAATCACGAATTCAATCACGGTTCACGTATAGTCGAACCTGCAGACTTTATTTTCATGTGTAACATTCTCTTGAAACATTGATACCCAGAAAAATATTGAATTTACGGATATGACTGAAGAGACTTTATTGTAAAGAATTCCATTTTTTATAAAAATCCACTTGAAAACTTTTGCGATATCAAAAGTCACAGAGATATATGGCAATGTAAAAATTCAAAAAAAATAAAAGATCAACTTGGAAGAACTTCAATTTCGGCTATATATTTCTTGGCGCTATTTTCCTTTTATAAACTTTCATTATTGGATTTTTGGGAGTAGTACGTAAAAAAAATTATGCCCCAAGATGACACACCTTAATATACATTGTATATATATTTTATTTTTAACATATAGATATAGAATCACACCTTGTTCATATTATACATATATCTATGGCACACATTTTTTATTTTTTTTATTTATAATTTCACGTTAATCTACACGACGACCAGGGCAAAAGCGAGTCATGCGCCGCAAAGTGAGGCAAAAAGGTTCCACTTGACTGAGCGTGAAACGGGACACAGATTAAATCCCATCCTGTCGGGGTGCGGGATGTCGCGACGCCCTCTCTCTCTCTCTCTCTCTCTCCCTCTCTGCAGGTCTTTGCAATTTCTTTTCCTCTCTTTCTCTCCCCCTACTCTTCTCCGACCTCACTTGGTAGAGGCTCGTTGCCTTCCTGCCGCCAGCACACACTTCCTCCCTCATCTAAACCAAGGGTTGATGAGGAGCAAGAGAAGCAGGGTACATGTACATATTATACATAACTAGAGTAGGTATATGTACACGAAGAAGGTATACATGCGAACCTTAACGTTGGCGTCATTCGACCCCCTCTCAGCAGAGAGTCCTCATTCGCCAGCAAACAACCCCTTACAACCCTTCAGTGCCATACCTTCGATACGCGAGACACCGCAACTCTCATTTTACACGTATATAATTCACAAATTTGTCAACAGTACTCTCGGATAAATGAAGAATTTTCGTTATCCAACCCTCTGACGTAAAGCGTAAATACGATTGTTATTGAGCCTGTTAACAATGACGTCGATTAAATTCAAAATTGATTTTATTAAGATTTTAGATAGAGCTAACCTTGTTTATGTCTCCGACAAAAACAGGAAACCGAAATAACCCTACAAACTCCTTGCCACTTCATTTCATACGTAATCGTTCAATGTTTTCATTTTTCAACTGAATGAAGTGGCCTTCGTTATTCATATCTCTCCGCGATGTTTTCCTCACGTTGAAAACATCCAACTCAACGACAAAATTACAGACAATTGATACCTTCCATCCGCAAAAAAAAAGTGGTGCCACTCATTCTGTATACTGAACAAGTTCAATTCTAACTAATGTTAATTAGTTCAGTTGCGAGAGAACATATACGATTGGTAACACAATGAAGTTTATTGGGATTAAAACTGAAGAGACATTTAAAAAACTCACTACTATAAGCATCACGATCTAGCAAATATTTCGAGAATCCTAATTTCACGAGCGAGCCATCCAAAATGGATAATTTCGATAGCAAAAGGGGCAAATAAAAAAAAAAAAAAAAAGACAAAAATACGGAATCAAAGGAATTCCCTATCAATTACAGTTTACGGTCGGAAATGATCCATAATCACTCTGATCCGTTCGTCAATTTGGGAAATGCGTGTATACACAAACGCCTTTAGCCGATGGAGAATCAGCATACGAGAGGCAGGAGTCAGTGATTTGGACTATTGGAATTGCATCGAATGCGCGATCGCATATACAGAGAGGGTGTACTTCACAGTGATGGTAGGGGGCAATGCCGGGGAGAGGCGAGGCAACAGAGAGAATCGAGGGAACGAGGAGAGCTGCTCATACACAGACACGAAAACCGAAAAAGGGACAAAGAGTGTGGGAGCAAATGTGTTTTGTACGATTCCCGAGCAGCGAGAGAGCATATCGGCATCGATAGCCGTAAAAGCATCGCGATATACCGATCGATGTGGTCGGTGGACGCAGTCACGCGCGCGTTCAGCGAGGCGATTGGCATTATCCACCCCTTTTCGTTCTGCCATACCGTCGGCCATTTCTACCAACCTCACTTCCTTTCGCTCTCTCATTCCTCCTCTCTCTATAGCTGCATTCGTGTTTATATATATATATATATATATATATATATATATATATATATATATCAACACATATATTTGTGTATGGCTTTCTCTTTCTCTCTTTTACTATACATCCGTACGCATTCACGTAACGTGCCATTAATCGTTATTCGATAATGGAAACAAAACATGATTCGGAGCGGATAATGCGCTCTCTAATTCGGAAGCGTTCCTGTCGATGTTCTATACCGACCATCGCTATAACGAAAGGCCTGAAGTTTACGTCATGAGCATTGTGTAGATACAAATATATATATATATATATCTATTGACGATACCGCCATGATAATAGCATTCGAATAATTAGATCTCGATCCTTCTCTTTCTATATCATTCTGGCCCTGTATTTTCTGTCTGAAATGGGGAACACGCTGCCTTTTTTCTCTGTCTTCTCGTGAGATTCTCGTAATAGCCTCAATCTTTTATTTCCTATCGGAGAATGCAACTGCTCATGGGAATAAACAAATAAAACAAAAGAATCTAAGAAGACACGGGGCGCCAAAAGATTTTTGATGTTTGCTCGGTGTGTGTGTGTGTGTGTGTGTAGTGGCTTCTTTTCATAAGCAGAAAACCGTGGCTCCAAACGTCCACACGCTCCGTCACTTCTTTAACAACTCTGCAAATGATCGATCGATCCCGATCCTCGCTTCTATTCGCACCACTCTGCATTATTCCTTTTTGTTTATCGTACCTCGTTATCGCATCTCCTATCCCACAACAGGACTCTATAACTGACTCTTGTTTGATTCGCTATCAGATGACACAATCCTCCGCACCCTCGAGCTCTCTTCGTCGCTCATTCAGAGATCGCTATTCTCTTTTATGACAATGTGTCAAATCAAATTTCATGCAACGAAAATAAATTACGATTGAAATTCGTATACGCATATTCTCTGTTTATAAACAAAAATGAATGGAAATATAGGCGCGTACGGAATGTGAATAGCGAATCGTGAATCAAATAAAATGAAGACTATCCAAGCCAAAAATGCATTTCCTCATTGACACGCACTTTTTTTATAAAATCGTTTTAAACAATTTCATCACGAAAGAACAGCAGAATAATAAACCGATTCTTGATAACCGAAACTATAATCATATGAATCATTTTTTTCTGTTTATGATTAAATAGAAAAATCTATCACAGTTATACACTTTTTCATAAAGCATCATACACTCTTTGAGTACTCGTACACATTCACTCTGATTTTCCACTCCGAAAACATCAAACGTTTGACGAGAGGCTCACATTTTCTAATGAGTTGAAACGTGGCTGAACAGTGTTCTTGTGTTCGAGTGACAAATTCAATGCTCTGTAACCCCTTGCAACTTTGTAACACGTACACGAAATATATATCTGTATCCTTAGATAAATATGTATATCCGTGTACTACTTCAAGCTTCTGCAATGCCGTCGAAGGGGTATCAGAGAGTTGAGCGTCGTTACCACGATATTTATATCAGATTTATGAACAGGGGGCGTTATCTCATCACTTCACAATTCTCCCTTTCGGTAAGTTACGCGATGCAGATGATTGTACGTATATTTTACATGATGTTTCCAGGATTTCCTTGAACTGTGAATATACCAAGCTTTCTATATTCCTGTTTATCATGGCAATGTTACGTTCTCGAGTGGCAAGAAATGAGAACAGTGACAATTCTCTTCGAAACTTTTATTTTCACTCGAGTTGTTCACCAAATTTTTATAGTCCTATGAAAAGAAGGCTAAATTTGAACAGAATTTTATTGTAAAACAACGAGTCTTGAATGCTTCTATACTCATAGATTCGAGTATTCCGATCTGCGCGCTTCCCATTTTATTAGCAATTTTTGGATAACTTTTCTAATTTTTAAATCAATTATAATTTAAAAAATCAAAGTAATCGAACTTCTCGACATACGAATCTGTGTCGAATGAAAAAAATTTTCAGCCAAGACGAAGTGGCCAGTAAATCAAGCCTGATGTATTGTTTGTTTAAAAACAGCTGAAGAATTGTGAGTGGAAAAAAATACGAGTTTCGAGCACAGTTTTTGATGAGCTCGATAAAAATACTCGTTCGTCGATGTACAAATATAATTTGGAAGGTATATGTATACAGGACATAAAATATACTATATTCATCAGTTATTTACAGCTCGTCGTACCTTGAATAATTCGCTGTTAATCTCCGTGACTCTATCAACGCACGCCACGCAATTATACTCTGTATAACAGCGATACTGAACGTCCGAAAAAGTAGTTAAAGGGTGAGACAGGATAGCGTACACATAAAAGAGGGGGGGGAGGTTGACGGCGGTAGGGAGGCGGGATGAAAGGGGGTTAAGCGTGTACGTGAAAAATAATTGAGCGACGATCGTTAGCCGGCGATAATCCGACTGCATGTTGCAGAGGGAGGAAGAGAGAGGAATGCACTCGACATTTATTACACCCTTGGCGTCACAATCCCCTTCCTACCGAACACATTCGAGCAGGTAATCTCTTCATATATATGTCTATATAAAAGTACATCACGTACGCTAGTTATCTCTGACCTGGGTTATGTCAGCGTCGTCACAGTATCCAATGGAACTAGCCAACGAATCCGATGAAAAAAAAAAAATTTGGAAAAAAATCGTTCGCCGGTAAATGAATTTAAAAAATTGGCGCGTCTAAATATCGGCTTATGGTTGAGCAGCAAAATATAAATAGATACAACTAAAAAAATAAATGTTCTTCACTTATTTTTGCAGTATTTTGATTATAGTTCAGAAATGATATTACCGATAACGATAGCAATGAAAATTTGCAAAGAATGAACAACGCCGAATAACTGCTATTCAGAACGATTAAGAATTCAGAACCGTTTTAATTTAGTTCAAGTGGTATGACATTCGCAGCAACAAAAATTTACAGATATTTTATACAATGATTATTCACTGACAATACTGATTTTTCTCATCGAATTGTTCCCCTCGGCTGAAAAGATATGCGGACATATTTTTTAGATCGTCATTCCAGAAGGAAGATGGGGCGGGGGTTGTTGGCTCGCGTGCCACCCGCAAATTCCATTGCGGCTTTAGCTCACACACGAGGCGATGCTTTTTCTCTCATAGCCATTAACAAATCTCGTAGTGGGGTACAAAGTATTAAGTGCCCTCTCGTGAATCGGTGGGGGCGTTTGATTCTCGAAGCCGCGGGGGGTTCTCGCACGGTAGGAATTCTGCACGGGGCGTTATGTACCGGTGGTACAAGGCAGTAAAAAAAGGAGCGTTGTGCATTGCACTGTGGGTGAACAGTAGCAGGCTTTTTCAGCATGAGGAGAAAAGAGAAAAAAAAGGAGAAGAAGAGAGAGAGTGAGAGAGAGAATCAGACGTGTACGAATCGTGAACCATGAACGAAAAAGCATGCGGCATGCCGAAGGGTCTCTTTTTTTTTATGGGGTATAGGCGCGTGCCGTTGCGTACCACAACCACCATTGTGAATGTCCTGAGAATCGTTCGAAATTTTTTTCATCAGAGAGGGTTCACATTCTTTTTTCCTTCTTTCTCCCTTTTCTCTCATGTTCCCGCGGCAACTTAGCCGTGCTTAAAATCGAATACTCCAGTAACTTGTGTATTAAACATAAAGGTATGTACACATAATGGATGGGAATGTGAGTGTGTAAAGCTTCCGTGAAGTACGAACAACCCTCAGGCTACGCTTATGCGATAAATGTACACACGTCAAGAGAAATTCGATAGCCTGAAAGTGCATCGGTTTATAGAACCAGAATTAGTCTCAATTAATGTTTCCGTGTGTACAAATATATTGGAGCATTGAAAGAGCGGTAGATATCAGTGGCTAAGCCATCAGGGACACAACGATTCCATACCCATTTCTCTTTAATCTGTTGGACAACGAAGTTCATATATACGACATTTCAATTCGGTATTGTCACATGTACCGTTAACATTAATGATTCATGGCCGAGATTTAAATCGATGTTTTATGACAATAGTGAAAAGTTTGTGATATAGAAATCGAATCAGTGCTTCGGAGCAGATTCCCTGCTGTACTAACCCTTCCTCAGTGTCTCAGACTTTTTTTTTTACACCTTTATCGAAACGATAACTATTCGACATTTTTGCATGGCATAAGATTTCGATTGTTTTTTTTTTCAATCTTCACTAAATTCATCCATGTAGAGGATGCAAGAGTGAAATTCTTCTTCTTATAATGCCAGTAAGGGTTGTATTTATGATTTTTTTTTCTAAGAAACAAAAATGATTTACGATCCGGTGGCCACAATCGACGCGATTAATTTTTCAAGGGTCATAGCGCAACCTATGACGGGCTTTAATAATACATTCAAATCCACTGATCAAAGCTGAGTTTCCAAAGATGGAAAGTTGCTCTAAAAAATCTGTGCGATTATTTCAAGCACGTGAAAGCGAGAAACTTTCGCAGAACTAAGTCTTAAAACGAGAATTACATAGTCGATATTCTACGGATCATTACGGTTGACCCTTGAAAATTCGATGACACGTTGAAGACCGGAGGAGAGAGAGGGGTCGTCGTTTACCTCGAGCGTACAGGAGAACACGACACCGGTTGATACAGGAGACCACGCGAGAGTTTGCCAGGGTGAAGAACACATGCGGATCTTAGGGGGTGAATTCATGACTCGGAGGGTGGTCGAGCTTGTCTCGAGGCTGTCGTCACGGTGATGTGCTGCGTGTTGGTAGACATTTATACAGGCATTGATACGTCTACGTAGACACATTTGTGTATATATAAATATATACAATGTCTGTGCATGTTTGGACGTACGTTTCTAGAGTCAGCTAGTAAAAGGGCTGGACAAGTTGAGCTCGACGTTTGTAATCGTAAACGTCAAGCCCTTCTGTTTAATAGCACTCGGTTGAGCTCAAATGCAAGGTGCTTTTCTCTACTTCCCCTTATTGTTGCAGTGGCTTACCCATGTGCTTGGGCATAAAGGGGCTGTTGCCGCGACAGAGAAGCCAAGCAATCGGGGGTGTCACATTACAGAGGGTAACCTCTGGGACAACCGCAACTACCGTACCGCGTAAGTCTAGTTATAATATGTATCGTAATAGAGCGAGGCTTTTGTCCTCTCTCTCGCTCTCTCATTTTCATAGTTATACATATAGATATATTATATATTTATACTCGTGTCTCTCATTGTTCTGGATTTATATCGCATAGGGAAGGTTCGTCGTTGAATTAATTTTCGATTTGATGGACATCGGTTGTGTTGGATCGTGAATTTTAAAGGGAGAATAAAATTGGGTTTATTGAAATAAGATCGGATTTTTAAGATAGTAAAAAAAAGACGACGCTACCATGAAGCATTTTTGAGGAAAAAAAAGTTGAAGAACGTTCGTTACAAGACACTTGCAAGTCCTTTGAAACTTGTACTACATTAATCGCAATTTTAGAATTAAAAAAATAATATTTTTTTTGAATTTTATATCTTGAATAATAAAAAGCTTTAAAATTCTTGAGTACCAGGTAAGTTCAAGAAATCAGCTTGGAGAAAAGATCGCGCATTTGCATAAAGAAGAGGCACAATTAGGCAACCGATAATTCATGGCCCGAATGAGGGATATTAAGCATCGAGGGTCTTGTGATATGAAGTAAACGAGGCGAGATAAAGAGTTGAACTGAAAAATAGTCGATGGTAGATATTATTTCATGGAGGGTTGAAAAAGCGCGAGCGGCAAGAAAGAAAGAAATGTAAGCCTGTTTTATTTGTCTTGTTTTTCTTTTACTCTCGTTTTCTTTTTTTTTTCTTTTTTTTTTTTTATAACGATGTTGGATACGGTACTATAAACATGTATAAATATATATGTATATAATATGAGCAGTTCTCAACGGCAACCAGCGCACGAGAGAATTAGCATTCTGAATTCTTTATGAGGCTTCGACGAGCCAGAGCCAAGGGTATATCCCACAGGTACCCGCCTCTAATCGACGAGATTACGGCATTAGCCTTGCTCGATTTTTCGGTCGAGTTTTCTCGTTAGCGGCCAATCGTCTGACACCCTATGTATATAGATATATACATCTATATACATATATACACATGCGTTTCTACGGATATAATTATACGCGTATATTGAATAAAAAGCAGAATATGTATAAGGCAACGTGTGCTTATCGCGAAGCCTTTTGCTTCTGTCAATGACTACCAGATCGTTGGATCAAACGTTATTTCTGTCTCGTTAAACTCTACCAAAAAACAACCGCGTGATTGTTCGTTCAATTTGTTGAGCATTTTTTAATCATGGTGCAAATGAACGTAATTTTCATATTTTTTTTTTTTTTTCTACAATTTAAATAACAACTTCCGGTTCAGCAGATGGACTCTAGAATTTGTATCAGTGATATTGACCGTTTGGATTCTTTTTTTTTTTTCACACATATTTATCTCGTTTTTTCGAATATTTCTCCGGACGCAGTGATCGAGTAAATAATACTTGGGTATAACTTACAAGGATGTTCAATTAGAAAAATGGGATCTTCATCCACAAGTGGGCCGAAATTACGCAACAAAGTACTTTGGATAAATTAGTACGCGATCATTCAGCGATCACGTTTAATCTACGATGGAACAAGATACGAAAATATACGGTCTTTTAGGATCCTTTCTCTTTGTATCAAGATAGCGGATACGAAAGTAAATTCGTGCCCTTGTATATATTGATTACTGCGACTGAATTGGACTTTCGATCTATCAGACAAGATAGAGTTTATTTATGGCTCTTCTGGTGGATGAAGAAGGTTTTTCCGCATGCCAAAAACAAGCAGCTAGCTGCGCATCATCGAGGGTTGTTTCAAATTGATACTCTTTCTATTCGCTGTGTTCGTTCAGCCGAAAATTGGGGTCCTCGATCGACTGACAGCGATCTTAGCGATGAGTTCTGGAATTCAGGAGGACCGACCACTTCTTACGAAAGAAAAACGATTTGCAGGGGCATAATCTATTATTTTATATCTATAATGCACCCAACTGACATTTATTTATTTATCGCGACATGCGATTTGAGACTTTATAGACCGAGCCTTATTTTTTTTATTTCTTTGAAATTGACAAATTACGGATTTTCCAATCGATTTAGATCGACATTTTTACCAGTCTTATTTTCTATCATCATGATCAAATTGTATTTTATGAAATTATTGGTCTATTCTCTATTGCAAAAAATCCCATTCGATCTGCTCACAGAAAGAACTTTAAACGAAAAATAAAATGCATCACAGCGCGTAAAAAATCGTTGGAAAAAATGTACTGGAAGACTTTGAAGCTTTTTACGAGCTTTTTGAATCGAGTGAATCATTTTACCAAAGTTCTTTGATGTTCAAAGATTCTCAAAGGATTTTCATTACCTAATGCGTCATTTTCAGCAACGAAAATTAACGGCGCAACTGAAGAATCGTCGGTATTTCATTAACAAAAATTTATTCAGAGCTTTACTGACCTTTATGCGGCATTTTCCAAAAGGGCGGCTCGGGGGTGGGCGAGCAAGGGTTGGCCACCCCCGTGCCCAACAGGGTCCTTGCCGCGTGCAGGGCCGCCGCGGCCACCTCCCTGCTTCTAACAGCCGCAGCGCTCGGCGGGTAATCCGAAACTCCGTCACTTCCGGTCCCCGATACTCCGCCACCGGCCCCACAAGGACGCAAGTGCAGACTCAGTCGTCCACCGCCCCCGCCTGCGACGCCACCTCCGCCGCCGCCACCTCCGGCCACGCTAACACAGTGCTACAACATTCAACAACAATAAACATTCGTTATAAACCAGTTTTTATTCCATATAAAACGTCAATTAAGTGGGATTTCAAGTCTTCGATTTTTATTCACTTTTGACCGCGAACTTAACTTCCAACCAACTTTCAAGCTGGCTTAGCGATTCGAAAAATCATTATAAAAAATTTCTTTCTTCCGAATGTTGTGAAAATTGATTTTTAACCATGAACATACTTGGAATATTCTTCGATAGGTTATTTTAATAGGTCATTTAATCCTTCAATTTTTGACAGACTAAAAATGTCATCAAACTAAAATATCTTCATCGCCTTATACATGCCTCTTCCGCGTTATTTTGTACTGCAACGTTACCCAAAATTTCTTAAGGGAGTTCATCTGGTAATCGAATTAACAAACATATATTGATTTAAAAATTTGAATACAGTTATCAATATCAACTAGATCACCTGTCAAAATTTCAGGTCCTTAGAATACTTTGTTTGAGAGAAATTAATAAAAACAGATTTCCCAATTTAACACGGTTCCTTATGCGTTTCTGTGGTTTTACCGTCTCTAAACATGAAATTCGCAAGCATTGACAAACAGTTTCGTACAAAACTTTTATAAATGCTTAAAAAATATCTGAAAAATCTTTTTACCACTTCATAAAATCCATTCGATACTTATGAGGTTCGGAATAAATTAATTTGTCTCGAAGAAGGAGATTAAACTTTGGAGGTTAAACACACTAAACATACTGAGCCGACTACGCTAGTCATGACAGTTTTGGGTTTTGACTTGCTCGGTACCAGATGAACTCTCTTAAATCGTAGACTTTATACAGACTTTTATTTTACTCTGATGTTGAGCACAAAAGTACCAGAACATTTTAATAAAGCATTTTGATTATTATTCAAAGAGTTTTAACATCAAAACCCCATCACGAGGTAATCATTAGTTAGCTCCACGAAATCATCAAATTTCTTTTGAGAACCTTTTTTTTAATCGTTCCCACTGTTTTATGAAGTTTTTATCATGAAATATCTAGAAAATGCGACTTTACCACAGACCTGGCTGTTCGTTATCGAAAAACAAAGATAAAAAATAGATTTTTACGCTTATTCATTCGGTTTTCAATCGTTGACCAATAAAAATTCATTAACTTTTGAAAAAAAGAGAATTTAAAATCGACAATATCTGAAAAACTCCCGTACATGCTGATAAAATGTTCGGGGATGGTTGAACTCTTAAAATCGTTTGAACGCCGAAATAATAATTCGCAGTAAATGAAAATCAAATTTCTGCGCTCCTAATGAATTGGATCAATTTTCTCTCTGTCGATCGGAATGCAACATGTTGAAAAATATTTCTAATATTTACATATAAATTGTCTAATAAACGTAGCATCAATGAGGAAAATTTTCCGTCGGTTTCACGGACTCTTGAATTTCGCGAACCGTACGATACATATACAAAATCACAGGATGTAATTGACGATGAGTTGCAAGCTCGTTAAACACGGTTGAGCTGTATGGAAATTTCATTTATTAGCCAATTAAACTCAGGATCCACCATCTGTAAACTAACGATGCCCTTTGAAGTGAATTTCTATACTGGTCAGTAAATTTTAACTTGCGCGTGTCATGAATAGTTTATAGTAACCGCAACATGTTGCTATCGTTATAATTTCAATGTGCCATTTGGCTCATATTGACAATCTTTAGGCAACAATGCGTGCACGCATTCAGCTCATTTTCCAATAGAAAAAAAAAAACCAGAAAATGCGTTGTCTTCAATGTACTTTTTCGCTATATCGATGCTGAAAATTGTTTCCTTAATTTTTATGATTTTTCAGGAATGTAGAATTTTTCATGGACGAATTTTTTTATCGCGGAACTAATTTCTATAATTCGTTAGGGGATAATAAAAAAAAAAAACGGTTTAATGATGAAACATTCACTTTCCTTCTTCAGACTAAAATCGTGACTAATCATGCTTGAAATGAAAGAAAAAATTCCCTACAAAAAAGAGGGACGAGTAATTCTGCTGCTGATTAACGAAGATCAAAAAAAAAAAAATGAACGAGAAAATTTTTGTTGCAAATGTCAGAGAAAAATGCCGAAAACTCTAAAAGCCGCGAGTAATTATTTTAACTATTCAGCGTCCGGTTTGTGAACTTGGGCTTAAAAGCCGAAGGAAAAGAAAAAAAAAAAAAAAAATATGCGCATTTAAATGCGGGTCGTGATAAGCGAGAAAAAGAGTAAGCGATAAATAGGACACGTGTTTGTCAAGTCCCCAACCTAAACACAAACTTATCCATTATGCGAAGCATGCGTTTTGCAGTTTCTTCTTTTCATGCTAATCGCCTAGTAAAAAAGTTTTGTCTACGTTCCCGTGTTGGGTGTGATTTGCGTGTGTGTACAGCAGAGATTATAACGAGAAATACATGAAGAGGAGGTTTTAACCTCATAGCAAAGGAAGCAAAGGAGAGAGCGAGAGAATGAGAGAGAGAGAGATAGAGAAAAGAGAGTAAATGAGAGGAAAAAATATGAAAATGAGACGTCGCTCGGGGGAGGAAGAATTTTCACTCGCGTCGGTAGAGTTCGTTCTCGTATTTTCGCTTCCTCTTTGCACACGCTCTCTCCCTCTCTCTCGTTTCTTCTCTCTTTCTCTATGCCACGCGATTTTATATCTCGAGCGTCCACCGTGTACGAGGTTGAAGGGGGGAGGGGGGGGGGGGGTAAAAGAATAAAGGAGAAAATAGAAAAGTAATGAGTTTTGCGGGGGCTCCCGTTAACGAGTTTTGCATTCACCAGTTCAAGGGAACTTTTCATTACCTGACTAGCGACGAAAAGCAACTCCCGACCCTCATTCTCTGACTCTTTCTTTTCCTCTCTCTGTCTGTTTCAGTCTATTTCTCTCTCTTCTTCCCTTCTCGTTTTACATTTCTCATACAACATATACCAAGAGCGCGGAGACTCTTTACTTGGAAAATTGTGCAAATCGCCTCTAATAAAGTTTCTCGTATACTACGTAGAGTTTTTTGTCCAACGCCTGGCCCCGAACACTTTGTCAAACGGGAACGAAAGGAAAACTGTTTCTACCAACTACTAGACTCCGCTTCCTGCCCCTTACCAAACCCCCCCGCCCCCTGGTTTGAGTGACTTTTATTACGATTTCCTATTCATCGGAACAAAAATTCTCAAGCTGCATTTTTCAACTCCAACTTTTTCATCATGCACCACATTACGAACGCCTAATTTCAAATTGGAATGGGCAAAAGAATATATGAATTTAATAATAATCAAAATTTCAAACAGATTCGTTCTTATTTTTCTTTGTTTTGTGTTCTCCCGTGCTAGCTCGAAAGTAATGCTTCCGGTGTAGCATTAATTTCGTGAAAAGTTTTTCATTCAAATCTTGCAAAAAGTTTCGTTCCATAAAAATTTGTTCACTATCGTACGAATTATAATCTTATAACAGAGTTCTGATCGAAAGTTGTCACGAATTCAAAGAGTACACTAGAGATATACATATGGAAAATAAAGTTTCGATCGAATAAAAAAATAATTAATTAAACCAGACAAAAAGAAATCATAAATATATCGAATCGACAATCAACATTCTAATGAAAAGAAAGTTCATAGAACAATTACAAAAAAAAAAAAGCAGTATCCAGATGCAAACAGAATCGGATAAAAAAATTTGTCACGAAAATGTTTGAATCTCCTCAAAGTTATCATTTTTTTTTTTTCCAAAAGAGAACAGAGCGATTGCTATCGCAAATGACAATTGCTACTAAACTTTTTTATCGGAAAAATTCTTTGTTTTTTTCCGCTTTCTTCAGATAAAGTAGTACGAGCTGAATGAACTTATAGTTTTTTTTTTCCTCCAAGCACACTCAATGTAAGGTTTTCATTTTTGAATCAGAGAGCAGAGAAGTATATGAAACTAATGTGAAATACATGCTTAAACGGACTTGTTCATTTTTATTTTATTTTTTTTTTTATTTGTGGTTTTGTGTCGGGAAAATTTGAAAGGTAAAGCTATCGGTACGAGTGCAGCTTTTATAATCCGGTCAAATTGAAATCTACCCTTCTCGAGGCAGCCTGGGCCATGCAGACTGTACCCCGCCGTACTTTTCTATACATATAAACATCAAATATATATATATATATATCTATATCTCTACAACTGAAACCGAAAAAATCCGATTTACCCGTATTATCCCGTTGTTATTCGGCACAAGATCCGTTATACATACACCGTCTCATACAAGATCTACTCTCAAGATTTTCATCCTCAAACCAACATCAGTGCATTATATGCCGAATATAATATGCGGTCTCTTTCTCAGCGCAGTCAGCGTGAAGTGCATGCCTCAAGCTTCCCCGCTGATTCCCCATTCCGGCTTAAAATATCATTCTCACCCTCGACCTGATACTCCAAACACTATTGCTTACAGCACTTGTAACGAATATTCATTTCACTTTCGAACAAACTGCTTTTTCTGGTTCGAGAAAATTCGAAAAAAAAAAAAAAAAAAAAAAAAAATCGAATCTTTTTTCTTTTATTCTGCTCTTGTACGAAGCGGAATCGTGAGCATTGATTTTGATCTGATCTGAACTGATGATTTATCAGTAGCAGAATTACTAGAAATGGTAACACTTTGACACTGTTTTTTGCAATGATATTCCTTCGTGTCTCATTCGGTGAGAGACGAAATATTTATTGAATTTTTTCAACGTTATTCGACGTCAAAAACAATTTAGTGTTATTGAAAATATGGAATCGTTGTTTATAAATATTTCGTAAAATTCTCTTGCGAAAAAATTGTCGAGAAATGCGAGCAACGAAATAAGATCACTCGCTCCAGTTTGGTACTGTTTAATTGGCGATTCAATTTACACGATGATTGTTCAAATATTGAAATAACTATTCGTTCATGGTGATATTCGATTTTCGTATACTTTTTCATGGATTTTTGACACTAGAAAGTTTACATCCCCGTGTGCGACGTTCCCTGAGCGAGTCATGCATGTAATATTATTTACGCATTGACCCGGATGAGTGTAACCTTACTTAATCAACCGTCTCATCATTTCAAAAACAATATTTCAATAAAACTTTCACGAGCCAAAATCCACAGCACTGTTCGAAGTCTCAGTCACCGCGATTGTAAATAAATTTTTATTTCCGCCTAATTTTTTATTTAGTCACCGCCAAAATTGAACGAGCGAATATCCAAGAGAGTTTGCACGTGTGGAAAGTAGCGAAGACATGAGATTTGAGTCGTTCTAATTCTATTGATATTTTTCAGTTTGATCAGAAAATATAGGCACCAAATAGTTCGGTTGAATTTTTGCGAGCGAATGAACCGAGCCATACGATTGATGAATTGATTTATCCGAATGATTGAAAATTGAAATAAATAGAATATTAAAATCGGCGTTTTTTTTTTGTGTTATTCTTTCGTTTCGGTGCTAAAATTGATTTATCGAATATTTTGATAAAATATTTTCATGTAGGATCGATAAGAACGTGGGATCGATGAATCGATAAATGATTAATCTTGAAGCAGCATAAAATATTGACGTACCGTGTCGAGAATGGCCGTGATCAGGCCGGATCCTGTCACCAGCGAGAAGCACTATCCGCAATCTGCGTGACACCTTTGTCTTTTTTTCCCACGTATATTTAACAAAGCACAATGAAAAAAAAGTAAACAAATAATGTATCGATTCGTTCTCAAAGCTTCAAATTCAAATATCTCGCTTCGGTGAAATTGTACAAATAATGTGAAGCTTCATTCGGTTAAGGAAACGAGTGTGAAATCCTTTCAACTAAACATTTGGATACGTATTCGCTTCGGCTTGTATTATTGTCGATAAAGTATCATCAAGAGTTTTTTTCCATATGCACAGATATTTTCGAAAACTCGTCACACTGTATCACTTGGGAAAGTAATAAACGAACAAAAATAAATAAATAAATAACACTTTTATCGACAGTTTCGTTTTTGACAAAAAATAACGATACGCGAAACGATGTAAATCCTTGGAAAGTAAAAATTCTTCGAGTCCGAATAACACTCTCGAAATAAATTCGATCGAAGAGCACTTTGAAAGAGGTCGGTGAACGCGATTTCCGGGTTCGGTGATATCTCGATCGAATAAAGTAAAATGAATACCCAATTGAGAAAGAGACAGGAGAATCGGCTTGGAGTACTGTATTTCTCATGGATTATTGACACTTGTGAAAAAGCCTTTGGAATAATCGGTATTTATGATAATATTTGAACATTTATTGCGCCTGGTTGGAGCGATGAGCGACGGTGCGTCAATTGGTAAGAGAGCCACGTGCAACTAAAACCCCGGGGGTGCAGTGACGCGTCGCTCGGTGCGGTGCGCGGCGCCCGATTGACCACCAGAGTCTGGTCTTGGATACACGCGCGGGATTTTACTCGCGAGGGTGCACGAGATACGCGGCCCCGGCACTTCCACCACACAACGGACGAGATTGCCGGCGTCGTCGTTCTTCGTCTCCGTTCCCTTGAATCTCTTTCGCTCGCTCCTCATCTCTCTCTCTCTCTCTCTCTCGTTCTCTCTCACACGCATGCATTTACCCTCCGCCCCGTGCCCCCTCTCGTTTATCCACGTGCCCCCACCCCCGTTACGATTCTCGGATTCTCTCCTCGTACAGTTGTCGCTCTGGGGCACATTGGGCAGTAGTCACAGCCACCAGAAGGATCCGACGTGTTTCATTTTCTCTCTCCCTCCTTTGTTTATCCTCGTCAGTCAAGTTCTCTCACTTTCTCTTGTCTCCGAGTAGAATTTGAGCGAGAGAGAGAAAGAGAGAGAGAGAACTTTCTCTCTCCCTCTCCAGCTCGAGTGTTCCTTCTATCCCCTTCCATTTTCTTCCCTCTCCCTGCACCGACATCCTTCTGACTCACTCGTCTTTTCCCTCTCCGCCTCTCTCTTTCTCTCTTCAGTGCCAACCTCCCCATGGTTCCCCCCATCTTTCTCCCCTCCCAGTGCCAACATAGTTCTGGCTCTCTCTCTCTCTCTCTCTCACCCTTAGCCTCGACGTTTCTTTCTCACCCCTGTCCCTCGTAGCCCAACACAACGCCGCCTTCTACCCCTCAGCTCCGTTTTCCGGGTCTAGCGAGTAGCGGAGCACCCCCTTGCGTTGCTGCTGCTTTATACTCGTCTCGTACATACACCGGCGTCAACCTCATCTCCACCGAAACTCGTTTTGTGAGCTAACCGATGGGCGTGGTGTTCGACCTTCCGCGCGCGCTAAAGAATGATCGTTGGTGGGGGTATTATAGCATAGAACATTGTCGAAAGAGGTACTTCGTCAGCTCCACAACGATCCGCCGGGATGCCAAAGGCAAGGCAATCCGTTTCACGTGCGTGTGAGGGGAGAGGGGGGGGGGGGGGGGAGAGGGGTGAAACACTCGAAATAGGCGTGTCCGACGATTCATCCCGGTTGGCGGGAACCATCGACGCCATTGTTCGATCCAAGTATGCGCGTCTCGAACATTTCACACGTGCGCATCCAGAGATAAACTCGCGATAAATGCGCACGCGTGCGTTTCGCATGCAGCGCGCGCGCCTTTCGCAACCTCTCGACCACGATCTGCACAGATCGGAGCAATTCCCGGCGCGACAACACACACACGCGGCCTCTAAAGATATGCTCATCCGCAAACGAACGTTCTCACCCGCGCCTAACCTCGTGATCTACCAACGAGTCTCTATCGTTCATCCAGCACGTTTTCATACCTCGTTTTCGACGGGAAAACTCGTTATTCTTCGAGAATTCCGCGACGGTATCTACTTCTTTCCAAAGTTAGTGATCTCTCATCTCGATATTTTGACGATTATATTCTGGCCTGAAAGCTTCAACTGTTTCTCCAGTTCCAATCTCGTATATTTCTCAATTCTATTCTTTTCTAATCTGAATTCGATATTCCGATTTGTAGATTTATTTGTCGACGCTTGTTCTATGGTAACGCGATGTGGCTCAGTGCCTCACAAGTGCTCAAAGTGTAGACATTCATTCCCATGCATTGATCACGTGTTTCATATACTTCAAGTCCTGCGATTTCAAACGACACGCTTATCTCGTGTCGTTTCAAAATTCATTGGCATCATTATCAATCAAAAAGTCAATACATTCACCAAAATTTTCACTTGATTCATCACTCCTTTTACAGAAACACTAGAAATCAGTCTCCCCTACGTAACTAATCACAATCGTCGTTCAATTGACCAACATTTCTTCTAGAAGTGTCAACATTTTCTCGTACACGTGGGTTTTCTTGTGAAAAAAAAAAAAAAAAAAAAAAAAAATATCGAGTGACAGGTGTCAAGAGCTTTCGGAGTCGTCAGAAATAATAACTGACGAAAAAAAAAAAAAAAAAAACTGAGTTTAGAACGCGATGAAAGATCGAAAAATCTGTACTTTTTGAAATTTCTCGAATAACTTATTCAACGGTCAAAAGGTGATGACGGTATACGGACGCGAATCAACGCTACGCAGAATACATTTGGGGTGCGAAACATCATGATGTTTTAAGCATTGTTTCAGATCGAGAGTTGTCTACCGCCATTCACTGTAGTCCAGCTGACTTGGATCGTTAAAAGGGCGAAATATCGTTGATGTTACTTAACCAAAGAGATTAGAGGCATATAGAAATAATGCAGAAAGATTTCTATAGGCTTGTCGACTTGAATGACTGCTGTAGCTCTCTCTCTCTCTTCTCTCCCCGTAATGCTCTCATTCTCCACAGCAAAATTGAGGTTTCTCATCAAAGGTAACATCACTGAACAAATTTCATCTCACCCATGGTTCTCTGTTTATGAAAGATCGATGAAAACGATGTTGTGAAGAGAAGGAAAAAGGGGAGGGGGATAAAAGAGGGCAGGACTTAAATTCGGGTGTTACAAACCACATACAGGTTCTGGGATTAGGCTCGTTTTCGACCGCCATTGTATCGGCTTCACTTTTGCTTCACGTCACCCCGTTAACGCATCGATACCCCTTTATATTCATCCACAAATACCTATTTTATAAATTCAGCTTCAAGTTTTCCTACTCTATTTCTCTTTCAAAACCGTTTTATATACCATTTTTTCTTATTATACTGATCCTAGTTTTAAGAATTTACAATTATTTTTTCGATCACCGTACATTATCGCCATGTTTCTTTTTTTTTTCAGCTCACAAGTTTAAGTCGTGATTGGTCGGAAGAATTTATTATCCTTGCAACACTGGTGCTGGTTACCTCCAAATTTTTTTACAGGATTCTACAATAATATTCTTCGGCATCCATTTTTTTTTAGTACGAATGTTCCACCGACGAGATTCGTGCTCTCGATCAGAGGCAACCTTCATTGAATTGTATCTTCATCGAAATTTTTTTCACCCCTGACTCAGCTCTCAAAGTTTCGAAAATAATGAGCTTGTTCTTCCCTGATCGTGCAGATACAAATAATACTTTTCAACACCTGAATTTTAGGGAATGAATTCTCACGAGTAAATCGATGGTTGAAATTAATGAAATGATAAAGAAACTTTCAGCTTTTCGAAACTGATCACAACGAGTTTTTCAAGTTTGAATACTCTAAGCATTTTAACTTCCATATAAAAAAGCACACGTTGCCATGTGACGTATTTTGTATCTTTCAACATATTTTCGTGAAGCCAAAATTATATTTCCATTGCTACATGATTTTCACAATACGATAGAAACTTGTGAGATTACGTCAGGCTTTATTGTCTATGCATTCAATCGGAAAGTCACTGGACCAATGAATTAAAAAAAAAAAAAAAAAAAAAAAAAACAAACAGAAGCGCTTATGTAGTTAATTTCCCTTGATTTTTATATGTTTATACGTCTCTAAATATACACATAAATATACAGGTTCGTGCGAGACCCTTTGCCGTACTACAAGATGAAACAGGTGGCTCCAATTAAGCTCCAATTACCTGTGTACCTAGTTCTTACTTGTTCCCCCTATATGTGACAATTGAGGCACACGCTCGAGAGGACACACTTAATTACATGCTAGTCAAGTGCTATGCCCCTCATGCACTATACTCTGCCAAGCTTTTCCTTCTGTCTCCAATGTGTATTGGGAATGCCATGGTCATCGTGTGTTTCCTTTCAAAGCAAAGATTTTTTCTTCTTTTCAACGAGATAGATCTCCCAGTTAAATCTGGATTCGTTGAATGAGTAGCATCACGAGATTATTACGCCAATTTCATGGTTGGAACTAACTGTAATTTTTTTTTTTTATGAATAAGATCAGGGAAATATATGCTAAATTTTAATTAATTAATCAAAGCTGTTGGATCGACTATTAAAAAATCCGACCGTGCCCTGTGAAGCATAGCTATCACTTTTTATTCTCAATTCGTTCTCGCAGTCAATTAATTAATCAATTTTTTGCCTCGAAGAGAGCTGAAATTCCGTCTTGAAAATAATCAAGAGCGTCGCTAATTCTAGAGCACTCGGTTATGCGAAGAAATGGCCAAAACGTACCTGAACCTCATTGATTCCGATGTCAGCACTAGTAAATATAATATAGTCAACGAGTCGTTGGACATTTCCCAATATAATTATTCGTACATGAAGATGTAAAAAAAAAAAAAAAAAAAAAAAACAGAAAAAAAAAAATCAGGAAGCTACTCGACGACAAAACTGCAGCTCCCGAACTCGAAACGTCGAGCTTTCGCAAGTTCTATTTCGCAAGGAATTATATATAAAAATAAACATGTATATGTAGTCATATACCTGTCCACTGGAAAGGCGGTTAAGCAGCAGTAATAAATTGGTGTACCATGTACACACAACAGTGCGATATACAGAGAGGCCACACGACGAAGTTTCCAAGTTCAGTAGGTCGAGAGAGGAGGCCCCCTGTGTGATATGAGTCACGCGACAGAGCCCAAGAGCCCGTGAAAACAGCATGAAATGCATCGGGGAGAGAAATCGAAGTGGTCTGTGGTACGATAAAGTAAGAGCGAGAGAGAGAAAAAGAGGAAGAAAAAAAACGATAGAGAAAATGGAACGAGAACCAAAAAATGAAGGAAAGAGTACAGGGGGTTGCTTGAGAGATGGGAAGGGCTGCGGCACGATTGCTGCATAACCAGATTAAGACCGGTTGGGTTGGTACTCTGCTTCTGGGCCTATGTATATTCATATATATGTCTATCTCCGTATATTTATATATTTATAAATATATATAAACATATAAGCATGTGGCAGACTGAGCGGCTTCACATGGATACAGATATACGTACTCCCGCGTACCTAATTACATCTCGACATTTTGAGTGACACTTCTCATTTATTTCTTCATCGTTTCTCTCGGATCATCTGAAGAGTGCAGATAGAGCGAAAGTTATCGCGTAGAAAGGACACATTTTCGAGACACTTTTCTAATCGGCTGCTTTTTTTTTTCTTCTTTTTTAAAATTTTTCTGAGTACAATATTAATTTTTTTTATTTATACAAATTTATGGCTTATTCCGGATACTTTGGTATTACGATGATGATCGTCAAAGCTCAAAACTGTTGATAATAAATCTGCCTTTTACCTGAAAGAGAAGAAAAACGTGCAGAAAAGATAAAGGAAAGGTTAACGTATTTGGACTGAAAAGATACTTGAGATTTAGAATTTTTAAGATTATAATTCACACGCCAAGAGTATCGAATCCAATGCTATGAAGTTGTCGATAAGAGAATTATTTTCGTGCCGAGTTTTTTTCAACGGAACCGGAAATCGAATGAAGATTTTGATATTCTCAATGAATGAAACATACGAGAGTATGTTTTTGTGGCATTTATTTGTCTCAGTCGGCTCGTTTTGGCTGGTTTCATAAAAACGACCACCATGAAGTTAAGATTTCATATCTCATTCGACTTCTCGTTCGAACTGTCAGCATTCGGATATGAAAATACATAAGAAATATTGAAATATTTCGTGTGTTTGCATAATATATTAGATTGCACATAATTTTTCTTACTTTTTATAGCATTCAAGTTTATATTTCAATTTAGATTTTTTCGGTAGCTAAATTCTATCGTGAATCTCGATCGGAATGGTCCATAATTCAGGACCAGTCGATTGTATGCAAACATTTTCTTTTTTTTAGGGGGTCCAGGAATCTGGCAAGATTTTATAGAGTCCACCGATCAAACTCTTTGGCCATAGCGATCTCTCAACTTTAAACTTATTTATTATTCACGAATGGAATCGTGCCAATTCCTTCTCTCTTTCTCTATCTCAGTCCTCTCGATCACTTTTCCCTTATTGAATAATAACGCTTTTAGCTTTTTCTGCCTTTTCATAATATTGATATCGATTTGAAATTCATCAAGTTCTGAGTTTAAAAAATGCGACTCGTATCATTAAAAAATTATTCTATGAAGCATGATTCCGATCTATCCATTAAGGGGGAGGAACAGAAAACACCAGCGGTTTTTAACATTGAAGAAAAGATTCTGGCGCACTCGGCCCTCAAGGGAAAAACGACTCTGAACGGAATTTGTATTATTCCCTTATTTTAAGCTTGATCGGATTCTGGCTCTGCGGTTTCATCTCTGTATACACCCCAAAGAGAGAAAGAATAATTCAAGGGGTATCACAGTAATACATAAAGATGCGTATTTATATATGTATATCTATATGTTTATGTGAAAGCGGCGCGCCGAGCAAGTGCACAGCCCGATACAAAAAAGGCGGTGTATGGTAGGTAATATGGTAGGCGACTCCCGACATCTCGGTGTAATCAGACACCAAAGACCGTAGAAAGATCGCACGTAATTGAAAACATTCGAGAAGAAGCTCGTGCCTTTCTCTGATCCATGCCGCGAGGCAAACTTTTAAATGCACTACTCCGATATAATACGTAATACATCAACGAATCATTCGCGAATGGATTTAAACCCACGCATTTCGTTTCTTTATCACCGTAGGGAAAAAAAAAAAAAAACAGAAAATAAAACGATGAAGATTTTTGCTCTCTTTCGTTATTAAACCTCTGCTAATCTTGTACAAAATCAGGCAAGAAATGAAAATTGTTTATAAATACATCGGTTAGTTTGACTGATGCTTCATAATCTTGCACTCGAATGACGTGCAAATTTTTGAAGAAAAATAGAGCACTTGATTTGAAAATATGCTGAGACTAGATCACAGTTAGTAGTCGATGGAATGGTCGAAAGATGGAGAATTTTCCTTACTTTTGGGTTTTCAATTTGTACTTAATTCGATGTAATGAATCCGGGTCTGATAAGGAGCAATGGAATAGAAGAAATCTTAGTCTTGATGCAACTTTAACGATCTTAAAATATTTCCATAAGAAATGAAGAGACGAGAACACGATAATGCGTTTGAAAATAAATTGTATGTAGGATGGGTGATGTCCAGTGGACGAAGGGGACAAAAGTAGGTGCAAACGTAACGAAGGCCTAAAAGGGAGGATTTTCGGTGTACCGTTGGGGGTTTACAGTGGTGTTGCAGCGATGATGTTCTGGCGCATGATCCCAGAAAGCATCGTTCCTCCCTGTACATCGTCTTGCGAAAAAGAAAAAAAAAAAAAAAAAAAAAGAAAAAACTGAGAGAAAGCCGCCGAAGGCATCAGAGGGCGAGAGTGTTCAGTCCACAGCATCGCGGCTTTTTTCCTCTCTCATCTCTTCTTGTTAATAAAATTTCAATGGGAAGATTTTCTCACAGTCTGCTCGACCTGAATGCAGGAGAACTACAAGTACGCGTATCTCTTGGCGCTTTTTTGAAAGCCCGCCTGCTGCGCCCATGTGTACCTACGTTTTAGTACATACATCCGTACTTTTTATACACAAATACAAATAACATACAATACATATGAAGAAAACTGCGGTAGCTGCTGGATCTAAGTATTAGCTGTTTCTGCGGCGGGCTCTGCTTCGCCCGGGGCGTATCTGTGTTTCAATGACGGACATAATTTTTTAGTTTTTCTTTCTATAAAATATTTGAAAAAAAAAGATTCTTCATTTTGTAGCTTTTTATCGTTTCATTAAAATTGCTGCGACTTTTGATTGTACAAAACTAGAACCACAACCAGCGCTCAAAATGAAAAGAACGAATAATACTCACGTAAACAAAAAAAAAAAAAACATTTCAACTTTATAAGCTTATAAGCAAGTAATTAAAAACGAGCGTTTATTTGCATTGATTATTCGATCAGAAACCTCCAGTCGCATAGGGCTGATTGGGCGATTTTTTATTTTCTTAGCAAAAGGACTTTCCGCATTGATGACCATAAAAATGTTCATCTTTCAGGATCGCGAGCTGCTGGGAGGAAGGCGAAGAGGGAAAGATGTAAACGATCGACGCGTTTGTCGTATTTGCGGATAGAGAAAACACCCGCCGGATAATAATTTGATCCATCGTTTTCCAGTTACTCGAACACTCGATGACGTGGAAAAAATACTTGATGCGCTGACAAATCAAATGCCCGGAAATCTGATAACGAGAGAATTACGCGCGTTTATATATATATATATGTATATATTCGCGCGGCAGATTAACCCCTCGATTTTGCTTACGAGCGGTGTATGGCTCTTTTTTTCGCGACTTTGTATAATCGCTGAACCAGCGTACAACCATCAAACTCGACGGGAGTAAATTCATCCATAAAAAAAATTGTTCAATGGAATAAATCATTCACATAAACAAATACAAATATGAGCGCACGGCATATGAGCCTTACTAGACTTATGAAAAATAAATTTGTATCCGAATATAATATCTAAATAAATGCTTCATTACGGTGAAACCGAGAAAATAAACATTTTCCGTTTAGTAAAAAGAAGACAAAATACGAATAGACGGTAAGGCGGTACTTTGATCTTCCTTTTCGTTGCAGCGGACATGAGTTTTCCCGTATGAAGTAATGATCTGTTGAAACATTTTGTAGAAAGAGCAATAGAGAAAAGAGCCAAAGAAGATATAAAAAAAGGGAGTGAGTAAAAAAACTTTAGAAAGATCGTTCCGCGAATGAAATAGAGAAAACGTGAAGGATGCGAGGTACAGAGGGGGATGAGGAAGGACTATGGATCCAAGGGGTGGCTCACCCCGACTCATTATGGCAACATGCGGTAAGTATACGCGTGCTTAAGTCGTGGTGCCGACAAGCCTTCGATGGGTAAGTATGGAGAATCCGAGCGAAAACTCCATCATAGAGTTACTGCACCGCGGTGTATATATATACACACAAGTATAATAAAGTAGTCGATGAAAGTGTACATTTGTGTATCAACACACCGACGCTTTAAATTCTAGACACACACGTACAATAATGTATACACGTACGTAATATAAATAGGTATAGAAATCGTAGTAGAGACTTGCTCTGCCACAAGTGACGTGCGCTCCGAACGCGAAAAGAAAGAGAAAAAAGATAAAGAGACAGCTATGTATTCACGCATCCCTGAGAGATGAGCAAAGGACGAAAGGGAATAATGTGTGTCTGTGTCCGTGCTCGGGTATAACATCCCTTATTTCGCGACGCGGCTCTTGTTGCACGGCTCGATGCGTTCGAATGCCCCGCGCTCACTCCCTGTGATGGCGCACGTGCCCCCCCTCTCTCCCCATTCCCCTCGTCGTCTATATTTCCATGCTACACCGCTCCAGGTGGTTGCATCCCTTAAAAACTGGAGAGTCTACACGCACCACGATGATTCTCGTCTGTACGCCATCGAGGAAGCGATGCGCTCGCATCTTAAAATCGACGCAGATATAGAGGGCGCGCTGGTTAACGGTGAAGCTCATGGACTTCTGAGTTTTATCTATGGATAACTGATTCGATAAAAAATCGTCTCGCGATAATGTATTTCGCGTGTGATAAAAAAAAAAAAAAAAAAAAAAAAAAAAAAAATCACATGAAAGCTCAATAATTCGAAATATCATAATCGTCACGGTTAGCGATGCTATACGAACAAGGGGGGGATGAAAAACCTTTTCTTGAACGAGGAGAGGGGGACACACACGATCTCGGTCGAGAGAAGTGCCGCGAATAACGTGCTTACGCGCGATCATCCGACCACGGATTTCAATGGACGCGCGACGGCGGACACGGTTGGATACTAGGATTGGATATTATAGGTAGGTAATGCCGTATACGCTTCACGAAGATCTGTCCCATAATAAGGAAGCTTTGAGAGCCCAGAACGCATTAGGGGAACATGTATATACGTATATACAGATTTATTTATTTAGAGTACATATATATATAAGGGATGGTGCCTGCTTGTGCCTGGACCTCCTCGAGAACGAGAAGAAGTTTCTGCAACGACGAGAGAGGATCGAGATGCAGCTTAAGGTCGGCGGCATCCCTTATGTACCATAGAAAAGAGTAGCCCTCACCCATATTACTTTTTTTTTACTATATATAGAGCTAAACGTAGCTCGTAAGAACGAAGGATACCAAAAGTCTTCTTGCTCCTTACACCGCGCGCTTTCTTCCAAAGTGGAGGAAGAAAAAGTTCATACGCATGAGTAACTTCTGCAGCCTGGTGCCGACAATAATGCTCTTCCCCCTATCCTATAACCGCCTCCCCCCCCCCCTTCTCTCTCTCTCTCTCTCTCTCATATCCCTCACTGGAGGCTGCCAAGCAGCTAAGAAGCTAGCTCTCCATAGCCTTAAGCATCTATCTTCGATATGTTTTTCGTTTCTTTTTTTTTCTCTCAAGCATATAACGCCCCGGTGTACATTACTTTTTCGAATAAACCGCGTGACGTAAAAACCCTGAAGTCTTTGTTCATCTACAAAGAACTGTTTGCCGACACAATTTTCCAGGATTATTTAGTCTCTTCTGTGGATCGTCGCCGCGCCGCCTCTGTCCGATCGCGTTCACCAGGATCATTTCAATGTCGAGATTTGTAATATCGCGATGCGTTTTGTTTGGTTCATGTACATTGTTATTTTTATATGACCAATACGAGGTGATCTTTTATTTTCGAGCACAGAATTTCGGTGCTGCATTTTTCGTCAATTGTTCAGAGCTAGTAAAAAGGTTTCGATATTTTTTTTTTTCATTTTTCGCATGTTTTATATTAATCGTTGTGGAAATTTGCAGAAGTTGGAAATTTGTGGTCAAATTGTGAACAATTCGAAATACTATTTTTCTATATTTTCATTTTAACACAAATTATTATTATTTTTTTTTATTTTCTATCAAAACACTCTGTTTTGTTTTGTTCCGAGTATCAGGCTATGAAATTATCGAAGCAAGAAAGTGCCTCTATTTATTCCTGATCTTAAAAGAAAATCAAAAATGAGTTCAGATACTTTTGGTCAAACACTTTTCTACTCGATCCAGGACACCCTATACAAAGTGGTCGGAATCCGTAAAAGTACTTTGTAATAGGTATGTATACGCAATGTACATGGGTATATATTTATATATAATACTGTTTAGGGCTCATAGTTACGTAAGCAAGATCGGTTCGTTTGTGGTAAAGATTGTGCGACCGACTATGACAATCTCCAGAGACAGGAAAAGCAGAGAGGAAGAGCCTAGGAGCGCGAGCGAAAGAGAATCGCGATGCTATTGCTGCATGCGCGTCCGAGCTCAAATGAAAGCTTGCTCATGCGATGAGGGTACCTCGCTCTCCCTGCGAAAAATATTTTCCTCCTATTGGAGAATTCAATGGAGAAGGAATTGTCATAAAAATAAAAGTGTCTTCTGGTTTTATAATATCGAATGTAAAATGTTTCTTCGTAATGGCGGAAATCTATTTACCGAGGAAATATAAAGATCGACGCAGCAGCTTTAACAACACACACTCGTACAATCTTTTCGACTATAAAAAGTCCATTGATCCGACGATTGTAAAAGTATTTCGTGTACATTTTTTTTTTCAAACGGTAAAGTAAGTGGAAAAATATCTAGCGGAATGAACATCAAAATCATACGAATTTTACCTAGATATTTTTACATTTTCGATTCAATACACACGTAAGGCTTTAGAAAATATTTTAAAAACCTTTTCGATGTATTTCGTTTCATATTTTCATTTATTTTGTTTTTTTTTGTTCACGAGTAATTAATGTTTCTCATTAAAATTATTTGGTATTCATATCATTCGATGATGCACCAATATTTTAACAATATTAAATTAAATTAAATTAAATTAATTTAATTAATTTAATTTATTTATTTAATTATTTTTAATTTTTAATTAAATTAAATTAAATTAAATTAATTTAAAAAAAAATTAAATTAAATAAAAGTAAACAATAATTTATTGTTTACTGTAACAAAATTGAAATATATTCAACGACTCACCGACAGCAACGAGTGTCTGGTCGTTATGTGGATTCGGCGAACGCCCAAAATGAGGAGAATCCGGCGAGGACAATACTTGGATGGGTAACCGTTTAGCCATTTAATCTTATCAATAATATTGAACTCATATAAATAAAAAGTGCGGTGATTTGCAAATATTGTTGGATCAATTGAGAATGACGAATTTAATTTTCACACGAATTTAAAAAAAAATGTTTTTTTTTTTTCATCAGCTCATCAGCTGCCAAGAGCAGGACTCTCACTCGTGACATTAATGTTTGGACGAGAGATAGCGATCAGGCTCATAATTGTACGCCAAGAGGTTGAATATTCGAATGAAGGAAGGTGAAAAATTCTAAAAAGAAACTTTATGAAAAGAGGAGAGAAAAGAACGACGATAGGCTGGTGAGCAGCCATCCCTTTAGGCAAAGAATAAGAATATGAAAACGAGCATTTATTTTTCTCGAATTGATTGAGTTTCATCTAACTGAATATTTCGATGAAACAGAATAAAGCGATAGAGAGCCTGTGAGAAAAGTCTAGTCTGTCGAAAAGCCGAAGAAGAAGAAGAAGAAGAAGAGGAAGGTCTGACATTCCTAGACGGCTTATGACGTTGAGTGGAAGAGTCTTCCCCGGGTATCGAAGGCGGCCATCGCTCTTCGGGTTTTTTTTTCTGTATTCAAAAAGGTGGCGGATTTGTTCCTCGAGTTTCTTATCCGTTGGTTTTTGAACGTAGCGTTTACTGACGGAGGTTCGATACATCGCCATCTCGTTTCTTTTTCTCTGGGACGTCATCGAGAGAAGGTCTATTGAGGATCTCTATGTTTTAACGATATTCTTCTTCTTAAAAATCCAACACTACGATTATTTCCATTCGACAGAATCCGTATGAGAACCAAAGAGATGGACAGGTAACAACAAGCGGCAAGATGAAGAGCTACGAATTGCCTCCGTAAAATATGTGTCAAGCTACCGGGGATTGACCGAAACATTCTTTTCCACTCGAGGAGTCCACTCCCGTCGCCTCATGAAAACGAGATACGAATCCAACGTTTTTCATCAAACTTTCTGAGAACATTTGCCTGTATTCTTAATCAAGTTAAATATTAAATTCGTCACTTCCCGTAATCGCTATGCTGAATTGATTTTATTCCGGACTCCTCTCAATTCTCCATGACCGAATAATCTTTTTCACACACTTCAGTCATATATGCTAATTGAATCTTCCTCGCAACATTAAACACACGCGACCCACAATACATACGAACGTGGTTTTTTTTTGTCAGCACTCTGCAAAAACAGCCTAAAAATTCCCATAAAAATCATGCGTTCAATTTACTCCGAGAATGACAATGTAAATCAAATATCGTCAGAACTTAATCACGAAAATTTCTTGATCGCGGTGAGTTGTGAACATTTTTTTCGTACGGAATCCAATCCATTTTGATCTCTAACTTAGGCACAGTAGAGGTTCGACGACGATGAAGACTCAAATACTTTTTACATATTAAATTCATAAGTTGATTAAGAAAAAAAGAAATAAGATAAAAAAATATATTTGTACAGAAAATCAAAAATGATACGCGATCCTAAAATACTCGAATCAAATTTCAATAAATAAATAATTCGTCGCATATCTTATAAGTGTGCACTAAAAAGATCGAAAGTAAGATAATCCTTTTGATATGAAATTCCCATATATACATACGTGTTTTCATGCATTGTCCGACTGAATTTTTATCCCATCATTATCTCAATACGAATTCTATTCATTATGCAAATGAGAAAAAGGAAAGAGTGGAATAAGAGCATGAAGGTGTGTGTTTGTGGGTTGGATTTACCGGTAGCGCCAGGTCGACCGGGCGTTATAATATCATATGCGAAGCAATTTAATATAACCCCGCGACGTCTCGATGCGAGGGAGCTCCGAGAGAAGAACCGGCATCGGCAAAGCATTCCGTAACGTCATGGTTCACCAAGTCGAGTGATCGTCGTTTTTGAGCAAGGGAAACGACGTGTAGACGAGAAGAAGAGAACGTATAAGAGTCTGTTGGAATATCATTCAGGGAGAAAGCAAGGAAGCACGGGGATGCTCAAGACGAAAGAAAGGAGAGAGGATCAGCGGGGAGTCTCTGGATGAGAAGCTACCGGTCTCTTGAACCTAATATATACATATATATATGTATATATGTATGCATTATGAATTTTGAAACAATTACAGGGGGTTTTATAACACTGCAAAAATTGATTTTCTGTTTTACATAAAAATTCTTTTTTAATTATTTATTTTTAAGTGTAATCAAATTTTCTTCATTCGGAGCCTTCATTCCGTGTAATTTCACATTTTTATGAAATTAACAAATTAATTCAACGTTATTGAAATTTATTTCGAGTGGAATAAAAAATGATGTGAATGCCGAAACGTGTACAAGCAAAACTATGAGTTTCGAATAAAAATTTTGGAGCATGAAAAACAAGCTAGTTGATGCAGCCCGATAAAAAATTTGAATTTTTTAATTATACCAATGTAGTTATTGTGAATCACCCTCTATGATTTTGATTTAAAGAAGATTGACGTTGCGTGTGGCCAACGGTAACGAAATGATTTTTTTTTTCTCTATGTGTACACGAATAATGGGCCGCTGTCCTCCACAGGTAAAAATAAAATAGCCACAAAGTTGATATCTGTCAGCCGTGGAATTTATACCGAGAGAAAATCCCAGAGTTGGATTTTTTTTTTTTCAAGAAAATTTCACTCGAATTTATAACACAACGAATTTTTTTTGTCAGTTTCTGACGAGCGAGTGGTTAATAATATTGAAATGAATATTTCATATTTCGTGAAGACACTTAATGAATTTTAACGAAATATTTCAATTCTTTCGTTCATTCAAAACTTTCTCGAGTGTCTTTTTTTTTTCATTTAAAATCTTGACACTCCCACAAGACAACTTTGATTGGCACTTGTCAACATCGGAGATAGACGTCAACGGATCTAGGACAAATATTTTTGTTTGTCTACGATGTTCTTTGTTCTTTGAGGTATACAGTGAGCTGACGTATTGATTTATTTGACGAGTTTAAATAGACGAACGTGAGTATTTAGCTCGTTTGAAAATCTAAGCACTGTGCTAATTGTACAAAATCATTTCGTTTTTTCGAACGATTCAAAGCGTTGTAAAATAACGAAAAAAAATATTCTCATTCGGTATAATTTCGATCAATCGAATTGATGATAATTTATCCAACTTCGAACATGTCTATGACCTAGAAGTTGGCGAACGAAAAATTATCAGATGATTAACAACAATTTCAACGGAATGTCAACAAAATATAATACGAGGGTCAAGCAAAGCGAAATAAAGTGAAATTTCTTTTCAAAATAAAAAACAGGAGAATTCGATCATTTAATTGAGAAAATACGTTGAGAAAAGTAATATTCATTGAAACTACTTAAAATTTAACGCGCAAATGAAAATAAATTTAATTATGCAAAAAAAAAACGAACTTCCAACGGAAATACTATGTATGCATCAAATCGTCTTTGCTGTGAAGCAGAAACGCAGATATTTGACTCGCAACCGAACAGTCCTAACGGTACTGTCAGTATTTTTGAAAATTATCAATTGTGCATTCGTCTTTAGAAGTGTTTCATTTAGCTGTTATTTTTAGTTTTTCAATTGCACGATTTTAAAATTTTTCATTTTTGTTCTCGTTTAAAAATTGATCGTTCCAGCCAATGGTACTTCTGATTATTTTTCGAAAAGATTTCACCTCATTCAGATTTATTAGATTTATCTCCCTTATCTTATTTTTAGATTTATCTCCCTTATCTTATTTTTAGATTTTATCTTCCTTACCGTTTTTTTATTTCGTTTTACAGATCTGTTGTTATGTTGATCGGATATACGCATTTCCTTTTATAGGAAAAAAATAAAAATTCTGCCAAATTTTCACAAAATATTCATTTCTTTATTTGAAATAATACACGAATATCAATGGCAGTAATATTTGTTGTTCCAATGAATATTACTTTTTCAGCTGATGTTCTGAATCGAATGATCGAGTTTTTAACTTTTGCAACGAAAAAAAATTTAAAAAAAAATCATTTTCTCAAGAGGTTGTCTCGTTGTATTCGGACGTTACACTCAACCCAGCCCTCCCCTGCTGTCGGAATACCATAATTTTGTTTCGATCGATTTCAATAGTATTTTGGTCATCGTATTCAACAAAATAATGAGCTTTGTGAAGAAATTTTGGTTCCAGTGTGCAATCACATTGTTATGATAATTCTGTTAATGGCACATGAATATCATATTAATTTTATGTATCAATGTAAATGAGAAATTCATTATATTCCTCAAAAGATATGTTCATCCGTCCATTTCGTTTGGCGCGGATAATTGCTATTCAATATATAATATAAAATTTCGGAAATTACGTCATCAACAGACCTCTCCACTCGGGTTAAGCTGTTCGAGCTCGTTCGAAGATCTGGCCATTTTAGGACACATTGTCTGCTCGGTGTATAAGAATACCAGGAAACTTGGTGTCGAGAACGATCGAGTAATGAATAAGAACAATCTTGGTTGGCATATCTTCCCTCGTAACATGCTGGCAACGCAACATTACTTTCAAGCCCATACTCTCTGATTACAGGGAGTTATCGTAACCGGGAACCTGATAATGTGACCGAACCCAAAAAATATCGACAGTTTCACCTAAATATAGATTACGACCCTGAGAAAATAAGATCATGAATTAAGGAAGAATTCAAGCGATATATATAGGATACCATACGAAAAATACATTAAATTCGATTATTCGAAAAGTTAATGAATTGAAAATTTGCGTGAAGCTTCTTGAACAGCGCTGAATGATGTGTGAAAAATTTGGAGAGGTTTCACCGTCTGGTAATCGAGATATTCATTGTTGAAAATGACAGGATTAACATGAGCTCTTATGGGAGCTTTCGAAAAATTACGAACTTCGACAATAAATATCTCACTTTTGAGACGGTGAATCATCGGCATATTCCGCCAGAAGTTTGATACTGTCTTGAGCTTTCTGTTTACAAAATTTTATTGTGCATAGTTGAAAATAAAATTTTACCATAAGATTCGCTTGAACTTCCTTAAACTCTTGAGATAACGAATTGGATAGCTATTATTTTCAGGATTTAAACATCAGTTATATTCTATCTAGACTGTTGTACGATCAATTGAGTATCAAGACATGAGCACAACTCGCAGGATAACTGTCCATTCCATAGCATACCTAAAATACTTGTTATTATTATCTTTCATGTCATTATAATATTTCCCATTTAGTTATATCGCGCAAATTGTCAGTTTTTCTTCGCTCGATAAATATCTCGTGTGTGTCTATATGGTTATCGGAAGACCTCGCAGAGTTGTAACGTGGCAAGGTAGGATGAGTTCGGAGTATGATGGATGAGAGGGCGGCCAGTTTACGTGATCGGGACATGAACGCTCGCAGGCGGGGTGGTCTGTTCGTCTCATATATTTTGTATTTGTGTATATACACATAGACTCGTGTATATATATACGTTGAAAAACGTAACTTCTACACTTGAATATATATATGTAGTACATACATGTCGATTATATTCATCCTTAACTCTGTCTCTTTTTTAGCTCTGCCTCTTATTCCAGTTGGTCACTTGTTACAGAAATGAGTGCGAGGGAACGTCACGGACATACTTACACTAACAGAGGATCGTGGACTGCACCGACCGTCTCTCGCGGGCATCCCCTGTCACCGGCGAGTGACCGATCTCGTTGTCATTCCTCGAGGACGTATGTGCGCCATCTGCGCCACGCTGGATAAAGTCCGAGAGATGCGTTCCCGATAAAATCATTGGCTCGGCAGTCAGTAATGGACAATTCTAGATATCAAATTAATCATGTTCGCAGCGAAAGTTTTTATTTTTATTTTTTTTTTAATTTCAATCGCTGTAGTAGGCTTTTTGGAATAAAGAAAAGAAAAAAACCTTATCGAAGCTCTCAAGGTACGATATAAAAATTAGGCATTCTCATGAAAGATAATAGTTCCGTTGAACCGTGAGATATTTCATTGAACTTTTTCTTTCGAATTTCATTATGGATATGGTTTTAACGATTGTCAAAATTCGAACCAAATCAATCACTGATAACCGTTATCGGGTCAAAAACGTTAATACGCATTTTTCGGCTTAACCTTTGACGGAGTGTGTTGGGACCTGGTTTCGGAAAAGCCAGATCATGCCAAATTCGTTTAGTCCATCATGTAGAAAATTCATTTTAGATTTACTTTTTCTCATTAGTGTTTTCATTTTAATTTTATATAATTTCTACAATATTTAACTCCAATATATTCGAAGAGACTCTACTCTGGAATGATGTTGGCTATTTTGCTATCGTCCGGTCAAACGGATACATATTTGTACTCATTCATTCACTCAACTTTTTTCATGCTAGTGTAAAGACTAATTGCCAATTGAGCATTTCTGAATAACCCAATTACTCCATCCCCACATTGAAATGACATCCAGAGCTAACATTTGCTATACGATGTATAATTAATAACGAAACGCATATGTCACCCCATTGCTCCTCTATAATAGTGTGTCTGTCCACTTCTACACAAATGAGCTGAATATAAAGCTGATGTCTTGAGTAAAAGAAGTTTAGGTATACAAAAAGACGAAGGGGCAGAACGAGACATTTGAAAAAATATGAATCATTCTGTAGCAGATGACAAAAATGCATTTTTCATCCGATTGACTAGTTCAGAAAACTTTTTAATAAACCCACATAGTTAGTAGGATCTATGAACTAAAACGTTACGCTGTGATATTCAATAAAGTATATGGAACCATGAATTTTGCATTAATTATGGTAATTCAAATGCTCCCAAAAACGAATGAGTTGTGTTTACCGAATGACGGATAGCTGTCCATAGAAGCATTTTCGATTGTTTTTGCAGCAAATGCTAATGCGATATTCGACGTTTTTTGCATCATCAACGCAAGAAAAAAAACATCCGTTGCAGCTGACATTACAAACTCTTCGGGGGTCAATGCTGAATTTGTAAAAAAACTGTAAAGATTTTCACCGCACAAAGCAACGCCGATACGATCTATCGAGGCCTCCTCTTTCAGTTTCTAAGAAGAACCCAATTGTTCATGAATTTTCTTACCGAAACGTAAAAAAATATTTCGAAATACTATAGAGAAAACGATAACGGAATGAATCGAAACTCGCCAAAAATGTTGAAGGCTCTCCAAGTTATCGTGCCAGCAGCTGTTCCGCATAAAGTAGTTGAAAAAAAAAAATGAAATGAGCACGTTACTTGCACACTACGCGTGGGCCGCGTCCCGAGACAGTCATCGTTACATCCTCGTAGCTGTACTGCGAGGATTTTTTCAATATAATTTTGTTCCGGTTTCTCATGGGCTTGAAAAACTATGTGTAACGATGAAAAAAGAAATAATTTTTATTAAAGTTCTCGACACAAGTGACTCCTCTGAAAGGTGCAAGTATCTCTAGTATATCTTCTGCGTTTAATGGCTTGTTTTTTATGTCTCACTTCACTTTGGTTTCTTCCCCAAATGATATTATCATAATAACAATAACGTGATAAAAATGACGACAATAAAATTTTCCAGATTACGAATAGTCCAAAACTTAGATGCTTTCGTTTGGGCGCATCGACGCTTGTAATGATGCGGCGAGAGTAAAAAAGAATAGGGAGAATATAGGAATGAGAAAGGAACGAGAGGTATATTTGGCAGGAGCCTTCGGCTGTCCAACCAATGTAATACACAGACATATAGATATACATTTATATATATATATTAGCCGGCACGTGCGAGAGCCGATAATTCTCTCGACCGCAACGAGCTGCCAATGTTATATTATATCTTTTAGGCAGGTGGGCGGTCTCACTAGATTGGTAGGCCTGTTCCAGGGCTCCCTAATTATTAGCCACAACTTGATGTCGAATGAACTTATCCTAACCCTCTCACTCTTCGCATATCTATATATTAGTGTCGTCGTGCGTTGTTCTCGCCCCTGCTTATAATCTTTTCTCTCTATTTCATCCCTCTCTCTCTCTCTCTCTCTCTCTCCCTCACACCTCTCAATCTCGCTACGTTTATTAATGCCTATTGTCCTACGTTTCAATGCCTGGCGTTTACGAATTCAAACGAACCTTCTTCCTCTTGTCATCTTTCCATGGTCAAAATGATCTCGTGCTATAATTCTAATGTCTTGCTGTGAGAAGTGAAAATTTAACTTTGGATTACATGTCTTTAAGCGCGCATACAGATTTACGTGTTTCCTCTTATAAATATAAATCTTTGAGGAAAGGAAAGGTCTGTTTGTCTGTCCAGTTGACTATGATATACAATAGAATTCAAAGATCGTGCAGATCAGTGTGTCAGTGAAGAATGGACTTGATATTAGAAAACGTTGATGGATAATCGATGGAAAAACATTGAAAATTGGTGAAAAGTTGAAAAATCATAACAATTGATAAATAGGATTCGAATGTATCATCAATATGCGATTCATATTAACGTCTCACTCGCATTACTTTGATCATCTATTCTTAACAAATCTATACTCAGTTTCGAAATACATTTAATAAATGAAAACACACGTTTAGTACTTATTCATATTGAATAACGTGAAGTATAGATGCTGAAAAATGCAACGAGTCTTAGCAAAATTATTCACATTGATCCTCTGCCGGCAGTGAGAGGCGCGAGAAATTCTGATGCCAATCCAAAGCAACGATCCATCATCGTGTCAACGGCTTTATAATATGAGAAGAAAATCGAGAGACGAATGATCGAGTTCTCATATCGTGTTTCTTGACTCACACATATAGTCGACTATATATATTTTTTTTATCTCAATATTGTTTCCTAGAATGACAAAGAGAAATGAAGATTATTTCAATATGATTATTTGTTTTTCTGAATAAAATCTTTTGAAAATAAATTTTCCACTCTTATGTTAAAGCGCCAGTTATTGATACTTTTACAAAAGATATTTTTTTGGTTTGAAATTCCAATTCAAAGCATTCCTAAGAGAGAGAGAGAGAAGAATACAGTTTTGAAAGATGAAATTGAGCGTAAGCAGAAAAGTATGAGAACGAAGAAAGAGAAGTCTTCGAACGGTACAACCTGAAGGAAAAATGTAACGGGTTTGTTCGGTATCCCCTTGTGCTTAGTTGATCGTCACAGTCCCGCGTGGAAATCCGACCACAGTAGAACCGCGAACGGATAATCACTTGTATTTCTTACCGAATCCGGTATTAAAGAGACGAAAGCATTGAAATGTTGGAAGCTGTCCAATTTTGTGTATAAATAGCATGTAACGAAGAAGAGGAGAGATAAGTGCTGGAATACTTTTCACGAATTAACGTAATCCTTTTTAAATAATAAGCCCCTCGTTAAGTGTAATGAATCCTCGAAGAGACCTTGGAGATCTCTGGGCCATTGTCAGAACGGAGCAGAAAAGACTGTGCGACAACTGGACGAAGGTGGACACAGAAATAAGGAAGAAAAGGAGAGGAAAAGTAGCAGAGAAAGAAAGAGAGAGAGAGAGAGGTCAAATTGGAAAGAGAAGTTTGAAAAAAAAGAGAAAAACTGGGTTGAACTGCGAGTTCTAAAGGAGCCAAACTAACAGAAACCAAAGACCCGAAAAATCGTGGCCTTACCACCCGGTGGACTTATCTATATATACACGATTTCCCTTACCGCTTAGCCTCATTATAACCGAAGGACTTGGATATTTGGATACCCATAATCCCCTTTCTTCCAACTCTTCTCAACGAGCTCTGATCTACCTGACTCAGGCTTGACAAATAATATCGAGTTGCCCATACGGAGTATCGACCACGGTTCTGCTTGGAATTTTTGCCTGTACGTACGGTATCTGATTCCCGTAGAAAAAGCCTTTTTGTCCTGTTGTTAATATTGCTGTAACTCTGATTTTCTGCCCGCTGACGACGGATCATCCTTCAGCGATTTCTTCAACGCCTACAAGAAAAACAATCACCTTTCAAATGTGTCATCCAGGTGTAACGATGCTTATTTTATTTGACATTACGTTCATCGATCATTCAAACCTTATACAGTAATTAGGTCAACATGAAACAATGCCTTTCTGGATTAGAACCACTGTTTTTTCTTCGAAGAAATTTCGTACCTTTATCAATGGTTAACAATTTGAACTCTGCAATTATTCGTTCGCTGACCATTATCTTTCGTTCCTTCAGTCGAGAGCCTACTTGCCTTACCCTTTTCTTTCTGTATGACTCGGCTCGAGCTCGTTACCAAATGAATTCACGTGTACCGCTTTTTGCCAGGGCCGCACACGATGCGTCAAGCTTGCTCCGAACATCAATTATTTGTTGTGTCGAAAATTTATACAAGTTGTTCAACGTTCGCGAGGAACAAATGAATATATTGATCCAATTCTAGAAGGTTTTGAAACAATAATTATATTTTTCGAACGATCTAAAAAATTCGATGAGTTTAATACGTTCTTGCAGCTTCGAATAGTCGACGCGTAGTCAATTAACAGTTTGCGTTAAATTTTTCACGTCGCATTTTTAAGTAGGAAACCAGAAAGAATTAATGATTATTTTGAAAATAGCGGAATAATGCAATTATCGAATATGATAAATGCAAGCAGTGAATAGAAAAACCCCGACGGCATTTGATAGCGGAGGGCTGCAAGAACGTTTTCTGAGGCCGAAGAAAGTAAAATCTCCGATTGAGAGAACCCGACGGTCTATAGTGCGGCGATCTGATAGATGTTGAGGCTAAGAATATGCGGATCTCTTTGATGTTCACCGCCTGCAGAATCATAAGCAGCTAACAGCACCGCGACCTGTTCATACAACAAAATGCACAGACGTTTTATACATTGCAGCATCATTTAACTTTATACAATTATTGGCTACTTTAGAGACGTACAATTTTTCGCTGTCAGCAGGCACCGGCTGACAGCGCCCCTGTAATCTTATGAAAATTTGTATTTTGGCTGAACAAAAGATGATTTTTTAAATTCTCTTTCTCTCCCTCTTCAATAATTTAAATGACCGGAAAAATTTCGTCCAACAAAGTAATTCGTATATAAATCATTCATCTCTTCATTAGATATCGAAATAATATCGTAAAATGATGACATATAAATCTACTGCCCAGAATTGAAACCCAACAGAATTTTATACGCTGATGTTTCATATCCTGAGGATTCGGATAGCCATTTTCGATGATCCCGATTTCTCCCTCGCGTATATACATTTTGCCTATTTACACGGTAGTCTATAAAAAAAATTCTGAACGTGAAGCAACCGACGAGCCAATGTATCTTTTCTCTCGTGGGTTTGTAGCATTTGTGATGTATACAAAATATCTCGTGTTTTTGCGCCCTCAGTATTTCCATACTTTTTTTCTCCAGTACTCATACGAGTTTTCGCCTCTCTTTCTCTCTGTATAATATATATAAAAGCGTTATGCCTGTTATATATAACCAAGCGAAATTTCCCACTATCCTTTTTGTGCTGATCGTAAAAGAGCGAGGAGTCAGAGAAAAATGAGAGGAAAGGGCACAGCGTACGAAAGACTCGCCCCCTCGAAATTTGCAACCCCTATTGCCGTTATATCTCACGAGCTCTACACCCTTTTTCATTTATTCCCCTTCTTTCCAGACTACTCCTTTTCTCGCTCTCTCTCCCTCTCATCCGTTCTCTCTTTTTCACCATGGACACTTCAGAGTCATATATATATATATATACGTATGTACATACTTTTTTCTCTCGAGTGCATACGTAGTTGTACTAATATGTGCATTAATCTTTCTTCACCCAACGATGAGTCAATATATCATGAAGCTTACAAACAGCGTGAAAATACCACTCAATAATTCTGCGACTCGATGGGCTTGTTTTCTTTCTCGTTTCTCCCTCGTAGTTTATCTACGCAATTTACAAATTTTACACATTCGTGTAACTCTCAGTATTATTGTTCGAACATTAATCGCTTGCAATTTTTCTAATGTAATTGTGTTTCTAATGTAACGAGTGTCATTATGTTTTTTTTTAATCGTTTTTTACAATTTTGTCTCAACTTCGAGTATTTTTGTGTTTCGTATTGCAACAGTTATTCAGATACAATGACTGTACCAATATCGTTGAGTCATGACGAAATACGTGATGCATCTTGGCCAAAGAATGGTCACGGATCGATCGGGGTACGCAGATCGATAATCGTCTTCGAAGATAAAATGTGAACTGTCGTGACAAAGAGAAAAACAATGAAACGGGGATCAATTCGATTATTTTGCAAATTAATAACGAATGAACTGACGGTGAGATTGCAAGATCATTGTATGACCGAGGATAACGTTGCATTTTGTCAAATATTATTAGGATTAAGAAATTACGTATTTTATTTATATTATAAGTCGACGAACGAGATTTTCGTTTTTACTTAATTGTTTTTTTTTTTTTTTATAGTTTCTTTGGGTACGATGTGAATCGATGTAAAATCCAAGTTCATAGAGAAATATCTTAAAGATTTTGTGTTTCCCATGTTGCCAGTTTTCTTGGTAATTTTCATTGAGAAACTGAAGATTTTTGTATTCGTGTCAAAGTATTTCTTTACATATACGTGACTCCGAAGCATCGGAACGAAAAAATTCTGCTTGAGTTGAAGTGGTAATCGAAAAAGAAGCTTCGCTCAGTTGAACACCACAATTGTCAATACCTTGTGGGTGTGTTTTCTCGAGTCAAAAATGTCATCAGTACAGACAGAATAATTTGAGTTTTTCGGTGGATAGCAAAGAAAGGGAAAAGTATATAGTAGGTGTCGTCATTGTGACGAAAATCTGTACAAATAGTTACGTCCATTAAGAAATGTTTTGTCCATGCTCTTGTGAATGGAGGATACTCTGAAGGGAGGTCCAAGTTATGAGAGGAAAACCTTAGTGGTCTCGCCGTAAATCGATGAATTCGCTACACGCTTTTCTCACGAATAGGAAACTCACAAGTTATATATATATACTAGGCGCTTTATTAGACGAATATTTTCAAGCATATCCGTCATTGACAGAATTGAGATATTTTCTGAATGAACTGGCCCGTGGGTAAACTTAGCTATGAATTCACTCTTTCGCACCACCTGTGCTTCATACTATATGTACCCTGAAAAGTATCTATATATATACAAATACGAGAGCGTTCTTAGAGAGAAATTTCTCGTTATAATAGACTCCCCGGTACACTATGAGGTTTCTGTCCAATAACTACACGCCGCACACCCTTCCCATTGACTTTCAAAGCCAGATTCGAATTTCTGTGGTCCCATAGCTATAGCTCTGGTATTATGACTCCTACGTATACCTGTCCGTGTGTCAAAATCTGCCATATTACGCATCGTGAATCTTTATCCCATGACTTTTATACCCAAATTGCTCTTACATATTAGTTCAATAAAAATGTTGTGAAAATGTGCAAATTTACATTCAACGAACTCACCGTGGGCGTTGGAGTGTCGAGTCAACATTTTTGGTAAATTCGCTCGCAACACTTTTGCCACTTGGTCAGAAGCATGAATTTATTGCTAAAAATTTTTCATTGAATGGTTAAAACTTGGTAATGTTATCATTTCGGTTCTCTTACCCAGCATGAAACTATTTTTTCAACAATTAAGAAAAATGTGATTCTCATTTTTTGTATCTTTTGCATGATCATTAACCGTAAATTATATGGTCAATTTTTTCATCAATCTCATAGTAGTGAAACTGGATTTGAAAAAAAAAAAAACAATCGTAATCTCATTATGCACCCTACGAAGTGCAATTACTAAATTTCCTCGAAAAACGCTTTATTCGTGTCCTTTTACTGTCCATCTTTCGCGTGCACCGAGTTGGTGCAGAGAGACCATTATTTCAGGGAATAGTTTGAAAGAGTGCTAATTTTCCAGATAAAAAATAATTTTGTAATGATTTTCTACAAATTTTTTTTTACGTTGTTCGAAAGATCCTTTGAGATTCGACATGTAGATTTCTTTCAAATTTGATCGTTGTTCCGTCAACCGTCCAATTAGCGAAATGAATCTTTCAAGTAAAATAACAAAACTTCGGATTTATCAAACGATATTTTCGTAAATCTAATAAATGCTTTCGTAATCTAATAAAAATGATTTCGTAAATCTAATAAAAAATAATAGTAGGTATCACCGAAGAGTTAATGATAAATAGTTTCAATCCCGAGTCATCCAATTATTGCTAAACGTTTCAGCACTATTAACAATTTATCTGCACAAATGCGCAATTAAATTTGATGTCGAATCTCAGTGAAATAAAAAATCAATTTAAATCCTGGAAATCTTGCGATTGATAAAAAAAGAATTTTTAAACTGACTCAGATCAAACGTGATAAGTATAAAAAATTTGAAAAACACTCTTATTTCAGGGGTGTCATTTTTATGTGAATTTGAGCGCATATACAGACGATGGCAGAGAGCGAATTAGCTTTTACGCTGCAATGAACGCAAAACGTGTTGCACGTTTCCCAAGAGGGTGACGAGAGGCTGTTGTTGTTGCCAGTGTCTATGTCTATACACACAACAGTTTGTGTGTTCAATACAGTTTTCTCGATCTCTCTATTTTCCTACCCTCTGCATAGTTCGACAGTGCATTAACGTCGGCAGCCAAAATCGTACGTTACCATCGGAGGCGTTATAGCACTATATATAACAAATATACATGCACATATATATTGTAATGTGTACGTGCGTGTATTCTGTGTATATGTCATATATATAACACGTATGCAACATGAATCTCTGGAACCCCCTTCACATAACACGTATTTTTTGTCTCTGTCACTCCCATAGAGAGGCAGAGGACGAGAGTCAGCCTCGCAGCTCCCACAAAACTGATTGATTACACGCCGGAGACCCCCCAACGTCCATCACATTAAACTAACTCCTATGCATACATTTATGTCTAAAGATCTACATGGATCTGTATGTATATATTTATATTTATATGATAGCGTTGCAATTCCACGATATTTACGACATCGGACTCTTACAGATTGATATAAAATGCTCTGCTTTTTCTATGCACCCTGCCACTTCAGCGTCGTTAGATCCGCTGACTTGCCAAATTCCTCGTCAATGCCAAGTTAATAATTATCCTGAAATAATGGAAAAACAATGAACACTAATTAACATGTAAACAACGTTGGCAACCATAAACCATATTTATTAATTAATTCAAATTACTTTTCTCTCTGATTGTGAAAGTATTTTTTTTTAATTATGATAGTATTTTTACTATCGATGTAACACGAGGATGTGAAATCGACAATAATTTTCACAATAATTCTGCTGTTACAAAAAATTTCATTTTTTAGTGAAAAAAAAAATTTTTTTTTTGTTTTTCCTTAATTTGTCAAAATGAAGATGAAATCGGCTTTAGGAGCGAGAATCATTTCGATCGTCGATAAAGAGTTCTAATATGATTTTCGTAATACGCGATGACGCGAAAAGAATGAATCGATTTGTGGCTTTGAATTTTACAAAGAAAAATACTGCAGTGGGTGTACAGGATTAAAAAAAAAAATACATTTGTGTTGACAGGTATGTATAAATACAATGTATATACGTATATATATATTGATATTGCGGTCGATTGATTACGAGCCTGATCACAGACTGCGGTTGGAATTGGTACGGTGAGGTTCTTTCGCGCGTCCACGATTTTCCCCGGAGACCCGAAGCGTGTTACACAACACGCTGAGCAAATTGTTACCGCCGTGGTGGCACACAGCCCACTAGGGGATCGATCGTGGCTGGGCTGAGGCCGAGTTTCGAGTCATAACAATAAACGTGAGCCCTAATGGCATTCAAGTTTTCTTCAGTGAATTATATTTCATTCCGAAGAAATATATAGTACAAAATAAACAAACAAACAAAAAGAAAATTTATTCTTGTACCTTGTAGTTTGAGAGCCCGACCGAAGAAGAGATATTCAAGGTGCATTTTCATAAATCTCATATGTCAGTCGAATCACTCAATAGCGATGAATCCATTGGAATAAAACAATTTTTCTAATCAACAAATTTCCTTTTTTGTACGTTGCAATTTTGTTGCTTCGTAGCTGAAATCATCGAATCGTTTTGTTGCATTGCGGTTTAGTTGCTCGACCCTCTCAGAGATTGTCTGAATAAAGCTGTCGAGGTAACTGAATCCGGATTGAGTCGACAAATTTGAAAGAATAAAAAATTCGGAGGTCGCGATCGAGTAAATCATTAGTTGCGTCAATCAACTAATATATGGTCTCGTAGACAGAATGATTGGTTGAAGATACCAAAGTATTTCAACAAACTAGATTTTCATGGGTGAACACGTTTTGACATTATCGTAACTAAATGGGTCGTCGAAAGAATCAACGAACGTTCGAGTAGTTTCCCCTTCCAGCCACCGCGTGGCGCAGTACGCCAAAGATCTTCTCACATACACAGTGACCTCTGGTCGGACGTAAATTGCGTTAATCAAGCGAGACGGTGTGTCCCAACCAATCATTATCCGGAATTAGGAGTCGAATACGAGTCGATTAGAAAAAGGATTGAATTTTCGTGGGATTAAAAATGAAATGTTTTGTATCGCGTGCACTGGATATTTTGTTTGCTTCGCAGAAGGCAGGTTTTCCGCGGAATCTTTTGGTCCCTGATTCAACAAAAATTTTGTCGATTAAACAAATTTTTTGTTTTCAGTGTGTTCTCGCATTCGTCATGTGTCTCTGATCTGACAGTACTTCGATGGGTGATCGTTCAGTTTCTCCGAGTTCTCAATTGCCTTAAAGTAAAAGCTGAATTGATATTTTTCTCTCTTTTTTAAAATTCAGAATTGATAACATCAATTACTTATAGTTTAAATCAAGCTTCGGATATTTATAATCGTGTAAACATGTTTGAAGCTAGCATCTTTTATGAAGCTTCTAAATTACAGTAATGGGTAAAAAGAGTATACTTGGCACACCACTCTCCCCTAATGAAGCCTTTTGTATGCGTAACGAAGCAAAGGTTTAAACGCATGTTTTGGTCTCCCATGCTATGTGCGGAATAGCTGTACTTTTTAAAAGAATCCAAACGAAGCTTACATCGCTGTTGCATCGTCGCAAAGTAACCACTCGTCTCTCAGCTCTTTTTTTCTCCCGTTCCTCTCTCCTCTTGACTTTCTTCCCTCTTTTGCTCTCGCGTACATGTTCGCCAAAAGGGTACATAGAAACGTTAATGTACGTAAGGATACGAGTGCCTCATGGCTGTATAGAATCCGAATGTAATTCATCGTGACGCCACAGCATATTCTGTCAGCTTATTCTAATTTACTTTTCACGCACTCATCATGCCGGAGATGAAAAGAGATGTTCGACCGAGTGCTGATGAGTAACTAACATGTACGCGAGCATCGGAGTAACACTCACGGCGCAGAACGGTGGTGCGTTATGGGAATTGCGAATAGACGACTTTTGACTGTTTTTAAAATGTGTGCATCGCGTTCTAGCTGGTATGAAGCAAAACTGTGGAAGATCGGTATACAATATGACATCCAAACATCCATGTTCGTTTCTACTATTAATTTCAGTTGACGAACAAGCTTGAACCTAATAAATGTTGAGTTGTATAAATTCTCGTTCGAACAAATCGAAATACAGCCATAACGAAACCTCAAAGGAGTACATTTTTTTGAAAGCTGATTTTCATTCTGAAGCAAACTTTTTCAAATCCTTTCTGTGACGTGCCTGTTTATTTTAGGGTACGAATGAGTATTGAGAAAAAATTAATATCTTTTTAAAGGTTGCCTCACATTGGGTATAATCAATAGTGGTCTGAGTTTTGTGGATCGCCGATTTGCACCATCGTAAAAAGCGCTGGTCGTCAATTTTTTTTTTACTGGCTTATGAAATTGGATTCAACGCTCATTATGCTGAGCGGAATTCGCGTTCGTGTACACATACCAGTCTTCCAGGAATCCTAAGTCCAGGGTGTTTGAGATTTTTTATCAAATTGCGTTATCATTGGATGATGAATTTGATAAAGTGAGTCGGGAAGAATCGAGATTATTCGAGAACGTTGCTTGCATTTGGAACCTCAACGTCAGCAATCACGTTCTCGTACCTGTTAATATCGGAGTATTCATGATTTGCATTATTTTGGAACAATGACTTGTTCCAAAATGATGTTCCTCATTTCCATGTTCCTCAATTATAATTCATTTCCCTAAATTGTAAAATCTCCTTCCAAATAAACATTTTTTTTTTCACGAGGATATTAAATTATCTTTGCGAATAGATTTTTAATTTTGTATCGATTCGATACCTTTCCTCGTGCAGTTATTAAATGACGAATTTGTTTTGGAACTACGTGAAAACTAAATTTCGCCGAGTTCAGTCCTTTCTGACCGGACCTGCCCGCATTTCGCTGCGTTTGTTGCATACGGTCAACCGTTCTTCCTCTTTCTCGATGAGCCGTACCGTCGGATGGTTGTGTCCAAGTAAAATATAATCATCGAGAAGAAAAACGAACTTTAGTGATAATCGAGCATGTTAAAGATTTCGTTCGTAACCAAAACTGAATCATATAATAGTTAGCATAGACAGATTTCAATAATTACATTTAAAGAAGAGAATGCATACTGTGACGAATAATTGCATCTATAAATCAGTAAATAAAAGAAACATTCAAACGCATTTAAATTCGAATTCATTTCGTTTCTCAATAATATAAAATTAAAATTCAAACGTGAATTTAATTATCAATTGAATAATCAAATGTTTATTTCAAATATCATCGTTCTCTCACATGTATTAAACACCCCCACATCAAACAATACATACAGAACGAAACAACGTATTCGGTACAATATGAAATCGAAAAAGATGGCAGTATAGTATATAATGTTTTTGAGGGGAGCTGTGTACCGTCATTAGACTATTATGAAGAGTGTGATTTACAGTCGACGCAGTTACCGGAAGCGAACTATGCTTCCTCACCACACCCCATCTTCTTTTATCCTTTTTATTATGTCTTCCCCTGTTTATCTCACCCCCGTATTCGCTCTCTCCCTCTCTAACTTTCGTACTGAACGCCCGGGCCTTGTTAAACCGTGCAATAATGACGACAGTGACAACGCTACAACGATAATAATATTAATGATAATAATAATAATCATAATAATATTAACCCCAAGGCAATGATAACATAATGGACGACGTAACGGGGTTTTACGAGCGGGAAAGATGTCGAGGAGCGATGATCGACTGTTCTCACTCCTTGCTCAATCAAGTTGCACCGACACTTCTGCCATAGGGCAGAAAAAAAAAAAAAAAAATAGGAAAAATATCGAGAAAGGGATGGCTTCAAGGAGGTTTCGTGGCTCGAGGGTTACCGTGACGGCTCGCGCGACTCAACGAACCCCTCTTTCGAGAAATTCGCCACGGCCAGCTGTATACCGCGATTCAACTACAAGCGTAAGTAAAAATCGCGAAAAGGCCTACTTTGCTGATGATTCTATGAAACAGTTAAGCCTTTCTGACTACCAGGGCCTTATTCATACACGATCTAATCAAACAGCTTAGTTTTATTCTTTTTGTATACTGTTCAGAAATTTATTCGCGTGGCAAATCGATCAATGGATTTGTTACTCTTTTAAAAAATTCTGAAAATTATCGAAGGAAGCTTCAAATATATCTTTAACGAAACTCATTTCTGAAAATTTATTATTTTTCTGTGAATCGTTTCTTGCCATGCTCTCAGGCAGAAACTATGAGAAATCTAAAAAAAAAAAACAAATTTCCTTGATCATTTTGATCCGAAAATGTTGAAACTATTGCTACAAAAATGAAAATCCTTAGAAAAGCACAAAATTTGTCGACAAGATTTCTTTTTTTTTTTATCAAATCGAAGTTTCACGGGTTCTTCAGACGTCATCGACTGACTGGGGCTTCAGAATTGTGGTACCTTTTTTTTTATGCTTAGTTTATGAAAGCTGGTAACGCAAAATCGCCAATTTCAATGCTAGAGGCAACGGTTGGCTGCCGATTTGGGCCTAACGACAGGATTCTCGCGTCTTACAACGCGATGATACTTATTTCCCAGTTTTTTTTTTCTCTCACTTTCACTCTTCGTATAACTGCTTATATGCATGGGCCATCGATATTTCCGTAACTTCGAGCCCACAGCAGCGACGAGTGAAGGATGAGGAGATGCGAGAACGACCAGAGAACAGGACGATAGAAGGGTGTTCACTTTTGCTTTACACGTGTAAACTTGGCGCTACGAGTTGTACCCGCGCTTGACACACGCTCGCGCGAGCACCCTCAGCATCCCCCGCGTCCTGTGTCATCCGCGACTCTCCTCTCCCACACCTCCCCCCTCTTTCATGTCCCTCCCTTTTTCCACCCCTTCCAACTCACTGTATCTAAGCCTGCGCGCATGAAACGCTTTTATTATTGCATTATGCACGGAACGTGGTGCGACACGGACCCTTGATGCTCAAGTGGCCGGACCGAATTCGCATGTATACATCGAATTTCGATCTCATCTTCCGACCGCTGCACCCCCACGAATGAAAAATTTCTTCCCGTTTTATCGTGTCGTTTTACAGCCGCAATCGTTCGACACTTTATTCATTTGATTCTCATTTTAATAACGAAGCACATTCATTCGCGTCATTGATAAACGCGATGAGAAACGAATCTACATAATTTTTCCTGATTAGACGATAAAATATTTGTATGAGCCAATGGTTTTTATCTTTTGTGTGAAAATAATCGATTTGTTAAGAGCCGAAACGTTCTAATATGGAGAACCATGCTGGTGAGATTTCATTGGTCGATGAATAATATTTTTTTCTTCATGATTTTGACGTTCCGGCCCAAAATCCAAGTCCTCTTCATCGACTGATAAAATCTTTAACCAATGCGAGGAATCAGGCTGAACGGTGATCGCAGCAAATGAAAAATACGAATAACCATCATCCGCAACATGAAAAAGTGGTACATGTACTGCGTAATAGCAGAAACATCGAGTGAATATTGTGTCCGTGATCACAGTCGATGAATGGAGCAACTTTCGTTTCATACACTTGTGCATGGATAAAGGTAAATCTGTGGACGAGCGATTCGTCATTCGTTATTGATGAAATATACGTCGGAGGTGGCACATAGTATTATAAATTTCGATAAATAAATCGGTTTTTACTTCAGTAATGAAAAACTTAAATTTTTAGCCTTTTGAGAGAGCTAAAAAATATTTTCTATTCATTTTCATCAGGATTATAATTCTAGAATCAATTTCACAATAAACATTTTCAATACCGTTCGTCTGATTAAGGGAAAAAAAATAATAACTCACGTGAAAAATATATTGAAAATATGATTTCATTTGTTACAATCGAAAGTCGTAATAATATCTCTTGCAGTCTGGGTGGCTCTGTTCATATGACACAACGCTTCGAAAAAAATAGTTTTCCGTAGACTTATCATCTGAGAGTATTGGGTAAGGAACCTGCATTATCGACACTTGCAAATAGCTTCCTGCAGGCTTATCATATGAGAGAATAGGGTAGGAATTTGCAATGTCGATCGACTAATTTATCGACTGATAAAAATACGTTTGACACCCGGTAGAATTCGAAATGACCAGCAACCATAAAATATTTATCGTTTGTCGATTCATTAGCGATACCATCTCATCCAGAGCGGTGGAAATTTGGCTCCCCGCCATGAATTTTTCGGAAGGTTTCTGATTTCAATCGTTTGTGTGTCGTTTGTAGAGTATTGTGAGAACAAAATAAACGTTTGTGAAATGAGTTTGTCGCGAAAAAATAAAAATTAGCGTGAAGTTAGTCTGTTCATTCTATTTTTTAAACTTTATGAGTCCAATTGTACGAAAATGAATGCGAAATCGTTTGTAGAATACGAATAATACAATAAAAATGTTTGTAGGACGCATATTGTCATGAAAAAGCAAAAACAAAATTTCAAACTGTTGGGCTTTCTTTGATTTTAACTACATTATTTTTGAAATAATTCGATTTCCATTTCAATCGTTAATCTTTGAAGGATAAAACGTTTTTTCTCTTACTGACCGTGGATTGATTGATGAAATGAGGAATGAATACTGTATTTTTTTTGGTCGGTAGAATTTTTCCATTTTAAAATTCCAAAATGTTCTTATATAATCTTTTCATAAAATAAAATTTAGGAATAGACCAGCAGTGGTAACATGATGAATCAGTTCAGCAGACTATCCATATAATTTCGCATTTATGAATCAGTCTTATCGTTTTTAGCATTTCAAAACCTTCAAGATTCATTTATTTCTAATCAGTTGACCTGTATGGTCTCCCTGACTGGTTCGGAAAAATTTATGCAATTTTTGTTTTTGCTTTTTCATAAAAATATGCGTCCTACAAACATTTTTATTGTAATATTCGTGTTCTACAAACGATTTTTCATTGATTTACGTACAATTAGACTCATATAGTTTAAAAAGTAGAATGGGCGGGCTAACTTCACGCTAATTTTTATTTTTGATTTTTTCGCGATAAACTCATTTCACAAGCGTTTATTTTATTCTCACAATACTCTAAAACGACACACAAACGAGTGAAATCAGAAAACTTTCGAAAAGTTCATGTCGGGGGGCCAAGTTCACGTCCATTCTCATCCAGATCTCAACGCTTGGCTGAGTGTACTATCGCTGGTTCGTATCACTTATTGACAATTGTCAGGATGTAATCGAATAAAGCTGCATTCCACTGACTGGTTCGATAGGAAAATTTTGTTTCTGCTTTTTTATGAGAATATAGGCGTTTTACAAACATTTTGAATGTAATATTCGTATTCTTCAAACGGATTTCGCATTGATTTACGTACAATTGAACTGATGAAGCTTCAACAATAAAATGGAGCCCGGAACTTCACGCTTATTTTAATTTCTGATTTTTTTGCTATAAACTCATCTCACAAACGTTTATTTTGTTCTCACAATATTCTACAAACGATTGGAATTAGAAAAAATATTACGAACAGTTAATATCGGGGGCCAAATTCACATCGATTTGATTGGTCATCGATCGATGAGGGTCAGGGGCAAAAGCCACGTAAACCTCTGTGAATTTGGCCGACTGATTTTGGATTTTCGAATTTTTTTTAACGTCAATCGTTTGTCGGGCTCTTGTCGGTGATTGTCGGATCAAAATCGGCGTCTGTCGGAAACAAGTTAATTGGGAAAATCAAAAACAAAAATCTATGTGAAGTTGGCCGATTTTTTTTCAATTTTGAGATATCATAAATTTTCAAAAGCCTAATCGAAGCGCAATCGTTTGTCGGTCACGAATTTTATTGATAAAAGGTTTGTCGGATCCCTGTTCATTTGAAAAATATGAAAAATCATTTCGTGTAGTGTCAGCTGATTTTTTTCCAAACTGTTACGTATTGTCCAGAGCCTAATCGGGCGAAGCCTGCATAGCAGGCTCAGCTAGTATTGAATAAAATTGTTTCATTTTACATTCGATAATGGATCAGGAAAGTGCATCGTACAATCTTTTCTCGTACGTAGGTATAATTGATTTTGAAGAAGGGAAGCCGTGATTTTAATTTGTCGTGTTAACTCATCGATTCCAAATTATCCTTCATTTTTGAGTTTATGTATCTTGTGACGTTTCAAAAATACACTCTGTAATTTAGTCCAAGATTTGAATGAAATCTTTCAAATTTTTTACATGTACTTCTTTGGTTAATCTTTACTCCTAACATCAATTTTTTCCTCACATATGATATAGCTGTGTATTGTCTTGAAGTTTTTTTTGCGCTATTGCATCGTTAATCCAAATTAATAAACTCATACAATATTTTGCATGCACAAATTTTCGAATACGAAATATACAATTTATTCTACTCAGTTTGGACTGGAATCGCCTCAGTGGTATGGTAGTTATTGGCTGCCGGGGAGCCCTATTCTTTGCTGTGCCTTATTTCGGTGAAAAATATACACCAGCAGACGACAGGCTGTCAATGTACTTGTCCCGAGACTCTACCGAGTCTCTTGATCATGGGAACAAAAGAGTATGAAGCTGATTACGCAGCAAAATATCACAAAAGTATGAATGCCGTGCATAAATCTTTTTCTTGATAAAGTTAAAATATTACTTTTCAAAAGAAATAAAGCATACGCATGAAAATTGAGTAAAAGTGAGAAGATATATTCAAATTTTTTGACGAGCAATGTTTTGAAATTTCAATATTTTAATTTCTTCAGGAATTATAAAAAATGTTGAATTCTCAAATGAATTCTTATTCTAAAATTGTTTCTATAGATCCCGATCTTCCACAAAAAAGACTGAGAGGCCAGGAAGACGCAACGCAGAGGATGCAAGAAAAATGATACTGCTGCCAAAGAAGTCAGTCTAAATCTGACTTCTTTGCTGCTGCAAAGATTGCTCGGGAATTGAAAGAAAAGGTACACGAATGATAAATTATTCGTCCAACGGATGATAAAAAAATACTGTCTCTAGATAATTTAAACTAATGTGAAATAACCCTGAATTTCAAATTGCTATTTGGAGGGAAAATGTAATTTATACCGATAATGATTATATTTACGTAAAAATAATTTCGGTTAATTTTGAAACTATTGGCATTGAATTATATGTATTTTTCTAGAGTAAATATTTTTTAATGCAATTGCTAAAGTAAAGCTTTTACAGATAAATATAAATGTTATTTAACACGAAAATAAATCGCATTTACCCATTGTAATATTTTGTTCCAGCGTAAGGAAGAAAAGAAAGAAGAAATAGCCAGACTAATGGTGAATCAGGATGGTGGTCGTAGGCTTGGAACAAGGGATGAAGATGCATCAACATCGCAATTCCGAAATGGTACACATACATTTTTCTCAACTATCATACTTTGCTTCTGACATTATGAAACGCACTATGTTCAAAAAAGTAATTTTTTACTACCGTGCTAAGCTCACAATGTAAAATATAAATATTTTTAATGGGGGATCATTCATATTTTTCAGATCATTGATGGGAGATTCCAGTCGAGGATATTGACCTCCGAAGCGAAGTTGTTGCGACAAAGGTGGCTGTGGTTAATATCTGTTAAGTTTGTTGAAAAACTTGAACGAAAATCATGCACTATTCGCGCATAATTTAATTTTTCATAAAAATATTGTTATCGAACAATCAGCAAATGAGGTATTAATCAGAATGATGGAAGGGAAATTAATTCATGATTTATAACAGCTATACAATAGTTGCTGAATCACGAATCTCTAATAAATGGAAAGTAATCTAACAAAATGAAAAACAAATAATTTTATGTAACAAACTAACTCATCTACATGAATAATTTCTAAAATTATGTTCATCATCATGTTGCTTCAAGGGTTTTTGAAGGGTCAGGGATCAAAATGAATAGTACGGACATCATCCGAAGATTTATTCACAGAAGCAGCAAAAAAATGAGAAACAATTAGATATATCGAGGCTTGAATAAAAAAATTAATAATGAAAAAAAAACGATTCCTTGTAATCTCACAGCTAATCCAGATAAATAATGTTTTTATTGTTAAAGCGTTATCACTACGCTCCGAACGACCAATTCAGTTTTATTGGTATTTACAACAATACATTCGCAAGGATATTTATTTTGAGAGATTCAATAATCATATTTATCATTGAGACTTGTTTTGCCATCTCCACTTTGATTTAGTGGTGGTAACCACATAAAATAATCCTCATCGAATATCTCGTCTCCATATCTTTTTGCGTTTCTTTTACAACTTTACCAGCCCTCTGTTGCATTCGTTTTATTTTTCATTTCCTTCTTTGTTGATTCTGTTTTATTCTTTTCCTTAACGTCTGTACTGTTGCCGAACCATCGTCATTCATAGACTTGCTCTCTTTGCGTTCAGGACTCTTGGTAACTGGTGATTCGATAATTTCTGTTTGTTCCTCGACCAACCGGGTTGTCGAATTGGCGATTCCAGGCGCTTTTTTGTTTGGTTGTATCGTCGCGGATTCCACTTCAACCATTTCTCTCTTAAGAACAATTTTTTTCTACTAGATGCGAATCGTTTATTCGGTAATTTTGAATTGTTGTTTTCATCGATAGGTTTTGGTAACTGCAACCGAATGCGTTGTATCTGTTCACCACTTTAGTATTTTTTTATGATATTAAAATAAATATTTTGCAAGTTTCAAACCAATTTTTTTATGAATAAGTTTATCAACAACCCATCCGCCGAGTCCATTGATGGCAGTTATTATTTTAGAAAAACGAAACAACCTCGTCGATTCGTTATCTTTCTTTCAAAGAGTACACTATTTTTTTCTCGTAGTCGTTCATTTTTCTTACATTATGTTGTTAATCTTCTATACGAATAATTAACGTTCAATATTATTTCAATTTCTGAGAATACTCAATAAAAATATTGTCAGATACAGAAAAAAGATTCAATCCCGAGGACAAATATTATGTGAAAATTTTTAAACTTTTCTAATTCATTTTTTCCATTATGAAAAAAAAACCATAATTGTCAAATTATCGCTTTAAGAAGTCGATTTCGGATTTTGCCAACTTGTATAAATTTTCACCGTACCGTTCTTTCCAATTCTGACTTCGGAAAGTATAAATTATCGGTCAATTCGGGAAAAATCAGCTGACACTACACGAAATGATTTTTCATATTTTTCAAATGAACAGGGATCCGACAAACCTTTTATCAATAAAATTCGTGACCGACAAACGATTGCGCTTCGGTTAGGCTTTTGAAAATTTATGATATCTCAAAATTGAAAAAAAATCGGCCAACTTCACATAGATTTTTGTTTTTGATTTTCCCAATTAACTTATTTCCGACAGACGCCGATTTTGATCCGACAATCACCGACAAGAGCCCGACAAACGATTTACGTTAAAAAAAATTCGAAAATCCAAAATCAGTCGGCCAAATTCACAGAGGTGCCACGTAAGACTTGTATTCGCATTCGCCGGTATAACCGAGAGTGAGAGTTTACGAACATAACCTCAATCACGGACTACTGTGTTTTTCTGTTTTTGTCATTTGTCAGAACCGGGCAGCCGGACGCTAAGATATAAATCGTACGAGATAAACGCGTAAGAAAACCCAATGTGAATCTAATAATCACGACAATGAAGAGGGTTATTTTGTTTGTGAATGGTACCGACGTGAACGGCAAGGTGTGTCATCACTAAACCATTAGAGTAATCACTTATTCTGTATGAAACCAATCGCACCCACCAAATGTCCTGCGTCCTTTCTCCTTTCAAAAAAAGGTTTCGATACATGAAAACCTCCTAATTGACTTGTAATAATAATATGCGTTTTTTCCCAACCAATTAACACTCGTCATTTGAGCAATGATATTCGCAGAATAAACATAAAGTTTCTTTCACATAAACATAGTTTCATCCACACCACTGACTTAACCTGCATTACGATTGATAAACAATTTTGTTAAAATTTTTCGTGTCGCATTTCAATCTAAATTAATTAATATTTTCAATTTTCTATCATTCCAACAAATCTATTTATACCATTATTAAAAATCCTGGAGACTTTCTTGAAGTTGTTGAATATTTCGAAATAATCTAGTGTATCGCTATGTATTCATTGTTTCGAAGACGTTTAGAATGAATCTTTGAGGTTCTGTAATGTTCCAAAAAACAAATTTTCACTTGAAAAATGTCTAAGAAAATTTCTTGAATTTATAAAAAAATATTTTTAAATAAACTAAAATTTATTCATCTATATTTTATTATCTTCAAAGCTTTTAAAATAATTTACAAAATGCCTGGCAATGGTGGATTTTTCAAGAATGTATCATTTTCAAATATATGCCTCGAATTATATTAAAAGGAAAATATGAACTATTTCGATGGAAATACAGCGGATTACGGTTAGTAACATTAATAAAATGATTTTCAACCAGGTATTTATGGTGACGCATTGCGTGGATGAGCTGTTGACTGCGGCTAGTTCGAAATTTGACATTACCGCTAAGAGAATATTTACTCCGCAAGGTGGAGAAGTTGACGACATCAAATTGATCAAGTTAGACAATCAAACTTCTTAGTCGATTTCTCAAAAGTTTTTCTGTTTTCTAGCAATGAAATTTGCTTTACAGAGACGAGGATGTATTGTATGTATCTTCAGGTGAAGATTTTATAAAGAAACTCGAGTGTTCGGTACAGTCATCTGCTCAACGCAACCCTGAATGGTTGACTCTCAACGTTGGCGGTAAACTATTTACCACGACAAGAAGTACCCTCACACAGAAAGAACCCATGAGTATGCTGGCTAGGTAAAAACCATTTTTCATTGACAGAATTCCTTATTGTGCAATATCGAAAAAAAAAAACAATTCAATATCCAACTACTCAAATGTCCTGTTACGAACAAGTCTGATCAAGAGTCGCGGTAGCCGCTCGATGCAATGTTTTGAAAAAAAAAAAGCCACTGCGAAACCTGTCGCATTCTATTATACTTGAGCATGATCTGCAGCAGCAGCTCGACGATGATACTAAAAACGTGTGTTCAAGCTAAGCCAACCATCTGAAACCGTCAACTGAAATATAACGGGGCCCAATAAATGAAACCAGAAACTAAATCAAGAGCAGTGGTGGCAGCTCGACCCCAAGCATTGAAAAAAAAGGCAGCACGAGCTCTCCCGCACTCTTGTATTCTCGAATATGACGGTTTTCGGACTTCTCCTCTATTATCTCAAACCGCTCTCATGAAGAAAAGTGTCGAGTAAAATATCTGGATAGTATGCAGTATTTTTTAATTTTTTATACATAATATTATATTACCAAAAATCATATTTTCAACTATTTTTTTTCTCGTGCTAGAGGAGAGATTGTTACTAGATGATTAAATGTTGATGCATTTTTAAAATTATTCCAGGATGTTTACCGAGGGTGAAGATAGCACGGCATGGAGAATTCAGCCGAGCAAACGGGATGATAATGGAGCTTTCCTTATTGACAGAAGTCCGACCTATTTCGAACCGTTATTGAACTATCTCAGACACGGTCAACTGATTCTCGACTCTAATATCAATGCGGCAGGTGAGAATAAAGACGTCGAATGTTCGATTGCATTTCTTAAGAAGATGATGAAATTAAGGGCGGTTTGTTGACTCTGTGTTGATTACGAATACGCCGTGACTTCAGACGCTTTATTCTGCGACAACGATTATTTATTGCTCGCCCAGGATCATAAACGATAATCGCGAATACTGGGTTGTCATATCGAATTTTCGATTCGTTTCTAAATATCGGATGTCCTCCGATGTCGGTAGTCATCGAATTTTGACTCAGCGAATGTTCAGAAAAATCGTCTTTCTGTAAGAGAGAGATAATTGATACTACAGAAAAACTTTTCAAATTAAAATTGAGAAAAAAATTCCGCTTTTTTCATCATACGAAGTTTCGGATATTTCAAATGTTTTCAAAAACGTTCTAAAAACGTTATAAATTTTGAAATTTGATTCTGTAAAAATATTCAATTCCGTTTACATTAAATTTCTAAGGGTTTGAACGAACAATTTAATAGAAATAAAAAAAATTCTGAAAGCAGTATTCACGCAAACCATTACATTAATTTCTAACGATGGAAAAAAAAATATCTTATCACTCTGAACGATTTTTTTAAGTTGTTGATATCATTTCGTTCACTTTATTATTGTATATCAATATTCGTAACGTTTTGGTGGTGGCTAAATTATTTAAACATTTCCGCGCACCATACATTGACCGGGGGGTTAACTGCGGAATTTTTGAGAATTCAATAATTTTCATAAAATTTGATAAATAGTTTTACAACTCACGAATATGTCTTCCTCAAAGAATTTACTGTTCTGCACATCATTTTTCACACAATTTTTATCTTGGCATGTGTTTGTCTCGCAAACAGGTAAAATATCACTTGAAACCTCCTCGCAGCAAGTTTCATATATATTTTGCAATATATTCAATAGTTCGGTGCGTGTCATTGATTTCTCATGAATATTCGAAGATTCACTTGATTGAGCAGTTCGAGGAGAAATCGTACAAGTTGATTTTGCTCTTAGCAGAGTAAGGATTTCATCCATAAGGTTCCGAAATTTTTTACGTTCGTCAAGCAATTCTTGAACGTTATTCATTTTAAAAAAAGCTTTTTTTCGAGTATACTGTTATTATTTTTGTTAAATTGAGATTTAGAAAAAATTCGAAACGGGCCAAACGTCGTCTTGGTCTTAGTTGACGTTTGATATTGGAAAACAAAGGAAACGCAAGCTACTCGTAATTTTATTATTATTTTATTGTTTATTTTTTTACATTGAAACTTTTTTAAAAACAGATTTCATTTGCATTTGCAACATTCTTATGCATAACGACATATTAGTTTCAAAGTATTCCAGCAAAAATTTGAATTACTTTGTGACAATAAAAAAGATTTCAGCAAAACAAAGAAGTGACACCCTATTTTTTGTAGAAAAAAACAACGTTCAAATTCCTTTTTATTTTGAAAATTAAATTATTTTGAAGCAAACCATGTTAAAGGATTCTTGTTGAATTGAACTCTTAATTAGAAATAGAAGAAATTTCAATTTTTCCTCTGGATCCGGAACTTATGGACTTCCGTTCAGACCGGAAGTCTGTACGTAGGAGTTAAAAAACTTAATTTAAAATCGTAAGAATCTTTAAAAAAAATGAAGTAATTTACTTTCAGGTGTTTTAGAAGAGGCTCGTTTTTACGGGATCGAAGGCGTAATTGCAGCGCTGGAAGAGATGGTAGCTGATAATGAAAAAAAAGGCAAAGGTATTGTGGCGATAACAAGACGTGACGTTCTAAAAGCAATAATGTCAACACCAGCTACGTCTGAGCTACGATTCCAAGGCGTTAATTTGATTGGCGCTGATCTTTCCCGTCTAGATCTTCGAAACATAAACTTCAAGGTATCGTGAATTATTTTTTTTTCGTTGTCCATTTTACGCGATGAAAGTTGTTAGATCCAATAAACAAAATATATTCATAATTCCCTGAAAATATACAGACGAGAAAACGTTGAGGCTGAATAATCGTTGTAGCTCATATAAAATCTTAGAGAAAGTTCCCCGATTTCGCTCTAGATGAAAAACGAACTTTATATATTTTACATTTTCATTTTATCGCTGCAAACGATGAATAAAGTCAATCTAACTTCAACGTTCGCGTGGGAGACGAACCAAGTCTTTTCTCACAATTCGCAGTAAATGTATTAACGGAAGTTGGAGGTGCGCAGCGTCAAATTCATTCTGAGGTTTTTTTCCATCACTTATTTGAAACGAAACACATTTTTATTGATTTTTTTCCAATGACTCATGTCCGACATGCCATTTTCTAGAAAACCAGTTTCCTAGCTGTCTACGCGTCCAGATATACAGAACATCGTTGATACAGATTGTCTCCAAGATGCTTTGAAGAGTTCATTTTCACTTTGAAGAGTTTGGTGCCGAGTTAATTTTTTTCGATTTCCCTTTTCAGACAAAATTTCAACTTTCTATCAATCTACTAAAGTATTCACTGGATTTTGGATAATTTTTACAACTAAAGTTTTGTAAAAAAATAGAAAAACAGTTATAAAAACTGAAACTGAAATGAAAACGAAAAGATTTTCTGTATTTTAAATTTACGGTTAAAAAACTGTTTGGAATTTTTCAAGAACCAATAAAACGTCAAGTCATGATACTTGGAATATATAAAATTTGCAAAAAATGATTGAGCAATTTAAGGTAGCAGGAATAATCCCTCAATTGTGAAGAATGAAAGTGGATTCACGAAGCGTAAGATTTAAATGATTTAATTAGCCGTTTCAAAGGTTAAAAGTGCCTTTGATCGACCGTGATGAAAGATTATTCGAACATTTCGTTATTTGAGAGGAGCTTGGATTCGAAAGAGATGATTGCGTCGTACTTGGCTAAAACCGGTCGCTTCTGCTATATTGCAGTAGCTTACGGAAAACGGCGCAGCGAGAGGATTTTCCAGCTCTTCTCTCATGCTCAGAACTCTGAAAAGAGCTTAACTCCAAATCCCATGGTCTTCGCTCTATAATAACCATAACGCTCGCTATACCACGTGTTTAATTACCATTTAACGACATGCTAGTGGTTGATGGAGTACCCAACTAGGGGCGTTCCATCTCCTGATGAATTTTCTGCCTGTTCGCATCCTTCACTGTATTAATTGAACAACCCATCTTCTCCGTTATCCTCCAATTTGATAAGCAATTTCTTTTCACGTACCTCTACACTCTCATAGCTCGAATGACATTAAAACGATAGCAACTTGGAAACGTTCAATAATCGTTTTATCATGCACTACGTGCATTTTCCTCATCGTATTCGGTCAAAATTCCAAAGCCCGAAAAAGAAAAACTGGAAGAATTACTGGAAATATAAAAAGTAAAGCGATCCTTGAAAAAAATTACTAACATTTATTTTCAATGATAACATTTCTCTTAATTCATTCAAGTATTGCTCAAATAGGATGTTCTTCGATGAATAATGATACAATTTTTCGAAAAAATTATTTTTCAATCAATTCTTTGTTAGTATCAACCATAATGATAGTAATCTCGTCAATTTTTTTTTATTATTTAATCATAAAATACAATTACTGACACAACATCTGATTATAATTTGAGCTGAGAAATTGAACGGATAAAATTTCGATTTTTATTTTTCTTCAAACCTATTTTTCAGTATGCCAATCTACGGGGCTGCAATCTCGTTGGTGCAAATCTTTCTGGATGTTGTTTGGAGCGGGCTGACCTGTCTTTCGCGAATCTCGAGGGAGCCCAGCTCGTTTGCGTTAAGATGTTGTGCGCCAATCTCGAAGCTGCGAATTTACACTCTTGTAATTTCGAAGATCCTGGTGGTTTGTCGGCCAACATGGAGGGGGTGAATTTGAAGGGTGCCAATTTGGAAGGCAGCAACATGGCTTCCGTAAATCTTCGCGTGGCTACTTTGAAAAATGCTATACTCAAAAATTGCGTCCTCAGATCAGCGATTTTAGCTGGCGCTGATCTCGAAGTAAGTTTATTAACAGTCGCATACTTTTTTTGGGCTCATTGAAAAAATAGCCGAGCATCCACATTTAAACTTTCGAGTCGATCGACTCATTGAACTGTACGGCAAAAAAGATTACAAATATTCAAAAAATCCTAAATTTTTAATACTTCATTGATTTTGCAGAATTGTGATCTTTCTGGCTCGGATCTTCACGAAGCGAATCTACGTGGTGCAAATTGGAAAAACGCAGCGTTTGAGCTCATGCAAACTCCACTCCACATGTCTCAAACTGTTCGATGATAATTAATTTTACACCTCCGGCAACATGATTTCGAAGTTTGCATCATCCAAACAAAAGGCAAAAATACTTTTTTTTAAATTTATTTATTCATTAACTTATTTGAAATATTTTTCAATATCTTTTAATTACATACCGTTTTTTCCTCTATGGAAATATATATTTTTTTTTTTAATTTAAATCTTTCTTTGCATTCCAATAATGCGAACTTTGGAATTATCCAACAAATGCGACATGGCCAAGATACTTGCAATCTGATATAACCCACAAATGTGATAAATGCTATTTTTCTCATTAGAAAGCCTTTTCCATACTCGTATAATATAAACTTTTATTTGAGTAAAAAAAAAAGTGATTGTATTATCGAACGGTACATGATTTTATTTGTTGGTGGGATGTAACATGGACCAAAGGGTCAACGGATAAAATTTGATTGAGCTAAAAGCATGAAATGCACCTGTAGATAATTATATTTAATGCAAATTTGTATAAGATAATCTTTATTCGGTCATTTTCTTTGATGCTCAACTATACTGCCTATAATAATAGATTATAAGACCGGTAGAGGCGCAAGCTAAATGTGTCTAGTACCGTTCAAAAGTTTGAAGAAAATTGAATCTAAGAGATTTCAAAATTCTTCAAATATTCCCGAGTTAATATTCCTCTCGTTGATTTAAAACCTTTTTTTAATTTTATTCTCAATTTATAAACAAAAGTAATTTTGTTAAGGAGTTACGTGCGTCCAGATTTTTCGGACAGCTGATTTTATTTATTTGATCACTCTGCAAGTTTGCAAGAAAGAAATATTCGTTCGAACGTTTTATTCGATGAGAACGTTGTAAAGATTCTTGAGTAAATTGCTCATTTTTTTTTCACATTGAAATATTTTCCTCGACAGACTATAGCGGCAACGCTATGTTAGAAGAATATTTTATATTCTTTAAATCGATTCATCGGTGATTGTTTCCTCCTTTATTCTCATTCTGACCTCAAAGGTTGTTTTTAAATGGCGATGAAAATCATACCGAGTATCGCATAACGGCTGGTGTAAGAAAAAAACTAAAATACATTTTTTTTCTAACGCCGGAAATAAAAATAGATAATAGGTACACCAATATTATATAATTTTTCTGTTTAAATAGACGTAAAAAAAAAAATTTGTGAAAAAAAAATCTTCATGGGTGCTGGATGTATAAAACCGCTTGATATAAACAATTTTTTTTTTTTATAGTTTCCAAGCTTTTTATACGAATTTATATGAATCATGAACGTGTATGAAAAATAATTGAAAAAATGTTTAAGCGATAAATAAAAAATAATTTATTTAGCAGTAGAGCTTCGAAACTGTTGAGCGGTAATCTCTGCAATGATAGACAGTGGATTATTTATCGCATCAAGAATCTAGACTGATGTAGAAACAAATGAAGAAATATCGATAGCAGGCAGCTTAATAAACAATTACTTGTTAGGGCAAAGTGGACAAAATTTCGATGGAATTTTTTGTACAGCGAAGAACCCTTGAAAAAACCTGCACGGTATACCTATCGCTTTCGAAATGTTCTTCCACCGATTTGCCAAGTCCTCGAAAACTATTTTTTTTTTATCTTTCTGTTTTCTTCTTCGTCTGCGATCTTGCCAATAGAGCGATAGTTCTGTAGTGGAAAATCTCGAGGCAAAAACGATGTCAAGGAGAATAGAGAAATCTTATTTCCTCCTTACTAACTCGTTTTGCTTCGATTCTTTTCATCTACTTTTTCATCGTTTCTGGCTCGGGCCTCTTCTCTTTCTTATGCCGTGCCAAATTTGATAAAAAAAATCATCGTTTTTTTCTCTCTGGAATATTTCCGATTGAGATCAAACGGATGAAACGTCTTACTTTAAAATCGTCAAATAAATTGTCAAGCTAATTACGATGGACGATTATCATTCGATGCAAAATAACAATTTTCGAAACAGCTCGAACGTTTAAGAACGTACGGAAATTCGATTTATTACTAATTTGAATCTTCCGGCGATTTGAACTTGTTAAAACCGAGTTACAACGTATTATTTTTACAGCTTGCAAGATAATTGCGATTTTTTTTTGATATTCCAAAGTACAATTGAAACAGTGCTACACATATTTTCTACATTTTTTTTAATTCGACCGTTTTCGCTGCAGTTTCTTTTTTAGTTTGAAAAATGAACAATGACAACAATATCCGTTGAAAAATTCGTGATTACTCGCATACAGATTGTAGCCTCCAAGATTGGATCGGCGCTAGAAATTTCTAGAAAAGTAATGAAATTAATAGCAAAATTCCAGCCAGTTTGAAAAATTCTTGAATTTCGAAATATTTTCCTAGATTTTTTGAAGGCAAAATCATTTTTCTGGAACATTGAAAAGTCGTGAAAGTCTCTGATTTTCTAGAGACCCGGTATAGAGTCTCGAGACAAGTACATTGACAGTTCTGTCATCCGCTGATTTCGTATTGCCAAATAGTCGAAAATTTCGATAATATTTACAGTTAATTAATTACTCGTTACAGTAATTAGTGTACAATTTTGAGAGTTTTTGTCCTCTCCTCGACTCTCCGTAGCTTTTTGTGATTCGTGATAATTTAACTTCATTTTCGCTATGATTAATCTTCAGGTCAATTTTTAAAAGTGTCCAGTTGATCCAGAATTTCTACAATTTCGCGAGTGATTTTTCGAAGATCAGCATTGCAGTGTTTTGGCTACAAAATTTGGTATCGTTTGCTAGAAATACTAAACGAACCGAATTGAGTCTCGTAATTGACACTTAATTTTTTGGCCAAATGTTGTTTTTTTTTTTCTTTTCGTTTACTGCATCATCACTTGTCATGAAGATGAGTGGGTAGACGCGAAGTATATGGCTCAGGGTTGAGAACCCTCGTGGAATAGCTCGCCTGGGTAACGCTAAATTGGAGACTATATATTTCGCCGCACATGAAATTGCATAGGTACACTAAACAGTAGCACTTTAGCACGACCTTCTACTAATAAGCAGACCCTGGAGGACGATACACCCAAAAGGTTTTAAAGTTGAACGACGTCGGGGATACCTCGATATGTCCTAACGATGAACCTCGACCGTTTGCCGATTATAATACATCAGAGTGATTGTTGATATAAATATAATACGTTCGAATGAATTTTACATGAGTTTGGATAATCACAAGACTTGTTAATCCAAACATTTAGATTCGTTTAATTGCCGAATTTATCGTGAAACAGGAACAAAGAAACAATACGAAGTTTTATGAATTTTTATTCATATTAGAATTCGAGTGGGTGTCGAATAAAATTTCTTGAATATTACAGGGGATGTTCTTGGAACGAATACTAAAGATTCAAATTTAGTATTTAAAAAAAAAAAAAATAGAATATCGTATATTCAATAAAAATTGTAATGTGCATTCAGAAATGTGAACCCAGCACAACAAATTTCATTGTGCTCCACGATAAAAATAACTGTACATCTATTTACGTGGAAACTATAAAAATAACACGTCGCTGATGACTTCTGCCAGCTGCAATGTGTTTTTGACTCAAAAAAAAAAGAAAAGGAAAAAAAAAAAAACAAAAAAACATGCCGATTGATCAATAAAAACATTTTCAGTGTAGTTATTCACGTTCGAATGGTTCGTGACAACGTTAACTGTGGATTGAAGCAAAAAATTTCTTTTATGATTCTATCCGTACTACTTCAAGATCACCCAACGAGACCTTGGGTTCATTCTTATCTCAGGGTAAGCGTCTAAGAAGAGAGACTCAAGCTTTGGTTATTTTTTCTCTCTTCTATATTCTATATTTGTTTTTTTCCACTCTTTCAATCTCTCTCCCTCCCTCCCTCCCACCCTCTCTCTCTCTCTCTCTCTCTCTCTCTTTGTGAGTGAACGAAAAAGTGTGACAAGTAGAGAGACGATCTTTGAAACGATGAGGATGACAACGCGGGAGTGTTGTCGCAAAAGATGCAGGCAGTCAGCCAGCCACCCAGCCAGGTACGAGTGGTCACGTACCGGCTTTGTCAGACAAGCGCTATCACCCCGGAAAATCTAGCCTCCAAAGCACGCTCGCAACCTCGACTAAAGCTCCTTCCGTGCGCCTTAGTCGCTTCCTCCCTCTCACCCCTCTCTCTCTCTCTCTCTCTCTCTCTTTCTCTCTTTTCTCGCCCTTGCAGCAACACTCAAACCTCCCTTCTCCATACCGTTCTATGTACAACTAGCGCAGTGTATACATAACTGTGTTCTAATCCACACGTGTTCGGTCCTTGCGTGATCACAGTGTTGTGGCTCCTTCACCGTTCAGGGTCGATGTCCCATTCCCATGCTCCAGTCTGCTCCTTGGAATTAATTCGAGAAAAAAGTCTTGCCGTTTCTTCTAATTTTTGTTTCAATTGTTTTTTTTTTCTTTTTCTCGTATGCACAAACGAATCTCGAGTTACCCGCAGTGATTTGATCTTCATTCGTTCAGAAATTCATGACAAAACATTAGTTTTTGCGTAAAAAATTATTTTTCGAGTTTGTCGAGTAAATGAATTATGAGAGATATGAAATCGGTGGAACAATTTTTCCAAAATCATTTTAATCGTATTTTGCAAAAATGTTTTTACGGTTTTTTTTTCGAAAAAGATTGTTCTCCTGTTCTTTATGTTTTTTTGAATTCTTTTTCTTCTCTATTTTCTGCACATTTTATTCTCGCATCGGCATTTTTTTATGTTTCATTGAAAAATCATGTGAAACTGGCTAATTTTTTTTTTTTTTCTCTTTTTTTACAGACCATTAACCATTTTACCGGAATTGACGTTTTAATGTTTAACGAACAGCTCTGCTTAAAGTGAAAAAAATAATCTCATGAAATTGTATTTGTTTTCGTTAACGATCAACCGTCGATGCTAGGGTCGTAGGAAGCAGAATTGCGTTCGTTTTTCTGTGCGTTTGAAATCACGGATAATCTGAATTTTTATATAAAAGTCTCGCCTTCACCGCCTCGAGATGATTACAAAAAATTTCGAAGCGTTTCTTCCAGTTTGTTTGTTCGAGTATCAAAGTGAAACAGAAATCAGGCTGACCTATATGTACTGCGGTGAAGCCTGGATTTTGCCGCGTTCAGGCGCCGTTGGCTCTACGAGCGCTGATTTTGCCGACGCATGGCTTATCGTCAAGGTTTGCAGCCTCGACATTGTTGACGTTGCTATTGCTCGCGTATGCGGGCTTTTCGAGCGAAAGCTTCAGGAAGCGTTGGCTCAACCCAAAGGGATAAAAAAAATATGTTGGACGTTGGGTTGAACATGTTAGCAATAAACGTTAGATACAAAATGCTGCTCCTTGCCAGGAACAGTAATTAAACTTCGTATGGAAAGTTAGCGACTCTCTTGTTCTCGATTCTTTTTCAATTCAACTTTTTTTTTCCCGACAGATATGTTGATTAAAGTATTGTGTTTAGTCAGGTAGTTTCGAAGTATTGATTTTCAAGTTATTACATTTTTCGAAGCACTATTTCCGTCAAGAGTCTGGACCAGTCGGTATTCCGTTATTGTCAGTGCGAGATATATAGCTGTGAATTTCGAAATTGATATATTTTGACACGGTTTTAATCGTTTACAAAAAAAGCTCTGTCAGCCGATTGTTGCCATTGTCCTGCTCGGGCTGAAAGCTTTTTTCGTAATCGATCAAACCGTGCCGAAAAATATCAACTCCGAAAAGTTGAGGTAATTTCATTTTTATTTCTTTTTCGAACAATATTTCGTACAAGCGTATTGATTATTTACAAAATTGGGTATATTCATGTATGATTATATTTTTATCTTTTTACTTAAAAAAAAAAATTTGATATTTTAAAATGATAAAATGTTGACAGTCACATTATTACTCCGTCGATTCTGTCAATTTCGAGTGTACTTACGTTGAGGATCAATATAAAAATACGTGCGGATCGATGTCTGAAGTATGTTGAGAGCGTTGGTGATCGGGTAATAAAAAAAAAAAAAAAAAGAGTTCAGATGTCAAAAGAAAAGAGAAATAAAAAAACGATCTCGGCGATGACAGGCGTATGGCCAAATGTTGATTTCTGTAATACCGATCAAAAAAATATATCGTTTTCCATAAAAAATACATTTGATCAGTGATTTAATGTTCTTTGTTTGTAAACTTAATTCCAAACTTATATGAGAACAGACCTCTGAAGACCGAGGGTCGATTGAAAACGATTTATTTCTTCGGTCAGAGTGACCCTAACTGAATTTTAATCTGTTTTTAAATTCGTATTCCGTTCGGTAGTGAGACATCCGATGCGAATGGAAATGTCTGTATTCGGTGGATCCTTGTCCAGGTTCGATCCTACTCTACTTCGGTGACCTACTCCGCGTCCTTTCGCCCTCTCACGGCGCGATCCGCATTCGTATCAACCGCAAATCTGGCGGTAGCCGGAAAAGCACGATAAGGTTTCTTGAGCCGGCTTGTTTCTACTACCTCCTCAGAGGCCTGCTCTCATCTCTCTTTCTCTCACACCCCCTCCCCTCCCCCCCCCTCTCTCTCTCTCTCGCCCTATCTTTTCCTTCTTTTTTCCTGCTTTTTCCCTTTCTATCCCTCGCTTACCATCCCTTCTTTCCCCCTGTCTCGGTTTCCTGCTTCCGTCTTCTCTGTCTCTGAGCTTCGTTTTCTCTGCTCCCATCTCTCTATGTTTCTCCCCCTCTTTCTTCTTTGTCTCTGTCTTCTCTATCTTCGTTTTCTCCGCTTCTTTCTCTGTCTCTGTTTTCTCCATCTCTGTATTCTCGATCTCTGTCTCTATCTTCTCAATCTCTATCTCTCTGCCTCCTCTGTCTTCTCTGTCTCTGTTTTTTTTCTTTTTTATCTCTGTTTTCTCTGTCTCTGTTCTTTTGTTATTTATGCCTGTCTTCTCTGTCTCTGTTTTTTTTGTTCTTTATCTCTGTCTTCTCTGTCTCTTCGTTCTTCATTTCTGTTTTATCTGGCTCTGTATATTTCTTTAAAAGCAATAATATGAATTTGTATTCAAGAATTTTTGATGTTTTTTTTTTGTTTCTAAATAGCGGTATGGTCGTGAACTTTCAGGAAATAAAGAAACTAAAAATATTATAACTGCAGTGGATTTGAATATCATTGGAAAAAAAAGGGAAATCATATTCCCCGAATTCAACAAATTCTGGTACATAAATTGAAATTTCAGCATTTCATATTTTCAAAAATTCTTTCCAACAAAAATTCCACATTTGATGAAGCTTTTTTTTTTTCTTTTTTACTAAAGGTTCACATTGGTTTTATCGGACTTGTTACTTCAAGTTGGTGAACGACTATTTTTCGAAAGCTGTATTACACAGGCGGTACTCAAATATCAAAAGGTTGAATCACAAAAAATGTATGATTAGTTATAAACACAATTTAAACACTTATCTGAACGGTTGCAGTGTATCACGATCATATTTTTACGATGAATTTTCTCTCGTAAAACGTGCGCTTTAAAATTTCTTTCTTACATAAAAGACTGAGAAGGGGGTGAAGAGAAGGAGGTGAACTGGTTCAGTGAGCGGTAGTAGCTGCCAGCAGTGCGATAGGGGTGGGTAAAAACGAGGGTTGGTGAAGGGATACTGGATTCAACATCGCAGAACCGTAGTACCTCCGCGGACACGAGCGACGTCGTTACGCAGCTTGCAGGCTCCGAATGCTTGTGTGCGCGACGTGTTAAAACACACTAAAGAAATATATATATATAACACATAAAATATACATGCATTTATGTAGTTATACAATGAAACATATCTGTCGAGAAAACGTGAATAAAATGATGAGAAATCGAAGCGACTATAGGTGAATAATAATTTCGTAAATGAAATCTCATTCAAAATCGAATAAATCCGCGATGAACGTAAGCACGTGCACTTTAAATAATGCGGACGACTCTTTCGATACGAAATTTCGTCGACATTTAATCACGAAGCTTTTACCACAGTTATCTCAAAAGTTCAGTGGTAAAATCGTATGATTGAGTAAAACAAACAGTTTTTCGATTTAATTACTCGATTAATAACTGTGGCGGAGAGTAAATACTTAACGCCAGTTTACTAAGTGTCAGGAACAGAGAGACTGCTTATCGTCGTTTTCGTTGTCGAGTGATGGTGCACGATATTAAAATGTTTTGTATCGAATGTTGGCACTATCGAGTAGACGAGTAAAATGTGAATTCGGGTCATTTTCATTGGATCGACCGGATGGGGTTACGCTTTCAAAAGACAAATGTACTCAGCTCGAGGTAAGCTTCGATTCGTAAGCATGAACAAAACTTATCGAGGGAAAAATAAACGAGAGAACGCAGCAATGAATTGTCAGGAGACTCAAAATTTGAGACTGAAAAATCGATTAGAACAATATTCACAAAGAATACTCATTCGATCATGAGGTTTATGGCTTTGACAATCGTTTTGACACGAGTGCGGCGACCCCCTTGTAAAATCATAAAAGATACAAAAGAGTTTCTCTCTTCTGGAAAAGAGTGAACGGTTCCCGGTTTCTTTTTCAATCGGATCAATATTTAATACCTTTAACTCTATCTCCCGAGAGTGATGAACAAAAAGGGACCAGTAGTCAAGGAGAACACGAGAGCAAGAGTGAGTGAGAGAGATAGAGCTAGAAATGATGCTGCCTCGGAAGCTATTAGGGAAGAGCATGAATTCGATTATCGGGGTGCATCAAAGGCTCCACCTCGTTTTTTTTTTTTTTTTTTTTTCTACGTATATTACCATTGCATCGTGAGTTCCGCAGAGCGAGCAAGGCCCTTTTTCCAACTCTCGGCTCTTCCAGCTTCGTAGAGTCCGAGAGAGATTTTACCTTTGCGTCTCTAACTTTTATACTTATATATAGATACGATAAATATAGAGCTTTGAGAGAATAGCTCTTCTCTTTTGCCGAGGATCGGACAACGGTTTTGTTCCTCTTATTTCACCTTCGCGTTAAACGATAGTGTATTTTTTTTTTTTTTTTCGTGAAAAATACCAGGCTTTTCCCTCTCTTTTATTATCGACTGCATCAACGGATTTACTGCCTTTTTTTCCAATTTCAATCGGAGGACTCTCATTACTTTGAGCGTTCGTCTTTTTTTTTTTTTTTTTGTAATTTTCTTGTTATCGTCTGTCTAACATTAGTGTCTATTGGATTGTAATGAAATGACGTTTGTTCTTTTTTTTTGCATACAATTGATAAAGCTACCTTTTCATTGCGTTTCGAGAACTAAAAAATAGTGTAAAATTTTATAAAACCGAACGAAAAATATTAATTTCGTTGCTTTTGAAATTTATAAATGGAATAGATAAATAACGAGAATCTCATGTTATAACCTTTGGTAGCGATGATTATCGTCGAAATATTGTGAATGAAATACATTCCATGCGTAAAAAGATAAAAGAGAAATGGTTTCGTACAGTCACAGAACACACAATGGTCATTTGATAAAAGAAAAACATTGCGTTTTCGTGACTGTGCAAGGATCGTTTTTTTCTTTCTTTCTTCATTCATAACATAATTTCACGCTAGTTTCATGCTATCGTCTCGCTTCGTTAGGGGATTTGAGGATGATGGAGAGTAGAGTTGAGCATGTGAATGCGGTCGCCTCGGGGCTAAAGAGCATACAAGTGGACACGTAAGGTGAAGCACTATGGTCAGATATCTTCTAACGATTAATCATCATCATCATCATCCAAAAAAGACCTGAGATTTAGAGCTAAAGCAGAGAGCTTACCAGCATTCTACGTCACGATCAAAACACTCGTTGATTCAATCATTTCTCTCCCCAGCGTGATACAAGTTTTTTTTTTCCTCTTTTTCCCCGCATTCATGATGAAATATTTGGTTGCAAAAATTTGACAGAAATTATTGTTTCGTTGGTATACATTGCGCTATAATGGTAAAACTAGAAATACGAGTTAACAAGCTCACGAATATAATTCAGACGTCGTTGAAAAGCTTCGGATTAAAAAATACTGTGTTTCCTGCTTAAACTTTGGTTGCTGTCGCACTTAAAAATTTTATAATCTCTATCGTATTTAAATCCGAATAGAAATTCACCGTTCTTCACTGGAATTCAGTTTCATAAATCACATACTAAAACGTGAATAACAAATAAGAAAAAAAGCTGAATAAAAAAACATTGAATAAACTAAATTGAGCCATAAAGTTCTTTGATTTTTTCTCTTAGCTTTTTTTTTCACAAAGCAAGTTGACTGTGTGAAAGCGTGTCGTAATTAAGATTTCGTGGCGCTTTTCTTTATTAATCCGTCCTTCTTATTTGCTTACTGTCTTCTCGAAATTGGCCTCGAGCTCGCGCTATGTAGCTTTCTGAATAACTTTTCAACGAGTTTCTACAAGAATATACTCGCTGCCCTGGTGCTTAAACTTCACCGTACCATTGTATCCGCGCCATTTATTTCATCCTTATAAACACAAACATTTGAAAAAGGCTCAAATGATATGATACAGAATGACTTAAATGGGACACGATTTTTGAACATGTAAACATTTTTTTGCCACTTTACTTTGATATTTTATTATTAATTGAATCTGTAAGATTGAGGTGGTAAAAAAAAAAACAGCAACAACAACAACAAATGTTCAAGTTTTGAATTATATTGTTTTTCTAATCCATCGTTTTTCAGCTGGTCCATTTTGCTCCAGAAATCGAGTTTCGTGTACGTGTGCATGGGTGTGTATTTAATTAGTATATTCGTTTCAGTGTGCTGGACTTCGTGAACCTGGTGAGCCTCTCTCGAGGCTCGAAGAAGGGGATGAATATTCCAACGGATTTAAACCACTCGTCGATCTCGCGAATAACTTTTCGCCAGTAGTTTTCTCGTCTTGCGAACCCACCCGGATTCAGGGATTACGAGTCGGAGATTTTCTGGCTTTCAATTGAGAAATTCAAGCCTGAATTATTGATTCAGAAACTTAGATGTTATCTCATTTCTTACTTCTCTATGTGCTCTTGCAGTCAATCTCTTAAAACCTGAACCAGTTGGATTTACCACATTCGCCAAGAGTTTCGAGCGATGTTTCGATGAAAAAAGATTTTCTCAAAATACTATCGGATGAAAAAAAAAAAACGAATATAGAATATTTAAAAGAAACGAATAAACAATAATACCGCGAGGTTGAATTCCGATATTCAATATCATGGATTTGAGTAAGCTATGAAAAACGATTGAGACTTGCTTAACGATTCGAACAGAATCGTTGTGAATGTGCTTTATGAATAGTATTGCACGGTAAGCATAGCCACAGTCACGAGACGTGAGACGTGTTTTCCATTTTCTACGGTATATATTCCCGGAGATCGATTTTATTTTTTCTTTTTTTATTTCACTCGATTTCACCAGCATTCTCTTTACGAATTTTGTTTTTCGCACTCCATACACATACTCAAGAAAATTTTTATTTCTCCATTTCTCGTTTGTACGTAATGGTCATGAGATTCTGAAATATTTCATGCGTACATAACACATTTACTGACGTTTATGAACATTGATTCTAAATGAAGAGATTGAATGAAGGTTATCAATATATTTTGTGAACGATCAAGACTTCGATGAAGTCCGAGATAACTCGTTTTCTTGCTGTGTTAAATTAATTCGTCATTTTTCTGATCACGTTTAAATTCATTTGTAATTCATCGTAAATTGCTCTGCTGCGTATTGACAAATTGTTCCGTGTATTATTGCGAGTTATTCGATTATGATATACATAAACCATTTTTAATTTTTGAAGGGACACTGCACTTGCAGACTCATAGCGAACCGTTTGAGTTCGATTAAAATTTTTGCACACTTTTAATGATTTATGCTCAAATTATTGACAATTGTTTGTCTACTCGATTCATTCATAATATTTTGACACGACAAATATCGAACAGTCGATGCCTCTATCATCTTCTAAATGGTATCAAATTTTTTTTTGGATTCGCAACTGACGTTTGCGTCTGATAAAAGTTGTAAATACGAATGAAAATGGAGTTCATCTCCGGTTCAAGCTCGTGTATGAAAATTTTATGTTGGAACTTGTGGTAAAAATTACCATGATATACTGGTGCTTAGGCTGAAATGTAAAAATTATGTGCCATGTTAAATATGCATTTTTGTGTAGTTGTAGGAGTCTGAACATTCAAGTGCAGTGTGTGACTCTCAAAGTGTATCCAGAAAATCGTGTATGAGAATTTTAATCGTGTAATGAAACAGCATGCTTGTGGTGACAGCGAAAAACTCTTAAATTCACTGCAATTTTTGATGGAAAATAAAATTCGTTTTTTCTCTCTCTCTCTCTCTATTTCATCAGGAAATAAACAAGCGTTTCAAAAAAATTACTTCCATTATGTCACATTTAATTCTCTGTTTTTTTTTCCATTGGAATTGCGATTCATTTTCGTGATATCCCTGGTTTTCGTGTCACCTCATTATATCAATTAGATCGAAATAATCGATTGTATCCTGAAACAAGATCGATTTGACAATGAGAGTAATTGAATATTGTCGAAGATATACTATCGGCTATGCATGTGCCTCTGCTTGGTTTGATTATTATTCCTAACAGTTGAAATCTGTTCAAAGATGGTGGTGGTTTGTGGTTTGCGGTGGACATGGCGTGGCGGTTTCTCGATCAGTGGCTTCATCTATTTCGATGCAATCGAATAAAGGCACAAAAAGAGAAACAGGATTCAATGAAAATTTGGCTGATTGAATTCTTAATTGAGAATTCATCGAAGAAACAGTATTAAACAATCGTTTTTGTGGCAATGCCACAGCCGTAAATTGAATGGTTAACCCTCTGATTAATATCTTGATGTCAAAGTGTCGAGGTTCAGGATTTAATTGTGATAGTATTATGACTATGAAGAATACAAGCGAGAGAAAAGTCTCACGAAATTTCAACAAAGACGTTACAAATTCAATTTCTCATAGCTTTTACCTCCTCATTATTTCGAATTTCAAGATTAGCGGCTTCAGTTTCAAGAGCTTAGTGTCGTACTATACAGACCACACAGTCAGTATCAATCTTTCCGAAGTTTCTTCGACGTGTCTTGGTCGTGGAGGAAACTCATCAAGAAGCGCACCGCTGCTTCTGCACTTTCTCTTCAGCAAGTCTCCGTCTCAACCGTAATTGCACAGATAATTTGGATTCTTATTCCAAGAATTGTTTATGTTCCTGAAGCAAGTTTATCACTTTGTTTACCGTATATACGAGTTTGGTTCTTTGATGAATCAAAACTCTATGCGGCAAAGATCTTTCGTAAAGTCAGACCATTTTCCGGAAGCTACCTACTCCATCCGGAAGATGTCTATTTGACATTTCCTTAAGAAATATTTTTATACGAATGAAAAGATCGGCAAGAGAACATCGGAAAAATTTCACTTTAAAAGTTATCGCAAAAGTTCTAAAGAAGAAGAGTCAAGATGACCCTTTTACATTTAGAACTTAACTTTATTTCATTTTTCATGAGCATCAAACGGAATTAGCATCATTTCGTATTCGTAACTTCTTCTTTATAAAAATACATTTATTTGAATTCAAGTTATTCCGATGTGAAAATAGATATTTTTTACCGGTCTTGAACAGCACTGATTTTATCCATGAACCATGAGCGTCTTGGTAAAAAAAAATTCTCGAACGATATACCACACGATGAACACAGAGACATTTTCATCCTACCAGAAACACGTTGATCCGTTGAACGTCATCGTTTACTCCCTCAACATGTTTTGTATCAATTAACGATAGAATGTGCATACATACCGTCCGATAACCATTGTCAACAGAGTTGCCAAGCGTCAATGTTGAATTTTCCAAACCAGTTCGTTCATTAGGATACCGGGATACCGAGTTATCAAATATTGAAAATATAATATTAGGATCCCCAATAGAATTCTATCCTGCAGCCACTGCACTCAACTTGGCCATACTCATTCGCATTAACAACCGAAGAAAAATAACTTTGAAAAAAAAAAATTTTACGTCTGTATGTATATATTTTATTTTATTTATCATTCCGCGAAACCCAGAGATACTAAGCATCGATGGATGCTTGCTCTGAAACCATGAGACACCCTGGACACCTTCACAATTATTTATTGTTATGTACATAATAGATTAGAATTTGATAATAAAAGACAAAAAAAAAAAATTTATCATTGATGCCTATTGAAATATTCACTAATTCCAATGGGATCTTTCCGGATCTTTCCCCGCTGTGAAATAGTTGCTACGAAGGGTGTCTCTTCCTCTCCCTGCAGGAAGATTGAATGAAACTAATGTTTCATAAGAAAACGGTAATCTCGTCATCAAGAAAAAATAAAAATGAAAGAAATCAGATGATTGAGCTTCTGAGTACGGCACCGCTGCTATGCCGATTGATGCCTGCTCGTGATCTTTCTTCATATGATCGAATCGATCAAGAAACGTGAGAAATCGTAAAAGAAAAAACCATTTTTTTCACACCAATGTGAAAACGTTGATAGCCATAATAGTGCCATGGCGAAATATCTTTGCCATGACCCCCGTGAACATCTGGCATTTTCCCAAGATGCTGATAAGTCTGTTAGGAGATAGTCGATAAATGCGAATGCACGATAAAAATGCGAATTTATTTTTTGGTTGTAACCTCCGTGACCTCGAAATTCCTATCAGAATGGAAATGAGATGCTGTAATCCAAATTTCTTTTTGTTCACACCATTGCAAAATTTCTTTGGACAGGGCCAGGAACTCAAACTTTTAAAAAATCAACTGTTTGTCAGGAAATCATTGTACGTAATCGGTCGTTGTATTATCTGTACGCACCTCATTTCCGAAGTACCTCAGGCGTAAAATAAAAAAAATTTCCATCAATGTTTCATCCTCAGTATTTCAATATCTACAACTACGAATCGTGACGAATCGTGACGAATCGGCATAAAGGTCAAAGTCCAACATCGGTTCGTTCATTCGTGCACTGGGCGAACTAACTTATCTTCATCTTTCCCAGCAAGATCTTCGGTGTAAAGTTTTAACAAGCGAGGTTTTACTTTTTATAAGCTTTTCGCATGAATGAAACTCGTATGCCATTGAAAATTGAGGAGTATATACATATATCTCTCTGATAACTGCAAATTCTCTAATTCGAAAATCAGTAATTTCACTCAATTAATTCAACATCGCCACGACTCGTTCAACTCAATCGTAATAATTTATCTTAATTAATTATTACTAATTATTTACTTAGTCGTCTTTCGTTTTCAAATAAAAATTGAGTCAAACAGGTATGGGATTCGATTAGCATTTCGAAACTTTTTGGTTTTCAATTTTGGTGTGTTCTTTGGTGAATACAAAGAAACTTTTTCGCAAGCTTTGAAGCTTTGTGGTAGAAATTGGCAAAGTGAGAATTTCTTCACGCGCGAACTTGAACAAGACACGCGAAATACGATATCTGAGGAATTTCCGTTTCTACTTTGAGAAATCCGCAGAGCGGGGCGTACGCTTAAACACAAACGAAACGCACTGCTGTACCAGCTTGATATTGCTAAAAAAAAAAGAACAAAGAAAAAATCGTAGCATAAAATATGTTTATTGTTAAATTATAGGTCTTCTGAGTCGATAAAATTCTACTATTTTATTTCAGTGCATGTTTCTTCCAGAAGCTTCGATACTGAGGAAACAAAACAATGAAACCGAAAACATGCGAGCTTTGCAGCAGAATGACACACCGCGCGCTGACAGTTTGTTCACAACACTCACTTTGAGTTTCGGCTGTTTTTATTGGACGTTTCAACCATAAATTATGTGAAATGTTGAAGTAGTTAAAAAAAAAACAACTTCAGTCGAAGGTGAAATGTATATTGTAACTTGACCACTGCTTCAATCGTTTCTCCTTGTTCTCTTGAAAAATATGTGGATCTGATGATGCAATCGTCCTCTCAGCTTCCCAAATTATCCATCTCCTTTTCTCTGCGTATTCGATTGGTCGGAAACTCAACTTATGACCATGGGTTAAGATAGTTTTGTAGTTTGGTTTTTTTTATGTTTAATTCAAAGGATTGTCCATATTTGAATAATCTCAATGTTGCTTTTTGATCTTCTACTCAATTCGTGAGAGAATTCCTAATGAAAAAACTGCTTTTTTTAGTGCACGTGATTCCTATATACCCAACACGATTAGAACTTTGCTCTCATTAGCCATTATAGACCAGGCAGACTTTGTGCAATTTCAAAATATGTACGTTTCTTATATCGGGAATTAGATGATCGAACTTCTTTGAATTCGGCTAGTACACGCGGAGCGCGTTTCCTAAGATGCTGTTGGGACTGAAAAATTGGTTCAATTTTAGTTCGAAATTCGAGGAAAACTCGGTGAGATCTAATCACGTTGATTACATTTCAGCGTTAATTAGTATTCTGAATATCGTAAAAGAAAAGAAAAGTGTGATCGACGTTGCAAGAAGCAGCAGCATCATCAACCTGAATCCACGTTATCACGAGTCGAGCATAAATTTCGCAGTTGTAATTTATGAGGTTTGTAAGAACCTGGCTAATGGCTTAAATCGTAATAGTTTCCGTGTACGATGGGATACGGAGGGACGCGGAGGCTATATTATAATGCAAGGTGGGAGAAGCTTGCCGGTTGGAAAATACTTGGCTCCATGCCAAAGTCCATTAATGGTATGCGATTGTACTTTTCCTAGGTAGGTTGGTCTGCTTGTGGTCGAACTCATTTTATTCTTCCGCATTTTTCAGTTCTCTCAGAAAACTCGTTTAACGATTGACCAATTAAGGGGTAGCAGCAGCAGCAGCAGTAGCAGCAGGGTCCACTCCACTCTGTGCACATAGATCTGTGATGAGAACATGGAAAAATATTTCACCGACAAACATATTCGATCCATAGTTCTGGACTTGAACTGCAGTGTTTAAAAAAAAATGTATTTCCGTGTTTTATGCTTTCATTTTTTTTCACGATTTTATTCCACTTCATTGTTTGGTCGCTTTATTTTTTATGTCATTCGTTCATTCTTCTGCGGACATATTTTATTTTTTTTATACGCTGCAAAGATTACATTTTTTATTTGGCAAAAATTTTAGAAACTCCATTTTATATTGGAAAAGGATTTTTCTATACGTTAACGTCGTTGCTTCGATTACCAATTGGCAATAACGTTTCATTCATTTTGATGGAACACGCTCGGGCAGCTTAGAAAGACTTATCGCGTTTATCGTTACACGAGAACAAACACACACATGTAAAAGGAATTTGAGCACCGTTTCGCATTAACGGTTGCACGGATTTGTCGGATAGCTATATACCATTCATCCATCCTATCGTAGGATATATGCGATATCAGATGATTTGCAGGCTTTGATTCACAAGCCTCGGCTGTTTGTATCATCCATTTCGATCTTGTTACGTGAAGTACAACGCATAACACAGCGTTCATCGAGTAGAAAAGCTCGATAGCTTTGTAATCGTATTCCTCTACAAAACTCCCTTTATTTTTCGTTAACTCAATCTACACATTCTCTGATTATTCACCATTTATTTCACGCTCGTTATTTTCAGGATCAACATTGATTTTTTTTTAATATCTATTCCAACATAATTGATATTTCGGATATTATATATATTTTTCTTAATAGACTTTCAAAATATTTTTCTGAACACTGAAATTTATATGTCAATTGCAATTAAGAATTACTTACAATCTTTCTGCGTATAGCATCATCGGTTATGATAGACGCCACTCGACTCTCTCATTCTCGAAGAAACTCGTTGCTCTCACTAATTGTTATTAAATTCATTCGTATTCAAAAATTGGTGGATACAAGGCGAAGAAATGATTTTGAGCTCCTCGAGGCCGTATTTTTCTCGAGAATCCTGTTTTTTAATTATTCTTCTGGAAAACTAACACATTTTTTGAAAGAAAAATATACAGAAAACTTTACAGAGGTTTATGCAAAAGTATGCTTTTCAGTTCGGTGACCCACGATTCCCGATAACCAGTTGGCCGGTTGATAGAACTGGGATTTGGCACACATTTTCGGTAGATCGTTTTTCAGCAATCCTACCAGATTGTGTCGAATCAAATAACGATAATCAAAAGTTTTTCTTCCTAAAAAATCTATTATGGTGTAAAAAAATATTGAAAGAAAGGTGAAAATTCGAATAAAATGACTAGAACCTTTTCAGCATTAATTTATCCTGTAAATTATTTCTACAAAAAGCAATCAAAACAACAATACGGTTTCAATCTAGTGCACCCTGAACTGGACGTGCTCCTTCCAAGCTAAGGTTTCTCTTCTAGATTTCTCAAATTCGTTCAGCCAGCTCACGATCGCCGAGTATGTAGCAGACATGGATTTTGCATATCGAGGAATTTTTGTACCTGCCAAGAAAATGTAGCTGGATATATTGTCACATGAGAGCCAAATTTCCAGGCGTGAAATCCACATCATACTATTGCACTGAGAAAAAAAAAGTTATTGGTACAACAAAATCCCTCATTACGGAGTGCCAATAAAATATATGATCATCATAATGTCATAAATCATTGAACGAACACATAAATTTTCTATCAGACTGCACGTTCATTCTGCCAAAGAAATGTGCATTTCAATTGACAAAACTCTTCCAATAACATCAATTTTTATTGAATCAACCATTTTTTTTTCTCTGTGTGAAATTATTAATGCATGAGCTCTCTGACTTTATCCACGATGTAGAATACTATCTTGGGAACAGTTGCATTAGCTCAGCAGTTTGACACCAATGACACATTGATGAGAAACAAATTGTTCGAATACTAGCAATACCATTCCAAATAGTAATTTTAAAGTGATTTGATAAATATCCAGGTTGAAAAAATGACAATTCCGAAGATCGTATGCGTAACGTGGCAACGAGAATCTTGAGGTTAACAGTAGTCTGCCCTATGATTTCAATGGTGATGTTTTTAAATGATAATTCTTTTAAGCCGCAATGTGACAAAGCTGGAGTAATGAATATTTTTTTATTTGTACGATGCGGCTGAGACACAAGACATTGTGGTTTGTTACGCGTAAGCACTTTATCCGCTACTAAATTTTTTCTTCGTTTCACTTTGATCTCTACCACATATTTTTTTTTTTTTTTTTGTAATGTGACTAAAAGGGGTGCACAAATATATTTATATGTATGTACCAAAGGTTGTACATGTTGGATGAGAATAAAGCTCTTTCTTTGGCTGTTCGTCCATAGAACAACGAGCGATTTAGCCGGTTATTCTCACAGAACAACTGAAAAGGGAGGATCGCGTGTACCAACGAGGGAAAATACATGCGTGTCCGGTATTAAATTACTTTGTGTATCGTATACAAACGTCGAGATTCTCTTTGTTCCTCTTGTGGCTTTTGTACTAATGAGATATATCACTGCCTTTTGATATCCTCATCCGCACGGCCCTTATTTACCACGCGAATTCTCGTCTGTACTTCAGCCACAAAACCAAGGAACAAAAAGAATAAAACAAGATTTAAAAAAATTATATTTGTGAATGGAATGAATCGTTTGAAGGTATCAAAAATCAGAATGGGTGGAGCAGTTAAGGTTATTGGCTTAGAAACGAGGCATTGAAACTGCCTGATGACATGATTTCAGACTGAATAAGTTTAAATGAAAATCAACGAAACTAAAAGTGATAAGTAAATTGACATGAGGTTTCTCGGGTTTTATATTTTTTTTTAATTTGTCGAATTCACGTGATACTCGGACAAAATTTTCAACCCCGAATTTTGGACTCCACGAATGACTGAATAAAAGAACAATTTTTCTGAATTTTTTATACTCGGCGATACTCAGTGTCAGAAGAATAATAAATGAGCTTTAAATCCTGGAGCTTATTGGCCTAACGTCTTGAAACACCATATGTTCATCCTGAGATATATATGTATTTAGTGTTGTAAAAAAAAAAAAAAAGTATAAACATGAAACACATTCTAATCGTGGTGTATGAGAAATAGTCTGTTCGGAATGGTTGAAACCGCAATAGTCGACCGGTTATTTATTCACACGAGCAAAACTAGATGAGCCATCGTTAGAGAAGCAGCGGCACGAGCTGAAGCATATAATCGCATTGCCAGCTCATTCTCATTTATATTTTAACGGCCTCGGATATTCAAAACGAATCAAAACTATCGATTGAATAAATAATAATCGTATCGTTTTATTTCGTGCGTCGAGGTGATGCAGACATTAAATTTTGGTCGCGGTGCCTCGCCCGGGCTTTATCTATAACTCGCTCCACGCTACCAAATTGCCTACGATGATTAAGTGAAAAGAGAAGATAGAAAAAGAAATCGACAATAAAAAATTGTTTGTAAAACCACATGCTGAACTAGAGTGACGGGTGTTATGGACTCGGAATTTATGATATTGATACGATTGGCGTTAAGTGCCTGAATCAAATGGTCCACGCTAAAGACAGATGTCGTCGTGCATCGTGTTTTTTTTTTTTTTTTTTTACGGGAAGCAGTATACAGAAATAAATTCACTCCAACTAATTGAGAATTGATCTTTGCACACACATGCGTATATGTGATTATAAATAATCGAAAAAAAAAAAAAAAAAAAATACGATAAAAGATTTTATAAACCGCAATTTTTAATAACAACATCATAAAAAAATTTATGTACATGTTATTTCGATAGAAAATTAGTCGATATAGATATATAAATCATTTATCTTCTGTAAAAATGTATGGGCGGTTTGGAAAATCTTGAAAATGAATTTTGTATAGGAGGAAAAGAGTTTTATGATTATACGTTATTTGAGAATATTGTATAAAAATAATTTGCTGATCATTTATCTTTCTCATAATCGCTACATTTATTATAAACCGTTGAATATTGAAATTCGGATCGAAGAGGATGATCTACGTGCGAAATAGCCTGATTAGAATTTAGTAAATAAATTTACTAAGAATATAAAAAGTTGAAACACGTACATTTTTTTTCTGCGATCGACAGCTATAAGTGTGCGGTCGGTATAGAGGGCTTTGGAAATTTCCCTAGTTGAGCAGCCTCGGACGAGGCCAATACTTGGATTAGTGACCGTTTAGCCGGGCTGTACGGGCTATTTATGGAGTTCTAACGATACTCAAGGATGTTTTCTAAACCTCAATGTAACAAAAACATAAATAGCTAAAAATATTCTAATATATTCTTAATATAAAGACATATATATACAAGTTTTGTGATAAGAACTGTTTCGTTTATTGCCTCGTTTCTAAAAGCTTTTCTGACTCACTTCCCGCGCTGTTACTTGAACCAGAAGTCATCCTGTATCTGTTTTTTTTTCTTCTGTTCAAACAAACATGTGTTTTCGAATATTTCCAGGATATTATTTCTATTACCAGTACTAGTGTGCCACTTGATAGAAAATTGCCAAAAAGATTAGTTACCAACGAGAGGATGTGAAAAATGTACGTATTTTTTGCTTCGTCGTAGAAGGGTCGAAAGAAACAAAATACTTGCTCTCGAATCATCCTTCAAAGGCAGTAACGTCATTGAAAAATGAAGAAATATATGCGAATTTCCAGTCGTTACCACAAGACTCAAGAAGTAGGAAAAGAATTTTCAGGATCCTCGATATTTGTAGTTCACGAACACGAGAAGGATCGTTGGCCGAGTTATTGCAAGTATCAGGTCTAAAGCCATCTGGAAAAGAGTATTAAAAAAAAAAAGCCTGAAGAAGAAAGAAAAAAGAAACGGGGATAGAAAAGCTTTGTGACAGCGATCTGCCGTAGGCACGTGGCGCTCCGGGGGCCTTCGTGTGTTCCTGCGCCTGGTATCCGTTAAAATCTGGGTTATGAGCGCTAGGCCAAGCCACGAGGGAAAATCGAACCGGGAGGAGAGTTGCCTAGGTAGGCTCGCCGCTGCAGCTCTCCCTGTAGGGTGGTGAGCTCGAGGCCGATGCCGCTGCCTCCACCGTTTTCCCTTTCTACATAGGTACTTTCAATCCTCGCGCCAGCGCATCGAGCTCGGAACCTCACCACCTCTCCTCATAGTCCTCATCGCCTCTTCCTCTTTTCTCTTGCAGACTTTGGTAAACCAAGCCGAAAATTCATCGGTCGGTGAACATAAATTCATCTCATGCAGAGATCAATGTACTGATAAAATCATACTTTTTCCATTGCAATTTTAATGTTACTTGTTATATTCATTTTTATTTATTAACTCAAGACACAACATAATTCTGATGAAGCTCTGAAGCTGAAATCATTTTGGTAATTGTTCAAACGAATAAATGAAACTTTTATATAAATAATCATGGAGACAAGATTTCTCAAGATTGTTTCAATAATTCGAAAAAAAAATACAAAATTGAATGAACATCGTACATTAAAGTATTTTTTAAATTCTTTCCAAGAAATCCAAGAATCCAGGAATCCAAGAATTGAAAGTTTTCGTATAGCTGTGAATAAAATTAACACCATAGACTGAAACTTCCATTCAACCTGATTCAGGAAAAATCCATGGTTAGGACTACAAAATCAATTTTCACGTCGAAGCTACACCCAACATTATTATTCTTTCCACGTTTCTTTTCCAATATTTGAAAAAAGAAACAACTCTTGTTTTTATAACCGATACAAAACGTAGTGCATAATTTATGAAATTTCTTTTTCACCCATTCTGCAAATACGGATCTCGCGATCAGGGAATTCATGAAATTGGTGTCGTATCAGTAAATTTCAGAACAGGTTACAACGAAGAAGATAAACAACAACGAAAAAAAAAAGCATGAGAAGTGTATCTGGCTGTTTATCGTTGTTTGTTTTTATTGGTTTATACTGCGGAGGAGGATGATTCATTGCGATCGTTCTGCTCTTTGTGTACCCAATCGAGAAAAAAGAATAACCCGGAGGCTGCATATTTTGCTGGTTATACATTCGTACCGTGAAACTGCTGCAGTACAGTAATCCCCAGTGGAGCCATAGCAAGGGTTAAAAAAATAAAAAAATAAAATAAAAATTGAGTTTCATAACTCGGAGAAAAATGTGTAGTAACTTTGTAGCGTATGCTGCCAACGACAAGCTGTCATCCATTGACGAATTGCATTTCCCAAGCTTCTCTTCGTTCTTCCTTTCTATTTCCAATTATGAGTGTCGATAACTTGAGCAATGAACGATCCAAATATCTTTGATATTTTGATCCGTTAGCTGTCGTGTAAAATTGAAATCGTTTATACGGTTGTTCGTTCACTGAAGATGGCATTAAAAATGGGATATAAAAACGTATTTCTAGAATGTCTGGTGTGGCAAATTTGATTTTCAATTTTTATAACTTCTAGTTTATCAGGAGAGAATGGCGAGAATTTGGACAATTAAAAATCTTCATTTTTAATTATCGTTCTTTGCTATAAAAGGAAACAAAAAACTTCCATTTAACATGACTATTCTCAAACAATATACGCGAACATCGATGATGCTATGAATGCCAATATGAAGAGGGGAATTAAATGGATTTAGCGAGTCTCGAAACGTATCGTTGAAAATGAGGGTGGATTACATTAACGGTATATCGTGACAAACGTTTGACGAGCGCGTCGATGACGCACCTAGGGCAAATCGACAATTCAACCTTTGGCCCGTGACAACGTGCGTATTATAGGTAATTATTGCCCGGAGCTTCGTATATTTCGAATTGAACAGATATAAGAGATGATTGGGATGGCAAATTGCTGAAAATTTGTACAGATTGGCTTTGATCTTTGGGATATTATATACAAAATATTATCTTTTCACCAGTCATAACAAACGATTGGGTTATTTCATTGAAAAATATTAAATCAGTGCATGATTTTATGATTACTTTTAATCTCATAATTCAATATCAAAGGACGCAACGATTGTACATTAAATTAAGCAATTGTCATATGATGGAGTACGCTGGAGTGTATTGGGCCTGGAAATCGTCGAGTTCCAAACCGCTACAAGTGTCCGTCGTAATGCCTCGAGCTTCTCGACTTAATGAGATTCGGAATTGGGCAATGCTAATTGCACTAATAAATTGGAGTGGCGGCGACGTACCTCTCCAACTGTACGTCGTCGTAAATCAACCACTCTCTGCTCCAAATTTACCCTAATGATTGTGTACATCATTAATATTCGGGAAGAGTAATACAAGCACTTTAGACCAGCCTTCACAGGGAGTTCTGATTTTCAACTCCTTGTAGTGTTTCATCTATTGAATCATTTATAAAGCAAATTTTGTTCTAAAATTCCGAGTCTTAATTATCCTAGAAGTCTAATCAAGTTCTTTTCATTTCCATCTTTCACATTCAAGTTGACGCCATAACGAATCCAATTGTACCTATTGAAATTCCAATCGAGAAGTTATGTTCTCAGGAATTTTTTTTTTTTTTCAATCATAATTTTTTAAAAATATTACCTAGCACTTCAATTTCTAATCAGAGCGAACCATACTGTACGTGATCAAATCATTCATCGAGACCAGGGAATATGATGATATTAAAAAGTATGTTGAAACGTTTCGTTATTTGAACAGTGGCGTTTAATGTGCGAATATCGAGACTTAAGATCGTCCTTTTCTCTCTTGTGAAAAATGTCACGGTGCAGGTTCATGCACCGGCAGCAGGAGTTACCTTCAGGTTTCTCCGGTTTCACACTCCGAGGAGATAATTCGACTCGGAAGTCAAGAGTTAATATTCTCGTTCGGCTCATGAGCGACTGAGCTGAAGTCGCCGTATTTACCGGGACGTAATAAGAGTGAACTCTAAAATTGCGTTTCTCTGGCTAATTTCTGCGACGCATTGTTTCCCAATGAGTGTTAGTTCATCGCTGTAAATATTTGACAGATTTTGTGTGAGACTTTGATTCCTAGGATTCTCCGATACACCGGATGTATTACGAAGTCAAAACAGTTAAAAATGGTAATCGAAAGTGATTGAACAATTGATATAAATCAAGAGCGTATAAAAAGGATAAATCAATAAATGGATTGATAATAATTGAAAGTGTATACCGGACAATATTTGATTATCAACGCGGAGTGTGAAAGAAGAGCCTTCAGCGATCGTGTGTCTTGAGTTGGGTTGTTCCCGCAGATCCCTTCTCATCCGGCTTTCGTACTATAAACTGGTGCCGCCAGCGAAGGGGATTTCCATCCCCTCGATCTATCCATATCCTGCCGTCATCCACCTTCTCCGGTGGTCTGTTGATGATACTGAACCTGGGGTTGAAACGCGTAGAAGAAGCCGCGAGGCTCTGTCCTCATAAATCAATGTTTAATTATAAACCTCTGTGGTTGGTGCTTGTATACCGCTGGGATGGGCGGGTGTGAGCATGGCGCCTCTTGCTATACGGTTAACGAGTTAATTCTACCCGCTCGTTAACGCAAGTTAATTCGATAGCTTTCTATAATTACCGTTCATCTTCCGTGTCCTCCTTACATACAAGAGGAGCAAAGAGAGAAGGAGGCAGAGAAAGAGAGAGAGATCATTCGATAGATCTCTATCCTCGAGGATACTCTGTGCATACATTTGTTTGCACATATGTGTTCAGGAGGTGTGCTTCGGAATTCCCAGCTTATCAATGGCGCGAATGAGCAGCACATTATCAAGGATCTTGCGATTATCTAGAAAGTGATATTCACAAGACTTTTCCTGTGTGGTGTACAAAACGATAACGGAGGTGGAATATAAATAGTGTGCTTCGTCGAGAATCCGATGAACCCAAAGACAGAAATATTACGAAAAACAACAAAAGCAGTTTTCCAATATGTTTGTGTTGATGGTTCAGAAGGGATGAAGAACAAGGTGAAATATTTAACCTTCACTGTTGAGCTCTCTCCCTCTCTCTCTCTCTCTCTACATTTTTACGTAAAGATTTAGTTTAGTTTAGTGCTGAATGGTTTATACCTTGAAGAGTACCCAAAAACACAGTTTTTGAAGTTATTAGAGAAAATATCATTCAGTTTTGATATTGTCCGGATCCGTTACGAACCGCAACTTTTCTTGAGTTGAATTTGCACTCGACTACTAGTCTTCACAATAACGAAGGTCGAGCGATCGGAATGAAAAAAAAAAATCATTGTTTCTGTCGACTACCTGCATGGATTAAAGCAAGGTGAACGTCGATACGCTTCGATCGTAAAGCACCTATACAGAAATTGGATCGATCGATATTCTTGAGTTGCATTGGACTTTACACGGATTCGATATTGTCCATAATATATATATATGCTCATATGTATATAAACGAAGCCATAATACACTCGGCGATTTACGAAGGCCAACAAAAAACAAATTTCTCATTTACCCTCTCTCTCGAATCTTGTTCTTCTATTATTGTTGCCGCATTTTATTTTGCCGTTTATGCGCATTTCCACCACCGCAATCTATGCAAGATGTTATGTGCTACTAGAGTAATGAGTTTTTTTTTATACATCCAATCTTCACGTCCCTAGTTTTCTTCGCGTTATTGTTTCCCTCTCTCGAGCCTCTTATTTTATTAATTTTTTTTTTTTTTCAATTTTCACTTAACGATACACCGTGATATGACGCTGCGTGGGGCACGCAATAAAAGACAAGATCTTGGACCGCGAGAACGACAGTCTTCGATGTGATTTTCACTCAACATCAACTAAATCTCCTTACGTATGATAATATTTATATCGGTTATTTAAACCATTCAAATCAAGGCTTACTTTCTTTTGTTCGAGACGCTACGGAGAGGGGATGCGGTGCTTTACGATACTCGCTATCGTTTTCGCCATCTCGGCTGATTGTCTGGTGAGAAGAATATTTTAATTTCCAAAACTGACTTCCAAAACTAGTTGACTGTATTTGCTAAGAATTGATCATAATAAGTGGAATATTCTATTCACATTGGGATGCTCTTTTCGAAAAAAAAATGACCGGAAATATACGTTTCAGGCTCAAAATGTTGAGGTTTTACAAACCATTCCAAGACGCGATGGATCTCGTGCAAATTTGTGCGAGCTCATATTGCAAAAGTTGGATCTCCAGCAACAAACAGGAGACGAAAAGACTGTGATTCCATTAGATAACATTATTTCATTGACTGAGATAATTAAAAAAATCGCGTCTAAAAAATCTGATCAGTCTGATGCGAGTTCATATGATTACAATAACAACGGCAGAAGTGCTCAAATTTCACTAGACCCGACCGACTGTTACCGCAAAGGGTTTTGCCTGAAGAGCGCTGCGATATCGCAACCAAACGGAAACTCCATTCCTCCTACAGAAAGACGAATATCCGTAGACCCACCACCTATTGAACCTCGGACTCGTATTTCGATGCCACAGATATCGAGCGAGGAGGTCCAACTGATTGGAAAAACTAAGAAAGCCATACCCAAGTCAAATGCGAAAGTAAGTACTTTCAGAGCACCAGAGCCCAATGAGCCACGTGACCCCTTGATAAAGTACGCGAAAATAAGTACTAACAGAGCACCAGAGCCCAATGAGCCACGTGACCCCTCGATAAAGTATGCAGCAAAACCCATAGATATTTCGAGGCAGGATAAAAACGATACTTTTGCCTTATTAAAACAGTTGATGAGTAAAACCAACAACGTGAAAGTGAAATCTCTTCTCAGAACATTGATTCAAGATCAAAAGGCAATGAGTAGGGCAGAAACGAGAGAGAACCGGATACCTCCGGGAAATCTACCTCCATCAAGAAAATCTGACCGTTCGAAAAAAGAAAATTCAAAAGATGTGATTGTCAATAGATTGGCATTGGACGATATCTATGAACCTCAACCTAGGCAAGTGGTTCAGCAGATTCCTCGTCGAACTCATTCGAAAGTGACTCGGGAAGATGCAAATGTTAACAAGAATGTCAACATAAATACGAACGCTGAACGTGATAAGCTGAAAATGTTGAGATCAAGCAGCAGAAGAACATTGTTTAGACCACATCGACATCACGATCAAAATCATCATGAGCACGGTGATAAAAACGAAAATCACGTCACTAACATAAATAAATTTGGAGGAGATTTGCCATCACGACCGATCGGTAGACCCATCGATGAATATATCCCATACAGAAGAGCCCTGGATCATTCCGTGGATGAGAATATTAATTCTAATGTAAATACCAACTTGAACCATAATTCGAATATAAATCGCCAAATGGCCCCTCAGAACAAGCGTCGCGGTCGTGATTCATGGCAATTGATGTGATGTGTATCGACGCCGAGCAACTTTCTGATTCGACGGTAGTAATGATCCTGCATAGAAATCTTTAATAACCATGACTCCAAATACCGAGCCATAACCACTTTACCGACTTTTTAGAACAACAGCTCATACTTTTATTGTAACTCGTGAGGTATGCGTTAACCTTTACGACAATAATTAACACGAATGCATTAAAATTCGGTAAATTGGATGAAAAGAAAGTTCAGCTTGTAATTATTGCTCTTCTTTTATTATTCAACCTTTTTCCAACAAAGTCCTATCCATGGATTAAGGAATTTTTTTATTCACCATACCGTGAAGTTAAATCGAATCTTCCGTACAATCAATTCCGTATAAGACAGTCTATTACGAAAAGTTGATAACGACGCTGATCAAGAGCTTGCTACTTGATACCCGAGGTAAGTAGTTTCAAACTACTCGTGACTGCGTACGACAACCATTATAGATTACGATATTAGCGTTGCTTGGTGGAGGAATATGGTCTTTGGTTAATCGAATGATATTAAAATAGCGATTAATCGTCTTCGACGCGAGAGTTACAGTTTACGAATAAACGGCGTAGCTTCATGAGGAAATTGCATCTAAAGAGCGAGAGGTAGAGAGAGAATACGACGCGGCCTCGTTATAGCGCAATAAACAATAAAACTTTGATCGGTGACACGCAAGAATAATCGTAGAGTTTAACGCAATCAAATATATTTATGTCGCATGGATTCGCAACTTTTAAGTTTTCGTTATAGAAAATCAAAGAGAAGTCTCGAGCCGTAGGTTCTATTGGAATTGCAGGTAAATAAAATCGTTAAATCCATTTTCGATTAAATGGTAGTAATATTTATTATATGTAATACATGGCCCGAAAATTAAGACTTAAATTTGCTATCATAGGCTGTTTTTGTTACCACCGTTTTTTGGGATCAACTATCTTCGGCAATAAATGAAAAATTCATGCCACTGGATGTACTTTTAACAATTTTAAGTGCCATCCACTATCTGGTCCCTTTAACTCGATCTTAAAGGTGAGGCATTCCGAACATTCCGAATCGACCATTTCGATGCTTGTCCATATTGTTGTTGATGTTGACATTTGTATTGGTATTGGTGTTTTCATTGGCATTGAGAGCTGTCTGCTGTGGGATTGACGGTACGGTAGGATTAATTGGCAAACCATTGGCAAGTCCACCTATCGAGGGATCCAATGGACCAACGAGATTGGGCATGGCATTCAAGTATCCAGGATTTGGATTCATCGTGAGGGGTCCAGCCATGCCCATTCCATTGCCGTAATCGAGTCCTGCTCCCATTAAGCAATTGCTGACGCAGTTAGACTCGATTCCGTTGCCGTATCCGAATTGTTGACCAATCGGGGGGCCCAAATAACCTGGTCCCATACTTGCTCCATTTCCGTAACCAATCCCTGGAACTCCTGGGCCCATTGTACCAATGCAATTAAGTGGAATTCCACTTCCATAGTTGAGTTGTTGACCTGGCCGACCACCTACAGTCGCCATCATATTGAGTGTATTTAAAACTTTGATTCAAATCGGGATTTGCACGAGGGTTGAGGAAAATTGTGAGAGAAGCCTGGTCGACACAAACGGCTATATTTTTTCTGAATTTCAATTGATTAGCACCATTCGAAAGTCAGAAAAACTGCCTCTGGCTCAGTGATAGATGCACAAACCGGTGGCTGACTAAACGGTGATCCATCCAAGTATTGACCTCGCCGGAGGCTGCTTAACTTGGGAGATTACCAATCGCACACCTATCACTGTCGGTCTACCGCGCTATTTATACGTGCATATGCCGGTTTTATGTTGATTATTACTTCAGCTAGAATTTCTAACGAAAAGCTACGTTTGGAAATCGTTCAACTATTTTTGAATCCATCAATGCAGAGGTAAGTCTATTTGAATGAATAAAAATGGGGGTACGAAGATCTACTTTCTAGGCACTATATCAGTCGCGTGAATTCGGAGGAGATAACTAAAATGCAGTGCCACGATTTTTTCGGACATGCTTGATGTTTCGAAAAAAAGAGTCATGTCACCGTATTCTCTGACAAAAGGAGAGTAATATGAATACTGGCCATACTCAATGCATTACCGTAAACAGCTCCGGCTCCAATGCCGAATCCGAAACTATTTGTTCCAAGGTTGGTAGGATGCCCGATTGCGTTGAATCCACGGTTACCAGATGTATCCACCCATTGCGCTGAGCACTTTGAAATCAGCTAGGTCAACAATGAAAAATGTTTTTATCAAAATTTAAAACAGAAATTCTTCTGATTCGAAGAAAAAATTCCAAGTTTCCCCAGTTACATCTAAGCTGGGAAAGAAATATTCATTTGTTTTCTAATGACTTCACTTCGATAGGAAAAATTATAAAGTCGCTGTGGCTTACCTGGCTGAGTACGCATAAAATTGAAATAGGGACCGCAACGTTTCGAGACATGTTGAAAACTCGTACCTGTAAGATTCACTGCGATCGGTAGAGATCAAAATATAAACTACGATTTGTACGAGGCTGAGTCTTATATAGTCGCAACACCAAGGGGTGCTGCAAATATATTTTGTTATTGAACGTTGTGGACCGTGACGAATTGATGCACATTGGCAGCCCGCAAACAAAAGTTTAACACCGTTGTTACTTTTGTTGACTTCGTATCGCGAGAGACTGCTAAACATAAGCCGGTTCTCGAGCATCCAAAACTTCATGAATCATGTGATGATAAGTCTCGCGGATAATGATAGAAAAGGAAGAAGGAGGGAGTGAGAGAGACTAGTCAAACAACAAAACAAAACGCGGCGACTGTTTTTGCCTCACCTCACTCATTTAACGAGCTCTCTGTACTTGCTTCGTTGATCACTTTTGGTAGGCAACATCAAACTTGTATAGTCGAGCTCAACCGCACGTTGACATTAGTGACACTTGTTTTAATGAGCAACTAATAACTGTCGAGGGTAAAGCAAATCGTAAATTTAATTGGACAATTTTCTCCTCTGCAATCTTTTTCTCGCGATTATTTTGATGCTCTCCAGCTTTAAATTTTTGAGTATAGGTACCATATTTTTCTTATGTTTTGAATAAATAAGTAAAATGAATAAATAAATCATGTTTCGTGATCGAATCATTTCTTGTATTTTTTGGAATCTTTATTTATTCATCAATGTTCCAGGAATCAGGTTAATCATTTATTCTCACACTCTACATCAACATATTATTTTTTAAACTATTCCTCGGTCTGTAGCATATTTTTCTTGTGGTTGTAATGAACGAAGCTAGGAAAAGACAGAGACAGAGATGGAGAGACATTGCATTTCGAGGAAGACGGGAACCTGCACGAGTTATCCGATGAGCGTTAAGGACTCGTGAACAACTAAGTTGAAACTTGCTTTGTGGCCCTGCCCTTCGGATTGTCATGTACTGTAAGCTTGGTCAGGTTGATCCTCTTCGGAAACTTGTCCTCAACGACGAGATTCTGTTACGTGCCTGATCTTTCCACGTAGTAACTTGCAGTATACGTGAATTTGCTATTTTCGATATGAACTATTACGCCGCAAAGTTAATGGTTTCTTCTCATTCGAGTGATGTTCAACGTGAATAAAACGTTGAGCTTTAATTCATAGAATCAGGAACACACGATGTCGGGTACCAAAAAGAAATTGGAACCAATGACTAGGAGAGTGGGAAATGAAAAAAAAAAAAAAAAAAACCGTTTTCCTTTGAACTGTCGATGAAAACACAATGCGCAAAAAATATTGTTCACAGTCAAGAATCGTGATTTATCATTTTACTATATCATTTGATATTTTCAAAAAAGATAGATGCTCTGGAGTGAAGGGGTATTTATTTTATCTCTCTATTCTCTTTTTTCTTCCTCTATCTCTCTCTTTTATCTGTGTGTGTTACTCATGCTGGTATCGAGTTTCTTTGAAATCTAGGAGATGCCAAGTGTTCCTGGGTAATCGATACAGGTCCATAGACAGTGGTATAGTACATATAGATTGGTGGGCCATTGTGTCAGGCGACCACAGTCGTCTATATGGAAACAGCAAAAAGAATCGTGTTCTTGAAAACTCTTGATTCCGTAAACCGGACTCGAGTACTGTAATCGATATACCTGATGTGCGTGACGTTATTCCTCTTTTTCCTGTTTCTTTTTTCAATCTTTTCCCATCTCTTTTATGAAAATATCTTGATCGAGAGGAGCTGAACACTTTCATCTTCCCTTGCTCTAATCAAAATTTTTCGTTCCTGCGTGTAAGAAAGTCAAAAGTTATTATATATACATATTTACGACTTCCGGATCTTGATTACGACAAGAGTTTTCAGAACCAAATTTATCGATGGTTTTCATATAAAGTGCTTTAATAGGATTCTTGCCCCGGGCATATGTACGTGGATCGAGAGATAAGGGGTGCTTGGGGGTTAAAAAGAGAGATAAAGAAAGCTCTTATCACACTGACGTGACTTATATTTCTGGATAAATCTCCTCGGGGTGAATCGACCAACGAAGCGTCTGGCAACAAATTTCCGGGTTCTCGCGTTATTAGGTCCTTTCTTGGGACGTATGTTGGATCATGTGACATTTGTATACGAGGTCTTTGGCTCGTGTGGAAAGGATAGCATCTCGCGCACATTCCCACTCACAAGTGGCAGATAAATCTTTTAGAGTGACATGCGCTACTTGGATGATATAAATATTAGCTCGCATTCATATAAATATTGAGATATAGATATGTATATATATTGACAATTACAATAAATCGAATCATTCGCCGAAGAAGTAACAACGTTTTTCTGAGGATAACGCCAACTTTGCTGACATTTATTAATACATATATTTAGTATTGATAGTCAGAGAAGGGTAGCAATTGGAGAAACTTTTTAAGGGCTCCGGTGGAGTCGTTTCCGTTTTTCATTGTGACCAACACCTCAAGGACAGTCCGGTAACGACTTTTCCAAGGTTGTCGTTGTGCTTCTACTGTTGCACTTTTCGATTGAGAAAGTTATTCTCTGTGTCTGGGGAGAGATGAGGGGAAAAGAGAAAAAAGTTGGGGTATAGCTGGCCATTCCCTTATTGAAGGGGAAAGAGAGTGCAAGGGAGGAGAGTGAGAAGCTAACTCATATCCGGACAAGAGGTGAACTTTTCTAGGAAGCTTCCGGTACTGTTTTTGAGTAGCGGTAGGAGGGTGAAGGGAACGAGGAATCGTTTGGAAGCCTCGAACAGCCTTAAAATGCTTGGAACGATCAGACAGCTCAAGGTATACTGCTCGAGCAAAACTGTTGAAGTTCCGGAATAGTTGCGTGCGTTTGAGGATGTAACGACGTAAAACTTTCCATCGGCAATATAGGAAACCCCTCGAATGTCACGCTAGAACATTAGTTTACGAAGCTCATCGTGAAAAAGCCCGATTATTGGGTTAGTTAAAGGGCCTGCCATTGCACGTTATTGCATGGATGCAGGTTAGAAGATGTATTATTTGTACACGGAGGAAATAGAGGGGATGTCTACAATAATTGCCAACTCTATTTCTAGGTAACGAGAGAGTCAAGTCCAATGGCTAGAGAGCAAGGTTGCGTTAATTATGGAGAACGTCGATCGCGGTGTATTGCTCGTCCGTACGCTTACCACTTGTGTTACAGCACTTGCATTAAATCGTGTTTCCCGATTAACTCGGAGCTTTGGTATTCCCATAAGTACCTAAATAGTAAATATACATGTACAAACATACGCAAACACTTAAGTCCAGCCACACATACGCACAATTACGTAGCATTAATTATGCAACGTTTCTACCGTATCCGCCCAAGCAGTCTCATTCCTCCATCTGTTTGATATTTGTCTCTGGCCCTTGTGCTCTCTCTCTCTCTCTCTCTCTCTCTCTCTCTCTCTCTCTCTCTCTCTCTCTCTCTCTCTCTCTCTCTCTCTCTCTCTCTCTCTCTCTGTCTAACTCCTGCATCTGCTCATGACCCTTTGTCAATGGGTAATGAATCTCGACCAGGTCTTCGTGTACACGGCTGTGCTATGGTTGCTACGTAATGTTGATTCACCGTGATTCATCGCCTCACCTATATTGCCAGTAGAAATCCGTAGCTTCTGTCCTACTGTGCTCTTAATTTTTTAATCTCGATCCTTGTAATTGTACGTTAGTAATTTCCCCAGATAGACCAAAGCTCCGAAAGGTCATTCAGTAACAAAGAGAATGAAGTGACCGAATAAATTCAATTTAAACTCGTACACAAAGGCACAAGCTCAAGGTGTACTTTATCGGACGAAATATTGCGAACATCAACAGGGTTCAAGAGTTATAGGATGGAAGGGAGACGCAAACTGTTGAAGAGAAATGAAGAAAGAGAGGAAGAGAGAAGAAAGGGTAAACTGGTAAAGCGATGCAGGTACTTTCCCCTCACATAGCCATCCAATGGCGCTAGCTTGAGGAATGATTCGGAGCTTGTGAGGGTTGCCAGTTATATGCTTTACAAGTTCTGTACACCACGCACAACTCATCCTTAACTGAGCTATTCTGGCGCATCGGTATTGGTTCGTGATCGAATTACGGGCTCGAGTGGAGCTTTCCTCCAGCTGAACGTGAACAGGAGAAGAGGGAGACCATGCTAGAGTTTCGAGAGTAAAATCCGCCGATCGGAACCGGGAATCTCAACTATGTATACCCGATTGTCTTCTCGATTTTAGCGGGTGCATAATCCAGAATTCCTCTTTGAGAATTCAATTATTCGGATATAAATTTCAAGTATACCGTCCCCAATTATGCTCAACCATTTTATTGCTATAATAATTTTCAAAAAACCTTAAATTTATCGATTTCTGGATTTCTGTTTGAAACAGAAATGAATGCAAATCGAAAGCCCTTGGACATCACTTTCATCCAACATTTTATCTTCGTGTATATTCAACATTTACTTGTGACTCTATCTCTAGACGACATATACATGCTTGTCTTCCCCGCAGCTTTCGCGAGCTCCTTTTTATGTCCTAGAAGATGGAAAGTCTCATTTGTTACTGCGAGATGCGCGTACAATAAACCACTACATCTTCCTCCTTTTTTTTTCTTTTCGTGACCCTCCATCTTTCTTCTGCACTACCCGTTATTTTTCTTCATCGCGTGCACTCGAGGTCTGAACAAGAAATTCGCGTGGGTGATCGATCTTTTTGGGGATGAAAAAAGTGTATACCCGGGTTTTACGAGGCAAGCAACGTACTTTACTCTTCTTTTTAGGGTCCCATCTCTATATTGAACCGTAAAAATCGTCCACCGGTCGCTATACTGTCGAAGTCGTTACAGCTCAAAAATACGGGGATGAAATTATTGTTATTAGGAAATGAAAATTATTCTGGGAATAGCCCACCAAAAATGATTTTCGGCGTTAGGAACAAAGTTCATTTTATGACGTGGAATTTAGGATTAATTTAATATGAAAAAAAGGGTAAATTTAAAGAGAACAACTTTTTGTTTTTAAATATAATATTTGAATAAACGAATCATCGAATCTTTTTGTCTCTGATTCAGCTTTATTAATTACAATAACATTTCTATCGACATGGTTCAAGATGCTGATCAAAGTGCGAGCCCTCTTCACTTTTAATTGTTAGGATTGCTGTTCATATTCGTATTGGTATTGGTATTAACGTTTTTGTGATGGTCAAGGTGATGACCATACGCTTGAGGAGCGCGGTATGGATTATAAAGTATTTGGGGAGCGAAGGGTGGATACTGCATGGGGTATCTTATCTCTGCTGGATAGTGGTTAGCCATTAAGCCGTACTTGGGAATCCCGTAACCCGGAATTTGACCCTGTAAGATAATGCGGTATCAAATAATTGAATCAATACTTAGAAAGAAGTTGTGGACACACGAAATTACTATGCTTACCCTGACAGCGGAAGCGAAAAAAGCGAAGAGTACAAACAATAATAAGACGCAATCCATGATATTATTTTCAGTTTAGGCTTGTATACGAAAAATCCAGGCTTTTTCTTCTTCTCCTCAATGAACATCTGTCGATATTGGACGATGGTGGCCTCGACTTTAAATACTCGGAACGATCTCTCGATCTTGTTTGTACACGAGGCATTTAATCGATTCGGTTATACCTGGTTCACGGGTAGGTCTTCATAAACACAACACGCTAAACGTATGAATATGCTTGTGTGTACATACATGTTTAATTGTATTTATACATAAACTCAGAGACATAAAAGTGGCGCTCATAAATATCCGAGAGTTGCTCGAAAGAACATCAGCAAAAGTGTAACAACTTTTTGCATGCAAGAGCATAAGTTAGCGTGCAGCTACACGAGATAAAGAGAGTGTAAGAGAGAGAGAGAGAGGGAGCGAGTTGGCTCCAACTTACCTCTTGCTCGTTTAACCCTTCTCGGCCCCAATCACTCTCTCGTCGCGCTTTAATTGTTAAAGTTGAGCGCGCTTCTGTTCCTCCTTAACTTGTCATTAATCGTGCCTACCTGAATCTCGAGTCTCTTTCACAAACTAACAAATGCACAAGCACTGAAATAACTTTTTTTTTTATATCGTATGTTTCAATACAACAATTTGTTTTCTAGTAATCGGTAGTCAAAATTGAAAACAGAGCCTGGCAATAATAATAGTAAACCACTGGGAAGCTTGCAATAAAATATTTAATTAAAAGTTTGAGAGGTAATTAGCGGCGAAGGCGCACGAAAGCTTGTTACAATTTATTTTTAATTGCGATTTGCTTTATCATTCGTTAAGTTTGTTTCTACCGGTATCCGAGTTCAGTAATTGCTGTTGTTACGATCAATAATTGAGAGTATCAGATTAAGCGTTGACCTCTCTCGCTCAGAAAGATTGCTGCTGTGGTTCGATGCGTAACTTATTTTTTGATTTGCCCATTCGCTGCTTATACTTCGAGGCTATTCGATACCAAGTAGCGCTCCACGAGGTCTCGATCTTGAACTTTCAATAGACATCTTCCGATCGCCCAGTGGTTGCTTCTTCCGAGGCAACACAAAGTTTCAAGAGTGATAAGCAACCTTCATAAAAGATACGGCAGTGTCGAGGGCTCTTAGTATCACGTCTGTAGGTCGAGGTAACACCAACAAGAATATGATTCCGTCATTGGCTGTAGGGGTTTTTGTGGCTTGTTTCACTGCAACTATTGCTCAGGTAATTAAACTTCATTTCAAGCTAAAATTCAAGTCATCAGTTTCGGTGACCCACTCAAATTTGAGGACAAGTACTAACTCTGTCTTGATTACTAATCTCGTTTTTTTTTCTTACCTATTCAACATGTTCGATAATGAAAACAAAATATGTTCATTCTATAGCTAAACAAAAATATATCGAGCGATATTTTTTTCGCGAACCAGAATTAAATTTATGGATCTTTTGGTACCAATTTATGAGCACGTGCTTCAATGGAAAATTTATTTTATGGGCATTTACTGGACATGCAAAATTGGGTATGGAAGTTGTTCGGTGATTTTTTTTTTTCGAATCTTCAACCCCAAATTTGGCAACTAACAAAAAAAACTGGTGAAAGCGCTGATTTAGTAATAAGTCACATGCAAAATGAAAAGTGAAAGACAACATCGAATCAGTTTAAAATAAATTTTGGAGAATTTGACGAAAATCTAAAAAAAACTTTTGTTATCAAACGATGACAGTACTATGCAGGCGGTGCTATGAATGGAAGACTGAGAGAAATCGGTTTTGGAATGCCTGCTGGACAGCTAATGGTTCCTGGTTATTCTTCCGGTAATCCAACCGGCTATTCGGTTAATTACCCACGCAGTTATTCCGAAATGTATCCACTCATTTCTCCCTCTTATTCTCCGTACTCTTATCCGCCAAGCTTTGGCTCTGGAGCTGTGAATGGATTAAGTGGAATGGCTATTACTGCCAATCCCATAGCGAGCCTGGTAAAGGGAAATGTAAATGAAAACGCCAATACCAATGTCAACATAAACGGTGCTTCGTTCCGTCGGAGTCTCTCGTCGCGAGGCAATGAGTGAGTATTCATTGATGGGAAGACGGATTATTATTCGATGTTGTCAATTATTTGGACTTATTATATCACTCTTTGAATTCACTCGCAGTCACTCCAACTCCAATACCAATCGCAATTCCAATACAAATATAAGCTTCAGAAGGTCAGTAATGAAAATTTTCATTTTTATAAAAACAAAAACGGTTGCTCGAATTTATATTTAAAGCTCATAAAAAAATTAATATTGATGTTCCAGATGAGACGAGAACAACGATCGTTTTATATAATCGGAGTTATAATCGTTGGCCAAGTTACGATGTGCTGAATTAATCATGAATTTTGTGAGAACTTTGTCATTCCATAAGCTTTTGCGTAGAACGTTTTAGTCGTGTCTCTCCTCAAAATATTTGTGAAGATCAATAAGAAGATTTTGAAAAATGAGAAAAAAAAAAAAAAAAAACTTCATGACCCGATTCACCATAGAATTCATCGTAGTTTTTCAACTTGTACGGATATGTATGGGTAAAAAATTGAACACGGAACGAAGAGAAAGCCGGAAATGAAAAATCGTCGACGCAATTTACATTCACACTAGACTCTACCGGTAGGCTCATCTCTTCTCATTTTTTATCGGCGCCCTTTTCCGCATCGCTCAAACTTTCATTTGTCTCGAAATCCTTTAGTCTTTCTTTTTTCCTCTCTTCCGTTCCGCTATACTTTTTCGTCGTGTTATTTTTTGTTTCTCGGTTCACGCGAATCTAATATCCGTGCGTTTCTCATACGTGGAGGTATTTGTATGAAGTTGGACCACCATTTTCACTGGCTCTCATGGAAATTGGCTCTAAGAAGATCGATCAACGCTTTTTTTTTCAACCAGCATTACGTTTCTGTCAATTTTTTATCGCCATTTTTTCTTCGAGTTTTCATTTTTTTCGATTCGGTGTTTTTGCTTATTCGTTGGACAACGATCGGATGAAAGCTTGAGAATTTTTCTCGCCTGCGATCTTTAAATGGACCGAAAATATATTTTTCACCGCTGTCAAGAACATTTTCTCGTGGGAATATACCGAGTTTCTTACTGAACCGTATTCATTACCCTTATTTAAAGGGCCGTGGTTTGAGGATTTAAAAGTTTCCATCGCCAATGAAAAGAATTGCCAAAAGTACTTCGGTTCTTTCCGGTCCTTGGCACATTAAAATAAACTCTTGAATCTCTATGAACATTCTGTTTTATAATGAAAAATGAGCAACAAATAAGCTATTGAACATTATGGCTCAAAATGAAAAACTTTTTTTCTTCTACAGCCTTCCGAGTTGGTGCTCGGTGGGTCGAGTAAATTTACGAAAGCTTGCGCATGTTGGGTGGGAGGGAGATTGATACGATACGAAAATGCATCGGTTGGAGCTCGTTTTGCTGGAGCATCCTCTATTGCCGGCTAACCTGATAGGCGTGCTCCATACTGGGAAATGATTTTACGGTTCGTCGACAAACCGCCAGCTCCTCTTCTCTGTACTAGCGGCTCTCATGGCACAGCAAGAGATAGAGAGAGAGAGAGAGAGGGGGGGAGGGAGCTCATTTACTCGATGAAAGGGGGAGTCTCGAATTCTCGTGGTCCATAGGTAGGATGTATCCTGTAACCGGAGTGGACTTTCGTTATTGCCCTCTGGTACGATAGAATTCCGTTATACGGGAGAATATCGATGTCTGCGGTTCGAGCTTTCGATTCTCTCTATAGACTATGCGGTAACTGATGGAATTTGGTTATTACCTCATTGTTTGTTTTTTCCAATTTATTTTTTTACCTTTTGTTAATATCCGTCGAATGCGTATGTTTTGCAAAAAAAAAAAAAAATCGACCAAATATTTTTAAATACACGATGGACAGTTTCGAAAATTTATTTGGAATTGAAGAATTTAATTGAACGTTCGAAATTAATTGATTCTGAAAGCTGCGATCTTTTGTCTTGATTGTCTCTCGTATTTTTTTTGTTTTTTTTTTCGTGTACTAGCGATGAATACGAACTCGAGCTACTGGAACGTTTTATTTTTTCTCTATCGATCATGTATGGTATGCTCCTAGAATCCGGATATTCGTTCACGGTTTGTTCCTTCGATCTCTTATTTCGAATGATTTTTTTTCAATAATTTCTTCCAGGTCATTGAAACATTGAGTTTTTTTTTTTGTTTTTTCAAAAATTCGACAGATATTTCGAAAAATAGTTCGAGAGTCTTCGCATCAGGAGTCGGAAAAAATTACTGGCAGGCTCTCCATAATGCGAGGGTTCGAATTTCCAACTTTTTTTTTCCATTCGATCATAACTTTCTAAAAGTGAATTTGCAAGTTTTCAAACTTCGTTTGGAGATGTGAAAAGGAATTTTGAAAAATTCAATATTCATTAAATCTCGGCCATTTTTTTCTCGTTTAATGTCTCTTATTTACCGATGTAGCAACGTGAGTTCAGAATACCTCGAGATGTTTTAGTACGCGACTGCATTCTCTCACGAGGCGAGTTTCTTTCGCGAGTTTTTTTTTTTTTTCTTTTTTACAAGCTCCTTGAAGATAACGGCAAAGTTGTATCTTTCTGGTGCTTTCGCGAATGCGAATTGTCGCACGAAAGAGAAATAAAAGACAGGTTTATGAGGTGCATGAAAATGTGAGCAACTCGTTTCAAAATTGCAGTATAAAGTGCAACACATATCTATAGATCTCAATATAAATATAGATGAAATATTGCAGCCGCGAGCTCAAAGGATGTACGACCCCCTAACTCAGCGAGTGCTTAACTTGTGAAGGCTTCTGGCCGAGGAATTTAATTCGGCCCCATAGATTCATTTATGTACGTGTATGTGTGTAAAAGCGAGTGCAAGTTTTGTCGTCGTCAGGGGCTGGTATACGTCGAGTGACTTACTCCCTCACATCACCCCTCGGCCCCGATCCTTCTTCTCGCAATCGCCTCGTTAATTTGCACACCAGAAACGTACCAAGCAACTGCTTGGTACGTGCTGACGAGTTTCACCGGTGTTTCCTACCGATAACCCGTTTTATGCACCATGCCATAGTTCTCTTTGCGTCAAACGGAAATGGCCAAATTTATTTGATTGGAAAACTCCGTTCTCGTTACGCAGTACGGTCCTTTGTGTGTTAATTCATCGAGATCGTTTTTAACGCAGCTTGACACTTTTCATCTTTAAATAACCTATGGAATTATCTATCAAATATCTTGGAATATCGATATCGAATTTTTTTCAACTTTTGCTGGTCGCTATGATTTTTCAGTAATCGACGAGAAATATTTCGCAAACGTCTCGGATAAACGTCATCAAAGTTCATTGATCGGAAAAGCGTTGGAAACATCCATCTTCACATTCTCTCGGTCCAGATTCGAAACTTTTTCATTTGAAAAAAAAAATCATATGAAAACTTTGAAAAATTAGGGTTTCATCAAAAAATGATGGCGATTTGATGAAAAGGGAAAAGTATTTTGCAATGGGAAATCGAAATATTTTTACCTCGTAATAGTAAATCGATATGCTGATTCCTTTGAATGGTTATTTACTCGCACGATCCTTGTGCTAGCAAAGAATAAAAGAATCGAAAGAGGGGGGGAGTGTGGGGGGGTAAAAAAATATTCATGAAAATAGAAGTTTAGGAAACTCATGAAGGTTCAGGTATTAGTGGTTATCCGTATGTGTTGCAAAGAATAGGCAGGCCTCGTTGCTCCGTATATCTTTGGTTCCCATTGTCTGAAGGAATGTCAGGCATCAAACATACCCAGACAAAATGAATTCCGTTGATGAAATCCTGGATGAGCTTTCGTAATTTACCTTTCCGCGAGTTGAAACCAAAAACCTGTTCCATCTTCTTACGTATTTTCCGTTGTACACAATTCAACGTATTTAGTGCGTGAATTCGCACTCAAATAATCATTAAAGTGACTCGTATGCGGTGTGAAGAGAGTATGGAGATCACATATCTCGGTGGTTAATTAGCAACGAGAGAGAAAAGCTCTTTGGCGTGGTTGATGAAAATTGTGAGAGAAGGAGATTGGAAAAAAAAAAAAGTTTCGGAAATTTTTCACATGATCCTCATCTTCTTTTCACCAAGAAGCCCTTAACGAAAAAAGGGGTGAAAAAAAATCGAGGCCTTTTGAATAGACAGTGAAACTTCTTTTTTTTTTTTGTTGACCTCTATTTATTACATTTTTATTTCGCTTTTTATTAGTATTATTTTAAGCCTGTCCACACGAGGTCAGCCTCCGGTTCTTTGTGAACTAGAGGTAACCGAGGTCGAGAGTACGAGAACGTCGACGTTTTCGAGAAAATTTTGCGAGCACTAGACCGTTAATTAAATAGATGGTATGCCGAAATGTGAGTTGGTGTACAATGTGGATCCTGGTTAAAGCGATGATTCAACACACACGAATACACTGGCACGCCTCGTTCTTATCCTCGTAAACTCGCAATGTATTCTCTGTACCAGCTCGTTCTCGCAACGACACGCTTTATAATTTTAAATAATATGTAAATTACCGACGCGCAAAAATCCTTTACCTTTTTTTTTTCGTTTGCGTAATTTTCCACCTGCACTGTCAATACCTCGAAAACCACAACGATTTAATAAACATTAGACATCTGAATTCAATAGGAGCTTAGCATGTCCGATGAATTCTTTCGATCCTCGTTCTCTCTTATTCCTGATTTGTGGGTTGTATTGTAAGAAAAAGTGAAAAATAAAACCGTGTTTCGGTCGCCGAATCGACAGAACAATGTTGAAATTCACTAAATTTTCAAGATCGATACGATAACGAGTTGACGGATTAAATAGCAGTGAATCAATCGACTGATTGAAATCGCGTTTCCAGATTTCTTTTTCCACCTCGTTCGCTTTGTATCGTTAGTCCATTTGTATATTTTCCCATTTTTAATCCCAGCATCGAGACAAGCAAGCCCTTTGGAGCTCGTATCTTCGTAATTGGAAAAAATCTATGAATATCTGTGCAATCGAGCTTTTCATTAATCCTGATCTGTGAATTTTTAATTGTATACGTATTTCAGGCTGTAAATTAGATGAAAATATTTATATGAGAGTAACGACTTAAAATAAACTGAGATAATTGAGCGAAGAACCGGATTTTTCAAGCATGATAAAATTGTACCAAAATTTTTAATCCGCAGTGTAAAATTCCAAAATATAACCAAATGAGTATAATTGTAGGGTAAAAAACAAAAAAAATAAAACAACAACAGAATCACGATACGGTTTGTGAACATAATCCTCATCTCCTGTCGAGCTCTCCTCCACAGCAAACATTCTATACAAACTGCCGTAAATTTCCCTCGAGAAAAAATGGAGTAAAAAATCTTCCCTCTAATTGATTACGCACGATTTCCGTCCGTGGGATTTACTCCGGTGAATATTTATTTTTCTTGGATCTGGGCTGACTTTTCTTTATTCTTTGCGGTATAAAAATGAGCTCGAACAACTAGGAAATACATCTAGCAAGAAATTAAAGAGTTATTTTTCGTGAAATAGAAACAAACGGTGAAATATTAGGGTTCGTAATGTGAAGTATCAAGTGGTGAAAATAAATGAGAAATGGAGGATTTTTCATCGCGTAAAATATTCACGAAAAATAAGCTGATGAAGAGAGGAAACAAATTTGTCTTTTTTCGAAACTATATTCAAAATTTTATAAGCATATGAAACTCTCTCTCCCTACGAATTCCAGCTGCATAATTTGTTGCTCTCGTTGTTTCGGACACTCGAATTTTTTTTTTTTTTTAGTTCATTAAAATAAAAGTACTCGACAATCAATGTTTTCCGCAACGAAAAGAATGAGCAAACTAATAAAACATTGCTTTTTATTTCGAAAGTAGATTCGCGCAGTTAGAATTAAAATTAAAATCTGTGTGGTGCGAGCAAATTGTGTTAGCACGAGCTACTCTCTGGCTCCGAGCGTAACGTGAATTTCAACAAGTATTAATCCAGTGAGTTATTAAATTATTATCTATATAATTTACAATTCAATAGCACAATTACTTGAAAAATATTTCTATATTGGATCAAAAAGAGTTAATGTTCGATGAAGCTGAACGGTCATATGAACGATGAACATCGCTGCATAATGATGACGAAAAAAATTTAACTGAAACCTCGTCAAGGGAGATCTCGTTTTGAAAAATGACATCAAATACTTCGACTATGAATTATTTCGAATGTTTGAATTTACCTCCAATTGAGTTGATATAGCATTTGTTCCGTAGGAAGTGAGACAACGATAGTAGGAAAAAATGAACATTGAAAACGTTGTCATCTGGAAGGCGTTGAAACAAAAAGAAAAAAAGAAAGAGAGATTTCGTTGTGGCAACGAAAGAAAAAAAAAAGGAGTTAGTATTCTCGGAGATCTTGAACCAGCGTGAACGTCTCGGATAAAAAGAGAATTATCTCGCGATAACTTCAATTTTCGAGTCAATCTGTAACGCAATCGTATCGATAATTCAAGATTATCCATTCCAATACAATCACACAAAATCAAACTCATAATCGGCAGCGATCGGTCTGGCCAACCGATCCAACGCCTGAGGTCAGATCCTCACTAACGAACGCGACGATCTCCTCGATCGTCCGTAGGAGTCGAGTATCAGCTCCTCCCGAAAACACAACCAACACACACACAATTATTCACACCTACTTACTCGTTCTCTGTTCATGTTATTGTTCCTTCAATAAATTGGGTTTTTTATGCCTTTCTGGCTTTTTCCCAAAACAAAGTTGTGACTTCTTAATTTAGTTTAATTTCATCTTAATAAAAACACAAAGACTAAACGACGAAACAAATGGTGCCTCCTGTGAGGTGTGAATAAAAAACGCAAACGCACAAGAAATCACATCGATTTTCCCACGAAAAAATACGGAACAAGACTTCCGGAATAAAGACGATTAATCAGTAAACGCAACGATCGTTCGTACAACTCGGAAAGACAACCATCCAGTCTTCAAGAACAACAACAAAAAAGAAAAGATAAGTAAACAATATTGACACTTTTCATTGTCCAAAAAATATATTATAAATAAAACCGCGACACGAGCTTTTTTAATCAATTAACCTTTCACGTCAAAATCCTATCAATCATCTGAACATCTCCGCGATACACGATGAGTCGCGACGTAAAAAAAATCTCCCTGATCGTACAAAAAGGCAAAAGCCCAGACGAACAATTAAATTCTACACTTAGAAGATTAGAGGAATCTGAAATTAATGACATCAATGGAAAACTTCGGTTAGAAAGATTAACAAAACTATTTCATGCGTACAAAGAAAACAACATGACGAACTCGTCATTCTCGAACCTGATAACGAACAAATTCAAGAATTAACCAATATCCGAAACAAATATTATCGGGTCGCTAGTCAAATTCAAAGAATGCAATCTTCCAGATCAACCAATGATTATACCGGGCCAATCGAGAATTCCACTTTCATAGAAAAACAAAAATTATTGAAATTACCAACAGCTGAATTACCAAAATTCGATGGGAATCACGATAAATGGCTTTCATTCAAAAATACCCTCAAATCAATGATATATTCGCGAAGCGATAGTGATAATGTCATTAAATTCACGTATTTAAAAAATGCTCTACAAGGAGAAGCGCTCAACAAAATAATGATCTACTATCCAAGCGCGGAAAATTATAACAACGCATGGAAACTTTTGATCGAAGCGTATGATAGGAAACGAGTTTTAGTATCAAAACATCTCGACGCGATATTAAACGTTTCGACAATTGACACCGCGACTTCCTCCAATCTAGCAAAATTAATAGACCAAGTTCGACAACATCTAAGTATGTTGAAATCTCTTCAGGTAAACCCAGACGATAGAGTCATCGTGAGAATTTTAGAGCGAGCATTATCGATACATATTCATCGTAAATGGAAAGAATATTTGAATTTAGAAGAATTGCCCGAATTTAACAAATTTTATCAATTTATAAACGAAACGATTTTTCGACTTCATACGTTTGAACAAGGGCATTTCCTTAAACGATACGTTAATGGTCGGCCCTACGATACAAAACAAATTATTTGAACATTTAATAAGATTTCGGACTCACGTGTACGTACTGACAACTGATATCACCAAAATGTATCGACAAATATTCATTGACAGTCGCGATCGTAAATATCAACGGAGCTTTTGATATCACAATAATAAAATCAAAACGTACGAACTCAACACCGTTACATTTGGCGTAGCATCTGCACCATATTTGGCCATTCGAACTATCCATAAAATCGCAGATGATGAAGGCAAGGACGATCCTCTCGCGCGCAAAATCTTGAAACGTGATTTTTATGTCGACGATTTTCTGACGGGAGGAAATTCTATCGAAGAAGTTCTCCAAGTACGCGACGCAGTGATTGAATTATTAAAACGCGGCGGATTTGTCATTCGACAATGGGCATCCAATCATTCACATGCTCTAGACAATATCCACGAAAAAATTTTGGAGTAGATTGCGCGGTAGAGCAAAACGCGGTAATAAAAACTTTAGAAATAATTTGGAATTCGAAAAATTATACATACGTTTTAACCGCAAACCAATCAATCTATCAGATAAAATCACGAAGAGAAAGATTCTACCAGAAATCGCAAAATTTTGACCCTCTTGGATTATTAGGTCTGGTAGTATTGCCTGCAAAATCCATCATGCAAAATGTTGGAGCTCAAAAATCAATTGGGATGAATCCGTAACTCAAGAGATATTCACAATCTGTTCCTCTTTTGCAAACAAAATAAAGGACATTAAAAAAAAAAAAAAAAAAAAAACGGTAGCGCAAAAAAGTCACGTCTTCATCTCGCAATCCGTTCTTAGACGAACACGGTTTATTACGCGTAAGAGGACGATTGCGTCGCGCCGAAATTTCACAGGACTATCGATGTCCAATATTAGTACCTTCTAAACATCACGTAACAGATTTAATTATTGAAAAAATCCATCGCGATAATTATCATGCAGGCATACAAAGTACTCAGTGCAAAACGTCAACGATTCTGGATTGCTGACGGTAAAAATCAAGTTCGAAAAATAATCAAAAAATGACCAGATCTACTCTATGCGCGAATGAGAGATTCACCAGAATCACGGGTCAAAGCCACTAGAGTCTTCGTGCATGTAGGATTTCACTTTTTTGAGACAATTTTATCAAAAAAAAAAAAAAAAAAAAAAAAAGCTAAGAAATCGTAATCGTGTTAAGACTTATGGATGCGTATTCATATTTGTGACAGTCAAAGCCGTTCACATCAAAATCACCAGCGATCTGATAACCGAAAGTTTTTTAGGAGCACTCAGACGCTTTTATTGAAAGAAGGGGCGTCCCTGAACATATTTATTCAGATAATAGCACGAATTTTGTAGGCGCAAATAATCAATTGCGCGATCTCTACATTCTTCTCAATTCAGAGAAAGTCAAGGACAATATTAATGCATTTGCTGCACAGAAAAATATTGTTTGGCACTTCAGCCCTTCTTTATCCCCACATTTCGGAGGTATTTGGGAAGCGGCCGTCAAATCATTCAAACATCACTTTCGTCGAACAGTAGGCGGGCAGTTGCTCACGTTTGAAACTTTCAATACAATGATAATTGAAATTGAAGCTATATTAAATTCGCGGCCAATATGTTCAATTTATACTGATCCTAACGATCCTCTCACACTTACACCAGCTCATTTTCTAATTGGAAAACCAATAACCATGTTACATGAAGGTGATTTTTCATCTGTTTCATCTGTTCCAGAAAACCGTCTATCCACTTGACATTATATCTCTATAGTTGGACAAGATTTTGGAAACAATGGTATCAAGAATATTTACATGAATTACAGAAACGACAAAAATGGCACACGTCAAAGGGAGAAATTATGGTCAATACCGTCGTTATCATCATGGACAACAATCTTCGATGTATGCAATGGAGGCTTGGTGTGATTATCGAAGTGCATCCTGGAGATGACGGAATCATTACAGTGGCCACCGTCAAAACAGCCAATGGAATATACAAGCGAAATATTACCCACTTGTGCCCCTTCCCTGATTCTAATGACTCACACTCAACCGTACACGACTCACAATTTATATAATTTGCTCACTATACTCGCAAAAGGGGGAGTATGTTCCGTAGGAAGTGAGACAACGATAGTAGGAAAAAATGAACATTGAAAACGTTGTCATCTGGAAGGCGTTGAAACAAAAAGAAAAAAAGAAAGAGAGATTTCGTTGTGGCAACGAAAGAAAAAAAAAAGGAGTTAGTATTCTCGGAGATCTTGAACCAGCGTGAACGTCTCGGATAAAAAGAGAATTATCTCGCGATAACTTCAATTTTCGAGTCAATCTGTAACGCAATCGTATCGATAATTCAAGATTATCCATTCCAATACAATCACACAAAATCAAACTCATAATCGGCAGCGATCGGTCTGGCCAACCGATCCAACGCCTGAGGTCAGATCCTCACTAACGAACGCGACGATCTCCTCGATCGTCCGTAGGAGTCGAGTATCAGCTCCTCCCGAAAACACAACCAACACACACACAATTATTCACACCTACTTACTCGTTCTCTGTTCATGTTATTGTTCCTTCAATAAATTGGGTTTTTTATGCCTTTCTGGCTTTTTCCCAAAACAAAGTTGTGACTTCTTAATTTAGTTTAATTTCATCTTAATAAAAACACAAAGATTAAACGACGAAACAGCATTTATAATTTGAAAATAGCAGCTCCAATCGAAAACAATATGAGATATTTGGAACTAATTGATGAAATATGCAATGTATGAAATTCTTGTCGTTGACCTATTGATCATCAAGTCTAGGAAGATGTGTATCCTGAGAAGATTGTTGTCCTTAAATAGGAGAAGATAAAAACCTAGTCCTTTAATGTCATCAGACTCATTTTCGGCGAAGCTTCAAGAAAAAAAAGAAAACGAATGCATCATATTTTTTCTGCACCATCATACAGTCGCGAAAATCTCCGTTGTAGAACCAGCTTCGTGTTGCTTCGATACTCTGGCAGGGATCAGCGAATCGATGAAAGAATTTTTTTCACGTCGAAGAGATTTTCCAACCTCAATGAAAAATTCCCATATCGAAATTAAACTGAAGCTGATGGGTTTCCTAGATTATTTTTTCGATACGTCATAAAATGAAGAAAATTGATTATTTTCATTAAAAAAAAATTTTGTCGACAGGAGTATCGCTGAAATCATTTTCTTTGAGTAAAAACAGCAAATTTTTTTGTTTCGTCAGGCTACTCACTACGCTCGCAAAACGATGTTTTAGCAAATTCTGCTTCAAGAAAAGTCTGTGAGATCAACTCTGATGTAGTTGTGTACCGTGCAAGTTAATTTCTTAGAAATCAAACGTTTGTTTTAAAATCCATGGAAAATCAGCTGATAAAATCTTTCGTTAACTGTGTGTAATTCAATGACCGTTGAATCTGCCAGGTGATCCTACGACCCGTTTTTTGTTGTGCCTGAAATTCTGTTCAAAATTGAAATTCAAGTTTTTCTCGTATATACTCGAAAGGTATTAGCCACGAGGAGAGTTTTGGCAAATATATTTTTACATAAAATCAGTAATCCCTTGGATAACTCATGCACCATGAAATCAGACGCAGGTACACGGACAGTAGAACGAAAAAATTTCGATGTTGCATACTTCTTGCATGAGAATCTACAGTTTTGAGTATCAAAAAAAGACTCGCAAGTCAACGGTTGAAAAAATGTTGCCTCGAAATGGTACACGTAACGAAGCTTTTTCATCGTGCGCTGATTCCATAGTCATGCTAAAAGCCTCATTGATAATCTTCAAATCACCGAAATGATCGATGAAAAAAATATGCGAAAATTCAGCTGCGTATATGTCGCATTATCCATGATGAGTGTGCTAACCAAGTCAGCGCCTTTTCTCGATAACATTATGCGAAGAAGAAAATATGTAAGTAACAGGATCGTAGAATTCACGTATGCATAAAAAATTTCAAGCCCTCGGGTGCACATGTTCAAACTTTCCTGGCGCTTCTAAGCTTCGCATACATAATTTTGATGTACATACTTGAGTTTTGTATTTTTAGGTAATCTAAAAATATTAATCGAAGGAAAATTCGTCCCGGAAAGTTCATCACTGGAAAATTCATCCCCGTTGATTGAATTTTCCATCGTGTAATTTGCAAATGGAAACAGATTTGGGTGCGGAACTGTGGGGTGCATAGAATGGCAGGTTACGTAGAATCGCATCCTACGTCGAATAGTGGGGTGTTTAGAATAGTAGGGCGCGTGGAATCACGGTGCGGAGTAGTTGGGTGCGTGGGATTCTGACAGGTAAATTTATCGAGGGGTAAATTTTCTGGGGTCGGATGTACCCTTGATCAATATTTCTGTTACGGTTTTTAGGCATTGATCGAACCAAAATGAATGTGACCCAAATAGTCGGGCAGTCGTTTGTAGCGTATCGCAATGTGTATCGAACGATAATTTGGAATTTTTTCCTAATATAATAATACATTCAAATTCATTACGATCGAGTGAAAAAAGCGATGGGAGCAGGGAATGGAGCACAAGTAAAAATTCGTTGATAATCATTTTTTATAAGATTCCAAGATGTTAAAAAACAATTGAATATTTTATTCTTGTAATGTATTATTTGATATTTCAATTAATTACATTTGAGTAGAAATTATTAGTGGTAGATGGTAATAAACGGAGTAAAGTTAACCGTTCGACCCACTTTGCACCCTGGAAGTTCCGTCGAACAGAGAGGGTTCTAAATCTTGGCGATAAACCACGACGGCGTGTCCAGCTGAGGAGGGAACTATAAATGTGACTAGTCGTGTTCATGGCTCTTGGTGTACGTTAATCGAGAATGAGGGAGGAAGTGAGAGAGAGAGAGAGAGAGAGAGAATGAAATTTATACTATGGCTCAAAAGTTCGCAATCACTATCATATTACATAAATAACTCACTCTTCACACAATGGCACCAAAATAGATTCCTATACTTGAAGGCACGTTTACTTGTAACAGAAGCTAGAAAAATAATACACGAGAAAAACTCAGCTGTACCTATATCGAGAAAAAGTTGTTCATAAATGTTCAGCTGATTAATTATAAATAATAAAAACTAATTATTTATTTAACGAACGGGTAAATTTTTTGTAATTTTTTCCAATTAAAATTATTCGGAGATCAAATTTTTTTAATATACTGAGCTTCATTTATATAATTGACATGTCAGACTACACTTATCGGGACTCTTGATCGGATTGTAAACGAATGAAATGGTTCATTACCTAATTAAGTTTGAATGTTTTTTATTTTTTATTGTTGCTGTGCATACTTTTGTGGGCTTTTACAAGCTCGTTCCACATTACTTCAACCCTACATTATTACTCTTTACTAATCTCTAATTTCCTAATTTCCCTGTTCCTGGTCGATCCCACGAGATCGTTACACACAGCCGCTCTTTTTTGATGCACAATTTCTTTATCGCATTCGCACGAAGACCAAAGAAAACTGTGAGAAACTCTGAATTTCAATTGATTAGCACTATCGAAAACTCAGGAAAGCTACTTTCCCCTTTAGCGATTAATGCGCGAGCCAGTGTACGGTGAAACGGTCACCGAACCAAGTATTAGCCTCCCCCGAGGCTTCACTTGACTTTGGAGTTTTTCGAAGTCGTACACCATGCGTGCACCCGGGCCTTCAAGATCGGCATTTGATGATGAATTTTATAACTCGAAATATCATCTCTGCAATTGTATAAAAATAATGTATAATTTAAAAAAATGGGATTGTATTGAAAACTTTTGAAACGTGATGTAAGTTAGCACGATAGTGCCGGTGACTGAGAATTGAAACAATATGTTTAGTCAGGGGCTGAGGGAACACTGAGAGTAGGCGCAGCAGGGCGCAATGATGAAGGTAGTTCTAGAAGAGAGAAAAGAGGGATAGAAACCCGTAATATATACAGTGTTTTCGTTATTGCCTAACCTGGACAGAGCTCTGTAGGAAGGAATGATCAGAATGGAAATGCAGGCAGTTTGAACTGGGAGAGCAAGGGGGTCGGTTGTAAATCTTCCGAGGACGAGGTTTCCTCCAAGAAACGATCCTTATTCCCTCGAGCGATTTTACACCAGTGCGAAATGCTAATCCTCATGGTTGTAAGGTGACGTCGCTTTCTACAACTCCACATTCGAAGAGAAACAGTCTGCTTGCGAGTGCGAGGTTGCGATAGAACGCAGGGAGAGAGAAAAAGACGGAAACATAGTTAAACACACAAGCGAGAAGTGGCAATGTGTGTAGAAGAGGGCTCGATCGATTTCAACCCTTTTATACCCTCCGCGAAGACAGGTGTAGATTACCAGTCATGAATTTGCATACGACTGACGAAGAGAATGGGAGACAGAAAGGGAAAAGAGAGAGGGTGAAATTTGTATCGCAGGTTCGATCGTAGTTCGACCGTAACTCTGAAGTCCTTCCAAAGGGTGCACGCGTTTCTGGGACAAAGGGAATGAACAAAAACGCTATCGAAAGTTAAGACGACTGCGATTGTAACGTTTTGATTTCAAACGTTTGGCTGCACGTGTAATGAGGTTTAAATTTCCTTTCGACGATTAGGGACAAACATCGCTTTTGGCAATACCGTAGGAATTGTTCCTGCCACGCATTTTTCTCTCTCCCTTTCTCTCCTTCTTCTCTTTATCTCCCGACTCATTTTCCCATACCATTTCATAATCCTTGTATATATCCTCAGGGGTAGTGTGGAACGTGCATTTTCGAGTGGTGTTTGTTGGCTACTTGTACGCCACAATCTAGGACAACGCTGCCAGTGCTCCCAGTCAGTCACAATTTCACCATGCTCCACTGTTGCTACCGGTGGTGGTGGCGGTGGCGATGCTGCTGTAGCAACTCCTGCATGGCCTTTCTCGCTCCAGGCTTCCATCACTTTGTGAAACCGCACCGAATCTCCGAGGAGAAGGACAAGCGGACTTTGATCGTTCTACCGCACGCGATCTTTAACATGCGTTTCAACAAATTCGCACAATTACCTCACGGTGAATAATTCTCATACGTATTGAACCGCCCATTGAAACTGAGGTGCCTCCGATACTGGAGAAACTGTGAGAAAATCTGATCCGCCGGACCAAGAGAAACCGAGTGAAAATAACGGACGAAAGTATTGATTGTTCAAACCTGTATGGGATTCCTAGCGTATCAAAACGAGATAACGAATAGAGTACAAACAAAATATTTTATACTTAATATAAGTTTATTCGCAAAGTGCATTCGCAATAGGATGGAATAAAATTTGAACAAAAAAAAAAAAAAAAACACGAGAAAAACGAAAGTGACTTTAAAAATAGAAAAGAATGATAGATTAAATGAAGCGAAGGGGAAAAAAATCGTTAACCAGGTCGAATCGGACCCAGCGACCGCTTAATAAAAGTCAAACAAATAGAATGGAAAGGAAAACAAAAAGTTGGTGGAGTTGTGGGACAGTAGGTCGAGGAGGGACCTATGGAAACGCGAGGCTTTGAGGTTCAGTTTTTTTTTTTTCTTTTTTTTCTTTTTTTTTCCGATATCGGAGAGCCCAGGTGCTACTGAACCGCAATAATGAAGGACGAGCGAGAAAAAGAGAGCGAGATATATTTGCCGGGTCGTAACTACGTTTCGAGAGTGTATGTTGTTAGCGTAGTTTGAGGGCATGGCTTTGCCTCAGTAAACCATACTTCGATACGTTTTTATTATCAGCGCGGACTAGCCAGTTCTCGTTCATGAACATCGAGGCTACGAGAGTCCTCTCTGCTGGATAAATCAATTAACGCATTTTTCTGATGACGGGAGTTGAAACTATGAAAACAACTGAAAAAAAAAAAATAAGATTTGATAATTTTTTTTTGAATCGAGACGCGGTATCCGCATGTCTCATTCGTATGAAAATTTTTAGAAATTCACTTCAATTCTTCCTCGTGAGAATCAAGGGAACAATGGAATGGTTTTTTTTTTCTTTTTTTCATCAATTCGTCTTTGTTCCCATCTTTGGCCCGTGCTCGAGTGAAAAGGAGCTGCAAATTCATTGAAACTTTTTGTTACGCGTGACATTTGAATATTTTTGTACTACAGTTGCGTTCAAAATAAGTATAGAACTCGATGGTTATTTTGATCTGTTTCGAAAATTCGAGCGATCAGCGTTATCAAATGCGAACAAGTTCCATTCGAAAGCTGAAAAAAAACGTTTCAACTATTCTAACGATTTTGATCAATCTACCAAAATTTTGGAGCTGCGAATTTATGAAACACTCGAGAAAGGTGATTTCGTTCCCGCTGATTTTGGACGTCTCACCGTGTATGTATGTCGATCTGTTGTGCAAATATCGAGATATGTATACATTCATACAGCACCCAGGAGAATATCGATCGTGGCTGCTGGTTGGAAGTCTCGTGTATAAAAGGTGGAGCATTTTATCCCGTGCGGTCTGTGCGCACTGTCGGTGCCAGGTACTCTTGCTCTTGCAATGCAGCTCTCGGGTGTCAACGAAGAAGCTTTGTCGTTTCATCTATCTCGACGACGTGCCACGGAAACTATACTCTCTATCTCTCTCAGGCTTTCTGTTTTCTTTTTTTTTTCCTTCCCGGTTGTTCTTCAACCTCTTGAATGAAGTCCTGTCTAGGCAGCTGCTTGGGGGACTCCCAATGGGCAAATTACTATGGCAAGAGCGTCTATTCGTCTGAACAAACGAATACAGTAGCTATATGAAGGAAAAACGACTAAATCTAAATAAAACATTGCATTTTACCGGAGTTTTTTTCATAAATTTTTTTTCTAGAGATGCAAAGAGAGTTGTTCTTCGTGCCAAAAATCGTCTCAAAAAAATACGAATCAATATTTTTCTGTTACACATTTTGATTTTTCAATTTATTTATGTTAGAAGTTTCCAGCAGAACTTCTTTTCCACATTTTGTCCACATCTTACTGCAACAAATAGCGAGTTTCGTCAGCTGTTTTTAAGATTACTGAGCATTAAGTTCAGGAGTAATGTGACTGGGGAATTTTGAAAACACGTGGCTTCCTTCTGTTGTTCGATCGATACTTTTGAAGCTCGCATAAAAAGAAGGCACAATACATTCTGTGAGGTGGAAAATTTATTGATGGGTATTACAGGAATCGTGACAAAACACTTTTCCCTGCTCTTGCCCTCGGTAGAATTTCAAAGGTATTGTTCTCAACAGTGCATTTTTCTAACTGGCTGGTAAAGCACATGAGAATGTTATAATATCAGAAATTACTATGGCATCGCCATGCCCTCGTATCACGTAATCTCTCTGGGGGTTTTCAGTTAAAATAGAGTCATTTCTCATTCAAATTTGACTGAAAATACCGGAAACGCTTTAATGTTTTCCCCAATTTTGAATGAGAAATAACCGTCGTTGTTAAAAATCCTCAGAAAAATGGTAACCTACCAGAGCCCTGTGATACCACAGTAACTTTTAGTATTTTTTTCATCTCCTCACACGACTCTAACAAATCTTTATCAATTCACTTGAAACTTTCACCATACCTTTTAAATTGTATTATCCGAAAGAGCCTCTTCATCTGAAAGAGACGTTTTGAGTTATGCTGAAAACTTTTTTATTATACATAATTTTTGAAGTAATATCACCGAATATATCAAAACTGTTCATTCAAACTTTGGTAATTTTCAAGTGAAATTGCATTTGAAAATTTTCTTCCCTATCCTTTCAGCCAATCTCTGCTAGAATTAAGAAATTTTTGGTTTCAAGTAAAAAAAAAAAAAAAAAAACGACCGGCAAAGCAATCTTTCAATGAGGAATCGCGGTGAGAATAGTTTTTGAAAAATAATTTATTTATTATTACGTACAAAATAAAACGAATAAAAGAAATTGTTGCAATTGTATTAAAAAAAATATAGACGAATGTTTATTTTTATACCGTTCATAATTCATCGAGCGGAGAGTTAATAATAGTGAGATGTAATCCGGCGAGATAGTAGTAACTCGTAGTACGGTTAGTAGATAGGTAGAGAGATGAGGCAAGGAGGGAGAAGGGGAACTTTGGGATGCACGTCCCCCGGGTTGAATCGATGGAGCGCCCTTCCGCCTCCGCCTCACTTCTCAGCCCTTCTTCCTCTCATGGCTCTTTCACTCTCTCACCCCCCCCCCCCAACCCTCCTCTCTCCCTCTCTCTCCCTCCCTCTCTCCAGTGTTTGGTACCTTGCCGAGCTTTTCCAGTACAGAGGATGCTGCGTAGACCCAACAGCCACATGCTGCTATTTCTCCACCCTGTTTCCTTTTCTCCCGAATAAACGTTTCACTTGTCAATATTATGTACATAAATACGAGACAAACGGCAACTTTCTCATAAATACAACTATCGAGTATTTGATTGCAGAGACTCCAAAGTCGCTCGTTGACGTTACGAAATTTTTCAACGTCAAATATGACGCTAATTAAATTACTGTCTTATGAATATTCAAACGTTCATGAGATTTTAGTTGAATATTACTAGACTTCTAAATTAATTTAAATTTTCTGATGAATTTAAAAATCAAATTCACTCAACGTTTGTTCATCATCACGTCCATACGTTATTAGACGCGGCGTTGCATCCAGAAAATACGTGACGTTATATCAGCCTACAAGATTTGCACTGGTCCTAGAGACAAGACAGGCGGTTGCGCTGGTTGCTTTTGAAATTGAGAGGCGCAATTACTCTCCTCGTTACTCCAACATGAGACAACGCAATTTGATCAGTTTCTGTGGGATGCATGGTATGTATACTTCAACGCTCTCAATCTCTTCGGATCGCCCTGAGATTCAGGTGGTTACGTCGTACGTCATTGTGCGTCTGAACATCACTAAGTTTTTTCTATCACTCTTTCAAATTTCTCGTTAAATAACATTTTCCAGTTGATTCTAATATGCAGAGTTCAACAAGATCTCAGATTTAGTCATTTTTGTTTTTCCTACTTTCCCCGTGATGCAATTATGAAATTTTTATTTTTTATACGATACATTTTCTTATGCCACAGGATAGAGAGTTTTTTTCAATACTTTTTTTGTTATTGTATAATTTTCAGGCGATTTTTTTTTTATCTTGCATCCTGCAAGAATAGACGAAGTTCGATTTTATCCTCTATGGTACACGAGAATCTTAGAAGGCTCATAAAAATGAGGTCTAACCACCTTATCAGCCGTAACCACGCGCGAAATCAATTTTTTTTTCGACATCAAAGCAAAGTTCAGACTCTCTCTCTCTCTCTCTCTCTGAAGAACTATAATATGAAAAGCTTATCGATTTTGGAGTCATAAATTTCGTCAAAAAATAGTACAGAATTTGGGGTCACGTCCGAACTCGGTGTGTACGGTTGTGAATTGAGGCGCTGATACTTGGAAAATTGAAATTTTGAGATTAAAAGAAGAAGAAAAAAAAAGTTCCTGAGTTTTTTATAAGATTTCCAGAGCACTTGGTCAAAAATTTAATCCCCCGGTGGATCGGTCAGGTACTATGTTGAAAAAGTATTAAAATGAAGTGATTCTGTGTGATTTACTCACAAGAATTTAGAGTTAAAAAAAAAAATTAATGTTTTCGGATCGAGATGTGTTCATCGAACAGCTTTTTAAACGAATATTTCAAATAAAAAAAAAGAATTCCCAATTTCACTTCAAAGTATAAATATTTTTAATGGGGTATACGAAAAAAAAATTTGGTTTCTCAAACAGTATTTGAGAAGAATGCGAAAAAAATATTGCAGTATTTGGTATTTGGTGGGTTGTCACAAAAAAAACGAGTGACATAAAAATAAACAGCATTAATTCTGATATTTTGAGATCAAAATGTAACAAAATAAGCTGCTGAGAAATGTATTGAAAGTCAACAAAGTTCTGATATCATAATCGATTTACAAACAGACTTTCATACTTCACACTTTCGGCTGTTGATTGTGATGCATCGCCAGCCCCCATCGACTACACGAAAATATCTACGTGTGCATGTAATCATATTTTTTAATTATGTAAAAGAAAAAATGGAAATTCAAGATGATGAACATAGATAAAAGCTAAAACACATTTGCATCATTTGGAAAGACGCAAATGTGTCTTGGCATGATCGAACTACTTCAGCGTTCGGTAAGTTAGCTTAAAAGGGAAAACACATATTCTTCGAGAGTCTAGGTGATATAGATAGGATAGAATGAAGATTCGAGATCGAGAATTAAGCAGTGTCAGTAAAATATATAGGGATAGTGAGATGAGAATGTGGAGAGTAGGGTTGGAATGAGAAAAGAGGTAGATCTTGAGTTCGATAGTGGAGCGATGGAGAAGTCTCGTAAAGAGATTTACTAATGCGTAATTCGAAATCCATCAAGCACTTGATGTAGAAAGTCTTAGTAATGGATAATATAAAACTCTGAATTGAATCGCCCGGTGGACGTTTTCTACAAAGAACACTTCTTTATTCGGTAGCTCGGAAAGAGCAATTTATTTTAGCTCGACTAGCGTCTGAATTTTTTCTTCTTCGTAGCTAAATTTTTTTTTTCTCTCTCTCTCTACATTAATGGTAAAAAAAGAACGCAAACATCGATCATTCGATTGTCTGTTTTTTTTTTTTGATTACAGGAAGAAATAAGATACCAGAGTCGTTGCTCTTAATACTCGAGCAACGATCTCAATGGGACATATATTTGCGGCCATTTTTCGAGCGGCTTTCTCGAATGAGCATCCCGTCACCAAAAGCTGTGAGTATAAACATAATAAACGCGAAACCTCTCGAAATTGTCGATCGCAGATAAGGACGAAGAAAGAGAAAGATTTTGGGAATGTATAGCAGTGAATAAAGATTATGGCGAACGATAAAGACATTCGAATAGGAAAGTATCCTTGAGAAGGCAGAATAGAGGAGAATGGGAAAAACCGGAAATTCTCGGGTTATCCAGGAACGAAAAGGTAGTGTTGGGGGACTCGTAAAATTGGATGGTCCATTAAAACCAGACTCACTTATCGGACCTTATCGGATTGATAAAGCCTCTTCTCGTTTTTATGTCGAACCCATACTACGAGAATTATATTTTTTTAAGTCTCTTGAAAATCATAGAATCTAAGGCGGACAACGTTCAATTTTTTAATTCAACTGCAATTTGAATTCGAATTAACATTTTTTTTTTTCCCAATATTTTTACGTACAATGTAGGATTTCCATCAGCTCATCTCATAATTTTTATTCCACTGTAAGCGGTCACCCATCCAAATACTGACTTCGTACGAAGCAGCTCAACTTGGGAGATCAAAGAAAAGTACTCATCGACAGTGAATTTCTGCCATGCACTGCCTATCAAATTTTTATTTAAACAATATATTTTCAAAATTCGTAAAAAAAATTGTTCCCATATTTAAAATATTGACGTAAAATTTTACTTGTGAGCATAAAAATGTTAATAATTATGACGAGGAGTCGATTCGTTGTAGAAAGTCCTATTTATAATCCTATAATGGTCTTTAGTCGTATACGAAATCCTGCTCCATGTCAAAGAAATGGTTTTATCTCAAATCGCTTTCTTCTGGATTCGATTGTTTTTATTTTTTATTTTTTCTTTGTTTTCTTGACTGAGACATATCCGTGAATAATCCGAACCGAGGCTCGAATAACCCTCCAAGTTTCACTGCTTCACGATTTCCGAGTTTGCCGATTTATCAGTAATACATCCCTTACCCACAGAGATTACCTGCTTATCTTGTTTTCGAAACTCTCGATTTACTTGAAATTACAGGTAAACTACTTCCAAACGAATCTCTCCGTTATATACGTACAAACACTTCCCGTATCCCTTCCTTAACCATATTTCCCTCGTTTTACCTAATATATGCTAATTCAGAGAAAACAAATATATCTGTTTCTGCTTCACGATAAGAAAGATATACCTACCAATTGCCTCAGGGTTATGGTTACGGGTTCATAGCTTTGCCGTTAAATCCGCTTGTGACAGAGGAAGAAAAAGAAATTTCTCACTGCTCCATTATAATCCTTCGTCAAATTGTATATGCTTGTTTTTTATATTACTTCCGTTTGATACAAGCGAAGAATTATTAAGTCCACGTTCTGCTAGGAAATTACTGTCAAAACGATTTCCATACATTTAACCTTCCGAAGAATATAAACATTTGATTCATCATAAATTACAACCATTTTTAGTTCAAATTGAAAACAAAAAAAATCTTGATTCGATTTTAATGAAAGTGGAAAATAATATGATTACATTTCAATGAAAAATAGTTATTCATACGACGAATTTGAGTGTAAATTTGGGTCATAACTCGAGGTGGATGCTACAATAACTCGAGCACGATTTCTTGTGCTTTTCGCGAGCATGCTGCATGCGTTATTATCAGTAAAGTTTGCCTCGATACTTCGATTTCGGATTCAACAACCAATCGAAATTCAATTGCATATCCTAAATATGATGGCTGAAACGACATTCCATTTGGCGTGAATTTTTCTGGATTCAAAGTTTTTCACATCGGTTGGAATCTTATGGTAAGCACTATAAAGCGTGTGAAGAATTTTCTGTGTAACGCTTGCCTAGAAAGTGTGATACTCGATAAATGTATTGCACGTGAAAAATCCTAAAAGATTGATTTCTCAAGGATCTTTACTTTCCCACGCCATGGTACAAAACGGTAAGGTTTTTCGCACTGAAATACGACGCGTTTTTGCACTCCAGTGAGAAAAAGGAGAGATTTATAGCTCACTTCACCGCATTGAATCACGGAAAAACCGTTTTTCCCCATGGTCTATAGTTCGTTGTTTTAAAATTTACCTACCATACGATAAACTCGAAAATACAATGAAATTTCTGTAAACAAAATGACAATTCAATCGTCTTACATTACGACGAACTATTGTTGTAGAAGTGTTTAGGTCGTGTTCCACTGAACCTAGTATTTGGAGAAGCGAATGTACTTTTTTTTTGCTACCACACTGTAGAATAGTCGAGTAATTTATAATCTTATTGGATGATTGAAATATATTTTTTAAATTTGTATGGAGCTTTAGAAAAATATTTATGAGCTCTGGATACTTGGCTACGTATGCTTCCAGATCTCTGTTCATTTAGTAGCTTATCGTAAAGTTAAAATTTTATATTTGGCCATTTTTCGAAATTCTTTTTGGAGTAAAAAAATTATTTCGCGATTATTCGCAGCTTCGAACACTTTTGGGTGAATTAAACGAATGGATGAAATCATTTATTTCCAGAGCTACCAAAATGTCCTGGTCTCAACTTTTTTACGACACGCATACGTGCTGCATTTTTTTTTCCACTTTTATAAACTTACGTGAAAGTGCACCGGTGACAGATGTACGTATGAAGATGCTCGTACAAATGTACACGAGTATACACTATACTTCGAGGAAGCACTAGCTTTTGTAGAGCACATTGATTTCTGCTCGGGTGCGCTCCAACCTTACGTATAATAAGTGTGGAACACATAGCTTGGCGTTTTCTTGGCGGGTGGTTGCACCGAGTCCTCGAGGGGCATTCTTCCTCAGTCGTTCAGCTCGTTGCCTCTCGATACTATAACTCCAATCATCCTTTTTCCTTCATCACCCAACTTATGTACTCTTGACATCGCGTATGAGCTTCATTCTTTTTCTTTAGTTGCGCATTTCAGTTTCATATTTTCTTTAACTTTTGCGATTCATATAGCACTCTTTTGACATCACAGTTAAGTAAGAAAATACGTTTTCATACTTCAAAAATGTGCTTCATTTTCTTGAAAACCAGATGTGTTTTATTTTATTTTTTTTGACCTATTCGTCTTTATTGGATCAAGGATGAGCGTGGAGAAAATGACATTTATCATCAATGATGTTTATAGAAAAAGAAAGAAATCAATAAAACTGTATGAACAATAGCTGTTTTTGTTTACTTTCTGTATGTTGTGAAGTAACATGCATATGAATATACTTGAAATACATTCACGAATAATCGATCGAGCTGCTCTTTGTTTTCACTAATTCGTTGAATAAATATATCAATAACGAACATTTGTGAATATATTCAAAAACTCGAAGCTCCGTAAATTCGATAAGAGTTTAACTGTAAATTCTTTTGCAAAATATCGACAGTTATTCGTCTGAAACTTTTTCGATGTTTTTTTTCATTCAATTTGAAATATGTGAATGAGATTAAAAGAAGAAAAAAGAAAGAGGAATTACAGATACTTCGCATTGTCTTATCATCGCAAAGGGGAGATTTTACGAAAATTTAAGCCCTCCGCATAATTCACCGGAGATTATATACCGGTGGAGTTACTTTACTGAATAGAAGATATAACGCGTTTGAGGGAATTTTCCTTCAAGATTGCGTGTACCTCGTTATTTCAACGAGAAACTTGAGCGTCCCGAGAATGACTTCCGGGACAACTGTCGCCAAAGTTTTCACACGCCTTTAGCTTTTCTAAGCTTCGAACGTTTTCAATAAAAATCTACTTGCCATTTCCCCTGTCTATCTTTGTATTCTTTTATGTAAAGTTCATGAGTTTTTTTTTTTAAGTAGGATTGTGAGCCGTTAATTAGCTGTTCACGGTCATCGCTTCACCGCGATTATAATTGGTTCGTTATAACGTTGCACGAAGCTCGCGTCTCCTGTTAGAATTCAGGCCAAATAATGACTCTGAAAGTTCTGTTCTGTCTGTCCTGAAACGTCACGATGACTTGCGATGTCAAAGTGACAATGGTTCTTTGAAATATTTATTACAACTCAAATTCATTTCTGTCTATTCGTGAAAAAGTAATAACGGTCTTTATGGTATGTTATGTCCAGTATGATGGACTGTAAACTTTTTCAATTCGTGCTCAATTATATATTAATTCTGAACAAAAGTAATTATTAGATCGAACCGCGCGCTAACGAGCAAGGAAAATTAATATTCAAATGTATTAGTCAGACTTTCATCATTTCCCCTTATTTAATTAAAATTCAAATTGATAACTCAATAACTGAACCAGTAAATTCTCAAGAAAATGATTTAATTCAATATTTTCTCAATTGCTCTCTCCTGGGACAGAATGCTACATCATTACGATTAAACGTCGTACAATATGGATGTCAATTGACATTCTTTTTTTTTTTCATTATCGTGAAGTGAAAAGTGAAGGATCCAGTTTTTTTTCTTCTTCATGTAGTTAACAGTGTATAGGAACGACGAGATTGTAGGTGATTGGCAGCAGATCGAAAAGCTTCCTTAAAACCTCGTACTCCCACTATAATATACATATATATATGTATAATATGATATCACATAAATATATACCTATATATATATATATGTAACTCGCCTCGTTCGATCGTTCCCGTTGCACTTTCTACCTCGATTTCTCGTTGGTTTCGAGAAGCTTTAAAGCGTCTGCTCCTGAGGAATAAGAGAGTCACGAGAAATTGTATGTTGGAAAAGCTTTCCTCCAAGATTCATTTCTTTATACCACGAATATGATGTCGATTCGTATATACGAGAAATATTTTCTGCGGAAGGATTCACAAAAGATCCAAGAACGAATGCCGAATGACTTTACGGGATATCGCTGGTGGCTCCTCTCGATCGACTCTATGTATAGAGATACAATGATACGAGATTCAGCTTCGACTTTTCTCGCACATCACAAAATTTACTTATCGTGCATTTATGTTAGAGAAGAAAAATTGGTTTTTCTTCAATTTCATATAGAACATCAATGCACCATCTAATTTCACTTTTAATATCACGTATTCAAAACTGACTGTTCGTTCGCACTGTATATCTTTCGCGTAATTTCATGATTTCTGTTTTTCCGTCGTCACAAAACTTTATCTATGTTCGCTTGCATTTTATTTCTAACGTATTTCACTTCAACGAAGCTTAATATTGTTATCACGGGATAAAAATATTTCGCCCTATACACGAAGTTCAATTCAGTTATTTCCTCGTGAAAATAAAAAGAGACATTTTTCATGAACCAAATAATTTTATTTTTTTCATCAATGTCCGTTCCAGACGTCACACGGACGCGATATTACTCGAATTGTACATTTTCTTACGAAACTTTTATTCAACAAACACCAGAGACTTATTATTCTCACATATTTTCTTGCAGGAGAATTCCGAACTACCGTCGCCTTCGTTTCACGATTTTTTGCTGTTGTCCTTTTTGTAAATTTTCCCGATGTTTAGTTTTATTTTTATCCATTTATTATTAGTTTTTTTTTTTTTTTGCTAAGCTCCAGTTATCCATTCCAGTCACTCGTGTCTCTTCTGTAATAAAAACTTGAGGCTAGTGTAATAGCTGAGCCGCAGCAACTACAGTGAATACAGATGCGTATAATCGTTTATATAAGCTCTATTAGATCCTTTCTACGCCACTCCGAGAGTCGGTCTTTTTTTTTTTTTTTTTTTTTCTTTTTTAGAAGTACTCATGTGAAAGTCGATTAACGTGGTTGGTATATTTTTATCGGTGCTTCGATGCTCTCATTAAACTGTTACGTTCCGAGCTGGTGTTGCATCCGGCCAGCATGCCTGTTTTATCCTCAAGCTTCACGGTGATATTTTTTAATGAACGATTCTAAAAATCCTAAAAACTATATTCAGCAAACGATTTTTCGACGGATGAACGTTTCCGGAGTGGATGAAAATTGAAAGAAAAAAAAAAAAGAAAAGTGTTTAAGTTTCAAAGTCCATGAGTTCAAAGCTCGTTAGAGAGGCACGAAATAATACTTTGTATTTCGAGCAAGACAGCCTCCGGATGTTGCAATAAGGAGTACCAAAGCGAGCTTTTTCTTGTATTAGTAGTGCACTGAAGAACACTGCACTATATAGAGCTCATACCTTGGTACGTTCTTCGTATCAAATTGAATTTCCCCAACCTGTCTTACGCTCTATTTCGCTATTTTCTTGCACATACACACACGCACACACACACATACACAACAGTCTTCGGTTCTTCCTCCTCGTCAGAAAGTGCTGACGGTGTGAGCGAGGAAAATTTTCAAATTGGTTTTGGCATCCACACCGAGTCTGCCTTCCGTGTCTCCCCCCTCCTCTCTCTCTCTCTCTCTCTCCCTCTCTCTTTCTCTCTCTTACATCGTGGTTGCGGAATTGCATTTATAGTATGTTACAGATCTGTCTAGATTGGACTTTGAAGAAAAAGTCTATAAAGCGAGAAACACGGAACTAACAGCCATACGATACAGTTATACTATTCTGTGTATTATTAATGTATCCAGAGTCGGACAACTCAATGATGAAGAGTTGAGAAAACAAAAATCATTCGTCGTTTATTACGAATGCTTTATTGAAATTAAAAAAAAAAATCGTCGATGAATACCAATTGTTCATACGATCAGTATTATTCCTCATTCATTTATTATATTTCATAGAATATTTCGTTGATATTCATAAGTAAATGGAAGATCAGGAGAAAAAATTATTGTTCGAACATAACAATGACCGGTTGTTGGAAGAATATTATTACTTTCATTGGAATGCTATAAAGATGTGTGTATTTCAATAGAAAAATGTCTAGAGACATCAAGAGAAAAAAAAATGTCCATTAATAATTTGATTGGTTATGAAAATATTGTTTCATTCATCGCTATCACAATATCGAGTAATTATCTCAACGGACAATTATACAAGAACATGATATCATTGCTTCGTTTAAACTTTCCACGTGTTAAGTGCCCGTTCCCCAGACCGTGGGATCTCATTGGGGAAAAAAGTGGCAAAGAAGAAAAAAGAGAGAGGGAGAAAGACTGAGAAAAAAAACACGGAAAAGCTCTTTAGACTCGGGGGAAAAAAGTATCGGGATGCACTCTCTTATCGAGGTTCGTCAGTGCGAGGGGGCGAAAAGAAAATGGTAGTCGTAGAGACTTACATGGAGCGAAGTAAAGTTTAACGACAGGGTAATGTTTTTTTGTTGGATCTATGGGATAAGAGATAAAAAAAAAAAAAAAAAAAAAAAAACTCTTAGTATGATTGCGTCAGCGAACGAGGAAGATCTTTTTTTTTCTATGCTCTATCGCCGAAATTTGTTAGACTTCTTTTGATCCATTTCGGAGTTTTGAAAGTTTCAGAAAATTCGCTAATCTTATTGCTTCTGATTATAGCGGAATTAGAGGATTTACGATTGACATGAAATATTAATTGCATCGTTTCCCTGAATTCAGAGCTGTCGTGATACGATTTTGTACGGTACTTGGATGGTTCGCTATCACCAGATATTAATTATACCTACGGTCGATAACGCCTTGAAGCGTGCAATACACGTAGAGATTCACTACTACAGAATTAATTCATCGTACGCTTCAGCACGCATCATGTTCATAGAGATTTCACAGTAGTCAGTTGAAATCCCTACTCCCAATTCGCAGTGTACTTATCCGCTATCCGTGGTCAACAATAGCCTATTTTGTGATGGTCGTCATTGCGCAGCTGTTGGCCCAAAACTTTATTACAAATGTATTTTTTTCTCTAGCTCTATATTTTCCCCCAATGTCACCTCTGCGAGTTTTCAAACCATCGGATTTGATTTTCTTTTTTTTTTTATTATTTTTTCAATTTCCATCAAAACAGATCTCATTCGATCGATATTTTTTCGAATTTTCTGCAATTTTCAAAAGTTCGAAAGTAATCTATATCTTTTGAATAATTTTACAATTCGTAAAAAAAAAAAAAAAGTATATTTTTCTACCTGATGAAAAGCGTAGTCAACAAGGTACAGCAGTTTTCATCGGTTAAATCAAATGGAAATTGTTTTGTCAATTTTCATACGAATTTTGCTTGAATGAGGACAGTACGATGTTTCAATTACGACGGAAAAGTTATTTGCGTTTTTTCATACTGGTTCGCTGTTTTGTTTTTTTTTTTTTTTTCGATTTATTTTCCTATTCACTTCATTCAGTTCATTTATTTTTTGTTAATTGTTTTTTTTTCTTACTTGTGTATACACATGGAAGAAAAAAATTACATGCGATAAACAATTCGAGCAATTCGTTTTTGTTAGACGTAAATGAGAGAAATTAGAGCAAATCCAAAGGTATCCGGGGTACCTTTCGAGATAGCCAACTTTTATTGAGCAATAATGGGCATACCTTTAATGATGACCACCTGAAAAACACGAGCAACACTCCCGGACTTGCCCTAATTATTTAAGGGATACGAATCGCGAACATTACTATCCCAAATGGTTGCTCTCCTGTCTGGAAAGTATACCGAGGTAATGACCTCTGGGAATCGTCCTGTATGATTCATCGATGTTCTTCGTCACCGTCAACATAATCAAATTACAAACTTTTATCGAGATTATTCGATGGTGAATAGGTTTATTAACATTGTCTCTTTTCATACCCCGAGGGGGCACTTTTTTTTTTCTTTTCGCGGGGAATACCATTTTCGAATATTTTTTCGTGTATACTTTCAACATCCTCATAACTAGTTCGTAAATATACGAGGAGCCGAGAGATCAACGTGTTTCGATCGATTTTACGTTTCTTTTTTGTTTCACCAAAATGTTTTCTTTTCTTCTCCTTTGGCCCTTTTCGTTCCGTGCTTAATACAGTTTTTACCTTAGGTATATAAGGCAAGAGGGAGGGCAAGAGTTTGGGTACGTAAGTCGATTACGTACGGTCGACCTCATTTGGAGAATTTCTTCGTAAAAGCTGGAATTGGCCGTGCCTTGCCACGGGACTCGCGTTTCTTTGCTCTTTCTCCATAAAAAGCCAGGACTTTCGCTTATTTTTTTACACCCTCACCGACCATGTATTATTCTCGACTTTTTTCCTGTTTCATGATGTGCTCGAACAGGTTGCAAAAGCGCCGAGAAATCTTCCCTCCTGGCAGCCCCTCACGTTCTACAATTGCAGACACTGAGGTTTCGACGAGAATGAAACGTGCTCGGTGGCAAGTTTCACCTTCGCTTCGTGTGTTCCCAATGGAATGTTGCTTTTTTTTCCCTTTTTCCCTATTTCCTTCTCTTCATGATGCCCAGTTGTAGTCCTTTACTTTTTTCTTATGGGTTACAGCTACTTTTTTTTACAACGGTGTAGAAACATATGAAGGTGAATATACATTCTTTTCTTTTCATACGGCTTCGTGCAGATTGTAAAAACTTGAAAAATTTTATGTTCACCAGCCTGTCAAAGGATCTTTCACGTTTTTTTTTTTTTTTTTTTATAATGTTAAGATTGAATTCGTAAAACTACTGAATTGAAAAATGTGCGAATGCCAAGACGTTGTCAATTGAATTTCGAATGCTTGATCCATTTTTTGGGAGATGAACAAAATATTTTGTCATAACGAAAGATGTTAGAAGAGGCAGAAAAAATTTCACTCGTAATATGAGTTACTACTTTTCCTTTTCTTAAATAATTATTTGACAGAAATATCCAAAAAAATTGACCAACTTTTCTCTCGACTCGTACTTCGAAAAAACCCGTGATATGTAACATTTTTTTTGTTTTTTTCTTTTCAAAATAGCGCTGCGAAAACGCTGTCCGGAATTTTTCACTGAGAATATTTCGAACTCTCTATATTTACTCGAAAACGGTAGGCTTATGCCATGGACTCCAACTTTTATGAGGTCCACTTCACTCTTGAGAACTTTTTCGTTACAAAATTTAGTCGTTTTTTAGTTTGATCGATTGTCATTTAGCACTGGAAATAATCAGGGTCTCCGCTGTGATTTGAGAATGAAAAGCACTCGGACTACCCGACATCTGTTAGCAATATTTCATCGAGAAACAAAATATCCCAAGAACTGATTCACGTTCAATTGGCGCGTCGCCAAACGACCAGGCATAGCAAATTTCAGTCCTCCCCCTCCTCTTTCGTCTCTCTCCCCTTCTTGAATTTACCGGTTACCGGATCGATTTTGTTGTTTGATTATAGCCACTTTTTTTCGTTTTATTTTCGTCTACCGATTAAATCAAACGGACAAATTTGAATTCGGTATTTTAGTAATTAATTCAAGGCTATAATTATTGAGGAATCATTTTCGAAAATGAGCTTGTTTTATCTCTCTCTCCATTTTGTTTGAGGCTACGTGTTACGCTCCGTTTTTGTTTGCTGTTGAAATAACATGAACGGATCCCGTAAATAGCGTATAACGTTATTTGTAATTTGTGCTGTGTAATTAGCCATCGAAAGTTTCAGTTGCTTCGGGAATGAGAGATTTTGGCAAATGAGGCTGATTCGAATCCGATTAAGGATTATGAGATTTTCATAAAATTGAAAAAGTATTTGGTAGAATATCAAGTGTTAATTGATGAACACTTTTTTTAATTTTATTTTTATTTATTTTTTTTATTGTAGTCTGTTTTGCACTTCTATATTTCTTCGATATTTTGGAACGGTCTCAAAAGACGGTAGTCAGGATAGAGGGACTGAGTATGAAAATTTGAGGATAATGTTTAAGTATAATAATAGATTAAAAATTAAAATACATCGGAGTTAACGGGCAATCCAAAGTGGTTTCATCTTCTCGCGTTGACCAAAGCGAGACGAACTTGTGAAATTTTTTCTTTCAAGTCTGTTCGACGATCCGGGAAGATCCGGAGTCTGATACACGGCGGTTCGTGCCAAAATTCATCTGTATATCGTACATACTTTTATTGCTGTTGTCACGTACTAGAATGGCGCAAAAAATGGCGGCTATTCCTGAAAAACCGCCAAAAAGCCACATTGTTTTCGGGATTCCGAGAGACATCGCCATTTTTCCAAAGGTCAATGTCGCTGCGAGGGACAATAACCAATTGAGAAAAGCTCCGCTCGTGGCTCCCGTTAATCTTATCTCCATGGGAAATGTATCAGCCAGCAGCGACCACGATAACGGTCCGACTCCGAGATTAAACGCTGCGAAGAAGAGACTTATCCAGGTTGGTGGCATCCACCCATAAGTATCGTCCCATAATTCCGGGTCACTGTCCCTTACGCTGAAATACCAGCCTCAATAACCCCATTCCCCCCGGTCTCAAGGTCATTCAAGGTCAATTTAAAAAAAAAAAAAATTTTCTCTAAATAAATTCATCGAACAACACTAAAAAAATATTCATATTTTCCTGCTTTATAACTTACCCAGTAAAGCGAAGAAAAGGCCTGTCGATGCAGCGGATATGCTCAAAAGTATCCTTCTCCCAATACGATCAACAGTCAAAGTGCATAAGAGACACGACAATATTTGCACTGCCCCAACAACAAGCGTAAGTTCCTCACCAGTCATGTCACCCGAGCCACCGTTATTGAATATTACCAAGGCGTAAAAAATCATGGTATTTATACCGCTCATCTGTTGAGCTATTATGACACCATGACAGACGACCAAGGCCCACAAAACTTTACGATTTTTCAACATTTTCATAATGTCCTGTTGATTGAATCACGATCCAATTAGAAATGAGAAAAAAAAACCTTCGTGATGTTATGACATTCGGGTTTATCATATTCCTTTTCAATTGGGTTTGTTTTTTACATGGAAATGCATTCGAATAAATAAATTAATTTGATCATCCATTGAATCAAATAATATTAACGCATACGATATTTCATGATCGAATATCAATATGACAAAATCAGTTGATGATCTGGTACTACTATCTCGTGTACCACAGTTTGTATTATCGAAAAAAATTGTAAAAATGACGAAACTTAACCAGGAAAAGCTTACTTTGAACCCATGACGTCGCATCTTGACTAATTTTTCAACTTCATCAAGCTCTTCCTGGTACTTGTATTCTTCACCTCTGTACCATCTCAAAGATCTTAAGGCAGCGTTCATGTTGCCTCTTTTCGCATGATAGAGTGGGCTCTCAGGGAGAAAATTGACCAAAGCAATTGGTGCACAGGCAACGGCACAAATGAGACTGTATCGCCAAATGGCGTCACGCTCCTCGAGTCCGTAAGCGACCAGGAACGCGTACATAATTCCAAAATTGACGAACAGTTGAAAAAAGGTCAAAAGACGAGAACGCATTTGTTTGTCAGCTATTTCCGCGATGTACAAGGGCGTGACGACGCAGAACATCCCACTGACGATGCCACAAATTGTTCTTCCGATTATGAGGAACAAGACCTGAGATACGAAACTTTTTTAATTTTCTGACATCGATTTATTATTTTACTTGTTCAGCTTGAAAATCAATCGATAATTTATTTTTGCGTTTGAATCGAATGAAATGTGTGAGTCAACCTTTTGATCGGCGAAGCAAATAAAAGCCCATCCAATCATATTGATTGGAATACTGATAAACATCGTTCCGGTACGACTGATGAATCTCAAGATCCAAGGAATTAATAGAGCTCCTACGCATGCACCTGCATTAACGATACCTCCGATCAATCCTATCTCGGTAGCACTAGCTTTAAGTACATTTCGGAGTACGTCCCCGGCACTGGAATTCCAAGCGAGAGATACACCGAGAGAGAAACCACCGAGGGATGCTGCTGAAAATTGACGATATTTGTGTCTCAAGATTATCCAGTTACACGATCGATTCGATATATTTATATTTGGTAAAGAAGGATCATGATGAAATGTTCTGTTTAGTCGAGGTTCCTGCTTTCTAGGATCCTCATCTTTGTCAATCGAACTTTGTAGCATCATGTAACATTATTTTGTTTAATACACTGACTTCAATCACGTATTCAAGCAACGTTCTGAAATAGTATAAATCATTCAACCGAGACCAGAACTCATTTTTCGAATGGAAATTGTTTCGAAATAGCAGAAAAAAAACAAGAAGGCTCGTGTCTTAAGTGCTGACTGGGATTCTCCATGAAAATTTTACCATTTTCTATTGTTAAAGTAATATATGCATGTGAAAAAGTCTTGGTCGTTATGGTAATCGATTTGGAGCATGAATATTTGAGAAATAGGCTTCAGTTCTGTACCACGCACTAATGCTTACTCGGGGCGTATACTCCGAAAGGGATTTCGTCAATTCTTGTCAGTAGTTTCTATACCTTGGATCATGGAGATATCAAATTGATAAATATAAAATTTCAATGAAGTGAAGAGCGCAGAAATGGAGCTAGTATTTTAACCTATTTCATCGGGCTTGACCTCTGAACAAAAAAAAATCGTATAGAATAATGCATGTACCGACCTACCAGTGCTCCGATATACTGATTGATTCTCCTGGGATTGGAATTCCCGAGGACAGAAACTCCAGTGACCGAGACAGATGCCATTCCTGTCAATTTGTTGGTTGACAGGAAGGGAAGAATAATTTTCTCGTTCGTTGCCTTCTTCGTTCTGACGTTTTCCCTCGTTTTTTTTTTCTTTCTTTTTTTTTTTTCAGGACAACGAATCACGAGTTTAGAAGATAATGAAAAAAAAATGAAATTTCTTTTATACGAATATGCAGTCGGTTGGCAAAAGTCAACCGTTACTTATCGCGTACTTGGCTGTATAACGTCGCGCGTATCGATAACCAGAGTCACGGAAAATCGATCGAGGTGGTTGTTCGTGTATATGAACGCAGCAGCCGACGACATCAGCTCGTTGCACACGCTCAAAACCACGCGCAACTGTTTTGTCAAACAAAATAGCCCCCCCCCCCCCCCCTCCCCTTCCTCATTCCTCATGTTCAATCGTTCGTCATGCGAGCTCGTTTTATACGCTCTTTTTAGTCATTTGTATTCGTCGGATGGTCACAAAAAGCCGATTTATATTTCGCCCATCCACCTGGAACACCCAATATTGGAGTATAGAAAACAAAAATTCGCAAAATACCGAGATATAAATGAACCTGCGATTTTTATTGATAAAGAAAGTAAGATTAATTGGAAATAATTGAGACTCAAAATGGCGAACGATGCTTCTATTTTTTTTTTTTTTTCATCCTGGTCGTAAAAAGTTTAGTCGATGAATCGTCTGTTCAAAAAACTGTCCCAGAAGGTTCTGTAGCTTTCTTTCTAAATATAAAAAAAAAAAATTACAAAAAATACAAACTAAGCTCCACTTTGTTGAACTCAAAAAAAAAATCATTAATACTCCATCAAATAAAACGTGCTCTCAAAAAGTTCATTGTATTTGAATTTCTACCAAAATAAATGAATAAAATGGATGCTCTCAAACTTACAAATTCGTTGTCGTTGTAATTCGGTTTAGTTCAACCGATCGATTTGCACTCTTCGCGTGACTCGAGCATCTACTCCAAGAAATAACACAAAGTCGTATAGCATAAGAAAGAAAAAAAAAACAAAGTCGAGCGTGTTATTGGCTTGCCAGCGAAAAGAACGAGGTTACGTTACGAAGCAGGTGCCATGGTCAAGTTCTCTCATCCCTTTTTTTTCTGTCGAGTGTTTATGTTACTCCAATGTGCAGCTAATCTTTGTATCGCAACTTACATGCAATTTTTCACTTCCTCTATTGTTTTCAATAAAGTATTTCATTTTTTTCGTTTTTTTTTTCAACCACGAGATTCAAGACTGTGAAATCTTTAAATTGCGAGTAAAAAAAAGTTGAAAGCGAAAATGAAAATGACATTGAAATTGTATAAATTCGAATAGTTTTAATACAGAGTGACTTTTTCATGCTAATAGCGTTCTTATGAGACGTCAAACTACGATATCTCGTGATCGCTGACTGTATTTTTATTCCGTGTCTCCGCCAACAGACAGGAAAATGGACCGAGGTTTATTTTTTTACGCTTGTTTTTCAAAGATATACGAGGAATATTTTCTATCGTCAATCTCGATTCAGACCTCTTCTATTTTATCCACCTCTTTTCATCGTGTCTCCACGTTTACGCACGAGGTTGGATGTTTTTTTTTTTTTTTTTTTTTTTTTTTTTTTTTTTCAAAATAATTTACCCACGAATATATCTACTCCATCGAGTATTAGAAGAGTGGTGAATCTGAGAAGGAATATGAGAATTGAGTTACGAATGAGAAATAGCTGAATATTTCTTTAAATACTTTCAGGGTGAATCTCGAGATGACGAGGGAAAAGCTAAACGCGGGAGTATTTTTGGAAAAATAAAAAATAAAAACTTTCGTCTCGATAGTCTCGTTATTTTATTGGCCTGAGAATTGATTCGGTGCTTGTGTGCACAATCTTCCTAATGGTTCTGAGTCGCGGACAGATTGCACGTGTGTGTGTGCGTATAAGTATCGTGCAGAGAGAAAAGCGGAGAAATAAAAAAAAAAAAAAGAAACAAAAAAACAGGGGAGATTTGGGCAAAAAGCGACAGCTGCAAACGCGCAGGAGATTTAGTGAAGCGGCTGTTTCGCCCACGTTATCCAAGCACAATCGTCCGTTTTCAAAAACATCGAGGCTCGTGCGTCTTTAGTGATTCGCGTGCGTCTCTTTCCTTCTCCTTCTCGTCAGACCTCGTCGTCTCGTATTATCTCACCTCCGTTTTTGAATATCTGTCCTCTTAGCTTTCCTCCAATCGATGTCGCTCTGTTTTTATACTCGCTTTAACAATTTTTCCTCCCCCCCCCCCTCCCTCCCTCCCTCCTCTCCGATTCACGGACTTTCGCGATACCCGTTAAGAGCTTCCGTCATCGGCGACGACGGCAACTACATCGTCTACTATATTTGTCGGATCTTCTCTAAATAACTTCGCCCCTAATTGTATACATATATACATGTATACAGAGAAATATATAAATATATTAGAACGGTCCTCACAATGACTTGAATTTTTTTTTTGACTAATCCACACAACAGATCGACTCCGAATCAATGAAAAGAAGTTGGGATGGAGCTGTTTTTTTGGAGTTTAACGAGAAACGATAATATGCCGGATATTATGAACACACACAGCTTTAATATTTAACAACGTTACGTACAATAATTGTAATATTATTGATTTAGTTTCGTTCCCATTCTCACTTTCCCCATTTTCAGCATTGTCAGATAATCAGGATTGTGAGTTGTGTGACTGTTGAAACTAAATTAAATTTTAAATCAATAAATTGAATTAAATTAAAAAAAAAAAGAACAAACAAAAAAATTTTCAATTGCGAAATAAAAACGAATGAATTGTATGCCCACGGGTGAAATTTCCAATTTGATCAAAGTTTTTTCTGACAGTTTGAAATAAAAAAAAAAAACAAACAAAATATGTAATCGGTTTTGAATCGTTGATTTTATTTTTTAATCTGATCAAATATAGATATTCAATGATAATTCGTTTGTTTGAAACGAACGAATTATCAAACGAAACTTGAAAAGTACGATAAAAATTCAATATTTTGAACAAAAATCGTTTTGGTTCGTTTTTCGAAAAATTATGAACATTCGAAAATGAAAGTTATTGAATTTTCAAAAAAAAAAAAAATGTATCGGGTTAACCAATCTACAAAAGAATTTGAAAATAAAAACAAAAACAAAACAAAAATTTTTTTCAATGGATGAAACACTAGGAAAATGTTGAATCACTTCAAAAAATGGAAGGTCCTCAGGTGGCTGATTTGGCATGGAATGCCCCGTACGTAGTCTTATTTTTTTCTTTAGAAAAAGAAATGAAGGGATGCTTGATTGAAAAAAATAGAAATTGTTTTTTATGAGGCTCGGTGGCCCAGTTATTGTTATTGGATCACATAATAAGGTGATTCGAAGGCTGAAAGCTTTTGAGGCAACGTCAGTGCCGAAACCTGCATTATTCACCATGATTACCGATCGTCAGGTATGCGAAAAATATAGCTACCCTTATCTCCTGCTTTGACCTCTTACACTCTTCCTCGTTTTCTCATCCATTGAGTTCGTATTTATGATACACATGCGGGCACGAAAAGCATTCTGGAATATTCATCAGTCCGTCAAAGCAGTCTCATTTACTTTCAAGATCGTATTCCCTTCGCATTACGTTGAGTTTTTCGATGATCGATAAAACGGAACGGATCGATTGCTTTATCGACCCACGTATTTAAACAACTCTGCGCTCCTCTAACCGGACACTTAATGCACTTTGCGAATCTATGAACTTCGTGAACGATCGAGTATGCGTCTAATTACTCGGAGGATAAAAGTCACGCGATCTGTGATATCGACGATTGCTTAATCGATCGAAAAATTTTTTAGTAAAACAAACAAACAAACAAAAACTGATAGTCACGTCTCTTGAATTCCATTATTGTTTTTTGTTTATATTGACTTTGTTCCTCGATACCGTTATTTATCGAATGCACTCTCAATTTTCTAAATCCTCCGAAGCATCCTGTTGAATTATGGAAAACGAACGAGAAACGATCAAAGGAATGATTCGATTGTATACTCCCGACTGCTCTTCCAATTGTCAATAACCAATGTTGCCACTAATTGCATCACTTTGAGTCGGCACGTTCGGGCTATTTGTCCGAGGTTATGAAGGACGCTATAGTTGGGGTGTAATGTTCTATGAGGCTTCACTAATTCGCGTCAAATATTAGCGATCGGCATTTAGGTCTTTCCGGCTGTGAATTACTTTCTCAAGGGGAAAAAAAAACAAACTGCCAACATTTTATTCCCATATAAAACGCGAGTTTCACTTTCTCTCAGCTTAATATCCAGCAGCTCTCTTGTCCCGGCTTTGTTTTTCTTCTCGGAAACAATGTCGGATTTGAAGCAAAGATAACGACCACAGTTGTCAATTATCAAGTGTAAGTCAGTATCAGCATCATGACTTTTTGTATTGTTTTAAATAAATCTGGTAATTTTTGCTTTGACACAAAATGAAAGCTTTTCATTTGGAAAAACAAAGGATTAGGCGTTTAAGGATTTGCTCGAACGTTTATCCGGCTGACTCCGTATGGCTCTCCAGAGGAAGGAAGCCAATTGACAAAACCGTTCATCCGTAGTACAGTCGGGCATGAGAACATTTGTTTCTTTTTTTCTTCCTTTCACCCGTGTTTTTATTTTCTTATTTATTTTTCTCTTTTTCTCAGCTCACTGGTGAGAGAATAGAGCAAAAAAGTGGAAAGATGTATTTCCAGGGAGATATAGAAAAAGGCGAGGACATAAGATAGAAGAGGAAAAAAAAAACTGGAGAAGAAAAAATGGGAAAGATGAAGAGAGTCGGGGGTAACACATTGGAAGACTGTGGCCTTCCAAGGGTTTCTTCGAGCCCTTGAGACTGCTAATGGCGTCGTGTCTCCTCCGCTCCTGCTGCTTTCCTGGTGGAGAAAAAGCTTCGGCTCTCAAACCAGACCCTTTTCATTACAAAAGGGATACCCGCAGGCGCCCTTTGCTCATATAAAAGACTTACAGCACACATATACACGTGTAATAACAATGTGTGCAGGTGTGTAACGCGAATGTGGGAGTAGATATACTTATATTAGATATAACATGTGCAATATACGACATAACCTTAAACCTACGGCGTTTCGCAGGCTAATGGCTTCTTGTACTAAAAGTATAACTTATATATACATACGCGACCCGATGAGATATCCTTACCGACCGTTAATCAAGTCCTTATATAAATATCTCTGGTCCGAGGGGATAATAAGAACCACTGCTCGCTCTTTTATATTCACCCGAAACATTTATTATATGAACCAACCGTTTGTTCTTACTGTCATTATTCCTCACCCCGTACTATCTCGTTCCACGTGCCAACTCCCATTTCAGTCGTTATTATTTCCCCTCTTGATCAAAATCCCGGAAGCTGGAACATTTAAAATTACAAGCCGGAAAATAAGCGGATTAAAATGCTGCTGCTTGCTACTGCAGTTTGATGGGTCTGACATTTCGATAAAAACTGACAGTGGAACGATTCTCGTTTAATCGCTGATTCGTTGTTTTTTTTTTTTTTTATCATGCAGTCATTCTATATATTTTCAGGAAGGGAATTTGTTTTTCAAACCTTCTTTTTTTATTCACATGTAATCCATATAAAATAATGGATTTCGATTATTTCAAGTCCCTTCGTATACATTTTTCACCAACACGTTTCATCGCTATCATCCCATATCAATAAGTCTCATGTTACTGCCCGGTGAAAACGATTTCGTTATTACAAGTGAGAAATCAAATTTTACTTTTAATTGTACCGTATATAACGTGTGAAGAATGTCAAACTTACATTACTTACATACATTCGAGGTCGTTCGGTATGAACGAGAAATTATAATTCACGTAACAACTGTTTTTCGGTTTTCTTCATCGGCTTACTCAAATTTGGCAACCCGTTAGAGAAATTTTGAAGAACCGCACGATAAACTTTCCAAGTGCTGAGTTGCTTGAGTCACGATAAACTAGCCCAATATACACAGAACATTTTTTAATTCTGCGAAGCTTACTAATTTTTCGATCGCTTCTATATAATAATATTCGTAGCTAAATGTTAACAGGTCGAAAACGTTAACAATGGCTGCCCGTTAGTTTGATGTACGCACAAGAAACGACAATGTTTTTCTAAAAATAACCAATCGGATTTCTGATGTAATTCACATGAATTTTTCATCGCGTTATCTCGCGTTACCACCTTTGCGTGAAAAAAAAAAAACATTTATTCGAAAAATTACTATGTTTTTATCGTAGCATTGGACTGTATCGGTACGATGGAAAGATTTACTATGCTAATTGTGAAATTCGACTGAATTGTAAATATAATTTTTTTTGTTTTTCACATTGTCAATTTTTCAAACAATAATCTCTTCGTGTGAGTGTACGTTGACGAATCTGAAAGTAAAAAGAATGTAATCACGAGTAATTACTACTTCGTGTGATTATTCGAATTTCGCAGCATTTTTACCCTGGTATTTGTCTAATGAATGAATTTGTGTCGGATTATACAATAACGAATGTATTAATAATTCATTGTGATGAAATTTCAGATCATTGTCATTCAAACATAATAGATTTTCCTCATAAGCAACGATATCGTCTAATGCTGTCAACATCATAATTTTTAAAGAATTTTGTTTATTCAATTGTTTTTGAATTTGAAAACCTCTTTCTAGACTCGACGGATACATTCTTCGTCTAGGGTTATTGACCTCTTTCCATAGAATAAGTGTTCTGTATTTTTCTTTCGCCATCACACCTGTTCATACAATTCATACTATTCGATAAAATATTTTGAACGTCTCCATAGCTCGTCTTTTTATTTTTAAGATCAACGTCAACGGGAATTGGTTCCACGAGAATTCTTCCCACAATCGGTGAATAATAATCAAAAATATAATTTTTTTCTTCTTATCTCAGCTGATTGCGGAATTATGATGGCCCCATAAAAAAATATTTAGTTACGTTCGAAACTAATAATTTATTTCGAATAATTCAGAAGTTCTGTCATCGTGGAATCATGTTCATCGACTGTTCAATACAAAATTTTACGACAAATAATTTTCAAAATGATGATGACGTTGACTTCATAAGATTCTATGATGAAAAAATGATTGGCAATTATACGAATAAATAAATATTGATAATGTTCGATAGAAGATATGCGAAATTAAATTTTCATCAGGTCGCTATCTCGTTGCACAATAATATTAATTCTCATTGTTGTTTGTTGCTATTTTTTTTCTTGCTTTTCTCACAGTTTTCATATGCCCAAGATAGGAGATGACTTATTACATACAATAATGTGCCTCTCGACATTACCATCCTTCTCATTCCCACAATTTTCTTTCGTTCCCCTTGAATCCCTCTCTCACTCTTGGATAAACCCTGAGGCGAGGGCCGTTCCAATACTGTCTTGTTCTACTAGCTCCCAGCGTGTTTTCTCTCTCTCTCACACACAATTCCTCCCTCTCTTCGTGCTCTGTTATCGAGTATTGTACATCTCTCCCTCGTTTTCTTCTTCTCTCTCCCTCTCTCTCTCTCTCTCTCTATCTATCTATTCGCTTTCTCTTTCCCTCTCATCACCCCCGCCCCACGTCCTTTAGCGAGGCTCATTCAAGCTCGACCGGCGGACTCTCCGAGGCTCGAGAGACTCAGTCGCGGTTGACCCGCCACGCAGCTCTTGTCAGTTGTGTTATACCGCGTCGTTATACCTTGCGAAAACGTTCGCGCGCACTATTCGATTTTTTTTTTCATCCTTCCCCCAGCCCTCTCTTCTACTCTGCTCCTCTCATTCTATACTCTCAACTGCCATTTCTACTTCATGAAAGAGCTTTTGTGCAAACAAACCCCATTCCCCTTGCATCTCAACGTTGTGTCAGTGCTCTTCTCCTCTCCGTTCACAGTTGATATTTGCCGTTTTTTTTTACCCCCTCCCTCAAATTTCTTTTATTAGTTAATGAAAACAAAACAGAACAAATCTCCATTTCGCGTGCTTCGCCATGGTGAAAATGCGTCAAGTGGTGTGCAAATAAAATTCAGTGTCCCAGTGGAATGGTGAACATTTTATTTGACTGAGAACAAACCACAAATCCTGCGGTTTGTCAGCAAGAATCGTTAAACTTTTGCGTAACGTTGCGAGATTTAATGGTAAATGAAAAAAAAAAAAAAAAAATCTCTACAGTCAACGATTATATTTGAAAAAATATAGCTTACTACGTACCAGAATTATTCGAATTGAAATTTAAAGACATTTTCACACCGCGAGGTGATCCCGAATTGGTGGAGTTAACATCAAAAGTTTGATAACAACAGTAATTGGGATTAAAACGTGTGGTAATCATTGAAACACAGGCCTGCGGGATGTCAAGTTTCCGGAGAATTTCACCTAGAATATTATACGAATCTGAGTGCAGAGGGATGATGCTGAGAAAAACGTTTATCAGTATGGAAGTAAGGGAGTTTGGTTGTTGCTCGTTCGACGAGCTTCGCGGTCAAGTATACGACAAGTTCAATCGACAAGGGAAACGATATAACGATGCGCTCTTGGAGTGAAAATAGCTATTAAGCGGCAGCCAAGAACAGAGTGAGAGAGAGAAAGACAGAGACCGACAGACAGAGGGGCTTGAGTCAAGTAAATAAGAAAGTGGCTGATCAGACGCCTATTTTTTTCATTTCTGTATCCAGAGATATTCACGTGTGTCATCCGGATCCGGCATATCGCAAAACCTTGTACGAATAAAATATCTTTTTTTCAAATTAATGAACGAGCAAATAAATGATCCTGGATCTTACTCGAAAACATAAAGTTAATGAAAAAAAATAAGTGAATCAAATAATCGAGACTGCTATTCTGATGAGGAAGAAACGAAGAGTTCGAATTTAGAGCGATGGGAATGAGAAAAAAAATTTCATCCGATTTCACTTCTTTTTCAATTTTTTTTTTTCTTTTTTTTTTCGATTGTCAATAAAGACGCGGTTAAGTAAGTAGAAACGGTGAGTGCGGTTCAGAGACGAGGCAGCTGGTCTCTACTTTGGCTTCTGCTCTATAAAATTCGTTATTGTCAATTCAACGCTGAGACGTCAAGGTGTTCGGACACTTCCTTGAAACGAAAAGAAACACTTTTGCCACGAATATTCTCACCCTCCGAGTGTTTTAACATGCGCATAAATATATTGGGGGTTTCATGTGGATAAATTTTGATTGGAATGCTGGCAAACATGTATTTGTTCTCTCAAATGATGTTCGACGAAAGTTCCACGATACAGTCTACTAGGCTCAATTTTATTTGGAATTCGGTGCTAAATGTGAACTAAATTATATAAATATAAAGTATAAAATTCAAGAAGCATTGTAAACTTGTGTGCGCCGATAAAAAAATCATCCAAATTGACTTATTTATCGGTTGTTTAAATTTTTTTTTTTCATACGATCATAAAAATAGTGACAAAAGTTTTGAAAGTTATCGTGAAGTGGTGAAATATATAAATATATATTTTTTTTCAAGTGTTTCGTTCTCTTTTTGCTGGGGAATTTACGAAAGAAAATAAAAATAGGAGACGAGAGAAGGGATGGAGAAAAAAGATTATTCTTTCGATGCCTCTGACGCGTAAGTTTGAGCTCTACAATATTTTTTATGTTCACTCACATGTTAACATATATTTTTAATGCTAGCCCCATGACAATGACGAATGGAGGTTGGTTTAGTTCCCATCACGACGAAACGGTACATTTCACTTTTACTTTCTTTCCCCTTTTTCACACTGTTACAATTCTGCCTTTTTTTTTTCCGGTGGTAAAGTTTTTACGAGTGTTTCATAACACAATGTACAATAGTACAAACACAAGTTTTTCCAAGTTTTCGGAGCGGTACCTCTGCGACTTTTGGCGCGGAGGGAATAAATTTTTATTCTCTTTCGGTTTGGAAATCGCCTCGAGTTAGACCTGCCGAACGAGATAACTTTTTAGACTTCTCAAATCGCCATATGGCAGCCTCGAACTGTCATTTATTTTTACGTTCACTGTGTCAAACATCTTTGGGTTCAAATATAAGTTTTGTTTTTTTTTTGTTCTCGGATTTTTATAGCTACGAAATTTTTATCATTTTTCTCGATTCAATATCCAGAGACGGGGCAGCCTCTTGTTTTTATCTCAACTCGGTTTTCAGTGGATAAAAACTTGACGATGAATCATCTTTCGTAAATTAAGTTAAACTTCATCGAGGCTATAAGAGTGACTGATTTAGTTTTTTTTCTTTTTTTTTTTAATTTTATTTTTCAATTAACTGTATTTTCTGTATCTGAAAAAAATGACGGTGTTCAGATTCACTAAATGCACAAATCTGAATCATTAGGTAAAACCTTTCCAACTGGGTGCTGGTAAAGGCGTCGAATGATTCACCAATGAAAACGAAGGATCCCGTAATCCTTTTCGCGTGGCTAGAATTAAAATTTAACCGGAAATTACTCTTGCTCCCTGATATACGCTCAACTTGTTGACGGTCTCAGCTATGCCGAGGCAAGGCGACTCCTCGCAAACTCCTTTTCCCTTCGGCTCTCGGGATCTTGGGACTTCTCTTCGCTCCCCCCGTGAACGCTAAATTTAACGTCATTAAAACCTCCGTGGTAATTTTAAATTACACTTGCCGCCTTTCCGCGGTCGCTTCGCGACGGAGGAATTGCTTGGAGTCATTTTACAAGTACTTTTCCTCTTTATCATCTGATTTAAGCTTCTTGCACTGCTCTTGTCATTCCATATTTTTTTATTTTTTTTTCTACAAATATACTCAAATTGAGTTGATTAGAAATCATTTTTTTCTTCAATTTTTAGCATTCAATTTATAATGAATTTGAATGATGAATCATACGGTTATATTTAAATGCTAATGTTTCATATCGAGCTAAATTATAAACTAAATTTGCGTGAAATATGTATTTTTAAATATAATTTATTTCCGTCATTTTATAAAGGTATGCATTCGAGTGCAAATATCGTTATATTTATCGTGAATGGTGAGAGAGTCATTTAGGTCCGTAACTGCAAAGGAGATTTACGATTGCTCGTGAATCATATTATATGACAGCCAATAAATATTGTGACACGTGTTACCCCCCGATTGTGACGTTTCGGGATACGCGCAGATTGCCCTCTAATTTCATATCACACAGGTTTAATACATATCGTGAGGTATTATCAAGCGTGTTAGACTCGAGAACACATGTCTTCGCTCTCCCAACAAGGAAAGACCATTCGAAAACACGGTTATTCGTATATTGATCATTCCACGTGACCCAATTTTAGTATTAGTCTTTTTCTCATTTCAAACAAGAATACTATCAGTTGTTTTTATTTTGAATGAAAACTCAGTTTTTTTTTTTAATTATTTGTTATTTAATATTTTTCATTGCAACTCTTGAGAGATCTAAACGTTTTTTGTTCTTTCGAATCTTACCGGAGACTCGGTCGTACGACTGTTCAAGAAAGTTTCGACGCAACGAAAATTTATATTGGTTCAATTATTATCTGTTGTTGTAACATTTTTGGTATTCTTATAGCTGAAAAAAAAAAATGTTTTGGTAAAGATTTCGATGGAATTATTCAGAGGTCTCGCAGGTAACGAATAAATAATATATTGCTTCATTTCTGATTCGATATTTCCTTTCATATCGTTTATGGATGTTCACATTACTTTATGATCCAATATAATAAAGAAAAAAAAACGATTCTTATCTAAGATTCCTGTGTATTCATTGAAGCGAATAAATATATTGAAATTCAATGAGGTCTATTCTGGAATTTTTTGTCTCTAGTTTGTCTCTAGAGTAGAGATAAAAATTTTAATTCCAAATGTTTCACAGTGGAATATATTATATTATTTCGAAATATTTTCCAACATCAAGCTGTTTATTCGTTGTCTCAGATAAAATTTACCAGCTAACGTATAAATTTTCAACGGTTAAAGGGAATTTCTGAGCAGGTCGTTCGATCAAAAGAATTTCAACAATAACTCATCTCGGCCCCATTGAGACTGTTTGAGATCGACCTAGAATTCATTTGAAATATAGTCGCATGTATGAGGAGACGATTCGGACAACTCGGAGTAATGGACGAGCCGCGGAAATAGAGTGGATGAAAGTTTGCATTTCCAGAGAGCAGAGAGAATATCGTATAATTCAACGAGTCCGAACTTCAAAATTGCGTCTGAACGTATCATTTTATTGATGCGTATTGGAAGAAAGTACGAAAGTTTACGGTTTTTATATTTGCCGTAACGTTGAACATTTTTTTTATTTTTAAATTTAATATTTGCTCAATTTGACTCTTATGTTGGGTAATTGGGGGACAACAAATTTGATGATTCCTATATTTTCTCGGGAAAAAAAAAGAAAAAAAAAACAACCATTCGAAGAAGATCGAATAGAAATGTATCTTCTGATTATTGTAGACTTTCAATTGATTTTTCGTTCGGCGCTGTTCAGGGAGTACATATATAACGCTCTTTTTACGCTCTTTCGATGAATTCACGTGCCATTGATTTTCCGATTGGAATAATACACCCCGAAAAGGAATAGCTGAGAGTAAAGAAAAGATAGCGTTTAAGCTCTCGAGACGATAATCGTCAGGAACGTTGTACTTGCACGAGAATCTTTTGTCGAACATTATCTTTTTATATCTGAAAACTTTTTTTCCTTTGCTTCTCGATCGCGACGATTTTCACCATTGTGACTGGTCGATTCTTGTGCAAAAGCTTCGCCAATTTAGTGAACAATGAGCCCCCCCCCCTCCCCCCGGCCTACGTATAACAGAGCCAGACATTGAAGTTCGTCCGCCATGGTCAAGAGCCAAGAGAGAAGAAAAAAGAGCGAGAGAGAAGTAACAAGCAAGAGAGAGAGAGAGAGAGAGGAAAACGCAGAATATACGATGGACCAACTTTATAAATAAATCAGTGATGGTTTCCGCTTTTTTTCTCCAACCTAAAGATTTTCCTCTGGTCGAACAACTCAATCAACGTTGTCAACGAAGCAAAATATATTTTCTCGTATACGATTTATGTTTTTTAGAACTTTGTCACTTGACGAGGGAAAAAAAAAAAAAAATAAAAATTCCTACATCGCAATACGTTTCTGATTTCTGAGTCAGACTCTACGTTGAAAAAATTTTACACGATACATGCTTATTTTTAATTAAAAAATTAAAATTGTGCTCGATCGATTTTATCGGATTATATTGAAATTTAAATTGAAATTTTTTCTTTTGAATATTCATTTATTTTAAGCAAATACGTATGCGCAAGTAAATTTCAACGTAAATGAGCGAACACGAGCATTTTGGCTTGGATCCGTACGCCTCACCCACGTGTCTCAAAAACTTATTCTGTATTTATATGCATGTATACATACCTATACATATATACACATAAACGATTATATAGCTTCAAATGTTCTCGCTCGTATAGTACACGCAACTAACGAGATCGTCTGACTTTGCCAAAATAAAATGCCACCACAGAGAGCTCGATGCTATCAATAAACTTAGTATAAGTAAATATAGTTCTCGAAAGATATTCATGCTAGTGAAATTTACAATATATTTAATTCAGGGTTCATCCGACTTTTTCGAGGACAATTCCAATAATGTATTTCAAAGTTAACAAAAACTCTTGTTTGTGTTAATTTTATTTTGTTCCGTACACTATCACAATTCATTTCGAACTATTATGTTGTTTTTATTTTTTTTTCTATTTTTTGCAAATTCATTTTATTTATTCGAATATGATTTTAATCAAGCAGTAAGTTCAAAGATAAATAAATTTACAAAATTTGCAGTTTATCTAAGTAGACCACAAAAATATGATGAAAATATATCGCTTGAAAATAAAAATGAAGTCCGAGATAAGAACCCGGCCCGATTGTTGAATTTGATTATATATTTTTGTCTCGGTTCACCACAGAATCGTCGGACTCATTTTTCGAGCACAAAATCTCTCAATGGCTGGCAGAGGGGCGGCGAGAGGTCTTTATTTTATCATTCTGAACCGTTCGAAACTCCGTCGCTCGTCCGGAGCAACCGGAAGCAGCCGAGGCAACTTCTTATCGTTGCTCGTACATGTGCACGATCGAATAGTATAAAAGAATACTCAGCCAGATGCATTGTTACTCTTCGAGACAAATACGAATTCTCACGGTCATATTTCATACGTAGAATATTTTTAAGAGAATCGCTCTATTTCTATACTCCATAACGATATTAGATATATCTGCTTGCGTCTACGAGATAAACGATTGTTTTTCGAAAAGTAACGAAATTACGTTACGTTCTGGCATAGAATATTTCACATTTTATGAACGCAGGTTAAGAGTTCACGAAAGATAAAAGTAGCGAGAATTTTTAGGAAACTCTTAAAAAACGTTTCTCAGCACAGATCATTTCATTCCGAATGATTCGAAAATAATACTGCTGTTAACAGTGTCCGAAAAAATAACAGAGCATCAAATTCAATTTAAGATTAATTAAAAAAAAAAAAAAAAAAACAACAACAAAAAACTGAAAAATAACTCGCGAACTATTCTTACAGTTCGTAAGACAAAGCATCAGGGAGAGAAAAGTGAATTGAAATACTATGCGGTCTCGGTCACTGTGTCATCCATAAAATTTATTCCCGTTCAATCTGAATTTTTATTCGAATTACTATTGAAAAAAGAAAGACAGGTGGAGGAATGAAGGGGAATAAGAAGGTAAAAAGAGAGAAAGAGAGACAGACAGACAGATAAAAACATCACGAATACCAAACTAGACTTCCTCTTTACCGAGGAATATATAAGAAAGAAAAAGAGATGTAGCAGGATGAAAATTCAATCTCGACTTGCTCGAGGTATACTGTTCGACAAAACGTCACAAGTCCCTCGTGACAATTCACTACTCGTTTGTTCCCTGAAGTCAAAGTTAGATTTTCTCTCAGAGCGGAAGCGACCGAGGAGGGAAGAAACATAGCGAAGAAAAATCGACTAACACTTGAAAGAGGATTCCCAGTGGAAAATGGTTTACTTCTGTTCGCCCAATCGTGAGAATCGATGTAAGAAAAATTTATGTTATTTCAATTTATAAAAAAAATATTCAAAAATTTCGAAGAAGATGCTGATTATAAAACGCAATTTAAAGTTGATTAATTACGAGTCAACGATACTTTGGAATCTCGTGGCTTTTCCACACTTCACCGAGAGACCACAATTGAACGTAAGCTGTTAATTAATACATCAGAGTTAATCTCGATCTCTCGACCTTTCATTTTTCTTTTCAACGCTCCCAAGCCGAGCCAGTAAAACGTCCATTTATTCTCATGATTATTCATGGATTATTCATTCAACCTCGATTTTTAACCTCTCAGAGAATCACCAAGGAATTTGCAATTTTATTTAACCTCTTCGAAAGGGTGGATTTTTTTTTCTCCCCTAGTCGAAACTCTCCTCTCCGCTAGAAAAGCTGATGGCTATGCTTTGATGGATAAATTGGCCGGAAAAAAGAAACCTTCACAACATCCCAGTCAGAACCGCCTTCAGTTCAATCGCACCATGATATAATATAATCTTTTTTTTTCTTCTCTCCCTCATATTTCTTCCCTCCTTGGCCTCATTCCTTCAATCTTATATCGAATACTGCATATATATATATATATATGTAATATAGAAGCACACCTTGTCTATAGATGTATATATAACCACATAGGAAAGGGGGAAGTCGCACAGTAGGCGTCAGCAATTTTTTTTTGCTTGGATACCCCTCGAGAAACGCGAGAGGCGGCTGGATCCCTTGATTAATGTAAATAAGAAACATCTCTCGCTCTTCCTTCATCTTCCACTCATCTACGGCTACTGTGGAGATGCGAACCAAGTGGGGAGAAAGTTGAGACTGCATGAAATGTGAGAAATAAAGATCGTGGTCAATGAAAAGGGCGACATACATAAACGCCATCTGTATGAATTTTTCTCTATACATTTTCCTCCCTACAATGATCCTTAAAGAAGAAACAGACATGGTCGAATTAACAGTTTTCTCTCCAAACTACCATAGTCTAGCAAAAGAATAACGAAATTTTTGTTTCCCAGCAATTTTGTCCAGTACGAAATGAGAAGGCTTTTTTTCCAATTTGTAAAACGGACATTCATCAAGAATCTAGTCTGAAATAAAATTGTTGAAAATCAAAAAAACGAAGATTTCATTGTCTATAAAGTTCAAGGTTAACGTAAATAATGAACCTATTTTGCTTCTCATAAGTTCGTTTCCCGAAGGAAAAAAATGACGATGATATTTTCCCCCAAAAATTTATTGTCAGGAGAAAATGAAAACGTAGAGCTTTTTCTCATGAAAAAAAAAAACTCTGCTCTATAACGTAAAGAAAAATTGAATCTTCTGTATGTGAAAAACAATTGCAGGAATAAAAAAAAAATCAGGTAAAATGGTGATTCCGTTGTAATTGTTAAGAGGTCAGGAATCATCATTCTCCTATCTTTGCTAGAGTGAAAATGGGAAGTGAGATAGAGCGAACGTCGAGATTGCAATGCCCAAAGGGATTAGCTCGTAAATTACGAGTCTGGTTTGCTACACGTAACCGAAACTATATCCCTCGTTGTTTCGCCCTTAGTTCCGGCCAAGTATCTTAAACTATACGAAACCCTCTCTCTCTCTCTCTCTCTTCCTCTCTTCCTCTCCATCTCTCTGTCGTGTGTTTGCTACCTTAATGCTGCTTATGTTGTTCCTGTTTTGGTGCGCATGCAAGCTCTCAACGATGCTTGTGGCTCAGATATGTGGCGAGCAAGTTATAGCCAAGAGAGAGAGAGAGAGAGAGAGAGAGAGAGAGAGCTCACGAGAGGGCAAGAACAGTTCCCGAAGGACTCGTTCCAGGTCGAGCCAACCTCTTTTCCTTTCATCCCCGCTCCCGTGTAGCATCCTCGTCGTAATCTTGCACCAGTCACAGAGCAAGAGAGAAAGAGGAAGAAAGTTCATGTACTCTCACCTATTAACATGAAGTAACAACAGCAATTTCGAAACTCCAATGAGCAACTATGGAAACCAAATATCCCCTCTATTGCCCCGCTTATTTCTTGTACACCACTGAATCGTGAATAATTAGAGGGGCATTTTACCGTGCGTGAGAAAATTTACCCAAATCGATTTCGGAGAAACGATAAAAACGCGCTGCTCCATTAATTTTTATCACGGAATACACGGGCTCTAATTTAATACTCATACGTTTTTTTAAACCCCACATTTGGATGCTGTTACGCATGATGTAAAGAAAAATTGTTTGAAAATAAACCGAACCCATTTGAATTAGCATCATCCGAATCAATTCTCAATTGATTCATTTCAATGCGTTTTTATTTTTATCGTTAGATATTTCGAGCACCCTGTATGTCCGGTGCAACGTGCCTCGATGATATATGGACGAGTTTTATGCGGTCGTTTCCATTCGACCTTCCTCTATAAATACGTATGTATATGTTTAATTTTTTTTTTTTTTTTTTCCCTTTATTTTCCACTACGATGCATTCCCGTCATTCAGGTATATTATCAAAGCTACGAGCACTGCATTCACTGTTTGGATACAGTTATACACCTGAGAACTCGAGAGAGCTACATGACATTATTTTTCTCGATCTTTTACAACCTATAGTCGCATGAGTAAACATATTTTTTCTTTCTCTCTCTCTCTCTCTTTCCTTCAATGCCGTATAGGCACATTCCTAGTCGGATGTTCGAAGAACCTTACCATGACATATTTTTTGTTGCACTATTTTTTTTTTTTTTTTTTTTTTCGTAATTTGGTTTTTCCTGTTCTTTCTCTACTTTCAACAGTCTGGTATAAACCCTGAGCCCTTTCAGTATTCAAGGGATGACTCTCGACAACTCTATACTCCCTTTTCAAATTCTTTCTTTTCATGCCAAGAGATTCCTTACGTTGGCACATTTTTGAAGATTAAACCTTCAGAAATTCACGATATTTTAAGATGGAAGAAAAAAAAACTGAAGATTAGACACATCTTATTGATTGAACGAAACTCACGTCCTCTGGATTTTCTTCATAGATGTACACTATTGAAAATAGGAGATGAACTTTTTTTTGATTGTTTTCTTTTCATATAAACGAAAAGAATTTTCATGTGAAAATCTCAACGAATCGGGAGGCTCCCATTTACGAGTATATTCGGTAACGGTGACAACTGCTGCAGTGTGGATACGTTGTACCTGCCAAAATCGCATTAAAAGACTGCACAAGCCTCAATGTTGAACGATCCTGGATCGTTAAAATGACGTGTGGCTAGAAGCCAGAAGAAAATACATGCATTCACCTCTACGTGTGCGTGCATATTTAAATAAATACATATCCGCTGTATTGATCGAACGTCAAGTTCAGCCACAAGATCTTTAAATATATCGTGACTACTTGACTTGTCAATCATTGAGATACAGAGAGTGTACTGCTTATTTTCCATTTGTATAAAATCTCAAATATAAAGCTGAGCTTGAAACGGTCTGTTAACGTTAAAAATTGTTTAGCCTTCCGTTCAGAGATTCATTTTCAACAGTTATAAATTTAAATATTTTTATTCGTTTGGAGATAACATCACGTATTTTCACACACTTCATGGTTATAACTGTATTGAGCATTCAATAGCTATTTCCGTTGAAGTAAATTAATTCTCATGCATTCAAGTGTAAGAGATTTTTTGATCCGAGTAAAAGAAATATTATTTGCAAGGTCGTAATTCGTAGAACACGCGACGACGACTACCAAGAACTTTAAGTGATCTTCCGATTGTGTAATGCAGGATGCACTGACACATAATTGACGAGGAGCAGTGGCGCTCGAGATGCATGCACGTATACACCGATATAATATCTGTATGTATATTACCAAGCCTTTGACGGGCTTTGCAAAATTGATTCGTTACAATCACGAGAGAAATCGCGCACGAGAGCAAATCTTAAGAAACATTAAAATCTCACAGATGGCTCTGACGGATATTTTATTCATATTTTTAGACATTAATTCTAACGAGCGTTGAATACATTTTTCTCGGTAGCATAAATGTTTTGCTAATAACGAAACAATAAATAGAAAACTGCAAAAAATAAAAGAGCGTAGATTTTTTTCGCTCGTCGTACGCATCAACATTGACGTAATAATGGAACAATAAATAAATCCATAAGAATGCTGAACAAACGGCATATAAAATTACTCTATTTTCTCGACGTTTCTCGTATTTATTATCAGGAAAAAAAATAGAAAAAAAAATATTTTTAAACCTATTTTCATAGATAAAATAATCGTAAATGTAATCGTTGCGAAAGTATCGCAAATCGTAGTCGTTGGGTTTCGTCTTCTTGAATTACAACGTCGTCGAGAATATATCACTCGATAGGCCTATTATTCACTTGAATGAAATCGCTACGCGCAATCCTATCCCACTTGTGAGGATTATCATCCCATTAATATATATATGGGGTACATAAGATCCTCACGAAAAAAAAAATTTCGTGAAAAATTTTATTTTATCATTTATCTAACATAATTTATTGCGAAAAAGTATAGAATCGACGAGGCTAGCAGACGGGAGAGCTGTCAATGTACTTGTCCCGGGACTCCGATGAGTGTCCTGATGTTGCTGGTTCATACAAAAAAAATTCAAACAATAAATTTGCGGAATCATTTATAAATAACTGTCCACGACTTTATATTCGCATCAAGATTTTTCAGAGAATAACACTTTAAATATTTTTCAACCAATTTCAATGCACCACGCCTTATATCGGTTCTCAAGAGATCCGCTGTACGAATTCACTGCGGAGATTTTTTTTTCTTAAACTTACTCATTGAAAATTACAGCAATTTGCTTTTGAATATTTTTCCAGCCAATTTAGCAATCGGCTGCAGCACTCAAGCGTTGAAACGATCAGAAAAAAAAAGTTAAAACTGTTAATTCGTAGAGACTCAACGATTAAATGGATGATTCTTTGTATAAATGTTGCAAGGACACATATGACATCATATGAGAATAAATAATTGGGGACTCTGCGATAAAGGAAATCGACCGATTGTTTTACATTCCAGAAAATTTCTATACCAGAATAACTAGTGTCACTGGACAACGACTGAAAAAAAAGCAAATGAGCATAAAAAATGTGTGCGAAAAAAAGCGGAATTTCTTGATGCTATGCAACGAAAAAATGTATATTTTTTATACGAGCTAAATTCCAGAGTTCCAACAAGTTACGATGAAAAGAAAAGAAAAAAAAAAAAGAATAAGCATCACGTGAACCCGCAGTATCCTCCAAAATGCTGTACTAATTGAAATATGATGAACAAAGGCTTTGAAAGTGTTCAAAAACATCTGAAAACGCGGCTACTTGCAGCAAAGAGTCTCGAGAGGAAACTTTTCAATATAAATGTACATACTTGTCTCGAGTCACTACCGCGACTCTAGATCAACCGTCAATTCATTCGAACAGGGAATAAAACTCTGCATCAAATGGACTTTGAAAATTCAGCACTCATTCAACTAGTCTGCATCAACTATTTTACCTTAATTATAGAAAAATTAGAGCATGATAAAGTTTAAATTGTCGAGATAAGTTTTATATATATGTTTACTCTGTTAATACCAGTCGACCGTTGTTCAGCCTTCACTGGAATAACTTCTTTGGGATTGCTTTCAGCATGACTTCGAAAAATACTTTTTTATCCTCCAATCTATCAACCCGGTTTTTTTTTTTTTTTATCTCTTATTTATTTATTGGCCGAACTTTTTATTTCGCTATGATCAGAGACGAATGCTCTTTCGTACTTTTAGCTTTCACCGGATAGAACGGAAAAAAAAATGAATAATAATCCTTTCTGTCTCGATTTTTCTTTCTTTCTATTCCTTTTCGTACCGTTTCTCGTTACAAAACTTTTTTTTTTTTTCTTTCTCCGTGAGATGTATTTGTCTTACATAAATTTTTGTAGCCGAAATAAGAGAGGGAAGAGAAGAGTGGCAAAGGGAAAAAAAAGCGGTTCGCGACTTATAAATTATTCCAGAACGCCAATGGCGAAGAATATAAATGGAGAAGGCAAAAAAAAAAAAACAAAGTAACGGCGTATATAACTATTTTTCTTGTCTTTGGAAATGGGGTTTGGTTGAAAGTTTTTCGGTGAGTTAGGGACACTCGCGTCTATGTAACCTTCTTTTTTTTCAGTCGCTTATCTCAGTACTCTCTTTCGCGTATATCCAATTAAAGTTCGTTTTTTTTTTTCACTTTCATAACTTATATTTCGTAGTTTCTTAACAAAAAATGAGCGGATCACGAGAGAGTGGGCTCCAAACGGTAAGAGTACTAATAAAGATATCTTCGCGTAAATTATTCTGGAGAGTAAATCACGAAGTAAGACGATAACGAAGAAACAAAGAAAGAAGATAAAGGAGAATTTCAACCTTCATCAGAGGGTTGCTGTAATAAAAAAAAAAGAGGAAAAATACCACTGAGCTGAAAACAGTGTTGTACTTTTACTCAAAATTTTCTCCCTCGTGTAGGGTTTTGGCTGTTTTCATTTTGCCCTATGTATATATGTATAATATTTATATTTTTGTACCATTTTTGTTTTTCAGTGGTTATATCCCGGGAGATAGGAGTAAAAGCGTGTAAGCCTATAAATATGAGGGTTAAGAATTTATTACGGGGGAGAAAAGAGAGCACAATAACTTATCGGCGAATTAGGGGGGTTGCAACCACGCGGTTTATGCCCTCCTTGCCACTTTGTTGTTGTTGTTGGTTTGTTCCTTTCGCTCTCTCCCTCTCGCTATTTCTCTGTCTCTTTTCCTCTTTTTTTTTTTTCATTCTTCACCACCCTACGTAGCCTTTTTCACGTTTCTTGTTTTTCATCGTACGAGAAGAGAAAGTCGATGGATAGAAGGGTGGGGGTGAAATGATACAAGGGTTGTCTAACGTACGATATAAGGGTGGCCCGAGATCGTCGGCAGGGCCTCTGTAGCTCCCGGAATGTTTTTTTTCGCCGTTGCCTCCCTTCAGGCAAGTCGAAATTCTACCACATTGGACCCGAATATCGAACACAGAAAAAAGACAACGATGTACGGGGTGTCTCAGCTCAAGTGATCGATAATTTAAAAATGAGTTCAGGACCCTGTTTCGAGATGGAAAGTTTGATCCGATATTTCAATGAAACTTCTCCGAACAAGATATCAATTATTTTGATCTCCCTCCTCCTACCAAAACAGTTATAAATCAAGTTTGAATGCACTAAACCATTGGAACAGAAAATTTTTTTTCATAAAAAAGTCAAATTCTACATCATTCAATCCTGGCAGTTTGATTCAGAGAGCAATCGAAAAAGGCTCGATTTCACTCAAGGCGAACCATTTTGTTTTTCTCGTCATCCGCTCCCAGAACGGTCCTATTCAAGATAGAATAGCGATAATAATTTTTTTATAGCAATTTTTATGCTGGCCAAACTTGATCACACTCATTTCTGCCTTATCTCGAAAGCTTTTGACGATATTAGTGTTTTTATTGTATTTCTTCTTCAACTTGAAAGATCGATAACAATCAATCGGAATGAGATGGTTCACTTGAATATAACACTAAACTATTCGACTCGGTTTTTAATCATGAGCTCGAGTTCCCAAGGACTTCCGTCGAGCTTATACGCACATCGACCGAATCGAAAACATCAAACTCGTAGATTATTGGAAATTTTATTCGTTCTTGAATAAGCTTGATTGTACAATACCCTGATTTAGATGCAAATTGACTGATCAACGGTTGCCTTTTGCCGCGAATAATCCACTCTTATTATTTTCTGTGCTACAATTACTGGTCGAAATGTGAAAAAAATCATTTTTCGACCGTAATGCAGGAACTAACCGGCTGATTTTGGTCGAGATTTCTCGAGACTCTACTTGGTGAACTCCCCTTTCCCAGGTGAGATCTGGAGACTCCTGATATGAGATCTGGAAACCGAAATGTGCCGATTGATTTTTGAAAATGAAGAAATTCGGATACGGCATCCCAGAGCCTGTCCTAAGCTGCAGCTGATGACATTTCCATGAACAAAACGCCTCCCCGATCATCCCGGAAAGCATACGGAAAAAGATTCCGGCTGCCAAATCGATCCGTTTGTTTTCGAATCGGTCAAACCACATCTGAGTTCAATGAAAAATCAATCGCTGCTGTTCAAGTGAGCATCACTGTATCTATGTACACATAACATAGAAACGAAAACTTCTTTCCCGTTCGAATAACCTAATTTTACGCCTAGTCACGAGAAATCTGCAAACGGATCAATGCGCTCGCGCTAAAAGAACTTCCTGATGCAAGGGTGTATGTGAGAAAGGTTGAAAATGGGAGATAGAGAGAGAAAGAGAGATAGGGAACGAGAGAGGGAGAGAGTGAGTGTCCTGGAGTGTGCAGACGACCGAGTGTGTTGGAAAAAGGGTACACGAGTGAATACACGATCCATTGTGTAGATGAGACCTCTCAGCGCCACGTGGTTTCTGGGTTACCTTATTTTACCTCCTCGCAAAATCGATGAAGAAGCATCACTATGAGAAGCCCTAGCTTGATCGTGTTCAAATCGACGAAGCAGCCTCAACACCATGAAAAGAGGTGTATACCTCGATTTTAATACCTTTATCTTTAAGAGATGGATACACCTCTTATAAAGAGGTACACTAGTTTCGAAAAGTAAAAAAAAAATAAACTGTAAAGTAGGTACAGGTTGATTCTTTTTGAGTCGGGAAAAAAGGCTCTTTATTTTTTTTTTTGGAGCTGTCGAATCTAGGAAACATTTTGTCAAATAAAAATGAATAGTTAAATGAATTTGATCGTATTTTGTGATTTTCTTCAGGAAAATTTTCGCACAAGCATCGTTTTCCAATTCACCAACGGTTGAACTTGAATCAAATAAGGGTCTATCGCAAAATCTGGGGATCAAGGTTCAAGGTCAACGTTGCCTTTTTCTCCCTTGCGTTAAGTTGAACATTGCGTGTTTCATGATGATGCAGGAAAGTATATACGAGAACGGATTGCGTACAACTCACTATTCGTGACCCTTGATTTGTTGTTTTCTTTTTCTTTCACGCTCGTTCACAATTCTCGGGATATTCAATAAACCATGGTATCATAAAACATCATTCGGCTAATTGATATTTCATTGGAATTGCGGGGATTGTAGGATGGTATTTCAACTAAGCAATTGCGATGATAATCTCGTACGAAATTTCGTCGGTTATAATTCAGAAGCGATGGATGATCGACGATGAATTCACACCACGGGAGGCCAATGAGAGCTCGCTTGAATCCGAGCGAGGGAAATTGGTAAGGCAAAAGGTGTTGGAGTTAACTGAGAGCTGGTCACGAACGAGAGAGCGTATCTTTGTGGTTGAAGAGAAAGACAGAGAGAGAGAGAGAATCCGTCCATGCCTTTCGACGAGAAACGGCTTTTCCTTTAATCCCCTAACCATATCGAGCTATTGCCAGAGGGTCTAGTTCGATACAGAGGTTTCCACCGGCCTTAAGGCATCGCTGGGCTTCTGCCCAACATTCTCCGCTAATTTATCTTTCCAACTTCAATCTTGGTGGATCAAATCCCATACTGTTTACAACCCTTCGAAATGCGTCTTGAGAAAGAACAGATTTTTTTCGTCACCTTTTTCAACTGGATTTTCGAACGTTTCGAAGATTGCTTTCGATCCATAGAAACAACGTTCTCCAATTTTATCGTCATTTGACAAATCTCACTCTTTTCTAACCACTTTTTTTTCCAAGGATCACCAAATCAACAAAAGTTAGAAGAAAGAAATACAATAAACTTGTACCAAATTGAAAAAAAAAAAAAACAAATCATGTTCATGGGTTTAGAGAAATATTCATTTTCTTCTCATGTTTTCAGACTAATTTTGAGGCTGTTCCTTCGAGCGGAAGAATATTACGTGTTTGAATTATAAACTCTGTCAAGTACATCGTTCTGGTTCGTTACTAACCTCGGGAAACTCGTTTCAACTGGTAACTTCGATACTTTCGTGGTTGTCCGTTAAAATCATTGCTCGCATTACTTCATTACAGTACCTGGGATCGAGGATATTCAGGCGGATGAGATAAAAAAAATTTCGAAGTCTACTGTTCAATTTCTTGAAAAAAGGCTTTTTCTTTAAGTTTTTTTTTTCTAGATTTTATATTCCGAAAAAAATTCGTTGAAAAAGAATAGCACCGATAATGGAATAAAAGAAATGAATACGGTTTAATAGCTAAATAAACATGAAGCATTTGCTTGAATAAAATGATTCCAAAAGTGAACAATGAAAAACGTGATCTCAACAGAGCGGAGAAAGCACGAACGCAATAGACGTTTATCGAGGGTTTTGCCGAAGGTTCGTCGAATCCGGTAAAGCGTAAAATGTCATTAGAGCTGAGGGAAACAACGCCTGGTGTGTGTACCAGCGACGAAAACATCGTGCGTATCCATTCGCGAAATCATCAACGAGCCGTGCATGGAGAATTGGGAAACGCGTTTATATATACGCGTCCATCTATTTCTATATTTATATATACATACATATGTGATCCGAGAAGTGTGTATCTCATCGTTGAGCTTAATAGAACGAGCTGGTGGTTAGTTGCCCCGGGTACATAATGAGTCATTTTGTAGCATTCTGCTCTAGCTGAGTAAACGAAATTTTAATCTATGCTCGCCGAATAATGAAGTACAAATGAATATCATTCTAGTGTACTGATATCGATGATGAATTTCGAACAAAGAACATGAATGAAACTGGCTACAAACACTGAAAGTCGACGACAAATTTGGCTCTTCATCGGCTACTCAGATAGCTCAAACACTAGAAACACATCTGCGAATGTTAAAACATGGGATTTGTTTGTTTAAAAAACAAACTGAATCACGTCTTTTCTCTAAGGTTTTTCTTTTGAGAGAAAAAGTTCTAAAGTTCGATCAAACATTCAGTTGTCTATGGAACCCCAAAATCGGTGCTGGTTGTTGCCAGGAGAATAGATAATTCTACAGAAAAAGCTCCTCGTTTTTTCAATGGAAGCGTTTTGTTCGTAAAAATTTAATTACGATCAATCACGTAGCTTCATTATTAAAAATTTAAAAGCTTTAGATTGAAAAAAAAAACGTTTAATCCATTGAATAATGTAGGTGGAGAGGGGTGGGGGGAGGAGGCAAAAAGCAATATCATTTTTTCATTATTGGCAAGTAAAAGATGGGAAGGAAAAGCCTCCGCACGTAAATCGTTTATTAGGAAAGAGATAGGGGAGATTATATCAATCTCGATTAGAGCTACGTATGGCTTCGTGTTCTCTCTTTCTTTTTTACATCACCCTGATACCTTTAACAGCCTCACTGTAAATGCCCTGTTTCTATTTATTTCTTGTTTAGTTTCTTTCCCTCATGCTCTCTGTAGGTATACGGCAAACCGAATGTGTCTTGATTATTCGACTGATAGTTTTTACGACATTTCCGGCTTGCGGCTAAGCCTCTGTTACTCTCGGACCCTAAAAACACCTTCAGCCTCTACCAAGGTCATGCAAACATTTCCGCTTTTATTCTCCCTCTTCGAAACATGCGTATATGTAGAACTTTTCTGGCTGGTGATATCTCAAATAGCTCGCTGTTAACTGAGAGCAAAATCGTTTTTGTTGAGCATATACGGATTGACGGTGCAGATGTGTATCGTATCAGCGATCTCGATGCATGTCAAACCGTCAACATATTTTTGGTGACGAAAAATTTGAAAACCATACACTACGAAACGCATGTTTGCTAACGTATCTTTATGAATCCGAATAAAAAGTTATGAGAGGAATGAATTTTTAGAAATCTCTTCACAGATACGAACGTTATAATTTTTGTAATATAGCATTTCAAGACATTGTCTCTCACGCGTTGGACCGACTGGTCCAATCTGCAGGGGCTTGTGATCGTATATAACGCGGATTCTGAGTCCGAACCCTGGCCAAACACTAACACAAATTTGAGACACTTTCTAAATGTTTCTACTGTGATCCGGTGTACGGTTTCACTGGTATCTGCAGCATTTTCTGTGGTATCTTTTCGCCCTCGGTAAATCCAATACAGTGGGGAATGAGCCAGGCTGCAGGCGCACGTGTGGGTGATAGATAGGAGGGCGGAGAAATAATCGGCGATAGGTAGAAAAGTTATTTGTAAAAGAACCCTCGACATCGGTGACATTGTTTATTAGATAACGGAGAGAAAAAGTGTTTGTCCAAAGTTAGAAAAAAAAGGCTCGATTTGAAACGTTCGGAGGTTTGATTAGCGATAATGACTTGTGATCATTGTTTTCGAGACGTTCCTGGTAAGTTGAATCTCTTTTTTTTGGAATGTGAGCAAAAAACAAAGAAATATGTTTTCATTTGTTTACCCTGAGAGATCAAATTACGCCAATAAATTAATGAGTCTAGTCATTATCGGCCAGGAATGATGATGCGAAAAATTTTTTCAAAAAAGAATCTGAAATAGTTTCAGATAAATGAAAAATAAGAAAATACAATTTTTTACCTTTTACGTAAAGTTTTCCAAATCTCGCGATTGATGAAAAAAACTAAATAATTCTGAAGCTGGAATAGTACGCTTCGAAATCTCGTTTGTTTAATTCCATTATGATTTTGTTTAATCGAAATATTTGACTTTTTGTGGGAATCCAAAAGCTGCATAGTACCTAATACTTACGAGCAGGCTATATATAACTGTACCAAAAGAAAAAAAAATACCAATTGGTTGGGGCGATCGATATATGCGGGATATAAAGAAACCTTTCCTATTCCTATCTTCGTTTTCAGATCCTTTTCTTTCCCTCTATCCGCTTTTTGCCACTTCCTGATCGAGATAAGGCCATAGATCGCATCTGAGGAAATGGGCCGAAATGGGAGCCGGAGCTTGTAGTCAGAAAGTCAAAGATAGCACGAGAGAAACATGGGAAAAGGAATGGAGAGGGTGAAGGCAAGGGGAAAGAGTCAAAGAAATAAGGAAGTGTCGAGTGGGCTAGACGGAGAAAGGGGAGAAAGCCTCTGGAACTCGAGAAGATCAGAACGCGGTTATCCCGCATGGATCTTCGAGAGACTCACTCGGCTTTCTCGAAGCTTTCACATGCTCCGCAAGTCCTTTTGGTTCGCGCAGCTCGCATTTCTTCATGGTACGACGAAGACGTGTACCGGGAGAGCAAAAGCTCCGTTGAGAAGCAAAGACATCCAATTTGTTGAGATGGCCTGAATTGAATGAAATCTCTGCCCTCTTGAAACTTGTCCTCTTCCTCTTCCCCCTTCAACCAGTAAGGAGGTCAACTTTTGTCATGGATGCGTCGACGACTTGCTTAATGACATTACAAAGCCAACTCTGTCTATCTGAATCAGTCAATTTTGTTTGTCGTGTCTTTATTTCCTTTTCAACGTCATTGTACTCAATTCGTAAAGCTCTGATATTATAAAATGTCATGGATGTCAAAATTGTTCTGAAATTTCAAGATATTTCGTCCCCAAATAGGTCAGCTTCAATTCGGCAGTTTGTAGGCTTTTTAAAGCTCTTTATGACGCTCTGTATGTATAGGGCTAGGGTGGATAACTTTCCTTTTGGAACGTGGTGCCAATTTTGCCTCAGTGTCTCATTGTGATTTCGTCCCTTCTAGAAATCTTCCATTTTTTAAGTAAAATCTTCTGCGAAATCGTTCGTATCGTTTATTTTATTTTTTTTCGTCCACATTTATTTCGTTCACCTACAGGCGCAGGCATCGAACAACCTCATTGGCCTCTTCCCAATGGGATCGTAAAGTAAAATAGTTTTTTTTTTTTTTCTATTTTTCTCTCACTTTCCTCTATCGTACCGTGATTGAAATATGTATATACTTTTACTGTACGATATACGAATAGCCCCGAAGCAAGAGGTCCTATATATGACCTCTGAGCGAAAAACCATTCTCTCCCTACCAACCATCCTGCACACCCTTCCTTCGTTTCCACTTCGCGACTTTTTTTCTTCCCCTTTTTTTTCCAACGAGCGTACTCGCTTCGGCCGGCTCACACGTACACATTTCAGTCTGATTTATTATTTGGCCGTTAGTCTTCTCGTTAAGGGAGAGAAACGTTATGAAGAGTGAATTCGTCTGGATGCGGGGGCTCGCCTGACCTCTTTTCCCTTGACCTTCCCTGTCAAGACATACCTATTGCGGCTAAAACATATACTTTCTTCAAGAAACAGATGTGAAAAAGGGTCGAAATTTTTGCTGAAATTTCGGGTTAAGAGAACGTTGACAATGTCACAGAATGTGATCGTAAATAGAAGAAAAAAATTTGTGTTTGTGAGCATTATTTATGAAAAATTTCATTAGATTTTCAAGCTTCGATCGAACTTTTTTCAGTTACGGTATACCAATAACAACGAACAATTGAAATGTTTTCTTTTTACACAACATTTACATTTCGACTGAAATATAGAAATATTTTAACAATTTTACAACATGTTTCATACTCTGCATAATTCATTCACTAGGGGCTTAATTATTATCATCATTCGAGATGCTTAATTGCCCTAAATTTCCTACTGAAACTAGCATTTGCGACGAGACACGTTCTTCCCATGGTATTGTCGTATGAATTCATGGAATTTGCCAACGAGAACAAATTCATCCGGTCACGTTAATGAGAGCCGTGTTCATTAGTCTCGTTCCCGCTTTCTTTCTTTCCCTTCCGTTTTTCTCTACGTTCGTTTAGATTTACTCGATATCTCACATTATCATGATACACGATTTATCTGGTACCAGCTCCAATAGCATATAGATAAATGTGCGGTTCGATGTAGAACTAACGTAGAAATAGTTTACAACTTTTTGGTGATTAAATATTTCACTGGCATCCCGCAATGGGATATTCTGTAGACCCGATAACTTTTTTCTCAGTCCTTTGTGAAACAACTCGTAGCTCGGAAGTTAGCGCGGGATGACGGATACATTAATCAACCCTTGAACAGCACGCCATCCATTGATCGAAACGACCAATATGTTGTGTGTAAATATTGCAACAAAGTTGAGCGTGCGTCAGGTTCCCTCACTCGTTTTGCAAAATTCTCTGGACATTTGGTCAGCGTTTTATAAAAGAAATATTCACTAGTTCTATCCCGGCTTTGGTTTTTGGAATGAATTATTGAAACTTTTGTTCGAATTTGGAATGGTGTACCGGAATTGCTTTCTGTTATTGACAAAAGATCTATTTCGATGTTTTGATGTGTGATATTAGAATCATAAAATGTGAATACACTTTCTATTAAGCCTGCGTGGATCACATGGGTCATTTTCGACCCAATCATCATTTCAAAAAACAATTTAAATCATCTTTATACAGAAATATAACTATTTTGCACTAAAAATAGAAAACAAATTTATGGGAAAATTTTTTCTGCGTCTTCAGAACCATCCCAGTGTATTTTTTTCTGTAATTTCTTGAATGATAAACGGTAATCTTCGTTAGGGAAAATCGTATTTTTTTATGCCTTTCTTCTCCCATCTTTCGAACTTTAACAGAACCCAGCTCAAAGTACGTTATGAAGTACTTGAGCTCAGAATTTCATCTTTTTATTTCCCCTATTTCAATAGAAATAACGAAAAAAAAGTTTGCGAAAAAAATGCGAAGGAAGTATTTTAACACTAAAAAAAAGATTTTGGAAACTAGAAAGTGAGAGTTGTAATTTGGAACAAAAGTTAATACCCCGATACATAGAAATGTCCCAAGTTTTGCTGGAATCTTTCCTTCTATTTTGAAACAGTGTTCCTGTCAAGGTTCAGAAAAATCAGATGTACTGCTTAAGGATTAAGGCCGACCTGGTCTAAAATACTCTCATAAACATTACGACATCGCGATGGAAAAAAAAAACCAGAAGAGTTCAAACGATAAAGCAGATATGGATTGTATCACTTTAAAAATTAGTGAAAAAAACCAAGCCCACGTAAGCGCAATAATTTGATGACTATTTGCGGATGGAATGGTTTTAGTGAAAGCTCAAATATTGAAAATATTTCATCATCAGTCATCCGTGGGTAGGTTTAATTATCGTAAAACGTAGTTAATGACTGTTCTGACAAACGACGAGTAATTCGTTCGATCCGCTACTGAAAGGGATTTTCCTTACAATGCAGTGTTCAATATTGGTGAATTAACGAATACGTTGATCAATGTGTCACGTGCGATTTGCCCATTAGCGTTCAGCAACGTAGGTAAGATAAAAGGTTGTGTAGGTGTAGTCTCATAGTGGACGATGGACGAGTGTTAATGCGTACCGGGTATTTCTCATAATTAACGTTAGAAACGACTTTTCCACTCGTTTATGTATAAGCACACTAGTATGCATGTGTATATGTGTCCATTCGGATTCGCGTTGATAGATAATGGAGGATTTATGCGTGCACATACGTACGAGTTTAAATTCCCGTACCGCCGGTAGTTTCAATTTTCCAATTTCCAATCGTTCAATGACGCAATTTCTCTCGGAATAAGGTTGTTGAGGATCGAGGATGGTATGCATATGGTTGCGAACTAGGATTTTAATTAACGGTTTACAAGGGCTGGTTTTACACACCGGTATACGAATGTATGTTCGTGCGGTATGTTCGCGTGTGACTCGTAAAATATAGACTCGATTCTAAAAGCTGAACAAACTGCTTCATGCAACACGTGACTTTGGTAACCATCAGATGGAAATTGCTTTTGGTTTGGAATAATATGTAACGTCGTGTTGGACTCTGGCATATGGTTCAAAGAATATATGTGTATAGCAGAGGGTGAGAAAAAGAGAGAAAGATAGAGAGAGAGAGAGAGAAAAAAGATCGAATGAACTGGCTCATGCGACCATAAACTCAGATTTAGCAGACCCTCGCGATGGTGATCATCGATCGCTCCGAAATCAGACCAAAGGACTCGTACCAACCTTTCATCGAGACCCCAAATTCTGGATTCTATCTGTCTGACTATCCTCAGATAAGATTCTATTCGAGTCCAGTGATTATCACCTCAACTCCTTCTACCTAAATCATTCGATGATGAAAGCAGGATTTCCGTGTTTCAAGCCAGCATCTTGATAAAAGCGACGGTTGTTGACCAGCAACTTCTGATCCTTCAAGAGTTCGATTCCTTAAACAATGCTGGGCACGATTTTTCATTTTTTTTATTTTCCAATAAATCCTATGGATTGGTCAGCGACTTTTGGTTTACGGTCCGGATATCTTTGGAGCTGATTTTCCGCATAAACTACCATCTGAAAATTTATTTATTCGTCGAATTCACATTTGGTTCATAGTTCATGGTGGATGTAGCAAGTTTCGGTTAAACGGGGGGAGGATGTGAAAAATTCAGGATCCCGGAAATAAGGGGATCATCGAAGAGTCAAGCACGAGAAGGCTTTCTCGCATGGTGTGAAGCTCGTCGAAGAGGAAAGTCGATCCCCTGTTTCTGACTTCCCTCCTTTTCTTCTCTCCATTTACCTCTCTCTCTCTCTCTTTCTCCAGAAAAATTCGGACGCGAGCTCTTATTCTTTCGACAAGTTTCCTCACCAACCTCGATACCAACCGGTGTCTCATTTGCTCGGTTTACCTACCGGTCACGTAGAAACATTCTCGATTTTTCGATTACTACCGGAGTCTTCACTTTTTTTCCCCTCTTTTCCTCTTCCTCACTGTCCGCACTTCCGCTCGCTCTCTTTCTCTTTCCTCTTATTTATTTCTTCACCTCTTCTTTTCATGATTTTGTTTTTTTTCATTTTTCGACGCACACCACTGTTTGGTCCTGCTCAACCGTTTCCTATGTCTTCTCGCAAGAGTGCACACTTTCGCACGTGCTTCCAACACGTTTCGAGTATAAATATGTCACCCTCCCTAGCCTGCCTGAGCTCGCACGAACGCCTTCACGAAAAATCGTTTTCTTTTTTTATTTTTGCACGGATCGACGAAAAAATTCTGCTCTCTAAAAATAACGCTACACAGGGGCGAAATATTGGGGGATTTATTTCGGGTTGATTGGAAATTGAGCCCGTGTGATTGTTACTTATCGAGTGAGAGCGAAATTAAAATATATGACGAGCAATGGTAGGAATGTCGATCTGAGAACAAACCATCGAGTTTAGGATGTTTTAGGATGGGTTGTGCCCTATCAGGCAGAGAGATACCGAGTGGGCTTTCCCGCTTTCAGAATCAATATCTTCGCGTTCCTGTGATGCGACAGATGGGAATCGTGACGGTTGGGATGCCGGAGTTTACGTTAGAAAGTTCTACGGAAGACTGTCTGAAACGTACAGTCTCGATCAGGATTTCCCGGGCCTCGATGCTTCGAGTGATATGTAGATTCGATTTATAACAGCAATAATCGAAGTATACGTACGGGATAGATAGTTCGGTTTTCATGAAATCGAAAGAACAGATTTAGATGATCGGAAAGATTGTTTTATTTTTAGAAACGGTTGTAGTGACAAAAATATTGATAGATTCATGAGTGGAGGCTCGCGTTGATCATTCTTTTGTTATTATTCTCAGGTTTTACTTGTCAGAATTCAGGAGTAAAGACAAATCGAGTATTACAGCTTTCGACACTAAAAACTGATGATAAGATTTCAGCAAGAAAGCAAATTTAGCGAGGAAGTTTTGACAATAATAAAGCCTGTGAGTTCGAAGTGATTGTTTCATTTTTTCTGTTACAACAAGAGATAGAAGCATTAGAAAACGGAAATAAATTTAACTTTCTAATAGAGATCAAGAAAATTGTTTTGCAGGCTGCTGCCCCTATCCAACGTGTTCACCTTGTCATCGTCGAATTTTTCCAACAATTTTTTTCAAGTCATTGAAGAATTTCATTATATTCAAAAAATGCAAAAATAATATTAATTCTGTAAAGATAGAGGAACAGTGCGAGAAACAGATGTCGATCACGTGCATTATGCTGCTATATCGTCCCCGCATACTCGTTAACCCGGCAGGCTGGTGCTCGGTGGTTAAATGAAATCGTGTCCAAGAACGATTCTGGTCACTTAGTTTGTCACTCTCGAAATGATAATAATTTGGGTCCCGTGCGTGCTTTACTAACAAAGGTTCAAAATTATTACGTTATAATTTCACAAATGACTGCAATAATTATTATTATTATTTTTACTAAAATGCAGTCATCTTCATTTTTTTCTCAAATGCGCACTATCAGCAGCCATATAGGAACAAAACATTGCATGGTCGCGTAGAGAGCTTATGTCGATGATTAGTGTCAATGAATCAATTGATTAATATGGATTCGTAATATTGTCTCTGTAAATAGAATCAATCCTCTAAACGTCCTACCGCGGAATTTATAGGTTGATCTGTATACACAAAAAGAGGAAGAGAGAGCGAGAGAGATGGGGAGGGGGGGGAGGGAGAAGAGGATGAGGTCAATTGTCGCGAGGTTAGCAGTTGGATTAATTTCGTCGAATATTACTCGACCATGATAAACAATCGAAGAAAACGTTGTTTACTGCATTTATCTTCTCCTAACCAGCAACACCGAATTTCTCAAAGACAGTAATATCAACTTTTCTCTCATCATGTAATAAATAAGAGTTTTCTTTCTCTAAATCTTTTAATGTTTCTGCGTGAGCCCCTGCGGATTTTCCTGAGCCCATTCCATCACTTTAACGGCACTTTTTCCCCACTTCACTAACTTCCATGTTCATGTTAGTACTCCTAAGAGTGTTGGCCATAGCTACTCCGTCCTATTGCATAACTGTATCGTATTCGAACTAGACTCAAGAAAAACTGTGTGACAGTCGCACTGATACAGGTGGCTATTTTGTTTTTTTACCAAGTTTCCGTTGATTTTCTCTATTTGAAGCTCAGAAAATCTGGCCTCAGTTTAGCGATCGATGTATAAACGAATGCATGACTATGTGGTCACCCAACCAAGTACTGATCTCATCCGAAGCTATTCAACATGAGAGAGCACTCGAGGCATGACTGTACACTAGTCATCTCTCAGTTAAATGTTGTATGAAAAATTTAATATTCTTTTAACGAAAATACATGCACTTCGATAAATGGAATAAAACATGAAATTATATAACGACATTAAAGAAATATGAAATCATGCTTAAAACATCGAAGAGTATTTTTTTTTTTTTTTATAATGAAATGATTGCGTATCGATAATGAAACTCATAAATTCTATTAAAGCTCGTATACATGCATAGTTGGATACCGATGAAGCGATATTACGGAGCAAGGAATATGTAACAAAACACATGGATCCTTGAACCACAAATGAGCCTAGCTCTTGCTTTGTGATTCCATGATAGCTATGTCAAACTCGGTGTCTTATTCATGCATTCGTACATTCTTTATGTCAGTATAAAGTCTATGTATATGCAGATTATGTTGTCCATATTCTATGTACTACATATATGAAGGTATATTTACTCAAGCGAGTGTGTATGTACACACAGGCAGTTGAAACGACTCGCTGTCACACAAATCCAACAACCCGGAATGATATAAGACGCCAAGAATGCATACACGCTAAAAATGTACTGTATAATCCACCGAGGGTTCTCTTCTCGAGCTCCCTTTTTTAACATCCTCAAAGTCCATTAACTATTTGACTTTTTTGATCTTATACTAGAAAATGTTAGTGAATATTTCAGTTTCATGAATAATGTCGTTATCATCAATTAAACAATCATGTTAATAGGTTTCCCGTATCTTTGTTTCTTCATAATGGTACAAGCCGAGGATTCTTGTTTTTTTTTCTTTTTTTTTGTACCAATTCAAAACTTGGAAAATAATTTATCTCGAACCATCATTTGATAAATATTTTTGACAGTCTTTCTTTTTTTAATTTCTCAGAGTCCATAAGACTATTTTATTTTTCGGCGTAACACAAAAAAAAGCCAACCAATGATTGCTGCTTTTTCCGCCAGTTTTTTTTTTCTCATATTAGCTGCGATCATAAAAGTAAAAGGATCTTGAATAATTCAAATAATTAAAAATATTTCTTTTTTTCTCTCTGGGAGCTTAATTAGCAACAACATCTTACGAACTCGTTGCAAATCCAGGCTCATGACGGATACGATGAGGCACGTTACTTGGCACAGCCGCAATGCGCAACGAGACGAAACTCGAAGGTCGTCATACGCTATATGCGATTCCCCATCGACCGGCACACTGTGCATACATTTTGTCGTAGTAGTAAACTTCTTTGATTTATGAATGAATGGCAAAGTGAATTATATTTCGATTTGAGAATTTAGCAATAATAATAAATTTAACAAATCAATTTCTATATTTACGAATTGAACGTGAGCATAAAGAACGAATAGGCTAAAAAATGAATCAGTTATTTCAATAAATTTCAAAGAACATTATATTGTTTTTTATCATTAACGATTTTTATGATTCAGGTGAAGTTTTCGCTGTGAGAATAATCCCGTTAGCAGTACATTTGGCTTTCAACGTAAAATAATATTTCTTTCAACGTCTGTCTTTTGTCTCATCCAAAATTGACGGATAAAGCTTTGAAATAAAATAATAAAAAAGAATCTTGCAATTTTTTAAACCGACATTTTTAATAGCTGAAAGATTGATAGCAACGCTCGTCAAGGATTTCTGATACGTTTTTTTGTGTTGACACTAAAAAGAAGAGGGAGAATCACACTTTTTTTGCGATCAAGTCTAAGCACAGGTCTCATTTACAGTTTAAATGGTTCCGAATTCAATGAGCCTGTCTAGCCTAAAGTGGGTATTATCGATCAGAGGGAAAGAGCCAAGCTAAATAACCACTAGTAAATTTCCTCCCGCACACACAACAGTTGAGTATGCGTAAACTCAGGAGGGCGGGGGGGGGGGGGGGGAATGGAAAATAGTATACCAAACCGGAGGTAGCCAAACACCAGGTTGTATATACATGTGTATGCAAGCGGGGCTGCCGTATCGCAAATGCATTCTATACTTAGCTTCAGCTCGAACGGTGCCTTGAACTGTGACAATGAACCGCGTAGATGCCTTCGTTTTTTTTTCTCTCCCTCTCTACTCGGCGCGGTGTGTATACTCTACATGGGAAAACGCTTGCGACATAATTACCGTGTATTCTGGTTGAGTGCAGTAACTAGACGGGTTAATTGCACCGCTTGCATTTCCGCAACGTTGCCTCCCTCCACGCTCGTCGTATACACCAGACTGCAATCTTTATTTGAAAGATATTGTCACTCTATCGAACCTTTTCGTTATGAAACAAAGATTGGGGTTGGGATGTTTTTTCAAACTTTTTGGAACAGTGAGAAAGGATAAATCGAGTCATGGAAGTTCCTTGATTATAAATAAAATGTAATTTTTCATTCACCAGTATTCATTCTTTTAAATGTCTCGGTACAAAACTCTTTGGCGTTTCTCACCAAACATCACTGACTTGTAAATAATAACGAAATCTTGTATTTTGTTCTCAATGAAGAGCTTATTTCTACGAAATGCATCAGCAACTCGCTGACAAGAAATTCCGCGTCAGTGGCCACCTGGCGGATCCCCAATGAACTATACCAATTCAAGAGGCTACAAAGCACTCTTGTGCTTCACTGAATTCATCATGAGCAATGGTACCAGGATTCATGTTGTTTTTGGACCCGAAAGATTGCTAGGTTAACAATATTACATACACGATGTAGTGTCTGTAATAGAATGGAAGTAATAATCACTTCAGATATTGCATCGATAGCCGTTGACGCAGCAGTTTCCGAGCGATAATCCTACAAGCCGAAAGATTTTTCGCTCAACATCGAATGTTCATGCGGAACTACATGAATATAGGAATGCAAGGATATGATCCAAATATACTTCAACATTAAAAAACTGCATTTGTTTTTTTCGTTGTTTTTTTTTTTCTGCTTCCGGTAACACGCGCATTTATTCTGCGAAATAAGTAACTATACGGATATTTTACTAAATATAGAATAGCTTGGATGTATGCGTGCATGTATAGGTAGGCTTGTCACGTTAATACATAATAATAAAGTTGCCCGGACACACGCTGTTTTCTTGCATTAAACAAGTACGAGTAGTGTGTGTGTGTGTGTGTGTATGTGTGTGAGAGAGAGAGAGAGAGAAAATGTAGTTGCATGTATGTACAAAGCCACACGAGTTGTGTAACTCGGCGAATGCCCAAGGTCACGAAAAGACTACTCGTTCATTCGGACACGGCACTCTCACGTCCATAATGTTATATATATATAAATATATGTATATATGCATTAACTATAGTGTGTACAGATTATATTCTCGTAAGTGTTAAGCACAACTTATTTTACACCGTGCAAAAATCTGAGAAAATAGTAAAAAAAAATGAGCAAGTTACCGAAAGAATCTTCATACGTGGTCTTGTAAGAATGTAACTATACGAAAAGAAAAAATTGCGCGTAGAGTAACCTGTATAAAACGATTGTCGACGATTGGCAAAACATTTTTCCAAGACGCCGTTCACCGATTACGGACTTCCTGTTGGAAATATCCTGATTAGCATTGACCTCGCGATAATCGCGTTATCGCTATTGTGTTGCACGGTGTTTTCATACGCATACGAAGGTGACCCAAAGTGTCAGTCATACTTATAACTTGATAATACGCTGACTTTTCTTTAATCATAATTCATAATCCTTGGTTGAACTTTTCCGTAAAATTGATGAACCGAATGGACATGCTCGTTCTCTGATAAGATTCTACTTATGGAAACTAAGCAAACGGATATTCGTTCGGAAAATTTTGCTCTTCGTGGCTGGTAGGACATCGGTACAAACAAAGATAACCCAAATTTAATGACCCTCCTTCCATTTACACGGATGAAAGGGAATAGTAGAGAAGTTCTCCAGAGTTTATCAGGCAGGTGCCTCTGGATACTGAGTGAAAATGCCTCAGGAGTCACGGCATTGTACGTGAAAGAGCAATCGTTGTACACTAATAAAATATATGTGTACGTTTATGTATACGTAATGCATACATATCTCTATGTAGTTTGCTATATTCTCGTGACTGGCGTCGTTACGGTGACGCCATTATGGCTAACAAAGAACATCCTGGCGCGTATAGCAAAGCCGCACACGCGTGGGCTTCGATCTGTTCAATTTACCTAGTCCTATTATGCATGGTGGAATCGTGGGGCGTGGGAATTAATGTTTCTCGCGGCTAGACGCAACAATTAAATCCTGTTTCCGTCCCTGGAGCCTCCGATCCTTCATCGACAGTGGCCTGCTTCATTTCTCCTCGATGTCTCCAGCCTCCAGCTTAATCCTCTCTTCCTCCGTGTTGTGACGAGACGCAATCCCCCATGGAAAATGACCATGAACATAATTGTGACCAGCAGAGTCCATACCTGGATGCTTTGTCGCTGTCGCCCACGAAAATTGTTGACGGACAGCCTGCTGTAAATCACGACTCTTCGCTTATCATCGAGTATTCGGATCATCGTCCAGTTACGTAACTGAAGTGTGTTCCGGCGTCGAAGTGAAGTGCCACATCGATTATCGAGACTACGTCAGTTCGTTGCGTCAGAAGATGAGAACGTTTCAGGCATCCCGCCTCTTCTATTGCTGTCATTTTGTTATTTAGAGGTCAAATGGAAATCGAGCACGTTGGTAATCTGTTATCGGCTTTTTCTTCATCGTTCAAGATATGGTGCTCCCATCAACTCTTGTCCGTCGGATATAACGATAGAAAATTCGAGGGAATCATCGACGTATCTTCGTAGGCTTTTTCATCTGGAAAATCGACCGTCTCTTTTTCGGACGGTTTTCTCAGCTAATGTATGCGCCTGACGTCATCGACGTTTATTTTTTTCGGAAAGTTTATCCGTACAACACGTGCGCTGACTTAATCGCAGAAAGACTTATTGTACCATATTTTTATGACATGTGTAGCCTTCCCATATCCTTGACTCAGCTTGTGAAGTGCAATTGTTATTTAGCTTTCGACTCAAGCTGCAGTTTCATTAACTTCTTTAATTGATCTGAACAATTGACGGACTCGGTTGAAATGCTGTTCGGACTCGGTTGAAAGATATCGATTCAACGAAAAAATAAAAACGGTCAATTTATCAACTCGTTTAAACATGACAAATTGTCATTTTTTGCTAATTACTTTGTAATTTGATCAGCATATAAATCATCAATAGTTCACTCAAAGAGTGCTATCATCAACTTCGTGGTATTAGATGGATGACGAGATACATAGCTTATAAAACAGATTATGCAATGATCTGAGCGGGTCCAGGCCGGCACGAGGCGACCATCAGACGAACGACGAGTGTTCAGTCGCCCTCTCGTAATAATCTTCTCCTCGTCTGCTGCTTTTTATTCACCTCGTGCGTTGATCCGACGTTTTAATGAGGCTACAATTCACCAGTGATCATGACTTTGTGGCGTACCGGTGTTTTTATAAATGAGCGATCAAGTGCCACGCGCATAAACCATCGAATCAAATCCAACGTCTGGGATTCGATGTATATACGAGCGGAGAGTTAGATGCAGAGTTAATGGACGCGCTAGCCAACATCTTTAGAGCGAGAGCGTATAGTTAATCGATTTATCAGACAGAGAATACTCAACGAGGCCGCCCTGTTGATCGACGTATGTTTACGTAATGATCGGAAGCCCAACGTTCGTCGATTAACCACTGAAATCTTTCAATTATTTTCCCATTTATTCTGACTTTGATTATAGTTTGTGCCAATTAAGTGGATAATTTTTATTTGACACTTATGCATTAGCTAATTAAATACCGCAAGATATTTGTGCAAATTATGTTGCTTCTTAGTATCATGTAATTTATGTTTCTTAATGAGGTAAGAAAAAAAATGTTTGCTCAATCGAATGTATCGCTATAATTAATCAAAGCTTAGCATATTATTATTTTAAATTCACTGCTAGCTAGGCAAACTGCTGCAAATCCAGACTCAAACCTGACTAGAATCGTACACAGAGTTGCATGGAGATGTTTCTCAGGCCATAAAACCGTCGGTTGGTTCAACTCGATTTTGATTGGTGTCGAACACGGCATCGTGTATTGACTCGAACCAAATATCAGCGGGCCGATTAAACGGTTGCGACGTAACCAAATATAAGCTGGTTCCATCATACACGTGGGAGATGAGATCAGCAAATGGGATGCGGTTCGCATTGAGTAAATACAAAGTTGTAAACATTCATTGTGACATGAAACTGTAACTATTTCGATACAAGAGGTGTGCGTGCATCATGAGATAACGCATAATTCCACGGAATTGTGTGTTCACAATCTTCCCTGTTTATGCTCCGCTTCTACGCTGTATCAACCGTAAAATAACAGACAGAAAATGCATCTACATGTTGGCGTTTAGAACTTCAATATACATACGGACCGATGAAATGGTGAAAGAGCAAGACGAAAAGATGGAGAGAAAGCGAGAGAGGGAGAACCGAATAGCATATATATATAGTGGTATATACTACAAGAGTTATCGTTGTATATTTATTGGTCTGAACGAGTGTCGGGAGCAGTGGGACTGCGGGAGTCGCGAGTTTAGTGTATATATAAACGAGACGAGAGGGTAAACGCACGTCGTAAACACCTCGTTAACTGACGTTGGCAAATAAACTATTTCAACGAACCTCATACACATCTCTCTCTCTCTCCCTCTCTTTCCCTCTCTCTCTCTCTCTCTCTCTCTATCCCTCTCTTTCTGCCACCGTCGTTAATGAGGCCAAGTACCGCACAGTTGGAAGTTGGTGGGTTTCGCTTATGAGACCGAACTACGAAAGGGTTGAATTCTCCCCAGAAACAAATGCGTGTGACGTTACGTTGATCATGTACAACAAATGTAATCTTCGAAAACTGCTCTGATCATTAAGATTCAAAGAAGATGTTCATCATCAAAGGACTTGTATATAGCTGAAAAATAGGAGCAACAGAGATAGAGGAAACGAGACATTGTTTCAGGAACAATAGAAATATTTTCATGTCGCTTGGAATATTTCGGTTATGAGTAAACAATAAATGTTTTAAACAACAAAAAATATGATCGGGACCCCACTCGGTTCCGTCGTAGCATGACAATTTCTTGGAATGAGAACCGTCCGAGTGAAATCCGACTGTCCTTAATGGGTTGTTGCAAAAGTACCATGCTTTGAATAATCTCGTTTACCCTGACATTGCCTGGATGGAGCTTAACTTGGCAGTGTTGTGGCAATGTATGGCCGAGGGCAAACAAGCAGCCTTTAATAACCCCGATGTCCATTAGGTCTGCCCCAATTCGACGCACGAGATCGAGTGACTGTTTTTCTTTCAATTTTACTGATCCCATAGCTGAATCTATAAGACGCATCGCTTCACTAATTCGACGTCTAAAATGTCAACTTTTCCAGTGATTTTCCAGCTGGGAGAGATACTTCCGGACTAGATTTTTATAGCCAAGTTTATTCTCGTCGAGCAAACACCAAACTTTTTCCGATTCTCTGCCAGCTCGTGAACTGCAGCAGTAACGGGTTTCCATTGATGTCAACGTAGGAAGACAAGTTTTCAACGGAAACGTATATTCCCTCCAAGGGCTTCCATGACCTCGCGCCATTAATCCGTGTATCGAAGAAAGCTCTGAAGAAAGGAACGTGATACAGTTTACATTGCTTTCTGGTTGCAAAACCCTCGGGACGAGACCAGATAAAAAGATGAAAAAATGAGCTTGCCAAAGCTAAGCAGGGGATGGCATGGAAATGAAACTTCGTGTGCACCTCCAACTACCTTGATAGCCTTCAAACGAATGACCAGTTTCATCCCAGAACGCTTTTCTGAACTCTCTTAGTTTTTATTGTAAAACTCTCTCTGCTCATAAACACATAATAGTTAATGACAATTTTTTTGTCGATCCCATATTTGCTTCTTCAGATTTAGATCAACCAGCGGTCTTGAATAACAAGCTCAACTGTTGAATGTCAAGAGCCAATTTTATTTGAGAAAATTTTTCAATATTAAATTTTATTGAAGAAAATTTCCATGAAATTATTTTTTTTTTATGTCCATCTAATTATAGTGAATTCCAACCAGAAACAAAATCCGACTTTTTTATCGTCTTCTCCCCACTCGTATATTTTCGTCTAAACCACTCACAAATCGCTCCGGTTCTCAACGTTAAAAATAAGCTGAAATTTTCTTTATCATTTTTATAGATTCAGTTTATAAGAGAGTTTTTAGTAGTTAATTCGTATTGTGATTTAGAAATCCGGTGATTACGAATTTATACCGAGGGCATGATACAGATCTTAAAATAAATGAGTTTCACCATAACTTGGATATTTATCAAGGTTTACCGAGCTCGAAAGTTCGTCGACCGAGATCGTAAAAGCTCATTCAGCCATCGCAGCTTATTTTTTATCCAAGGATTACCCAAATGTTTTTCGTTTTATACACTATTTACTCCTTCAATTCTTTATTCCTGTTTTCTTCAGTTCAACTCGGGCTTACGTTCCCGATTGACCGTAAATTCGTAATATTCTCGGTTACGAGCTGTCGAAAAAAAAAAAAAAAAGAGAAAAAAATACTCAAGCATGCTTCGGACGCGCCAACGACCGGTATAAAGTTATGCTGGATTTTTGGGGGAGAATCCCCGGATTATGCTAAACTGCAAGCGGTCGCCGCTGCTAAAGAACGTAAACCGACTTCAAGAAATCGACTTAACCACCGGACAACTCTCTATGGTAATATATACGCGATCCTACGGACCGAGGGCGAAAAAAATAAAATAAAAGAAAAAAAATGCCTCGGAAAACAAGATGCGTATTGGTCCACGGTGACCCCGAAAAATTACCACCGCTCAACCACAATCCTCGACCACGAATCTCTCTTTTATACGAGCTTGATCGTTAGAATCCATAATGTGCGGGAGAAAAAAAAATTCTACTTCTACACCGAGCTACATCTACACCGAAAAATGATTCTGCAACTCACGAGACAATGGAGACGTCATAAAGTTCATGAGATTGTCCGTCGAACAAAATTTTAGGATACGTTTTACTTATATCCCTGAACAAAGCCCGCATAAACATGGAAAATATTATAAATTAGCAGCTGTTCAGTGGAAGCGATAAAAAATTCATCACTTCATCGGTTTGACTCGAAGAACAATTATTCTTGTCATCGACTTTGTTCTGATTTAAAGATGGTTCAAGAAATCCTTGAAGCACAAATGAGAAAGCAATTCATTGTTCATTATAGAAAAATTCTAATGTGCATACACCGCAATTTGAATGTTTGCGGTCGCCACGAGTTTTCAATGATTTCCGATTCAAATAAAAATAGTCATTTTATTTTTTTGGCTCACACTCAACCATTATTTCGTGATATAACACAGAGAGAGAAAATTTGAGTGATTATTTTCACACGAAAAAAAAGGTGTAATCGTTACACGTGGTTTATAAATATATCTATATTAATAGCAAAGGACGAGAATAAGTGTGAAAAGTACGAGGTTGGTAGAAATGAGCGAGTCGATGGGAGGAGAGGCCGATAACTCACGTATCTCACTCGAGCGTGCCCATAACGGTCTCGGAGATGTCCCGCATTATTTATTAACGGACCATTGCTCGTAATATCGTCGTAAATTACGAGTCCTCTCTCTCTCTCTCTCTCTCTCTCTTTGTCTCTTTCCGTTGATACTGATACAAGTACACACGCACACATACACGCGCACGCACACGAATGCATTTACGCCACTTGGCGAAAGAAGTACCGCTTTACGTGTAGACATAGGAATGAAAGATTTTTTGATCTCTTTTCGTAACCCCCCACTCGCCAACAATCTCATTTATCTGGTCTTTCATTACACTCACTTTCAAACTCTACCATCCACTATATTTTCGTCGACATGGCTCTATTTTTTCTAGCTCACTCTCTCTCTCTCTCTCTTTAAGATTCTTCTTCCCCTTAACCTCAACGCCCGTCGCTTACCTACTCGAGAGCGAATGAATAGAGGAAGAAGCCAACGCTCTCGAGATTTCGCACCCACATCCCCCGTCACGAAGATTAATATCCCTACCACTTGCAAAAGTACACGTGGCTTCGTGGAGTCGATATAGTTCGAACTCTACCCTTGGGTGCACGGCATAAACCACCCTCTTGACGCCCAGGCTAAGTGGATTCTCATCTTGTAAGCGGATCACCCTACAATTATCATAAAATATGAAGTTACTGATTGCGCTTATATGATTTTCTCATTAATTATCCACTCGCTTCTGATATAACGAACTAAAACGTCGAGACTTTTTTTTTTTTTTTTTTTTTTCCATTCCTTGTTACCAAGGTATGAAGAGGTAAATGAAAATGAAGAAAAAGCAAATGAAAAGGTTTAAGGAGAGAAAGTAAATTCATTTGATATATCGAAGAATAATTGTCAGGTTTTCCCTCTATTCCATTTTAAACGCAGGAAAAGAAGATGAAAAATGAACTGTTCCAATGATCACGGTTATAATCTCGCGATCCTCGTATAGAATAAAGACAAAAAGGGAAAGACGAAGATCGTGCCAGACAGAAATGCGAGAAATTCTCATTAGATCCAGAGACGAGGACCAAGCTCCCTTGCCATTGATCTTGAATGCGGCTAGACTCGGCCTTGACCATTATCATCTCACTTTAGATCTCTCTCTCTCTCTCTCTCTCTCTCTCCCTCTCCGGTCACTCTCAGACTCCGAGAATTTCTACTCATATTATATCCTCTCCGTAGTGGATCTCGAACGAATTCACGATGGAGAACGTTTCTGCGTCCCGATGCGTACACGATTAACATCTTTTGCATTACACCCCCTGCATGTCCACCGCTCACTTACATTCTCCGTCATTTCTCTTATCCTTTATTCTTCTTCACAAGCAGATCACGTTTCCAAAGTCTCAGGAATTCCATGTTCATGGCCTTCTTAGTCTACATTAGTATATTTATTCGTAACACATTATTTTTTTTTCATTTTTTTTTTAAATTAATTATCATGTCTTCATTCAGGAGAGACTCTTATGATAATTTGAGATGGAGAAATAAAAATGAGGGTTATTTTCTTACCCCTTAAGCTCATGTTCGTAAGCGGCTAAAGGAAAATGAAACAAAAAATATTCCATTCGAAATTCAACTCCAGGCCACTGATCCACGTTCCAAAGACGTTCTTGGTAATAACGAGAAAAAATAATAAAAGATTACGATTTTTTTAACAACCGATTGGTCCACGTTCGGAATAATTTTCGAAAAGTACCAAGCATCTCTGGAAGATAATCACTACGTTCGTTTCTCCCTTGCCACATAAAAGTTGCATTCCCTTTAAATGCAGAACAACTGTTTTGGCTCCGGGTAATTACAGGGGCGAAATAAAATAAAAAAAAAAAAAAAAATAAAAAAAAAAAAAATCGCAACCTCGACAAAGAGAACGAACTCACTGAGCAAAAGTAGATTGCTCACATCTCTGGAGGAACGGAAGCTGGAAAAACTTTCGCGCCAGGAGGCTAACGAGGGAGGAAGATAATTCTTTTTTTTTCTCTCTCTCTCTTGGCGATGTCTCTTTTCCGTTTTCTGACTGCCTTTTTTCCATCTCGTTTGCCCGCAAAACGTGATGAGCTTCGTATACGTACTTTGATACCTATACATTTATATACACTGGCCCATCCTTAAACAAAGTCAAAGTTGAACATTTTTACCTCTCCTTTTTTCTATCCTCTTCCCTTTTTTTTCTTGCTCGAAACTCTTTGGTTTCTCATGGTTGGAATTACGGTAGACTAAAATTTTCATCCACTCGTCACAAACCGTGAAAGAATTACCTTTTATTCGTGTATGCATAAGTTTCATTATTCAAAAATTCATTCTGAATAGTTCTATAAATAAACCAAATTTTTCAGACATGACAATTCGCTCGTAATAATAATCCGCATAAATGCGACTGGATTTTATAACTCGATAAAACTTTCTCGAAACGACCGTACCTCGCTGATTTTTTTTCAGAATTTCAAAGATACCGTGTGCATGAAAAACTACTCTTAATATATTTTAATTCCACATAAATCTTTCGATAAAATTGAGAAAATAAAAAAAAAAATATTTACAAATGGCGGTTCGTTCGTAAATCTGGACCAGAGTCTTAGGAATCGGAGGGACATGGTTGAGGGATTAAATTCCGTGCTCCGGATAATTGACCCAAATATAAAGCAAAAATAGCAAGTAATAAATTAGCCGGTTTATATGCTACGAGTTTTTCGTGTAGGTGGCTTGAAGGAGAGTGTGGAACGGAGACCACAAAGATAGCGAATAGCGGGGTTGGGGACGAGAAAAAGAGAAGTAGGAAAGATGCACTCGACAGGGTGTTTAATAATGTCGCTCTGAGACAGGTCTCTATACACTTCTACAAAAAATAAATTAACTCGTTATCGCATCATTAGCCATCTTGACCAATGAAAATAACCGTAAAACCATCGATTTCTCAAAAAAAAATACAGTGTCGGACTGCTAAATGTTCTTTGTTGCTGGAAAAATTTTTGAAGTAAAATTCCACGAATTATGTATAAAATTTGTCGATAGAGCATGAATCAGATCTGACATTGCATATTTTCATATTGAAATAAAAAAGAAATCTTAAACAGGAAACATTTTTTTTCGAGGCTTGATCTTTTGATGAAAAAGATGATGATAGCTGGAGAAATTATTCCAAGAAATTGTCGGAAGTATGTTCTTTCAACCGATAATCGTTTCGAACAAATGAGTGAACTTGATTCGAAGTTATGTGGGAGGAAAAAAAACTGTGGGGACTGAGTTGAGAGCCTCCTTCTATTTCACCGTCGTTGAAAACAATTTTTCGAAATTTTTCGTTTTCTAAAAGTCACGCCACGTCTCAAGTAAGTTTTCTCGAGAAATTTCTGTTCAGATTTCGTTCACCAGTAAGCGGAAGCCTCGAGAATTTTTTTTTTTCTAATTAACTCGACGAGGAATAAATTTGGTAAAATACTGTTAGCGTAACATTCGATAGAATCTCGTCACGTTGAGGTTTGACGAATTTTTGCAGCCTCACGGTGATCCAGCACCAAAGATCAAGCCAGAGAATATTGGGAGAGGGTGCCAAATGAACTTTACGATTGGAAAACGTTTCTCTTCAGGCTGAAAATACTTTTGACAAAGAATGAAGATAAATGGGGTTCGAAAATGACTCGATTTGAAGGTCTCACTGCTATTGGTGCATGAAACAAACGTTTGTGGAATTTTTGCGAATTACATCCATAGACAGCGTTGTTTAATTTTTCATTGAAAATCTATCGGTATTGGTTATTTGAAGAAGAAAAAATACAGGAATTTTTTGGAATTTGGCGATTGATAATAATTTTGAGAACCAATTAATCAAAGAGTACTTTGTTCTGTTTACTTTCAGATTATCACCACTCGCGGAACTATGATGTCGGCTTTATCGCGCTAATCCAGATAAGTGAAGAAAAAACATCAAGTTCGGTGGAAGGCTACTTCATCAATTGTGACTAACGATGATAGCAATCATCATAATGACAAAGTCATTTCCGGTACGTCGATTGAACGACTCGTCCGTGACTTAATTGGGCCTCTAATGAAAAAAGTCATCACAATTGTACAAAATTGTTGAAGGAATCTAGAAATAGAAGAATAGATAACGACAGAGGGAAAGTGGAAAGAGCGAGTGAGAGAGAGAGAGAGAAACGTACAAAGAAAAAAATCGAGAGGATTATTAAGGTTTGAATCGATCGTACGGTGGCTGAGTTTGATCATCGTATCGCGGGGTTCGTATCGCCGGTGGTCGTCGAGCGGAGGATGGCGACGAGTCCGGAAAGTCCATCGGATGTCTCGTCGTTGGACGGGAGTTCGGCGACCTTGACGAATATATTAGGAAGGTCAGATGATTTTTATGGTAACGGGACAAATTCGAGTATCGTAACGCCGGAATGGCCGATCGCGGTCTCGAAGGGTTGTGTACTCGGGTCAATAATAATAACGGCAGTTTTCGGCAATCTTCTTGTAATAGTGTCGGTAATGCGTCATCGTAAATTACGGATAATAACGAATTATTTTGTGGTGTCATTAGCATTAGCGGACATGTTGGTGGCGATGTTCGCGATGACCTTTAACCTAAGTGTACAAGTTACGGGACGTTGGTTATTCGGTTATTTCATGTGTGACGTATGGAATTCGCTGGACGTTTATTTCAGCACAAGCTCGATACTTCATTTGATGTGTATATCGGTTGATCGTTATTACGCTATAATGAAGCCTCTTAAATACGCTATAAACATGACGAAAAGAGTGGTGGCATACATGTTAATGGCGTGTTGGTTATCGCCTGCCATAATATCATTCGTGCCGATATTCAACGGTTGGTACACGACCAGCGACAACAACGAGTATCGTCATATGCATCCGGATATATGCGAGTTTAAGGTCAACGAAGGTTACGCGATATTATCATCGAGCATATCCTTCTGGATACCCTGCACGATCATGACACTGACCTATCTCGCGATATTCAGAGAGGCCAACAGACAAGAGAAACAAATGCACAGTCGTATGGGTAACGCGATGCTCCTGGAACACAGGCCCAGTAGGGATCTTAACAATCTCAATGGTGAACTAAACAGCGGTGGATCCTCCAAGACTCTGACCCTCAACGAAATCAGCACTGATCATCATCATCTTCACACACCGACCAAAGACAAGAATCTCATTAAAATGAAGAGGGAACACAAGGCCGCTCGGACTCTTGGTATCATTATGGGCACTTTCATACTTTGCTGGTTACCATTTTTTTTATGGTACGTCACGACCAGTCTATGCGGCTCTAGCTGCCATTGTCCCGATATCGTTGTACACATCGTATTCTGGATCGGTTACACCAATTCGGCACTCAATCCCCTCATATACGCTTACTTCAATCGTGATTTTCGGGAGGCCTTTAAGAACACTCTACAATGCGCATTTTGCTCGCTATGCAGGAGGGAACCCTCTGATCTCGAGGCACTAGACTTTCGTCGGCCGTCCCTCAGGTAACATGTTTATTCCTCTTACTTTCTTTTTTTTAAGTTTTTAAGTTTAATTAATCAGTTAACTGATAAAATACCAAAACAAATTACAACATTTGGCGATACTTTTTGCATCTTTTTCGAAAACCAAAAGAAAATATTTTGCCCATACCTAAAGATAGAAATTGTTTGAAAACGAATTTCGTATGATTCACCTTTCAATCGACTGAATTACGTTTTTCTGGTGTCATAAGTCCTTGCTATCGTTGTAAACATTACAAAAATTTCTCTAACTCCACAATTATTCGATTCAATTCAATAACATAGAGTGATAACGATTCAACGATAAGTGATTAAAATAGTAATATTTTACCAAGACCGAGTACCTACAAGTAACTATGAAGATACAATTTTACGAAGCTCAACTGACAGACGAGCTTTTTTCAATTCTATTTCTTCGCAAATTATTTCAATACTGATTGAATTGAAAATTTTTCAACGACCAAATACACCTTGGGACACAGCTGTGCCATCCATTCTTTCAACCCCTGCATCAGACACTTCATCACTTGACCTTTTTCATTCTCCCTCTTTCTTCTCTCCCCTTTCTCTTTTTTTTTTGTTGCTGTTTTGTTTGTCTCACTTTTACTAACGCTTCTACCATCGTCCAAACTATTTTCTAGTTCGGCTCCCGCAGAATATCCTCTGGGAGAGACCAAGGGTGTCACACGGGCATCCCCATGATTTGTAGACTCTCCGGGACTACAAGTGTTACCATATATCTATCATCCTCACACAATATTGCCTTTTTAACAAACTTTTCAGTTTCAATTCGTTCCCAAAACGTAATGGTGTCGCTCGTCTCTGTTTTTCTTTCAACCGTCTGTTAAATCCCCAAAAAGCTCTCTGTCCTGGCTCCCGTGACATTTTTATGTTCTGCAATTCTATCGCGTTGGAAGGAGCGTTTATGAATATTTATGCACAATATGCAATAGTATACACAAACGCTTGAAATATTGGACGCACTGTAGTCCGTGAAATTATTTTATTTCTTGCATTCTTCACGTCTTAATCTTCAAAATAACTATTTTTAGTCATTCTCTTACCAACGAATTGCGATTCGCCCTGTTTTTAAGCTCTGTCCAATTCAGAAAATATTTTTTTTCATGAATCTATCGTGAATAAATATTCATTTCGGCTGTTTCTATAACTGATAAAAATCCTGATGAATAATTACTTTACAAAGATTGAAAAAAAAAAGAAGAAAAAAAATCAGATCCTCAACTTTTCGGGAGTCGAAGAGGCGTAAGATCAGGTTTGTCGATCGGATCAGCTGTCATCCGCGATCAAATCTATCGATGCAATCTTTATCTTTATCTTTTAGATTTATTTTTTCTAGACCGGAAATTCCTCATAATAAATCCTCATAATGGCACTTCCTTAATAAATGATTGTGTCTTTACAGGTTTGACGATCGAACAAAGAGCATGTACTCGGAGACGTACATAACGCACATTGACCGGCGAAGATCGAGCGAGTTCGGTAGCAGCCTCTGAGAGGAAACCAAATTTAGATTTTAAGTCACGCCCATCCTAAGCACAAGGAATGTATAACGTCGAAGAAGAAAAAAAAAAACAAAAACGTGAAAAAAGCGAAATATGACAACTCGAAAAGCAGGAGGAGAAAAACAAGATAAAACGACAGCAATCGGTCGTTTCGACCTCGCAAAAAAACATAACGATACATAACTATTAATATTATCATTATTATTATAATGATTTATGGAGGTAGAATTTTTATTAAGGAGCAGCCTGATCGCTGTTGTATTGGCGAGACTCTTTTTTGTTTTTCATTTTGATTACGCCATGTCACAAATTCTTTCGCCATTTCCTCTCACCCCTTTCCCTACTTTATTGCCAAAGTTAGTAAGTAATTACTAGAGCAAATGACAAAAAAAAAATCAAGAAAACAAAATGATAAGCAATCCAGTGTGCGTGAGAGTGCCAAGAAAGTACGCCAGTGCGCGCGCGTGCGTGTGTGTGTGTGTGTGTGTGTGTGCGTGTGAATATGCGAAAGAATTTTTACGAGTCACGAGAATTTTCCATCCAGTCAAATATTCAAAAAGTTCGTATAGCTCAAATTCCTAAGAAAAAAAAAAAAAAAAAAAAAACAAAAGTACGGAAAAATCTTCTCGTCCATCGTGGAAAAAAATTCATTTGGCCTTTCGTATCATTAACATTTAATGAAAGTTTGTTGAATCAAATAACAAATTTTATCGTGCGGGAAAAGACGAATTCTCGTTTTAAAAAAGTAATGTTTGAAATTTAGATGATATTTATAAATATATGTATATATTTCGTCAAAATATATGCTACGTTGATGTACGTTAATAACTTTTTTTAAATCTATACGCCACTTTGACGATGTAACGACAGTGGTTATTTAATTTGTTTCAAGCAAATAAATATATTCGAGTTATAAAACGTATAAATATATATGATGCAATGATTTGCATAATTTTTAAGATGATTTTTCGGTGGAATGAAAATTTGTATATGTGTACAAAGTTGGAGAGTACTTTTCGTTTATTTGACTCGAGGATTATTGTCGGGAACGTTTTGTAAATACGTAAAAATTGGATGCGTGTGAGAGAACTTTTGTGATTAATAAATTATAAAAATACACACACATAAATATACATATATATATTTATATATTTTGTTTCATTTTTTGAGGCTAAGCCGGAGAACATGAGATTGTGTGATTTTTGAATGCTGGGAGAGAAAAGAATAGGGTATGATTTTGCGATCAGGTACGAGGGGATACCCGTAGTGACGAAAAGAGCACGACATGAGCCACTGGTTGGCCCATTAATAATTGAGTCTCCTTCAGGGCCTATTTAAGATATTATTATTGCAATAAGTTTTTAGATAATTGTTGATAAAGAAATTCATACGTTACGTATATTTTTCTTCTGTTAGAAGGTCCTTCGGACGAGAACACTAAAATTGCTTTCTCATCAATTTATTTTTTCACGTGTTACACACGCGTATACCCACACGTACATCATATACACACAGAAATATCTGGACTGAGAATTTATTGGCCAGATTCGTAAATAGTTTGTAATTTAATACGTGCAATATCGAATTTGTGCTCAAAAGCCCGATACGTGACGAGGCGGTCGTTGACACACTAAGTTTTTTTCTACTCTACTCTCCCTTCTTGTTTGTAACTAAAAAAAAAAACAAAAAAAAAAAAAACAAAAAAAAAATGAAGAAGAAATAACGAAACGCTGACAACAAGAATTCTCAGTGTTTTTCTTTTCTTTTGTTTCGTTTTTTTTTTACGAATAACTCCAATGACCGTCAATACTCATCGATGTATAAATAATATATAATTGTACGATAGTTAATTGAGTATAATATCGCGAAGACTAGACTGGCCTGATGTATTTTTTACTCGCCTGGCACTATCATTAATTATCGCCCACTTCCTTTTTCAGGATCGCGCAAATTCATGTCGTTACCACATGAGCTCTGTGAACGAGAAGGCAAAAGAAAAAATGAATAAAACGAACACAAACTGGATAAAAGAAAGAAAAAAAAAAAAAAAAAAAAATATCGAAAGGACATGTGACAATGAGAGAAAAAATAAATAAAAGCAGTCGAACTGGAACTGAATAACGATGCAATAAAAATAATAATAATGATATCATTGTAATTATCGATATTATGAAGCTAAATTTAATTTATTAGATTCGATGCAACGATGGATCTCTTCCCTCTGACGTAACCAGAGTGAATGCGACCGCGAAATGAGCAAGATGAATATTTCGCTATATTCGAAAAGAGATTGAAACGTAATGTACGCATATACATACGAAATCCGTCGTCGTTTGTTAATTAAAACAAAATTCTTTCGACGTCGGCCAAACGTAAAAAAAAGATACGACGATGATTTTTTTGTTTTTTCCCTCCCATGTTATATGAATCTGTTGCCAAAAGCAGGATATAAAAAAAAAAAAACGAATTCTGCGGTGCATCAGAACGTGCCAAAGAAGCACTCGAGGGTCAGGGATCGATAATAATATTGGTACATGTTTTATTTCAAAATTGTAAAATAAATTGAACCAATGGTATCTGTGAATCCGTTTTATTTTGTAAAAAGAATTAAAAAAATCGTGACATAATTGGCACAAAATATTTTTTTTTCCACGAAATCGTACAACTATTGAAAAGGTGTGATCTGTAATTCTCATAAATATTCAAAATTCATCGCATCGAATTGGATTATTTAAATATGAAAAAGTAATAGCGAATGAAGATTAACTGAAAATATTTCACCATTGGAAAAATAAATAATAGAAGAACGTTTATGTATGTGTGTGAGTGTGTGAGAGAGTGAGAGCGAAAGAGAGAGAGAGAGAGAAAGAGAGGTTAACATTCATCGCTCAGGTGTTTGTAAATAATGAAAAAAAAAAAATAAATCAAATTGTATACAATTGTAAGAGGAGAAAAGAGAAAAGAATATGTCCAGAAGATATACATGTAATCGAAAAAAAAAAAAATCTGTTAGTATCGTGCAATAACGAAAGGAGTTAAATAAGGAAGAGAAAAAAAAGCGAAAGAGTCTTGCAAAAAAAAATATATATTTCCTTCAGTTCAGAGGGAGCAAAGTGTTCGTTAGCTTGTACGTCTCGTGTAATCTACTAGAGTACCTACGACCCAGATCCCTATTCCCAACCCTCTTACATCCAGCGTAACAGGTAAAAAAAAAACAATTAAAAAAAAAAAAATATATTTCAACGGTTTTCCAAAGTTTCTCCCTCTCCTCCGGCTCCAAAACCTTCCTACCCTCTCGATTATATCCGTGCGTATAAACAATCAAATGCAGTTTACATGTGTATCAAGTATAAGCAATCTCGTAAACAACAAAAAGAAATGACAGAAACACACACACACACATACACATTAGTGACAAAAAAACATGGATGTTAGCTGAAAATTCGACCTATATAGATTGTACACGTTTCCCTGGGATTGATACAGAATTTCTTTCATCGTGACGAAATTCATATTCACTTAAAATTGCGAAAAAATACTGAAAGGAAGAAAAAAATAATAATACAATCACATAATATCGGGGTTGCCAGCACGAGTATGTACGGAGCGATGGTAATTGTGCATTTATTCAAATCTTGTAATTTGAATGACTTTATTTTTTTATTTTTTTGTTTTTTTACGAATAAATTTGCATTCACAACCATTTTTTCGAGACTCCGTGGATGAATCGTAAGCCTAACGTATTTTTTCGCTGATTTCCTATTCCCACAAAGATTGCAGTCATTAAAAAAAAAAAAAAATTCAGTTAACAGTCAACAAAAATGGCAGCAAATAAATTCATGAATGTACAATTATATATGGAGAGGAAAGGTAAGGAAAAAAAAAGGCAATCGAAATTCGTAGAAGTAGCTCTACTCCGATGTACCCGAGAGAATGAACGAGCGAACCAAACAAAAAAAAAAAAACAAAACTGCAATTTATATCACGAATCTTTCATCGTTTGTGTATATGTATGTAATTTTCTGAGGCAGATGAAACGAAGAATCAAAATGCAAATACGAGATAGAGAGAGAGAGAGAGAGAAAGAGAGCGAGAGACGGAAGCAAATAAAATAAATGAAAAGAATTGAAAAATAATGTCGAAAAACCATCCTGATAACACGACACGAACAATCGCTATCGGCTGCGAAAGATAACGAGATTAAAGGGAAGGAAAAAATAAATATGTGTATAAAGATTTAAATGTATAAAAAAAAAAAACAAAAAAAAAACGTTACTATTATAATTAGGCTATGTCGTCGATCGATCATCGCAGCAAGATACTCGATCGTTGCAGGAACAAATTAAAACAACAATTATATAGAATCCTGCGTTTCCTCTAGTCATACACCAAGACCAATGCAATGTAAAAAAAAAAAAAAAAAGAAACATGAAAATATATAAGAAAAAAGAATTAAAATATCATCGAGGGTGAGAGGGTGCAAGCGCTAATAAATTACAAATCATAATTACACGCGTTCGAGCAGAGCAATCACACAATCGAGCTTTATGTTGACCATTTATTCCCATTGATCATTTATATTTTTTATTATAAATCGTTTGTTCTATCGTCTCAGTAAATCACATCGTCGACCAAACAAAAGTGTCTTTTTTATTCTTCCATTTGCCTGATCCCATTTCTCAAGTACAAATACATTGCGATGAAAAAGTTACGAAGTAATTAAAGAGAGTCATAGTTTCTTGAATATTCCTTGTCGTCAAACGATTCAACAGCAATAAGATATTTCAAAAAAATTGATAATTAAAAATAACATTTGATAAAGTAACTAAAAGAGAAAAAACTTGGATTTGATGCTTTATTTCGTCAGTTCGAGTAATGTAAAAATAGAATTGGCACGATTGTCACTTGTTTCAACATACAAACTAAAGTTGCCGGACTGTGGACGCTAGTGGCACGAGTCATAAAAATTTGAATCGAGACTTAAGTGAAAAAACGTTCGAAATGGAATGCAGCACTGCGTGCATCAATATTTAGTGCTGCAGGCTAAAAATCTCGAGCGTTTCCATCCACATATATACGCATATGTGTTGTATTATTCCTCGTCGACAATACTATCATGATCGCGGTAGCAAACGATCGTTTTTGTCGAAGAATCGTAACAGCAGGAACACCCGAGTGCAATCAAGATACTAACGAGCTCGCGCCCTCTAACAATGAAAGCATTATTCAGTCGAGCCACGTTCGAGGTTTGTACACGATAAATGTATATATATATATATATATATGTACATTTAATCACTTCATATTTAAATACGTATGGTTGTATGTATTATCATTGGTCGTTGCCACATGCGAAACAAAACAAAAAAAAATATCTCTGAAATCTGATGAAAAATTCAGAAGAAAGAAAAACAATCGAAGGTCAATACTGAATGTGGAAAAGGGTTAATTGCTGTTTTTCGATTATTCATTCACTGCAAAGTAAACTAAAATTCGATTAAGAAGGGTTTTCATGAGTTTCGTTGCTGCTGACGAATGTTTCTTGTTTTAGAGGCGCGAGCGAAGTCATGAAAGATCTTGATACCAATTAGCTCAGTGCAAGTCTATGGAATCAATTCCGCAGTTATTGTTTTTTTTTTTTTTTTTTTTTTTTTTTTTTTTAATTAATATTTTATGTTCGTGAAGCAGTAGATTTAATAAAAGCAAGTAATCACGAGTGATTTCTATGGATAAAGTCGCGCAGTTGGTCGAGGCACACGGAAGGATTTTTATCTTGATAATAACCCTTCGGTGGCCCTCGGCTCGCCCACCAGGCAAGACGGTGCCGCACGATTTTGCTCTACCACGCGATCGCCTTGAATTCCTTTCGAATAAACAAAAAAAAAAAAAGAAAAAGAAACAAGAGAAAAAAGCGAAAAGGAAAATGGCAATTAATTATTTGCTGCTTGCATAGTGCACGTTCTCGAGTTTCCCGTATGAAAATATCACGAAATATTCCGTACAGTGGACCTTGAAGCCAAAAGAATCCTGGACTAATGAGACCCCGCGATAAAGACTCTAAGCAACTCCAAATCCATTGCCGATACACGCTCTCAGAGGTCAAAACAATTTTTTCGAGGGTTACGGTCATCGAGATAGATATATAACGAATGACCGGTTGATATTCGATGGCGTTCGAAAAATTCGAGGCGTTCTTAAAGTCAAAAGCATCAATCGAGGTCACCGAAGACGCTAACGATCAGTAACAATGATCAGACCAAAAAGTTTATTGTTTTTTGGACAATTCAATAAAATCTCCGTCCTATCATCGAATCAGCGAAATTCAAGGTGGTTAATAATTGCAAAGATGGATAGGAAGGTCCATTTTGAAACTATGATAAGAACTGGATGAAAAAATAACGAAGGATCCATTTGTGCCACCTGATGTGTAATGGAGGATGACGTAACGTATACATGTAAAAGAAAAGATAGCCAAAAAATGGTTGCGTGGTTCTTGGAAGAGTATTGCAGTGGGGTTGCGCATTGCACCAACCCCAACACGAACACTACGAAACAATACTCTCTTTACTGATACAACTTCAACAGCCCGTGGGTTAATGCAGCAGTAAATATAAACTGCCACGAACAAGGGCTAGTTATATGCTTTTGCTGCTACCCACATTGCAACCTATACGTTATAGTTTTACCACGAACGCATCAACCCTGCTGTTGCATAACGTTTATGTATACATTGGACATCCTATTCCGAGCTAGCATAGGCCTACAGTGCCTGTTCTACAAGATGGTGCTGTGCGCGGGATAGACATTGATAGAACTAAAATCCTGAATAGCCTTCGAACTACCGGATCGTCGTTGTCAACTTTAGAGCCTTTACCTTAACACTTTAAGTCACTCATGAAGCCCTGAAAGTCGACGTAACTTTTTATATTTTATATGAGCTAATCAACTTATTCGCCAAGAATCTGTTCAAAAAGTTTTTTATTCGTCAATATGTATGAAGAGTATTTTTTTTTTTTGCAATTTAACAGTCGTGCAATAGCTCAAAACTGTTTGGATTTTTTTTTGATACTCGAATTTCCTGAAAATCCTGGAAATTTTGATAAAAAATGGGTTTATTCTGTCAAAATTGCGTCTGAAGATGTTGATGAAGTTTCGGGTGACTAGATAAATGTTTTTTTTTTTCTTTTGAATGCGTTCCAAAATACAGCAAATCGTTGAAAATCCTTAGAATATTTTATGAAAGAGCTTTTGTAGCATCCACACAGTTGATATACCGGTAAATGTTTCCATTATTCGGATTTATCTGAGGAATTTAGAGTTGCGTTCGGAGAGTCGATTCAAAGTTTGTCACTTTAAAATTGAGTTTCACGTGTCCCAGATGGCGGGTCTGACAACATCCTGTACTCTATGACTCCAACCGATGATGAACCTGTTTTTTATGCCCCTGGTCGGTAAGTTCAACAACTCAGTGACAAATTGTACCGACTGTCGAAAAAAACTTCCCTTAGCGACCGTCGAGAGCAGCTCCGATTACAATTTACCATCGTTTTAACGGTCGATACAACATCGCAGTAGTATGAAGCGAGAATAGTCAGTCGCGTCTTTATCCCACGCCGTGGTTCAAGTAGATATTCATTCGATGGGATTCATTTTGTCAAGTGAATTTAATTCCGAGTACAATTTAAAGTCGCAATAGCAACAAGCATCAGGAATCACGAATCAGGAATCAGGAGTACCCTGATTCGTTCCTGAAACATGAAAATGTTCTTTTTATAAAAATCTGAATTATTCTTAACGCGAACTGTCATCGATTTTCCTCGCCTTGAACACCAAATATTCGTGATAATTATCGCGATTGTAGCGAGGTTGGATTCGTGAATTATTACCCCTGAGAAATACGAATCATGATAGAATTATTTGTTTTATTTGATGTTGGAAAAAAAAAAGAATTTAAAAAATCAATTACATTTCTGCCGTCAATAATTTCGCAAAAAATCCTTGTTGCAATCTCGAAATTTCTCACTCGATGACTCAATAATGAAATAAGAATTTTTTGATAATTTTTTCAACTTGTCATTGATTTTAAACATTGTTGATATTGTATTTGATATCTCAGAGGGAAAAAAAAATTTTTATAACGTCACCTATACAATTCCGCTGCCAATAATCTCCTAAAAAGTTGAATCAAACTTATTTCTCATCCCCTTTTATCTTTTCAGTCTATTTATAACTGTGTAGGTTGAATCGAGCGAGGCCTTAAGTGCATCTCGAACTCCGCGCGTCGAAAATAACGACACGTATGTATATACATACGTATATAACATAGATATATATTGTAACTCAAAGTTTTCCGAGTTGAGTGTCCAAGGCCAAGCATCGCGAGGGATGTCGTGGCATCGATTATGTATGAGGGTAGACTCTATATCAACATCGCCGTAGGTTGCATGCTACCCTCCTCAATAGCAAGGGTAATAGAGTGCAACGTCACTGTAACCCTGTGCCAAGCTACCTTAATCCGATTTGCTAAGGAAAGTCACGAAGTCTTATCAGGCTAGCCTAAGAAACAAACCATTGTTTCTTGACTTTGGCCTCGAAAAAATAAAATGCTATAATTTCACATATCCTGGCGATAATCCTTAACGCAAACGTACAAATGCAGCTGGATATTCTGCATGAAAGCTTGAACGAATATCGAATATTCATCAAAATTCAAATAACCAAAAAAATCTTCAAAAATTCAGTCGACTTTGAAATTTAAAGATTTACATTTTCAGCAATTATATTTCTTAGAAGTTATTCACGTGTTATTTGAATAAAATAAGAATTGATCAATAATCGGACAATTTTTAACGTTGCAGGAAAGAATTTCAATAACTTTTTAACTGACGTCTTTTTTTATGTATGAACGTGCTTAATTTCTTATATAAACGTGTCCGATTTAGACCGAATCAGCTCCATATTAATTTCGTTACAGTATAAAAATAACTTTAATATTTTTAAATAAATTTTGTGTTGAGAGAAAATTTTTATTTATTTCATAAAAAGTTTCTTGCTAGTATCCCTAGATAGACACTGGGAAACGATGATAAAAAGTGCACGAAAAATGCCACTTTTTGTCGATGCCATGATAAAATGAAATATTAATATTCTCAAAATGCCTTACAGAGCTCTACATAGTTACATTCATGATGGAAAAAAAAAAGAAATAAAAAGTACGTGACCCCACAACATTTTTCAAAATGCTGTATTTTGATAAGTAACTCTAGTATTTTATATTTTTTCTGATTGAGATTAAACGAATGGGTCATTTCATCAAACACCGAGTTAATTTATGCAGGAGGGTTTGAACCCTGAATAATGATCGATACCGTTGGAAAGTAAATGAGACCAAGAGCGTTCGTAATATTCATCAAATTTTTTAAGAAATGCGATCAAAATTACAAATTCTCTCCTTCTGAAAATAAATCATTGAGAAATATTCTAGAGTAACTTTTTTCACGATCATGAATCTTTATTATTTTCACCTTTTCCGATCCTGCGTACCTAGTGCAGTCACAGAATTTGCGAATCCTCCCTTAAAGTAGTGCGCATTGCATGTTTCCTACTTCTCGTTAAAATAGAATGCACAATCGATGTTGCTTATTGACTCACGTGCCTGGCCACACAATGCCAAGAATATTAGAATTTCATTTTCTGGTCTCATTTGAAAAGACCTTCTTGTGGTTAGACGTTTGAGGTGCCTGCCAACCCTTCCCATGGGCCTTTCCCATAAAAAATTTGGAAATGATTTCACACTGCTATGGTGCTTCATCCGAAGAGTAATATATTTTTGTAATACCATGAAATCTTTTTATTTCATATATTTTATGAATTTTTCTTAAAAAAAATAAACAGCCACTGTGCCATGGTGTCTACCTGCTTGGTGGTTTTCTAGCATAAGCTTATTTGGAATCAAGCCGTGATCAGGCTGCATCATAATCATGGCTTCCACTGATGAAATATTTTTCAGTGATGCCCTAATGAAACTCTCATGAACACTGATTAAGGCTGAAATAGCATTGATCCAATGTTAAAACTCGGGTCTCTAATCTCAAAATTTCTAAACAAGCTGATGTGTACCTATTCGAACATCGCTTCCGGATCATTTGAGGATTTATTCATCGAATTCATTTAAATTTGTGTTCAATTCGAGTAGCAACAACTAGAAATAAAGTTTTCGTAATTTTTTGTAGAGAGGACACAGCACTTAACGGAGTGTAGTTTCGTGATTATGAGTTATCTCTGAAATTGATTCGATTCCAATAAATTATGACGTGCATAAAGGGTGCCAGTATTTTGTTTATCGAGTAACCAATTCAATATTTTCATACCAAATTTCGTTTCCATGAGAATTTGAAAACATGACAGCCATGAGACGTATGACGGCAGTGAATGCAGTGAATGACGTGATTAATTGGTAAAATTAGACTTTTATTTTTCGGCAACATTAAATCGAGACTCTACCGTGTCTCTTCATACTCTTGGCAAGCAAAACTCCGAAATTAATATTCATCGAGAATGCACGCATATGTAAGCATCGAAGGGTACCATTGCCGATCAGCGCAATAAAGAGTGTCTTTGGCCACTTTGGCATCTGATCAGGCCACCTGATTAGGAGCCAATTACAGATCAGAAAATATTTTACCTCATCGTACGTACGGTCATCACGTCGTGATCGCCTGGTAACAGTATATAAAGGTTCATACTATAATTCGTAGGCAGGCTCGCGTTGCCAGTCAGCTTTCTTCATATGGAGTTTTGCCACCAAAATTATGTTAGAAAAAAAACTCTTGATGAGTGTGAACATTTGAGGAAATAAAAATTGAAGAAAGCTGGTTCTCCGCGGTAGTATGCTTCGAACCTCCATAAGGTTTTGCTTCCTGATTTTTGGTTACAGCAAAGATGAAAAACTGGATGTTCTGTTACGTTGAACATAAGGCGTTGGTAGGGTCGAAGGAGATGGATGGAAAAATGATCAAATAGTGAATGATCCACGGAGGAAGCGGTATCACGCTTACACCGTTTGGTATTATACCTTGCCGTGTTGGGGTAGGTCTGGTTAAGGACAGGGGGGATGAAGTTTTGCTGTCACTGAAAGCGAGGAGTCCGAATGGGAACTGGAGGGTTGAGCAGAAAAAGAAAGACTACGTATAAACAGATATATCCACTGACTGCTGAGCGAGGCAGTGATTTGGGCTGAAAGGGTTTTGGGAGTGGAAGGTTTGGCCCGGTCCGCTTAGGGAACGCAGAAGAGTGAGTCAGAGAGAGAGAGAGAGAGAGAGAGAAGGGGGGTAGAGATGTTGAAGAGTAGGAGAAGGGCGATCCATATAAAGGGAGAGGAAGAGTGCTAGAAAAGAGGTTGGAAGGGGGATGAAGTCGATGCAACGCGCGAAACTATCGTCTCTTCTCGGTACCGCGCACCCTCATGCATCTCTCTCGTGCTTTTTCTTTCTCTGTCGCTCTTCCTTCGGAGGGGGATGTTTTTGGACGATTTGAGCGCCTCTATCGGCCATTCGAGTTAGGCTCAACTAAAGGCTCTCTCGTGCAGAGCGGGCCAGTGCGCTCTGATCCGCGGCACTGTCTAACGTACTCGCTACCCCCGATCATCGAGCCTACAACTCAACCCCCTTTCTCCCCCCCGCCCCCTCTGGAAGATAATAATTTTCTCTTGTGATTGTGCGCGCCCTCTCTCCAGCTCGTTCCTATTTCGAAACCCGCATACTCCGGCTCTTTCCTTATTTCTGCCAACCCAAGAGTAACCGGGAGTCTCGTGCGTGTACATCTGTGCCTCCGATTCGTACGTCGTGTGTGCGTTCCTCGTCACGTGCTCAATGATCAATCATTGATCATTTCACTTCACCTTCATTGTTCTCCTTACCGATGCCAACTGACTATATACAACCAGAGTTTTATTCAGTATCTCACATAAATAACACCTACGATAACAATAATAATTACAACAATTGTTATTTGATTTAAATCGATAATAATTATGATTCGTTGATTATTATTATCACGGTAAGAAATCTTTCATTTGTATTCCTTTACAAATGTCGGAGTATTATCATTTATTTATCTGTTATACTTATCGAATCAAATAAATTAGGAATTATGATGAATTTTGTTAGGAGCTCTCTTTTCATCATGTGCAAGGAGTTTCATTACGAAAGATTCGATTTATAAAATTTATTACAACTGATGGTACGTGTGCGATAAAAATTTGTTATCTATTTGACTCTCATATTTTAAAAGTACTGAATCCAGATTCAGATGAAAAATAATATTACTTGCAATGTTCTAATCGTTCGAATTCATTGAATTTCTTTTCGACCGTTGTTAGTATTTTTCTCCATTGGAAAGTTTGTCCCAGTCGTAAATGTATCAAATATATTCTTGGTGTAACTATCGATGGTTTTTCTGCTTTGCTCCAGAGGAGAAATGTACATGTAACCCGGAAATTTTCCGGTCGATAGAAAAGTTCGTGGTTGCCCTCTTGAATATCTCGCCCGTGCCCGCAGGGCTTTTCCACTTTCTTGTGTTTGTTTTCAATACATCGACAGCTTAAGATCTTCAAGTTAGTGAAACTGAATTAAAATTCGACTGAAATCGCATATAAAAATACAAGTACTTACAAATTTTTCAATAAATTTTTTTCTGTCTGATAGAACGTCCAAGTTTGTATGTCAAATTTTTTTTTTTTCAATTTTGGTAAAATAAATGATGTAAGCATTGTTTTTAAAAAAAGAGTTATAATATCAGTTGCCCATTTATGATCATATCAGTCAATAAATAAACTAGAATCCGGTCGTTGTGAATTAATAAATTAATGACTTGCACCTGACTGAGTGATTAGCTATGCAATAAAATAAATTACTCTGCACAGAATATGGTAATTTTGGTCTAGTATAAATTCAGCATCAGCAATATCCTATAATTCATATAATCTCATGCATAATTTGAGTGTTTGCGTATTGAATTAAAAGGATGGGAAATCGATCACGTATTTCGTACGTATTTATTATTTCACTGCTAAAAATTTATATAGAATGAATGCAAATGAATTGTGTTTCATGAAATATTTTTATGCAGAGAGATGTTTTTTTTTTTTTTTTTTTTTTTTTTTTTTTTTTTTTTTTTTTTTTTCGTATCCAGTTGTTTGCACCATCGCGTAGTATAAATAAAAATGTAAACTGCGCAATATTTTTCAGTTTCTCGTCAATTTTGGTAAATCAACGAGAAATACACGTGTCCGATTATTCGTAAAAAAAAGGGAATTTGAATTTCTTTTACAACTCGGTCAGAGCTTTTATATTGCGGTCGAGGAACGAAAAAAAGTCCTATAAATTCAAAAAACAATTTCTTTGCTTGTATATTCTATAATGAAAGTTCACTTGCTATCGTTGCTGGGCGCCCCTTTAAAAAATTTGAGTAGTTGCAAGGAAGGGGGGCAATTTGTCCAGTTTACGGATACGAAATATTTTAGTTTACGGATACGAAAAACGACCAACTTCGAGTGATTCGTTGAATGTTCGCATTTCGAAAAAAAAAAAAAAAAACTGATATTTCACGAGAATATCAGCTGAGGCTGATGCCGCGCATACTAATCGTAGAAAGCAACGTTTGCCGATGAAATTCAGTCAATACGTATTCAACCGTATTCCTGCTACGATCGAAACTATGAAATCTTTTATGTACGTTGAAATTTTCAGATTTTTTTTTTTTTCATATCAAACGTATCGATTGAATGATAGGGATTGTACTATTAACTTTAGATTTTTTCATCAACGAATGAATCAACAAATGGAATAACAAGCAAAAAAAAAAGCGCTACCTCGGGCAAAGCCAATGAAAATAAGAATCAATGTGAGCTCAAATGGTCACGATTTGTTTTGTTCAATGAAGAAAAAAGTTGAACGTTACAATAAAAGGTTTGTGAGGTTGATCGGGCTTCGTACAGAGTATGAAGAGATCAAAGTCGATATTCTCTGGGATATTGAAAGGATTCAAAATATAATAGTATTCTTTGGCACAACGTACGATCGTTTCATTTCATTTTTTCAATCATTTCAACTCCCTCAACTCCTGATGAGGAATAGTGGAAAAGGGTTGTGCGGTGATTATGAATCCGGGGAAGTGGAAAATAGGATCGCGAAGAGGCGGAACACGAGGTAGACGTCACCCAAGGCTTTTTCTTTTTTTTAATCAATTCGGGACGAGTAATTGGCGCTCAGGAAATAGATAGATTCGAAGTCAGAGAGAGAGAGAGAGAGAGGAAAGAAGAGTGTAGGATGAGATGGAGGAATATTTTTTTTATTAATAGGCCATTTCGTGACGTTTTCTCTATTTCTTCATTTCCTGTACAGATTGAAGTGTCACAGGCAGTTGGCATTTATGAAGCTCGAACGAATTATTCCCATTTTCGTGAAACGCATATTTGTGTAATTGATCACCCTTGCTTTTTTTCAAATAATTGTCATCAATCTTCGATTTGAATTTCCAATTACAATGCTATGAAAACAGTTCGAAGTAGAGATGGCAGAATTGGGGTGGATCATGGCTTATGATCCATTTCCCATTCAAAGGGTTCTTGAATCATGTTTTCGACCAAACAACCATAATCAACCTCAAGTGTTTTTCGTGACTGGCATATTGAACGCGGTAAGAGAGAATAGATGAAAACGAATTGTGATTGAAAGATATGAGCGAAAAGAAGTTCAATGTTGAGTTGCAAATAGGGAGTCGAAAATTGAGCACGTTTTACGACAGAATTACGGTATGCTTGTGGGTATAATTAATGGAACGGAAGGAGAGTCAGGCTGAATAAAGCTCTGGTGAACTGACAGTTCGCCATTGTTCATAATCAGCATCGTAGGCGTAATGTTCGGTTATTAGAACTGAAAGGAAAGATTCAAAAGTGTTTTTTTTAATTTTTTTTAATCATTTGACAACCTTGAAGCAGAATCTTCAACGAGAAAGATGTTTTCGAAGAGGATAAAAATGGCGATGCCAAATACCAAGACCTTGTGTGTTGCAACGACCTTGAAATTGAGCTCAAGATGTTTCGAGTGTTCGTTAATGCATCGCGAATTCGAGTGATCAATCATTGTAAGAGGTACGAGAATAATAATAAAAACGAAGACGAGGAGAAGATCGACGACGGCGTCGTCGTCGAGGACAATAACGACGGGGGCCGGGCCCCGTGCATTTGCTCTCGTCGAAAAAATGCTGAATGTTATGGCAGCAGTGACGACGAGTTTACCGGTACGCGTGGTTGATCCGTCCGGTGTCGTAACGACCGGTAGTGACGGTAGCTCGACGACCGTCACAACAACAACGACGACTACCACGAGTACCTGTGACGGTATGAACGTTAGCGCGACAACGGTTGTGCCCCCCGGCAATCCTACGGTCGAAAATCTACAGGACAGCGTTAATGTTTTCGTCGAAGTAGTCAAGGGTATCGTAATGGGCAGCATTATAACTACCGCTGTCCTTGGAAACATACTCGTTATCGCGAGTGTTCATAAACATCGTAAATTGCGAGTCGTTACCAATTGTTACGTCGTTAGTTTAGCAGCTGCTGATCTTCTTGTTGCTACTTGTGCCATGACCTTCAATGCATCGGTCGAACTCTCCGGTGGTCGTTGGCTCTTTGGTAGATTCATGTGCGACGTATGGAGCTCCCTTGATGTTTACTTCTGCACCGCCTCCATTCTACACTTATGCTGCATCAGCGTTGATCGTTATTATGCCATAATAAGCCCGCTCGAATACGCGATCATTATGAAACAGAGCACCGTTGGCTGTCTACTTGGATCAGCCTGGACTTTACCCGCTCTCATCAGCTTTATGCCCATTTTCATGGGATGGTACACCACCGATGACAACTTGTTGTTCATGAAGGAAAATCCTGATGTAAGTTTTTTCATTCATTTACCGCCTATTTTTTGATAATCCGTGATATCAGCTATTCGATATTGATAATTTTTGATAATAAAAAAGTTCAAGAAATGTCTTGAATTAAATTGAATTGAAGCAAACGAGATGGAAACATAATTCGAACAGATCTTTGTACATGCAAATTTCCCTTTCAGCATAGCTTCAAAACTGAATTTTTTAGAGAACATTTTTTTACATACATGTCTTGGTGTAAACAATAATTTTTCATCCAAAAATCGAAATCTTTCATTTACACGGGCGTCATTTTTGCGCAAAACGATGAACACACTTTCTACTGTGCACTGTTCCAACTGAATAAAAAATTTGGGGTGGTTTCTTTCTGTCTACGGACCTTCACTATCCATGAGGAAAGAACTTGTTTTCAAATCCAGCATCATAATTCGTAAAAAATGAGTCTAAATACTCGTGAATATTCTTCAACGTATCTACGATCGAAGACGTTTGAAGAAATTTTTTCTCGGATCAGTCACATTCTCATGAAACGTAGTCAAAAGTGGAAAACAAGAAAAAAGTAATAAACAATAGTAGCATGAGCTCTTAATTATTCCAATTTGTAATGAAAATTCGTTCATCAATCATTTACACACATTTGTATTTTTTGTAGCTAATAAAAATTTCTCTCGTTGATTGTATCTTCTGAAAGTTTTTCATTATTGTTTTAATTATACATTGAAAATAGTACCCACTTGTTTCATAATTTTATTCATTTGTAGCTGTGTAACTTTGTTGCAAATCGAACGTACGCTGTTATAAGCTCGTGCGTATCCTTCTGGATTCCTGGATTCGTGATGATCGTAATGTACTGTAAAATCTACAAGGAAGCAATACGCCAGAGAAAAGCCTTGAGCAGAACATCAAGCAACATCGTACTAAACAGCGTTCATCATCACAGGTCGTCTACGAGGCATCACCACCATCAACAATTGTTGCTTCAAGCTGCTGCGGACACGGGTGAGCTTGCACTACACACCGCACAGTTCAAAGCACCTACGGAACTTCACGCCATCAATGGTGAGCTCAGTGATTGCTTTGAGAGTAACGTGAGAAAAAAAAAATTCTGAACATAGCGAATTGATCAATATTCTTTTTAAATCTAAAGCGAGTTACAGAAAAACATAATTTACGCTTTGCTTTGTCTCTGATAAGAAATCATTTTGCTATTAATTTATCTTGACTATCCCAGAAAATAGTTGAAAAATAGTAGTTTTTTATTAGTACGACACGAATAAAAGTGCAGACAATGAGCACTTGCGCTTGAGTTTCTATTAAGGAAATAATACTGCTAGGAAATTCACCATTGTGGCGTGAGATTCGTAAAGAAAAAAAGCATTCATTTTAAATCGTGTTATATGGTATAACGTAGGGTGAAAACGTTTAGAACGGGGAGTGAATAAGAATGCAGTGAATTTTTTTTTTTTTTTTTTTAATTTATTGGTGGGTAGTTTTATTTGCTCAAACGTTTTCTCGAAGAATAGACGCTGGAGTGATTTTGATGGATATCCACTTCAGCGACGTTGACCGATCGTGCGAACCGTCGATCGACCTAGAAAAAAAAAAAATTTCTCCACTTTCAAATCGGAAGTAATTGAGCTGTTTTCCGTTTACAGCAAACTCCGGAAAATCAATTCGACCGAAGCGTAGCTAGGAAAAAAAGGAGAGGATATTCGATATGGTAGATAAACAAAATATTCCAAGCTGTTGAATATTCAATTTCTATTAATGAATATCCAAAAGATATAAGAGCCATGACTTCGTGGAAAAAAAAACGTATTGCTGAGTGAGTTTAGAAATTTTTTTTTCTGGTCATCAGTTCCGAAGCATTCGAATCCATATTTATATTTCATATCGAATAACATCGATATAACTTGGTCAAATTGCATCTGCGTGTAATCAGCATTAATAGAAATACTGAAATTAGTCTTTCGAATTTTCAAGCCCATGGTCCCTGGTAAATCCATGTAAATAGAAGCTCGAGAGGCTTTCATCGACTGACCCGTCGCTTATACGATCATCTGAACATACCCGTCAACCGCGTAGGTTAGCAAGATGATTTGCACAAGGCTGCGGATCCTCCCGACTAGACGAATAACTGCCCCGTCCTATGGTATTAGTCACGTACGAATCGATTATACTTGTATGGGGCTGTTAACGTCTGATACCACAGTTACTTTCACATTCATTAAAATATAGATAAAAACCCAACGAGTTAGTACCTTGAAACGGAGTATGAACGCTTAGTTCGAAAAACGACCGCTAGATGGCGATTGCTTCATGATGCTCGCGTGAACAAAGGAAAGCATCCGAAACTATAAATAGAACGGAGCACACTCCAATGAGATGCGGTATACGAAGGTGGTTTATCGATTCCGATAATTGTCTTAAGCGGATTCCATCACGCAGAAACGTATTCTATTGGTGCTTAGAGATAGCACTATCGAATATTGTCCGCATAGTTGATTGGTTATTTATCGGTGATTATGTTCTCCAATTAAGTCGAGATAACGATTACAACCGGTTGATATCTTTCGAACGAAGAAATTCAAATAAGTTGTTGATAAATTGATGTGAAATGGTGGTTATTCCGAGACTAAAACCTCCATAGACGCGGATGGTTGGCAAGGGTGAGTAAAATCCGAGACAGCAGTGAATCAGTGCATGGGAAAACAGGATGCAAGGAATAGGAACAATTGAGAGATGGAGAGAGACAGAAGGGATAACGGATTCCTGTGTCACAGTGTACCTCGCCCGTTGAGATCCTGGGGGTTTGCGACGAGTACACAAACGATGCGATGCATCCGGAGAGTACAGAGTAATCAACGGATTTGCATATGACTCTGGCGTTTCATCCGAAGTTTTCATTAGCAACCTCCGAGCATTTAAATGTCTCGCAAGCATATGTAAAAGAAAAAATAAAAAAGAAAATACAATCTGCTGCGTACTGATTATTCATTTAATTTTCAGTGCGGAGTGTCAAGAATTATTTTACTCCAACATGGAGTTTCATAAAAATGTACAACTCGTTGAAAAAAAAAAAAAATGATAAAAATTATCTCGCATGTTTTTGATGAATAAACGAATGGGAGAGAAAAAAAAAACCAACAATTTTTCAACTCAATTCGCACGTGTTAACCACGCAATTCAAACGCCAATTGAGTCGTAATTAAAATATATGCTCGTTACGTAAAATCTTTCATTTTCTAGGAATAATAATAATCATGAACGCTGGTCTATGCGGAAACAACGGCTGGTAGCTTAGAGCAAGCGCGGTTTATATAGATCTGGTGACGATAAGGGTGGCTATTACTCGCCACGCGATTCCGTTAGCCTTGCACAGTAACTACCACCCTCCTGAATCCATAAGGTTACTTCGTGAAGCAGTTAGAAGCATGAATTACAATACATTATGGGGGAATCCACATACCCATATAAATTCTGATTAAGAATCGGAATAAATGTCTTATTTCGTATTTTCATGACTTCCTCTTATTTATTTGGTGACTTGTAGCATTAAAAAAACATGGAAATGTGAAAGGTTTTGCCTGGAATTGATCGTTAAGGTGCGATATTGAGTTTCGGCTTGAAATTTCGGTTAAATTAATGATGCATCCAAAGGCCAAAATAAAATCAAAACGAACGATGACATTGATTGCCCAAAATAACAAATTATTTATGAAATATGTTGCTTTTGAAATCTGATGAGCTTGCTTCACATACAAATAAATTGGTCTAGAGTCGTGAAGAGAAGCAGAAGCGATACGAGTAAAGTGTAATAGGAATAAAGTTGAATCTCCGTCGAGCCAGCTCTGCCTCGCACTATATGAGCAAGAAAAAACACGAGAAAAGAGAGGGAGAGCTTTGCGTATCCGAGCTTGTGTAAATCGTGGCTGAAAACGCTTTTCCAACACTTTTTTTTCAACCATTTTCACAAATTCATTGCTCCTTAATGAACTGAAATTACCATTCGAAAGAGAACCTGAAAGAGACGCATCAGACTCCACATTTTTTTTCTCTGCCAAGATGCTTCTTCTCCATCTCGAAAAAGCAACTAGTTCGGTATCGATTGTTCCGATAAAATTTATTATCATACAATGAGAATTACATCACTTCGTAAATTACAAGAAACATTCGTACAGTGATATTTTATTTGGGAAATAGAATTCAAAAAGTTTGCAGCTGTGCGAGGTGGATGGTGATTAAAAAAAAAACATTCAGAATCTGGACAATTTTCCGAAGTCACTTGAAGGAAAAGAAGTTCAATTTGTGCTCGGTAACCAAACGATGTAAATTTTTTCACGTCGTCGAATCCGGTTGCACGTGATATGACATTCGAACTATTTTCTGAACTTTGAACTTGTTAGGAATGTAAGCAATGGGTAGGATGTTGAGGGAAAATGGGGTTAGCAAGTTGGACAATTTTTTGAAATCACGCAGCCGGAAAATGAAGTCCGATTCTTTTTTTACGGCGCTGAAATAATTCGAATTTCTAAAGCCACGCGGACGCATCAGTTTTGTAATTCTTCGGATGCTGATATTTGAAAGTTGAGTCTGAGAGTTAGGAAGGAAAATGAAAAAAAAAAACAAAAAATTGATTTACCACCGGCGATGTAGAACGCGTTGGAAAAATTCTGAAGCTCGAGAGGAAAAGTTACCACCCGGGATGCTATGATTTGTGGATCGAAGCGAGGACTGAATACGGAAAAATGAAGGAAAAAGAGGATCAACGTTATGCTGAAAACTTTTTCATCTATACTTCTGCTCGCTTTTATCTCCGGTGTAAAGAAAAAAAAAAAAAAAATCCCAAACTCAACGCTTTTTACTTCAGGGTAAATTGCTCCTCGCTCAGCATTGCTTGTTTTACGGTGTGCTCTTTCCTTCTCTTACGAAATCACCGGCGAACTCGGCGGAATAATAAAATGTAGAGAAAGAAATACGGAACATATTGAAGGTTCATCGGCATGAGAATTGTAGCATAAACATTTTATCTGGTGCGAGTATAACCCCGGTACAAATTGCTCGGTGGAAAATACTCTATGGGAAATGGTCGGGGATTCCGGGGGTGAAGCTATTATCGAATAGTGTGAGTTAAAAAAAAAAAATCCGATTGTTTTTTGCACCCAAAAATACTTTTATTTCGATGAATTATAAATCAATTTTAGATCTTTTAATGGCTCGCCGAAGCAGAATGAAAATCAACTTCTCATTACATAGAACATATAAATAGAATATCGATAAGTTAAAAATTTATTTTTTAAGTCGTAACAAAATTTGATTTATCAAATGGTGAGAGATTTTTTCTTCGATCTGCGTTGAAGTTGTATGCGGAGAAAAGAACGAATGATTTTCCCTCGTCAATAAATGGATAGGGATCTATATCTATAGGTTTTCCCTGTGGGCATTTATTTTTATAAAATAACAGTCAAGGTTCTGAGAAATTGTGAAGTGTATATATCCGGGCAATAAACCCGAATTCAGCAAGTCACGATTGAGCTTCCGGTGGGAAAGGACTTTACCCCTATTTTTTGGCCGAGAAAATCGTTTTCAATAGGGAGAAAAAAAAACGATATAAATTTACTACAACACGCGACACCATTGCTAACGATACGTCAGTCCCTTCGGTTTAATAAAAAGATTTTGAGTAACCGATTTATATCAAAATCAATTCATCATTTTTTTTTTTCCATACTTTAAGATATATTTCACGACACCTTATCCCATGGTGAGATACGCATTGAATGTGCTTATTATCAACTGGATCGTAATGCTGGACGATTCGTTCGTCGTAGCCTAAGTGCTTAAAAAAATGTATCTTACAAAAGATGCAAATTCAAACCTGGCACCAAATGAAATTCGTGTTCTGAAAAAGGTCTCGAATATTAATCTCTAGTACGAAATCACTCAGTTCATTGAATTTCGTATGAAGTTTCATAATAATTTAATAATAACAATTCATCATAATAAATAAGAATTTCGTAAGAATTTCATGAGAACTTCATAAGAAGTTATTCCAAAGTACAAGATGAACGATAAAGAATGAATTTTTTATGATGATGTGAATGAGCATAACTCGATGTTAGTGCCCAGCCTGATCTCAGCGGTGAAGGAATTTTGGTGTTAGAATCATGTTTTATGTTTGACGTTTCAGCTCAAGGTCCGAGACCTCGTCAGAAATTTTTTATTGTCTGGATAAAAAAAAAAAAACAACAACATTTATTGTCTGTGTAAAACTGTATGAAATGATCAGACTGAGAAACAGCTGCAAGTTATTCTCGTTCAATCACCAGCAACAATATCGTCAACGTATGGATTTTTCATGCTCGGAATAAAAAATCGAAAATTGGTGAACAAAAAAACCGATACTTCGGGCTCTTTTTTCCCGTAAAATTGGACGTAAAAGACCATTTCAGCAACTAATTTCGTTCTCAATTCAAAACAGCTATTCAACTATACTCTCACCCGAGTCGATAATTTAACGTTTCTGGTGTAATTCGTATGTTCTGATGATTTAGTGGAAAAAAAAAAGAAATCGACATCCGAATAGTACCGTGGTGGATCCCATCAAAGTTGATACGCACGTATCGTTGCATCTTACACAGAAAAAAACGGATCCGTTATGTTTATTAAAAAATTAAATCATGGAAAATGATTGAAAAAAAAAATCAATTGAAGAATGACACTCAAAATATAGGAAGCACAATAATTTAGACATCGATTGCAAAATAAAAAACGTGGCGCGTTCATTGAAACTTTGAATTTTTCTTCACTTCAATTCTAAACAGTTCTCAGTTGAATGGTAATAAATAAAAAAGGGTCCATTGTCTACTTTTCTTCTGCATTTCCAATCACTCTTTTTCATATAAATTCGTATAACCTTTTGCCATAAAATTATTGTTTTTCAATGTATCATTACGAATATTATTTCACGATGATTATTTTATTATTTTTTTTGTCTTTTGGTTCCAACCTTGCGAACGATATATGGAGAACCCCTGCTGTAACTGGAGAAACCGAGAAAGCAAAGGGGGTTGGGAAGTTCGATCAGAGAGACGAGGTCTCGGTCGCTCGTTGGCCGCCAGGGGTTCGCATGTTACTGCCTATGAGACCTTGTCACTACTTCACCCAACGCGGGAGTCGACGCCACCTTTTCCCTTGTTCCTCCACCCCCGAAAGATCGTATCTTAACTATCGTTTTTACGGGGGTGCATGCAGTCCCAGTCGTGGCTGCTTTGTACAGAAACGAATGACGGTGTGAAAAGGGGTGGTGAATATGTGGCGATGTTCACGAGCTTCTTTGAGCTTTTGTAGCTCAGATGCGTTGTGATTATGCATGAGACATTTCACGCCATTTCAAACGGCAGTGGCTTCGGCTATTTACAATATTTCACTATTATTTTTATGCGATATTACACCACGAAAGGAATATTATATTTTTTTAAATCTAAATTCTCTCATTATCTTTCTTGAAAAATAATAAAATTTTGATCATCTTAAAGTTTGGGAATGAAAGACATTCAAGTTTTAGAATTTCTATTATTTTTTTTGTCGAGAAAAATAATCGGGAAAATTTTTAAATCAATTTAATTTGACCAACGATTGTAAAATGACTGCTGTAATTACTAATTGCAAATGATTCTAATCAGTATTTCTCGTGACGAAAAAAAATTGATGGAAACTCAAAACACCCATGGAAGAAAAGAATCAAACTCTGCTTAAAAATCATACAACATTTTCGAACTTATTGAAATCTCGATTTTCTGATAAATTGCAACTCTTTTAAGACGTGAGATAAAAATCTAAAAATCGATTTGGATATTCTTTCCTTAAAGCTTTATTTAACAAAAAAATTTCAGGAAAATTGAAATTGGTCGAGGCCATGGCTGCTTGAAATGACGTGGAATGTCGCGCACATACTTGTCAATTTGTTACCCTGGACACTGGAGCGGATACGGTCGAATGGGGTTCGTCCACGTTACATTTTTCCCGTATCGATGAAAAAGTAGTTCTATGGTCACTGCTTCAGATCATTATTCTTTTTGGTGCTGAAATAATCTTTGACGGTTATATATGTCATTATTCCCTGCTGTATAACTAAATGAATTACGAGAACGAGGAAAAATTGCAATTGGATCAATGATTTTTTTTCTAGTTTTATTTTATCGAATTGGAATTTTATTTTTATTATTAATAGTTCCGTTGAAAAACAATCTACATGGCAATGAGATTATTGATTGATCCTGCACGTATTTTATGACGAGTATATTTATTATTAGTACCGAGTCGTATTCAGTACTCAAAGCGAATGCTCTTTGAAATAAAATTTAAATGTAAATACCCAGAGAGAGAGAGAGAGAGTTGAAGCTGGAAAATTATCGTGCAGTAACAGTAGTGGGGCAGCATCTTGCACTTTTGAGATTACTGGACAAAAGAAATTTACATGACAATCGAATCGAAACTCCTTGTTCGAAATAGAAAATTTTATCGAAGTTTCAAGTAAACTTTGATGTTCGACAAAATATGCAGAGCATAAATTTGAAAAAACTGTGTAAAACGAGTTAAATTTACAGCATTCTTCTGAGAGTGTACATCAGAATCGCGTGGTGTTTAAAATTTTACGTTTTGAAACTCAGAAAATATGTTTTGTCGATTTGTCTCTAAGTAAACGTTTTTTTCACGATGAAAATTACTGCTCAATTTCGGTACGCGGAAATTTTGTATCATTCGGCAATCGCTAACTCGAAATGATGTTTGCCCCGGTGTGAGATAAAGAATTTTATGAACTTCATAAAAAGCGTTCTTCCGCTGAAATTCGCAAGATTTAACCTCACCGGGGTTATTGAAAATTCTGGCGGTCAGAGATGACACCTTCGAGAGTGGTCGACTATGTCGATGTCAGGTGACGAGGAGAAAACTGGGCTGCCAATGAAATTTGCACATCGCTTCCTCTCTTTCTTCACCCCTCATTCGCAAGGCTTCCACGCGAACAGGAAGTAAATATGGATCAATAAAGTTGCTCATTGTGAAGCCCTTCCAAAGCCTCGTTTATCGTTTCCGCAATGCATAAAAAAATAATAAAAAATAAAAAAAAAAACGTTCTTCCTGCTATTCATCGTTTCTTATCTGCCTAGATAAATAATAATGAGAAAATCAGAAATTTTACAGTCCGAAACAGCGTAAATCTCGTTCCTGTGGAACGCGCTCGGGTGTATCCGATGAGAAAATAAAAATTCGTGTGTAACGATATTAAAAGTGGAACGAAACATTCGGTCAGTGGAGAATAAAAATAGAGAAGCAAAGTACCTCGAAGCTTGAACGAGTTACGCGATTTAATTAAGGAAACAATTAACAGTGATGAAATCCTTCAATGATTAAAACTCGTTCATCGAAGCCATTTATCATTGGATTATCGACGTGACCGAACTTTTATGAATCGCTCTGGGCAATTTGTCGTTTGATGCCTGATCGCCTAAAGAGAATTCATTATACAAATTAAATTAAATTCATAAAAGGCTTGAATGGAATTGCCATAGGCGAAATACAACAATTTTATTCGTCTGAAATGCATATTTCAATCGAAAACAGAGCGGAATTTCATGGTAAAACTAGCAAACTTATATGATTTTAACTTCTGCTGTATCTCGCCAATTTTTAAATACTTTTTGCCAAAACAATGTAATGAAAAAACAAAAATTTAAGGCTTCCATACGGATGCCGTGTAATGTTTCAGCGTATTATTGCCGACGTTTCGCAAACATAACAGTTTGCATTGTCAGGAGTAGGGGCTCCGATATTTCAAATTGAATGGATGCTCGATTAATTGGAATTGAATATTTCAAACTGAATATCAATTGTATTTGTTAAATTGAGCTATCGTTTGTCATTTGAAATATGTATTGAAGTTACGAAAAAAATTCTTGAATATTGCATCGACGACTGCACGTAACCACTCAAATATTAATGATTTGACACTTAAGAAAATGTCATCGTTCAAACACGAAATGAACAAAAAAAAAAAACAAAAATGATAACCAGACAAAGCATTTCACGGTCTCTTTACATTTCAATTTTTATCGTATTTTTCTATTATTATTTAAGAAACTGCTGAAAGCTGAGAGTGAATGATTTTTTTATAGGATTAATAGTTTCTGAGTTATCGTGGCCTCAATCTGAAGAAGTAGAGCCTGGAGCCGAGAATTCAACAATGCGTAAAAACCTGAAATATGGTTAAATTGAAAAATCCAAAAACGCGTATTCGCCTATTTATCGTATAGAAAAACATGTAAAAAATTCGTAAAAATCCACAAGATTTAGAGTTTGGGAATGTAAAAATAGCGCGAAATGCCTTATATACATAGGTATATTGATGTAGGAGCAACAGGAGAAGAATTGCGGATCGCTGAATTCGCTTTGAAAACATCCCTGGTAAAAAGCTCCAAGGACTTTCACGTATACTAACCCAAGCACGATACGTTTACAGAGCATACATAAAAATATCGTACTAACGTGAGTTTTCGTGTGTCACGTACGAGAAAAATGAATGTTACACATGGCTTGGTGCGTGTGTACATGCGGTATGCGAAATGTACATCTAGATCGCGAGGAAATCGTTGGCGGCGCTTGCCAGAAACTCTTTGTCATTGTCAAGGCCACGTTCTTTCAGCTACAGTCCTAACAAAACAACCAGACAAGAGTATATTTAAAAAAAAAAAACGAAAAAGTTGAAAAGTGAACCGAAAATACCGTATCGAAGTTTGGAATGAGGTTTGAAAAAAAAATCCTTATAAATTTCGTTTCAAAGTACGTTATATAATCTCTCGTACCAATCCTGTTTCGGTTGAGAGCCGTTTCGATCAATGAATCAAGGAATTTTACGCTACTTCGAATGCCACAACATCGATATATCCGTAAAATTATAAATATGAAAAACAAAGTTTTCGATGAAACTCTCTGAGACTAGTGTGTACGTATACACGTAATATGAAATGCGTACTTAAAAGAGAATTTCCCCATGGGTAGGGATGAGCTCGGAACAGCCACCGTGGACGAGTTCTCGTTCCCTCACATGTAGTATGAGCTGCGCATACAGACGTCGTCGTGTGAAAATGTATATGGGAAGCCATAAACGTAGACACGGAGGTTTCTATATTACTTGCTCTCGTGATTTATCACGTGGCGTAGATACGAGCAGCATCACTGGAGGATGCACAGTCTCGGGTACAGAAATTTGTTGCTCTCACCTCCTGTTTATATTACTTCCGAGGATCCAAAGTCGAGGAACTTGCTACGTTGCAAAAGCTCGAAGCACTCTCATCTTGCTTCCCCATGTAGTACATATTGCACACGTTATCTATATGAGCAAGTAAATAGTGTACGATCCTCTGATAACCTACAGAATATTTATTTCCCCTTAAGCACACTTCAGTCATTGATTATTTACCGGTACTCCGGAATAAATCTATGCTTCATACCTTTCGAAAAAGTGTTGTTGGTTGTAGGCCAGATGCAGCGATAGTTTCACGCAACAGTCTCTCCTGGTGGCGTTCCGGCGAAAGGTTTCTCTCAGACTGAGTTCATCGTTCCTGCGTACAAATAGGGTTTTTGATCGATGCTACAAAACTGAATTTTACGACTCAGAGACGTCATAAAACTCGCTTGTGTAATGTTATTACGTTTTTTTTTTTTTTTTTTTTTTTTTTTTTCCATAGCTTTTAGTGGGTACATCCAATAAGTTATGATGATGTAATCGGTACAATTTGACTTTATGACATCATCGACGAGATGTATCTTTGGATTGGGTTACAGGCGACTTCGAACCACTAGCCAAATTTTTTTTATTTTTTTTTACTCTTCCATTAGAGTGAGCCTGCACAGAGGCACCGTTGGACGGATTGAAGCTGAAGCCAAAGAGAATTTTCCTCCCTTCGGAGCGATAGAGAGTTTTAAACTTCGAGGGCGATTTATATCCGAGCGGGTAATTTCAAACGGCCCCTCTCTCTCTCTCTCTCTCACTCGTTTTAAAACTCTCTTGCTGGGTGTACCGAGAGTTTCAAAGTAATAACGATAAATTTGGTGAACTGGAGTGAGCTCGTAAAGAAACATGGCGACAATAGACGTTTCTCTTTGCCACCTTCACTCTCTCTCTCTCTCTCTCTCTCCTCCCAATACATCTTGACGCGGATGTGTCTACAAATACGCATCTACGTTTATTGAACGATTTTAATGAAGATCGAAAAACAATCTGCTCTCCTTTTCACCTGCCTAAAAAAAAAAAAAAACAACAGCAACAAAGTAGTAAAATACTGGAATAGGAAAAAAAATGACTTTTTAGGATTGATCGTTACGATTCGTTGTGTATCTTTCTTTTATGAGCTTACTTACAGCTCGTTCTCGTACTAGAAAACATCCTCCAGATTATTTCGTTCCTACACGCATACACGTGAACAACTTTTCTACCAGAGAACGCGAATATTATCCCGGAAGGTTAAGGTCGTCATACGAGCCAATTTTTACAACTTGGCTGACCGCTCTGGCAACCACCCCGTCCTCCTATATTATTTCCCCGCATCCACTTGAACTTGACACTGGATTCCCTCGGTATACTATTTTTATCGTTATGACCATGTACGAGGTCGTATTCATGTTTCAAAAAAAAAGTTTTCCATTCGTTTCATCCAAGGATTTCTGTATCAATTAACTCGTAGACTTTGTTTTTCTGGCTCAATTTTATTTTTTTTATTTTTATTCAGGCTAATCGGCTCGGATTGATTCATTCGATCGTAGTAATAGCTGAATGATGACTTGGAGGCTGATTCTATATATGGAAATATGTCACCCCTAACGCTTATCGTTTTTCTCGATATTTTATACGAGGTGGAAAAAAAATATGAGAATACGTATCGAATGAGTAGATACGACGGATGAGACGAAAAAAAAAAGAAAAAAACACCAATTTTTCTTGATATCCAAGGGGTATAAATGATGCTCCGTTACCCAGTGCGGAAATTTTCATCCAAGCAACACCCGGAAACGTCCTACCCTTACGTTCCAACGGCTCCATTAAATCGATAGTCGCTTTTCGTGATCCGGAAGTTCCGTAATATTCGAGGGGTGACTCGAAGAAAAAAATGTATGTTGGATCATTTTCCTCTTGAGCACGGACACGAGAACAAATGAGGCGACATTTTGTAGCAAGGAATTCTGAAAAACGGCTTTTTTCAATCGATCTATTGACATTTTTCATTGTGATATATGTCGTCGGGTATTAACCCGAAAAAATGTACATTTTCGGTCGGATTGTCGTTACGTTTACCGGCTTTTATTTTTATTCAAATATTGAAATTGCCAACTTATTCAGTCTCGAGAGCTTTCCCGTAAATTATCGAAGTCCGTTAAAGTTTGATGTTCATGATAATTTAAGGAAACCGGCACTTTGTTGTCGTCCAACCTTCCAAGTTTCCACATTGTCCGGTTGCATGAAAAATTCTCTTTCATGATTATTAAGATCTCTTCTTACCCTAATTATTGAGAGTATAATTAGGTCAATGAATCAAATAACAAAATTGAATAATTTTTAGACTGGCAAAGTAACTACGCTGAACTTTTTCTCTTGACCTCTCGAGTGAAAATTTCAGTACCACTTTGCTGTGTTTCGAAGCTTTTTTTCGAAATAGTTTTAAAAAAACACAGGATTTCAAATGAAGGTGACACGAAACATAACAAAAATGAGGAATTGAGAATGTTTTGAGCAGACTTGAGTATTCATTGTCTGAAAAACATCGAAAACGTTTATTTCTCCCCTCAATATGCAATCGACAATTTGTTATTCAGTCGAATATGGAAAAATATATTTTTTTGGTCTTTGAATCGTCGTTGAAGAGAAAATTGGCTCGAGTTCAGAGTAAATAAGTAAATGGTCGTTCGCCATCCCTATGTCTTCTAATTCCAGGCTTCCTAACGAGTTTCGCAAATTTACGAATTTCACTCCCGCAGAGCTCAAGCGCCAGTAGAAAGTACTATATGAAGGACTTGCCATGATATATTTTCTACATTGGTTAACCACATCGATGACTATAGATTGACAGAGTTCCTGATCGACTTTCTTCTAGCCTGAAATAACAAATGACTGATGAAGGGCTGGTTGAGATCGTTACAAAAATATTTCTTCATAAAAGGCATTCCACGGGCCACTTTCGCAGGTCATGACCCCGATCATTTCCTACTTTTCTAAATTTTTTTTAGTAAAATAGCTTCCCTTGAGAGGTTTATTTACACCGACTTCAAAGTTTTTATTATTTCTCATCTTCCAAGAGTTGAAATTTCCGAAAACAAAAAAAAATCTGAACTTTTCGAATTTAAAAAATGTTTTAACGCCGACAGCTCACGAACCGATCGATGTATCAACAAATGTCAGTACGTCAATCATTCATACATGTATTAATAGTTATTTGACGAAAAAAAAAGTGAGAAGAATCATATATATTAATCCTCGTTGCGGAAGAGTGGTTGGTTCGGTGGATTAGGGCTTGGCTCGCAAGCTGCTGATCCCGGGTTCGAATCCTGACCAAAACTTCTCTGTGATCCATGAGCGGTTTGTGTTCGGCTTTGGACCGTGGATGCGGAATTGAGGGAGAAGTGGGCGGGAGTGGGAAGACCGCGGCACAATAAGTGGGGAGAACGCTCGAAGCACTCTTCAAATTTCAACTCAACTGCCATATTTATCTGATAATTAATCGTTGATAAACCTTTTCAGATAAGAAAGAAAAAATCTTGAAAAAGCTGCACTTGCCAAGTGATTTAATTCATCGTTTCGATGTATTAAGGTTTTAGAAAAATCAATGGGTGATGCACAAAGAATATTACGTTTTTTTTTTTTATAAACGATTTTATTGGTACAGAAGTAGAATAATATTTATTCATATATTCGATGTTTAGACCAAAATTTGATTTTAATCATTGACTCGTTTAATTAATGACTCAATCACCCTATCATATTCTATACGGTGTACTTCTTGTTTCAAACGTTGTAACCAACAAAATTATGGTCTCGTGTCACTAGTTCGAACTTGACGAGGACAAATAGTGAATATTGCACGAAGTTTCTTGCATAATCATAACATGGGTCGACCAGGGACTCTGGACTCAACCATACTCCAGCTGAGTTTGAGAGTGACCTGACAAAAGGCAAGTTTCGAGAGTCAGCCAGTCGATATTCACCCTCGAGATTATAAAAATGTATGCTTACACTCTCCATTCGATTATTCAAAGCCTTGATTATCAAAATTCATATCCTAATAATATTGGTATGACGAACATTTTTTGAACCTTTTTTTTTCTTCACAATTTCAGTTCAAAGCCAAATTTTCAAACTCATATTCGAATGTAACTCACTCGTACTAATTGCATTGGTTTTTATGTCGTTTTTCGTGAATCCATACTCACTCGTTCTCGTGATCCGAAATCCTGAGGCATAATTAGCCCTCAGCGCAGTTATCACGAACGCCAAGAATAAATTCAAGGTCCCAGGGAATCAAAAGTCCATCAAAAACAATTTCTTGATTACAAAATCCTCCAGCACTAATGGTCTTTTCATAGTCATTCGTTCGAAAAATGCCTCCTGATCCATTCAGATTCAATTACAAGCCCAAAAATTATTCATAAATGAACAATTCTTATTCAAGAGACAGTGCAGGAATCGAATCCTTTCAATTTTGTTGTAAATGTAGTTATTTGATTATGTTGATAAATTGTAAAAGAAATGGAGACAGAATGGGTTGGTGAAAACGACTACCCTCGTTAAAGTTACAATAAATTGAATATTTTTTCCGAAGATGATCTTAAGTTATCAAAAGACGATGATTGAGAATGGATATTGAGTATTTCGACTTATAAAGAAAAAAAATAGTGAATGGAACGAGCGGAAATTAATGAGTTCAAAAGTATCTTCTTCTGATATGGATTTTTCGCGTTCATCCCTTTTTCAACGTCTGCTGAGCGGAAATAGAAGCCAACAAAGAAATGGTTCCATTCACAAATATCGTACATGTATCGTGTGAGGATTGGGGAAGGGTTGTGAAAAGGTTTCGCGAGGGGGATGGTCAGTTACAGAAGAGAGGGAGGGAGGAAAGAGGTAAAAGCCATTGTTGGATAGCTGGATCGTTCATTCGTTTTGCAAGGTTCTCAAATTACGAGCGTACAAGTGTGAGAAGCTAGTTGGCGACGAGCCAATAACGCCATATAACATTGCTGCTGCAGTTCTGCGGATCCGCATGAAAGAGCCACCCCTCGCAGCATCAATTGCAATTTCGGGTCTCCTGGATTAAATAAAAAATGAAAAGTTAAAAATGTGTTCAAAAATTTTTTGTTCAGTTAAACCAAAGAAGAACAGAACTTTGTTTGAAAACGTAATTCAGTGATGGAAAGATGGCTCCGACACCATGAAAGTTAAAAACCGATATTGCATGATCAGTATTCAATGCATGCGTGAAATAAAATAATAAATTCGACATTTTATGCTGCCCTTTCAGGGATTCGATTTTATTGGAATTATACGTGCTTGAAAAATACTTTTTTCACTCCAAAGATTCAAACGATGTATCGATCATTAAGCAGACAAGTTCGAGTCCTTATTTTGCCAATATGCACTTTAGATCCAATAATTTGAACTCTAACAATCTTCGCGCTGCTACTTTTCATCCTCCGTTCACTAGCTGTGGGGCTGGAATAATACCTTTGAAGAAAATCAGTAGGTTAGGAAAGTTTCCTTTCGCTTTGCGCTAGAGTGCACTTGTTCCCGGAAATATCGAGCGGTCTTTCCACCCTCGACTCTCTTTTCTACCGAAAGATGAGATAAAGCTGGAGACTAAAAATGGGAAGGAGACTACTGGCAGGACGCCAAAGAGCACAGCGACCATTTTAAACGTGCATAGATCCTCTAGAGTATACAAGTTGCATCAAAGGATCAAAGAAGAGTCTGAACCTACTGCAGTTTGAAATAGACCTCTCACACCGTGCATTTGACAAGTTCAACATCTGACATGTTATATTCTCATTACAGCTGTTCATCGATATTTAAATTACTCATGCATTTTGAACAGTTGAAATTTGCCTATCACCAACGTTACTGTATCAAAAGTATTATTATTTTTGATGTTTCTGTATCGATGCCCTATGCTCATCTCTATTTTGCTTCCACTTCACTGCCTTTTATGGTTTTGTGAGCCTCCCTCTCTCCCAAAAGTGTTGTCGCCACAGTTAATCTTTCCCGATGCATTCTATTTGCCCGAGTGCCAAGGGAAACTGTGAAAAATTCGACTAATCCAGGCGGCTATATATTCGGACTGATTTTCACTTGATTATCACGATGTGAGATTTATACAGTCTGCTTCTCGTTCAACAATCGATACGAGACTGGGTGCATGGCCACGCAATCATCCAACCGAGTACCGATCTTATTCGAGACTATTTTATTTGACAGGTTGGCCGAGCCACAAATCGACTAGGGAAGCATCACTGTTGCTTGAATCATAATTAATTAATAACGCCTGACCTGAATTTATTGAACTAATAATTATCAAAGTCTTCAACAAAAGTCTCCCGGACGGAATTGTTTTTTTTTCTCTTATCATCCTTTGTGCGATGACAGGCCAATTACTAGATTTTCTACTACGACGACGTTAAACTTTTTTGTGGTCAAAAAGAGGTTGAAGAAGCTGTACAATTTTTTTTTTCTCAGCTTCCTGAACGTTTATTCACAAGTAACGAATTTTTTTCTCGACTGAATAGTGAAAAGATGAAAATTGCCTGAAAAGTCAAAATGTTTGATAATTCGTATGCGTAAAGTAACATTTTTGTTTCGAATCTTGAAGCCGAGTTTTCGGAGAACTAGGAGTTCGCTGGATCGATCAAATTTTTTATTAAAGTAGGTGAGCATTGAAGGAGCTCCTGTTCAATTACTGAGGGTTTGCTTCAATCTGTTCACCCTTAATTTCAACATCTTCAATGAGAGCAAACTCTCGCAGCACTTACCAACGTGAGGAAAAATCGAATGCAATTAGCGTCAATCAAATATACCAACGACGATAACTAAGCGCCTGCTCTACCTCAATATATTGGCTTTTTGTAAACTCCTGGTCGGTTCGATTTTGATCGTAATCCTCAACTACTCAGCTCAAAGTTACGTTGCCTGGTGGTTATTAAGAGCCATACTTTGAAAGCGGAAAAAAAAATTAAATATCACGTGTAACAAAAAAAAGCTCAACTTTTTTACGATGAATAATTAAGTGCAGATTTTACATTATAAAGTCACGGGGAAACGTCAAGAAAAAAAAAACCGTTTTCCCATCGTTACGTCAACTTCAATTAAGGTTACGCAGAGTTCCATTCTTCTTTGACGCTACTTCTCGTCCCTCTATCTTTTCTCATTTTGCATCTTTTTCACATGGATTTGCGCCAATGCGCCATCCACCCACTCGGATGACATCGAACTTATGACCATGAAACTCGAGAACGTGAGCGTATTTTTATTATTTTTTTATTTTTTTTTTTCATACACACACATATACAAACCCATTGTGAAAATGCTTTTAATGCTACCACCGTCGAACCTTCAATTCTTCTTTTCTTTTCTCTTCGACATCGAGGTCGATGGCAATGTAAAGAGGTTATTGGTAAACTTTGAACGAATATTAACGAGTACAAAATTTGTAGTTAACAATTTTATGTTTCATGAAAATAATTTTATTAAATTGAGAATTGATAAGTTGAGACGAGAGTCATGAAATTGATGGCGAGACTTGGTTATAAGGTTGAAGGGAATAGAATCGATGTGATCTCGGAAGACAATGGAGGAAAATCTCGTTAATTGTAACTGTTTGGAGGAAAATAGCGCCAAGTTTCTCAAGCGTACTTAGATTCGTGCCATAAAGCCTGGGCGTTGCTTCGAAAGCCTCGGAGCGATGAATCCCAGCTGGGCTTACACCGTAAATTTTCTCTTTTCTCTCTTTCACTCCCGGCTCTATGCGCAGCGTACACTATGGGGAGAAGGGGGGGGGGGGGGTACGAGAAGAAAATTTAATGGGGCTGAGGTGTCGGGGTTGACGGCGTTACTCGTAGCATACTATTATTGTGAGACGAGAGATCGTAGCGCAAACAAACGTTTGCAAATGAAATGTCAATTCCCGCTCCCCACCAGTTGGTGAGAATAGTACGAATCGTTTCAATCCCTCGCGTACCCAACATTCATTCTCATTGTTCCTTGCTTGTAGGGCTTCAACCATCCGTCCAGAATGCAACGAGCATCCCAATGCACTTTTCAACTCTCTCGGTTGTTACACAAGCTTTTACAAAGCTGTCACGATCACAAGATCATCGTAATCGGGGATGAGAGTTATACAACACTGTGAATCCATGGTTAACCATGATACCACCGTGTTGACCATTCTCTTTTCAACGTGGCTTTACTGCTCTTTGACAGAAACAGTGGTTCACCGTGGATTGGACTTTGTAAAATAAGCATCACTGGAAATTCTCACGAAGTCTAGGCCGAGAAAAAACTCAACAAACAATAAAAAATCCGTTCTTTTTGTAACATTGAAAATGATTTATTACTGTAAAAATATTTGTAATATTTGCTAGTCGTGATATAACTTCAACCGCGCGTGTTATCAGTTATTGAAAAGAATGTTATTGAAGTATCTCAGATTTTACAGATAAAATATTACCAGGATTAAGATCGGAGAAATTTTTCAAAGACTCATAATGGTCACAGCATCAGATTATACCTACGCATAATCGAGTAATCTGTTTGAAGAAGATTTTAACGACCTTTTTAAATTGCCTCCGTCCTGAAGGGATACGAAACATTTTTTTTCTTTTTCCGTTCCATTTCCGGTTGTTCTTCGTAATACTCTCGTGCTCCGAATGAGTTGTGAAAATCAATGAGCTTTTAATCTCGTACATCACAATCTTGTCCTATCTCGATGTACCACTCGGAGAGTCCACTCCATCTCAATGTCCCAATAGATCATGCTCCAATGCCATTTTCAACCTGAATAATATCAGGCAAGTTGTGAAAATCAAAGTTTCGGTTTACCTTGCTCTGTTCGTCTCCGAAGCTTTGATATCTCAGTTTATCATTATACGTATAGGCAAATATTGGACTTTATATATATATATATATCAACTGTAATTTAATTCGGCACGTTCATTTGCCAAGTAAACGCAGCAACCTCCTCCCGTTCCTCCTATCAAACGAAATTAATTCACTCTGTAAGCGAAATTGAATCATCACCTCTGCTCTTCGACCCATAGCAACTTTCTCACGAACATTTCATTCATTATTATCGCTCTTTGCTTAACACCAATTTAAATGCGTTTCGCTCGTTTCGGTGGGTCAAAAATATAGGTTTTAGAAGACACTCTACATTCTCACAAATTAATTAAAAATATTTCTGATTGTATATAATCATCGAGACATTATTAATTATTGACGATTAATTTTCAATAATTATCTCATCCTTAGTCCGTTGAATCGCACGATTCTTGGATTCCTGAAGCTTCATACAGAGGCGATTGAAACGAAAGAAAAATGTTCTATCGAGATTTGCAATTTCGTCGATATTTCGAAAATATGGATCTTCAGACAAGCCGAATAACGTTTTTCATTTTGAAACGAACATTTCGAGAAAAAAAAAAAATTCAGCAAAAGCTATCAGAATTAATTTAAAAAAATTTAAGAAAACGAGGCAATTTTTTAATTTTCCCACTTTTATCTCCTTAAAACAATTTTTATTTTACGCTGATTAGTTCATTATGAAGGTTTGTTGAGTAATAAAAAAACTGTAGGCCGCTACTACAAAACGGCACTCAACGGCAAGTGTCCGGAGAACGTCAAGTACGACCCAGTTTAAGAAGACATGACAAAGGTGGAGGGGGAATCGGTTACTCGGTTCTTAATCCAATTATACATTCACTCGTAGCACTCGTACAAAAATTTGTTTTATCATTCATTTTTGTAACGAGTTTGCTTCTGCATTAACGAAATTTGTTTGAACAACGTCAAGCTGCTGTATTAAGGTTGCATCTTGATCAGCCATCCAATCGTCTTAAAAATCGAACAAATTTCATCGAAATTCGATACCATTTTTATTGGGCTTGTGCAAAACGTTTCTAGTTCTCATACAATCCAGATTTACGTACGTCGAACGTTTCGCACATATGGGATTATCGATAAATCCGACTGTTTGTCCAGCTGCGATTATCGAAAGTAACAAGTTCCCTAATACCGATTGTACCTCGTTCGAAAGTATATAAATTTTGAATAATGTTTGTGCTTGAAATAAAATTTCAAATTGTAATGATTCAACTATCGATTCAACTGTCTACAAAAAAACATGTTGAACCTTATCGAATCCGTAAAGATTTTTACACAGAATTTATTGATCGTAGGAAAAGGATCGGATTTTTTTCAGATTTTAATTCGTTCATCGAAGTGATCAGCTGATGTGATAGCAGAGAATAGGTTTGAACTTGAGAAAATATAGTAGTTGTTCCGATCTTATACTCAAAGAAAGCTGATGTTAGAGGCAAAATTATTGAGGTTCTAGTAGAGAAAAAAGAGTCTTTTGGCTCTTTCTCTTATATCTGTTCGCTTTTTGCCTATTTTCGCCTCGTTGCAGTGACGAGCCACGTTTATGCAAACTGCATAAAGCTCGTTTTATCAGCTGTGGATGGCCATTCTCTCTTGGCTTGGGCACTTGAGAAACGAGGAGAATTTCTAGGTCGACAGTCTTCAGGCCAGGGAACTGAAAGAAACTAGAGAAAGAAAGTGTATATGTGTGTGTGTGTGTGTGTGAGCGAGAGATAGAGGGAAGGAGGGAGTGAAAAAGGGGGAGAGAGAGGGTTGAAGGTAGCTTAAGGTTTACAAAGACGAGGGAACGCCTATTCTTCCAACGGATGAGTGAGAAAAAGAAAAGGAGAGAGCAGGAGAGAAAGGAGAAAAGAGAAATAGAAGAAGTGGTATAAGCTTAACGTCTGGCATCGCTGATGCATTTCCGACTTGTCGAGACAACTTCCTGACTCCATTGACTTTTCACCGATAGATCTGATTATTTTTCATGTACCACTTTTTTTAATTGATTGTTCATTCACGTCGATGTACACTTGCAATTCGATTTTTAATCGAAGACCCGAAAACAATTATTCATGAATTTTAATCTCTGTTAATCATCTCCGGCGATCAAGAGATAAAAACTGTTTTCGTGCCTCCAATTGAATAATTTTTTACAAACACTCATTGCATAAATGGAGGAATAAAATAATTTTTATTGAATTTTCGATTAATAATCATGGTAGAGGAAGTCAAATGCAATCATTTTGTCATCATTTTTAGCACACCCATAATTTCACTCAACTCGAATGAATTCTGATAAAATTGAATGATTGATTACCCACTATAAAACGAGAATGAAAAAAATTGATTGGGAGTTCCGTAATGAAGAGTCAAATGGATCTTAACGAAATACTTGAATTTCAATTAATTCTTCTAGACATTGGTAGAAGATGTTGAGGAGAGGGGTTTGTCGAGTCTCGTTAAAGTCACGGAAATAAATGGAATTCTATCAAATTACGAGAAACAGAGAGGAGGAGCGGAGAGGTAGAAACCTCGAAGATAGAAATTAAGCCGATCATAGAACCCAGTCCTGTGAGCTCTCCTTTTCTTTTCTAATACCGTCACTGATGGTAGTTTTTTTCAACTTCTACCATTTGAAAACAAGGGATGCGGATATAATACAAGATTTCACATTAATTTTTTAGGGAGAAGAAACGTAGAAATTAATCCAAAAAGAATAACAACTTTCTCCATCTATTTGCAATGGTTAATAATTTTTTGTTAACCAACACATATTTTTTTTTTTTTTTTTTTTTCTGAGGCGATGAAAATATTTTATGGTCAGGCGAAAGGTTTTAAGAACGGTTTTTAATTAAATTGAGATGAGAAAAACGGTCACATCTTCTCGTCCAACCCTCGTTTGGCGAGCGAACATTCTTTTTTTTTTTTTTTATTACAATTTTAATCCTTATTATTTCGCGCTTTTCACACCTTCATTTTTTCTCGCATTCTGATTTGAGCTCAAGCACTTGGAAATTGAGATCATTTTTGCTGGACCACAAGGTGTGCTGGGTAGAATTTCGTGTAGCCTTACAAATACCAGTTTCAAGGGGCGCTTAAGGGCTTACCGTAAGAAAATATAGGACAAAGGTTGAAACAATATGTAATAATGTGTACCGATGAACATCGCGGTACACACACAAGCTCGAAACATAGTCGTGTGATGAAAACGTAAAGGGTGTATTATGTGTAGATATATTATTTACGGACATGTAGGCTGAGAGAGAGGAAAGAGCGTGGGATGGTTAAACGCGAGAGCCATGGAGTGTACGTTATATTTGAACGATGAGAAAAGCATTCATCCCTTTAGACTTTCGACATATTCTCTGCGACACCTTTTCATTTCTGTCTATCATATATCACATCCTCAACTTTTTCACATCCATTTTTAACCCTGCACGTGTATTCAACTCGTACGACACGAATATCTCAGAATATATCTTTTTTTTCTTATATTTCGAGTGAATTTTTATGTGCTTTTCTGTGCGACAAATTTCGATCATATTTGGAGTTTTTTCCTCATGATTTTTTTCTCCGATTCTGACAAGGGCATTGGACGAAGACAAAAATTATCGAAAAATCTTGAAACTGGACACTTCAAGCTTCGATATGCTTTTTTTTTTGGTTTCACCGTAAGAACGTTTTTCACCAAGTTACAGCATTTCAAAAAAACTTTTCAACCGATATATTTTGAATGAATTTTTCATTGATTCCATACCTTCTTCGTACAACCTTTTTCAAGATCCATTCACTGGCTCCAATCCTGCTATACTAACTTTGTATATTTTTGTACCCCTCCCCCCTCCCCATCCCCTTCACAATTTATTTGTTCAACACCATCAAAAACTCACTGACGACCGATTCACTGGCCTTTGCTCAGCAACTCTGGTGCACCGGTCAGTTGGCTAACCGGTCATATGTTCATCCAATGGTTTCGTCGAAATCCAGCAAACCTGGGTCTTCGCCAAGCCTACACACAGACCGAGTACACCGGGAAAAAATCACACGATCAAATACTAAGGCATCATAGCTGCCGGGTACTTGAAACAGAGAAAAAATTCTTTATTCGAAATGAGGAATTACTATTTTCGTATTGTGAAAATTCTCGGAGTGCCAGAAATTATGCGACGCGGTAGTAAATATTGATAAAATTTTCTCTCTATGATTATTGTATTCACGAACGCCAGTTCAATATTATTTCATGTTATTGATATTATTTTGTAGATTTATAAAAAAAAAATCAATGGAAACTCTAATTTATTATGTTCGAGATAAACCGAAACGAGGCAATTTCTTTTTACAATCGTAATAAAGTACTTCGTATCTGACTTTTTGTATTACTTGCACCATATTTGTGTTTTTTTTTGTCCTTTTTTTTTAATGAAAAGTCACCCCGAACAGACAGGGCTTTGGTGGTATTCTCTTAGGGCTGTCCAGACACATATATCATCGAGTATATTCTTTCTCTCAATCCTTCCAGAAACTCGAGACTTTTTCGCCGACTTGGCTTTTCCATTGTGGCAAATCGAAAAAGAGTCCCTCATTCGTATCCGTTTCGATCGCTATCCGCACTTTCGAAGAATCGAATAGAAAGCTGCACCGAAAGCTGGACTAAAATTTAATTTCTGGGAGCTGAGTACGCAGTTAAATTAAACGTTCAATAAAAATTGACTTGCTAGTGTGAATTTATATTTCAATGCTTGTCCGTTTTATCAGTCTTCATAATTTTGGAGTGATCTGGTAGTTGAGTAAAAAAAAAAAGTGATTGTAGAATAAAACTTATTTGAAGTATAATCTCATTCGATTTTTATTCCTCGTCTCTTTTCCTAAATTTCTATTTTTCATTGTTCAGGAACTTTGATAAAAGTTTGCTCATCATCTTTGGTTCATTATGAGATAACGGGTATACACGCTCAGGGCTGCCATTTACGGTGACTGCACAGACGTTTATCGGATTCAGAAAGGGAGAAAGACCGAGAGACACAATTTTCAATGGATTCCATCTTCTTGTTCATTGTCTCGTCCGTTCTACTTGTTTCTCTCTCTCTTTTCTCTTAGTACACACTTCGTTACGTTCAACGAGGATTGTCTTTAGTTCTGATTCACCGGATGCGTCATTTTCTTCACAACGTTGGCTTTTACCTTTGTCAAGTTTTTTGAGATATCTGTACAATTCTGGTATTTACAATTCAGCTATTTTGATTGGGTGTTGAAATATCTCGAACAGGATTTCTTCTGTCGCTATTCAAGTATAGAAACTTTACGAAATCCAGTATGAAGTTTCATCGTTTTTTGTAATGATCCATTCCGAATTTATTTTCTTCGTAAAGCGAAGGCTTCGAAACACGAATTTTTATTATTAAATTATTGAGCAAAAGCTTCCGATACATCCAATGAAAAGTGTAATCCTTAAAGTTATTATTTCGGTGCATCAGTGCGATATAAAAAAAAATCTTGGCTGTGCAGTAGAAGAGCGAAAGTCATAATATGGATTATCGCTAGTTTGGCCTTGCACGTTGAAAATCGCGATGTGAGAACGAAGTGAAGCGTGACCTTGTCCTTGCCCGTAGTTACCTCGAGGTACTTGATGTCCTCGGAAGTCACGAAGGTTCCTCGGGGAACCACTTCCGAAAACGATTTTAGCCATGCTCGGTAGACGAGATCTAAGGAGAAAATGGCAGAGTATAGTAGCCTCATCATACGACAACAAGCAACCTGCCGTAAGGTTTATGCAAATTTTCCTCCATCTTCACCATACTATTTTTGGCGAACACCCTTTTCATTAACGTATTTACACAGTGATATTTATAAATTATATGCATATGAAGAAAAAACGATTATTCATGACTTTCAGGTTCATCAAATTTATGGATCGTTTTTATTTTTTTATGTTTATAAATCAATTTTATTGTATCTTAATTTCATCGATTTCTATATATTCCTGAAGAAATTTCTATTCGGTTGTAATTCGATTGCACTCCATTTTGCACTCTCCCAAATACATATCCTTAGATATCAAGCTCTTTCGATTATTCTGGGCTTGTTATTTCATGTTCCACGAAATTTTTTCCTCTCTTCCTTATTTTCCCACGAGGCTTAGACTCTTCGTGTGACTGAATTTCGTTGGCGAGATTCCGAAAGTTTTAATCGAATAAGAACTCCGTGTCTGTCTTATCCTTTCTCCTGCCTTATCCTCGGTGTTGGAATAAACTTTGCAAGGATAAAGAAAGCTGGTAAGGAAGGGATGCGGAGAAGGTGGAGAGAAAAAAAAACACTGTTACGGGCATCTTTTGAATGCAGTCAGGGATTTTGAATGATTTATCGAAGTACAGTAGCCATACTGGAGTCATTTCGAAGGTGTCGAAAAGATCTTGGGTTTGATTTGTCCTTGAATGAAAGGGTGAAAGGTCACAGCTGTGAAGAGGACGAAAATTCTACCAGTAATACTGAACCATACGATCGAGTCTCTTACTCCATTTCCAGAAGTGAAAATCTTGTCTAGAAATGAAACTTTCATTCGAAGAGTTCGACGAAGCAAACTAAAAGATTTGCACCGCGATGCATTCTGAACTAGTGAAAAAGGAATAAACTTTCTTTTCCAATAGTCTAAGAATTTTTCCCATCTTCCATCCTATTTTCGTCCATCGTTGTAACGCTTAGAGTGCTCTCCATGACCATCGCCCACTCTCGTATACTTTCTATCTATATACCGTCTTTATGTAGACACGTTTCTGTCAACAGAGTTGAACCAAGTTACATACCTCGCCGCATAGACATTTAGGATAGGCGCGAAGTTGGTGAAATTGAGTTGAAACTTTCTGCTTTAAGTGTAACACCTTTCAGTAGCATCCAAACAACAAGGCCTCTTCACCCCTTATTTTCAATACAGGTATGCAGGCATGCTGAGTCGTGTATGTTACTTCTGTCAAATTTTAACGTTTGTGTTTTTCATGAATACCCTTGAAACTTGAAAATTGAAAAAATGAGGGTTTTACCACCGATCGATAGTGTTTCCTTGAGATTATCGCCTCGTTTTTCCAAAAAAGCTAAAATCGATGAGATTGGATCTGAAATGTAAGCGAATCAATATCGCTTCGGCATTTCATATCCGTAGAGCAAACGAGGGAAAAATTTGATCGAACTGAGAGTAAATATTTGAATTTATCCTGACGATGGAAAATTCTGTTACAAAATATAGATCGGCTCTTCAAATTGGTTATTGAAATAAAAAATGCTATGTCAATAACTCGTTGTTTTTTTCGCACTTGTTATGGACGACATTTTTCGTCCTTCTTATATCGAATGTTCAATAGGAAATTCGAAGATCCACGCTATACTTGAATATAAAATCAAATTTTTTAGGCAGACATCACGGAACAGTAATTTTTCGTAAATTAATGCGGTTGATTGAGCTTCTTTTCGCCAGGGTGCGGGATAGTAAGAATCTTTGATATGATAAATCAGCGACTTTCCACGCAGGCTGTATCAGCAATCGTAAATGGCACTTCGAGGGCAGGCATTTCAGAAATTATTTTAGACGAACCAATTAACTCTGCTTACTATATAAATCAATGGTATTCTTGGACAAAGTCATTTTTTCACTGATTCAACCCATTTTTCTTTAAAAATCCATTCATTACTTGAATCAATAAAACGGATTTGAAAGTACTTTGACGAAGTTCGAAGACGTCGAACAGATCCTAATGTAATTCTGAAAACAAACAAAGTTGAAAGCAATCTAGAATATTTTCTATTTTTTAAAAGACTAAATGTTATCACATTGTTAATAAAAAATATTAAAAAAAATAATGGTTTTACCATAGTATTTGTTACTTGCGTGGCAAGTGCAGAATTATCGACATGAGGCACTATCAACAGCAAGCTTCAGCGAGAAAGTGTTTCCCGAACTTGACCTAGTTCGCCACTGGTGGTAGTGCGGCGGCCTCGGACGTCGTCGTCGTCGTCGTAGTCGACGTCGACGTCGTCGCCGTCGCCTATGCTTCGACCGTCGACAGCTTTTTCATGTTATTCTTCAAGTTCGTGCTCAAGTTTAAATTCATGAACTTGAAATAAGACTCAAGTTTAGCGTAAAAATGCACGAAAAAAAAAAAAAAAAATCATCACGATACATATTTTTGATCTCTTACGTGAGGAGTTATTTCAAAGGATCTGAAGAAAAAAAATAGAGATTATAATTTTTCGCAGTATTTTCTATAATAGTGGAACGTTCACCTTAGAATTCAGTTTGCATGAGAAAATCCAATTTTGCGCTCATGTCATGACCAGCCGCATGGAAAGGGGCTTAAAGAAAAGGCGTGATAACATTTCGCGTTGGATGGGCGACAGTCTCCATGGAGTAGAACCTAGTGGAAGAAGACTCCCACGACATTTTTTTTTTTTTTTTTACTTTCGTCGTTTTTTTTTTTTTTTCATTCACTCCCTCGATGTATTATTTATCTGGGTGGATCGAGTCTGCTTCGTCTGGAAGTTTGTGTTTATCCACTATGTCGATTCTCCTTAAGCCAGTCCACTTTGAGACACCCATCTACCCATCAGCCTGATGGTATTGCCAATAAAGTGGGGACGAAAGTTCTTTTTATTAAACTCCCCGAACATTCTCGGATTTGAAAAAACAAAAAAAAAAAAAACAAAAATAAACATATTCTTTATGGAATTTTCGTCATATATCAATCAGCAAAAAAATACAGATCTTCTGACGTTGATCATAGAAAAGCGTGAACAAAAATAAGCAACGCGCGTGGGATTCGTGACGGATAAAAAAAAACTCGTACACTGCCCGCCTCAATTATCGCTGATGTACTCATTTCTTCTGAGCTTTCTTTTTCGTTCATTCTCCTCTTTATTTAATACTTTTTATTGTTATTTTTCGGGAGCCTCTGAGTCACGTCCCCTTGCCTTCTCCCCCCCCCCCCCCCCCCCCTTCATTCTCCCTACAAGGTCCCTCTTGCAATTCGCGCTTTTTCGTCCACGGTGAAGGCCGCTGGTCTGGCTTCGTGGCACTTTTTCGACACCCTACGTCCACCTCATCACTCCTAACAGTATCGATCGAACCTTAGAAAAATGAAAGCAGATAAAGGAGGCTAGTGAGAGCAGAAGGGCTTAGATCGAATGACTCAACTTATGTCAGCTCTGTATACATGTATAAATGGCTATACATTTGTTTTATTTGGACACTATTAAGTAGTAGATAAGTCGAAAAAAAAAAACAACGATTAATTTGTTTCATTCTCGAATATCCCTATTGTCAGATATGTCACGAGGATTTATCTCCACTACCCTTGCCAATCTATTACAGTCTCATGGAACATTAAAAAACCTCGTCTCATCGGTCTCTTGTACAGGGTATTCGAAGATTCGTCTCAAAATTAGCAAAAGCTTCATAACTTGTAGAATTCCAATGAGAAAAGTCTACAAAAATTTTTCTCTCCAACGCACCCTTGTACAGATATTACTGCATATAAGACAGCCAATAGGATCCGGCATTGGGATCAAGTGGGCAGGGCAGAATGGTGCTCCACCCCTTTCAGGCCAGCGCTCATGCACCGGATTGGTTCTTATTCTTTCATTCATGTATTGAAGAAACCTTACGTCGCAGAAAAAAAAAGACTCGACATGTTTTTCTTACAATTTAACGGTCTATTCAATTTATATAACGGTCAAGTGATTTTAACATCTCTGCAGATGATATACTATAATTTCTTGTTGCTGTCGTTCGAAATAGACTCTGAGTAAACGAATCGTTCATAATTTTGGTTCGCGTGCGTATGTACATTCGTCTCGAGTTCCCCTCTCTATCGGTATTTCTATTAATCCCTGGCATGTGAATCGAGATTGGCCCGTTTCTTGTGGCTTTCCGATGAAGACGCGTGTGCATGCGGAGGGTATAACCACGAGGGACGATCGGAGGAGCCAGCTGGCGCCGTCAAATGACGCGACGCTCAGTCTGCCGGCGTCGTTCGTACTCGTTGTGTCTCTACCAGACATTATTATACGTACACTTGACATCACTACTACTCGACTCGATAACCGATACTCGTTTCTATGTGTGCGTTGTGCTTGCACATGTGTAAATATAAATCGCGACATGTCCTTCGAATATCCCATTACATTTTTCCGTTCAACAGTTGCGCGGTGTAATTCATATTAATACTGAAGTACCGTTAATGTCACGACGACGATGAACTTTCGACTTGATGGCAAAAGTATCAAACGTTACGCCAGTTTTATTCGACAGAGCGCTTCAGCAGGATCGTGTCGTTGTTTATCGAGTCTAACACGGGAAATTAATTTGTTTTTTTTTTTTTCTTCAAACCATCAGTGATCATCGGTATAGTTCGTGTGATTTCGTTGTGATTCGTGTGGCTACGCGTGAATAGTTGAAAAAAAAATGGAGTAATAAATATTTTGATGCTCGAATAATAAAAGATTTTTCAATTTATAAGAAATTAAAAATAATAATAATAATAATAATAATAATAATAATAATAATAAATGAAACGATACGAGAACATCGATAATTTCGTAATGGTAAAATTAAAACACTGATTGTGAATAAAAAAAAAAAAAAAAAACAGTTAATATAATTTCCGCACGAACGTCCGATATCAATTGATTTTCGTGTCAAAATCAATTGTTTCCTTTAATGCCAGCACGTGGAAAATATTTATACACGCATCAATATATATATATATTTTTTGTCCCGACACGAGTTACTCGTTTCTCGTGAGTCTCGCTAATAAAGATAAATAAGAGAAAATGAAGATAAGTTTTACGAGGAAGATTATTATCCTCCGGGCGTTTCTTTCGAGGCTTTTGACGAGGCGCGAGAGCATAATAGTTTAACGACTAGTTAACGAATGTAAATTAACGCTCGTGTATGATCTCCGGCTCGTGCGTCTCACGCCGATCGCTTAGCATTCTGAAAACTTTGCAATAATTTATTTATTGGAACGATATCGTGACGTTACTTTACCGCACGTAGTTTATTTTTGAAATGATAATTATTCAAACGATGATCGATCAAATGATTACGATAAAAAAAAAAAAAATAAAAAAAAAACAAGAAACGATTGGTTCGAATGATTTTTTTATTTCTCGTCTAAAATATAAAAATATAACGAACCCGTTTATATAGATGCAGATGTGCTCAAAACTATAATAGAAAAAATATAAAACATTCGATAGATAAATAGATTTTTCCATGTTTTCAAATATTTCATCGGTGTCGTAATTCGATGATCGCATGCGACAAGAAAATTTTCTTTTCCACACGATTCGAGTCGGCTCAATCTTTATGAATATTGAAGTATGTTAAAGCTGCTCTCTTGAACTTCGCCCCCCCCTCCCGCTCACTCCTCACTCCCATCCGGAATCACTTGCGTGTTTTTCTCGCTCTCATTTATATATGTATCTTGAGGCTGTTATGCGCGACGAGTTCTTTATTTCCTAATTATTCGAAGGATCGTAATTGACCACAATGCCAGAAGACAGTGTGCGAAATTATTACTTTCTTTTGAGGTTCGTCATTCGAACACTATCATTAGTATCCTTTATCACGCAACGCTCGCGTCCCACCGTTCGATATATTGTGCTCAATCTGACAGCTTTTTTTTTTTTTTATTTCATTCAAAAACGTGGATAATCGTTTCATATTTTTTGAATGAATTTTGTTTTGCAAAATGCAAAATTTAGCTTTGTTTTTGTTTGTTCGAAACCATCTCGTTCATCGCTCGTCCAAGGATGAATTAAAAATGGACTATTGCATGCGAGCATATTAAAGGTCATGGCTGTATGAAGTTGGCTGCATCGAAAATGTCGAGATTCTCGAAATGAGAATAATTGACGATGTTTTTTTTTTTTTTCACTTCCAAGCCTCGCCTCTCATCGCGCATGCATTCTTTTCACATTCAACTGAAAACTTTCATCGTAAAGCAAAGTAATTTTTTTTTTTCCAACGAGGAATCGAGTCTCGTGCGTACGAAAAAAAAAAAAAAAAAAAAAAAAAAAAAAAGATCCAGTGTGTAAATGAAAGATATATTCTTTTCAGAAATTTGAGTTTTTAGGTCACTGCTTTTGAATCAATAAAAATATGGTAAATACATTGAACGCGTATTCACAGTTGATACTCTCTTCTGATATATCATCGAAAAGTATTTTATGTTCAATTTATTTTCGTTTAAATGTAATTTTTTTTGTTTTGTATCAATGCTAAAGAGAAATTCAAAATCGATATTATTATTTATTTACGATTTTTCTATCGTTTCTATCGCATCAGTTGAATCAGTTGAACTTTCATGGTAAATTAATTTTTTAGTCCCAAAATCTTTTCGTTTTTCATGGGATTTGGCGTCTCTAATAAATATTTCACGTCTGCTTTTATCATATTTATTTTTGTTTTTTTTTTTTTTTAGTGTTTTTATTGGAAGCTGAATTTTTTGAAATTAACAAATTTTGATTTTCAATTCTTTCTTGTCTTTCATTTTATTTCTGAACTTATTTTAATCTTTCATTTGATTTTGATGGTGTAAAGCGATGTGCTTCAACAATTTGTTTGGGTTTGTTTGGATAATTCGTTGTAATCGTACGATTGAAACGAAAAATGGTTTCCTAGTGGATGTCTCTTCGGTAAAACAAAATTATAGCTGTATCAGATGCTAAAAAAAAAAGTTGTCAGTCTGGCTGGGAAGTAACTTTCATCAAAAACATACAAAAAAAAAAAAAAAACTGTCAATTTAGTTGAACAAGATGGAAAGTTACGAACGAACGTACTTAAAAAAACATGTGAATATATTTATGGTTCAAGTTAAATTCTTTCTTTTTCGGAGTCAACTGAGTATGGGGTATGAAGAAAAAACTTGATCCACTATTACATTTGATAATGAGAAAAAAAAAAAAAAATTTTTATCGTTTCAATATTACCAAATGATTCGACGAAAAGGGCCTGGCTTTCCTCGCCAACCAAGTCGGAGACGTACGAAATTATACTTCATCCAATTATTGAACACTTTACGCAGGGTGAGACTGTGTACACGTTACGAAACTTTGGTAAAATGAGGGCCTGGATCTCGGTCCATATCGTTATGGCGGTCGAATTATTTCGAACCGAAATTTAAATGTGACAAGGTTGTGTGAATCATATGCTTTTTTGAGGATTCCAAAGAAAAAGATAAATATGAAGCAGCACAAATCCTGCTCTCTCTCTTTCTCTTTCTCTGTCAAATAAAAATGATCAAACACATAATTGTAATTTAGAAAATTTTGTTTCATTTTCTTCGACGAGAAAATTGTAACGAGAAAATTGTTTATGATTCGAGATATAATGAAGAATATTCCAGAAATTGGTAACAAAAAAGAATGGATTTCAAAGAAATGAACGAAGAGAAAGGGAAGGGTGAAGGAGAAAAGTCGTATAAGGATTGAAGCAATCATAAATCGTACGTCGAAACATTTATAGCTATAATTTGCTCTGGAAAGAGCGAGTTTACTTTTGTACGTATAATTTTTGTTTTACTTCTTTTTTCTTTGTTTATATTATTCTTTTTTTTTTATCCCGTCGCGCATTGGGCATTTATTTCGGTACGTTCGGACGTGAAACGTCGGAGCAATAATTATGCGAGTCGACGTTCCGAATTCGAAATAATTGAGCTCGTCGGAGACTCTCTTACCCCGGCCTCCTCCCCTTCTCCCCGACAATCCGGAGCACGTTTTTTCGTCTCCGGTGCATAAAAATGCAATTCTCTTCGCAAGAGAATGTCGGACCCTCTTTCAACGTGACACTTTTTCCTCTCCTGTCTCCCCAATCAAAATGTTAAACGTCATGAAAAATATTCATTCGTTTCGTTACACACCGTTTTCAACCTTACAGCAAACTTCCTCGTTTGCAACATATCCAATGAAATTATATCGTGACAAGTACTACGTGCAGGTACCTGTACGAAATTTTACTCGTTTTTCATTTACGTGCTTCGTGTACGATTAATGCCAAACCACTTTTTTACATCACTGTCTCATTATATTTGAAAATCTCTATATATATAAATCTGTTCGCTAAAAAATGTTTGGCCGCTATTCAATCGGAAACGACTGAACCGATTACAATGATTCTTTCACGAGACTAAAGATCATGATTTAAACTGAGTTTGTGATTTTGTAAAATTTCGTTATCTTAATTTCAACAGATATGTAAAAAAAAAGTTTTACGATTTTGTTCAATTTCCAATTTCGTTCAATTTGAAGGAAATCGGAAAACGATCAAAACAAGCGGTGGCTGAATGCTTAAATCGGTATAGAAAAAGAGTTGCAGCATTTTTAATGGAAATTATGAAAAATTTGAATAAAAATGAAAATCTTTCATTTGATTATTTTTCCTGCTAGATATGTGGCGGGCGAAGCTCGCAGGCACAGCTAGTATATATATATATATATTTACGACATTAACTAGTACTTATCCAATCAACACATTTTCCCAGAAAAAAAAACATCATCAAAATACTATCGTTTCTGTGAGAATCTCGTCTGATATTTTTTATACATTTTTATTGCAATTCTAATGGTCTAAATTAAGACGAGCAATTCATGCTGTTGATTAATAATAAAATTCCAGAAGCTTATGTTGTCAATTTAAAAAAAAAAACAAGTCTATGAGAGAACTTTTGAAAAATTTGAGAATAATTTTCGTATTTTCCCATCCAATAATTAGTTTTTCATGTAGCGACTCATTTATTTTGGTTGAGGTAAAAGCACGATGGTAAAATTGATGTAAAATTTTGTTTTTTCGTTTTTTCTTTTACAACGTTGAGTCTAACGCAATCGTCGAGCTCCTCTTATCCACCACTTACTCGCTCGATATAACCGAGGACACGAGAATATGGCGTGTATGTATATCCGCGAGAACTCGCAACTATTCCCATTTTTAGCTTCGTCAGCGTGAAACTATGAACGAAAAAGCTCATCATTGCTGATCCACTGATACTTGCTCACAAAACAATCGCGCCGCTCTTCAATAATTTCGTGTTGATAATAGTTTTTCGAAATGTTTTATTCTTCATGAACCGAATTTGTCTCTTTGAACTTAGCAAACAAGCTCCACCGCAAAAACGTTTCTTTTTATTTCAAATCCAGTCGAATTATAAAACAATTTTTTTCGACTTTTACAAGAAATTTTTTCAAACGTCTGCAAAAGCAAATGCTTTTATAAAATTTCTAATCAATTCGTAAAATTTCTCTTTCAATTTTGAATACCAGAGCGTCTTAGCATCAGAGGTTTTTTTTTTCTCCGATTCTCAACTACCATTGACGAAAGATACTTTTTTTTTTCTTTCCCAGGAAACATCAGTTTCCGGTTTGAAAAAAAAAAAAAAAAGTTTTCATGTCGAAACGAATGACGTATAGAAGCTCGTTGACAAAACGTAGTTTGACATTGAAAGGTTGACAAGTGTTGGCAAGCTAGCAAGCTCAAAAGACAGTTTAGCAAATGTTCTTGGATTCGTCGAGCATTATGACGAGTGACGAAACCAAGGAGACTTCGATAAAGCTACGAGAAAAAGTTCATAGAGGAACTAAACGATCTTGCAGCTTGCCTCGAACTCGATGTCTCTCCCAACTGTCCAGTTCTAACGGGTCCGGTGTCCAGTGCACACGAGTACAAATCGAGCTCGCTCAAACCCTACTATTAGTTCATGCGGTAGACGTGAAATTGACGCAGGACGTAGTGCAGTGCGTACAGTGGCCAATTTCCTTCGATTTTCGATATTCACTCCACTAACGTAATTCGATTATTCCTCGTATACCGAAGTCTGTACTTGAGCGTACGAAAAAAAAAAAAAAAAAAAAAAAATTGAAAAAAAATGTTCTTCTCCATTTGGCCCTTTGGAAAAGCTGTACTTTCCATTAATTGACTTTGACAAATGGTCTGATCGCGATAACCGGGTTTTACTTGATAGTTCGTTTCGTATATATCGAACAAATTTTATTCGGTTTCATTTTTCTATCATTTGTTCATGACTTTACGACCGTATTTTACCGGTTAAAATTAATACCAAAAGCAATTTGAATCAGCCTCGTCGACTGTTTCAGAAATTCCGTCGAATTTCCCCACTGAACAAAGTCCGAAGGTTTCATTCGAGTGTTCTTATTTTTTTTTTTTTTTTTAGAATGAAACAGCAAGTGACTTTTGTGTATGAAATCCACGTATATCGTTGAATAAAAAAATTCACATGAGTTTCTATTGAAAGGAGAATTGTATCATTTTTGAGAAAAAAAAAAAAAAAAAACAAAAAACAAAAATGAAACAAATAAATAGTACAGATATGAAGAAAATGTTCATGCAGAATATTGCGGGCTGTTGTGAAATTTTGGACAAAGAGATAACGGTAGCGGAATGAGTGGACATTATATACGAGTAGAAAGAGAAATAACGTGAGCAGCGATGCCGAAGAAAGAGGAAGAAGAAGAGGAGAGTAAAATGAGTGAGAGGAGTGATCGTTGGAGTACGTTGTATCACGAGTCAAAGGATCCTCGAGGATGTACAAGTTGGAAGATTACGAAAATAAGAATAACAAGGAGTTACGAGGATGGAGATTTGTAGTGAGGCCTTGGAAGAGAGTGAGCCGAGTTTAGGATTGGATAAGGGTGGAACGAGTTTGTACGTAAATGAGACGTCGAGCATACGATTGTTGGAGGATTCGTTGGTGACATTGTCGAATGTTCTGGAAGTGAAAAAGTTGCGTGGGATTGAGACGGTTTCGGTGCTGAATGGGGAGGACTTTTCGAGGCCTGAATTCGTTGAGGATTATATGAATGACTTTGATAGTAACGTCACGTGGTTACTGATAAAAGCGGTATTAATGGTAGGAATAATAATAAGTGCATTGTTGGGTAATGCATTGGTGATCGCGAGTGTTAGAAGACATCGTAAACTTCGTGTGCCAACGAATCGTTACGTGGTTAGTTTAGCAGCAGCTGATCTCTTGGTGGCAATGTGCGCGATGACTTTCAACGCCTCGGTCGAGCTATCAGGACGTTGGATTTTCGGTAGATTCATGTGTGACGTTTGGTCATCTCTCGACGTTTATTTTTCTACAGCATCGATATTGCATCTGTGTTGTATAAGCGTCGATCGATATTACGCTATAGTGAGACCGCTGGAATATCCAGCAATAATGAGACGCGTAGTCGTCACCGGTATGATCAGCTGTGCTTGGCTATTACCGGCCCTCATAAGCTTCATACCGATCTTTATGGGATGGTACACGACGAGCGCTCAACTCGAGTATCTTCGAGACAATCCTCAGGTACAAATTCATCGTTGCATCGAAGCCATGAACCTCGAAACTCGGGAATTAATTCCAATTACAGATGAAATATTATTGAAATTTTGTTTCACCCTTCCTGATAAAAAATTTCAAAGTTTTTCTTCTCATTTTTTTTTTTTTTTTAACAAAACAAATTTTGCTCTTGATACGAATATTATTTTTTTCATACGCGAATCTCGGGTGCTCGATTGATCGCCATTTTTCTTTCTTTCCCCCTTTGCGAGGCTGCTTAAATCACTTCGTCTCTTTACTTTTCTCCCTTCCGTCACGTTTGCGTGTACTCCGGCAGGCCACAAAAGTCATTCACCAGATAATATGCCGTGTAAGCTGCTTTTTTTCTATCCTTCCTTCGCTACCTCGTTTTTATTCCCCTTCTGCTATACACCAATACACGTATGAATATATCCAAGGCAAGAGATGCTTCTATCTTCTCTCTGGAGAGATTTTGCCCGGAAGCTCTGATATCGCTGGCGATCGCGTAAAGAAAATTGATTGATTCGGGTTTTGTTGTTCTAACACTCGAGATTAATGACGATGTTTCAATCAATGTCAACTCTCTCGTTCTCTCTCTCTCTCTCTCTTTCTTCCCTCCCTTATGTACACACGCGGTCATCCCCATAAAAAAAAAAATCTGGCCCTACTTTGTCAAAAATCCTTGTAACCACTGTATACGGATCAACGATCAATCGATTCCCCTAAAATTTAGTACAGAAAGCCTCTAAAATATTCTGCAGAAATATAGTTGCTCGGTGTCGTTGAAAAAAAAAAAAAAAAACTTTCGTCAAACTTATATCCAATTTGAACTTTAACATTTGGCTTCACACATTAATCAAGAAAGGGTTCATTGTTTCTACATTTTCATTTTGAAGTATCTACGACTCGTACAAAGTAGAGAATTTCTGAAATAGGTATGCGCCTTCGTGGTAAATCGTGCTTACGCGATCATAAGTTCATCGGTGTCGTTCTGGATTCCTGGGATAGTGATGATCATCATGTATTGTAAAATATACAAGGAAGCTGTTCGACAGAGGGAGGCACTTAGCCGTGCGTCAAGCAGTACGGTACTTAACAACGTTCATCTTCACAGAGTGTCATCGAGACATCATTCAAGAGCTTCTCATCAGTTACTCTTGCATCCGAATGATGCGAATGACTCTAGAAGACCTTCGTGTCAGACCGCGGTTGAATTAAATATGGAAAATGGTGAGTATCAGTTTCGAAAACCGGAGCGAAAAGTCTGAACGAATAAAAAATATCATTGAACGGAATAATCAAATAGTTCATCTCGACGTTGACAGGTTTCAACGATTCAACGATTATATCCCTGGCACTTTAATTGTACTATTTTATTTTCGAATAATTGCAGCTGTCGTCAGAATTTTTTTTTTTGTTTTTCATTTTATTTCCATCAGGCATTTAAATTACACCTATTTCGAGGTTCCAAACGGAGAAGCTGCTCGTATGGAGCACCTGTTTCGCTCCTGCGATCACCACCTCATTCCCCCTCACACGTGAAACACTCTTGGCGCTTAACGCTTGCGTGTTAACGAAGCAGTTTGCCAAGTGCTTCTCTCCACCCTCGATAATAGACATTTTGGCAGCTATTCCCAGCATCTTGAAACGCCCTCGCAACGATCAAAGCCACTAAACTAGACTCGGCTTGATTCTAAGATCACCGAGTAACCACACATTAGAAAAAAAAAGTCGTTCGTAGTCGTTCGTAGAATTATCTTTTTACCGAAAACGAAATTTTTAAATAAAAAACAACGTGCAACTCTGAGCTCTTGCTACGATCAAAAAAGCCCTAAAAAATGTTATCAAAATCACAAGAATCGATTGAAGGAACAGTTTCAAAAAAAAAAAAGTATTCTAACGCGTTTGTTAACCTGGTTCCTGCATTGGTTGCACAAGCATACAGGAGTGTGGGAGGATTTCGTTTCGCCTCGTTAAACCTTCACGGACGAATATCACTTCGGACATATATGCCAATTCAATGCTATTTTTCATAAAATCCATTTGAACGAAACGAGGGAGAAGATCATATGGTCCCGAGTCCCGAGTGACCATCGCGCATTTCCCATAGCGTTAATAGCAACGCATCAGCCACTGTTTGACCGCAGCACGAGCAAACTTGATGCACAGCTGCCAAAAATTGCAATCCTCTCTCGAGAAATGAATACGTCCAATGGTGTATCTGCGATGTGTTGCGTGTCTCCTCCCTGCTCATTTCGCAGTAGTTTCCCTACCGTAACCGTGTATTTATTTTGCTTTATCTGATTCTCATCAAAATCCAACATATTTGTTACTGAGTTTATTTTTTTTAAGTAATTGAACCGAGAGTGTTTCATCGTCGATAAAACTCTAACCATTTAAAATTATTCTTCGAAATGGGCTTCATTACTTTTGCTAACCGATCGAAATTTTTTTCCGTTATCTTAAAAACCATCGAAGCAGAGGGACCAGTTTTAACTGAAGTAATAATATTCGAAGACAATTCCAAAGGCTGAATATTAAGAATCAAGATTTGATTCTTTGCATCATTGCATCTAACTCCGGAAAGAAGAATTCCATTATGTTTGAACATTTTCAATTATTTTTTTTCTTATCTATTTTATTAATAAATTCTTCATTGTTGATTTCGTATAGAAAATTTATTTACGAAAGTAATGAAAGCAGGTTATCTGCAGGTTCGTCGCGACAAAGATGACTCCAATTAAGAATCGCCCAAAGACTGTTTTGTGAAGAAAACTTATTTCTACAATGAAGTTCTTGAACAGTTCTTCATAAGACTCGTAGTTGTCGGGATATACGGGAAAAAGTCATTGCATCCTTATTTTCAAAATGACGATCAGATAAGAACCTGGCCCTGGAAGCTCAGTTTTACAGTCATGGTTAACCCCGCAACATAATAAAAAATAAAAAAATTGCTTATCCAAAAATGGATGGTTACATCCCCAATCGACTGGGCTAATAGGGCGAACAGAAAAACTTCAGAGTCATGATTTTATTTGAAATCTTATACGGAGCGTGAGTTGCAAATAACGCCATAGCGAATCAGTCAGTTTCATGCGTTTTTGATAAACCGGATATACGAGAGCAGACGATAATTTTTTGCTTAAGGATGTTTTTGATGATAAAAATGAACCTCAATGTTATTGGAATCGTTGGAATGAATTTGATGAGAGATTATTCATGAACGATTGTTATATTTCATTGACTTACTCAAGTTTCAATGAAATCTGTCTTTTTTCAGTTGTATTGAGAATGATCCTCGTTCACTAATTTTCTTCATTGCCCGCGACTTTTCAAACGTCAATTTTTTATTTTTCATAGATAATTTGAGAAGGACCAGCTGTCATTGTGATGCTCGGAAACAAATCGAATAACTTCAGAGTCATAGTGAGACTTGAACTTTACCACGTGACGCGAACTACGTGCAAAATCGTGATAGTGAACCGATCAGAATTGCGGAAACGCTGTGACAAAATTGCATGCGTTACTCTAGAACTTTGATATCAGAGTCTGGAAAATCATTCCAGTTTTCCCGAAAATTTTCCTACAATATTGCTCGATGAAAAACAATATCCCTACCAATTTTCGATTTTCATCTCACACGTTCTTCACAATTTTTCAAAGAATTTATAATATTGGGATGTTCGGAAATGTTCCCATGGCGATAGCTCTCAAGTTATTCGGTATGTCGAGCAACAAACATTATTATTTCAATTATTTTTATCTTCAGTCATAGTTCCATGAAAAATCAAAATAATCATCATTTTTCCAATTATTTTTGGGCAATTTGTTTTTAAACATGATCGAATTTCATAAAGTTTTTCTTTTTTCAAAAAATTGTGATCAATAATACGATTTTTCGTTTTTTCAATTAACATCCATACTTTCTCAATAATTATGGATTCTGTGCTACTAAAATAATTTCAATCCATGCATATTGTCCATTTGTTAAGTTACAAGAAACAATTAATACATTGACGTTTGTTGATAAATCGATTAGTTCAAGAGCAAAAATGGCGTTGGAACATTCCCAGTATCTGAATACTTCCACGAATTGTAACTGGCAAAAGAAAGGGTTCTATTCTTATCATGGGGTTCTATTTGACAATAGATTTACCAGGAAAATAAAAAATAGTCAAAGAGGTCACGATTGTGCGAAGTGGTGTGGAATGTCTTCTATGTCTTCTTTGTAAATGTGGCATTCTGGACGAGAAACAGACTTGCTAAGGTAAGTGGAGCACTTCTGTTCCCGGTATTTCTTCTTTACGCGTAGCAAGTGACTCGAAGTGCTCCAGTAAGCGTGATGTACGTTGCTTCTGTGCACTTGAAATTCGATATATATTAACGTGTCGTAACGTATCCACGAACGTATATAGGTTTACAGATTGAACTATCGGTTTTGGCTAACCACAACGTCTGTGCGAGTCCACCTGAGCGAGGGAGTTCCTCTCGCAAAGGGGATGCTGACTCGGTGGTGGTTTTTGTCGGGTTTCTTTTTTCTTCGTTATTGCAAAAATGCGAAGTTTCTTGAAAGGATGCTTTCGAGAAGCTTCCAACCGTTATCTCGCTGGTACGAACCCGTATATATTCGCGGAACTCGAATGACATCGAAGTAGGCAAAGATTCACCATTGAGCTTTATCAAAAAACCAACAAAATTTCGTTCATTTTCCAGTTATTCTTTTCATATTTTTAAACCATGTTTTCTCCTGCGTTTGTACAAAAATATAAGCAGATTTATGGTCGTTAAACTCGAGGAGTAAAGTGTAAACTCACGGATGATTCCAAGGGCTTAAAGGGGTTGACACCGAACTGCTTTTAGCCTCGAAGTTTCTGAAGATGAATAAAAAATAATAGTCGATTGAATCGATCGAGAAGCAATCGACTGCAGTGATAAAATCTGCAGCAGTCACTCCTAGAACTCAAGCTTTCCAGGAAGTTCTGCGAATTTTTCTCGCTCGTAGTTCATTGTTCCGTGGTATAGAGATATGAATTTTTTGGATTCCGGTAAATCAGCATTTTTGCTGTCCCATTGAGAAGAGCCTCTAGCTTCAAGCATGGCAAGCACGTGGATAAAGAAACATGTGATTGTAACGAAAAGAGCATTGGACTAGAACTTTTCTGTGATAATGGCACTGTGCCCTTACGCCAATTGGGTCAACGTACAGGGACGTTCGAGAACTCGGAAATTTCATTGCGATCGATGAAGAAACTTTATGAGCCATTAAAAAACAATATCTCCTTGAAAAGCCACAAAAGTTGATGAATTTAATAAATCAGAATCCGGAAATTCAGAAACCAAAATGAAGAAAATCAATGAATTTTATGAACGTCAATTCAAGATTATTGATCCATGAAAAAAAAAAGAAAAATAATAAATTAAATTCAGATTCAATCGTGAATGAATGTTTAAAGATCTGCAAAGCTTTTTGTTCAAGCTGCTCCATTTTTTTTTTTAAATTTTTTATTCATTCATTTTTCGCTACGCTGCGGAAAATATTCGTGGCGCAGCCAAGGGGTGTGTGTATGGGGTAGGTCAGTGAACGCTATTCCAGGCAGCCAGGAACGTCGGTAGCGGGAGAGAGCACGAGCTCCAACGGGAACAACCCCCGGGACACCCTCGGAGTTTTCTCCATGCACGCTTGGTCGCTCGATATCTGGAAACCGGCGGGCGGCAACTCCGAGAATACTCCGGGACTGCTGCAGGTGGGGGGTACGAGAGGAATCCGGCCTATCCAATAGGGGGTGCTTTACCCCGACCTACCACCTCGGGGCAGAGTTGTAACCGTTTCTTTATCCACCGTGTGTCTCTCAACTGCAGGAGTAAGAAATAAATAAATAATAGAGTTGCGAAATAAAGATCGGACTGTAAAATATTTAACAAGTATTCGAAACATGAAAAATATTAAAGATTATTTGTATAAATGGTGAGAAATTTTACAGTGGTATTTGCATATTTGTAACGATACATAAATAATTCCTATCTTGCGGAGAATTTTGTTATTTTGGCAGTACATTTCCGTATCGATCCGTTCGATACGAACTGAAAGATCCGTCTGTGACCTTTGGACGGTCAAAAGGTTAGGTATAAATTCGATTGAACGCACTCTGCAACAATTCCTCTTGGTGGCTCACTCGTGGGATCGAATCGTTGAAGTTTTTTTCTCCTGATCAAAATTCATAGCTCTTTAAATATTAAAAAAACTGTACAAATTTCAAAATATCAATTGCAGGATGGAAAAATAAATGAGAGTTTTTTCTCCCCTATTTTTTTTCAACATTTTCCATCGCCCTTGGTTTGCTCTGACAGTTTATGGCAATTTATTACATTCCTCGACGAACATGTTAATTGATTCGATAAAAACGAGAGCGGAAAGGTCAGATTTAAAGATCGATCCTTCGAATCTGTTTTTTTTTTTCAAATCTGGTGTTGATAAAAACAACTTCCAGGACGATTATCCCCCAAATCGTAGGGTTCAATCCTACTCTTTTCTTTTTTATGTCTTTTAATTCATGAGAAACCCATTTTCATATACATATTCGGAGAGGCAATATTGCGTCGACTTGTAAAGTTTCACCTCGAGTGTACACACGACGCTTCATCGTCTCAGGGACTATCGTTGTTTGTCAAAGTGCTAAATACCACCACTCGCCCCCCCCCAAAGGACGAACAACTTGTGTGTATATAGATTTAGTGACCTTAGAAAATCGGGGTGAATGAGGGATGACGGTGTGCTATTACATTGAAGATAGACGGGATGGTAATAAAAAAAAAAAAGTGAGGAGAAATATTTTCAGACAAAATTTATAAGATCACATTTATCAGAATCATGAGAATAAGCGAAAAAACTGAATCGATATTTAATAAAAGATCGATCGCTGCGTGTATCGAAACGAAAAAAATATTTCATGATGGAATAATTGAATGGCTTTTTAAAAAATCAAAAGAATGATTGGATTATTGGGATAAAAACGAAGTCGTTTGATGCGATAATTAAACATTGATAAGTGTGTATCGAAGCGACAAACTGTTGATGGTAATATAATTAAACCTGCCTAGCCTTCGTCACATGAGATCGAACAAAAGAGGGGGATTCGGAACGATATAAATTGCACGATGTACGCCAGAAATTACGTGCTGCAGTCCGGTTCAATATGTCAGAGAATAAACGTTGGTTGGAAGTGACAGCAACCCTCGGCCAGTCATTCCCAGTGGTTTCAGCCAGGGGTTGTGTGAAAAAATTGCGGCACCATGCCAACTTCACCTTCTCCGATCCTGGCTACTTATCTTCTCGTTTACTCCGACTCATTTTCTTGTCCTAAACGCACAAACCACCCTTAATAGACCATTTCTACTCTCTTATTGAGATACAGAGACTTATTTGTGAACTCTACGAATTGGACTTTTGTCCTTTATCAAAATTGTTTAATGAAAAGATGCGAGGAAAATAGGGTTTTTATTTATTGTTTCGTATAAAATTATTTCCTGCTGCATTTCTATATGCAATTGGGTCAAAAGTGTGACGATGCTGGTCACAATTTTTTTTTTTTCGAAATTCGAATTCTAGTTTCTCCGTTACTGTCACTGTACGCTCATTGACGATAAGGCTTTATATTTTTTGAACTAATAATATCACGATAAAAATTATAAGAATTTTTTCAATAATATGAACGCAGAAACGGTATACAGGATCGCGATAAAAATTCAAATTGATTCTTCATATCAGGGTCGCTTGGAAGGCAATGGTGATTGAGTACCCTCGAAATTACTAGCCCGAGGGTTCTACCTAGTTGATCTAGTACGATCTCCGGCTCTACCATCTGACAATATTCATTAAGAGCCCTTGACGCTACGAACTTCTGACACGTACATACACATTCTTTCATCGAGGAAAATGAAAAGAAAAAGAATCGTTCGATATATTTCAAAGATGATCGATTGCATAATTATTCGACAGTTCTAAAGATGGTGGTGCGATATTTTTCGAGAGCTTCGATAAAAATCGTGGAATATTAATTGAACATAAAAGGGAGCGAATTTTATTTAGTCGTTCAATTTTTTTTTTCTTTTATCTTTTTTTTTCGAAAATTCTTTGATCAATAACAGCTTTTTTTCGTGATTCTCGTCATCCCCTGTGGTGATTGCCTGTACGTCGATTTAGAAAAAAGATTACGAAGCAAGAGGACCAGCTAGAAGTAAAACTTTCGATGTGGCCTGTGTCCTTGCATACTAATCGAAAAAGGGTGGAGGAATAGTAGGGGCGGAGAAAGGAAGATAAATGGAAGTTGAAAAACAAAAAGACAAAAGGGAATAAAAGTAAATGCGGCACGGATAAAAAGATTCTTTGTGTCGTATTTAATGGATGATCTTTTTTCTATTGTTTCCGTAGTTTTTGTTATTCGACTGTGAACCCTCGTTAAGGATCACGATAAAATCAATATCGGTGTGTCAATTAATCTTGGGCACAGAAATTTGGCGATTGACGTTCTAGAATGAGACTCAGTGCCACACTGATAAAAAGATTGAAGGCGAGAATACCAAAATCGAAGAAGAAATAACGAATGACAGTCAATGAAATAACAAAGGCAAATTTAATCACAACAGCAATGGATGGCTCCGGCGATCTCTATGTACAGTAAGAAAAAGAATTTGGTTGAGTCAACAAACATTTTTGTCAGCTCGACAAATCATTGCGAATAATTCGTTGGTCCAACAAAACTTTTGTTGATTCAACGAGAAATGAGCGACTGTCGACAACACTCTTCGGAAGTTTCTCAATAACATGAAAACTGGTCGATTGGAAATTAGTCAAGTGGCGTTAAAATTATGGTACGGTTTCATGGAAACCCGCGGGGACATTGAAAAAAAAAAAAAAAAAAATTGTGGAATTTAGACACAAAACCTACAGTCGATCCTATTCTCGAATTTTTCATTCATCTTTTAATAATCCCCTTAGCTTTCGTACAAAATCTCTTATATTGATATCCAGTGAAAAAAAGCGTGAAAGAAAATCTCATAGTAAAAGACTCGATTCAATGGCGCTGTCGATTCAATAATCTCTTATGCTCTTTTTATCAGTGTTATCAGTGCATCATGATTGCCACAGAATAAATCCCAGCACTTTCTTTTCTCATTGAACGACTACTCTTCAAAATAAATGAACTTGCAATACTCCGATCATCGATGGTCTAACGATGGAATACAGAATATTTAATTTCAACGAAAATCTTGATTAAAAATCTGTTACATAAAATTAATTAGATTTTCGTGTCCGAAGGAAAATTCTTTGACAAAAATGCATCAACGAAATTCATTGTTAGGATTTTTTTGAAGACATTTTATGCTCTTCGAAAAATTGCATTCGCTATTTACATCCTGATCGACTTTCTCACGTTCAGCAATTTTCCAATTCCTATTTACCCAATTGAAGAAGAAAAACGAAAAATGATTCTCCAAAAAATAGTAGAAATATTTTCGTTTCGTTTCACCTCGAATCTTGATAGACGATTCTATCAATTCGATGGGCGATAACGGGTATACTGTGGTCTAAACACGACCACGGCTAACCAACCTAAATTTGCGTTACTGCCTCGAAGCACGCGACCCTTCAACCAGCCTCGAAAACGTAACCTTCCGTTTTCCCTTTTCCTCCCCATCCAATTCTTACCCTTTGTGTCACTATCTCAATAATCTCGTCGAAATAGTTCTGTATAAATAGAACATTCAATTGTTTTTATTAAATTGTGCTTTCAGTTATTTTATTCGTAATTGTTTATATTTTTATTTATTTTTTCACCAGACAAGCTTGGGAATATTATCACAAAAAAAAAAACAACATTAGTTTGAACATCCATGCAAGGATAATTCATTGTTAAATTCACAGCCGAATAAATCTTTAATTCGTTATCTATCGGCTGACCGGTGGGTCTTCGGCTGTACCGGCCTCGATAGCAATGACAAAATAAATCGCAATTGTTGTGATAACTTGATTAATATCGATTGGCGTATCGGGACGAAGCCAGCTCGGGGAAACGGAGCGTTTTCCATTTTCGAAATACTGCTGATGAACAAAAAATTCAATTTTTCCTTTTATTTCATCAGTTTTTGCAGATCTTTCATCAACAAATTCGACACTACGAAGGATCGTTGAAGAAATATCGAAGACTCCCTAACCTAGAAATACTTTTCGGTAGTTATTATCGCGAATTAATCTGCATTTGAATAAGAATTATCAGTGTTTTTAGCTCTCTAACGAAACAGGCTATTCACACTGAGAAAAATGAATTCGTAAATTCAACAAATTTTCTGTTGGTTCAACAAATTTTTTTGTTGGTTCAACGAATCGTAGCGAACAAAATAAAATTTGTTAACCCAAACGAAATTTGGTTCATTCAAATACTTCATTTCTCACCACGACAAAAATATCGTTTATTAATTAAATTAATAAAAAATCAAATTAAATTTGATGATTCAACAAAACTTTTGTTGAATCACCAAAATTAATTTGTTCGCCACAATTTCAAATTTTTTTTCTCAGTGCATGAAAATATGAGATGCGAAAGAATATCGATCTTCTAGCAATGACTCCAACAAAAATATGTATGCATTTAGTTATTAATTTATAGATATTCGAGGTAAATGTTATTTGTGTAATCGTCTTACATCATCAGTATACAAAGATATATATACAGATGAAACGTAGGCAGGTACAATCTATCGATCGAGGAATAACGTGTTTTACCGAAGCACCAAAAATAGTCGAAATACGAGCAAACAGGGATCGTATCGAACACAGCAATGCTCGAAGTTAAAAAGGAATGAATGCCTGTCGTTTAATATTATGTAACTCACTATAAAAATCATCAAAACAGGATCCTTTTATTTTCAATGCTTTAAAAAATCATTTGGATATTCTTATTGTTTCAGGTACCACGATACGACAGCAAACGAAGAGCTGGAGGGCCGAACACAAAGCTGCAAGGACACTGGGTATCATAATGGGGGCATTCCTACTTTGCTGGCTTCCATTTTTCATCTGGTAAATGAATTGTATCGATATAATAACATCTCGGAGAGTCATTAATCGTTGTCAACTTTTAATTAATTTCTTATTGAATGTAACTTCTACGAAAGTATAGTATTTATCACGGATAATAGATCGAGAGATAAAAAAAACGCGATTCTGTCATTTTCACGACTCTTGTTAAGCTTCAGAAGATTTAGAGAACAAGCAATTGCCTGGAAATGTCATGAAAATCGTTGAGAAAATAAAAAATGATTGGAAATCATCTGGACCAAGTTATTTCGTCTCAATAACTCGGATCCTCATACAAAAATCTCAAGAAAAAAAGGTTTTAAGCAATCGGTGCATTGAATTTTTTTTTCCCAGGTACCTAACGACCTCTCTGTGCGGTGACACCTGTCAATGTCCAAACGTCGTGGTGACGATTGTATTTTGGATAGGATACTTCAACAGTGCCCTTAATCCCTTGATCTACGCTTATTTTAATCGTGACTTTCGTGACGCATTCAAGGATACCTTGAAGAGTGCTCTTCCATGCTGCTCCTCGTGTTGGAAAACAACGGAAACGTCACAGTTCGTGTAGCCAATAGGTCACGAGAGGTCGAGGAGGAGGGCAGCTCTCGTGGCTGTTCCAGAATCATTGTTCAACAAATCGCCGGTGAACGAATCCTCACCGGCGATTCCTATGACGAGCGAGTCTTCGACACTTGTGACCTTGAAAATGGGTGATCAGATTGAAAACACTTGACACACGGATGAGTTACAGTTGAATTTGCGAAAAAATGAAAATGATCCTGCTCTCTCGATCATTTCGGAGGATATTTTGGAAACGAGCTTTTGAATAAACTAAAAGTCATTTGGTCCTTAAGGATTTGGTGAGCTCAAGAGAGAAATACAATTCTTACAATCAAGTGGGCATTTATGGCTTCGATGAGAAACGTTATTCGAGTCTCTAGAAGCTCTCCGAGCCTCCGGGTTTACCAAAATCGATAACTTCCAAAAATAAATCAAGAGCCCACACCAAATAACTTATCAGTAAATAACAGTTTTCGCGATATCACATTTCCAGATCAATTGCATTGACGGGGATGAATAAACGTGAATTAAACTGATCGGGGTGCCTGACAATGACCACGATAATGATGTCCACGAGACAACAGATACGGGATACGATAATTGCGTTGATCATGTCCCATGGAGATGGGTGAAATTGAACTTTTTTTTTTCTTTTAATTACGTTCAAAGACTGACGTTTTAATTTTTATTATACGTATACACGTAGCTAGTAATTTTTTAAAATAATATCAATTCGATTCTTGCTACCAATTAATTCAGTTTGAGACACAAACTAATGAGATTGCTCGTTTTTTATTCAATTTTTATTTTGAATCAAATTTTTCAGTTTACACATCTCTGATGAGAGTTTGATTTTATTTTTTTATTTCGTTTGAAAGTCGAAAATAACAAGCTCGGCGACTATATTCATTTATAAACTTCGCGTACCTAAGATCGCAGAGACAAAGTCAGAATACATATAATAGAATGTGAGGTGGAAGAAAAAAATTAGTACTTTTCTTTGTCGAAAAATAATTTTACAATGCTGTAAATAATAAATAAAAAAAAAAAAAAAAAAAAAATCGCCACTGATGTTTAGAAAAAAAATAATATAAAAAGCAAATAAATGCAATTGACGTGCGTTCGAGTAGCCGAGTGAGTTCTTGTAAATATTAGAATGATGCGTCTAAAAGATTTTCAACGAAAGTGAAATAACTGAGCCTACGCTTAGATTACAAAAGTCAAATAAAATAATGATAAATAAGCTGGATTATGGAGATTAAAAAATGAGGACAAAACTGGAATTAAAATGGCACTGTTGATAAAGCACTAAACTCGTAATGCAGAACGAGCGTTGAATTCGCCTAACGTGCATAATACTCGTGTCAGTTTTTTTTTCCTCATAAAACATAAAAATACAAACAAAAAAAAAAAAAAAGAATAAATGCTATCGAGAAAAAAAAACCGTTCGATAAATAAAGGAGCGATTCCGGAGATATCATATGATAATGCCGTCTTGAATATTGTGTGTAAAATATGAAACAAAGAAAAAATTGAAGAAGTTAAGTGTAATTTTTTTTACTTACTTTGGCAGCTGATTTCGGCAATTTTTTTGCAATTACTGAGATCTTTTGATCGTTAGACAAGATAAAGAGAGAGAGAGAGAGAGGGGGGGGATATAATAGAAGTATTGAAAGCGAAAAGGTCGTTGAAGATCAATGAATTGTATAAAAAATGTATCATAGCAATAATAATCCAAAGGGTTGTAAATAATAGCTGTTAATGATGACGATAAAAATGGAGAGACAATGGACGGAGAAATGTTGAAGAATAAATAAAATAATGTAACACCCACAGCAGTACATTTTTGTCGTTTTAATTGTTTTTTAATTATAACTATGAAAATAAAGAAAACATATTATACGTACGTTGATGAATAATTATCACGAATTCATGATACTTATCATTAAAAATATCTGGTCACACAATTATTCATCATTTGTTCATTTTATTTTCATTAACTCTCATCATTATTTCTATCAACGTTTTTTTTATTTTGGAGCACATGAAAGCCTCGACGCACATGTCGTGTGTTCTCGATTCGTGCAATTTCCGCAATCCCTCGTGGCATCTATATCCTCCATTTCTGTGCCAGGATCGAGAAGACTCGGTGAATATGTAAATTCTGCACCCACCCTACGTGGAATGCCACATCATATTGCAAAACGTGACTCCAACTGTTGTCAAAATTATTCGTCGTCTCAATCGGAACAACTCCTGACTCTCACCGCTTTTCTTTTTCCTTAGTTTCACAGTTTTTTTTTTTCTCAATTCTATTTCCAATTTTTCATCATTTGCATTGTCAAAATGAAATTTTCTTAATACTTTGAATAAATTTGATTTTTATACTTATATCGAATTAAATTCTTGCAAAAAAGTGTTAATTTTCGTGCAAAAATGTTCAACATAAGCAACGACAATGATAGCACACGTTTCTGCATTCATTCATAAATTCGATAACAAGCTTTCAAACGAACGAATTATATCATTATTTTCACTGGATGAAATAAATTTGAAAAATTGTTGATGTATCGACGACACAATGAAAGCTGATAAAACTTTGAGATAAGATGCGCTCGTAAAGAGAACGACCTTAACAGGTTGTTTGAGCGGGGAGGAAGGTAAAAAAAAAAAAAAAAAAAAATTGTATAAGGAAGAAGGGGGTTGACGTTATGAGAAGCCTTAAGGGACAAAAGAAGCCACTTGGCAAAGAGATATGATGGGTATATATTCGTACATCAGATAAAGTAATATGAAAAAAGAGTGGGTTGAGGGTTTGTTCGGGTCGTGTTCGATGTAAAAGCTCTAAGGGATGAATTGGAGCAAAAAACTGGCTGAAGAGAGAAATACCATATGTGAAACCTTGACAAAAGTTAGCTCGTGTGGAACTTTTAATATATGCGCGCTCATATCGTCAATTATTCCTAGGGCATTTTCTCGGAGGTTTTCTCTCCCGTATGCTCTCGCTCGCATTCAGGACAAAGCTAATGTGAACTCGGCCGTGTAAACGCTCTGCAGAATCATGTATGTACGGAAACATCGAATAAATATTCTCCTTCAAGTTTCTTCGAATTTTCGTCATAAGTAGGTCAAGCGCTATCCGTTAATGAAGTAATGAAAAAAAAACACTAAATTTCACCTATAAAATTATATTTATTTGAAAAAAATTCAGACAAAGTGAAAGAAGAAAAAAAGAAAATTTTATGAAATTTTCTCATTGAAATAGAAAACGAAATTCGTATCCAATACTTTTTCTTTACAGATCAACGCAAAATTCAATGAAACCAAACTGTCACTATAGCCTTTGACGTTTCATTCAAAAAGTAAATTTTGGATGGAAGAATAAAAGTACAAAAAGCAATTGAAGCTGTAAGCCTGGAATGAGAAACCGTTGGATTAATTGTCAATGGCAAAATCCATCGTCAGCCGAGATCGTCGCGGCCTTTCCGAACCAGGATATGCCTGTAACCCTCTTGCTAGCAAATTTTGCGGGATCCCCTCTCGCCTATCGATTTCCGTCACGAATTGGAACAGTCGTCAGCTCGGTTTTACCAGTGGTTTTATCTATACGTATATCTGCCTATATCCCGTACTATATATACGTATATTTGATGATAATACAGTATTACATATGTATATACATATATATGTGAACGAGAATGGATTGAGGTATACAGAGGTTGGTTATGCTTTTGCTCTGTTTCGTACGGTTGTTCGAGGCCTGTATTGCCTATCTCGATATTAAAAGCTCAGAATGGAAGAGGCGCTCCAGGTCGGGAAAGATTAAAATCCTCTTATCGCGATTTAATAAAAGTATTAATGGATCTCGATCTTGGTCCGAAGGATGCTGAGTATTTACATTTGAATAAGTTTGTCGATTTTCCTGAAACTTTTCATTATTATTTTTTTTTTTTATCTTTCAATATCATATTTATAATTTCAAAAAGTTTTATTTTTATTCGCTGATTGATTAGTTTAGTGATATTCGATCAATACGATTGAAAGAAGTTTTGTTTTCTTTTTTTTTTTTGGTCAACTCATTTTTTCACGTAAGCTGTTTCAGCAAAAAGTATTATAAACGTTGGAAAACGGGTCTTCAGCACATTCAAGAACGATAAATCTTCGAGCAGATTTTTCGATGTGCAAAGATGACTCGGTGGAAGGACGAATAAAAAGATAAAATATTCTTTTGTGAGAGCACATATTTTTTATTCATGCAGCACTGAACTATTCATGAGATTCGAGAGAAAAGATCAAATAGCGAGTTAAGAAGGATTGAACAAACAGAGAGACCGTCCCAGGAACCAACTTCGAATGGAAAATTGTTTCCTGAACGAGGGTCAGTCAATATCCACCATTAATCGTTTTTTTTTTTTTTTTTTTTTTTTTTTTTTTTCCAAAGCTCTCACATGGAAAAAAGAGCATCGCTGAAGTGATAGCCGTCGTCGTCAAAAGATTTGTTACTATCGCCTTCCACAGCCTCAACCGGTGGGACACAATTTCTCGTCTCAAGAGAGACTCGAAAAGGATCTTTGTGGTCTCTCAAAAAATAGAATATTATCGGTCCATTTTATTTTATTTATATTCAATTATTATTATTATTATTATTATTATTGTTTCAATTGAGCGAGAGAAACGCGAAGTCACAATTATTTTTGAATCAGCGGACAGGATCTTGGTGAAAAAAATGTAACAGCCAATCCGAACAGTGTAAAAAAGAACCGAAAATTTCGGATTGAATCTGTAGATTTGAAAACTTTCGTGATGGTTCTTGTCGAGCTAGAAACCCCGATAAACGCGTTAACGAAAATTGTGAAAACAAAGCACGAAAAGCTTTTATATTTGAATTTTAAATAAAAGATTCGACGTTAGCGAAAATTGATGTACAGTGCAGAATGACTTTAGATAAATCAAGGACCAAATTGTATGGAATAAAAAGAAACTTTGCATGAAAAATACCATAAACAATGTCGAGAACCACATAACTTATGAGTACCATGAGAATTTTTTCAAGTTTCAATTATTCGTTAAACGTTCAGTACGTTGGCTCGATATTTCTCCAGTAAAATGAGGTTTAATTTCACTATATTATACAACAAAATGTGTTGATAGTGAAACATTTGGATTCATGTAATAAATACCTTGATGCATGCATTATTTCTCTCTACCGAATGATTTAACTGCACAGAGTTGTAAACAAAGGAGGATCAATTTTCAGGAAACGAACGCTTTTAAAGGCTCCCGATAATTTCTGACGCTTGTCACTGTTAGCTTTATCGTTAAAACACGAACAAAGGTAAAGGATTGAAAAGATGTTGGGAGATTCTCAAATTACGATAATTTGATATCTCGTTGAAAATGGCCCCATCAAAGAAAATACTTCGTATAACGTATTATGCTTCGTGGTAATTTATTTATCTATCAAATTTCGAACCCATTATAACGTGAAAACTTTACTACTCTATTATTATTGTTGTTGTTTATTTTTATGATGCTTCCTGCTCGAATGAAGAGACGATTATTCTCATAAAATGAAAACCCTTTCCTAATTAAGTCCATGAGATGAAATCGATACACAGGAGCTCGCATCAGACGAGGTTTGATGAGATGATCACAAAATAAACTTCGTTAAATTAATTACATTGATTCGACCCTCAATCAAAAATACGTTAGTTGATACATTTATCATTCGATGCAATAAATAACATTCGAACCTTGAATTGATTCAACGAAAAAAAAAAAGGAAAAAAAAAAAAGCAGGAAAACTGCGTGAAAAAGTTGGGTAGAAAATTATTTATTTATTTTTCTTCCCATGAGATATTGATTGATTGATGAACACGAGATTTTGAGGGTGTAAATCTGTTGGTCGAAAAACACAGAGGGTTGTGGCATTATCTCGATCGTTTTTTCTCCACGAATCCAATAAACTTTTTCCTCTCATTCCTCACGGATCGTAACCCTGAGCACAACGGTCTGAGCTTTTTGTCTTAACCAAGCTTTTTGTCTTGGTTTTCTATCTCTTGCCGAAGCAGAGTGTGCGTGACGAAATTAGCCGGAAATGTGTAAGAAGAAAGAATGAGTGACTCGACCCTTGAAAAAGGGATAATCTCTCCTAGGGTCGTTGAAACCATGTTCAACCATAAAAGTCCCTTTGGCGGTTGTTACAGTGTGTTACAGTGTGCTATGTAAGGAAATTTTTTTTTTTTTTTTTTTCTCCTGAAAGAGAAAATAACAGTGAAATTTATCCAGGAAGAAATGAAACCCTGGAGAATTAAACTAATTAAATGCTGTGAGATTACGGAGTTGGTAAGTGAAAAAAAAAAAAATTTTTTAAAAACCAAGTGAACAAACAGTGCAAATTATTGCACAGTGTAAAAGCAGAATTCATTTTATTCTAAAAAATAACGATAAAATACATTATTCAATGAAAAAAAAAAAATCCAACTCCATTTTTCGACCGAAATGAAGCTGTGGGCTAAAAAACTTTGACTACTGTATGTATTTTCGGCAATTTTTGTAACACGTAAACCATTCAATAGATTTTGATAAATATTTCCAATAAAGAAACCTAATGATTCACAATAAATTCAACGCGTTGTTTTCTACAAAAAATTTCACCAAAAATGGAAATAAATAAAGGTACAAACTGCCAATTCAGCGATATTATAAAAACAAGGAGAAAAAACGGTGTTCCGATTTTACGGTAGAAAGAGAATTCAGCCACTGTCATGATGGTATCAAAAGGTACGGATATTTCCTCATTTTTTACTCTACAATGTTGAGTATCATTTTTTTGGAGTACAATTAATCAGAAAAATTCAGAGAATGATTTACACAATGGAAAAATTAACGCGAGAATATTATTTCGAATACGTCATCACATAAATTGGCTCATTGATTCGTTAAACTTTTTTAACTTCAACATCGATGACGAAACGAATATTATTAATGCATCAGGGCACCTCGATATCATTGTTTTATCTGTGGAAATTGATCAGAATATAAAAAAAATTATCGCTCTCCTATCATCGGCATGATTTGGACAGTGATCTGAGTTTCATGCAAGATTTTTCCGAAAGTCTAAATATCAGTTTCATTAAATGAAAAATATCTTACGTTGATCCAAAAAAATCCACAACAACAAATCTCATTTGGTTGATTCAATACGTATATTTGTTTAGTGAAATAAAATTAATAATTCGTGCAACTGAACGATTTTTTGAATAAACGAAATATTTCTTTCGACGTATTCTACGAAGCCTTGGTTAATTCAACAAAACTCTTTTCTCAGTGTACATTAAAAATGACGAGAAAATTCTGTTGTATCAGTACAAAGTTTTGGACAATATTAAACATGCACCAGTAACGAAATTTCTCGTTGGTGGAGCGAAGCTGCGGAAAATAGCTAGTATTATTTATTATGGTATTTAGTATGGAAAACTAGCCCCATTCGAAGGGTGCAATAATCCGACGTATTGTATCACGCGGCGTCGCTCGTAGAATTTCCAAATTCTCTCAACATTGAGAAAGCCTCGAAATACTGAAATTCTAAGGTATGCTATACCTCGGATCTTGGTACCAACAATGGCTCGTCTGACGCTCAGATGGTTCATTGTTATTGCGTTGAAAGCGCGCACCCCTAGGTCGTGAACGAAGACGATGCTTGTACCGTTCGAAACTGGACCAGGTTGCGATCGGAATACCAACACCGGAAGACAAATGATGCAACTGATAGCCAGTAAACCACATCTCCACAAATTTGTTCGTCACGTTTACCCTATTGTCCACATAACATCCTTTGCAGAAAGGCGCTCCGTGTTAAATTTCAACGAAAGCCATGAAATTGGGACAAAATGTTGAGGATCGCTTTGTACGATGAAATTTCAATGTTTCTGACAATTTCATTCCCGGAATAATTTTTATTAATTTGTCGTCCAACAATTAGTGAATAAAACAATATTGAAATATTTTTGAAGCAAAATACTGTGCCCGCATGATTGAAATCGTTTGAAATACTCCTGATGAATAAGCCTTTGAGCCAATTGTTTGTTAGTCATTTCAATTCGGCAGTTTTACGCGTTTTTATTTTCGATTATTGGACAGAAACCTGACAGAATGTTTAATGAATCTGCAGGACACGAAAAAAAAATTACCAGTCATCCGATGCTGGTAAGTCAAACTCAGGATTTGTTCTGCGTTGATATAAACTTGCTTTACGTCGATAATAAAGATCGTCTTTACTATCGATAAAAACAGTTTTCCGTGTGATGTACGGCAGTGTTCCAAGGTTTCGACTTTGATCAAGGGGATGCGGATGAAAATTCTATGAGTGAGGGCTGCTTTCGACTTGCAGGAAACCGACTTATCAACGTTCGATCCGAGTTCAACCGACTGTGATAACTTGAAAAAGCTTGATATCTTCGAAACTTTATTACAATCTTGTGGTAGTATTTTTAAAAATTAATCTACAGTGATTAATGCAGCGATCGATGATTATCGATGTAACTAATATTGGATGGTAAATAAATCTTCAGTTTAGAATGTTTTTTTTTTTCTTATTTTATTCAGAGAAATGAATTTTCTGTTCCATTTGGAGAGGTTTGGAAACGATATTTTTCATATTAATTGATTTTTTTTTTAATGTCTGATTTGTATTACTGTGAAAATGGATGAATTGAGATAGCAAAGAAACGGAGAGCTCGGAAGAAGCGAGTGAAAAATCGTTTTACTTGTAATTTAAAAGCCCCTTAAGGGATAAAGCCTGTAGAATTTTCAGCGAAGACAAAGAGCGTTTTATATTCTCATTTTTCTCGTGATCCACTTACGTCTACCTTCTGTGTACGGTTATTCCGATAAATCGGGCTTTCAGCTACTGCCTTAATATTACACGAGAGGTTTAAAGGAAAAGAACTTTAGCCCCACACCCGTAACCCACGCATCTACATATATGAGAATTGAACACATCTGGTCCGCCTCATATGAGCCAAAATTTTTTTCTTCCCCATAGTCTCTCTCCTCTATCTCTCTCTTTCTCTCTCTAGGTCGATACTTGGACCCAAGGAAAATCTAAGAATAAGGGAAAATTGTGAAGGGTAAGGAAAAACCAAATTGGCAATATAAGAAGCAGATGTGCCAAGAAGGCTTTCATATTCAGAGTTTTCGTTTGATCATTTGTGCCATCCTACAATGAATAAAAAAATGGAATAAAAAATTGATCGGTTAAATCGTTGTTATTAGGTAGGTTAAAAAATAATAGTTCCCTCGTTCACCTTATGATAGCAAACGTTCTTAATAATATTTTACATTCAAAATTAAAATTCTTTTACTTCGAAAGGAGCTTGAAAATAATTTCAGTAACTTCACTGATCAACGTACAAAAAATTCCCACGAGAAGGGTGAAAAGTCCATGAAGGAATTTCATTTTTTTTACTCAACATAGGAGCGATCTCAAATGGTGCTTTATTCATTTGCCAGAAACCTGGAATAAATGAGGTAATAATAAAAAAAAATGGGGCAACTACGAGAGAGCAAAAGAACGATGACAAGCAGATGAAGATAAAGTGTGTCTTTAAGTACAATATAATTCAACCGTCGAGCCCTATTCAACGGTAAAAGTCACCACATGCAATCTGATAGAAATGGTCCACCCTTAATTCCATACTCTTATAAGGGCTAAAATTGTGTTCCATTCAGTTCCTTCGTCAGCCATTAAATAATAAAAATGAGCAAAAATGTTTTTTGTTCTTCCAAGTATTCGGAAGAATTTTTTTTTTACAGCAGAATATAATCCTATCAAACCTTCGAGCTGTTTCGATTTTTCAAAGTGTAGGAAAATGTGGAAAGACTTGAGCAGTGACCTCGGCGTGGAAAAGTGTCATCTATTTTCAGATGTTAAATGAGCCTGACATTTTTTGCTCTCCCGCCACCAGAGTGTACCCGGAATAACAGAGTCAAAACTCATAAATCAGATTTCGATCGATATATCGCGTTTATAAATGGTAAAGTGAATTTACACGAGGATGACTGAACCAAAGAATGGTTTTTATAACCATGATCAATTCAAAGATAAATTTACCACTTGGAAGAATTCAAATATAATTATTCAGATTAATTTTGACATTTCGTCAAATAAAATTTTAATTCAGATGTTTATGTCAGTAATACCATTTCCATTCATTATCAGTTTTCTATATAAAAAAAAAAAAATTTCCACCGAATTTCGGGCTGAGCTATGAAATAAATGAGAAAATAATTCGAGTTCAAGTCACGTGGATATGAGTCGTCCTTCTGCAATTAAAATATATTCAGACTGCTTCAACGCAGCGGTACCTTCGTGTTGAGAGGGTTGGCATAGATATGCCAGATTTCCTTTCTGGCTTGACACCTTTTCTCATATCACGATTGCACTGAAAGGAGAGAAGCACAAATATGACTTTCCTTTCTCAGTTTTCATTCGTGCCAATACATATATATATATATATATATCAGGCTGCTGAAGAAAAAGGATCTTTATAGTATATTTTTTCAATCATCTCTTATGATAAAGATTTTCCGCGAGTCTCAAACGACAGGTATAAAGTCGTTCGCGAGTTTTTAATGCAGCCCTTTTTCATGCAGTTCTAAAAAATTCAAAGCTCGACCCTCTCATGTTTTTCTCACTTTTTGGGATGAATAGAAGAAGAGGGGGGGGGGGGAGAGGGGGGGGGGTAAAAATTGACGAGGGTTCGATAGATATTTGTGGTAGATTTGGGACGAGGTTGCTACCAAGGGTTGAGAACACGATAAGCAGGCAAGAGAGACCGAGGCATATCGAGAGAATAGTGAACAAGCTCAGCTTGTGGAGAGCAGTCCTATACAGGAATGGTTTCCGGAGTCAAAGACGATACGGTGGGGCGAGAACTGAACTCCAGGGCAGAATAGTAAGTATACAGAAGAAAGCAGCAAGGGGAAGAAGGACCGAGATAGAAGTAAGTGAGGAACCAGGAAAGGGGGAGGATTAGTGGTGGGGGTTGTTAAGAGCACCAGTAGCACCACCAAACGGTTGTATGTGCAACCGGCTCTGGGAAGCGGGAAAGCTCACGGACCACCTACGGTTTCATTCCTGTCCCGTCAGCCGTTCGAGTTACGCCGCATTTCGTAACGACGCGATCTCCAGGATGACAGTAATTACAGTAGCCTTCGATACCCTTAATCTTCAATGAAAAATAAAAAAAAAATATATACATATATATATATATATATATTGAATAATACTCTTAATACAGAAACAGAATGGAGAATGTGAAGCAATGATGAATCTTCCATAGATCGAAGTTGTACCAAAAAACAGCAATAAATATAATTTTGGAAATATTTAATTTTTTCTCATTCATTCGAAAAACATTGGTGTGACATAAATTTTTTACAGTGCTGCCCCTCGAATAAAACATGTGAAAAATTCTTTGTGTGATTGAACATTATAATTTTAATGAACTTATTTTTTCAAACGTTCATAAAATTTTTTAAATTATTTTCTAGTAAATTTGAATCTACTCATTTATTTATTCGTTTTTGTATCCGGCATCTCAAGTTTTATCGACAATAAATTCGTACAATAAACATAAGTAATCATAGTCAGTGATGTGTTTTATCATCCCCGGCGTTGAAGTGGATATTCGCGTGTTTTCAAATTATTTTATGTTTCGTAAAACAAAAATATATACCTCGGGGAAAATGAATTTCGTAAATTATTCAGAATCTGGATACAGTCATATCATGTAAATATTAAACATTTGCCTCGGTTGAAACGAGGCACAGTGTGAATCGTGACAACTTTCATTACACTCGGCTGCAGCACTCATAATCAATTATTCGTCGACGACAAACATTGATTAAAAAATTTTTTTTTAAATCAAGGAGGAATATAAAAACTGTGTACTACAATAATCAAATAAGAAGTTTGATGCAAATGTAGATTAAACAAAAAAACCACATCGTGTTCCTGAAGAAAAACCCTTATACGAGAGATAATAATTATTTTATAAACAAAGTTAATTATATATATATATATTTTTTTTTCGATCATACGAAACAGTGGTGCAATGGATAAAAGTTAAAATGGTTTCTGTACACAAAGAGAAATAAGGTTATCAAGACCTTTTGAAAAAAAAGTGACAAAGTTCGTTTTCGGCTAGTGGAAAGACTGACACGTACGAGTCTTTTTCTCTGTCAAAGTTTCAATGAGTTCGATATAATTTTTATTATATCAATTTCTACCTGGTATTTTCTTCGGAATTTTTTTTTTTTTCACCGCTGATTCGGCACGTGTAACGTGGGAGCAATGATTGATCGATGTGAAAGAGCCCTGGACTTGAATGAAGACCCTGATCGTAAGTATCATAAAGAAACTTTGCAAAGGCGAGTTTTCGCACACCGTTAAAAATCGATTTTGCCACTTTTTTTTCTATTATTTTGTTCAGAAAAAAAAAAGCAGCTGAAGTATTAAATAACGAACATACATCACTTTCACACGGAAATTCGAAGTAATTTATTCGTTTGATTGACGTTTTAGTTGTCATTTATTTTGGAAGTTATTTCCCAAAAACGAATTCCGATACTCCAGAATTTCTGACACAGGAATTTAATTTTCAGAATTTTCATGAAAATCATTCGATAAACAAACATTTTGATATGATTGTCAATGTATAAATAACTTTTCGACTTTTCAACATTGCTCCTTAATCGTTTGTCATTGTAACAGAGCTTGTGAAAGAAACCAACTCAAGTAAATGGCCAAAAGTTCGAATACTATTAGAGATCGACAATTGCCTTCGGGAAACTAATCACTTGATTATTCACGGGCACGTTTCTGAGGAGTGAGAGTCGGTCGTCACCGCAGAACAAATCATTCCTAGTCACCGTGGGCGATAGAAGCGACCGAAAATCGACGAATAGCCCTTTGGCTAGCAAAATCGATTGTTGCAGACTTCATTTATTTATATTGTCGCCAAAATAGTTTACCCAGTTGATAAAAGAAATGTTCGGATATTTTGAAAAGCTCTTCTGAATTGATATGTCAATCAAAAATTCAGGTTTAATTAAATCTCATTCGAATAGTTATTGATTACAAGTTGGATGAATGAGTGTCATTCAATATTTTTAGTGGCAAATAATTCTCTCGTCCTTTATATCGGTGGTGACTTATCCGAGTCACCTTTTTGATATTTTCAGCCCTCTTTTCTTAAGTACGTATAATATCGGCAGCTGAAAAGTAGATTTTTTTGTAGGGAACAAACTTTGTCTGCGTTTTGGATAAAAACCTCCAATCTGTCGTTGAGATACGAAGAGAAGGAAAAAAAGATCGTTTCGAATGTTTATTTTGACTTTGATGTTCGTTTTCAGACCATATAAGAGGGGTTGGATTAACATAAAGCTCAGGTGCTCGAACGTCTCAAGCTTTACCCGGTCCTCATCCCTTAAGCTTGGCGAAAATGTTTCACCCTCGGTTTTTTCATCCCCTAGCAGGCACTCTTCCCCATTTTTCTGTGGTGAATTATCGACTTACAAAACGCAAATCTCACTCTCCCAAAGAAAAAAAAATCTCCGTTCATTCATCTTTTATACTCCGTGACGATTAATCAATCGAATTCTAAGAAGAAAAAAAAAAACAAAAAAAAAAAAAAAACAAAAGCACAACCCATAACTCACGACTTTTCTTAGCTGTCGGAAACTCAATGTTAAGGGTTGGATCGTTTCACCAATTTTCAGGGAGCAGTTGCGATAAAGTAATTTTTTTTTCCATCCCCCTACTCGTGTTTACATTCCTGAAGTCATTCAGCGAATAATTTTATAATTGTTGACTTATACATTATCTTCAATATGAAAATTATTATGCTGGGAAGTGAAACATAAATTCTTCGCCTGATTCATTCGAAATTACTTTTTCCATACGAAAAAAATAGTGACAATTCGGTGATAACATTTTCGCTGATTGAGAAACGAAATAAATTTTTTCAACAAAGCTTCACAAATACACGTTACGTTCTGGCTCAAAAACTGTCATCGATAATGCAAAATCGCCTCGGGAAATTACCCCCGATATATAAAAGAGACCGACAGAAAAAAAAAACGACGAGAACATCATTTCATCTCTTCACGATCTGCAATGTAATAGTGTGCATAAACTCTCGTCTGTACCGTCGTAAAAATGATACATGAGAGCGATATATCCCTAATAAAAGAACGAAAAAAAAAACTGAGAACATTGAGAGTGCCTGGGGTTATTGACTCAAAGCTAGCAGACGAAATATAAAATATCCAAATGATATCCAAATATACTGTCGCTTTATACCCCGTTTTATGTATCAAGTTAACTGGAGAAAAAAAAAAAATACGTTTTAATGGATTTTCTTCGACGAGAAAAAAAAAAGCTCACAATCCTCTCAGACAGTGAATATTTTTCTCGCCTTTTATTCAACTGATGCAATCCGTTTCCTTCAGAATGAGAGTCAGCATTTGAAAAATGTTTGAAAGATTTTCGACACTTTATTTTACTCTCTGTTTTTCCACCAAGAAATTCGATTGAACAGTAATAACAAATGTTCCTAATTATTCAAATCTTTTCGTTATTCACATAAACGGCTTCATTAGTATCGAAACAATGCTGAAGAATATTTCAGTGCAGAGATAAAAAAATAAAAAATAAAAAAACAAAACGCCGAGTCGATAAAAATAATTGAAAAGTAATCACACCCCCTCGCTCCACCGCCAACCCTCCACATAGTCGAATCAGCAAGAATGCATCCACAAAATCGGGTTTTGCATTCCAATGTTGGAGGACACCAGTGAAAAGCCCTGGGTCGATAGAGTTGAACTGCATAATTCACGAGCTCGGCTATTACGTGGCATTATAATGCAAGACCATGACGGAATGTTTATGAGAGTACCTCGCCGTCGTCGATCCGATGACGTATTGAATTTTCGAATAATTCACACTCGATTCACGGACGTCGAAGATTCATCATAGCCCACAGCGAATTAACTGACCGATCATTTGGCCAATCTCGCTAAAACCCACCATTTCATTAACTCACCCTTCCCCTATAAAACTTTAAACAACATCAATTTCCTCGAGTACTGTTGTTGTCGAAAAGAGAGAGAGAGAGAGAGAGAGAGAGAGAGAGAGAGAAATTACTCTCGATAATTCCCTCTCTCTTTCCTGTACATCACTATATTCCTCATTCCATTTCATATCAATGAACTTGGTTTTTTTTTTCTCAATCGAACGAATAATTGTGACGAGTGAAATAGAAAATTTTCGATATCAACAAAAAATTGAATTTTTTTTTTCAAAATTGTTCAAAAACAAGACAAATATTTGATGTGATCGTTTTGAAATTTCGTTGGAGCTGCAAAGCAGTGAAATTGTGGATCGTTCTCTAAAAATTTTGCAGCAAATAAATATCATATTTTCCGAAAATAAATATACAGCCAATAATAGTATTTCGATAACAAAAGATTTGCCAAAGAGCATTCACGTTTAGCTTGTATCACGAGGGTGACATTGCGCTTCGGTCTTTTTTTTTTTTTCTTTCGGTATGTGTCTGTCTCTCTTAAACGTGAGGGAGGGTAAATAACTTAACTTGGTAAATAAAATTAATGGGTCTTGGTAACACAGAAAGGCGAGAAAATGTAATTAAATGAACGCTCACTTCTCGCAGTCACGGCTACGCTCGGTGTTGTAATCATAAAAAAAAAATACGAGAGGGCAAAAAATATGTATATACACATGAAAGAGGATTGTAAGGAAAAACATTTTTTGTAGTACAAACAATATTATACGAGGAGACAACAAGACCATAACACTATGTTGAAGCTGCTATGCGTAGACTAAAATGTTGCTAATTTATGTGTGCTGTTATCGAACAAAGAAATATTATTTATAAGAATCAGGAACGAAAGACAACATTGTAAATCTCTGAATTCTTTTTTTTTTCAGGTTTAAGAAGATCGTAAAAACTGTGATGGTAAAAAATATGACGAGAATAACAACGGATATTGGTGAAAAGATGAGAATGACATCGAGGGAACCTCCGGACGACCGAAGCATTGCTGAAAGTAGAAAAGAAAATGTTCCTTTCGGGCTACTTGTAAAAAGTGTATGCAGACGGAGGTGCCGATCGCAATGCCAATTAAAAAATGAATCGATGCGTCAATGAATCCATCAGCAAACTTTCTCCGAAATGGCTATAAAAAAAAAAAAAACAAAAAATTGAGGCAATATTTTAGAGTTTGAAATTATAAAGCGATTGGCAATTGGAAAGAGAAAAAAAAAAACAAAAAAATGGAAAAAAACGTGACAACGGAATTCGATGAGTTAAATGTGACGGAATTGAATACCGCGAGTTTGTTGAACGTGTTGATGGATACGGGACAAAATGGTAGCGACGGAAGTGTTACGCGGACGTTTCACGAGGTTGTTCCTAATAACGATCTCGAGAGCGTAATTATTCTTGTGACTAAAGCGACGATAATGAGTTTTATAATATTGTCAGCTTTATTGGGAAATCTTTTGGTAATAGTATCGGTAATGAGGCATCGCAAGCTGCGTGTAATAACGAATTATTTTGTTGTTTCGTTGGCACTCGCTGACATGTTGGTTGCTATATTCGCGATGACCTTTAACGCGAGTGTTGAATTATCGGGACGTTGGTTATTCGGTTATTTTATGTGTGACGTGTGGAACTCTCTCGACGTTTTTTTCAGCACCGTATCGATTTTACATCTTTGCTGCATAAGCGTCGATCGTTATTACGCCATTGTTCAACCCCTTGATTATCCATTGATTATGACCAATTTACGTCTCGGCACAATGCTCAGCGTTGTATGGTGTTCACCTACCGTAATGAGCTTTTTACCGATTTTCGCCGGCTGGTACACCACCCAAGAACATCTCGAATTCCGCCAAAATTATCCGGACATTTGCATGTTTCAAGTGAACAAACTTTATGCCGTAGTCAGCTCGAGCGTTAGCTTTTGGCTGCCTGGTATTATCATGATTGCCATGTACTACAAAATCTACAGGGAAGCCGATCGACAAGAGAGAGTCTTGTATAGGTAAGCATACTATCTCAAACGTTCAAACATAATTATTTGAAACTTAATTATGTCACGTGCATCCACACTGAGAAAAATGAATTCGTAAATTCAACAAATTTTTTGTTGGTTCGACAAATTTTCTGTTGGTTCAACAAATTTTTTTGTTGGTTCAACGAATCGTGGCGAACAAAATGACATTTGTTAATCCAAACGAAATTTGGTTCATTCAAATACTTAATTTTTCACCACGACAAAAATATCGTTGAATCAACAAAAGTTTTGTTGAATCAACAAATTTAATTTGTTCGCCACAATTTCAAATTTTTTTCCTCAGTGCGCAATCAAACGATAATATTCTGAAAATATTTGTCTCGTGATTACGTGATATTTTTTTTTTTCATTTTGTCATTTTCATTTTCATTTTTTTTTTCAATTTCCTATCATCGATACTTTGAACTATTACAAAATTTGATGTTGCGCATATTTTATTGAGACTTGAGATATCGATGCATTCATGCTTTCTTCACAAACACAAGCAGAACGCAAATGATTCAAGAGATACTGTAAAAAAAAAAAAAAAATGACAATAATTTGACATGATTGCGTGGCTGAATGGGACAACCATGAAAAGCTCTGAGTCTAGTGTACTATTATTAAAATGAAACCATTATTTAGGGAGAAAGTTTGGAAAGGCCGTTCGGGAAGTACAGAGACTCGAGAGGCGGGAGAATTTAAATTATACAAAAGGGCTCATTTCCTTAAGGTTATTTGTTCCGAGTGATCTCACTCTCCAAGTTCTTCTCTTTTCCATTAATTAAAAAGCTTTAAATGCGGACATAACTTTCAAATAAAAACTGTTGGAGGAAAGGGAGTGGAACCTGGAGCGAAAATGTTTTCGTGCTTAACTCATATGATGTAATAGTATATTACACTACAAGGGCAGAAAGTTGAGATTCCTGCACTGCGCGTCACAATGCCCGAGGCGAAGCCGAGGGCATTTGACGCGCAGTTCAGGGCTCTCAAACTTCTGCCCGTGTGGTGTATACTATTTTTCTTCATAGCCGGTCGAAAGTACGGAGACAAAATATTAAATGTATTACATCAAAAAAAAAATTGATGCCTGCCCCCGACATTTGCGGCACGAGCGAAGCGAGTGCTGCTGGTCGGGGGGGCAGGCATCAAAAAAAAAAAACCTATGTAGACAATTAAACATTCTATCGGAAATTTTTAAAAATTTAACAAACATGAAAATTTTTTAATTCAACAAATGTGAAAATTTGTTAATTCAACTAACATGAAAATTTGTAAAATTCAACATGAAAATTTTTCAAATTAAACAAACAAAATTTGTTTGAATTGAACAAACATAAATTGTTTTAAATTAAACAAACGTAAAATGCAAATTAACAATAATATTAATGCGTACATTAGTTTTTTTTATTAAAATATATATAAATAATAAAAAAAACCAATGTAGACAATAAAACATTTAATCAGAAAAATTTTTTAATTTATCAAACATGAACATTTTTAAAATTAAACAAGCATCCAAATGAATCAAACAAACATAATTTTTTAAAAATTAAACAAACGTAAAATGCAAATTATCAATAGTATTAATGCGTACATTATTTTTTTTCATTTTTACGATGGTCACATGCATAATAAAAATTGTTAATTATGTCACCATGAAATACGCAGTTTTCGAATAAATTATGTGGATTTTCATTGACAGACAGATATTTTGATTTTTGTCCATTTATATGATGCTTCAAATTATGAATAACCAGCGTAAACAAAAGAGCAGCTTTGACGTCAGAGAAAAAAAATGGTTAGGGACAACTGTCACCGGTGACAGTTGCGGGAGCCTCACATACAGCTGTGCGTGCAAAAAGTGTTTGCTCCCGCCGTCATTCAGTTGTTTTACCAATGCAAGAAAGTCGGTCTTTCTGCATCGAAATTGATGCGGAAAGAGCGTACTTTCGACCGAGGTATGAAGAAAAATTTATTTCCGCATTTTTGATGCCAAATCGTTATGACTTTAGCTGCATCGATAAGAGATTAATAGCTGAAAAATCGATTCCCATTTCTCACAGAGGTAGTTGATATTTCAAAAAAATAACTCGTTGACTTGTAAAAAGAGGGTAATCTTGATTTTTCTTGAAACCAGACAGTGTCGGAAAGAAATTCGTGGCAAGAATTAAACCGCGACTGTACGACCGATGATGTACTCCAAGGAATATTTTGTTTGTACCCGTGAGGAGAAAAAAAGTTTCTGTATATAAGTGAGTCTTGAAATAGTAAAATAGAATTTATCGGAAGCATTGCGCGTTTTTAAGGAACGATGAATGATATGGATTTAAGATTTGAAATTGTCTCGTAGTTGTTTGAGAAATCTTACCAGTTCTAATTCATACGATCTGCCTAATTGTTCACGAATTTTTATGGACAATATTCTGATAGCTTTTTTGGAATTGACCTCAGGAGAATTAGCAAGTTTATTCAGCTGTTTCCTGAATTTCTCGTGTATACGGGACTGACGAAGGCCATGCTTCATATCCCTGAGTAAGAGGGAAATCAAATAGTCACCTGCACTGATGATGATATCCTTTATTCCAACTAAAAAATTGTAGATACCCTCTGGTGATATGATGGATACGTATTCGCTTTCTGTTTCAAGGTCGTCAGAGGGTTTCTCATCGATTTCATCATCTTCGTCGACAGTGTCATCCTTTTCTTCGACCTCATCCACCTCGCTTTCTTCATCTTTTTCTTCTTCTTCCTCGTATTCTCGTTCTTCTTCATTTTCTTCTTCTTCCTGCTCTTCTTCTTTTTCTTTGTCTTCTTCTTCTTCTTTATCTTCTTCTTCTTCTTTGTCTTCTTCTTCTTCTTCTTTTTCTTTCTCATCTCCCTCCTCTCGTTGATCCTCACCATCGTCATCAATTTCCTCATCCTCGTCCACATCTGGTTTGTCCGTATCTTCAACTTCTTCATCATCTTCTTTGTCCTCGTCAACCTCACCATCATAGCCATCTTCTTTTTCCTGGTCCACATTTTGATCATCCTTGTCCACTTCCTCATCATAATCATCAGCTTCTTCATTATCATAATCCTGTGTGTCCGAACTCGGAGACTTTTCATCATCTTTTACTTCGTCTACATTTTCATCTTCATATTCTTCATCCACTGCCTCTGATTTTTCTGTCGTTCGAATTGTTTCGTCGTCGTCTTCGTCTTTTTCAATATCTTCGTCATATTCCGTTTCTTCTTTATCCTCAAATTTTTCATTCTCTTCAGGTTTGTCCATTTTTTCATCATCTTTATTCGCAGCATCTGTTTTTTTTGTTGTAACGATTTTCTTATCTTCGTCATATTCATCACTATCTCTATCTTTGTCATCCAGAGCGTCCGGTTTCTTTGTGCTCACTATTTTTTCATCCTCTTTTTCGTCAGTTTTATCATCTTGTTTATCGTTATTATCATTCTCGGTATCCGCTTTTGTTGTGGTTTCTACTCCCCCCGAAACTTCTGAGGTGATCTCGGTGGCTTCTGTAATCAATCTCGATGAAATATATTGACGAGTTGATCCTCATTCATAATATTTTGATTCTTATAACAAAGGATATTTATTGTCAACTCATATACCCTTCTAATTAAGGGAGTTCATCTGGTAATCGAATTAACAAACAGATATTGATTAAAAAATTTGAATACAGTTATCAATATCAACTAGATGACCTGTCAAAATTTCAGGTCCTTAGAATACTTTGTTTGAGAGAAATTAATAAAAACAGATTTCCCAATTTAACACGGTTCCTTATGCGTTTCTGTGGTTTTCCCGTCTGTAAACATGAAATTCGCAAGCATTGACAAACAGTTTCGTACGAAACTTTTATAAATGCTTAAAAAATATCTAAAAAATCTTTTTACCACTTCACAAAATCCATTCGATACTTATGAGGTTCGGAATGAATTAATTTGTCTCGAAGAAGGAGGTTAAACTTTGGAGGTTAAACACACTAAACATACTGAGTCGACTACGCTAGTCGTGACAGTTTTGGGTTTTGACTTGCTCGGTACCAGATGAACTCCCTTAAATGGAATAATGAAATACCCGAGTGCATGAATTGATTGAACGTTTTTTTATCTTGTTTTTTTCTTTTCAAATACCAACAAAAATGATTGGAAAGCTACGAGCTATTTTGGTATCTAATGACACTGAAATCAACACTCGAATAACTAGTTGTCCATTTATACTAATCAATTTTACCGTTTTCCTCCTTTTTCTCCCCTTCCTCGACTGCTGCCTCTTTCGTTTCTTCTTTTTCTTCTGATTCCACAACCTTTTCAGTAGAACTATCTTCTTGGTTCTGTAGTTTTTCTGTTGTTTCAGCATCATCTTGACTTTCTTGTTGCTCAACATCGTCATGAAAAGTCCAACCACGTTTCGTTCGAATTAGCGAGGTCAATTTGTGAGGTGGATATTCACCCAAACTTCGAACTCTATTTGTTGTACTGTCAAAGGTCTGAAATATATATTTTAATTGTGAAATATTTTTAGAGTCACTGCAGAATTTGAAATAATACAAAATAAAAAAAGAATTGAACCTCACCGGACGATGAATACTGTTCGTCAATGTTCCAGTCGGTTCTTTTTTTTTCTTATACCACTTTAATGGAAAGCTCCTATCGATCGTACGAGGGTATTGAGATTCAGTTTTTGCACCGTCTAAAGAAAAGCGGTTTGAATATTTGTCATTTTTCTCGTATGAATCGAATTCATTTTTTTTATCATTATCCGCTCGCTGAGTCACGTATTTTCGTCGGAACAATTCCATCATCGAACTTTCACGATGAATCTTCATTGAATTTTCATCATTCTCATCCGGTGGTGCTCGTTCGTGTCTCGAATTTATATAATATCCGAGATGAAAAGAACTTCCTATGGTAAAATTTCGTAAACACGATAAGAACAATTTTTGTATTCTGAGTCACGTCTTGATTATCTTTTTTTTTATTTTCATCACTTGTTCCAGTCACCGACCCCGATCAATCGTAATAAATACAGCGAATACATTTTAAAACAGACAGCCGCCAGAAGATCAGGTAATATGATTATAGATTTGGAAGAAAAGAAAAAACAAATTATAAAAAAATGGTAAAAATACGTGATTCGACAGTCGTTCCTCACCTTGTAAAATAAAACTCAAAATGAGAATTAAATCGAGGCCACGCGACATTTTCATAGAATTTTTGCCTTTCGACCGTCAAATCGTAGCACTATTGCAATACTATGCAAAAAAGTTAGGTGTACGATCGTAAATGTCATGTTTTTATCGCCTTGTTTTTACTGATTAATCCGTCCCAATTGCACTCTCAACGAACGATTATTCTTTCCTTTTTATATCTGATATAAATTATTACTTATCGATAACGTCACTGTTTCGTTCGAGCTAAAATCTCAGAGAATTTTCAGAAAACCTCGATTAGAAAATGAGAATCTTCCAACGCAATTATTACTCGTTACATATTAAACAAAAAACTTGTATTACTTTTCAAGTTTTTTTTTCTCTATCAAATCTCAATTACAACGTTCACGTAAGAACGTGAAAAAAATATAAAAACTCAGTGGACATATGCACGTTTGGCACGTTTCGTGAGTGAGTGCCACGTCTAATATTTAGCATTATTTTTCTATTTAAAAAAAGATTTTGTCAGCATATCACTACTTTTTGAAAAACATATCGGTACCTGAGTATAGTCAAAATTATTCAAAAATTGTAATTGTATGCTCTCGACGGGTCCCCCTTCAGGATAGTCCGCCCCACTCACGCCTCAGGGGGGGTCCAGCCTCTATCCCCTGCCAGCAGTTTCGTTCTCCACCACCCTCCTGGCCCGGGTTTCAATAGTGCAGGTGTTGAATGCTGGTACTCATTGCAAAATGTGTCATAGATAAGAGGCGGCGCTCACTCGAAGGAGAAACGTGAAGCTGCTATATTTGGTGGGAGAAAATTTTCCGCAATAAATTCGTGACACCATTAAGCTCCATTCACAAGTTCGCGTATTTGCACGGGGCACAGCAAAAAAAAAGAAAAAAATTGTACCATTGAAAAGACCACATTGTATTTGAGTGAGTTTCATTATTTCGATAAACACTACGACGATTAATGGGTAAAGAAAAAAAAAAAATTCGAGGTACATTTTTTCATAATTCAATTTTGCTCAGAGTGATAAGAATAAGAAAACATATTCAAATATCAATGAATTGATTTCATATTTATTTCGAATTATTCAATAACTCAAGAAATAGTAATATAAAAATAGTCGAGTCCGAAGGAAAAAAGTAAAACGTATGTGTCAGAGGAAAGATTAGAAATCGAAGCTTGAATTTTGCTGAGCCGAGTAAAGAGGGTACTACGAGGCTGATGAGGTTCAACAAGGAGTGAAGAGAGCCTTTAATTACATGCGTGAATTAATTATTCGATGAGAAGACTAGTGTGTGTCCATGATGTTCTAGGATTACTCTCACTAGATCTACCTCCTTCACTATACCTTGCAGCCTCTCGAATAACTCGCAGATTCTCTCAGCTTCCAAAACGTACTATACCGTGTGGAGAAGCTGTGCAAATCCACTTACGCCATTATTGGATAAGCACCCAGTCTTAACCACCGAAAAGACTTACTGCACATTCCATTACTCTCCAGTCTGAACTTTACTCCGAGAAAAACTCCAAAGAAATACCATCATTCTGGTCTATTTAGACGACGAGCTGAAACAAAAATTCTGCTTTTTCGACATTATTTTTTTAACACAAATATAAGGTCCCCATAACTTTGGAAACTTTTTAAAAATTTATATTTTTGTGAGTTCAAAATTCATGAGGCTTTCCCATCCTCGCTCACAATTATGAGAAAGAATACAATATTTTTTTTTTGCGCTCAAGAGAATCGTTCCGATCAAAAGTTTCATCGGATCCTGAACTTCGCTTCTGTTGTATACAGGGTGTTCACTCGAGATCCAAAATATTATACATTTTTTCGATACCATTTTCCATCAATGTTTTTGCCCTAAAAAATTCATTATTAATCCGATATACACGTGTAGAGATTATTTATCGTATCACAGATTTTGTCAAATCCATGATCATTTGATGTGGTAGCTTAAATTCAAATTTCACCACCTTGTATGAAGAACCTCACGTGCACAATATTCATCGAGCTCGAATGTTACATGTCGTTGAAGGAAAACTTGTGGTGGGACTATTCCGAAGCAATCACCCTCGTGTTCACCAACATCGCTATGTTTATGAATGAAGCAGATGAAAGGGTCATGTTATGCGAAGACATGGCCGAGAAAAAGAGAAAGACAGTGTGTGTGAGAGAGAGAGAGCGAGCGAGCAAGAGGATGGTAGACAAGACAGGAGGGTTCGATGAAGCGGATCATGGAGTTGACCCCTTCCCTCTTTCGACTCTCGTGTCAAGAATACCTTTCGTACCAAATTGTCGACGAAAATGAACGTCCATAGATTATGTTAACAGGTTTTTCAAGGTCACCGTCAAGAAGGACGCCGGAAAATGATGAAGAATGTGTGTATGTGTGTGAAAGAGAGATAGGGAGAGAGAGAGAGAGAAAGCTATTTGAAGTGTCATTTTGGTTCAACCTTGAAGTCCTTTTCGTTCAAACTTGCAAATAACTTTTATTCGATCCTTCCTATATTTTGCTGGACCAATCTAGGTATTTATTTTCAAAGTATTCTCCCAGCATCATTTTTCTATGACCTGCCACGAAGAAGAATGAGAATCTACTGTTTGACATGGAACAAGATCCAGTGCACGTTTTCAAATTCTTTTTAAATCCTTTCCAACCGGAGACTCGGGTACGATGTAAAATTGATGGGATCGATAGTGATGAATAATTGATGCTGGGTGCTCTTCTTATGGCTCTATATTTGCCCTTGGGCTCCATCACCAAATACCCGAACATTCATTCGCGTTACTAGTCTTCCATTCTTCCATCTCGTGACTACTTTATTCCCCATTTACGCATACTTTTTTTTTTTTCTTTTTTTTTCTCCTAGAAGCTATAAACTCAGCCAAGTTGTTACGTAGATAAGTTCTATCGAAGAATTCTATCCTGGAATTTGATATGAAAATTTCAGGCGCCATATTTCTTCCGGAAAAACATATTTTTTCCTTCGTCAAGATCTAAAAGGTTTCTTCAATTTTCATCGGGAATATCTTGAAACCTTCGATGTTAATTTTACGTCTCGAACTATCTCTATTACGAGCACGTGGTCGATTCTTTTACAGAGCTATTCTCGCCTAGACACACTGATATGACAGGGTGGCAGCAAAGTGAGAGAAGAGCAAAGTCAACCATATTGATTTTCCAACGAGCGAACATTAACGTCTACGTTCCACTTTTGGCGTCAGCCCAAATAAGCCACCTGGAGCTAAGAGAGAACGAGGTAGGATTAAGTTTTACGAAGATCTACTTAAAGACGAAGGATAAAATTCCAGAACTAATTCGAGAAACATTACGCGATCATAATAGACTGTTTCGTGATGTTCTGAACGTTCTGCTGTGAGCATTGTTTCGATGGTAAAATCAAAGAGTCGGAAATGGGTAATGTCTGGAAATCCATCCGGGATCCATCTTTAGTAAACTCAAGAGCTCAGATGAATGTTGAGATATCCTCTATACAATATAATTTGAATGACAATACCAGAATCAGGATTCCCATATGTCATTTCGGAATCACAACGTTAACGGAACCGTCGACGTAACGGGATAAGTCGTGCATACAGAAATATATTTCTCTCGGTATATGTATATATAATATATGTATATGGGTATTTCATGAGGAAATAAGGCAGTCGTTTTGACCGAATATGTTTGTCAATACAACTAACTTCACCCTGCATAACGCATTTCCTGTCTTTCTCACTATCCATCTTCTTGCCTCGATATGTATGTGCCCATTAAAATTGTATCATGAAAGCTCTTGTTCTACGTGCGGTGAATTCGACCTATATTTCAGCCCTTATACATGAACAGTAGTTTGTCCCTTTTTATCGTTGATTATGACGTGCCTGACGGCAACCCACGCAAACTTTATCTTCTCGTTATTCAGCCCTCTTTCAGTATTTCCTACCACGTTCTTTTTATAGTGTCGTTTCGGGTTTTCATTCGCCTCATTTGCCCAACGAGGAAACGTGCTTTCGAGCTTGTTCTGGACCATTTGTTTATTCTTTAATACCTCGACCTATCCTTTCTCATATAAGGTCGTATCTTACAGTTCTTTCCCAGTCATGCTGTTTATTCTTCAACAGCTTCCCTATGATCGAATGAATCTTTCTATCCCAGTTTTTATCGTTATTATTTTCTCAAGCGTTCCTCGATGTTAATGAGCCTTTGAGATCTCCCCCTATTACCTTCTTGCCGGATTAGTGTCAGCTGCAGGTGGCACTTCTGCAGGATTTCTCGACGTTACTTTCACATTTGATTAGAATTTTCTTATTAGTTATTTCTTTATTTTTCATACCGTATTCTCCAACCTCCATCCTTGCAGCTGTGTATCGAGTAGAATAATTGATTCTGCACCATCGTACAAAACGATCAATCATTTTTCGATACGTCCTAATACACGAACATTTTTTTGTTCCATACAAATAAGTATTGAATCAAGTTATCAACAATGATTGAACTATTCATATTTTCGATCAGAAGTTTACGTAATAATCGTAATTAAAACGATACTCGTCCAACTAATTTCATTTCTCGTAGAGATTTTTTTCGCTGAGAAGGTGAAAACAGTTGTATGACCGCGACCCGTAACGCCACGACCATCAACGACTTAAAACTTGTTCACGGTAAAAGCCATTAGTGTAGGGCTTCATAACGCTGACACGTTAAAACAGACACCGAACATTGAACGGACTCCTTTATGAGGAGCAGCGAAGATGTTTGCGGGTAAAAAACACCCCTATAATCGTCGTTGTCGGGTTAAACACCCTCGCTATGGGCTGCGATGATCACGACCGCACAAAGCCACATGTATACTCGTAAACAAGAAACACACGTGTACAAAGAGTTCAAGGAAGCCATATTAGGGGTTGATGCGATGGCCGAGACCTAAGAGGCTCGCGGCCTTGCTCAACAACCGAGAGAAACTTGGACTGCGAATGTCTTCCAACCGACCCTGACAACTATCGCACATTAGCCTTGACGATTCCACGAGGCTCCGCAAGGTCTGTCGTGAATTATACTTTCTTGAGAGTGATGATTTTTCATACAATAATTCTCCTGAAATCGCAATAATTATTGCAAATTTTTTCCTTGTAAAAAAATCTTTTTTGTGGCTAAAAATGTTCTTTCATTCTGTATTCCCTCCAATTTTTCATACCCAAAATTTGTCTGATATCTCTTCAAAAATTCGCTCCCAATCTTTCACTCCTTTTGAGCTTGCATCGATATACGTCATGATGAAAAAAAATCATGGCTGTTTTTTTTTTTTTTTTTTTATGAAAAATGAGAGCTTCCATAATATCGAAGCTCATATTTCTCTGACACGCATATGTGATAACTTTGAAGATAGATAAGTCTCGTTGATAAATGGGGTGTAAAAAGTGTCACGGTTTTCAGTGTACAAGAAAATCGATGAAACGACGAGACAAACGAAGAAAAGGCCCGCGGTTATACAATATTCGATCGTACACACCCCTCGACGATAGCTTTTCAGTCGATGCATGCGATAGATAGGCCTCCAGTTGTTCACAGTTGAATTGACAACAGCAAGTCGATGTTTTTCGAAAAACATGGTAAAAAACAAAAAATAAAATCGTTGTAAACCTGAGCGAGAACTTCGAGAGACAGCGCGGTAATCATGTCATTATTTTGTCATTAAAGTTTGATAGAAAAAAAAAAAATATTATTATATCCTAAGCTCAGCGTTCTGACGTAAATCCATTTACTCAAGAGGCTTTGGCTTTGGGGATAAACGTATAGTTTCTGAAAAGTTTAAATTGCTACTAGAAACTATGGAATCGAGAGAGAAAAAAAAAAGCATGTTATCAAGCTTAGATACGAGATAGATGGGAAGATGATGAAAAATACGAAAAACAAAAAAGAAAAAGTGAGTTTCCTAGTTCTAGTGAAGCCGTAGGGGTTAAGAGGAGAAGTTAGGGGCGAGGAAAGTACCAAGAAGAGGAATTTCCGAGGAGTTGGTCGTTGACGACAACTCGGCCAGGTTCCAAGTACCTCATTACGATTAAGTCTCCATCAAGGCACACGATGTAGCCCTCTCCATCCCATTCCGATCTAATTTACTCTTAATCCAATATCATAAGATGCCCCTCGGATGAGGATAGACTCCGTGGTATTGAAGCAGAGAGAGAGAGAGAGAGAGAGAGACAGAGAATATTAGAAGAAGCCAACGGTGAAGGAGAATTTCGAAAAGAAGACACCAACATTCGAGTATCTTTCACGTGACCTCAATTATTTTCATCTCTCGTTAACGCATCACCGTTGTACGATAATGAAACAAAAAGATTCTCAAATTTCAACCACCATCTTCGATCACCGAAAATTTATTACAATTTCTTGAAATTACTTTGAATTTATGACACGGCGGTGTTTTATCTGTTCCTGTATCTCAACGTTTTTTCTTTACCACGAATCACCAGATATTCGTACACTTTTGCCGCATTCTGATCTTGACTATTAATTCGTTTCTTATTTTTTATTGTTCTCGCGTATATCCTTGCGAATAACTGCGAACCCCTTACGCTGCTTCTGTTTCCCTCACTTCAAAAATTCCCTTGTATCTACCATGCAGACCCCCGAAAAGTTTTGACCGATTTATTCGATGCGAATACCAACGGAAACTGAAATCTCGATCAGTCCAAGAGCATCTATCACGTTTTGAAAAAAGCAAGATTTACTTGCTATCGAATCTTCATAATGTTTCAATTGACAAAAATATTTTATTGATACTAATACCAGTAGTGACTCCTGTTCGTTCAATAATGTGAACAATCAGTGAACAATCCATGCCCCAGATTTGTTTGTATACAGTTAAATTTCGAGTGTGAAAGCTTCTCGGTACGACGGCAGCGTGGGATGGCCGTCGCTCGTGTATACAAAACGCCCTCTGGATAGCTAATGTGATTCGCGTATTCGTACTACTTCTGTGCAAGAAATCAAATTTGCACGTTTTTACTTATCACGCGTTGCTTATTCCTGATAAATATTTGATTTGTCCATCAGAGATATTATACTTCGGGATGTAGGCGAACGCTGCTTTGTTTTTTTTTTTTTTTCAGAGTCGAATGTCTATTTGTGGAAAAAAAAAACGAAAAATTGAATCATCAAATATTTTTTTTGTCCATACATCTCGTACTACATCTCGTACATAAATTATTTAGATTGACAAGAAGTAATGAGCAGAAAATTGAATTCTCGTAATCGCAACAATTCGATGTTAAATAATGTGAAAAAAAAGGTACAATTTAGTTGAATCTGACAATAAACATAGTCGATTATCTGGTAATTTTGCAATGAACGTAGCAAATTTTGCCAACATGCCGATAAAGTCCGAATCTACTATAGAAACATAATAATTATTCGACTAGAAGTCTCGCCGTGTTGATACATGTATGAAGTAATTTCGAAATGTCTTGTAACTGGATACACTTGATAAGTTATTATTGATTTAAATCGAAAAATTAGGTCGAACGCATTTGAAACTGAAAATGTTAGGTTATTGACAAATTTTAATCGTCTTGGCCAATTGGCGAATGAGATTAATTCGATTTGTTTAAAAAAATTTTTTCTCCGTCTCATTTATCCCCCAAAATTTACTGTCGCAATATTTAGTTTTTAGAAACAGCCGAGAGTCATGTATTTTTAAGAAGAAATTAAAAATATGTCAGATTAAAAAATTACTTCCTGAAATTCATAAGTCTATCCCTTACGACAATAATATCGTATGAAGAATTTATGTACGTCCATGGAAGAATAAATCCCGAATGTCCCCTGTCGTATCCTTCTCGTACACCCATTTTCCTCCCTATTATGCAAAATTCTCTTGAGTGAGATTCGCACTCTCCTTATCCTTATTTTACCCTCGGTTGAATGCTGACACTCACGAGGGTCGTAACCTTTGCCTTCGAAGGCACGCCGAAGGTATTCCTTCGCGGAGATGAACGACAGAGATGTAAACTGTCCAGGAAATGCAGAGAGAAAATCTCGTGGTATTATATATCTGACGTACGTATACGTATATACAAATAAAAATAAATGCGTGAGTATACCAGCCTCGGTGTGATAATGAAATTTTCTTGGTCACCCAGAGGCATGCACTTCTCTTTTCACCATAATTTTTTTTATTTTTTATTTTTATTTATATCCCCCTTTCATTCAGCATCTTTTTCCACTCCATCTCGAATTCCATTCTCATTCTCAAGATTCACACTCAATTTAACAGTCATTTTAGTCTATACTTCCTTATCGCATGACCTTCTTTCCTTATATCAATGAAACCTCGACATACGTTTGTCAAGGTGTGAAAATAAACATTTTTTATTTATTTTTTCTCATAACATTCGTTTAAAAATTCATGGAGAATTTCACTACGAGTATTGCTGTCATTTTAGCGCTCGTTCGTTAAACGTGAATATTGAGAGTCACCGGTGCGAATACGCGGCCCCAATTATATTGATTATTCTATTTGGAATTGTGGTGACGAACTGCCTTTTCGTATTTATTGAAAATTGGTATACGAGAATGCTTCGACCTGGGCATTATTTGAATTAGTAATTGAAACGTGATTTTTGATATCATTTTTATGGTGATGATTGAATTTTAGTAAAACAGTTGATTGTTTATAATAAAATGTAGCAAAGGTGAAACATAGTGATACAAAAATCAGAAGTTTCATTCATTTCTTCGTTTCCACGAAACCCTTGTGCCTTCCACTTTGGTGTAATTGCAACATCGCATTAAATTATAATGTATAATATCCAAGGCAGGTAAGCCGTAATTTCGTTCTGCTAAGCTATAATCCCGTGCCCGACGGAAATCCTTCCTGTGTCGATACTTTGTGACCCTAAGAACTCTTATTACCAACGGAAATTGAAATGGGGAGTTGCTTTTTAAGGGTTTCTATCCTTTCACGTATTTCATTTTATATTTTATCCTCTTCATATTCATCTAAATATTTATTGCCTAAATGCATTCAGTCAGTTTTTTTTTCCTCAACGATTACAAAATATTTCGACCACGCAACAAAATATTTTTTCGTGCTTATTCAACAAAAATTTTCTTGATTCAACCATTTTTTTCTCACTGTATATCCCATGAAAAATGTTAATTTATTCATTAACTCGATCTAATTAATTATTTATTCCGCACCTGAAATCTACCACTTTTCGATGAACTCACTGTAGCTCAGCTCAGAGGTTTGATTATTCATTTATATATTTAATTCTCAATTGTTGACGTAACAAAATTTTTGTTCGATCAAAAAAATAAAATTTGTTAACTTGACAGAAATTTGGTTGATTCGATAACTTAATTTGCTAGGGCAGGAAAAAAAGTTGTCACTACAACGAAAACATTGTTGAGTCAACAGAATTTTTGTTTGTCGAGTCAACAGAACAAATTTCATTAAATTCACCATGATTTGTTCATCCATCAAAAATTTTATTATATCGAAAAATGTATTTTTTTCGGTGTGTGAAATCCTCCAAGAGCCTGTCCTCTCTCTGCCTGTCACTTTTTCCTAATGCACTTCTATCGCATTGGGTCTAAGGGCCAAGGAGAACTGTGAAAAGCTTGTACTGTGTTACTCGATTCGTTGGTCATCACCAACCAGTTCATAGTGTTTTTGGTCACTAGCTGCTCTCTGTTCATCTTGGAAGATTCCGAGAGCGACAAAAAGACAACGCACATATGGCGATGCTGCATCAATCACTTATACCGAGCATCTGTTTTCGAATTGTTCCTGTCCATCAAAAACCTACGCATTCGTTCATCCTAAGATCATTCACAGATTTTCTCTCTCTCTCTTAGGGTGTATCGGAGTTAATGTTTGTCCCAATGGGGCGAAAAGTGGAAAACTCTATTTCGCTAACTTTCCTTTTAGGTTAATGCTCGGAGTTTCATCAACCACAGGTGAACGAAACTACGAGAAATCCTATGAGCGAAAGTTCCTGAGTCACTGAGGGTAGCATAAATCATCGGGATAGCAGCCGTTCAGCTCTTACTGACAGAGTCTCTAATACTTCCAACCCCTGCACAATCGATGTTCATATCGGAGCTTCTGCTTTTTCATTTTCAAGACTTTCTCTTCGAAAAGAAAAACCAATCATTCATAAATGCTTCACTTATCTTCAGCCCCTCACAAAAGAAACCACAACGTTTCCTGTTGATAAAAAAATAAGCCGCATATGCGATCGAAGAAAAGAAGTTCATAGTCTACTTTGCTTTTCAATCTTATCATTTTTATCTGAAACGTAATAGAAAAACAAAAAAAAACGGGAGAAACGTGATTTAACATTTTAATGAAACTATTGACTGAATTTTCTAATTTATCTCAACGACAAAAAAATAACGGTTGAATAAATAATAATAAAAAAAAAAGCACTACCGTTATGATTATTGTACGGAAAAAAATATTTGACGTTGCAATAAAAAATGAAAACATTTTTGATGTCATTTTGTCATAAATGACACGATCATACTCCATTCATCTATTTATTTATAGTTTTATTGGGATTGTTGATATCTTGTGAAAAAAGAAACCAGTTAATTGACACGTTCGTATCTCGTGTGGAAAAAAAAAAAAAAAAAATCAATACGTACATAAGTGTCATCTATCGATACTTATGGATATAATGTGAATTTAATGGATGTGAAAATAAGACGGAAATAGTCTATTTATAGTGACAGGTCAATCGGGCAATGCTTCGGTTAAAAATTGCACGACATCAGCCACATCGTTGACGTATGCAAGCTGATCGATACCATAAGCACGATAAACACCGTGTGTTGGAGAACACAGCGACGGCAAGAGAAGGCTTATATTGTTTTATATCGAGCAAAGTTCAATGCCAGTGAAAAAGTGCTGTGATGTTCAGACACACATGATTGGCTTCTATGTTTAAAAAATTGTAACCGTGAGCATGTGAATTTATCACAATTGGAAATAACTATTTATACTAGGGATTGAGATATTTATAAAATCTAGTAGTAAAAACAGACTCTGGTCAGCCTGACTATTGTTTCGAATTATTTTTACTAAAAGTTGATAATTCCATGTTACTTTTTTCCGACGAGTTGCTATCGAGTTGAATGAGACACATTTGTTTTCACTCAAAATAACGATTAAAATTTACATATTTTGATAAAAATTCCTTTACAATTGTTAATGATTTTCAATGATTCTTCAAGTAATATAAAAAAAAAATGAGCCATAAACTGTCATACGCTTTTCATTCTTAAAACAAATTATTTCAAGCATAGAAAAGCATTTGTGGATTTAAATTAGAAACTCTGATTCGTAGGAAAGTCAAGTCTGACTTTCGCCAGACATAACAATTTTTTTAAACCTCTGCTCTCGATGAAGTAATAAAAAAAATAAAAAAATCCAATCTCTCAAGTTCCAGACTAAGGAGCAAAAAAGAAAATTTGAAATAAGTCCGATTCTGTTATCCAGTGGGATTTATATCTTGGACAAAAATCGAGGGGTATTCTAAGCTGTCGCGATGATTATTGTCCATTCGAAACCCTGGGCAATTCCCAGGGGTACACTTTTCGCCCTCGAGTGAGCTTGGTAATCTTGGCTGAGAGTGGATAATAGTCGTGGAATTTCCACTCGCTAAGCATCTCATGAATACTCCCTGCGTGCCTAATTACGAGTAGCCTTCATCAATGCGACCTCCATCCATTATGTGAAAGCAAATTTTACCGACAGGAATTATAAAAAACAAACAATGAAAAAAAAAAAAAAAAAAAAAAAAAAAAAACTTAATTGAGTTATCAGATTCGTTATTTTGAGGAATAAAAAAACGGTTATTAAAAGCATTGTCCTTTGACACGGAACTAATTATCAGGAGAGAATAATGTAGCCTGACAACTTTTATGGATAACATTTTCAACGAATTATCGAATTCATTACAATTACACTAAACAATAGCAATATAATTCTCGGCCAAAGTTGAGTTCGGCCTTTGAATACACCGATTAAATCTCGAATAAAAGAAAAAAAAAAATAAAAGAAAAATGTTCATTTGAATCATCTCTAAAAAAAAGTTGGGAATGCAAACATTGGAAAAAAATGTTTTCGAAAATCTTCCAACGATCTCATTTCCAACATCATAATTAAAGTCTTTCAAAACACGACGAATTACTCATTAAAGAAGTGCGAACATTCTTAATTATAGAAATGTACAAATCGGTAAAATTTCATCATTCGTTTGTGTAGATCAAAGCAGCAAGAGGCTTGATAAAAAATGTTATTTAATGAATTTACACACCCCTTATGATTCACGCCCTTAGTTTCCTAACCGAAAGAAACGTAATGACCTTGTTTGCTTTATTGGAGTTATTTTTTTTAAGTACCGAGGGTGAATGCCATTAAGAGAAATGATAGGGGAAAGATGGTCTTACACGGCACGTGACCTTGTAGCGTCATTGATTGACTTGGGATTTCTAATTTTCGATTCTACATGAATATGTTCTTAAAACGCAAGGATAAAAAAAAAAAACCCTTCGCGAGAGCTACTATGATAAGAAAATTTTGCTCAAGGTTGTCTGGAAAAGAGGGAACTTTGAATTCATCGATTTGACGAGACACGAACAGAAACAGGCTAGTGAAGATTAAGGGATGAAAGAAAATACGAAATAGATAAAAACATCAGACCCGAAGTTTTTCAATCGATTCATCAATATCAGTTTCTTCCGCCTTTTTCATTCGATAAATCTAAGTTGACATCGATATTTCAGAATAAAAAAGCGATTCACGAAATAGTTTCGAAGGAAAATATCGTTTTAGGTTTGCCACAAAGATTCGATTGAAAAAGTAATGAGCGATATTTTCATCATTTCTCAATGAAAAATAATCCGATTGAACAATATAATATTGAATAAAAAATGAAGAATAAATAAAGAACATTTGGTATTTTTATCACTTCACGAACTAGCTTAAACCTTTTTTCTATGTACCCATTCTCTGCATATTCGAGTTGTTTTCAATATGGTGCTTGCTTCACGTATTTATATTCATTGTTCGATTCTCATTGCTATGATATAAATAATATATCAAAACGCTATAGCTTCGCTGCTCTCGTGGATTATAAGTTTACTGCTTGGGAGAGATTTATTGAAATTTATTCAGAAGTTTTGAAGTTATAAGTAGCCAAACATTCAAGACAAACTTTATTTGCTCACATATTTCATACCATGTACAAGGCATTTATTGTTAACTAAACAACTTTCGAACTTGATGTTTTTGGATGCGATTCAAAATTGAATGCGTTCTACAGCTCGTTGAAAGGATTCATCTTGATTTTGTTCCGGTATCATTTGACTTTACATTTGTGAGATTCGATTTGTTTCCAGAAATCTGATATATTTCGGATAAATTCTCGAAAAGAAATGCTAAATCAACCGCTTGCCATCATTTAAAAAATATAAATATATTTTTCGAATCTCAAGAAAGCTTGGTTCAATAGATTTTAAAACACATCAAATTTGGTTTCGCATGAAAAAATTCATTGGTTCAATACTGGCTGATTTGACGTTGGATGCTCCATACAGAAAAGAGATTTCTCATGCTATGTTTTTAATAATAATAGTTCCAACATCAAACGCTGCTCACTTTTATCTTTTACACCTGTCTTCACAGTGGGTTGAAATTGCCAGTTCAGGGGGACAAAACTTTCTCCATCGTTGATGCTTGAGCAATCTTAAACTTCGCTCGATTTCTCATTCGCCTACTTTCGTTGTCACCAACTCCTTCGTAACTTGCAAATGCCGGAGACCGTTGTAAAAGCGAGAGGGAGAGAGGGTGAAGAGGACGAGTGGGGGGAGGGGTGGAGCCAAGGCAAACGCCTGAGGGTGAAATTTTACAAAATTGCGTTAACGGCAGAATTGCTCAGAGGAGCAAGGACTAAGCTTCTTGGAGAGATTACCTGGATTCTTGCCTCAATTTGAATTATTTTCGGAAGTATACTTGAAAGTAAATAAGAAAAAACAATCTAACTCACTGTACGATGAGCGCGCATATAGAAAAAAAATCATTGTAACAGATAAGTTTTAAAGTATTGCCAAAAAAAAAAAAAAAATGTTCAATTCAATCTCTTAGATTGTAGAACAAATTAACAGCTAAGCACGACTGAACAAGATGAAGAAAAAAACAAAAGTGCAAATGATGCATCGGAGAAAAAACTTTTGTCTTGACTCGAAGTAAAAGGCGATTGCAATCTCGCAGCCCTATCTACAACGTCTAATTAAACTTCGCAGCTTTTAGCGAAACGTTGAGTCGTTTCTCATAATCCTCTTTCGTTACTGATCCTTCGTGGCTCACTCATAAACGCGGCAAAATTCATTATACACAACGGAGATCAGGAGGTAAAGAGGTCAACATCACTTGAACAGAAAAAAAAAAAAAAACAAAACAAAAGCCAAGACATTGAAGAGGCCAAATGGGTCGTAAAAAACTATTTTCTTAAAAGCATGAAGAAAGTGATAGAAAAAAATCATTTTGTCGAATCAAAAAGTTATGCACAATGAAGAAATAAATGAAAAATTAGAGATGAAAAAAATCTTCGTCAATTTTTGCCCTTTCAGGCTTGATGGATAGTTCCGAAAGTCCACAATATTGTTCGTACAACGATGCGATATCCGGTTGTCATATTATTTTTATATGAATAAAACCAGAACAGGATTTCCCTAAGCGCTTGTGTACTAGGGTTGATGAAATGCAGGTGGTTGAAGGCGCTCTAGCACGAGACATCGCTCGATCGCTCGGTTTTCCTCCGAGATGATGCGAAAATGGAGATAGAGTTGAGAGAGCGAGAGGCAGAGAAGAGATGCGAGGAAGTAAGAAGAGTAGTGTATTCACTTCCGATGGATTTTCCGATGTGTGTCGCCGGGGGTTCTCAAAGTAGGCCTGGATGTACGCCGAACAGGCAAACGGAAAAACTGAATCGTCCGGACCTAAATATTTCCATCAACGTGTATTTCTATAAGCTGGTTCACCAAGTTTCTTGAATTTTTCGAATCATCTATTTGACTTCAAAAATGAATTGAACAAAATGAATTCCGAGATTATTCGTATTTTTTTTTTTTTAATTCTGCAGTTGAATGTGGATCATTCAATATCTTTTCAGTTCGAAATTCCATCTTCGTCGATTTCTTAATAATTAATCGAAACAGTTTCAATGTTTTCATCAAAAAATTGTTTCTCTTATTTTGCAGTTTTGTGTCACGACAAAAAAAATTGATGTCAGAACTGAAACTAAATCTAACTTCGTGATTTTTCTGTTAATGGTGCAAAAGTTTTCAAAATCTACTGATCAAATGTATTTAATTGTAATCATATATATCAAAATGATTAATAATTTGAATGGTCCTGTAGATGTGCTCGTGTAAATTGAAAGAAACATGCCCCGTTCCCTTTCCCCTTTCATCTCGTTTCTCGTCATGGATTTCAGCCACTGTTCAGAGTCCCACGTCCCTCGCAAGGGCTATTTTGTTTCTCGTATACGAGAGAACAATTCAGCATTCCAGTCGGCACGGTTGCTTTCAGAAAAATAACGAAACACACGAGAATAATCCGTACGGTATGGTAGATTAGTGGAACGACTCGGTACACGAACTCGGTGACCTTTGCGTCAAGGAGTGAGGTAAAGAGAGAGAGAGAGGGGGGGGGGAGGGAGGAAGGAGAAAAAAAGAATGGAAAAAATGTACTTTGTCTGGTAAAAAGAGCAACAATGAGTGAACGGGGGCGTATCAAGTGGACCTAAAATTTTATTTATTCATATCAACGCCGGAGGATTGTTAATTTTTTTGACGAATGTAATTTCAAAAATGATTATAACTAGGCCTATTGAGTGTTTTCTCCAAATTGCATACTATTTGCATCACTTGTCTATGGATTTCGATAGCTCGATTCATCAATTTTGGCTCAACGAATAGGTATTGGTCGATATATCGACAGGAATAATTTCGTGTTGATAAATTATAATTGAATATTTGCTGATTGGTATTGGAATTGGAATATCAATGTCTGAAAAGTTGTTAATTGATGGGGCTAGCCTGTTTTTAGCCCCCTTGAACTCCTCCCGTTGAGTGTGCAACTGACCTACTCCGATATTAATTATCAAACTCGCAATTGATGAAAGATCACATGCGAATTACGATCCTCCCATTTAATTAGTCCATTATAATTAAAAATCAAGAAGATATAAATCCGAGCATTTTTTTTTTTTTTTATTCGCTTTTCGACACCCACTAGAAAATTAGTGGAATAAGCTACGTCAACGAGAATGATTGATATTCATATATTTCGTTCTCGTAATTTATTCGAATGTCCAATCGGGATTCCCGATCGATACAACCCTTAATAAAATTTCAACGATGTTCGCTGCTTATGAATTATTCATAAAGATGAAAGTTCTATTTCCACCATTTATTTCCTTCATTTTTATCGGGCTTATACCAGGAACATACATATAATAAAAATGAAATCATCCAAACAAATTTATGCTAAGAAACTATCTGTTATTATTGAGCAAGCAAAATAAGATTAAAAAACATTAGAACTTATTCATCGTCTGACCAAATACCCCCTTTTTCTACTTGTGCCCAAGTGATCGCACAACGATGCGTCATTTTTCAGGTCGTTCAATTGATATTTATCCCCTAGAATTTTTGAGTTTATTTATCAGCCATTTTTGGGTCTTTTATGCATGCTCGTTGATGATTTGAGCTATGATAGATGAAAAATTGAAAATTCTCGAGGACTAAACGATATGAAAAATTCCTTGGAGCTTCCAAGAGAGAAAATCTTTCAGTTGGATCCGACGATTATCTCTCAGCCGTCGCCGCAGTTCACATGGGATATTGCAGCTGGTATGTCTTTGAAGCCTTTGTCGGCTTATTCCTAACCCAAATGACATGTGGCTCAACACGTCCTGCGATCCTGTCCTTTCACATATACTCATATGAATATATCTTTTACAACACAAGTAGCGAGCTCTCTCCAGTTGGATTCAAACGCTTATGCCGTGAGAGCAATCGTTTCAACATTTTCACAATTTTTCATCCAATGTCAATGGAGCTTGGATTTTATAAAAAGGTCAACATCTTGCAAGGAAAAATCGTATTTTGCAAAAATAAATAAGGGAACAGAGTCAGCATTGGGACTTTCGGAGTTCACACAGAATTCATAAAAATGAAAACAGTAACTTCCACCATCAGCGTCCTAGTGACTTTAGAAATTCAAAGGCACCTTGGTGTTCGACCTCAAAAATGATAAAAGCCTGGATCAAAGGTGCTTCAATTTGAATATACAGTCTTCTGAATATGTATGTTTCTTCGAATGAGCTCTCCAGAAAGGAATACATTATTTCAGGTTTGGTTAATCAATGTCTCTCCGTGAGGCTTGATGTACCAACGTTTGTGTAGCAAAGTTTCAAGGTTCTGTGGAAAGATTTCGAAAAAAATAAACCATTGGAAATTAAACTTGGAATTCTTCTCTTAAAAAAAAAATATGCTTCACGAGTTTGGCTAATCGTTTTAAAAGATTTTCCAGACTATTGAGATATGATAATTGTATGAGAATGAGTAGAAAAAAGTGTGTATAAAATGTGTTAAAAAATTATGTGATTATTATTTAAGTTGCTCCTGCAGGCCTGGTACATGACGAGAAACGAAGGGGACTGACCCATCCTCTAGAATGTTCCTCTTCCTCCACCAATTCTCGAGAGGCCATTACACGCCATTTCCACACACACACACACACACACATACATACACACGATCGGGTATTCCTCATTCTTTATTGAACGCCCTCGCGGAACGTGCACTAACCGTAGGTTCGCGTGATATTATTAGATTTTAGTCTGGTGTACGAAAGTCCGAGGGATCGATCGCCCCGTTGCAACGATATAGAGAGGGATTATATTGAAGGAACGTTGAAAAAAATGCTGACTAGAAAAAAAAAAGTTGGACGCTTTTGCCGCCTTCACGTATCTCTCGAGGTCGTAATATCGAGCAATGAATTTCTGGAATACCGATGAAAACAACCCCTCAATCCCCATCACGGTAAAAAAAAAAAAAGCTATTGTCACCCTGCTGGAATATTTTCTTCTAAATGTCATCTCAAACATTTTTTCTTATCCGAACGCTTTCTCATACCTTTGCCATTGCCGATATCATTCCGCGGCCTACGTCTCAAAAGACACGTCATCCATCGTTTCGACACTTTTTTTTTTTTTTTTTTGAACATCCTGACGACAGCTTTGTAGTCCCAAAAGCCGTGTAAATCGAGTCGGTTTGTCCTGAAATGACTCTAATAAATTATGAATTCCTTGTTTATAAATTCGAAAAATAAAATATATATGTTTTTTATGACGTTGGAAGTCTTGCTTTTTCGTAATTTTGAATAGTTTATGATTTTTAGATGATAACGAATGCTAGAAAATAATTTGGAGCACTTTTGAGCTGCAACCGTGATTCGACAGTAGCAAATTCTTCGACGACAGCGCACGACAGAGCAATGAAGAATACACTCACCCCTCAAATGAAGCTTCGAAAAAGATTTCTATAACTTCGATTACGAAAGTTTGCTTTCATTATGATTTCGTTGGGAAGGAAATGATTAAAATATCAGTTTTCTAAACACAATCCGTCTTAATTATTAGCACCCAATGGATGATTTATGAGTATTTTCTTTCGATAATGTTTCAGGAGTAAAGTTGCGGCTGCCCTACTGAACAAACATCTTCAAATAAACGGCATTTCAGCGGGTCTGACATCTCTGCCTACAATTGATCAATCTCCGCCGGATCCACAACCGGAAGACCCACCGATAACCAGCAGCAGTAAGATGAAAAGAGAACGGAAAGCAGCCAGAACCCTCGGCATTATAATGTCAGCGTTTCTTGCTTGTTGGCTTCCTTTCTTTCTCTGGTAATTATTATTGTAGCTACTAAAACGATAAATCACGTTCGTTAAATCTTCCGGCTACAATTAAATCTCCGAGAGATACTCGTTCCATTTATTATCTCCCATTCGTTTTTTCGGATACTCGTTCGATTCAGCATCTGAGATTAACGAAATCTTTTAGTTTTACGAGCATTCAAACGTGAAAAAAGTTTATTTGAAATAAACGTAATTTTAATTCGCTACATAAAAATGTTTCTTTTTTTTCGGAAATGGATAAAAGCATCTTATCGAATGATCATTTTTCAATTATCACTTTGCATATCATTCCAAGGCACGACGGCGTCTTCAATATGCTTCAACTGTATTTACATTTATAAATGTAAATTGAAGTTCCTCGTTAAATTTACATTTCAAATTGTATGGGTTTTTATGACCGGGTATAATTCCAAGATGCAGTGTGGTGTAAAAATTTACAGAAATAAATTACATCGCATGATATATGCGTTGTTTAAATTTTTAATATAAAATATAACCTGCATCGGTATGCGAGTTTCAACTATAAAACGAGAAAACAAGAAACAAGAAACCGTTTCATAATCTTGAAAAAGAATTTCAGCGATAGTTTTGGGAGTCTGAACGATAAACTCCGAATTGCTACAAGTCTCCAAGTCTGGAAGCAACATAACTGTTTTTGTTAAAGGAGTGTGAGAAAAACACTTCCAAGCCATATGCTTCCAGGGCTTTTGCCATACTTTTTTTTCTCGTCAATTTCGACATAAAGCTCATTAAGAAGCAACGTATTTTTACTTTTATCAAAAAATATGTTGACCTATCAAATAAAATAAGAGTGCGGTAAGATCCGTGCTGGCGTTTTCTTCAATACTTGACGTCGAGCCACTTCCGTGGCCCCTGATAAAGAACATTATCATTCATATTTGATTTGAAAATATACATTTTTTCTGCGTGGGTTATCATTCGAGAAAATATGTCGGGTAAGAAAAAAAAATTCAAAATGGCCGAATAATGCCGATCTCCGAGATGATCCCATGTCGTAAGTTATCCGAGTTACGAGATTTAGGTCGAAAAATTTTTCTCTGACAAAATGTGGACAAAGGATACACTTGGAAATGTCGAAGGCATGCCAGAAGCTAAATTTGTCAACTTCTTAAGTAGTTTCATATCGAGAGTAGTATCGGAGTTTGAGACTCGTGTCAGAAGGAATAGTGGCAAAGACGAGGCCAATGTCGAGAGTGTACCAAAGGGGGTAGTTTGTACGATATCCCTTAGAAAGGGGACTGGGGAAAGAGGGATGTTTGCCAAGTGCAAACTCGAAATATGTTAACCCTACTGGTTGGACATTGTGCAAACACAGTTATGTGGGTTTCCCTGTGCCTTAATATGTATACACAAACAACACATAATGGGGTAGGGTAGTATCGAGTAAGGTCGAAATTACTGAGACGTTCTGGTCCGTTGGAGTCCATCCAAGGTTGACTGTTCTCGTACGAGGTTCCTAATTATTCAGTTCGACCTAACTTCAGTTATGACACGGTCCAGGTTTTGTACGTAGATCTGTCGCAAAATGGTATTCCATAAGGGAATACTCGTTTTCAAGTTATGTAGATCGTAAAACTTCGAAGATAAGAGCTTTTCGTAACTTTCCTGCCCATGTGCCATTCGTTAGGTGTTCATTAATTAGTGGTTAGCTGATGCCCGTTAAAAGCATCGAGAAGTGGGAAGAGTTTCGCCAATTTTTTCGTCAACATACTTTTGATCAACTAATTACTAATCACTAATTAGTTGATATCTTGTGAATGGTGCATCGAGAAAACTATCAATAGAATAATTAGAGAATAAAAAATGGATTTTTTACTTCACAATTTCCTTATGCGATTGTATCCAGCGGCGTGACTCGAACTTCCAAAGAATCACGTCCAGAATACATAAATCGAGTGAGAATTGGAAGCAAAATGGGACCATTCACACGATGCAATACCTGTAGCAATGTGGATTAAAAGGTTCTTTCCGCAGCCTGTTGATATGTGCCTAATGTTGAACTATTCATACGAGCAGTCTGCAGTCACGGACCGGTGGTTTTCAGAGCTCTAGTGATCTAGGAGGATTTCCATGTGAACTCTGAAGCTCATACACTCGGAATGAGGGACACGTGATGTTGACGAAGTCAGAGAAAATTAAATCGCTACCACAAGGAGCATGTCCTAGAAATTCGTTGGATTATGAAGGAGAAATGTATTTGTAGGATTTATAGATTCAATATTAAAAATTCAGAAAATAATTTTACGTCGAAATCGCCCAACAAAGTTAGAGAAACATTTGAAATTACCTATGATACGATGATGAGGCAGCGAATCCGTTTCAGTTCAGATTTCTCAACTCCGTTCAATTGGACAATACTTTAGCATCGGGCTGGATACTATAATCGATCTGCCATTCGAGAATATCGTATTTCAGAGTTGTCAGGCTTTAAGGGGTATAGAATTCTCTAGGGATTTGCTCTCTCTCTCTCTCTCCTTCTCTTTCTCATCGTTTCTCTGTAGAAACCCAGCCCGGGCAAAAAAGCCTCGACGATTCTCAGGTCACGAGCCTGGCCGCATTTCGCGACGGTGAATCCTTGCGTCGATAGCAGGAAATGAAATAAGGCGCGCATGTCGCACGATATGCTACTATGTACCGTGTGCAAACCAAAGGGAAACTGATTCACCCAGTGGAACCAGAAACACTAGCTAAAGCGTTCAAAAACCCTTGTCTAAGATTGTGGAACCGACTTTATTTGGGTATTTGAGTGTGGGTGCACTCGGCAACAGCAGTTTATGCAAACTTTCAGTTGCACCTGCCCTGAACCCTTCTTTTTTTTTTTTTTTTTTTAAATGGAAGTACAAAAAACAGGTCAAAGTAAACTCTTTGATGCTCGTGAAACGCATTCTCCACAGGGATTATTCGTGATTGGCCAACTCGGTACAAACGAGAACAAAATGGCAGCTGAAAATGATCGTGGCAAAAAGTTAATTACGTACTTTTAAAGAGATGATTGATCTTCAACAGCCAGATGAAAATACGACGAATAACTAAAAGAACAACAAATTTAGAGTACATAACTAAAATAATTTATGAACGAGCAGTACTGTGTCCTGAAAAAGAAAATCGATTAATTCCATTTTCCTTTTGATTTGCTTTACCGTGCAAATAATTATATAAAACAAGGAGAAAAAGGGTGAAAAGAGAACACAAACAAGGCACTCGAAATCTTCTCGAGCCAAGAAGCGAGAAAAGTACAAAGCTCAACGGTACACAGTCAGTTGTAAAACTTTCTAAGTATTTCCAAGGTTGCTGCAACCCTCGTAGCATTCACTTGGATTCAACCAATTTCCGTACTTTGTTCGAGGATCTTGTTCGATTTTCTCTCGCGAATGTCTCGATCGAGTATTTTATCCCTCGTAGGTTCTCTCGTCCATATTATTCGAGGATACTGAGATTTATTGAAATAATGTAACTGGACGTTTGATAGCTCGACAAAACGGAGTATCAGTGAACTTTTTGATCTTTGTTGATCCTCGTTCTTTTTTTCTCATCTTCACACCGTCCCACCCTGTATTTATTTATTTTTTTTTTCTTTCTCATTTCCGTTTTCCTTTCTGTACGTCGTTTCACCGGAAAATGAGAGTATTGGAAGCGACGATAGGCTAAAAAAAGGAAGAAAATAAAATCGAGAAATGTATATATACGGGCTTTTATAAACTTTTTTCTTCCCTACTTTTGCCTCGCTCCGTCAACCTCTTCCGGCCTCATTCTCCGCCTTCTTCTCATTCCACCTTTCTAGTGCTTTCTCAATCCCGTTATTTTCCTCAATTCCAACCACGCGAACCAATAGCTTCACCCTACGGCCTGTCTTTTCATCATCACAACTCCTCGCCGCATCATCCCCTTGACATATTTTCACGTCTTCGACACCAAACCCTTGACCTTCCACACCCTCGTGTTGGACCTTTTCTCTACACTTCGATTCGATTAATGTTCAAATTTAATTATTTTTCTACAATTTTTATGCATCATTTCATTGTTCAACCGAATGATCATGGTTCATATTCTTTATTTACTCATTCCTAAAAAATTAGAATTCAATTATTCGTATACGATCAAACTCATTGTTTACTTCATTGGTGCGAGGTTTTTATCAATGGTCAACATCGATTAACTCTCATAGAGTAGAACTTTAATGGAATATGGAGAAAGTAAATACAGAATCAAAAATAGACTGTTTCGGTATATATGTTATATCGAGGGATAGTACATTAGTAACTCGATGGACTGTGGTAAACACAATAGTTTCAGGCTGTTTAGTTGCCCGCAGCTGCTATCAGCACGTGTTTCAGCCCCATAACGAAACTTGAATTGTATCCGATCGACTTGAGAACGACGAGAGTGCTACACTCAAGAATAGTCCTGAGGCGAGGAATATTCCGTCAAGAGATCACGAGACATAGATAAGGGGGCGTAGACATACAGGATTCTTCAAAAATTGAGAAGTTCCAAAGAAAGGGAATAAAATTATCGTCAATTCTTAGCAACTCTCCTCTCGATAACATTATATTCCCAAATAATTTTTATCGCATGGACGCTTTAAAATATAATAATCATTTAAATATCGCAACTGCGAATGGTACCTTGGACGAGGACCTTTAGAAACAAAAACTGCGACATTGTGCCCGAAGAATATTCTAGTGGCGTCTCAAGGAGAAGAAAACAAAAAAGACAGCCTCTGTGACGAGCGGCAGTGCTCGTAAGTGGAGAACAAAGAAGAAAGTTCGCCATTTTGTTTTATCCGAAGAGTATTTCGTGCTGCGTCCTTCGTGAGATGGAGACCCTTGCGTGTGACGAAAATAAAGTCAAGAATGGCAGGAGATGAGGAAGAATAGAAAGATACCGAGTGTAATAACGAAAAAAAAAAAAGAAAAAAAAAAACAAAAAGAAAAAAAAATAGTGGAGTGCATGAGAGAGCATCTATAGGATGAAACGAGGGCTTTATTTCACCGGGACTCTTTTATTATGGATATCGAACGTAGCAGTAAAAAGAGGGGGGTAGGCTTTTTCAATGGAATTCGAGAGACCGTACGAAGTGTGTGAAAGATCTTTCCCCTCACTCCTTTCCTTTTTCTTGCTAGTTTCCGTCATGAGAGGACGCTATACAGGTTGAATCATTGGGCAAGGTGTCGTAAGGTTGATGGGCGGGGGAGTAAAAAAGCACAGAGGGTTGAAATGAGAGATGGGGATGAAAAAAAAATTGAATCGTTCGAGTAGCTCGCTGACCCACTTTTCCTCTAGCCTTTGCCATTCACCAGAGGTCTTTTCCTCTGGCACAGGGAACCGTGAAACTGGCAGTAGCATCAACAGTTATGTGTCATAACCTATTGTACTTTCACTTTACGATAAAGACACCCGAATACAAAAACGAGTAATGATGATGATAACCGTGTAAAAATACCAGTCAGCCCATCGAACGTTTATTCACTTTTTTTTTTTAACGAAGAGGTTGGGAACTATTAGCACGTATGTCTGGATTTTCTCCACGATGCCTGGGAAAAGAGGGGAAAAAAATTGGATAGGATGTTGTTCACAAAAATTTTTTCCATCCCAGGATAATGCATTCTTATTTTTCATAGGCTCGCTCGAACACAGTTTAAAACGAAACTGACAACTCGAAGAAATTCCATTATTTCATGCTTCAACTTGGGCTTCTTATCCTCTTCGCTGCTAAACGGTTCGAGAGTAAGGTTGACGTGTCTGGTAGACAAAACATGTAAAAACAAAACATTTTTTAAAAATCAAGAGGCTGGGTCAACTCGAGACCTAAAAAATGCGATTTTCATCGAAGATAATTTTCTGGACAATAAATAAAAGCACGGAGACGTTTTTATCTTCGGTTCAAAATGTAAGGAAAAAAAACAGAGTGTCAAATATCCTAGTGCAGCCTCGTCGTGGCACGCTCTCAATCTTTAAAAGCTTACGGAACTCATGTGGAAAGGAATAAATGAATAAATACGAAACATCGTGATCCATCATCTAGTCAACAATAGCGATGATCAAGCGAAATTCCATGACGATATTTTTTTTTATTATGTTTCATGTTAAAAGCATAATTGGTGATGTTGAAAACCCAAGAATATCATTGGTGTTCATTTTTTTTTTAAATTTATATACAAATGTCATATCTGGGCTGGAATATGTCATCTGAGGTCTGTGTCTGTTTTAATATTTCAGTATTCCAACACTTGAAACGATAAAAATGCACGAAAGTGCAAAAAAAACACATAATCGAAAAAGAATCTTGAAGATGACATGTGCGAAGTTGAATGATATAAAAATCTACTGAAAAATGGTTTATTTTTATTTTTCCTAATTATTTCTTCATTTGACGGTGTTGTTCGTAGGTACTTAATCACGGCGCTGTGTGACACGTGCCAGAGTGGAAATATCGTAGTCGCAGCTGTATTCTGGGTTGGCTACTTCAATAGTGCTCTAAATCCACTCATTTACGCCTACTTCAATCGTGAATTTCGCGCAGCTTTTCGCAAGACCCTTGAGAGCTGTTGCGCCGCGATTGCACCTGTCCGGGATCTACGGCAGGTCAACAGAAAACAAGATCTCGTTCACAGCAACGCTTCGTCCGAGCTTCACGTTAACAATCAGTTAAGAACCAGCGAAATGACCAACGTACATTTGGAGGCTTGTATTTAAGTATCGTGAAAGTACCAGTACCATTGTGAGATTAAGATGTTACATCTCACATTCCCAAATGTCATTTATGTAATGAAAATAAAAAAAAAAAAAATCATTCGAAAGGTCACTAAATTTATACAGTCGATGCCAAATACCGGCATTAAATTAGTCCTCGCTCACTATTTCTTAAATAATTATTTCAACGTGTGACTTATCTTAAAAAACTGATTCTCTCGCATGCGTCATCCCTGAACAATTTTTTTATTACGTCGATACCACACCCGATCCTCGCTTATTGAAAATTTCAATTTTCACGTTATTTCATTTTTTTTTTTTTCGAATACGCCAATAAAAATGAATAAACAAAATAGCTGAACAGGGTCAGTCTGTCAACACTCTATCAATCGAATCAGCCATCAATAAAAAAAATTTTAAAAAATAAATAAAAATACGAAGAGAAAGGATGATAGCGTTTGTAACAAAGTAATCGATCCCATATGTCACTTGGTACACTGACGCCTATCATAAAATGACCAATGTATGAACAAATAAATATATAAAAAGTATAGATATATACACACATATATATATATATATAAATGCAAATAAATGATAATTATTGTAAAAAAAACCAGCAGCAAAGAAATGGTACGTCTTGTTGATCAACTCTTGCAATAAAAATCCATTCGAATGAGACGTGTCTTGAGTTGTGTGCAGTAGCAATCATTTTGTACATAAATTTTAAACAAAAAATGAGATTATTTGAATACAGTGTTGACTAATGTAAGTATATAATCGAAGTGTGTATCATAGTATGTGCTGTATGTACCCGCTGAAATAGAAAAATTCGGTTGTAAATAATGATATACGAATAATCGTAGTTAAAATAATAAGGTGAGCTTTAAATAACGCATAAAGTGTGTATGAAAGAAATAACCTCGGCCGAATATTTTCGTTTATGAAGAAAGATAAATAAGATTAAAAGGATCATGAAAATATCTCTGCGAAGACAATTAAAGGCTCGTCGAATCAATGTTTAAGTAAGAGCCGTGCGCACACATTACGAATATATGTATATCTCGAGCAAATAACGTATTTGCGATATCTGTGGATCAGTGGAGAACAATCATTAACGTAATAACAAAGACTTTTGTAGGAGACACGATTATTTATTTATTTTTTTCAATTATTTATTTCGCAATAAACGCTGAAAATAAACAACTAAGCTATATAGATATTTCTTCATTCTTAGCCACGATTTGGAAGACTCGTACAGCATGCGAACCTGGTGGCCAAGTTTTGTACCGATCAATATGCCCGATGAGAAATGAATTTTCATACCAAAGTATCCGAAAAATTGAGGTTTCGTGTCAATCTGAAAAATATTAATTGCGTCTTCGACCACAACATTTCTGCTGTTGAAAAAAATTTCAATGTATTTATTATTCAAGATTTGGGGTTACCGAATAAGTAAAAATATCGTTTTTCTAGGGTTAAATGTCATTTCTGATCGGTCGTAACACTTGGTCCAGCCATGATACATAATCAGTCTTCCCAATTACGACTCAGCGCGACAAAAAATCAATAGTGAGTCCCAAAAATGAAGGTAGAATTAAACTTGGAATAAAAATAAAAATTGTAGGTCATCCTTGAATCGATGTCTATGTTATCATCGTGTAAGATTTCTCAAGAAACAGTACCTGCTGTTTCCTCGACAATGATTTCGTTGGGGTCAACGAAGGAGGAAAAAAAAAGATTATAGAAGCTGTGTGAAATGTATTTCATTCAGCTGAAAACATGGCGACTATTGTTCGGTTTTCAATCGATGAAAAAAGGCATGATTAAGAAAATAGGCGCACTTAATGTCATTTTATTTCTTCTCATTTTTCGAGTTTGGGTAAGCAATGAAAATCTTGACTGAAGCAGCGTGATGTGTGCAAATGATATTTGTGTGTCAATTGTTGCGAGTACGAAAGTATATATGTGCGCGAGTGACTAATAAGTAGCGATATATCGAGAGAAAAAAAAATATGATATTATATAAATATCGATCGATAAAAGTCACGAATTAAGAAAAAACTTACGACAATGTGTTATATGCCTGACAAATGTTAATAAAAGTATTTTAAGAAAATCTACAATGACTATACATTTTTTCAGTACGCTTAACTATATTTTCAAATCCATTGGGGTTATTAACATAGAATGTTGCATTTTTAATTACAGTTTCATCTGAAAATTTTCAATCGAGATTTTTTTCGAAACGATTCGATATATTTCAGTGAAATAGTAACAGCGTATGCGAAATAATGGCAGCAATTGAGTTGCATAAAACTTTTTTTATTTTTTATTTTCATTCGAGTGCCCTACAATCTTGGAGAACAATTAAGTAGTCCGGATTGTTCAGAGTTTCAACAACAGCCACTCGGATAATCGATGCCGCATCCATTATGATGGAGTAATTGGTGAAACAAGTTGGAATAATTCGGTGTGTTTCATGAAACAGGCTGAGTTTTCGGTGACCTGGAAATCTGAGTTCCATTGAATCTTCTATTTCTAGTATTATTGGTTAATCAATGCTTCACAGTCAAGGGAATTGAGTCCTTTGGTAGTTCCTCGTAAATAGCGCAGAAAGGGATGAGGGCAGCACTATCTGTGCCCCAAGGGAGCGTGTAAATCTTCCATCAGCAACGAAGGGAACGACCACCGCAATACTGTCAACGCCATCAACGCATCTGCAGCCCAAAGACACTGACAAAGCTATGGGTTTTTACAAATCTATAGATATATGTGTGTACACATGACAGATATAAATGAACACAATGGGGTAAGAATAATGAAAGTTTCGGGCTCAATTTAAAAAGAGATCGAAATGGAAAAAAATTCTTTTTCGAGATCTGATGCTGTTTAATTGGGTATGGGATCCCAGTAGAGAAAATGATCGTATCGAAATGCCAGGAGAGACACATTTCCAAAACACTGATTCAAAATCGAAAAATCGTAAACAATCGAAAAACTTAAATTATAACGAAAAATTTAACAATTTTGCTCATAAACTTTTGATTTAGCATGGATGAAAAAAAAACTCCTGAAAACATTCAGAGTACGTTACTCTTAAGAATTCAATCATATAAAAACTTTATTAATAATCAATCAATGATTAAAAAAATAATCATTAAAATTGAAAATTAATCATTTTTTAATTAGGACGATGAGAATAGTATCGTTGTATGAGCATAATAAATGTTGCTGTAAAGGTGACAGATAAAAAATGGAGAAACAAAGAAAAATGAGCCACATTGATACGGTATCAATGGGTTTTTGGTGATCTCATTTTTAATGATTAAAATTTCAGATTTTCTTTAATTGAAAATATCAAAAGGACAAGATAAAATAGTGTTTTCCGAAGCGAAAGAGAGTGAAACATTTTGACGTTGAAGTTTGATGAGAAAAATAAATTTTTCTATTTTTTTTTCTCATGATCCTTTCAAATCAAAAAGGCGAAAAAACACCCAGAAGTTTTTGTAAGTTATATTGGAAACGTATTCGTCCAGTAGAAAACTGATGTTCCCAGTCAATTTTGGACATTTGTATGTGCGCGATTTTGGCTGCTTCATCTAAACATGCTTGGGCACAATCGTACCAACAACGATGACCGTGTCAGAGTTTAAATTTTAAAGGATGTTTATGTTGTTATTTTTAAACAAGTTGAAGTTGGGATTGAAGAAAAAATTCAAAGGAAAACCAAATCTTCTATTATCCTGCCCCTAATAATAAAATAAACCAAATCTCTTTCATCTGTTACGTTCCTATATTTCATCTGTTATGTTCCTATATTTCATCTGTTGTTCCTATATTTCATTTGTTACGTTCCTATATTTCAACTGTTCCCTTGTGTCAACTCCATACCTTACTCCGACAGTTGAAAAATGTACTCGCCTGTTCGTCCAGCATTCCTTTCCTTTCTTCGTGCCGCCTTACTCTGTATCAGTAAGGATGTAGGAATGAAAAAGGCATCTTGAGATGGACATGAACTTTGGCCGCCCGACATGAACTTTTCGAAAGTTTTCTGATTTCAATCGTTTTGTGTCGTTTGTAAAGTATTGTGAGAACAAAATAAACGCTTGTGAGATGAGTTTATCGCGAAAAAATTAAAAATAATTTAAACTATATGAGTCTAATTGTACGTAAATCAATGAAAAATGGTTTGTAGAACACGAATATTACAATAAAAATGTTTGTAGGACGCATATTTTTATGAAAAAGCAAAAACAAAAATTGCATAAATTTTTCCGAACCAGTCAGGGAGACCGTACGGGTCAACTGATTAGAAATAAATGAATCTTGAAGGTTTTTAAATGCTAAAAACGATGAGACTGATTCATGAATGCGAAATTATATGGATAGTCTGTTGAACTGATTCAGATGTTGCCACTGCTGGTCTATTCCTAAATTTTATTTTATGAAAAGATTATTCGTTCAGTAATAATTTTGTTTTTGCTTTTTTGTTTTTTCATGAAAATATGCGTCCTACAAACATTTTTATTGTATTATTCGTATTCTACAAGTGATTTTGCATTGATTTTCGTACAATGAAAATCATAAAGTTTAAAAAATAGAATGGAATTTTTCCGAATATGTTATGTAGTAACGGCAGAGAATTGCCATGTGAGAGTCGATACTACTGTGAGGTAACTTACCAACAGAACTACTCAATTGAAAAGTAATTTTCTTTGCTACCGGTAATGGAATATGTTCGTTTGCATATGGTAAGTAGACAGTTCTCAAAATAAAACTAGTTCATATTACGTAAACAATAAATTATATATAGCTCATTTTTTAAAATTATTTCACAATACATTTAACAAAATATTTTTTCGGCCTTTTTGAAGTGTACAAAAACTCATAAATAACTTGATTGCACATTTTTCATGTAGTTCTAAAATATCACGCAATACGATTGTGGCGTTGCGGTGTCTGTCTAGGTCTGTCGATACCGAGAGCATTGCAAATGGCGGCGGCTGAGTATCTCGTGTGTTTTTACGTATTTCGTTGCTCGTTGTTTTAGTCTTCGCTAGGAAAAATGTTTTCACTTTCGATAAATTTCATTGAAAAGTAATAAATATTCTGAATTGTCGTTAATATGGATTTGGGATTAGGAAATACTCTTCTCGCTGGTGATCCTAGACTGGTAGACCATATCGTTGGGGAGGTCAAATCCCAAGGCATTTTTGATCAGTTCCGAAAAGAATGCATCGCCGATGTTGACACCAAAGTAAAGTCTAACCTATTTATATTATTATCTTTTTTCAATGTTTTTTTTTTCCTTTAATATTCAACTTTTTTTTGCAAATTTATGTTTCCGTGACCCACAGCTTTTAGACGCATACTTTCTGAAAAAAACTTTTGTTGATATTGTGTGTTGTTCCAAAAACGTATTCCACAACATTTCCATGGTTTTTCTTTACATTTCAGAAAAGGTCGTAAATTTTTCGTCTGATTTCTTTCTTCATAACCTCAAAATATTCAATCTACTGTCAAAGAACTTGCAAAGTAAACGATTCGAGATTCGATCTTCATTGACGTAGCAAATTTATTATTTTCTATTCACTACGTCGAAAAATTTCATCATTCATTCTGTGTCATTGTTTCGAATAAATTGCCAATGTTTTCGTTCCATAACCTCAAAATTATATTTTTCTGCTTTTCCATTGTATCCTCGAATTGAAATTCCGAGTTCGAAAATGTAAAGCTGAAAAAGTATTGTTCCCTGTGAGAAGAAAAATCAACGAATCAAGTAATGTGAGATTACATAATTATTTTTTTTTGTAATTGGCAAAAATTGTGAATTTCAAGCACTGTTTTTGCATTCAATCGTTTTCAAATTATTGCATCATTTTCATGAACCGAAATTCCAATTCTCAAACTATATACTGGAAACGCAAATCATTTCTTAACACTTGAGCAACGAGGCATCGAACCGATGGGTTCCAGTTGTCTCATTTTTTTGAAATTTTTTTTTCAACAATAAGCTAATAACGTTATTTCATAAATTTCATAAAAACATAATTCATAATTCAACATTAATTATTTCATGAATAGTCTCCAGTTTTTCAACTCTGAAAAACAATGATTCTTTTTCCCAACTGTGCAAACAGTCTGAAAAATGATAGTTTCAAAAAACAATAATTATAAGTTGAAAATCGTTGAAGACGATGTTAAAAATAATTGAATCCTGACAATGTAATGATTTGTTTTTACTAAAAAGTACAAATATTTTGAAGCTTATAAAAATTTCACAAATATGCAGAAAAATAAAAATTCAAGTTTTTGGTTCCGAAGCCTTCGGTAGAGGAAGTTTGTCAATGGAAACAAAAAACTTGAATTTTTTGCGAGCGACGTCTGTTCTCTTTAAATTTTGAATGCTTTTGCGTTTGAATTTCCAAGTAAACATGCTCGTGAATGAGGAAAAATAATAAGTTGATTCTGTTAATCTACAAAAAAAAAATTTGAAAGTCGAGCCAATTTTTCAAGGCCTTCAGGTAGACTTAGCTTTTTAATATCAAAAGTGAAACTCAAGAGAAGGTATAAGTAGAGAAAGTTGGTAGACTAATTAGATTGAATTTCTGGTAATTACAGCCGGCCTACCAGAACTTAAGAACAAGAGTGGAGAGTTCAGTGAATTCGTTTTTGGGAAAGCAAGTATGGAGAGCGGATTTGAACAAGAATCAATTGAGGGAGACGCTGAGGAAGCATATTCATGAGGCGCCATATTTGGATGCGGGAGTGGAGAGGATAGTGGATCAGGTTGTGAATCCAAAGGTGTATTCTGTGTTTATGCCGCAGATTGAGGAAGTCGTATACAAATTTCTGGGTTTAGAGAGGCCGAGGGCAAGGGAAAGAAATGGGGGTGGATTTAAGGATTTATTGCCGAAGGATTTGGATCCGGTGTCGCCGGAATCTGACAAAAACAGTTTGAAGGACGTATCGTTGGATTCTGTGGATGCGGAGATGGGAAATGGAGGAGGCGGTGGAAATGTTGGAGAAGAAAGTGATTCTAAAAACACAGTAAGCGGTAATGGAGTATCGGAAGGCTCGGAAAAGTTGTCAAACGAAGATGCGAAGGTCTCTTCGGGGCCAGCGAGCTCCTCAATGGCCCTGGACAATTTCGGAAGGTCAGAGGATAAAGCGGAAGAGGAAGAAGAGGATAGTCCTGTTTTCGAGCCGATTGACATAATGAACCTTAATGAATCAAACATTTCCAACGATTCTCACCTCTCCGGTATCTCAGAATTGACGAGCCATCGTTCTCGAAGTCCTGACTTTTCGAACGAGACCTCACGCGACAACATGGATTTCAGTAACCAAGATTCTCAGTTCAGTAAAGTCTCTTCTGACTCGCGATTGTCCATCGTTACGGATTTCGGCTCATCGAATCATGCCTCAGGTCCTGAAACTCCCAAGGAAGATAAGGAGAAAAACGAGACGAAATTCGGAAAAGACAATTTCCGGGCTGTGAGAGATTTTGACGGGAGCAAAGTTAAGGAAGGCCGAGTCAGCTACGACGGAAATTCGGGTCGAGAGGAAGCCAAAAGTGGCAAAAGAAGTTCGTCTTCTAAAGAAACATCTCGCGACGGTACCGAGATGTCGAAAGATGCCAGCGAATCGAAGGAAAAGACTCGAGAAGAGGTCTCGAGATCGAAGAACGCGAAAGAGTTAAAAAAAACGGACAAAGAAACGAGAAAAAAATCATCTGATGGGAAAAACGACAAGGTTAGAAAGGTCAAAGAAAAGTCTGAATCGTCAAAGGATACGGTAAATAAAGAGTCTTCGACTAAACTCAAGGACGATAAGATCAAAGAAATGGAGAAAAAGGAAAGTGGCCTGGGGAAAGAGGTTAAAGATTTGAAGGATATTTACAAAGAGAAAATTCGCGAGCTTCGAGAAAAGAAGGAATTGACAGAAAAAGAAAAATTAAGCAAAGATACGAGGAGCGGTAAAGAGACGAAGGAGAAAAGAGATTCGTCTCGTGAGGTTAAGAAGGACACGAAGGATTCAAAAGATTCAAAAAGTTCTTCGTCCAAAGGTCATTCCAGTAGATCTGAGTCAAAATCCTCCAGATCCGAGAGTAAAAGTTCGAAAAGCGAATCACGATCAAGCAAACGCGACGACCGAAAATCCTCGAAAGATTCAAGGTCAAAGAGTCAAGGTGGATCGGATTCTAACGAGAAAGTCGACGCGAGACGATCTTCAAAATCGGAAAAAGACGAGAAGAGTGAAAAGTCTGAGGTCAAACAAGACTCGAAGTCAAAAAGTTTTGGCAAATCATCGAAGAACGATTCGAGTAAAAACAATGACGGTAAACGCGATTCCAAGAGTGACCTTGAGGCAAGGGACAAAAAACGTCGGGACGAAAAGAAATCCAAGATCAAGGATGATCATTCGAGCGCGAGAAAAAGTTCTGGCGATCGACGATCGACCGATCGTGATGGATCAAATGGTTCGAATGGCAGAACTTCGCAAAAAAATAATTCGACTCCGAGCACGACTACGAATAAATCAGTAGCTTCGAGTCTGTCCAAAGAATCAACAACTACGAGCAATTCTAGTGGTGAAACTTCGGACAGTATCGAGGAGCGACAGAACGAAAAATCGGCCATTAACGTCGACACGAAATTTTCGAAAGTACCCAAAAATCAGGCAGAAACTTATGAAGATCGAGATACTTCGGTTCAACGATTGGACGTTGGTTCAAACGAGATTAATTTACCGATTAAAAAACGTTCCCTCAACAATGAGAATCCCGCTTCTGATACTTTGATGAAAAAACCTAAATTCGCAAAAAATTTCCAAGAAGCCAAGAGACTCATGAAAATAAGACGGAGAATGGTGAGAGAAAAATTAAAAATCCAAACTGAAACAGAGGTCGAAATAAAGAGTCAGGAAGCCCCGAGTCAAATTCCTGAACCACCGAAAAAAATGGTTGAGGACGATTTGAAACTAGTTCCTGATGAGGAACGTGTACAAATAATCGAAGTTCGTGACGAAGAATACGACGAACCCTATCCGGAAGTTCAAAGCGATTTTACTCTCGAAGAAAGATCTCAAATAATTCTTGGCGGAGAATCGATTTTCACGAGTGATTTTATCGCCCAAAGATTCAACGCTAAATCTACTTTATCCGAGATGGAATTGTCCATCAGACAATCACTGAAAGAAATGATATCCGATAAACTCGACGAACCGGAGGACACTCCAAAAAATTCAATGGAAACCGAAGCCGGAAAAAACACACAAGAATCCGTTGAGGATTCGTCGAATTTGATAGACATTGAGACAACGATTTTTGGAAATTCCAGTCTTTGCTCCGAAATCGCTGAAAATGTCAAGACTTCCAAAAAGAATGGAGCGAAACTTGAAAATAATGAAAATTCTCCGAAAAATAAAGAAGCTACCTGTGAATCTGAAAAAGCTGAGCCCGATGAAACAATAGAGACCATCGAAACAACTGCGAATCTCAAAATTCATGAGGCATCAAAGCACAAGGCCGATGACAACGTCGAAGAAATGTGCGAGTTCAAAGAAATAGTTAAAGAAATGGCAAAAATGGAGGGTAACTCCGATAGTAGAAAAATTTCTGGAGAAGTTGTTGAAAAACCAAGAATCGAGGAAAACGACGAAAAAACAAAAAACAGTGAAATTATTTGTGAAAAAGATCAAAATGCCGAAAATTTGGAAAAGAATTTTACAACGAATGCGACTGTTGAAAACGAAATCAAAATTGACGAAGAACAAATCAGAGTTGATGAAATATTCAATGAAAAATCAAAGAAGAATGAAAATTCGGTAAAAGAAATCAATACGAACAAAAATGTAGAAGATGAAAGAAAAAGTACAGAACCTACCGAAGCCAAGACCGAAAGTTACGAGCATTACGAAGGGCAAACTGGAATTACTGAATCTTTTGAAAAAGATATCACAACCGGAACGAGTTTTGAGGGTGAAACAAAAATCTCAAATATTTCACAACACGAAGCAAAAGTCTCTAAAGAAGATGCAAAAATTGTTGAAGTAAGGGGAAATCCGGAAAAAACTTTATGGGAAACAGTGGAAGCTCAGAAAGACCCGAAAGTCGAAGAAATTGTTGAACAACAACGGAAAATAAAGAAAACCACAGAAAAAAAATGGCTCCATCTCGAGAGAGATGAAACGTGCAATAACCGAAAAGACGAATGTTCGTTAAACATTGGACAGGAGGAAGAAAAGTCGTTTTGTATGAGTGACGACGAGGCACCGTGTTTGTATTTTGTCGAGGACACCGAAAAATTGAACAAATTTAGAAATTTTTTAAAATCTTTAGAACACGAAGAAAGTTCAGGTGAAGATTACATTTCGGAAACGTCTAGTAACGAAATTGTCTGTACAATGTCAAAAACAATGGCGCCGCCTAAACCGAAACGTAAATACTCCACGAGTCCATTGACTGATATACTGCTGAACAATGCGAACAACAACAACGATGCTCATAAAACAATTGAGCCCACTTCTGACCCCGAGGACACCAGTAATAATATGAAAAAACGAAAAATCGGTCGACCCAAAAAACAAAAGATCAATGCTAATTTGTGTACCCAACAAAATCTTTCGAATGGTGAAAATTTCGTCATGCCACTCAGCCCGGAGAGCGATGTGTCTGCTACCAGCGAAAAAACACCCTCGAATCCACTCAAAGATGAAAAAAGGTATTGAAAAATATTTTTTTAAACTTTTTTTTTACCACACAATCATTTTTGAGAAAATATGAATAAATATAGACAAGAATAATAATGATAATAATAATAAAGAAACAAAATTCTTTGGATTGATACTGAAAATGTCGAAGAATAGTGAATCGTAATGCTTTCGATCGAATTCAAAAGAACTTAAATGATTTTTGAGATGTTAACGAACTTTAAAATGTTTCAGTCGACCGAGAGGCAGCAACCAACGCTACACGAGTGACGATTTGTATAAACCACGTCCCTTATTCTCAAGTTCTTCACGACGAAGTAGAAGATCGAATCAAGCATAGCTAATGGCACGCACATGTAGATACTGACGGAATACGCGATTCATTCGTAAAAACTACGGACTGCTGAGACTTCGTTATTCTCATTCTTGTTTCTCTTACGTTACATTTGTTTTCTCTTTCCTCTGGATACTTATGATGATCCACGAAGTGCCCCGTATACCCGTTACATTTTCGACGTTGAATGTCAACCCAAGAAATATATATAAATTGTATGTATGCTCTTATTAATATTTTTTTATATCGAACATACATTGGCGCGAAATAGTTGTGTATATATGTAGTAAACTTATGAATTCGACTGATGTAACGAATATTAGAATTTTTATAGACACTTACGAACGTCTTTTATTTTTATTCCTAATTTACAAATTTCATTTTTCATTATTATTTACGCAAAAATGAATTTTCAGCATTTTTCCAAAATTCAGTAACTCTTAAATATATTTTTGCATCTTCGAATATTATAATGCAAAAGGATGCATAAAATGACGAACTTTTATTTACATTGATGAAGTATATAAGATTAAGCGATTGGTTTTATTTTCAGCCAGAAACCTCCTTCGCTGGATGTCGCTAGACTTCGTGTGCTGAATTTAATGGGAATGACTGTTTTTTCACATGGCTCGACCCGATGATCTCGTAAAAATGCAATTATGCCCATTTTCACTTGAAGTAAAGCGAATCTCATTCCTAGAACAGTTTTTTAAAAAACAAATTACATTCTAACATTTATTCATATCAATCCATATAGAAAAATCGTTTATCAACTATTTAAAAAATTTCATATCGTCAAAGTTTCAAGGAAAAATTATATTTTTTCGAACCAAGGCTCTTGCACAGTAATATTTCGTCCAAAGAAAAATAATTTTTGTGATAGATTTCCTGAAAGCTCTTTCGTTTGAAAAATGGTTGATGTCGAATATTCAAAAGCGTCAGTTGAATCGATTGATGAATCGATGTCAATGCTCGATAACATCAAATTAATCGAAATCGATCCAAATATGCTCATAACTATCAGGCTATCTTTTTCTGTTTTCATTATTTAGAGACGTGGTAGCGTCGTGGTGCCAGGTATCAAAAAAATAATTCACTATGAGTTTGTTTAAAGAAAAAAACAAAAAAACCTGTGTACGTTCGGTCGATGAGAGAGAAAAATCCACCGCGAATCGTTTTATTCAGAGAAAGTATAGTCCCGGCGAGCCTCGGGCCAGCAGACGACAGGGCTGTCAATGTACTAGTCTCGAGACTCTACCGAGTCTCTTGATAATCGATCAACGATGAAGATGAATCATTCAATTTTTCGACACCACAATTGCAATGGTATACGTTTTTATTTCAACACATTTTTTCTCATTATTCCATTCGTAACTTCATGAAAACGGTGTAAACGATTGATTATAAATATTGAAAGTATTTCCAGTAGATCGCAAAGAAAATTTTGTGTGATTTTCAACTGAATGATGACAAAAAAATAAATAAATTATGTTTCAAAGTAATTTTTACATACCAATACAGTTCCGAGGCCCGTCACCAAATGGCAAATACGTGTAGGCCGGTCTGGAATTTTTATTCTTATCAGAAAATCGTTCAGGATCGAATTTATCAGGTTCAGGATAATATTCAGGATCATGGTGAAGACCATAAATCGGTATGACGACTCTAATCCCTGCGGGCAATTCCACTTCGGTGCCGGGTATTCGATATCGATATTCGCATCTTCTTGACAGCATTGGCGCTGATGGATATTTCCTCAAAGTCTCTGCAACGATTATAGCGATTGAAAAAAAAAAAAATTTGAAATAAACTTAAAAATTTCGTTGCTCCAACATTTTCCAATGAATGTGAATAAAATAATTTGAAGTACCGATTCATTCGAAAATACAATGAAAACCGAACATTTTATTTCATATCGATGGCTCATCAATGATAAATGGTTAAATTTTCATTCTTGAGCCATTATTCCTTTGAGGACCTTGATCATTGAATAAATCGGCCAACTTTTTTTCACTTTTTCATCGTGATATTTTCATATCGATAATAAAAACCTACCAAAAATAATCATCTCGAGATACTTCATATCTTGAACAGTTTCATAATTCAATTTGCCATTTCGTTTTTCAATTTCATCGCGAATTTCACGTCGAGCTTTTTCTTGAATCGCCTCATTCAGTGCCAGCTCGTAGAGACAGAAAGAGATCGTGTTCGAAGAGGTTTCATTTCCGGCTAAGAAGAATACGAAGGCCTGGGCTGCGATGTCATTGTTGCTGAGTTCTGGGTATTTTAATTTTTTTTTTTCGAAAATTTCATTAGACAGTGTAATTTAAAAAAAAAAAGTTGGCAGCTGTCAACATAAAAATTTGATCTATAACGTAATGTTTTTTTAGCAAGAGGATTTATTTTACTCAACCAAGTTCTTTGGCTCCTTGTCGCGCCTCTTCAGAATTGCTGTCATTCTGATTATCATAATTCTCCAAGTCCGAGCGATCAACGTTTTTCAATTGTATCATAATGTCCATCAAATCGTGTCGTTTCGGACCGAATTCTCGTTCCCTTTGTTCGATCACTTGGGATACGACGTCCTTGAAAAAGTCGGTAACTTCGGGTGCGATGACTCGAACACCGAGTATGCGATAGAGCGTAGGTAAGGAAGTTCTTAGCATACGCCACAAGGTGCTTTTGTAGCTGGGTTTTGATAATTCGTTAGCCATACGACGAAACGCGTTCGTTTCATCGTCCTTCAAAGCATTTATGTGTATGCCGAATGCACAACTGCCGATCACGTCAACAGTGAATTTAGTTGTCAAATCACGAACTTCGATGGCTTTATCTTCCCGACAATTCGCCTCGATTAATTTTTCCAATTCTTCCTTGCACTCGTTCAATAAATAAAACATTCGTTTCATTTTACTGGTCGAAAATGCCGACGTCAATTTCAACCTCAAATCTCGCCAGGCTTTGCCCTCAAGATTGAAAAGGTTACGGGACAATGGCTCGCTCGTGTTAACCTGTATCGCACGATTAGTGAAACACATAAAATCTTTTATGCACACGTGTTTCACCAATTCTGGATCACGCAGTATCAGGATCGGTGATCTCACCCTGAATACACCTAAATAACGAGACCCCCTGAACCAATTGTACATGTCCTTTATGCCATCCGGTTGCGATTTACGGAACAACAATAAGTCGCTGAAATTACCGAACAATATCGTCGGCTTCCTAAATGGCACTCCGCGTTTCAACCAAAAATCAAATGTCCATGTCATGTAATAATAAAATCCTGCTATCACAATGCCCAATACCGAAAACGGACTCGTCAGTATATCTATTATGAACATTGTTCTATATCTTGATACACTTGGAAGGTGGTTCGAGATTGGTCCGGTATTTGATATTAAAAAATGTGTATTTTCGTTGAACACTTGATTTTATTATTTCGATTTATTATGAGATTAACGTCCCAACTGATTCTGAATGATCAATCTGTCAGAATATTTTATAAAAAGATTGTTTTTAAAAATTTTTTTTTACAAAAACTGTACAGAGTTAAAAAGTGAATTTTTATTGAGAATTATGAGTCGTTTGAGTTGATGGAAATGTTGATGAAAACATTTTCGAATCGACGTTGAATTAGAACAAAAAAAAAGGCAAATTTGATTGTTTTTTAATTATTTCAATGTTGTTTTATTTGTTTCGCCACTAAATCTGCATTGATCCGGCTGAACTTTTACTACGATTTAATTATTATTATTCATGAACTCTCTATTTATTAGGAATTTATTAAATAATTTTTTGTAAACTTTCTTTTTTTTTGGTGAAATTTTTGTTTATTGAAATTTATTTCTTTTCAATTGGTTAAAAATAAAACGGAGTTATCTAATTGGATTAAAAAAATTTTATTCGACAGCACGTTTTTTTGTTGATCGCTTTTCGCTCATCCCTCCGACTGTAAATGATTATTAATGATTCTTCGATCTACACGAATTGATTATTGAATCGGAATTGAAAGAGTGTCGATAATCACTAAAATAAAATGATTGCCCTTGGCCCATTTTCGTCCGTCTTTATCTCGAGGAACTCGTAACGATATTCAGTTGTTTGCAAATTTACGTTTGACAGCTGTTTCCCATAAATCATCTTTTGTTTTTCAAATATTTTTGGTAATATAGCTGCTTTTTCGAGGCAAATAAAATTCAACGGATTTTTTATTTCAGCTCAGTCGCTCAAGAGGAATAAAGTACTGGTAAAAAGCGCGCGTTACAGTTTCGCTGGATAATTTTAATCGGTGAATCACTTTTAATCCAAACACTCGAAGAGTTTATCGTCGTGTTATTATTATCGTTCTATATACAAGAAATCAAACATTCCGATAAGGAGCTATGGACCAAAAAAAATTGTCATCAAAAAAAGAGACGCGTAATTCTCAATAAATAAACGTAACGATCAACCGAAAGTATTGAATCTCTTAATTGTTATTGGTTTATTTATATTTTCACTGGCAGTTATGACGAATGATTTTCGTCCAAATACAAACACTACACAACTCCGGTCACCGCGTCACTAAAAGAATAAGCTTCGATTTTCTTCTGTAGTACCGTCATTCTCCAGCCAACGCTCGACTGTGACTGAGTTGAAAAAAAAATCACGATTTATGCAAAGCGCTCATACACGTTTGTTGACATATTATCCGTAGCCTCGAATTTTTATCGTCACGCAACGCGCTTACCTCCATATCTATAGGAACGCCGAACGTATTCGCTAAAAGACTTTTTTCCCAACCTGAATTTCGCCCCTCCTTCTACTTTTCAACTTTTTTTTTTCCCGAATACCACCGTTTGGTGGACGTGACTTTTCTCACTCCCTTTTCTACCATGAACCCAATATTTTCTCTCAACTGAATCTCTATCAGCATTCACTACAAAGCCATATTATTCGACTTTTCAAATTTGTTTTTCTTCGAGCGTGAGTCATTGAAATAATATCTTAATATAATCTCATGACAAACGAAGTTTTTTATTAAATATTGCTAAACATATTTGATTTGATTCAATGACTTGGGATATACTTATTTAATCATTAAGAATAATATGATTATTTGGAAATTTTTTATTCAATGTTGAATTCAATTATGCACTGAAACAGCCAGCGGAAACAATCACATTTTTTTTATTATCTTTCCGCAGCGATTAAGTACAGCTGATTAAAAAGGAATGGCTGATGCTCATTCACGAGATGACTTAACGTTGTTTTATTGATGCTTCAATATGAATTGCCACTTATACGTGAATGAGTGAAAAGTTGCAAAAATTTAATTAATTATTTAATAATCAATTGTCGATTAAATCAACCTGAATTAACACATCAATCGTTCTCACTTCTCCTGAAAATCTTTTTTTCAACTAAAGCATGTGAGGCGAAGCTGTCTCAGATTTTCATATCAACAACGTGGGTCAACGACTTATGGAAATTGATTAGAGGAAGAGAAGCATCGAAACTGGTGATCAGAGCCAAGAAGTTTCTCGACAATAATACACAATTTATGCTCACATCGACCTTGAATGAAAAAAAAAAAAAACTGCCACATTACAAAATCGAATAAATTTTGACCCATTATTAATGTTGAGTTTTCAATCAAAAAGAGAAAAAATAAATTTGTAACGCCACCACATGGGGTTTGATTTTTTCTGAAGAAAAAGATATGACGTCGCAAGTCAAAAATATAAAATTTCGATTTTTTTTCGTCCAGCTAAAGAAAACATTAAATTCATACAATGCGAGAAATTTATTTCGGAAAAGAGTCTCCTACTTTGATTAAATGCGAAGCTATTCGGAATGACCGCGTAAGAGCACTCAATTTTTCTAACGCATTTAAGATTCAGTTTGAAACTATTCGTCACTGGCGTCATAGATAAATACGTAGGCAACTGATGTTTAGACACCCGAAGAATCTTTTTGCTCGTCCAAAGTTCGTAACATGAAGAAATACGACATGGCAGTATTGGAGACCTGAAATTTGATTTTCATTATCGAAATTCAATAATCAATAGATTTAAAAGAAATTAATTCATTGGAGTAAACACTGACGTTGACGAACATGTCAACCGAAACGTTCGCGACACCCCATGCACTGAGGATGAATGGCTTGTACATTAACAAGATGGAGACGTCCTTCATAAGAAGTTTTTCACCTGAACCTGGCCAGTCACACGAGTAAACAGCTTCTCTAAAATTGTCACACTGACAAAAAAAAAACGTAAGAAGCAATTAAAAATAGCTTTTCCTATTAAATGGACCAATATTTTCGAGACATGCAAAAACTATTGATGTATCAGCTGTTTTTAAAATGTAAATATTTCAAAAAATAGAACAGAATCACCTCGGTTGCCAGAAATGTACCGAACCACCCGTATACAAGTGTCTGCACAGATTTCATGAGTATGTAAACCGCTACGATAACAGCTTTTTGAAAGCCTAACTAAAAAAAAAAAGAAGAAAAACAGGCTCAAATGTGGCATCAGGCACTTACAATTCCGTGAGTTGATGAATCGAAAAATTCTGCAGTCTAAAATTTTTGATTGTGTTGAAAAATTAGATAAAAGTCAATGCAGTGTGATCTAGAGTCGTGGCAGGAAATCGAATCAAAAACATTCGCTAATAATTACAGTCAGCGAGCATTGCGTTTCAGATATAGTTTCTAAAAATTTCTGAAAATTGTTTTCGCAATGTTCAATTATTCACGGCAGGGTAATACTTTTTCTCTCAATCGTCACTGATTGCAATTCGATCAAAATTCCAAGCGTGAGAATTACACATATTCCAGGCGAGGTTTAAATTTCTTCTTGATCGGAGACTTTCGAGAGCTTTTATCCAATCAAAAGAGGTTGAGGAGTTAGTTAGAATATTAGTATAAGAAATTCCATTTTTGCGTTTTCATTTCAAAAGATAGGACTGAATAGACTTTATTGTGTAGCATACATATGATGATAATTTTGTATCTCAGAGCTTTCTAAAAGAATGTCACCGCTGAATCTGTCTTGAGAGAGGTTGATATATTTCAAAGTCGTGGCTTATTTGTTCACCGATAAAAATGTTTTGGTAAGATACGTTCCTGGTAAGGGATTAGCCTGCCGCGCATGTATTTTTCGGTGTCGAACAGAATTTCCGGTTTTCCTTTCAACAAGATACTCGGAAAAAAAAGATCCTCGAGTTCTTAATTTTTTATAAAAAATTAGAGGCTGAGCCGCAGCTCATTTTCTTCGTTTCTAAAATATCTTTGGATTAGTAATTCGTCTTATTCCGTCTATGAGTATCTTCAAAATACCGATGAATACTTTGATTTGAACAATTGAAAAAAAATATTTCAAAAAGATTTTCACATTTTTATGCAAAACAATATATCCAAATTTTGTAAAACCTCAAGCATAGTTTGAATCATGATCTTTGATCTCGTCAAAGATTCATCGTAATGTCTCATTAGAGTTTTTCAAAAATCTCATTTGAAAATATTATTTTATGTGTTCAGATATTCATTGCAGTTAAATATTTTCAATCAATTTTATTTTTTTTCTCGAAAATATTTGAAGTACAATTATCAATCAGACAAGTAAACGAATCAGTTGTAATCAATTTATTATTTGGAGGCACGGTATCGTTATGGAAAAAAAAGGAAAAAAAAACTATTTTCTTCAGAATTCTGCGACTCATCTACAAGTGAGTCATTGAAATCGGACACGATTGTTCAGATTGAAAAATCTGTGAATGTATAACTTACGTGAGAAGCTTGATAAATAAGAGCGCACATGATGACTGCATTGGTGATGAGTAACCAGAGTACAACAGGTCCATAAATTTGATTAACATGTGCCTGACATTTGGCAAGAGTTTGATGTCGATCGACGCAAATGCGTATTTCTTGTTGATAATTTTGGTTCGACTTTAAGTTCCTCATGCGATGTGATAGGGTTCGAAGTTGAGCAGATATTTGAAATACATAAAAGCCAAAAAGTGCGTCACTGGATGATGAAAATATGGCCAGGCATATTCCCGTGTAAACTTCAAAAGCATAGTGAACAGGATATCGCCAAGTATGAGGATCAATTTCCCACGGATAAACGGTAGAAAATGGCAGTATGTATTTAAAAGTCGTGACTCCTTTGGAGCGTTGAATCGCTATGAATATAAGTGGTCTGAACCAACATAAAGCGATTGATGCCCAAGTTGAACAGGCTAATAAGATCGTTGGTCGATAGAACCAGAGCAAAGGTGACAATAAAATCGGCTTCAATTCTTCGTTTTTGAGATCAAGCTTGAAAGTTGTAGCCAGACTGTGATGCAGGTCCCCAAGGCGTTTCCGATTTAAAATAAAAGATGTCGTCTTTGTGAGACGACGACAACGACGACGATTTAATTTATCACGATTAATAATTTTTTTAATTATCATTGTACATATGAAATTGAAAAAAAAAATATAGAGTTATTCGGACTACCTTAAGAAAAACGGTACAGAAAGCCAGTAGAAGAGCGAGTCCCTTCATGAAACGATCACGATTGATAAAGTAACGATTACAAAAATTAATCACCGCACAAGTTATGATGATTCCGATAAAACCGTGAAAGGCGGTCAACAATCGATGTCGTATTTTCAATTTCGATCCCGGCCATAAACCCGTAAACAATATCAATCGTCTCAACGTATTTTCGTAAAATTCGTATTTTTTCAAAAGATCCATCATATTAAAATAAAATTCGTTCGAGAGTACGACGAAAGTGATTATATTTTCTGGTAGTCTCGATACTGCCTAATTTTATTTTCACCTCTGCAACGCGTACATTGACTCTGTACCAACTATATTTGCATACTTTTTGTTTCAACGTATTGCTGCGATGGATACCGTGACAACGGTACGAACAAAACATTGAGGGACTCAACTTTCAAATAGATAACATCGTTAAATAACTCTAACGATCATGAACTCTCCAGTACCTATAATTTGTTTCTTAACTTTTCTTTTTGTTTCATTCGTGGTCTACAATGTTGGAAAATGAAAGATAATCATACGGATAGCTTTTTTCCTGGCTGCTGGAACTAACCATTCGGATATATGTAATAAGTGATTCGGTTCTGTCATTATGTATCGATCGTTTCATTTAATTTTCCCCACTACTCGGAACTATTTATACCTTTGATTCAATTCAGTTGTCGAAGAGATATCAGCTCGTTGTCAAGTATCAGAGAGCATCTTAAACTCGATCAGAGGTCAAGCGTATCCATTTTTTCAAGTTGAGGAAGGCATCGTTTTATCGATGGCTGCATCATCACTCCTCAGGTAAGTGCATCATTAATTTTTACTGATTTTTCTTATTGATACTTTTCGATCGAAGTAAATTTTATATTTTTTGTGTTAATAAATAAAGTCTCGCTCTTTCACCCACGTTACAACGACGCGGAGAATGCTTTTTTAAAATTCTTTCCCACGCGTATTATCTTTAGATTTTTTCAAATCTATTGAATTTATCAATCGAATCGATCCAAAGCTTTTTCGCGAATGCATAGGATAATTTAATTCTCTGGTTTAATTGAAATTCGCAGGACGTAGCATTCATTCCCTCGTGTCAGTATTTGCACTGAACGAGGCTCCGGTCACTTTTCTGTATCATAATCTAATAACGGTTTAACCTTATTAACCCGTCAGCGATCGCGCTACTTGTATTCTAAAAAAATGGTCGCGCGATGAGAGATTTTCTCACTGGTATAGATTTAACTGCTTAATTCGATAAATAGAAGCTGGAAAATAATTTCACTGCGTTGATTATGATTTTGTAAACATGTTTGTTTGCTGGAAACCATCAATCCAATGATTATTGATACTCCAATCGAATAAATAAATAAAATATGGTAGAAAAGTAAAATTCAGGAGAAAAAATGTGTCGTCTATCATACAGAAAAATAAATTTGGTGAAAATAGATAAAAATTAAAATGTTTATAACATTTGAATTTTTTGAGTTATCATCGTTTCAATAAAAGTGTGAGAAAAAGTTTCTAATCTAGATGAAACTAAATAATTCTGCAAAAATAAATTGTAAAATAAATAAAAATCAGTAAATCAATAAGAAGCGGGATTTGTCCACTTCGCAATCCTCGTTGTCTAATTGCGGTGCATAAACTTTCTTTACCTGAGGGATCCAACTTTTTGTTCGGATGGAAATAATAAAGAGTGCTTATTATCTTTGTATGTAGAAAAAAATTAATTTTGAACTGAAGCTTCCAGTGGTTAAATTTGTATTGATTATATTTGCATACTCTTCTTCGAAGGTGTAATTGCGATAGACAATGCAGTGGCAATACGGGCGAACTTGGATGCTGAAGTTTGTAATGAGCATTCAGAGCCATCAATTTGCCCTTAGTACTGTAAGCTCTCTGGCGTTTATTTTATGTTTTCTTTTTCTTGCTTGACGATTTACATTAATTGAAAGCGGGAGACTACAACATGTAGCATGTATAGTTATAATATAAATCGACCAATCTTGAGTATAAATACGGTACACGATCATTTTCTTTTTAATACTTGGCGTCAAGACGCTGCCGCGTCTCCAGATATAGTTATATTTCAAAGCTGATGGACTTGTTTTCCTATTTTATGTATTTTTCAGTCCATTATCTACGTAGAATCGTCCACGTGGACACTAAACTTGTTCTATTGATCTATCAATTAAATCGTAGGACATTTCTAGGAGCCTGACATATCGTTTTTCTCGTCCATCGTTCGTAACATGAAGAAATATGACATAGCGGTATTCACGACCTGAAAAAAAATATGAAGAAAATATAAAAATCAATCAACATTAGGCTCAATTAGTGCGGTGAATAAGACTGACGTTGACGAACATGTCGACCGACACGTTAGCAACACCGCATGCACTGAGGACGAATGGCTTGTACATTAACAAGATCAAGACGTCCTTCATAAGGCGTTTCTCACCAGAGCCGGGCCACGCACACGAGTAAACAGCGCCATTAAAATTATCGCCCTAATAGAAAATTCGAATGAGATTAAGTCGTGAACACGAGATAAATTTTTACCGGAAGATTTATGAACAAGGAAAAAATACTTCGTTCGTAAGCATCGTTCCAAACCATCCATAAACTAACGTTTGTACTGATTTCATGACAATATAAATTCCAATGGCAATAGCTTTTTGCAATTTCACCTGAAACACACGATACAATAAGCCCCACAATAGATATGAGCATTCATATTTTGAGGTACATGCACTGAGAAAAATGAATTCGTAAATTCAACAAATTTTTTGTTGGTTCGACAAATTTTCTGTTGGTTCAACAAATTTTTTTGTTGGTTCAACGAATCGTAGCGAACAAAATGAAATTTGTTAACCCAAACGAAATTTGGTTCATTCAAATACTTAATTTCTCACCACGACAAAAATATCGTTGAATCAACAAAAGTTTTGTTGAATCAACAAATTTAATTTGTTCGCCACAATTTCAAATTTTTTTTCTCAGTGTGTGAAAAGTCGATCATTTCTATGTGGGTACGAGCACCGGTCCAACCGTACGTGCGAATCGATCGTGTTCTGTTCAATTCTGATAAAAGGAAATCATGAAATAACTCTGAATAACTTACATGGGAAGCTTCGTAAACGAGAGCGCACATGATAAGGGCATTGGTTATAAGCAACCAAAGTATTATTGGACCGTAAATCCGGTTCACATGATCCTGACACCTGGCAAGAATCTGATGACGATCAACGCAGTCGCGTAACTCTTGTTGATAATTTTTGCTCGACGCCAATTTTTTTATTCGATGCGATAAGGTTCGAAGTTGACCGGTTAATTGAAACATATAATAGCCAAAAAGGGCGTCGCTGGAGGACGAGTATATCGCTAGGGTTACCCCCGAATAAACCTCGAAAATGTAGTGGACTGGATATCGCCAGGTATCGGAATCAATTTTATATGGATAAACGGTACTCAATGGCAGTATCCATATCAATTTACTGGCTCCTTTGGAGAGTTGAATGGCTATCACTATGAATGGCTTAATCCAACTCAAACCAATTGCCGTCCAAGTCGAACTTGCCAAAATAATGGTCGGTCGATAAAACCAAAAAAAAGATGATAAAAAAATTGGCTTCAACTCTTCATCCCCAAGATCATGTTTGACCGTTTTAGCCAGATTGTGGTGAAGGTCTTCGAGGCGTGCTCGATAAACAATTAAAGAAATCGTCTTCGTATCAAAGACGATTACTTAAATAAGTACAATTATTAATCAGCTAATTATTTCTATGTTCATTCTTCTTGCTTTTAACGATATAAGAAAAGAAAAAAAACTTCCACCTTAATGATAACCGTGAGGTAAGCCATTAACAGAGCAAATCCACTCATGAAACGTTGACGATTTCCAAAATAGATTTGACAGTAATTTGTAACCGCCAAAACAGCATATATTCCAGCTGTAGCGTGAAAAGTGAGCAGTATTCGCTGATGCATTTTCGAATTCAAGCCAGGCCATAGTCCCGCATAAATCATCAATTTCCTTAAGGTTCTTTCGTAAAATGTATATTTATTCCATCGTTTTGTCATTTCTCCTGATCTTAATGAAACACCGGCCTAGAAATAGTTGCATCATTTACGTTCTTGATTTTTATTTTTTTTTTTATTCGCAATTGAGTAAAGAAAATTAACATTTTATCTGCACTGAGAAAAATGAATTCGTAAATTCAACAAATTTTTTGTTGGTTCGACAAATTTTCTGTTGGTTCAACAAATTTTTTTGTTGGTTCAACGAATCGTAGCGAACAAAATGAAATTTTTTAACCCAAACGAAATTTGGTTCATTCAAATACTTAATTTCTCACCACGACAAAAATATCGTTGAATCAACAAAAGTTTTGTTGAATCAACAAATTTAATTTGTTCGCCACAATTTCAAATTTTTTTTCTCAGTGTGTCATTTAACGAATGGCAGCACGCTTCATTACCAAATTATTGTATTCACTGATATTAGTTACGATTCAATATATATTTTTCTCTCCAATATACAACGAAAAATCATTACCGTTGATGAAAATGAAAAAAAGTATCGATTCTATACGTATACTTTCTTCCCGATGTATTATCGCATTGGACACAGTGAGTGACGTACCGAGAAACGAAAAGACTTGAGTTCGTAATAAGTATCCAGTGTCGACAAATTGCTCGTGCTTACTTCCACGTTTTTTTTTTTCCCAACTAGCTATTTTCCTTCATGGTGTACAATGATAAAAAAAATATAAGATAATTCTACACTTGACTGTCATTTCGATCAGCCACTTTTATATACTTTGATGTAACAACTGATAAACTTTAATCTATATCGATCGCTTCATTATTTTACTCCCACTCTTCAATGATATCCCTGTGCCAATCCGGTTCAGTCGTGGAAGACACTTTCACGAGTCACCACGTACCAGTTCATCTCATGTTCCACGATGTCTATTGTGCTAATTAGCTTCGAGTTTATTTGCAACAATCGATTAACTAGCCAATAGACTCATATTTTTTTTTTGTTTAACGATATCTGGAAATAATTATTCACAAGGGATAGCTATATCATCACCCATTGAGTACACGTATTCGATTTTTCCTATCAAAAGTTATCAATGAAAGTAGCCACAAAAAAACATGTTTTATGTTTTTTTTTTTTTTTTTTTAATAATATACGTTTTTAGTATATGAAATAAAGGAAATAATAAACTATGAAAATTTTGTTTCCTCAACAAGTTCTTAACAAAGTTTTACTTTACCTATCATTTGGCATCTTCACATCATCGTCTTCTGATTCGCATTCTATTGCAGTGAGTATTTTTTGTTTATACAATTTCTGTGTTACAACGATTATTTCCAAACCGCTAAGGTAAGACGTGCAATATATCTTCTCTTCTATCTATCTATCTCTATATATATAAATCTGTTCGCTAAAAAATGTTTGGCCGCTTTTCAATCGGAAACGACTGAACCGATTACAATGATTCTTTCACGAAATTAAAGATCATGATTCAAACTGAGTTTGTGGTTTTGTAAAATTTCGTTATCTTAATTTCAACAGATATGCAAAAAAAAAGTTTAACGATTTCGTTCAATTTCCAATTTCGTTCAATTTGAAGGAAATCGGAAAACGACCAAAACAAACGGTGGCTGAATGCTCAATTCGGTATAGAAAAAAAGTTGCAGCATTTTTAATGGAAATTATGAAAAATTAAAAAAAAAAATGAAAATCTTTCGTTTGATTATTTTTCCTGCTAGATATGCGGCGGGCGAAGCCCCCAGGCACAGCTAGTCGTATATAAATCTGTTCGCTAAAAAATGTTTGTCCGTTTTTCGATCGAAAACCATCAAACCGATTACAACGAATCTTTCACGAGATTAAATATCATGATTCAAACTGTGTTTGTGGTTTTACGAAATTTCGTTATCTTTATTTTTACAGAAATGCCAAAACAAAAAAGTTTAACAATTTTGTTCAATTTCCAATTTTCACAATTAATCGGTAATTAAACGCTATTGATAAACGAAAAAAATGAGAGGTGGCTGAATGCTCAATTCGGTATACAAAAAAAGTTATAGTATTTTAAATGAAATGATGAAAAATTAATAAAACCAAAAATCTTTCATTTGATTATTTTATTCAGAAGAAAACTGAAGAATTATGTATTAAATTGAAAAATAATCGCAAAAAGATGGCCCATGTAACATCATAATTCTTTTTTTTTATATAAATTCAAAAAAAATTCAAACATTTTGTTTTTTTCAATCCTTAAGATTGATGAAATTATAAACCACCGCAATGATGCATGTTCAGAAATACTCGGTTGTTGGCGAAGTCGAGAGTACACCTACGTTATTGCTTTCAATTATTTGGATGGAATTGCAATTTTTAGGATCGTTTGTTCATATAGATACATTTTTTATCAATTGGTTCTTCGTAAACTTTTAATGAATTCAATTTCCCTATGTGCGAAAGAGTGTATGGTCTTCAATGAGTAAGAATCGCTGCACCCGTGAAGTGCCTATCCTTTCCTGTGTCTCATGGAAGATTTTTCAAAATGTGATTGAACAAAAAAAAATTAAATTTTCGTGAATGCACAGCTAGATACACCTGCTAGATATGCCCCGGGCGATTAATTAACAGTCAATTTGTTGTCAACCAATCCCATTGTGCAGTGCTTGATAATTTTTGCGATTTTTTTTGTCCATATTAAATGAATCGCTCAATCTAATAATCAGACTAAGACCTGCAATGTTTAGAAGTAAAATATAAAAAAATTTATCTTCATCTTTATTTTGTTTGTATTTGTGTTTTTTTTTTTTTTTTTTTTTTTTTTTTTATTCTCACTGCGTTATTGCAATACATACTTTGGCCACGTATCGGTATAGAGACTCAACTTTTTAATGAGTATCTAGGATCGTTAAATTGCTCCTGCGGTCACGCACTTCCCGGTGACTATTTCTGCATCAACTTATTTTCATACACCCTCAACATTTCGAAGAAATCGCAAGAAATTATACATGTAATGTCGTCCTCCGTATACGTTCAGATATAATGAATAACGAATTACGGTAAATATCACTCGCATGATTTTTTCACCCCACCACTCAATGACACATCCGGATCAACAATTCCTTTCAGTTGAAGAAGAGATATCAAGGTGTCATCTTATATCCGTACATACGCAATTGGATTGAGTTTGAAGCAGCAGTCGATTCGAAAATCGATAGTGACATTTGGGGCCATGAAAAATTCCTTGAAAATAGTGCTTCGCACCTTTAGACCAAGATTTATCAAAAATCAAGAAAAAATGACTCGATTTTTTTACTAAATGCACATTTTGCGTCATGCGCAGGAAGATTGTAACTGATACAAATTTTTCATTTTATTATTCAACGTGTTTCAGATCCTCAATTAATTATTTTACAATTTTGAAAATTTTTGCTTCGGGTATTGTTTCTTTAAAACTATAAAGAGCAATAATCAGCTGATTTATCAATTCTCTTTTTAAATTTCCTTGCGGTTACTTATTTTGAGCCAAATTCCGGATTTGCTTGTGAGAATATTAGCTGTTTGATCGTATTCGAGGGGCGAACACATTTTTGGGCTCAATTCAACTCTATAGTCTGACAGTAATGCTACGAGTCCCACCTTTGTTTGCATAAAGGCGAATCTCGTTCCTGTCGAAATGAAAAGAAATAATAATTAATGAAAATTATTCGCCAAAGAAGGAAAACTCATGATGGCAAGTTATGGGATAAGCTTGCAAAAGCTCGAAATAGTGTATGCGAGGCATGAAATAAAATTGAAATTTATCGTAAATTATTTAACCTACCGATACAAATTCTTGGTCCTTCCCCAAATGGTAAAAATGTACAATTGTCACGTAACTTTTTGTTCTCTTCGAGAAAGCGTTCTGGATCGAATTTCCATGGTTTTGGATAATATCGTGGATCATGGTGTATGGCGTGTATTGGAATTAGTACCTTAAATCCTTTTTCGATGATGACATTGGTTCCAGGTATGTTATATTCCTTATTACATAGACGAGGTACCATACCGACTGGTGGATGTTTTCTCAAAGTTTCTACAAATATTTATAAAAAATTGTACTAAAGATAGTTCGTCATACTACTGCATACATATTTTCAGGTGTTTTATGGTATTTTACAAGTTTAAAAATTCGTCAAATACCGATTAATTCATTTCAGCATCATCATCGATGTGAATGTTTTTTTTTTTTTTTCGTATCGATATTTGACTGATTTTATTAAAAAGATTTTCGATAATTGCTGATAAAGTGGACCAGCAAACAGCTTTAATCATTTTCTTTTCTATCGACCAAAGATAAACTCAACAGACTCCTACAGTCGGTGATTTATCTACGCAAGCTACAGGACTGACGGTCGGTATTTGTAAACAAATCTCTAAAACCATGTTCCTGAATGGTGGAAATTGTTCCAAATTTTTACAACATAATTTCTCTGGCGCTCTTTACATCGGTATCGAATTAAGAGAAAAAAAAAAAAATTAATAATTTCACAATGAAAAATGTTTTTCCGAGGTACGTGCTGTTGACTTACCGCGAATGACGCGATCTAAAAATTCCATTTCCGAAATAGCTTCGTAGCTAACGGAACGATGCTTTCTCAGGGTCGCCGTGATCTCGTTGTATAGCTTATCTTGTATTTCGGGATTCGAAGCGAGCTCGTACATGGCGAAACTCATGGTTGTCGATGAGGTCTCGAAACCAGCGAGAAAAAATATATACGCTTGAGCAGCCAAAACGTTGTCGTCGATAACTTCAATAACATAAAGAAATGTACATTCGATTAGTTCATTTCTGAAATCGATCTTATTTATTGATGATTTATAACTGTTCCCTTACCACTGTATTGCATTTTCATAAGAGCAAGCGGAAACTGTAAAAAACCTGGCCGATATAAGCGACTACATTCTTACTGAGTTTAAGCTGCGTTCAGCAATTAGATGCTCCGGAAATCTGCCTCCCTCTCGGCGATTGATGTGCGGGTCGGTGCATGGCTAAGCGGCCACCCAACCGAGTATTTGCCTCGTCTGATTTTGGGGACAACTTGGGACGATCGCTCAAGCCACACACCGACCACTCACTTATCGCTGTCAGTACACTATATTTAATCAATGCTTTTAATGACTTGACGTATACTGACAACAAAATATTCAACAAAAGGGCTACGCATTGAGAAACAAATTTGGTTTAATTTATCAAGTCTCATCTCGAAAATACGTCGAATGTAATATTTCGTTAATCCGAAAAGTTTTTCAATGGTAAAAATCACTCATTCCAATACCCCTACAAAAAAAAATACATTTTGTTTTCATACGGTCAACTGAATGCAGATTGCTGTCTTGGATTTGGTTGACTTGATGCAAAAAAAATCTGATTTCATAAAACAAATCATTGATGTAACTGAATATTACATTTGATGATCTTTACTAAACCATTTGCATAGTTGATTCGATTAAGCTTATTTCTCAGTGTACAAAAACATTAGGAATGTAAAGTCCCTCGAGCAGGAACGTTAGGAATTAAGAACATGAGCCTTTATAGAAATGGATTCGCCGCTGTCATACGAGATACTTTTTACCCGAAGCCACCTGTCGGATTCATAACGAACTACGATCGTTTCGCATGGAACAAACTGTCTTTATCTGCATCACACCTACCTATATCCGGTGTTTTCAGTGTTAAGTTATCGTTTTCTGAAATGTAATCCTGGTTTTCTGTTTCCTCGTCGTCATGAAGCCTGCCTCCATTTTTCAATTGCATCAGTAGCTGCATCATATCGTGTCTAACATAATTGTGGACTTCTCTGTATTTAACCATGTCTCTGACAACGGTCATAAAATATTGGCTCACCTACGATAAAAATGAAAAGATTGTTATCGTCATAAATATGAGCGCTCGTTTCATTCCTTATATACGGGAATAAAAACAGAAATTCTATAAATAAGTATTGAAATTAATTCAATAATCGGACGATGGAAAGAGCACAAGTTAATCAATATTAATATTATACCTCGTACGGTGTCAAACTCATTCGAAAAAATTGGAATACACCGGGTAAATACGAACGTATTATTCTCTTGAGACTAATTACGAGAGAGGGATCGAGTACTTTGCGACACATAGCACGAAATTCCGAGTCCTCGTCTTGTATAGAATTTGTCTCGAGACCAAAGCAACATGTCGCTATGACCTCAGTCGTGAACTTGGCAGCTAAATCACGAAATTCAACAGTTTCCTCTTTGTCCGCATGCTTTTTTACGAATTCCTGCGACAATAGAAAATAAAAATATCTTCGTATACGAGCAAGTGAAAATCTTTTTTCAGATCAATAATGTTAGTGTGAATTAATTAGGAATGATTAATATGTAACGAAAAAAAAAACAAAACCTTATATTTTTTAGCGGATTCCTCGATGATCGCAAACATTTGACGTATTTTTCCGGCTGTAAATGCCGGGGATAATTTCGTACGAAGTATTCTCCATCTTGGGCCCGATAGATTTATCAAATTAGCGCATAGAGGATCGGCGCTCTCATTCATGACGATTCCACGACCTGCCAGCAGTGATAAGACAATTAAATCGACCGAGAGATGTCTCGTTTTGATTAATTTATCTTCTCACGTCATACTCGAAGCATTCAATGTTTCACCTGATATCGAAACTGTTGCAACTGTTTCGAACAATAATTCGACGTATAATCTATAAATATGAACGATACCGCTCCATCGTGAAATATTTTCGGAGATAACTTGAGCGTGCATCGATTTTTTATCCCGAATACGATATTATAAAAAAAATCTTACGTGTCAGGAATCAATAATAAAAATAACTGCGACGAATAATACTAAATAAAAAAACACAGTATTCTGGAGAATCAGGACAAGAATTTGTGCGCAATGAGTCCGCGTTCAATTTCGTGCCTCCACCCAATGAGAAAGAGTAAAAAAAAATTTTCCTGTTTCTACTTTAATCCTGAAAGTCCAAAAATCTGTGCCCAAAACACCTCACGGTGATGCAGGTGTTTCTCGTGTGCGGCTCTCCCAGCCTCCCGTAGATGGTTCTCGACGTGCAGATAGCCTCCCCCCCTCGCCCCTTTCTCCAGCGTTACATTACAACTGGCCTAATTGCATCACAGCTAGTCCTGACTAAGCGCCTCTGGTGGTCATGCTTGAATATACGCGCATTGCCACCTTGAAGATTAGGTGAGCATGGGCTGTATCGGCAAGTTTTGCTGCAGTTTCGCTTTTTTTTTTGTCAGTGAATGCGACACACCGAGGATAAGTCAGCTGAAACTGCTCTGAAGTAAAGGTGGTAAGAAAAACCGATAAGATCAAGACTGAAAATAAAAAGTAAGAAACGAGGTGGTCTAACTAGCAGTGGAATTGATGCTGAAAACACCAAAAATAATAATGCTTGGAATTTGATATATCTCAGTGGATATCTGATTGAAATGTCTCATGGTGATTCCCAGATTTGTTTCCCAGATTCGTCTGTATCGGCAGATAAAAAAAAACGTAGAATTTTTTTAGGGTTTATCAAAATATTTTGAAGGGCCACGAGAAATAAATTTGGTAGCTTCATAATGGAACCAATGCGACAACGAGCTCTGTAGAAATGCTCCAAATGTAAACTTGCGAGTGTTCATAGCATTTTATATGTTCAAGAAAATGTATCGACCGGGTTTTCCACAGTTTCCCTCGGCCCTCGTGCAAATGCGATACGCTACTGCATTAGGATAAAGTCGCTGCGGGCAACACTCTGAGAAGAAGTGGTCTCTCAGGAACAGACACACAAACAGTGAAGTGAGGGTAAAAGTGGAACTAAAGTAGGGTAAACCTGGAAGGATATGCGCAAGAACAATGGATACTGAAAAAATGTACGTATTCATATAGAAAAGTGCCTTAAGAAAAACATGAGAAATGCTTTTTCCTCGACTGAAATATATGTAGTTTTGATAACAGGTCAATAATTCTTCATAAAATAACATTTACGGATGCATCAAGACAATATACGACAGCACCGTTTTATTTTAGCTGACGAACAACACTGCTTTGACGTAATATCTATGGTATAATTAGAACGTTTTTTTTTTAAGTAAGTAATAAAAATAACAAAAGCTCACCTTGAAAATGATTGAAATCTTTTACTAAAATGAGCTTAATGATTCTTGGATCCCGGAGCAGAAGGGCTGGTGTCCTCAGCTCGTAAATACCAACATAAGGAAGTTCTTCGTACATTTTGTAAATCTCTTGAAGGCTCTCGGCCATCGTAGTTCTTAGCAAAGTGACATCTTTTGTATTGCCAAAAATCAACTGAGGCTCTGGACCCAACACTTTCCGGACTCTCCAATAATTGTAATTTTTTATTAAATAATAATAAATTGAAAGGATCGTTGCTATCAGCGAAAGTGCTGTCACGAACATTATGTAATTGTTTATTATGGACACACAAATAAGAAAAAAATCACTATCACCATGAACGATTAAATTAAACTCAAAACTTTTATTGATTAATTAGCACAAATTTGAATTTGATCAAATTATTTCTGGTTGAGTGACAAAAAACTGACTACTCTTTACACCTCTAATCTCGAGATAAAATAATGCAATTATTGATTTTCAGTCGTTTCAAAAAGTAAGATGAAATGGTTTTCTTATTTTTCAATTTTCATTTACTAATGAAACAACAAAAAATGGATCAACACGTGTGCAATATTTCCGAGACTACAAGACTCACGAGTTGCTCTCGAATGATATTCTATCTAGATGACTTTCTCCCTCTATCAATGACGTTGCAATTAAAACATGAACATTTTACTTTCTTCTGGGCCTTTCACGAAGGAAAGTGCAACTCGATCATGTCATACGAGTTTCATCGCACTTGTCACTTGTTTTCAAAGTATTTGTTCCTTGTTTTCAATCAAAGAACAAAATAATGAGAATCTCGTGAATGTTTTTTTTTTTTTTAGTATATTTCCCACCAGAGAAAAGTACATTTATCATTATGAATCGATAAAAGATTTTTTTATCATACATTGAACTTCGATTTTTCGAGTGGTTTTTTCTTTGTTGATTACTGCTTATCGATTTGAGCGAGAAAAAAAAATCGTTATCACAATCGCAACAAAGGGAGCAAATGACCAAACTTCCAAGGGGGTGTCTAAATTATTCATGATACATATACATATATATATTTTTATACTACACGATCATAGATATTCAATTACACTGATTCGAGTTTACGACTCATTCCACGTGATTCTTATCACTAAGATTTCGTTTGTACATCGGTACTTCTGACGGTCGTATATAATCGATGTTTACGAGAATTAATTCAGTCGAGTTTCGGGATTCTGTGATAAGTTAGCATCTCTTTCACAACATGTCGAGTCGTGGATATACCATTTTTTTATTATTTTTACTTGTCCATTTCAAAGTGTCGTTTATAGAAGCTCAAGAAAATTTTGATGGATCAAAATACTTGAATCAATTACAACGAGCTTTACTCTCATTGTATTCTGCTGACGTTTTGGCTCTATTGCCAGATTTTCCGATTGATAATTCCACCAGCGAAAGTTCCATTAAATGTTATGAACAAACGACGCTTCTCCTTAATTCAACACAGAATAACGTGATGTGGGCCTTGAAAAGTAATACTTTCATTAACACTTTCTACTAACCTCCTCTGTTTAACGTTGATAAGAAGACTTTGTCACTGTTACGTAAACATTCTTTGCTAGAGTGAATTATGTTATCAAAATGAAATGAAAAAAAAAAAAAACACTTAAAAACAAATTGTGCAATTAAAACTTAATTGATTCGGAACAAAACAAATTAATTACTCCTTATCGATTCATTTATCTGAGTGCAATTCACGCTCGAATCCAAGAATACAAAAAAAAAATCATTCTGTTAAAATTAACGAAAAACTCAGTCGGTTACTGTATCTCGATTTTCCTAAATCCATTTTACAAAAAATGACAAAAGTTTGCATTGTAACGTCACGATTTTGCTCAATTTTATTTGAACATTTGTGTAAAGATCAAATTACTTCAAAAAGTCATTTTTCGAGAGGCCTTCAGACAAATTAAAAAAAATTCCAGTGAAAAAAAAAGAAGATTTTTCTAGTGATCGATGCTTCCTCAAAAATTCCATCGGGCATTCTGATGGGTAATCGCATGGATTTGGGAATGTACGACGAGTGTATGGGCATCCGAGAGATCGTAAATGGTGAAGAAATACGTGGTCGCCATTGCATGTACACTGTTTTCGCAATTATGGGGAATACAACGATGGAAGAAACTCTATCAATTTGTTTACCTTCAACTTGTGAACCGAAGGACGTCGTGACAATCCTCGAAGCAGCGTTAAAAATGATCGGTGATTTTCTTCCTCAAAAAATTCCCATGAGTATTGCTAGCTCCACGTGTTCGTCCATTGACGCACCGGTATGGACCCCTGGAGGAATTGTTACGCTGTTCGTATTTTTTTTTTGTAGCCAGATCGCGCTGTTTAGAGTCGAACAATGAAATTTAAAATTTATTTTAATTTATTCACATTGGAATTCATTTTTTTTTGTTTTGATGATCATATCCAATCAGAAATTTTATCAGATTGATTTCCTTAAATGGTGTATGTTTTTCAGAGTCGGTCTAGGTGTGTTGATATCATTCCTTTCGATTTGCACTATCTCTGATTTTTATATGAGAAATTCGGAAATGAATTTCTCAACGAATCATAAACTCGTCTGGCTGAATCAATTTTCGCTTTATTCCAACGCAATACGTGTGCTCAGTACAAAAACAACGCCTCAAACACTTCCGGCCCTGCAGGGAATCCGGTTTTTTAGTATGTGTTGGGTAATATTTGGTCACGAATACTTCATGAGCCTCTTCGTAGCAACTGTGAATACGATAGATTTTTTCCAGGTCAGTATTTTGTTTTTACATCAATTGCCGCGACACTTTTGGATTTCTCCTTCTAACCCTTTCGTGACAAATTTTCTTTCCTCTTCATGCATTTCATTATTATTAGTTTGTAAATTTTTTCATACGTGTTTTTATTTTGTAGTGGGTCCATTCGTGGAATGCTATGTACATACTGATCGCGACATTTGCTGTCGACACATTTTTCACGATCAGTGGATTTCTCTTATCTTATTTGTTTTTGAAAGAAATGTCCACCGGACGAAGCTTCAATATTTTCGCGTATTATATTCATCGCTATTTGAGGTTAGTACACAAACTAATTTTTACTCACAGGTAAAAAAAATGCTTTCGAATGACAAATTATTAGTACAATTTCGTTCTTTTAAAATGCAAAATATTTCTCCCATGGGAAACGCGGTTAGCAGATGTGCTAAAATGCTTCCTTTTATTTGGTTATCTCTTCAAAATTTACGTTTACAAATAATTTTATCAATTACAAGCATGAATAAGAAATGAAGGTAAAAATATCTCGTGAAAATAAAACTCATGTAATCAGCGAATACATAAACATTGTATCGAAAGTTTTCGATTTGTTGAGTATAACCATCGACTTTTAAGCTATTACTTATCTAAAATTTTTATTCATTCCTCAATTTTACCAGATTAACACCTGCTCTAGCAGCACTCCTAATCATAACGATATTTATTCTTCCTCGAGTGGGGTCAGGCGCTCTTTGGGATAATAGCATGACCACTATCGCGGACAACTGTCGAGACAATTGGTGGCCTATGATGCTTTACATTCATAATTACTACGACAAAGATCATCTTGTGAGTTATTCTTTGTAGACGTTTTTTCTTAATCGATAAAATTATTTACTGACGTAACATTGTTACAAATGATTATTTCGAAAACGAAAAATAGTGGTGTCTCGCTCATACGTGGTATTTGGCAGTGGAAATGCATTTCTTCTGGATTTCACCATTGATCCTTTATCCACTAGCAAGAAAGCCATCGATAGGTCTCATTATCTTGGCCCTTGCGTTTTGTGCATCGGTTATAACACCTACTGTCGTTGCTTACAAAAATGAATACTCCAGTGTTCTGTTCGCAGCTGGCAAGTAAGTCCCATGAAAAAAATCTTTCAATAAGAACTAAAAACCGTCTGTTATATATTTTTCATCTTATTTATCCTTGCAGGAGATTGATCTAACAATTATTTGCTTTACAGTTTGGAAACTGCAGCAAAAGGAAATATGAATTTTTATATGGAAAGCCACATTCGGGCAGCTCCATGGATCATAGGAATATTTTATGGATACTTGGTTTTCAACAAACGGAGAGCTCCAGCAAAAGTACATACCAAACAATGAATTATTATATGTTCTAAAACTATGATCAATTGAAGGTAGTGTAAATTCAGAATTTTTTTAATTTTCATTTCTCAGCGATTTTCTTTTGTCTTTCGATTTTCTTATAGATCATTAGATGGATTGGTTGGCTTGTGACAATCGTGGCGTTTGCTTTCTGCTTCTTTAGTTTGAGGGTCTTCCAAGCAAAGGGCTACGTTTATAATTTGACTTGGGAGACTTTTTATACCGCTGTTTCAAAACCTCTTTGGGCAGGTGGAGTAGGATGGATAATTTATGCATCTGTTCTCGGATTTGGAGGTAATATTCGGAATGAATAGAAGTTGAAAAAATAAAAATTGTATAAAAAATATTGATGGAATTTTTTAATTACTTCGTCTGTTGTTGTTTCAGGACCAATAACAACGGTTTTATCTTATCCGATCTACACTCCTTTTAGTAGGATATCCTATTGCGTATATCTGGTACATTTTGTTGTACAAATATTAAGACTAAGTTCTCTTCGAACTTCCCAATATTTCAGTGACGTTGGTTGTGTAAGAATCTCTCTCTATATATATACCTAGTTTATTATCAGCAAATTATTTATTTTCCTAATCAATATATTATATTTTCAGTTCGCCAAATTCCTTAGCGACCTTGCTCTATCAATAATTGTCGGATTTATTTTTACTCTGATGATAGAATCTCCGATTTTGACTTTAGAGAAAATAATAAAGAGGCGACGTCAAAAACGATTGAGCGAGTCGAAGCGAGAGTTGAAACACGATGTACCAGGCGGAGGCGTCGACAATCCTACCGTAATATACGATTAAAGTATTTAATCATGTAAATAAATCATGTATTACATTAAGTATATTATTGAAAATATTTTTTTATTCCATGAAAACGTTTTAATAGCGAGCAACTGCTGTGTCTGGTACAAATTATTTGTTGCGTAATTTTTATATTACTTTAACAGCAATAAATATTTCTAAAAAGTCGACTAAAAATAACAGTCATGGTTTTGGAGAAAACAATAATTATTGTAAAGAAAAAAAAAAAATTTCCGACACCGGGAATCGAACCCGGGCCTCCTGGGTGAGAGCCAGGTATCCTAGCCACTAGACAATGCCGGATGATGTAAATTACTGTAAAGAAATAATATTCGACCGTCAAAAAACATGAATTGTGAACCCAGAGTTTTTCTTATTTTTTCTATTTATTTTGAATTTCTTATCAGGCAATATCCGAAGTCTAATTAAGACTAATTCAACACTAAAAATATCTTTTGAATCATCGAATTCAGAGTAATTAAATTTCTGAAGGTGAATAATTATCTCAAGACATTAAATAATGCTGCGAAATCGAAACAGGAAATTTCCAGGTGATTAAAACTCGAGATAAAGACTTTCGATCGAGATAAGTAGAGTACGAGGATGGCAACTAGAGAGAGTGGAGGGGGAGGGGGGGGGGGGGTTGTGTAGAATTTTTGGGAGTGTGGTCGACAAAAAAATCGGGGTAAGTCGCCCTTGGTCTCCAAGATGGTATCTTGATAGATTTGAAGAGAAATCAAATATGAGATACGTTGAACTTCAACTTAAATAATGAACCAGTAGCGCTGGAACGCGTGCCCATTGCGTAATCATAGCCGGCATCACTAGAGATCATCCAGTGGCGATCAAAGCCGCGTGGCTTCACTGGCGTTTGCGCATAGGGTCTTAGAAGTTTTGGTTACCTCGATCCTAAGAAAAGAGGAAGAAAAAGAGCAGTACAAGGCAAAAGATAGAAAGAAGAGAACAGAGGGTGGGGGGGGGGGGGGTTGGAGTGGTATTGTGGAAGACGAGGGAGTCAGCAGTCGAACGTTGAATAGTCCGAACTTCCACAAAATCATCATGGGCGAACGTAGGACAGAGGAGAGAGAGGAAGAAAGGGGGAGGAGAGCCGTTAAAATGTTGATGCTAAATAAAACTTCTAGCTGGTTGGGACGATGCCACATGCTCTAATTCTGTAGGTAGCAGGCAGGCAAGCAAGTGAGCAGGCTGTATGAGAAGCAGTGGCGAATATGTGGCCGGGGTGGAGTGCCCGTAGGCTTAGCTCGTGAGATCGTAAGAAGAGATCAACCAGCCTGCTCGCGATCGATAATAGCAGGAGGAACGGTCCAAGTTAAGGGCAGATCCAAAATTTAGTTTAATTGGGAAGCAGTGAAGTGTTTAGATTGTAGAGCAAGATATAAGTGTAGCATTGAGGAAAAACAATCGCGAAGACAATTCAATAAGCTCGAAGATTCATACGTCATGAATAAATGACTGAGGAAGCTGACACAGTGCACTAAAGTGGTTTGTCAATCTGTTCAATCGTTGAGTGTCGAATGTTGCCGATTTCAAATTTATCCAAGGCTGGGATCAATCATGCGCAGCTAGAGTCAGCTGATAAAAGGGACTCTCTCAATGTGAAACTTGATGGAACATGGCTGCGCCCAGTCCGGGCAATTGCTTAATCCTCTTTTTTCTTGTGCTCATTCTTTACACTGGTTTCGCATTCCGGATTCGGGATGTTCCCTCATCTGCGAATTCTGAACGGCCCACAAGCTGCCCCGGACATGTCAAGTGTCCCGTTGATAAACCAGCCACTGACTCGTCACCAACGGACTCAGCTGGGACGCGGAGCCCTCACGTTGAGGCCACTCGAGGACGAATCAACAACAAAATAACTACCAGGCATCCACCACCTGTCATTCATGATGACTTAAGCACAGAGATTCTTCACGATGATAGAGCTAAAGGGAAAGCTCCATTGTCCTCTTCCTCCGGGAAGTTCGACAAATGGACAGGCAGTCAAGGAAAAACGGTTCGGTTCGGTCGAACTCCAGCTAAAGTTGATCACGATGACGATGACAATGATAATGACGTCAGTGACAGAAATCAGGATGATGAAGAGAATGATGACGTTGAAGATATTGACGTTGAAGATGATGATGATGATGATGACTCAGTTGACCGGACTAATGATAATGGTGATAGCGAGGAAGATAGTACAGAAGTAATCGACGCTGATGCTGATGATGATGATGATGAAGATGATGATGGTGAAGATAATGATGGTGAAGACGATAATGATGATGATGAAGATGAAGATGACGATGACGATGATGACGATGACGAAAATGACAGTGATGGTGATCAAAAAGAAACAGAAGAGTTGTCAGAAAACGTGGATGATGAAGATGCAGGTAGTGAAGATGATAAAAGCGACATAGACATCAACGATGATGTTGATGACATGGACGACGATGAAAACGATGTAAAAATCGAGAAACCGGAAGGTAAAGTATTCGGAAAGAGTATACAGACTTCAAAAAACCAGTTTAGCGATAATGCTAAAGTTTCTACTACTAAAGATTCGCCGAAAAATATAGAATACAGCAAAACCACAAATGAGAAGAAAATCAGTTTCAAGGCGGTTGATAGCAGTGATGAAATACCGGAGAATAAGGATGATCGTTCCGTCTCGCATAAACAAGTTGTCAAGGACAGCACTGGAGTCAAAAAGGTCCATAGTGAATTAAAGAAAAAAATAGTGAAACAGGAAAGTGACGAAGACGACGATGAACACGATGACAATGACAGTAACGGAGATGTAGATAAAGAGGTAAAAAAAGTATCGTCGACACCTGTGCCTATGAGGAAATTAGAAAAAGTTCGATTAGCTGACAAAGAAAAATCGAAATTGATGGATACACCGAAACCTGTGGAAACGGAGCAAGGAAAATCGGTCAAGGTTAAAGTGAGTGCAACGAGCGTGGATGAGACTAGTACAAAAAAGAAAAAAGATGCCGAAGTAGCGACCGCGAAACCCGAAACCGAAAAATCTCAAGCTGCGACCCCGACGAAACCGGAAACGAAAGTGAAGGCGGATGTTTCTTTGAAAACTTCGAAGATCGCGCCGTCGAATGTGAAATCCGAGACATCGAAGAAATCGAAGACGACAACGACGACAACGACGATGAAGGAAGAGGTCATAACGAAAAATGGAAAAAACGATAAAGCTAATGTTGTTAAAAAATCTGAAAAATCAAGTGCCACAAAAGTTGACGCTGACCGCCGATTGGATAGTGAGTAATTTGAAATTCGAAAAATTCTGATATTCATAATTTAATCGTCGTTTTACACTGGTATCTATAATTAGTTACGAAAAATCTTCAAACTCTTGAATAATATGAAAATGCGACGATATTTAAAAAAAGCAATATCACCGCAAATGTTTAGGAAAAAGTTCCAACGCCAAGAAGCCCGTTGATGTCCCGATATCCTTGACCCAACTCAATAATGCAATACTACAAGTGCCGACCTTTGTGCCAAATTTCACGGCCGTCGAGGATCCGGCTTGTCAACAACACGGGAAAATATTCCTTCGCCAGCTGCGTGGCTACAAATTATGGGCACTTCAAAGTGAGTTGCCAAGGATTTCCGCATTTATATTTCATGTCGATTAACTGAAAATAATAGCAATAAGTATATATGATTTATTATATGTCAATAATACCGGCTTTAAACCAAAACAAATAATTGTAAATGTTCGTACAATATTTTTTATCAAATAAAAAATTAATTCATTTATTCAATGTATCGATTGTTGTGATTCGATCAAAAAATGATGTTGAAAAAGCCTAAGAAATTCCATTTGTCTGTGAAACTTCTTTTTCACGTGAATGAAAAATAATCAATTAAATGCCTCAAGCATTAGTCAGAGTTTAAATAAAATAATTCAAATAACAATGTCGATTTTATAAAATATTTTTTGTTCCGAATGAACACGTGTTGCAAATAAATGAAAAATTAATTGTTGCAATTAAAATCAGAATGAATGTTTTGAACCAGAAGAAATTCTCCTTAGTCGTGTATTTCAGTGCTTGATTCGAGCGCCAAGATACCCTCCGGTTTGCTGCGTGGTAACGTCAATCAATTGGGTGACTTTGATCAGTGTTTGGGTGTGACAGCTCGTGTGAAAGTGGACGAGAAAACGGTAAAAGTTCAGGGCAAGTATTGCCTTGCGTCGCTGGACTTACACGCTTTAATTCCGGACATGAAAGTTCCCGTCAACTTTATGCAGAGTCGAGGATTTATTCGTGCTAGTACGCGCGACGTAAGTCTGATAAAAAATATAAATAAACAGCGAGTTTAGATTCAATCGAAAAAAAGAAATAAACGTTGATATCAATTTCACAAGTAATTCGTTCGAATAACATTCATTTACGAGTCATAACAATTTCCTGTGAAATCGAAAAAAAAAAAAACAGTTCAGGGAAGAAAAAAATTCAATGACTTCTGAATGAATTTTGTTCACCATTATTCGAAATTTTCTTACAAAAATGAACTGTTTTTTATTGAAAATAATCGAATTGGGCTAAATCTCTATTTTTTTAAAGTTATGACCAAAATTTTATTAAGCTAATATGTAAAGCAATGAAATCGGGATGTATGTTTAGTCTGGACATTTCATACCGAGATTTACAACCGCCAACTGGGCACTGTGCATTCCGGCAGCCTGTTCAGCGAAAGATGCTCAAATCGCTATTGAAAGTGCCCTGAGTCACATCAATTCAACAACTGGATTAAGATTCAGTATTGATGTTGATCCAGACATGTGTTACGTCCGTCAAAAATACGAAACCTATACCAAAGAAACAATTGGAGTGCTGTAAGTTCGTAAAAAAATTTTTTTTACGAAAGTTTATCGCATTTTTCGACAACCAAATTCTGCTTATTTCTAGATACTTTTATGCGATGATTATCTGTGTCGTACTCGTTGCTACCATTCGAGATTACATCGTTTGTCCACAAGGAAAAGGTTAGAGAATCAATATAGTTGAATTGAAAAAAAATTTATTATACTCGGTTACTTTGAAAATGAGAAAAATATGTGTATTTTTCAAATCATAAATTTTTTTTTCATTGGTTTGTATAATATTAACATTATACAGTAAAACGAATAACAACAATTGAGGATTTTTCAGGCAGTTACTCGGAAAGGATAATAATGTCCTTTTCACTGAGAAGAACATGGAAAATTTTAACAAAAATCGAAAGTAATGATGGCGGTGAGATAAGTTGCATTCATGGAATAAGATCGTTAGCGACTATAGCACTTTACGTGGCTCACAAAATGATACCAACGTCACAGATCCCTTATGCTAATCGGATTTTCCTGACTGAGGTAGGCGGGATTTCTCTAATTCTGAATCGAGCTCAGAGGAGATTTTTTTTTATTGTTGCTTTTGCATCTTCAATTATTTCAATAATCCTCTGTCCCCCTCCTTCCTTCCTTCTCTCTCTCTCTCTCTCTCTTTGCCGACCGAAAAAATCGTTATTCCGTTTAACGTTTCACCAGTGTTGATTGTCTCACGAAACAGATCGCGAATAATCCGGCGAGTTCGTTACTGAGAACTTCTCTGGCTTACACGGACTGCTTCCTGCTTCTCAGTGGGCTCCTAACCGCCTTTAATATGGCTCGTGAGTCGGCTAAGAAGGGCGAAATTCGTTGGTTCTGTCGACTCGTAGGAAGATTCATTAGGTAATTGAATGGAATTAATTAATTACTAAAATATATATTTTTCTAAAACGTGATTCTTTTTTTTTAATTAAAAAACTTGTTAAATTGCTACATATTTTTAATATTATTCAATCAGTATGACTCTGTCCAATAGAAGAAAAAAGATAAAAATTATGATAAGTATATCGCTTCTGACCTCCAGCGATAGGTACATTTTCGATGCTGAACAATTGAATTTAATTGGAAAGATATTTGGTGAACTGTGAGCAAAACTTTTGTGGAATCTTTCATGATCATGGAGATTAGAAATTTGAAAATTAATCCAGTAGGGAAGAAGTGATCGGAAGAACTTGTAAAAACGCAAGGGTATACGTAGAAACAACAGAGAATAAAAATCAAATATTTATTTACTGAAATGTAATTGTCGGAAGCATCTTTGGAATATTTCATTTTTTTTTTTAGTGTCATTCGTAATTTTGATATAGTTTTTTCTTCTACTGGAGGAAAGTCTTCTGTTAGTTCAAAAGATTTACCTTTTCGAAATGTATTTGAACAAATAGAAAATTAAATAAACATCCACAGACTCACTCCCTCACTGCTAGTGGTGGTCTTTTGGTATGCGTACGTTATGGATCACACAGGAACTGGTCCTCAATGGCATCGCGTTATCGGTACAAATGCCGAGTTATGCAAACAAAATTCGTGGACTAATTTTTTGTACATACAAAATTTTTTTCCCTTCGAAGAAATGGTACGTAATAAATATAGTGGAAAAGAATGTCGATTTTATGAATCCACTTATCTAATTATGATTAAATTTTTCTCGATAATTATAGTGCGCAACTCATACTCATCAGTTGGCCCTAGATATGCAGCTCTCGTTAATAGCACCGATGCTCGTTTTTTTTCTGACCTTAAAACCCGTTATAGGCATTCTCGTAATATTTTTTATCCTTCAAGTTTCTGCGACGGTTCGTTATTTCGCCACAACCAGTAACAATCTCTCGCTCGTCATATATCATGGAATGACGTGAGTATATTGAACAATATTTCATTATTTCAACGCTCTTAAAAATATTTAATCGATGTAACTTGTTATTATTTGATTGATAATTTTTTGGGTTTTGTTTTTTTTATTCCTATAAACTTATTGATCCATGTACACATTGATAAAGATATGTTCGTGTTAAATTTTCGTGCAGAATGAAGCAACTTTATAAAACCGCAAATTTGACATACGCCCTGCCACTGCATCGAGCAACTCCATACGTTTTTGGTGCTGGACTAGGCGTTCTTCTTCATTATACTGGAAAAAACGTCCGAATATATCGAGTGAGCATTTCTGAAGTGAATAAATAATCACAGCGAAAATTGCAATTGGAGTGAAAACGTTAAATTATTTGTAATTCAAAGATTCGAGTCAAGCCAACACCATGTGTTTTCATACGTCATTCAGTGAAGACTGTGAAGTAGAGATAGTTATAGAATTTTATCAGTTTTTTTTTCAAACACCGGCAAAATATATTCTCGCTTAAGTTTTTTTTGTTATTTCTGTTCAGATTTTCGTAATATTAGGGTGGATAATAGCAATGGTTCTGGGTGCTTGGACTTTGTTTTCCCCTTGGCATATGGCTAGGAGAGATTATGTGTACGATGTTGAGGAAGCAGCTCATTATGCTGTCATAGCTCCTGTCGCTTGGTCTATTGCATTGTGCTGGACAATATTTGCCTGCTTCACTGAACACGGAGGTAATTGACAAAAACTAGAAATTTACGAGTGGAACGATCTTACCAAACAATTTTTTGATTTTTTTACATTTTTGCATAATTTTTAATCGGCCAGGTATAATCAACAAGTTTCTTTCGAGTTTCTGGATGATTTTGTTCAGCCGGATATCATACGCTGTTTATCTATGTCAATTCGCAATTTTTTTCTACAACGTCGGAACGACGAGATACTCGAGCGATGTCCAATTTCATAGATTTGTAAGTTTTTTATATTCGAAAAAAATCTACTATTCCACGAACTGCATTTCATTGATGTTCCAATGATGTTTGGATAAAATAATTTTGTATATTAACTTCGTTGTATTTTCAGATTGATCCATACGAGGCGATGTCGGTGGCTCTAGTGTCCGTAGTTCTTACATTACTAATTGACATTCCGATGCAGGAAGTTAAGAACGTGATGATGGAGAGTACCGATCGTTTAGGAGCGCCGATCGGCGTAGAGACGTTGGAGGACGAGGAGAAGGAAAAAATTGAGGAGGATGAAGTTGCTCCGGTTTTGACAGACAAGGGTGAAGAGAAAGAGGAATTAGAGAAAGAGAAGGAAGATCATGAATCATGGGATCGTCAAGATGACGCGGTTGACGGTTTGACGAGGCTGGAAGAATCGGGGGAAGAAGAGTATATGGAAAAATGGCGACCAAGGAGGAAAAGCAGAGAACCAGTATCATATGTAAGAAGCGAGACGTACGAGGATGAAGAAGAAGAAGAAGAAGAAGAAGAAGAAGAGGATGACTTGGAGGAGGAAGAGAGACCAACAGAGTGCAGTTGGGTGAGAGACCCTCGGAGCAGGATTGCTGCTGAGGATGACGGCCTCTTGGAGCACAGAAGAAGTCACAGCAACCAGCGAGAATCTTTCATCGAGTACGACCAAAGGGAAGAAGATCGTAGACGGGACAGGCGTTCCCAGTCACGGCAAGGAGACAGGGTAGCTACGGAATCACCAAGAAGTTCCCTCAAGAGAGAACGTTCAACTTCCAGAGCCTCTGAGGCCAGAGTCCGATATACAGAAGATGATGATTTATCTTCTGGCAAACGGGTCACAAGACACGAGTCTCGTGGCAGTTCAGCAAGTCGCGATCAAGACCGAGCAACGACGCCATCTTGGGCACCCTCTAGACGAGAGCGATCATTGTCGAGGACATCAGAAAGCCGCCCTCCTTCGAGAACTAGCCTCACGGGAAGGGAATCCGATCGGACAGCTTCCTGGGAAACCTCAAGACACGAGCGTTCACCTTCGAGAGCCCCGATGACCCCACGCCGGGAAGTTAGCCGACAACCATCGTCCGAAAGTGAAGAAGAGCTTTCACAAGCACCTCGGGCCCCGGTAAAAACATCTCGAAAACCAGTTACCGTCGAACCCAAAGTTAGTGACGAGGAAGACTGGGAAGCTGAACTGAGGATAAGACGTAAGATGTTGATGGAACGATTGGCTTCGGAAGATCGTGATTTGAGACTCGATGAAGGCAATGATGGTTGGAATTCTATCAAACGGCGCTCCTCAGCTGAGGGTAAAATAGCCCTGCTGAAGGAACCAACTGGATCGAACGTTATGGACTCCTGGACTGTCAGTCGAGGACCTAGAGTTTCGCTTTTGGGCTCTTCCCAAGAAACCGAGGATGATATTTCTGGCTCCCAGTCACAAAGAGACTTTGGGTTGCTCCAACGGGAAGAGTCTCTGAAAGAGGATGATAAAAGTGATGAGGGCAGCAGTATCGATCAATCAAGAAGACGTTCTTATACCAGTGGCAGCCAAGTCACTTCGCTTGAAGAGGAGGAAGATATTGCTACCAATGACTTCGTGCTCAACAAGGACAGCAAGCGAATAACCATTATGGACCTGAGCAAATTGTCGCATCAGGAGGAATCTCCATCAGGAGTTGTTTCTGAGGTCGTCCTTACAGAAGAACAGGAGGAAGAAGGTCACCGACCGATCATGGCAACCCTCAAGCTCTTCAAACGAGAGTCCATCGTCAAGAGTCAAGCTAGCGAAGAAGATCCGGAGTATCTTTTACCAGAAAGACCCAAATTACAGGAACAAGATCAGGATCATCCTTTCAAAAAAGCTTGGCAGTTGCAAAAGTCACGATCCGAAGAAGACCCAATGCCTTATGCTCTCAAAGAGGTTAAAACTGCTCCGGAAAGCTCGAGAAATCGTACCACGATTAAGGAAAATAGAGACAATAAGGAATCCGAGGAATCCGAGCCAGCTGAAAGTTCCAGTGGTCCACAATCCATATTCACCGAGTGTCATCTTCATGACAATGATCTTAATAAAAGCTTTGACCTCGATGACCCAAGCTCAACCTCCAAATCAATATCCGAGGCTTCTTCCAAGGTCGAATGGCCCAGCGAGGACGAACAATTCAATAGCTACAAGCTCCGAAAAAAGCACCTTCCTGACGAGGGCAATGGCGAGTGGGAACTCGAGGAGACCTGAACTTCGAGATTTACTTTATCACTTGTCATTTTATTGTTACATAAATTAATAAATTATTCAATGATTGTACTTCGTCATGCGTTCGCTTATTGTTATTATTATTGTTATCATTACTGTACCGGTAGGGACTAATGTGTAAAAAAATTCGTTTCTTCTTCTAATCTCTAGGCTTCGGTCGTTAGCGTGTCTTCGCATTTCTTCGGACTCTCAACGGATTTCGAATCTGTGAATAAAATTGGAACTCCTAAGCCTCGAAATATTTTGTATGTTTTATTACAGCTTAAAAATACACTCTTCACAGATGGAATTTAACTTACGAGGCCGGTGGAATATTTTCTCAAATCCAAGAATCGGTGATTCAAACATCGTTGAAAGAATAACGGCGCCGATGAAAGTGAGCATGACGTGTGACAGAACTTTACTTAACTGCAGGAAAAAAAAAAACATCGGTACACATTTTTTTAAGACCAACAAATTTCAGGATTACAAAAGTTGCAATTTATTTTGTATACACTCTATAAATTTACCAAATCCATTTTGTCCAGATGCTGAGGAGTTCTCGCTGTTGACATTGAATGCAATTCGACCAATCCGTTCATCAGATAAGCTGAATAAGTCAATCGACTCAGTGGAACAAACGGTCGCCATCTTAAGAAATTTTTAACAGGCCCTACGAATGTATAATTTGACGAATTACATTTCCGTTTTAAATTGTGATTTTCAAACTGAATTTGCTATATTTCAACATTAACAAACACAAAGAAGAAAAATCTCACCGGAATTGTCGGTCACACAGGCCAGAAGCACCCAACCTGTACCCGCGCTCCAGAGAGCTCGATGTAGAGACGAATAAATCGCAGCCTCAAGAGGAGTAAAATTTTTTCGAGGACCGTAAAACAGGCTGATCGAACACATCGAGGCAAGTAGTGATAAACTTGCAACTACCCAACCTATTCTTACAGTGTTCTGCAATTGAAAAATCCAATTTTATCATATTAAAAAAATCATTAAAAAAAATAAACTGTCGTGAACTTGATACAAAAATTCATAAATTGTCAGAAATTTGCTAAATTATTTGTATCGGTAGACTCGGTGGATTCTAGCCGATTTGTTTGACATTCCTGATAGTGATTTTCTTCAGCTATTCACGTGAGTAGGTTCAATTGAAAAAAAGATTGATTTCCTGGACACTAATAGTGCAAAAGATGAGCGCAGACTTGATGCTTTGTTCAAAACTACAAGGTTTTTCGAGCTTTATTTTCTTATTACTCGTTAAGTGCAAATTGCATTGGCAATGTTTGAATACACAGACGAAGATTATGAATACTTGTGCTAATCGACCAAAGAGTTGTTTTTTTTTTCTCATCATAAATGTACACCTGGTAGGACAGAGATTAATCAATTTTGCGCAGAGATAATACTAAGGTTATAGATTTTCGAATATAACTGAAGATTGCTCACCGTAGATAATCGATAATTCGTTGATTGGATGCGATAAAGTATGTATCCATAAATAAGACCAAAACAATAGGCACTCGCTCTCATATGGGTCTTTATGTAACTATTTTTGAAATATTCATTGGTTGATATATCTCTGATTTCGCTGGAAAAAAAAATTAATTTCGTAACTATTGACAATGTTATGAGCCCGTCAGCGGTCGCGTTATAAGACGTTTTTCGCACTTCTATTAAAATGGTGAATTCTTAAATTAGATTAAATTGAATTCTTTTCAATTAAATAGATACAGCGATAGATGTGAGAAAATCTTTTATCGCGCGACCTGCCACGAGTTTTAACTACATGAAAAATGGACATAAACAAGAAAAATTGATAAGGAATAACGAAAAAAAAAGTTTATAGCTCTGCGATTAATAAAATCTTTATAAATTCGAAATAAATCATTACTGAATACGAGAGAAAAACTGAAGCCGAAATTTAGTGCCTTAGCAATTAAAAAAACGTTGATAAATTTGAAGTAAACCATTACTGAATATAAGAGAAAAACTGAATGAAAACGATTGAAGAAATAAGTGTTTTACGTTGTATAGATCATCAAAGTGGGATCCAGATGGTTTAAAAGGGTGACTATGAAGGGCACGCCCATTGAGAGTGCTGTAGCTCCGGCTAAAATAAACTCTCCAGGACGACGCCATTTCCAGAGTGGATAAATAATTGCTGGCGCTAGAATGAAAAGTTGAGTGTCCACTGACAAGTACCACGACTGGAACATACACTGCAACAACGAATTAATAATCAAAATCTATTGACAACTGATGGCAGAATGAAGTCATAGAAAAAACAAAACTTTCGTGTAAGTTAAACAATTCAAAGTGATTTCGAGAGGGTGAAGAATTTAATTGAATAGTTTTATTCATTTGGTAGAACTATTTTTATCACCAAGTTATCAGTGTTGACGTAATTGTTGACGTAAAGGATATTTGCCCACCAAGAGGCTCTGCACCGTTCCTTTTCCTCATTCATACGAAACCAGAGTGGTCCGGAACTCAATCTTGGCAACCACGTAACGTACAATCCTACCATTACCATGTAAGCAGGTGTTATCCTTAAAAAAAAAAACAAATATTCATTAACCAATCGTTGTGATGAAAATAACAGCCAAAAAAATTGTGGAACACGATTAGTACAATCAATAAAGTCTTACAAAAAAAAAAGGGTAAAAAGATTTTTAAGAATATTATTGAGGCCAGAACTCGAATGACAGTCCCAAGTTTTCGACCTGAAGTAGCAACGATCGAGCTGTCACCTTGACTCAGTGGAGGCCAAGGTCGCTTTTCAAAAAAAATTCCGCACAGTTAATCTTACAGGAAAATGTCGAGGCCAAAGTAAAAATAATCAAAATCTCTGATTTTTTTTTTTATTCCTATTTTTTGGGGTAGTCTAAACTTGAAGAGTTACAGTGACGGAGAATCTAGAATCTTGCAAAGCTTCGTATGCCTCTCTTCCTCACAACCTTCATATGATGAGTCACCTTTTTGAAACTTTAAAATAACAACGTATTTCTCGATCTTAATTTTGCATCATTTTTGTCAAGGGTTGTTCATGTCAATTTGTTGTTTACGAAACTTTTATTTATCTTTTTGGATTCAAGACTTGACGACAGATATTTAAAAAAAAAAAAAAAATTCGCACTACGACTCGTTCGATATTAGAAAGACTAAAAAAATAACGGAAATTTGGTTTCTTTCGATTTCGTCTTTAACATTTACGTGAACTAACATTGTGAACATCCTTTCTTTTGTAAGGCAAAAACCTGTTCTACTCTACTGACTCGAATACATTGAACAGCCTGGATATGATGAATTGTGTAATTGAAATTGAATGATGGCCTCACCTGATATACCGAAAAATGTACAGAAGTACAAAATTGATCGATTTTCTTTTGTCCAGTTCACGCAGCAGCAAACGACAGAGAAGAAAACCACTCAGAAACAAGAATGTGTCAACGAGGAGTGGATTATTGAGGAAAACGGAATTTTCCACTTTTCCAATTGCCTGGACAGAAAGTAATAAAAGAGTCATTAATCAATAAACCTGTGGGTTCAAAAAGCAATATTTGAAGATGAAATAATTTTGCGTAACTGATTCAATGTTGCTTAATGAATTCAATAAAAAATGTGGTCCACCTTGTTCCCAAAACGTGAATGGAACATTTATCAAAATATGAATATTTATTTCATTATACTTTATAAATTCAATGACAATGATTCGAATGTATTATTTAAATAAAAAATTGAACTTTAACCTGTTCCCAAAATGTTTTATTAAGTACTGGTCCACTAACGACGAATACGAGTGTATGACCAGCGACTATGAGCAGCATAGAGATGAATTTTATTCCCGATATGCAATCAAGATTCAGGCCATCCTCGTTCGCTGGACCGCAGATTTTTTTCAAGTTCGATATTAGAGAAAAAGCTATTAGTACATCCGGCACAACGCCACGCGGTAAAACGCTTTTGTTTTTCAAATATGCCATGTGAAATATCGTTCCAGCTACGATGGTTGAAGCAATCACGGAAATAATGCTCCTGGAATTAAAATAATAAAAAAAGTAAAAAAAAAAAAACAATCAAAACCAATTTAATACTGAAAATACATTTTTCATTTTTTCGATTATACAAAAATAATGAAAGATCTTTTTTCATATTTTCTGAGAATCTGCGAATTATTATAGTATTTTTTTAACCCAATTTTACACAACCACCAACCGTACATTCACTAAAAAATGGAGTATTCATCGATTGCAAACAAACAAAATTACGACGTAATCGAAAATTCGTTACGTTGAAATTTAACGACTTTAACAGCGAACAACTTTTGCTGATTACGTCATTTTGATTTTACATCCATGATCATACTTCCTGCATACGATGGGTTTGACAGATCGCCCCCAAACGAGAGCGAAGTCGTCAATATTTATGATAAGATTCGTTGAATGGAGAAATAAAAATTATTAAACAAATCTCAGAAAAAACATCGATTTATCCCTATTTTCATATTGTATTTTGATTTCGTGAATTGATTTTTAAGTATTCTTAAAAATTTCTATTGTTTAAATCTCTCAATCACAAGTGCAGTGATTTCACAATATTTTCTGATGATTTAAAATATTGTGAAAAGTTGCATAATGCAAAAGAACAATAAACATAAAGTAACTAAAACAAAACAAAAAAAAACGCACATGTAAACAATGTCAAGTGTATCAGTGACGAGTGGTTGTTTTTTGTAGCACTGCGTCTCGGGTATTTTGAAATCGAGTCGAATTTTTGAGCCACTGAATGCAACAGCAAGGACTCGTTCAATAACGCGTTCAACTTCGTTATGCGAACACGAGGCTGGCACGCAAATTCCAAGATGAAGTTTATCAATCGTTTCTTCATGACGTTCTTTCGCATGTCGGAAATTCGTCCAAATTGAACCCTTTTTTTTCAAATAACTGTCCGGTACGAAAATTTTCACTTCACCCAAACAATATTGTCCTTTTATACCGACTGGTGTTTCGTCCTCGTTGTAAGAACTCGGTTCACCAATTTCAAGACACTCGTCGAAATTTCCTAACTGATACAACGAACCTCCAAAAACGCCCTCGGGAAATTTTCCTGAAGAATCGTAAAACTTCACTGCCCACGTTGTCAAGTTTTTTAATCCATCGAACATCAATCTACTATGATCGCGACATTTTCCGTCATCAATTGAATCAATTGCACGCTCCAATAACGTCAAATCTCTGGATAATATTGGCAATACGTTTACATCCTCGAGTGCATATTCCAAATTCGAGAAATCTCTGTGCTCCAAGCTTGGATCGATCCTGAAGATATTTTTACTCTCGCCCAAAACACAAGTTATTATTCCGAAAAGAAAATACAATAATGAATTCGTCATTGTTGTGATTTTTTTTTTTTTTTTTTTCAATTAAACGTCGATTTATATTTCGTCAATTATTTTTAATTTAGTTATCGATGTTTTATTTCACTCGTAAATTTAGCTTTTTCACAAAGATTAAGTTAGCCTAAAATAACACAAGTTTGTTGTCGTTTGAAATTTTGTTTCAAGTTTTTCCACTGAATCATTATAATCGATGAAAATCAAATTGAATTAACGCCACTGATATGGGCAGAACATTTCCGAAACATAACAATAAAATGTTGTCGATCTTTTCGGGTGGACAAATTATATGGAGTACTACATTTTCAAGTGAAACTTTGATCACTATTTTTGTAAATGCCAACAAGTCAAAATTCCAAGAAAAATAAATTCGATTAAATTATTTAATGATTTATTGAATAATGAATTTATAAAATTTGTAAATTTGAACGAAGAGAGGATCGAGAAAAAATCTTAAGCTTAAGTGCACGACACGTCCAGCTTGTTGGACGATTATCGAAAGACTGTTTTGACGAGTCAGCAGGTCTCTCTCGTGTGTGTTGGCAAAATGAGAAAAGCGAGTTCGAAGTTGTCGTTCGTCGTGACCGGTGGTCTCCAAAGGGAAAGGAGTGTAAATTCCCATACGCATTTAACGATGTAGAGTTGACCTGTTTGTGCAAGAATACATTTTTCAAACGATCTTTTTACTGTTGAAAAATTATGTTAAATGCATCATCGGTCATGGCCATATTTTAGTAATCAGTTTTTTGTACAAAAAAGTTATTAAGTTAAATAAATTTCATTGAAATCATAATTATATTAAGTGCCACGTGGAAAATGTTGTTCAGTAATTAATTAGAAATAAATTGATCACGAATTTGAGACACAACAAATTCCTTTTTTTTTTTTTATTAGATGAGAATATCAATCTTTTTATGCTTGTCATTTCGATTTGTTCTTTCTGTCCATAGAGAGAAAAGGGGAGTCAGGAGAGTAACAGCATCGAGCACTTTATCGTGGTGTGGCAAAATGTTCGAGTGTCAATCGAAATGTGCAGTGGTCATCAAATTTTGTCACGCTCTTCCGCCATTCCAAACAGTTCGAATTGAAGCATAGACTTGATTCAACGTGGACGGAATTAATTGATCGTGAATTATCTTTTGTTTTGAGGATTCATCGATAGATTTTTTAATTTGCTTTTTGTTTTGTTCCGATGTCCTTGCAAAGTGCAGGAAACGAGACGATTCGTATGTACCAAACAATAGCATTTGATTGAATTTCAATTAATAGTTGAAAAATTCAAATTTTCTTCGAAGCCACAACACGAACAAATAGTTGTTTTTTTTTTTTACACGAAAATATTTTCTAAACTCGGAGAAAATAAATAATTCTTTTTTTTCCTCATGCTCAAATGATTTCGAGCGTATTAACATCATATAATTGCACATAAGATTTCAACTACTTGAAAAAAAAATATGAATTTCCTGTTTTTAAGGAATTTATCCTGTTCAAAAAGATTTATGTTGGTTTAAAAACGTCTGTGGCCTGCAAGAATATAATTTAGCATAAAAATGTTATAAACTCCGTTTTTACCACTTGGAAAGACACAAATATCCTTAAAAATGAACATAAAAATTTCTCTTGTTCCATAGTTACCGATCACTATAAAAATAGATAAATTAAAATACACTTTACATCATTAAGAGGAAAAAACGAAGAATGAACTCATCATTGCCTGAGCTGACAAAACGAAATTGAACGATTACATAAATATATAAGAAGCGAAGAGAAAAAAATTTCACCTATGTGGTAATCGTTTTTTTTCGTGGATCGACTATCGCGGAAGACATTTTTTGACTAATTGACATCACCGATCAGTGCTTTTCGAAGAATAATTAAATAATAACGATTTCACTTCTGATCACTGTTATTGTTTTATCGCTGATAACGAACAATCACAGAAATTCCATTGGTCACTTCAAATCATATAATCGATGTTTGATACTCGTAAAAGTATGATTTGTTATAATGGTTTGTTATTTTACTTGCGATCGAACCATTAAGAAACTGCGACTAATTCGATTATTCGCAGTTTCGATTTTATCTGATTGATAAATTACAAAAAAATGTTATTCAATCAAAATTGAAGTGTCGAATATACAGAAAAAGATATTCTCCATGTATAATTTCATGCTATTTTTTCTCCTTCCTGTTTCATTATTTCGTGTGTAGTGAGAAAATCATCGTCGTTATAATCCTTATCACTTTTAATTCATAAATATCTATGATTATTATCGTGTATTAAATAATTGTAAAAATGTGATACGTAGTGGTTCCTATATTTATTTCCACCGAGCGTTATTCAACGAATGCAATTTCTTTCGGATTTCTTTTATCGGAGCCATCACAACTCGATCTGAAATACAACGCGTAGAAAGAGAAAGTTCTCGGAGCTAGAGGAGTAAACGTTTCGATGGCACGAATACTTTTAGGCCTGTTGAGAATAAAAAGTGATAGTTGCTGTGACTCGGATAATGTTCACCTGTAAGCATATACACACAAAAATTCGTCTTTAAATTTTGACTCGCGAAACGTCGTTACAAAACAAGTGATTAACGGATATTTTTTTACCATTCAAATGATTCTGGAAAAAAAATTCAAGCCTTGAAAAATAAATCGTTTTATTTATTCTTATGCTCATTGGAATGTTAAAATTTATTATTATGTTTTTCAAGAGTACTTAATGAGTTGCATCAAAATGACATTTTTTTTCTTTCATTCTCATTATCATATTCGTGTATATTTTTTGAACTTCATCTTACAGTCATTTGCTTGAATTTCCGAGATTCATTTCGCAATCGATCATGTCGCATAAGATCGTATAGTGGCGGAACTTAGGAAATCCCGTAATACGTACAACGTAACTAAATTAGCATTGATGATTTCTCAATATTTATTTGGCCCTGATGAATCTCCCGTGTTGCCTATAGTATAATTATCAGAATTTTAACTCGTTCGTAATGCACGGGAATAACCGCAATTATTCATCGTCGTCGTTCACATGTTCGCAATTATTGGCATCCATTAATTATGCACTGGATGCAGTGCCGTATACCGGAGCGTTTTATCGAGGGCCCCAAAACATTCGTTCGAATTTCTTTTCATATCTAATTTCTTTTGACAATTTTATTACAGAGTAAATAATGCGCGAATAAATTATAATTTTATTCGAAAAAGAAACATTGCAGTCTCATGCTAAATGATTCTCGGCTATTCTCTAATTGTATTAAATTTTAAAAAAAGTGATGGGCGGGAGCAATTTACTTTTGCTTAACTTCTCTTCTTAGATTTCATTTCACGAATTTACAGCTTTCTTTCGATCTAGGATATGAACGTGACCCTAGATGTTTCGGCAAACATTTTACAACACAGGGCATAAAGACAAATTGTATACGACGCATGCAATAAAAATTATTTTGAAGACGTGTATATCAATGTTACAACTATTTCATAATCATTTAACACTTCATTGTCGAATGGTTTTGAGATTTATGTTTTTTTTTTCTTTAAAAAAAAACGTTTGAGATACATTGATAATTTTTTGTTTTACTTTCTTACCATTATCATTACGTTGTGCTATTATTTCGTCGAAATGAGACTTTCCTCGTGATTACATTGGTTGGTACCTGCTACGGAAAAATCTTATTTAGAGATAAGGGACCTGGGAACACGATTGATGAGCCACTGTTCCCTCAGGAACAGTCGAAAAGCCTTGAAAAAGTAAGCGTCAGAAGCCGTAACGTGCATCATGGGAATAGTCTCGCTATCAAAAGCATGGCTCTGTGATGACCCATCAATTCTTTCCTACTCTTCATCAAGCAAAATGCTCAAAGTACTTTTCCACTTGAAATGGAGAAATTATTTATTTCTCACTCTTTTTCTTTCTTTCTCTCTGATTACATTTTTTTTAATACCACTGAATTATTTTTCATTTATTAAAAATCAGTCGAATTACAGTTTCAAAAGATTTATACATTTTTATTCAATTTATTAATCGAAATAAAAATAAAAATGACTCTTGATATGGAATGAATGATTGAAATTTCAATTTCGTTTATTTACACATGAAGAAAAAAGTGGCTGAATATTGTCGACTGATTCATTCAATTAATTGCTAATAAAAGTAGTTAAAACTTTCTTCAAATGAGTGGTGATTTTATTTTTTATTCTTTCAAGTAAAGTTGAAATGCAATATGACATTTTTTGTCATGATTGATGCTTCAAATGGTCTATAAATCTCAGAGATCCGGCGATGAAAATTGTTCGATAGTGCTATCAAGAATACTGTTAAACGAATTACGTTTCGTATTTTTCTCAGTGAATTTCTTCAAGGTTATCTGCGATTCTCCGCATGAAAAACAGCACGATAAATAATGATAGTTTCTATCATCGTTGAACAAAGACCGGACGGTGACTCATGTTGTTTTTTTTTCTTTTTCATATACTCGTTTGTATTTTGTCCATTTTTCTTTTGACTGAAGGTCTTTGTCTTCTTTTGATACAAAATATATCTGAGTAAATTAAAAAATGCAAAACCAGATTGAATTTAAGATAACTGGCCTGTTCGGAGGTGACCGAGTTCAGAGCAGGTTTATATATATGTAAAAACTGCGTTTCTCTAAAAATCGTTCGTGAGGAGCGGCTATGATTTCTTGAAGAACTGGTTCCGTAACATCGTCGCCCTTGAGTGTCAACGATTCCAAATTGTTTCGGTATTCGAATTATTGTTCTTTGTCATTGACTTTATTGTGATTTTTTTTCGACCTGATCTCAATCAACTCGGTTTCTGAAGTTTATTTCTTTATCCTGAATTTATTTATCTCATTTCAAATAAATTATTATTATCGTTGTATTGATGTTTTTTTTAATAGATAAAATCGAATTAATTTGTTAAGAAATGTACTCAACATTTTTTTTACTCAATGGTCATCACCCTTCACAAGAATCTTTTGATTTTCTCCACTTGGTACAGCGGAAATGACTACAATCTGATGTGGAATATTTCTTCGAGATCTTTCTCCACGTCAGTGGCCTCTCGCCTTTCTCGCTCTCTTTCTTTTCCTGATCGTCCCCCTCTGCCCCTTTCAGGAGATCGTAGGAGTCTCATAAAAGATTTCGGTGCAGATCGTCAAGGTGTCGTATACACTCGGCAATCGAACGTTATATCCGGTATATATAAAGCTTGTTTTCCTTTTATATTTTATCTTTGATCCTCGTATAAATCTTTGGACGTCTTGAGGTCGCGAACGTTCTTATTTATTTATTGCGTTCGACATAAAGTCCACGAAATAGGTTGGTTCGTAAATTTTTTATGCAAAGATAAGCACATTTTTCGCCATCGTGGAAAGGTTGAGAGCAGAAAAATAGTTGTATAAAGAAGATCATGCTGAATTTCAATATATTCTAATTCGTTTATTCGTTTTGCGAATATCACAGAATTAACGATGCTAGTAATGACAATAATCGTAGTAACAACAATACCGGAGTTGTCACCAATCTGGAGAAGTTTAGAATCTACAATGCGCTTTTCCCTTGCCGCCATAAAAACCGCAAAATAAATAGAAACAATGATTACATCGTATGAAGAGCTGATGTAAAAAGATAACAACAATTAAAGCCAACAGCGAAGGGTACATGGGCGGTGTGTAACTCCGGTGATCATCCAAATTAAGGAATCTGGAACGAGGGGAATACTTGATTGGGTGACCGTTTAACTATGCACCGGCTTGGGCATTTATAGCTGTGCGGAATGCTATTTTTTCTGAGTTTATTATGCTGCTAACCAACCGAAACTCAGTTAAAAATATGACAGCTTTTATTGGTAAGATTTTCCACAGTTTCTTTTAGCCCTTGTGCAAATGCGTTATACAGTAATGCTGAAGAGAAGTGTGGTTGCAGGCTTATACAATCTTAGGTGCTCCCACAGGACCATGAAAATAAATAAAGTGGAATAAGCGTTGCTATACGATTAGAGTGAGGAGATGAGCTCGGAAAAACTCACGAGTGTATACACATAAATAATACAAATGGATAAATAAAAAGATGAACAACAATAAGAATAATAATATCAATGATAACGATAACAGTCATGAAATATCGATAAATATTCGATAGAGTAATAAATATTAAAAAATTTATAAACAAATAGTCCGATTATTGAATTGAAATAGAAACAAACATTTATGGGGGGTATAAAAATTCCTGACAATGTCCCGGATATCCTTGCGCCATCACGATCACGGCTGCATGAACAATTCTATATAATCCAGCCTCCTGAAAAATACGTACGAAGTTTATTTCGTTCGATATCATAAGATCGTGGATTTCTCACGTATTCATGAAAACGTGACGTACGTTTTCTATTCACTTTATCGATGTTGAAGAATTGGGAATACTTTTGCAAAATGATACCGAGAGAATAATTTTTTCCTTCTTTCCCATCTATTTCCTCAAAGCCACGGTTCCAATCTCATTTTTTTTTTTTATATTTGTATGAGGGAAATGACAGTAATAAAAATATCGCATAACTTCCTTGTTAATGAAAAATAAAATCATTTATTGCTCCTTCATGTTTCAGGATATCATTCAGTTGATTCAAGTCTATCGAGAAGAAAATCTGAGGAATTTATCATTCCATAAAATCAGTCGGAGACCACGATGTTTAAACACGAATTATCTGTACTTAAATTCTTTTTGTTTTTTTTTTTTTCACGTTTTCCAATCGTACGTGGTGAAGCTTCCTTTCTGTATCTTGGCTCACAGATTTTTCTCATTCTTATCGAATTTTCTAGGTTTCGGTAGTGTGTGGACCAACTGGCGAACCGGTCCACGACGGGAGATTGTTGATTTGCGAAGCGAGTCGACACGTAGTTTGAAGTAACGTCGGGAGAGAACGTTTCCTTCTTCACATATTGTCCTCTTGCTTTTTTTTTCTCTCAACCTCCACCCTTTTCCTTGGGCTCATCTCGTATACGAATTTCTTCGTTTCTCCAATTTTCGGCACTTCTCTCGTTCGTCTTTGCCTGAGATGCGCGAGCCTACGTGGTCCGACTGCAAATTTAGGCGTTGCCTCACCATTTTCTTTTTTTACCTCGTCGACCAACAAGCAAAGAGGAACATCGGAAGAAGAGAGCACAGTTACCTATACCTTTTCGGGGTCCATTGGACAGGACGCATCTGGTAGTCGGCCGGCCAAAATAAATACCGCTGGTCGAGCAACGTGAAAGGATAACGTGGCAACGTATTTTTCCTTTTCTATTTCTTTCACCCCCTTTATCTCACGTCAGATGCTGAAGGGCGAAAGAATTCATCTCACCTTGGCCAGAGCACCAGGAAGAGAGGAGACAAGGTTTGTTCATGCCTACGTTCTCCCACTCGAATGCGTTCCTTCTGATTATTTCTATACGTATAGAAAGTTCCGATTTGGAAAGATGCACTCGGAACCACGTTTTTCAATCTCTTTTCTTCCTCCAACCACCACCTTCGCACTTGAACCCCCTTTGTCTGATCCTGCTGCCAAGAAGAGTGAGCCAAATCTTCTTCGGGCAACGATGCAAGAAAATAGTCCTGAGTGAGGCTATAAAACCTACTCAATTAGACTTACAATTTGTTTGTTCCATAAACACATGTAAGAAACAATTAAATTTTATCGCAGACATCGCAAAATTAAAAGAGATTCGTTCGACGTGTGGGGAGAATTTCCTATCGCACACTGTAACTCCTTGACAAAGAAATTTCTTTCTCGGCTAATCGAGAATCCGAATAGTAATGAGTAGAGCTTCAAGAGTTGAGCCACCTCCACCGTGAGCGTCTCAGCATCGTGAAACGCGCGTCGATCGGAGCAAGTAAGCTTATTCGCAACATTTTTAGAGAACCCAAGTCAGAACTCTCGAATGTATGATAACGAGAAGGCTTCCCTCATCCATTGGGTAGCATGACGCCAACACCTAAGCCAAGGAGAAACGCCCGGAGGCCTCAGCAACAAACGTCTGACATGCCATCACTGTATAGTATATACCTACATATATATATTTATACCTGAATTTACATATTTAGGTATTCATGCGCGGAGGGAAAGCTTTCCTATTGCATGGCATTACAAGCTCTCAGATTGTTACTTCCAACGCCACGAATATCGTATGCAGTGCGTTTCCGGAGCCAAATCTCGGGCCCACGTAACGAGAGAATGGATAGATTTTAGAGTAACGACGAAAGTCCCTCCACTGCTCCCAAGTCTCTGAAACGTACTATATGCGTGATTTGATGCACCAAAGTCGTCCACCGCAACATTCCAGTCAGACTGTTCTTGAAATGTAAATTGCTATCACTGAGCAAAGTTTCAATAAAAACGCTTTTTTGGGCTTCATAAAGCAGGATCTCCTTTAAGTGCAGCACGATTGTAAAACTGCCATTCTAAAAATTGATTTTCGCTCGGAGATTTTCCAGATAAATAATTGATAATAATTTATTGAACTGCATATTGTTTCGTTCAAATCAATACACGTAAATTATTGCAGAGATCTGACAATGCAAACGATGCTACTTCATTTTCAATGAAGTGATCCTGGTAGACGACATCACAAGGCACCACGGGGATAATGAAATGAAAGACCTCTCTCGAGCCGAGTTTCACTCGATGAGAATCCAATATCCCTTTGTCAATCTCCGATGAACTTACTAGAGCTGTGATATAATTATTATCAAGCTTGGTTCTTCAAGATGGACGTAATAAATGTAATCCTGCTTCCTGGACAATAAATTTTCGAGAAAGCACCTTAAAGTTCTTTGAGTGGGAGAAAACTTCGCTTTGTCGTTGAGTGGAAAGTGACAATCGTTCATATTTGTTAACGTAACTTTAATTGCGATTTGAGAATAAATCCACCAATAAATACTTGGTTCTCGCTGCTGAAATTGTTAAGTCGTTGGTGTATGGGAGTTGATTCGACAGCTTCAAATGTACATAGACGAAAGTGTAACAAGCCAACACACGGCCTTTAAATCTGTGAAATTCAATCAAGCTACTCGTTGAGCCAGTTGCCAAAGTCCAGCGAATCCCATCAGGGACAACTTTATTAATTATAAACGTTAATTCGAGGCAGAAGTGGAGAGAAGGTTGGTGTCGTAAATGTGTTGCAGGAGCGAGAGAAGAGGCTGAATATCCATCGTGGTGTTGGTGTTGGTCGTCGGAAGATACACGAAAATGTGCAACGCCAGCAGAGGTGCTTCCAGAACCAAGGGACAGGGGTTGTCTGTCGTAAGCGTGCCGTTGAAATGGATAGCGCCGCACATTCTCCAGTATTATATAAGTTGAGTCGAATCCTTCGTGGGAATCGTCGGCTTGCTGCGACTAGAGCTCGTCGCACCTCTCCGTTACTTGCTGCTTCAACTCTGCCTACCAATCTTTCCCCTCCTCTTTCTTCATCTCCCTTTTCTCTGCTCCAAATGTAATCTCTAAGCTCCTGAAAGGTACTCACCCGTTTGGATCCCTCGTACCCTGACGAGCCGTTCTCATCCATCCCACCATCACCTACCACCTCTGGCATGTTACTTCAATTCCTAGGCAGCCTACCCAATACCCCAAGCCCATCCAGGAGTTGTGAAGGGTATTCTCCAACTGGTCGTATATCCTTTTTGCCCCTCCCCCCCCCTTCCCATCTTGCTTCGTTCAAAATCGACAAGTGCTACGGTTTCATTCACCCCTTCAAGAATCTACAAGACCTAGCAATCTTCTGCAAAGTTTTGTAGAGTTTATACTCTGTCCCGGCAGATTTCCAGTTGCTGACGGATCGATGGCAAACTTTTCTTGGAATAAGCAATCAGTGTTTGCTAAGCCATGGGCATCGGTCATTCTGAAGAAACGGAGAAGTGGTAGATATTCTTTAGCTTGGACATTCCAAATCATGCCATTTGTATATTCATTTATTGAAATAAACTGAATAGCGTTTTTTGGCGATATCGAATGAAAATTTAAGCAAAATTTTCAGCTAATCACATTTCAGAAAAAAAGATTAGTATTCTTGCATTCTTGAAATTGAAATTGATGCAAGTTCTTGCATGCAGAATTCAAATTTGTTCACATTTTAGTAATTTTTGGTCGGTTTCCAGGCAATCCCCTCGTACAATCAATGGTCATACGCCTCGTTGGTTTGAACTGTTCCCAACAAATATGAGTCCGTCTTGTGTAGCATGAGGATGAAACCAGTAGCGTTCCGGCGGTTGGACGCAAAGCCCCATACGAGAGAGGCAACAGCCCACACCCTACAATCCGAAATTGGTATCCAATTTTATTTCGCGGAATGGGCAAAGGGTTCGGGCAGAGCGTTCATCAATTATTGCTTCGACGCGCAATCAAACGCGCCCTGGCGATGAATATTGAATAATATTCGGTTATTGTATCAAACGCCGAAGGTTCGTGGATGCAGATCTCATATCGGGTGCCCATTGACGAAGGAGAAAGAGAGAGGTTACTGTCGGCTTTCGCAAAATTCCTCACAAATAATAGCTGGTTGCGTAAAGCAATTTCATGCCTCATTGATCGACAATAGCCACACGCAGATCAGGGATCTATTCCAGCATCCAGCTTCCCATAAAAGTCATCAAATGGTGCCGGTAAAAATATTAAGATTTGTGGAAGCATCCAATCGCGAAAGGCTATAATATAGCGTAAACGAAAAGAGCCATTGGCCCTTGTAGCAACTGACAAAACGATACAAGCAACAATCAGAACATTAGTGAAAAGTTTAAGTTTTCCCCATGACAAACATTAGAAGAGGAAAATGAAGAATTTTAATGTTATGCAATCATTTCCATAATGCAACTTTTTTCCAATGAGCAGTCGAAATGCCAGACCGTCGCGGGAGGCTCAGAGAAAAAGTTACAAAAGATTGAACTCATTAATCAGGTATTTTTTATCAATTGAGTAACGCTCGAGGTGGTTTCCATTGATTGTTATCCAAAGGTTTTTTCTGCCACCATTTAGCGATAGCACAGAAATGACGTTGCGCTCTATGAGCCATCATCGCGATATAGCCTTCCAGTTTGCAGGTGGCATCGGCAAGGGTACGTAACCATTATCATTGGCGGGTAAAGGAATTGCGTTGTTGGAGACTCGAGGCTAGAAAGCCAGTATCGTTGGACTAATTGGTGGTGTGGGTAGAGAGGAGAGGAAGGTTTTGTCGTTGGGACTGGTGGTCGACGGAGCGTCAGGACATTCCACGATACAGATGAACACATATAGGATACACACCATAGACGGGAATATTCCACCATCCCCTTTTCCCGCCTCAAAATGTGCTCTCGACCTCTCTGTCGCTTGGCCCGTGCAGTCGTGCGCAACGACGCGTGATTTCCCGGGCGCGACCATCTGCACGCATCGCATACCTCGAAAGGGCGCTCTTTCAGCCGGTCGACCGCATGATCCTGGTGGTGGTGGTGGTGGTGGTGGTGGATGGTTCGAGGTCTGGCCAAGCATCACAAGAGAGTTTGACTGTAGGTGGAGGAAAGGTAGAGGGGAAGGGGCTTGAATTCAATGGCTATGGAAGTCGAGAGAATTGATGCTTTGGAAATTAACCTCTGCCACTTGCAAAATGGACACTTGACATCTTGAAGACACTTCCGGGTCGTTTGATAGCGCCGTTTGGGAAACAAGCCAGAACCTCGCCGGTGCGATTGCCAAACACCAGATGGCTTCGTAATATCGTTATTCCAAATCAGCCCACTCGATAACACTTCCACCTGGTGGAATAAGTACTCATCTGCATAACAGGCTTCCAAGTATATGATGGTAAAGAAGTTTACTACAGAAGATAAAAAGGATATTGGAGAGGGAAGCGGAGAAGGAAGGACGAGCCTAGAATCAGACCTGGAAGATGGAGAATGAAGAAAAGTGTAGTCAGCATAGCGGAACAAAGAGCGAAACCCTTTACCTACAAACCCTGAAGGAGAGATAGCAGAGCCGTATTATCGGCGAACTAATTAAACTCTAGTATAAGAAATAAAATAAAAGGCGCTATCGTTCTCGCGATAGAGTGGTGCTGTTCCAACGCTGATATCGAAAGAGAAAGAGACCACGAGAGAAAAGGAATGGAGAGCCTCAGTCTCATTTTCGTATCTCTTTCCACCGCCATTTCACTCGCTAGTGAAAAGGCGAGATGGAAAGAGTAGGCAAGGGTGCTATGGTTTGAAAAAGGAGAACGTTGGGCTCATTGGGTACTATTCTCGTTCCATTTTGGTATTGAAGTCGTTGTTCGAATAGACGAAGGAAGAGGGGATGATAGGTTTGAGAGGAAGAGCGGGGGCAGAGAGAACGGGGGTCGTGCCAGGATTCGGTTGGTGATGCTGGAGGCCGGGAAGTAATTAGGCTGCAGGCAAGAGATGTAGCGGATATTGTATAGAGCAGCAATAGCAACGCCATCCACCAGGCTACCCTAGCAGCCCTAGCAGCCTTTTGGTACCCTTCCTTCTTCTCTTTCCCTCTCGCTCTCTATTGCTGGTCTATTCCGATGCCATCATCCCTAACATCAACTCACCAACTTGTTGTTATCTAACTTAAATGAACCGCGTAATAATATCGTTAAAGGTGTTTCGGTAGTGGCATTTTCTCTTGCCCTCTGCCATCCCCATCCTATCCCGTATCTCTCGTCCTCGGTCAATGAGGACGGATGAGGGGTTCGTGGCATCCTCTTCTTTCCTCATTCTACCAGTCACAAGTCAACCCTTAGTTATACTAACTGTGCGTCAGGAGGTGAAATATTATTGTACAGGATGTTTCAGAACACGGTTGGTTTTCAGTAACGTTAGTCTCCGGCGTTAAGATACCAAATGCTTATTGTTATGAACTTCGCTATTGGGTATTTTTTGACATGTTCCGTAAACCTCTTCAATTCATCAGAGTTGTTGTGTCCCGTTTCAAAATTATTCATCATCTTTATTGAGAGTTATTCGACTTTTGCAACTTCTTGTAAGTTTCGCTATCTCATTTTAGGCTCCGAGTATCCAGGGTGATTCTTGAATCAGTGTAACTCTGGACCCAGGCTGGATGAAGTGATTGTAATTTGTAGAGAAGTCTGGAACGATGTGACGACTCGTTTGCAACGTCTTTCCAATCCCAATTCTCATCTACCACTCTCATTTCTAGTTAAGTCCAGTTTGGACAACGCTCCTTTATACTGATTTATAGATTATTTCGCGGTGAAATTATATTCGAACGGGATTTCAACTTGGTTTTAATGGAGTGTGGGCTGAAAGTCGATGCAATTACTCGACTCGATGAGAGAAAGAAAAGTGGGTGGATAAGATTGGAGGATTGAGGGGGTGAGGCAGAGTAGAATGGGGGCAATGGAAGTTTCAGGATGTGAGAAGTGATTCGACAAGAAGCGAGAGTCCATTTGCCATTGAGCTTGGGCAAAAAGATACTCGGAGAGGGAGGGTGAGAGACAGAGACAGAGAGAAAGAGAGAGAGAGGGACGTGATGTTGAAAAACGAGAGAGTGTAGACAACAAAAGTAGCCTCGTTAACGACTCGACAGACATGCCCTTTTATCACGTCGTTCTTCAGCAAAGTCCTCTTCTTTTTCATCCCTTTTTTCCTCCATCTACCCTTATTCATAGTTACTACATCTAGCATCATTACAATCTTTGATCTCTTTCCTATAATTCCTCTGTTAACTCATTCATTAATTGAGCTTTTCGACGATGAAAAAATCATTGAATAACCGATGTTTATTGAAAAATAAAAAATATTTAAACTTGACTTCCTAATAAATTGGAAAAATTATTTTAGTCAGTAAATTTTATACACTCTGATGCTGTCACCATATTTATCCATTAATAGTGTTTCAGTAAAAATGAATTTTCCAAAAATATTAACAACCAGCTTCTACAACGAGAATCAAGGATTCTCGAAACAGGTCTTTTCGCATATTTATGAAATTCCTGAAAAACAAAAGTAGATATTCGAAACATTCTGGGAGGGGTGGGTGAAGAATTATGAGACATTTCAGTCTAAGGCTGACTCATCCGAAATCATGACCTCGATCATAATACACGCTAGCATAGTTTCTCTTTTTATTTTTAATTATCCATTGATAGTCCATTCTATCTTGTATTTACGTATCGAAACTATTGACTTTCTGAAAAAATGAAGACAACAAACGAACCGTTCGTCGTCCACACACACACACACACACACACACACACACACACACACACACACACACACACACACACACACACACACACACACACACACACACACACACGTACACAAACACATATATTTATATCGACGATGCATTATAACAGAGAAGAGTGGATAGAACAAAAGGATCTTTGCCAAGCTTGATTTCTACTTCCAGTCTCGTAATTCCCATCTCTTCCGTTCTCTTTTCCCTCCAATTTTCATCCCCCGTATCTCTATTAACGTTGAATGAAATATACCCGTCCGCGAATATTCCGAATGGCTTCTCGATATCGAGCGGAACGTATACTTAAATCGACGCGCCGAGACGAATTAAATTCTTCTCTCGATGAGAACCATCCCCTCTCATCTTCCTTCTCCCAACCTCTCCTCCTCTTGAATCCAAGTAGATAAGAACCTTGATCTTCTTTTCAAGCTCCATCATCTCGCATCAGTATATCTTGCAAAAGTCTACTCTGGCAACTCGACACCCAATAAACTCAACACTACGTCATATTTTATAAGATTTATTTCACGACCCTTTCAAGGGTAAGCGCAATAAAGAAAGAATAATGTGAATCGGTGAACTTGGCTTTGAGATTTTGTTAAAATTTTTGCGAAAAGAATGGATAGATTTATTTTTCGTTATATGCTAGAATGAGTCGTTATCAAAAGCGAGACTGTAGCCTGAAAATAATTATTTCTTCACTTTCGGCAATAAATGTTGCATTTTTTCGCTTGGCGTAAAAAAAAAAAGATGAAGGACCGTAATTTTATTCCCCTCTTCGAAGGAGAGTAGTATCGACAAAAAAAATTGTTTGAACATCTAAAAGATCTTACTTTTCAAAAATTTGCCGTAACTCCGAGAGAAAAAGTGAATCGTCGATTGTGGGGTTGAGTGAATAGGGATGCGGAAAAAAAATCCTCTTAAAGGGCCGCATGGCAAGAGTAGCGTATACGATATCCGGATAGGGCTATGGAACGAGGAATAAGAGGGTGGAAAAAAAAAGAAACCCCTAGCCAAATTATTATTCCACGTCTTGAAATATTCATGATAATGGCGGTGGGGTTGGAGAGGGTGGTGTGATAATTTAACCATACAATATTTCGTAGTATGATATAATAATGGTAGGTAGAATTGTGCGCGCACCAAAACTACCAAGGGGGATGAAAAAAAAAAAACATAGATAAAAAATAATAAAAAAGAAAAACTTTCATCGAATTTCATTTTTAATATGTTTTTTTTTCTTCGAGCCTAGGGCCCCACCCTTCGAAACGGCGGTGTTTCGTGGCGGTTCCTCGGAAAAGGAAAAAACACACAGGGGCTAGGGATGGCGAATCGCTTCTTCTTCGCGCTCACTTTTATCGTTCGCGAGGGGTGCTTCGAGGGAATTTATACCTCGCGGAAGCGGTCCAGCCACCCCTCCCCTTCTCCCTTTTTTTTCGATTCGCGGGAGTTTGAGTAGGCAAAGCGGAAAAAAGGGGAAGGGAAAGGAATGGAGATAGAGGAAAGTGTGTAGAGGGGGTGAAAAAAATGAGAAAGAGGCTCCGTTTCCTGGATCCGGGAGAAAGCGAGGAAGATAGAGAGGAAGGGGTTCTCAGGCTCTTGGCCGATTAATACAAGCAACGAGGGCGATAATATCGTGTGGATATGAAAAATGCATTCTTCGTTGCGGTTGTGCAGCCAAGACAGCATCTAGCTTATTTTCACCCTTTCCTCTCCCCCCCCCCTCTCTCGCTCTCTCTCTCTTCACTTATTTTCGTCTTGTTTCCCTTCTTTTTTCACTTGCTGGGATCGAGCCAAAGTTTCGCGACGTCCGGAAACTAGAAAAGCGAGAACTGTGCTTGAGGGGCTGCCTTTACAACCCTCTCTCTCTCTCTCTCTCTCTCTCTCTCTCTCCCTCTCACTCTTTCTTTCTACTCTCCCTGAATATTCGCCCTCTCTCTTATTCTTTCACCCTACGATGGAAACCGCCGGATCGGAAAAGAGGAAGAAGACGAAGACGAGAGAAAGAGAGGGTTTTCGAAGAGAGAATTGGGGAAAAATAAAACAAAAAAAAATGCCCTGAAGAAGGGTGGTGCTGGTGGAACGACACGTCTCGCGTTCCTCCTCATAATAATATTTAATCCGATCCATTGCATGGTACAGCGGTTCGCTCTTACCCCAACCGCTTCATAGTGACAAAACCTTCGGGCTTTCCATCCTTTCATCTACGTCTAAGTATATACGTTCACCCTTATAAATATACATATATGGGGCATCACACGCCGAATCAGTCACTTGAGCAGCTTTTATTCTTTGATTTGAATGGAAATTTTATGTGTTGCAGGATTCATTGAAAGGAGTAATGATTTTTTTTTTTTCAGATTTCTCTGTTCATCAACTTATGGCGCATGGGTTTTTTTTCGCATTTCTTTCAAACGATTTCCTGAAATATAAACCGAATATATATTTTTTCGTCGATTTATCAACGTGCCGTTTGACAAAAATACTCAAAAGATGTTGATAATTGATTCTTGCAATTTTTCTCAGTTCATAGCAAAAGCATCATCAATTCCAAAACAATGGTGTCTGTTTCATTTTCCATAAAACACACCAAAAAAACTTTGATCAATCGAATGATTTTGAAGACCAGCTTCATTGGGAGCCAATTTCTCTTTGTATTTCAGTCTACTTTCGTTCAAAGAAACTTTTTTCAGTCCATATCAACAATAATACATTTCTGTTTAAATTAGTTCTCAGAGGACTTACTGGAAGAAATATTCGATCGATTGTATCAGTTTTTCAGAAGATTACAGAAACAGTAGGACAGTCGTGCGTTTGTGCGTTTTTGTTTAAATTTTAAAAAATAACTGCAACAGCTTGTGTTATAAAGTTTTGAGAACCGTACTCAAACATTAAAACCATTTCTATTCCAAAAATGTTTTACCAACCTGGCATTCTATAACATAATTAATTGTGCTCGAGCTCAACCAAAAAAGGGAAAAATAATAGAGGTAACTTGAATACGTTTAATATGAAGCATAATGACAATTTAAACAAAACAAACAAATTTCTGTTGTGTGCAAGCCTCAAAGAAAAGATTCAGTAATTGCTGTGAGAAATAATGAAAATTTTTTCCATCAAAGACTCGTGATATTAAAAAGCCGTATATTACATTTGATGATAATAAAAAAAATAAAAATAAAAACATATGAAAAACTAGGGGACTGGAGGAGTCGTGAAGACGAGACAGTACCGGTGACTCGAGTGCATGATGAGTTTCGAGGCAAGCTTGCGTAAAATCCCATGGCGTCATATGTGTTTGTGTATGAGAGACCGATAGAGAAAGAGAAAGGGTGGCAAAAGGTTAGCTGGCGTGGTCGCCGCGTCAGAGCGAACACGCGAACCGGAATCAAAAGCGCACACGGTTCGTTGCTTTGGAGAATCTGCGTGCTCTCACCCTCCCTCGTTACCCTCCGAGTCTCATTCTCATTTTCCACAAATTCTCGGCCAATCTTAGTTTGCTTTTCATTCTTGACCATTATTTTCCACGTTAATGCTTCATTCTCGCCTTTCTGGCTCTTTGCATTTTAATTTCGGTGCGCAAACTCATTGGTTACCATTTCGTGGCCACGCAACTAGTGGTCATCTTGGCTTATTCCTTCAAATTCATAACATAATCTTATTTCATTAGATTTCGCGATGGGAAAATTAATGTCTACCGACTAAAACCTCTTCGTTTTCGGGTCTCCAATGTTCTCGATTTTTTCTTTTTGTTGTTCATCATCGTAAAAATTCTTCGCGACCCTTCAGAACCGACGAAGAATCGAAAGAATGTGACAAATTGCTGCTCGAATGGTACATAAAAATCTCGTTGTATCGCTCGATATAGTTGATTGATCCTGAGATTGGTTCTCATCGTTCATTTCGGGATAGAACATTATCGTGGTTGTATTGGTTCGTAAATTGCAAGATTCCTGGAACAGGGAACCGTCGATCAACCGATAAAGAAAGAAAAAATGATGACAACAACGCATCGTGGTACAGATTTTCATATTTTTATTTTAATCCGAGAGAAAATTTTACACTTTTTAAGCAATGAGTTATTTATTGCTCGAATAAACCCAATAATTATTGCTATCGTTATACAGTTAACGCATATTTACATAAATTTTTAAAACATAAATTGTTTCATGTATCTTCGCAATTTGAATATAAAATTTGAGTAATAAAAATGTAAAATAAAAAAGTAATAATAGCGTCAAACAGTCTTTGAACCAAGTAGAAAAAAAAAAACGTTCCTTATTAGCATGGAATGACGATTTTCAAGGGTTAATGGATAGTTTCATCGTCTGTATGAAAGAGTTGGCTTAATTAATGCGATACAGGCTCATCGTGCTATGTATTTTGTCTGAAAATTCTCGGGTCCCCTATCTGTTTACCATATAAATGACTCGTTAGTTCGTGTTCAATCACTGTATTTGAGCGTAGTTGAGAATTTATCATTCCGTACCACGCGAAGTAAGGATCCTTCGCAATGTGAGGCAACAACGGGCCAAAGCATTCACCATTTCCGGTAATGAGCTTCCCTTTCTCGGGTCTTCGATTTTCGTTAAATATATCATCCCGACCTCCTTCTTCGTAGATCATTTCGAGAATGGAGTAGATCAGTGCGAACCAGCTTCAACTTTAATTGATTTACTCTTCAAGACTTCAGGAGCGATCTGAGTTATTCTTTAACGAATCTTGTACTACACTTCTTGCTTTTCTATCATTACCTATTCCCATTATACGTATCTCTTTTGCTTTCATTTATTCAAGATAAACATTTTGTTCAATTCATATCAATAATGATTGTTTATTCAATCCATAACAGAAGCCTATTTTTCTTCAAGTTTATCGTGCGATTAATAATCCGTATTGATTTTATAACTCCAACTTTTTCGATGCTTAACCCCGACGGGAAAAAAATAATTCATCAATGCCTCCTTTAAAATCAAATCTAGAAGCGCGAAAAAAAAATATTCTTTTTTTCATTCCCCAAGGTTTGTCCCACTTTTTCGATACCAACGTAGACGCGAAACTTGCTGAATATGTTCAACTGTATTGGAACTGGTGCTTGCCGGTAAAATTTAATTTTCCGGTCTCATTATATTACAGCCATATCGCCTGAAGCTTTTTTTCCTTCCTTTCCCTTTCTCTCGTATTAAGCATTTTATTTTTATTTTTATTTTATTCAAGAGAATTCGTGCGTGCAAAAAAAAAACTTTGTGAAAATATTGTACAGCAAATATAAGATTTAAATTTCACGGAACTATTCCATTCAAATATAAACACGATTTATATTTTAGTCGAAAAAATAAATACATGCATGATATCGGATATACGATGATTCATCAAAATGTTGTAACAAGATTTAATCAGAAAAATTAAATTATAAATAAAATAGAATATCAATATCATTCGGTTGAATGTATTCGGAATAAGCCAATGACGAATCTTGAAATACTAAAAATTCTGTCCCCAGAAAAAAAAAAAGGTTTTCTCATAAAACCTTAAAGTCAACGTGACAACATAATTTTGTTAATCTTGATTGATCATTAAAAACTTTCAGGAATTGAGTGTTGAACATTTTTCAATTGATGAAAGAGACTTTACAACAAGCCAGACATTACACAAACATTAGGTCTTTCTATGCAGTTCGGATGGAGTTTGAATACGTAAGGAGGGGATTGCTTCGACTGGAAAGTGGTGCGAAAAGGAGTCTTGAGTCTCAACTCCTTGGAGCACGCATTGACTGCGGTAAACAAAGCTCTAATGAAACTTCTAATGAATGAAATCGTATTATCATACAGAGTTGAGGAAGGTAGAGAGAGAAAGAGAGAGAGAGAGAGAGAGAAAGAGAGAAATGAGTTGTAGAGAGAATTAAAAAGAGAGGAAGAGAGAGAGAGAGAGAGCGAATGTTCGAGGCTGTAACGTTACGGGTGTTTCCAACCCGAATGGGAGCTTACAGTTCTCCTTAAGTTCATTCACTTCAAGATGTGCAAACAACCGGTCCCCGCTTTGATTGTGATATTGCGAATGTCATGTGTTTTTGAACCAAATTTTTTTTGCCAATGTGAAATAAAAATAATCCTTTACCGACTTTGTATATTCAAATTTAAAAAAAAAATGATACGTGAGGTTGGAAGAGATTAAATAGGGAGAATCAGAATATCGGGAAGATTCGGTCAAGTCTCCGGTTGTGGGGATGACCAGCGTATGAATTTAATTCATCTTTCATTAATGACATACCATCTCGAGTAGTGATCAAGTGTTTCTCGTAAGAATTTGTCGTTGAAATAGACGTGAGACGTTCGAAATGAGGACAAAGCGTTAAAAATGCCTTTCGCTTTTTATCGGAGTACTAACTTTTGAATTAATGAAAAATGATACAGTTCGATGAGAATCGTTGAAAAAAAATTGATATTAATAAAGATTTTTCATATTTATATCTATCGCACCTTCAAAGATGAATGAACCGTATTAAATGTTTTGACAATTTTCCTTCTTTTCATAAAACTTGCAATAAATTTCATTATTTTATTTTTTCTCGTAATTAAATGCTTATGCTAATTTACTCCCGAAATTCTGTGTACTAAAGCACATATTTTCGGGAATAACGAGAAATAAGCCTGCGGAAATCCTGCAGAACAATGTTCGACTTTATTTTGAATCCGTGTCTGGAGAATTACTCGAAAAAAGTGAAGAAAAAAAAACACACACACACACACAGAGAAGGGGAGGACGGAAATATCTTTTGTTCCGGGGCTTTCATATTATTCAAAAGTCGAGTAGGACTCGCGGACTTTTCGGCTCAATCTCTCGTCGCATTTTCCCTTCCTTTTTTTATTCACCTCGATAGTTTTATTGCATGCGTGGGACAATGACAACAGGGCCGAACCATTGTGTTTTATTTTTGACGATGACATAGCCCACGGCGGTCTGTGGGTTTTGCTGCCATTTCCGTCTAATTTTCGACACATTTTTTTTCTTCTTCTTTTTTTTTTGTTTGTTTCCACCGAAAAGGTTGGACGTGGAGTTTTTGGGTCGTTGGCCATTTTCTCCAGACCAAAAAAAGTGCTTTATTAATTTTTATGCGTAAAAAAACTTTTCTACAACGTATACAACAACGAAAAAGTACTGATTTTTTTTCCTTAGTTTTTTCCTCTTCAATTTACAAACATCGCGGAATCATTTGGAAGGGAAAAATAAAATAAACATAAAATTTCTCGGTCTCAAGACAAACATCGAAGTCGTCTCGAAACTTTGACTGGTCGATAGAATTCACTCTGCATCAGAGGTCCTGGTAGAAAACCCGGACGTTCGAGTTCACCTCCTGTAAAGTTCAACACTGCCCTCTCTCTCTCTCTCTCTCTATCTAGCATCAGCCCCTCCTACCACTCTTTTTTTCTTTCTCTCTGGGCCTGTTTTCCTTTCATTGGTTAAAACCAATGAAACGGTCGATCGGTGCATGTGAAACAAGAATAACGAGATACAAGGTTGATTGACGAGTCGAAGAAAGAGGCAAAGTAGTATTAGTGAGGCAGGATACACGACAAAAGGCGGAAAATCTCCTGTACGAAACTCGAGGCCTTGAGGACTCGAGAGAGGATTTTCTCGGTCCTAAAGTTACAATGAATCAAAGTAATACGAGCACGCGAAACGGTATTAGCGGAACTACATCGGTTTCTACTGCCAATTTTCGCTCTCCCTCTCTCTCTCTCTCTCTCTCTCTATCTGCCTCTCTCATTTTCCCTTGTTTCGTTCTTTTCAACCGCTGTTGCACCCCCTCGAACCCCGAGCCGAGCACGTCGACTTTACTTCCGGAGAATCCCTATTGGAAATTTACCTTACAAATTAGAGAGAATTAAATTGAAAAAAATTGAGAAAAAAGAAAACAAGAAAAAAAAAAACTTTTCAACGCCCCTGACGTCGAATTTTCCAAGCAAGAAACTTTCTCCGCAGGCTTTTCCTCGTGCTTTTGTACTCGATCGTGTTCTTCACTATAATGAGGACTCTCGAATACACCCCGAGTACCCTGAATCCCTTTTCAGCCACCAAGAAATGATATACTGACTCTGTATTCTTTATTTTACATACCTTAGTACTACCTCGAAATAAAACTTTATTTGCCTTTATTTTTTTCAACTTTCGTCAAGTTTAAATACATAAAATACACTCAAATGTGTGTTATCCAATTTCTTTTTCCCCATTCTGATTTATGTATTGACTTGCAAAAAAAAATCAATTGCCAGAGATAACATTAATTCGAGTGTACTGTGAAGCACAAGGATTTCGTACTCATCGCCAATTATTTTAATGTCACTACGAATCAATTTGTTCCGCAGTCGAAGTGCCCATAGAATGTATTCACAAATTTTTTCAAGACGTGTGGAATTTCACGTGCTGGAATAAAGTTAAATGTAAGTAACCTGTCTCGCGTTTGCATTGTAGTTCAAGATGTCCAACAGTATTTCTATGATTTATAAAGCTTTTCGACGTCGAAAATAAGTGGCTTGTACACTCGCTATCGTCTTCTTCGGACTAGACCTGGGAAAAAAACACGTGTACGTACCGATAAACATATATATTCAAGCACGTCTGCATTTTTGCAATTGACAAAGCCACGAGTTCATATGCAATAAATTACGTCCACATCTAGGCCTGAGTAGGGGTGAATTTTTCGCAGGAAAGAAACTAGAATTTTTCGTATTTATGACTGCTTGAAATACGAGACGATTTGTTACACACATCCGAATACGTATGTATCCATATAAATACAAAGATAAAGGAAAAACAAAAAACGAACGTCGACCCCGTAGCAAGTACGTGAATTCAGAAAGAAAATCTAAGGAGGTGAAAAATAAAACGAGCATACAGAGTGCGATATAGGAAAGAAGAAGAGTAGAAAGAGGAAAGAGAAGGATTGCTGAGGTCGATCGGGGGTGGGAGGGTCCAGAAAAAGCTGGCCAACTTTTCCAATGCATCGATTTTAATATGAATAACGGAGTTATTCGCGAATCACGTAATAATACAGTCCTCGGTACTCGTTGTCTCTTTTGTTATCGTTTATTCACAATCGACCAATCTTGACCAATTAATTTTCCATCAAAGAAGGGATGAGTACGAAAGAATCACTGTTATTTCATCTCAATTATTCTCATTCGGATGATTTTAATAATAGTAAAAAATGAAGAGAACAAAAACACAAAAATAATTATAGATGCATTGAGGAAATATGTGAGTAATGATAGAACGCAGGAACGATTGAATTTCACGAGCTGTAAAATATTTAAGAGACGTTTCGCCTTATCCCAAGAATTTAGCATTTTCGTAAGCGAGATGCGAAGCTTTCGCTGAAGCTGATCCTTTGTTTAACTAGCGGAAGCTCGTGAAAATAGAAGGGAAGAATGGCGTCGAGATACACGCGTTTATCTACCAGGACGTAATTGTCATTCGGAGCTCATTCGAGAAAGTAGAGCGAGGGCGGATGGATGTTGCAGTTACTGGTAGGGGCGACGAGGTGAGGTGAGGAGAGTCCCTGATAGCGGGAATCCTAGACGTGGATAATGCGAATGTTCGGCTGACGGGGGCTGAAAGGGAAAAAGGGTGAGGGGCAAAACAACATGGTATCGTAGTTTAAAAGCAAACAACGCCTCGCTACAATGAAACGCAATTTCCTGTTCGCTTGGTAACCTCGACGGTGAATGTTATCCACCGACTGTCTCGGTACCAAGTCTTTCCTGCTTTTGTTTCTATCCCCTGCCATCTTTGAAATCCTCCTCTCATTGGTCTCGCGCTCGAAAGCTCGATTCTATTTTTCAGCTTTTATCATCTTTGAGCTCTTTTGATCTGAAGGAAAATTCTACCTCTTGGGTCATTCAACCTTGGAACCTTGAGCACATTGCATATTTGACCGGCGACGTAACATTGGACCCGAAGACAAAATATCTGACGACAAAATGTAGTTGTTACGAGAAGATATTATTTTTGTGGTATAGTTGCTATACGGAGCTTTCTTTTGTGTACAAATTTCGGTGGACATTTTTCTGGCAGAGCTGTAAATGCAGCAAATTGGCAGATATTTTGGTTTTCGGATATTCTGTCCGCAAGTTACCGTTCGAATTTATAAACTTTACGATTCATCCTGTTGACCTTGAATCCATGTACAAATAATGGAAATATAAACATGCACATCAATTCGAAGTTGAAGCACCAAATCGTGATGGTGTAAGGTTAACGTTCCACACGAATTCCAGCAAAAAAAAACGATCCGAAGGGTAAACACATTTTTTTTTGCATTTGCCCCTACGTTATCACCTGGGTACCTGCGTACCTATTTCTAACTTACGTCGAAATTAATCGAGTTCCATAGAAATACTCGTTTTGCCAGCTACGATTCACATTATTTAAGAATTTGCAAAAAAATTTTGATATTTTTGTTTTTTTTAAATGAAAAACAGCGTTATTTTAAAAGCCACTACACTAAAAAAAATAAAGGTTGCCCCACCATATCCATAAGCAAATTTTACAAGATAGAAAAAAAATGAAGAAATAATAATAAATCAACGTACGTTTCTACTCGAATATTTATTTGGGCTGGTATTTGCTAGATAAAATATGCAAAAAATGAATCATATTTCAGGAAAAAAACGGACAGGTGTCATACACTGAAAACACGAGAAAATGTTCATTTCAAGTAATTCTCTAAGACGGTTGACATTAAAATATTAAAAATGACAATAAATCATCAACATAATGGATTTGGTGTCTGTGTGATGGTATGTTATATCGGGCACTCGAGTACGTATCTCGGGTAGTAATCAACGTAGAAAATTAAGGGTAGAAACACAAGGCTAAACGAATGAGCGATTATTTCATTACGGTATAACCATTCGAAGTTATTCCAATGAAATTTAATTTTTCAGCCGGTTAGCCGGTTATTTCCCGATTTGAATTTTATTCGTTCGGAATTTTCTTCTCGTTCTCGTATTCCTTTCCTGCTCGACTTACCTCTTTTGTATATTTTTTTTCTTTTGCCTCTTTTTTCATCATTGCAATAAAAGCGGTGAGAGTTGAGGAGCAAGGGGAAGAAGATAGGGGTCGTTTAAAATCCACGCCGTCACGAATCTGCATATCGTTAACCTTTCCACAAGCCGCAACAATATCGCGGATTTCTTGTGCTCGTTCAATCCCTATCCACCGTCTACCTTTGCACGTTTAAAGCAATTGATCAAATACGATTATTTTTATTCGTCCAATATTGTGAATTTTTATTCTTTTATTCGTACCCGATGGAATAAGCGATTTAGGAAATGAAACAATTTGTGATCCCCTTACAGAGCCAACCGATTATTCATTCGAGAATAATCAATATTTCATCAAGTTTTCGAATCGCTCTGTTCCTCTTACTGTTGACTCGGTTAGTACCTGGTCGTCGGATACCCTTAAAAAGGATACATCTTATGGTAGGTCATTTGCCACTTTTCGAATTTATATACTTCCCTCCAGATGTTACGATAAGCATTGAATGAACTTTATTTTTAGAGAATTTAATCTTTCTTCATCCGTATGGATGATAAAATAGTCGAATTGTGTTTTAATAACATTCTCCACTTTTTCTGCAAGAGAAAAAGTTAGAGAAGGGGCATCGATACATTTGCCAATTGATCAAAAACGTTTCATTCATCCTCGTAGTTTCTCATCTTAAAAATATACACTGAGCTTCAAAAGTTTTGATATCCAATGTGCACTGAACTTGGGTGAATAATGTTGATGAAAAAAATAACTAAAAAAAATAAACACGCAGTAACATGCCAGAGTTACGAACCAGCAGTATCAGCGCGGAGTATCTTCGAATCAGCTAACGACGTTAAAACGCATAACTTTCATCTTTGTGCGTATGCGAACAGTTGAGAGTCGATAACCAAAGAAACACGAATCTGGAGATCGATATTACTCATGCTTCGGGTGTTTCTTACGAAGAGCGATTGTTATTTTATCTTGACTGGAAGGAAAATTCTCTACGCTTATATAGATGAGGTTCGAAAAACTATTCGATTCAAGTTTAATATCGATTCATTGGAGCGTCGATACAATGGGATTTCAGAGATATTCCTTATGTACTTGGTTACGTTAGGTCGACTGTAGAATCCGAAAAGAGGGCTGCGAAGATGAAAGGGACAGAGAAAGATAGCGTATAAGGAATGAAGCCGGTAAAACGTTAGGGTAAAGCTCTATCTCCGAATGCAGAGCGTTTCTTCAATATATAGAAAGTGAGTGGGTCTCGCGTGCCCGTGGAGAGAAGTAGAACGGAGCCAAGACGTCAGCGACTCTTATGCCAACAGTCTTCGGAGCAATTACGATATTGGTTTGATGTTTGCATAGACGGTGTGTCTCTTGGCGCTGGCTCTCATCCTTCATCTTCTGCTTCTTCTTCTCTTCTTCTTCCTCTTCTCCTCTGTTTCAGCTCGCTTATATTCTCTTCGTTCCCATTCCATTATCCGCTATTCCTATACCCATTTCCTGAGTCCTCGTCGCCCCCTCAAAACTCGTCCCATCTTCTTTGTACCAGTCGTTTGCTATCTCTCGGATACTGAAGTGATTCTTTATGCATTTTCAAATGGGTATACCTGCGTAAAGAAAGAACTTAGGAAAACACGGAAAATGATATGCGCTTTAGGAGAACGAGAATTTTTGGGGATATTTTTCTTGAAAATTTCTAACTTTTTAGGAATTCAAACGAAAAGTCCAACGACTTCAAAATCACTGATGAAATTGGTAGTAGGCAACCCTTGTAGTCAGACATGACATGTTGACAATCGCCAGGGAGCATCCGCTACAAGCTGCTATAAGGAAGCAGTCAGTGTCGAAACTTTGACTCAAACTTGTACACTTTGGAAATCATTAACGACAATTTTACGTGGCCCTGACTTTCCTTCAAACTTTTCAGTCATGGTTGGTTATCGCAGCGCCGAGTGCATTTGCCATTTCCGATTTCGCAGCTATTTTCGGCGTCACGCATCCGGTAAATCCGGGTTGCTAATTGAGCGCTAATTAAATGGAAAATTAATAAGATCGCGTTGGCGAGAACGGGAAATCCTATAAGCCAGCTACAATGTGGAACGTGCTGCCGGTAGGGGAACGCGAGAAAGGTGTCTATACGGTTGCGGGGCTCCTGCCAGGTTCGTATTATTGGGTAGCGGCTTGGTGGCGGTAGTATTCGTTGCCAGATTGGAGCTGTAAGGGTTTACTTTTTGCGGTACAGATCTGGCGAGTTTCAGAGAGCGCTTCTCCCGTCTGTAAGACAGTATCGACGCACTATCCCATTGTGACTAATCCCTACCTAGTTTTTTCTGTTTTCATATTTTATTCGCCATGTTCGATTTGCAGCAGCAGTTGATACGAGTGACAATCAAATAATTCAATGTTTTGCGAAAATGTGTGGATTAAAGTGTGATTATGATTTCATGTTCTTTTGCATGAGGCAGGAATCAATCAGGCGTTCTTGAAACAGAGGCCTGCTGATGGCAGAGAGGAAAAGCATCCAGATTTTTATAATCAGCCCTTTTTCTATCCAGCACCTCCCTCCATCCCTCCAAACCTGGTAGAACTTCTAGTAGATTTTCAACTGAATGTAGATGAAGCAGACAACCTTACCAGGCTAAAAATCCTAGAAAAATAAAAAGATTCAAGAATTCCCCATTCCGCCTTCCTCCTTGCCCATATCCAATCACCTCATTGGGTTGCATCGCGACTGCATCGCAGGTTTTTCCGCAAGCCACGATGTCGGAATTCGTTCGATCGAGGTCCGTGAATCGGTAAGCTCTTCTCTCCGCTGGCTATCGGAAAGTTTCTTTAATCAAGTGTTTGATCAGCCGGCTCCTTCTACCTAACCATCGTCTTTTCATTCAACGGAGCATATTTTGCTTGATCCGGGAGGTTCGAAGTCGCGCGTTCATCGAGTTATACGGAGTTGCATAGCTGGACGAGAGGGAAAGAGAAGAAAGATAGGAGAGTTGGGGGTTGGAAGGATTCACAGGCGAGGTGTACCCTCAGCCACTGAATTTTAATTAAATAATTAATACCGTCCGCTTGGCGAATACTCGTCGAGATTTTTCGGTGTTTTTTTTTTTTTTATTTTTTTTATTTTTTTTACCGTCGTTCCATTCGACTCGCCGGTACTTCGAGACTTCATCAAAGTTTTCATTCACTCTGAATCGATTTTACCATCACAAAAAGGCGGCTGTATTTATTTTTCTTTTATATATATATATATATATATACTTTGCCAGATTATGAGGGATTGTAACGTCCCTTATTATGCGAAAAAAAAAACTGACCGGAATAATAGCGCAATAAATATAGATGACCGTGTTTGGCAACGTTGAGTTCTAAAACGAAACTGTCTATTTTAGCAACTAGTAGAAAACGCCACTGTTTCCTCATTCCTTGAGATCGTTATGTGTGGAATCACGTGGTACTCTCATGGCATTGGGCCGAGAAATGCAGGGAGAAAGGGTTGTTCTGTATCGAGTCAAGTGGAGGAAACTCTCTTCTAAAAACGACGATATAATTACGGAACGGAGAAGGGGTTGCTCTCGTGAGCCATGATTTAGGGCTTACCACTATAGTGTCATAGAGTGTACACTGTGTATACCGGAGGTAGTATTAATGTATAATTCTTGGGAGTCAGTTGACTCGGTCGGTGTCTCAGTTATCCTACACCCCCCAGGTCTCTTTTTCAACTCCCTCCAAACGGCCTTACGAAAAACCTCCATCTGGTGATACCGCGAAGCATTCTCACCCCTTCAGACAAGGAGAGCACCCTCTTTCTTCGCGGAAGAGCATCCTTACGGGCGGGAGTGCCTATGCCGCCGTTAGTGTAAAGTGTAGGTGCTTACGCTAAAGTATCACGCCTATAAAATGAAATTAAACTTCCGGAAAATTTATCGAGCACCTCTCCGCGGCCTCGGCATTGCGGATATACTTGCACGAGACTCTCTCCTGTCTCGAAGAACAACCTCTATACATGTATTGCCGTAGCTCCGCTCTTACACCTTCATCCCTTGCCATCAAGGGTTCAACCGGAAGAAGGGGTAAGCCCGATTAATACGATGTCGGTATATTTCATTCATTCCATCTTTATTGAATCTTTTCATTACGATGCGAAATTTGAAAATTTACATTTCCGGTTGGCTTTTGCAGGGAATACAAATTTTTTTTTGTGAACGAAGTTTATTTGTATTCGGCTTTGTTTTCAACGACAAATTTTGTACCTTTAACGTTTTTCCGGTGGCCTATTACACTCGAGGTGGATCTTTCTTATCTAACACTTTTTATTTATGCTACTGACATATTCAGAAAAATTTAGAACAATGCAAGTCAGGCCACACATGCTAAAAAGTTGTCAAAGTGACAGTGGATGTCCAATAAAGTGAGGCGACAAGTATCACAACACTAACAGGGATTCAAATGGCCAAAAAAATTGGCGTATATAAGATTTATTAAAAATACGTTGTGAAATTCTGTTTTCTTTTAGTTTCAATTGTCTCGTAATAATTTATAAAATCAGCAACCATTCTTTCTGAGACTTAAACGAACGACGAGAAAATCGAGTCGATTATTTAATTATTATTCCACGCCCAAGAGAGGTCGAGGTGACGAAGGTTGATGATGTAAAAGGATTCATGTACGTGGCAATTTAAAAATTACAAAATTATGCTAAAAGCCGGGGCGGAAGGAAGTGGAGGGGGAGGGGGGAAGTGGAGGGAGGGGGCAAGGGGTGAAACGAGGTACATTTATACTTGGTCGAGCACGGGGTAAAAGGTGGAAGGAGATCTTTATGCACCGGTCGCACTTCGTAATGAAATTTGAAAACGCGGACACGGGTAGAGTCAAGGGTGGGCAGTTGGGGGTTGGTTAAGGCCACCAGACGTTGGGTCTGGAGTATGAGAGAGAAGAGTTGGAAAAAGAGGTTTCGTGTGCAAAGACCACTGAATGTGGTAACTCGAAGGCTTTTCACGGCTGAGGGTAACTCGTGTACGAAAATATAGCACGAGGCCAACCTCGTAATTCGATTTCCTCGAATTATCACTCATTCCGCAAAAAGGATAAATGGGCGCGTGACGAGAATTTTACTTTGAGGATATACACACGTATGAAAAGGCCAGGATACCGAGAAAACGAGAGACGAAAGGACTTTTGACCTTTGCACGTACTTGCCAATTTCAGAACCACCGATGAAAACTTCTTTTGTGTTTCTGTATGAGAACTCACCGTACACCAAAATCATTCTTTACTCAACCTGAGTCCTTTTCTCATCTTCTACCTTCTACAATGAATTTCACTCGAATTCGTTTTCAAGTGCTGCAACTTGACTACTGAAGTTTATGATAAAAAATTTTTTTTATAGAATATAAGCTCATGATATGTTAATATAGAATTTTCAAATTTTTAACAGATTATTATATCAACAAATATGTGGGAAACTCTCAAAAAAAAAAATAGGAAGAAAACTGGACCCACTGAGGAATCAGTTTTAAAAATCATAGAATGGACCGTTTTATTTTAAAGAAAAATGTATAAGAAATTAAAATGACATTTATTAAAAAAGTCTTCTACTTCTTCCGATTTTAAATATTTTGAACAATCAGTTTATGAAAAAACAAAATTGCAATTTTACAAATCCAGTAAACAGTGTCCTTTTCTCAATTAAACAAGAAGATCTTAGGGTGAATTTTGTCTGGGACGAAAAGATTTTTTGTCTTTTTTGTCTCTTCCTCAGCGTGAAAGAAGACTGCTATTTTCTTAAAATTTAACAAAGGAGCCTGTCTCCTATCGAGAAGAATAACATTAGGCATTTTTCGATATTTCAACTATTGAAAAATTGCTATTCCCCTCCATTAATATGGAGATGCTGAAAAAAATTTGAATGAAAAAAATGATAATCATCGATTCTTAATATCCTTGGATATTACTCGGCGATACAATTTTCAGGATTATTCATCTTTTTACCCTTGGAGTGGTGAAAAAAAAAAAAAAAAAAAACTTCTAATGGATGATCAATCTGGCTGATGACAGTTGTTCAGGACGTACAAAAACGCCTCGTTTCTCTTATATCCTACTATATTTTCTCTCCTTCAACGATTTTATATTAAACGATATAAAGAAAGGAGGCTCGGTGGTGATTTATGCGCACAAATTGTCCTGTCAGAGTATCAAGCCTGGCTGGCACCCTCACCTCTGTCCATTTTATTCTCTCTTTCACTCTTTTCCCTCTCTGGCTTGTTCTTGCAACTTTGCCTCGACGTTGTTCTCTCGTTTTGTTCAGGACACATTATTGTCCCTTTTTCTCTCCCTCTCTCTCTTTCTCTCTTTTTTTTCTTTCTTTTCTCTCTTTACACACACTCTCCAGCCTGTGAGAGCTCTCCAATATCGTCTGCATTAAATTTCACTTTTTTAGCGAGTGAAGTCCGTGACTGCAATATGCTTCCTTCCATACACCTACCCCCCTTTCCACCATTTTTTTTTCCAGCCCCTATCTAGCAACACATTATTCTTCGCTACTCCTGCTTTCCTCCAGCTTATACGTCTCTGTACACCTTCGTGCATCGGTATCGGAAATAATCTCACGGTTTTCATAAATCTTCGCATTCAACCTGAACAATTATAGAGCAAATTGTATCGTGGTCAAATAAATATTTTTCAGGCATGTACATAAATAAATTTACTATAGTTTTATCATGTCATAAGAGGCTCAACATTTCTTCTTCGTACTTTGTCGATAAAGTGCGACAGAATTATAAATGAGGAACCTGTAATAGGTTATGGTATCATTTTGTTTTTTTATATAAGCAGAATTTCGAAAAAAATGTAAACGAATATTTTATTTCAAGAATTACATAATCGATGAAGATTTTTTTTTCACGGCAAGAAGCATCGGCGAAAAATTTATTGAAAAAATATTCGAAAAAATACGTTGTATCGACAAAACAATTTACTGATATGGAACGACCTTTTGTCGAGGCTTTTCTTGCTACTTATCGTAAAATCGAGCCTGTTCGAGCTAATGCGAATCGCTGTGTTGACTCCTCGCGAAACTTTCATCCCCGTTGTGCAGTATTTTAAAAAATATTGCTGCAAGCATGTAAACACCGATCTCTCCTCGTAAATTTTTCATGACCATCGAGTAAAACGTTTTTATGGCTTGAGGTGCATCGGCAGTTCGTGACAATGAAACGAAAAAGATGTGTCTAGCAAGAATTTTTTCAGGCTGATCATAGGATATTTAATAAAATGGCAATTATTCAGAAATTTCGGATTATTATTATGATGAAAAATATATATTTTTTCGTGCATCTTTTATTATGATTTGACAATAAATTATATTTTTTTAAAAGTAATCTTAATTATTCTGAGCATAAAAATTTGAATACATTTATTTTCATGAAACATTGAAAAATGCATTAATGTGAAAAACTACAGATTTTGAATAAAATATTACAACGTAGTAAATAATAGAGACATTTTTCTAAGCTACGCCAATTTTTTTCAATTCTTTTTGTCACAGTCGAAGGTTGGCGGGAAAATCTTTGTATAAAGAATGAGGTATACGAGTTTTTGGGTGTTCTCTCGTGTGTGCTCGAGATATCGAATAAAGGGGAATTGTGTAGCTGGTGGCGTATATATAAGGGTGAAACTGGTACTCGGATCCTTGCAACATCTGCGAAGACACACGAAATGACAGGTCTTCTCGACCATTTAAAATGAAATTTAATACCTCGCTTCTCATCTCCCTATGCCCCCTTTCCCCATAGTTCTGAGATTCCCTATACCCCCTCTTTCGAAATACAGATCGCATGTATACCAAACTCTCATTTCTTTGTTGAGCCAAAAACAATTATGGTATGAATTAATCAACAAAATAATTGTTTCAAACGTAGAAATAATATATATATTTTTTTTTATGTTTAATGAAACCAGAAAAAATTGATCAGTTAAAGCAGAGATTAATATAATAAGGAAAAAAAATTGAAGAAAAAAATACTTTTCTGGTTTATTTTCACGATTTCATGGTGTCATAATTTTTGTTTACGAATTATTTCCTCTCATAGAGTGCACTCAATATTTTTATATTTTCAAACAGAAGCACCCGAAAAGAGGCATTTTTTTTTTCCAGTTCTTGACTCGATACTTTTGCCATTCCTTGTTTTATGTTGTTTTCCTTCGAAAGTACCGAATGGTCGTTAAAATGTTAAAACAAGCATGCGTTAACGGTTTTTTTGTTATTCGATCGAGTGTACTACAACCCTCTTTATCATCCCTCACTGTATATATACGACCACATTATAGGGCTATTTTTTTCTCAGTGCAAGCTTTTTGTATACGTGGTACATAAAAAATATTAATGCCCATTGAAAAAAAAATCTGTTATAAAGTGTGAAGTGTATTATTCTCATTGTTATTTTATACTTTAATGTTATAAATTATGCATCAAAATAGTTCAATTTTACATACTCACGTTCGATATTAATTTTTTCAATGTTTTTGTGGCGCATGTGATTAATATGGTTAAAAAAAGGATCGATCAGACCAAATCAATTCAAAGAAAATTTGAAGGAAGTGCATACCATTCTAGTTGGGATGCCTGCACCATGAACCCGGCGAGAGTCAGTGAACATGAACTGAGTGTCTAGAGTAGGAAAACTAAATGAATGAAAAACGTAACACGATTAATACTCAGTATATTCGATTTCACTTGATATTTTGTTAAAAACACAAATCCATTTTTTATTGGTTCGTATTATTCGAATAAGAAAAATATTTTTTTTTCTATATCAGTGCATAAATTCTATAAATATTTTTATTAAGCCGCAAACTATATTTCACATTTGAACGAAACATTTGTGCAAGTTTTTACCCCACAGGGGTTTTTATTTCGCTTTGTAAGGTCGAGAACGACCAGAGGGGCATGCTAATGAGTTCAAGAAAGCGAAGTGGAGTACCTCATCGATCTAATTGTCCAGTTTCATGATTTGTTGAAGTTTTGAAATGTCGAGAGAGAAGCAATTAGGAACGAATTTTCTAAAATTCATCGAGCGTATTAATATATTATTCATGGGGATGAAATTTAGGATTGTCAAAGTTTAGCCACAAGTTTTCGCATGTCCATCAAAATGGATGATCATACGCGAGGATAATTAATCCCATTGCAATGAGGATATAAATTGTATACATATGTATATATATATATATATATATGAATGTGAATGTATATACATACAAATATATAAATAGTGAAGAAGAGCTAGTTAGGGAACCGGCCTGTATTATCCCCAGCTTGAAAGTTCCACTCGTCACAATGGTGACAAATTTCATGCTCCATGTAACATTGGAGATGAGAATTTATGGGAATTTTGGGAGCTCGACATTTTCCCCATCTTTCCAGTCGAATGTACAACGGTTTTGCTGTATTTAGCACCCCATTTGTATCGCCATTGAATCTCTGGGCAGATTCACGCAATGGCGAATCATTGATACGAATTTCTCAAGGACTGTCAAGAGAAACAGCAACGACGATGGTTGTGAACTACGGATTTCCGTGAAATTGCACAAGAACTAATTTTGCAAGGTTTGTTCGAAAGTCCTCTCTTCCCTGCTCCCAATAATCGTGACAAATTTTCGTTCTGAGGGTCCTGGAATTTTTTTATCAAAAATTTTGTCACATCTGATATACTGCACAGTGAGATCGAAGTATTCGTAAATATAGAAATGAAAAATGAGAGGAATATGAGAATAGAAACTGCTGGAAAGTCTCCAGGAAAATCTTCGAGAAAACCCCCAGGAAACTCGAGGAAAATCTTTCAGATATTTTCCAGAAGAATCTCGGAGGAAATTTCAGAGAAAATTTATGAAAAAATATCCAGCCAAAGCTCCAGGGGAATTTTTTGCAGATTCTCCGGTAGAATTTTCCGGAGAATCTTTAGGTGATTCTCCAGAAATCTCTAGAAATATCTCCAGGAGAGTCTCGGAGAGAATCTCCAGGTGAATTTCCGATAGAATCTGCCGGGAAATCTCCAGGAAAATTTCCCGGCGAATCTCTGGAAGAATCTTCCGGAAATCTTCGAGAAAATCTTCGAAAGAATCGATGTTTCTTGGAAGAGACGAAATATATGTGACAGCCATTTCCGAGCCACCCCAGTCAAACTCACGTTTCCCACTCACTACTTTTCATGTTTCTATGATACTCACCGAGAACGTCATCCACAGCCACGCTTCTTTAATGCACGCCTGTATTGCATTCGCAACAAGACTCAGAGAAACCATAGAAAGCTGGGCTTATCAGATTGATATGTCTTCATGGAGTTTCAGTCGGCTAGCATCGGCAGGAACTCAAAATTAGCCAGAATTCCACCAAAAAAAATAGGGAGCTTGCTTCCCATAAAAATAAAAATACCATCGAAAGTGCTTTCCTTGTTTCGAATGAATGTTTGAAACCCCAAAATACTAAGTCAGCGGTGTACAGCTTTTGCGCATGAGACCTAAAAAAATAATTTTAGCCTGTAAACGAGAAACCAATGCCATGCCATTGTCACGTGGTCAACGATCATTGGCTCGAAAATTAACTGAACACAGCCAAATCTCGAGTATAAGTTTGTGGCGTGACTTGGCGTCGTCGTTTGGATGCTTACTTTTCGATGCTTGCCAGCAAGAAGTTGCCTCGATTCTAGATACGATATTTTTTAGTCACACTTTCAATTCCTCAAACCAGGACCCCATAGAAATTAATATTTTATACTAAGCAGTATTCAAGATTCATAAAATAGTTCATTTTGGTAGTGCCCCACTGAACTGCGGAATGCTAATGAAACCAGCATCCCGGAACAATTCGAAGAAGCTGCATGTTTTTTTAACGACATCATTATTCATGAATCATCAAATATATAATAAATCAACAGACGCGCAAGAATGAGTTTCATATTCGTGCCGAATGTTGGCAACGATGAAGTTTCCATACATTTTCTTCTGCTACATTCGAACTGCCATAATTTTTTTCACTCCTTTTCACCAGGTTTTTTGATATACAGAAATATACACACTCATACGTACTCGCATTGTGGTTTCCTCAGGGAGAATGTTGAATCGAGTCTGTCGTTGATTTGCATTGCTGTAATAACGTTTATTGAAGTGTAAATGCACCTTCCTGAATTTGAAATGCACCTTTTATCGTTCCTGTAGCCATGGAGGGCCAGTGAACATTTTTCGAATGTATTAACTCACTTCTGCATATTTTTGGAGAAAAGAACTATCCAAAGTAAAATTTAAGAAGTGTACCATTACAGAGACATTATTCATCAAAGATGTACGAAAAATGTATTTTCGAGATCAATCATCGTGTTACTATTTGTAAATAATTAATAAAAGTTATGTTTTTGGAAGAGCAACATTCAAGCCATGTCTTATCTTCGATGTCTAGACAATTATCATCTCTCAATCGTGTCGACTCACCCTATTGGTTAAATAACCACCCCTATCTCTGGAGGGTGGCAATGGCGAAGTGAGGCAGGGGAATTGCAGGAGAAAGAAAGGTAGTGGGGTCGTTTGCTGTCCTCTGAGAAATCTTTGCTTCAGGAGTGATGTTCCCTTCGTCCCTTCATCGTGGCCCTTTATCCAAGAGGCCACGTTACGATGAACTAATCGTGATTCTTCGAGACAAACGAGAACAGAGGGTGGGACACCGAGCTGTACGTTGTTTCTTCACCCTCAAAGTCCCTTGTGAGAAACTACATAATTTTGTTTGCTAACGATCTTCCCTCCAACAGGACGAGCTGTGTAATTCGATCACCAATGAGAAAATAATCATCTTTACTTTTTTTTTTTCGTGAGGCTTGAAGCACTGTAATTGTCGTCTCGTACTTTGACATCTTGATAACTTTGAATACTTTTTTTGTATTATTTTTTTAATAAACATTATGGAACGAAGTAAATGAAAAATAAGAAGAAAACATTTTTAGGGGCCAATAATATGATCACTTTTTAAGGTGCTAGAAGGACTCAATGTAAATAGTTATCTAAGAAACTTGCTGCAATCATTATTTACCAAAGACCAGACTCAGACGTTCTCCGGCCTACACGAAACGCGGTGTTAGAGATTATATATACGGGAGATGTTAGAATCCTATATTTTTTAGAGGAGTATCCTATGAAACGCAGTGGTTGTCTCGAGCATATCGTAAGATTGTACTCCTCCAAGCCCTCAAAAGCTCTTAATTAATGGTGTCGGGACGACAACCACGTGGAGGCAGGGACTTGAATAAGGAGGAAAAGGATTCATCCCCAACCCAGCAAGAGAAGCGAGAGGTAGAGTTGGTATGCACGAGTGGTAAGGAGGGTTTATGCCGTAGACTTGTAATCTCGTGATGTCGTAAGTTATTCTAAATGCACTAGTGGGACTCACTCCCTCTCTTTTCATCCCCCTGTTCAACCCCTTCGACCCAAGATATCTTGGTGTTGTCTAGGAAGTAAGTTTCGACCTTTCGCCATCCTCGAGCTCTCTTTGCCACTTGTACGCTTTGAACTCTTCCCTTGTTGGGGTACTGCTTAACTACACCTGACATTTCCGCCATTTTCTTGGTATTTAGCATCTGCCGTTTCTCGAAACACCCCTTACATTCACTTTCTCAAATTCATTCCGCAACAACCAATTACGACATGTCGCTCGAGTATGTAACGCCATTTTGCTTTAAGAACTCAAATCTCAAGTGCATTAGTCGGCTCAAAGTCACAATTTTCGGACGCTGTTATCTAGTTCGAACTCATTTTTTTCAGGATTAAGAAAAATATTAAGTTCATAAATTATATGCTACTATTTCAAAAATGCGGAAATTGTATTCGAAGTTAGTCAAAGTTAGAGAGCTTAAAAATTAGAAGAAGCGTTCAGTTCCCTTGCCCATGACCAGTACAATTATGAAACAGACTCATTTGTCCATTTCCACTCAGGTTCAATTAGTTTTAGATGATGTTCTATCATAATGGATCCCAAAACATCTTTTGTGAATGGAGGAAATGTCAAAAAATCCTCAAACTGACAGTACGAACTTACGAGACTTCGACGGAGTGGGAATTAGTAGTCTATCTAGATCATAAACGATAAAGTGTCTCATAAACATCGAATCTGAAACAAGAGTTTGGCCTGATACAAGTGATGCACCTGCGATTGAAATGAAGATATTTGGTGAATATTCGAAGAGGTTGTGAAAGCGCAGCTGAGAAGTTGTTGAGCTGGTAGATGTCGAGTGAGTAAATTCCAACTCCAGGGAGAAAAGAGAAGAAGAGAAGAATAAAGGAAAGAGAGGTGCTACGTACGTAGAGGCTTAGCGAAATATTTTTCCTGGGGTTGCTCTTGAGGTCTCGAAGCCCAGACATCAGAGTGGTGGCGGGAGAGAAGAGGAAGAGGTGGGGTTTGACAGGACGGCGTGTGGAGTGAAAACGAGCGTATAGGAAGAAGCAAGAGACGTCGACCGCCGTTCTAAACCCTTCAGCATTCAGCACACTCGATCACACAACAGTTATCAAAGGAACTCATTTGAGCGGGTGAATGGATAGAAAGGAAGTCAATCTCGGTTCGCGGAGATAAGCCCACCCCGAGTCTACCGTCTTGGCCTCCCGCTCTCTTTCCCTCTCCCTATCTGAACTCAATTCCGGCAGCCTCGAACGAACGTCTTCGTCGGTCTCTCCCTGCGCACGATTCCCGTTTACCAGTGCAGCAACAACTCTCTAGAAAGGATCTGCAGACTCCGGAGTGAGGGTACGAGGGAAACACGGAGAGGAAAAGAGGGAAGGAGTGAGTGATGGGAAACGTCGAAACGCCATCTGACGTCGATGAGAGGCAGCTTCCCTGTGACCCGGTCCAACGTCATCGGGTCCTTGCTTAACCCTCTTTTCAACCCTCTCCTCTTCCCATCCCTTATTCCATGGCATCAGCCTCAAGGTACATCCACCATGTATCGAGACATCACGTATTAAAGTACTCGATGAAAACTTTTATAAAGTGAAAATATAATGACAAGAATTAAAAAGTCGCTCTTTCAGTTATAAATTGACGAACCATCATTTATCTTGGTTGGTAGGGTGAATAAAATGTGCTTGTGGAAAACCACGGTTGATCAGATCCACTGCAAACAATGATGAGTTAGAATAAAAGTTGCCATTCATGTACGGAATGGAAGTAAATGGAACTGACGAATGAATGTGACGAAGAATCGATAAGTGGATGGAAAGTTGCACGGCTAAGATGCATGCGTGGACCGGATGCGATAAATGAATGGAACGGAAGAGATGATACTCGATGAATCGAGAGAATGGATGAGTCGAATGACCGTGTGTTTTCACTTGCTCTGCTTGAATGGCAATTGTACGTTACTTCGTTCAACTTTTTTTAAGCATTCATGCTATTTTGTTATTGTGCAACGGTGATCTTGTGCTGGTGTCGAGACTATTACTTTTTTAAACAACAATCATCACTGTAGTATCGCAAGTAGTTAAAAGGGTTCGTCGATATCATGGAACAGGAAAATTCCAAACTGATTATTAATTATGCATTTAAATTGACTGATTATGTGGAACTACTACTTGCTAACATGGAAGAATTTCAAAAATTTCGAATAATTCTAATAATCTCTGTGTATACAAGAATATGGCAGAGCACAACGAAAGGTTTGGGCTATAAATTCATTGAATTTTTTTTCTTTCTACCTGTCTTGGTGAAAACCTTCATCCTTTAACTCAAAAAATATTAATTTACGAAATATTGTTGTAAAAACCTGGGACAGTCGTAAGATTCTTATAAAAAAATAAGGAAGTATTTGTAACATTGGTATTTTTTTAAATGAATTGAAAAAACCTGAGCAACGACCGAAATAATTGATGAAAAAAAACGTCAAAGTTAAGAGAGTAGTTCTCCGTATAAGAAGTAGAAGAAGAAGAAGAACAAAAGAAAATGTTTGAGTTTTTGGAAGATCGTGGTGGGCCTTAGCTACTCCAAGAGAGAAAAGAGGAATCTCCCTTTCTCTTTACCTTTCCCCTTCCCCTGAACGAGTAGACGGTATAATTTCACGAGATGGGCGACGACGACGACGACGACGACGACGACAAGGGCGACGCCGCAAAAGTTTTTCTTTAATATATTCTTACATGCTTTCGTGGATTAGATTAAAACGAGGAATACATAAACCCAAAGGAGGAAAAGAATAAAAAGGTGGTCTCGAAGAGGCGAACTCGACCAGCCGGCTATAAGCAATAAGCAGCCCTAGGCCGAGGAAAACCCCAACGATGGTGAAAATACAATATATATCTATATATGTATATATTATATATCCATATATATAAATATATATAAGACCAACCATGCAGACGAAGAATTCTCGTATTTATGATTTATTTAAGTGGCGAGAGGTAAGACGAGTTGGAATTGCATTGCCTGTGCAAAAGTAAGCATTCAAGCACCCTCTTAAACCCATAACAGTTTTTTGTGAAACTTTTAAGTTTGTCATATTTATATATACATCGTAGAACATTTTCCAGAGCTTTTTTCGAGTCAGAAAACTATACTCATGACACCTGAACGATCAATTTTCTGATCAGTTTCGTGAAATAACTAACGGAAATCAATTGGATACCATCCACAGCTGTTAATATGGATTTTCATTAATTTCTCGTATGGAATATTTATCCCAAAAAATGTATTTCGTGAAAAAAGAATTGTGTAATAACACACTTGAAAAATAATTATGAAATTTGTTTCACGTGAAATAAATGATTTGCCACAATTCATATTCAACCTCCAAGTTATATGTTTACTGCAAGAATGAGAACTGTTAAGAGGTTACCAAGGTCATAAAAATAAGGATCAAAGACACGTGGGCCCTCGGTGGAGAGGGGGCAAAAGGCCTCAACATTATGCACTCGTTTACTTTCTCGTTCGAAAAAGAGCCCGAGATGAGAAGTATCATGCAAACAGTTAGGAAGCTTTCCGGCCAGCGAAACCACCCTGCCACCACATCGGGTGATCTTCTCTTACCGGTGGTAAAATTACATTTCCAATTCATGAAATGTCAGTTATATGATGTGGGCGAGGCAGACTGTGCTAGAGTTGTAATAATGTATCACTATAGCGAGTATGAAAACGACCAGCGCCAGCTGATGGAATTCGCTAGGGGTAGTTTTGAAAAAGAGTGAAGCAGAAAGACGTTTTCATGAAAATAACCGTGAATTTTTCACGGTTAACTTTTTGGCAATGTCATTTTTTCATGGTAACGTCATAAAAAATAACCAGGCATTGTCACTGATCAGCTGTTCGACCTCTTCATTTCCTTTTTCCCTTTTACATTTCCTTTTTCATAAAAAAAAATAACTCTCCAGGGCTTATTTTGAAAGGTGGAATGCAGTCGACCATTTTCAAAAGCAGAACCCACCATGTCGGCTCTCAAAGTCAACCCTCCAGGTGAGTTACATTTTTGCAATAACGTTTTTAGCTTAGGATTTTATAGTCAGGGTCGTTTTCAACCCCCACATGGCTGTCAACGAAATAAAGTTTTCATCAATTTTTCGAATTCTTCAATTCAGAAACAGGCTTTTCATCTACTCAAGTTCATGGTATTCCATCCGGGGCATGTCACTTCATGCTTTATGGGATACTTGTTAATTCGAACGCGATCAATGGTTCTGTGTTGAAGGGTGAAATATTTTACTGAAAGCAGAACAGTGAAAAGATATTTTTCACCCTTTCAAGATGGAAAAACTCCTAAATAAAGATTTCAACAAATCTTAGGTTCAAAAAGCTCCGATCCTCGTCCATGTCAACCGGTACAAGGAGAGAAAAGTGTTTGATGCATTTGCACGAATGACTCGTAGCTCAAGATCACGAGGGGGATGAAAAACAAATATGGAAGGACAATCGAAGCTTCTGAATGCTTCGGAGAGTGCGACCATGCAAGGTCACTCGGTGTTGTCAGGAGAAGGATGAACAATCAGCTTTGCGCAGCACCTTTTTCTGGATCAGCCAACTCCCCCTTTGTTTCTGGAAGCTGTGACAGAATAAAAAAAAGAGAAATTCAGCAAAAGGCAAACGGGGGTAAAATCTCGTGGTGTCCCGAGGGCTCTTGTAGCTAGAAGAGAACAACCGTCTGCCCGCGAGACTTGTACACAATTTATGGTCAACGGTGGTTATACACGAGAAAAAAAGAGTGAAACTTTGTGTTATTTTCTTTTCTTCTGTTTTCCACCAAATCCACCCTGTCGCTTGTACGAAGAAAAAAAAAAAGCTCTTTACTATTCCCGACGATAATATTTCGACGGAATTTCAAGAAAGCTATTTTATTTCCAAAAACTATTTTTTGTTCATTAATCTTGTGAAAAACCCATCACTTTTGTTTTCTCAATAATCATTTTTCAAGGTAGAATCAGGGATATATTTTTCAATGAAGTAACACCCGAGAAGAAGAGCATTTCTTATGGTGGACCCACCCCATTAAGGACGCAACTGGTACGCACATAGATCTCGGTGGTAATGACGCGTCTGGGCGCGTAGGAAAGTACCAGAATAGGGGTGAGAAAACGGAAATGATTGAGTGAGGCAAAGTGTGGACAAAGAAGGGGTTAAGGAAAGTGGAGAGATTCTCCAAGAATGTACAAAGGCTCGGAAGAAGCAACTCGGACCTCTCGAAGGGTCGGAAAATGGAAAATAGAGTTGGGGAATAACGCCATTACCAAGTCGAGCAAACCTTATAAATGTCATCGCGAACCCATAACCCTATGATGCACGATCGGCAAAGCCTCAGAGTCACAAGTTGCAAACTCGAATTTCTACTTGTTCGCCATTGGGCTTCATCTACCCCTTCCCCCTCACCGCTACTCGCTTGCCTTTTCTCTCGATACTATTCCCATAACGGCCATGGAGACTTTACCCTCTCCGAACATGGTGACTTCAGCTCGACCATGTTAACACGCCGATATCGCAGTTAGTTCGTGATAACGACATACTTTGTCTCGATTTAATGTCACTTACGACTCCCATTCGAAACTTGACGTATTATTGTATTGTTTTGTTGAGCCGAGATCCTCCGACAAACTTCCGATTTTTATGGGTTTTCCAGCCTTCGAATATCGTAAGGGAATATTTAATACGAAAACAAATGACATTTGAAGTTTCTTTCCGACAATCCTTTTGGAACTTGATCAATATTGATCATTGATAATCAGTTTGGAAGCTGCGGAAGACAGAAGCCAAAAAAAGTAGCCGATAATAATTAGAATTGATTCAGGATAGAAATATTTTGCAGCTAATTTTCTTCTTGAAAATAAAATTTAAAAAGCCCAAAAAAAATGAGCTAAAAACGATTTTTTCGACATTTTTATAGCCCCTGGTGATAGAGCGGGTGTTCGTGGCCTTTAATTCGGATTTTGGTGAGAGTTGGGGTTACTACACGGTGTAAGAAAATTCGGAAAGTTTTGGGCTAAATGAGCAGCCAAAACGAGTGACTTGATCCACCGGAATAAACGAGGAGTGACAAAACAAAAAGCGTAGAGAAAATATTTTTTGTTTTTTCTTAAGGAGATCACGGAGAATTATACCCTAAGCTTGCATGAGAGATACATTTTTGTTGAGAGTACGAGTTGAGCCGTAATTGCACTATAAAAAAGTTTCTCGTATTTTTTTCGCTGGCAATTTAGAGGAAGGCATTCTTTAGCCAAAATTAACCTTTGCCATAACCGTGCGTTCTGAAAATTGTAAACTTTTCTTAGCACAGAATTCACGGCTGACCCGTAGTCCCTCGTGCTTGTGAAAATTATCGTTGTTCTCTCCTTTTGCTGCTCCGCGTCTTGCTTACCAGGAGCAAGAAACTTTTACTCCGATGAGCCATCACGACTACGGAATAAATAAAAAAAAAAAAGTTGAAACCTCTCCTCGTGATTAGTACTCGCATTTAAGAAATCCTTCCTCCATCCTCCAAGTACAGTTTCTTTATTTTCGTTATCTCTCGTTGCACTTCTGGAAGTTTTGGAAAAAATATTGCACGTGAAATTGGAAATAAATTAAAAAAAAAGTGCTCGTGAGTAAATGAAGTATCCATTGGCAATAACGACATTAATCATTTTATAAAAAAAAAATAAAATAAAATAATATAAAAATGAATAAAATAAACAATAATAAATAAAAAATAATAAAATAAATAAATAAATAATAAATTTTATAATAAAAAATAAACAAGTTGAATGTATTTTTTGTATTAATAAAATGTTGAAAGGCACGTTCTTTATGGTCAAAATTTAGAGAATAGAAATACAAAAGCACCCTCGCTGTCTCGTAGGAATTGGACTTTAAGAGGATCGAGGATAAATATTGGATCGGTACGAATGAAGTTTCGATGAACCACGTAGTGTAGGAGAAAGTACAGGCCATGTCGAACAGGTGAGCAGTTTAGGAGGATTCGCGGAGGGTTACGAAGAGGCAGAAGGGGGTAGGTGAGGGTGAAATTGGTAGTTTGAAATTTCATTAGTGCAGTCAGGTGGCGTCACAGATTCAATTAGGCTTTTTATTGGATTTCGAACTGTGCGAACTGTCAAAGCGGTAACTGCGTGGTCAGGCTATAGGCACGTGGGAGTTACATCCCCTCTACTCCCCCTATTTCCAACCCTTTCGTTACTCGTTTTTCATACACGTCTGTATACACGTAAAATACACTACCTATGGGGTGTAACGTTGTGTGTGTCTGTCTTTATTTTATTTTTTCCTGAAATGCATCATTCCCAATGAACGTTTCCCCTTATTTCTTAAAGCTTTCGATTATTTCATCCGATAGATATCGAAGATTATTTTTCATTATTGATTGGCGTTTTTAATTGAATTGACTTCCAATTTTTTTCTTAACAGAGTAGCTCGATAAAATAGACCGGCACCCTCAGCACCGATTATTATTTCTCTAACCTTATCCATCCGTCGCAGAGAACGTTGAAAAAAATTGATAAATTGATATTTAGTAGAAGAGAAAGTTGAATCTGGTGAAGAAGTTTGTAAAATTCAGAATAGAAAATTCCAAAAACATGAATATCTGGTTGAATTTGATTTTCTACAGGCAAAATAGGGTGGAAACAATACGAAATTTCTTGTTTATTCCTTGGGTCAATGATGACACTACGGATACATATACACCAAAAAGTGTATTTTTGAAAAAAAAAAATGGAACGAAAACAAAAATAGAAAAAACATGATTTTTTTAACGAGCAAATGAAAAAAGAAAAACAGACACTCATTTTATCGAGCCTTCATCTTTGTTTTTCCCCAAAAGCACGTGAAAAACTGCAAGTAGTTATTTTTGTCGTAGGATCCACATCTGTAAAGTGAATGCGGTCAAAGTTTAAAGGAGCAGAGCCTCAAGTCGATAATTCACTGAGCGATGAAGATTGAAAAAAAAGGCTAAGCCGAAAAATGCGTATCCGCTTTTATCTCGTATAGAAAAATATGTAAAAAATTTGTTGAAATCTGAAAAGCACAGAATTTTGACATGCAGAGATGGAGTGAAACGCCTCATGCTCATGTCTAGTATACGAACATTCATATTTATATATAAATCGTCGTTCTATAGCTTACTTCCCACTTTATCCTTTTTCGCTGTCGTCGTCGTCACGCTCTCGGATGGCTGGATCCTCCCCGGGGATATTAGATTTTACTCCGTAATTAAATTAAAGCCGACGGCACTCGACCACCAGAAAGTTGCGGTCTACCGCCTCTGTTCGGACGCCAAGGATCCTGATGTTTGCCATACCACCGTCACACAGCCTCCTCCTCGCGATTATAAAAGAAGCCCCGGCTTCCTCCTGATCTACTTCGGCCTGACTTGAGCTTTTATAAACTTTTAATTCCACTCTCAATGACAATGAAACAGTGATATTTTCATTTTATAAATTCAACAATGAATGACGTTCTTCATTTTTTTGTCTCGTTAATAACTACAGTCGAATGCATTATAATTTCAAAAACCGAATGGCTCAGGGGAAAAATTTTCTTCATTGGATTGATTCTGATTTTTGGCTGACTTTGAAACATTTCTATACGAAAAATCCTATTTTGTTTTTATTTCAAAACGAATCTAAAAATTGATAACAAACTCAATCGATGAATGCGATTTTTTAAATAAACAACCTTATAGAAACTGATGAATTCATTGAAAATCGCAGTATTTCATGGTGTAAATATATTGTTAAATATATTTTGATAAAATTTGCAGGCCGCACGTACACAGATCGGATAGAATCATCCTGGTGTGTTGGTGAAACTAGCTTTACTTTCGATCTGATTAATATTGCAGTTGCAACATGTGCATTATTCAGAGGATTATCCGTTTCGCTTTCAAGTGGAGTGCCAGGCTATGGGGCTGCCTGTAGAGAGAGAGAAAGAGAAGTGCAGGGCGACGAAAGAGGGTGTTGGTGTGGGGAAGGCACTCTCAACCCAGCCCCGGATGTCCCAGTAATTCTCGTATGAAACTGTTATCAGGAGACTTGTAAGACTGATATATATGACTGGTAGCTCGATGTCATACGAGCTCTGGACTTTCTGAGGGTGGACGACCGTCACGGCTTGTACTTTTGGTCCACTCGGATATTCCGCATGAACTAAGGGATGCATGCAAATCATTCGGTATTACAAATACGCTATTTTAAATATTATTTCAATGAATGTATCAGCGATAAGAATAATTGTAAGATTTTCATAGCAATAATGATAATTGAACATTCAGAGTTAAAAATGGTTTGCTAATCATTATCAAAATTGATAATTATTATGGGCCAATTGCTACTGTACGCTCTGAGAATAACACGAACGTTCACATTCTTTCGGAGTCGATTGCTAACGAACACTCGTGAAATAATTTGATTTAATGGCCTTGAAAAAAATGATGCAGGAAAAATGTTCGAATATTGATGCTTTAAGTTGTATGTAATCAGAGAAAATTACATTTTTTTATATATGCAATTGGCAGAATAGAAAAAAAATGTATAAAGGGCAAAAGGTTCGGTGTATCGATCAATTCTCTGTTTCACTCGATTGAAGTGGCTTCGGTATTTCCGGTATAAATTGGCAATCCGTCAATCGAGAGAGGATTGTTCGGGCTATTTTCATCCCTTTACCATTGCTCGTTTGCTTATAAACATGCAAATCGTCGATCACGAGTCCAGCGTGCGATTCATGGATATGGGATTTTGATTCGCCCATGACTCCCATTTCCCTATCAAACCCCTTATTTTGGTTTTCTGCCTCTACTGAATATATTTACATCATTGAATATCATCAAATACCAAAAATTGCAATTTCATTTGCTACCTTTTCAATCTTCCCTTCACATCACAAACTATACAAATGAGCTTTGCCGGATGCATAACGTACTCGGTATTAACGTGAACGTATACCTGTTGGTTATAGAAACAGAGATATTCAATTGATTCACGAATCCGTGATGGTAATGTAAAACTTGGTCGAAATATTCAAATCATTCGGCATTTTCCTCTTTGATGAAAATTGATTTTACAAGAGACTCGTGCTGAACAAAAGTGTTCCATTCACCGTTATTAGATTATCTCGTAGACATGAATATCCCCCAGCACACATTGAAAATACACAATGGAACAATGAAATTGTTGATTTACCTGATTCCAAACATTCGTTACGACGATTATACAAAATCCTAAATTCCTTATGCTGATTATTCGAAGCCATTCGACAGCTTCATGCATCAGTTTTATTGACTGCTTCACCATTAATCACATAAATGATCATTTGAAAATGGTACGAATAATTATAAAAGAGTGGTAAATTGAAAAGGTTCGCCATCAGACTCGATTATACTGCAATGTTTTTTGCTCTTTATTTGCAGAAATAATCACGCGATCATACACAGTATTACGAAGTATGAGACTCGAGGCCATAATAGATCGAATAGAGGATAGACTAACTCGAGCCCTTCGGTCGTCCAGCATAAAACCGAGGATGGATGGCTTAATTACTCAGCACTCGACGGACGATGTAAATGGCAGCCATTAAATCGAGGTACTCGAATGTTTACCTCTCCGTCCCCCCTCCCCCTCTCTCTCTCTCTATCTCATGATAGAGTCGGGAGAAAAGCTCGGGGGGTGAGAATTGTGCTTCGACTTCTACCAACACTCGGTTTCATCTCTACTGAGCTATCATCGCTACGCCAGCTTGATAACGTTGAGCCTTCACTCACAGAGGTTAAAATTACCTATGCACTTTTCCACTCGTAACAATTCACGATTCCGTTTATCCTGTTACTAATTCTGATCCTGATACCTGTTTCTCGTCGGTGATAAGCCGATCATAGAAGTTCGTGCTGTTACAATCCTTCAGAAAAATCATATAAATAATTATTTGCAACATTTCATACGTAAGAATGATCCTTTTCATTCACTCAGTGGCAAAAAAATTTTCGCCATTTATTTGAAAAGATCAAACGTGTGAAGATCGAAGATAAAGCTTCGGCGCTATTTTTTTAATATTAAATTTATTGATCGATTTTTTGTACGCTACAAATATGAAGATTTTCAAAGAAAAATATCACAAAGTTCCTAGCTGAGCTTTCAAATCGTTGAAACAAAAAAAAAGGAGCAAGCAGGTGATTCTGATATCGGGACTAGCCCTCGAGGACATTGCAAAAGAAGCTAAAGTTTCGCGGTTGTTTCCGTCGGTGGTTTTCTAAATGCCCAGGAGCGTCCCAGATAGCGAGCAAACTATGACCTGCTCCTTTATTCCTACTTTTCCACCATATACTCTCTCGCTTTGAATAAAAACGACAAAGAATTGGAAAAAATAAAAATAAAAAATATATATACTATATGTATACATATATATATCATGGATCCTAGTGAGACGCGCCAAGGATTCGCCAAGTGTTTCCGGAATGGAATTATACAACTAATTAAAAGTTCACGCCATTACCCGGACTTAATGATGCTAAGATTGTATTATTAAAGTTTTTGGTCTGCCTTGTTTCACGCTCTTTTTTTTATCCTTTCAATCTTTCTCCTTCCTACATTCGCTGCCTTACTTCTTCAAACACTTTCTTTGAGGTATTATTTTATTGGTACCCAAAAAAAAAAAAAAAACAAAAGTCAGATACTTCGTGATTATTTATTTCCGCATTTGGTTATTTTCTGTTTTTTCTTACTATTCGTGTAAAACACACTGCACGAAAATATTCAAACGTTATCTAAGTGAATCGTTGTGACCGCTATTGGATGTGCATGGACACGCGTGACTGAACAGCTAAAGGTTGTAAATTAGACTGGGGGCAAAATGAGCTTTTCGCAAAATGTTCATCGACAGCAAAATTTCTGTTGCGAAAAAGAGTTTCCATCATTCTAGTCGTTCTTTATAGTATTGAAATATTATTTTTCTCAAACAAGCAAAATTGGATATTCTTGCCGTTATATAGCAACAATGTGAACAACCAGGATGGCGCAGTATTCGCAGAAGTATGATGACAGTGGTCGGTTGTCGTCCCCCAGCAAAAAAGAGCGAGTTTGAAAAATAACAAATGTATTAAAAATAATAATAATTAACAAAAATAATAATAAAGTAGACGCCTGAACTGTTGCTTTTTCTCGAGAACTCGATGGGTGTACGCAAAGGCCCGTCTTGTTATAAAACAGCGAATTATTTTTCCAATTTACGATGGAAGGCGCTTAGTATTTCGAGATAAGAGGGCCGATTCTATCGAGTGCATTAAAACTTGAAAGTCCGGGGAAAAGCGCAGATGCGCAGGGACCGAATGAACCCTCGATCCTTCTCTTTCCTCTTTGCCATGTATCTATATATATATATATATATATATAATCGTAGTCTTTGTAGAATTTTCTTACTACCTCTTCTGACTTGGCGTCGTCAACTTTTAATAGAATCTTTCTACCCTGCTTTTCGTGGACAATTGAACCAAGCGGGGCATCAAAAGGTATGAGAAAACGAGGCTATTGGTTAACCAAACCGAGGGTTAATCTTGAGGAAAAAAAAATATATATATTCCAAAGTCAATCGACGATATTCCGTTTTAATCTTAATTTTCGCTGCATGAATTTTTCTTGCGCCACTTTTACTTTCTGAACTTGACTGCGTTGGCTGGAAATTATTCCAATTTTTCATTGAAACTTTTTTCTACCGATTGGAACGCTGGAGCATTCCCGCATTGGTACCCTAAATGATTGGGTCAACGTTCCGTCAATCAATTGCCATTACAAATGTTCTAGGCAACAAAAATGAGAGTGAATAATAAGTAAAAGAAAAAAAAAACCGAAACAAAGCATATTCCTATGAGAAAAATTCAATCGAAAAAAAAATTACGGCTGAAGTACTTCGCAAGATTTTTTTATTGATTTCTTTGAGGATTTCCCCAATAATTGTTTGAAAAAATCGCTGTAAAATGTGAGAATTTTTTAAAGCAAGTTGGTTTTTCTCTCCTGGAGGTCATTGCTGTTATAATCTTTTGTGGAGATTTTGTCTTGATTTCGAGTATCAAAAAGGGCATATGAAGAGTGAAAAACGTAAATAAAATTTCTAAAGTGTCATTCCGATACATGTATTGTCATAATTGTCAAAAATTCATTTAAATCTAAAGATTTCGATGAGATTTTAAACTTTTTAACAGCAAAAATACGAGTTGTCCCGATCCTATTGGAGAATAAAATTGAGCCTTAGGGCTAAACGTACTTCGAAGGGTGGAAAGGTTTATAGGGATGATGGTTCGCTATGGTAGGATGGTTGGAGCGTGCAAACTGCGTGAATTGAATCGGGTGCCACCTCATTACGTTAATTTCCCGTGAGATGGTTGCTGCATTTTTCTGATTTCCTCAATTCGTCTCGAGTTCTTACCATCGTTCATGTACTGTTACTAAAAAAAAAAAAAACTTTTTTCGTCCTTCGAATAGAACGTACGAACGTATAAAAAAAATATTTCTATATATAAGAATGTCGTCGTGATAAAGACACGCGAACTATCTGCCAGCGAGGTAGATACTGACGAGAGTGGAAAAGGAGCAGAAAGAAAAAAAAATCGAAAGAAAAAAAAAACGGTCGGAGAAATCGCGACGGATTTTTATGTCGAGGTAAAAACCGAAAATGAAACCATTTAGAGCGTCTTGAAGATCCCCTTGGAAGAAAAGAGCCATCATCCTCTTTTCGCTCCGGGGAATATCGAGGAAAATAAAATAAATAGGGGCTGAAATGAAATGCTTACATATATACGTATACATATACAGATACATTTGTGCACTGCAGAAAAGAAGGGTCGAAATATTTCTGTAGAAGTGAAAAACTGTGTGAATGAGGAAAGGCAAGGGGTGCGAAAGTCAAGTAATAGCCATTATCGCAATTTCGAGTCTGATTTCCGGCAAAAGTTGTGACGATCCTCTCCTCCCCTCAACGTTTCACCCTCATGAAATTGTATAAATTAAATAATTGAAAGATGTTTGCTTCGTATATTGAAAAAATCGTCGAGTTCATAAAAGTCTCACAGGTTATTTGTGCAGCTGTCACGAGCATCATAAAAAACAATCAAAACTTAAAATTTACTCGTGATCAATGACAAGTTATACCAGGTACACTCAAATAAGTGGAGGACCTTGAAAAACAGTATCAATTTCTCCTTTCAAATTTGCGAGTATACCGCGAGCATATAATAATGCTTATTTGCGAATATATAATAAAGAAATATGAGAGAAATAACGATTGCTGGCATTTTTTCCCACTGTCCACTGCTCACTCTTATGAATAATTTTTGAATAATCGTTCTTGTCGAGTAAATAAGATCGAAGTTAACCAAAAATTATATAAATTGAAAAATGTCATGTCACTTGAAAGATTCTCAAGAATAAGGGTTCAACGACACTCTGATTAAGGTTTTCGACTAAATACATTGTATCAACAAATTACAAGTGTCTCAAAACAAACATAGACTTGCATGCACGATCGACAAAATAGAGTCCGAAATTTCGAAGCTTTGCCGCACGTTCAACTGGGAAAGTCTGTTCTGTACAGCTGTGGACTGTTCTCCATATACACTCGACCGTTTGCGAGTCGTAAATTTCGCGGCAACGTCTCAAAGAGTCTTACTCTAACTTCCCTACCCTCCCTTTGACTTTCCAACCCCATTCTTGGCCATTCTACATTCACGTAGCTTACAGGATCGCTTCTAATTTATCCTTGGACTGCGTATTTTCCACGTGTTTGTAATCTTTGCTCCTTTCTACATTCTACATATCCCACTGGCAAAATCAATGTACAGGGTGACTCATTTTATTTAATACTCAAAAATATTCCTAAAACGTAACTTTCAAACAAATAGTTCTGACTCTGATCATTTGCGTTTGAGAAATTCGCATTTTTTTTTTCTTCTTCACAAAATTGTTGGGAAATCAGCCGAAGCTATTTGGATTTCATTGAATACAAATCACAATTTTCTTCAGCGCATTATCCTCGTGACTTGACAAAAAATTAACTTTGGTCTCGAAAAAGTTCGCAGTTATATACAATGACAGTTTCTAAAGTTATTTTCTGTGAATAAATAACCGAGACTGACCTTCCAATGGCTGTTAACTTCTACCAGAAGCAAACCGATTAATTTTTACTGTGTAATTGCATCGTAAACGAATGAATTTTTTTCATAATTTATTTCCAAGCTCTACGTGAATATTTGCACTTGTTCAGGTTGAAAAGAATCACCCTGTATTTATATTAAGCAGCGAAAGGGTCACCAACATTGTGGGCACTTGGGTTATCGATGCAAATCGTCCGAGCGGGCTTGACGACGACGACGAGGAAACATTTGCCAGCTCCTTATGCACTTTGCCGGTTAATTAATGTGGCTACATTAAGAAAAGGTGGGGAAGAGAAAAGGAAAGGGTTGAAATTGCTGGTTGTACGAAACAGGGGTTGAAACGAGTCAAAGTCTAAAGTGAGGTCTCCCAGCTCGTTTTATACCAAAGTATCAAATTCGAGTCGTGCAGGCCTTCCTTCGACGTCGTATTGTTGTACAGGAATTGTTGATAATGTCTCGGTTAATTGGAGCTCCCCTTCTTCTGTGGCTATACTCTCGAAGAAACATTTGCTTCGAGATGGGGCCTAGTGCAAAACTAATTCCATAAAGTAACTCCCTTCCTTTTGGCCCTTTCAGCATCGTGGCGACGTTAAGAAACGTTATGGGACGTATACATTTCCTTTCCCTATTTATTGTTTTCTTCGGAATAGTAAAGTTAATTAACGCTTTCAGGCTGTATCAGTGTTTTCTTATTATTTCTGAATATGTATATTCTTTTATTTGATGTGCCAGATTGTTGCAAGATTTACGTTATTTGTTTTTTTTTTTTCTCGGAAATACTGATTCAATGTTGGATTCATAAGATATAAATATGATCATTACGAAATTTGTATACAATAGGATCGTGCATAATGTCCGATGCAGTAAATAAAAACTTTCGATAGTTAAATTTTTGTCGTTCGAGCGAGACACGAACCGGATATCATTTTCATAAACGCAATATTTATTCGTGAAGCGTATAGCAACGAGAAACGGGGTGTAAATTCGTGAAAAATTTTGACGTTGTTTTTTTTGTCAGTAAAAGACGACGAAAAAATTTTCACCTTTCTCTCTTGCGGGCTTTTTATCTCCAGGCGGTTTTCGCTCACCTGAACAAGGTGCAAAAAGAAGAGAACAGGAAAAAAAAAACTTCCGGGCTACACTTCAGTACCCATCAGCGAATGGCAAAGAAAGGCGCGAACTGGAAAATACCACGATGGAAATTAAAACCGCAGTTTCGCACGTGATGTCAAGCATGTTAAAATTTCAAAAGCGTTTTTCACCACGTGCCAAAGTACATTGACTGAAGAATGACGCCGTACGTTCTCTATTCTCGTTTTTTTTATTTTTCAAAGAGAAAAAAAAAAAAACAAAATAAATATTCATTTATTTTAGTGTTTTTTTTTTTTACACATCAAGTCTCTCATACGACGACCTGGAATTATTATTCGAAACGACGACTGCACTGAATGTAAAGTCAAGTCAAAGCCAGCATGCTGCTCTTTCAGTCTTTGAATTTTCTCCCGCATCAACGTGTCACCATTTTTTTTTTTACCAGTAGACATCGTTAAAAAAATGTATTGTCGAAAAAAAAAAATTGCTTCAGCGAAAAAATTTTAACGTTTTTTTAGATTAGATTATTATTTATATTTGATTAATTCGAATTAATGAATAGATTATGTTTATTATTTTTATGAATAATCATCTTTTTAACCTTGAAACATAAGAATTTTGAATTTTGAAAATCGGATTCTCGAGGATCCTGGCAGAGGACTTTTCTTTGACGTTTCTCTTTCACGTCTCACGTTTCAATTTGACGTTTCAAATTGCTGCAAAAATCCCAAAGATCGTCACGTTTAGGTGAAGCCGAAATTATTCTTCTTATTCATCAGCTTTTTCAGAAGTTTTCAACAAAGTTGATTACTCAACTGACAATCAAAGAAAATCAATCGAAGAAGAGTAATGTTCAGAGTTTTCTGTTATTTCGGATTTAAATAAATCGCACTAAGATATCCACGAATTTATTGGGAATAAATAATTTTGCAACTTTTTCGCCAGTACACGAAGGAAACTTCACTTTTCTTCTATCCAAGGTTTAAACTCGGACTTCGGAAAGCTTCGAAAAAATAAAAAAAACAATCCAAATCCGTTGAACATCTGCTTTTCGTTTTCGAAAGACGGATAAAAATTCGTTCAGCACTTTTTGACGCGAAAAGTCGTCAAGCTGACAACCGAACAGACTTTTTTCCTCTCACAGATTTTTAAATATAACAGAGAAAAGAGATGAAGAATTAAAAATTGTTTTTCGTTGAATATTTAATTTGAAGTGGTGAAAAAAAAAAAAAAAATTAGAAAATGTCAGAGATGGTGGGCTACTGCAAGTTAAATTGTTGTAGAAATAGGTGGGATGTGAAATTACAGAGAAAATCCCCATATGTTTGGTGGTACAATAATATCGTGTGTGGAAAGAGGAAAGTGGTGGTCCCGCGAGCGTGATATTACAACCGCAATGCGTACCCCTTCCTGAGGGTACAATGGGAAGCGCATGCTCCATCGTCCAAAGAACAGAGGCAAGCAAGCATCGTATTGCTATGCATCCGGCGGAAAGAGAACGTGGCACCCACACGAACTCCGGGGAAGCTTCAGCCCGAGTCTTGTACAATTGCCAATATATCGTTAGTACGAGGGGTGGATTTTAAACGGCTGATAAGACGCTACACACCAACCAACGAAACCCGATTTTTTATTTTTATTCTCTACATCTGTAAATAGAACAAAAATTGACGAAAAATAAAACCCTCGAAAAGCCAATTAAAATTCTGCGTGGAAATGACAAGTGCTTGGAAAGCAATTTGTTGAAACAGCTAACGTTTAAAACGAAAAAGTCACAGGCAATAAGTAAAAACTTTTGTTTGTTTTGCATAATAATTCATTCCGTTTTATTAACTGTTGAAGGATAATAGTTTTTTTATTTTATTTTTTTTTAATTTCTGATGCTTACTTTTGACTTTTCGATTTTTCAGTAGCATTGCTTCGAAGTGGTGAAGCTTATAAGCGCATGCTGAAGTAAAAAAAAAATAGAGATAAAAATTTCGACACAAGAGGGTGGATTGAGAAGGGAGGAAGGCGACAGTCGCCTGCTTAAATATATTCCACAGCTAAAATATATTCGAACAACCGCGGTGGGGGCCTCGCAGCTTGCAAATTTATGGTAATGTCGAATCACGAATCCCTCCGAATGAATTTCATTTAAAGTTTCCCACCACATCCGGCTCGCTATAACGTTTCGCTTGGATGACGTCAGCTCCGTGAAAGAAAACCGGGAGGGGGTTGGAGGAGAAACGACACGAAGACGAAAAAGTAAACTTTCGAATTCATAAATACAATTTTTAAACGCATGACTGTTTTACGTTAATCCTTTACGGATTAAATCCAATCATGAAGGCTGAAACCAAGATTCCTTTCCTTGAATTATATTTTCGAGAGGTTTTATAGACACGATCCCTCATTTTTACACATTATTTTTTCATCGACAATATTTTCGAAAATATTTTTCTCACATGCATTATCGGTACTTAAATCCGCGCAGAATTTCAAGAGTCTATTCACGTCGGAGTTACATCAACATTTTTATTTTTGAGGAAAATGGAATTCTTCGTTGAGAAAAGAGTTGATGGGAAGAAAATGAAAGCTTTTTAGGTCGAGTGTCGACTATTCTTCATTCGTAGTAGAACACGGTACAACTTTCAGCAAGCTTTTAAAGGAATCTTCGTTCTTTTTTCATAATTCGTCATTCTTATCGTGGTGGATAGAAAAAAAAAATCAAACAAGTCCGGCATATGGGAAAAACAATAAACTTATTTGCAAGTATTGTTTTTGCATCGAAATAATTCTGTGATAAAATATGGCATAGAGCTGAACGAAGAGAGTTCACACTTAGTCCTTATGATGTCGTTGAAATTTTTAGTGGAAAAAGATCAAAGGGACCATGTTTCTGCAAAAACTCGTATATCTTCTTGTCGAACAAATTTCCGTCTGAAATAAGAAAAAAAAGTGAGGAAATAAGCACTATGAAGAATATATTCGATGTAAGAAGACGTGAAAGGTGATCGATCGATCCGTTCCATCGGACTTTAATGGTAACGTCTTTTATTTACCCTTGAACGAAACACAAAGGACACTATTTCCCACATCCTATTTACGCTGACTTGGTGGAACCTTCAGATATTCGATATTGACTCTGTCATCTTAACACTTTTTCAGTCTTCGCTGGTATGCTGAAACGATACCATCTATTTGGAACCGTCGATTCAAAAAACAGTAAAGCTTCGAAGATTGTCCTTCGAATATATGTCGAACGTGTGTGTTTGGGAGAAAAATCGAGACTAAAATTCCTTTGGAAAACGAGAGTCAACCTGATCCCGCGTTTATGCAAGTTCAATGGTCTTTCAGACATATTTGAACATTTTGAGACATTCAATAAAAACACTGAGCCGTTCAACAATTGTAAAGATTTCCAGTTTCCACGTGATCAATGGGAAAACTGCTTCCACACTGAGAAAAAAAATTTGAAATTATGGCGAACAAATTAAATTTGTTGATTCAACAAAACTTTTGTTGATTCAACGATATTTTTGTCGTGGTGAAAAATTAAGTATTTGAATGAACCAAATTTCGTTTGGGTTAACAAATTTTATTTTGTTCGCCACGATTCGTTGAACCAACAAAAAAATTTGTTGAACCAACAGAAAATTTGTCGAATCAACAAAAAATTTGTTGAATTTACGAATTCATTTTTCTCAGTGCAGATGCACTAAAATAGGCAAAACATATCGAAAAAATTATACCAATTCTTCCATTATTTGCAAACATACAGATCACAAACAGAATGAATTCACAAACGCATGTTGGAGAGTTACTACATAGTTCGAGAGCAAATAAATAAAGTCTGGTCAAATTGATGCTATAGACGAATCAAAGATCCCATAGTTAATGCTTTTATGAGAAATGTTTTCTTTACTTATACCGTGTGCAGGTAACTGATGCGAGAAAAAGTTTTATGCACAATGAATTAGCCTGGTCAAAAATATGTCAATTTTTCTCAACTATTAATTCAATGTACAAATAAATTTCACGTAATTCTTAGGTGTATTCACATTTTTTGTTTTGGAACGTTATTCAATATTTTTTTATAACATCAATTCAAATAGTCATGAAAGCAAAAATGTTGTATTTCATAGTAAGATTGAAAGCACATCCATGTTCAAAGCTTCTAGTAATGGAAATGCCAAAACTTCAAAATTTTCTATTTATTTCTAAACAACGAGAAATATTTTTGCAAACATTTTTCAGCTTTTTTGCTCTAATCGATATGTCTAAAAATGTTTTCATCATTTTATTAACATGTATTTTATACCTTGATGGAATGATCTCATACTTGAGAATGTTTGATATAAAAATAGTGTTTCATGATCCCAATTGAATTTACAGTTTTAGTACAGCGACCATTTGAAGGTAATTGGGATCATGATACCTCGATGTGACTAGTGTGTAAACGTTGCTGGTATATGATCAACGAAGATTAAGGGTTCCTTGGTGTGTTGAATGGAAAGTGTTGACAGAAGGTAGAAGTGAAAAAAAATGATACCTGTGATGTTTCGCACGTACAAGGAAAGCAAGTAATGAGGACAGCAATCGAATCCTTTCACGAACGTGTTCTCTTTCGTGTAGAATCTTTGGAAGATCGTGCAGAAAGAAGAAGGAAGTGCGAAGGGAAAAGTGTCGTCGAAAGAAGAGCCACGTGGGGGGTCGGAGCCGACTGGTACAGATGTCTATCTCGGAAGAAAGAGCAAGGAAACGAGAACGAGAAAGTGTGGGATCATCAATGAGGCTGCTCCGAAGGGTTGGAACGTTAGATGGGCAAGTATCCGAGACACCCACCCGGGGATCACCGAGCTGCCAGAGACGGAATCAAGGAAGCCCAACCGAGATTCTGACTGAGACTCAGCGCGGTGTTCCTTTTGAATATTTAACGGGGCAAGTCCAAACATCGTTCCTACAAATTCCCTCTTGAGCCTGCTGATCCGGATTAACGGCAAGTGATAAGTTATACACGCCTTACTACAATTGTCTGGAGATTTCACCGGTCCGATATTCCTCGCCAGGTGTTTGTCTTGGTCTTCTTATTTTCATGAACCCTCGCGATGTTGGAACTAGAATGAGAAATCAGAGATGGAGATGTGACCATCTGGAATCCAATAAGAGGCAGTGAAGAGTGTTGGAAACCTTGGGATTGAGGTTGGATGCAGCGAAATGAGAGTTCAACGATGCAAGTATCCCAGGTGGAATTATAACAATAGATTTATAGCAGCTAATGAACGAAAAGGAATTTTGATCGTAAACAAAATGGCGAAAGAATCTGCCAAAATATCCAAGGACTTATTTCTTCCTAACAGCAGGGTCCTGATTCGGGGTCTAAGCTTCATCAGAAACTGAAAGACACTTCTGATTTCTAATGCTGCAAGACCAAGTGATACTTTGTTACCATTGAACGTGGATTGTCAAGGAAACGAGGATAGAAGATGGGCTTGATGTACGAAGCGTGCCAGTCCATGAGACATCGGTAGATCGACTTTCAGAGGCGTGAAACGCCACACGACGCTGACATATAGCGGACGACTCGTTGGCCTTTAGGGTCCGTTTCATCCTCGTCCGTTTAACTGCAGACCCGTCGAATCCAACAACTGCTCGTTTTGTCTAACGTTCCTGGTCCAATAAATCCTTAGCGCTAGTTCTCATGTTGTCCAGGACTAAACGAATTGCTTTCATTCTACAAATTGATGAATGTGCGGTTGCTGGCACTTGATGTTTAACGGTATTTAGGCCTTTTATGACCTCGTGAAGATCACCGTGACTCGAATCTTAGTTAGGTCCGTATCTCAACGATCAACCTGGATAACCAAACCGGTTGATCCCTTAAATTTTGTTCTGTTAAAGTATAAAATCCATGTGATGGCGAAACCGGCAGCCAATCCTAAAGCTTATAGGCTGCATTGCGTGCATTCTCGTGCAAAATTCGCATCGTAGTCAAAAACTCAATCTCAATCACCGCACTCTTGAAACTTTGCACGATTAATTTAAAACCGGCGGAGCGTTAAGCCGAAAGGGCTTTGCTGCGTGATTATGTGCCTTCATATATATATCCATATATTTGTGTGCGTATAAACCTATGGGGTGAAAATGGTACGTTATGGTTTCGATGTGTATATCCACCGACAATAACTCGAGGTTTGAACCAAGCTACTGAAGTACCATTGGCTAAATGGGATTAAAAGAAGAAGAAGAAAAAAATATATGTTTTCACACATGGGTGGCACATAGTATATATGTTCACCATAAACATTTGCCTCGTGGTAAAGTACAATAGTGGAAATTACAGCCTACAACTAACGCAAACGAATAGGAGCTGTGGATTTTGTTGCTGCCACATGCAATATTTTTTTCTTTTACTTCTCGATCCCCTGAAAGTCTATAGTTTCGTGAAACCAAGTCGCTTTTTTTACTTATTGATAAAATCCCGAATAGCGATTTTTTTTATTACCGATTTTTACGCACCGTAAATTCGAAGGTGGGCAAATCCACGAGAATTAACGTAGCTTGATCGAAATGAACGAGCTAGGAAAGTCCATGGCTCGAATTAAAATGATAACTGCCTCATCGGGGATGTGCCTCGTGGACACGATTTCGGGCTGTTACTGGTGTTACGATATCGTTACTGTTTACCGATCACACGCTTAATTGGATAGCTCTACATTTCTGTATCGGACGATCCAGTAAACATAGACCACATACACAGAAGAAACAATGGTTATTTTATACACATGGAAATATATATATAAATATAAATACATACATTCGCACGTATATATAGATGTATTTAGTAAAGGAGTATCGAATCAGTTCTCGGTTTCACGTGGAGTGTGTTTGCGATCGATTCGGGCCGATGCATAAATCGGAATAAATACGAATCCGTAAAATGAACAGTGGGGTGACGCAAAGGAGTGAGAGAAGGGATGGGGGGGGGGGGGGGTTGGAAAAAATATAGTGTATCGAGGCAAAAGCGTCAACCACGCGCAGTTGGAATGGACGGGTAGTTTGTTGGACCGTGTTGGACTCTACTGAGAGGGTGTGCAAGCATCGATGATTAATAAATCAAACTGAACCACTGGCCCTCCTCCCTTCCCTCCTCGTCCGAAAAACCGCCCCATGGACACGAATATTCCCTTTACCGACCCTCTTCGTACGAGCCACGACTCGCACCGTTCTACAACGTTCAAACAGTCATGATTGTAATTTGCTATGTGCGACAACAACCCCCTCTTCACTCGCCGCCATCCCCTGTGAATTAAAATGCGCATAATCACGCAACAATTATGACGTTTGCTTTTCGTCGCGTCGTACAACTCTCGCGATATCATTCTTTTTATTTAAACTTCACGCGATTCTTTAAACTTTCAATAACGTTCATACCCTTTTGGAAACTTTGAAATTTAAATGCGCAAAGACGAAGTCGTTGATAAACCTTGTCAATTTTTTGATGCAGCTAATAATTTTTTGGGGTAAGTTTTTCGTTAGTGTTCCAATTTCGAAGATTGCTTCTTTGATATTTTAGTTTTGAAGCTCTTATCAATTCATAATTTACTGGCAATGATAATAAGTGAAGAAAATAACCCGCTTATTTTTGGTTAAATGAGAGTATTTTATTTTTGACTCAGACTTTCGTTGGCAAATCCATCATAAAAAAAAAAAAACTCTGAGAGAAATCCCAAGTGCATTCCGCAGTGGAACGAAAAGGGTGAGAGAAATAGTGGCGGAAATCCGAGCGCGATAAGGTCGAGTTGGCGTGAAATACCTCATACATTATTAGTGTGCCCGTGAAAAATGGTTTTCTCGGGTGGACGATTTTCTCTCGAGCTTGTAACGACTGTCGATACCAGCGGTAAACATGAAGCTGCAATACACTGTGGGGACTGAAAAATATTTGCCAACGATAGAGAATCTAGCTTGGTTCATGAACATGAAAAGGGGAAGTGGAAAATGTCACACGATAATTTCTATTTTCTCAAACCATTGATATCAATAGAAATAATCGTAACTGTATTCCATATTATTTGCTTCGTCATCGAAATGTATTTTCTTTGATTGAATGTGTCATTTTACTTAATTCGATTAATATTTATGTGGACATTAAAGTAATATTATATCGAGATTTAAGATAAAACAAATATTCAATCTAAGCTGGCTTTGAAGCATGAATAATATTGATTTTTTTTTTTTAGATTAGTTTAATGTATAGTAAATACATTAAAGTCGAATACTATTGCTATGCAGAGTCATCCATAGAATAAGTGTTAGCCACGACTATTGTTGCATTGTTGGCTTGCTGATTGGAATTTAAATTTTATTCATAGGCTCGTTTATATCAGGGCAGTTATGTATTCAAATCGGACGCCGGCATTCGTACCTCGTACATGTATATATATATATAGATGAAACCACGACCCAGCGACCGTTGTCTCTTTCCATATTCTCATCTCTTTCTCACCGCGATCGGTCAGGCCGAACAATTGCAAATTTTCTACAATATTTCATTGTATTTTCAAAAAAATGTTACCGTAGGATAAAACAAGAATTAGCAATCGACAATTCATTTATTGATTGAAACGTTTATAATTATTGCGTAACGTATGGCGTGAATAGCCTATAATTACAATATTTCGTTGCCATTATAATTTTCGTGATGGTTGAAAAATGATTGGAAAAATGTATCACGAAAAAGGTTTGGCGCAGTGATCATCGTGTGAGATAACGAAAACGTATTTCGGCCATTTCTACTTTTTGGGCTCGCATTCCATTGGGGGATAGGGCATCCTCCTGGGTCTTATTCCAGACGAGTAAGGTAGCAAGTATTTGGCATGACGTCAAACGTAGATATTAGGATTCCCTTGGGGTAGTTGCTGGTCAAAAGAACGGTGGGGGAGAGGGGGAGGGGGGGGGGCGAAGATGTGGTGACCATTCGTGCATCACATTCGTGATCGGCCTACAGGCATCGGAGACGTAGCATCCAGAACTAACTCCACTAGCAATAGCAAGTAGAAAAGTAGTAGCATCGAATCTTCTATCTACTTCTTGACTCGTTTTTCCATTGCATTTTCGAGTCCAGAAAACCTTGGCATCTTCTTTTATCTTCACTAGAAAAAGCTTCGACCATTCTCGTGTATCTTCTTTGCGAAAGAATAATTTTTTTCAGTCCCAGCACAATAAAAATTCGATTTATAACTTCTTTTACGTGCATTCAACCTTGCTGATATTAGAGTTGTGGGAACAAGTGACCGTCGCCATTTACGACACTGAAAATCTAGAGTAATTTTTTTTTTTTTTTTTATAACGACGTTCGTCACATTATTTTGCATTCAAATCCGCTCATAAATGATCGAGGACGTGACAGAATACTGATTCGTTATTACAGATAAATAATATTTTCAATTGAACGAGAATATATCACGCAAATAATCAATTGCGACATTAGTCAAGTCAGGTGTATACTTCTACTCGAGAAAGTTCGTGACAAAATGGCCGTTCACCACCATTTCGTGAAAGATACCTGTACGAAGAAGCGAGAGAAGTGCACATTTCGCTTCAAGAATTCTCGACTTCCGCTCTGACTCCCCCTAGTTAAGAAATCAAACGGTGGCACCGGTGATTCCTTCCCCACCCTTGTGTTCGCTCGCTCACTATACCTGTATATTTATAGAGTAGACATAAGGGATTCTCGAGTAGTATAGGAATCAGTGAGATAGTCAAGATGAGAGATGAGTGGGTTGAGTGGAGAAAAGCGAGACGAGATCTCTGAGCTTTGCTGGTCCAGATTTAACCGTCTCATGTGTTTCGTGCACCATCGATATACCTCACTATTTTCTCTCTACATGTATACAGTATGCGGTACTAACTACGCGTGTATAGTTATATGTGCCATTTGAATCTTTGCCTTCTCGTTTCCGTTATCCTCCGTCTCGCTTCATCCCCTCTTTACGAATTGCAAATTTTCGGCAAGTTTTCGTTAGGGAAATTCTGGGTGAAGCGAACGGGACGATGGTACCTCAGCTGCAATGTTCTTCGTATACAAAGTGGTTACGAGGGGTTGGAGGGGGTTAAAAAGGGTTTGGGGGTAGAAAAATAAGTATAGCAGAGAACGGTAACGTTACAGATGATGTAGAGAGGAGGTTGGAAGCTGCAAGAGAGAAGAAGAGTAGACGGGCTGGAAAGGAGGGCGAGAAGAGTTAAGGGGGTAGGGATCTGGTGCTGGATGTACCCCGGGTACTCCACGGTAAAAGCACAAATATTTGACGGGTAAATAGAGTGATACTTGATGCGGCTCCTGGCTGATGCTGCCACACTGACTGCGCCAACCAACTCTAGACTACCCTCCGAGCTTCTTCGACTGCTACCAAGCCTTCTATCCTTTTTTCACCCCCCTCATCCAGCCTTAGGTACAGTTAGCGTTGTGGCATCTGCAGGGTAAGCGAGGAGAAAGGGACATGGAAGGAGAGAGGCAAGGGGAGCAGCTTTCGCATCGGCCACCAGTTTGCTCAGTGGCAAGATCTCACCCCCACCCTTATTCCCCCTTTACTTTCTAACCCCTTTCTCCAAGCTAGGATGCTCCCTCACCGCGTCTGTGTAAATTGTAAACATCAGGCCTGCAACTTGCAACTCTTCGTTGCATCTACCGTTCGTCCATGGAATATCGGATTAGCCATGATCCTCTTCCTGCCATCTTAAGAAGGAAAAAGGGCCTCGACAAAAATTCTTGCACCCCTCCGAGAATTTCAGGACAAAGATCACGAGACTCTACTTATTTGATGTGATAAAATAACAATAACATTACAAACGTAGTTTCTTAGGGGTATTTTTTGAATGCAATCTCTTATTTATAAATAAATTGAGACAAATTGTTGACTTCTTATTTACAAATGATTTCAAAGACAGCATTAATCTTTCATCAATGTTGATTCATCGAATCTTTTCTTACTAGATTTCTGTGACTGTAGATTTCTCCTTAAGTTCAGCAATACTTGTGTTGGAAAAAAATCGTTTGTGGTCTGGCAGGATGAATGAGGGAATGATGGAAATAAAAAGAAAATATGTGAATTCGAGAACTGTCGACCTTGCCACAACGTTATTGGAAGTTACATTCATTCGTAGAGCTGTAACCCGACGAATCTATCTCGAGTGTTATTGGCATTGGAACGAAAAGGGTCTGCAGAATTCAAGGCCAAGAAAAAATGAAGGCTGAGAAAGGAGAGGATGTTAGCATCGCAAAGACGTCGATGGAGAAAAGAAGCCAGTCGTCGTGTATGCTTCGAGCTATTTCCTGCAACCCTCTAATACGTTTATAATAAATATTGTAAGCTCCTCTATGGAAATCCGGGGAACGAAATATCAAATTCAATCTCCGTTTTTTTTTTTTCATACAACACAATAATGAGATTTTTGGCTGTTGGGGTGATCGAGAGTACCGGATATCGAAAAAAAATTATTCAACAGAAATAATGTTTCTCCTCAAATAAATTATCAAAGATTTTTCGACTTTTTGGTTAGTATATTAAAATTAATTTTATTGAATTTTTCAATGATGGTTGCGATTTCATTGAATTCCAATTGAATCGCTCGATTTTCATAGAAATTTCTGAATATAGTAAAATTAATGTGAACCGTGGCGATTTATACATAAGTTGAAGACTCGTTGTGATGCAAGGGATGAAAAGTCGAGACGAGACTCGGCTGGGTCCGCGAAATAACCATTGCATTTAAACCAGAACGAGACCGAGGGAATTAAGGATTAGTTAAAGGGACTGGTGAATGGAAGGGGTTGAAAGCTAGAGAAAGAAGAAGCGGTGGGAGGGGGGGGGGGGGGTAGGGGGGTGGAGGATAAAACGAAATCAGGAAAGCTTTCTATGCTCTAGCGCACAGTCGGAGCTTTACCACGAGACAACGAGAACCGACCGCTTGGACCTGCTGACCGAGCCACTAGGGGCTGCTCATGCGGTTTGCCTCGTTCTACTGCCGCGGGCAAGATAAACACTCCCCAATTATAAATTTCTCGCATGCAAATGCGAGAGAAGAGACACACAATTTACACAACTCCAGTTTGTACATACAAACATATATTTTATTTTTTTATTTTTTTTTCATCACGGAATTTGATAATTCTATATTTTAAATATACATCAACTGATTATTGTATGTTCTAAGATATTTTTTTACTTTTTTAATTTCCATGAATCTATTTATCAATATAATTGCTTTCTGAATATCTAAACGAAAGTAATATTTTATTTAAGAGGCAGCAGCATTTCTCTCGTTAAAAAAATGAAGGTTATAACGAACCTTCGATTCCGTAGAATCATTGAAATCAAATTATTTTTCTCCAACTCTTAGTGTTATTGGTGTCTCTTCTGAATCGATACTATTCGAGCAATTACTGGTAGATTCAAATAGGCTAAATGAACGGTTAACAACAGTCCGACGTAAGTGTGGGGACTAAGCTTCTATATAGCCAGAGTAGAAGAGGAATAGAGAGAGAGAGAGAGAGAGAAAGAGGATGAGAAAGAATCGCTTGCTCAGCAGGTCGGTATCAATGGAGACAAATTGAGTTGGCCGGTGATCGATGAAGCTCACCGTCCGTGACGCGAAGTTACGCTACCGCGCGTACAACGTTTTCCCTTTCCCATGCTCTTTACTACCCCCTTTTTTACTCCCCATTTCACCCCCAAACCCTTCGGTTTACCAAGAGTCGCTTGATCGGCTGCTGCTTCTGCTATTTTACGGTTTCCTCGTACCTGTTTCGCCTGTACATCCTTTCTCATGCCCCAGCCTGTTTCCTATACCTCTCATCCTATTTTCGTAGCCTCGGACGAGTTACTGGTCCAAAATCCAGGAGGCTTATTCTTCGTGAAGCAAAAGTGTATTCAAACCTTTCGAATATTTTTTTAAACCCAATTTTTTTCAATACCACTCCACCCCACACGAACAAAAAAAACAGAAGCACAAAAATAGTCCAATAGTTTGGAACAGGGACAAAAAAAAACAAATGCGGACGTTTTTCTTGTTTATTTATTTTTCTGGTTATGGATCTATTAATTTATTCAAGTTCAGTATTCGCTTCACGTCGATATTTCTCAAATTTATCGAACATTTCAATGCTCGTTTCGATATCGTATCATTTTCCGAAGAATTCGAATCGATGATTGCAGCAAAAACTTCATGATTGAGTAAACAACATCGATAGAGTCAAAATTGATGGTAAATGTTTAAAAAATATTCACATTCAAATGTTGAATTCAAGCAAATATAAAATCCCGTCGTATTTCATGTCTATCTGGTCAGAATATCGGGATAATTGGGAATTGAAAAAAAAAAAAAAATGTGAAAAGTCAATTTGGAATACGATGAACGTTTGTAATTAATTAAAATCAGTAATCGTTCTTGGAATAGATCACAAGTCATATATACAAATAATTTTTCAATCGATGGTATTTAGAGGTGAATTTATTAAATCGAACACATCACGTCACAAGAGCTCGAGTGATTCTTGTTTGTACGGTGTTGATTCTGGTGTTGGAATGTCTATCGTACGTGCATCACGAGCTCTTGCTATTCACTATGCCAGCTTAAGCATGAACGTGAGATGGGACTACAATTAGTTTGTGTGTGGGTGGTTATGTGTGTGTTCGTGTGAGTGCGAACACGCGCGTGTGTGCGAAGTAAGTTGGAAAGGAGGGAAACTATAGCCCTTATTGAGATGCGTGAGGGTTGCAGTGCTTTCAGTGCTGAGTAAACCTAGACTATCGGCTTTTAGTTGATTAACGCTCGTACCGACCATCTCGAGTTTTGTGTCCCGACACATCTGAATCCGTGTCTCCTATTTGCCTTTTTTTCTTTTTGTACGAATGAAAAAATTAAAAACGCGAGAATAGATAATATTTTTTTCAATCAATTTCTCAGTATTCATTTAAGAATATTAAAATTTAATATAAATGGGTAAAATTTAAATAAAAGACGAAGGGTGAGTCAATAAACAGGCACATACATGTGATAGGATTAAAGATATTGTTTTTACTGGTTTTATGTATCTATTTTATGTTTTTCATTTCATCTTCTCTCTTTCTTTCATTCGCTGTTTTTTTTTTTTTTTTTTTTTTTTCTTTTCGTATGGTTCACAACCTCTTGGAGAAAAGTAACGACGTGGCGATGGTATTATGAGTTGCTCAGGGAGCGTACAAGTTTGTTTCCGATTACTTCACGGACGATGAAAACTTTCTATGACTTCACCTCGCCTGGCATGTACACTAGACATCCCTCTCGTTCCTCATCCTCTCTCTCTCTCTCTCTCTCTCCCTCTTTTTTTCTCACTCTCTTCCTCTCTCCCTTGCTCTGCACATTCTCGTCGCTGCATTTCGAGCAGGGAATTGGCCTCGTTGACTATAGAAACGATGTGGCTTACGTAATAACTCCGGAATAAAGTGTTTCCATTACGACTCCGTTAAGCTTCCCCGAGAATAACAAGATCGGAAAAAAGAAGGATCAGTATGAAATGATCGTCAACCTTATTCAGGGACTTAAAAAGCTGTACGTATTTATATTAATTGACATATTTGCTAAGAACGAACAAAAACGAAATTGTGAAAAAATTGTAGTGAATTCTTAGGGAATAGGTGGGAAGGAAATTTAGAAGATATAAAAAGGGTTAAATAGTAGAAATTATTGGTTCTAATTCGACACGTTTTAGTTCGCCATCGAAATATTTTACCAACGATATACGTTAATTGCTATAAATTCTGGAATACTGTACAATTCGTTTTTCTATTATTTTGGTGGCTGTTTTTTTTTTGTTTTACTATATTTGCACCAACCCTATCGAAATGCAGCCACAATATCTGGATGCTTTTAACCTCGATTCGAAAAATAAAAACCCGCAAAAGAATATTTAAGGGTGAGCGAAAGAGGAGGAAAAGAGCGAACGGATCGAATGCACAGAAAAGAAATGGTCGAATGGGCAAAGGTGGGCTGGGGTGGAAAATTCCAAGAGAAACGTACGCCAACCGAAATGAATTTTTACGATATTTACTTTAAACTTTTCTCCGCGTTGGTAACTCGTTCCAATCTACCTCTCTCTCTCTCTCTCTCTCTCTCTCCCTCTCTTTCTTCTCCACCGTCCTATATCTATCTCGTATTTTTTCCCCATTTTATTCTTTTCCTAGTTGGAAACATCGCTAACTTTCAAACAGAGTTTTCCGAAACAATCTTACCGACATTATATGTTTATGTACAATAAGAAGCGAATCCTATCTGCCTCGTATTCAGGCATTAGGGAATCTTACGATTATGTCCCAGCAAAACCATTGGAAAAACAAACTACTGTAACCGTGTGTATACATACATACTTTTTTTTTAATCCAAATTTAAAGTAAAAAAAATAATAATAATAACTCATAATTCATATTATTGATCTATACGAGTTGAGCACAGAGTGAGCAAGACCTATTCAGGTAGTACATAAATCGACTTACAATGTTTCACGATTATTTTCCTGCAACTTTTTCTTTTCTGTGTTCTTTCATTCCAGTCTTTCGTATACCAAATGGTCCAATATTAATGCGATTGAATGAGAGGAGAGGAGGCAATGTTATGTGTCGAAACTGGCACGTCCTAATCACGATATTCGGTATGCTTGATTATAGTCGATGTTTACAGACCAACTGAAGAGTTATGGAGTGATCGTTGAACGAAGTTACCGAGACCAATAACACAAATCGTATATTTACTTACGAACAAGTGTTAATTTCATTTCATCCATTGATGATCGTTCGAATTATTATCATTAATTCCATATGAATGTGTATATTCGCACAGATATATATTTAAATAAACAGGCAAACGTACATAGATGTAAACGCACCTATATATATTCGTTCGATATATATCTATAGAGGGTTGTTAGATTGCAGGCCCTCGCGACCGTCTAATTATCGCACGTGCCTAATTTCAAGGCAGTACATTGCAACCCTCTAACCGTAACTAACGCCAATAGGTAAACGCTATTAATCCATAGCCTGACTTCCGGTAATCGGTGCTACATAGCTTGGGATAGGGTTTGCTTGAATCCCATTCAACATATACGTATAGATGTATGAACATATATACATTATATTCATATATGTATATATATGTAGCGACGATAATCGTTACAGGGTGAAGTCAACCCCCGTCCAGACCACCTACCCCTTTCCCAGCTTGGTTCATCCTTTTCTATCCAACTTCCAACCATGTGAGGTCCGAGATGGAAAGAGGAATGGTCAAGAGCCAGCCTCAATGATTAACTCCCTTCTCCATTTACGTTTTCAACCCTTGGAAATTCGAACGAGCGTAAAATTGTGCCGAGTTCATTCTCCGTCTCCCTCCCCCTCCTTCCCTCTCCACTCTTCGTTCTCTTCCCAACAACGTAGATCGCGAGTGCTTTGAACTAATATCGGTATAAAAGCGATACGAGTACACCGGTTTTCGAATTTTCGATGCGTTTTCACCCCTCATTTTTTTCGATTTTTCTAGTCAATACTGCACCGAAAGAGGTAGTCTGGTATTTTTTTGTTTTTTTTTTTTTCACATTGATACAATATCTTTTTCGAGCACTTCAATCACAGTTCCATCAACGTTATGACGCAGCGGATGAAACCTTGATGTTGTTTTTTTTTATCCTTTGGAACTCGTTTCGACTACGAATTTCGATTAAATTTGTATTCTTAGTGGGAGTATTTTTCTGATGAATCATTCGTTTACGGAGAGAATTAGAAGGTAAAAATTACCGTTACAAAATAAAATCATCTGTATATTACAAAAAATTTGATTTCGTTTTTATGAAAATTTACAATTTGCCCTGTAAAAATTCCTAAACATTCAAGCTTGTTGCCGGTTTTCATTGCTGTAACGGTAATATTTGTTTTTTTCTTTCTGTCCGTGTTTAACTCGAAAAAAATACAGTATTTTTTACTGCTATAGCGTGTAACGGTAATGTACAGAGAATTTAAACGAGTTCCAACAACGATTGCCATTTGTACAAAAAATTCTGACTCAACTCTTTAACGTTGTAAGAACATGAAAAATACGTGAAGCATCAAGCATCTCATCTCTCAAGCAACAATGATCATAGGACATGATCGATTCAATCATTTTCATCCTCTATACTTTGGAAAAATGTGGAAATTACTAAATGAAACGTAAATTAAGAGTTGATATTAAAAACAGTTCTTCTTAAATGCACGAGGACGATGTTTGGATTCTAGTCGTTTTTGGACCTCGAGCGAATGCTCGCTTTCATCATGTCTCAGATTCAGAGAGCACAGTTACGTTCTGTCATCCCATTCCATCCCTTATCTATATACGAAAGCAACAATGCAATCTCTAACGAACCCCTATTTACATTTGAAAGGTATTCCAATTACGTTCAGCTGCATTTTCCTCCATCGATCCGGGTTCTCACTTCTAATCGACTGTTGCTCGACCATTTATACCCTTACATAACATTTTTTCGTGTCCATCTACTCATATCTGTCAGTACTGACCAAAGTGTCATCCATTGAAAATCAACACTAACAACATTTCAGTCACTTAAAATCGAAAATTCAATGATATTGTCTCAATTTTTTATATACACACACATCAGTTTTTATTAGTCTGTTAATAATCATGTTCAAAAAAACGATCGTCAAAAAACATTTTTTATAGTCGTACTGTTGGCTAAAATGTTTATTTCGAAGCTGAGTTTTCTAGCTCCACAACGTTGACATAGTCAACCGTAGTTGCTAAAACGTTGCGGGATTATTTTATCATAATCCCGCCCCTCTACCAACTTGGTTCCAAAACATACAGCTACGACCGGGAAAAACCTATTCTTCCGTTCTCGTTAATTTTCAAATAAAATTTGTCGAAGTTATATTCGGCTGGCGTCCAGAAAATTCTCGAGATAGGAATATTTTGTGCGACTCACGGGAAAAGTCGTTACAAATTTTGCCGATTCCGTGATTTCTCACGGAATCGGCAAAAACCGATTGTCGAGTTAAGGATGCGCAGCAGGTAAGAATTAAGAGACTGCCAGTGCATTCATGCTGTTTTTTTATGTATGGTTGAAAACACTTTTTCAAAGGGCACTTTATTGTATTATTCTGACAGCAACCTACGATAGGATTTCCAATAAATTTCACCGGAAATTGTAAGGAGTAAGGATTTTTGTTGTGCTCCGTTGAAAGATCCCAGTAGATCAGGTTTATATGCGCCATAAATTTTCGGAAATACACAAAAAAAAACACCACGAGGCTGGATGTTTTCTGCATTCTACTGGAATGAATTAAGATTTTTCGATACTCTGACCTCTATTTCTGTAAAAACCTGACGAGATGGACAAGTCAAAAAATCGAAAACTTTCTATAAAATCCATGAAAAACCTCTCACCGTATTCCAATCGTAAAACCCAATGTTCATCAGGGTGATCAATCAACTGAGAATTAATTGATAAAAATAGAAATTGACAAAATGAAATCGTCGTTTTTAAAGCTCTTATTTTCATCGAGCTAACTCTTTCACTGTTTTTCATCCCTGAGTACCGTTTTCTGCTCACCAGACCAGCACGCGGAGGGTTCTCGAAGCCCCTCGTTGTTCTCCCCGACTGCAACCAACAATGGGATGCATTATAACCTTTGTGCAGTTGTGTAACTGCAGTTTGAAGATAGTACCTCTGCATGCTCGGGTGGATGGGTCGTGGCAAAATCATCCACTGGTACAAGTACCCATTTCTAATGGTAATGGTTGGTAGTGGTGACCGCGGTTGCGGTAGTCGCAAGCCTTGGCTTTGCTCCCAAGCCTGTATACCTGTAACGAGAACTCGTGCACTATACGAACAAAAGAGAAATACTTGTTCCAACAGATCCAACTCGTTTCACTCTTCTATAAATGGTATCAACAATTTTTGTGTTGATGCATGCAGCTTCTATTTATCTGTGTCAAACAGAAAACCAAAAAAAAAAAAGAAGAAAAAGAGCTAAATCTTTTGATTTAGCACTTTTTCCATAAATTTCAATTACCTTGATCATAACTTTTTTATTTCTCGTGATCATCTTTTTCCGTGTATTGAGATTCATTTGATTATTTCTTCACGAACATTGAAAATATTATCCACGCCGTTTCTCTTTTTTTTTCAAGTCAAATATAGATTTCACCCTCTACATTGTAGATTATTTCATCCCCCATATCTGTGTTCTCTACCGTGTTGGCTCCGGAAAGTCACTAAGCCGATTTTAATTCGAGCAAGGCAAGCTTGAATGAAAGGATATTAATCCGTGAGTTCTGGGTCGAGAGTGAGTCCTCCACGTTTCGTCAGTCCTCATTTTTATCTCTTCACCTCCCCACCCCCCGCTCCCTCCCCCGCACCGCAGTCTCGGGAGAGAGTCGAGAGGAAAATCGTAACTTCTGAGGTTTCCTAAGAGACCCCTCGAAGTCTGAAGGAAAACGAGAGGTCACAAAATTATATCGTCGTTGTACAAAACGTTCGATATCCGATTTTATTTCTTGTCGTTCTTTCGAAATTTCGAGAGGAATAGATGTGAAAAAAAATTTTAGAAAATTTACACTATTTGAATAGTTAGTTTTTTTTCGACTCATTCTGAAAAAATTGTTCAACATTCGAAAATATTTATCAACTATTCATCAACATTTGATTACGAATAAGATCTGTAAAGAAATGCTGTTCTGCAATTGGTGAGTGAATAAAAAATATCGAACGAAGTGAAATTTCAATTGCAGATATACGTTTTTTCAATTTCAAACTTTTATTATCAATTGTGCGAGTTTTCATTATTCCACCAATACAACTGTCCCGAGGATCACAGAATTTATTAGTAAATTATATATTGGCAATAGAGAGCAATCGTTAGTCAAAGTCTCGAGGGTATCTATTATGAATTCATTACATTTCCTCGGGTATAGGTAAGACGTATGGAAAGGCGGATTGAATGGAATGAAAAAATATGAATGGTTCGCAATATAAGGAAGCTTTGAAGAAATCGGGGATCAGTAATGTGGTAGGGGGAGAGTCGAGACATGAAAAATCTAAGGAGGGAGAAGGAAGAGAAACGAGGAGGAAAAATCTTGCTATTGCAGGATGAGTGGCTAATCAAATCGAGAATATACTTTCACCGTGAGCAAACGAGAAACCGAGGAGGTGGAAAGAGCTTTTCAACCTTTGAAAGTTTTCACCAGTGGTTGCACGCCTTCGATTCTCAAGTCGATAATAATTCGAAGCCTTGAGGGCACATTCAAAAATAACCATGCAAAACTGTATTCTCATGTTCTAATAACCTGACTTAATTATCCTCTGGTGCAATACATGCCCTTTTATGGCCAAAGAGCCCAGTCGTATTACTTTTATGCTTATTCTATGATATCCTAGAATATCAAGAGCACTGAGAATAGAAGGCAGCTTAAAATACACAGATATACGCTATCTCTGAGCTTACCAAATGAATGAGCTTTCTTGAAAAAATACGATCTCTACGAACTTCAGAATTTCTTAGAAATGAATTCTCGAACTTTGATTTAATGAGAACCATTGAGAATAATTGTAGGAAAACGTGCAACTGAATTTTGTTCGAGATAATGAATTGTTATTGTTCATTGTACTGAGAAGTCTATGAAAATGAACAGACTGAAATGAGGATGCAGGGATTCTATGTCAACATAACTCTGGTAATTACAATCGAAATTGATTATTTCTGTATAATTACTATTTCAACACAAAGTATTATAATTTAAAAATATCAATGAAAAAATGGAGTAACGCGTTTTATGCGGACAGGAATTCTGTGTCGTTATTTCCTGACTACGAAAAATATGAAATTCTTAACATCTGTTCAACAATAGGAATAGCTCAACTGAAATAAGTTCCGTATTTGAAGCAACCCTTATCTTCGATAGGGTGTCTTAAGGGCTAAAACAAATATTTGATTCTATTGACACTTGAAAAAATTGAAGTGGGACATTAAAGTGGACAATTCGTGGGAAATGACAGCGATTACAACTGTAATGGTTGGAGCGAAATTTTCTTTGGAACATTACGGAAAATGTCTGCGAAACCGGAAGCGAACGAACATACGACGATACGCTGGCACTTCGGTTCTCATACAGGGGATGAAACTTGGGAGGCTGCGAACACAGGCCAAAGCTGGTCAGCCAGCAATTTTGTCCTATCTCGCTCACGCTCTCTCTCTCTTTCTCTCTCTCTCTCTCTTTCTCTTTCTCCCCTCCTCGTGCTCGATTTCTCTGGGATTTCATCCCCTACAGCCCCTATTTTACCCCAACGCATTTCGGCACTAATATCGCTATAGCTTCTCCACTAAAATCGTCCACTGGCGATTCGTATTGTCCGGTAATGGCGGAGCAGCGTTTAGGACCGAGCAACGTGACAGAAACTACCCCCTGTCTTGCTCTTTCTCTGTCTGTCTGTCCGTCTGTCTACCTGTTTCTCTCTCTCTCTCTCTCTCTCTCTCTCGCTCTTGCTCTACGATAACTATAGTCCTGGAGACAGAGGGTTGTAAAATTGTCCCAATACCTATAGCTTCATGGTGTTCTGTATCTCTGACCATTACGATCCTATATAGCCGAGCATTATTTCTCAATTGATTCAGAGAACATGGAATGGCGACATATTCTCTCGAGGTAGTTTCTTTTAATCATTGTGTATAAATAAGTTTAAAAAAATTTCTTCATTCCTGAAGAATATTATCAGATCACGGTCTCGTGTAATCAATCGAATTCTCAAAGAATTCTCGCAAATACTTTCAGGAAAAGCTGTCCTATTATTCATTAATTTTAAGGGAAAAATATTTTCGGATTGCAGTTTTGTTTTTCACGAAATCGATCCACTGTCAATGGGAAGCGATCCATCTGTTCTAGACTTTATCTAGTGACAGTATAAATTAAAAATAAAAATTTAGCCTTAGTTATAAATTTCGTATAATGATCCGAGAATAGTTTTTCTTCAACGTCTACGAATCGCGTCGGATTTAATAGGAAAATTTGGCGTGACAACTGTAACTGTTATGGACCGAATCTGTCCATAGTTAGAAATAGCGTTACTTCAAAAAATGGAATTAATTTTGAATTTTTTAAAATGTTATTGATTTTTCCGAATTATACATTTATGTTGAAGAATTTACAAGTTTTTTTTTTTTACAAGAGCACACAAAATTTATCGCTGTTCTGTTGTTTTTTAGTACCTCAATGTTTGAGCAGTTATAAAAGAGCTTTCGGAGGCTCCCATTAGCAGTTCTTAAGCAAGTACCACTGCATAACAGTTGCTCATGTTAATTTGCGTCTCTTCTCATCGTGCACGTGTCCGCCATTGCGGTGAATACACCACTATATGCACTGTTCAGGTGCTTAAAAGCATCGTACTTCTTTCAGAGTTAAGTGCGGAGGAGGACTCAAGTGACGCTAATTTTCGCAACCTCATCTTTAGAGTTTTCCCTTTAGTCTTGAGCTTGATACTGCTGTATACATGGTCAAAAAAGTATTTCCATCGACTGATTTTTATTAAAAGAAAAGACACACACATACAAAAATATTACGATAAAGAAAACAAGATTTTCTCATCCCAAAATCTAGCTTATTGGTAAAATATTTTTTATAAACGAACGTTCATTGAAGATAATCAAAGATCAACCTTTTAGCCAAGGGAAAAAATATTTTTCGAAGAATTTTGGACTCTCAACAGAACTGGCCTTTGCGATGAAAGAAAAAACGTGAGACCATTCAACTTTTTTACATGTCACCCCATCATTCTCCAGTTTGTGTCTAAGCTCTTACCTCCTAACCATCCTTCTGTAGATTACAAACTCTCCGAGACACTAGCTAGATCAGTTAACTTTGAATCCTCGTTGAGAGGTCGTAGGAGACTGGAGAGTTCAGGGCTTTCGGGCAAACGAGGCCAAATTAAAGGGATGTCCCATGAACGTCCCGCGTACCGTAAAGGTAGGGTAGTTTACTGTATAGCGAGAGTATGCCACCGTAGTACGGTCTTCATAGACGATGTGTTCCTCGACCAGGTGTAAATGAGAGAACCGAGGCTTCGTCCCCAATTATTTTCAAATTAGGGTGACATTAGTTCCACTTTGGGGTTCGTCCTCGTGCAAGCAAGGCTATTTCGGTACACCCTCCTCCTTCTCTTTCATGATAACTCGAGGACAACGAGATGACGAAGACCTCGACTATTTCACTCAGAAGGAGTGCAAATCAACTGTCGTAACAATTTTTGAATGTCCTCAAGCCGGTTCTCGAGGATTGTTGATGATGGGGTATTTCAGTTTGTGGTTTTTGAGAGAATCAAGGATTCTTTTTAATTTGATGGCACTTCGTAACTGGTCATTTCCTGACCTCAAAAAAATACTGCATTTCTCTCTCTCTCTCTCTCTCTCTTGCCTTAAAAATCTCTGAATCAACGTTTACTCAGAGAAGTCTTTCAGCGATTTTGGTAATGTCACAAAACGCAAAATGTCATTTCTGTAATTGACAGTACGCGTTTCCTACATCGGAGAATTAAATTTAATTATGTAATAAGATCGTAAGAAAAGTTAAATGTTTGTATTCAGTGAGCTGATCGAAAAGTTTTGATCCCCAACGAAACTGCAGCTGAAGCACGCCATAATAGACTACCATCAAAAGCGATTTACTACTGAATTCTCATGAATACGCCGTCCAGTCCGTGTTTAATCTGAGGAAACCTAAAGTCAATCTAAGATTAGTGTTTAGAAAGTGATTATTTTGATAGTAAATTATGAAGAATGTGAGGAGAACGATCTCTAATCTATTCCAAAGTGAAATAGCTATTAACTAGATCGTTATCAATTTAAGGCTAATATTTGGAAGAGGATTTTGGGTGGTGTAGTTTCCTCAAGTAGAAAAGCAGCGGTGATGAAGAGTTTGTCAAAACACGAGTGCCACGAGTGATGCTGATTTAGAGGGTAGATAAAATGTTTCTCATTCTTTGAAAAGTGCCAGGGTAGCTCGGAACACACGGTCACCCTTTACTATTAATTCACGTAGGAAAATGCTATAAACGAAATTCTAAAATAGAATTATGTGTGGGCGTATGTATATATAAGTATATATTTTCTTGGACGGTTTGGGTTCAAGTTGGGGAATGCGTCTCGTCGTGGTGAAGTCGCGTGTTTTCTCTCCCTCTGTGCGCTGCTTAAACGTTAATTCGACGTGGATTAATTAAAACAGTCTGCTGTCGAGTGTCGAGGACCCTACCAAGAAATATTATTACGCGTGTGACGAGGCAACATAACGAAGCGGGTATATATACGAGGAGCAGAGATGAAAGAGAAGTGTGCACAGCCCACGAAAGCGAGCGCCCTGGCATGCTTGTGTGTTTGAAGGAGAAGTCACGACTAACGACAGTGGCAAATGCAACACTGAGCCCTTCCTTTCCCAGTGTTGTGTAATACATGCCACATCGTTTATTTTATGCAATACCGCCTGAAAAAATTCACCACGAAGGAACGTCCGTTTAAGCTCCAACATTTTCATTAGCGTTGCGTCTTTTTTTTTTGGATTAAATGTGTTTATTCAGATTTTGGGGAGTTTGAAAAAGACATTAAACATTTTACGAAAACCTAATGTTTTTAAAACCTGTAGAGACTGAAAAAAAGAATAATCGGAAGTGTTTATTGTTTCAAAGTAATGCTTGATATTTCTTAATTGCTGGAGTGAAAGTGAAGGGGATGATTATAATTTGATGTTATCAAAATCCACTATGATAAACCAGGCCAATAATTTAATAATGCCAGCGATGTCAGTGAATTGATAAATGCCATGGGCCACAGAGGTGCTGCTTGATTTCGTTTGGGCATTCTTTTTTCTTTCGCCAAAAGAGTTTTTTTTCCACGACGCCGTAACTATATTTTACTTGTTAGAATGGAGAAATCGTGAAATATCTTCAAATGCAGATTTTTAACCATGATAAGCCTGCATGCAATTGATCCAATGATATAAAAAAAAAAAATTCCCACATATTCCGAATCCTCGATAACATCGAAGAGTTCATTACTTCGTAGTAACTGGAGAGACATTAAATTACCGTCTCGGAAAAATGCACCGAAAAGTAAATAAATGAAAATAAGAAAGAGAGTAGTGTATCCTTTGGGCCATTAAGGTGGTTGGAACTGCGGGTATTACGGGAGCACAAAGCAGTGGGCAAAGGAACCGCAAGGATAAGTGATCGCATTAGGATTGCTGCTCGTGGCAGGATAAGGTTTGAGTTTTTACGCCCTCGTGAACCGATGAACCGCGAGAGCTTTATTAGAGACGAGCAAATAGGGGTGCTTTCGAAATACGACCGCGTATTCACCCCCATATCTTATTCCAACTACCCCGAAAATACTTGTTGATTTTTTTTTCTCACTCTTTCATTCAAGTTGAATCATCGATCGATTGCTATCGACAATGTCATCATCGCCGAAAAATTTGAACTCGTCACCGTTATATTTTCAGCAATGAACGTTTGGTTTCACGATGAAAAATATCAGAAAGTATTTTCAATCAAAATAATTATAGAAAACTTGGTTGGTATCATGGGAACATTTACACGATGAGCGATTGAATATGGAGCGAGGAAATGCTAACATATTTTTATTTTTTGCATCACGCTGCACCGTATCGTGACGTCGAATCGTTTATTCGTGTCGAGAAATCGATGCAAACAATTCCGGATATTACCACGGCGGTATCAGTCAGAGCTACGAGAAGAGAGAAGAACAAGCATTGAGTTTCGAATGGGGTGAAAAGGGATCACTCGGTGCCTGGTTTGAGGAACAGCAACTTCTTCCCCCTTCTCCTTTGCTTTTCACGCGATAAGTCTAAATTCAGGCGAGTCTCCCTTGCCGTAGAATTTGCTGATTTATTCAACCCACTTATCGCCCATCACGTCCCATGCGACCCATACCTACGTCCAGGTTCCAATGCCATATGGGATTTCAAACTGCTCCCAACATATTTGCACTGATGCGTGCATGTACAAAGACTATTGAAAGGCTTGCACAACGCCTGGATTGCCAAGAAGCATTACCTTGAAATAGCTTGAAAAAAATAAAACAACTGATCAAAGCAATAGCATCGGTAGAGTTAGAGCAATGGCTGCCCCATAAACGGGTGAATATGTTATCGAACGAATTTCATAATCAACGAGTAATCGAATTACTCTCGGTATTTACTCACTAATCACTTGTTCCACTTGCTAAAGCGTAAGTAATTTGAAACTGTTTGAAAATGGAGTCCATGTTAGAGGGTACACACTGCTTGGCCGATACAATATTCCGCCACGTTACCGAATGAAGAACGATCATGCTAATTTCTAGTGCGCTGTTCAAATCTATAAAAATTAAAATTCATCAATTGAGACTCGAGGAAGAAATGGTTTAAAAGTGCAATCTGGCTAGCAGGAGCTTCATGAGCACATATGAGAATGTGCAATTATTAAATAATAATTAGAAATATGCAAAATTATACTGACGGAAAAATCGTCTCTTGAATCCACCGTTTACTTTGGCACTGAATACGTAACATCGTCTTCCTGGAAGTCCACAATTTGACACGTGATAGTGCATTAGGCAGGCGCAAGAGTTGAACCTAGCCAGGAAAAGCCGTCTGCATCACGGGTGATCGTAACTTATTCTGGAATCTTGATAAATGGCGAGACGTTACATTCTTTTCGCCTACGGAAGCTTTTGTTGCTCTCTGTCCCATTTGAGTTTGTCTCACTTTCCTGCCTCATCTTAAGATACGTGCTTTCCCTATTCTTTCTTTGCTAGCGAGACTACGGCCGGGGCAAGACGGGGAGGGAGGACACTAATGCACCGTCCGACTTTTTCCAGGGTTAGCATATTATGCTCCTCCATTTGGTGGAGGCGAATAACGGGAAATGGGAACAGTAGTTGGTGCTTCGTGGTGCTTACCACTTTGGTAGCTTTCGAATGGACGGAAGAAGCTGAGCACTTAATTTCCCTATACTCGCTCCTTCTGACTCAGACTATTATTCTTTCTCCACACCATAGTTTCATTTCCACCGTTTAATTTAGAGACGAAAAATGATAATTTCTCGAATAAAAAAATAGTCTCGCGTATGAGTGCCAAAACTCTCGAAGGCCATAGTGACCATTATGCTGGCACATAAAGGGATCAAGAAAATCATGGATAATTTCGTGCCAGTGTATACGAAGATCAGGTAAAAGGGATATGTTCGGAGCTTAAGGAATGAAAATGCAATGGCTCGTGTAGGAGAATGAAGATCCACTATCAGAAATGCCATATAAACGGTATGGAATACATCGGCAAGATGGGACATCGCGTAGCCGATAATTCCAGCAATCCATCACCGTCCTGACATCATCCGTTCGCCGGGCTACCGCGCCGAGATTGCGGAGGCTGTGAATCTTCTCTCTCGCTCTCTCTCTCCCGTTTACTTTCCTGCAAACTACTCTTACGATGATATATCTATCGGCACCTGTTAGACGACAGCGTCATCCTGTCACACTGAGAGCAATCCTCCGTTTCTCATCCTCTCCTCTGTCCCCAACCCCTTGACGTGTCTTCCAGGTGCAGTGAAAACGTTGCTTAGAGCGTGTCCCTTACCGTTCACCTGTATGAATTATCGAGTACTATTCCTTCTCACGTGTCACCAACCACATCTTCTCTTCTAATGTCCTCGATAATAACAATCATTTAACTTCAATCAGGCATTCACTTTTTTTTTAAGTCTCTCGCAGTAATAGTGGTGACAAAAGACATTTTCACTAAAACTTGCGTGGGTATATAACAAATGTATTACACGATCCTCACACGAACTGTGTCAGGGAGCCCATAAAATAACAAGGGGTAATTTCTAGATTTTCAATTGAACGATACGAGCTCTCGTGCATCATGACAATAAAGTTTTGTATCAATTTACAAAGATAACCGAAGTTTTCTATTTTCAGCTACATTCGTATTGGCTGCGAGCACTACCGAAGTAGTTTTAGTAAGTAAAACAAAAAATGTGAATACAACACACAAATGGAATGCGGTCGAACGTGTCGGATGAGTTTATGAATTGAAGGAGGGAGGACACAATGTCATGGAAGATTAGGTGGGGAAAAAAGGAGAGAGGATACAGCGCGAGAAAGCCAATACGCTTATTTACGTAGACCAAGGTCTGGTTTCTAGACCTGCTCGGTGTCGTTGGGTCACTGCTGTTCCACCAATGTTGTCTAGCCGCAATTGGGTTAGCGTGAACTGTATAAGCTACAAACTTGCTTCTCGCAACAAGACACAGCAACAAAGTACATTCAACGCGGGTTGAAAAGGGGCTGCAAGGATGAGAACGTGGTTGTTGAAGGTATTCGTAGAAAATCTCTTCGGGTCTGGCTAAGGACCCGGTAGAGGTGTCGTCTGGCGATAACTTCAGACGGGAATGTTAACTCACAAGGCAGTCACTGCAGCAAGTTTCATAATCTATCTCTGAGCTTGTGATACGGGTGCGATGTTCTATTACAGAGCAGCGCTCCCGACTGCGCTATTGAGAAACCTCATAAACATATATTTTTCGTACAAAGAATGTTGAATAAATGCCTTGACTGTTGAAACTTTGTGGTAATACTGCGTCACCTTTGAAACCGTATTATCGTCGAAAATTCAGTTTTCCAAATCGTCTTTCAGGATACAGCAGCTCTCAAAGTATTCGAGTTTTCGTTCTGAAATTTCTAAGTTTTTAAGATTAAAAATGTACAAACTACTGTAAATGGGTCGTTTGGAAAATATGATGGATCTTGAAATTGGATGCCTGGTTTATATTTCCCCTGACAACATATCCTGCGGGAAAATAAGTTCGTGCGTGCGTGCGTCCGTCCGTGCGGGCGTGTGTGCTGTCGTGCGTGCGTGCGTTCGTGCCTGCATCTGTGCGTACGTCTTGTCATGTTTTGATATCTATTCACGACCTACTATACTTGTTATCTCTATTTCTCAATATTGTCTCGAAGATATTTTATCCCGGAATCTGTTGTCTGGTGATTGTCTCGACAACTAGCTGGTCGACGAAACCCGAGTTTCGGATACATTTTCAGTAAATCATTTTTCAATAAATGGTTATTAAATTTTATAACACGAAGACATACTATGTGCGTTCAACACGATGGTCGCTTGACAGGACTTTGTTTTACGATCACCGTTTCATTAAGTCGTGTAGCACTACGAAACATTTTCGTTTTTTGTTCTCAAAAAATGGTGCCTATTTTTAACGAATTCAGCAGAAATTTGAAGAAAAAAATCTGACAGTTTTAGAATTATTCTATATTGAAAATCACCCAGTAAAATAAAAATCTGCACAACAATACAGTCTCAATCGATCCGAATTTTTTTTATTTATTCAAAATTCAAAATATTAATGGAGTATTTTGTAATATATAAATGATACATTACATAAATAATAAATAAATAGGGTACAAAATATACAAAAAAATGATTTAAAAAAAAAAATTTAATCTCCTGTTCGGAGGAGGTCACAATTGTAGCAGTAGTTTCGACTGGAGTGAATTTCTTCATAGTTGATGAGTTTTGGAATGTAAAATATAAGGACGAATTTGCACGATTTTCGTGGTGCATCGACCTCAAACTGATGCGTTGACGCTCATCGGCCACCCGGCTACGTTTCCAAGGTTGGTAGATTGAGAAGGGGTATCCAAAGAGGGGGGGGGGGGGGCAGAGTGAAACGCGCGTTTGGGCCAATACCGGATTCCGAGCTGCTCGTGGTTAATGCACGGGATCGTTCTTGAATAATTAATGATCGTGGGTCGTGTCGATAAAAGTATTCCATTATGCGACCTGTCTGTCACAGAAAAGGGCCCCGGATACGTATATATCTCAATGGATACTCACCCCTATTGTTAATGGTGAATTCTGGTTGCTCTCTCGAACGAATCATTTGAAGTGCAATTCTCAAACTGTCTGCATCACTTTTTTGATACCCGAGTTCACATTCGAGAATTTTCATTGTTTGTACAGACTGGTTGTATCCTAGCTTTTTCTACCTGTATTTTAAACAATAAATGAAAAACAATGTTTTCAAATACTAATGGATGGAATCTGTTTAGCCTCGAACAATGTGTTGATTCGGATTTCCAAAGGCTCGAGAGAAGCTGAGAAATGAAATCTTGACCTGGCATAACAGTGTTAAAAACTTTTTTGTTTTGCATAAAACAAGCGTCTTCCATAACCGAAGCTATCAACAGCTCGCTATTGCGGAAGGGCGGAAAGTTCGACGGATGTATCAAAAGAATCCTTCAAATGGATATCGTGAATAGTATTCTCGTCGGTAAATCCGATTCAGGGTGAGGAAAAAAAAAACGAGAAGAAAAAAGGGTGAAAAATCGAGCTGATGCTTTGGGTGCTTTGGCCCGAGAGCCACTCGGCGAGCTTCCCGGTGGGATTTCATTTAAATGCAGATGAAGCCGAGGCGCGTAAGAGCCATCTCGGCGTCACACTCGACTTTAATATCGATGGATATCATTAGCCTGTTCGTAACGTCGCCTACGGCGAGCCTCGGCACGATGTTATCAACGATATCGAAGGGGGTAAGGGGCTGCATCCTTTTAGCTGGTCGCATGGATCACTGTTATCCGGTGATACGTGATATCATACGTGGCCCATTCTGCAAAAACATCGATAACTCGTTCGTTATTGAACGACTTAGAAAAAATGTATTACCCTTCTCATTCAAACTCCTTGCTGCCGACAAATATGGTGAATGGGAAGAATAAAATGAATATTTATTACGCAATCTTAGAATATAATTTTTTTGGCACTATATTTGCTAAAGTTTCATATCAATTTCATTAAGGAACAATTTAGCCATTTTTTATTCAACTTTTTCTGGTTATTCGGATAGTGTAGAAAAAATTTGATCAAGCAAAACGAGAACAAGAACAATATATAAAATTAGTTTTTTCGGACTGAGTAAGCTTTCAAAAACGACCAATTTGATTTTTTTTTGCTTTTTTTTTCACAATCAGAGTATACTACGAATGCACCCTGTCAGAATCTTTTTAGCCAGGTGTCGTCGAGGACTCGTTCGAGCAGACAATAGTTTTTATCTTGGACAATCACTTGATTGGCAAGAATTACGGAACGATTGTTCAGTCCGTTGGATTCGATGGTTGAGTGGTGCTCGGGCAGTGTCTCGTTTCTTTTCATCTTCAGTCCCCGACTCTCTACCTTTCTCCCCGAATTTCGGGGGTATTAGTAAGCGTTGAGAGAAAGAAAAAAAGAAGGACGGATGTTTTTCGTCTTTTTTTTTTCTCTCTCTCTCGTTGGCAAGTGTCATAGCGAACAGGGTTGAAAAGAGATAGAACGTGGAGTGGGGATTGGTACGGTTTCCCGATGGCGCAGGAGGGTGCTAACGAGGGCCAGGAACGTCCCCAAGCTCGACTCGCCAGCTCAGCGTCACTCCCAGACGAGACTAACGTCGTTTAACGCGACAGGGGGTTGCAAGAACTACCCTTGTACCCTCTCACTTCCAAAAAATTTGCCGTAACACCCTCTCATCGTTCCTCTTCTTTTTTCTTCCTTTTTTTTCGCTTCTCACTTATATATTTCCCTTTCTTCCATTTTGCCTGCATCCTGCTATCATGAAATATTTTTATTCTCTTTTTCTACTCGTTTTCCCTTGTGCTCCAACCTGTTCCAGTCAGATATTTTGGAAGAGGAAAAAGGACTCAGGAAGAGTAAGAGAGAAAGAGAAAAAGAGAGAGAGAGAGAGAGAGACTCGATAGCATCGGAGCCAGTTCGAATTCTACGGCCAATCTCGATTCGTTAGTTTTCGCTTCGAAATTCTACGTACGAGTATGGCTACGGGAATTAGACAAGTCCCCAGGGTAACTTTGGTGGCAGAGAACAAAATTTATACATATGTGTATATGTACAATCATCGATATACGTATATATACGTACATTCATACACACATACCATGCTTAACCACTACCCTTTCTTTCCCTTATATATAGTATGTCACAATGTAACATGGAAGGGTGGAAGAGCACGATGTGCATAAATTCGACCTTCGGCCTGAAACAGGTACCACGATTGATATACATATATATAGAGGCGTGTAGACCATGGATAAACCGAGTCTTTTGTCCGTACTGGAATATCGTACACGTTTGACTCCACACTCGATGCCTTTTTGTCCAACCCCAACGGGAATTCGAAAAAGAAAAGAAATACGAAGGAAAAAAAAGTCGCAACGACATAAGAGAAGTAAAAGTACTCAAAGAACGCGAAAAATATGAGTAAAAAGTAGAGAAAAAGACTCGATAATTAATCCCTAAAGTTTATTCAAGTGAAAATCCAACGCCTCATTCTATCTTGTTAAAAAAATATATAAAACTTTTACCGATTGATGATTTTCGTTATTTGCATTCTCTTTCGAATGATTCCAGTGGCTTAAGGTTGATTTGGTCTAAAATTATTGAGGAGCCAGGCAAAGTGTGGAGGGATTGTCATTGGTCGGAGCGTTGAATCAAATATTTGAACTCCGAGAATTCATCGCATCCAGCACTTTTAGAACCCTGTAATGATTGGTAAGCCATTATAACATGAAGAAAAAGTTGTGACAAGTATACACCAAATGAAATAACGCTAGAATAAATTATAGAAGTCTCGTTCATCTTTCAAATTGACTTGTGCGAAAAGTTAACCCAAGTTGGAATGGGAAGGGGCTAACCCTTCCAGCTAACTAGAAAGAACGAACGTTTGTAACTCCCTCGAACAATGGAATACGCAATAAAGGGACAGACGCATAGTTTGTGTCGTGGAATAATTGAAAGTTACGAGCTCACACGTAAAACGCCGGGGCTGAATCGAGAAAGAGTTTATTCCTGCTGCAATGCATCCTGTCGGGACTTATGTCTGAGCACACATGTACCTGTACTACTTGGTACCAGACACACGCTATGTTTTCAACCCTAACGGATTTACAGCACCTACATTCTATCGATCTACATATCTCTTTTCTATAAGCTACATCGGTATAATGCTTGGACCATGAATTGCATGCAATAAAACTTTGAACAATAACGTATGCAGTAAAATAATTTGAAAAAATTGATGAGTATGTAAACTTCTTATGTTTAATAATTTTTATTTGATTATATTGGTAAAACAAAATTGATAAACATAAAGAATATTGATGATGGTCGAACATAGAATTTGGATAGAATTTTCATTAAAGTTTCAAGGAGAAAATCCATATCCTAGAACATGGATGAAAGGGCGAAGAATAGAAAAATTCAAGGAAAGAAAGATGGAGGAATTCAGTTGATAAATCTCCATAACTAAAGCGTTCAGTCGATCGTTCACTGGCTTACCATCGCTCTATGCCGGACAATATGGACAATCAAGCTCGTTCACGGTACGTTGAGCAACTGATTCGATGGATTCGCAAGCTCACATTGGAGCTGGCTCGAACCTCGAACGTACCCGAATCGAGGAGAGACTCTTAGATGAGTAAGGATAGAAGAGGACCGAGGAAGAGAGAGAGAGAGAGAGAGAAACGAGGGAATGGGTCAAGACGTGATCCGAAGACCAGAGAAGTTGCGACAGTTTTCGTCCTTCTTAGCCCTCCAATCCTGACTCGATGAAAATGGCTGGATAGACGAGGTCATTCACCCATGTTCCTCCATCACACCTGCACTCAAAACTGATGCTACGAGTTTCAAACTCCATACCAAATTTTCTACTTAAATTCCAATTTCTGCGAAATGGGATAACAGTTTTCTTTTTCAATTTATTTGCGATTCCATTTATTTTGGAAGTATATTTAGCACAGTGAATAAAAACGACGTTGTTAGTTTTATTAATTTTAATTACATCAATTTATTCCAAATGAATACGTTTTAACTTTTTTCAGTTTCTTGGTTTTGTGTTCAACGAACAAAATAAAGAATTCATTCTATTCGTCGTATAAACTTTTTGGTTTTTCTGTAGTTAAGCTGTTTTAAATTGACATTATCAAGTTTCAATCAATGTAAAATGTAACATTCGATCGATTGTAACTTCAATCTTGAGCTTTCATGTACATGTATACATTTTCATATGGTGTAAATAGACAGGCTAACTCACTCGGTATGTCTCTACTACAGTAGACTCTCATCTGATTTGGTCGTGTGACCATAGTTGAAGAAAAAAAACGTAAGAGAGGAAGAGAGAGAGAGAGAGAGAGAGAGGAAGAAAAAAGAGTGGGAAAGAGCATACTGGAACGGATGCAGCCACTGGTCTGCATAATTTTATTTATCGCCTTTGAATATTCATACACTCGGATAGGATTTTTCCCTCGCACTCGTGTACCAACTCCCTGTGCAGCAAAAGTACGTATTCAAACGTCCCAGCAGCTAAATCTTTACCATCTTTCTCTCTTCCAATAACAATTCTAGTCATTTCTCACTATTTTATAGAACTCAAAAAAACTCGTAAATAAATGAAAGAAATTTGTGTCACCCCGTGTACGAATGACCATCCACTTTCCCCAACGAATACTATTTTTTCAATTTCTGATTTTAATAAACATTAAATGTTGACTCGATTATTTGATCGGTTTAATATTTCGCCATTATTCCATTCTCCCAGATATTTTCGGCCCGTAAGTACCGTTACATATAAGTGATTTCAAGGGTGGTACGAAAACATATACGTAAATAACATATACATAAGTTGGATACATAAAAGCAACTAACTCGTAGCCTATATATGTTTAGATAAATATAATCCCAGGGGCTTGGGAAGAGCCAGGGTTGTTTAAGGCACGGTAAAGCAAGAGAGGAGTTAAGGCTGGAGCAAGGGATGTTTCCCTGCAATTACACGAAACTACATGCTCGAGGTGCTTTATAGAGTGAGCCTTGTCGCCTCTACATGCTTTAGTCCAACTATAGTCCTAGGTTCCCACTCTAACCCCCTACCTTCTCGTATTTAACTCCTAGTGCTAGTGAACTTTGCTCCCACATCAATTGTGACCACGAATGAACTGGCAAAAATATGTCAAACACTGAAAACAGAAATTTATTTCAAATCTTATTGATAAAAATGAAACAAAAAAACAAGTGGCATTTCGACGGATTCGTTTGATCCAAAATTCGAAGAGTTGGTAGTTGTGAACTTGAGAGATTTTTGTTGGAATATTAACAAGGAATTTTTATCGGATTCAGAACTAATTTGCCACCTGCATTCGTAGTCTTCACTTATTTAAAGGTTGATAAATAGATTAGCAATAAAAGCTTTTCTTCTAAAGTGAATCTCAGCAAGAGATATTTTAATAGTGGCCTGCATGGCATCACTCGATAATTGGATCGGTGAATCGAATATAAGTTCACCCGAGGTCAAAGAGACTTTGAGGTGAATTCCGTGCAACTTGAGGATCATGTCGCGTCATCAACTTAAGCCTGATTACCGACGACGCGGCTATATTACCAGGGCGAGCTTTATCGAAGACGTTAGGTATGCGTGATGGGGTTTATTAACCTCTTCGGCTGGCATCATTCCGCTTTTCAACCCCTTGAACCCCCTCGCCCAAGACAGCCTTCATCCGTAAGCCCAGTCACGCTGAGGGCCTGCGGAAAGTTTTGACAAGTAAATTACTATCGATCACCGCGAAAGCTCTTCCCAACCCCGCGCACCTTTTCAGCCTCTTCGGTTTCCACCCCCCGGTCACTTTTCTCGGTTCGTGGGACAACCAGACTCATTCAAGACTCACACTGTGGTAGTTGCCTTGAAATAAAGTTTTTCAGTTTTACAGAGGTTTTTAGAAGCTTGACCAACCCCTATCATGAGGGTTGAAAAGTGATAGATACAGATTATTCGATATGAAAGAGCATGATTACCAGTTGGCTTGGGAACGGGATGAAGGTAAAGGGTGTAAAACGAAGAAGAAAAAAATCAATTGTTCTTAATCCTATTAAAAATTGAATATGTAAAAGTCATGCAATTAATAGTAACTGGGAGGCGGCAGAGATTCAGAGCTTTTGCAAATTACCTCGTCTTGTTTTTCGTTGAGGGGGATGGAAATTTGTTCTCGCTCAGTGCCCACGACGCGAAACTCATTCATTTCGAGCCAGCCCAATGTCGAATCGAGGCTACTACTGAGGGGCTGAAAGTTCGTAGGGCTTTGCTTACATCTGTTTGTGAATTAAAATAAAATATTTCCATTGTTTATTTATTCGAACTTTCGCTTCCGTTTTCAGTTGTTTTTTTTTTTTCAGCATAATACAAGTTCATTATTATAAAACAATAATGAGACATGGTTTGTATGATTTTTTAAAATCTCATCGCTTGTTCTTGTCTCAGTAACGGACCCCTTAACCAGCCAGATCTCGGATTGACTTTCAACGTATCAGATGTCGAATTAACGTTCGTCTATTAGTGCCCTTCAACGGTGACAGGGGGTTGAAAAGTACCAGCAATTTTCGAGGGCCTGAATGACAAAATGCCTTCGGGGGAAAACAGGCGACCGAATAATCAAAATGATATAACATTTGTATGAGCCTTTCCACATCAATTTGCGAGGTAGTGAATCCGAACAAGCACACCAAAATTACCCCCCACGAATTTGTAAATGACAGTTGATTCTTGTATCTTTAATATGAGAAAATATGTTATAAATATTCGTTTTACAACTTGATTATTTTTTGAGTATTGAAAAAGGCGAGTTTTAGTTTTTTTTTTGCACAAATATTCATGGAGTAGAAAGTCTCGTATATAAATGAGGATCCTAGGCTCAGTTCATCCCGTCTGTAACAATTGGTGAAATGCACCAGCCCTTAATATTCTTAGACCTGACCGTATCGTATTTTATTTATATGTATGGCTATACAAACGCATCTCGACGATCATTTCGTCCGATTAAACATCGAACAGTCCCAAGAGAGTTAAAAGTTTCGACGGGGGTGGTGAAGAGGGGTTGAAATTGTGACGCGACTGGTTTAAGGACTCCTTAAATTGACGGGGTGTGTCATGGTGGTGAACAATGCCTTTGGATTTGCTCACACATCGACAAATTCTAATATAAATGCAAATTAACTGTTATGCCTCGTTGGTAAATTGTTGTGTCTCCATTCTCGTCAACCCTCATCGACGAGGGATGACAAAATCTGTGGACATCAAATCCAGAATCAAAGTTAACTTTTCAGCGCTCCCAGTTCAAGCTGCGATTTAGGGTAGTCCTGTAAAAGGGTTGTGATATATACACACATATATATATATATATATGTGCTCGTGGAAGGGGGTGAAAGATGCAGTAACATGAAGAATCGTATACCCACTCTCACAGCAACCTTTCGATCGGAAATCCTGAAAACATCGCATTCCCATGTAAGTCGAAGAAATCTACGAAAAAACGATAGAAAAAAGATCAGACTCACGAAAGTTTTCAGAAAATATGCCCCACTGTAAAACAGTCACAAAAATGAAAATCTTTTAACAAAGATGCAAATAATCTGTATAAATAAATATTTAAAGATCAGCAATACATTTGTTCCATATTTTACCCATCAAACAATGTATGCAACTATTTCTTGGCTTCTTCAAGATACGTACTATGTCGATTTTCAAATATACCGTAGTATTTTGGATTGTTAAGGGTTGTATTGTTTCATCCCTGCACCCATAGTTTATATAAACAAGCGGATTTCAAGCTTAAGGCTCGAAAGTTCGAGGTACGTAGAAACCCTCTCGATACGTTTTTTATCATTCGTATTACATACAGGATGTTTAAAAAGTCTTAGACTAGATCTGATTAATTCTGGAAATATGCGTCAGACATAAAAATGTTCCCAGAACAAGTGTTATACTGTTTCGAAAAAAAATATTCAACGATAGAAAAGTTTTTTTTTTCGAATGATGCATTTTTCACTGTTTATCATACGATTAATATACTGATGGTGAGCGACGAAAGAAGTTGCAAAAATCGAGGTTTCCAATCATGAAGGGCGAGTATCAGTGAAAAAATTTGACATTGCATCGCTTTGTGTCGCATTATATACGAACGAAAAAGCTATTGCACGCACTACTTCAAACGCAGTTTATATAAGAAGGAACGTCATGAGTCAAAAAAATGTTTGAAATCAAAGTTAAAAAATAAGTTTTGCGAAGCCTCGCGAGACGAGGCTCATTGTTCTTCTCTTTCCTTCTCTTTGATTTTTGCTTTTCTTGCTGCATTTCTGTATTTTTATTGATTACAGATAATCTTCTCTCTCCTGAAGTCTTTACGTAACTCGTGATATTCTTTTACCCTGTACGACTCCGAACAGAAGTATAATTGGAAAAAAAATGTTTCGGACAAAAGTTTATTGTTATGAAATTTAGCATTACAACATGCAACGAAAATGCTCCAATAATAAATTCAACGGTCGCCATAAATTGTTTATCAATGTTGATGCAAATTTTTTTTTTTCGATTCGCATTTTCAAAAATAATCAATTGGTTTTGGAGTTTTCGAACTCCCTGTATATATAAACATGTACACATATACGGTGAAAATTCTCGAAAGCGAAGTAGCTTTATTGCCGACTCCGCACACAGGACTTCGCCAAACAGAAGGATCAACGGAACTTTTATTCCTGGAAACTTCTCGTCTTCGAATATATGTTTCAGGTCTCTTACCCTTTCGTATCCTTTGCCATCTGTCTTTTCTCTTACTTCTTATCGCGTTAAGCAGAATTTCGTTCTCTTTAGGTAATCTTTTTTTCGGAGGTTGTTTTTCCACTGTTGAAAAATATGATTTGATTGAAAAGTGGTAAACGTCTTTGTTCGCAGTATCGACAATCAGTTTTATCGACTGAGATTAATGGCAGATAAAAATAACGTAATCAGAAAAATCGTCCTTCATTCCTTTCAAAGATCCAAAGTGTGTTGATGGGTTGTAAAACAAATTCAAGCCCTCGAAGTAAAATAATGATACCATGGTTACATTCGAAACTCGTTCGTCGAGGTCCCTTTTCCTAGCCAGGTGGAAGCTCATGCAATAAGATTGCAAGGGAAAGTTGGTAGAGGAATGGAAGAGTGTACAGAATGTAGATATGCATTCCCCTTGGCTCAGTCGTGTGCTGCGAAGTGCAGGGGCTCGGAAAACGCGACCGCAGACTAACAATACACCCTGGAAACGTATGCCTTAACCCTCTCCTATCTCTCCCTCCTCCTCTCCCTGGCCCTCCGTGAAATGGGGGTGTAAGATAGTAGAGAAGAAACGCCTCCTCGCTTCGGATCTTGGCACTTGGCAAGAGTTCCAAGCTGGAGGGTTTTGTGAGTTGCTTATATATATGTACATATACGTATAAATATATATGTAGGTCTCGTATATAGCAGCACTTTCGCCCACGCAGTTGAGCACACGGGGGAAAAGCCCTCAAGGGCACACTGTCTTCCAACGCCTTCGCGTTTTGCGGTCGACCGAGTACCGTAAGCCCCATAAATAATGCCGGTGGTCTAGCTCGCACTATTCGCACCGGCTGTGAAAGCAATGCGATCTGTTCAACTGGTTTTCACCCTGCATTTCCCTTACATCCCCTCCGTCTTTCACTGCCGAATCTCCGTCGTTTCAAAACCAAACAACATCCTCTAACCCTAAATAAACTTAAACGAACTCGAATGACCTGGCGATGCTGAAAAAAAAAAACCAGAGGAACCTTGGATGACTGACAGCAGATGGTAAGGAATCCTGCTGGAAGAACTTGACCATTTTTTCAAATATTATATCAATTCTACTCTGCAAATTTCTTGAGTGAGACCTTCGAATAATGTTTGGGGAAGACCTTCTTTGTATTCGTTATTTGCTTAAATCTTTTTTTCGACGCGTTAGAGTACTTCGACACTTTGCTGAAGTTTATACGATGTCAACGACGTCATTTGGCTCGGTCAATGGGACAGAGGAGCGTGTAGGGTCTATTTTAGCGACCCTTAACACTGCGCGCTTTTCTCCGTTCGGTGTGCAGCATTCGTATGCAGATGAACTTCGCTAGCTTGATTAGAGGATGCTAACTGGCGTGTTTCACCAATGTCGTCGTGCATACCTTGAGATCCTCCGTGTCGTCGAAGGAAACTACCCCCAATCCACCCCTAACGATGATACTCTCCAACCTCATTTTATCCTTGTCGACGACGACGACGACGACGACGATGAAACTGCACGGTAAAATGTAAATTCGAATAGGAATTTCGAGAACCACGTGCTAATGGAGCATCGAAATGGTCCTATGCACGTTACACTTACCCATAACTGCTCTACGTCTGTACAAAGTGCACAAAATTTTTTTTGTTTTTTTTTTTTTTTCACTCCACGTAACGATTCTTTTAGACCGCAAACCCATTGCATCCTGTTATTTCCGGTTTTCCAATTACCTTTCGGATCATTGAGATATTTTAGAGGAACCCGAGGGATGATGGGAGAAAATGTTTTTCTTTATAAAAATATGTTAATCTCTGTTTAGTAGAATATATCAAATCGAAATTAGTAACAGCACTGATTCCTTGAATTAAAAATCGGAACATAGAAAAACTGCCCCGAAGTAGCCAGTCTCGTAAATTGTCTCCGTTTTATGAAAACTTTTTTTCGTCCTAACTGTTTTTTTTATATTCTTATGAACGCTCAGGTAGGAGAGAAAAAATGCAGCTAGTGGACACACATGGACTTCCGGTCGATTTTGTACAGTAGCATATAACGCCTAGGAGGGATGATGGAAAATAGTAGGTGCATTGGGGCGGCAGGAGTGAGAGCTCTCATGTCACGGGCACGTGTGGAGCGCCGCAGTAACAAGGCTCACCGGAAATGACGTAATAATTAATGGGCACCTATCAATTAGCCAGTAGCAAGTTCCACCCCCTCCAAGCCCCATTTCTCTTTCCCTCTTTCTTCCCTGTGTTTGGATCCGATAGGTGGCTGGTTCGCCATTTTTAAATCGGCCACATTGGTGCACGGGTCAGTGGCCATTGGCCGGTATGGTACCCGTAACCATTCCACCCTTTACCCAATCCCCAACCCCCATCCTTCGGAATTCAAAACTGCCACTCCCGTTTCAGCCACCCCCCCTTCAATTCGCCAGCCCACCTCTAACCCCTTCGCCACACCTCGCAAACGAGTCAAGGCCCAACGCTCGTTCTGTTTCGTACTGGGGCCACCAAACCACCCCCTATTAATTACCGGTGCCTCCATCAATTATAATCCCGGGCCGCGTGCGATTTTTGACACGCTAACGTATCGCCGTTCCAGATGTCGCCTCGGCCTCGACTCTTCATGTGCAACCGTTCATCGTAAACCCTCTGACCCCTCGCAACGTCCAACAGCCCTCACAAGCATGCGAAAAATTATGGCTCTCGTTTCGAGGTTGCTTGACCCAGTGGAAAAATTATGAGATCACCAGGACTAGTCGCGGACGAATTGAACATATTAATAAGGACAATGTGCTTCTGAACGACTCCAGGACATACGGTTATTTTTTCGTCCCTGTGTAATATTCGCAATCGCAATAAATTATAATCCTTTTCTTATTTTACGATTACCTTTTGCTGAAGTATCTTGATTTTTATCATTTATTTAATACCTGATTGGCAATAAGTACAAAAGTTGGTATCGTATCAAGGAATAAGTAAAATAAAGATTTGGAAATGATACGAAACCAGCGAATCCTGAGAAGGGAGGAAAAAGATTGCGATTCAGCGTGATTAAATATTGATTCGTATAACCAACGAATACCTAGAAGTCGATAAGAGGATTACGAGATTTGCATTTTTCATTTCATTTTCAGCGTTTATACGTGCAAAAGATTGATGGAGGATGGAAGGGATTCTGGGTGAGAATATATATATATTTGTTCTGAGTGTGTATTCCGTCCAGCTGTTGTAACCTTCGACCTCGATAAATCGGCAGGCACTTAATTGATGATAAATATTCATTTTATTTTTCCGCAACAATAGTTATTAATTTTTTTTCCACCGTTCTGTATTTTTCGTAGTTCAATTATGTCATTATTTCGTGTTTTTTTTTTTTTATAGTCACGGTTTTATGCAAATAAAATAATACACGATGATGCCGTATGGTTGAAAGAAAGTAAAAAGGGAAGAAAATGAAAATGTCTCGATATAACCGTATATAAAATAAAGGAAGTTTCATAGTGGGGGTGGAATTTCTTTAAAAAACCAATTTCTTGTCTACTCTCGGTGGATAATGATTCTCTAGGATTGCAATTTACATCGCCAGGATTGGGGACGTGGATAATGGTGTAGAAGGATGGATGAAGGGATGTTCGAGTGGGGGTGGATGGGGGGAGGGGACGTGGAATTTTTTCCGCAACGACGCGAATCTGTACCGAGCCTTAGCATCTCTACTGTGCTACGTTCTTTCTTTATTACTTGCGAAATAAAGCTTCAGAAAAGCGAGTAGATAGCCGGAGGTAGCGCGAGGGAAAAAATACGATAGAAAACGAAGAATGGGAGGGAGGTAACTTTAATAGGAATTTCAACCGATCGCTATTATCATCTCAAGTGGTGAAAAAATAAAACGGTTCAACGAGACAAAAACGGCATGTATTCGTCAATCTGTTTTACCAAGCAGCGAGTAATCTGATGTTGCAAATAATGGCGAAACATTATACACCCTCGTCCAAAGGCATAAATTGCATCGACGTTTTGTAATTTTCCTTGCTGTACAATCGACGATTATTAAAATTGTCGGTTTGTAATTTTTCCTCGTGATACGATTGTATACCAATAATTACAGAATGCGTTTTATCACTCAGGGTGTTGTATGATTTTTAGTATTCTCTAGCTTCTGGTTTGGGATGAATCATTTGAGCCAGCAAACGTACTTCAAGATCCTGCACAATTTTAATGCATAATGTGCATAACACCAGCCTCTAATTTTTTTCGAGGAATCGAATGTTTGAAGTTGAAACCTAAATTGATTCAAAATCAATTGAAAAACTTGGTTATCGATAGTTCAAGTTGGTTAGCATTAATTCAAGTTTAGTTACGTAAAAGCTTTGCGCGACTTAACTAAGCGAAACTCACCTATTAGGTAGTAACCCTCGACAAGAAATAGACTTTTTGAATTAAGTATACTCTGATGCATGCAGTGAAGTCTGGCAACATAATGTCGAAATACTTACAGATAGTTGTCCTCTAATTGAGAGCAACTTAAGCCAATATGGGAAATGTGGAAGGGGTTGGAGGAGGGTGGAAGCAATCATAGCGAGAACACGCTGCATCAGCAGCCGTGATAGCGCGTCGCGTTATTGCCAGGAGGAATACCATAATCACGGAGAGTATCAGTTTCTGGGTAATGGTAATTACAGAGGGCTCAACAGTGAGTGAGTGAGGGAGTGAGCAAGAGAGAGAGAGAGAGAATGAGGAAGGAGAGTGAAGGCCTGAAGGCATGAGGCCAGGAAGCTTGTTGGGGGAACACCCGCATATTAGCTCGAGGCATATTATTATTTGAAATCTGATAGTGATGAGACAATGCGATACAAAATATCTCCATCTTGCCAAGGACACTGGTGAATTTGTTCCAAGAATCCTCCGGTCTATTGCTTCAACTATGATTCCCATTCAAGCTCAAACGAAAGTTAAGTTGAATCGAGTCATAAAGGTGAAATGGAATGGAATTCATGAAAGCTAACTTCGATTCAGTAACTCGACAAAAAGTTGACGAGTTCAAATCGAGGTCAAAAGAAGCCAAAAAACTTATCGTCAATGAGAATGTAGATTTAATGATTCCCAGGTTATAAACCAATGTCATCTTTTAAAGAGCAACCTATTGCTGATCAACTTTTGTTCACTCGTTTGGTCTGAACCGATTTAGGTTTTGAACGTCAAACCATCGCTGGTCTTCAACGTTAGAGAGCCAATGGGTCCCTGATGTCCAGTCATTCTCCCGATTCGGTATTGGCATGAAATAGATAATGTCAACTCTTGACCTGTTCATCATTTCCCTAACGAAAACTGACCGTACCTAACCGATGTTTGTTCCGTTCTTAAATCCATAATACCCCAAGCTGCAATGTCAATTGATATTCCGAAAATCTGAAAAATCAAATACCTGACCTAAGAACCAACACAACACAAGCAGACAACACAGCTGATAGGCAGAAGATATCCAACTTGAGCAAGTATAGAAGTAGTTGTTTTCTCAGTAGGACCCAAATTGTCATTTCGACTTTGAGTCAATCATCACCCCGGTGGTGACTTCAGTTATTGGCCAAGCATCAAGCACTGCTGTTTTCGATTGTATTTTTTTTCTTGGAGAACCGTAGAGTAGCTTCATTACTGTTTATGTGTAAAAAACCCAAATTTGTATTCTTGCTTATTTATGCTCGGAACGACAGTAAAGCGTTTCTTAACAACTGCAAGAGCAGCACTACGACGTCGTAACACACCAAGGAAGGAGAGAAGGAAGAGGAGAGAGAGAGAACTTTGGTTATGGTGCATGATTTCAGGAGAGTGAGAATAAACCGGTAAGTTTTGGAAAATCGGTCCAATTATGCTGGAAGTACTAGTGGAACGGCCAAAGTAGAAAATCTGCAATGCTGGTACAACACACGTAAACACGTTAAAGTGCAAGAGGAAGAGAGAGAGAGAGAGAGATATAGGTGGGGTGGAGACGGCTTCGTAGTTATGATACTAGTCAAATGTGCCAACTAAGACCTCTTCGTGCGGATTACGAACAACCCCCTGAATAGGTTTCCCCTACTCCGTGAAAACCATCTATCCAATCCCCGATTATTAATTAAATCTCGCGACCGTAAGGCTCTGTTGCGGCTGGCAAACTCCAAAATATATTGCACCCATGCGGCAAATTAATGTTCCCGCGAGTTCCCTGGCACGGATGAGACAGAAGAGAGCACCAAACTGTCGAGGTATTTGATGGACATCAATAAAGAATAAAATGGAGATCGGATGGAAATGCTGATGTCATTCAGAGAATTTAAAAAAGCCTTTGATGATCCGATCGATATTTTTCTTATTCCTTTAATTCGAGACACTTCCGCGTTCTCTTTATTTATCATTAGTCAGAGCCTCGGCCAAAGTTTCCATTGAGTGATTTCCTTCAGTTTGTAATTACTTGAAAATGCCGGGTGCATCAACGGTGGTCATTACAATTAGTCACTATTATAGTTTGGAAGGATGGTAGAATGTGAGGGGGTTGCAGGTGAGATTGTCCATCCACCCCCTCGGTGTATTGCCAGTGACTGGTCAGTCTATCATTGGGTTCCAGGGTGGGTGCGTTCGGTGCCATTTTGTCCCCGTCCGTTGAAAATAGCCCCTCCGTCCCTCTTGACGCGGTAACCCCCCTCCCCCCCACCCCAGCTGGTCAAGCCTCACTCCAGGCTCTCTTTTCTCTTTTGGCATAACCCTCAACCGTTCCCTCTCCCTCGTCGACTCAGCCCACCGCCATTGCGCTCTCATTCCATAGAAATGGACGCTCGTCGCGTTCCCGTAATTACAAGCATTTATTTCACACTAAAAGCCAAGGAGGGTGATTCTCCCACTAGAGAGTAGGAGGTGGGGTTGAAAATGCTCGAGGTTGGCCGGGAACGAGTTTCAGGATGAACTGTACGAGGCACCCCGCGTCAACCAATCCTCGAGTGATGGGGGACCACACATACCAAAATACTCCTTGTATCCAACCCCCTTGATCGTCCTCGCACTAGTTCCGATTATGCTACACTCGGAGCGTTTACGTTTTCCATGCTCTGGTGCCCTTTTCGTTACTATTGCGGATGCGGTTCCGAAACCTATATCCAATCCGGCTTCTACTCGAAATTTACGTGATTACAAGCTCCACCACGCAATACTGCCGATCGTACCGATCGTCTATGCACATACGTATATAGTTAAAAGATAGGCCAGAATCGAGAGCCAGGATATATTATTAGTAGCATGGGCAGAGTCACTCCTAGTCACTGGATCGTGAGTGAGAGGCAGAGAGAGAGAGAGAGAGAGAGAGAAAGAGGACGTATGGCTGGATGAAAGTAGCACAATTTTCTCCCTGCGATACGAGTCGATTTCTCGGCAATCGAAAATTACGCTTCTCGTTTCACTTGACAAACAATTAATTCTCTTGCCACTGTAGGGGCAAGCTTTTTCCGTATTTTCGTTTGACTTCTTTATCTCTTACTCTTTTTTGAAATAAAAAACGTGCACTCCTGTGAGAGGATCATGTAGCCAAACACGAGACTCAAAATGGAGGATATTCAATTTGCCCCAGCGTCAATCGGTATACGAATAATTGTTGGAACAGTTGGTTTTTTTTTACAAGGGGCTATGTTCGTGGCTGTAATGGAAGAATTTTTACAAGCTTAAAAATAAATTCGGGTGACAAGTAACGGTTGAAAAAATTTTTCAAGCAAAATTGACTTCAAAGTAAATTTCGTCTCGAATTTTTGTTATCATCGGCCTCATCCATTGACTTTTTCTATTCGATGTATAAAATGGAGCTTTCAGAAGAAAAGTAGGTAAAGAATGGCCCAATCTCGCGTATGATCGAGCATTTCGATTTTGTTCGGGGACACATTATCTATGCTATCGTGAACCATTGCATATAATATACATGTGTATATATATGTATAGATGGATGAAGATAGACATATATACATATCTGTAAATAGAGGTGAATAGGAGAGAAAAAGGGAAGAATGGAAAATAGAGAGATAAAACCAAGTGGGATAGATGGAAGTGAGCCCTGGCGACCGTTGAACTCGATTTTTTTTTCAGTTCTGGAACATCGGACCCAATCAAACATCCCACCCCCCTACTCTCTGGCTCTCTTTCTCCCTCTCTCTTTACCTCTCTCTCTCTCTCTCTCTACCATTCCAAAGCCCTGCGAATATAAATGCCCTCGATTTCGTCTATATAATCATGGGAGTGTGAAATTAACCAGACAATTCTGCAGCGAACCGCGAACCACAGTACGAAATCATGGCAGCAGAACAGAGTGAGAGAGGGCTGTTGCCATTCGGTGGGATGCTACTGCCTAGGACAGCAGAAATAGTTCGAATCGAAATCGCCAGAGCGAAGCGCTGGCCAAGTCCAGCCAGTCAAACGCTCCCATAAAAAGTTTCATTGTTACGAAATTTAAAAAAGAGATTTTTATTTCTTGCCAGTTTAAATTTAGCAGACATTTGTTTGTTTGCAATTCAATTTTGTGTAAATCCCTAAAATTTAATCTAAATAGATCTGTGTGTGAGACAGATTTTCTGGTTTGAAGTAGCCCCTTGTATTTCTCCAACATTTACAAATATTTACAATGTTCTTACGTATATCTATATGCTATTTGGAGTTTTTGGACGACTTCGGCAGATCCCTTCGGTCCCACTTCAATAACTTTCAATTTTCTGCGCGATCCCAAAATCATTTTTCTATCGATAAAGACCATTTTCGTCTTCCTATGATTTTATATTTGGTTGTTAAAAATTGACAACAGAGTTAAAAAATTGAGACTCATTGAGACTCTGCGATTTCTCTTATATGAAATTATAACGAGTTTTAAATTTGTTCTGAAATTTGGATTGGCATAACTTCGTATCTAGCTTTAATTGAAACGATACAATGAGTAGGAATTAAGGAAAAGATTCGAGGGATGAATGTGCAAGATGGCCTCCCTCGTTTTATCGTCCCATATAAATACGAAAATTAATTAAAACTGCGGAGTTAATTGAATTTTTATAACACTACCACGGCAATGTCTCTGTACTTCCCTTCCCCCTTTCATCGTTTCAGTTTCACGCTTTGCTTTTTCATCCCCAACCGCTTTATTCGCCACGCTGTCCTGACTTTTTTGCCTTTTCGACCTTTTTTCATCTCTTGGATATCCGAAGCTTTTCCCTGTTGTTTTCATACTCCCATTTTTCAAGAACTTACCATGAACTGCGTTAACTAGAGGCCATTCTACGTAATTCTAATGGTGCCACTAAGGTATAACCGGTGGGAAGAGAAATAACCCCTTAGAAGAACGATTATTACACTGTTCCATAAACTTTCGTGAAACCCTATTTACGAGATAAGGATGGACAATGTAAACTGCGAACAAATGACCTTTGCTCCATTTTTCACCTCTACGAGATTCTTCCACAAGTAGTCACCAGATACACGAGAGTCTCAAGGTCGAATAGATAAAGTTGATTTTACCTGCTTTATGGAGCAGAAACTTTGTTTTTTCTCCAACAGACAAGCCTATTGAGAAGGTAAAATTTTAGCTTTTATTATCCTTCATCCATAAAGTTTGACTGGAAAAATGGTGGACAAAGAAGAAATGTATTTGATGTTGTCGATATCTTCGAAACGGTCTCCATACGTTTCCACAGCTATCAGACAACGATATCCTCGAGCTTGGCACTTCCAGATGCTAAAGTGCGTTGTCACGTTTCCGGGCAGAAAAAAAAAGCAAAGAACTAGATGCACAAGTAGCTCGTGCACATATTGCCATCTTCGTACAACTTTTTTGCCGGCGGATAGACGAGTGAGAAGTTTCGACTGGGAAATATCGTGTAGACTGGGGCGATATTCCTTCTTTGTTACTTATACATATCCATCGCTATTTTCGTGCATACTTTTGCCGATCGCTTTATCTTACAGGAGCAAAGCGAGGGATTGAAGCCTCGGGAATATTATCTAAATCCTAGGAAACTGTGTGTACCCATATACCGGAAGTCCCGAAAGTTGCAACTCGAATTTTCAGGGTAAGTAGATTTTAGAATATCGAATGAGAAAAATACTCGATTATTTTTTCATCCAGGCCAAGATCACGTGATTTAAAAAAGTTTTTACTAGCAATTTCGGTGCATGAATAAGTCGAGAATTAAGACGAAAGAGATTTGATTGGATCAATTATAATTTCTCAACATCTCAAAAGACGTTTTTGAAGTGGAATCCAAAAGTTGGCGATCCAATTATCGGTAGCATTCCGAGGACGATTTTGTAAGATCCTGTACTTATACGAGCTTGGCCCCCTCTAAAACATGGCGCGATGTCTCGTGGCGTGAAAACGAGTTCGACGGAGTTCTTATCTGTACGATCCTCGCCGAAGATTCTCACAGCCGTGGGCACACGTCTTGCAAAATTGTGGAAGATTCTTCCGAATCTTCCGGATCTACGAAGAAAGAAAATAAAGAGAAAGGAAAAGAAAGACGGTGAGTTCGATGAACGACCGTAAGAGGGAAAAGACGAAAGTATCGATGCGAAGAAAATCGCCTGACTTCGAAAGCTCAAGCTCCGATGGAAAAACGAGAGAGTCTACCGTGCCCCAAGCCTTTCCAAACGGATATTTATTGAGAGGATATTGAAATTGATAGTCGACCCTAGGTCTCCCTCTATCTCAGACATGCTAATCCGCACCGGTCCACAGAAGCGTACGTTATGTAAGAGGGAACACCCCTGATAACTTTTTCATCCCCTGTAAATTTTTTCTCCAATCCTCATAAGGGTAGTTTTTGATCGTGCGATTCTTCTCCCAGCTTCAAGAAGGTAAATATCAATACGAACATTTTTAATTATTTTAACTTCTATTTTTAAAATAACTTTAATTAAGAATAGAATTCACATGCCTTAATTATATTGATTCGAATAATTCAAATTAAATAAATAACCCCAAAAAACAAAATACAAAACATATTTGCATATGTGACAAAATCTTTGTGGCATTTTATTTTACATTCATGTGACTCGAGTCTGACCATTACCATTATTAATATTTTCTCTCAACGCGAGTATATATACGCATGATAAAGAGGTGGAAAAGTAAAGTTTCGTCTCAAACTTCGAAGGTACTTCGAAAATCAGGGAAACCAGAAAGATCGGTTCTCATTGCAAGATGGAGATTTCGCAGTCTCATCTTTTGCCTCTGGTTTGTTTTCTCAATCTCTGGAAAGAAGGCAAAGTTAGCCTCGTCCAAGAGGGAGGATAAGTAAATGTGGACAAGTGAAAGAATTTGTAGAAAAAAAAAAAAAAAAAAAAAAAATCGTTATGCAAGAATTCCCCGGAAGAGAGCCAAAGTAAACATTGCCTGTTTCCGTCTGTCTCTCCCTGTCCATCCCTTTTTACAGCCTTCGTTTCCGTGAACCAGGACTTTTCTCGCTTGCTTTTGAAATCTGGATGGAGTGCAAAAGTATATAGGAAAGATTGGAGGAGAACTCAAGGGGGTTGAAAAGGGGCGGGGAGGTTGGTGGCGTGCCTCAACGTTGCTCAGAGCTCCGAAGGTAATATTAATAAGTAGATAGGAAAAGTTGGTTTGATCAACCGGTCCATATAACATCTATAAGACTCTTTTTTTTTATTTCTTCCTCTCGTTTTCTACTCTTTTTAGGTCTCGGTGGAAAAAAAAAGGGAAAAAGTACGGTAGGAGATTGCAAAACTAACTTGAGTGTAGACCACATCAGACGTGGCCAGAGTTACCGGGGCTATTAGCTTAATTACAATACCCAACCGTCCGTTCTATCCGACTTTCTGCTTATTTAAAAATTATATATCTGTATATTTTAACCGTGTTATTTTTTTTATTTTTTTTTTTTTTTATTCAACATTAAGGTTGTTCATTTGGTTATTCCAGCTCGAACGTTCTTTTTCACCCTTCGTATTTTCTCCTACTTTTTCTCATCTCCCTATCGCTTCTCCCTCTGTCTTTCTTTGTCGAATATTTGAGATCGGATTGCGGAATGGATCCATTAGACTGATGTGGTATTAAAAAAAGAGCAATCATCAGAATGGCGAGTCTCCATATCAAGAAGATTGATAAACCTCGGTAATGTGTTTTTCCTCGGGTCGTTGATACAGAGAGCGTCTGCCTCGTAGTCTCCTTCACATCTGCATTAGAACATTCACGCTTATTTTCTCTTTTCCCACGTTCAACTTTTTTCGATCCCTTACTCAAAAACAGGCACTCGGCCACTTCAAAGTGGAACATTCACAATTGTGTATTGCTCTAATCTGCACCGCGATTTTTTTTCTTCTTTTGTTTATTAACGGACGAATTGCTGGGTGCACATTGTTTAATTTTTAATGTCACCGATGCTACTAATCCGAATTGTTAAGAGAGTTCTTGAACATTTTTTAAACTACGTTTATTTAATTTTATAATTTTGAGCTAAAATTTGTTCAACCAAGGGCCAGAGGGATCGTATTTTCATCTGAGAAAAACACTTTCCGGAATCTTGAACTCATCCAATTTTTCTTGTCCGGAAATGCAATTCGATTATTCGATTCAATTTTTTTAAGTCTTATTTTTCACGAGTTATGAAAGATAATTTATTCTGAAACTGAATATTAATGCTAATTCATACACTTGACTCCAATTTATTCACTCTCAAGTTCGTAAATTTGTTTGTCCATAAAAGCCAATTAAAAATTATGCATCCATAACCTTATATGGGTTCACATTATTTCTATATTGATGATATTTGAAAAATCTCCGTGCAGGATATATTTAATTTTACAAGAATGAAAAATTTCAGGCAAAAATAACAGGCGCAGAGATTTACGAGCGAGATGACTGGCTTACTTCGGATGGTTTCTGGTAGCTTCTGGTGGTTTAGTGCATGCAATCATCGTTAACGACGAACGAAATATACATGAGCTGTTATATAAACACGTGAATGTAGTGTAGCACACAGAGCTCTATATCCAACCCCTATTACGTATGATGTAGCCTCGTTTGGGAAGGATACAAGTCTGGTGAGTACTCTGCAAGGTTGCCGAGCTGATTCAGCCACGACCACCGAGGCGAAACGCACCCCTATCTCGAATACACTGTGCGCCATATTATATTCGGGACACTGAAATACTATAACTACTAAATTGCACATGAGATTTCTACTTGATGCCTATTTGCTTAGTGGAGTCCTTAAGGAATGGATTTCTAGAGTATTCGACGCCATTTGTCGAGCCAAATTGAATTCTTTTCAGTGCTAACCGAAATAGCGAAAACTCGAACATGAATAAAAACTTAAAAACATGTTTTTGTAATCTCGAACTATTTAAACTTGAAAGTACAAAAATGTTCGTCTTGCGAATTTTTAGCCAGTTACTCAGGCCATAAATAAGACTTGCGTTGGCAATAAATTTGATGCTCGATATGTGTATTGGTGAAACATTTTCCCTGCGAGACAAAAAAAAAACTAGGGGATGAAGACTATAGACGTGGAAGGGAAGAGAATCGAGAGAACACGAACTAACTATATGGTCAGTATATCGGCGGCAGCAAGCTGAGAAGGGTGCCGCAGAGAGGGAGGGTTTTAGGGGGTTGGAGAGTGAACAGTGAGACGAGGGATGCCTGATCCCACGGGGGTCCGAACGGCACGAGTGGCCAGAAATGATTACTCGTGATTTAAGAGGTTCTCGTTGGTGTTGCCCTCTACACCGTTCACCACTGGCCACTCGGATGCATTTAACCTGCTCGAATGCTCGCTCTGTTTTATCTACAACGTGCAGGAATCGCCTGGGCTTAGAAGCTACTCTCTACTTTACTCCTTTACTCTGCTTTACTTGCTTTCCTATTCGTACTATTTAATCAGTCGTCGTCCCCCCCCCCCCCCCCCATTCCAGTCAATCCGTTAAAAAGACTATCCATTAGGAAATTCACTTTATTAAGGGAGTTGCTTTTGGGCTCTGATCGAGTATTCATAGTAGAACTCCTTCTTGAATTTTGGTGAATTTTTCGGTGACCAATGTTGGTGAACATAGTTTCTGACGTTTCCACGGTAGAGGTCATCAACCCTGACTTGAGATAAAGCCAGATTAGGGGTGGGGAATGTATTGCAGCCTCTCGAGACGAGTGGTTGGTCATCAACATGGTAACAACCTGGTAACAGCATCGTAAGCTGACTGCCGACGAATAGTGTTGCATCGACAGCGTCTTGTATAGGATAAATCAAAATTCACTTGTGAAAGTCATCAAGTATTGCTAAATTGAAAAGAGTTTTCTTATCTATTTTCCAATTTACGGTTGATGGAATATTAATAGTTCGGTTTGAACTCATCTGGCGGGTCATATCACGATTCACGATTCACATAGAAGGGAGATGCTTTATGCTGCATTCTCAAGTTCAAATGTAACCAATAAGAGCCCATTCTTGAGTATAGATACGCGGTGGATCTAAACTGGGTTCTTTTAACTTTTATTTCTCAGAACTTCGCGTCCAGACTCCATCGTGTTCCATTAGAATTTTTTTCATTCGTTACTTCGTATTTTGATCCGATGCATCAAGCATCCGGAGAAATATGACTCAGAACTTTCTCTATTTCCGACAACTTTATATCAACATTTGAAACATTCTGTACGTCGAACATCGCGACACACCTTGTGATAACATTAAGCTGGCTAATGTTTGACTGGACTCTTGGTTGGATGACTAGAAGTCTCGTAAGCAATTCGGTACCGTGAGACAGTGGTTAGTACAGAGAGTAGAGGGAGGTTCGGTAGAGGAAGAGAGAACAATGCCGAGCGATGAGGGTGGTTAAGCTTAGGTTGGCGAAGCGCCTGGGTTAGTTTGACGGCTGGTATAGATGGCCACTTCTCATCAGGGATCACGCGTTCGAATCCTCGATGTTTGGCGTATCGAGCGATCATCGTCTGAGGGTTTATTGTGTTGGATGTTGTAAGGATGAAGTGCTACATCAAAAGTCAATACGATTAGATGTTATCAATGTTATTCTACAGTTTTATTGAAGCAGTAGACGGTTCTTGATGACAGAGACAAACGATCGATTTGTGATCAGCAATCAGCGGATTGAAATTGATTCAGATTGAAATTGTCACTATGCACGATCAATCCAGGGATTGGAAATTTAGGTTTCATGGAGTTTTATTCCTGTTGGTATAATTCTGGAGTTTTGAGTAAATGTTGGCGATTCTCAGTGATGAGAATGTACGATGGATTAATTTTTTTCCGACCCTCATTAATTTCTGTTTAGACTACCTTTAGGTGTGAATTCATTCAGGGGTTGAAAATCATCAGGTTTGACCGGTCCCACATCTTTGAAACTACCTCCAGGCCAAAGAAGACTATAGAGAATTGATTCAGTATTGCCTGCAGCTGGATCCGCAGATGGTGCAATGTTGATGACATCCATGTAGGGAAGAACATCGACGACACGGTAATGTGCATGTACGGGATGTTAAAAGCGGTTTGAAAGGGGACTGTGGGGGAGGGAGGCTGATCGGTAGACGCCAATGACCCTTTCGGATGGTCTAGTAGCAGTTAGACGGATACGTAATGCGTCGTAATGCAGAGATTGTCATTGGGCCTATACCGCGATATTGGCGATCACGGTTACAAGCATCCTGGAGATGAGGGGATATAGGAGGGGATGAGGTTTGAGGCTGAACTTACCAGGGCATTCTGTACGTGGAGTAGAGACACGGGGTAGCGATGATTGTATCCTAGTCATGGACATACGGATCTAGCGGAATGGCGACCCCAACCCTTATAGTTCGCGAATGGTTTGAAGCTTCACTCCCGCTCTCTCTCTCTCTCTTGCTCTCTCTCTTTCTCTCGCTCTCCTACTTCGATTCTCGCGGTGTACAACTATTCACCTACACTAAATGGGTATTCATGATGGTGTGTACGGTTGTACTTGAGAGATGGAAGGGTGGCCTCGATCCAAACAGTATAGTACAGCTTGCTGGCTGGTTCTTGGAGGTCGCTTTGGGTATCCCGTCGCGTTTCCCTGGGTAATGCCGTTCCCTTGTTTCTCTTCCGCTTCGGTGAAGGGTGTATTGTGGTCGGAGCTATCCCATTACCTCCTCCTTCCCTCTCTCTCTCTCTCTCGCTCTCTTTGTCTCGCTATCTCTCTTCTTCGCTAGCTACTGTTTGGTCCTGGCGGCAAGAGCAGAACCATCACCGAAGCACGAAGCATCTATCTCTCTCCGTATCTTCTATGTCTATCTCTATCATTTTCTCTCCCTACCGCCCTTCCTATCTCTCTCTATCTCCCTCCCTTCTCTCGTTCTATCTCTTTTACTCTCGATGGATCGTCACCACCACCGACAGTGCCACGGCCTCATGGCGATTAGTTTGCATTGCTAACTCGAGGACCCACTCGAACGCCTGAGCCTATTTCTCTCCTAACTCCACCAACACCCCTATAACCACCATCACCTCACGTGACCACTGTTTCTCTCATATTCACCAAGTCCGAATTCATGGCCTCGATACATTTCAATTGATAAAATCATAGTCACCCAGGGATCTTTCAACTTTTTGGCACGGCCTTTTCAAAACTATTTCGCAGATTGCTTTCTCGTTCGAGAGATTGAAATCTTGGAAATCTTGCTTTTTACCTCTCTCTCTTTCCGTTCGAATTCTCTATTTTTGACTTTGTCGCTTATCATTTGTGACGTGCTCCTGGTGGTTCAATTCTTCCACCTCTCCCCTGTCCCTTCTCATCATTCCCAAAATCGTTACAACCTGCTCGACGCCTCGGGGAGTTGTACAATACAGCGCAATACTTTCCGGGCACGTCTATTATGTTTTACCCTCGCGATTCACTCACCCTTTCGCCATTCGCCCTTAACAGATTGGCTCGTGTATCACATTGCATATTACGAGGTGTCAAAACTTATAACAGTAATCGATAATCACAAATTGCAGTCAGACGCATTCATATCTCGATAAATACTTTTATTTTCGCTAGATATTATTATCGATTATCACTATTTAGTCAATTTTTCCTATAACAGTATTAGAAATTTAATTTAGTCTGTGACATAATAAAAATACAGTCATAAAATCTCTTTATATTTTTCTATTCATATCTTATTGGTTCGATTGTCCAAATATATATTTTTACCAATAGCAGTGTAATCAACAATACATCAATCTTATACAAATGCACAAAATTATCAATGTGGTTGAATAATTATCAAAAAAAAATTATAAAAGATTCTATTTAGCTTAAAGATACATAAAAAAATTTTAAGTTTCTTTCACTAAAAAAGTTACGGCTCACGACGCATTACAATACCAGGTTATCAAATAGGATAACAAGATACAAAAACTGACCAAGCGATGCCTCTAGGGAACGATTGGATTTCAGGACTGCGGTACGTTATATGTACGACACAATAGCTACATAAAAAGTCAGCTTTAGGACTCATGTCGGAGGGCTTATTTCAGTGTATACGATCGTTCAATATGTTTCGTCAACAAAGAGGATGAATAAACGTTATATGAGCTCACCGCTCTCGATCTCGTTGGCAAAGTCTGTTTGGTCTGTAAACATCGTAGTATATTCATGCTACGTATATGCGTAAGCGCATTCTTCGGAGCTCTTGGCCTCGGTAATGTCAGCGTTTACGATGATGCAATCGATCGCTATTACAACATTTCGCTTTATGCTCTATTCACAATTATTCAACATCTGTTCGATTTTTTTTTTTTCAACCAATATTTCATTATCTTTCATTTTTTGTAATTCTCGATATTTCTACAGCTGATAAAAATACATCTATCATTTTGAATTAGTCCGAAGATATTGAAAATTATAAATATTATCAAATGAATTTGATGAACGAAAATTATAAATTGTATTTTTTTTTTTCAAAATACTGGCTGTATGATGCTTATAAATGTATGCGCCAAGTAGCGTACTGTTTTTCCAGCACTTTTGATTTTCAGATTGGAGAATTAAATATTTGTACAGAAATCCATGTAGTTGGATTGAAAAATATATAAATACTTGGTTATTTGAATAATTTATTTCTCAAAATATGTCTAATGCAGCGAGATGTCAATTTGAAAATGAGTAATTATTGAAGATTGGTGGGCCATTGACACATCAAGGAGGTTGGCGTTAACACGAAGGGTGTCAAAATAGGTAGAAGTCTATCCAATATCATTGAGAAACGTGACTAAATATTGTATCGGAATCTTAATAACTTTGCTGCTAACTAAATGCTGTCTGGAAGTTGTTAGGGCAGTGGGGGGATTTGTTAGGAGGTGCGGATTTGTGAATACATGAACTGATGAAGCTCAAGCTCGAAGCTGCTCCTGCATCGAATCTCGGAAATTGGTTCACGATCGACGCTCGCTTAGATTTCCACTTTGGGAGTTGAGCGCAAGTCGGCGTATGCATTCAGCCTTCCCTTTCCCGTACACCCCTCGCGGCGCTCTTACCACTCTTGCCTTATTGCTGACACTTTAGTCGTGTGAAAACCGAGTATAGTATTCTGCGAAACTCCAAAAGCATCGCGACGTCTCTGCAAACGAGACGAAGTAGAGTTTCGACCTTCCTCCCCCCCCCTCCTTTCCCTACCACCCTTCTTAGATTCATTCGCAGCTCTTGTATTACGCGAAAGGACGAATCTTCCTCCGAAACACACCAAGAGAAGGCATTGGACTCACGATCCTTCCAGACATATTCCCGATGTACTCGTGCTCCTGAGTCTTATTTACTATTATCAAGCTGTCGGCAATTTCGCCTTTGCATCTGTGCCCAATATCTCCCAAACTCTACATTTTGCCCTTGATTCCCTGACTTATTTCCTTTGTGAAATTCTCGTCCTCCATTTACAACAATAAATAAGAATTGTTATTTTATGAGCAAATTTACCATTTAGAAAAAAAATTTAACTAAAATACTTATAATTAAAAAATATGATTCAAAAAAATTAAATGAAATTCGATAATATTTTTAATATTCACGTCAACCAAAGTTTCGAATATATCTGCCGATCTGACAATGACGATTATTTTGAATACCGATGTTCAAGAGATCTGATTCTTTACTTTGGCTATCTGAATTACTTCAAAAGTTTCTCATATTTTATTGCGATTGTAAATATGGGGTTTGTGATCGTGGAGAAGGTGAGCGGCAGTTGTAAGGGTCTGATCGTTCGATTCAACTTTTGGCAATAAAGCATCGAATCGAAGGAGTCATAAATCAGGCTCGCTGGCTCGGGAGAAAGGGTAGCAAGAAGGGATGGTCCAGGAGGCATTTCTGGTATCGGGAGATTCGATATTCATCCTGGTGTGATGATAATTAAAGATCCCATAAATTCGTGGCTCTGATATGCCAAGCCACATCTCTCAACTAAGAGATTTCAGGGAGTTGAACGAATGAATGGATGGAACAGGAATAGGAACCACGAGTAACCTAATCCAAGAACGAGAGCATAACTACGCAGTCGAGTCAATCCCCGATCGTGATGGCACAAAATTGCGATCCAGTTTATATCGGTTTATTATCCATTTTGAAACTCTAAAATCAACTTTTAGGTTTTGAACTATTTAAGAGTTCGATCTACAAATCTTTTCCACTGTCAGCAGTTGTCTGAAATTGCAAGGTCTCCTCAATTTATTTTAGATTTTTTTGTCATTTTTTTTCGACTCTCTAAACAAGGGTTCGATTTTTATTCCAGGGTCGATCCACATTTTCATGCTGGTGTTACACTAATTTTCCATCCCTTCTGCTCCCTTCAATCGTTCAAGCATGACTATCGTTAGCGTTGCGTGTCCAAAAACGTCATCAATAAAATAATAACACCCCATTTGTTCGAGAATAGGGGTTGCTCGTAGAAAGAGAAGTCCTAGGATTAATACGCTCCATGATTGAACACTCGTACGTGGGAGCAACCAAGCCCCAGAAGATCAGGCCAAACTTTTAAAGTGCAAAGTACGAAAATGAGGAAAGAGGCATTTTTTTTAAGGGGATTTCCGAAAGGGCTAGTGCACATTCTTAATGGACGACATTGGCGTTACCAAAGTGACGCATCCCTTGAAATCCCTGCTCGCAAATTCACCCCCTGGGCTTAAGGGCACCGGGGCTATCCATTTGCTGGAGAGAAAATTCGCCATCTTGAAACGCTGAGAGAGATTCTCTTTCAGCACGAGCAAATCTTGCACCCTCGATGTTCCTTATCCCTTGTAGTCCTCTTGGGTTCTCCGTATGCCAAAAAAAATGCAATCTCGTAATCGAGATGATATATCACTCAAAAAGTTTACCACAATTATGCTTTTTGTCGTGATTTCGAAATTTTTCTCCTCCATCGAGAAACTTGAGCCTTGAAATTGAACGTTCTACAATTTTCGCCAATTTTGCTACTCGAATAGATTGATAAATTGAAAAGTTCTTTAATAAAATAATTAGCGGAGCTTTGCACCTTATCGATGAATATTGTGCATACTTTTATTTTAAATAATTATACAATCAATATATTGTCAGAATTTATTTTGAAATAATACATCAGTTAAAAATAGTTGAAAACTCTTATCGGTTGTAAAAGTTTACGAAGTACAAGTTCTTACCCTCGAAAACAACCCCCTCCCCTCCCTTCTCGCTACAGTCTGCATATCGTTCCACGAAGCAATGCGATCTGAGGGTGCGAAGATCTGAGAAATAGTTGAGAGTCAACCAACCATCAAGCCAGTAGGCTTCATAGGACTCAACTGCGTTTGAAAATCCTTCGCGAATCCTTGCACAGAGCCCTGAAGAGCTAAGACCTGTGGGAGATGAGCTACTCCGACCAACCTATCTTTTCATCCACATTCACGAACGGGGTGTCCCAAATCTTCATGTATAAACGAAGATAGATCTTACAACAATCGTCGATGCATTTCCTGAAATTTTTTAACACGACAAATATTCAATCAAAATGAAATCCGAATACACACAATATTATTCATAAAATAATTTTTTTTTTCATTTAATTGAATTCAGAATGATTACGAAACGATGAAATTACGTTGCCAACATTAAGAGTCTCTCCTAGTTGACAGAAAATATGGTGGATTCAACTATATTTTTTTTCGATTGACAAATGATTGAATTTATTCAACAAGAAGAGTTTCTGGATCTATCATATTCTCGTCCAACAAAATAGAAGTTGGTTCGATAAACAATTTTTTTTTATAAGCATGAATATTAATAATCATTTAGAAATTATTACTCGATGCGAGAAGATCGAAAAGGTAAAAAAATACGAGAAATTTGTTCCAGTTCTGCATGACTTGAAAGAAGCTCAGAATAATGAAAAATATCACTTTGTGGACACCCTGTAGATTCAAGGGTGTGAAATGTTTCTATCTATACCGGGAGTTTCATGGATCCATAGGTTGCTGTATTCGTACAGAGTACATGTATATCGTGTATGCATATACTCGAAGTATTTGGAGCCCCGTTTGAGGTTCGAAAAGTTTTCTCGTGAGAATAGAAAATCGTACGGGCAAAGATTATAGGCAAACTATTTGGAAGCTCATAGGGTTGAAAATATGTCTACTGAGTGCAGCCATTTTGGGAGAAGCCTTGCCGCTCATTCCATCCGCGAATTCACTCATAGCCTCGTTCAACGGATTTACCATGCCCAAAGAAACTTGCTCGTTTCATGGTGAGAGAAGAAGGGTTGCTTTCCAGTTGGATGGGAATAAAAGAGAGGGAAAAGGGGAGCGAGGGATAAATTGCTGTTTAGTCATGCGACTAGGCACATTGCTTTTGCCCTGGAAGGTCTCTGGTCCAAAGTACCACATAGAAATATGACGACTTGGAGGACGATGAAAATCACATGTTTATCGAATACAAACAGTAGTTGGCCAACTGTCATTTGACTAAAACTTCAACCGCCTTTTTCCTTTGCTTTAATATTTTCTCTTATCGCTATTCTGTGGTAATCTTATTGCACCGGATGATTCAGTAATAAAAGTCTTTCAAAGGATTTGCAATATTATTCACAACGATGCGGTGAAAGGGATGGAAAGGATGATGAAAATCATAAAAACGTGAAGTAGACAGGTATTTTTTGATCTTGATCTTTTCAGAGTCTAAAAAAAGGTTTCAAGATCCTCGGCTGATACTGGAGAAGAACAATGATACATCCGCGGTAATAGTTATTATAAACAACTCATTATTATTTGAATGATGAAACGATGCGTTAAATTTTTTTCCCATTATTTCTTTTCCTAAGTGCTTGACGTAAGTGGAAAATTGTTCTTATCGATAGCTCGCTCTTCAAAGATCATTAATTATTCCAGCTTATCGAAGAATAAAGCTTGAACGATAGGTGCAAACGTTTTGTTTGAGTTTTTTTTTTTTTTTCTTCGTTTCTTTTTCCATCCAAGTGTCGACACAGATGGCGATTCCATCAACTTAATTCAACGATAAATAATGGAATGAAAATTCCGGAACTCGAGATGCGGTGCGGGAGGAAAAGATGGAATATAAATTGCCGACTCGCAGCACGATCTAGGAAGTGCAGCTATTGCCGTGCAGAGTGATCGTCACATCACGGATTTCAATATGAAACAAACTGGCGCATTGCTCTGCCTCGTAATCGGTTTCACCGTCGTCCGGACCATTTCCATTTCGGGTAGTGCTTCTCTCAACAAATCTGGCGTAATAACAAAATTATTTATACTCATTCTTTACAACACAATAATTTAATAACAATAAATAATCCTATTTTTTTTTATCCAGAGCACTTTGCTTCGAATGGATAGTTACACTTGATCTTGTTTCAAATAATACACTATTTCAATTCGAAGAATATATATATTAAGAGGGTTCATCTGGTACCGAGCAAGTCAAAACAAAAAACTCTTTCTTCGAGATTAATTAATTTATTCCGAACTTCATAAGTATTTAGTGGATTTTGTGATGTTTGTGTTGTTTGGATATCATTTTAGCAATTATAGAAGTTTTTTGCGAAACTGTTTGTCAATGCTTGCGAATTTTGTGTATATGCAGACAGGAAAAACCACAGAAACGCATGAGAGACAATATTAAGTTTGAAAATCTGTTTTCATTAATTATCTCAAGCAAGGTATCCCAAGATACCTTTTTTTTTACAAATAATATCGTTAATTCGATTACCAGATGAAGCTCCTTAAGTGTCCCAACATTTTTTCGTATGGTTGAAAATTTCTGAAAATTTGATTATTTTTTTGCAGATATCTGCTGGAGGTTCTTTTATTTTTCCAAGAATCCCAGGCTTTAATGTGCCACTGAGCAGTTTGTTTGGATCTCGAACGACAACACCATCGAGCACCAGTAACACGAGCACCACCAGTCCGAGCAGTAACAGCACGAGTACTAACAATCCAAGCAATAATAGTACGAGTAGTAACGGTACGGATAGTGCTAACCCGAGCAGCAATAACACGACCAGTGACAATTCGAGTAACAATAGCACGAATAGTGACAGTTCAAACGATAATAGTACCCAGAAGAATGCTTTACCGCTAACCGATGTGGGATCCGTAATTTCGTTAATTCCTGGAGTCGGTGAAGCCCTCGATGAGGCTCGTCAACATGTGGCTGAGGCGCTATCATTGGGAGCCAATTTTGAGGCTGGTATCAGCCAGGCTATCGATGACGCTGCTTCTAGTGACGATCCAACTGCAGCACTTCGTACGCTCAACCAAACGATCGTCGAAGCTTACGCTACCGTTGCCGCTAATTGTCCCCTGATCGTAGTCGGTAATCGTGTTCTCCAAGAGGGCATAAGACTCGCTGGGGAAGTCGCCAGGTCTGCTCAAAACGTTATTTTGGGCACGAATTCAACATCTTTGATTTAATAAAATTTTCTGACTCTGTAATCTTTGTCGCCAATCTTCTGCTGATCGTGTCCAAGCCGTTCAAACATTACCGAGATCGTGACCTGAAGGTCATGGAATCCGTAAAAGGAATTATTTTTTCTCTGATATTTTTGAAACTGCGCACACATTCATTTTCATCACCGCAAGGATTCTCGAGCTAATAAATACTTCGTAGAATAGATCGACGCAATCGGAAGTCCAATGTCCTTTTATTGACCTCTTTTTTTCTCCTCTTCCGTCATCTCTATTGTTAACGCAACACCGTTGAATAACGTAGAGTGATTTTTTTTTTTTATCTTCTTTTTCTGAATAAAACCTGCATTGAATGCGAGCCGCAATTCTCGTGCTAGCAAAACTGCAGCTGTTCTCGCGTGCGTGCATAAAACATGAGCGGAAGGAAATTTCGTGGCGTTTAAATGTGCGTGGCACAAATCCGAATACCTTGGAATATATAATACGTTTATTATCCTCTATGTGTATACGAAAATTAGCCACCAGTTTTTTTTTTTTTTGGTATTTTCCAAGGAATGTTTGCCAGTTTCTACAAACCGATTCAATTATTAGCAGTTACAAAAATATTTCGAATACCGTGGTATCGTTTCCACTTATTTGATTGCCAGACTGTTTCGATCGCCGATTGCCAGCACGAGCATAAAAACGAGAGTTATGCGTTTGATCAAGATCAGATAATTTAAAAAATTTTTTAGCGGAACGTTTGCAAATACCACGAATAATCTAATGAGCAAATTTTTAACAACATTCTTTCAACAGCGGATTAGGTTTTAAGCTATAATTTGATTCGATCTGCTGTATGTTCTTATTAATATTTATTAACATACTGAAAAAAAAAACTGCTGTATCATATCGCTTCAACCAATAAAACAGCAGGCGATGCCGTCATATTACGATCAGTGGCATGCTTCATTCGGTTAGTGTCTGCCCATAACTCCGAAAGATGGCCATGTTTACATTTTCTTTCCGGAGTTCATGTTGTTTTTACTCATATTTTGTGTGTATTTTTTGTGTTTATACTTCGAACGATTCATGGATAACAATAATCTATAAAAAGTGTAAAATAGGAGCTGCTTTTGAAAAACAAAAAACTCCCGACTGCGAAGTGGCATAGTCAAGAAAAAAACAACTAAAAAAAATGAATTGGAGACGTAGAGAAGTCAAATAAAACAGAAAAAAATATTCAAAGTAAAAGAATTTCAATTATCTTGTTCTGAAAATGATTTCCCCTAATAGTTGAATGATAATAAAGGCAGTGTAGCTGGTATGTGGAGCGGCGTGAAGGTCACCTTCGGCGATATTGTTCTAACAAAAAAAAAGTTGCTGCCTTTTCAATATCCATTGGACTTGTCTTTTCTCTTTTCTCAACATCCACAAGCATAACAAGTCTTGAATTAACATTTACCTGGTTGTTTATTAAAGACTATTGGTAGTGATATTGTGGACATTTTTTACGACCAACACAACAATTCCCAAAAGTCTATAAACATCTTCTAAATTTTATATTCGCTGCCAGAATAATTTTTTATTTAATTATCCATTAACGGATCTTCTAGATAAGAAAAACAAAATTCCAAGAGAGTTGTTTGGTCATGTGAATCATTCTTGTTATTTTTTATTGACTTTTTTTCATTTCGCCAAGTTTTCATTTTCTTCAACTTTTTCTACTATGCCAATTCGCACTCCAGGGGGGGGGGGGTTGTTTTGTTTCTCCAAAGCATTTTTCTTTGCCATACAATTTCATTTAGATCTGAACGGCGATTTCATCATCGAAATAATCTATAAAACATTTATTTTGGAATACTTAAGAAGAGAAAATGGAAACGATATTTTCCTGCTCGTTTGCTTCTCTCCAGTGGCGCACAGAAAATAGGTATATCGGAGGAAACATGATGGGGGCAAGTTGACAAGGATGTTATAGTGCACTCCATATGAGAAGTAAAATATTTTCATGTTGGCTTGAGGATGAATCTTGCGGCTTGCGGTCCCGATGCTGCTGTACACGTAGAGACGCATTTTTATTTTCGTTTTTATATCAAGTGAGGGTTCTTGGAAAATGTTCAGTGGATACATTTTCCCGTGAAAAATGTCCATATATCTATATATCGATAGGGCAGTGGCGCGAGCTCTGAAAATCGAGCGACGATATGGAGAAATGAGAGTGACATGGTGGGGATGGTGGAAGAACAGCTCCGGCTAGTGGCAGGAGAGAAAGAGGGGTAGGAGTGAGAGAATAGAGAAGGGTGGATTGGAGGGATGCTGATGGGGGGAGTGGGGGAGAGTCCCCAGCTGCTGTGCGTGATATTCCACATGCGTGACGCTTCTCCGGATATTTCCATACATAAATTTCATCCGGGTGAAAGTCACTAGCTAGCGTTGCGCCTAGCACATGACTACGTGTATCAGCGAGTCTATGCCGTAAGTAAATATATCTATATACATATAGATTTGTATATAAAAGAATATACATGTACCGATATAAATATATATTCTCTGTGCTCGTTTATTATGTCTATATTCATATATACATATACTAGAAGAGGTGCAGAAATATAGTCGTAACGTTGCGATGATACAACGTTTTATGAACCTATATACATAGGCGATGCCTCGAGGTACACAAACTTTCTCGATCGTTCTTCCGTGAACCTCCATCCAACGAAAATTTTTCCTTCCGGATCGGAAAATTTCAACGTCGAAAAAGTGTCATCTACCGCTCTACGATTGGGCTAATATTGGCTCACTTTTTACCCCTTGTATTGTACAAAAAAGATGTACAAAAAGATGTTTTTGAAAGAAGTACAAAAAAGATGTTTTTTTTTTCTTACTGTGACATCGATTCAATAATAAACATTGCAAAACCACTTTTTCAATATTTTCATAACAGGAACAAATGAATATCCTCCGTCAACGCGTATTACTTGAGCATTAACGACTGCGTTTTCTATTACCGATTGTATCATATGTGCTATCTCGTCCGGCTTACCTTGTCGCTTAGGTGAAAGATTCAGCCTCGGAATCAGCTTCCAATGAGACTGGAATTATTTATCGATGAAATTACTAGATTTTTTGTGGCCAATTATTAAGAAGCCCCGTACTTGTTACAAAGTGCATTTCAACAAAATGACAGTAATAACCCGATTAAGAAGAAATGTCGTAAGGTGAAAAAAAAGTTCACATCTACGAGCGACTGGAGAATGTAAATAAAATAGACTCACAAGCCATCGCGGAGTTTCCACGAGTCCATGGGCAACAGCAGCAACGCGAATTCCCTTAGGAGAAAAGGCTCGAGCCAGTGGGAGCGTCATACCAGCAACCGCAGCTTTCGAAGCTCCGTGAACCGCAAAAGCTCCGGGTGCGTCGTAGGCTGCAACACTCGCCATGTTGATGATGACACCACGTTGATCATTTTCATCAGGAAAATTCTTAGCACGGACACCGACCGCGAGTCTTGTCACGTTGAAAGTCCCAAAAACATTGACATCCTTTATACGTCTGTAAACTTCGCTACTCATCTTTGGAAGTACTTCAATTTTTTTCCTTTTGCCAAATAATAGGTACGAAATAAATTTCTAAATTTTCTGAAATACCGATCGAGACTCATTCTTTATTTTGTTAGAAAGGATCGAATTATCCGAAGGTAGAAAGGTGAACAATGGTGAAAATAGTCGACCATCGGACGAGGAATGGTCGAATGGAAAACGGGCTTTTCGTACTGGACGATCCTCATTGGCTAGTACGTGTAAGGGAGGAAACATGTGTGCGTAAATGCGACGTTTGCTTGGTAAATGTCCCACCGGTCCGTGTCCCGTTCTGTAACCTAATTCTACGCGATTAAACGCGACGTCGCGATAATGCTTGTAAATTGAGGGAATTATGTTGGGAACGTCGAGGCAGGAACGCCGAATGCAGTGGCCAGGTACCATTAACATACGCATTACTCGGACATCCGCATCTCAACTTTGCCATCTCTTTCTCTACATGGCCCTCCCTCTCTTCCTTCTGTTCCCGTCACCAACTTGACGAAATTTGCATTGCAACGTGTCGAATGAGCAAACTGCGTGACCTGTGACTCAGTTTGCAACAATTCAAACTCCCTACAACCCTTTTTCGACCCCACTTGTCCATTATCAAGTGCTGTGAAGGCTGCACTCGTGAGTCCCAAAATCTGTGGGTCTGTCAAAAAAGCTCTTTTATACGATTTTTTCGTATCAATTGTTTCAGGTTATTCTTATTATCAATTCAATACGCATTTAAATCAATATCATAGAGTATCTTGCTTCAGTTCACCTCAATTTGAACAACATATTCGGCAAAGCTACTGCTGAGACTCAGCGAATAGCTGTCCAAAGCTTACGGTTCTTCCACATCGGAAAAGCACTCACACGTATGTTCCAAGAGAGCGAATGAGAGAGAAAGAGAGAGAGAGACTAGAGAGAGAGAGAGAGAAAGTTGAGTCAGTACGGTCTAGGTAACGTGGTTGGTGTCGCTGGAGTCGGGATACCAACGTAAATTGCATACCCGATTGCGGTCTGCTGAAGAGTGGTGCCCCCGCCTTGATGGCTGGCAACCCCTTAGGCGTTGAGGAGGAAGGGTGTCAGAGCGTTAGAAACACGAAGGACGACAACTATCCACTCCCTTTACCTTGCCAGTTGTCTCCTAGTCTCTATCCTTGTTCTACCATCACCAAACTGGACCTAACAAGCCCGCCGACCACATTTGGGTTCAGCTTCCAACCGGACCCGTTGGGTACCTCATGGGACGAGGAACGATCCTAGCCATCCCCCTATCTTCTTTGGTGTATACAACTTCTATTTTCTGTATTTTGTCTTGTTTCTCCCTTTTCTTTCTACACACACGGCACCTTGATGTGCCACGTTCATGAAACTCCTCCATCTTCCTTCCTACCTTGTATTCCGGATCATCCCCAGCTGCTTTGTAGCACCTTTTTCCTTCTGTAACATCTAGATTCTACCGGAGCTTCCCCTAATTTATGTATTGCCACGAAACGAGGTGTTTTGGTTAGGGTTAACAGACAAGACGACCTACCACTTACCCTTCAACAAGAACACCCTCCAACACGAACAATTCTAGATAACGTTATGGGAGAAACCTCATCATTCACTGACGAGTTCTATCTGATATTTTTTTGTAAGTTTGACGGTTCAATTGGAATATCATTTATTATTTGACTCGGAATGATTGTCTTCATTTGGTCTATACTGACTAAATTACAATCTCCGTTTAAAGCTGAAACATATTTACAGGTTAGTGGCTGCTATTGTTTTCTATCAACAGAACTCTTTGAACCAACAGACAACTGCCATCTCAACAATATGCCAATTGGACGTGGAACCCTCTTTCCAAACGTGACAAAACTCTCCGGGGTCTAAAAGGGTTGACAAGTTCGCGTCTTTGATTTCAGTTGACGTTAACCAACCACAGGATGCTTCAGGTAGCCGCGCTAATTGGCGGAGCTTCATTAGTCTCACCAAGCTCGTAGTTTGTGCTGTTGAAGGCAGTTCTTTCTTATGACGCGTTCACAAGCTACAGACCTGTCAAAACCACGCTTTGACCATTGAATGCCTTGAAAGACATTTTGTCGCTTTTATGTATTGCTTCTTCTTGTTACAGTGCGGCTTTAGACCATGAAGAGTCTCGTTTAAAGCTAATTCAAACAACTTACCAAGCATAAAATGCTAAACGATTGAGCACGATTGAATGCAGAAACGATGACGGTCCAATGGTAGTGAGAAAAGGGAAAGGCGATCAAAACAAACACCTTCTGATAAGGGAAAATATGAATGGAGTGCTTGATTTTTAAACAACATCGATCAAATCAATATCGTACCGCCTCATTCAGAGTCACAATTTTAAGATGGTCAATGGGAAAGTTCGTTCAGTTGATGTCCGGGCGATTTCTTCATTGCCAAGTATAATTTTAAAGAGTGAAGGACTTTGTAGCTGAATGGAATATTAAAAAAGTGTGTTAAAAAAGTAAAAGGTTGGGTTTGAACCTGCCACTGTGGCTTTCATTCCACTCACGCTATTTTAACTCCTTCCTAAGCTCATTAGTTCCGAACAAAAGACAGTTGATTCTACGTCTAGTCATATTTTTCAATGTTCCTGGAACAGAAATAACCTTCCAAAGGTTGGGAAAATCCTAGAGTATTAGTTTTGATATATAATATTTCTATAGCCTTATCCACGATATCTGGAAATGTACTTTTCGTACTTGTATCCGTTTACGAATAACAGCATCGTTTTTCAACGAGGCTGCATTCAGCAGCCTCGAAAAGTTTTTTCAACCCCTCACAACCCGATTTAATTCCCTCGGACTTGCCAGCTAAGAGAGCTTTTTCTACTCATCTCGGAGTACGTGGAACGACGTACTAAAAACTCACGTAAACACCGGCTGGGAATTAATTTTTTTTTTGTTTTTCCCTCAATCTAAATTTTCTCTGGCAATCGGGCGAAAAGTGGCTTGGTAGTAAAACAACGCAATTTCTTCGAAAATTTCTCGTGGTATAGTTGTTTGGAAGAAGCCTAAATTGCGGTGCAAACTGAAATCACTTGAAACTTGAGCAAAACTTTTGGATTGTATTGTATTGCATAGCTCTGCAAAAGAAGCCTCATCTTCGAAATGCAAAGCTCACCCCTTTTAGTTTCAAATGATATTCAAACTGAGTGCTAAGAGTTGTAAGTGGCAAAAGTCATGAGATTCAATTCTGCAGTGCATTCCGTATCCGTAACGACATTTTGCATTTCTGTGTCACCGTCGACCTTTAAGGTGATCCCTCGTTTTCTAATGATTCATAGTAGAAATTAGAATGAATGAAATATTTGTTAATTCATATTTCAAATTGATAAAATTAATCGACAGTCGCTCGAAGTTTATGATATTTATCGGAATCGTGTATTTTCGATCACGTGATCTCTGACCCTCGTATCTGATGCACGATATAAAGATTGAAGAGCAGGAATAACTGATGATACGATAAGGCCACAAAAATAATAAAAGAAATAACCCAAAGGGTCGAGCCTACCTGGCTCTGGTAATGCGATATCGCCCATACGATGGAAAGCTTCTTTGGTCCGGTACAAGAGCGTCGAGAGATGAGTTGAATCGGAATCTGGATCTCGGTCGGAACGAGGTCGGGAGTAGGACCAGTTCTGATAGTAATCTTGCTTTAATATTGGACGATGCACAAAACAAAATCTTATCAAATCTGATTTATAAAATAATAATGAATTAGTATGAAATAACAAATTACGACAGTAATAGAATGAACGATGAAGCTCATCATAAAATTTGTTTATCCGGAATGCAAAAAAAGGTCGAAAACCGTCATACTCGAGTATACAAGAGTGCGGCAGGTTGGAGCTGAGTCGAGCCTCTGCCGTATCTCTTGATACACATATTTCGACAAAAAAGATTCTAGACTTCGTCATAAGTGGTTTTTTTTTTTGCATTTTACCATGGCTTTTTGAGTGAATGAAAGGTGTGAAGAGAGAAGGAAGGATCGAGAGAAGATTTAGCGTCGAGGGAGGGGGTGGCTTTGCAGACTGGTCGCGTGTTCGAGGGTGCAATGTGCATGGAGTTGATGGTCCTGGGTTGGTGGTGTTTCCAGTGCCGCGTGGACTCGCGAGATACGAGAAATAATGGCACCACGTATACTATACAGGACGAGCTCGGTTGCACGTTCGTGGACACTGCACAACCAGCCCGTCCCCTTTTGCACCTCTCTCCCGTTCACCCTTCTCCCTCGAAGGGTGAAATTCACCAAGGGTGCATGTGTACGTTGATCGTTGGTGTTGTTGGTACGTCCAACAGTTCAAATGGCCATTGGCAACGCTAACCTGACCCCTGGACCACCGGTAATTGCTCCGACAATAATCATTTATTGTTCCTCAATAGGATTCGTGCTGCCTCATGAAGAACCGACTCAAAATTCGAATAAAGGAAATATTTCGAATACAGGGAGATGAAAATTTAAAAAAAAAACCCTTTTTCAACACCCGTTGTTTAAATTTTTTTTTTCATATCCCTTTGTAATTATGGTAATCTGTTTAATCACTTTTTGAAATAGAACTTTTTTAAATCTCGATTTTCACTCCATAAATTGTTTATTCAGTCACAAATATTTATGTATATGTATACCGCATCAATAAATTCTGATATAACAATAAATCTTGTAACAAATTAAACTTTATATCGCTTGGGAATTTCTCGGTGGAAAAGTCATCCCCTATCGATGGTACGTTTCGATAAAAGAGAGGGGAAGGAGAGGGGATGACAAAACGAATGTCGAAGAATTCCAGACGAATAACCAGAAGGCTACTCGTCTGAATTTTTAGCTCAAACTCTCGCTGATAGTCCGAACCAGTTTCAAGATAAGAAACGAGTGCGCTTAATATTCGTTTCAAGGAATGGGAGGTAAGGAGAAGGCCTGGCTCGTTCGTGAGACGTCCCGTCTCGAGTTTCACGAGATAACGTCCCTTCCTATCTCATGAGTTGAGTTTGTGTCCCTGATGAATGGTCCTTCATGTAAACAATCGTTATCCCCCCCTGACCCTGAGTACCGTATTCTTCGGTAGTCACCTTTTCGTCCTGCATATCGTTTCTGATACCTTTCCCTTCTCTTATATACCTTCTCGACAGTTTATGTATCCCGATAAGAACAACGATCGAGACCAATTCATAATTCTAACAGGATCCTCCTCATATTATCCCGACAACTTTTTACCTTTTTTTTTTTAATTACAGTGTACGCATATTTAATTTTTTTTTTCTGAATAAAACAAGAGCTATTCAATGACATAACTGTTAAAAAAAAACTTTTATGAAATTTGGAAAAGAGGCAGAGAAAATATATTGTAGTCGTGAATATTTACGATGTAAGAATTTTAACGACAACATTTTCTATGATTATTGTACGACCGACGAGGCATATACCAGGATATCAAAAATTCACATCCGACCCTCCAATTCGAGACGATTCTACCCTTTACCAAAATTTTCTCGGGATCGGAGGCTTGTTGTCGTAAACTGGGTAACTGGGTCAAGGGGAAAAATTCCAGCAGAATACAGTCATCGAGTAATAGATAGAATTCGTAGGGTATCGCAGCGAGATCGGCAATAAACAGAGTCCTGGGGAGGTGAACGCGTTCGCTAAAGGTTGAGAGGATAGTATAAGAGAGGAAAAAGAGAAGTAGGAATGAAAGAGACTCGGCAGGGGAGAAAGGACCGGAGAGGAAGAAGAATGAAGGGTTAAAGAGAAGAGGAACGGGTTGGTAGTAGAAACGGGGTATGCAGAGAGCATTTGATTGGACCATGCTCGTAATGACGGGCATTGTCATGCAAATCTTGGTCGAAAGTAGCGCTTACGGCCCCAGGGCCCATTACACGTTGGCATCCGCTTATCGCACCCCCAGTTTGCCAAGCATAAATCGTCGATTCGCTCCAACCCTCCAGACCTCTTCCTCGATCCCTTTTGCCAATCTCCAGCCTCTTCCGTTTTAAAAAAATCATTTTTATATCCGATGCTTGTTCGACTAATCATTGACCTTTAGTCGTTGACTTTTGACTTTCGAGATTCTATCTCTTACGGTAGTAGTTTTTCTCCAATTTTCGAGGTTCGCTACCGAATTGTGAGAATCCCGGTCACGTGGTGATTTTGAAAAGTCGAATCGATAGCTATTTCGTTGAAACACGCTTCACTGACTAGCTTTCGATACGTCAACCCTTAACACTCACCCGCTTCTGAGCCGACGCTAGTTCACCCCATGGACCGGGGGTGTACCCGTAGTTTCCAATTCTCTCCGAATCCATATTGCTTCAGACCTCAATTGACGTGATCCGGGACAACCGCTGGGCTACCAACGAAAACCAAATACTCACCCTTTTCCTCCTCCTCCCCCTCCCCCACAAAATCGTTCGAGCTTTATTCAACACTGGAATTTCCTATACACCTGTGTTTTTTTTTTTTCGATTTTTTTTTTGTTCAGCCCTCCAATCCAACCGATTCTTGATGAAGCTCCCATATAAAAATCCTTTTATTTTCTACGTCTCTATGTTTTTTACCCATATATTTATTCCATAAAACTATCACCGCTTTTGTGTACTTTTCTGCGGAATACGAACGGCTAACGAAAATTCGTATAATAGATTTCCCCATTTCAATCAATCGGATTCACATTTTCGTTAAAAATAGCTCAGGCTTTCAATAGTTTCTCCAGCCATTCAGTCATTTCTGTCAATCGACAGACTATGCTGTCATCTCTATAAGACATCGGAATTTTCATTTTATTTGATTCTCTTTCACTATCATTTGACAGGAAACAATCATCTCAATAGTTATAAATCAAATTCTCTCAATTTTCTTTACGTTTATTCCGGAGTCACCGCTCATCCTGAAATTTCATCAGCTCAGCTTTTATTTTTCATTTTTTAATTTCCATTGATATGATCCTAATGCAATAATTTATTCATTAATTTTATGAGATTAACCAACGGATCCATTTACCAGCTACTACGAAGAAATAAAGTTCAACCAATTAATCTCGTTGTCTATATACACCTGGAGAGAGGGGAGGGGGGGTGGGGGGTTGGCAAATATACGACGAGAGGGTTGTGACTTTTTCCCGTTCGCTCTATCCTCTCTAGCTTCGCGTCGAAAATACCGTTGATGACCGACTTCCGCAATCCTATAAATAACAAATACCGGCAACTTTTTTTGGAGAGCCAATCAAAAGGTCCGAATTTGTCGATGAAGAGAGGAAGCGAGAGAGAGAGAGAGAGGGAGAGTGAAATTCGTGTGTGCGGACGAGGCTCGATTGACCGCGCTACCGGGCGGTATGAAGCGCGATTCGCAACTCGATCGATGAGGAAACGAGAGTGAAACAAAAAACAGAGCTTCAGCCGATTTTTTTTTTCTTCTTGTAGCTTTGTACGAGATATTTTTTTTTTTACCGAAACACGGATAGTCAGACAAAGGGGTTTGGGTGGTGAATGAGAGGGGAGGGGGGTGCAGAAAAATGGAGAATGTGATGGACCTTTAGCGCGAAAATTCACGCGATCATTGTACCAAGGGTCAGAAATCGATTTGGAAAACTTCGTTGACTCTGATAAAGCTTTGTAACATGTTCAACCAATTTCATTTGATTCTGTTAATTGTCAAGCGATTAAATTTTCAGCTCGACTTTTGAAAGTGATGATTTATTACACCGGAGTTTTTTTCATCGACGATAAACTCCATCAAAAAAGAAAAACCACCCCAAATTGTAGTCGAAAATGAAAAAAAAAAAATAACAAGTAGATCAATAAATTTTGTAAAAATTCAGGATCGCGTCGTTAATTTGAAGGCTCAAAATAGCCCTGTTTGATTTCTACGAACTATAAGATAATGGCCTCCGGATAATCCCTGGTCGTAGATGATACGATGGGAAGCTAGGATTTCAGGGAGACAGGTCAGCAAACGAAGGTTTACAAGCAAAGAGAGAGAAAGGGAGAGAGAGGGACTGTTAAGCGAATACAGAAGGATACGACGGGACGTGCCTGTGACTATATCGTCATGGCTAGGTCGCTTATCTCGACACAGTGGCATGCTAATCGACGCTAGACCTGGTAGTAAACTCGAGGCTTTCAAATATACATATATACATATGATTATATACACCAATGTGTAGATGTACGTGGATGTACATGGGCACGTATACACTCATGTTCACCTGTAGTACATATCTGTATATACTCGTGTCCGAGTGTATGTGTGTCGTACGAGTAAACTATATTTGTGTTTGGCATGTATACCAATACGCGTTCCTCCAAGCGGTTATCTCGATCTGTCCGAATAACCCGAGGGACAAATCGCTCGGTGGCTTTAACTACTGCCTGGATCTCTCGCTGTTGAGTATGCACTCTAGCCTCATCTCATATATGCATATACATACATGTGTGTTGTTAAGGGGGATCGGTAGGGATGGATAGTATGGATTTCAAGTATAACGTAACATAAATGCATCCATATATCGTCGTTTGATGACCTCGGAAAGATTGGCCAGAAATATCGGTCAATAAATATACACAGGAGCATCATTTACTTTTTTTTTTTCTGCTGACCACCATTTTATAATAGAGTTGCGATTAGAGAAAAAAAAAATGGGATTAATCTTTAGAAATTGATGGTTGATAGGAAATTGCGATGGGATTGTTTTGTTTTTCATTTTTTTTTTTTTTTTATATTTGGTATTTGAAAATTTCGAAATCGTTCACTTCATGGATAAATGAAACATTTTTTTTTTTTAATCTAAAACGCCTTGAGGGAATTGAGTTTATGAAAAATGAAAATTTTCTGAAATAAAAAATGATTCTTTTCTGCTATTTTGAAATGATTTTCGGAATTTTCTTTATTTGGTTATTAAGGCTTGATACATTTTTTTGTTCACTGTTTTTTTTTTTAAGTCGAAATTGCTTGGAATATTTTTCGGTGACCGAGCAAAGGAGCTTGAATTGAGATAAAAAAAAAAGAAAGGGAAAACTTTCAACTGATTCGCCACTTTATTTTTCAACAGTTTCATTCCCGAGAGAAAGGCGCGATGAGGAAAAAAAAAAAATGTCGAACGAGAGAACGAAAAGCACGGGAGAGAAAGAGCGAGACGGGGAAAAATGGCGACGAAAATTTCTGATTGCAAGATTTGTGTTTCTGGCTTGCCGGGACTTTTTTTCAACGCTGACAATTCCTGTCGCTGCGTCGTGATTATCGTTTTTTTCTTCGTTTTCTCTGTCTGTCTCTGCTCCTCCGCCCCCACCCCCTCTTTCTCACTTTCTTTCTGCCTCTCTTATTTTCGCTTTTCTCATTCTCGCGAAGGTGGTGTCAGCTGCATGTGAGTGGGAACTTATTGGGGATGAAGTTAGGATGTAAAAGCAGGCATGTGACCGAAGCTGTAGGCCTCGAATGGCGTTGTTACGCGTCAACGACAATTTCACAAAGTCTTAATAGACTTTTGTTTCTCTTTTCTTCTTTCACATTAATTTTGTTTTATAAGAAATTCAAACGTTTCAACCGTAAATATTTTTGTTTCAATCATTTGAATTTGCCTGAAATTAAAAAAAAAGTCAATACACAGACGTAAAAAGTTGAAAAAATGAAGAAATTTTTCTAATAAATCACTTTTGTTCGGGTTACTGAAATCTTTAGCTAAAATTCAAGCTTTGGGATTTTCGTGTCACCTCACATCGAGCCAAGACTCGCGAAATAATATTCGAGCGCTTCTTACTATATTTATTTTTATTTTATTTTCCTACTCTCTGTCTCTCGTCGTCTCTGCATCGTAGTTTTCCCAACTGGGACTCCAACTGCCAAATTCCCCGGTGGCGCCCGGCTCCGACTTTACTTCGGAATGAAGAGAAAATTGGAAGAGAAGAGACTCGAGACGCGAGAGACCGGAGTAAAATCGAATGAGATACAGGAACGAGAGGAACAGAGAGTGTGAGAGAGCGAGAGAGAAAAGATGAGGTTGTGAGGTGAGGAGACTTGATACCATCTTCCCTCGGGGTCAACAGGAATATCGTAATCCACAGATTGTTAGACGATTTTATTTCTCACAGGCGTGTTAAGCCTTCCTCTTTCTCTCATTTTCTCTCTTTCTTATCTCATTCGATTGCTATCCCGAATCGATTCGGAAAATTGCTAAATTTTCTGTACTATTTTGATAGAGTATCAATTAATTGGAACGTTTCGTTTCGTTTTATCATCGCTTGTAACTCGTATCATCGTTTCGAAAAATTTAGGAGCATAAGTCAAAGAATTGTGCATTGTTTTAAAAAAAGAAAAAAAAAAAATTATTTTTTGACATTCAAAGTTGACGAGAAGACACTATTTTTTCATTAGTTTATACTGCGTCTATTTCCTCGTTTTATGAAGTGAAATGTGGCAAGGTGTGACAGGATTGTTAGTAAACGTGGCAGAGCAGACTTTCCCTCTCGCGCACGAATTCTGTCTCGAATAGTGTCATTGCAAAAAAGAAAAAAAAAATAACAGGAAATGAGAGAAGGATGAAAAAGCTGGAAGGTTTTTCGTGGCGGGGGTTGATACACAAAGCGAGAAAGTGAACCCAGCCGGTGAGACTTAGCATGCTCGGAGCACACATCTTTGAGGGAAGCACGTGAGTGTGTGTTTGTATATTATTTGAGGAGTAAGAGGAAGGGGATTGTACAGCCCAGTGAGGATGAGAAAAGAGGGCAAGAAAAAGCCCGGGGTCTCGCGATTAGATGACTTGTCAACCTACGGGAAAATTGCATTTTACAAACTTGTTTCGAGAAAAGAATTGGGGAGAATTGCCGGAAGAAGGAACCTTCGCTTCTGGGCGAAGGAGGAAAGCAAAAAGAAGGAACAAGAACAAGAGAGAAATAACGCTCGGATACATCAAGACGAGGGATGAAAAAAAAAGAAGGGTCGCCTCGTGTCTGCTTCACGATCTGTTCCTAGAACACCCTGCAAGCCTCGTCTCCTCGTGAAGAAGCGAAACGTTGCAAGTAGAGACAGAATAAGGAAGGTGGAAATGGAAGATGGAAATGGAAGATGAGAAGGAGTCAAGAAAAGCGTGAGACGTGAGCACACAGAACGGAGGGATCCGCGACATAAGGCTGGAATGAAGGAGTGGAATGGAAAACGTTAGATGTGGTGAATAGACGTCCTCCGGTTCACATCAGTATCAGCAGCCACGAAAGATGTTAGTCTCTACATCATTGCTTCCTAGATGAAAGAGGCATAATATTCTAAAAGATATACGTTCTGTACCATTTTTTTCTGATAGACTATCTATCATTGCTGGTCATTGATCTGATTCGAATATGACACAAATGAAAAATTATTTGCAGTCCATGTCAAGAACTATTAGAGAATCATACACCAGTCAGACCCACTAGAAAATCATCAAGTATTCCAATTAGATTTTTCGTACTTTCACTTTATTTTCATGCTAGCTGGACTAATAAATTTCGAAAGACACTCTGAACTCCGTAACTAAAATTCTAAGAGGAACAGGTAGAAAGAATGTCGAATGAAGACACCACAACGAATTTGGGGTAAGCGTTTCCAAAAGAATGAGAAAAAGGGTCATGTTGTAGCTGCTTCTATTTAGATCTGCCAGGACAAGTAGAAGCAACAAAAAACGATTTGGAGGAAGTTAAGAGGTGAATATTCGGGTTTGGGAAGCGATGCGGAGTCTCGTCTCGGCCCTTTCCATGGACTACCCAATTTCTCCTTCATTCGCTCGTTCCACAGTCTCGCGACTATTTCGTTCTTGTAGTCGCGCGTCTTTTCCAACCCCCTGCCTGCTTCGTTCACTGCAGCGAGGAATCTTCTGGCTCTCGTCTGTCGCTTTTTATCTTGAATTAGGTTGTCTCCGTCGTACTTGCTCGCTCTGGTTACTACATTGCTGAGCCTCCTCCTCATCCTTTTTACAAAGAGACATACAAATTGCCTTGGAACTTAGTTTAGGGACATATAAAGGACTTTTCGATTGCGTTACCTGAACTCTGTGATTGATCTGAAATGACGATTGCCAGGAAAATACAATGTGACCTGTCTACACTCTCCTTGCCCATCGCTTTTCACCCTAACACATCAAGGATGAAACCTTTTTAGGCTGCTTGTGTTTTGAATTTAGCTCAGCAGGTTTAATGCATCTTGCACGCACGGTTTTCCCATCTACACCGAGTATTTTCATCCTCTGGTGATAACGAAGTAACGCTTGATGCATAGAAATCCAGTTGGATCAACCAAACGAAGCTGGAGGAGGTCAAACAGTTCGTAAGTAAGTTCAACAGAATAAAGGTTATCCGATTACTCGTTGAACTATAAACAAGTCTGAATTACAATCAGGGATGACTGGACCAAACAATGGACACGACTTTTTTTTTCGATGGGGATTGAATTTCGAAATGGTGATAGATGGCCTGAAGACCGGTGGAAATTATGTTTGACTATGTCGAAGAATCGTAAATGAGGGAACATTCAACGAGAAATGGATGTGCAAAATCCCTTTTGCTTTGTTGATTTCAATGATCAACGAGGCCTTTGACATTTTTTTTCCGTTCCCTTATAACCGGACAAAAATGCTTGGTCATTCGTGACCTTGTCAGCGAAAATGGGGGAACTAGTGTTATTTTTGGACTTTACGCTACAACACTTCCAATCATCGTGTGGACTCAACGCCATGTTTTATTCCCTTTTTTTTGTAGCTAAATGTCCAGCGTCCCTTTTGTCCTCATCTCGGGGTCAATTTAAGCTCGGACCAAGATCTTTGCACCCTCGACAGCCGGATAAGCCTAAATCTTAATCCCATCCCGTCTATTGTTGTTTGACAATCTGGCGTTTTTTCGTATCGAGGACTCACTCGTCGGAAAAAAAAAAATTGGAAAAATGTGTAAAAGTAGCTATAAAAAAATTTTAGAAATAGTTTTCATAATTTTGAATTCACAGTCACTCTCTGAATACAATATCAATCCATGTCGTTCAGAGAAATTTTCATCCCTTTCGTTATTATTTTTGTTGACTACTTGAAGTTTACGTCAAATGGACATTTCTACTAATTGACCTGCATTTTCACAGACTTTTCCTTCGATCGTGATGTTTAGTTGAAAAAGTTATCCTTTTTTCTGTCACACTAAATTTACGAGAGAGAGAGAGAGAGAACAACATTTCTCGGCAAAATAAAATATTCTCCTCCGGGGCAATTGTGAGTTCGGACGTTTTCCGGTTGATCGATTCTCGCGTGCTGCTTGTCCAGGCTCTTCGTCATTTTTTCCCCTACCCTCTTTCACCGCTTTCCCCCCTCGTCCACCCACGAGCTGTGCAAGAGTAAGCGAGCACTGATGTGGAAACCGTTTCTCTTCTCTCCCCCCCCCCCCCACACCTCCCCTGCCCTATCCGCTTGTACCCCCACCACGCCGGTCACCCTCTGTACTTTTGGTCAAGCCGAGCGCGAACTTTGAAGTTGTCTCGTCAACCACCTATTCGTTTTTTCAATCTTTTTTTAAAGCCGAAATATTGTTTTACACTTTTTTTTGTTCATTGAAAATATTGAATTATCGATTACGGAGAGACCGAAGTTATTCAGTTTATTTTTACGTAATTGTTGGGCTTGTCTGTACACAAATAAAATTAGTTCAATTAATTAGAGCTTAAAAATTCTTGTTTCTCCGGTTTAATCTGGTGAGTGCTTCTTGACAAAACCTCTGTGGATGACAATGGAAGAAAACATGTGTTCCTTACTGGAGTGGAGAACGATGGATTCTTAAGGAATGTACAGTCTTTCACATGAAAGGGTGAAAAAAAGCGTTCCGGACATAGAATTGCACATCGAGGGTTTCCAAACTGTAAAGAATCGAGATCCTCAAACTCACTGACCACAAACTTCGTACATATCGCTCTAGGCATTGACCTGATACAGCGAGGACCAAACGAAGACACATACAAACGAATGGGAACATGGTTACAATGAGAATCGTGTTTCTATAGATACAACAGTGTGTACCAAAATCGTAGTCCTTTTCATACAAGCAATCATACTCGTAATACTATCAAGATCCATTGTTGGTTCAAAGAGATCGCGGATCGTTGCAAAAATTCCTCGAGTTCTTAGTATTTTCTCTCATCATATTTCACCGTTAATAAAATGATAAAAAAGTTATCGATTGACTTTAAATTGATAAATAATTTCAATCGAATCGCGTGTATTAATTTTCCTGCTTACAACGTGAATTTCAATCTTTAAGGGATATTTTTGACGAAAGCTTTTATTATGAAAATTCAAAGCTTAAAGTAAGGTTCTGCAAAAGTAAAGAAAGAATAAAATCATTAGTATCCTCGTGTGGCAATGTCACACGCAATCAGAAGCCCGCATATGCCTGGATTATCCTCGCTGACTGACCTCCTTGAGCACTTTTTCTTCCTGCTTCCATTTCTTATCCTTCAATTTCCTCAGTTCCGTGTCTCAGAGACTTTGTCTTCAGCTTCGATCGTACGTCCATTATCACATTTTCCGGGTGTTCGATTTCTCTTGTTACTATGAACCGTTCTTTCAAGCTCTTCACGTCGATGTCTTTGTGTCTGGCGACTCAAGAGCCCAAGAGGCTCGAGCCTGAAGACACGAGTCTTCGTAATCAATCTATTTTCGAAGATGTGAAGGATGAGTTGTTTCTAGTCAATAGCAATTCTCTTTTGTCATTCGTGAAGAGCAATTCAAAAATGCAATTTTAATTATTCTTCATTTCAATCGTTGAATTCATCAGTGTACGAAAAAACAAACGATAAAAAATAAAAATAACCAATTCATGGCATTGATCGGGATTTGCGCGTCTTCGCTCCAGCTCGCTGCACCATGTACCATGGTTTAGTTTAATTCAATGAATAATTGACGGTGCCTCATAGAAAAAAAAATACTGAAAAAGATTTTTTTTTTTCCAAACTACTGCGATCCACTTACTTGTCATTTTATCAATGTGATTTTTATACCACCCTGTATAGAAGCAATCGTAGCAGACAAGAGTGGCTTTCCAAAAAGAGAAATCAACGAAAACGATCGAGGGTTCAAGACGAAGGAGACAATCAACGCCTAGCTGGACACCAAAGCATGCCGAATCGTCGAATGTCCGACAGGAAGTGAACCTTGTCGCTTCGTCACAGATTATCCTTTGACTTTCTCTCTCTCTCTCTCTCTCTCTCTCTCTCTCTTTCGTTTTTTTTCTTACTCGAGATGAGACAATAATACGAAGAAAGCTTACGAAAAAGACCGCATACGAAGCTTTGGCTTTTCTTGAGGACAAAAATAAGGAACAAGACCAAGGAATACTCCAACCCGTACCTGGGAGAAAGGAACTTGAAGAAAAGCGTACACTTTCAACAATGGGTATTGAGCCTGTTATATGTCGTTATCGGTTATCGCTCGAAACAGACCAAACTCGACGAATCTCTTTCACGCTCCCTTTGTTTCGTTGACGAGCTTCGTCTCGCTATCATCCTTTTCCTCCATAAAAAGTAAATACAAAAGTAAAAACGAAATATAAACACGAGATTATTCCAATAGAATTTCCATTGGAGAATATCAAATTTTGAAAATAACGTCATTTTTATCACTTAACTTTCGAATAATAAGTGGAATAATACATTTTATCTCAATTACAAAGTTGCCACACCTCAGTCAAACCTACGATTTATCTATAGAATAAAATTTAAAAAAATTGACACATCACACCAACCACAATGAAAATTACTATTATCATTTTGAATCAATTTAAATCTTTACGTATATGCACTGTTATCCAATCAAATATACAGATGACTACATTGTTTGGATACTAGCAAAAGGTCGTTGAGCTCTCTCTAGAAAATTCTAGGAAAATGATTTTTTTATGATGTTCTTACGTTATTCGTTTGTGGCCAGAAAAAAAAATATCGATTTTTGTTTAAACAATTGAGTATACATGAATATATACGCACATATTCATTACATTGGCTGGGCTTATAAGAGCAGTGGCTTCCAGAAATTCGGACATCGGTCCATGGGGGTGAATACGAATGGGAATGAGAGAAGGGAGAGAAGAGGATCAGAGAAACAAAGTCCGTCTCTTGTTCCCCTTTCGAGTCTGGTTGAGGGAAATCATACAGCGCAATAAACGAAAATTTTGTCGAGTTGGTAGACTCGGGGTAGACGGGGTGGTACACGAGAGGACTGAAGTTGGTCCAGCAATGACAAAGGATCAAAATGGTCCTGTTCATCGCTCATGTATATATGTATATGGATGGTCGAGGGTTGAAGGGGGTGTTGAAAAGGAGCCCTTGCTCTGCATAAAGCTTCCTTGTACATGCATACATGTATGTATGGAAGTTTGATATACCGGAGTAACGTACGACTGAACATTGGTAGCGCACTTGGAGGGATTCACGACTCTGGTAAAGTTAAGGTTCGTTGGGAAAGAGTGAAAACTCGAGGAATTGCAATAGCGATAATAGGAGGAGACTCTCTCGAAGCTGAATCGCGAATAAAACCACTGAGATTCCCAGATTGACGGTAGAAAGACCTCGTGCTATACGTGACGTTAGGAAGAATCCTGTGAAGCTTATTGAGGTCGAAAAAGCTATATACAATGGCAGAAGGTTTTGGTGGGTGTTCGTGGTGTTAGTAGCTTCATATATTTGTCACGACGATTCCAATTGTTTTGCTTATCTCTTCTCGATATTTCATTTTCATATCTATTGGACAAAATTTTTTTTTTTCAATCAACCTTCAAGATTTTGACTCTGCTTTTGTGCTGTTCGAAGTCAAATTAATCCAAATATATGTTACGAGACTTTTTGTACCCGTATTTGTAGCTTAGAACTTTGTAGGTTGGAGCCGTTTTTTTTATCAAGCAGCCACCAACCCTTAAACTCTTCAATTTTATTTTCCCCACATTACCGTCATTTTGCTGAGGAATGAATCGAAGGAGTGGACACGAAGCTTATGAATACTCTTGAAAAATGTATCGGCAATGGTGATCTCTTTCACGTCGCGATATTTGTCCGGGGCATATAATCGGTTCGGGTGCCAGAGCCAGAGTGAACTTGTAAGGGGTAGTTTCGACGAAATTGCTCTGGATACTCTCTCATTCTCCATCGCTTTTATTTTTCTCCTTTTCTACATCTTTCCTTCTCTGCCATCCTCTTTTTTACATTCATGTCTCTCTTTTTCGGTTTCAAACTCCTTCTTCATCTCCCTCCAGTGCCAATACCATTGAGCCATTTTCGATGTACCATCGACGACCATTAGAGTATCCTGGATTCGACCCAGCACTCGCTTCTGCGGTAAATGGTCTTTCCTTTTGAAAAGCCCACACTCTAACCCTTACCAACCCCTTCGGATGACCTCCTGTAGGTCATTGCACGCTCGTTCTCTCGGTTTTCTCTCACTCCACCTTTTTCATAACTCTTAGTCCTTCCAAAAGAATCCTGCCATGTCCTGACGTTTCTCACAACCGTTTCTTCAACTAAAAAACCTTTTTTCATCTCTCAAATATCCTTCATCCGATTCTCCACAAGTTTAAATCAACTCCAGGTTATTTTCAAAGCTTCAGCCTCCTCTAAAATACCAGAAAATTGACAGAATAAAGCAATAATTAAAAAAATATATGCACTCATTCTCTTTTAATATTATTCAATGAAACAAATGCCATTGAGGACTCACCAAAAATCATCCTCTGTCATCTACTTCCAGATGGAACGTTACATCGCTCCGATCTTACTAGAAAACGAAAATGGTGGATTTTCAAAATGGCGGCACAGTACAAACGCGGTAAAGGTTGAACGCAACCACGAACCATCGAAACTAGAGGATGATATCGGCTTGAGGATTGCAAGAGAAGAGGGTTAAATTGGAGCGGGAACCACACAGGAATTACCTCGGTATGCCAACGAATATTCGTTGATAGAACGTTGTGGACAGTCGTACCAAAGTTATAGATGGATGGGTGACCGATTCACGTGATTGGAGCCTCGTAAACCGAAAATCGGCATTGAACAGCCATGTTGGTGGTCGAGAGAAACACTATAAGCATCCAACATTATTCCTCTTCTCTCTTCATCTCTTCCCTCTCAAAGCGCTAATACGCTCCGTCACCGATTTAATTAGTCTATAATTCCCGATGCCATTTCCATCCATACATTTCCCTATATCCCCTGGACAATCAGCCCAATCATGTCTGATGTACGGGCGAAGCAATGGCGCAACATAAATTACCGTATCAAACCATCAACTCACCACCCAGCCATGCTGCGAAGTCTTCGATATATACGGGCCACTATATGCCATCTCAGCCTCTTTGGAATATTCTTTTTTTTTCATGTGGCTCAATATTTTTTATGTTGTTCTACCCATTCCAGTAACCGCTCTTGATTTGTTCCCAAATTTTCTGTTCATCCATTTACGAGGTACAGTTTTTCCAAAACTATGATGTGTTGCCGAAAAACATTCTTTCCTTAGGCACGATCCTAGTACGAGAGCAAAAAGGAACTGTGAAAAACCTGGTTGATGTGGGCGACTACTACGAAAAATGAAGTCATAATAAATTCAAATGTTCCTCAATCTCTCGTGCTAATTGTAGTAATTTTTTAAACGTTTATCAACATCTAAGATCCAAAAAGATATTTAGATCATAAATTCCAGCATTGTCCAATAGCATAACAAAATTTCTCAAAACTTGCTTCACCGACTGCTCTCATGATTGTAGAATTTCACAATCGCACGTATTGAAATTCACAATAAGTTTTGTTATCAGCGAAGTAAAAAGTTTTAACCCTTCGGCTATATGCCTATCTATTTTCATCACTAATTTCCTTACGCTTGTTTCTCCGACTTGAATCCTCTGACTTCAATTCATCACGGGTGATTATCCAATCTCACAATATTCTCGAATGATGAATCATCAAAGGGTTAATATGTAGTTTGACCGCTTGGCCCTATTTTCTTTTAAATTGCGGCAAGCTTTTCAGTTAAAAACAAATATATCGTCGATAATCCACGAAGAAAGACTCATGAGAATCAATCGTGTGATTGTGAAGTTGCCTACAGCTGAGTGAACGCAGAGGAGACAGAAATAGTTTTTCTACATAAAAAATCGATGTCTGTGTTCGTTAATCGATTATCTGTCGGTAACGAATAGATCTGAATTACCGAGAGCTATTCAGGAAATGTGAATTTATAGAAAAAAAATGCAGAGGTCACTTTACAAGTGGCCAAATAACAACTCAGTTGTTGGGATTCCCCGCGGGGAATTCTATTGGATGGCACAAAGCATCGATAACTTTTTTTTTTTACTCGTCATTTTGGTTTTTTCGTTTCTCTTTTTTCCCTGGAGAATTAGATGGTCCTGAGTTGGATTGGCGAAGCGCCAGGTAACTGCGAAACTTCCATCCGGTTTCCGATATGCAATTTCGGTTATTTCCGGATCGTTTGGGTCGGCCACGCGTTAATGCGAAGGCTAATGTAATGGAAATGCTGTAAGCCCAAGCATTCTCCCTTCCCTTCTGGTCTATATACCAATCCCCCCCTCCTATGTACAAGCATATTCAGCTATGCATATTATTGTGCCACTTTCAGGCAACGCGCAATGCTAATAATTGTTATGGCCCGACAGAGTACAATTTGATAGCACCAACCTCGAGATCTCGATCGGTATCATTGTCCTTTACCGATCTCTCGTTCCATAAATTTCGACTCCATTTTTTTTCACCATCGCTTCAGAATATCGAGACATTTTTTTCGTTCCCTCGAACCGAACGAAAAGATATCAGTGGCGACTGCTGAGATTTTTTTAGCCATATCTCTCGCTCTCTCTCTCTCTGTCGCTATCTCGTGAGATTTTTACCGACTCCTTTTTTCACAATTTCCTCGGGAATCGACATGTTTCTACATTTGGTTTAAATTTTATTCCACTCATTTGCGATTATAGTCGCGAAAGATCGTGACGCATTCATGCATTTTTGGGAAAATCGAAAGAATTATAAATTCTCCCAGACATCGGTATGTGCGATGCGTTCACGTAAATAGAAATAAAATAAAAAAATTTTGTACACTCGTTGCGATTTTATTGGAGGCATTATAAAAGGGTGGAAAAACGTGATAACGAGTAAAATGGTAGGCGAAGGATAGTTTGGTCGATAAATAACGTTTTTGCAATGAATAATCGTATTATTCAAGCCACGTGGGGAATACGAGTTAGGATGGATGGGGAATGGTGATTGGGAGGGAGGGTGGGAGGGTAAGGGGAGGATGGAGAGGTTATTCCCTATGCTGGTACGAGAGCAGTAGTTTGCTGCGAGCTGAGTTAGATCTGCTGGACCAGGAGCGACAGGAGGGAGAGGGAGAGAGAGAGAGAGAAAGTTAGAGAGAGAACGAGAGGGCGAGAGAGAGAGAGAGAGGGAGATAGACGTAGATCGCGGATTGTGGCCACGAGAGTTCAGGGATCGTGTGCGTGTGACCACGATAGTATCGTGATAATCGAGGTTCGATAATATCCTCCAATAAATCCCACCCCTTTATCCACCCCTATTCCCCCCCCCCCCCTCCACTTTCCCTCTTCCTCCTCTTGGCTCGCGAGATAACGAACAGAATTTATATTATTGGAGAATTCTCTACCATAACCCAAACTATAAACACTCGTACCCGTTACACGTGACGTACTCCATTGGGCCAATTTGTTTCCTACTTTGACGTGTGCGTCCACAAAAATAAAAGAGAGCATGGCAAAATCGGACATGGTCCGTATCGATGCACTGACAAGCTCAAGTGAATTTTTTTCCTCCCTTGTTCTGTATCAAATGTTACTTAATGGAGAAATGATCCATGAGGTCAACGAACAAGCTGTTCATACACTGCATTACCAATATGAATCCACATCAGCTCTGCAACTGAAATGTTCATTGGAATCAGTTACATGCAAAATTTTCAGCTTTCCAACTACATTACTATTGTAAACGTCCGCTCGTTTCTTAAGGTACTACCCCTATATGTAAAGCACGTTTTTTGAAATAATTTTTATGAATTTTTTTTTAATAAAAAAATTCAATTCAATCTTTTTAATCTTTTCATACGTCATTATTGACATCTTATACCATAAAAAACAAGACGCTCTATCTATATAGTACCATAACTTTGTAAATATTTTATATTTCGATCTAAAATTTTTTGTTTTTGCTTCAAAAATTTGTAAATAAAAAAATGGTGTTCTGAAACCGTTACATAGGGGTAGAACCTTAATAACCCATCGGCTCGATACCGTGACTGTAAGTAATGATAATACTAATGACTATAAAACTAAATATATGCATAGCGAGAACGAAGGTGCAGCTAGTAGGCTAAGAAATAAAAATACTCGAATGACTCCTAACACAAAACGATAAATTTGAAATAAGAAACATTTTTTTTGCACTAATAAATAAAATTCTTGAATAAAATAATGCAAATTGATTGCCAAAAACGATAGAAAATAACTAAATAAATCAACATTTTTATGCAATTATTCTATTTCGTTCTAAAAGAGTTACGTTAAAAAAAAAAAAATCGATAAATAACAAAGACGCCATTACGTGAGGTTTTACCACCTATCTGATAATTAGAGAGAAGGGGCAGGAATTGGTTTTTGCTAGAAAGAAGGTGGGGTAAGAGGAAGAGGGTGGAAGTGGCTCACTCGTTTTATGGGGTGAGGGTATAAGAAGAAGAAGAAGAAGTCGTTACAAAAATTCAGGTTGAGGGTGTGATCCTAACAAGGAGTTGGAAGAAGGGGGGGAGACGGTGAGTCGAGTGAGATTAGCGTGATCTCGAGTGATAACGTTTTTTTCTCTTCCCCCCCCCCCCCTCCCTCCCACTCATCCCTCTCCCCTTCGAGATTCTTGGTACATTCGGTCTGTCCTTATCGCGGCAGAACTTTTCTGCTCGTCTCCAAGCGAGGCGTCGTTCCGCGGCTTTTTACCCCCGCGGCTCTTGCCGCTATCGTTTTTTCTTTCTATACCTTCTCTAAGAAAATGCTTGTGCTCGTCGCGTATAGAAGCAAAAAAGATTTAAAAAAAGGTGGAAAAAAAAAAGCATTCCGAAAGATCCCGGAAATGGTACGGGAAATCTTAGCACGTTACCGAGACGCTTTCTCTTTTTCTCTCTTTCTCTCTCTCACACTCGCTCCCCCCCCCCCCCCCTCTCTCTTTTTCGCAATTACCGGCTCTGTAACGAGAACTACGTGGCTTTCTTGCCATTTTTTTTCGCTTTCTCTCTTTTTCTCTCATTCTCGTCTCACGTCCCTAAGAATGTGCGAGTTTCGAAAATATCCTATTTGAAATAACGACTGTGAAACGAGTAAACGAAATGACGATCTGCAGCTTTTTTACGTGCTTTTCTGGCCTTCCATCCTAACCGGACCTCACCAATTTCATTCAGTTGAACAACTTGCAAAAATAATAATATCTATTTAAACATTTTCAATGCTATTTATTATTGATTGTTTCACTGTTTTTATAATTACTTTTTGTTGAAATTAAGACACGCGAGATAATACTTCGAGCCCTTTTAATTTTTAGTTCTACAAAATCAAGGCTCAACTTTCAACCATTCAGAAGACTTTGGCAAATAAGCACTGGATTGGAGACTCCTTAGAAAGATGAAAAAATAATAATTGAGCGACTATCTTGGCAGTTCCACGGTTCGAGCGGGAGTGGGAGAATGAAGACGCAGCTACTCCAACCACTCGTAAACAATTGAGAAGTCCAAGCGGAGCCTCGTTAAGCAAAAATAATGAAGATTTTTATTTCAGAAAAGAAAAAAAAAGAGAGAGAGAGAGAGGAAAAGAAGAAAATCATTTCCGACTACCCTTAGCTCAGAGTCGAAGCTGTTACGCCGTTTTTCGCATTTGCGCTTGGATGATAAATCCCTGAATCTCCATCCCCAATCCCAGAGGATCTTTCCTAAGGTCTACGAAGATACAAACCATTACTTTTTGAAGAATGGGGCGAAAAGTAACATCGTTAAATAAATGCCAGGTAGAAACAAACAAAGTCTCGAAGACTGTTGAGACGGTGAGGAAGGGGGCTGATGGGCTGAGGAATGACGGACGGGCTTACCCAATCAGTGAACTGGCCTCCCGTCCGTGTTGTCGTCTCCGTAGACATCGAGCCACCCTCGTTTTCCTTCCCATTTTACTTTTGTTCCCGCTTTCAAACCCTTCCAACCCCTTACAGCCCCTTACTAGTCACCTCTTCGTTCTTTTTCTTCTCTTTTCGCCTTCTCTCGAGCTTACTACCCTCAGCTTGAGTTATTAATTACGACCTTGTTTTCACCTGCATTGTCAGAAAAATAAAGTGCATAACCAACCCCTGCCCATCCTCAACCTTTTCTCAACACCTCTTCGTTCCATTTATTTTTTATTTTTTCACCAGTGTATTCCCCACCTTAACCACTCTGCTGCCATTATTTTTCCGGAATTTTTAACCTTTTGTATTTTTTTTATTTTCTTTTTATTACACCCTCCAGAACTTTCGTTCATCGATACTCAAAATTAGATATTTTACGAAAACCACAATTTCTTTCCAAAATACACTAACCACCGAAAATTTTCAGGCAAAATGGCGGAAATGTGTCAGAGCCGTTTTGACTACTATTTTGCTGGTTAAACATACATAAATAAATTTATGATTCGAATTCAGTTTGATTCCGTTTGTTTTCGAAAATTTCCAACCATTTCATTTCTCCCGATAGAAAAAAATATTGTAGAAAATTTTCAAAAAACGACGAGACCAAGATGAATCGCTTCTTTCTTTTCAAACACAGTCGCCTAAGTGCGTTTGTGTACACCGTCAGCGGAAATGACGCCGAAAATGTCTCTGACACATTTTCACAATTTCTTGTTCTGAAACTTTTAGTCGCTAGTGTTGCGATTTTAAAAAGTATAACTTTGAAATTTTCCTTCCTCCCTCAAGTCATTACAGACGTGCCCTGTTCCGCATCGAACTGCTGACCTGGATTTCGTAATTCATTCTTTTTACGAGCACAACAAAAGGAATCAATAATAACATTTTTATCTCATAAAGAAAAGGATTTAGGCTATATGTTGTCTTATAGTTGGAGCTCATAGAACACTCGCGTCGATCTTACGTAGAGTATTTCTGAATATCCTGAAACGATCAGAAAAGAGTCCTACCCCTTTGACGATTCTTTTTTATCATGTATATAGATATATGGAGAAAGAAAAAAGCAAGCTCGAGCGAAAACACGAGATAAAGAAAAGAGGAATATTTCTATCGTTCCATAATGGCCCCCATCCATCTCAATACCGATCGAGGGTCAATTTGTACTTCAAAGACTTTTATTTCCATACATACACACATACACAAATACACACACACACACACACACGCGTATATACATGAGGCATTTCACGTTACTTCTTTATTCCAAAACCCTGACTTCATTGAATTCATGGCAACTTTGTATTTATATTTCGAGTGTTTTTGGATTTCCTGATTGAGCCTTTTTTTTTTTGAAAATTTTACAACTGGCTTATTTTTCTCTTCAAGCTTCACGTCTCTGCGTTCAACTCGTGATAATTGGGGAATCATAAATCTCACGGCGAAGATAAAAATTTGCAATTTTTTAACGGTTTTTCACCAACTTTTGTTCTTTTTACTTTTTCATTCCGGAAATCAAATCATTTCATTTTCATTATACACCATTGAAAACTGCAAATGAAAATTGTTGAAGTATTTATAAATATCAAATAATCAAGATCGCGAACTGATCGTTTCGAAATTGTCTTTGAGTTCTCGCGAACTCGCCACACTTTTTTTTCATCCTCTTACTAGAAATCTTTATTTTACTGTTCATCCTCCAATCTCCTTAAATACATCGGGTAATCTAAAACTGAAAATTTTTGATCGAGCCAAAAATCTTATTTCGTGATGAATATTTATCCGGTTATATCATCCCAAATTGGAGATTTCATCCCTCAGAACAGAGCTGCAAAGAATTCTTCAAACGCAAAAAGCACATCATCAACGTTTATTGAAAAAAAAAAAAGGAAACAATTTCGAGCACTCAACGAAACGAAGAATCAAAGTTAGGAATAAGTGAACTCGAGGACCAGATGGAATGGTTCGTACGTGTACTGGAGTTCAACTTGGTCGCATTAGGGTCTGCAGAATGTTAGGGGTGACAGAAAAAAAAAAGCAACTCGGTGAGGAAGGCACTTGGACATGCAGCCACAAGTTTGATTCTCTGCTCTGAAAAAAAAGGGGATGAAAAGTGTTGGATGAAAAGAGGAGAATGGCCCACACGTATCAGCACATTATTGATTTAGATCAAGAGCATAAGGGTAGTTCTTTTATAACTTGAAAAGGAAATTCTTTTGGTCCGTTTATATTTTATTGGCAGATAAGAAAAGGAATAGAAAAAAAAGGCGAATGAAAAGACAGACTGAAAAATAGGAACAGGCGGAAAAGAAAGAGCGAACAAAACAAGGGGGAAGAAGGAGCAAAGGAGAGAGCAGAGAATGGAAAGAGGGATGAGAATAGAGGTTGAATATACATATGTATACATACGTATGTCGTAGTAAACGAGCTGCTATCGTCGTCTGACGCCACATCGTCCTTTTCCACTTGAGTATGGACAGACGACACTTAAAAACCACTTTAAAACTTTGTCAGATAAAGCGATCTCTTTCGCGGCCAAAGTGAACGAAAGCTTCGAAGTGTGCGTGAGCAACGACTGCGTTGCAGTGATTGATCCTTTCGAAATTCGATCGAACGTCCAGTTATTCACATACATCTGTCCTATATCATCCCATGTCGTAGAAAATCCATCCATTTTGATGGGGCCGAAGCCCTTGAATCTGTCCAAACGCCCAATCACTGCGGAACATTTTTTTTCGCCAAAGATTTTCCAAGGCTAGTTCAACTCCGGTTGTGCTACCTGTGAATGAGCTTTGAAAAAGTAATTTTTCAAAACAGAATTTTTTTTTTTTTTTCAGAAATTAATTTGAAGAAATGAAACTGTTATGAAAGCAGCATCAAAAGTTGAATTTATTAATTGTAGCGTATGATTAATAAGCCAATTATTATTCTCGAATTGAAATATTACGGGTTCTAATTTTTGTAAAGTTTCTCTCTACGAAGCAAAAAAAAAAAAATAGCAAACCAAATTAGCAAAGAGAAGAATACTAATTAACGAGTAATTAATCAAACGACCACGTAATGAGGAGATTTCTTTTTTAAATGATCACACGCTCGACGAGCTACGGCTCCGAGTTCCATGAATATCCGATAGATGGCGCTACCGGTACTGAAGCGCGAGAGACCGAGATTCTCATTTTATTCTTCAACCGTACCGGATCGATGTCGACTATTTATCTCAATTTTACTTTTATTTGGACTGTGGAATTTTTACTGCACTTATTTTTAAAAAAATCTCGAAACAAAATTATCGAAAAATTGGTTCTCACTTTTTAAATAGGATCGATCAATGGTCTTGACAAAAATAAAATTCATGTCCGGCATCGTTGTGCCATTTGATAATTCATGCATACAACGATCTCTAATTTCGTAGCATCACATTTTGACATTGTTGTCATTTTGAAAAAAATAAACATTTCAATAATTTTGAATTAATTAAATTTTTTTTTCACAAGACTTTCTCACGTGTTGAACCAATAGGCACTCATTACCGCGCATGGCTATCATCCAACCTCGTGAAACAACTATTCTATATACATCGTGCGACACATGCGTGCGAAATTGCGCTAATTTATGAGGAGGCAATTACGAAGAAGTCATATATTAGGTGAAAAAGGCTAATGCACCGGTGTTTGGCTACAGAAGCAAGTGAAAAGACCACTTCCACTTTGTATCAGTGTCAAGAGCTACAGAAATAATTTCCCAAGCCAAAAATTCAAATTTCATAACACATATAATGAAACGTCTCGAATTTCCTCAGTGGTTGAAATGATTTTTATGAACTGTAATCAAATTACCAATTGATAATCAATATATTTGGTTGATCTATGAACAGGACTGGAGACTTTCGAGCATTTATTAATGGTTTTATTTACAACTTTAATTAATACGAACAAATAAATGCTTGTAAAATAAAAAAAAAAAAAAGAATATAAATTTGAAAATTATTTTTCGAGGTAGAAGCTTGCCAAATGGACGTGAAAAGGCCACACGTGTGTGAACGTTGTATCCTCAATTGTGTTGGGATGCAGTTGTATATATAAGGGTTTTGTACATGGCCAGAGGTACTACATTTTAATGGCAAGGTTTTTGGAGGAGGGCAGGGAGTGGTTACAACAAAAATTATCGGCTGGATAATTTCACGAGTGCTGGCGTCCCGCCTGGCATTAGTTATCGTCCGTATGCGCTACTCTCAATGAGTCCTCTATCCCTTTCCCTCCCAGGTGCCCTTTCTCCAGCCCCTCACTTGCCGGCTAAATTGAGAGAATAAATTAAAAATAACAGTTTGGTCATGTGGTATTAACGTGACGTGTTACCATGTAGGGGCTGTAAGTTACAGGATACCACGAGGCTACCTCGACTAATATATTAATTAACCTGTAGCCAAATGAATGTTCGAGCAACAAACAAATTTTTTAATATTATTTCAAAAATTCAGATAACTAAATATTCTCCTGCGACAATATGGTCAACATCGTTGACCCTATTAGCATTAATATTCCACGAAAAATAACTATTTTACCCCAATAAATTTGCGATAATTATCGACTGTTGGTAATTATCACAAATATACAAAGGCTTCATTCGAAATGCCTGGTGAGAGCCAAGCATAATTCTATCAAGGTTTCTGATTATCATTACATAAATTAATGTATACTCAAGGATGATTAATTCCATTAATAAATAGTGGTACGAATAAATGATTAAATTAAATACGGGACATTGTACCGCGATCATGGATCGAAAATAAATGGAGAACAAGGAAGAGCCATTACGTTCTCTCGTTTTCGTTGACCGATAAAAATAACGGATAGGGTAATTTACTTTGTTAATGAAGTTCGAGTTGGCAAGGAGCTCACACTGGTTACGCCACTCTCATTCTTCCGTACGTATAACTATTGTACGTGTATATATATATATATATTATCTTCATTCTGGCTACCGGAGAAAACCTACGGAGCCAACTGGGAGATATATCGTCCTTGGAAATTGGAATACCACCAGGGGAGGGGTGGAGGAAGCACGAGAGAGTGCGAGAAGGTTTCTCCAGCAGCAGTGTTAAGCAGAGAATCCCATAATACGTGCGATAAATAAATGCATACGTCATCCAGCGTAAAAAATCGAAGAATTCATTGAAAAAGTTCCAACCGAGAATAACTCGATCTTCAGAATCTAAAAAATGATAACTGCGAGTGATAAATCGAAGATGATTCAAGAGAGCAAGTTGAAAAAGTAGGTAATTAATAAAGAGTCAAAAAAAATGTCAAATAGAAGACTAGAACGATGAGGACGATTGAATCGGAAATGAATCGAATGTATTCAGAATGGAATTTCGGTAGAATAAGTAGATTTATGAAATTGGTTTAATCGATGAGCAATGAATATTCGATGAAAATTCGATAGGATTGTGGAGGTTAGGTTGGGGGTGGGATTTCTTGATAAGGGTAGTTTTACAATGAAGAGTACGTAGTGATGTGTGAAAGAGAGGGGAGGTTCGTAATAAATCTGACAAAACAAGCTTCATATTTGCATATCCGTGGGGTGCACGTTGAGGACTTCGAGTGGATGAGGTCGAAGAGAGCATTATGAAAATGTGATATCGGTATTGGCCACGTGGCTCGTGGAAGCGGAAGTCGACAACATGGGTTTAATGCATATAGATTAGATCAATTTATAATAAGCTGGTTTAGCTGTTTCATGGAACAACAGCACCGTATTATGATCGGTTACACTATATCCTCATCTTCTCTCTTTACCATCCCTTATTTGTATAAATCTTTCTCTCTTCGCATGCAACAGTGGTTTGGTTTCAGTGCTTTTCAGACCCCCCCCCCCCTCCCCTAAATATGTATTTATATTTCGCATTTATTGCATTAATGCGAGGGCATTAACCCCCACTGTTTATTGGATAACCAACCGCTGCACGAAACAATCCCTTACCTTAACAACATCTATACGTATGTATATGTATATTTTATATAAAGAATACGTAACGATAGATTCTCTGTGGCTTTGTATCAGCTCGAACGTTTACCGCCAAATATGCATTATTTGGAGGTTAGCCGGCCGCACCCTGCGCCCAACGGATTCATAATATTTCCGTGCAACAACAAATGCTTGATGATAAATTAATAATTTTCAAAATACACCCTTTTGAAGCGATGATTATTGAGAAAATTGAATTGTACAAACGAAGAGATAGAATTCAAGTCAAATCATATTAATCGACACGTGCGATATCACATTTTTTGCGCCCTTCGAACAGAACATAATCCGTCTGGCATCTTTTGCCATTGAAATTATGAGATGTCGAATGATTGGCTGATTTTTTTTTTCCTTTTTTTTTACAACAAATTCGGTTATGAAAAGAGACGCAGTGCCAGGAGGAATCCGGGGGTCGGGGATGATTGAGTTCGAAATTCGTTTACAACAACGTTTCTTTTTCGCGCGAAAAAGTCGATACGGATGAGGTGGAAAAAAAAGGGGTGAGTGCACATATAGAGAACCGAGGATTGAAGGCTGCGTAGGAGGTTGAGGGTGCTAAGGCCAGGCGGAGGGAGGGAACTCGTCGCAGTGCCGAGCGCGAGAAAAGGTAATTTTATAAAGAGATTCAATTGCCCTTACATCCGGGAGTGAAATATGAGTCTGGCACTGGTGAAATAAGAGCCGATTGGATTGAAAGAGTATCTTACTACTCTGCCACTCGATATCTACTTATACACTCGCCCCGTTGAGCTCCACGGACTTTTTTCGTCTTCCTACATCGTTTCTGGCTCTGCTACGAATTTTTTTTTCTTCCTTTCTTTCCATCTCTCTCTCTCTCTCTTTCACTCTCGCTCACGCATACACTCACTTTTTTTTTATCTTACTCGTGAATTGCACGATTTTATATATACCTATATAAATATATAGATATATGTAGACCCGTACGATGTATGTGTAGCATACTATGAGCAACTTCTTACCGGAGGAATATAGGAAATAACGGCTTGAAAAGGAATTGTTACTGAGCTTCCGGGCGAGAAAACGAAACCGGAGAGAACGTAACTGCAACTAGGAGACGCGAAACGCTTACCGCTTTCCAACTTCATCTCAATAACTTCTACTCGCGATGTCTCTCGCCTCCGTACTCAAAAAAAAAGAACGAAAAACTCTGCTTCGAAGAATCGTGAGAGAAGAGAAAGCCCTGTAAATGGTTTTTTTCAAAAGCCCATAATAGATGTCCGTCGAGAAATAATTCGTCACGATTTTAAGTTCACTGCTGGACTCAAAGTGTAGTAAAATCAATGCAACTTTTGTTCATAGATATATTTTCATGAAAAATATATTTTGGCATTAATAAAGAGAGGTTGAAATCGTTCATTTTGAGCCGCACTACCATTGGCTCGGATCCGAATTTAAAAAAAAAAAATTTCACCCGGCCCATCGTAACGTTTTATATCGTTCGAAAAGCGTCAGTCCGTTTGTGAGGAACGCGGTGCGCGCTGATCACCAACCAGTTATTTCGCGAACTACAGCATATTTGCTTCCAATCACAGGTACGTTAATATACCGCTTTCTCCTTCTCGCGTTTATGATATTCAACAACGTGATTAAGTCGCTGCTACCTAGAAACGGCATTTAGAAAGATATATATATATATTTTTTATTCGCTCGGCAAAGGCGTTAATTAACACCGAATATAAATGAACGCCTTGGTAAAGTAATAGCTTAAGCGGGGTATAAACATATCAGAGCCGCGTTTATCATTCATGAGGAGAAAATGTTCCCTCCCCTCATTTCGTCTACTGACGTGTCAGCCAGCATTTATGGCATTTTCTAATGCGTTGCAATTCAATTCTCTCCCATCTCCCTTTCCCGTTTCTCTCATGTGTACCTGCATACCAATTATACATTGAAGCAAGCCCACACCGCCGTGGCCCTCTCCCGTCGGTTAACCATGAGCGTAGGAAAAGGGTGTCTCGACAAGGGGTGCAAACGCGCGAGTTGATGAGGAGGCGATAATTGAAAAAGAAAAAGAAAAAAAAATAAGAAAATTAATAACAAAGGCACGAGCTTGGGGCCTGGGAAAATAACCATGGAAAAAGCATTAAGAGGAGGAGGAGGAGGAGTAACGAAGCAAATTACGATAGATACGATCTCAACAATAGATCGAGCAGTTTGTAACACGAGAGTGATTTTTTTTCGTGTATTAACGGCAATATCAGATGATAAAATATTAATGCGCTGTATGTATTCTTCTTTTTTTTTTTTCATGCTGCCTGAATATGAACGAGACACGAGTTGCCGAAGGCTACTGAATGAAAAAAAAAAAATGTATATAAGCTCACCGTTGAGATATGTATACATATATATTTCTTGTTTTTTTTTTTTCGAACGTGATGTCTGCATGACTCGAAAGTTTTTTTTTTTTTTTTTTTTTACCCGAATAGAACTAACGATGCATTCATGACTGTCTGGCACATTCGACAACTCGTTTCCATGAAAATCCGTTGCGTTTTCGAATAAAAATATTCACTTCGATTTTTTCGTAAATTGTTAATATTTTTACAGGGAAAATATATGGGCGATGAGTCGATCGAATCTAATGCTTTTTCCGATGAACGAGAAATTATCGTAACGCGCATGATTTTTTGCTCCTTTTTTCTCGACTCAGATCGAATACAATTGTAAAAATTAAGACGAGATTACACATCTCGTCTGGAGGAAGGTAGAAAAATAATAGATCAGCTAATGGAAATGAGGAAATTGGGTTAAAAGAGAAGGCGAATGTAACGAAAAAATGCCGATGTATGAATGGGTGCAGGGAAGGCAGGAAAAGGGATGAGAAAGGGAGAGGGGGGAGGGGGAGTGAGATTCATACATATTTATCTACAAGGCGTGTATCACGGTGAATTCGTCGCGACAACGAGAACGACGATCCATATATGCATGGGCCAACCAACTGATGCCCGAGCTCTCATGCTCGACGACCTATACATCCTATCAGTTGAGGTACAATGGCTCTTTCTCTCTCTCTCTCTTACTCTCATTTACTATACACAGTGTTCTAAGAGTGAACAACATCTACAGTCCGAAATTCTAAAGAGAAAAGTCCTTAGCCACTTTCCTCTCCGACTAACCGTTTCTGAGATACTGATTAATCGGTGTATCGGCCAATGGGAACGTATCGATAAGAAATATGGGCGTGGCAAGAGTCACGTGTCAGCAATAACGTGGCGCGCGTGGGCTCTGACTGATGAATAAATATCTCGCCAACGGTAAATCTTAGAAAAAAATGCCCAAAGACTTTTCTCTTCATAATTTCGTGATTCTTCGAACTTCATAATATCCGAGGATAACTTTTGGGACACTTTGTGCATATATCGGCGCGAAAGGGCCATGGGAAAAGACAAAGACAAAACGAGCGAGCATGGCTTGATCCTCGTGCTCTCGTGGCTATCGTCGTTTTTTTTTTTTTTACCTCTTCCTTCTTCTCCCACTCCTCCACTCTTATTCTCTCCCATCTTATGCTTCTTCTTCCTGCTCCCGCACGCATCAATTTCATGCTCCAGGCTCCAGGCTCGAGCCAAGTAACGAGAAAAAGCAGACGAGAAAATAAAATCAACTCCATACATTTATGTAACAGATGAAGCCAATATTAATGATTGCTTTAAAAAGTCATTAAGTGTACTGGACAATTGAGTAAATTCGAGGACCTCCTGAATTACTTGGTGTACAAAATACATTATGTTTTTTTTTTTTTTTTTTTTTCATTTTTCTCGCTGCTTCATTGTTTTTTTTTCTGACTTTGAAACTGCGTCTGACGATGGGAATTTTAATCATTAGTTATTTCATTGTTGCTAGTGCAAAAGCGCGGCTGTTACATCGTAATTACACGGAATTGCAGTAGCACCGACGATTTGCAATTCCTCATTATATTATTTCATAGATCGATGTTTATTAATAGTGATAATGAATTTTCGTTTTTTTTTTTTTTTTTTCGTCGCTTTTACTACAAGACCAACTGTAGCCAATTCTTTTTCGTTTCCCCACCTCCGTTCCTTTTCTTATGATCCTGGCAACAGCAGGAGCCTGAAGCTGAGAGCACGACTGTTCGTGCACTCCAGGCTACACACGAATGTAATGACCCCCGCGGGGGCCACTGATATTAACATGAAAATGCTTGTCATACACCATTATAAATAATGCATCAACGCGAAATGCTTTATTCCCCTTGATGCTGCAGCTTCGACGTGTTCTCGCTCGTGTCTCTTTGTGTTTTGCCCCCTTTCTCTCAGTCGTTACATCGTCACGAGGCGTCGAGAACGCTGCAATTTTTTGTTTTTGTTTTTTTTTTTCTTCTTTTTTACTCGTAAGATAAAGTGAGGCATACGTTATCAGGCGTTCTACTATTCGATTTTAGGTGATCGGTCCAAAATTCTCGAATGTGAATCCGAGGCTAGAGAAAAAAAATTGAAAACAAGAAAAATTCGTGTTCGAGAAATATAAATAAGCAACGAGAGTTCAATGAGTTATCGATAAGGATCAATTTATTATTTGAAAATACAATAAATGTTTACTCTTCTTCATTTTCGCTCGACCGTTTTTGTATTCGAATAATAAATGACGCTTCGTGTGAAACGGCAAAAGTATGGAAAAAAAAAAATCTTTTTGTGCGGCCCATATGCCGTGATGGAAATTTCGCTCACCCAAAAAAAGGGGCCACCAGATATTTGATGATATAATTCTGGTAAATGTCGTGCTATGCAAAATGTGGATATACGTGCTGAAAATTGGGACCATGTGGTGAAAAAAATGGGCTATTCAGCCACTTCGCATTGAGTGTTTATTTAAGCGCGTTTGACATTCGTTCAAAACAGATGTTCTTATTTTTTTTTTTCGTATACGAGAGATTTTTCGGTTATTATTTTTCAATGTTCTGACAAATTGTTTACAATTTCCTTTTTTTTTTACGTTATACTCACACTTTGAGCTTCACATATATCTCATCGTGGATCGCTCTAAAAAATGTCTGCATATATTTTGATATTTTTTTCAATTGATTTACTAGATTTTGTTGAGTTGAGATTGGACTAAAATTTTTGTTGTCGACAAAAATGAGTTTCATTTTTTTCTACACTGAATTTTTGATATTCGTTATACTTTCGAAAAATAAGAAAGCTCTGTGTATAAATTAAGTAACGGATTTCAACTCACCGCTCAGTTCAACGGTTTGTTGGCTGTGTTCGTCGATCTCCATGACGACCGTTGTCTCATATTTGGCAAGAATTGGAAATGTCGATGACTCACAAATTCTGGATACGTTGATTGTCCAACTGGATGGAACTACTGCTTTGAACATCTATCAAACAACATGAATTTCTCCTTAACTTTGAATCCTTTGACTTTTTATGTAAAAATCCTAGAAACAATATGAGATCAAACTTTTTCGATGCTTAGAAAACTCTTCTTTTCAAATCTCGTGGCCAAATTGAGCTCAGGATGTGATCCAGAAAAGTTATGATCGATTTTTCCATCATTTTATGTGATTTTCTTTCGAAAAAATCGTTATTTTTGGAACTCGAATAGCGATGAATCGTGGCACAAATGTCAGCTCTTTCAAATGCAGTTGGGTATCTATGAAATTCAGAAAATCTAGTTTCAGCACACATAACTCACGAACCAATTAAAAAATATAAGCATCAGTATTGTTGATTTCGCAATTCCATTATTGCACGTAAGTTGATCCAGCAATATCCTAAATGTCAAGAAAGAGTATTGTATATCAGCGAAAACCGGGAAAACGGAGTGCATGCGTGCGTCCACGTCCATAAACGATCCTTCAAAACTTTTCGCATCAAACCACCCACCTATATCGCTCCCTATTTTATTTTTTTATATCGTTATTCCTGAGAAAGGTTGTAGCAATTTTTCTCAGGTACGCGTTCATATTTCCGAACAACGCAAAATAGAATTAAGCTCGTTCAAAAAAATTATACACTGACATGGTCCCTCAATATTTGCGTCACAAATTCATTGAAAATCAGTAACGCGTAAAAGTTTTTTTCACCGATCATTCCGATGCTGTCACATTTTTTTTACACCGATGAAACATGTTGATGAAAAAAAAAGAGAAACGAACAAAAAAAAAAAAACGAAAGAAATAGCACGTTGATGGAGAAATACAAAGAAGTGGTGCGTGTTACTAAAAACGTAACGCGAGAATGGCACAAGCCGAGTTTGCACGAGCTGTATGAAATCAAGATTCTATAATTAGCACGTGGTGGTATACTCTCAATGGGGGTGCGACACCTACAAATGACGATTGCGTGCAACGTCACTCTCTTTATCTCGGACTTGAACACATGTGCTCGAACAGCTCATGTTTTTTACCGACACCTGCATTAAAAACTAAACGAATTGATAACAATTAGATAAAAAAAAAAAAACATGAGAATATAGCAATGACCAAATGAATATTTATCTCGAGTAGTTTATCCAAAAGGTAAATAATGGAACAGTGGATCGATGTTAAGCAGTTTTCAGTTGTCGAGCAGAATGAAAATCAAAAATTGATATTATTTTATCAAATGACCTCATCAATGTATGCGTTCTTAATCATTTCTTTTTTCTTCAAACTCAATCGCATGCTCTCGAAACTATCAACTTGAAAATAGTTAATTTTCAATGCTCATTTTTCAACAAAGATATATTTTTACTGAGAGAAAATATTGCCAAAGATCGTTCTACTTTTACTTTTTCTTGAGCCGAGTGTATATGTGGTCCCTTAATACCTCCAGATGTCCATCAAGAAAGTCGGGAAAAAAATCATAATAAAATAATATTCATGAGGCAGTTTGTTTCACAGCAATTACAAGGTGAAAATTGTCATCTCGCGAATATAACGGGCACCGTTCGTGCACACCTGTCCAAGTGGTAAGAGTGAAAGGAGGGAAAATAAAAAAAAAAAAAGCGAAAACGTTCGTAAACCGGATATCGATCCACTTCGATGCAGTATTTCGGAGAGTACGGAAACTCGTAACAGAACATTTTTTGCATCGAGATAAAAAGAGATAGGAATAAAGAGTGAGATAACAAGAGATGGCGCGTCGAATAACTTTCGAAAATTTGGGGCACAGATTTATTCCCGAGATTTTTCTCTCTCTCATATTTTCGTCGCAGTTAACGACTTCAGCTGAGATTTCTCAATCGCCCGAGGCGCGTGCATGCACCTGGACCCTCTCCCTCTCGATATTTATATGATGAGAGAAGAAAATCGGGACTGCGATTCGAAACGATGCAAAACTATTGACAGCCAACCGAAATCTCTCCACTGATATTTGACAAAATAAACGAAAACATCTGTACCCAATTAAATTTCTATATTTTTTTTTCATATTTGAACCTAGAGAAATTTCTATCCAACGACATTTTGTTCCAATAAAATTAATACCCATGACTCTCCAACTTGAAATGTTTGTCCGATGAAGCAACTGATTCAATTTACTGCAAAGCCCATCAGCACGACAAAGCGCTTAGTATATAGAACGACTACCAAAAATTTTACCCCGAGTAATCAGTCACGTTATTTTAACGTAGGATTAAAAGCACGGAATCGTGACTCTGGATAGAAATTGCATAGATTGATGTATAAAACCAGCGGTCTCTTATGCCCCCGCTGCTCCGTAGCCCAAAAAAAAAAAAAAACTGCTCCAATGCCTGTACACACGAGACGTATACGTGTGGTAGATGTGTGATGAGAACGTAAAAAGCTGGATGGTTGCTGACGAGAAGGGTTGAAAGTCAGAACGTACGAGAGGGACATTGAAAAAAAAAAGGAAAAAAAAATGGTCTGCAAAAAAGTGAGATGAAATGGTAACAAAAAAATAAAAAAATAAAAAGAAGAAAAAAAAAGGAAAGAATCAGAAAAATCGGGAGTTTGCTGAGGGGAGTAGCATCGAATTGCAAAACTGCGTTTCGTTGAATGGCGAAAGGGCGAAAAAGGGATCGAGAGTAGGGCTTGGTTGGTAATTCGCGTTGGGGCAGTTCGTATTTATCGATGCAACGAGGGAGAGACACGATCAGGGAGAGGGTGAATAACCCACTGAAAGAGGCAGTTCATTACGCATGGAAAAATAAACTAAAGGCAAACTCAGATGCTACAAGAGGAGGATTCGAGGGGGGTGAGAGATGCAACCGAGAGTTGGCAAAGCCCTCGGCCGAGATGCATTCAATGATTTGCCTCGAGTTTCCTATATTCCATGACGTCACACGCTTAATGTTTATTTTCTCTCATTCCTTACTGTTTTTTATTCACATTTATAACTCTTCCTCATTTCCCTCTCTCTTCTTTTACTCATACTTTCGCTCTTTTTCACTCTCTTGCTCTCCTCCTAGTCGTCATTTCGTTCGAATTGACTCTAGCATTTCTCGATTCTACCGTGCTCTACAACGATTCAACTTATTTTGAATCAAATTGAAAAAACTGTCGAGTTGCAGTTGAGTTTATAAAGATTTTTTACTTATATTCAAATGAGGATCACTCAAAAATGGCATGAGCCGTTCGAAATATAAAATTTCTTCAATTTTTTTATGTAAGAAAAAAATCAATGCAAGCACTAAAAACAAATGCACTTATGCAAAAATCTTTCATCTCTCCATCGATCATCCCAATGAATATTATAATATTTCTAGTTTTTTACACACAACACTGACATAAGCTCTACTAAAAAGATATCAAAGTAATTAAATAATCGTTAATCCCTCTAATTATTAAATTGCGCCCTAACTACGTCATTATAACAGTCGTTCAACTCAAAACATAGGCTGTATGTATATAAAAAAATCTTCAATTATACGACCAATCAATTTCATGACTCCAATGTTTCGAAGGAATTAATGAGACGATTAATTATTTCATTGGAATTCTCGATAATATGGCAGTCCCGGTATAATGTAGCCACACCGTTATAATTGCTACAAAATGAGTCCATAAGCACGAGAAAAGTGAATACTCGAAAGTCACGAAAGCTACGGGGGTTGTTGAGACCCGAGAAAAGTTAGGGGGAAGTTTGGGGAGAGGGAGTGGAAAGCGGATAGCGAAACCGTGGAGAGAAATCGAACAATAATGACGCGTTTCATTGGATCCATTGTACTCCCGATTCAAGTTCACAGACTCGATCAGATTCCATCTATGTGTATATATATATATATATATATATATATATATATATATATATATATATATATATTTTAATGCTGTGATACAGTGCATAGCCAGAAGCCCCGAGAGTAAAGAGCTCGCTCACGCTATGGCCGATTCCGCTTGCCCACTCCATTCAATCGACTTTCAATCTTTCGATAGTGTTCGTCGACGCGTTTTCCAAAAAAGAGACACAGTATTATCCACCTCTTCTTTTCTCTCCCTCTATTCATATATTTTCTTTTTTTTTCGAAAATATAGTAAAATACATACAGAGAAAAAATATATGTGCATTTTTCCATGTCAGTTCATGAATGATAAAAAAAATGTTATCGTTACAAAGCTCCAGATCCAAACTCATAAGAAGAGGCTCATCATCATCCAGCTCTATTTTCATCTCTTGATTTTTAATTCTTGATATTGTAAAATAAATATTTTCGTGAATGTAAAAATATATTTTAACATATCGTCTATTCAACGCGATCAAATTTCATTGAACCTTGCTAGAGTGGCCGAATAATATGAAAAATAAGGAACAAAAATATTCAGTTATTCGCTCGATTTTTGTGATCAAATTTTTCATTCTTTTTAACTCATTTATGCAATTCGTTTTTCACATATATTTTTGAAATGACTTGTTGGCGTGCGACAAACAGAATTTTTCATAAAATTTTTTGAATTCTTTTCACTGATCGCAACTCTCCTGTCACTCTCGTGGAATTATTTTGAAAAAATTATCGTTCCATTGTATGCTTCGCCGTTCATTCAAATTGGAGATAGCTAAAATTCGTATAGCATCGGTGGAACAAACGACGAGATCTAATGACTCATAATTATCGTCTGCGTGTTGGTCCATCATCTCGCGAGCAAACTGAAACTCTTTCTTCAACACACCTCTCGATGAAAATCAGTTCACAAAACACGTCGTCTCGTCGATTCTCATTGCAGATTTTTATTTTATTTTTTCTTCTCGACACGACGAGATTCGTCGACCTCTGGGCCAACCCGACGAATTTTTCTCTCTCGGTGATTTTCTCAGTTCCGGTCTTTCTGTGATTAGAGAGCGGCGAGACATTTTTTATTGTCGTGACCAGACTAGCGATTACGTGGGCGCACTCTTCGTCTCACATTTCGCAACGACATATTTTTCGTTCACGTTCAAAAACAAAATGAAAAATATGCGGAGACATTTTTTTAATTAGGTCACAGAAAAAGAAAACGTATAAACGTTGCTTCTTTTTAGTTTTTTGCTCTTATTTTTTTTCTGCATACTAAAATTAGAAAAAATTAATCATGAAGACATTTTGATGGACGAAAGATCATCTGGACGATTCAAAATTGTTTAATAAAAATTCAGCATGAAGAATGATCAAATGTACAAAACGAAATGTTTGAATACAAAAAAAAATCTAGGAAAAGTATAATTAAAAAGGAAAACAAGTAAATAAATAATTTTTAGAAAATACTAATGCAGTTTATTTGTGTTTGAAAAACTATAGAAAATTTACTTCCATGAATTGAATCATAGACAGGTCCGGGGAACTTGCTTTTTGTTCAGGTGTGCAGTGTGTACTTTTCATCATTTCTGCGTGGTAATTTCTAATACTAGACGAAAAAAAAAGCAGGAAAGAAAAACGTTTACCAAGAGAGGGGCTTATGCAAATGCAGGTAATTAATTTTGGCAATCCTATTAGAGCTGGTGGGCTTGACTGGCTGGCTGCTTATACGAGGAATGGGCAACCTCGCGGGCTTTACCGAGCTCGTAAGTCTCTTGAGGCAGGCCCACCAACTCCCAAGACGAAAGAATGCATCGTTGCAAAAAATAACAAAATCATAAACCCACAGATTGACTGAGAAAAAAATTCGGCTTGCGATAACGTACTGTTTAATATCATTTTTTTATGTTGTACAATTCTTTTTTATTCTTTCACAATTAACTTTGTAATTTTTGTTTATATATTTTAATCTCTTTTCAACGTGTTTTCACTATTTTTGTTTTTTTTTTCGATATTTTTAAATTCTGTGGACATTTTAAGACGTATTTTCATTATTGACCAAAGATTTTCTTCAGCTTAAAATCAATTCTCATCTATTTTAACCATTTATTGTCGAATTTAATTTCATTAAATACCACTGAGTGTTTACTGAACGAAATATACCTCAATTGGAACGAAACAACACTCGATCTTTTCCAATTTCAAATTGAGCTAAAGATATCGTTTGATAAATGATACGAAACGAGTTTCATAAAATTTAACCAAGGCTTTTTATTAGAGTCATGTAAGCTGCATTCACTCGAGGTTTCGTATCACGAATATTGAAATATGATTAACGATATATTAGTTAAGAGAAGATGGTTAAAAGTGTTGTGCCAATTACGTCGATATGGTGTCTCGATCGAATTATGTATTTAAATCATGATATTGAATCGTAAATCTCAGTTAAATCCTTAATCGAATTAAAAGAACGATGCACTTTTGGAATTATTATGAATGAAAAAAATATGAGCAATTAAGATTTTCCCATCTTATTGGTTTTGTCGATTTACTTTTAATGACAAGAGTGAGAAGAAGAAACAAATACAAGGTTTCCAAGAGGCTCTCGTCTCTCTTCTTTTTCTCCGATGTACTTTATTTAATATTCAATCAAATTATATCTCGAATCCATCCACGTATAAATAACACAAAATATAATTGCAGTTTTGACACTATTGAATAAATAATTTTTCATTTACTCAATAAAATAGTGACACATTTATCTCTGAAAATCGTGACTCCTCGAATGTGCTTCGTTATTTCGCACTGCATGTTCGTTATGAAAAAGTGAATCCACATTTTCCTTCGAAAGAAACTGTCGAAGATAACAAGGCTTATAAAAATGCTGAAAGTACATAAAGTACGCGACATTATTGACATTAAATTTTGGAGATGGCAAGAGTTTGAAATCCAATGAAAATAAATTGAATGTCTGTAACGGTTAGAACAAAATTGACTTATCAAACGAGATACAAGAGTGATAAAGTTGAATTATAACGTTTCAATTGAAATTCATCATTAAACATTATAAATCGTAGCAAAAATAGGAATCAAATTTCATTTTTAATTTTAAAAGAGAGAGAGAGAGAGAACAAAAATTGCAAATGGAAAGCAATGATTGATCGATATATGCATCTTTTCCACGAGGATGAATTTGCACAGGCAAAAAAATAAAATTTCAGTCTCAATTGTTTTGAATCTTATTTACAAGCGAACTAAAGGAAGTTACTGCCCTTATTTTTTTTTTTTTCAGGGAGATAAAAGATTTAAGGCTCTCAGTCACAATCCAAAAGCCCCTATCTTCATCATCCCTTTCGCTCGGTATTCTGCCACGACTTGGTGAGAACGTGGTTTCACATTCTTGAAGGTTGAAAGGGTGAGAAGGAGAATCAGGCGAAACGCAAGCAACGCCAACGCATTATTTCACTTTCAGATAGCAGTGTAAGTTATTCGTTTGGTTCCGAGTCCCGAAAAGAGCCTGAAGAAAATAGTCACACAGTGAAAGGAAATTTTCAACCCTCTATATTGCTGCGAATCGACGTGGTCGATGTGGCGACCGTACAAAAAGTGTTTTTATTTCATTTCTCCCATTTACGCTATACATTCGTTGTGATCATCATTGTCAAACGATATTTCAAAACTTTTTCCAACAATATTAGATTACAAAATGGAAAATGATGATGATCGTTTTTGTATTCATTTCATGACTATTCATTTGATAAATGACGTGATGTGATGATTTATTTGGACATAAATCCAGAAGAAAAATCGTTCAAAATAGTAATTTATAGACTAATCAATCGCGTATAGTGTCGAAAGCAACCAATTATTTTATTGTAATATTTCACTCGTCATTTGCAATTAACCGATCGTGAAAGTTGAACGAGTCTTGAAACTTTAAACTCTGAATTTTCCGGGCACTTTATTCAGTCCAGTTTCATCCAAGTTTTATTTTCTTCTCATGTCCTATGTCAGTTTGGATGAGGTACCATTTTCGTAAATCGGTAGATCGAGTTGTAGGGATAAATTGGAGTTTGGTCGCGAAAGTCTCGTTTCGTATTAAAGTTGTTAGTTGTACTGTGTCCAAAGATGATTATCTCGGAGGAAGAAACTTGGCCAGTTTTCTGTGCTGCTACCTTGAAACGTGAAATTTTTACGAATCTTAACTTGTCTCGTTTCGTTCAACAATTTACCGTGGCTCGGTTTCGATCGACTCAATGCTAAATTTCTATCGTGAATCGATGTTACGTATATGTATATATATCGCGTTTGAAACTCGTTCGAATTCTCGATTACATTGAAAACGTACAAAGGAATGAGTTCCTTTCGTGAACTCGTTCCGGACTTTCTCCACCCTCGGCGACTTTTTCAGCCCTTAGAAAAATACTTCGTTCAATTTGCCTCGTTAACAAGCATTTTATTGGTTGTTGAACAAAAAATCATTCCGATCACGAAATACTGTATTCATAAAATAATCAATAATATTTCAATATCTAGTTCCATTTCGATTATAACCACGATTACATTCACCTCACAATTATCCTAATTTATAAAAATTTGTGCTGGATAATGGATAAACGTTCATTTATGCAATTGTCGTTGCCCAAAACGAATCTGTGATGGAAATCTTGATCCTGAATTTCTGTTCTCATACGATTTCGGATTCGTTTCACGTCCCAATATCCTTAATCATTCATTAATTACTGAATGTTACATAAATCTCGATACGAACACTCTCCTCGCTGATTACTCGCTGCACTTGGATTTCAGAGTAAAAAATCGAAATAGATTTCAGAATAAAAACTACAAAAGCATTCATTATAAAATAATTTCAAGCCTATCGATCTCTAATTTGTAAAAATTCGACTAATTTCGGTAAATTTTGATATTTTTTTACCAACCATATAAAAAAGATCAACAATGCTTTAAAAAATCTCAGAAGTCGAAATCTCGGAATTCTATAAATTTTCTGGCATCCGAAAAAAATCAATTCGAAGTGATATGAAATATTTTGAATGCTTGCGCCATGTGAAATTTTCGTGATCGAAAGATCGCGTTGCGGCTCATTTTCGCTCGAGGCACTCCTCAAACTAATGGTCCTTGAATAACGATCTATAATTTCAAGATCAATTGCCATCTTCGATGCATATTCAACTGAATACGTAAACGATAAATGGTTTCAATGAATATTTTGACTGATAGCATTATTGGCCAGCGAATTGGAATTCAAGTCAATATATTCAGAATTCAAGATATATAAAAAAAAGTATAAATATATTACTAAGTGTTGTTAGTAATGAATAACGAATGTATTGAAAAGAAAGTATTTAAAAAAAAAAGAATAAGTTGAGAGAGCGATTTTGAAAAATGTTGTATTTCGTAGGCTTTTGATGACGTTGCACAGGTGGGCATAATTGAGGGGTTGATAAGGGTTGAGATGTTGAAGAGAGGGTCGGAGGGCATGGAGTGTCTGAGACGAGTCCGAGGATGCCTTCCCCTCTCCGTTGGGGGATTTCGAACGCCGTCAAAGCAGTAGCGAGAAGGGTAGAATTTTAGCTCGGTAAGGGGGTAGCAGCTCTCAAGCTCGTTCCGGGGTGGTCGGGTGGTTGGGAAGCTCTATATAGCTTCAATGCTAACGGTAGGTGGCGCATGCTCATCCGGGGCATCGAAGCCTCGGGAGAGTGAGAAAGAGAGAGAAAAAGAGAGATAGAGAGAGAAGAAGATAGTCCTGTAGACGTCACCGGCGAACCGGCAACGGTCGCGGATTCCTCAGTGCGTTTGGCGAACGGTTCGCGGACGGACGTGTTCCCTCCCCTTTCGTGAGCTCATATACGTACACCAAAACAAAACTCCATGCTCGAGAAAGAGGTGAAAAAAAGAGAAATAAAACTGAAAACAAGTTTCTTATGTCTCTGAGTCTCAAGAGAAATCGAACAATTTTTTTTATTCGAAATAACGAAATCGCAATGAGATAGTAATCGAAAACCACCCTTCAGTGGCTTCGAGGACCTTAAGGTGACAGAAAAATAGTTAGAGTCTCGTCAAATACAGCGAGATGACCTTTCAGCAGCCTCGTTTTATCCACTTGAGCCGAAAATATATTTAGAAACGATTGGATACATATTTCAATCGATGTAAAAGTGTTTATGTTGAAAATCGTCCCTTCACGACTATTCATTCGCTTAAGATCAACGTGACCAGATTCATGATTTTATTCTTCTATAATTCATTCCTGAAGACTCGAAATTTTTTGAAAATCCGGAAATGAAAATTGAATTCCAGGAAGAAAACAATATTAACTGGCCAAGAAGTTGCATCGCGGTACCGAGCAAGTGGAAAACGTGGTCCACCACGTGATTCCCGAGAGAAGCCTGACCGGTTGGGCTGCGTCGAGATCGACAATCGTTTCTGCAACTTTCGAAATCTCAAATTAACCTCACGTCTGTTTCAATTAAAGTTTCAACTTGGACAGTCATTTTATCTTACTAAAAACAGCTTGGCAGGGTTGATCGGTCGAATACCCAAGAGTCGAGTGAAATGACTGATTTTCGTAAGGGATGTGACCTGGACGAGAAAGAAAATCTTCCATGCCTGGAGTGCAAGGACGAAAACAAAGTCCATGTGACCTTGGTCTTACGAGCGCTCGAATCAACGGTCGCGAGTGGTAGACAGTGAGGAGAGACGATTCGTGTGTCGATAAAATGTCAAGAAACTCACAGTGCAGCGAAAAGTTTTGAGTTCTATCTCGATAGGACTGAGTCTCAAGGTTACTTTGAGGACATCTTGAGCTCACAGGACAACGTTGGGTAACAGAGTCGATCGTGGGGATCACTTGATCGAGTAACAGGGGTGGATAATTCAATTCAGAGGGTTGAGTTCAATTATTTCCCATAGAAACGAACTCTTGATCTTTTTTTCATGCCACAAAAGTGCGAGGAACGAGAAATAAATTTGCTGAGAAGTTTTTTGACGAACTCGTACTGTAGGTACAAAACGATAAATAAAAAATATTTTAAAAAAACTAACCACCTTGAGACAAGATCGTGAAGGTTAAGGCGGATAAGACAAGGGCCTGGTGTGCAGTGCGCGAAAGTACGGTGCAAAGTAGACTCATGGGATCCTAGTGAGGAATCCGTGCGCGTCCAACTGAAGCCCCGTCCGTGAAATCGAAACTCGACGAACCTTGACGAGGCGAGCGACCAAGAAAACTTCGTGATCTCCGTTCCACCGTGTGTTATCTGGACACAGGAGAAAGATCGAAATTCAGAGAGCGAGAAAGCCTGAAAAACGTTCAGGACAGAACTCATTCAAGAAAGGTGGAAGCGTGGCCCAATGTGACTGGTGAGTCGTTGCAACGTAACCTTTTACACGTGGCTTTTTTTTTATCTATTCTTTCTACCTCCTCGGAAAAGGGGTGCAAACATTCAAACGTTTTCTCACTTCCCTGTTTTCGATTGAACTCAATTGCGAGAGCCAAATTTTTCTGCAAAATGTACAACATTTTTTTAATAGAGTATTTAATAAAGGCAAGCATTTGACATGTTTCTATGTCTGATCATTGATACCCCATTAAAAATATGAACACAGCGTATAGCAAGAGTCTTCTGAAAGCTTGTGTTGTCAGAATACATTTGAGTAATTCTTTTATCTTATCTTGTATTAGTTTTATTATTATTATTGTATTAGTCGTACCAGAGTATCTTGTGATAGTTTTTGAATTTCTCTGAATCGAGATGAAATCCAATATTATTAGTGGAAGATTGAAGAACGGGTGAAACATTGATAAACAATTTTAATTGGGCAGACTGATTGTGAAAATGGGGTAAAAATCCAGCCTCCACCACCCGAACCCCTTTGGGGCTTTATTCTCGATTGAACAAATTGGTGCCAATCATAAATAATTGACAGTCAATCATGCACAAGGATCCCTCATATTGAAGGGTGAAAGGTATGGTTCTGGGATTTTCATCCTAGAACTGATGAATTATTGACAAGGTCCCGAAGTCTCTGGAGAACTTATTTGATCACTTCTATAATTTTTTTTCCCCACACGATTTTTTAATATTTTTATTTTTATTTGTTTTATCAAGGGAATAAGAGTGGAAGACTTGAAAAGAACGTTTCTCATTGAAATGCTGTTTTCCCGGATACAATGAGTGTTTGGCAAGATCGAAATTTTTTTTTTCGAAAACTTCGGCTTTGTTAAGACGTAAAGCTCGTTTTAACAGTCATTTAAAAACTGGAACGACAAATTCCAAATATATTTCCAACAAAAATGATTAACATTGGCAATTGGAGAGGGTTGAACTCGCAAATTGGCATTTTTTTTTCGAGAGTCTCGTAATTATTCGAGAAAAAAAAACGTCGAGTGCCCAGCTTTTTTTCAATGGGCTGGGTTGAAAATGTAAATTCGTCAGTACGCTGCACCAGAAATGCCTCTTTCATTTTCCACTATCTCCTCTCAACTATCGTACCCTCGTTGAAACGTTAAAAATAATAAAAATAATTAAAAAAGATAGAAAGCACGAATTCTCACGTCGCGAATTTTTTTGTCATGCATCAGTTCGCATGGCTACGCTTAAAAATGTGTTCTCATACGTGCTGCTACGTTCACGACGTATTATATTAAACTGATGCGAAAGATAGAATCTCTAGAATTTTTTTTTTTTCATCCCCCTTCCCGACAAAAAATAAAAATAATTCGCTAATTCCACTCGAGCCCTTTTCTCTTTGTATAATACTTCTCCGAGTACATACCTATTCTGTCTGCCAAGTTTTTATATTTCCACGCGTAATTCTATGTTCAGCATTGAACACGAAAATGTAACAAAGTACGGTATTTTGATGGAGGTGCCTTTTCATTCATATCATGGCTTTTTTAGTTGAAGACATTTTTTTCTAACGACGGAAACCCACAATTGATATTCGAGATGAGCAATCATTATTTATGAACAACGCAACAAACGATATGAGACCACGACTGATTATGTACTAATCAGTCGTAAATTGATTAAAAAAACCACTTCGAGATGAGACTGGAAAATATCTGAGATTATAAAAATTTATCGAAAGGGTAGTCGGAGCATTGTTCTAAGGGGTAGAAAACAAAAGTGCATTGGGATAAAGGAGCCAAGGAGGGACCTGTGAGACTTCATCTTTGGTAGCATTCAATGGAAAAGAAGAAGAAGAAGAAGACGAAAAATAAAAAAGAAAAGTCGAATTTAGTCGTGGTAGAATAGAAGAATAAGTTAGATGAAGAAAGTAAGAATGAAGAGGACGGTAAGGGTTGTTGGGGGGCGGCGAGGGAGGGGTTATGAGGAAGAGGCTCGAGGACAATGCTCGTGCGCGTCAGAGAGAAGTAAATCTGTCTTGAAATGAGGTCGACATAATTGCGCCCCTAGTCATACCGGGAATAGCTGTAGAGGTTAGGGAAGACCGGCAGAAGTAACCCCCTGCCCCGGAAGGGTGGTCCTTTCCATTGTCTCACGCAGACTCGACCCCGAGGCTCTGATTAAATACTTGACACATCTCCATCTCCCACCCCTAACCTTCGGCCAGGACGAACGCTTTTCCTGAGTCTTCTCGCGAGACTCGTCATGGGGGGTGGGAACGGGGGATAGAGGGTTGAAAATGGGGTTGGGCATAACTTTGTTCGAATTGTAATTACGGATTGGATCGAGCAGGACGACACTGTACCTCGACATGAGCCGGGCTCTTCCACCAAGTCGTTGCAAGGCATCTCTTGTACCACAAAATCTCAGGGGGTTGATCGTGGTTTCACGAATGAGTTTTAGGGACCGAGAAATCCCAATGAAACTTTGGACGACAGTTCCTTCGCCAAGAGCGTTGTAGAGAATTCACTGAACCATCACAATTGGTCACTAAGATCTTGATCATCAATACTCCCTGAAATATCGAACCATATGGCTGAGAATTACGATTGAAGAGCAAACCTTTGAGGATCGCTATTCAGCGCTGTTACATACGGACACTGATTTACGCTGATGTGTGCATCTTAGTTTCTCAGTTTGAACAAATATTTATGTATTTTTCTTCAAATTAACACTCAAACACATTACAATGGAACAGTTTCATCCCCTATCAAGATTTATGGTGCGGCAGAAATCTGCTAGAGGTCAGCGCGCTATCGCGTGAGCGACGCACCTCCCACGCACCTAAAATTCTCACACCCAGTTTAACCGTCTTTCCTTATTCCTACTAAAAATGTACTGAAACACAAGAACAGCGAGCAGCCCCGATTTACGGTCGTTAAGAAAACTCTAATCCATGGCTGGCGGAGTGCACCACAATTTTCTACCTATTTCTGTGACGATGGATGTTCATTTTTTCTCAATCATTAGATTGAGAGTATTCGTTTTGAATCTCAAGTCTGTTACAACTCCACAGCCTTGGGAAATCTTTTAGTTCTACGTAATACCTGCCGATCAGTTCACGAGCCTGGTAAAATAATCCCTCTTTCGAGAGCGAAGAGTCATTGAAATTTCTAAGTCTATTTTAATGTTGAAGCAATTGATGCTTAAACATCGAAATATCTATAAATAAATGAGAAAAAGGAAGAAAAATCGACAGTGATATGGGTGTATGATCGGTGTATGGCTTCGGTGATCTCTCGAATTAAGCAGCCTCGGGAGAGGATAATACTTTGATGGGTGACCGTTTAGCCCTGGACCGGCTCATGCACTAGTCATTGAGCGGGGGAGGCAGTTATCCTGATTTTTTTATGGTCTTTACCAACTGAAACCCTTTCCCGATGCATTACCCTATCGCATTTGCACCGAGAGCCAAGGGAAACTGTGGAAAGCCTGAACGATACAGGCTGCTATATTTTTACTGAGTTTGACTTGGTTAGGACCATCAAAAACTCAGTAAAAATATAGCCGCTTCTACCGGTCGGGTTTTCCATAGTTTCCCTTGGATACAGCAGCGCATTAGGTAAGAGAAAGGATGGGCTCGTAAAAACCTGAAAGAATATACGTAAGAAGAATAAAAATTTATGTAAATTAGAAAATTCTTGAAGGAAAAACGTGAAAAAGAGAATCCACGCCTCTGTTGCTCTGGTACGGTGAATAAGTCCAGTTGCTATTGTTTTATACCTGCGATTCCACGCGCTGTTTTGTCAGTACTCTTGATTGGACTAAAACTTTATCCCTTGAATGTTCTACGAACGGTATGCCATAGCCAGGAACGTCCAAAAACTTTAGTCTGAAAAATCAAACATTTCAACGAATCCGGGCAAAGCACAGTTCCAACTTTTGAAGGACACTGTACACACAGACAGAATGTACGGTCAATTAGCGTCGCTTCGCAGTTCGTTAGATCCTTTAAACCAGTGCATATGAGCGGGTGCTAAACAATTTCAGTGAAGCGCAACAGTCCATGCACAATGCGAACAACTAGAGCTAAATTATATGTACCACCTTGGGCAACGTTGAACGATATACATAAAGTTGACAGGAGATGTACCGATCAACGAAATGAACGCAAACTGAATCAACGGTCCTCAAAATCACTAATGACGTCCTCGACGTATATATTACAGTCAACGTTCTTAATTCTTCGAAATTTCAATATATTTTCAATTGAATCGCATCCAGTTCAACATCCTACTGGTAACAAAGCATTACTAATGATATCAGAATGTGTGAAAATAACTGTCCTATCAAATTGCTAGTGAAAAAAGTGAGAAATGCAACTTTCTTGAGTGCTTCAAGGCAAAAAGCCCGAATAAAGATATTCATTTTAATCATAATTTTGCATTACCACCATTGGTGGATGCACGTTCAGTGTGTAGCTTTGCGGATGTCCCTCAAGTTTAGTCTGAGAACTGTTTAGCTATGGATCAACTTAGACAATCTGAGGACAGGCACCACTCGAAGTTCGATGAAAATATGGCCGTCTTTATCGACCAGGTTTTCTACAGTTTCCCTAAGCCCTTGTGCTAATCTGGTACAGAAGTGCTTCGGGGAAGAGTGACTGTGAACAATACTCTGGGGGGAAACAGGTACAAGGAGTTGATAGAGTGGAAGGAAAAATGAAGTCGATGGGAATGAGCTCGAAGAAACACATTCGGAAGTATCAAGAAAAGAAAATATTGAAAAAGTATACTATTTCGCATCCTATGCATTACGAAAGACGGATCGATGCGCTATAATTATTGCTGTGACTCCATTCGTGGTAAGAGGATTAATCTGACGAATTGAATCACCTCCGTATAGTAGGGGTGTATTTGTACGAGGACAATGATGATCAAACATGAAGAGACGAGTCAGATTTGGACGTTCGTGTGGTTGCAGTCCAGAAAGCAATCCTTTGATAGATTTCAGCAATGATTAGTTGAGCGAATTGGAGGAATAAGAGTACGAGAGTGAGAGAGAGAGAGAGAGAGAGAGAGAGAGAGAGAGAGAGAGAGAGATTGGCTTTGGGTTGATGAGAGTAATCATTGGCATGACGTAACTAAAGATATCCAATTAATATACAGCTTCATTAAAAAGTAATAGGCTATTCGTGTCATTGTTATAGCATCCACTACATAATTTTGAAAATAGCTGTTTTTTTTACCATTTTGTCTTCTTGTTTAATCGAGTGTTACACTGAGAAAAATGAATTCGTAAATTCAACAAATTTTTTGTTGGTTCGACAAATTTTCTGTTGGTTCAACAAATTTTTTTGTTGGTTCAACGAATCGTAGCGAACAAAATGAAATTTGTTAACCCAAACGAAATTTGGTTCATTCCAATACTTCATTTCTCACCACGACAAAAATATCGTTGAATCAACAAAAGTTTTGTTGAATCAACAAATTTAATTTGTTCGCCACAATTTCAAATTTTTTTTCTCAGTGTAGGTACTGAAAATGGGAACACTGACTTTTTGGACAAAAAAACCTTAAAAATGAGGTCTCTAGCTTCAATTTTGTTCTCGAAAACAAGTTGTGTTCTTTTTGGCAAGGAATTTATATTTTTTTTCTAAAAAAAGGCAGGTTCTCAAGTAGACTATGCACTTCGAAAACTATTGGGTCGGAAATATTACGTGTGAAAAAATGTTGCATTTTGGTATGGTGGGTATAGAACAAAATTTTTCCGGACTCACTGTTTTTTTCAATTTATCCAATAAAAATATCAAATCAGGAATAAAGTAATTGATCCAGTTCTAAATGGAATTGAATCTTTTTAGAATTCTTATTCGATTTTTTTTTTCATTAAATTATAATATGAACGATAATTAGACGAGAACATTGACTCCTGGTGTGATAATGACTTTTTTGAAATTGAATATGTCAGGACAGGTGCTACAAGTGCTCTTGACCTCAGTCGCTTCGCACATCCGTCTTAATCTATTATCGAATCCTGAAGTATTTGTCATGAATGTTGAGTTGAGCTTTTAGAGATTCTTGAATAGCCAGACGAAGAAATTTTATAACGTAATTCTCGCTCAAAGCGATCCAGGTGCGTCAGTGCACAACGTGAGCAATGAAGCAATTTCATCTATTCTTCTGTGATAAGAACCAGAGAGAATAGGATTCAAGAGATTATAATTGATTCGCGATCATTCATCTTTAATCGTAGACAACTTTTTCTTATCTCTTTGTCTCATTTTCCATTCTGTAGATGGAGGAGAGCAGAGAAATTTTACTGATTTTAGAGAGAATAAAATTTCAATTAATTTTAATCGATAAAAAAATGTATTAATCTTACGTCTTTGCAGTTTATTTAGTTCATTGATGAAGAACAATTTTTCAAATTATGATTTTTTAGTTTTATTTTCGTTCAAAGAGCATTTTGTTTTACTGTACTTTATTTTGTTTCAAGAGTGATTTCGTACCAATGGGGGAGAAACGTTGAAACGAAACAACAATAAGAATGTACGATGAAGATCAACGGATGAGATCGCGCTTTAGTAAACGCTTTGTGACGGAAATTGCTTCGAGGAGAAAGAGAAAGAACGAAAGCTCCGAGTTTCATCTCGATTTATTTATTTTTGCTTTTTTTTTTCGCACAGCAATGGGACATACAAACTGTAGATAGGTGTTGTTGAGTAATGGAAAGTCAAGATTTACGATGAAGGATGTGTCGAGGATTCGATTCGTGTAATATAGCGTTCAGAAAAAGAAGCAAAAAGAAGAGAAAGAGAGAGAGAGAGAGAGAGAGAGAGGGAAAGAGAATACGAAAACAAGATTGCGAATGAAGAGTAGCATGAAAAAAAAGAGAATGAAGATGAAGAAGAGAGCGAGGAAAGAGCAGGAGCCAGCAAGAAGAGGAAGAGTGATGAAGAAGAGAAAAACGTAACGAAAAAATAAAAAAAAATAAAATAAAAAAAACAACACACAAGAAGTACTGATGAAGAAAAAAATTAGGAAAAAGGGGAATATGAAAAAAGAAAAGATAGAAAAACGTAAAGGGAGAAAAGGGGAAGAGAGAGATTTCGATTGACCCATATCCTTGGGCAAAAGTGAATAGGTGACAAATATAGAACCAGACATGAAAACAGCCCAATATAAAAGTAGCGGATAAAGTCATGGATGGTACGAGGCAAAGGTTTGTACAAGTTTCGCGAAATGAAACTACGGTAAATTGTTCCGAATGCGAAACTTGTCGAGGCAACGTTTCTCGGATCAAAACGGAAGCAATTAAAAGCCCCGCAATGCTTTCTATCTCTCTTCCGCATACACTCACTTCTTTTAGATACAACTCCAGAGCTTCCTATTCAACGACACACGGAATGTAACCTTGTGCACTCCTGCTAGTGGTTGAAAGGCCTCGGGGTGGCAAAAAAAAAAAGGATTCCGTTCGTATCGGTACCAAAAGCAAGTCAACCCATGAGCACATGAAATCAAATATCTCTTCTGGTATTGATGGAAAAAACAAAAAAAAACTATGTATAAGTATCGGTCGAGACAATGAAAAAATTTAGTGCCAAAAACATCTATGCAAAAAAGTTCATTTTCAAAGATGCATGTTCGTTGAATCTTTCAAGTTTCAACTTTGTTCTCTTGTTGTGTCCCATTTCTTCGTTTTAAAATTTGTATAGAACTGAAAAAAAAATGGAATCGGTAGATCGATATCAGACAAATGTAAGAACGCCATCGAGAGTTGCCACGTTCAACATCTTTTAGTTATTCAGCGAGACATTTGCTAATTATTATTGGCTTCATTTCAAATAGTGGTTCTAACTTACCAATGCTGCATACTAAATAATTTCACCGCAGTACAGCTTTTTTTTTTCTTGCCGGTAAAACGATGGGACATTTTTATTTCTTCATAATAAATAAATGCATATTTTTTTCTATCGATAAAATCATGACTTAAAATTGAATTTTACATGTGCTCGCTTCACTCGAGCCAGCACTGGAAGGATTGCATAGCTTTTCACCGATATTCTTCAACCATCACAACATTTATGTTCGTAATTGGATAATCGTAAATTTTTAAAATCGTGTAAATTCCAAAGAGATTAATTCAACAAATTTAAGTTCACGAGCCTCTCCAGTGAGTGTATATTTTCAGTGTTTTTCCTCAGATTTGTTACATTTACCTCAAATAACAAAAGCAGTTCATAGGTTCAGGAGGGACCAGCGTGGTGCCCCTCAAGGTTTTCCTGTGAGTGAAGAAAAATTGACGTAATCAAGTCGTGCTCGGCCGGAGTTCTAACTAATTGTCCGTCAGGGATCGTGATTACGTCACTTAGTCAGTTTACCTATATACCGATCCTGCCTGCCACTGAATGTTTCAACTATACATATATATATATATATATATTTATTTATCGCACCTGTATGTAGCTCACTACACTTTCCTCGATTTGCATCCCTACATTTGTTCCGCAAAAGCACTGATCTCTATCTTGAACTTGTTCCAACCATCGCTCACTGATACTCAGCATCAACGCATTCATTTATCAACACAATCGCCACAAGACGTTCTGGCATTCATAACAAAACGATTCACCGTGAAAATCTCTTTGATTTTTATTACCAAAACGTTTACAAAATAAATTTTTCAATTTTCATTTTTTTTTTCTCGAAATTCAATACCAAAGTATCGAAGCATTATTTTATATTGGAAAACAATAAGATCGAAGGCTCTTCCGAAGAAGCAATATAAAAATAGAAAGGAAATGAAAAAAAAATATCAATTCCAATTGATTTTCGACACCCATCATCGAGGGTTTACCTCACTGAGATTTCGAAAAGATTCGATTTTTGCCTATCATTTCTCTTATTTGTGTTTGACCAATTCCATAATATATATTTTTATTCGTGCGCCTGTTTCATTTGAATTGAAATAAACTGAAAAATAGTCTCGCGCATTTCTGCTCATTTTCTTGTGTTTTGATTAAATTTTATTCCATTCCACACGAGAGGGAAGACAATACACTTTCTACTTTGATAAAAATAAAAAACTATGATTATTCACTGAAATAAAATAATTACAAAGACGGCGACACGAATAAAAACCTGTTTCTTTTCCAATTTATCTTGTTTACAAACTCTTAGATTTTTTTTTGTCTCAACCCCGAACAACGAATAATCTTTTAAATCGTGAAATAAAAATGAATCGTTATACATTGAAAAAGAAGTGTTGAAGAAATGAATTAGGAGAAGTGATGGATTCACGAGAGAATCTTGAAATTCACCCCTCGAGAATTTCCGTCTAAGAGACTCCAAAAATAAAATATTGTGTGAGAGAGGTATCTTTTCCGAGTGTCACGCTGTCATCGACGACTAATTTTAGGCTCGGAACAATAAATCGTACTCCGAGTTGGAAAGAAAAATGTTAGACGACGTCTGACAGCTTTCCAGCATCGACCAACTTTCAAGAAAAACGAGTAAAAAAAAAAAAAATTCTAAAATAACACGCTCCACTTTCACGAGAGAAAATCTTGCACGACGATTAACGAGTCCCGCGATAGCCATTACTCTTTTCTCGTAATTTACCCTAGAAAAATCGGACCCAAAAAAAAATATCAAGAAATTCATTCTTTTCATTGAAAAAAAAGAAATTTATATACATGAAGGCTGTTCCCAATCATTGCGAGCTAATTGGTTGCTATAATTTGAAACAGTATTTTCGTATACGAAAACCAACAATGTTTTTTAAAGAATAATTACAGAAATGACCATTTGTGTGTAAACTTTGGAGTGTTTCTAGAAAATTTTCACTTTCGAATGATAACCCTCGTTTCGAAAATTTCTCTACCAATATTAAAATGGCTAAAAGTTCAAAGAAATGGACTTTCAGCCCTGGTAACTAAGCTCTCTGTCTCTCTCCGTTTCTCTCGCTCTTTTTCTCTCTCTTTCTGATGCAACTGGCGTTGTTTGCCACGCATGTGTAGGATTGAACGTGCGATATAATGATAAAGGCTTGCACACACATGAGCACATGTACACCGAGCATAGTTTATTTTACGCAAGTACACCGAGGTTTCGCTGAGTTTGTCACCGCTGTTTGCCGATCGCAGTCAAAGTGCATGCGAATTAGCGCATCAAACTGGACCGGAGCTTCAACAGCTTCGAGGCAGGTTCAAATATAGATAGGACAAGATACAGAGGTAAAGGGGGGGGGGGGACGGACATTTCGGTGTCGTTTGTAATTAAAACATTCTTGCGCCGAGGCTGCTGGGATCGAGACTCACATGGATGCTTTACCTATAAAGGAGAGAGGACTTTATCCCTTGGAACTATAGCAGCAGTCAGTGAGATTATTGATTTTTTGCAGCTTTGGATGCAGAATTATTCGAATTGCGAATCATATTTTCGAAGTAATGAACACATCGATGATGCATTTTTTAAAGAACGAAAAATCGGTAACTAAAATCGTTTTCGATAATCAATAAGATTTTTTTGACTACTAAACATGAGAAATTTCAAACCTGAATACCTAAAATCTGACACAGTGATGTGTGGAAAAAAGGAATAAGGAAGATGCGCCTACTTAAGAATACAAATATGATTTCGTGATAGTGACAGCATCAAGTGTACTGGAGTATGGAAAGGGCTGTAAAAGGGGCAAGGGATGAGGAGATCATGGGCAAAGGGGTGACAGAGAGAAAGAGAGAAAGAATGGGATGTGTATAAGAGGGGCATGAAAAGGGTGGGAGGAGGGTTGGAAAAGGATTTTTAGTGCGTGCTAGAACAGCCAACGCATTCACACGACTACGAGTGTCATGTTTTATAGAATGTTCAACTCGCATTTAGAGCTTGGGACAAGTCGGGAGTGCCTGCCGCTTCAAGAGTGAGAGAGGGCACTTAAAAGTTGAAGAGCACGCGGCTTGCCACATTCGCACCCCCGCCTCTCGCATCCCTTCGAACGACGGATATTGCACTATGCATTACCGTAGCCACATTTCCGTTTGGAACCAAATTTCCCTGCTAGATTGGTCATCATCAGATCCAATCGAGCTGAATCCACGCCGATTGGATCCGAGTACTTGAATTCCTGAGCTCAAAAATTCCAGTTATTTATTGAACCGCACTATGATCGAAGGAACCATCAACGTTATTGATCGTGTTAACCGTTTGAAAATGTATTTAGGTGATCTGTTTAATTTTTTAATTTACAAAAAAAAAAAAAAAAAGTATCTTGTCGAGCCAAATGAAACGGGCAAGCAAATAAAAAAGGTAAAAGTATGAAAACAAAAGCGGTACGCGGTACGGATCAGCCCGCGTTTGGCAGTGGGACTAGGCACCGTGGAAAAATGTTTTCGTTGCAGGTCGTTCGGGGTGATGGAAAACGAGAAGTGTTTATATACGTATATCTGTGGTGTATACATACGTGGTGTTGTGTGTTTATGAAGGGGGGGATACTCGAAAACTGCGACGACGACGAGAGGAACGATGTCATTTCGCGTTCGTATATCGTCGGCCTTCGGTATGAGCGTTCGTGATTTCTATAACATCTCATACTCCTCGTGGACGAGCGCGCTCTGGGTCGTTCATCCCGCATTGTTTCATGTTCGAGTGCTTTTCATCCTCTTGCAAAAAAATCACGCAACAACTGGCACCCATGCAACGGTATGATTCTCTGCTGCATGTGCAAAAAGTATAGTAGAATTCGTTCTCAAGATTTTTAAAATGAGTCCCACTTAAATTCTGATGTGATAAGTCTCCGGATATATATTTTTTTTTTCATTTAGCCTTCAGGAAGTACCAATAATGAAGTGGCACAGCCAATGAGGCTTGCCACAAAGCTTGATAAATAAATCTCATACACTTTAGGGTCGTAGAAAAATTTCATGCGAGCTGTCCAATGATCTGTACTTTCGATCGCAGAGTTTGGAATACCCGGTATATACAGTCATACTATACATAGCGAGATGGCAAATTGAAGCATATTTCATCTGTGTTCGAATGAGTCTGTTGGTTGCGTTTCAATTGTGGACGTGGAAGAATCGATCGATATTGAGCTCCTTGAAAAAATGCAAGAAGCAACGTAGCAGAGGGTTTTTCTACAGTACCATCACTTTATATTTTGCCCACTTTTGCCCAACATCGAATTTTTGACTAACTCAGGATATTGCAATTCGCAATAATTCATTAAACCTGCTAACAATCGATCTATTAACATCCAATTGAAACGCACAGCTTGGCAAACGTACATACGTTGTTTGTTACGAAGTTGGTCAGCTTCTGGTTATGATAAATAAGTTTAAAAATGTTGCATTTCAAGAGAGCATAACGGTATGCGTTTACCTTGTCGGCGCATCGTTCATTTCATCCATTCCTCCCCTGATCTCGCTCTTTCTCTTCCTCTCGATGCGGCTTTTACCCTCTGGTTCAAACGCCAGCAACATATATACCAACGGGAAATTCATATCCTTCTAGCCCTTGCTGAGGGGTTGTTGCACTCTCCCCTCGTCCTTCTCCTGCGCTCATCCCACGCCGTAGGGGGTAATACTTCGCTTTGTAATTTAATTAGAAGAACCGCAACGTAGTTTCTAATGAGAGGGCTACGAACGCAGCACAGTCGCGAAAGGGATGCTGCTTCTCGATGCTCTTTTCTCTTTCTCTGTTACCCTACCACCCTCTTTTCCTTCCTCTCTCTCTCTCTATCTTCCTTTGCCATCGTCCTAAGGCTTCCATCACGCTCTGCTGCGTTTTCCCAACTGCCATTCCACGGTGGATTCTCTGTCCACCTCTGTCAAGCCTGCAACTTTATTTTTTTTACTCTCAAGCTCGTCTTATTTTACTTTTCATTTTCTTTTGTACGGAGAACGTTTTTTTTTATGCTTTCATTTCAATGTTCGATCCTTCGCAGCTTGAATTCCTCGATCCACGTCCTGAGGCCTCTTCAACAACTTGGCGCGTTACCCAGAGAGCCTTATCTACTCGATTCCATCTAGAAAAAGGATCTTTTTCTTCATATGTCTATATAAACATACGTATAAACAAGCTTTTTTTCTTGTATATGTATATAGAAAAGATAGAAGACTTATGTATATAGTCTTTGACGCTTCTGGGGAAACAAAGAGACTCAGATTGAAATTCGCTCGCTGCAGCAACGGACGAAGAACGCATTTCTCTTTCTTCGAAAGTCTATTTCTCTCCTTTTCCCCACCATTATTTTCCTCATACTACGTTTTTCCTCTTTCGGGATTTTTCTCTATCTCTTGTATTCTTGATCCAACCTCTTCTCCAGTCCTATCAAGTTCGACGTTATTCTTTCTATTACGAGACGATAAGACTGACGAAGTTGGTTGAGATTCAACCCTCCCCATGCTTTTCACTCTGGTTCACCCTGTCGTCGGGTTTGTCCCTCATCCTCCATTTATTCCAACCCTATTCATTGAATTCTCAGAGTCTCAGAGTGAAACTCTCATCGCTTGACGGAAAAAAAAGGAAGCCTCCTTCTCTCGTCATTCGCTATTTCTTCCATCCCTCTGCTTCTCCACACTCTTTTGGCCCTTATTCCGACGGAGCACGTTCAACAATGAACATATCTTCGTCTTCGTTTTCTTCTTCGTCTTTTGTTGCGATCTGAACAGGGTATCTCTCCTCTTCCGGCAGACCAAACCAAGCGGCAATTCGTAGATAAAGAAAGCCGACGAACTTGATGTACTTGGGGTTATGTGCCTTATTATGTAGCTTAATAAGGGTTGTAGTCAAAATTCGAGGGATCTTGACTCTCGCTTCTTTTTCTTTTCAATTTTCATTTTTCACCTTAAGAGGGAGTAAATTAATCCCAATACGAAATGTTTGAATTAACCTTGAACATGATCGGTTATGAATACTGATCAATTTGGCTTGAGTGTGAAGTCTAAAAATGAGAGAACTAAAACGAAGCCTGAAAAAAATTCACGTAAAAAGACGATTTGCTTGGCCGGGAGAATCTGCTTTTATCTTAAAGCAGTGAGAGTTTCTCTGCTGTCTGGATATTCCAAAAGGCAGCCATGACGTTTGTATATGCTAATTCTTATCAAGGGAGGCCAATGCAGGCGTCACCCTTCGCTGAGTTTCATTCATCCATCTATATAACTTGTAGTAGCATAACTGTAGACGATTCCAGGAAGTTGGAGCATTGGCTGGAAAGACTACCGCATCCAAGCGGGAAGCACTGGATCCTTGAACGAATATCATTTCTATCTGGGAGTAAGTGCCAACGAAAATCCAAATGAATGCTTCATACGAATTGGTGTGGGGGATGGATTCACTTCGAACTAGCCATAATGGCTCATCGGTATATTTGTTAGTCGCGAGCGTCAGTATTCCTGAATTTAATTTGTTGATTTTGTTTTTAATAGCCTGTCCAGGATGCTCTCTCCATAAAAGCATCCCATATGGAGCCCAAGGACGTATGAATACCATTCCTCTTTTTTCACCTGTATTTCCCTTGATGGGGATTAATAGAAAACCATTAACCAGGAGCTACCATTGATCCTTCCCGTATGAAGGACATGAGGAAGAATGACATAGATCCTGGAAAGACGTACGGGGGAGTTTGGGCTCGTAAACGAATTCTTAACGACCGTAACTCAGTAGAATCGCGTGACGCTTCGAGACAACGTACGAGGACGCGTTAAAGCAAAGACCAAGCAAGTTGAGAAACGAAGGTAAAGCAAGAGCGAAGAAGAGAAAGAGAGAGAGAGAGAGAGAGGAAAAGCACACGGTGGCGAAGGTTGAAGGGATTATTAAGTCAGCCGTCGTTGGTCCTAGTTGTGAGACAGCCTCGGTTCTCCCGTATCGCTGGATCGCGTCGCCGGCTCGTAATTCACATCAGGCGACACGTGGCCAGAGTTACTCCCTCGGGTAACACTAAAGAACTGGCTCGCTCGGGCTTCCTGACTTCCTACATCGTGTACGTACTGTACTTATTGCATACCCCTCCTTCCGTTACCTTCGTGTTTCCACAATGAAAAGCGAGCAGGCGGGTACTCTGGTTCGCGATTATTAAGCAAGGCCCTCCATGGAATAATCCTCAACCCTGCTGACTTTAAAACGTATTTGTGATGGAAGATAACTGGGACAGAAAATTCCGGGACAGAAAATTCCAGGACAGAATTTTGTGTCATTAAACTGTATACCATAATGCTCCTTTAAAAAATAACACCCCGGAATTCCAAACGTTCCTTCAAAACTTTCGAATTTGGAATAATTCTTTACCATCAGCAAATACCAGACACGTTCCAGAAACATGCTGATTATTTTCCTGTTAATAATGTTCCCCATGAGCTACTTATGACAAATGAATCAGTAAAACTTTTATTTCATAGTACGCCATCTCCCCTGGCTGTTTTTAGCCAAAAACACAATGAAATCTCTAACAAGAACAGGATGCAATGCATCAGCATTGTAGACCGACACTGTACAGGGCTATTCCTCTTTGGATTTTGTGACAGGCCAAAATCCACAGAGATTATTCGCTTTTCCAAACAGGTCACCCTCATAAAAGTTTTAACAGCTCGCTTGACACTCGTTCGGATCCCTCACGAAGCTCCCTTCTCCCTTGCCCACAGGCAAAATCTCGCTGGCTGATATCGCGTCATAACGTCCAATACGTAATGCTGTGCTGTTACTAAACCAAATAAATCAGCATTCCATTATACCATGAGGTGTTACTTGATCGAAGGGAGAAATGGTCGCGGGTACAAACAAACGTCATGATTCCGAACGTCTGACTCTACCCTATATATCCATTTAAAAGTTTCATAATCGAACTTCCCAGAATTGTTTATGGTTTCCCTGGAGTTTTCTGGTTTACAATCTCGTTCTCCCCTTGGTGGCCGCTTGCAGTGGAAAATATTGTGAATAGGTTGAACGTCAGTTTTGAGTTATGATACGAGGCTTTGATGCATTTCCTAAATCCTCCTATTCCTAAAGGCGTGGACGACGCTCTTTTTCTTCGTCGCTGGATTCCTCGGATGCTTATGTGGCGTCTGGACAACTTGTGCTACACTTGTTGGTTGCCATCGTCCTTGGTTTGCTGAGTCGGTGATTTATCCACCAGGATAACAACTGATTCGAAATTAGATAACTTCTTGAAGGTGGTAGATGGTGATACGTGAAAGATCGAATCAGCGAGATATGGATTCTATTAGGAATTGATCAAGTTGTTGAGTTGGACAGAATTTTATTACAGATTCAGTCCAGGTTGTCAGACTTTTAAAAAATGCTGATGGTAATAGATAAAAAATCTGATTGCAATCGGAAGACATTTGGATTTAACCAAGTTAGGTTCAAGCTGGTAAGTTGAATATTTAGTTGATGACATGTATATGTCTGACTCATTTAGGATCGATCCTGTAAGTTGGTTGATGATACCTTTCTATTCTTGGAGGTTTATTCGCACCCAAATGACATCTAGTACACGTGTATGGGTGGGAAGATGAAATGCAGCAGAAGGACGCATATATATCGGGCTGCTCGAGCACTACCTGCTGTTGGTCCCGCTGACTCCTTTATTAATTATTCACCTTCTACAGCAGTACGAGGGTCCTAAAGCGCCTAATGAGTATCGCACATACCCACTTGTACGAGCTCTATGACTTGGTCTACATGCCAACACGTTTGCGTTCACTGCATCCACTCTATACACATCGGTAGGTATGAGGCTTTTCTCTTTGGTTGTGTAACCTAAGCATATCTCGTTCACCTTCCGGGCTCTCCTGTCCTCTATCTCGTTACGCAACCACTTGTCTCTCTCCTCCTGTGAGTTGGTCATGAAAAATATTATCTTCCAAGTCCTTCATCGATGTGATTGTTAATCAATCAGAAGAGCGTCGTTGTACTGGAGGAACGAGGGGAAATAGAAAGCGGAGAGAGGAAGAGGTTCCTTAGGGACCTCGCGAACATGAACACACTTATCGAGATGATAAGCAGAGAGGGCATACAGAAAATCGTACGAAGTGAAGATAGCCTTGGGCAGAAAACAAAGCTGCTTTAGTTTTATTATGCACGCCCATGCTTCTTTACTCCTCTCAATCTTTTTTCTCTCTCCACCTCCCAGTTTCGCAGCCTCTAATACACTCGCGGGATTCTCTTTGTTTTCACTTTGGTCTTTTTCGTTCACTTCTTTTTCTTTCTCCTTTTTACTATCTTGTCCTCGTTTCTCTTGGAGGCTTGCAGTTGCGGAGGGAGTGCAGTGAACACGGTGAAAGAACAATGGCGATTGTTAGACGCCGCCATGGCCAACGAAACGGGAAAGAAGAAAAGGGTCTGTCTTCTCGTAACGACGTTGCTTTATCGCAGCTACGCGTTCGGGACAAGATACCTTCCACGGGAACTTCAGTACGCTTCAAGACAACCGCAACGAGAAAATAAGAGTGGAAGACAGTAGAGCCGAGAGAACCTCCATGGTGGCAAAATGGGTGGGAGATGCGGATAAGATCCTGAGACAGGATCGCAAAGGACGCGGGGAAGACCTTCCGAGAATCGCTCTATCGATTATCAACAGAAATCCACCTTTTCGTCTTCGTCCCCCAGCCGACCTGGGTTCAAAGGAAATTGCTAAGTTGCCGACCGTTAGAGACACCCTTAACGGGCTTACAAACCCATCGTCTCCCTTTCGATTATTTATTGTCACTCACGATATCGCTTCACTGAAATGAATAGGACCGCTACGATGTAATAAAAGTTTTTATTAAATCAACAGTCTTTCCTATTGATTAATCAGCTGGAATTATGAAAATTATTATTAAATATTGTGGAACACAAACCGATACTGATGGGTACGTGGTCGGTGTTGGACTCTAGGAATCTTTTTAGCTAGACAGCCTCGACTGAGGCCAATACGTGGTTGGGTGGTCTCTTAGGCCTGTACCAACCCACGCGTCAATCGTTAAGCGGCTTCTTCTGAGTGTTTGATGGTGTCAACCTGACGATACTCAGTAAGATTATAGCTGCCTGTATAGGGTGGACTTGCCACAATTTATCGTGCCCCTCGTCAGGAACCTGAAAATATTCTTTTTTTTTTTAACCAAAGAATACGAATTAAATTTCGTACAGCATTTGTCGAAATATGTCAATGTGTAATACAGCGTAAAATTCCTTACGACTTTTCATGTAAATTACGATCTGAGTAAGAGCCAAACGACGGCTTCATATTGAGATATAACACCCCCCCTTTTTCAGGGGCCACAAAATAGCATACTACAGTAAAGTTGGTATACGACACGACGATTGTAAAAAAAAAAAAAAAATTCACCATAGATGCTCCTGTTCTGAGCGAAAAAAAATGGCATCTCGCCAGTGAATATCGACTGCCGTGCTCCTTGCTCTTCCATGTCTACCCTTGTCACGGGGCTTCATTCCACGTTTGTTTTGCACTCTCTTCTTACGCTACTTTGCATTCGGTTGATAATTCTGGCAGAATTTTTCCTCTTCGATGTGACCAAATATTTGACACGTTTCCAGACCACTGTTGGAAGCCTCCCCCTTTCCCCACCCCCAAATTATGGGCGCTCCATTCGAAGTACTTCCTTTATCAAATTATATTTCGCTCTCAATTACAAAACATTTTTGTAATTACTTCTCAATTTTTCATAATTTTCCAATGCAAATTATTCCAATAAAATAATTGCGAAACGATGGCGATTCTACACGTACGATTAGAAAATTATCAATTTAAATTCAAGTTAGTACAATATACATATTTACTTTTCTCGCTATTTTTTTTCGATCAATCGAAGAACTTTTTGGTGATCTCTCTCCACGTTTATCGTACTAGGCATAAAGATTATCTCGTTTGCAGCCTCTCTCTTTCAGCCACCGGGGTGAATCGAATTCCGCACGTTCCGTCGACGATTCGTCGATATTCCGAAAATCGAATATTCTCCCCGGAATAATTGACTTTACCGAATTAGCCCGGATGCATTGCCGAATATTGCGCGTACTTTTACATTTCTCTATATTTTCATCACCTATCCCCAACACATAAGTGGAAGTGAAAAATGCGTATGGACACTCCAGATTCAATACTCACCGGATGAAACAATTGTTTTTTATTGAAAAAAAATATCCAATATTTTTCGAGCACTTTTTATTAAAAAAAAAATACAAAAAACAAAATGAATCTCAAGTAGTTCAAAATTTGATTGATCAAAGTAATTCATTTACTTGCAGTGAAATGTTTTTTATAAACAAATGCATTATTCAATTGAATTAAGCTCTTTGTATATTACAAAATTTCGATAAAGAGGAGCAATACTCAAAGCAACGGCCACAAAATATTGAGGTGAGATTCTTATGATAAGAAATGAAAAAGAGCCGTTAATAACGTGCTCTTGTCGTGTGTTCAAGCTCTATTATACCTTTCGGGTATCGTGGAGCTTACGTATGCTTAACGTGCACTTAGGAGCACGAGCACACAGGTATACAACCGCGAGTGTTTTGCCTCGAGATGTATACGCGTGTGTGTATATACATAATGCTGTGTACTGAGAACTCGTACTCCTTTAGTTATTCGTAAGAGGAATTTTTACTGCAGTACAAAACCCGCACCCATCGCACGTAAAAACGAATACAACACATTTGTCAATATATATATATATGCACGTAAATATATTGCGAATATACATACAAGAATTCTTACAGGGTATCACAAACCTCACGTTAATATAACATAATGGAAGTTTATCGTCCTAGAGATAATAGTCTTTGACCTTTTATCCTGCGATGCACTGTTGATGATATATAAATTAATTAGTCAAAGAGTTGAAGCAGATTGGTGCAGCCAAAAGTATTTGCACGCTGCACTTGACGTGACTGCTTTTTGCCCATATGTCGGATTCGTTATTATCAATTAAATATCTTACACAAATGGGTTGAGCAAAAAAAATTAAATAGCTGAGAGATTCCTCTCTTCAAAATTTCGCGATCTATTGATTCTCGATAGATTGATCGTGAATCTACAGACACTTCGTATATCTGTACGTTAATGTATGTAAATTAGCAATTCCTGAAGTAATATTCCATTGAGGATTTGTACGCAGCTGCGAATGGCAGAGGTATACATTTATAGAAAGTACAATGACCAACTTGCGGTAAGCGCGTTTTTGTATCCGCGCGGGCGATCGCCGCCTCGTAAACTATAAATATCACGAATTTATCTCGATCAACGTGCAGTCACGTTCGCCAACTTTTTTGCTATTGTTTATAGACGTCTGTACGTGTCAAGACAAGGATTATGAATGAGCATTAAGCTTCACGATCCTTTTTATAGAAGTGTAAACATTTTTTTATATCCGATCAATGACCCACGATAAACGGAATTGAATAGCTTGAGCAAAAAATCATTGACTGGAGGAATTGCTATTACAGAAATGTTTAAACGGTAAAGTGGAAGTTGTAAAAATGGAACTGATAAAAGAGAGAGAGAGAGAGAGAGAGATAGGAGACGAGAGAAACTTCGTTCCACTATAAAGAAGTATTTCATGTACGGAATCCTGTGATTTTGCATTGTTTTGATGGTTGAAGAAGAAAACGTCAGGTGAATGGAGTAACAGGCACGAAGAGTGAAGTAACGATGTCAGAACGGAGGAGAGGAGGAGTACGAGAGGGATGGTGGTGAGGGATAAGGGGTTAAATACAATGAGAAAAGCTAAGCAATAATAAGGGAGAAGTTAGTTCGTCTTGGGTTCGCGTGTCGTGTCGAAAGTTTTATGCCGGTCTCGTCATTAGGCAGGAAGTAGAAGTCGATAGAGCGACTGAAAGAACGGAAGAGAGAGAGAGAGGAAGAAAAGGAATGAGTCGGCTGTTTTGTGTACGAGGACGGGCTTTATTTTGAGGCTTCGAAGAGCTCGGAAAGCTCCTGGCGCACAGAAGGAGCTAAAAATAACTGAGATGATTAAAATATTTAGGCAATTGGGTTATTTGAAATGAAATTAAAATCATTTCCTTCGTTTCAAATCGTTTATATCGAGTATCAAAATTGGAATTTTTATCACACAGCAATTATCTGTAAATTATATTAATACGCTCTACTTCACACGCTTGAATGAGTTGTGGTTATAAAGTTATTGTCTTCGACTTTTATTAAGGATTCGACCGAAATAAGATCTCATTTATTTCGAGAGAAAAGCAATATGCCCGAGCAATTAAAAAGTTTTCATTACGATCGTAACGCGACGTGAAACCTCTTATTGTTAATGATTCATATTGTTAATGATTCAAGTATTGCATGTTTGCTGATTCTTGCAAGAGCAGAAAGAAAGAAAAAAAAACACAGCTGGATAATCGAACTTTTTATTTATGTTGCAGGTACGTATCTGAAGCTTTTCCTATCCGTGGCGCCCTCTTTTGAGTTGCTATAGAACGGTAAGTTTTGCAACAAGTTTCCTTTCGGAGTTGAGCCAGCCAAAAATGAATTCAATTCTCTTCATGCAAAAAAAGCGAGTGAGAACGATTAGATGTGGCTAGTAGTGCTGCTCAGTCGGTATGGAAGGAATTGGCTCGACTCATCAGTTAAAAATGAGGCCGGTCGCCGATTTTCTAGCTTAAAATCCGGCAAAAGTAGAATTTCGAAAAAAGTTAGTCATTAGAAGAAAATGAGAGAGGAAAGATACGGGAAAAAGGTTGGTGAAAAAAAAATGCAATGCAGTCAGCGCTCTCCACTACTGCACTGTTACGGGGGTTTGATGAACACGAACGAGAATCGCGGATAAAGGAAATGCAATGAGCTTGGACATTTATCGTGTGGAAGAAACTGTCGCTGGGATCCGCCTCGATCAATTTTGTATTCGAACGTTAAAGATTCTTTCTCCGTTGTCACGAACTACTACTGGATATGTCATCAAAAAGTCATTATCCCACGAATGTTTCAAGAGCAACAATTCATGGCAGCCAAAACTAAAAGACACTGTACAACTCTTTTCCTGGCTTTTTCGATTCTCTGGCTTTACCGCAATAATCCTGATGTAGTTCCCAAAACCTGGGAACTCTCCTGTTCAGCCTACTAATCTTATCCCACCATATAATTATCATTTTTTTCCTAGATTTTTTATTTCTTTAGAGCTTTCATAACAGCATCATCATCAATCTGATCATAGCATCATCGAAAGCCGTAACAAATTTTTTCACGAGGCACTGCCATTTCAGACGTGATGTTCCTTTTATCACTAAATATCTCCCTCCCCACACAATGGCAACAGTCCAATAAAAGTATTGAAAAAAGTACCAGTCTCCAAAAACTAGTGATTGTCATCCGCACGCAGCGGTCGAGTCCGCAGCAATTTGACGGGAGTCTGTTTGGCGATACATTATTTAAATCAGCGTTATGCTTGTTCTTCCCTGTGTGTTGAATGTAAATATACCGGTGACATTCGAATGACCTCGCAATCGTTCGAAATCGCGTTTTCCTCTTCTGACGGGTAGCCTTCCATTGTCTCCATGGTGGGTTCTTCAAATTGGTGGAGGTAGCGTATGAGCGAATAGGAGAGTATTGAACACTCGTCCGTTTGAAGCAGAATGCACACGGTGAATCAACGATGAAGAGGGCAATGTATCCAGGCGTCAATGATGGCGCGCGTTTGGCTGGGCATACGCTGGATCGGGTGGAGTCAATGGTTGGACCGAAGTACATGATCTAGCTGAACCTGATCACGTTCGATCACAGAGACTGCAAACTTTTCCATCGACGTGTTACTACCCAGATTTATATTTGTTGATTTCTATCTTTATTAGGCATCTTTTACAGTACTTTTCAGCTTATGTTCCTTTATTTTTTCAAGTCAGTACTGAGCTTGTAGCCTGGCCACCTGGCTAGCCTGGCCTGATTTATTTCTCTGCCTTTTGAAGATCTAGGCACGCATGAAGCGATCATTTATGATTGGCGATCATAAATGATGACAGGCTAAAAGAACTTTTTCACTAGCCAGGAACAGAATCATAGATAGGTGAAAAACATACTTGAAAAAGTAAGATATCCGGAAACCCACCAGAGGTAGGAAAGATCACTGGAATTCCAGTACTGGAACAAGACTTCCTGGAGTATCTTGAGCTACTCGTCGAAGCTCGTAAAACAAACATTATTACGCGACATTCTATCTCTCAGGTCTAGGAGTTTCTCCAAGCCGGACGGGGCAAGTCCGGATAACAAAGAGATTAGAAAGGATGTACCGGAAGCAATGAGGAACGTCGATGAAAGGGGTGAAAGGTATTAGCGGTTGAAGGGTGGTCATAATTCTCGAGGGATTTAAGGGGGATGAAATGTGCGAATGTACTTCCAGGGGTCTAAGATATCCAGTCCTGAAATACTGTTGGTTCTTTCCAAGCTCTTTTCTCTCTCTTTCTCTTTCTAAGACAGGCGGAGGGACTGGCGAGAGGGTGTGGGGGGAATAGAGTCGCTCAATGGCTCGAGTAATTTAAAACGCCAATCAGCGAAGCGTTTCGAATAAATTTTGGGCCGATCGTAGCCATAAAAAGCAATGACCCGTTAGTAATAGTTTGCGTGGAACCCAGGAGGAAAGACAAGGAGAGAGCGAGAGAGAGAGAGAGAGAGAGACTGAGGTGTAGAAAAAGCGTACCGGCTGGAGCCAAAACTATCGAGAAGTCTGGTGCTCGTATGGTTTGTGCACACAGGATCCGTGAAGAAAACAGAGTGCACGTACACAATCGAAAATGGTCTAGTACTTGCACTTTCGTGCAATCCAAGACGCAAGCGTGTGAGTAACATACATACTCGACAGACTATCGTGGCTCCCTTACTGGGTGAGCACGGAGCAGGAGCCAGCTGAAGAAAGCTTTTCAACCATTCTTTACTGTATCCATATTCACTATGTTTTATATTCTTTCCCCCCCCCCTCACCCTTCCACTCTTTTTCTCAAACACCTGCAACTTGCGACATTATAGTTGCCTTTGGGTGCCACCGCGTGGAGTGCTGAGAGAAAACTTTTTCACCCGAAACCCTTAACTACAAGTCATGTTTATCTGTATCCATATATTTATATATACGTGTCTATGTATGTTCAAGGGACAATATTTAGCACTCTTTGAGTTTCACTTTAAATCTTAAAAGAAGATGGTGAAAAAAGATTGGTGAGAATAATTGCTATGAAGAAAGCGTGTTTCGATGTCGTTCCTGTAGGTCAAAAAGGTCAGAAATTCAGTAACTTTTCGTTCTGCGAAGAAAAAATTGATAATTCAATTGAAATAATTGTAATCACGAATAATAATTGTAGTACAGTATTTCCGTACTGTTTTTTCTTCTTCTATGAACCATAGAAAATAAAAGAATTCAATGACAAAGGTTCACTCGTATCTGTATCAATTTGATAGATCTCGCGTCCATACATATGTCAAGCGATGCAAGTCAGACAGCCGGAGAGAAAGGGGAATTCAAACGATACAACAGGCCATTCATTGACAGGCTGGTGCAACTTTTGTCAACCGACCGAGCGGAAACAACAGACGAGTAGGGCAATTGCACCGCAACAGAGAAAATGGCTACCCTTATATGTTTGTACAACAGGGTATATGTGTCCTTGGCAATTGCGAATTCACGATTCGACGCAATAAAGCAATATGTACAGACGGATGGGAGAAATATCATTTCCGTGCAAGAGGCGTCATTCCCGAAACGCTTTTTTTCTTCACAACTTTCGAAAAAGAGACTACGAAAAATACTTTGCGTATACGAATAATTTTAGATTTAATTAAAAAAAAAAAGAATGACACACTGAAAACAAAACTTTGTTGAGAAGATAAAAAATTATGTTGTTACGAAATATTTTGTTAAACTTATTAAACAAAATATAATAGTTGCAATGAAACTAGTCAGTGGATCGTGAAAAGAAGGTGCTATATATATATATTTTTTAGGCGACCTAGCATTTCGAAAATTGCGAAACGACGAAATCTCATGACTTTTTGATGTTGGAAAGACCGTTACATGTTTTCTCGAACACGAAGGAACTTCAAGCAGTCCCTTACCCTTTTCTCCCTACAAACATGTCGTATTTACCTTTGCTCTTTCCCTCATTTCGACAAAACTATCGTCGATGTCCCTTTCTCTTACACTATTGCTCTCCAGCTCTCTCTCTCTTTATCTCTCTTTTTCTCAGCACTTGAGACTCTGACGAGACGACACTAGCTCGAAGTCTGCAGACTCGGCTTGATCAATGTTTAATGAGTCCAACCAGAGAAATTTTTCTTAAATTCTCCTTAAATTCTCAATAAAACAGTTTTGAAAGAAAAAGTAATTTCGATTAGCAATTAAACGAAAAGTTTCGTCACTTATCTTATCTTATTAGCATTTTAGATTAGCTGCTGTACGTAAATCCGAAAGCTTGTTGTAATTACAGTTTGTCCTTCTCAACCGAAATTCCAATTTGTGTTTTTTTTTTTTTCCCCCATGAGCAATTTAAAGACTTTCAAAAATATTGATTCATTTGACTTAAATCTACAAAATTGTTATTTTTAGTATTACCACGGTTATTTTTGCTGTTATTACATCGCTATTGGTATGAAATAATCTTTTTCCCGTGATGAAAAAGTCTTGAAAAAGAATGGGAATGGGCGGATGTCGTTTAATGGATATAGTCGACATAATTGCAACGTCGAGACATTCTATTCTCGTCTTAAAACTGGAGGGACTCTCTCGAAGACGAAGACGAAAACGACTCACGACATCGGGGTAAGATCGACCACCCAAGCGATGTGTCTTTTCGCCCAAGCCCCAGAGAAAAAAAAAAAAGAGAGAGGGAGAGTGACGAGAAAACGACAAAATGAGTTTTACCAACGAGAAAAACACGACGTAAGATTATAAGTGCTGCGCTGCGAGATCGACGAGTGGTCCAGGTCAAGTGGCGAGCTGAGAAGAGATCCATACTTCCGAACTTGCCACCAGGATAAGCAAGGGCTAAAGCACGAGGAAAAATGTATTTAAAATAAAATAGTTTTCATACCAATTTTTTTTTTTTTTCCCCAATTATTTATAAAATATTCATTAACTTAAAGCATCGGGAATTGATTGGAAACGAACGTGCGAAAATAGAGAACGAGTGTAAGAACAATTTTAATGATCGAGAGTTCATTAAAATTGAGTTAAGAGCAGTTCACCTCGAAACATCGTAATGAAAAAATTCCCATGCATTTTTACCATCGCAACAATTTGGCAAGTATAATATGGTTTGGTAAGCTGGAGTGGACTATTCGGAGATTCAGTTGAATCCACGAGCTTTCTAGGAGAATATGTATAGATCTTGTATATTCAACGGAAGCTGCTTTCACGTTCACTCGAGCTTCGTAAGTTTATCGGATCGTATCTAACGCAGGACGGCAGCAAGCTGGCAAAGACCACTCAGCTCGCCTAATTTAATCGCTAACTAATAGCGTAATATCCAATTTATAACGTAGGCGATGCATACTTGGATCTTAACATATATATATATGTATATATATATACAATAAGGTTTAAAAGCGACGTGGCATGAATGAGCTGTGAGATGACAAATAATCGTTTCTCGTATCCATAACATTGTACGTTATACCTGCAAAAGCATTAAAATTTCATTAAAGACGCTTCAAGCTGCGTTTTAGTTATTGAAATTTCGAGATATCCCAGTCGATGTACCAAAAAATAATCGGAACTTCTCCCCAAGGTTAATTCGATTACTAGCGGTTGTCGATATTTTTTCCATAAATCGTTACTAAGGATCGAAATCGAATTGCACAGAATGATAAAAAAAGGGGTTATATATAGGTTCAGAAAAAAAAATCAGTTGCACTGTTTCTATTTGAGTTTGCCCCTGCAACAAACAAGGATGATAGCATCCGGCTTCTTTTTAATATCGTTATTTCAATTTTCATTAAAACGTTTTGATCATAAGGCTTCCATAAAAGTAGATGAATAAATAAAACGAATGAAGCTCGAATTATAGGCTCATGCTAACAATGTTACAGAGATATCAATCAATGATAACAGTAAAGTGAGGATAATTAATTTTCAATATAGTATGAAAACAATATTGAAATTTCACAGGTTCCATTTGCCATATGGTTACTGACCAAAAGGGCAAAATTTCCCCTAAATATTGCATAACAGATTGACCTACACGATCAATTAATCATCCGAGATCGCGTCAATTCTTTCGATTCTGCTCGTATTCATCTGTATGGTTGGAGATTATCGTGAAAATTTAAAATATATATATATATATATATATATATATATATATACACAGGCATATAAATCGATATCAATTCGTTGATCTATAGCTCCAGGCGTCGCACCAACATTTCACGTATGATGCTTATAAGCACCCATAAATATATGTGCTGATGAATGAAATCGTCGAATGAAGTACGTGTAAATTCTGTAAATTCTGGATGCCTGAGGCTCTCTTCGCACGAGAGCGAACGTACCTGATCAATCGTTAATATCAATTAGTATTAAGAATGATTGGTCGAATAATATAATATTAACCAGTCTCGCATCAGTTTATTATAAAATACACAAACTGTATATACATTTGTATTCATGCGTATGTATATTTTCAATTTGGTTATATGTATGTATATACTGACAGGATTAGGTTGAGAGGAGGCTATAATCTCCGAATCACGGCTTACGGCAATCGAATGCGATAATGGGTTATAACTCATTTGATATAAACCATATCTTTCGCAAGACAGCGATACTGCCCCCCCCCCCCCCTCCTTTCCCCGGCTGTACCAACGTAATATCGATTTTTACTATTATTGTTTTCTTATCTTGTTCACCTACATTTATCAAACAATTTTTACACCATTTCCTTCAGATTTGGTGTTGGTATTTTATTTTTAAACTTCGATCGATGAATGTTCTTGTTTTTTTTTTTTGCTTCAAGATTTTAGAAGAGCAATTCGTCAATTCTTTATTCGATCAGACTATTTAGTTTATTGATTATTTATTGAGATCTGAATTCAACGAGCGTTCAACTGTAGTATGCAACATTCTGAATGATTTTAATTGAAAGAACAGTATATTTTAGTGGCATATTTTTATATCACTGACACTTTTCCAGAGCTATGGCGAGTAGTTCATAATCCACCAAATTTCATCGAATTTTTTTGAGACACATTTACGTACTCGTACGTAGATGGCGTTATCAAGTCGTTTACGCGAAAAGTTTCGTAGGAGGGACTGATTACCACTTCACTGGCCAGTTTATTGGAAAACTTTGATCTCAAGTTTTCTACATGATCTTGAGTTTTATGATGCCACGTCGTTGTACTCTTTCTTTCTCCCCCCCCCCCCCCTTCTCCAGCCCTCTCGATCTCTCTCTCTCTTTTTCTACTTTCCAAAAATATGCTAAACTTTATTGGTATTTCTTACGTAAATTTCATGACCTCGTTCTGCCTCGTAAAATATTTTGGATCAAATGTAAATGTTTTGAGACACTTTGCATAATTTTATTGCTGTTTTTTCTGAGTGGTGGAAAAAAAAAAAAAAAAAATTGCATGTTTCCGTTTTTTCAAGTATTAGCAACGGCTATTCATAAACTTTTTCGTAATGCTGTATAAAGAGAAATTTTAACCCTTGAGCACCTACATCGTTCCAAATTGGAATGACCAAAATGTTGTTTGTAAATATTGCAACGAAGTCAAGCACGCGTCAGGTTTTCCCACTCACTCTAAAAATCTTTTGGACTATGAAGCAACGTTTCGTAAAAAAGTAATTGTTAGCTTCACTCCGGCCTAGTTTTTGAAACAAAATGTTACAAATTTCGTTTTAACTTGGAAGAGTGTGCCGGAACCGTGAAGTTCTCGATCTAATCGAAATTATGATCATGAAACACTTTCTACTGGGTTTTTATATTCCAATATAAAAATATGGCACAATGAAAAAAGAACATGCGATGAGAACAAAAAATTTCCTGATAACGTTTTTTTCTTTCTGTAACGGCTCAATGTCAATTTTAAAAAAGAAGAAAAAACTAGCGTGAGCCCTACCGCACTTTTTAATTGAATGTAACGGTTTTCGAACATTTCAATTTTTTTTTTGTATAACTCGAATTCATCTTCATAAAGAATATCGATTATTCGAAGAAAAATTCAAAATTGTGAGCTCCATTTGAAAGGATTTTTTTTGTCGAATGACAAAATCTTAAATGTAATTGTTTCACTTCCAATAGAAATACAAATACTGGAAACTTTCTTTTGAATATTGGAAAGCTTTGATTCGGAGAGAAAGAATTAATTCTACGATGATTAGGAACGTCTCAATTATATCTCGGTTTATTTTGGAACAGTTTGCTTATCGAGGGTCGGAAAATCAGGTGTTCTTTCAGGGGCGAAAGAGTCTTAGTCGAATAAATTTCATTTAATCTGAATTGAAAGTTCATTTTCATACTATCCCAGTTACCGATTTATGTATGATAATGAAGAGATTATTAATTATTCTCAATTCTTCGTTGGCTGCCATTGAAGGTAGTAATTTTTCGTCGATTACAAACTTTCACACTGGGGATATGACATAAAACATGAATTTCTAGGTTGATAGTCTTGTACGTCTTTAGACTGTTGGAAAACTTATTTTCGTTCGAAACGAAAATTACAATTTTCAATTAAGGAAAAAAGTGACGAAAGTTTTTGTACCTATTTGAAAGAAAGAATTAATTTTCGAAATTTTCAGGCTTTACGAATCCTACGATATGATTCTCCGATTGTGAAGCTTTCGAAGGACACGCTTGTTGGGAAAGAAAAACAAGGGAGAAATTTCTCGAGAGATTTAAAGTCAAGGGAGAAATTCCTTTTCTCGTTAGCGCTAGAGTGTTTGTGAAGTTGCTTAACTTTACGGAGAAAACGTCAGCATCCATCGATCGATTATTACTGTGATGGGATAATCAAAGAGTTCTTTCTCTGTAATTATTATCAACCCTTTTCAACCACAAAGAAATGAAAATCTCCATTCAATTTACGATGAGTTTACTGGATTCGACACTTTTCATCATAATCTTAATAATCAGAAAAAATCAAAAGCTCAAGAAGTAGATTTCTGTTTGAAAGTATGTACTTTCCAGTCGAGGGAAATGAGCAGGAAGGACTAAAATTTCAAAACAATTGCCTGCTTCGCTACTCATTTATTAGTGGAACAGCATTGTGACGATTTGAAAAATAAATTCTTCGTTTTTCCTTAAAAAAAATTTGCAAATTGAAATATTGAGACTCGATCAAGTTACAGATGATTTATTGCATTTCGTTTTCAAATATTTTATATTATTATACGATACACCCCGTCATATTTCCAGCTTCCAACTGTTCAATTTTAATTTTAAATTCAGTCATTATTCAGCTGCTCATCGAATCAACGTGATTTTCGTCGCACGTAGCTTTTTTGAATTTTATTATTTTTCGAACCTCCGAACATAAAAGTTTAACTTTATCCAAAATCTAACGTTTATTTGAACAGCTAATATTCCATAAGATATTTTTTTCGGAGGTCCATAGTGATTCGAAAGAAAATAATCGATATTCAAATGAAATTATTAGAGGATTGATCGATCAATTTACTTATCAATCTTATTGTAACTTAACAAATTTCTAATGGCTGAATCAAGAGACTTGGCAGAGTCTCGGTACAAGTACATTGACAGCTCTGTCATCTGCTGGCCCGAGGATCGCCGAGACTATACTTTCTCTGAATAAAACGATTCGCGATGGTAGGGGTGAAGTTGGCATGTCATTTCGTTTAATTACAAAGCTCAGAAGCCATTTGATGCCTTGAAAATTGAACTGGAAACCAATTAAGAAATTCTCTTTCGATTGAGCTGAAATTCAGCACGATATCGAAGTGTATCTAAAAAGAAAAGCAGTCCGAAAAAATGGTGCACGTATATCAAACGTGAAAAATGGGCTGGAGGAGTCTCCAGTGAATTCGACGATTGATATTTTTTTTTTCTCTCCAATATGTTTCGCAAAATATTGATGGTCCCCAGCGGGTGAGAATTCGGGTTCGTTGAGGCTCATGCATAGTCTCACGAACCGCGAAATCTTGGAGAAATTTTCGTTTCTAGAAATTTTGCTATATGTATTCTCGTGCTTGAACTGATACGTGGAGCTTTTTTCCTTTTTTTTCTCGTTGAGGGAAAAAAACTCAGCGTAGGTCGATGGTTGATTTCCTGAAAGCTTGAAAAACCAACCAGACGAGATACATTTTTCCAGCATGATCCCTACACTCCCGAGAGAGATGAGAAATCTTGTAATTTATTTTTCTTTTTTTTTTTTTTACACACATGTATACATGTGTGCGATGAACTCGCCCCTACAGAGTGCTCCTGTCAATGAGCTCATACTTTATGAGGGAATATGTTAGGGTGGAAAACTTTTCTATGCAAAAAAAGGGTAAACAAATTTTCTGAGTGATTGGTAAATAAAATTTCCAAGGGATGATATTTATCCGTTTTTAATCTGCACTTAAGGCCATATATAAGCATATAGAAGGGTACAAAATCGATTTTCCGAGGATAGCTTTATTCCACAGCGTTACCTATGATGCATGAATTTTAGAAAAATCCAGGTATCACTCACCCTTTGCCAGTATAAGAAAAAAAAATTCAAATCAATATGAGAGGTGCTTCATCATCGAAAAGCTTTGTTTCAAAAAAGTGTTTGTAAAAACGATTACCATGCTAGCTTTTAAACCGAAAAACCCATTTGACCGAAGTTCAGTGTAAAAAATCTTTCCATAATTATCGAGCTTTTGTCGAGGTATTTTTTCTTAAACATTCTGATATTGTTTCTGAGTTTAAAAAAAAAGAAACAATTCAGGAATAATCCTGAGATTATGATTGAAATCTGTGATATTTATTTAAAAAAAAACGAATTTTTAAAAGTTCGTCTCGAGTAACACTAGTTTGGTATATTTGGATTGGAGCATACAGGCTTTTTTAAGAAAATTATTTTACAAATATCACAATCACATAAATCTTCTAGTCTTTTTGTGATGAAACTTTTCAGTTATGGCTGACAGTAATTTTAGTCTTTCAATTTAATTCCATTTGATCAGTCTTTTCAAACGAATGAATAGTTGTTTTAACCGATAAATTTTTTCAGTATAGAATTCTTCCAACTCTTTTTATTCCATGAAATGAATTAAAAAAAAAAAAACTCAGGAAAATCTTTGAATCTAATTTGATCGATAAATTACAAGTTGGCTCTCGACTTAAAGTTTCTTACATCGAAGATTAAACGAGCTCGTGCATTTAATGAATGATTCATCGACTAGAATAGCTGGTGTAGTACGAAGGGTCAGGGTAACCCTTTCTCTAAGCCCGTACAACAATGTCTATTATTCAAGTTGGTAGACGACCTCGTTCCGATCGAAATCGGGAACGTTTTAGACAATCTCAAGTTTCATGCAAAACTCCACGAGCTTAGCAAGTTTGCAGCTTCTAAAAGCACGTATTTGGGTCCTTCGAAACTTACGACTTAAGAATCTTTTTATCCAGGGATTTTCAAGACACAGAATACAGACGAGAAACAATAACATTTTATTTCTATCATCTGTATGCTCGAGTTAAAAAAATTGAGGGCACGTTGAACCTGCCAAAAAAAATTGTACTAGTTTTCAACAGCGATAGTTTTGCATTACTTCCAAAATTTCTGAGTCAAGCTGCTTCCGGTGGAAGGCCTATTCGGATGGGCGATAGATTAGCTTTACTCCGGCTCACGTATCACTGACTGGCAGGCAATTTTGTTAAGTTCCTGATTGCGGTAACCGACCAAAACTTGCTTAAAATATATCTGCCTTCAATATAAGACAAGTTTGCCACACTTTTCGTCACCGCACGTATATAACAACAACAAACAATGATACAAGCGTATTGGAAAAGCAGGATTTTGGGCTCTTCGGAGGTCTGCATTCTCTCATAGAGAAACTTTTCCAGCAGTTCCACGAACCTTATCCTGAAAAATGTTTTTATTTTTATAAGAATTTTTAAAACCACATATAAAAATCGTACGGACGAATGTTTTGTTCTGTAATGAATTTTCAGCGATGTATTTATGAGAAACGAGAGCACGGTATATTTTTTTTTTGTTTTTTTAATTTGCATTCTTTTTCTCTATAAATTTTTTTTTTCTCAGGGTAAAATGCACGAAGAATCATTGAAAAGAGGAGAAGACAAAACGCAAGTAGAAAGTTGCCTTATTCCTTAATTGCTTCTCCCTCGAGCCAACAATTAAAATCCTCATTCTGCCGAGACCTGGCACAAAAATGCACGACATTTTGCACGGCATTTACTTTTTAATAGAATTCCACATTTTTATACGCCAACTTGAGTACACGGCAATATTGCCTTACAACATTTTTTTGTAACTAACTTTTCTGAAGGCTTCTTCTTTTTTTTTTTTTTTTTTAATGGAGAAATATTTGTTGTAGAGTACACTGAGAAACGAATGAAATTAAACCAACAAAATCAGCATTGATTCAATGAAGTCAATGATTCAATAGCGTCACTGCAATGTGCGATCGTTACAATTATACAACTTCCTGAAAGATACATAGTGAATCGATGTACATAATTTGTCCTTTTGTTGTCAGATGTTAATCTCCTTATATATTTTCCTTGTTAACACAATACAACGCTTTTATCATACTTTGAATCAAATGTATGATAAAAATGATACGTTAAATCAAATAAAAAATTCCAGTCAGACGATTTAAGGAGTCCACATTATCACAAGAGTATTAAAATTTTTTTTATTGATTTATGTGGATTAAATGAATATGCAGATGATACTGTGGTTTCTGGCTTCGACAGAAGCGCATGATTGATCGAATAAATTGCTTCTCTAAACCAACGAAATAAAAGTGATGTTAATAAAAAATTTGATTTAGTTGGTAAGATTGAATGAGTAGTCACATGAATCGTGAATGGGCGAACTCGTTAAACCGATATCGTGACCATTTAATGGAATTTCACTTCCATCAATGTGAGCACTTTATTTCACTTCCTTCGCATACAAATTTAAATTTCGATACGTTTTTTAGAAACTAAATATCTTATGAACTTAGCTGCATATATTCTTCAACGAAGGAAATATTTGCGAATGAATGTGTTCGAATCAATTGAATATTTTTCAATCCCATTAATGTTATTGAATCAACAGGTTTGTTGCTGATAAATATTTAGTGCCTCTAATGGCCGAATACGAAGTTCAATACCAAAAGATTGTTTTACCCCTTAATGGCTGAAGGTTCAATGACTTGACGATGGTCAGCAACCAATGTCGCATATCACGACAATTACAGGGTTTCTGACCCTTCGCTCTATTGTGAAATACCCTCGATTCACCTTAACCCCTCCTGCTCTTTTTCATTCACCCCTAGACCTACTAGTCCCCTCCTATATAGAAGGGGTTACTACGTGGACAAGCATGAAAAAAAAAAAAAACGTTGGGGGCCGAATAAGGGCTTTTACACTGATGGATCATTCCCTCGATCGTTTCAAGCCATGATTTTACTTTATTTTTTTTTGTCCTCAATCCCAAAGCGTATAACGAGTCAGCAACTGTATTCTGAAACAAAACTGGTGGACAAGGAAAAAAAGGTTGGGAACTATTAATTAATTGTTTATCCATCACCTTGCATTGAGCTCGATTTTAATTTTTGTTATTATTTTTAAAATGTCCTCAAAGTACACAAGTAGAAGATTTTAATTTATTGTAAAACCCTAACCGTGTAAAATATTGTATTTTCGACCGATTTGATTTCTACTCGGCACATTGTACAAGTAATCAATCAAAGATAATGTTGCTTCGCAAAGAAAGAGAATAATGAAAATGGTACGAAATAAGTGTGAGAGACTTTAAAACAACGTGAGGTTTGAACAAAGGTCGTGGCGATAAAGTGAAGTGAGCTTATTGTTAGTCGTTAGAAAAGAAAGAGAAAGAGAATGACAGATATATACCGAGTCAAGTCTACGTGACAAAAAAGAAGTAGGAGAAGACTAAATTCGTGAACTAAGAGAGACTAACTCCTGGCTAATCCGGGAGGACAAGGGTGGATGAGGGGTTGAGAGAGGGTTGAGGGTTGGTCTTCGCGTGCGACGACGTACTTCCGGCGTGGCAAGCTCGAGACTAACGACGTCCTCGCCCTCTTATCTGTGCTTGGTCATGTAGAAAGCTTCTCAGTTATTCTTACACACACACACACACACACGTACACACACATTAATATACATAAATATTTAAGGGATGCAAAATGTTAGCGTCCTGCGCGAGGCCAGTCGCGACTTGAAGATGATAAGGATCATACCTTTGGTCTCGCATTCCCGACTAATTTAGCCCTGACAGGAAATACCTCTCCCATAGATATCCTCCCTCTCAACTATAAATCGAGCACCCAAAAAACTTACCGCTACTTCTCTTTTCCCATACAAACATTTCTCGATCAAACGTTCGAACTGCAATAAAGTTGTTTACAATCAGCCTAACTATCTCTCGATGAATCTACGTTCGTTATTGAAAAACAGTTTTGTCTATTCAAACTGGAAAGCTTACATTAGAATAAGTGATAAGCAATTCAAAGAATTTGTCAAGCAGCACAAGAGGAGGGGAGATTCAACGATAGAAGGGGTGGTTTCGAGGCTACCAGAGCGTTGTTCTCTGCCTTGAATGACGTGTATGATTGGCCGTACGAATCGCCACCGGATATAGAGATGTCACAGAAGCAGTTTCTGACTCAGAGTGCACCTTGCAAAATATCTTTCTCTCGCTTTCACCCTCTCTCTCTCTCTTTCTCCCTCGCTTTTCCCTCGTTTTCACCCTCTCTCTTACTCTCTTTCGTACTTTCTCCCTTTCATCCCTTCTTCCATCCTACCTCTTGCCGCTTCGTGGATAGCACACGCGTCATCTCATGAAATATTCATGAGGGATGAACCTCGAGCTTGCACAGTTTCTGGCTCCCATCTCGTTTCCGGTTGCATCTGCAACATTCCACCTAACCTTGCCCGGGCCAGGTGTATATTTACGTAAATTGGACAAAGGGAAAGCCCAACGTTCATGAACCTAATGCTGCTTAACCATGGACCTATCATTATCCTGTAATCATTGAGCTTCCGGTTAAATCCACAAGCTTCTCTGATGTAAAGCGCAACGTGATGATTTTTTTCAAACGTTAACCATACTCATCTGATGTATTTCATTCAATTAATAACCAATGAGAACCATAAAAAATTTCATTTCAATCATAATTTTTTCTTCAATACCATTTTCATCAACTTTATAATTCCCCATTGTTTTATTTTATTTTTTTCGTTTAGACGACAAATAATATTATTTGATATGCACATTCATCTTTATTATTTTTATCGTTATTATTACTAATAATATTACGATGACACGAGAATATTCACGAGTATAAAACAACGATTCAATACATTAATTTGCGTACGTAGAACCATATATAGGCTGCTCGGGATTCTAGTTCATGATGCTACAGAGTATATATAGTGGCAAACGAGGATACACGTCGCACAAATCATGACAAAGCCCGGGCATTAACCAAACAAGGTTCTGGATCTTGTTCGACGTTGCGTGGGATGTACCGAACAACGAGTATGCAGATACGATCCTCCAGACTACCAGGATTTATATATATATATCTATACAATTCCAACATAGGAGAATACGTACACGTGGACTCATACACGTATATTGGTTTGCGTGTTACTTGCACGCATCTTGTATTTACCTAGCGCAATGGTTACCCAACAGTTCTATTAATGCGAGGCCTACTTTCTTTGCCTACTTTTACAAACGAAAACTTGTCTTTTCGACTCGATAAATTGATCATATTTTTCTTCGTGGCACTTTTTTATACATCGACGAATTGAGTCGATGCGATTGGAGCTTCTATCAGTAGTTCAATACGCTCTGATTTATAAATTTTATTTTATTTTTCTATTCGAAGAGAATTCGTTGAAAAATCCCTAGGTCAAGAGCACCGTTCGGTATAAACCGTTGACGTAATTTTATGCAGCTAGTATGAAGACGAATGGCTTGTGAAATTGACTGTTAAATCGTGCGCATAAGTAGGATGTCATTTTTTTCATGCGCTGTTCCACAATTATTTTTCACTTTGTCATTCGTCGCTGCCAATTCGTTATACACGCACGAAAACTTATAATAACGTCGAATACTTTTTTTTTTTTATTTTCTTTGAAAAATAGAATCATATCGATACAAACGAATCGAACTGCGGAAACAAAACTATACGATGCAGAATTATGTCCGGAACATTCTCAATCGATAACATATTTCTTTAACAATATGTTACCCGAAAATCTGGAAAAATATAGAATACGTATTTATATTTGTGTAAAGACAGATGTAAATATAGCCGTGGGTGGGCAAATCGAAATGTCGATAAAAATGAGATATATATCTATATATATATATATATATTACACATATAAATTGCGGATCGTATTTATAGAGTTGTGAGGTAATACAAAGGGGATCAGAAACTCTCCAGCATCCATCATGCAGCTCACCTTGTCACGGCAGGATCAACAATGTTTAAATTGTATTCGCCCGTTTCCACTTCACTTGCTGGGAGACATAGAAAGAGGCAAAGAGAGAGAGAGAGAGAGAAAAGTAACAACAACGATGGGTCATAAATTCTCATCTCGAGGTCGACGTTCTCGAGAGTGAAAAGAACCCTTCCCCTTTAATGTTAGCTCTGCTGTTACTGTTGGCTTCTATGTTCGATTGCCCTGTACGAGTTTCCACTAAAATAACTGTGATCGCTTTCAAAACGAAGCACAACGAAAAGTTTCTGATTTTTGCAAGCAAAAAAAAAATAATAAAACTGTTCAGTTATTGGAAGTGACTATTTGCTCAATCGGGTATGGGATAAATGAAATTTTTTGATATGCTTCTAGATCCTTGTTCGATATTTATGAGTTACAATTTGTCGGATTTTCTTATTATTTCTAGTTGAGTATTCGTATTTTATTATCATCTCATGGAATAATATTTTTAGAATTGAGAAACGAATTTTACAAAAGAGTTTTAAAAAGCAAATCATGGCACTGCTTCATTCAGCCCTCATTTAATTTCGGAATAACACTGGCTGCTGTTTTTTTTTTTTTTAATTTACGACAGGTAAACTTGGGAATCTCGAATTCAATCGATTTTAATACAGGCTCGGTAAATATGTTACGAAGTGTATAAATAAATAAATGCATGGATAAGAGATAAAGGAAAAACTCATCAACAGCATAATTCGGGAAGCTTTAACGAGATTAAAGTTGTGTAATAGAAGATGGTAAGGGTAGCAGTGAAAATGAAGATACAAAAAATAGAAAAAATTAGAGAGAAGAAAAGCGTAAAAATAATAATTCAACAAAATGGGGTACGAAAAAGAAATAGAATATGGTGTGTTTGGGTGTTGCCGCGGTGCTGCGTCGGATCCCAGTCTGCAAAATCCTCACCCGACCATCTGAATTATTTCGGTACGATGCACTTCCGTCCCGGTGGTCGTCACTGAGCCCTCTCTCGCTTTTCTTCGTCCCAAACGGTACGATAGAAAACGCTCGAGAAAAGCAGCCGTATGTACACCGTTAGGAGAAAAACGTAAAGCTCCCCCGCATGGACTATTCGTTCGTGTAAACTACGCTCGAGACTTTTTCGTGAATTATTCATTCCAGTGTGAAGCTTGCTATTTAAATCGGAGAACTTGCAAGAATTAATTCTTTTTCTTCTTTTTCATTTCTCTTGACTTTTACTCGTTATGAGTTTTACCCATATTAATTTATATTAATTCATTAGTCTGTTTATTTTGTTATTTGAGATAAAATGAATCGAGCGAAAACTACGTTCGGAATAAGGAGCTGGTACATCTTAATTGAGAAGAGCAGAAAAATGCTAAAAAATAAAGTGAGGCATCGATATTAATATGCTTCAACCAATATATCTTTCCTCAAAAATATACAATTCATCGTTTATTTATATATTCAATACGTTACTGAGTGTAAAAAAAAAAATGACATTGAAATCATGAGAGAACAAATATTAGAGGAAAAGAAAGTGGGTGCAATATCTGCGAGGGTTGTTCAATCCGAGCTTTCTTACCCCACGGATCTGGCACGGGGTTGACCTACTTGCAGTCCTTAATATCCAGAGATATTATAGAAACGCGTTGAAAAGAGGGTGAACTTATCCTCAGCTGAGTCTCACCCCATTTTAGCAGCCTCTAATGCAACGTGGAGTTACGAGGTGTGAATTCTGTGACGGAAATCTTAGTCACGCGGTGGAAATAGATTCGGTGCTCACGTACGAAATCTTTCCTAACTGTGGACTTTCCTCGAAAGTTACCAAGTTATTGTTGAATGGCAAGAAGAACGTTCCTGGCTCTGAATCGAAGTCATCGCACGATATTGTCAAGTTGTACTCTCTTTCGTGAAGATTTTTAAACGAGAAAAAAGCGTCGAGGTAGTTTAAAATTGTAACTGGAAACGTGCGTAAGCGTCCATCCTTCGGGGAGTAGCGATTGATTTTCCTGGAGATTGTACGAGTTTAGGCAGAAGGCTGAAACAACTCGGAGGATTTAAAAAATAGCTGACGAAAAGAATAAAAAGCTACGAGAAAGGGGCCGGAAGTGTAATAACGAAAAAAAAAACAGGCATCGGCAGCAAAACAAGAGAATGGACTCGGATCGCGTTGGTGCAAATAAGAGACTGCGATAAAGGTCTCTTGGACTTGGAAATAATTTAAAATTTTCTCGTTTCCCGGGTTCTTGGATTAGTTATTTTATTCCTGCAATTTTGTCTCCAGAAAGGTGCAGCCGAAAGTGCAGCCAGAATTATGCATTTATTCTAGGCTCCGGAATATATTTTTTTTTTTTTTAAGAATTTCACTTTCCTCTAGCATTTTTGAGTCTCTTGTTCTATTTTCTTCAGACCGGAAGTTAAATTCGCTATCCCTAACTCTCTCGATCCCCGAGGCATTGCCAGAAACCCTTTTATAATTCGATTTCCCCCGGGGGAAAGGGCGAGGACGAATTCAGGACGGAATTCCATCGCTGCTGTGAAATGTGCCCACGATTGGCTCCAATCTTATTCTCGTCTAACACGACACCCCTTCCTCCCTCCGTATTCTGCCACTAAGCTCTTTCTACAGCTGGGAAAATCGTTGTAATTTTCCTCCAATCTTAGTCCCACTATTTCGCGCGTGGAATGGAATCTCTTGTATGAATAAACGTGGCTGGGCCTCGTCTTGAAAAGTCAAGAACTTGGTATTAAAGATTAATTGATATTTTGGCAGTTTCACACTCTTCTTGGACCTGATGAAGTGCAGTGTTTTCCTTCGAGCTTGAAATTAAAGTTTCAATCAATATCGGTAGATGAAAAACTTATTTATTTTTTTTTTCATTTTCTACATTTAAAAAATGTTTCGATATTGTGGCAGTGGTACTTTTCATAGGTTGCAATGTTCCCTTTCCCCTTATTTTTTATCCTCGTGTACATTGAGGAAGTGAGGAAAAGCACTTTGTTGGTGAAAATGCGATGTCTCCGAGACACACGATGAAAAGCTTTTCCTAGGAGGTTGGGGTGGAAATGGTGAGGGAGAGAGGGCACACTCTCGGAGCTTGCACCTGACAGCTTTCTGGGATAAATATTTGCACGTATTTCAACGATTAGTTGCGTCATAAGCGAGGCTAGACGAGGAGAGGTGAAGGATGAGGAGGAAAAAGAGGAGGGAGAAGGAGGAGGTGAAAAAGTACAGGAAGAGGAAAAAAGGTTGCTCCCAGCAGAGACGACAGGAATTACTTTCGTCCCACGCGGACTTTACCCACAAGCATCCTATGGACGATTACTCAAGTTCACTAAATCTACGAGCTCTGCCAACGAAAGCCAGAAGTGATTACTTAATACTGGAGCGCAATAAAGTGTATGAAATCGTCTTGAAGCTGCTGGAATTTTTTTTTTCTCTCATTTTCCTTTACCAAAACGAATGAAAATATTTTTACTCCCACTTTTGGAAACTTTCGACCGGCATTACTTCACATTTGTTCGATTGAAATATTAATGTATTATAAAAATCAATGAAACTTTTCGCCTCGATTCCTTTCTTTTTTCATTCGGTTAATCGAACGATGTTCAAACTACATTTAAAGCGTTTCCATCAAATGCCAAACTCTACAAATCGTTCTCACAATAAAAGCCAATGGCATACGTTGAAAAAGGAATGATTAAAAAATAAAAAATAAAAAAAATAGAAAATTCGTGACTGCAAATAACAACTCAATCAATCCTTATTCGATTCGAACGCGATTATTGATAACCTGACGTAGACCCGTTGTCCAATTGTCTCTCAATCGAGACTGGATACTGACAGCATGTACATGTCCATGACGCGATATAATGTGTTCAATTCTCACGAGATACAGTTATATCGGGACTTTAGGTCGATCGAAGCCACCTCCATTGACGTATTTCTGTATATACGTACATGAATACAGGTCCCTTCAAAAACTGATCCAATTTTTCAAAACTATAATCCTTATTACCTCGCATATTTGAAAAATCTTATTAAGAATCTTTCAAAATCATCCGTCTCTATTAACTAGTTTTGAAAAATAATAATAAACTGTCAGAATCAATGTGATCATTCGATTCATCTCGAATAACATTCAAGTTAGGAATGCTCCGCTGGATGACTGAAAAAACGTATAAAAATTGAATGCTTAAATACCAAAATAAATTCAACTAAAACTCCAATGAACAATCAATTAAAAAACCAAACAAAAAACAGAAATTTCGAATGACCGAAGATTGGATCAATGATATTCTAATGTGATCAACAATAATAACGAAATTTTTCAAGAACCAAAAATACGAACCATCGTGAAACACAATTGAAAAATAATTTTTCAAATAAAATTATTGTTGCTCTTATGAACGATCCTGTAGGTGTCAAGAATAAAATTCGCAGATACCTGTGTATACGTAATACGTGTATGCCGGTGTTCTCGGCGTGCACGATTCTCGCGAGGAAGTTGAGACGGGTGTTGAATTGAATCCTACAGGAAATCCCGGTAGGCACTGAGCTCCGAGTATTGTCACTGTAGAGCAACGTTTATATGTATATTCATACGCAGTATATCTATATATGTTAATACTTCAATGTATATAGCTATGTATACATGTATATCCTTGAATGTGGACGAGATATGGATGCTGGCGGCTCCAGTTGACGTTTGTGATTTCCAGTGGTCGGATGCATTAGCATGCGTCGCGAATGGCGGCGCTCACGCGAGCCAATGCGCGTCACGTCTTCGTGGCCCCGACGTCGTCGCGTGTCTCAGCGTAGTCAGTCGCACCCTTAAAGGGTCCAAACGTTACGCCATTTAGCTCCACGATATCTCAATATGAATATATATAGAGAAATGGAGAGAGAGAGAGAGAGAGAAATATTTATATTTCATTTATCCATTTGTTGATACAATGATTGACATGAATTTTCGATTAATTCAATAATTAAAGGTCTGCTCAAAGAATGTACGATAAAAACATGCACTTGTGTAAGTTGATTTTAGGCAGATAACTTCAAACGAACAGATTATACTGAGGTTTCATGACTGGATTGAGTTTTATTTGATTGACATTAGTGAATGCCATGTTTTTTCATCTTTGTAGTATTAAAGAATGTAAAAAGCAATTGCAATATTTCAGTATCGATATAAATCTCTATTACGCTGCGTCTATGGTGAATTTTTTTTTCACCCCTTAAATCTCGTCGTCGAGTAAATCTCGACAGCAATGAATCTTTATTTTATGGAAAGATCCGAAGTAAGTTACAACGATTTCCACTTATACTTATCGCTTCTGGTGGTAGCATTGAAAAAGAAATTAAAAAAAATATCGTTTTAGCAAAATAAAGTCGACCTTTTTCTTCCCGCAGCAGCATCAAACTCTCATCCTTTGCTGATTTTCATGAACTTTTTAATGCTCTTATTTTGGCGATAGATATCACACGGATGACTCATTAATAAAACAAATGTTGAAAAGTCATAAGGACAAGTGCGTATTATTGGGACATAGAGATCAGGATATCAGGAGATAGTCTCTTGACTATTTGCACACATGTCATGATGTCTCCTCGAGGGCAACACACAGTGGAACAAGGAGAAACTCGAGAGTCTCGGGCTCGCCCAAGGCTTTGTTTGTTCATCGCAACGTGGGGTATTGCACGTGACGCATGTTGTTGCTGTACATCTAAGTACGCTCAAAGATGAAGCTTACAGAGCGCTGTATACCATGTGTCTCAACGTTCACCATTATTTTAATATTCGCGGGTAAACCACCTCCAAAGATTTTTTTACAAAAGTGTTTTCGAACTTTCTTCTACTATTCATTGTCATTAAGGGATTATCCGATGAGATATCAACCAATAAGGAATGAGAGCTCCCAAACCGGTGTAGATGACGCCTGAAACCACTCTGTCCTCCTTAATCTAATCACCGTGATTCAACAAACTCATTAAAATCATCATCAGCATATAATAAAATGTCTGAATACCTCGCTCCTTAAACTTCAGAATAATGCCACTAGCTCCGGAGTCGAATTTCAGAACACCCTGTACACGAGACGAGTTCCTCGGTCAGGAATTGGAGGATTTACCTGCGGGAGTGCAAGGAGACATAATGGAGAATTCGAGATAACGTGTGTGCCCTTGACTGTCCGTCTTTGTGGAGATCCAATAAGAAAGCAGAGTGTATAGGTGTAAACACTATCTCTTATTTAATCCTTGGTGGAAAAAAATGCAAGTGCCCTTTAGTCTCAACGATATAGAACTTTCTTTGGTGTGAGCAAAGGTTTAATAATGATGTTGATTCAATGATGGGAATAATGGAGCTGATATAATCAGGATAATAATTCATGTTCGATGAAATGCGAGCGATATATTTTTATTTTTTTTTTTATTTCTCATTTTACGCCGAATGAATCAGTTCTCAAAAAAAGTAGATGATTTTTCTTGAGCATCGATAGTTATAGCAAAAGCTAAAACGTCGCAGGTTAAGAAATTATACGTGAGAAAAAATGTACCGACGAACGACGAGTTCGGAATTGGGATGTCGGAGAAAAGCTAAAGGCGGCGCAACTGAACGAGACGACGCTTAATATAATGGACAACTAATTTAACGAGACAACAATGCACCGTGGATATTGTCTACCGACGAGGTCCTAAATGATGAGTGACAGAGGTTTTACAAAGATTTCGTGAATCTCTTTCGAATCTCTTTCCCTCTCGCTCTCTTTCTGTCTCTCTCTCTTCCTTCCGTTTCTCTCTCCATATTTTCATGGTCTTCCAGTCTCCATTCTTCTTATATTTATTTTCTTATCTTTGTTGCATCACAAACAGGATTGTAGAAAGTTGACCCGAGTAGTTAGACACCAAGTTTGCGTGTTGTTTTCACACCGTTTCGTTACAAATCGAATAAAAATCTCACAAACATCTGCATCAACGATTTTAACGATTGTCCAAGAAATTCTGGAAATATTTCTTTTCACTCGTTTTTTTACAAGATAAATCGTTTAACTAAGTAGACGATTGATGCGTTAATAAAAGGAAATGCAATGTTTATTGGGTCAGCAAATTAAAGTACCATTCTCATATCGAAGGCTTCATTTTTTGACAGGTGGTGGTTGGTCCTGGTACCAAACGAAAGAGGAAACCGCAATGTCGGTGAGGATGTTATCCAGCATATCGTCCTTCGTGCGTTGATACATACCTACACAGATATTTATCCGATTCTTACAGGGACAAAAATTTCGCGCGACAAATTGTAAAGCCCGGAAACGTTCGGTTTCAGCTGTCAATACAATTATGCTTTTGAAAAAAAAGTCCCAAACATTTTATACCAGATGATAAATTGAGCGATTGATGGTCCAAAGTGGAATACTCATATTTCGTTGCGCAATTCATTCATGAATTTGAATCAACTCCCACCATATTAAGGGCCTTCATCCGCATCTGGACGTTCCGAAAACAGGGTCGATTCAATCATAGTTTTTTTTCCAAAACAAAACAACTTTTTGTTTATATGAAAAGACACATTTTTTTCTATAAAATTGTAAAATTTCGTGAGAGAAAATATACGATGAGCTGTAGACGTAGTTTCTGTAATAAAATAGTTTTTTTTTTCTAAAAAATTATTTAAAAAAATAAAACTGATATCAAGGATGCTTAGGCTGAGGATTTGACTCAACTTTTTCTCTCATTTTACTCAGGAACAAGAAACAATGATATTTTAAAATTGAATCCTCCATGAGGCACCTTCCTAATTGATACAAAACTTTGTCTAATGGAATGAAAATATTTTCAAAATACTCTTTTTGTAAGACCTTAGAAAAATGATTATTTTCAAAAACGAAAAATACAGTCAACAAAAATACAGATTAGAAGACAAATGTTCCGCGTATCGAGTTATCCGTTTTTCCGACCAATTTCCTTCCTTCAGAGACCAAAAGAACTTTTTTTTTTGCTCTCAAACGTTGGAGCTTGAGAAATGCTAGAGATAGGAAATAATAAGAAAAAAAAAAGAGTGCAAAAGCGTAGTTCTTCATGATATCGAACGCTGTTTCTGGATCAATTAGGATAATGGTTTCACCCTTATATATATCTGCGAGGAGCTCGAGCAGCCTTGAAAAAACGATGAGATAAAAAGAGAGATGAAAGAAATGAGAGCTAAGGATGGTGGAGAGAGGATGGGTGGAACGATGTGAAGTGATTTATCCCAACCGATCAAAGAAAAAACGCAGCATGAAGAGCCAGCAGCCTAGAGAGAAGAGTAAAGTATCTGATGTGTATCCACTATATCAGCTCCGATTTTTTGCTTACTTTCACCTCATTTAAAAAAATATTTTTATCTTATCTCGACCTTTCTATTATCTTTGCATTCACAAGTTTTTACAAAATATTCTTTGAAAATCGTCACAGCATTCACCTTTCAAAATATTTGTTGATGGAAACAAACATATTTTTCATAACCAATCAGATTTTTTTCCTTAACAATTAAATTCGAAACATTTCAACACAATCGAATCTTTGAGCAAATACACGGTGCCTGTTAACAAATTATTCAAGACAATAATTATAATACGAGTCTTTTGAATTATTTCCAATAATTAATAATATCGTTTCTTTATTCAAACATGACAATGTATATTACAAACTCATATTATCCTTTTTTAAAAATTTCAAGACCAAGAAATTGATATTAGTTTTGCAAAAAAAAAAAAAACCTGCTTAAATCTTCAATAGCAGTGTCACATTGTATTTCAAATTGAACTCCTTCATCTTCCTCTCATTCTTCCATCGCTCTTTTCTTCTATTCCTTTTTTTCTTTCTCACAACAATGCAGCGATATTGTGACACGACGAGTGTCCATGTGGTCCGGATGGTTGGGACATTTACGAAAGATTGTGCGATTGTTCAGTGCGGTTTTCCTGTTCTGTCTCGGGAGGAGCCATGTAAGACCATCTGAATGGTTGACAGTCATCGTAAGTCGACGATTATCTCGATCTCAAGAATAAATGCGTATATATGTACATATATTTTGTAAAAGTTCGACGAAATATACAAAGTTCATCGAAATGTACCGGTACATTAGATACGAAAGATTGATGAAATGGACAGTGGTCCTGGATTAGAATTTCGGACAATCTGCAGTCGAAATTTCTATCAATTTCGAAATGATTTATTCTGAAATACCGAATGGTTGAAACTTCCCATTTATAAATCCATATTTTCTGCAATTTCCATCTATTACTTTGTAGAAAAGGGATAGAAGTGAAAAAAAAAATTGAGCCTGTAAGGACAGTATGAATACAGTAGTAATTGAAAAAAAAAAAATTATAATTGTTTGTATGTATAAGAATAAAGAATGAAGAGGAAAGAGATGAAAAAAAAAAAGAAGAAAAAGCATAAAGTAAAAGGTGGCAAAAGATGCGGTTCTCGTACACATAAGACAGGATGTCACGAGCCGTTTCACCAGCACGTCACGTAATAAAACGTCGTGCGGGTCTCTTCGCCAATGTCGACAATGAAAAAAAACAAAAAAAAAAACGAAAAATTCTTCCTTCGTTGCCTTGTACTCAAGTTGTCCGCGAAATTGATCAGACTAGTGAGTCAAAAAATATTTTTCTGTTGTCAGCTGACCCTACTTATATTTTATTTAGCAATTTTATAGTCTCCGCTATTATAATTCAAATCAATAGTAAAAAAATAATGAAAGTCAATATTTTGTAAAGTTGGATCTTCTTTTTTTGCGAGGTTCCGAAGGTTTGACATTTTCCTCGTTTCAAATTCAGTGAATAATTCTGTTTCAAGCGTTTTGAAATTTTTTGAAAGCTCAATCATATTTTCGAGGAAAAAAATTTATTTCGAAACCTTTAGCAGAGTTTCGAACACTTTTGGGTGGATGTCAGTAGATAAATGAGATCATTTTTTCCAATAGCTACGAAAGTGCACGCTATTTTTGTTTTTTTTTCTTGCGTTTTAAAATATAAATTGCGCAATCAGAATTCCAAATTCGTTCGAAATTTCGAATATTGAAAGTTCTGATAATTTTTAGTACAATTTTTCAGGATTTTATGTCTCCATGTTCATTATTACGTATTTTTGTCTATTTTTTTTTTGCTTTTCGTGAAAATAAAATCTGTCGTGAATATGGGTGCACTGAAAAGAAATAAAGTAAAGACGAGCTCTTAATGTGCGAGTAAATACGTAACGTTTATCGCGAAATAGATAAAAATGTTTTCGCGCGGTCGGAGAGTTCTGGGAACGAGGGTGGATGCCCGGAGGGAAAGAGACACAAATACATGTACGATAATTGTCGCGATTGGAGTACGCCAGAATTTCAGTGTCCGTGGAAGTGACTGAAAAGCGAGACGAGGAATACAAAACATTTACTCTTTTTATTTAAAAAACAAAAGAAAAAGAGAAGAAAAAAAAACATATTGTATATATTCTTTGACGGTGATGTTGGTCCATTAAACCGAGGCCGGCCACCATCGCTCCCGAAACACACATTTTTCTCTTGTATAACTAAGGCAGATTTTAGATAGTTTGATTTTTTTTCTTACCTATATTTGTACTCGTATACAGATATATACGTGTACGCGTGATGATGTCCGCACACATATGTATATGTATACGGTTTTTATGTGAAAAAAATTCTAATTACAGAACGGAATTGTGGGAGTGAGGAAAAAAAGATAAATCCGGACGTACACGCTCATTTTTTTTACTCTCGTATCCTCCTCTTTCCAATCTTTTGCCATGAGCTGGGTCATCCAACCGACAATTTTAAACATTGCTGCACAACCACGGATAAAAACCTGACGTTTTAATATACATGGATTGGATATACATGTATATATTCGTATTTGTTTCCTTTTCTTTTTGTCTTGTTATTTTTTTGTTAAGTTCTTTTTCTCTTCTACTTTGGAGCTCGGAGAGATTTCAGACTGGGGAATTCCGCCGGAATTTAATATGAATTATTCGAGGATGAGCTCACTTGCGGACAGTCAAATTTTTTATTTTTTTTTTTTTGGTTTTCGGTTGAAATATTTTTCGAATTTAAGAAAAGAAAAGGTAGATTTCGAATAACAATTAATCGCTGATCATTCAAACAGCGAATTGATATTATCATTCTCTAAGAAGCGACGTGATTGGAGACCAAAAAAAATAACGACAAAAAAATTCTCTGGCACAAGATACGATTTTCATTTTTTCTTTTTTTTTTTTTTTCAATATGCAACGACACCGAAGATTCGGTCCACCGAGTACGTCTCAAGAAATCCTTATAGGGATGATGACCCACGAGTTACTGCAGCGAAGCTTCTGGTGAGAGACTTTTCTGCATTTGCTTTGGAGAATCGAAACGGCCAAGATGTGCGATTGGGATGGCACGATGGTCTACAGGATGCTGTATAATCCAGTATTCTGAAGGGAATCCAGAAGCAACATGGGACAATCGTTACGTCGAGAGGATTTTGTGACTCGAGTAGTCGACGCAGTGACTAACGAGAGATGGAGTCCCTGCAATTCGAGCCAATTAATCGAAAGTTACTTCGATCGAAGTTATGATCGGTTACCAGTTAATATTAATGCTTTTTATTGGACTGAGAAAAAGAAATTGTCATTTAAAAACGACGATTGTTCCATGAAAAAAAAAAAAAGGAATAATAAAGATTCGAAGTGATTGCCAAGCTATCCAATACGAGCGAACTGAAAGTATAATTGTGTCCTTGTACCGATCTTGTTGATGAAAGAACGCAAGTTGATTAATATTGAGTAATGAGGCTTGATATGACTCGTTCGAGAAAAGCAGGGAGAAAAGTGGCGTGGGGTGTAAAACGCGAGTGAGTCGAGGAATAGAAGATGAAAACAGTAGAACAGTTCCGCAATCGTTACTTACGAAAAGTTGCTACAGTCCGGGAGGAGTACTCGTTAATGCAAGTTGTTCGATAGCCGTAGAGTCTTCTCGCGAAACGTGCTAAAACTTTGTCTGTATTCTGCGGCGGGAAAGAGAGACTTTTCTAGACAAGTTTATACTTTCGTCGAGACATTGGTCCTGCCTCGAGGTACTGCTTTCATACCGTTCTACATTTTCTCCCTTGAAGATTCTCACCCCTAGCGACAACCTGGACGAAGCTGCTCAATCCTTATGTTTCACCCCTCAGCCCGGTACTCCCTCCTCTGCCACCGACAATTTCAGTTCAGTTGGTTGCCACTCACGCATAACAAATACCTCCGAGCCAGCAACTTTCTTCTTTCTTCTTCCCACATCTGGCGCATACCCCCCCACCGCTGCCCCTTCATCCATTCCCCCGACCCTCTTTCCTTCTCTTCTTTCATCGTTCTCTCATTTCTACTATGTACCTGTAAATCCGTACGGAAAATGAATTGCAGATGCAGCGAGCACGAGACAGCGCGACGGGAAATAGCACTATTGTCTGGACAAAATTGCCCTTGGAAACTTTTCTCGCCGGATATAGCTTCGATGAAGATAACGCAAGATGAAGTCGGAGCCAAGGTCAACTTTCGGTAATGTGGATCCAGGATATGAAATAATGTGAGATCCTTCGCCTTTAATCGTACTCGAATTCTACGTGACCACTTCTATTGGCCCGATAGGAATGACCTCGACGAGACAATGAACGAAGCCTCTCACGACTACTATTGATGGATACCACGAGCCATGAAGTAATCAAGATAACGTAAGATGAGAGAAGAAAACGAAAAGACTGCTTGACAAAATGGTGGAACAGGAGAAGGAGGGGGAGAGGACGGTCCAACATGTAGTCCTCCACCGGCCTGCTCTTGTGCTACCATATCGTTTTTGATATCTACGTGACCTTTGCTACAATCAAGGTGGAATGGCGCAAGGTTTTCATGGATGACACGTCTCACTGGGAACTACATTCAAGCTGGGTTGACGAGTAACCGCGTCCAATAATAATTTTCGTTATTCGATATTAATAACTTTACGGTCTAAGATAGCAGCTTTGGGAACTCAGCTATTCGTGGAATATCTGGACCTGTAGTGCTATTGGTATATTTGGAACGATGAGAAATAGCTGTTTTTTCATTTACTCCGGTTAAATCGACACAGGAGTTCAAGAATAGGTAGGAAAAAAATGTTTTATTTTTTTCGATGGCAAGCATCGAAGGACATCCGGTGAGTGAAAATCATCCAAACGTCATGTCTCAATGCCAACCATGTGTCTGCCACGTTCCTTCCATTACTAATTGCCCATTAGTCCAGATCACAGACATTCCGCTTCGAATCTCAGCACGTGGAGTCACGTTCCTCCCCTTTCCTTTCCCTTCTGACATGAAGTTTCTTGCGGTAGATCCTACTTCCGGCTTGGTCAGCTAAGCATCGTCCCTCACTTTCAGATACAAAAAATTCCATTTGTATGTTCCTTGGCTCGCTTCGGAAGTTAATTAATGATGGTTGCAGCTATTGATAATAAAAAAAAAAAAGGTTAATCAATCATTGTGTACATCCTCAAGTTCTGTATTTAATGAAGTACAACGGTCTAATTATTCAAATAGTTTCCAGAGTCTAAAACAAATAAATTGATACTTCAAACATATTTTTTCAGGCCTCTTTTCTGAAAAGCATTTCCCATATTTAGCTTGATCAGAATCAACTTAATTTACACTATTTTTTTTTTACAACTTGTACTTCCGGTATTTTAGGAGCCGGAGAATTCGTTGAACTATTCATGTAAATAGAACCCTAGAGGAGCTACCCCTTTCGTCCCCTATTCTCAACGAATCATTTCGTACTTTAGTTCTCGACTTCCTCTTTTCCACCCTACTACACAAGTGGATGGTACTGGAGATACTTGAGCTTTCTATTATACTTTGTACTTGTTTCTATCTTCCTTGACTTCCTCTTTCTCTCCTGTCTTTCTTTATATTTCCCCTCCGACTCACCATCTTCTACTTCTTCTTATTCTTCTTCCTGGGCAACTGCTGCAAAGAGTTAATTAATTAAGGGATGCTGGTGTTTGAGACTTGACCTAGATTATTCCTTCCTAAAATATGTTTTAATATTTCATGCATTTCGCAAAAAAAAAAAAATGCACTTTTTTTCAGTCCGATGTATATGGACTAAAATAATAATATTTTTCACTTCGAAATGGTTGAAAATGTTTTTTCTTTTTTTTTTTTCAAATCATTTCAAACATTCTTAAGATTGTTCAATTAAAATTGTATTTTGAATGAAAGATTCAACGGTGGTAAAATATGCTTATAGTGTAGAATTATTCCCATTTTTAGTGCAGCATTTTTTTCTAACTCGTGTCTTCTTCACGATTTTTCTTCTGAGTCACAAACGCAAAGCGTCACGAAAATATTTCGTTTTTTTTATTATTTTATGTCAAAGTTCCCACATACGGAAGCTCATAGGGTAGAAATTCAAATGAAAATGTGTCAGCGCCAATTTTGTTTGTTCCTCGATGCACGACATAGGATAAGAGAGATGAGGAAGCGAGCGAAAGAGAGAAAGGTACAGTTTGAACTATACGTCAAGCAAAATCAGGGTTGTTTGAGGGATGGTTAGCTTATCAGTATGCAAAAACTTTATTATTTGTTGGTAGGACGTTAAATTATGCATGCGTAATAAGGCCGTGAAACTAGTGGCGCAAAGCTACGTTGACTGTCGAGGCTGAGTTCGGGGGATGAACGATACGGGGGTGGGGAGGTTTTCGTATCCAAGGGGTTACGGGGGTAGAAAAGCGAGTGGGATGAGATGAGAGGAACGGGAGGGATGAAGCAGAAGCGAATTGAGGCGAGAGAGAAAAAATAGAGTGGGCTGGAAAGGGGATGAAAGAGGTGGATGAAAAGGAAGGAGGGTAGGTGAGTTAATAACCGAGAGACCGTCAACGTCGCCGAAGGGTTGAATGCCTTCTCCCTCAAAGGTAATTGAAACAACAATAAAGTGCGAACGCACAACAATGAACGATGTTATACAACCCCCAAGGCTCTTTCCCATTTCCCTAGGTAAATTTTACCCAAGGTGTTTACGAAGCAAGAACGAGAAACGATTCTTTATTTTTTAAGTCGCATGCTAAATTTGGAGAGAAAAAAAGCCTTTAAATTAAAAGCCATTTTCAGCTTTTAGTACGTCATTGAAGGGGATAAAAGCTGTGGGCCATTTTTTTTTTTTATTAAAACTATATATTCGAAATGAATCGTTTCAGGGGAGAGCCACGGCAGTACCGAGCAGTGCGTAATGCCAGACAGCTTATTTGACGAACGCTTATTGATATTCATTCGAAAAATATCAAACGAACATATGTTACCAACCTCGCTGCCTAGATTTTTACGTTTTATCAAATATAAAAATGCGAAGAGGTATAGTTTTTCGTGCTCCATATTTTTGAACCCATATGAGAAACTTGAACGTAGAGGATTTCCTGCGACACGAAATGTCAACTCGAGTGTCATCCGTATGATACGGAATAAAAGTTTGCTCAGTCGTTGAATCTCAAGTCGCACTTTTAATGCAGGCGTTGCAATATATATATCTTGATATATATATATCATATATCTTGATATATATATATATATATATATATATATATATCAAGAGACACGGTAGCGGCTCGTATAATATACGCGACATATGGGAAAAGAAACGAATTTTTACTCATGGTGCATTCCACACGAGAACGGGTGTGAAATGCACCATGAGCCTTCAGCTCATACGGCAACTTTACCCTCGATGCAGTCAGTCGTTTTCTGCAATTGAAGCATGAATTACTAATTCGATTAAACTAGATCTTAGTTGAATGAAATAAATGCTTTTTCTAGGTGAAGAATCGTGTGTGCATTTTGAATTTTATAGCTCTTCAAAACGTGCTCCATATTTTATTGTTGATTCTCAAGGTATCTCTTTTGATTGTCCTTGCAACGTTTCGTCGTCTCCTCTATTTCTATACTCTTATCGCCCTCGTTTTTTTCTTTCTCATTTACTCGCTGAGACGTTATTGCGTGACTGGTTTCCAATCTCACCAAGGAATATCGAACGGACTTAAAGCTGATCGCGTGCACTTCAGTCTCGTGGTAATCTACGTCAGAAGTTTCAAATCTGGTTATAATTAGAAGCGCAGAAATACGTGGCACAGAAGCAAGGGCATGTAAATGGAAATTTTGGAAATACGCTGCAATGATTCTTTTTTGATGATATGATCTAGAACGACTTATCCATGGATCGGAATTTACGGACTGAATGAAACGGTTGAAAAATCAACGGGAGGTATTGGAACCAGTTCGAGGAGTTCATAGACTGATTCAATCAGTCGTACGAGTCCTTGGACGCGGATGCAAACAAAATTTATACGCCCCACCGATCAATTCCAGAATCTCTTCGAGTCCCGAAAGTGTTTGAAGCTCATTTTAGAAGTTTTGAAACTTATTCCAATGAGCTTTATGCAATGATTCGATCGAGCTTATTTTAGAACTATTCCGGATCATTTCAAACCGGTTACATAATTATTCGAAACTAGTCAGGCGATGTTACAGAGAAACAGTTGAAACTCGTGATATAAAACAAACAAAAAATAAATAAATGAAAGAAATACCATTGTACCCAGTAACGATGATTCAACGACGATAAGAACCACCACCCTGATTTGCATTCAGTCCGAACTTAAACTATTGGTCAAGAGGCTTTGTGGTAAATACTTGTTGTGCACGAGTTTTCTCGAGGATTATAGCTGCATGATAACGCGCTCTTACCCGTCAGCTGACTCGAGCAATTTGTCATTCCTCTTCCACTACCTGCTTTTGTACTTGCTGTTTTCGTTTATTTTTTTTTTTCCCTTTACCAACCTCTTGCACATCCCGGGCAAGCTTTTCAACCCCCTCGATGTTCTCCAACATACAATTCACTTCTCTTTTCAACCACTGACCCACATTCAACATCTGCCCGCGGCCACCTCGACTAAATCGATTTTCCAGCTACCTTCGTACTCGCAAAACATCCCCTCCATCCATGGCTACCGTTACAAGAGAAAATTTGTAGATTTCATAAAATCCATACATTTTTAACAGCCAGAATTTCTATTAAGAATTTTTTGGATTGTAAAAATATTCTTATTCGTCCTGAAAAACACGAATTCATCCAGCAATTTTTTAATTTTTTTCTCGTATTAGAAGATTTGTCTGAATTCTGAACTTCCCGCCATATTTAAAGAAATGGAATCACAAAGAATACGTCACAGCGAATAACCTGATGACTTTATCTGATTGATAAATTTATGATCCAATGAATTACGAAAATAATTCAACGAACTCCCAACAACCGTGGATGTGCGGTCGGTGTAAGGTTCCAAGGATCGTCCTAGTTTAAACAGCTTCGGGTGAGATCAAAACTTCGTTGGGTGACCAGTTTGTTATGCACCAGCTCGCACATCGATCGCTGAGTCGGAGCCAAATTTTCCGGGTTTTCAGTAGTGATTGAGTGAAGCCCAGCAAAAATGTACACTGAAAACAAAATTTTGTTGGAATATTTTGTTGCACGCATTGAACAAAATTTATTTCTTCAGGCAAAAAAATTTTTAATATTACAACAACACTTCTTTATACTGAAACGAAACTTCGTTGAGACGATAAAATGTTTTGTTGCCTAGTCGAGGCGAGAAGCAGTTTTCCTGAGTTTCTAATTGTGCTAATCAACTGAAAGACATTATAAATATCCCCAGCCGCTCATGCATCGGCCGGATTTTCCACAGTTCCCCTCGGTCCTTGTGCGAATGCGGTACATTAGTGCATTAGAGGAAGGTGCTTGTGGTTGTGCTAACTCTTCGGGGGTTTCTCAGAAACATGGAATGCAGAGGAAACAAGCAATTAGTGGAGTAGAGAAAAGCTGGACTAACGCGATGCGATAGGCTCGTAAAAATTCGCCAGAACAATTAAGAAAAGTTACTTATGTCAGCTCTCATCTACGAAGTCGATCTTGATTTTTCCGTGCCATGTGTATAGCAGGCTTGAAATAAATATTTCATTTTTGTCACGAATATTATATGTCTAAACATTTCTGGATTGGATTGTCCATAAATATGAATCAGAACGAAAAATTGAATGAAGATTTATTTTTGTGCCCAAGTACGATCCTCGTGAAGAAAATTATTCTAATTGACAAACAAGATTTTCATAAATAAATAGAATTCTTGAAAACAGTAAGCTGCACAGAATTTTTTCCAATCAGATCTCAGTTGAATCGACCGGATGCATCGTTTACTTGATCCAGTAATTGTGTTTGGTGGTGCATGCGTGTCTATTAGATTTAACTTCCTTGTGATTGGATAAACTCAATGTGTCATTAATTTAAACCTATGTATGGCCAGTTCGAAAATTTGTCGATACATGTAAATGAACTCAATTCATGAGTTTATTTAATTAATAGTTTGTATCAATTCAATATCAGATTGGATCTGGGAATCTTTTTTTTTTTTTTTTAATATCTTGAATTCTGTTTGAAGGGTGGTGATAAAAGCAAAATAAAAAAGATTGAGCAAATCTGAGAACTGAAGATTGATTCCAGAGGTAAAAATTTTGCAGTTCTTGCAAGATTCTTCGGTTTTCGATCTTGCACTTTTACAGTTTTTTCTCTTCAATCTTTTTCTATATTTCTCAGACAAGGAAAGAGGGGGGGGGGGGGGGAGGAGGAGGAATACTTCTCCATTTCTGGAGGATCAGATCCTTTCCTCTCCCTCTGCTTTTTCCCCTGACCTCGCAGTGATCCTCGCACCCGTCCCTGGATGGCGTGCACGCGGCTCTTATTAAATGTGGCGATTTATCGCTAGTAATAACGGTGCGGTCTGGAGCCGGGTTAGTGAAAGGGAAAGGGAAGGAAAAGGAGGAGAAATAAGGAGGGAGAGTAAACTCGTATAATCGGTCGACTGTCTCTTAGACGAAAATCGTAGCATTCATCTTGACAAGATTTAACAGATTATTTTCTCAGATTTTATTAAAAGATTTCTTGAAATTGTACTTGTACTTTGAAAAATGTACAATAAATAAGTCAGTAAACAACTGCGTTACTTAAAATTAGTCCGATTTATTTCGAATTCCATTAAATTCTCTATTTTTATATTACAAACGTAGAGACAAAAAGTCAATTAAGTGCTAAGCGGATATAAAAATTGTTCTATTCCATGAACTAATATTTTGTACATTTTTCGTTATTTCTTCATCAGCCTTATTCAGTTTAGCAATGAAAATAATGACAAAAATATAACTAATTAGTGAACTTCTAGTTCCCTATTGAATTTTTTTTTTTTTTTTTTTCATCATTTGCTCCCGCATTTTTTCTTCTTTTCGTTTCAATTTTTTTGCACGACTTAATTGGCTGTTCAAAGCGCGGGTGGTCCCTTGCACTAATTGTGGTACTCTCTCGATGGGCGTATTTTAAGTTTCTTGACTCGCCTCTACTTTCGATAATTATCGGTATTTTTTTAAGGAGTGAAAAAAAAAAAACGAAAGAAAACATTGATTCAGCGGTATGAAAAATAAAATGACAAAAAAAAACTGTTCAAGACTTTTTTTCCGTACTCAATGACTCGAGATTATTGGCATCCACTTTCGTCGATGTGCCCTCCGTAGCTGGGTGTTGGCCGTCCGGATAATTCCAATCTTGTATTTTAGCTGAGCCGAAAAGTAAAAACACGAAAAACGCAGCCATTTGTGCGACTACATTTATCCAAAAAATGATGCGCCATCTTTCGAACGTATGCTGCAATAAAAATAATCGTGTTCCATTGAATGTAAGATTTCGAAAATTATAAACTAATTTGGTAATAGAAAAATTTCGGAAACGGGTGTACAAAACACTGACAAATAGATCATGAAATCAGATTGCACTAAAATTCGTACCAATTTCTGATGAATAAAAAATAAAAATTTATTTCTTCTCGTTATAAAACGAAGGCTCACCCCATCCGCTGTGACAGCCCCAACTAAAGCTGGTAATATAAAAGCTGATATGGTTCCAGGAGTGTTTGTAATTCCCATAAGTATGCCGGCATAATTAGGGGCGAGATCATTGTGATTGGTGAGATGGCCAACAAAAATAGCGCCGCAAATGATTATACTGAGAATTAACATGACAGTCGTTGCAACTCGTTCACAGCCGATATAGGCAATCACGATCAATAGAATACTCGGTGGGATGCAACCTAATTGGAGCATTAACGATGGATTTTCATTAATTTCATTAATGAATTAAACATACGAATAAATGATGTTTAAAATCGATGTGTAAGGAATAAATGAGGCATGGTTCGATAATTTTCAAAAACTTTGTAATTTTTTTCAGCATTTATCAAACGTGCAACCGAAACGAATGAATTTCCATAAACATTTTTTTCAATTGATATATGCAATGAAATCTGAACACTTGAAATTTATTGCCAATATGTATTTCTATGATATTTCGATCTAATAAAAAATCATTCGATATCGCAAAGTGGAATGAGAAAAAAATTGTTTTAAATTTTGTAAAAAAGTCGCTCGGTTTATCAATTACTTACTTATCCCCACTGTAGTTTTTCGTGCATTTGTCTGCGTCCAGTAGCCTCGTTTTCTTCCTATATCCAACGCTTTTCCCAGTATCGGATTCGTGAAAGCATTTATTAAGTATGGAATACTGCTTATTCCAGCGTTCTAAAAAATCATGATAAAAAGTTGAAAACAACGAGAGACAAAAACGAGAACATTTTTTTTTTATAAATCAATTATTTATGGAAGCAAAGTTTGGATAAAAATTGACGTTTCATTATGATTGTTGAAAGTAATGATAAATTTGATATTAACTCACCGACGTGATATTGAATCTGAGCATTTTGTTCATGTAGAGTGGCAATTGGGTGAGTAAAAAATACCAGCAAAAATTCCCGAGTGTATTGGTGACCATAAGGGCCCAAAATGGAGTGGAAGTGAAAATTCCTCGCCAGGGTATTCGTATCTTAGTGGATCCTGGGCTACGATGACCATAAGATTTGATTAAAAGATTCCGTTCGTTCTCACTTATGAATTTTTGGCTCTCGGGATTATCAGCGAAGAAAAATGCGAAAACAATACACCAGATGAGAGGCAAGGATCCGTGAATGTAAAAAATCGATTCCCAGCTCAAATATCGCATTATCAGACCGGATGTGAGGATCGATATTACAGTGCCGAGTGACGTACCGGCATAAATTATACCGACCCACATACTTTTTTCCTCGTAAACGACCCATTTACCGACAAGCACATTTACCACCGGAAGATTTGCCGAACTCACGAGACCGGCGATAAATCTTAATGCGAAAAGTGCTCCGATTCTGCTCGCAGCCAGTGGCACCAATAGCGTCAATATCGAATTACAGAATATACAAATTAAGAGCACCCATTTCGTATTAAAACTGCAACGAAAAAATAACACAATTTTAAAGAAAAACTTTATTTATTTTTCATATGTTAGTGATTTGTTAATTAATGATTCGTCTCAATTCCCATGAAATAATTGTTTCTTTTTCTTCCAATGAGAAATTCGGCAGAAGAAAAAACTTAGCTTTGAGCGTTTTAGTTTCTGCCTATCTTAACTTCTTACAGTGAACTGCTGAACTGATTCCATATGAAAGGAACTCTACGGCCATTTTTGTGAATTAATCATGATTCAATTTGAATATGCTTGCTTTATCATAGCTGCTCATTTCGATGGACTTGGACCCGAAAACAGCAATTAGATATCCCGATACAAAAAAAAAAAAAAGAAAAAAAAAACAATTCAATCGGCATTTAATCATTTGTAATGGAAATGGCTTTTATTTTGATACGCCCAATATTACTGCTGTAATAAAACTGAAGCGAAGTCGAAGCCAAAAATATTATACTTGTAGAAGGTTTATCATTTCAGTGATTTTTCATCACATCGAATGATTTTAATATTTGATCTGCCTACTTCAATAAACGTATTTATCAAAAGAAGTAAAGTAGCTAACCGATCGGCGAAATATCCAGCAGGAAACATGCCAATAAAATATCCAGCGAAGTACAAACTGACGACCAAACCTTGTTGGGTGCTGGACCACTCGAAAGGTCCATCGAGGTCGGTCGTTGAGAGATCCTCATTTTGCTGAAACTCTGGACACTCGTTGGAGGCATCACCGCTGTGATTTTTATGCGATTTTACCATTCCAATGATGGCAGTTGAAATATTTACTTTGAGACCGTAAATTATCATGTTTGCTATGCAAAGCATTATTGCAAAGAGGAACCTGACGATTTCGGCTGAAATAAACAAGAAAATGCATTTTAAAAAAAGCTCATGATACAGAAACATTAATTATTCGAGTGAAAGCATAATACGAAGCTAGAAAACAACAATGATAAATGAAATGTATGATTTAAATTTCATATAATTGCATCTTCCTTCTTCTCACCCATTTTAATATCGATTTTTATCGTTCAGTAATCGATACACTGTTGAAATCCAAAATTAACCAACTTCACTTGGACGCTGTCAAAATCGATACGTTCACATTTTCACCAGGCATACCTAAAAAATAAAATAAATCTAACAACACTTATTCACAGTTCATTGACAACTCGCAAGTTTCCCATAAGAGTGGCACGATGAGTCGTTTCAAAAGCAAAAGAAAATTGATGAAAATAGCCATTTGAAAGGCATCGACGTGGGAAGGAGAATCTGAAGAACTGACGACGAAGCGTATCAGCAGCACGAATGTTGAAAAGTATATTATTCGATAAAAAATGACAGACCCACCCACGACAGTTGCTGATAACGAGAAAATATCTTCGGGCTGCTGATAATTATTAACTCGTTTTGTGACGAAACGGATGCGTTAGAGACTATTCTTTTTCTGTCTTCCTTTTTTTTTTTTTCACTACGAGATTTCGACAACTCGATTATCAGTAAAACAGGAAGCTCATTTTTAATGACTTGAAAATAGCGTATGGTATAACTTAATTAAGGATGTTAATTGCTAAAACGTTTTTAATGAAACATGAATAACTCAGTGATTTTATTACTGCACGTTAAATCACTGTATTCAATAAATTCGAACCCCTGGATCGATCCATTCAAATTTATTCCTACGGACTAACTATCTTCAGAATAGATTCATTTGAAAATAATAATAAAAGTAATTTAAAAAACGCCAAAATGCTCAACTTATGATTGAGAAATCTTCGGACAATTGTAGCATAAAATAAACACAAAATCCTTGCTAAAAGGCATCCATTGACCCCAGGTAAGAGCAAAGATTTCCATATTCGTTGATAAGTTATGAAATTCCACTGTGCGTTCCTTTAAAATACTGTCGCATAGATGTGTATACGTACATTCACATAAACATACAAAATATTACGATCGTCGACGATGGGGGACTCTCTATTGAACGACCGTAAAACGTTTGTTTGCTCGACGACGTTTACACACAGTTTTCACAGTCGTCAGTCTCTCCCACCCTTCACCATCCTCTTTTCCACCCACCCTCCTCCTTTCCCTCGCGAGCTCCTGGCATGTTTCCGCATTGCCACTAAACGAGTACCAACCGTTGCAGATACCCACTGTCACCGCGTTTGGAACTTTAACGATGACGGATTACCTCGTCGTTTATCGTTTTATCATTTTTTTTTCTGCTTTTTTTTTTTTTTTTTTTTTTTTTCTATCACCTGACGAAAAACATTTTTTTTACCTGATGCAAGTATTCATATTACTTCATTCAAACACTCGAATCACAGTGTGAAAAATTTTTGTATTCATGAAATACAATAGATTCGTAGACACTGCAGACTAAAATGGCAAACGCACCTTGCCGAATACGAAAACGAACTGAACGTCACTCCAGCACCGATTCGAAACTGTTGAATAATTACGCACTGTAATGTACAGCTAACTCCTCAAAATGACGAGAGCATAATGTGCACAAAATAATGAGAATATAATTATACTATGTAATGAAAAAATAATTATCGTTAATGCGATGAATTGTAATTTTAATTTATGTTAGCTTGTTCGCTGTGTGATGAACAAAATTGAAATTTGAGGTTATTGAAACTTCGAAGAATATACAATTGACAATGATATTGATTTTCTTTTGATTATTCAAATAATTTTATTTTTATATATCAACGATAAGGATTTATTTATATTTTATTCTTAGAATTTTCTGCACTCTCACGACACTCTAATTATTAGCGTTTTCATAACAAGAGAAATATTTGGTGAGACCAAAAATACAATGAGAGGAAAAGGAACGAAAAAAACAAAAAAAATTGTATGATAAAAGAAATCGACTGGAAGGAAATTATATAGCGATGCTCCTCGAGGAAAGAGGGAGTGATGGTGAGAAGGTGGGAGGAGGTACGATGTAGCCCGACGGGATACCGCGATCTGAAAGATAGGGGAACGTCGAAGGCGACATCCCGATGAATATTCACCGACGACCTCAAAGGTCCCTCTCCCCCCTCTCCCCCCCCTATCGCTCTTTTCTTCCCTTCTCTTTCTTTCTTTCTTTCTCTTCTAGTATATCCGCAAAGATCGCAATACCGATTACGGAAAAATTTATCGCAATAAGTTTATTCAAGGAGTATTCCCGATATTTTCTTGTGGTTACTTTCGATGCATATTTACGAGAAAAGAAAAATTTGAAAAAAAAATAAAATAAAATAAAATAAAATCGAGCGAGCCGCACAACTAACAGATTACGATCGATCGAAACGAACAATGGACTTCAAGATTGGACCCTTTTCGTTCTATTGTTTTTTTTCCCACGACAATTTCGTGAACGTGATTGAATTTTATTTATGTACCCATACAAATATACAGCTTCGGCCAAAAGTATTGAACACTTTTATAGCGTGTTACTTTTTCGCCAAAAGATTTTTTTTTTCCAACATCGTCGTTTCTAACTTTCTTAACGACTTCTCGATTACACAAATTTATGGTAATAAAAGAATACGCGGCTTTACGGAAGCTCAGAAAACACACAGTAAGCAAAGATCTTAAATAATAGGAATTTATTTTCCCATTTCATAGGCAGTTTGCAATTTTCGAAAGCGATCGATTCTCAGTACTAGCGAGTCCTTCGACTTGGTGAAAAATAAAAAAAATATCAAGTCTTCGGTCTTTCTAATACTTTTGACCCATGCTGTATGCTGATAAATATTAAAGAACAAAAATATATAATATCGATGAGAGTAATAACAAATTCTGATTGGTAATAAATGTTTTATTCAACAACGTTACTCTCCGTCACAATGTAGATGATATAATATTAGGATAGAAGATAAATAAAACAATGAATTTTATGGTAAATGAACATTGTTCAATTACATGAGGATTATTTTAATTAATGAATGTTCGCAATAATGCGAGAACGTATGAGATTTAAAGGCAAAGTGGTTTTTGGTGGGCCCTTAAGGTTGAGTAAGAACAGAGGGTGCGAGATTGGAGCTCGTAGATGCACCAACTTGCAGCAGGCAATCATACCACGATCCGGCTTAACGTGTCCGATGGCTTACAAGTATTATGATACCCTGGCTAATCTCGAAAGGGAAGCCCCGACCCAACCCGTCGACTTACATGCATATTGATGTACCTGATTCGAATCGCTAATATTAATACCTTAATATAAGGTGCCTTCTCGACAATATTCACTCTTCGATGCACCTACTCCGATCCGATATCAAACATTTTCGAAATAATCTCTTTTTTTTTTTGCATCAAATTCTTTTTTCATCAACAAACATTCGTCTCATTATTCATTTTGTTACAAAAAAAAATGCGAGTATTCGTGTTGACATTTTGTTTCCGAACGACTTTTTCAGACTTTTCTAATTATAATGTTCGCAAATACGATAATGAATCATTCATATCAAAATAGCTGGAGATTTTTTGAAAATAAATTATATTCCACAAGGAAAATTATTTTAAAAGTTGCAGTACCACGTGGCTCCGAGTGTGACAGTCCAAAGGAAATCGTTTATCAAGCTTAGATTATCCATGCACTTCGCTAGCACAGAAATTGATGATAATCCTCGTCTCTGACTCACTCTCCAGGCACTTTGTTCATTTTTATTTCACAAATGTTCCTTTTTTTTAAAATTTATCGACGATTTTTGTTTTTGTTTATATTTATTTCTATCAGTTACATTGTGCTTTGTTGTGACATCACGAGTGCTTTGATTGACGATCAATATTGATGTCGTTAAAAGGCGTCAACGACTAATCGTTAATTTTATAGGATGCATTAATCTTTTTATGATCGTATGAACCTCATAAAATCGAGTTGAGCTACTGGCTTATGTTTCACAATCTTATCAAATTCCAATCACGTGATAATAAACAGAGAATCACACACGATCGGCAAATAATTATTGCCAGCAGATTACATCGGGTTCTCATGCTCTTTCCTTTTCTCTATCTGCTCGTATTGAGATAATTGTTAATTAGGGTCGAGTTCCATCGCATCTTGTAAATGTTGACACACTTTTTTTGTCATCGGGGTTTCTGGGCCAATATCGAGAACAGAAACAAAACAAAAAATTCATTCACACTCCACGAATTATCAAGTGGACTAGAGATCGTTTCGACTTGCATTTGAAGCATTCTGTTGTCTACTTACGAGCTTGATTTCGTGTTGATAGACATTGCTGGGAAAATGAGAAACAGGCACACGTATTTGTATGACTTGTGTGCTATCTCTGGAACTATCGCAATTCGACATAATCTTGAGCAATGTTTTATTGTCCTATAAAATTACGACGGAAATAGATTGATTACCTAGCGACGTTCGATATGGATACGTGGAACAAGGGTCGACCCGAAATCGTTGGAAAAACAGCGGAAATTTTTAACTTTTTAACGATATCTCTGAAACTATGAGGAAATCCAGCAAAACCATAAATACGATTTTATTCGCTATTAAATTTTAAAGAGAGTAGAAATAATAAATAAAGCCCGTACGCAAAAGTTTTTCGAAGGTACTCGAACTTGAACCAAAAGTGATATTTTTTTCATTTGGTACTGTTATTCTTCTGGAGGAATAGGATGGGTGAAATTAATAAACTCGTTGAGCAGCTATAAGATTCTTATATTTTCGAACCCAAGAGTTTCTGTATAGTACCATTGATCGTTTTTGTTTGTGATACAACTATATGTTTGAACTTAAGTAGAAATCATGAACTGCTCATTCTTGTTACTCCTATGACTTTTAATGTGTGTTTGAGTATGTAGTGAAATAAAATTTTAAGTGATCAGCAACTCACGACTTTGAGATTGTATCGTGAATAAATACGAAATGCTTCTTCCTGCAAAAATCCTTACTTTTGAATGGAATACTATAGTCTCATTAGTTCTTCTTGAATTAAAGTAATTTTAATTATGTGTTAAACAAAATTGAGGCACGAAATAGCAATAAATCGATTTCTCATATCTTTGAATATAATCAGGTTTCCATAAGATTCTAAATTTTTTTGTTTATTTCAAAATTTATCAGAAAAACGAAAAGAAGTTAATGGTTTTATATCCGAATTTCCAGATTATTTCAGATATCGCACAAAACGTTAAAAAGTGGTGTTTTTCCGTTTTTTTTTTCCTCATTGTTCTGGATTAATCTTAGATTCACCATATCTCTGAGACAAATAAAAGTAGAGGATCAACTTTTCATATGTTTTCTTCGAAATTTTATAGGGAATAAAAAAAATATGAAGAGGTTATGGCGGATATCGTAATAGTCTCGAAGATAACGCTCAAAGCTTACCAATATGTACCGGTTTCTGACCTTCCAAAGCCTTTCGCTCCGAATTCCAGGTCACAAAATCTCACACTTTAAATTCGAGTCGAATCCCTATCGCTCTGGGGGCGGATCCTTCCTGTGAGCACTCATTAATCATTCCTTTTTCGACAATATTCTATTAAAAAGAAACTGCATGAGATAAACAATAAATCGAACTCTGGAATATATAATTTACTACTTCGAGGAGATCAAATAAAAAATAATAACGACTATTCAATAACTGTAGTTGAAATGAAGAAACTAAAACTACTTTAAAAATGATACATCGAATGAAAACTACTTTATACACGATTACAGCTTTTGTATAACCTTTCATGTCATAAAAATGGAAAATAAAAAAAAAAGAAAGGCGAACAACGATATCAAAGATATATGTCCGTCGGATTTCGGTCACGTGACATTCGCTCAGAAAGACACGTTCTTCGTCGTCGTCGTCGACGTCGTTGTCGTCGTCGTCGTCGTGTGCCAAGTTGGAAAACGGACGTATGAGCAAGCTAAGCACATATTCAGCGTAGCACGAATCTCGCTGATGTTCTCATAGTCTCACGGAACGTCAGGGACCGACTGACTCTGCGAAATATTATATTAGGACGTTTCAACAATCATGGATCTCGTACGAGATACACTTGACACTAGCGAAGACGAAGTGTCCTCTCCTCTCTTGTCAACAATCAGCAAGATTCCTTCCCCTCGTTATCACTAATTCCGGAAGTATAAGCTCCTATTATAAAGGCAGATATTTTGAAAGTTGACTCGATGATTTTGAACTCTGAAAAATTTTACGATTAAATTAAATCGTTTAATATGAATGGCTTCCATTTTTTGAAACACATTTTATTTAAAGTAACCGTAGTTGAAATGAAAACTAATACCAGCTATCATGGAAGATAAGCGAAGCCCTCATACGGGGTGTCAGTTGCAACCCTCATCCTTGGCTTCGGATTAGCTCCGTTAGAGGGGAATTTTTTATTACTCTACAGAAATTATCATATCGGTATTAAAGTTGATATGCGTGAATCTTGTAATCATTATTGTCACTAATAAAAAAGAAAATGACTCGAAATCATTGATTTCGTGAAAGATGATATTGTTATCTTGTTTTTGTTTTTGTTTTTATGAACATATTCAAAAAATTTATTCTCAAACATGGGGTATTCGATGATAATTTTGTTGGGTGCTTAAGAGCTCACTCGATTTTTTCCTACCGGATGATATTGTTCTTTCAATCATCTCGTTTTTTGATAAATTTTGTTTTTTTTTTTTCCTTTCTTTAACGTAATTTTCATGTACTTTCCTATGTCACGATCCCCGAGATGTCAGGATTCATTTGCACTTGACTCGCTGAAGTGGAGAGCCAGTGCCCAGTTCCGGGTTAACCTGATTCTCTTGGTTAACTCGCCTTCTCTTTCTCCTCTCGTTTCTATGCTCTTTCGGTCACTTCTCCGTCTCTATATATCTCTTTCCTTTTCTATCTCTTTTGCTCTCCTGGTGGGATGTTAACGAAATTAACGCGCCGAGTCGGCTCCGAGCCTGGGAAAGGGTGCAATTTATGGAGAGCGAGCACAAGGGTGGCTATGCTCGCTGGACCTCGTTACACTTGTGAGAACGAACGCGAGAGAAACAGAAAGAGAGAGAGAGAGAGAGAGAGAGAGAGAGAGAGAGAGAGAGAGAGAGAGAGAGAGAAAACATATCGTAGTATAGTGGCTAGCCTCGAGGCTAGTCTTCATACATCAAGTCCTCCAACAATCCTGAACCACACCATTGGATCTTGTAACACCAACTTTCTTTTCATTCTCTCTCTCCCTCTGCCAGTCCCATTGTTTTTCTTTTGTTCTATTTTCTTTTGGCTTTTCTTCCATTTATGTATTAATTATTACTTTTTTTTCCCCCCATTATCCTTATGTTTATTGTGTTTTTATTCTCATTATTATTTGTTCTTGTTCTCTACTGATTTTTCATTTACTTCTGGTCAAAATATGAAATATTCATGGAAACGAAATGATCTTATGAATTTTTACACGCAACAATTTTTTTTTTATTCGTATTTGAAACGATTGGAAGACTGTATTCTTAACTTTAAAGCTCATTTCGATCGCAATTCATAATCAATTGCGTCAATTGTAAGAAAAAATGTTAAAATGAAGCCAAAAATATCTTAATGCTTTTGCCATGACTCATGCTATTAACATAAGTATGATTTATTTAATTTCGAGATTAGTTAATAGCATTTTCCAACGGGTTCTCTGCACCGTCACTTCAACCAGAAGGCTTGATTGGTTAACCAGTTTAGTTGAAAGAAGTTTTTCATTTCGTATTTTAAAATAAATTATCGAGATTCGGATTCTATTTTCTTTTTTTTCGAAATATCTTGTCTTTTCCTTGTTCATATATTTCTGCTCGTAAGGTCACTCTGAACGAAATTCTTAACTGAGAAAAAACTTTAAACTCTGTCCCTTGCCGAGGGTGACTGTCAAACGGAATTAGGGTTGGACCCTAAGGATGAAGGCTTGAGGGACAAGGGTAGGACAACAAAAATGGCAAATGGGGAGGGAGCAAAATCGCATGGTGGTATATAGGGTGAATGTCACAAACCACGTGGCTGGAACTAGATTAAAGCTGCATCAAAAGCAGGAATGGATATATAATTACATCGGTAGTGAGTACTATCAGGTTCAACGTAACAGGACAGATAGGGAGAGCGTAAGAGAGAGAGAGAGTGAGACAGCAAGTTAATTAGGTTGTATCGAGTTCGTAGAACGAGGAGCATGGCAACAAACGCATTAGATTCTAATGGTACGTTATTATATTTCGACGTGACGTGTATGTACGAGCTTTCAGAGTTCATCTTGCGAGCCTCTATTTTATAATATACACGAATGTTAATGAATTTCAAAATAAATAAAAAATCAACTCGAATTTACTAAGAACGTTTCTCTAATTAATGTCTCCCTGAATGTTGAAGACTTTCTGGCCACGTTTTTTTCTCTACAAAACTTCACTTTTATCGATATTATTTGAATTTTTCACCAACGAACCTCGGTATCATTATATAAATAAAAATGATATTGATTCGACGATAATTGATATGAAATTTTTTCAAGTTTTTCCATATCAATTAAGAAGTAAGTCCATTAAAGCTGTTGAACAAAATTCATTCATCGAAATGCCATCAATTCCGATGTTTTTCATCTTCTCTATTCAACGAATTAAATTGATAGGTCAAACAAATTTCTCTCATTCATCTGCAAGTGGATGCTGCATTCATGGCCTTTTCACAGCAAAGATCACAAATGTGGAGCACCTCCAGAATCTCAACATTTATCATATCGTGTTGTACGTCAAACGTATTTAATTCTCATTCCTTTTCGCCTGGCCGAGTCTCTCGTATGAATTTTCATACATAACTCAAGAGATATCATTTGAGTCGCGGGCGGGAAGGATTCGCCTGAGAAATTCGCAGGCATCTCTTCTTTCGTTGATGACGACGGGGTCTGGCGAACACTCGAGACATGCTGTTGATGGGTTAGGGAAATAAGGGCAAAGAGAAGGGAAGGGAGGGAGAGGGGGGGGGGGGTGAGGATTTTACCCTGACGACGTTCGTCGTTATTCACCTCTCGAGATTCACATTTCGCAAGTGTACTGGAAGATTTCCTTCCAAACGTATAGATACACTGATATATTTATATATATGTATGTATCCATGTATTTATTCGGTGGGTTGCTCATTCACAGCTTCTGAGACGAATGGTCACGTTCTCGATGCTCATTAACGTTCCTCTAAGACACACGAGCAAAAGTAACACACGAGTAATCAAGCAGCCGGAAATCTCTTCGATGCTAACGAGGCTTGCCCTCTGTGTAAACTCGATCTTCCCGCCACATGAGACTCAAACGATGACGCGTTCTATTTTTACTTCTACTTTTATTTTTTTTACGTAGCCAAATGACTGAAAGATTAATGATTAAACAAATTTTGGTTTTTACTTCCAAATTAAAGAGACATTTTTTCTTCACAATTGGCGTGATCTGATTCATAATTATTGTAATAATAATAATATATATTATTACAATAATATTCATTTGAACATTTGTAACAGAAATGTATTCATCTCGTTTTGGTATACATGCTGGTGGCATCTTATCTGAAGAGATTCGAAGTTATACGACACAGAGTGTTCCTGTTGCGCCCAAATACGAAAAATAATTGCAAAAGTGTTTCATGCACTTGTCCGTAAACCCGCATATAAAAAGAAAGATCGGGTTTTCAACATGTAACTTTCTTTGCCGGTGAAATGTAGCGAGTTCGAGTTTCCTTCACTACTCGGATTTAATGAAACCGTAGGGATATTTTTGCCAGCCTCCGTTATTCCTTTTTACGCGCACGTGTGGGCGGGTTCACCGAGGAATTAGTATTTCTGGAGTTGGGTAATTTGGAATCCGTGCTCCACAATAGGAGAAGCACTTACGACCTATGCTCTTTGTAAACCACGCCACTGTGCATTTCTTATTTGCGTAGCTTCTCGTTACTATTTCGTTTGGAGCTGGATCAGCGAAAGATATTATATTTTCCTACACGCAGTTGTTCAATGCAGCACGTTGAAACATTACCTCATTTTCAAAGGGTCAAATTCTCTGCTTGGCTAATGTCTATCTTTCCGGAGAACAACTTTTAGTATTCTGTTTTGTATGCATCTCAATAGATCCTGTATAATAAATGGAAAATCATTTCTTTTTGTTATCACGTAAAATTTAGGAATAAAAAGGCACAGCTCTGTTGGGAATTTCAATTAATTAAGTTTAATAAATTATTTATTATTGTCATTTGATGAGTTTGATGAGAGTGAAAAATCAATGCATGTTCGTTAAAAATTTCCACGATGAAAAAGACGAAAATTTGTTGGAAATGAATTCATAGATGGTCTGGACACTGCAATCTCGTATTCTTCAGTACAATCAATCTCAAAATGAACTATAAGAAGCGTATTTTTCCGAAATTATATCTCCCAACCCCTTTGCCATCGGTTAAAAGATCTAACGATTCAATGGCCTCAATGAAGGTTGCATTCTGTGGAAAACACCGTCATTAAGCTTTTCGTAACTTTTCGTAAATGCGCGAGCATCCGAAGTAACGTTTCATGTGCCTGGCATTTCGTTATTTTCAAAATTCTCTAAATTTTTATTCGCTACTTATCGATTTGTTTTGAACTTTCTATTCGGAAATATGCCGAAAGCTCTTTCGTTGCGAGTTGAACAGCAGATTTTTTGGAAGTGTTTATGTCAAACTCATGTAGTCCAGCCTAAAATGCTTCCAGAACGATTGATTCCCTCATGTTTTTTCATCTTTATAGTTACCGTACCATAAAACGTAAAATTGATATTTTACATCTCTTATAAATTAAAAAAAATTCCAAACGAGTTATGTTCTCCAGTCGTTGATCCTGATCCGTGGTATTATAAATCGGTTTTATCCGATAGGTGTTGAATCTTAGTACTCGAATACTGATCTCAGAGGGAGGAAAATGACCAGAAGGATGGTCAGATAGGGTGCGAAATCAAAGTAGGGAAGAGCGCGTTTATATTCACTCGGGGGTACATCGAATTCGCTGATAAACTCTCTTCGGGGTCCGTGTCGAATAGTCGGAACGTTTGGAGAATTTCTCGTGGAAAGGGGTAAGAGAGTGCGAATGATGGAGGCTAGGTTGGCTCGAGGTGGAAGAGAATTGGCGGAAGGGTGGAGGTGAAGGGAAAAGGCAGGAGGGGGGGAGGGAGAGGAGGGCCAGGAATCAGTTGTATGCTTCCAATAACCGCAGGCGAGTTGCCAACTGTGATGTCCGCGTCGCGACGATTTTAGGGTAGATATCTGTGCCTCATCCCCATTATTCGGCAAGGCGACGAACGCTATAGGGCTTCTAAAATTCATGTTTTCATGCAGAGTATTCCAAAAAAAGAGGAATTCCAAATGTACGACTTGCATAGATCCTTAAGCTCAGAGAATAAAAGTTTTTATCCATTTTTCTGCTTTGGGCAGCTCGGCATTCATTCGTTGAAGTTTCCTTTCAATTTACAAGCCACCATACACTCACCGCTCTTTTTTTTTCTTATCGATGAAACGAATTGGGGGACAAAAATTCTCAATGTCTTTTAGAATAAGATGTGGAAAATCTTTTTTCATTAAAAATGTCAATATCTCATCGGTGATTGTATTTTGATGGAACTTTTGAAAAATCCTGTACAATGAAAATTGGGTGTATGTATATAACGATTCTCACTTCCCGTGGTCTGCGGTACTTTGATGGGCAATCGGAATCGCATCTGGTGCCCGGTATACCCGGGCGACATAGTTCCCAGAAACTTTACGGCGTCATCTAACTTCGGATGAACTCACAGGACTGAGGAAAGCCTCGAAAGAGGGTTATCCATTTGCATGCCTGGTGAAAATGATGTAGAAATTCGATCGATATATAGCGTTCGGGGTTCGATCGAATAGCGATGCTGTTCGATCAACCGAATATCTCGTGTCCAATGAAGACGTAATATTGAACGAAAAGGGACAAAAGGGCGTTTGCCAGGATCATCAGAAGTGGACAATGTTGACGTTAACGTGAGCGCATAGCGGGAAGACAGCCTGACACCAAAACGCGGCGTACAGAGAGCAGATCGTACGAGGAAGAGACACCAATCTTCTTCCTTCCCCCTCTACTTTTGCTTGAGATGAGCTATGATCCTACGGGGTGAAGTTAGCGGCTTACTGTCAGCGTTTGACAAATTGTACTTCCACCATCATCATGAACGCCATCAGCAGCAGTCTCCAAGATAGAGTGGAACCTTCAAGAGCGTACAACTTACCGACGAAGGGCAAACTCTTTAGTTTCCATTCGCCCTTCTATGCAATGCCTCGTCATTGAAAAATGTCTTCATTCGAGGTTAACTATTCCATTGAGAGTTAATACGTTCATTGGAAAAACTATTTATCAATAAAAACAATTATGCCTGGACTGAAATAAAATAATGGACTGCAAAAAGTCCAGTATCCGGTGAACAAGCTGCTAGAAACCGCCAACTTAATTACACGAATGGGATCTTCGTACCGCGCATAACTACAGCATCATTTCGTTTTTTGTGAAAAAAAAGATTACAAAAAATAATTTCTATAACACAACATTTCTCTAATTTTCAGTTTGTCATTTTGTTGTTGTCTTCTCCTCTTTCGAAAATCTACCCATCTTGATTCACTAGCCTTCGCGGGTCTTTGATATCCCAATGCAGAAGAAATAAATAAAAATTTTCTACATTTCAAAAATCAAACGAGAATCGAGCCTTGAAACGATCTAACGAGGTCGTAACGATTAAATATCTAACATAGAAAAAGTAGAAGAGGGTTAACGTCGATCTATCAGGTTGAATTATTTGTGACAGTCGGAACTTGCTCGAATAGTAGTATGTAATCCAAATATACAGACATACATCTGTGTGCATGCGGTTAAACATAGATAGATAGTGGATGTGGGGAAAGCTCTGGCGTGAGATTCCAGGATTTCCCATGGCCGATACACAATGTCAAACGTGTATACTATGCATGTCCATGAACATGGAGCGAACGACCATTCCGATTGTTTCCGTATCCATGGTCCAAACTCACATGGGAATCTGGACTGTCTCTCTTCCCTTTTCTCCTTCTCTCTAACCCATACATCGATGGGGTAATACACACGCCAGGCGACATTTCACGTTGAAATATTTAAGCGCGAGTGCCGTGACAGTTGTCGGTGGCAAGAATCGATGCATCGTTAATGACGAGATAACGTAAACCGACGCTCATATATTAATGTCCAACTTGTCCAGCCAGCATTTTCAAATTCGTTCGACATATGCTTCAAGTTTTTATTTCTCGGTTTTTTTTTTATTTTTTCATTCATTTCGTAAACTTTTACTTTGCGAGCAGTGGATTTATCAGAGAAATAAATGTTTGCAATTTTTCACGAGACTTGGGAGGATGATTAAGATATTATTTTTCTTAATCTTGCGACTCCGATGAATAAATTTCGTATTCAGATATCAGTGAATGTAGAATGAAAATTTGAGAACTCTCTTTTTAAATATTGAATAAAGGAAAAATTTAAACGTGTTATGAGATACAAGAATGGAATAAAAATTGAAAAAAAGTATTAGAAATTTTCAATTTATTTGTCGAGAAAACAAAATGATGCCTGAACGTTGCGACATCGCAGAAAGGTGTAAACTTGGGAATGCACGAAAATTAGAAATAAGGTTGGGATCACAGTTTTCGGTGCTTGATTCATGATCGTAACTTTTTGTTCATACGTTTTTTTTTTCTTTTTTTTTTTTGTAACAAGCGCGTTATCTTTACTTCATCCGATGCCAAAAGGCATGGACGTTGCATGAAGCCCCGATTTCTAATTAGCGGCGTTGCCATGCACATTTTTTGCTCTGCTTGGCGGAGTTTTTCAACACATGGAATGCTCGCGTGTGTGTCCATGTGGATGTGTACTGAACGATGAGAGAAGTTTGACAAACGACTGCCACCGAAATCATGACGGATTATTTGACGTTCTTTTTTCTTTTTTTTTTTTAAATAAGCATGAACATTTGCGAACGATGATACCGATACAACTTCCTTAAATTCGTAACACTGTATTACGATATCAGAAAAAGATAATTTTACAAATGATTTCGGAATGATAATTAAGATCGAACAGCTTGTGAGAAGTCGAAATTCTGAATTCGAAATGTTTGTTACGCGATGAAAGCTTCAAAATGTTTATTTCTTGTGAACAAATTGTAGGCTTAAGGAAGTATTTTTAGATAATCTCGGTAAAATTAAAAACTGTAAATACCTATGTTACGTGCGTTAAATGGGTAAACACGTGAACAGAAATACACAGTGGTCTCGGTAGTTGCTTCAACTGCAAAGTAATCTGTGTGTTTGTGTGTGTGTGTGTGTGTGTGAGTTAGAGAGAGGTAAAAGAGATGAATTATCCGGGAGTTGAGTCACATTGGGAGTGACGCGCTAATGCGAGTAAATCCATTTAACGACCGCAGAGTCTGAACGGCGTAGAGAGGTGGGCGAAGACGAGCACGAGAAATTCGATGTAGCGCTGGTCGCGATAGTGCTAAATCCATTCTATATATTTAACACTGCACTAAATCCTATTTGGTATTTTACTTGTTTACAATGGCCCTTCTCACTATTGTTCTCTCCTCCAATACACTCACGATAATACAATTGTTATTTTAAACGAATCTAATATTTTATTGGAACAATTTTCAAACCATTTTGGGTGAAATTTGTATTTTTTGATAAATCTTCGAAATCAATTCACTTATGATTAGGTTTATCACATTTGAATTTATTGAATAATTGAAAAAACAAGTAGAGCGAAAATCTTGCAACGTTTGCACAATATTTTGAAGAAAATCAAAAGAAATAAAAATGCAGCAAAAAACAGAGGTTCGATTTATTGAAACGAAGGAAGAGCGATTGAATCAGCGAAAAAAAAAAGAATATTTGTATGAAAATATTAATGATTCGAACGGAGTAGGATACGTTCGAAATTGTTTTCATTCCAACTTATTATTTAATTTTTTATTATTCAATTTAGTTTAGGGCGAGAGAAAAAATTTCATCGTATTTGTATTCAATTAAGGTTGGTCGACTTTTGGCTAAAGTTTCAAGTCCCATTCAGGCTCGGGATAGAGCTTGCAGTTGGTTTTACGCACGCGGACCGCTGCGCAGTGGTAAAGTAGATTGATGCAGCTAACAAGAGTCGAATATTTACCTGCCACTGTGCAATGAAAAAGTGAGAGAGAGGGAGAAGGAAAGAAAGAGAACTTTTATGTGAATTTGAATCGCGATGATGAGACGAGCGAGGTGTTCTCAGCACCATGTGCAATGCAGCAAGGTTTCAATTTTTCCTCTTGATAGATGCACTTTTGAAGATCAATGAAATGAAATAAAATATTCACGGTTACTAAAACCTTTTTGTTAATCATTCCGAGAGCATTTACGTGATTTATCAAAAAACTCTGTCATTCCGTTAACCTTCTTCTCGCAGTATTGAGAAAAGTTGCAGCAATTTAAGAAAATTAATTCCATTTTGTTAAACATGGATTGACACATCTCTATAAACCGTTGTAAGAAGAATAACAAGTTGGAAAAAACTAAACACAGTGTTTTGGTGTCATCTCTTTTTTTTTGTCTCTCGAGTTGTTGTTCAGTCGGTAAAAAAGAGGATGCTTTGCAGAGGGTGGATCACCAGGATCCCCAGATTTCCCAAGCGATTGTCTCGCTGAGTCTCGTCAGGCCATTCATCGGCGACGTGCCAAGACTGCTAAGGGACTCGTGCGCGAGCATTCCTTTTTTTCTGCTCGTGCTCTTGCAGTTTCCCCCCCCCCCCCTCTTTGAAGAGAGATCTTCCTGGATCAGGATCATCTTCTTCGTCAACATCCTTTTTATACTTTTCTCAAAACCCATTGCACTATTTTTAGTATTTTATTCCGACGTTGATCAGAATACAGTGATGGTTCCTAAACACCATCGAGACGTCAAAAATATAATTTTTTTAATAATAACTTTTGTCTCCTTTAATCGATTCGATCTTCGTCTGATTCGTACTTCGTTTTGAATTTTCGATCGATAAATCTTTCAGCGACCACCAGGACTCGCTCGAAATACCCAAAAAAACATTAATTCACAGTTCGTCTCAGCATCCATCGAGGAAGGGGATTTAACGATTGGCCTCAGGGTCATTGAGTGTTCCGGTTATAGTATGAAAGGGTCGAGGGCTGTTTTTCCTTCAAATTAAGGAGGTTAAGGCATCTCAGGATATTAATGAAAAGCTAACCTCGTATTTTCCATGTTAAGAGGGTATATTTGTGCGTCATGGGGCTAATTATTCAAATGGGAGGTTGCAAGCTCGTTCTAAGGCCTCTGTTTTCAGTCTGGAAATGCGTATCATGCGAGAGTGCCAAAAGAGAAGGCACGATGGAACGTTTCGGGTTGTAGTTGAAAGGGAAGAGGGTGGGGTGGGGGGGGGAGGGGGGGAGCAAGTAAAAGCGTCCGCTAGGCGATAAGAGGGATGAGAAGGCCCACTGCGTCGTGTCATCAATCATTCTGTGAAACGTACGTGCACACGCGTACGCCGGAGGATGCTGCTCCACGTTAACGTCCACGCTCCTACGGATAATTGAGCTTGTGCGTGTGAGCGTGAATATGTATGGGTATACGTGTAGGGAAAACGTATTACGGGGGTTTATACGTTTTCTGGGTGGTACCGTATACTAACGCTATACGAGGATTGTATACGTCCCTCGGAAATTCGTGGTTGGAAATACGTCCCCTGCTCTTGGTCCTTTGGTCAGACACCTTCTCCCAATTTCATTATCATACATATTATTCACTCGACATATTATTTGTTATTTTATATTATTTGTTTTTTCGTCGTTTGAAGTTTTTTGCACATCTTCTATCACAATTATCTGCTTAAAGTTCAAAGGTATGATTATTAATAAGAAAAAACTGCAAAATATTTTTCAAATCGTTTTTTCTAGATGTTTGAAACGCGTTGCATTCGAATGGTGTGAGAATGTGAAATGATAAATGGTTGTTAATAGTATAAAAAAGAATATTGGTGAATCGTATTTATAGAGAGTAAGTCGATCTTTATTCGTTTATCGAAATGTGCAAACTTAACGTCGGAAAGAAATTAGTATTCCGTACAAGAGGGTGAAAGCGTTTCTCGCGCTTTGGCAGCTGCTCTCGGTTGTACAAGGAAAAGCGTTCAGTAGAAAAACGTTCGAAAAAGCGAAAAAGCACACAGAGCTATATACCACGAGCACACGTACAAGCGCACAAGCTAGAAGGATTTTGGGATTCAGCATGCTGTTTTGCCGGAGCACGGATTTATAAAACTATCGTCAGACTTGGTGCGAAATTAAGAAAGCGTAAATCTGCTCGCGCCATGGGAAAATTAGTATTCTAAGGATCGAGTGCTGGCCCACTCGAGGATATTGCAGTCTCCGGATGAGAAAAGTGAAAAACAGATAAGAGTGCACGATTTTTTAGCTACTCTTGCACGAGTGGAGACATTTTTCCATTAAAAAAAAAAAAACAAAATAAAAACAAAGTGTTGGCTATTTTTTTCGAGCTCAGCTCTCGTCGAGGTGGAATGAGGCAGAACCGTTATTATGATTTTCACTATGAACGTCGAGACCAACACTGATAGGTTATGAGATTCATGGAAGTTAGCTATTTTGGTACATAAACCGGATGAAATTTTAGGCAATTCGATGCAGGATCCAAAATGGTCTAGAGATTGAAAAAAAAAAAGAACAGAAAATTCAAAAAAGCTTATGGACCTTCAAAGAGCACACCCACAGTGCCATAATGATTGAGAGCAGGTTTTGGAACGATATGGAGAAGGTTTAACGCGCCATATTGGGAGTATCGGTAGTTGGATAACGATTGGTGTGATGCCTGGGCAATCTGGGCTGGGTCGAGGCATCAACCGGGTGTATTAACGGGAAATACTCGTATAATGATTATGTGGGTGATTCGATGTCACGGAGAGCAAGGAGAAGGGAAGTGAGGGGAAAGGGAGGGGGGAGGGGGCATGCGGGGAATCTCGATCGTCAGGTGTACGGTCCATGGCCCTGTATAACCATCGAAGCGTTCACTATCCCAGGATCATTGCGAACCGTTGGGATACACCAGGATGCAGGATATTGAGTTTACATTATCCGCCTCGGGTACCGTTAAAATTACGATATTGGCGTATCGATATGGCTCTTTTGTATCTCTCTTTCTCCCGTAGCCCCAGGGCTTTTCAGCAGAAAGTACAAACCCACCCCCCCCCCCCCTCCCTCAATCCCTCTGCATAACCGTTCTTCAACAGGCCTTACCTATTTTTCAAAACAAATTTACGACATACTGCCTCACCATAAAAATCACCAAGGTGAATTTATTTTTTTCTCTCTTTTTATCCAATTTCGAGAATTATCATTGTTTAGGAAACTGGAAAGGTTCCCGAAGGACCAAAACGACAAAGGACCAATAACAATATTATACCTTCAAGTTTCCATGTCTCCAATTCCCGTAGCCACTTTTCTCCCTGTTTACTTTTTATGGCACAGGTAAACTCATCAAGAATTAGGGATTCACGATAGACACCAATTTTCTGCTAAGGTTTTCTTTCGCGAAAATTATTGGCAAAATAATTATCGAGGGTCGATGTGGAGTTAGCAACAAATTTATTTCAAATGCCTGTAAATAGTTTTGGCTTTTTTCTGCATCGCTTCAATCACCGTTAACACTATTTACCTTTGAAAGAAAAACATCAAATTTGATTTTCCTAGTCTGAAAAAAATTCGTTCACAGTTTTTTCGATCTTCAAACCTTTTTTTTCAGGCTGTGACGAGTTTTTTTTTTTTTTTCAATAATCAATGGAACACATTTTTATGAGAATAAAAAAAAAAAAAAATGAAAAAAATTCTGAGTGATTCGCGGTTATTCTGGGAATAGCGAATATTCAGAATTTCATATGGAGCACGATATGGCAGAATATGGAGAATGGATATTGGAGGTGTGTATATGAATGGCCAGTAATATCGGTTCTACGGTCTCTGACTTTCTATCTCGTAGGCATTCGATAGACCGGTCAACGAAGTATAACAGGAGAAAAATCGAAATAATCTTGGTGAAGGCGCCCTGTCAATTTCTTTATGATAATACAATATTTTTTTTTTTTTTTTTCTTATATTAAGCGAATTTCTATGGGGAGTGTTGACGATCTCGAGATCCTTGAACCGTTTCGGAAGGAAATAATCGAGCGTTCCTCCTTGCCAGTAAATAAGAAGTGGACGATCGAAATTCTTATTTCAGACACCGGGGAAAATTTATTTTCACATGTCTTCAACGAGCTGCTGGACTTTCAAGATCAATATTTGAAAAGTTCTAGAAATTATTTTGCGTCAAAGGTGGCACAGAGTATTTCAAAGCCTTTTTTTGTTGAAAAATAATTCGCGGGGTAATCAATACCCTTTGAAGTGGAGTTTGATCAATTAATATAGTAATGTTATTCCATTTTTTTTTTTTTTTTTACAAATAACGAAACCAATTTATTCAAATTTCTCGTGATGGTTTTTGAGGTTAGAGGGAAGTTTCTCTCGCGGAAATTTGTGCTTAACGACCGAAGCGATTTTACGGGCGATAGCCGCGTGAAGGTATAAAATAAAGGAAGAGATTCTAGTGGCTGGGCAACGAAGCTAGCGGTGCCCTCTGGTGGAATAGTACACGAAAGAGCACCGAGAAATAGCTACGGCAGCGACGGGGGCAAATTAGTTCCGGAAACTATTTCGAAGCCGCATTAACGTCCGGCGTATTATCTAGCAGCCCTTGTATAAACCTCGGAAACCTCCTTTAACCCCAGACCACCCCTTTTACTCATTCTCTTCGACCCTTTTCACATCCTGTTCACTCGACTTGGACATCTCGTCCTTTTACTCCTTTCGATCCGTCTTTCTGTCTGTTTTTCATTTTTTTTGTTCTCTTCGTTTTTCTCTTTGTCTTACACTCACTATATGTATTCATAGAATTTCACGTGAAATTCGCCTTTAATTAAAATGGATATATCGGTTTTTCAATTATTCGAATACATCGCAACCAGCTGCCAATGAAAGCTCTTGGTGAAGATCAATGAATTCTGATATTCGTCAATTAATTCAATTTATCAGTTAGTATCGTGTTTCATGAAGCAGTTCGTTCTGTTATAAATTGGAATCATTTCCAAATACTCTCTCCAATTGATATGAAAAATATATATCATAATATACATAAAATATATTTTTTAAAAATTGCAAGACATTGTAGGCTTGACACATAAAAATTGTTCGTTTTTCTAACCCCCGAACAACAGGGGAGGCGATTGAAAGGTGAGGTGATAATTTGGGGTTATCGCAAGCTGCTAATTAGTCGGTCAGATGGACACCCTATTTGCGGTGGTATTGGCTCGGTTTGCTAATAAGTCGAGGTCGTATATTGTCCAGACTTTCGAATCCCTTCCCCATTCCAACGACTCCAACTCGGTGTTCATAACTTTCCACCCTCTCTTTCTTGAGTGGAGAAAAAAATTGCTCTTGATACTTTTAAGGTGCGTGAAAAATAAAAATTAAGAAGAAATTTATAAAAGAATGAATGCGTTAAATAAAAAAAGGAATCAATTGAAAAATACAGAACGGTTAATGTTTCTGTTGCAGGTGTTTAGTGAAAATTTGCGACGAGGCGACTCCCTGACGGAGTTAAGGCCGAGGTGAATGAGAGGAGGACATGAACTACTCGCAAGGTAATTTATTAATATTATTATTATTGCAATTATTATTAAATGCGAGTTTAATAATATCATATAAAAATGAAAAATTGATATACTATAATCTGATTTTAAAAAAATCGAATTCTACCAGTACTATAATTTTTAGTGCAAAAACTATTTTTAATAATAATTCTGACATAATACTAATAGTGATAAATTAAAATAGTTTAAATGATATTTATCAGTTATTTCGTTTTGTATTTTCGGATATAATGAAAATTTGGCACAAGAGTAACTCGAAATTTGCAACAATCAGGTTACAATTGCACTCAAGAGTTTCGAGTACATCCTGAAACAAATATATGCATATTTAATACACACATGCATCTTGGATGAACTGGAGTAGATATAGTGTAATCGGCTGTCGAACACGATGTAACCTTGTCTGAGCTTCTGGATTCTCTTACTACTTCTCCTATACACCTATGACTACATGTATATATGTACTTATTCTCGAATACTCCTTTCTCGTAACTCTGTTCGTTCTCAATCCGCAAGGTTCGTTCGTACCGAAACAGTTTCGAAATTCACTGAACTAATCAAATACCGCTAAAACCGCTAAACAAGTTACGTTAGCAATCTACGTGGCCCGAATGGCAATGCCACGTCTCTTTCTCTCTTAGATTTACTTTGTCCCTTAACCTCGTTCTCCTCCATCTAAAATAGTTCGAACATTTTTCCCCAAATTTCTTACTTCTCTAAGACCTTGCAGTGATGTATTGAACGACGATTCGTTTTTTTTTTACCCCGAGCACTACAAAATTGAATCCAAAATTTTGACAGATATTTTTGAAATTATCGTAGATTATTTAATAATTTTATCATTTTTGTGACTACGGTTTTGATTCTGTTTTTGTAAGCATCGACACGTCATTACAGACAATTGTGACCCTTTTCTTGAACCACATTCCAGTGCCACTAGCAGATTCGGAGCGTGAGAGTGGCAGTGACTTCAATTAACTTTTCTTCTAACTTGAGACACTGCACACATCCTTTCATGAAATCGTTTGCACGATGAATCAAGGTTTTATATAAATTATATAAATGATCTCAACTATTTTTATCATCGAAAAATTGTTTCTTCAATTTTTTTATGAACTTGTTCCAACGATCGATAAAATTTTCTTAAACGGTCTCTTAATTTATTTCTATTAGTATCAAGTGGTATCGTTTCCATGATTATTTTTATGACATTTATCGTTATTACTTTTTCCAACCAATTTTATTTTATTCTCACTTCCGTACACGTTCAGCGGTATTCGGTTGAAAATAAATGGTAACATTTATTCGTAACGTTATTCTTGTTGTTAGTCTTGTGTCTTCGGACTAATTGTCTTGCTCTCGTTGCTTTTCTTCGTTCGTTTACCGGACGTTACTCGCCTTTTCATTTCTCTGCCTCCGTTCTCCGGCTCGCTTTCTCTTTCTTTTCTTCCCTCTATCTTTCTCTCCTTTACCCCAATTGCTCGTTTTACTTTGTGTTAGATGCAACGAGAAGGGCTTTCCTCTTGGTCTGAGAAAACGCAACGTGCTTTTACCTACCTAAGCGCCTTGTTGCGCATTGAAATGCTAATATAACCATACCATTAGGAAACTCTCTCTCCGAACTCAGAGCAAAGACTGTGCAGCTACGAAAGAAAATGCTTCTTTCTTTCACTATTTCGAAAGAAATCCTTCAAACGTGTAAAACCATTGTTATCATAAAATCAATAATTGTACACAATATAAAGAAGTTAAAGGATAAAGGAATGTCTCTGCAACAGAAAGGAATAGATTTTCCTTAATATCGAGTGTGGATTAGAGACTTTCAATTTTTTTTTAATATTTTTGCGATAAAATTCTAAAAATCTACTTTGCATTCCCTCTGATTTTCATCTGCACTTTTTGGGAGGGGGAGTGTATTATGAAAACAAAAAAAAATGTGATTTTATGCTTCTCGATGAGAAGGGGCGTTGAAAAATAAATATAATTATCAAGGTATGACGTGGGTCGAAAAAGAAATTGCTGCAGTTTTAGAATCATTGTTAATTTATTCCCAAAGGGATTCTGGGGACCGTTCGAACGAGCGGAGTTGACATAAAGTGGACGAAAAAAAAAAAAAAAAAAATTGGAGCCCCATGGGCTCAGAGAGAATAGAGAAATAAGGGAATTTTGGTTGGCAAAAATTACGCCCCCCATACATTTAAACGACCAACAGCGAATGCAAAAGAGCATCGAGGCTAACTAATTTAACATTAGAAGAAAAAAAAACATTTAAAAATGAAAAAAAAAAGATTTATCAAGCGAACAGCAGGAGCTTCAAGGGAGAGAGGAGGGGAGGGGTGTTTTCGACCCCCTTTGACCTCTGAACGCTTGACCGACCGAGCGAGAGGACGTTGATGCTACCTGAATTCTGGTCCGGTCCGCTTTTTCACCCCTCCCCATTTCACCATCCCTTTACAAGCCTCACTCTTAATAGAATTAGCCTCAGCCTCGGCTCGAGTCAAAGGGGTGAATTTTTTCGATACTCGTTTTTTACATCTCACTCCCTCGTGAAAAATTCTCCATTGCTTGTCTCCGTTACGTGATAATTATTCGACCGATCGTTTCGTATCGAAAATTCAATCGGTCCCAATTGGACCAACATCAAAAGTCAAAGTCAATGTTTTTTTTTTTTTTCTGTTTTCTTGAGGAATAAAAACCACCGAGTCTAATTGCAACTACGAATTTATTGATAAAATTTTTTTACCTTCGAAATGTAAATTTTCATCCACTTTGTACAGTGAATAAATTTGTCTATCCGCGTATATGGTTTGGGATAAAGGTTAGCCGAGAGGAGATGCAGAGTAGCGGAGAACTTTGAGAGTAAAACGATCTTTGCGGAGCTTTCGAAAAAATTATTTCCATACATTCATCGAGGTTCAGCAGGAAATGTTTGTATTATTTTTAGCTCTGATATCTGCCCTGTCAGGCAGAGTTTTATGATTAGATTTTCCAATCGTTCGGACGGTACAAAATCTGCTGTGCAATCTTTTCTGACACCGTTGAATTTTTCGTAAAACAAAAAAGTTACGCGTTGTTCTTTTTTCGTCTGAGAATAGTGTGTAATTTTTTTTTTCTCGAAGATTCAAGCGTTTTAGAAAAGAAAAGTGAGTCTAATTGGTAGCTATTTATGTCCCACTGACGTAGCTGATAGAGCATCTTAAGAGTGATTTTGTTATTGTTCACATTTTAATAATAAACTAGCTTGAAGAAGACGCTAAAACAATAAAAGAAAATGATACAAAATGAAAGATTTTTATTTTGTAAAACCGATGTTGGCTGAACGGAGGTTTATATATTGTAAATACCTCGTAATCTAGGGACCTGGGGCGCCACTCCTTGCTTCATTACCGTCGTTGGTGCCATTGTTCCCTCGGTATAATTGAATTCCCAAGACAGTTAGATCTCCACTCTATCTCTCTCTCGCTCTCTCTCTTCTCTTCTCTTTCTCGTCCCCCTCCCGCCCCGCTCTTTCAACCGCCTCGTTCTCGAATCTATCTTCTATTCCTGGTCTGGTGCACCCGGATGTCTCCTCTAAAATACTCTGGTTTGGTCTCCCCATTCTATTCCCTTATCCTCTCATTCTCTTCACTCCTCAACACCAACGGACTCAACCAACCCTCAATGCACCAAAAGGGATCGGGGATCTCTCATTCATCTCATTCACAGGTGAAGAGCGACGATATTAAGACCCGTCATGGGCAACGATACAGCGAGCAATGAGATCAAATGTCGAGAAATCCTCGTACCGGTAATTAACATTTCGACATTGCTCCATTCGAATTGTCGAATTCTCAAGCAGCTTTTCAAAATTTCTAGTTTTCGTTATAGTCCTTCGTTCAAGCTCGAACTAGGGAAATTCCGTTCAAGACTACAGGCGGTTTGGCACCTGTATATAAAACTAACTAAGATCGTCTATAATACTTCAAATCTGACATCCGATGCCTAGAACTTGGATACGATCACTCAGACATATTGGATCATGCCTAAGAAATATTTTTTTACTGAAATGAATTGAATCACGTTGTAATATGACTCATGGCCATTTGATTGATATATCTAGGGTTAAACGTCACTGCAGCAAAAGTAACTAGAAAGTCGATTATGAATTTCCTCTGAGATTCTTAATATTTTGAGCATGACAGAGCTGACACATCATTGTCTGATGAAGGGCCAACGTTGTAAAACTTTTATATTTACCGCAATAGCTTCAACCGCGTCAGATAAAAATTCGCAGTAGAGTTTTGATCAGTTGTACGACTGATGAATAGCCTGAAACCTTACGGTTATCCGCTTGAGTAGAACCCACTTTGCGAATAATCTGGCTAGCATAGCTCGTTTCGTGTTTTAACGGGTTAACACTCGTGGCTACAAGCTTTAGGGGAAGCTTGAGCACGGAGGTCGTTGGGCGTCATGACCAATGACCAGCATGACGATTTGTCAATAACAATCGTAACCCGACGTAACTGCAACTAATGGGGTCATCGATTGTTCACGCGTCGGTCTGTAACATCCGCCAGAGAGTATCGGACTACCTGGGCTGTAGCCTATCCTCCGAATCACCCTTTCCCAATGACCTCCAGCCCCCGGTCATTGAGGTCACTCAAAATCTGTTGACGACCAACGGTTTCAGGGATGGATTGAACGGGTTGATGTTCCGGTTATAACATGAATTACGGGATCAGTGTACACGGATTAATTTCAACGATCCTTGGACTAAATAACTATGGCTGCGTTTGGTATGAGAGTGCTTTCTCCTTTCCCATTATGTCGACCGCGATCAACCGTAAGTTCGTTTAATGAGTGGCGAATTTATTAACCGGTGAGGCTGAGACAACCAAGCCTTGTTTTACCAGGTGACAATACGAGGGAAGAAGGGACGGAGAGCAGGTATCGTGTCATTAAGATAGCCAACGTTTTAGGTTTGCTTATAGCGTAATGAAATTTAAACGCTCGAGACACGAGCACAAAGAATTGCTAAATGATAAGACTCGGCTTCGAGATTGTACATGGCTGTGCACACCCTTATCGAGCGAGTGTTGTGCAGCCTCTACTTTCTGTATTTTTTTTCTCTCTCACTCGCTCGTTACTGTTTCTCTCACGCTCTGAAGGGGTGACTAATCCACCCTCTCCACCCTTGCCTTTCATTACTCGGTTCTCACCCTCACGATGCCGCCGCTAGGGACTCACGTACGATACCAGTTTCCCTTGCGTAAGCCTTCAAACGTCCTGAGGGGGCAAGAAACTTATAACAATTCGAGAGGCACCTTGAAATTTGTTTCCATTTATCCGAAGCGTTTTATTTCGATGCGGAATAGTTTAAAATCTTTTCCTAGATGATCCTCGGTTCTGCCAAACCCGAACTGATAGCAATGCGGACGAACTGCTCGTGTGAAAAAATCAATGGAATGATTTTTCTGTAGTGTTTTTTTCTTCCCTTCTTTTTGTTAGCTCCCTTAACTTTGGTCTCTCGAGGACGCGCCAAGTAGGGCGAGGTAAATAAGTGGACACAAAAGTGAAACACGTCGGCGACCAAGAGCTCGATCTTTCTCACCGCGTGACCATTACTTACGGGCATTGTGGCCATGAGGTCGAAAAGGTGGAAATGCACCTTCTCAACCTGCAAGTCCCAAGTTTCAAGGGACAAAGGTATAGGCGATGCTATCCATAGTCCCGGCAGGTTGACGTGAATGAATGACTTCGTGATTTTTAATTGAGGCTACTGCAACTATCGTGACTCGTTTGAAACGACCCATTAAAAAATGGCTGACGATACGAAATGTTCCTTCATTATTCTTTCGCAAATTTTTTATCTCTCCCATTCTTGTTTTTTCTTTTATTTTTATCGTGAATTTAAATCTATATTTATTCAACGCTTCTTAACCGTCAATTTATTCATATTATAATATAATTTTGAAAAAAAATCTGAATTATACGATAAAAATCTTTTTGTGTATCTGTAAACATTACACTTGTACGTATATACACATTTTTGTATTTACAAATAGAAGAGCTATTGTCTCTTGGTGCAATTTCCTGTCACCAACCTTTTACAACTTTTAGTCGATATTGCATCGAAGCATGGGGGCCAAATATTGGTTTACGTACATATGTGAAAGTGTTTATATACAAGAATACAGTACGAATTGATCAACTGCTGTTGCATTTACGTTTCCGAGGCATCGTCATCGTCATCATCATCACATTCATCGAGTCAATACCATTTATCGTTGAATTTCGTTCATCGGCCTTGTTTTATTTCCTCCCTTACTCCAACCCCTTCTACCCCTATGAAACGTTTGGACTTTCCGATGCGTTCACGCAATTAAAACGTACCACAGACCGATTCAAAAGCGCAGAGTTTCGTATTGAATTGCATACAAATCAAATGTCCTTCCAATCTTTCCCTCTCTAATTCTCTTTCTCTTTCTCTTTCTCTCTCTCTCTCGCTCTTTCCTTCTGTCTCTGTCACTCCCACGAAAATTGTTGCTGCATCGTTCTTACATATTTTGAAAAACTCTTATGGAAGCACTTGCTTTATTCGAAATAATCTCAGATTGACACCCAGTTAGTGGGACATCGGTACATAATAATATCCACTGTACGTTTGTTACAAATCACTGCGTTTGCGTAGGTTGTATCACCATATATTGTCGAGTAATCAAAAAAATTGACTCCGTTGTTGCTATTTTTTCTCGTCGTTGAATCATGTTATTCGAAAACTTGAGTCAAGTCATTTTTTATTATTCCTGATTTATTGGTAGCATCTAGTATCGGTATGTTCAATATTTATATATGCGATTTGTAATCTCGTTAAAGTTTGCTAAATTTTCAGTTGTAGCACAATATGCTTCATCATGATTGTCATTATTTTTATTCCAATTAATTATTATTCGATTTATTGCTTTTAAATCTCTCCCTCTCTCTATTTTTTTTCGAATATCCCAGTCTCTTGTTCTTTTCATCTTTATGGATTTCCTGTATGACTCTGTCTTGTTTTCTTTTTTTTTTATCGTCTCTTATTATTCTCCTTCTGTCTGTTTATTCACGTCTGCTCAATTAACCTTTCGCTCGTGTGTTTTCTTTCGCCCTCCTTCTCTTCCAAATCTCGTATTTTTTATTTTTTTACTCTTAACTCTCTTCTTTGCTCAATTTTCTCTTCTGTGCATTTTTATGTCTAGCTCTTTCTCTTTTCTCCTCGTTCGCTCTTTATATACACCGCTCACGATGTGTTAACCAGCGTGAAAATGCAACAAGAATGCGCTTCATATTTGTCGAAGTTTACAATAAGCGGGAACGACAGTAATAGATTGTCCACATAGCACGAACCAATTAAGCGTATAGTGAACCGGTTACAGCCTCCAACAAATTCGTGTGTCCGTATAAATATAAAATATGTACATATTTATTGGTGGATTGACAATGGAATCTAATCCATAATTTATTGATGCTGAGTTGACAAGGCAGAAATGACCTCACCATAAACCATACACACTGCATGGCCAATGAATTGGTTCCCTTTCAAAATCATCCACTCCTATTGTTAATATGTAATTCAAATGCTATCGAATCAATCCTCGCTATCACAACTTCGATAATTAAATGTCACAATTTAGTACAGAGAATAAAAAAAGTGTTAAAAAAGTGCACTTCCGTTTGATGTAATCGCATAAAATATATGTTTATTTTACATTTTTATCAAAAATGTAAAAAAAAAAGTTTTAATATTTTGTTCAAATTCCAAATTTAATAATTTAGCAGTATTTAAAAAATATTGGTATACGTTGACGATCGATTATTCCTACCCATAATTGTTGAGGTGATCGGAATATTTATTTGTGTAATATCAAACGAAGTAACGCCTCATCGTACAGTTAATGAACGCTGATATAAAATGGTTTTCAAACCAAATTATACCAATATGAGCGATTTTACGAGAGTTGAGGTGAAGGGTGAAAAGCCGATCAATCCAATTCATCATTAAATGTCATAAACAATAAAATTAATAATATCAAGTAAAATGAAAATAAATCAAAATCAATTAAAAAATTCCAATCATTGTACGCTTTGAATAAACAATGCAATTTGATTGTTTCAAAGATGAGTGTAACAATCGACCAAAATACTTTTGCCAATTACCCGAGCAATGCGATGATACTATTTCAAATATTTATTTTATTTTATTCAAATAATACCTTTGATCCTGCCAAGCGATTAATACCTTACTCCAAATTGCGGGCCTAGTTGACCCAACGAAATTCCTTCAAGTACGCACGGAGGTTGCGTCAACTACGCCATTAAGTTTTGCCGTATCCAACCTCAGGGCATAGTTGTGTCAACTATATATGCCTCCGTTTTCCGAACTATTCCTTTTTTTCGGTGCAATCGCTACACCGCGACCGTTGATTATTTTTCGTAGAGTTTTTTGCTTCTTGTACTTCTGAAAAGGAAAAATAAACCCAATAAAATGTAGACAAGAATTTGTTTTTTTTATCCATTGTTTATGTTCTTTCACAAAAGAGTTAAATAAATTTTTATAAATGAGAAATGTCCCTGGAGCCAGAACGCGTAACTTCTGAATGCTGTTTATCGCTGAGATCATTTGTTATACACCTTTAAAAATGGTAATACCATGCGAGAAAGGGAAGAATAAGAGGAGGAGAACGACGATGTACGTCACAAAGAAATAGTCTTTGAGCATAGCGAGCAACGATTTATCAGCTACTTTTGCTTATTCTGTTATGCTCAGTGACAAGCCAAGTCTCACAAGCAAACTAAATTCATGCTTATATTCACAATCTTTTTCCTTCTTGTCTTCTCCGCCAGGCTATAGCTTCAAAACCGTGTTGAAATGCTCGTCAACAGTTGCATTTTATTTCATATTTCACATATATATCATCTTCAACGAACATCATAAATATTTATTTATGATTTTTATTTTATTTATACATTTAACAGATTCTTTTAATATAATTTTTCCATACAATTCATGTAATTTATAAATACGATTAATTGTTTTTTTTTTTTTTTTTTCAATGTATACATGTGATGTACATTTATATATTTATGTATGTATTTTCGAAGAAAAGAATGTCGTCAATGATTAATGGATTTATTTCATCACGAGAAGCCAAACAAAAGTTTGCTGGAATTTCGCGACGAGGATCACCGAATAACAGAAGATAATAATCGCCATGGGCGAGAATAACTCTCGAAAGCGAGGGAATGTCTCATTTGTTCCGAGAATAATTATTAGCGTCTGAAAACCGCTTTCATAGATGTATGAGTAGCGATATTGGATAGGAACAACCGATTCGACCATGTACCCAAATAAGACGAGCAACAAAAACTTTCTTATCCACCGGAAGATGGTCATTCATCAATTTTCATGTGTCGTATACCTGATGAATCATTCTCTCTTTCTTTGTCGCTCACCCTCGCACTCGCTCCTTCATTGGAAAAAAAAAAAAAAAAAAAAAAAAATACGCTAATGTAGTCTCGATCACAGATTTTAATGGTTTCGCGTTCTCGGAATAATTTTATGGCTAAAAAGATAGCCATAAAAAAAGACCTGATATACGACTCAAGGACTTGAAATGGGAATGTATTCTTTTCCGGTCAATATATGTTCTTCATGAATTTTTTTCTATCCGCGTAAATCCCAGATGATGAAGAATTTTTGGAATAACGACGAAAATCCTACAAATCATTTTTTTTTCATTGTTCCAATAATTTTATTCCGTGTACATATGATGATGGCATCGAGTTACGATGAGAATCGCGTTCGGCAGCTGTGATGGACGATGAAAAAATCTTTTACATACGGGAAAACATAAAAATGAAGAAAATACAAAAAAAAAACGATTGTAAAGAAACGTTGGGGAACTGAAATGACGTTGATATTTAAGAAAAATATTTCGTCACTGAAACGGCAAAATTCTAAGTCAGAATAAATGTGAAGTTTTATCCAAAAGTAGAGAAGTTATTTTGTAATTCATGGAATGAGGTATCTGGCATCTCGTAATTAAATGTTTTTTGTTTCCATTAATTTGTTTCTCACGACATTACGATTGCCACGTTTATTTTTATATTTGATGAAAATTATAATGTATCAAATTGTTTGTTGAATCATAAACAATCCGGTAGAAAAAGAAGCTTCGAGAAACTTCATGATCAAACTATTTCAGGAACGTGCCATTTTACCTTGAAAATGGTGAATCTATTCTGGCAAATCTCATCCGTGAGGTATGCAGAATCATCGTATTCTGGATAAGGTAACCCTTGTCGAGTAGCCAAGATCGTTAATATTGAGTCCACGACGGTTCTCGCCTTTGCATCACACACCGCGCCTTTAATATCTTTTTTTTTCCAATCTTTTCAACGTTATTTTTTTTTAATCGTTCCGACATTTCATCGGGAAGAATTCCAATGTAATTTCAATACCGCTTGTCGGTGCAAACTAATCGTGTGAATGATATTCTCGTGAACGGAAGAAAGGGATCGTGCCAATTTGTAAAAAAAAAGAAAAAGAAAAAGTTGGGCTTGAAGAGATTCATTAATTATGAAAAAGAAGATCGATCGAAGTTGTTGGAAGCTGAGATGCTTCAACGAGATGACTGTCAATATTTTTGAATAATGATCCTTCGAAAAAAGATCCATTTTTTTTTCTGAATAATCTCATGAATGAAGCATTCCATTTGAGGTATCCTATTTGCAATAATTAACATCTATTTATACGTCGTATACTTCGATCTTTTAGAGAACAATTTCATCAAGTTCGAAATAGATTAGTTTTCAAACTTCTGTCGTTATTATTGATTTTCATTGGAATGCTTATGTATTTACATATTATATTGTATAATTACATTCAATTTATCGTACCTTGGAACATTCATTAGACACCCTTAACATTGCTGCGTCAATTAATCAGAAGACGATCAAAGGGTTCTCTGGGTGGCTAGCAACAGTAATCTTCACGTGTTTGTGAGGTGGTAATGAAAACGATTTCACTGAGATTAAATCGCATGCCCCAGCAAGGGTTTGACGTTTTTGCAAAGTACAGATCAGGAACAACGAAAGGGGTTGCGCCCAAGATAGACGAATAAGAAAAAAAAATAATAAAAAAGGGATGAAAAACGATAAAAGAGGGATGGAATATTGATGCAACAATATGTAGGGGTGAAAATGACGTTCGAAGTCGAGTGATCGCTCGATACAGAATAAAATTTCAGACAATATTAACGGAGAGCCCATTACCAACATCGATAAGAGGCAGGAGTGGGGGTAAAAGTGAGGCAATAGTGTCGATGGGATGTAGGAAAAAGACGAGGGAATGGGGGCAAAGAACATTACGAGATGATATTAGAGTCTCGATCGTATCCGCTTAATAGATTCAGCGATATTATTGAATTAGCACGGGCGAACGAAGCCCATCTACGGGCGAATGAACAGCATCCCCCTTAAAGATCAACCCTGGTAGGAAGGGGTGTCGAGCAGAACACGGGTTTGGCACGAGGGACTCGACTAATCCAAGGGCCGTTATTACTTTTATGGATTTTCACTCGTTCCTACGTCTGGTACGATTTCGTTATTGTTTCTGGTCACCCGATTCATTGAAAGGACGATTGGAGTATGAACATAATAACTCAGGATTCAAAGTTGTAGGAAATTTCTGGAGTTAAGATCGATTTCAGGTTAAAAGTAGGCATTTGCGGCTATTTCTGAATGGTAATCGAAACTGAAACACAATTGGGATTGAAATGATTCATTCCATTCGAACTTTAAGGATTTTAAGATGCTCACTTCCAATCAAAATGTTATTTCATTGAAAGGAAAAACATTTTCCAAAGCCATTTAAGCTAACAGGTCAAACTGGTTAATCGTTTACCCACCAATTACCTCGATGAAGGTAATAAGCGGATCAGCATTTAATTATCTCATACGATACAACTGGGAATCCCTCCTAACTGGACCAGCAAAGGGACCAATGTTACTAGTTAGAGTATAGCTAAAAGGACTTTCACCCCGCGGGTGTTTCAACTCCACCAACTTTGCATTAGAGGTCGTGAAGTAAAGAGGATAACCAGAGATAGGTGTAAAGTCTAGTTTGACACTAGTGGTCATTGCTATAACTGTAGCTGAGTACTGTTCTCTTCCAACCTAGCAACCGCATCTCGCATAATCAAAAACTTTGTTCAACATGCATGGACGCCTGTAATTCGGACAACGAGACGAAGTTTGAGGCTTGGGTTGTTGCAGGACCTGGCAAAGGCCGTTGACCAGTTAGGGTGAACTGCTGTTAGCAACCCCCTCTTTAAATCCAACAGAACAACGCATGAGTGCCAACCTACGTGCTTGAAGGCTGATGGTGGTTATCGTTTGGCCTGCTATCACCGATTGCTTAATGCTCCCTTGAGGTCACAGGCAATAGTGGAATAACTTTGAGGATAGAGACCGTCCAATTGGACACGTTTCCATTGAATCCTAGATCTTTTGTGACGTTCAGTTAGTCTCTTTGATCTCAGTGTCATGAGAAATTCCATTGGTAATTTTTAAAGAATAAAACCTAGTATCTCTCTATCATTTTAGTTGGTTTTTTTTATTGAAATTCATTTCGAAGATCCGTTAAAAGAGTCGAGTCAACCCATCGAAGAGTTTTCTAGTTCACTGGCAGGTTAACTATTTTTTTTTTTCACTACTACAAGAATATCCAGAGATTTGCTCAGTGAATTTTCTACTCAAATGAGGTTAGAGGAGCAAGTCCCGAGCTCTTTACACGCAGTAATAAAACTGAGGTAAGCAGAGGATGAGATGCTTCAAAGTGTCTAAGTCGTACTTCATCGAAGTAGGAAAGTTATCCGGACGAGTGTGTTTCACCAGCAATTAAAGAAGGATTCTGAGGTTGGGTAGTCATTGGATTTCTCGTAGAATCTTTGCAGCTGTATGAGGGCAATTTCGAGGGAAGTTATGACATCGAACGAGTAACCAACTTTTATAACCCGGAGTGTAACATCCTCTTGAAGCTCGTAGATCCGTTAAGATCTACAAGGGTACTTGATACCATAAGTAACGGAGCTATAACACGGGGTCCCTCCGGCTATCTATCCGGTGTACTTACTTAGCTGGAGTAAATAAACTGAGAGGGAGATAGTTGCTTGAGTCTGTATGTCACGAGGGAGAAGAGATATCCTGCAAGGTTTGGCATATCAGAATGAGAGAGAAAGAGTGCCCGAGAGAAGGGTGAAGAGACCAAAACGACACGCCTGGCGTCCTAGTGACCAGGAAATCCCAAGGGAGATGGTCAACCGGATATCGGGAGATACCATCACGTTTCGCGAAGAGATCCTTGGAGCCACGTCACTCAATAATGTTCCACCAACGTGCTGTGTACTTGAACACTCCGGAAGCTTCGACGCAGAGCTTTTTCGGGCTGGACGTCAGCTCTGCAAGGAACGAGAGGATCACGCGGACGTGGGTCAAGCGGTTAAGACACCCGGATTAGTTGGGGTATCAAGTTTAACTGAAGGTCATACTCCGAACTCCGTGACGGGCCCATCGTGCTTTTCCCATAACCCAGCTTTCTCTTTGTTATTTCATGCAATGCTCAGATTCAAACGAACTATTAAGTACATGTATTGGCAATGTTTCATCCATCAAATTGGGATCTCTCAGTAGTTTTTCATGAGTTGCTACATTTAATAGTGGAAGTCGGAAATCAAGGTATAGTAGCTTGAACAGCATTCCCGTGGTCATTTAAAATTATGGAGACTTTGTAAACAATGGTTCAGTGAATAGAGTAGCTTGAATAAAGGGTAAAAAAACTCAGTGACCTGATCCGAGCTACTATCGCAGGAATTGAATATCTGCGAAGACCTCTGGTAGCTTGATCACGCCAAGAAATTCAATGTTTTTCAATAGCATCGTCATCATAAACCTCCCAATCTTCCAATCCATCACTATTTCCTCAAGCACGAACGCCCGAAGGATCCTCAAGAGACAGACTTGCCCGGAGGCCTTTGCAGTTTGGTGATGTCGAAGTTGGCGTAGGCGACGAATCTGTACAGCTAATAATTACCCATCTCCTCGAATCCCTACACGTACTCTCGTTCTCCCTACTTCTATTTCACGCCTCAGCGACTCTTCGATTTCAAGAGATGGCTACACGAGGGTTGTGCCCTTACTTTCTTTAGCAAAGTTCAGGCCTCTGGTTCGTAGCTTGAAGGAACACACATAAAAATATATTTCCTGATTTAAATAAAGTTATTTAAAGTATAAATTTAGCTAATTTTAAACGAAAAACATTATTTCAAGTTCGGAATTACCTTATTTTTCTCGAGTTGCTGAGGATAATTTTTTATCACTTCGATTATCAGGATTAATCGCCAAAAAAAAGCTTGATCGTGTTCTTATCACGGAAAAAAAAAAAAAAAAAACAAGCGAACGGTTCAAGGGAAGATTTAAGAAAGATTTTTCGTTGGCTATGTTCTCTCTGAGTCGCACAGATAATCGGCTAATTTCACGCTCGATTCTTCGGCCCTTGGCCTCCGGGCGAGGTGATTTTCCATCTTCAACCTCATCTCTCTTTCTCATTCTCTCTTCCTCTTATCTCAAGCAACTAATTACATTTTTGTTTGGCCCTGCCTCTGTCACTGAATCCAAAGCTATTCTATATAGAGGTTGAGTATCCAATGGGAAGGGGACGAGTATGGATAAGAGGGATGACGGAGTAGGGGTAGAAGTGAGGGTGGTTACGATATCGTCTCGAGCCAAGATATCCTGGCCGTTCTCATGAATATACTAATAGCATTCGAAGCTACTCTGGTGTCGTTCCACAACTTCCTGCCCACGGACTCTTCTTTTTTAGTCCTCACGATAACCACGAAGTCCATGTTACGAAAAATATTGCCTGCGTCTCCAACATTACATGTTACAGTTTCATCACCTGCTTCTTTTTATAAGATTTGTAAATGTGTAAAATTCGACCCTAAAGAACTTGACTCTCATTTCGGAAAAGCAGCTTGAAAAAAAGTTCACTGACGAGATCTACCAGAAATATTGATCTAATTGCATACAATATAATATGATCGACAAAAATAATTTTCCTTCATTCGAATGAGAACTTCTTTGGGTTTATAATTTTTTTTTCTAATTCTGGGCTCAGGGAGTGTTCGGAAAAGTTTAGTCCATCAAAGTGAGACCACAAAAGATGTGACCAAAAGTTATGGTGAACTTCGTGAGAAGAAATACGAAGGAAAAGTAGTTTTAAAAAAAATGTGGATGTCACGTTTGGTAGGGATCGGTGAAGCTGAAGCACGTTGGCTATAACATGGAATCGCGAATCGATAATACCGACCACGATAATAATGTGGAGGAAACGTGGAAGGATAGTAACTTGGTAAAAGGCAACTCTGGCATTCTTTTCGAAATTGGGCACTTTTTCGTGTACGTGAAAAGAAATTGCAAGAAATGAGAACGAGCTGTGAACTCGAAACTGGGTCGTACTACATTTATGATAAATATACATGTTTCACGTACATGGTTTATGCACGACGAGAAGTGAACGACCGCGTCACGTGCATGGAACGTATTTCGTAATTAAGAGGGTAACAAAGGGACATGTATTTTAGTATTTTACTTGAATTACTGTCAGGATTTGGAATAAATTTTATGCAGATAAATTTTGATCGAATATGATTACAAAATTATATAAAATTAATTGTTTATTTATATTATCCGCAAACAGACGTAAAAATTGATGATTAATCAAATTCAAAACAACGATAATATAGAAAGAAACTGAAGAAAAAAAAATACGAGAAAGGAGGCATTCGTAATATAAAGCTTTTTTGGGGTTGCGGAATAGCCTATGGAAATGTGGCCTCTAACTTGGAATTAAGTAATCGTTGTTTGCATATTAATTGTTCATTTGAAAGTCAGCGAGAGTCCACTAATTTCTGAACAACCATTTTTCGGTTCTCTCAACAATTGTCTATTTTTGTCAACTTTACAAGAGTACGGAATAAAAAAAGAAAGAAAAAGCTTAAAAATGATTACAACGATTACTTGTAATTCAATCATTTTTCGAGTACCAGATTGACTTTTCACCCTTATTTTTCATCCCTTGGTCGCAGTCGCTCGGTTATCGATTTTTTTTTTTTTCAACCCCTAGTCTCTGGAATGTCGAGTTTTTCTCCAGAGTCCCATATATGCAGATTTTTTTAATCATTCCCCGCAATAATTTGAGAAAACGACGCAGCAACGAAAGGCCAAATTGTGGTTTCGGAAGTGGATTTTTCCGACGAGATTCGGTCGCTGAAAATTTCGTTCCAGCACCAACTACATTTAGATTGAATTTTCTTCTCGTCGTATACGCCTTATGTTACTTCTATGCAAATTTTTTTTTTTATTTATTCTCTTCCACCCTCAAAAGAAATTAAAAGACAACCGGAAGTGGTTGAGAAATTTCCTCTTGTTTTCCCACATTTTTTTTTTACTGAATATAAACGCGATAGGTTTCTTATAAAATATCTTTGAGATCTGCAAAAAATTAACGTGTATCTTGGTAGACATTTTTTTTTTTTTTCAATTCTCAAATGTCCTATGGCACATATCGATGAATAGGGGAAAAAACGAATAACTGTAATAAAACTGACACTCGACTAAAGGGCAAAATTCAGTATAAGTCGTAAAATCTACTAGACCGACTAAATAATAAGTTTCTCATTGGAAAACTTTATTAGTATATCCCCGTCTGAGAATTTCCGTTTCAAGCATTATTTCTCCGTTATTTTTCTCTTTACGATCGTGGCGAATAAAATTCGTTTTCTGGCACCACTTTGTAACATTGTCGGTAGTAAAAAGTACGTCGGGAAAATGTGTGTTGAGATTGAAGGAGAAGAGGGCGGAGAGGGTACGATCCTGAGTCTCGTCGATTCGTGAACTTTTTGGCCAATAAAAATATCATATATTTTAGTCGCAAACTTGATACAATCGCGGCTGCATGTGCCAAATCATTCCAATTCATGAAACGACTGCGATGTTCGTCTTTCGCACTTTTTTGGCCCACCAGCTTGGAAAAATTGTTTTTTCTTTTTTTTTTTTTTTTCTTTTTTCAAACTGTAATAAAGTTTGGTCGATAAAACTAATTTCTTCTCAAGTTTTCGTATTTCATGCGATTCAACGAAAATTTTGTCAACAGAAAAATTCACTTGTAGCAGCTTTTCCATTGAATTGAAATAAAAAAAATTTCTTTTGTTCCTATTACACATTTAAGGCATTTTTAATTTTATCGTGGCTCGACTAGGTCGCTCAGAAAGCGCAAGGGGAATTCATGCAGCTTTTTGTACATGAAAGAGGTATTTTTGATGTCATTGAAGTTTTCAAATTTTATATTAAAAGAGCGATTGAGCAGTTAGTCAGTCAATTATCTCCTGCTTTGAATGTCAAACTCAAATAATCGTGCACAATGTTCTCTAGTCATTCAGCTCCTTGTTATCTGCAGGGCCACCACCACCACCTCGGAATGAACAATGTGTTCAAGTAGCGAATACAGAATGCATTCAATATCATGCTTGGTGGTTCCGGTGGTTGGTTGAATGATCCACCAAGTAAATGAGCCAATATGACGACAAGAAGCGAGGAGGGTAGGGGGGGGGGGATCCCGGCCTTCCTCTCTGACATCAAGTTTCGATGCTTTACATTGTTGTGCTACACCTCATGGTGAGATGAAACGTTAAATTAATATCACGATGTGAGAAAGTTCACTTATAGCTTTACGGACAATTAGTCCCTTGCTATTTTCTCTTTGCCATATTTGATCGCTCGGGTTCCTCACCTCAAGACTTCCATACTTTTACTCTCAGGTCCTCTTCTTCCTTTTGATTCTCATTGTCACACCGAATATTGAAAACTTTTAATTGTTATCTTGCCATTTTGCAGATAACAATTCTAATAAGAACTTGAAATTATATTGTAGCAACAATCGAACTGCTGACAGAATCATACTGATTCAAAACTAAATCAAATGGAGCAATGAAAAAAATTATAGTAGTAAAATACTCACGCTTGTTATATGCGGACGAAAAAAATACTAAGATCAATCGTCGTATCTTTATTCGAACAGAAAAAATTAAACTTTATTAGAGCATTACATAATTGTTTTTAATATTACACTGGTATTAACAACGATTTCTTTTGTTCTGAGCAGAGATGCTCGAACAGCTAATAGTAAATAAAGATATTCGTTCGATGATGTAACGAATAAAAAAATCAATAAAAAATATCATCAAACACATTAATTGATAAATAAAAAATGAAAGCCCAAGCGCTTACAAAATGAAACAATAAATATTTAATGCCTGTTGATAAATGATATTGAAGATAAAAAACAAAAAAACGAAATCCATTGGAGTTTTCGTGGTATTTACATATGTAGGGTAAGCAGGAATGATGTTTCGGAGTGGTCAATGCTTTTAGTTGAAGAGTTTTGTACAAGATTTGATTGATCACGGTATTACAATAGACTTGAAACGATTTGTACATGTATCGATATATATAATTAAAAAAAAAAACGATTTCATTTGTCCTGTTCTCTCAATTCTGGACATTTTGATCCATGTTCAATTCTCTCTCGTTTATTCGATTCGATCGGACGTACAGAGACGCCACCCCACCCCCCCACCACCTCTTCAGCCCCTCTTAAATTGCACCACGTTGATGTAGGATTGCTCCCGCAATTTTCGATACGCACTCGATCCCGAATCGCTCGTTTCAATCTCGACCCGTGTGCTCGATCGTTCATTTTTACCATTTTCGCTCCCTCTCTCTCGCTCCTTTTTTCTCCCATCTCTCTCTAACAATCGCGTTTATTCCCACTTCTCATTCATACGGGAATAGCAACACGCTATTCCCATATGCTCTTGAGCTTTTTGGTTGGCTTGTATCAAGGACGAGGGAGAAACAAGCTCACGACGCCTTTCCCTTCCGATTTCCGAGATACAAGAGAAATTTCGCTATTTACTCGTTACTTCATCGTCCCTCGGGACGTGAGTGCTGTTCGATTTTCAAAACTATTTATCTTTATTTTTATTGGAGATTTTTTTTTATTTTTCATTCTTGTTTACGATTTTTTTCGGGTGTAGTTTCGACTGGCGTTGACACTGGAACATGTTCTAATCTGTTCGATACCTGAATGATGGAATGGCATAACTTTTTTTCATTTCTACACTCTTCAGTACTTGAAATTCAATAAAAATACTTTTTTCAAACTGCATTTGTCTTTCGTTAATAGGTTCGTTCATTTCTCTCTCTCTTCTCGCTCGTTCGCTTTCTCGTTCTTCGTCATCTCACCACAATGGTCGAAATACGAGATAAACGTAGCTTAAGTACGTTCATGTATCTCCCTCTCTCTCTCTCACACACACACACACACACACACACACACACACACACACACACACACACACACACACACACACACACACACACACACACACACACACACACACACACACACACACTGTTGTGGTACGAACGGCCAAAACGAACTACCACGACTGTCACACTTTATCCGCTGCGGTTCAGACGCATTTGTACTTATCGTTATTAATCAAGAGCTTGTACACGAATAGTGGACAGAGCCAGTGGTATTAATGGGAGGCACAAATCCGGTTCGTCCGCTCTTTTGGTCTCCCACAACTATCCTATTCTAAATGTACTAGTGAACTAACACTTTAGCGAATTCATCTCGACCTCCGTAGAAACCAGAACTTTCCTGTTTTAACACTACGAATTTTATCTTCGAGTTCATGCTGTCCCAAGATATCAGTCACATATTACCGAATATTTGACATATTCTCATTACATATGTATAAAATATTTTCGATGTATTTGCATAACCATATAGTTTAAACTAAAAAAAATACTGCTGAAAAAATACATCACAAAAATAATAAATAAATACTTCTGGTTAAAAGACATCCAAAAAGTAATAAGCATATATCTGTCTCTGAATAATGAGTGTTGACACGAAAACAAAAGCTTCTCATAACTTCACTCATATTCATATTTTTCCAGCTGTTGAAGCTGAAAGGCTCGTTCTCGCGGAAAGAAAGAAGAACTAGAAACAGAGAAAAATGGAGAGAAGGAAAGAAAGAGAGAGAGAGAGAAAGAGAGAGAGAGAGAGAGAGAGAGAGAGAAAGCACTAATTGGAAAATAAGAATAAAAATCCCGGAACTCGATAATTGCTCTTCCGGTTCAAGTGCAGGGTGAAATCGCTTTACAAATATAAACTGGTAGCAAACATTCAGTCATCGAAGTCACATTTTCTGAGAAATTTCAATCTCCATTATTTGGCTTTATTTAAAAATTATTGAGCATTGTAAAAATAATATCGTATTTCTATGTGCACTGAAAAACCCATTTGCATGTGCGTATTTCAACCACGCATTATATTGCTTCGAGTTGATGGAAATAATTATAGTTTCTATTCGCCAAACATACGCCATTTATTAACCGAACCGACGGGGATGGGTGAGCGATCGATGTATGACTTTGGCGATCTCCCAAGCTGAGCAGCTTCAAGCGAAGACAATCGAGTAATTGACTGTATCTTATTTGCAGGAACGAATTCTTTAAACATACTGTTAAGTATTTGTTACTAGGATCTTAGTGCTGCTCAATTCAGTTCTTCGAGGTCTCGGCATAAGCAAAGCTGGACCTCATATTTCAATTCAATAATAGTATACCAAGGTTTCAACGTATCTCAAGCACCTCCAGAGCTTACGTTTCACCTGAAACCTATGGTTATTGGTTGAACTCATTGTAGCTTGAATTCTTCAAGAAATTTCATTCGGAACGTATAATTTTCTTTTTTTTCAATCATTTGTAAACCTTACATCTCACCCTATTTATGTTTACGAGATATCGTAGTTCGAGACTCCGTTGAAAGAGTGCATCAAGGAAGGAAAGCAAGCTCTCGGAGAAGCCAGTCTGAGTCTGTTCAGCTGTTGGGGTCTCTTTAGACTCGGGTGAAAGAGGCAAGAAAGCATTTTTCTCCAGTTCCTCCAGTGCTTTGTGTGCACAAGTGTTTTGCCTCACAGGATGACGCTGGTACACTTGGCTCAACTGAAAGGAAAGAGGCAGAGGGAAAAGGGGGAAAGTGTTACACATATACAAACCCCAAAACGCCTCCGAGCGAAGAGAGGGAGACATCAACCGGAATCTTGACGTTCTTCACGGCTGGAAAAATATACAATTGGCTGTAGCGCATCGTGAAACATATCCTCTCGCTACCAGCATGGAAAACGAATGTACCGTGACGTTCAGACCAATCGTATTTATCGAGACACGTCAAAGAAAAATGTGAAAAAATTCGGTGACTTGGTAGGGAGTTGGTTGAGATTGACTGATTGTTGACGAGAACAGAAAACATTGAAGAAATTTGCGATGCTGGTCATAGCTTCGAATTAATGTATTATGGCTATGTATAATGGCAGCTCCGTGAACCGATAATTCCAGTTCTAGATAACCAATTTTTGTGAAGCACCGGTACCTGTACAGTAAAGTCAATGTTCCAATTTCCAAAAACATCCGAAATATCCGTATTCCGGAGGTCTTACTCAAATTAGTCATGAAGAACCACAGAAAATTATTCAATAGTGCACTAGAGAAAAGTAGATAGGATGTGGGTTTTGGTTAAGAATGAGCCGTGCGATGGAACAAAACGTTAGGGAATTTCGGCTTTGTTGAAGAGGGAGGGTGCAGCCGACATTCTCGACTTTTGGTTTGTTGGCAATAACAGTAGATCCGACTAACGAGCTCCTAAATAAGGGTTAGTAATTTCATGTATTTATGCGTGAGTTACGTCGGACCCTCGACAAGAGGGGGGTAGCAGAGGGAATGAGGCACGAAGGGGAGGCGTTAAGGTTTTGGTGAATTGGTTAGAATAAGAGGGAAGAATGGAATGAGAAAGGTAGGAATCCCTTCAACGAGGAACCCGAACAAAGAGAAATGAAAAGAGCTGGGTGGCTTAAATATACCAAGGGCAGAGTGTACAAAGTCACGCGTTAGAGACCACCCTGAGTATACATACATACCAAATCGCAAGGACATAAACGCACACGTGCATATGTATTTAAATACTTACCAAAAAAATTAACACGAGTTTTGGTAAAACCTAAACATAAAATAACAAAAGCTTGTCTCAGATGCGAGAAGCGACCAAGCGACTAAAGATGGATACGAGAAATGCGAGGACGTCCACTTCAAGTTACGACTGCCAGAAAGCCGAGAGGGAAACTGAGCCAAGACAAAAGAAAGGTGTTTGTTAAAAAATTCCCCTTGAAAGAGATGTCTGGGTAATTAAAAGAATAACAGAAACAAGAAAAAAAACAACATTTTGAAATCACAAGTCGTTGAATTCTCGACTACTCTGTTGAAATAGATCTCCGAGGCTTAAACGCACTAATTGCCACGTCTTTAATAACCGAGACATTGGCCTTGTATTCTATTCATCACAGGACCCTTTGGTTGGACTGAACGAATGCTCAGCGAACATCAAACGACCTTGGAACGTTGGCTCCGGTGACAAAAACCATTACAAAGTTCGCGGAATGCGTGTGAAAGAAAAAAAAAACTTTGCTGGTACTCTAATAGAGTGCAGTTACGAAGAAGGTAGAGTAAAACTCCCATTATCGTCTAAGTTTATTAATTTTGTAACGTAGATTAGGATAATAATTTTAGGTTATCCACGAAGGTCAACAGCCAATTGAGAGCTAAGACAAGACTGAGATCCAAATTGAGCTTTTTTTCTTCAACTCGCCCGTACCAGAAGCTAAATCTTGGTTGATGTTCGAAAGCAGAACAGGATAAGTCATGGCGTGGTCGTAAATCTCAGCATCGTCTGCACAAACCAAACAAGCCATTCTCTTCTCCGACTCCGCAGGGTTGGATGGTTTGGAGGTGGGAGTATAGTGCACCAGAGCTTGATCTCTCAAGGAGGATTCCAGAAGGTACTCGACACTGTACAATCCAGTGAGAGTGAAAGGCCAAGTAACCACTACTGTTTGGGGCATGCCTGGAGGAAGGAAGGAAAAAGAGACAAAAGGAGCACGATAGTTTCGTTGAAGCTCTTCTGGGGTAGGATTAAGGACAGCTCGGGAATGCTTCTGGGCCTTGGTGTGGCTACTCCTTCAGTGGAAGGACTTCCAACACACTTGTCCCCCCATCCAGCTGCTGGCTTGGTGGTGCTCTTACCGCCAGTATCAGAACGAAGCTAGAGGATTAATCGCCGGAACAGCGGAGCCGTTAACATTAACCTCCTACTATCATCCCTTCAAGCAGAACTGCGGTTCTCACGTATCGTAGTATAGCTATGGCATCCTTCACTTCCGATGGATGTATCGGTGCTAGTTACTATGATCATCCCTCCATCATTTTGAACAAGAAGCGTTTGGCCGATAGGAGTAACGTCTGAACAGGCTGTTACCACATGATTGAATGAATCGTCGATTGACGAGGAAATGAATCAACATTTGTAGCATCTAACTGTTGTCGCGATGTCGCGGTCAGGTTCTGGAAGATCTTAATCACCAATAAATCCTAAGTACTACTGATGACGTTCATACGATGGCCAGTATTTTACTCGCTGTTGGATTACGGGTCTGGAGGACATAACTACCCACCCTGCCTGGAACGATGCTTTTATCAGCAAACATGTTTGTCCTTGAAACAGACTGTAACATCGAAGGAATGGTTTAGGACTGGAAAGGGAACGTAGCCAGGGCACTTTTACGGTTCTACGGATATTGCACATCTCTAAATCAACTCTGCCAACCTATCATGCTACCTATCAGGTTGGTGAGTTGGAAATACTCTGTGTGGAGTACAATATATGGTGAAATATGTGAACAGTGATAGAAGCTCTACATTCTCGATGTATACGTGTGTGAAAGAGAGACCAAGGCACGTCAGTGAAGATTTAAAACTGACGTAGCTTGCTAATGACCATTAACCGGTTGTCCAGCAGCTACAAAGCGAGCAGAGGTTGGCCCAACCGTGTGATGGTTGTTGCAATCCACCCTCCTAGTTAAAAAGCGTGTAGGTTAGGTGAATGAGGACAGAGACCGGGGAGCAAAGGGAGCAACAGTGCAATTCCCTTTTTCCCAAACCGCCCCTGAACATCCACCAACCCCCTCGAACACCAAAACTGCAGTTGGGCCGTTGTAGTTCACTTGCGCACGCTTTGTACCGCGGCACGAGGGAGCTCTGACTAACCCCCATGAGATTTATGCGCCGGATGTGACTCGGCTCACCGAATGGTTTATGAGTTTTGGGCGTTAAACGTAAGCAACCTATCCCTGTCTCGTTTCTCACTCGCTCCGCTGCTCATTCTTGCTCTTCGTCGTCCCCTCCCCCTTGACGGTACAGTTATTCTACTATGTGCTTTCTGCAAGTAGGCAGTCCAGATAATCCGGTTCAGATACCCGTGAGACAACAACAACTGCCGTCAGACTCACTGCTGTTAATCGGGAGGCAAAGATTTGTAGTCAGTAGTCTACTTTGATGATGCCAAGCTCGGTAGAATGATGCAACATTGACAAGATCGCAAATACTGTAAAATATATGTGTACAATTGAATAACCACGGAAAGGTCGTCAATTATGAAGTGATTTTTATTTACCTAGCTACCAGTATAATTCTTTTTAAGGACCCATATGAATTTCAAAATATGGGCAGAAGAAATCTTGATTATGTAAATTGCTATTCAATGGTGGGGAGAATCTTCATGGTAAAAATCAGTCGGATATCGCCCGGAAATATTCAAAGTCATAGGGCAATGTGGGATCTTCAGGGTAGAGGATACGACTTCAATAGTACTTTAGGATTTTTCTTGTATCGAGAGATTCTCGTAACGATAAGGCTGCACGTGGGGGTTACGGGTTTCGATTTTCTCGCTTCCCGTATTACGCTGTGGAAGTACAGACCTCGAACGCACTCGGAAATGTGTTTGGAATCTTCATTCGCACGAAGGGACGACCCACCGACCATATTGCTACTATAACGCTTGGATACGTTTATTCCATCTTGGATTACATTTTTTTTTTATCATCTCACTTGAAACGTGCAGTACGATTACGAAAATCGATTTACCCCTAATATTTACGATATTCTATTCGTATTATCAGTGATAAAGTAAACTCAAGTGTCAGCAACGCAAGATGTCAAAGAGTGTAGACAAATAGTTTTTTTTTTGCAGAAAAACCAGAATTTGGCAACCATTTAAATCAATAAAACGTATTTCCATAAATTTGTATCGAATCTAATAATGTCTTGAAACTCATGGACCAGAGGATAGGATAAAATTCTGTCAGGAACAGGACCGAACAAAAATAAATGGAAAGAGGATAAGAAAAAAAGGACGAAAGGAAAATAGTGCGAGTGTTTGTATGCCAGTCTGTTCATTTTCATCGTTCTCTCGAAACGTCGAGAAGCGAGAAAACGAAGAACGTCGATAGGAGAGAATCTTGCACTCGTATAAGATGGTGCTATAAAATAATGTGGTAGTCTACGATCGATTCTAACACGTACATATACATATGACTGAAGCAAACACGCGAAAACGGAAGGTTGCACGATTTCGAAGCTGGCAGACACTCCACCGTATAGCTTTTCCGGTTTATGACCGTAAGGCCAAGCCAAATGGCCGAATATCTCGCGATTGTTTGTCGAAGCAGCGTTTCTTGCTCTTGAAGCGAGTGTGGGCACTTTGCTATCGTTCTCGTTTGAATAAATATTCAAAATATGTGTCCAGAACGAAAACGTCATAAATATGTTAAATGTAATGCAATAAAAATGGAAATGTTACAAAAGGTACATGATATATCATACATATGTCAGAAATACAATACTGAATTTGAGAAAATAAAAAGAAAAGTAATATTTCACGAGAATCATTTACAACGAGTAAATCAAAGGGTTTGATGCAAACGGATCGTCGTAGCACCAGCTGGATAATCGGCACGGAAAATCGGACTGAAACTAACGAACTGTTTGATTCGTTGAGTCTTGTCTGTCGAGCTGCCATGACTCAAAGCTTCTGAATTTCAAGTCCTGTCTTTCTCATCGTTGCATTTGTAACAGGGAAAGGTAGAGACAGAGGAAGATAGAAAGCTTTGATTTCTTTGTCTAATGAAAGTGAGTATTTAACGGAGACATCAATGTTTGCGGTCGTACTAACGAAGAGTGCATATTTACTTTGCTGACCCGAGTTATATCTCGGGATAGTGGGTTCGTTGAGGGCCTTTCCTGCCATGTATTAATCGTATATTATTCATCTCACTCCTTTTCCTTCTTCGTCTATCATTTCGTCCTCTTTTTCTGGGCTTCCCTTATCCAAAGAAGACTATTTGGGAAACAGAGGCAGTGTGGTATATGTCATAATCTTGACGTACAAAGCAAACGAACACCTAAACCAAAACGACCCATTTCCACATGATACCCCTCCCTTTATACCGAGTTTCTACCTTGCCGACCGTTGGTGATAACCACAAAACGAGTTCGTTATTCTGAGATTCATATCTATGGGCTGAGAAGTTTGTTGACCTCTAATGATAAATTAACAACTAACTCAATCGTGATTAACCACAAGGGGTTTTGGGGAACTTTGGTAATTTCTGGACTTTAATGTGACGGAGGTATAACCAATATGGTCGAAGCAGCCTTTGCAATGTTCTCTATCGGATAAGAAACAATCACCTTGTTTAATCAGCATCGTCAACATCAAAATCGTGCATCGAAAAATTCAATTAATTGATGACAGGATGATAAATCATAGAAACAAAGCTCACTCGTCGGTTACTGATTTCTGATAGAACGCCTCTAGCATTCAAGACGAACAGTTTCCTTTGGTGTACTTCAATCAATATAACTTTAGGTAGGGTAGTTTTAATACTCAGATCTTGGCATTATGAGAACTAGGAGTGCACGGAAATTATCGTTATTAACGCTATTATTAAACGCTTGAAGCTTTTGCAACGCTTTCCCTCCCGCGGTGCCATTAGCGGTGCAGTGGCAATGGCAAAGGATGCGCCTGCGGTGAGCATAATTTTAACGAGAAAGCGTTGAGAGGAATGAAGAGAGGCTTGGATGGGGGTAAGACAGGAAAGGGAGATATGGAAGGTGGAAGAGGTCGTGAACATCTCCTTAACTGTTGCAATAATAGGAGTTTGCGGTAGTCCTGCTGCTTGAATGCCCCCGCCATGTTGGTGGCCAGACAAGAAGAGGAAAGCCGAGGGTTACGTGAGAAAAGGATGCTGAAGGGATGGTTAGGCTAAGAGCCTGAGAGAGCGCGAGAGCAAAAAGCGGGTAGAGGGGAGAGGTTGAGATGCTTTTCTGGCGTGAAGGATTGGTGAGATGCTTGCACTGTTGGCTGGCTGCGGTCGTTGGGCCAACGGTGGTTTCGTATAACGGATGGATGGATGGCCCACCAACCAAGTGAGACGCAAAAGAGCCTAAAGCCAAGTACAAATATCATAGTTCAAAGTACCGCTATCTAGAACAAAAATTCGAAAAGATGGATCAAGAATGTGACATTTGGTTGTATACACTATAGAAGAACGCTGTTATGAGGCCGGTCATGTGAGAATAAATTTCGTGCATTTGGCATTATCATTAGGAGAATATAGTTGGACCAACGCAAGTGACATGGGGGGGAGGGTCCTGGTGGGTCAAAAATCATAGTCAATTGCACATTTTGGCTGGAGCTGAGGTGAAGAATGTCAATGACCCGATGACGGCATTAATTGGTTGATGAAGACTCTCATCCAGCTGAGATCCATTATTGACCGTGTTTATCTTTCGTATTTGTTGTTTCGAATGATCACTGCACGTGGACCAATATAAACGACTTATAGGGGCGCACATTATGGACATATGTAGGATTGTAGTGGCCGAAAAAGGGCAGAAAACCGTTCGAGGCTCTGGTGAAGTACCTTCACGCAGCTGTGCACTGGGCTAAAGTTCGTATGCTCTGTTTTTTTTTTCATGGTCACGTGGCATTTACAAATATGTACACTGCAGGGAGGGTTGGATATGTTTAATATTGTGGGGGGACGCTAAACACTGAAACTTGATGACCTAGACTCAATACAGCTGAAAGTATGAAATATGCTGTGTAGAAGTGTGGAGAATTCAAACTTCCAAGTATTCACGTGACCTTCCAACGTCTTCTGGGACCCGAAATCACTTTTGAACATCTTCTGGGAAGCTGAATGCCCTTCCAGCTACTTTCGAAATGTCAAATGACTAAGACAATGTTTCTATTTTCATCTGCATGTAATTACGGTTAGTTTACGACCGGATGATTGCTTGAGTATGTCTAACCCAGCTCGTCAAAGCCTCGATCAATGAGAAACTCCCCGGATTTGACAGATGTCGCACGTGGACAAATACGCATGGGCAGACCTGTCACTCTATCAACATATCGGTGACGGGTCTGATTAGCGGGGATTGGCACTGCCCGCACCGCACCCTTCGCATATTCAACCCCCTCTTTTTCTGTACACCCGGTCGATGTAGATAGGCAGAAGCCCAATAACCAATCTCTATTTTTTATTCCCTCATGTACATTAAAAAAAAAAATATATATGGGGCTAGCAACGAATGGGAAGGATCAACTATGATTGCTGCCGATTTTTAAATAAAATAATTGAATTTATCAGCACATTCCTTTTTTTTATGATATTCAAATTCAATCGCATAAACTGAATGGTCTTCCAACAATGGAGCTTAACGTAATTGAGAATAAAACAAACTTTAAGCAATTTCGTCGAGTTCGGAAATTTGTATTCTCACAAAGTATTGTTTTTATTAAATAACTTGAAAAATCGTGTATTCTGCCAATTTGCCATAGGAATATGGTTTTCCCGATACTTTTTTGCATTCTAAGCTATTACTTTTTCTGATTTTTTTTTTTTAAATCAACCAAAAATATATGTAAATCATAGTTTCCGCAAATTGAGGGTGAAGTCGTTGACAACTATCAAACAGCTCTACAATTACATTCTGATTCGGCCGAATTCATAAACTTTCCAGATTTGAAAAACCAATGAAAAAATCAAGTAATCGTAAACTCTGATAAAACGAATGGAATAAAATTTAGTACTATTGGTACAAAAATGTTTCAACAAAGCGAAACATTGCTATACGGTGATACCAAATGTCGCACCATTTTAGCCCCAGAACGTTATCGTGAATTTATTACTGCTCATTCTGTATAGAGAAAGGGAGAGAGAGAGAGAAAGTGATACAAAGTGTACTATTGTCCTGTGCTTATGTATATATAAACACACGAAAATTGGCAGTAATCACGGTTGGTACAAAACGTTCGCGCTAATGCCACTATAAAATTACCCACGCTACATTGGCCGTTGTCACATGCAGGGGTGGTGCTTGCTGTCCCTTCACGGTACTTATTTTAATGCCAAAATAATGAAGCAGACCGTTGCATTCAAATGGCAGAGCCAATGCTCAGTAGAAACCAACATTTGACAATGTCAGTAAAACGAAGAAGAGAAAGAGAAATCGTGAATAAAAGTGTATAGTTTAGCGTGAGTAAAAGCTTCAATGTCACCCTCGTCTATTTATTAGTGTCGTTATAAAAGGTTTACCAAAATAGCTGAAGATCTAGTTAATTAATTGAATCAGTGTTTTTTAACTGGCATCACACGAGAAGCTTTGAAAAAATTTGTGAATGCATATTGATGAACAATCAATAAATAACGATTTCTGGGATACCTCTATTATGGTGAAGTATTTTCCTTTGTTTTTAATTTTATTTACCATCTAAATAGCTGTAGACATATTAATTAATGGCAATCAATCATAAAAAACGTTATTATTGATAATTCCCTGCACAATTGATTGTTTCGATTGAAAGAGGGATTGAGGAAAACCATTTTTTTTCAGTATATGGGTTTAATTTTCATGAGGTTCGAGTTGGCTCACAAATCTTTTTATTCGAATCTCACTTGATTGGACATTAGTGTCATTAGGGGTGGTCATTACTCCTTCAAGACCTACAGACGATGAGAATTGGAATTGGTGTCGTCAATTTGGTTGGGTTAAACGCGAAATAACGTCGGAAAACGACGATAAATCTACCTTAACTTCGTGTTGAGAGAATGGGTAGAATTTCCTCGTTGATTCTGTTCGAGGCCAATCAACGCTAACGACCGTCCTAAAGCGTCGTTGAGACACGTCTGCTAGGGCATTTAACCAACGAAGGAAACGATGTATGAAGGTCCCAGGCTGGTTAAGGTGTTATGGTGCCCAATAGTCGCTGGACCAATGGGGGTCAATCCTACGAGTAAGTTGTTTGAATGTTTAACGGTACAAAAGTCGTCCAATAATCGTCAAAATCTACGAGAGATTCAATCGTCATAATAATATTTCGTACATGTGTATTTTTTCGCGTGCATTTCTAGTTTCATTTTAGATTGTACCAGCAGCTATACTTCATTCATTTCTGTTACATTTTTACGGAATATAACTATTACAATTATTGCTATGCATTAAAAAAAAAAAAAAAAAAAATGACGCACAACAAAAAGTCGAGATTTACTGAAACTCGTCCTCGAGTAAGATGACACTTTCATTTTTAATATTTTGCGCTCAGTCAGGATTTATATTTTCGTAGGGCTGGGGTTATAGCACCTATGGGAATGTGACGCTTGGTGGCTCGCCCAACTTCTAATCCACTCCCGTTAATAACTTTCGGCTGTAAAAATCTCTAGATTGCCCAGTTTTAACACGCCTCTGTTCTATATACGTGTGTATGTTTATAGGAGCACTAAAAAAAATCTCATCAGCGTTCCCATTGCGGGGCCTCTATTTCCGTGTGCACATAGTTCACCACGTTGTCAAGGAGTGAGAAAGAAAACGCTAGGCAATAGTCACACAAGGGTTTAATACTTTTGGCGATGGGTTCGCATTTTCTACTGGATTAATATAAAAAAAAAAGACTGGATGAGGAGTACTCAATTTCCGGTCAAAGCTCGCAGAATTGGTTTAACGTCGAATTCGGGGTCAAATTCATCAAACGGGTGGAGTCCTGACTTTTTTATTTTAATATACCGTTTTTGAGATTTGAATTAATTAGGTGGAGCCAAGCCCGTGCTCCAAGAGCATGCTCTGTGTGCTACGCACTAATTTAGCCAGCCACCTAAGCTCTGTGCTTATCCCTCTCCATTTTTGTATGACAAACAACTATTCAAATATTATATTTCGTAGATGGCGCCTTTTAGAATCAGAATACAATGAGGTTCATTTTCAAAATTAAATGATACAACAATTTCTCACAAGTTGACAATGATTTTTGAAAAGTCCTGTATACATCCTGTCTCGAGTGGTGTATTACGAACGTACTCTCTGTACAACAAGAATCCTGACCGGAAGATCGAGGAACTCTGCCACGTAACCCTCCACGCACGTTGCTTTCGTACGACACGACCTCTCGTTAGTCTTCTCACTTCGTTTCCGGTCGGACGACATTCACTTCTATCCCCAGTTTATTACTACTCCTGATGGTCCCACGTATCAACCAACTCGCAATGACAAAAAGTAACGGCCCTGGAAAAAGCTCCTTCTAATTTCCGGCCTCCTTCACGTCTAACCTACCTCACAATGTCGCTGCTGATTCTCCTCGCGACTCTTTTTTTTTTCAACGTTGGAAAAAGAGAAACTTGTTTTTGTCACAAAAAAGTACCAAGTTTTCTTGACTCTCAATAAGTGGACATGCATTACTGACAAAACGTTGAAATAATCATAAAAACAACAAAAATTAGACTTCAACAAAATGTCAATATCGAAAATATGTCTTGGACGTTCGGAAAAAAATTTAAACGTATAGCATACAGCTCATATCGATTCGAACGAAAGTGGTTGTAAAAGCGGAGAGATGAGAAGCCAACGGAAATAACTGAAGAAGAAAAACTGCGATAAAATATAAATAAACAAGAAAAAAAAAAAAAAAAAAAAAACATTCTCGAGGTAAAGATGTTGATGTTCGAGTTCGAATTGCAGGTGATACGAGGATGGAAAAAAGTGTGCGCTGTTTTGATGGACAGTAAAAGTTCAGTGTATGCGAATCGAACGTAAAAACACTGTGAAATAAATCGTCCTCTCGTGTGCTTCCATGTTCGGATGACAAGAATGCGGATTCGTGATTACCCAACTGGTGCTTCCATTCTCATTTGTTTTTCCCATTAAATCGTGATACGGTTAAAAGTGGAAAAATATTCTCGTAGTGCACGTCACTACATTTTTCAATAGTGATCAATTTATAGCAACGTCTCTTTTCATTTGCATCGAAAGTCATTTATTATTATATTTCACTGAAATATTGTTTGAAACTAACACGGAAATGATACAAAAATGCTCATATCACTGACAATTCAATTAAATCGTTTGCAATTGGAAGATCATATTGATGGCAAACATAGAATGACTTTGAAAAAATGTACATCTTTTACCGTTTCATCCTGATCACCAGGAATTACAGAGATCTAATAAATATTATTGAAAATTTGCTTCAAGAACATATCAGGCTTTAATTATGCTCCATTTATACAACGTTTGTCTAAAATTTCAAAAATGCAATTTCTGTTCAAAAACCTTGTGAAGATTATTTCCACGATTTTTTAAAATCAACTTGAGAATACCTGTCATCAAGGCATGCAGGATTATCGATCGTCCGAATTTTGTAGAAATGGGACGGGCTATTCGCAGACGCGAATATATGCGCACGTCACCACCTATCGGCTAGAAAGGCAAGTTGATGCAGAGTTTCCAAAGCTGGTCAACAGGTGGCCTTCATTCGTGGATAGCTTTTCAGATTTTTAATTAATCCGATCGATATTTTCATTTCATCATCAGTGCATTCGCTATTGGAAAATCGCCGCGGCTTTATAAAGCATATTTCTACATATACTTTATTAATACTCAGTGTCAAGGGAGTCTCTTGACAAAACTCTCGAATGAAGGCTCGAGGAGACTCTTAAAAAGAATTCGGAAAAGCCTCGGAAACGTCAGAAGGCAAGACGATCCGACTGAGACTGATTTTTTTACGTGGATTGTCTTTCTTGCCAACCGCTTTCGATTTATCGGCTACTATACTAAACTCTTTACGCATTTTCTGCATATTTTATCCATAACACCTGCATTTATTTCGTACTTTTGAATAATTGCCCGATTAGTTAGATTTTTCATTCGTCTTCATCCACGTATTTCTTATTTTATTCAGTAAACCTGCACTATTTTTCGATTGCTATCCAATGAATGGTCATTGAATCTTTTGCAATCGACCGATCGTGTAGTTATATAGAAGTGCCATTCACACTATAAAATATCACAGAATGCAGCTGAGATATTTGTTTTTCAAAGAAATAAGTAAATACTGAATTGCATACTCTATTTTTGCCGGTTGTGTGTTGTATAAAATATATGTATATCCACTAATAATAATATATTCACCGGTGAGACGACGAAAGATCGTTTAGCACGAGGCTTCCAGGGCCGATAATTTAATAGTACATTATTCAGATCAAATGAATACTAAGGAGCAAGGAAACGGGTATGTTGGAGGGCCGTCGAGGCCAAGCGTATTGTAATCCTGTCTGAAGAATTTCCAATGAACCATCGCCGGGTTGGCTCGTAATTTAACGCGGAACACTCTCGTCTACACTCATGATGCATCTCCCTCGGCTCCTTTTTCTCTCTCTCTCTCTCTCTCACCCTCTCTCACCTTCTCCTTTTCTCTTTCTTTTCGACCATGAGGAAAATTGCCACTTACATTATCCTTTAGTTTTTTTTCTTCACATGCACACAAACTTTCATGGACGATTTACCAAATTTGGAAAAAAAATTCAGTTACGAGAATCTTCGTGTTTATAGTTAAAAAATGAAATAATAACTGACAATTATTTTTTCTTTCATTCATAAACACAAAAATGAAATAAAGCATGAGAATAATAATTTGGCCTCTTTTAACAACGAACTATAATGATTTGTATTTTCGATAAACAGTGATTTTCTAAGATGATAACATCATGAGTCATGAGTCAAAACAGGGAGAATGTAGTTGAAGCGAAATAAGTAATTTAAACAGTCGTATAAGAATGCAAGAAAGAATCCAACGGATATTTTTCAACGAAATTCCAGAGAGGGAACAAAAATAAAGAAAAAGATTCACAGAAATGAGAAGAAAAAAAGGAAAAAAAAAAAAACGAGCCTGTGAGCTCTCGAAAAGGTTCACCCATAGTAAAACACATAAGTGAAGGCCTCGGGGGCAAACAGGATACTATCCTTACGTTTTACTTTCCCTCTCCTTTTCCTTTCGCACTTTATCAGGACTCGCGTTGGGATTCAACGCGTGAAGAAGATATGTTGCTCGGGGGCGTTAAACCGAGTGAGAAACACGGGAAAGGCAGGAAGAGGGGGAGAGGGAAGCAGGAGGAAAGCAAGAGGAGTAGAAAGGGGGTGGTAAAGCACGATCGAGCGAAATAATGAGCGAGTGAAGAAAGAGTTGCGTAAGAAAAAAATAGCGTCTAACGAAGCACATGAGAAAACGTCATGTCCGATTGGTATCAGGCTTTAGCCATGAATTTTTTCCTCCTTTTTTTTCTTCTATCCCTTTAACTTTTCGGTAAGTTACCCTTTTCTGGCTCCATTCATAAAAAGAACCCTCTTGAATGTCGAGAATATAAAAAATCCTACTAACTCATGAATTCACGATCTCTCTACGTTCAAATACTCCATCTTCTACGTGAAAAAATTTGCAGCCCCATTCGCTTTGTTTTTATGGCTGTTATTTATTTCATTTTATTCTGTTTTTTTTTTAAATTATTTTTTTACTTAATATTGCGGAAAAATACGGCGATTGAATTGAAATATATTTGAAGCTATTCGATTCATTTATTTTCTATCCAAGTGACTATACCAAGTTGTCATCGAAATGCGTTCATAATTTTACTCATTATTTTCTTTTTTATTGTTTCTTCGTATCTACAGTCTGTCTTTCATGATGAAATACTTTATCGCATTTGCACGAGGGCCAAGGAAAACTTAGGAATTCCAAGTGGTTATATTTTTACTGAGTTTCAAGTTTTACTGAAACTCAGTAATATTATTTAAAAAAAATTTTTATTTGTCGAATAGTGATAGTAAAATAGTACGCAATATGTATAATTTCCTACACATTTTTATTTATATTTTATATGTACAATAATGTACCAGAAGATAACTAGATTCCGGAAATCAGATAATTTATCGCTGGCTCAATTGGTTAGAGTCAATTTCCTGGTCAAGAAGTCCGGTACGCACGAGTCTCTATTTATACCGCTATATAAACCATTTCCTTGGTCCATTTCCTCGTACAGATCCTCACGATCTCGATATCCATCCCCCTGGACAAAACTTGAGAGAACTACCCCTAACGAAAATCCCTAAAAGATGCTTTTGTATCACTCGAACGATAAGGTTTCCCAATAAACTTTCCTCTTTCCTTCAAATTTATTTACGCATTTGTTATCCTCGATCGAGTCCTATTATCTCCTTATACTTATTTTCCTAAAAAGATAAGACTCAATTACGAGACAGGAAATTGCTACTCGGATTGACTGTATTATTTTGTTTTTCTGAAAGACTTTCCACGTACTATTTTTCATATATTCTCATTCAAAATAATTTCTTTTTCTTGTCTACTTATGTATGCATGTGTATTTATAATGTTGGAAAATGCCATTCCTCGTTAGTCTCTCGTGACGCGTAATATCCGTAGATGTTTCCATATTTTTGCACGACGTCGTGACTCAAAATATGACCAGATTGTTTCGATATGAAAACAAAAAATACTATAAAAATGTATTCGTCGAATCGATGGACCGCAATTTCGTTCACTGTGCATTATTTCTTTTTTCTTTTTATACATGAATACTAACGAAATTACAAACATCTGATTGCAAAATTTATTGAATTCTTCGGACACCACTGACCGTAATTATTGAAATTCCAGTTTTGTAATTTTATCCCAAAATAAAATGATACATGCCAAAGGTGTTTTTTTTTTTCTCCTACTTTGTGGAGTTTCAAATAGTCGACGAATTTTGAAATATTTTCCCTGTTCGAAACAGGACTAATTCAATCTAATGAATGGACAGAACCACGGACCAAATGAAATGACTTTAAAAAGATAATGAATGGGGTGAGGAAAGAGAAAATATTAGAGTGCGGTGTAAGAATGAGAGTAAAAAAAATTCTCGGCTATCAAATGTGACCCGGAGCTACTATGAACTTCAGCTGAAATTGATTCCATCGGGATGAAATCAATAACCCATTTCTTAGTTTCCTCCATTTCTATCAAATTCTACTGTTTTTTTTTTTTTTTTTTTTTTTTTTTTTCAACGCTATTCCGTTTTTTTGCAACACCACTTTTTCCATTTCTCTTCTTTCTCTATCTTTGTCAGTATTACAAGGGATGGAAAGCGGGGTAGCGGAGATACAGCGGGCGAGGAACCGGAAGATTTTACACTGGAACGAAGTTCCCCTCCCCGTCACGGCCCCGACAGCCCGCAGAAGCATCGCACCATTTAAGGGTTGTTCCCGCTCGATCGGCTTTTCATTATGACTTCCAGCAAAGTCATGGAATATCGATAAAAGCGAGGAAACGGGCAATGGACGAAAGAGAGAGAGAGAGAGAGAGAGAGAGAGAGAGAGAGAGAAAAAGCGAGTCACAACTACCCTATATCACGAATTCTCTCTATTTTCAGGTCCGTTTTTCTCCCCCGGCTCTGTTTTCATGGGAAAAAAGAGAAATCAGATAATCCATTCATAAACCATTCTCCACACCATCATTTATCGAAATAACATTTTTCAAGAATTCTTTGACCCCTCCCCCCCCCCCCCTTCCTGAATATCACAACGAAATTTCAGTCAGAAATAAATTGCGGAAGATATAATAATAGTATCGTTCTAAAAATTTCAATTTCGCAGATATAAAAACACCTCGGAATTCTCTTCTGCCTCATTCTTCCGGTCGAAAATCGAATGCTCACTGATATTCGGCGATATTCGGTGATTCCTCATGCCTACGAATCAGCTCGTTGGTGGCTGTATTTTTTATTCAAGAAAAAGTAAATAGAAACAGAGAAGTAGGAATGGAGGAATTCCTTTGAAAATTATTCGGGGGTCATTCAAGGTCGAAATCGAAGACGTAAAAGGGCCGTGAAACCGAAGACGATGAAGTTTTGAGGTTAGAACGGAAGGAAAGGGGTGATAGGAGGTGAAGAGTAGGGGGTTGGATAAGGAAGACGTAGAAGTTAGGGGTTGTAGAGAATGAGACGAGAGGTGCAGAGTCGTTCCATGGGTGAAATCGAGGTTGGAGGGAGTTTTTAGAGAGCCGAGGGACTGAAATAGGGGTAAGGGGTTATCCGACGACGAAGATCGTCGGAGATGCCCGAGGCAATAGTTGTTCAGAGGGTGGTTGCGCGCGGCGGATGGCGTTCTCTCCCCTTCGGGATCAATACGGAACTGTGTTGGGTTGGCGGTGGACCCTGTTGTAATACGGCGGTGGTTGGTTTTCCCGCCACCCTCTCTTCCTCCCTCTTTTCTCACTCTCCCGTATATGCCGCGTGCACCGGCCGTATAACGAGGAAAAGCGACGTCCGAAAGGACCACAGGGACGTATACGGAATTATGCCAAATAGAAATAAAAAGTACGATCCTTTGGCCCTTTGCAGTTTTGACCCCTTCTTCTAATTAAGATGATTGCGGAAGAGATTTTTTTCAAACGAAGATGCTTCAACATGAGGTTTTAATCTATTCGAAAACTCTAATGATCGATGAGTTGACACGTTAATTTTAGCAGGTCCTTATTTTTATTTTTAGAATCGAAATCTTGTTCTCGTCTCTTTGATGAACATGAAAAATCCCCACGGAAAGCGACACACACACACGAATTTCTTAGTTATCCTTTCGATTTAAATTTCATTCTTCTGAAACACATTTATTTTAAATTGTGAATTAGTCGGCTCCGAGTTGACGAAAATAATCTTGGCCTTCGCGTACTGAGAATTATATTTCTATTCATATAAAAACTCTGTTGTCAGATGAATCTTATGCCACCTGATGCACCCTGATATAACAAGTTTTCAAATATCGAGGGCAATGTAAAAAAAAACGAGGTTATGCGACCCCGTCGCAGCGATGGACGAGATGCAGAGGGCAAGAGGAAGGGGGGGGGGGGCGTTAATCAAGAAGAGTTCCAAGTTAGTTGGTCCACTGGCAATTTCCAGTTATAATGTTTAATCCGTATTTCATCGCCTAAACGGTGCACTCTGAGTATCTCACCAGTTTTCCAGAGGGAAAAAGAGGCCTCGTTCAAAAAGTAGAATGAGAGAGAGAGAGAGAGAGAGAGACGGAGAGGAAGATTGTCCCCATCGTACTCTCGGGGAAGTCGAGTCGCAGTAAAATATAATTACGTTTCGAGGATTATCCCGCCGACGAGGTAGATCTCCGTGCGACTGGTACCACTGGGAAGGTTCCTGACCCCCCCCCCCCCTTCCTTCTACCACCCTCTCGTCTTCCTCTTCTCTCTTTATCCTTTTCTATGTAATTGTCCTCTCAACTCTGACCCGCCATTTCCTCTGATTCTTTCGTACACGAAAAGGCTTCGAGATCTCTTTTTTAAAACCCCAAGATGGTCCATCAGCTCCAATTATAAACTGTGACAAGAAATCCTTCTGAAAAATTAATTTAATTGCTCGATATTTTCGTTAGCTATGATCGTCATCATTTTCTCGAAAATCGTTCATCAATTTTGTCTGCGTCGAGTGTTTGTAGAGAAGAATATTTTTATGAAATTCATTACCAATGGAACTAAAATAAAATCATCGACGCACTGTTAAAAATAAATTTATATTTTTATATTTTTTCTCGTCGGCAAGTTTGTTGGCGATATTATTTCGTTGTCAATAATGTGGATTTTTATTAGGGTATTGGGTGAATACATTATCATCGTTCTTGAGGGTAAAATAAAAATATTTTTGGAGCAATTGGACCAAAAAACAAAGTCTCCGAATCCTTCTTAGCGCTTCTGAAAAAAAATCGTGCTTTTCCAGGCTCTAGATGGACACATACGCGACGATATATCTCACGCAATGCGAGTTTGAAAGCGAAAACAAATTTTGTCAAATGCAATAAAAATTGCATCGTGAAAGATACAGAAAAAAAAATTACGGTTCCCGGGTGAAATGTTTTGAAAACGCTATTGAAGTTTCCGGGGGGGTGTAACGCGACGTTTCAACGGAGCATGGGGTAGCTGGATTCACAGAGTCCATGAGGCCTACGGGATAAAGAGTGAAGAGAAAAAGAATGAGAGAGAAAGTTGCATAGGAGGTGGCCATTCGAACGTAGAAGGGAAATAGACCGGGCGTCAGTCCGGTAAATTGGCTCCATTCATCAGAGGGTATTCCTGTCGCGAGTCTGCCTCGCTGTTCTCCATCATTCTACTCTTTTCCATGCACATCCTATCTATATACGTTACTTCTCGCATCGTCCTCCATTCCGTTATTTTCTGCCATCGACTTCGGTCATTCGATTCGTCAAGCCATGTCGAAATTTACCCAAGTCTATGCTAACGAGTTCTTTGTGTATTTCTGTCTCTATTTTTCATCATATTCAAGGAGAGTTTTTGGAGATTCGTGATTTCTAAACTGAAGCCAAAGTCAATAATAGGACAACTTTTCTTACTTCCCATCATTTGAGAGCTGTTGCGAATGAAAAGTTCCGAAGCGTTACTAAAGATGGCGCTACCGCTATCCCGGGTTCCTTGGCGTCACTGTAGAGGGTGCTGAACTGAAAATTTAATTCAATCAGTGCTTTAATTTCTCGTAAAGGATGAAGACTCTGGACAGAAGTGCATTTAAAAATTTAGACAAGATCACAATGTTTCAAGAGTTAGTTGACCAGCAACAAAATCAAGAAAAACGAAGCGAAATATACGTCTGTACTAAATAAATTGCGAACTGAAATACTGCAAAAAATGCTTCGTGCACAGAGCTCAGCTAATGAGAATGGAAGTCCGGGACGAAGGTTTAAGACTAACGGGGAGAAAAGTGTCGACGAGATGAGGCGACGAAGCGCAAAAAATTAAAAGAATAAAAATAAAAATAATACATGAGGAAAGGTTTTAAAGCATTCTCTTCTCAGCCTCATCCGCCAAGCCATCACGCCCTCTTTCTCTGTCACGCGGGATAAGGATAAGCAGATAAGAGGAATGGCCTTTCTCGTACGTCCTCCAAGATCCCTACCCAAGCATTACGGACCGCATAACATTCTCAGAACTATTCTCTCGAATTATTATTGTCATTCGCATTGCGAAATATTAACAAATTAAAATGTATTGTCAAGTAAACTTTTCATTGAATGAAAATCGTATTAAAATCAGGAATTAAATGAAAAATACGAATAAATTTAATGAAATTCGGAATAAATCCACAAAGTAACTAGAAACGATTGAAAAATCATATCGATAAAATGAAAAATGATAAAGAGCGAGAAAAAATTGTTCATTGGTTTTATCCGGAGTAAATGAATGTCAAATTTCGATTTTTCTTTTATCGTACTCATGCAATTGTAGGGAATAACCTTCGGGGTGCTTTTAAGCTCGGTATAGAAGATCGGAGTAACGGGGACTGAGAAAGTATGCCCGGGGGTTGACTTCGGTGAAGCGTCCAAAGGAACGTGGGATATCTTCGTGAACATTACAATAACAAAGAGTCGGTGGATTCACCCTCGAGTATGTGCCGCGCTCTCTATGGGACCATAGAGAATTGCACGAGTAACCCCTGAGCCATTACCATACACCACCCTTAAGCCTTCGCCATTTTCAACCTCGCGCAGACTTGTTCGCATGAGCCTCCTGCAATTTATATTTCGCACCTTCGAATAAGAAACAAAACGTTTTCAATTTTTGTTTCCTTGTTTTTCCTGGGTAACATCCAATTTCACGTTCATCTATCAAAAAAGATAGATACATCGAAAAATTAACAAGAATTAATGAAAATTAGATAAACTACTGGTTCGTAAATGAATAATCGAAAAATATAGTCGAGAAAAGAATGTTTGTAACGAATTCATATAACTGAATCATTTGTATTTCTAATGAATAAATTAAATGAACTCTGGCTCAGAATGCCGGAAAACAAAAGAATAGAAAAAACGGACACTGGTTGAGTGTTCATCGCAGCTCAATTAATTATTAAAGGGATAAAGGAAAAAAAAAACTAAAAAATACAATTTGATGAACTACGACGAGCTAATGAGAAGGCACCTAGATCCCCCGCGTTGTCCAGTGCATACTGACTGATCTTCTTTTCTCTTTTTATCTCTCTTTCGTTCTCTTGCACTTCTTTTTTCTTTATTCTTTCGTTCTCTCGGTGGGTCCCATAAATATTTAATCGTCACGACGTTATCGACCTCCCACAGCTTTTCTACGCTCTCACAATTCTACTGAGTTTATTTTCTTTCCATCCATACATATACACCTACATATATATATTGTTGGTTGTTGGATTCCGATCATTTTTTTGACTCCTTTTAACTTTAGTTTTCGCTTCTCATTACAATTTTTCGTCCTCTGTAGATGTTTAGCATATTTTTTTTTGTTTTATCAACCATTGTCACATTGCATTTTTGCATTATTGATCCAAATACTTGATAACCAATCAATTGAAAAAAGCCTCTTTAATTTTTGGACATTACCAGGATTCGATTGTTTTGAGAGTGAAATAGATGGTTCGTAGAAATAGAATATATTGATAATGTCAATAATTGAGGAAAGGTAGTACGCTTCAATGATACATACTACAGAGAAGCGTTGACATATTTTGATTTTTGATGGGAAAGAGACAGAGAGAGGAGGTCAACCCTCTCGTTGGTCCGTGAATTCATAGGATGTTAAATCCGTGGTAGCCGATGCTTCGACACACACGCTAAACTATTCGGAGCTTCGTTAATAGCCGTCGAATTATCCGGGAACGATTAAAGCATCCGTGTAAAGTCTGGAGCGAGCTCAATGTCGCTTTGGTGGAGCTGCACTTGGCTCTGGACTCTCGAGTTATCTCTGTCGTTTTATCTCCCTCTCTCTTCTCTCTCTCTCTCTCTCTCTCTCTCTCTCTCTCTCTCTCTCTCTCTCTCTCTCTCTCTCTCTCTCTCTCTCTCTCTCTCTCTATATGCCTCTATTTCTCTCACCCACGTACCTGCACACTTACACACACATACTCTGATTTGTCCGAGCAGGGTCCGAACGCGACGAATAATTTAAGCGAACGACCACCAGGCAAATAACGCTCGTACGATAAACAACGGAACCTCCCACGCGAGTTAATCGCTCCATTGTCCGATTGCGTCGACGCGGGGAAAACAAGTGTGTATGTGTGTGTGTGTGTGTGAGAGAGAGAGAGAGAGAGAGAGAGAGAGAGAAAAAGAGCGAGAGAAAGTGAGAGGAACGTGATATGCGAATTCCATCGAGAGTTTACCATGGGAAACGATGGAGGATACCCCGAACGAATAAGAGAGAGAGAGAGTGAGAGATAGTGTCCGCAGTACGGTGACTTTACGCTACGTTGCTCGTCACCGTCCATCCCAATGTACATGCGTTCATACCCTACTGAACGTATTCCATGTATTTATCCATATACGCGTTCATATAAATATCGGGACATTTCGATATGTGAATAAATGAAATTGATTAAAAAAAAAAAATTCATACAAGTATATGAACAGGGTTGATGAAAATGAAACTTAAGCCTTTTTAATTATCATGAATCGACAAAACTTACGTACAGATGTACCGTAAACCTTGAGCAAGTATTTACTGGAACGCTTAAATAGCTCTCAAATAGGGGTTGTCAAAGTCAGGAATCTCCCTTGCTCCCAGTTCTCTTGGGATCATTTAATATATTCTCCGGTTCGTATTTCGTCATCTATATTATATGGATTAGAAATGTTGCTTGCAATATTTACCGAGCAAACGGATCGCTCAATTGTACAAATAAAAGTGTTTGCCGCGTCTCATTGCATAAATCATTGTTCATTGGGTGTTAGTTATACCAACTGAGCGTATCAGGCAAGGTAGCCAACGATTGTTTTCTTTAAAAATGCATGATTTGCCTGTGCTGAATGATTTCAGGTTTTATTTTCGTAACACCCCGTAGATATATATATATATATATATATATATATATATCAAATGAAGAATATCTTTTGTTGAACTAACACTCGATCATCGTCAGGGATTTACATCCCTCAGTCACGAAACAAGTAGGTTGATCAATTGATTCTTTTGCAGTCAAAAGAGTCAGGATTTCGCGTCTATAATGATAATGAAATAGCAATCCGTATCGCCCCGTTAATCCACCGGTGACCGTACCAATCAGAACTACAAATAGGAATTACCGTTGAGCTTCGTCCAAACAACGCTTTCTCCCCTTACACACTAACACAAGTGTTTACACACGTACATCGACGTCATTTCAGATTGATTGACTTTTTGCTATCGTCCATGTGCAATGGCGGTTTTGCGGGGATCTTTCCCCTTGTGCATCAAACGCCAGATTCCACCACCTCAAGAACCCCTATATTTTCTCTCTCTCTCTCTCTCCCTCTACATCCCATGATTTCTTTCTTTTTTCGTTCTTTTGTCTCATTCGCCCCTTCTCGGGACCCCACAGATATAATGTAATATCGTAGCCAGTGGGTAACCGTCGTTATGACGTTACACAGGATTCGTTAAATTCCATAGACAAGTCGTTTATATATACCTCTGCTAATTATATTTGTTTATTGATATAGTGATAATATTTTCACTTACAAATTTTTGTCCTTTCGAAACTCGTCTGATTCTCAATCAAATCGTTCATCAGAAAAACTCAAATCAAGAAATATGCTTACACGATAAACAGTGAATGACGATTATTCATAATTGTCAATTTAATAATGAGAATTCCAAGCAATTATTTATTCAATACTCTGACATTGAACGGACAAGAAGATTTCATTTATTCCAAATTGAATTCAGGGGGTTTATCGTCTTTTTTCACAGGCCTGGAATGTGTTTTTAGCAATTATGAAAACCTGGGGGTGCGAATAGAGAGGGTAAAAAAAACATTCCAATTTCCATTCATCTGTTCCTATTGAAAGGCTTCTTATCTGATTATCGGAGGTCTCGTCCTGGAAGTATTGAAGCTGGATGGACAAGGGGCTAAGCTCTCGATGATCCGGGGGCTCAGGGAATTTGGGAAAAAGAAAAAAATAAATATATATATATATATATATATATATTCCGGAGTTTAGGTTCGAGGGAGAAAAAAAAAGTGCGAATTCAACGTGAGCACGTGTGACGATTTGAATGTGAATCCTGTAAGTGGCAGATTGGAGAGTCGATTCGAGCCGATCAAAGCCGATATCGCTGCGTGAAGAAAGAAAACGATAGAAAAAGTAAAATAAAATAAAAGTAAAAATAGAAAATACAAAAAATATCAACGCACGATACTCTTTCGGAAATAGTTCAAAGTATAACGGCAGATTGACGCGAAAAGCGTGAAATCGAAATCGACATTTTGAACGCGTGGACCTGAGGCCCCAGAGTATCCTCATATAAAAGATTCGATTCGAAAATCCTCCCACATAGGATTACGAATTGGATACACTCTATGAACGAATTTGTCGAACCGATCAATCCAACACTACTCATTTTGAATCTGTGTACGATCATTTTTTTTTTCTCCGGAAATCGTTTTTTTTTTTTTTTTTCATTCATTTTTTCTATTGCGAAATAATACTTTCAAGTTTTTACACCATCAATTATTTCATCGAATTTCAGATAAGCGATAAAACGATTTTCAAACTCATTAACGTCACAAACTATGAACGACACGTTCGAAGAAAGAACAAATAAAAAAAAATACAATGCTCTTTGAAAAAATAAAATGTTCGTATCACTTTCGTACAGTGAAACAAAAAGCTGAGAAGAAATAGAAAACATTCTGTAGTTTGGAAAAATAAATTGGTCAAGCTTACGTAGAATATTTCATGGCCGATTTATATTATCTATACATATATTGTTTAGTGTGAGGTTGAACATTGCAAAGATGGTAAGGTCCGGAGGATGGTCACCTCAGGAAAGGATATCTCTATTCCAAGGGAGTCGTTATCCTGTAGATGACTCCCACGAGAATCCAACTCTCGGGCTCATCTTACAGTGCACGTAACTACTGACAGCTCTTCCCCCCCCCCCTTTCCTCTCGTTTCTCCAACTTTACTGTCTTTTTCTCCTTTTTTTGTTCTTTCTTTTTTCATAACATATTTTTTTTTTCCGGTACAATATACTTTACTGACCCATTTTATTCGACAGTCAACTTTTACGACTTTCGTCTCATTGGAGATTGATTGCCTCGATAAATAATAGAAAATAGAAAAAGAAAGTAGTAATGGAATTTTACACAATTTTTTGAAAACTTCCAAATTTTTTCGTTCAAGGGTTCACATAGACGTAAATTTAAAAATCTCAACTACGAAAAAAGTTCAATCGTTACGTATATTGAATTTGGATAATAAATTTATTGATTGCTTTTTTGCTGCCTCAAATTGTCCCATTTTTTCGTTTCAAGCTTCAACGCCACTGTCTAGGGAAATTTAGTGCGATAAAAAAGGAGGAAAAAAAAAAAATAGCGACGCGTTCTCTTCCGTTTGTTGAAGCGAAGCCAGCATCCTCCCAATGGGCATCCTCGACACTCGGGACAACGTCGAGGGAAAAAGGAATGGTACAGAGAGAATGAGAGAGAAAAAGAGAGGGAAGAGAAAAATTGTGATAAACTTGTACAAAGCGACATGGGAGTCCCGGAAGTGCGTCAAAATTCGCTTACGAGGTCGATAATGGCGTCACGCAACACAAGCTTCCACTATTCCGGGCGATGTTCAATCGTTCAACCCGCGAAAATAAGTGTGATAAAATATTTTACGATCAACGTCCAATCATTTACGGGGACTTTGAAAATGGATTATTTTTTTTTTTTTACTATAAACATTTTCACGACTGCCCAATGTAAACAATGATGAAAACAATATTTACGTTATCATTTGCATTTCAAAATTTGTTGATTATAATTACGTGCGATTTTTCAAACTAATATTTGTCACTTGTGGTCCAATTACTCATAAATTATGATTTTTTTTTTATAGAATTATTATTTTGAAGTGATATTTAAATCATTTGACAAGTCGATATTAATTTTTCATCAACATATTCCAACAAATACTTGAGCAGCACAGTTTTTCTATTCACTCACGTAAAAAAGTGTATCAATAGTTGCTTTTTTTAAGTATTTCTTCTCAACGACGAGACTCAACAGTTTGCAGCAACATCTGTACGAGCCTTAATTGTGTTTTTTTATTTATACGATCGAAGGTTGTTAACCTTAACCTTTTGTAGGGAAAACCAAGAACACCGTTATCGCTTGTACCGGAATATTTTTAGCGCAGTTAAAATGGCACGAAAACGAAGGAAAATGTTGAGTTTAACGTTTGCCCGTGGAATTGTCTCGTAAAATCTTTTGTATTATTACGCGTACGTATAGCGGTTGCAACGGTATAATAGGGTAGTAGCGCGGAGAGAGAGAGAATCTATTGCTTTCATTACTGACCCCACGGTACCCAGTACAAGGGTAATTAAGTCCTTTTGAAAAGCGAGCTCGCGAGAAAGCTCGTTTTCGTGAATCCACCCTGCCATCTATAGGATTTCCTCTTATTCTATTCTGATTATATTAATTTCTAAGCTTTTTCAATTATTCCTCATTATTCTCAAATCATTTTTATCGAATATGATTTATCTGTTATTTTCGAAAGTTATTCATGCATCTTTCCGATTATTTCATATTCGTCTTATTTGAAGGGTGCTAATATAATGAAATGTTTCATTCATGGCAGTCCGGACTGACTCACGTCTTTCTACACAGCTCGTCTATATTTTTTACGGTTATAATTTTCACTTAAGGTGATAACAAAAAGTTATTGTTTTGTATTTATTTTTCACTTTTTTCGAAATTCTTTCCAACGAAGCCCTGCGACTATCAAGAATCCTCGCTGTAATCTCAGGAATTTATTCCTACGATCGAGGGAACATGCGAAAAGTTTTTCAAGTCTTTTCAACTAATTTTCCAAATATCGTGACGTTTAATTAACTCGCATTAATTTATGTACTCCATAAAAAGTTGGATATAGCCGAAGTACTCTGAGAAAACACCTAAAATTCGATAAAACTTAAAGACATAAGGTACATTTTAAAGTTTTAGCGCAAAAGGTTTACCTGCTCGGTGTGACCTTCGTACCTGCTTCGTAATATTTATGCGCGCATCGAGATGCAAGTCTTTTTTTGAATTTCTCTACCACCACACTGGAAGAGAGCAATTTTTTATTATTTTGTATCGAGTTGATGCACCAAGATCAAGGAAGCGTGGGAGATGATTTCTGTGCAGAAGAACGTAATTCAGGGTAGTATGAGAGCAAATATATCTTCTCGGTCGATCTGACATCCCATAGAAACGCCCACAATGCGCTCGTGCTCGAGGCGGCATTCGTTGCAATATTTTACTTCGGTGAACAATGCAATTCAAACTGGAAACAGCGCCAATGGCGTCAGTAAGACTGAAGCAAGGGTCAACATTTTCAAACTTTTCGTTCGTATGTATTAGATCGAGTTGTTTGATTCCCATTAGAATTTTTAAGATTCGTTGTAGTTCATCCGAAATTTTGATCAAATTTATCTGCTTATTCGAGTTTTCGACGTCGATATTGTTTTACATTCCTCTCTTTCTTTAACTAATGCCTGAAAACGATTTTTAAATTTTCCATGATTCCCATGGATAACTTCAAAAATGCACTTGATCAAAGAATCACACGAAAAAAAGTCACTTTGCGAGAGTCTCTACTGTACCGTGAATATCGGCTATTCCTTACGTGGGCTCGTCTTCGGGTTTATGCCCACCGGCAGAGCTCGCGCTCAAGTCGCCCAGATCGCACAATTACCCATTGTCCGATACAGAATTTATGTCTGGGTAACCATCCACCCAACGAACTGTAGAATGGGTTAAGAACAAAAAATATTCGACTGAATACGAGTGAGCACTATGCTGCATCTTCGTAGCCACTTAAACATAATCGGAAAGAAGATCGAAATTATAATTTTTCATGTTTCCGTGGATTATTCATTTTTTAATGATTTTTATGCCAAAAATGTTACCTCGACTTTCATCATTAAGTATCGAAAATCGTGATGCAACTATCGTTAAATTCCGTTATTGTAATCTGAGATAAAGGCGTGACCGAATTGAAAATGAGGTCAAAAAGATGCAACGATACATGTATGTGTCACATCCTCAAGTGACATCAGATGTCATATCATAACTTTTGTCAAATCTTAACAAGATTGCTAAAATGAGCTCGACGTTTTCTCTAATGAGGCGTGAATGATTGATCCGGAAGTAAATATAGTCCAAAAGACTCTCGACCACGTTCGACATCTCGATGACGATAATAATGGTACTCTTGATCCTCCACTCACTAAGTTCAGGGATCATGTACCTCTTTAGAATCTCATGCAATTTTCAAGCTCTTCCTTTCAAACTCTTTTTCTTCCCCTTTCCACTGCCTTCCCGTTTCTCACTCTCATACTCATCACTCAGTACACTCTTGTTTTTTTTTTTTTTCACACTTTCGTGGAGCCCAGCTGCTGCGACACTCAAGCTCTTTCTTTCAAGTGTTCAAGCCCTCAACCTTGTAACCTTCCTATTCGGAACACTCGGCGATTCTCTTACAGTTTTTTTGAAGCTAAATGGCCACGAGCACTTTGCTCGCTTGTATCCACTTTTCAATAGACATGAACCACTGTTTTCGAAATGGCGTTGTAACTAAAAGAGACATTTTAAGCGCCCAATGTGCTAGTGTTCAAGTATCGAAAATGACGTCATGGAAGTCTTGCATAAGTGATGTCTTTTATGATTGATCGAGCCATTTTTTAAACGCTCACTGATGTTTGGACTGGATGATTGTGAAGTTGTAACCCCTTGAAAAAATAGCGTGACTAAAAAAGTTTTTAATGTCATCCGAGAGGCGTCTTGTGAGTAGGAAACCACAAACGAAGTAATTGAACAATGTTGAAGCACAAATGACTTTGAGCTCACCTCAGGACCTCAAAAGCGTCAAGATGATAGAAGAGGGAAAGTGGGAGGAAATGGGGATCTCAAGTGTGGCTACGTTGGGAGCATGTATTGTAATCAGCCTTCTTACTAATTAATTAAACCAGTCCTTGAACGAGGGAGAACGATTTTGTGGAAGCAGGAGAGCGTTGCTACTACTGCAGCTTCACTGCTTTATTCAAGCGTTATGCAGAATTCTGAAAATCTTCGAATTATACAGGACCTCTCAAAAACCGTATTTCAATCTTTTAAGTAAACATTCCAAATATAAACAATTCCAAATATTTATATAAATCACAGGGCATACTTTTCTCCAATCAACCGTCGATCAAATATTGATCCGTGGCTGACATATTGAACCGGAAAAGAATAGTGAATCCTAAAAGAACTATGCTCTTCTCAATCTTTTTTTTTTTACTTCTAAAATAAAGAAATAGTCCATAAGATCTTATGAATCAAATGAAGTAGATTGAAGAAACGTTCGTTTTTAAATTCCTAAAAATACTGTGATGAGAGAACTGTCCTCTGTTTCCGGTACAAGAAAAAATGGATGACAAGGAAGCCTTGGAACTCATCTCTAATTCTCTCTTGTGATTTCTTGACCCATCCTTGAATTATTCATCCAGCTGAACCATGGAGAGAATCCTTCTATCTTTACAGACTTGGCTATCTCTGCCCCTATTTTCTTTGGTGTCCTCGCATTCTTCAGGCATGAACCGTTTCTCAACTGCTGCTTTCTCCCACTCATACTATCCGCTTTGATACGATCTATCTCTCCTCGTACCCACCTCTTTCTCTTTTCACTCACGCTATACCTTTCAGGGGATTGTCGTTTAGTAGCAAACCACCCGTTTCGTCAACGTTTTCCTCCGCAACCCCAATCCTTCGCTTACACAATCCGCTTCCCTCTACTCACTCGCGGAATCGCAAGCGCAGCACTTTTCCTGACAAGCCTGCACTCGTCAACTTTTCACGACTGCAATTTCCTCTCTCTCTCTCTCTCTCTCTCTCTGCTACCCATTTCTATCATACATATATACATATTGACTGTGTGTACGAAGAGAACGCGACAGAAATGGTAGAAAGTAGAGCACCGGATAGTGAAAAGGATGAAGGATAAGTGAATCTAATTGTCGTCGAGAATTCAGAGCTTTCTTCCACCAGAGAGAGCTTGAAATCGTCAGCAGCAGTGAGGAATCGCTTCTATATACATATATGAACACAGATAAGCAATACATCCCATATGCTGAAACGTTTCGTTATTTTTGAACAGTGGTTAATTGTTTAAAAATTGAAACTTTAGAATTTTTTAGATTCTTTTCTCTCTCGTAGGAGAGGTTAGTGTTCAGGTTCGTGCACTGACCAGCGGATCTTGCCCGGGAGCAGGAATCATCTTCAGATTTCGCTCGGGAGTCGCGTTTATGCAATACTTCTCAAAACGTCTATCGTGACGCAATCAGGTATAGTGCAAAGGTCTCCAGAGCGGGTTACCGTACTTGTATTGTACGATAGACGTACCTCGCAAAAGTTGATTCATTATTGATAGGAATAAGGAGAAGGAGGATGATGATGGAAAGGTAAAGGAACCTTATAGGTGGACTGGTGGCGCGAGGGCGCTCCGTCTGTAGCCCTCTGGCTGATTTCTGCCACACTAGAAATCGTGCCAGGGAATAAGGCTGTTCCGTTACAATACGGTATAACCAACAAAAAAGATCTTTGAATGTGAGAGGAGAAAAAAAAGGAATTGTTCACGAAGCAACTATTAATAAATGATTTGGAACTGCGCCACAGATTGAAACTTGTTTGACTGAAATTGAACAATTTTTTTTTTTTTTTTTTAATGGAACTGTAGTCTCATTTTTTTCTGGTACTATTCTTGATGCCGAACATAGTCTCGGTTTGTGCACGGGTACAGAAAACGTAGTGGTTTCGCGTGTACCCACATTAACCAGCCGAGAATACGTAAAAGCCAGTCGGTGACTTTACATAGATCGATATTCGAAGCACGCGCCTTGTTCGCGAGCTACATAACCCAAGCCAACACACACGCTACATGCCAAGATCGCTTGGGCTCCTTGGTAACCCCATAATTTATCATAATCGTCTCCAATATGTAACCTGTTTGGCCATCTTTCCCTATTTTTTCCCCATATCCGGATAAAATGGCTGGGACCATGATTTTGTACTGCTTGATTTATGGCCTCGAACATTAGATTTGTCAATTGAGGAATATCATTTTGAGCAAAATGATTGTGCTAATGTTTCATTGAAAATTCAATATTAATTATTATTATTGTATACATAAGGGAATGAAAACTTCTTGAGTGTGTACAGATATCGTGAAAAAAAGTTATTTGACATGTACTTAAAACGTCCTTGAGGCCGAAGAAAACGGGGAGGAGGGAGAGAGAGAGAGACTGCAGAACATATAAGTCGTGGAAGATAATTGGTTCGAGACGCAGGCCCTGGGGTTATTGCCATTGATTCGCGCACCTGCTCCCGCATTTCTCCGCGTATGTATACTCCGGAGAAGAGAGTGCTAACGTCGCCATTGGCAATGTTGTCAAAGACCTAGCATTTTTACTTCCATGGCTCTTTGAACAAAAAAGCCTTCAGCTTCGTTCATTAATCTTTCGTTCGTGCTCGTTCACTGTTCAGGAATTATCCGCAACGCGTAAGAATCCTGCTTGTTTAATGTCGGTGGTAAATTACACTCCCCCTCTCGGTGTAGATCGGCATCGACAGAAGCCAAGAACTCCAACCAACAGCAAAACAAAAAACATCACCATCTCTTCAATTGCTTTCTTTAGCTCGTTCAAACCTCTATGATGTTCGTAAAGGAGTTGCAAGAACTGGAAAGATGGCATTGACTGGAAAAAAGAGCACGCAAGCGTATCTGATGATGTTTCCGAAGCATTTGATCGAACCATTTGAAGAAATATAATCAAACGAATACGGAAAAACAGAATTGATCATTTCCCGACTCGCGAACGCTTGTTGTTGAACCTTTTCACTGTTTAACTATCCGGGTTAACTTCCAAAGTCGACCTCGAGCCCTACCAACTGTTTACTCAAGTCTTTGACCTGATAGTCCACCCAAATACCATTCAATGCACATGAATGAAGGATCCTTCTTAAAAACGGCTTGAAATTATCTCCATCCAAGTACGGAAATATTCTCCGGTAGCGTTGGTAGGGATTAAAGCTCTCGTTAGATGACTGATGAGATTTGGTGCGCTCTGAGTGCGGTGATTCGATGCGGCAAGGTGGTTTTGCACCAGCATCAACAGCAGGAGGTCAGAGAAGCCCAGCGGTGGTTTGTGGTGGCAGTCGGGTTGGGAGGCTTGGGGATCGATAACGCTCATGGGGGTTAGCTGTACGGACGAGCCAGAAGCCGTTTCTAAGTCCTGAAATAGCATGGAATTGAAAACAAGATTGTGAAAGGAAGCAGCCTGATATGTTGGAATATGTGGCTTAGGATGAATATATATGGTTGATCAAAAAAGGTTCCTGAGTGTATTTTACTTTTTGGTTCACCCGGGAATTTCTTTCTCCATTTGAACGGAATATTAAACGTAGGATTCAACTTCTGATTTGAATGACCTTTATATTGGATCGTGTCCGGGTTCGATCTCCAATTTACAACTTTTGATTTTTGATAGACCCTCGCTTCGATGATTCTCGACGTTTAACTTCAGAAAATCATAAGTCAGCTCTTCCCGATCCCGATAAATTCCAGACAATTGTTCACCCCACTAACGCCATACATCATCATATCAAAGAGTTATTTTACCAAGCCCTTATATCACATTGCGGATTATAAATGGTACAGCAGTCACGTGAACAGGCCATGCCAGGTTACATGGTTGGACGCGAAGACGGGAGGTTCACGCGTTAGTGACGATACCATGCTCAGGGTGGTAGGTCAGGTATATAGGTGAGCCCTTAAGCTCACAACGGTGCACGACCGGAGTGACCCCGGATCGAGTGATACACGTTCAACGGTGGCAACGTGGTCGTGCACGAAGTAAAGTGGGTGCTTGTCTATACACAATTTCATGAGGCTATAAAAGTCACTCTGGCAATGTTGTTCACGCAATTCATACGGTCCTTCACATCTGTACGAGTTTCTAGCACGATAACGAAGCGGAACGAACGAGTGTCCTAGTTGGCACATTGAAAAGAATTTGGAGCACGAATGGTCCATGTGAAATTTGCGAATCTCGGCAACATGGCGACGTCCATACTTCTTTAGAATTTTCGTTTTTTTTTTGTTTTTCATCGTGAGCTTCAGCAGCAAGAAAAGAACACAGACTCCGGTAGAAGAACTTTATCCAACTCTTATTTCGACTTTTCCCACGTTCATTTTGTTTTCCTTTTTTCTTAGTCCTCCCGTTACTAATACCGGTCCGCCACTTTTCTCGATTCTTCTTACTTTTCTTTGCTTCGCTTTTTTTTTTTTTTAACTGGCCAGCACATGGCCGACTATAGGTATAAAATATTCGTCCCTGTTGTTTCAACGATTTCCAGCCGCGCGCTCGCCGACACGGAAAAGTTTGTCCCGTGAGCATAACGAAGCCCGAGAACCCGGGGATGAGCTAGCAACCTCTCAACTGGCTTTTCCCTGGCTTTCACGGTTCTGTACTTGCTGGCCCCATCCTTCTCTCTTTTCCCGTAGTATGCCCAACGTTCGTGTATCGCGAGTTGAACGTTCAACACAGTTGGTACTGGATCTCACCGCAACAACTCGAATGTCGACTAACACTACTGCCACGATGAATTTTCCCTTCTAATTTAATTTTGTTTGCCGATTTTCCCGCGCCATGTGTTTGCTCCTAGCAGACTACGATCTTGCACGACTTACTTTTGACCCGAAAAGATAATTTGTTAAATGGCTAGAGTAAAATACGCAGCCCCCTCAATATAATTTGGCCACGTGTTTGCGTTTCTCAAAGCAAAAAAGTAATAATTCGTTTGACGAGACCTAACCAAAGCACCTAATGCCAAAATAGTTGGCTTGTAATTTGTCGTGGACAGAACTGTAGGACTAACTTTGGGATGTTAATGAAGGCATGCTAATGAACGGGTCACTGATGGGAAAGATGATACGCCGTGATTCAAAAGACCACAGTTTAGGATTTAGGAGGTACGAGGTCCATCCTAAAACCGATGTTACTCGTTTGTAACTAGGTAGTATGGGAGTATGTACACACACGCGAGGTAAATTTCGGACGCGATGTAACACGTGAGGAACGAAGGTGGACAGATAACAGGATGGTGAATAATTTGGTTAACTACGAGAGTCTAGTTGACGACGCGTGCGTATGTGCGTGAGTGTGTGGAAGTCGATACAGCCTCCATTAACGGTATGCACGATCAAACCTAATTATAATGGATCCCTGTGTTCTGTGTATGGCCAGGCTTCCTCGTCCATGTCCTATCAACCATATTTCTACGTTCCTCTATCAATATTCTCCCATGTCCCTTTTACCGTCGACGTATTTCCATGTTTACTCACTGGGATTGTATGTTGTTCCTCAGATATGCAACAGACAAGCTCGGGTCGCGTTGAGCAATGCTAGTACTTTATAGCCGCATGCAAGACAAGACATATGAACGCTTCGTGGTTCAAAAGTCAAACCGTAATGTTGCAATGTTTACAGCCTGAATAAGGATAAATAAATATATTCCAAGTAAAAGAGAAGTATACAATATTGGACTTGACAACTCACTTTTAAAGAACTCAGGCCGTTCGCTATTTATAGCGGTGTTTTGTCAAATCGCACTAGTTTCCACGAGTTGTAGGTATCAAGAGTACATTTTCGACGAGCGGGTTAGATCGAATCTGTTCCAAAATGGTTCCGTTCCGATATCGTTGAATTTTCGAATATTTCGATTCTAATTTCTTCCTTTAATACGGAAAATATCGTAATGGGCTTTCACTGGATTAGATCCATGAATTGAGCTGTCGATAATTATGACAGCTCCGGAGTTGACGTATCACTGCATATCGTCGATTGGGAATGAATCCGATCTGCGTGAAACAGTTCGACGATCAATTATTTTGACAGGAGGTGCACTCAATTGTGCGAGATTGCACGTGAGCGAGATATGAGACTCGTGCAACACGTACGAAACATTTAGCAGCAACAGCAGGTACCTTTGGGTGCGTGAAAACGAGAGTATGTGTATTATATCTCGACGAAGAATAAGGTGTGAGGAAACCGGTTCGTGACCACGTCCCCGACGCGGATGACCATCTGCAGTTTTCTCGTTGCAAACCTCACTCAGACCTGGAGGCAATATTTCTCTCTCTCTCTCTCTCTCTCTCTCTCTCTCTCTCTCTCTCTCTCTCTCTCTCTCTCTGCTTCCAGATCGTTCTCTAACTCGTCCTTGTCCCTGCTTATATAGCAGAAGAAGGATAAGTACGTGAGAGCCTCGTCATTTCAACGTTCTTTCTTCATCTCGCACCCGGGTTTGTCGTATCGTGAGACCAATAACGCTCACACACCTTTTCATCTTCTTGAAAAACGCAGCACGATAAAAAATTAACAAAAAGGCTGGTCGGTATCTTTTATCTGCTGCGTTTGATGCCAGGAAAGGAAGCGTTTCCAATCGATTCTTGTCATTCAGTATCTATTCCCAGCACCGATTATCCAGCTGCTTTACTTCATGAAAATCCATGATCCATAAAATACCATTTTACTTCTGAGCTATGAAACAGATCGTTCATAAATATATAAAACGTAATTTTCTGAGAAGCACCATCGACCAGGAAATTCGTAATAAAAATTGAATTATCCACTCAACTAATCAATTAACCAATTAAATAATAGAACATGTTATTCTCTATATTTTCATGAATCCCATTTCCTGCAATGGTGAAAACGTTAAAAATGTTTTATTGAATGCGCAAGGGTCCGGTGTTATTCGAAACGAGGGGTCAAAGTACCTCAGCCGAAAAAGCAAAAGTATAAGACGGGATGGAACGTGGTATAGGGTTGCAAGAATATTGCCCATGAGGCTTTCACTCTCAGTAACTGTAGCACTCTTCTCACCCTCCGGAAGTCTCGCGTTTGGGATGTTTGTCCAAGTGCGAGTCGTCCGGATTGTTTTGCCACCCCAAGTAACTCTCTCTCTCTCTCTTTCTTTTTTCTTCGCTTCTTTTTGTCTCTCTTACTCTTGTTTCTCTCGATTTCCTCATCGTGGCAAACGCCCACTGTCTCTTTTCGAAAGCTTTAATGCCCAGCACACGTACACAAACAGCCCGAACGAGATGTATAGTAAATCTACACCCTCGCATTTTGCCATCAGCCTGCTTTTACCGTCCTACCTCTTGGGTTTCAATCTCGCTCTCTCTCCCTCTTTCTTTCTGCTTTAAGCAAAAGTGCCATCGCTTGATATCTTACACCCGTGCTTGCTGTATTCTCCACCTCCAAAAACATTTTATCGCATATACACTCTCGATTTACCAGAATTTTATATATGTTACCGTTTCCTTCAAAGTACCTCAAGACGATAACGTTAAACACCTTTTTGCTGCCAAACGTTTGCGGTTGTGTCGAGGTGATTGGAGATTTTTTTGATTTTCCAAAATCAGGTTCAGTAGGGAGTCAAGATTTCAAATTCGCTCATTCGATTCGCATATGCGAATGATTTTTAAAAGTGGCGTTTAAGTTTTCCATTTCTCTTCATCAGTAGATTTATGTCGGATTTGTTGAGTCGAGCTAGTTTTTTCTTTTGATTTTTTATGTTTGTCTTTTTTGTTCCTCAATAGCTTCAAGGAAAAGCGATTAAAATAACGTGCACGAAAAACAATAAAAACTGATGAGTGAAAACCTGATTATAAAGTAATGGTACGTACCAAGAAAAAAAAATTTAATGAAAGCTTGTTATTCTATATTTTAAGAATAAACTGAAAACGATGATATTTTTTTGCATCGTGGATTCAAAAAGTTCGAGTATACATGAAGTCCGATAGTGTGAAAATGAGTTTAATGCGATGTACGAAAGACTTTTATCGGAGCCATTAGTGAAACGAGATTATCGGGCGTTATACAATGACCAGGTAACTCTGTTAACCGTTCTTTAAAACGAATAATTAAAGTCCGATCGAAAGTCGAGCGTAGACTCTTCTGATATCTTTCTCTCTCAATCCTCTCTTTGATCCTCTCTGATTTCTTGCTCCTGGTCTTATCCTGGTTCCTCTTTTCCGTCTCCTCTCATTCTATCTCTTCCGAACGAAGAACGTTCTTGCTTGTGCAGCTCGACACCTCATCCTCCCTCGAACGATCTTATATAGTAACGCGCGGTGGGCAACGTAACGAGTAAACTTTGGCTACAAGTACAAGGATCTCGAGAATCCTTTGACTAAGACGCTGCTTCAGCTGAGATTGAAGCTTCCTACGTGAAAATAGGATGACGAAGAGGCTGACAGTGCAACGGGATGAGGGAGGGGGGGAGACGTTCGGATGTCGATAATCGAGCGGAGTAGATATTCAAAGTCCCTTGCATCGTTAGTGCGTCTTAGTCAGCGGCGTATTACAGCCCTATGCCAACTGACGTATTTGTGTGAAACTTCAAAATTACTTTTCATGTATAAGAATTCGTAAATTTATGAAAACAGCCCAATTGAAAGTAATTTTTTACATCCAATCAATCCGATTCAGAAAATACAATTATACGAACCTACAAAACTTTTAATGACGAAAAAAATTCGAATAAAGAGTACTGTGTTTGGATAAACTCTCAAAAAATCAAAATAGATTGAAGAGCCCATCACAATTCGATGGAGGCCACAAAAAGTATAGGCCATCCAACAAACGAAACTCAAACTAATTCAAGCTAACTGGAATAGGAGGAAAAAAAAACAGAATAAAGCAAGTGTCCCATTTCTGCAAACACGGCGGTTCGACGTAACTCCTTTGATTAATATTTTATCGTTGAATTGTTTACAGACGATTCGTATAGACAGACATGGAATGGAAGTTTGGGAGGGAAGGGAAGATTTGAATGAGGTTTATCGAGCTGGGGTTCCTGATTGCACCCTTTGTTTCACGTTCCACAGGGAAGGGACGGCTTTACCCGGCCTACAGCCTGAGCGGCAGCGAGGGCGAGGATAATTCATTGGGTGTACAACGCGGTGGTGGTGGCCGTGGCGTTGGCTATCCCCAAAATAATCACCAAACCGCTCAGTCCCAACACAATCACTACAATTCGAGTCAGCACGGCAAGCAACGAGCCTACCAGCAACAACAGCAGCAACAACAACAACTACAACTACAGCAACAACATCCGCTCTATCACGTTCCTGGCAGCGGTGCGGGGCTGAGTGATACGCCTACTTCCGGCAACGCTTCGGACGAAACACTTACTGACAGCGAGCTGACCAACCTTGCCAGGGACTCTACTCTTCTAGTTCATAACGGTAAGTTTAAAAACTCTTTTCCGATTCAGGGTTTGGTTGAAAGGATGAGAGGAAGAAAAAGTTGTGCAGGGATTGGAGTGAGATTGAGGTCAAAGTTCCAAGGTTATTTGAGCCACTTATCCAAACGGTGACTTTCCATTATAGAATTGTAGAATACAAACATCTATTTTGGATATTTAAAGAGAGATTTTCGTTTTTCTCGTTTTACGTATCGAGTGGGCTGTGACAAGCTTGACCATTGGCAATAACGCGAAATCGTGTTCCTGTATTACGCAAGCATGATGAACGAGCTTGGTCCGGTTGGACGAGGTCCTCGAAGTTCCTTGTCGCGGCTCTTCGATATCTGTATCCATACATGTGAACCGGGCTAAACAAGAGTACAACGCGTGTGTGTACCCATCTACGATAGCTGGCAATACACCGCACACGTTTACTGCATGAAGGGCAAGAGGAGGGTAAGATTAGTCAACGCTCGCCCACACTAGGTTGTCAAGTTGGAATGACATATCGCCTGGACGGTAACATAGGTCGGATTCTCGTGACTCCTAGCAACACCCGACCAATCCTGCGCTCGGCGCTGTCAATGTTTCACGTATGCCCATGGTCATGGCCTTTCGCCTTGCTTTCTTGGACTCTTCGACTATCAACACCCAAATGACAGTTAAGCTGTTCTCTTCGTTCTGTGATTGAACTCGTTTTCAGATCTGTCTCACGACGATATGAATAGCCATTTAAAAAAAAGCGTACTTGCATCGTTTCAAATAATTTGTAATTCCTTTAAAAATGGCTACGTGATAAGGGGTTTCTTGGAAGCAATTTTAAGCGATGTCTCTAATGCCAAAATTACCCCGGAAATGTTAAGTCTTCTTTAGAAACTTTTAGCTGCGGCTCGTTATATGAGCGGCGGTTTATTCAGGTATAAAATCAGCACTTTTCGATGGCAAGAATAGAAATAAATGGAGGATTTGATATGGGAAAAGTTGATAGCACCGTACTGGAGAGATATTACGACTATACAGCCGTGCCGTAATATCGTAGTGATTCGTAACTGAAAGCCTCCCTCGAATTACCCGATCAGAGATCGTGGGACCACGTAATTTCCTGGGTACGCACGTGGCTGTCTCTCTAGAAATCCGTGGGTTGATTTGTGGCTCAATTTTCGAGGGATATTCAATGTGAAACTATTCGGGCTTCCCTTTCAAGAAAGAAATATAGTCGTTGAAAACAACGATGTATGAAAGATAAGAGAGCAGAGAGGCTTTGAATGATCAAGAAATATATTCACCCCAACGCGACCATTGGACATTTATTCGTAGTCATTCGAGAAAAACACTTCGCCGTTATCGAACATTGAAAATTTCTCAATCATATCGTGAATATAAGGGGTTCGTTACATCTGCAGGAAATAATAATTCGTCACGCCCACGATCGCCATAGCTATCAACGCTTTGGTCCATTGTATTCGATCCGCACTCAATGATTTTAGCGAAATCACGCAGTGACTTTGTGGAATCTTCTTATCATCCTTCTTCCACGAGGAAAACACATCCTGCCACATTGGCCCTCATCCCAGACTCGCTTCTCCATCATCCTCATCTTCTCCTTTGTCTCACCACGATTCCGTCGAGATATATACTTCCGGGAGAAATATTCGCGATAGTTGGGAGGGAAACTAAGGGCGCGAGAGAGCAGGGGGAGTATACAAGACGAACCTTCTTCCCCTTCGAGACTCCAAGCTATCACGTCGTTCCATCCTGTAACTCCCGACATCATCGATCATCTCGCACTTTCTTTTGTTCGCCGAGCAAATAGCTCTTTCCCTCAGCTACGAAGCCCGGAAAAATGAGATCACCCTGTTTCCTTCGTTCCTCATAGTTGTCAGGAAGATTCTAATCTCGTTGCAAGATCCATTCAAGATTTCTCAAAACAAAGTTTCATTTACGATCATTTTAACTCATTTATGTTGTAAGACTAATTATAACTTGAGGTCTAGTTAGGACCATAAAAACATTACCCCTTTTTAAAGATTTTGCTTTTCCCAAAGCATATGAAATGCTTGGAACAATCCAGCTCTTCCATATATAGACCGACATACGTTCAAGATCTTCGTACACCACCGAATCGTATTGTATTTGGAAGTACATGCAGGTAGTCATAGTTCTAGTCATTGAGGACAATGGTAATCAGTTACGAGGATATTCAACCCTGCAATCCTGGATGTCGAGGGTGCGTAACTGGGTGCAATTACCTTGTTCAGAATTAGCATGACAGTGGGCATCATCGTATTATCCGGTAGAGGAATAGAGACGATTGCATTATCTTTGGTCACCAGCGGACTGTGTAACTGTTATGCTTTTACTCACTTGATCTAGAATTTTGCCTCCATCTTCATAGGAAGATTCAACCATGTTAGCAATTAACGCTTTGGCTCTAGAAAGCCTTCTTGCTCAGTGCAAACGTCCTCCATCATACAGCCAAGTCTCCCAGTCCTCTGATGACACCGCCGCCCTCTCTCTCGCATCCGGTAACTTAACTAATGTTGTCATGGAGTACGCAACCGGCAAACAGGGGTGACTTAATATCAGGCCCCTTCGTTCATGCACCTCTCCCGTTGCAACCCCAAGTGCGGGCGTGACGAATTCACGGATACCGCAAAACGCCAATGTTACATGAGGCATTCGCACACGCCAATTTAATCAAACGCATGAGAGCTTTTTCGTTATGTCATTGGTCTCTAATGGAACGGAAGTAATTTCATGCAACCAGACTGCTTCCTCAGCACACTGGAATGAAAGTTTTTCAACTTGTCATCATCCCCCAGCCATTGTGTAAGTACATCAATAGACGTGTGTTTCTCAGTTTGAATGATCGTGCAATATTCATAGAGAAAAAATGCTGGTCATCATCCCACCAAATCGACATTGATGTTCGAGTGGTTCGTCGCTTCAGTGGTTCATTAACCGAAGTCGGTTATAATATTCAAAAGATTTCCGGGTTGCTGATGATGGTATACGATCGGAGAATTTTTTCGGCCCAAAAAAATAGCTGGAAAACGAGCAATCAAATTTTTTCTGGTCCAACCATTTCTTTGTAAACAATCTCTTTATCCTTAAATCTACTTCTCTATTTTTCTGCTTCTCCCCCCCCCCCCCCAAAAAAGTTTCTCCGACTTATTTTAATCTACGTGCAGACACATTCAATACCGTTAGTAGTACTTTAGTAATACGAGTGAGGATAGCAAGTTGTCGATTATACACTTCAGTCAGTCTGTTGGATGCTACTGGTTTCCTCCCTTGCTGCTTCCCGGGGGTTTTCTCTTTTGCGCCCAATTTGCAGCCCATCATCGCTACGGAAGAAGCAATTTCTAAGTTAAATGAAAGCCTTCTCTCTCTCCCGTGCTCGTCCCAGATGTAGGGAAGAGAAGCAGCGCAATTGACAGGCAATCCCCCTACGGTCGGATCCTCAGCCTGACATACCTTCGAGTACCTGAGATATAGAACTTTATATAGATGAGGAAGAGAAAGTAGACGTAAGCTTGGAAAACGTTGCAAGAAGGTTAGTATTTGAGGATCCAAAGATAGTGAGCACGGAAGATAGCGGTCGATTAAAGAGAAAAAGGCGGTAGTTTAATTCGCACAGTCATAAAAATAGTCACACTATCGACTATAACCTTTAATGAACGAGAAATTGCTAATAATTATACTCGATGATGAAGCGTTGGGTAATGGGTCATCAACATGGTTTACTATTAACACTGTTTCACATATCACCATGATAAATAAAAGATTCATGGAAGCCACCCACGCAGGCCAGTCTCAATGCCCTCGGTGTATTTCAGTTCATAGTCGGCGTCTTCATGGACACACGATCGTTCTTGGCCAACCCCACTGACGGCGTTTACATTCTTCGTGCCACTAATAGCAGGTTGTTGGTAACGTGTGCTTAAAACGATATACTCGTGTGGTCTATAATGATACAACACCAGCGCGTCGTAATGCAGAATGGCTGTGGTAGATTGAACAGGCAAGAGCAAAAGCTGTAAAAGGCATCCTAGGTGTGTAAGAGGGTCTCGATTCTAACAGTAATGCCACATGCGCAACGTACCTATAATGTAGTAGGAGTGTTGCTGAACATAGAAGAAATCCAAGAAAGCTCATTTATTGGACTCTTGACGGTTGCTTGGCGCCATAATTACGAGAAGTTCAATCGAGCGATGTTTACGATTGGTCAGGCTCCAGTAACCTTTCATAATGGAGCAGTAGCCTTAAATCTGGGACAAAAAACTCAACAACGTAGCATTGCACCTTCCATCTCTATGGGTATCAGGCAAGTTCCTTCTACTTGTTAGTTCCGAGAATAGGAAGCTTTACGACCTACAGAATGATTGCAAATGCGCTGATGAGAAACAAACGCACTGTCGAGCATTGATAGCATTTACGTCCAGATTTACTGAGGTCACCAGGAATTCCTTAAACCAGAGATATAACAAAAAATCAACGAAATTTTTTCTCGACGCTCGAGGCTCTTCAGGGAGATGACATGGTTCGAATTCTCACCTACTTTCGAAGTTTGACCACAAAAATTTATGACTTCTACCCTGTAGCTACATGCATTTATCTGATTGGAGTAGCGAAAAAGACCACCAGATGATTCCATCGCTAAGATAACGGACTGTTGAACAAAAAACTTACTCAACTATCATTCGAGACTAGTGTGCTCTTTGCCACTGGGTAGAAAAGTTGGCGGACACTGGCTTAAGCAATGGGAATCATGTATCAACGAGAACATGACCCTCCGTAGCTAACTCAACTGCCCTCTCTGTTATATCTAGATATATAACCCTCGTGCAAACCTTCTTTCAACCCTCCTGTCGCCCTTTTACAAGCACCGGAGATACGCACAACTTTCATCCCCTAAGGAAACTACCTTACGCCTGATTTTGATCCAGGCTCCCATCCTTCGACTGAAAACTTTGGCTCCGTGTCATTTTCTTTCGGGAACAGTTTTGCCCAACTTTTATTGCATCCAGTTGCTTCCTTACGTAAGGATGTGGAGGTGGGTTTGTTTACCCCGCGCCTGGTAAATCGGAGGACCACTGGTCGATCGATGGTTGGATTTAGTTTTCATATCCAGAATCTTGATAGTGATTTTTTTTTTGGATACTGAAGGGATGAAGGGAAGAGGAAGGGATGAATAGAAGTTGGAAGAATGCAACTGGAACGTTATGTCCAAGCCTAGACTCTTTTCTATCCACTAAACAGTCAGATAAGTTAAAAGAAGAAGACAAAGGAATTGGTCCGAGCATGTGCAAGGACAGGAATGTAATTCGTTGTGACCTGGCAAGGTAAGAGATAAAATTCTCGGTTTTGGTCGCGATCTATGCAACACAGACAAACATCAGAACAAACCTTCCGAGTTTTCTCCCTTTTCCTTCCTCGTTTTTTTGTTTTTTTGTTGTTTTTTACTTACGTGCGGCCCCTTGAAACAATTTCAATCGTCGTTAGAACTTGCAAGCCGCTTTGAAGTTCCTCGAAGGATATCTTACGCATTCCCCAAGCTCCTTGAAGATTACTATTGAGGACGAACAACTCGGGACTCTTCTGTGACTTCGCTTAAGCTCCAATTCACATACCACGACGATTCCTCTTATCCGAACCGTAAAAATTCGTTTGAGGTACGTTATTCTTCTTTCGTTTCTCCGTTTAAAGAGCAGTTTGAAAAAAAAAATTGAAATGATTACGAAAAACTTATGCGAAAGAGAAATTATTAGAGGGATTGCCGAAAACTCGGAAAATACGACAATTCAACTGGACAAAAGAGCAAATGCATCAATCTTCCCGACTAAATTTCATTACATGAACATTTAAAAAATTGAAATAAAAAAAGTAGCTCCAGCGAAGCATCAACAATTTAATTGTGTCGCAGAAGCCCTCGGTAAATATTGAAATACATTTGTCTCGGTACTCTGGAGCCAGAGATCCGTGTCCGTACATTTATGCAAATATTTGTTCTACGAGGTCTCCAGCTTTTCAACCATCTCTGGAGATAAAACAAAACGTCGTTGTTTCTTTTTTTTTAAGCAAAATTATATTGATCATTGCAGTTTTTTCTTTGATAAATGATAAGCGAATGCAAAAATTTTGGACGTATAAATATTGGAAGATACTTCCAAAGCCATACACATTTTTTTCCTGTCAAAATACCATGACATCTCAATGACTCTCTGCAGAATACTGAAAATTGGTGATTCAATGAAATTTCAGTTTATATCGTTCCGGAAGCTTTTCCGAAATAAAATTCGAGAGGAAAAAATTAACTTTGAGTAAACTCCGTCTCAAAGAATTTTAGAAGAAGGAAAAAAGGAAGAGCGGTAGACAAAGAAGTTGTATATCAATGGCGCTGATTACAATCCTGTAGAGGGTGACGTTTTCTCCAATAGGGTAGCTTGAGTCGCAAAGAGGATCAAGGGGGTTGGAAAAGAGTGCGAAGGGGAGGGAAAAGGCGGGTTGGAGAGTGCTAGTGGATTTGCAGATTCGACGGAAACGTAATGGGGAATGTTCGCGTGGGGCGAGGGGACGGGGCGAGGAAACGTTGGAAAGTCGTCGAAGGGTCTCTGTGAATTTTACCGAGAGAACCAGAGAGTCCTAATGCGCGTTTATTACGCGAGCCAGCCGGAAACTCCAATTTACATACTCGAGGCGGCTGGAGCTTGAGAAAAAAACGATAGGTAGCCGCCCCAACAGACGACCAAGCCGAGAGCCGCGTTGCCTCATTCGATCCTGGTGAGAGGATACGATTTGCAAGGAAAAGGCACGAAAAAGAAAGAGGGGTTGAGCAAAAAAAAATGAAAAAAAAAAAAAAAAAAACACACGAAGGGTGAAAAGGAAAAAGTGAGTACCGAGACTTGTGTATATGTATATTTGGGGGAGGAATGAGAACTCGCTGGAGATCCCCAACGATCTAGAAGGGCCCTGAGTGGGCGAGAAACGAAAGCAAATTGCGTTATTGCCATGGCGGCAGCTATTTCGCTGGCAACTTCAAGGTCGATGAGAGGGACAGAATGAAAGAAACCAGGAAAGATGGATGGAAAAGGGGAGCAAGAAAAAGGAAGAAAGAAACAAAAGACAGAAGAAATGTTTATTAGCTCTCCATATAAACAGAGACAATATCACGTATAAATTATTTACTCATTTATTTCTCCATTCATTTCATTCATCATTCACATTATTACTTTTTGTATTATCATTGCAATTTTTTTCCAGTTATTTTACTTTTTAAAAAGAATTAATGATGATTCATGCAACATTGCCAGATACAAAAAACCATTGAAATAGATATTCGCACGATAGCCAAAGTAGAAATTGACTTATGAGAAAAGAGTTGCTTGAAATATCCGGTCAGCGACATTCCTTAGTAGGATAGGTGCCCCGCTGTGCATAACCGTCGAGGTAGATTAACTTTTAGTTGTTAATAAGAATTTCACTTGAAAAACTACGAGGCTTAATTTCTTGTTAACGATTAGTTACTATCTCTTTGTGACTTGGATTTCTTCATCTTTTCCCTCTCTTCTCATAAATTTTTTTATTGCTTTCACGACTTTAGGTTTATAATATATTTTTTTATTTATTTTTCTTTAGAATTTGCAACTGTCCTGTCCATAAGAGGAAAAAAATAACTCAAATATGAAAGAAAAGGGAAAGGAATGTACGACAGTAACATAATGAAAAACGTGAAAAAGAAAAATAAATTTTAGAGAAGTAAAGAAGAAAAGAAAAAATTTAATATGCATGTATGTATATAAAATTTGAGTTTATCGAGTCTTGAGGGCGAGAGCGGATTTGTTGGACTCTATAGTCTCTGGAAGGGATGAGACCCCTTCTCGACTCTATAAATCTCATGGCGGGATAATTAAACGTCGGATACCACCCTATTAGCAACACCCGCGGTGGATTTTCCATGGAAAGGAAAAGGCGAGAAAGAGAAAGAGAGGAACGTAGACTAAGAGAGTGAGAGAATGGAGAGGGGGGGAGGGGTGAGGTGAAGGTTCGTCGTTCGCAACTTCCGAGCTCAGCAACAGTCGAAAGAGCGAGCGAGAGATAGAGGTGGGAAGAGACTACAAGAGAGAAGACGAGAGAAGAGAGAGGGAGAGAGATGAGTTTGGATGCTGCTGCTAGTTGTGGCTGGCAATTATGAATCATCAATTAATAACCGTAAATCTGCCTTTTAGAACACGATAGATCGATCTCCGGGTTCAAAATTTCCCCCCCCCCCCCCCCCCAAAACTTTGTTAACCCCACCCCGGATTTCCGGAAACTTGAAGTGGACGAGTTCGATGAAAAGTAGGAATGAAAAACACCCAAGTGAATATCGTTATCGTTCAAAAATATGATAAATATAATTCATTTATACAAATGATTTGACTATGATATTCGATGAAACGAGACGATAAACGTGTATCCTTAACTAGAAATATAAAAATTCATTCCAAATAATGAGTGTCATCGTTTTCTGTTATTATGACATTACAGAAAATTTGAACGAATGAATTTCTCAAATTACAGGATGCCATAGAAACGGGAAATACCCTTCAATTGATTCTTGAACAGCATTGTGCTCACTCCCATGAAATTGGAGCGTCATTTTCTTTTTCTATCAATTCCTTCCAAGGTATATTCTCGAATCTTGTCAACTATTTTTGTTCCTATTTTTCAAAGGTTGGTGGCCGAAGGGCTCAGTAGAGAAGGAGGTGAGAAGAGGGGGGGGGGGGGGGGTACAAACGAGACGACGACCATGAAATAATGAAAACGTATGGCGTGCTCTTCAACGCCAATCTTTCGGGCTCTTTACCCGTCCAGTCAAGTTCCCGATACAAGAGCTGAGGGCTCGTAAGAGGGCATCAAACACGCTACACGCTCTCGTCCATCTCGTAAGGGTACCTCTGTCGCAAGGTGAACAGAGTCGTAGGGCAAAGGAGGAGGGTTACCCAATTTGTCGAGCTCTTAGAAGCTTTGCCCAGGCTCTAACGTCAAGCTGTTGCAAAGCCGAAGGAACCATACACACAGTGACAATTACCAGAGTCGTGATTCTCGCCTGTTCCTTCATAGTCGTCAACGTGACTTACCGGATCCACGAGGCTTTTACGAACAATCACTGTTTCACCATCTCCCTCATAGCACCGCCTGCCTTTCACTTTCTTCCTCTTCTCTCGTTTAACGATAATGAAGAGAATTTTTCATTCATCGCCTGTATTTTATAGAAATCTATATACAAAAACAATCAACGAAAATAAAATTCAAGATCAAGCCGTAATTGAAGCAACGGTATATCGCTAAAGAGAGAGAAGAAGCGTGGAGGTCACGTTATAAAGGTAACTCTAAAGTTTCAAGCCCAACGAACAATGGCAAGTCGAATCGATTTCCTTAGGGACAATGCCACTGTGTGGTCCTATACTTTTCGAGTACATATACCCGTGGAACTCAGAGTCAACAAAAGACATTTATTCTTGAAGGGAGGATAATGTTCTATACAGCTACCGAGCTATTGACCACTGGTGTGAAAGCAAAAAAAAATTCCATTAAAAGTCTCAGGAACATAGTTTTCGAGAAGCATTCACAGAAACCATATTTATACGAGTTCGAAGATTAAGATCTCCTTTCGGTGTTCCTAGGTTCAGAACCAGTCGAATCGGTCGAAAAAACAGTTTAGTTCATGTCAGCGCCGCTAGATGGCACGCGCATACTGAGGTTCTCGTGAACGAGCTACTGCGTTCTGGACTGCATATAGAGAAGTGAATGGCACATCTTTGAGCATATATTCTCAGTGGACCAAAGCACACGTGTACGAATATCTTTTTCAAACACACATCCACATACTTAAGGTTCACCACTATCCCTAGTAGTCATTCATCCACGTCCCACGGGTGCCATAAAACTCGAGATAATTCAAAGCATCGCCGACGATGAAGAGAAAGAGAGAGAGATAGAGAGTCAGAGAGACGTCGTGATCTACGATTTTCTTCGTTCTTTACCAACACATATTCTGTCCTTTATATTTCGTATCTACTCTCCCGACCAAATTTCCCGGACGCTTTCGCCTCATTCAGAACACGTATGAGAGTACAAATCGTCCCGGATGATCGGAAGAAAGAGACGCTGCTGGTTGTCGGTTCTCCTTATGGGGATCCGGGAAAAGCTCGTTCTTGGCGAAAAGGGAATGGACTTTCTCGGTGTGCGCCAAAGCAATATGGGGGAGAAAGTGAAAGAGCAAAGCGAAAACAGAGTATTTTGTGTTCTTTTTTTTTTTTTGCAAAGCATGCACGTACCACGTGCCGTCCAATCTGAAAATCTCTTTTAGCCATCTTCACGTTGCTTTCATTTTATACTCTTTACCGTGTTTGTTGCTCTTTCCTCGTTCTATCGATATAAAATTCGGTAAATGTCATTATTGAATGTGGATTCCACAGGCAGCTCCGATTTTCTGGGTCCAAAACAAATTGTCTTCCGGTATAAAATTGTTTGCTGTCTCTTGCTAAATTAATCATTGAAAAACATTTTAATGACAGTTTTTTATGACTTCAGACCTTCTGATTATTTCAAAGTCATGTACTCTACTTTCTCGCTCTGTTTTACGTAGCATAATACATCTGAAGATATTAAAATAGTGCCGTTTAATTAAAGTCCGTAGCGAGTCGTCCGCGTCGCCCCCGTCGAGCGTAATAAACTGTTGTGTAATCTACACGGGCCCATCTCTCCCTCGTTTCACCCCCCCCCCCCTTCCTCGCTCCCTCTGTCTGTCGTCTCTCTCCCTTTCTCTCTCTCTCTCTCTCTCTCTGTGCCAATGTTTGCACGCACCATGGAACCTCTTCTGTAAACGTGCGGTTTGTTTTGCCCGCTTCAAGTACATATACGTGAATTCTGTTCGTCTGGTTGATACATACGAAAGTCTATGATGAGTTTGTTGTTTGGGTGGGGCTCTATGTTGCTATTGCGCGCCTGCTATGTAAATTGTACCCTCATTTTATGTTGTATTTTATCAACGGCATTTGGCCTGTCTATAAAGCATATTCAATTAAAAAGCTTTAAATTAAATAACCAATGCGTAGCAAATGATGGCATCATTATTAAAGCATATACAATGTCAAATTAAGGTCATCACACGTCCTAAAATACATTTGATGGATAATTATATGAAATTTCAATATTAATGATAGTTCAATATTTTTTCAAGCGCCAGAAACAAGATTGAAGAAACAAATTAGTTTGCCAAGTATCCACCAGATGGCTAGCGTTCGCTATGTTTCTCGTGAGCACTGCACCATGCTCTTGACTCTATGAAAAGCGGTCACTGGAAGCGAAAAATGAATAGATTAAACTATTAATTTATATTACGCGAATTTTTGGGTAAACAGGGCCATTTATACTTGAATACGAAGTACACTATTTTAAAACGTTGATTCCGGACCAGAGGATGTTAGGGAAATCATGAACAGATACGTTTGAAGGCCGAGTTTTGTCATGAAAACTTTTTCATGATCAATAAAATTACGATAAAAATAAATTGGTTCTCATTCTTCGTTTGATTCGAAGATATTCTGAATTAAAGATTCATATAAAACGCCAGGAAAACACTGCAAAAGTGCTCTTCAACGTTTTGTGTAATTCTGCTACACTATCAGAAAATCCAACAAAATTAACATATATTTTTTTGTTTTCTATGAATCTGTGAAGAAAATGTTTGACACAGAATGATTTTATTCGTATTCCTTTTCAACGTTCAGGATGAGTAAAAATTCATAACATTTTTTTTTATTCCGCCCTTTCCAATTCATTGGATAATAAATTTCCTTTAAAATTACATAGAGAAAAAAAATGTGAGTGATAATCTATCGTTGAATTTCCAATCATTTTTTCTCTATCGTAATTTAAAGGTCACAGAAAAGTCCTCACGATCCTGCATATCGGATGTGGTGATAATTTTGAAAACAACGCACAGAACATACTAATATTCACCTGCTTAAAATTTTCCCACTGTCTTTTGCTCCGAATAAAAGGTCACAAAACTGAATTCCTCAAATTCAACTAACAATCATCTGCTTCAATCAATAATTCGCGTAACACAAACTCATTTTTTCGATGTTATTCAGAGACCTGGCCTTATAGCAGAGCTAACGTCAGCGTAGATTTAATCCCAGCAAAATCGTTTAATGCGACGACTGCACGAACACGTTGGAATCTTCCCTAACATTACAGATCGTATCTCGTATTCAAGCATAAATAGAAAATATTTTCCAGAGCGATACACAAATCTAACTGTCAGACATACTTAGCAATTAATTTAATCTATGTAAGCTGGATTACGTGTTGTTGCTGATAGAAATTGTGGAACTTGACTCGATGTAAGCACGTGTGTAACATGAAGCATTCCAATCTATTTCGTATGAATGACTAAAGGCAATTAACATGCTCAGGATTCTCCAGAATTAAATAGCTCCCCGCTTCTGGTATATATAGGAAAGACGAAGCGCGAGAGCGTATTCTCCGAACAAAATTGAGAAATTCAAGTATGAGTCGTGGATGAAAAGGAAGACAGAAGAGGGATGAAAGAGTAAAAAGGAGAGCGATGGAAAAAGTGAAACTCCCATCCACCCGTAGGGTAAATTGGGTCGGGGAATTTACATTTCCATCTGGCCGGAATAAATGGATCCTCGTTACCTGAGGGTCCGGAGGAACTCATCGAAATCTTCGCCTCCCCTCCCACACCCTCTTCGCCTTTTCTCATAGTTTACTATACATCGCAAGTACCATTTACGAGCTTTATCCTGATTCTCCGTCTTTGTTCCGTTGCTTACAAGTTATGCAGTTTGGTCTCCATGCCCACTTATATACTCGTCTCGTCAATGTTGCCAGCCAGAAATGAGGCTAAACGCTCCCCTTTTTACTAGCACAGCAATAGAAGAAATTGATCAAAAATAAACTATACGGTATTAATTTCAAGCTCCGCAACCCTCACAAAATTTTCTGCCTATTGGCATAAATATACGTGTAATTTTGGTTCATCCAAACATTTGTAAATTTCGCTTTCAAAATTACTGGTTCTTTGTGCCCCAACTATGTTACGACTCGAGTCCTCAATCAATTTCGGTGCTCCTACCCAAGAATAACTCTTTTGTAGGGATCGAGTGAATTATTCACGACGATTCGATCGTGCATTCTTATTGAAATACAATTCAATAATTCGCAGGCTGAAAAAATAGACTAGCTGTAAATTTAAAAATGAATTATTCAATAAATAAAATCGACTGATTTTGTGAATACCGATGATAAAATTGGGGCAACGTTTTCAACTTTCCAAATTCGTATGCATCGGAAGATATTAGTCGTCAGAAAAACTTTGGAGATTGCTCGACACCACAAAATGTTGACCCCTTAACAGTACAAAGGGTCAAAATAATTCAGCACCCTCATTACGGATTCGTTTCTGTCAAAACGATTAGGAATCCAAACGAACCCAGGGCATCGATGATGAGTGAATTTTTCTGAAACTCATGGAAGGAGCTTACCATTTTTTTCAGAACATTTTCTAAAAGTAATCTTGCGATGAAACCCGAAAAAAATATCTTATTTCGGATTTTTATCTATACTCGTCGTATCAAAATTATTTCATATTCTGATGGCACTATCATTGATTAATACTGAAAATTTTATATGAGAACACATCTGAATTGGTTTATATCTCTTTTCTGATGGATTTTATCTTCGACACATCTTCGTCTCAAAATATTTTTTTTTTCTGTCACTTTGGGCACATCCTTTTCAGTATAAAAACAAATTGAAGATCGATCATTATCGAGCACTTTGATTATCAATTAGTTCGGCAAAGAATATAAATATGTCATTAAGAGAAATTCTTTTGGATTATCCAAAAACAAAAATTTACTCGAATATAAACGGTTTCAGAATCACATATTTGAATGTATTGATTCAATAAAAAGAGAAGCCCGAAAACTGTCATATTCGAATTTGTAAATGGAGCAGGGCTCGCGTTAGCTTTTTTTCTTCATACTTCCGTTGCTACCGCGTCTCTTGATATCAGAATCAAGATATTTGCGAGGATAAGTAATTGGGAAAGAAGTTAATAAAGAGATAGTTTTTCGATAAATAATCATTGATCATTAAAAAAAAAAAACTTTTTTTCGGACTCGTATTATCGAGTCATCTTTACAAAATCACAAATATTGCATCACGGTCGTATTATCAACACCGAGGCACCGATCATATCACGCAAGATCCAGTTCAAGACTGGAGTTCGTTAATTACGGAAAGACTCGCCCTTTTGTAAGGAAGCCGATCGGGGCAACGTCCGTGCGAAAGCCGGAACCGGATGTTACTGTCGTCAGTGGTTGTACCCTCCCTGAGCTTCAGTTATGTGGCCCTATCAACCTAAGGAGGGTTAAGGAAGTAAGAGAAAGGAGAAGAGGAGGTTTGATATCGTGTGCAAGTATCTGAACATTCTAAAAGCTCACATCGTAGTTATATATACTGCTCGTGCTCGGACCGTGACTCAGCGATCCTCGCATCGCTTTAACCGTTTAAAATTGTTTCCCGGCTACATTTAGTTCAGCTTCTCATGCTTTAAATTTGGTATACATAGATATATGCTCTTACATATCTGCGAATTAGCTCCAATAGCTTTCATGGAATTACCGAGGGCATGTGTAAGTATGAGAGAGAGATGAAGGATCGCGTGCACGTCAGCAAACGTACGAACACGAGTTCTCATTTTGACCACGCAGGGAAACATTGACGTATGTACGTTCGCCTCTCCCTTCATCAATACCACGTCCCATTCTCCTCTCGTAATATATGTTTTTTTTTTTTTTTTTTTTTTTTTAATTCAATCATTTACTTACTTATCTATGTTGTATTCATTCGTATAAAAAATAAGGTTGAACGAAATATTGGGAAAACAATCATTGACGCCAAACCCTGCAGTCATTTTTTAGTATTTTGTGCAAGGTCATGGGGTGTTGATGTGTTTACGGGGATGTTAAAGGCGAAACAACGACTCTGACACCTGGTCGTGACAGTCGTCACGTGCACGCACGATCTCCGGGATCCCCCCTGTGGCTGACCCTCGACCCTTCATGCATGTACCGATACGCTTCTGGCTACATTGAGAATACGTTTCTCATCGTTAACTCTGTATGCTGCGATTGTTATCAAGCATAAACCGAGGTTATCAAGCATCGTTTCAGTTGATACTTGTTCTAGCCCCTAGCGTTTTCCTTCTCACTTATCAAAAGCGTTGATTGCGATAGTGAAAATGACCTTGGGGCAGAGAGTGATCTTTGACAGGAGGAAAATGTTTGCCGATCCAATTCATCCATCGAGGATGACTACTCAGAAGAAATGTGATGCCAATCAAAGTCTCAACCTTTATTGACTAACGAGTACTCCTATATGAACTTGCTTCTCGTCATTGTAACATTTCTGAAAAGACTCAACATGGCTGGTGGCTTTTTCTGACTTTGCCTCGGATATGAGGTAATAAAAAGTAACTTCTTAGGCGGTTGCCTGATGACGGCCGATTCTAGAAGGCAGACTTCAGTTCCGCGACGTCACGTGACAAGGAGTAAGGGCTTTGGGCAAAGGGGTTTACCGCATGACGCCTTGAGGCAGTATCTCTCTCTCGTCTTTACCAGGATGCCCTCGCTATATCGTATCCACTTGACAGGATTCCTTGGTCCATCGAAACCTCTCTGGCTTTGTCAAGCTGCTGCTGTGTATCAAACGCTTCTTTGATGGTTTATGGCGCGCCAAGTTTGTGCAACCGTCCGACTAGCAGGGTCGCCCAAAGACGACGTCGAGGTCGAAGATGGTCCCTTACGACGAGAACCCCCGAGGCCTTGCCCGGAATGTCTTCAAGGGTGAGCTTAAGCATGCGGAAGTAACACCCCGTTTAAGTGTGGTGCACACACCATCCTGAAGATTCCTTGCCTCTTGGGTAACCCTTTCATTCCTCTCTTAAGGGGTGTTTAAAGCGACCATAAAAAGCTGCGGAAAGTCATCAGTTCTTGATCTTCTCGAAGAGAACGATTTTATGCTTCGCGTTAAAGTACTTCTGGCTCTTTCACTGACTGGTTTTACAAACAATGTATAGCTCTAAGGTTTTGGGATTTCAATCATTTTTCGAATTCCATTTAAACTTCCAGTGAGACTGAAGAATATCACATTTCACTTCAATTTTAATCTAAGATCGCTAAAACCCTATTTTTTTCATTTGGATCCGTTATCCTTACGGGAATTCAGGGATTTCGATTTCGTGAGTGCTTTTCTGGAGTTATATCCGAGTGAATTATAAATCGCACTTCAAAACGACCGCGTGATAGCATACTTTATCTCCATTAAGGTGTATTTATTTAGCTGTCTATCGCCATTTTCTTGGTTCTCGTAACTCCCTAACCACCTAATGTCTCGGGGATCGAAGAATTATTCCCTGAAGATTCACGAGGTTCCTCCAATCGACGATCGGATTCCTGCTATACCAAACTATAGTTCAATGAACGGTTTTCTATTTTTATTTTTATTCTTTTTGAATTCGATATCCAAAGAGTATCTGGAGAGCTCAATGGAATAGACCTATCAAAATTCGACCTTCGAAATTACTGCTCAAGCTGATTAGGGAATTCTAAAGAGAAAGGTGTCCACATTTTTCTTTATGAGTACAGTTGTCGAGATATCAGTCGATTAGGAGTTCTTTCAATCTAACATCGCACAGGAAGATTGCAGAGTAGGAGAAATTCATTGAATTATTATCTGTTTACCGGATTGAATTGGTTTTTACCAAATAATTCTTATCTCATATATGAGCAATCAAATAATCGAACAAGTGAACGCTTTTTTTGTCAAATTTCACAACCCATAACTTGGTTATGAAGAAATGACATTTCTAAATATCGCGAGACGATAAATTAAGCATAACGGACAGGTTCAATTCCGTCTCGAATTCAATTCCAATTATACAAGAAAGAATGCGAAACGAAAGAGCCATATAAATGGAGAAAAAAAAACTTGTATTAAAGATTTGGGAAGAGAAAAAGGATTGAAGGAAGAAATACAGCCACTAAGGCTCGCTCAACAAGCATGAGATATCCACACAAATACTGATCTCGAATGTTACACGTCTGGTGAGTTGGATGCTGAGGGATCGGCACCTTTGAGCATGATGTGGGGTCTGAAGCGCCCTGCGGAGCACCCCCGTAGTTCTAGAGTGTACCGGGAATGACAACAAATCGAGAAACACGTAACATCTACTCCTCCTACTCCGTCCAGATCTCCGTAACCAAAGTAGGAAAAAAAGGGATAAAAAGGGCGAAGTAGAGAAGGGACGCACCAGGAGGGAATCGGATAGTGGATCGTTAAGAAATTCTTGAAAATATATTCCTGTAAGTACGATCAACACACTGGCGTGGAACTCAAATCCTCCCATCGTTATGATGCAAAATCTGGGCAGAATAAAATGATGTAGCCATTTATCATCATTTGTCATCATTTGTCATAAAAAGACATTAAAAATTGAACCCGATATGGAAACATGCATATAATCCGAATGCATTTTCTTTACTTTCAATTCAGTCAGAAATATTTATACCTTGACTATAAGCACACCGATGTCGAAAAGTAAGATCTTAAAAAACATGTATGATCTATTGGAAATAAACTCCATACACGACAGTTCAAGTTCTTTATTAATTCGTACTGATTAAAACGGAGAGACTTTTTTTCTTAAAATAGTACGAGTGTTTATTATTGTCGAATATCTGGATTTTTTTTTCTTCTATTCTACATTCCCGTGATCTTTTGTCGTTAAGTGGCTTTGTCAAAAATTCATGAGGCACGTCACAATTCCATTTGGCTATATTCGGCGATTGACATCTACACGTATAATCGATTAATGTGCATGTATTTATGGATGATACCGCTGAGTTCTCTACGGTGCCCCGAATTATAGATACCAGCTATGGATGTCTGTAATAATAGTATCCTATGAATACAGGGTTTTAGTTACTGGGAAGCGAGGACATCCCCGCTCTCGCCTCATTCAAGGAGAGAAGTGAACTAAATCAATATATTTAATCGCACTGAACATAACCTTCGACCTAATTGACGTGAAAATGAACAACGTTTATTTATAATTGTAACTAAATATGAATCGTATTTTTATCGAATTTTCTAGTTCTTTTTTGAAAATATTTTCACGTGAAAATATTTCATTTGTTCATAAGAGATTGGAGAGTTGACGAGATCGTTTCAACAAATTGAATGCGTAATTTTCACAAAAAAAAAGCAATTTTCTTATTTCTGCAATTCAACATTTTCGATGTTTCGTGAAAAAGAAAAAGAAAAATCGCAGATTTTAGCATCCAATGGAGCGTGAAATAACAATTGAAAACTTTTCAAAATATCTCAAACAGTAATAAACATGTTATGAAAAAAAAAGTGTGAAAATGATGCTTTTGATTGAACTTTTTTCATATCAACTTTCACTTCCTCAAAAAGAGCGAAAATATGAAGAAATTCTTTGTTAGCGAGAGAGATAAAAGTGAGGAAGAGAGAGGCCTAAAGGCGAGAAGCGTTATGATTTTGGCCGTGATAACGAGTCAGTACGATAACGAGAGTATGTGAGACGAAAAGAAAGGGTTGTGGATAGAAACAAAAGGGAAAATGAAGCCTGAGAAAAAAAGGGTGCAAAGGTTCAAGCAGATACCAAGGGATGCCTCTTTTTGTAGATGTGTGTTTGTGTGTATAGGTGTTTGTGGAACAAATTTCCTTTCTCCCTCGCTCACTCTTTTCTCACTTCCGGTACATACGAAAAAAAAAAAAAAAACACACACACACAATATGCTGACCTCATCTTCTTGTGGGCTTCTCGTTACAACCGAGTAAATTTTTCAAGGCGAGGCCTACCGTGAATAGACTTGGCTGGGCTGACTGGGCAAGCCCAGTGCACTGTTAGCCGAGATACGAACAGAATTTTTTTCCCTCCTTCACATTTTCTTTTTTTCGTAGCAAAATTCATAGAGCAATGGAGCAGGCTGAGGATACGAGAGGCATATATTTACCGAAAAAAAAGTTTATATGCATAGTGGATGCAGTCACTTGACACACATTCTTTTAAAAAAACTTTGTCTGGACCACCTCAGAATTATACATCGAGTTGGTACCCGAGCCTAAAGTTCACGAGATCCACTTGCTGTTTCATGGCGACGCATCATGTATTTTTTTACTCGTAAATTTCTTTATTTTTTCCTCCTTCTCATTTATATTTGATTCATTGTTTTGTTGCTATCAATTAAATTGAAAAAAAAATTAACGCAAACAAAAATGATTCAAATTGTTAAAATAATGTTTAAAAATTCAGTACAAATTTGATTTCATTCGTTCGTATTCGGCTGGATTTATTCATGGGGAAAAAAAAATCGAATATATAGTTGAAATTCAGATTTATTATGGATAATGATTATCTGAACACTAAAAAATCTTCACTGAAAATTTGATGATACATCGACGAAGTTTACATGATAATTTTCACACATTTGTTGAAGTATTGATGAAACGCATAAATCATTCGTTGATACATTCAATTTGACTTAGTTTTTTTAATTCTGTGCTTGCACCCAATGTCCAAAGTTCACGACGTTATACTGGATCTTGCATTGCCTAAATGTCATGAAATATAAATGAATAGTGCGTCATTGGCAGATAACACTAACAAGCTAAATAATTGATAATTAGAAAGAAATATATTTTTACTCACTCTCCATTCGGGCACGTCTGTCGATCCATGCAAGAATGACGATAAGCCCCAAAAATAGCTTTCATGGCGTCCGCACGAGGCATTTTATTCAATAAACAATCGTTAAACTGAAGATCACAAGAACAAAGTCGTAACCTCCAGGTGCCTGTGTTTGTTATACCATACATTGAGCTTTGTGGCTCAATGGAGACAGAGCAATCGTAAAGGGTCTTGCAACAATCTGCAGGTGCTTGGGAATACTCCGAATTCGCTGCTTTCACATCACACCAGGAACTTTGACCTAATAATAAAAATAAAAACCGATCAATTTTTTCCAACACGATTACTTCTGCTAATGATAATTTATTAATTTTTTGAGTACTAGCTGTGCGTGCGGGCTTCGCCCGCTGCATATTTTTGCGTTTTCTTTTCTATTTCAGATATAATTCTTCAGTTTTCTTCTGGATAAAATAATCGAACGAAAGATTTTCGTATTTTTAATTTTTCATAATTTCATTAAAAATGCTGTAACTTTTTTTCTATACCGAATTGAGCATTCAGCCACCGCTCATTTTGTTCGTTTTTCAATTCCCTTCAAATTGGTAAATCGTTTTTTTTTTTTGTTTATCGTTAGTATTTAACTGTCGTCGAGTTTTGAAAATTGGAGATTGAACGAAATCATTAAACTTTTTTTTTGCATTTCTGTAAAAATTGAGATAACGAAATTTTATAAAACCACAAACTCAGTTTGACAATCATGATCTTTAATCTCGTGAAAGATTCATTGTAATCGGTTCAGCCGTTTTCGATTGAAAAGCGGACAAACATTTTTTAGCGAAAAGATTTATATATATAGAGATTAGGATTAGTTCTTTTGTCAAAAATTCTTTCAATTTTTCCAGCAATTGGTAGCTTTTATCAAGAGCCAAAAAAAGGTATACCCAGGAACAATAAAAATGAAAAAAAAGAACTTAAGAAATGTAAAAAATATTATGAAGTACCTGTTCCGATAGATCCGGGAAGAACGCAAAGCATCACGACAGTCAGGCCTAACGCGTACATCTTGATGTGCCAATTGAGCTGAATCGACTGAAATCTCAATAGAATCTACGACTATTTAAACATCTAACATTAGTAATACCTGACCGCCCTCGGGGAAAAAACTCGAGAGTTATGCTTTTTAATGATCTAATCACATCGAATATTTTATATTAATTGGTTTACACATGTGTTCGAATGAAAATGCTTTCAGCCGAAACTAAAAATAATAAAGAAATTTAATTTAATTCAAAATGCAACCAATTTTGTTCGATCGTCGCTATTTAATACGACGTCTATGAAACACTTGTATCAGCATTGCCATTGTAGAAACGCAATTTCGAAATATTCTTATCTCATGTCTGATGAAGATAAATCCTGTTTGATAATACAAATGAACGCTAATGACGTACATTAATTCAACTCCGTTTATTCTTTTGATTTTTTTTATGCGTAGAATAAAATATAAATTAATACATTCAATCAATCTCGATTTAACTCTCTTATCAAGTCTCTTGATAAGAATACCAAATGGGAATTTTTTTTTTTTTTTTTTTTTTTTTTTTTTTTTTTTTTTCCCACAGCAGCTTACAGTTTTGACAAACAGTATTTCCATTTTTCATTTATAATCTTTCTGTTTAGAGGCCATAGAGGAGTCGTAAGAAAATTGAATGAGGAAAATTAAAAAAAAAAAAGTGCTACCGTAATGGAAAGACGGGAAGCTATCGAATTTACGGTCTTATTCAATGCTGAGGATGAGGATATTGCCGTTATAAATTTCTTCGTGACCCAAATAGGATCTTCTTCGGGAAAGAAGGTTAGGGACTCTGTAAGAGAGGGATAGAAAAGTATGATACGAATCTATAAAAAGTGCAAAAGCAAAGGGTATCTGAGATCGTGAATTCAGCAACCTCTCGTCAGCAGGAAACAACGCTGTGACTTCTTTTCCAGTGATCATACACTTGACCCTCTTTTCTACTCTTATGCAGCATAAAAATATTGCAGCCTCATTGTAAAAATCGGAAGATCCTTGAGAAAAATCATATTACAATAACTTGATACAACAGCCCGATTGAATTGTACGATATTCAAATATATAAAAGGAGAAATAATCATGTCCATTTGATGTATTGTAACGGGACAGCCTTATCCCCTTGCACGATTTTTGGTGTGGCAGAAATCAGCCAGAGGGCTACGGACGGAGCGCTCTCGCGTCAGCGGAGCACCATACCTACGCCTATAAGGCTCCTTCACCTTTCCAACCTCCTTCTTCTTATTCCTATAAAAAATGTACAAAAACATAAATCATAATGGAGCATAATACGTGATAAGACTATTGCTCATTCTCCATAATGATTTTTGCGAGGGATTTCTAACATCATAACTTTTTCACCATGATTTTCTGGGACCGGGAAACGGCCAGAATCATTCAAATTTCGGGAATATATGCAAGGAGTGTGGATTTACAAAAACTCAAAAGTTCGAATCTTGGATTCGACCCTGTAATCATACATCCTCGAATTTGTGAAGTTTATGCTACAAAAGTACTGTTTTTGTTTTTTTTTTCACTATATACGTTATCGTAAGCTCCACGATTACAACGTTTCCTCCACCTGCGTGCGCCGTAGCGCCACCGTCGTACAAATTTCTCCCCACTTCTCCCCGCTCGCAAAAGAACGAGTTTCTGGCGCTGCGGTCGCGATATCCGCTTCAGTCGCGATTTGGTAGCGCCAGTGCTCACTTCTGACGCTTCAAAGCTACAAATGTGGTTCTACCATTCTCCCATAAGACGTCACGTAATCCAATGTCGTTTACCTCGACGAGGTTTTACGACTGCTCGTATAAACGTACCGGATTACCGAATGCTTGCCATACCCTTCAATATGTATACGTATATATATAATAAATGCATCTACGTGTACATACGTATAAATACATAACCCGGTTCATCCAACCACGTGAACCATTTTCTGGGGAATATGTGTTCGGCAATACTCCGTCGAGCATTAGCACGTTGCAGCAGTTGCGCTCCGGCATAACAAGTAGCAAAGCCCATCCGTATCTTTACCCAACATATTATATACACCAATCAAGAATTTTTTATAGCCTCAAAAAATATAATTATCATAATTAATGAAAACGAAATGAAATCCGTGAAAAAGAAGAAAAACAGTTTCGATTGAAAAAGATTAAATCTTTTATCATAAATTATAATCAAAATTCAATATCATCTACACAAAAATACAAACACCATGAACGTACATTTGTAATATCTATGATACGAAAAATGTAGAAGTACACTGGTAACAAAGTGCAAACTACTAAAAAAGAAAAGCTGACTGAAAAGAAACGTGGTCGAGCTCAACTTTGAATATACACTGAAAATGTCATAAACCTGAGCTCGGAGATTTTCAGGCTCAGCCACAAAGTGGAGAGATGATTTTTCAAGTGTACATTCATTCTTTTGAATTCTGGAGAAAAACACTCGGTATGTGTATATATTTATACAAAATTATGGATAGTGAAAAAAAGATGAATTGAGACTTGCAGGAATCGAGGTGGCGACTCGAAACAAGTAAAAAAGTGCTCGAAGGATCTATTTTGAAATAAATATTTTGTTCACCATATTCAACGAGATGACCTTCTTCAACAAGTTTTGTTCTCAGCGTTGCATTACTTTGGATCTCAAGAAAATTATTGACGACATGTACAATTTTATTCCCAGAGAATTTTTTTTCGCGGACTCGTGTAGTTCTTGAGCCGGTTGAAGCCGTCACTCGCCACTCCACCTGCCGAGCCACATGCTGTGATTACCAGAGCCTCGAGTTGCCATCCGCGTAGCCTCCTCGCTGGCCCCCGACTACCAAATAAGTACAGTCGATTCCACTTTGTTCTTAGCAATCATCTGAGAAAAACCGCATCGGAGTACAAAGAGAACGGAATGTTCGATACACCTGCCGCGATCACTCTGCTTCATTAACTCCTAAAAAAATAATATTTCTATAACGAAGGACAATAGCCAAATCGGTGTCGTGAGAAATTGTCTCAAGGATCATGCACATTTGAAAATTCTTAGTCACGTTAAAAAAATTTATTTGTCCAATATTTCTTAATAAAAAAGGAAAAAAAAGTAAGAAAACGATACCAGAGGAGAGAGAATAAAAAGTTGGTCACATTTTATGTTATTTTTTGATAAATTGAAGAAAAAAAACAAGCATTATGAATATGTATAACTCATTTCAATGAAAAATACTGAATAAAAAACAACTGGCTCAATAGACAATTTTACCGATAGGAATTCTATAGCTAATTAGAGTGCGCAAATAATGTAATGCATACATGAATATATTTTACACGTATAAATAACAGAATTTTTAGGCGGACAGGAACGTTTCAGGTTATGTGCACAGTCTACCTACACGACTAGGTCGCATGACACGAAGTTCTGGCAAATTCTCCAAAGCCTTCATTGACTCCCCTTGTCCCCCTTACCCAGTGTCCCTTTCTCACGCTATCATGGCCTGTATATTTGTCACGAATATCGATACCTATTGGCATTTACGCCAATCGTATGATACGTCGGATATACAACGTGCCTTTGGCAATCTCGATATTGGCACGTGTTATGACCCCCCCCTGCCCCGCCCTCTCTCTCTCTCTCTCTCTCTCTCTCTCTTTCTCTCTCTTCGTACACTTTCCCGTATATCAAATACACATGAAAATTTATATAAAAAAATAACCCGTTTGAATATACGACGAGTATTCAGATGTTAATTATCGCTAAAAAATTCGTATAAATAATTTTAATTTGTTCTTACATAAACTAAAAAAAAAAAAAATACAAGTTTCTCAAACTAATATTCGACGATTGTATTCATATGAAAAAAAAAAAAATTATTTACGGAAAGCTTGAGAAATTCGACGAGATCCGAGTACAGATAATAACGTCGATATTAATAAATGGTAGGCAAAAGTCTGAAAGATTCTCTTTTGGATAATGACAAAAACGCGCGACAAAAATATAGGATTCTAAGATAGGAAGAGAATCCTGTAAAGACACTTCCACGTTATTTATTCCAAGAGCATCTGTCCGGAACTCGTCTAAATATATTTACCGAAAAATTATATACATATATATATATATATATATATATAAATATAAGTTTCCTTCGAACCTTTTTATCCCGATGTTTTTCAGGCTTCTTTCATCTCTCCCTGAACTCGTCTTTTCAGCCCTTCCGTACCCGGATTCAACCCTCCTGCTCCCGATATTATGAAGATGACGACGCCTCGATTGAGTATCGATAACATCAAAGTGACCTTACTCAGCAAAATATCCGGGAAAGGGAAAAGAACGAAATCCCAATATTTCCGAGCTCAATTACGTTCAGGCTCTTTCGATTTATTTCTACTATCTCCCGGTAATAACAGATTTTATCCTCGTATATATAAGAATAAGAAAAGAAGCATCGTCTTTAGCGAGGAGAAAAATGGGTAAAATATGAAAATTATTATTTTTATCATTTTATGCACAAAATGAAAGCACGAAATAAACAAATTCTATAAAATTATTCATATTCGAGACTCGATAAGCAATAATAAATTAATGATACATAATATATTGTTCAACACGATATGAAACTCGAAAAAGGAAAAGATTTGAAAGCAAATGGTTCATCAAAATTGTGCCACATTGTCATTTCACCTTCTTTCTCAGTGTCTCTTAACAAACATGTGCAATGATGAAGAACTCAGCAGACTTATTAAAGTCGCGGAGCATATACGAGCACTCACGAAGCAAAGTACCGGAAATTCCGGAGGAAACGTCTCCAGGCAATGTATTTGAGAATCTCCCTCTCTTTCTCTCTCTCTCTCTCCCACTCTCTGAAGTCTTGAGAGAAATAAAAGGGTCCGAGGGCCTTCACGTCTTGATGAGAAGTCAAGCGGATATATATCATACATCGGATATACATGCATCAATATATAGATATATATAAACAGAAAATGGGAACAGGGTTATTTCGTCAGGGTTCTGCTAAATTTATGGGACAGTCGTGAAAATGCTGGATTCGTCTACCGGGAGTTACGATGAGGGATGAAATTTTAAGAATTATGGGAAACGAGGGTGAGGAAAGTCATCGACCATTTGTAGTCAATCCCTGTAACAAAAGAAAATTAATCCTGTCGAAAAAAAATGGGATAGTTTATCAAGATTAAAGAGCTTCCTTCTGGGAGATATAGTAATATTTATAACAATAATAATCATCGTAATCGTTACAACAGCGGTAAAAACAACGCGAGAAATTCGCTGAAAATATCTTTCCGAGTATATTCATCGTATTTTTAACGTACAAAGTGTGTCTCTGGTAGTTTGCAGATCGATGGTAGTCGTTTGGAGCATAATGCCGAGCACGAGAAAGATTTGAATAGTGCAAGAAAAACGTTTCTCCGATATATCGATGCGGAATTGGAAAAACGACGGATCGTGGTGTTACACGAAATATGTCTTCTTGCGAAGTGTTAGAAGGCTGAAAAGTCGAAAAGCGATTCTCGTTGCTTTTTATTTTCTGGTTCTGTTGTGGTAAATGATGATAATTTCGGCGCGTATACCCACAAAACAGGATAATAATATACATTGGTATATAAGTGTACTAAATATCCACTCCCTTGACGCCACAAACGGTGCTAAAACGCGAACGGTCACGCAACATCACGATCGCGTTAATACACACCGTTATGCCCCACCGGAATATACATTTTATCACAATATACATATATATATATAGACTATATATAGATATAGATGGATATGCAGCGATTATGATACGTGTCTCGTACAGAGTTCTACAAAAGTCAAGAGTCGTCTGACTGATGGAGATTGTTGGTTCGCCAGATTTTTAAGAGAAAAGTTTTCAAAATGTCTTTCCTCCTTTACATCCTCGATGAAATATTTATCCCATAGTAACAGCCAATCCGAAGCTCCGAAAAGGAAACTAAGGCCTGCTGTGAATACCGCGCGATAACGATGAAGCCTATCCGTTTTAACTACTGTAGCTATGCTCCCCACCCCCCCCCCTCCCTCCCTTCCGCTTGGAACTTAATAGCTCACTTAATTGAATCGCACTAAACTAATAATATCTCAGGAACAAGGCAAAGTGAAGAAAAATGCTTGAGGACTTTTCTCCGCAGAGAAATTCACTTTGTACTTAACCACCGAATCGCAATGACATTTATTTTGAAACTTTCTGTACGGAGGCCATAAAAGGCGCTGTAATATTTGATATAACTCTCAGAGCTTACCAGCTAACAGTTTTGACCCTTGGTTGTATCAGAACAACAATGCCGCGCCGATAATCGTTATCTATGGAGTGCGTGAGAGAGTTCCCTTTGTCGTATACGAACCGCCCTTAACACATTATGTAATCAGTTCTCGGCTTTATTTCATTATTTATTTCGGCTCGATGACAGCATGACCTCGACTCTAAGGGTATATAAAAAAGAAAAAAGAAAACACGAACATTTCGACAGCTATGTATACGCTCTGGCTCGATCATTTCGATTGGGATCTCGAGGGTGAAAAACCCCACTCAATATTTTTAAGTCTCAGACCGATGAAAGAATTATGTCAAAAAAAAAGAAGTGAAAATTATGATACTAATCGGTTTAATGTCCCTGACAATCAACACCTCAGGCTGACTCTAAAGATTTTGGCAAATTTTGAATTTTCGAGTTACGGATGATTAATAAAATCATTCGCCCAAATCAAAGTCTCGTTTGTCAATAAATTTTCTGCAAAATACTGTTATCCTGAAATCGATTTCGGAAATAATATGGTGAACTCTATTTTTCCACGTCATTATTCGATTTGCGTTATTATTGAAACATTTTGCGCTACCTATAGATATACTTTTACGTATTTTTGTGTGAACTAACTGTCGTACGTGCCATTATTGAACGCGTAAACAAGGGTAAGTTAATACCTCCAAGCATTTTGGCACCTGTGCTCTTATTTTCCTTCAGGCTCCAAAGCACATATGTAGGTATTCCTTTTCAATCGACCATACAGAATCATGTGTCAACATGGAATTGTAACGCAATAAGCTTACAAAATAATTCGATACTCGATGAACTGTGCCTTCAATCTAGAAATTTATTAATCACTAATCCGATATAAAAATAATAGTAATAAATCCTCCATTACTAATTCGATTTAAAAAATCAAGTCTCCATCAAAATCGAACATTTACTGAATGAAAAAAATTGAGAATTTTTGAGATTCGAATACATATTCGAAGAAAATGTTTTCGAATATTATTCTCGCAAGAATGAGAATTTTCTTTACATATGGATACTTTTTGAACAAGCAGTTTATAGGTGTGAATAAAAGACCAGTAATCAATCAAACAGCTGTCGATTTCTGAGCGTGCGAGATCGATGGCAGGTACAGCACCAATCTCTCGTCATGCACAATCTCAACGTACTACATAAACAAACAACATCCCCTTCAACCCGTTCAACCCCTAAGGCTAAATCAATCCATGCATTCCGTTCGACTTTACTTGATTCTCGTCCGTAGCCAAGCTTCGGGTATTATTTTTCATCATCATCTAGACTGCTATCATTATTTTTCAATATGCCCATGCAATTTGTGATTGACGTTCAATACCCCTCGAGCGAATTAAACCCCTTTGTCAAGGCGTCGCAACATTTTCTACCGATTTCAAATGCACATTTACGATAGAAACAGTGGTCGGAAAATCGAAATTTTTCATTATTCTTTCAATGCTTTATGGAACGGGGACTAAAAAAATTGTAGTAAATAAAAAATTATTTCATGTAAATACGTTTTTAAAAAATGTAGCACTGCAGATTTCACAGGATTATAAAGATTTTGCAGTAAATACATTGCAGTATTCAGAATAAAAAAGAAAAAGCTACAGCTCGTATCTCGCTAGATTATAGAGGATTTGACAGGAATCTTGGTGGAAAAAGACGCAAAAACAAAAATAGAATGAAAAATAAATTAAAAAAAAAAAAAACAGCCGTCTCTTCTCTCGACGACCAAATTCAAATGTTCTTCGGTGAAAATGAGAAGTCGAGCGAAAGTTGGCGAGAATTGAAGAGATGCAAAAGGGCATCCCGAGACAAGGTAAGGGGAATGTAGAGGCAGAGCGAGTATGCACTCTGCGGAGCAGCCAGACTCGTGACGTTGTCGGCTCGTTAAGAATTGAAATAAGTATAGAAAAATGTATATACATTTCCATTTATTTATTTTATTTTTGTAAAAAAACAAAAAAAACACTATTTTTTTACCTTTTATGACCGCAGTCGAGAGTTGTCGTCGTAACGGTAATTTTCCTCGTCCTTGTAGAGCGTTCCTTTCGAGCTCACCACTCGCCACCCATCCGCGAAGCGACGCGCCGAATCGCAAAACTCTATTTTAATGAGAAACTCTCGCTCTTTTTTTTTTTTTTTTTTTTTTAATGTACCCTTCATTTCTCCGCATACTCCTCTCTCTCTCGTTCTCGCTTCGTTCTTGTTTCGAATTCTTTTTTTTTTCTAACATTGCTCCATATGCAATGTAGTAGTTTGTGTAGGTTGCGTACGAATTCCCGCAGACTTCCCTTTGACGTCGTTTGCTTTTTCACTTTTTTTTAGAATAATTATTATTTTTATGATTTTGTATCATGAAGATCTGAAAAATCTTTGACTGCGATTTGAGTTTAATATCCCCAGAAATTTGTTTTTCTCTCTCTGCCTCGCTGAAATAATAAAAATGAAAGATTAAAAAAATCCTGCTTGCGATAACCCAATGCAGATGTTTTTATCCAAAATGCAAATTATCGTTTCACTGTAAATCGTTAAAAATGAATAAACACAACGGAATACATAAGCGTTAAGAAATATCTGTTTATTTTTCAAGAAATAATTCGAGAATCTTCACCTCGAGGGTAAGACGGTGAACCCTCAAACCACGTTCAATTAATCACTAAGGAGGGGTTGGGTATTTGTATACCAGCAGCGTCAATCTGATTTCGAGTTCTCCAATGTCTTGTTTCAAAGTTTTTTGAATAATTATTTCAAGTTTTTTCACAAGTGATTATTCGATAAGGGAGCGATGAATTTTGGGGGTGAGGGAGAAGGATATGGACGAGTGGGGTACGTTTTAAGAAAGATAAAGGGTGTGGAGAACATGGATTAGCGTGGGACTTAGCAGATCTGTCTTATTTTCTTCCTGGAACATCCCCTACTCGACATCCCCGCTTTTTCATCCCTTGTATGCTTGAATTGAAGTTTGTGTCTCCACGTGGCAAGGGGTGCATCTTCTATTCGGGTGATCCGCTTTCGCTATTTCAATTTCACGTCCTCATCCCCACCCTTTAGACCCTCTTCATCCCCTACGAGCTCTCAGGCCTTTCTCAACCCTCTTCTACCCCATGTTGCTCTTTTCGTGTCCTCCCTCTCTTTTTTCTTCTTCTTCTTCTTCTTTTCGCCACTTTTATTTTTTTTTCTCCCTCCCTTTCCTTCTCTCTATCCTCGTATAACACCCCCTATGGACTCCACAATTCGTGAGAACTTTACAGCTGCCTCCGAGACGATGTACCTCCGCGAAGACTCCGCGAGAGTGAAAGTAAGTACCAGGCAAAGAGCTAAGGGATGAAAGACATAGAGTAAGGGTAGAGAAAAAAATTCTAGAGTCGCTCCAAAACACGAAGAAGGAACTAGAGTGGGAGAGAGAGAGAGAGAGAGAGAACATTTTTTTCGTCTGTAGGCTTCTCACGAAGAAAAGCTACTGTACGATACTTGAGGCACTATAGCTATAAAGGTGCACGTAAGTCAACCAATCTTTACTCTGGAAATATCTTGCCTCTGTGATTGTCGAGAAAAAAGAAGACGTCCAGAATCTAGAGCTCTATCACCTTTTATAGTATAAAGGGTGCAAGGAGGCTAAAAATAATAACTCTGCAAAAAAAAAAAAAAAAGATACGAGATTGCTATCGATATTCACTGTTGAAAAAGACATTCAACCGTATTTTCATTTATTTAATTTTCGCTTTTATTATCGAATTTATAATTGGGTTTTGAGTCTTTACTAAATATTTATGAATTAACAATTTTTTGGACTTTCATTGTTGTTTTTATTTATTGCTTCGACTCTTTATTGTGTTTTTCTCAGTCCGGACTCGTGAATACATTCGATTTCAAATCTCGTGGGAGTGCAAGAGGGAGAAGAGAGCGAGAGAGAAAAAGATCTTGACTGCGATGTACTCGATCTCGTGGCATCTCGAAGGTTAGCCCGCGGTCTGTAAATTATACGAACGAGGAGCGTGAAATCGGAGAGGTCTATCTCGAGCACAGATATGTATTTCACGCGGTCCACTCGCGAACACTGGTCCGCAGCATCAGATCCGCTAATCTGATATACATTACGATGGAATGTATCCAATAGCTCCTCTATGAAGTCCCCGAGAAAAAAAGTAACTTCTAAAAAACCGAGCTCATGCAGAAATAAAATGATGGAAAAATTACATTTAAAAGTTTAACAATAATATTTAATATTTTTTTTCTCACTTCCCCAACTTCGGAATCCAACAACGTGTAAAAATGTGTTGGAAATATTTGGAAAATAAATCATCGAGCTAAGAGCAAATTAGAACAAATTTCATGTCGAATTAATATTTTTTTTTTAACAATTTTCAATGATACTAAATGAGTCGAGATTATTCCTTTCTGGAATAATGGTGTGGATAAAAAATGTGAAGAAAAATACAATTTTTTGTTTACGTAAAATAGTGAAATGATAAATATAAATTTAAAAAAATTACTAGCAAACAAAGAATTCTAGATATTAGAAGAAAAAAATAGAAACAAGGTCCAAATGTTTTTCGTGTAAGCAATTAGCTGATATAAGGATCAACCACATCTTGATTATTTCAAGTTAAAATGGCGGCCATCCCTGTTTCCCCCTTTGGATCCCATCTTACTCGTAAAATAGGGTCTAAGTTTTTTATTATTATTATTATTATTATTATTATTTTTTAATCATTTTTTTTTGTTTGCGCGAGCGGCCCAAACGAGCGTTATTGGGTCCCCGATAACATCACCAATTATTGTCGAAGGGGGATGGGCACAAGGGCTCTCGAGCACGAGCCTGTCAATTACGTACCTGGCCCGTGAACTCCTCACGACCATGAGAAACGATCGCTCCTCAAAGGTCTCTGATCTCTTTCTACCTGAGATTCATTGATATACATCCATCTTTCGGCCATTTTCTTAATCCCATCTCTTCTCACGAACGTCCAGCCTGCTGAACACAATCGTACCGGACTATATTACTTCTCAATTTTTTTATTCTTTTTTCATTTATTTATTTAATTTTGTGGTTGTTTTTCTCATTTTTTTCAGCTGCTCAATTCATTTTTTTTCATTATTATTTCGAAGTTATACGCTTTAATATTCTCATATTGTTTCTGTATCAATTTTGTGTAGAATGCAAAAGATTTCAACTTCTACTCGGTCTGCATTTCAACGGTCAATATTCATTTATGGTGTAATTTTTAAATCAATTCACTGAATAAATTATATTCATTCGTGTTGTTTCTGCGTGAACTCTTGAAAGTTTTTATGAGCCCATCTCACTACTTTAACCTCATTGCCCCTTAACTAATTTCCATGTTCCTACGAGACCCGATGCTCTACTGTATCGCATTTGCAGCCCGAGGCCCATGAAAGTATAAAATAAATTTCATATTTTATCTAATTCAGTTTGGAAGCATTATTATTATTAAAAATCAATGTCTGATATCGCGTCTTTGTCCGGTGCTCCGCTTTGATCTCCCGCAAAGAGAATATTCAAAGCCCTGCAAACAAAGAAATGAAGAAAAAAAAACGCCAAACAAGGTATTGGAAATCCAAAAAATTCAAAGAAAACGAATTTGTAGAGCGAGGATATCCTTTCAAGTCACTTCGTGTAAATAGTTGATAATTTTTATTATTTATTTTTCCCAGATCATGTGATTCCCGGGGATAAAAGGGTCTGGAAAATGCGAATTGGTGGAAGTTTGTACAGATTATAAGAAGAAGAGCAGGGGAGGCAAAAAGGAAAGGGCGAGGACATATCAAGGACGAGTCAAATGTCCGTGGGTAAGAACGTTAGTTCGACTGTGTACCTTGCTCTCGCGGGCGCCCTCTTTACCGTGTGTTTTGCCAAGGTTTGCGTTTCTCGTTACTCCCTGTTCATCCTTGCTTCCGGAACTCGTCGCAACATCGGAAAATACGTTCTAGCGATTAATCGGAGCGTGCCAGGCTACTGCGAATTAGCGTTCTCTCCGCGCTGTTTGCACGTCTCTCCTCCTCCTCCTCCTCCTCCTCCTCCTTTCTCCCTTATCAACCATACATCCCCTTTTGACGACGTCTCTTTATCGTCTTTCCTCATCAAACCCTTTTCAAAAAGCGTGAACCAGATAACGCAATGTTTTCTGCTTTACGAAATGAACGAAAAATCGTGATAAATTCGATTGATTACTATTCCTGAATAACGATATTCCAACCCTTTTCATCATCGAACACCTTTTTTTGGGAGATCCAATTCGCAAGTTCCAAAAAAAAAAAAAAAAAAAATCGAGTATGAAGCACGATTGCAACGAAAAATTCTTGTAACTATTTTGGGGTATGATGTTTAGCATTTTTTTTTTCATTTCACTAGACTGACTAGTTAGTAAAAGTGCAACAGCTAATATGAGAAAGGGGAAGAGAAAGGGAGGAGGGGGGGGGGGAGAGAGGGCGAGAATGGGATCAAACTGGCTGGACGAATACCAAAGCCAGCAAGTTAGAAATTCGATACGAAAATTTGCATCTCGTGCCTGGCTTGAGCATGTGTACACATGCGCGTAGTTTGTGGCAAACCGTTGGCGTTTCCACGAATACCCTTCGAGTCCCCCCAACGGCATCGAGCCGTAGCCACTGCTGATTGCTGATTATTCACCGAGACCCACCCTACAATATACACCAAAGAGCAACGGAGAGACAGGTATAGTAGAGAGAAAAAAAAAAGAGAGAGAGAGAGAGAGGAGAGTCATACACGTTCTATCACGACTGCCAAAATATACGAGTGTGTGTGTAAACCTAACGATACAGTGTACTCGACCGTCTATGTACTTTACCTTCGTTGTATGTGATGCTCCTTCCTGATGCAGCTCAACTGCCAACCCCGTAATGCATGTACGATAATATTATAACGATATTATACGAGGTATTATCATCCCTTCACACGGTAAACTATGTGTACGATCAATAACGTTTTTATGTGTCGAATAGCCATAAATAAATGCAGAATAATTTGCACAAATGTACGAAGAAATATTTTATTTTGGACAGAGTGTCAGACATCGATATTTCAAAGTTTTTTTTGTTAAAATCCAATCAATCAACATCGACAATCAACCAAATACCATGCTGTGTACCAGCATCATCTCAATTTGTTGTCAGATTTTTTTGTTACGTCAGATTATTCTTCGGGAATTTTTCACCCTGCTATTAATTGTAATTGCTCAGAAACGAGTGAAAGGGAATGACATCGCTTTCGAGAGGGGCAAAGGAGTGAAAGGAGTACAAAAGGGCAGTTCACATCTAGAGGTTTCTGCCATTTTGTGGAATTTCCTCAATTTCTCTTCTAGCAATTTCAAAATTGTTTCTTCGCTATTTGTCTTAGCGTGAGACGATTCACCCTCAACGTTTTCCAAGAAGATATACATATACGTAGATTTCAAATATATATATGTCAATACAGTCTCTGTATATACGTATATTCAAGTGAATGCAAATGTAGATATATTTATATCAATTTTGTTGGAAACCTCAGACAAATAGAAGAAATAAATTTACATGTTCCAAACGACAACGGTTGTTTGTCGTTTTGTTGTGGGTAGAAGAGCACCATTTTGTTTGAGACACGACGTCTCCATTTTGCAAAAGCTTTTCAGCCCGCATTTATAACGCGCCATAGCCCTTTCACTCTCACACTAACCTAATTTGATCGATCGTTCATGACGAAGTGGTTGTAATTCATGGATACATATCACTCTTATTTCTTCCCATCCCTTACGTATACAAGTTACTTTCCTTTTGCTCCTCTGAATCATCACTCGGAATTCTTGCCACTGTTTCTAAGAAAAGTTTGAAATATTTCCATTCCCTTCAAGACCCCCTAAGTTTCTATGAAACAGAAAACGTTACTCGGTTGAAAAAGTTCACTGCTGTCGAAATTCAAAATTATATCTTTTCGGTTTCTTTTTTATTAAATATTTTTTCTACTTCTTTTCGATATTCTGATTCGAAGGAACATAGAGGGAGCATATATCGAGTGAAAGAAAGTGATACATTATTTTCTTCAGTGGAAAACTAAGAAAATCAATCATTTAGCAACTTTTTTTTCACTTCATCGTTTTCTCTTGTCTCTCAACTGAATATTGACGGAAGACAGAACAAGAGAAATTCTGTTGAAAAAGAGGTTTGATCTTTGTACATTCGTACATACCCGAAACCAGCGAATAATTTACAAAAACTGTAATTTCATTACATTGAAAGAAAATCCGGTTAGATACATGAGAATTAAAAAATGACAATAATGCGTTTGATATGAAAATAGATGTATAAAATCATGTGAGTCACCGCTCAGAATTGTACACTGAGAAACGAGAATAGTTGAATCAACCAAATAGCTTCGTGAAATACGTCCAATGTAATATTCCGTTATACTAAATATCAATTTCATTAAATGAAAAATATCTTACGTTGATCCAACAAAATCAACGACAACAAATCTTATTTGGTTGATTCAATTGGTACCTTTGTTTAGTGAAATAAAATTAATAATTCGTGCAACTGAACGATTTTTTGAATGAACGAAATATTTCTTTCGACGTATTCTACGAAGCCTTGGTTAATTCAACTAAACTCTTTTCTCAGTGTACAGAAAAACTTTCGCCTTTTTAGTGAAGAAATATATTGAAAATCGACAGAAAGCTGGTGTCAATTCACTCAATCTAATTGTAAGTCCTGAGAAAGCTGTAAATACGTCAAAGTGGATGACGATGATGTCGATTATTTATGTGATAAAATATATTTATAAATATATTTAAATATATTTATATATGTGATAAAATATAAATTTATAAATAATTTATAATCAAAAGTTTCGAATGAATACTAATTTTTTAACGCATATATTGAGTCGAATGATCGGATTCTTCAGTTTTTAACTGTGATGAATAATCATTTTTTGGGGGATGTTCCGCTTAGTGCGAGCTACCCCAACCCGACAGATCACGAGTTTGAAGTTCCGAAAGAAAAAGTTAGAGAGAAATCGGCTTGCTCGAGTTCTCGTGTCTTGATTCTATATTTTAAGCCGTAAACTTGGTACAAGATAAAAAAAAAAGAGAATTAAGGCCCAAGAGTGCGTGATAGCTGAAGCGAAATAGTGGATGGAAAAAAATTGAAGGGTTCAGAGAAAGGAAAAGCTTGAGACCGAGCTAGGGCTAAGGGAGAAAAAAGGATGCTGTTGGTAAGAGTTGGGAAAATTGCTCTTCAGACGATGCTTCGAAGTCACGTGGAAGAGTCCAAGAACGAAGAGGACGCACCAGCGAACGATGACGAGAACGACTTGGCTCCTCAGCCCAAGGCTTTTACTAGTGAAAATCCAAACTTACGCAGGGATAAGAAAACAAGAGAAAAGATAAAATACAAAATAAATATAATAATGTTAATTAAAGCCAAAAATCAAGTGAATCATGATGCTTCTTTTCTACGATCGATAATGCAGAAATATATAACTCCCGAAAGTACTATCAAATATGGGATTTATTTGAAAACAAATTTATGGAAAATTTATTACGATTCATTTAAAATTGAATTTAATCATCCTTGATCATTTTGAATACGACCGTCTCTTAAACCATATGAAAGTGTCATATGAATACAACGATTTTTTTTCGATTTTTTTACCCCCACTCACTCTGAGAAAATGAAACTGAGAAAAAAAATATTCACGACAATATTTTTCAAAATATTTATTTCATACTGTCTTTACTTTATTTGTTGCAGGTGAGTAGAGGATCATCCCTTGAATTCTCTGGATAAAAGTATAAGGGGTAAGAATGCGATTTTATTTTAAAGAGAATAGATTTAAACATAAATAAATATTGAACACGATGAAGTACATTATTAATGTATAAAAAATGGAAGGCACTCCAGCCATTTTTGGGAAGTGAACAAGATATCGAAGGATACTTGAAACGTCACTTTTTTATTGTGAAGCTTACTTTAATATATTTGGACCCAGAAAATGAAGAAAAAAAAAACAAAATCAAAGCCCACATGTCCCTGGAAGGAAATAATTTATTTCAAATCAATTATTTTATCATATTATTGCATTTCTATGTCGTTTTTTAATTGAATCTTCGTAAATATAGTTGAACTATTTAGTTTTTCTAATGTCCCGAACGAATTTTTCCTTCCTCGTTCAAGTTTCAGAGAAGTGAGCTAACGTTTCGTATTTCCGAAGCAAATAAATATAAGCTATAAGTGGAAGAGCAAAATGGCAGATCGAGAACTGACCGTGAGCGTATAAACATGAAATAATGGTTTATCCAAGCTGGGTCTCCATGTACGTTAGATACCATCGACCATTTCCATCAGCCTCTTTCTCTCTCTCCCCACATTCTTCTCGTTCTCCATGCTCGCTCTCAAGAAACATCCCGACTCTTGCCCAATACCTCTTGTCCCGACGAATGTCCCCTGGGACGTTCCAAGCCCTGCACAAAACGATATATATAATTTCAACTATCGCGATTCGATATCTGCCACCCGACTATCAAAATATTTGTAAAAAAAATATACAACCACATTTTCTTTTAGTGTTTGAGTTAAGATTTCGCGATTAAGGTTATGTTTGCTCTGCACTGTGTATTCTTTTGGACTGTGACAGCGTTTTCAAGCATTTATTGAAAATACAGCTGTAGTCATTCCAATAATACAATGAAACTTTTTTCAAAAATCGCGAACGACTCAATGTTTCAAAACTGACCCTTGAATAATAGTAAGAATGGCCCAAACAACATCTGCCGGATGCCCAACCGGTGGTGACAACCGATCGCGTATCTAAGTACTAGTTGAACAGCAGCGAAGAGACGAATGGATGAGCGTTGATCATCAATGGTTGGCTGCCGTTGATCAGCGAGCACTGGCCAAAAGACTGGACAGGTTGTCGGGTCCTGATGCTTGTCTTAGACATTGATTAATCATGGAAAAACGTCTTGTCCTATTTTTGGGCCCATCGTTGAGTCTGAACGATCGTTCACCCAGTACCGAGCAAGACCAGCAACATCTCAGCCGCTTATTGAGTATGGTCAACATTTACAACGTGTACTTTCAATTTTATTTCAGTTATCTCGTTCTGTTGAAAATATATCACAATTTTTTCTAAGATTCATCTTTTGATTATTATTTTAATCGATGATGAGTCCAGTATGAGCGAAAAAAAAATGGTGGTAACTTATTTTCGTTCTTTTGAGTCGAATATTCGGTTTGAAAATTATGACTAAATTGAACAAACAATTGGTATGAAATAGATATTTATTTTTGAATGTACAATAAAAATTTATACGCCATAGAAATTTAACGTAACCCAATATACTTTAGTAGAATGAATATCTGACGTATGATTGTGGGGAATAGAGACATGGAGAAGTAGAAAAGCAAGCGAGCGAGAGAACGAGAGAGAGAGAGAGAATAGCAGGACTTTATCGGGAGTAAGGAAGCCGATAAACATTAGAGTTTCAGGGAAGTTTCTCACCCCGCTTCTCCCCACTCCTTTTTTTGCCTTCGGAGGTATTCCTGGAGATTCCTCCATCCAAGTCTTTCTCAGTTACTCGGTGGATCGGTCTCCATCCTCTTCTGTAATCCTGCTTGCAAGCTCATCTCCTCGCTTTTTGTCTTTCCTTTCCAAAAGTTGGGTTGAGCAAGGATCTCGGATAACAGTTGAGTTGCTCTCGCGTTTGTGCGAATACCAGCAAAGAAGGAAAGAGGGATGAGGGGAAAGGGGAGAGGGAGTAGAAGGTTCGAGGGTGCCTCAACTTTGTGCAGGAAACGTCTTCGAATTTGGCCACGCCAATGGCGTGTGAGTCTCGGATCAGAAGATATCCTTCTCCTTCTTCTTCTTCTTCTTCTTCTCCTTCTTCTTTTATACTTTCTTTGCGTGCGTCAGAGTGTGGAGAATGTAAAAGCGAGTCATGTCTACGAAAGAATAAAGGGGCCAAGGCTTTTCGAGGAAAAGGGCCGCGAGAAGAGACAGAAGGGATCCGCATCAAACGAACCGATTGCACAAAACTTGTCGAGGAACCTAAAGGAAACGAGGGAAAGGATATTCTTTTTTCTTCCGCTTTCCTTTCCCTCTCACTCCCTTTCACACATTACTTTATAGTCGAATTCCATATCTCCTTTCCAAAAGTCTACTTGCTTTATTTTTTTTTTGTTGACGTATATATCAAAAATAGAATACTGAATCGAATTGCAATTTTGTCGTGTATTTATTTTTTCATATCTATCACAAAGTTATTGGTGCAGTGTTTACACTCTTTATTTTTATTCAACATTGACATCGTGTCTAGTAGATATGTTTATTTGGGTCATGCACACGTGTTTTGATCCGTGCGAAATGCATGACGGGCACTTAGAGCTACTTCGTATTTGTCGATGAAGAGAACACATTTCGATTCCATCAGTTCGCAAGATTTCCAGTTCAGAATTCCGAGTGTGATGAATGTCTCTAAAATTTTTATCAGCCAACAAACCTGTTTAACGGGTCATGTTTTCTGAAACATACATGTTTGAGAATTATTCAAAAAATATAAAACGAATTTTTTGTTACATGTAACCAAGTAGATACTCGAATGTGACGGTTTTCGGAACTTTTTTCAAGTTCATATCGTTGAGCAGTGAATTTTTTTTTTTTTTTTACACGATCCCAATGATCTTGGCATCATTTATCAGCTTCATTTAAGCCATGAGACATTGGCTTGTGGCACCTGAATAGTCAGAATTTTTTATCAACGGATTCGAATTTAGCTTAGTTCAAAAGCATTGGTTGAAGAATTCATTCGTTTATTGATTTTGGTATTCACAGGAAAAAAAACTAGAGACAAAAGCACACCGAAAATGTCCAGGTAGGGTGCTGAAAAGTACACGTCACATTCACAGTGTCTTTCCAACATCTCCATCTTCTCAATCCATTCTCTTCTTGATCCATCCATCTTAAGAAACAGGAAAAGATCCTGACATACCTCCAACAAAGGTTTCACGATTCACCATTTACACTCCTTCCTGTCTCGCTTTCACTTTTGTATACTTTTTTTTCACATTTCTTTATCCCAGCTCGACACGAGATAGTCGCGAAATTCCAGTTCTTTTTTTTTACGTATACGTATGTATAAAAACATTTAGGGGTAAAAAAATGGACCACGAATAACGTGAGTTTCTCGTTTTTTCTTGAATTCGAGTGATTGATTTTCTCCGAGTTATTTACATGGAAATCCATCCCGGATTCACCTATCACCGATAAGAATCTACGTACCATTGACATATTCTGACACCCAGAATCCTCGCTGGATTACAAGAGGCATTCTTGGGTCGAATCCCTTCTGGATTCACACGAAAATACCTCGGTAGATATCTTGGAAATTTGTCGCTACAGTGCGCTCGCCCAACTCGAGAAAAGGGTCGAAAAATGCTCCTGCCTTTCTTTGCTAGTAATTAGTTATCATAGGTATGCAGATTTTTAATATTTTTTTCTATTAATTCGCACAGTTTCATTTAGTAATGGTTCAAATCCTGTACATTAATTCCAAAGTCACATTCTATCATTTTTTACTTAGGAGGTCGATTTTTTTTTTCGAGAATTCACAATCAATGATATATTTTTATAATATGCAAATTAAATAGACTTTTTTTCCGGTTTTATTAAAATTGTTATAATTTGAATGATTGTATACTGCAATCAAGTTTAACCGGTAAAATACTATTTTACCGGTCCAATGTATTTCTAATTTATTTAATTTTTTTTTTTCTTTTTCTCTGCGATAGTCATCAGAGAACGATGCACTTTATTTATTTTTTTCTTTCATCAAACATCCGTTTAGATTTCTTTCCAAAACAGTTGTCAAAGTTATTCGTCATGAAACGACATTTTGTAGGTAAATCTCAACTTTGCTTTACCATTGTTCATCCCTTCGTTATTTTCATCGCTCGTCTCCTCGTATTGGTTCTCCCTTGCACACTGTCGTTATCCATAAAAGCACGGAGCATGGAGCACGGAGGATGGATTCCAGCTTGGTACTACTCTGGAAATTGCGGGATGAGACAGATGTTACTTCTTTTTCCATTTGTTTGTTTTTTCCTCTCCTTTTTTTCATCGTTGTTTGTACGGACGAATAGTAGTAAAAAAGAGAGAGAGAGAGAAGGGAAGGGGGTGGAAGATGGGAAAGAGAAAAAGAGAGAGAGAGAGAGAGCGAGAGAGTAGAACTCGTGCGAGATAAAGTCGATCGATCCTCTCTTCGTTTACCGCCTTGAGCTTTCATTTCAGTGAGTGCCCGAATCCTCAGGATTACATCAAAAAGCATTTCGTGAAGCTGACCGAGTCTTTGATAATTTTTTTTCTTTTTCGAGTGTCAAATTTTTTTCAAGTCATTAGATCGGATCGATCGACTTTTACGTCCCGAACATTGAGCGCCTTAAGGATCAAGAAATCTTGAAGAGAACCTAAAAAACAAGAGACCATGATTTTTTTTCAGAGCTATCGCGACCAAATTTGCCAAGCTTTCCATCTATTCGGAGAGATTTCTATGATATACCACGTCTCACATTTTCCGCTTTTCAATTGGTCGTTCCGGGACTCTCCTAGCTTATCTTGGATTCTTTCAAGCCACCAACACTTTGACCTCATCTCTCTCATTCGTATTTTATCTGTCCAGGCGACCCAGCCGAGGCGTGTATTCACATTGGGCCAATTCTATTTGTTCCTTATCAGATATTCCGTTTTATTGAAGGCAACCTAGTGTAACCAAGGCATGCCAATTCCTCAATATCCCTTTGAATTACTTATATATATAGCTGGAGTTCTAGGCCTACGAGGATCCATTGATATTCCTTTCCCTTCCTTCCTTTCCCCTTCATCCTCCATTTCCTTCACTTTTCTTCGCTTCCTCTCCTTCTCCTCCTCCTCCGAAGCTCCTTCTTCTCTCATGTGCAACTCTTCATTCGCGACATCGTTTTATTCTGCTCCTCGAATTTCAAAACATTATTATTCACCCTTCTACTATCCGATCCATGGGTCTTAGATCTTTCTACCTCATCCATTGCTTCATACATACATCTTCCATTCTCTTTTCATCGTATCTACCATGTTTTCCTTCTTCTCAGTCGCTATTATAACTTTTTTCCGCAGGCTCTTTTTCTACCAATATCTACCTCTCTACCTCGTTTCTTTCCAAATGCTTCCACCTTTGGAATAGAAGCACAGTGATATCGATTTTCGGTAGAAGGTTCCTGAAAACGCATCTTTTGATTTCTGACAGCTCAAAGAAACTAAAGTTCCTTCTGCGATTCTTTCCGTTCGTCTCCAAACTCTTTCGTACGTTTTCATTCTTCTATTTCTCTTGATCCTTATTCCTTTGATCATTATGCCACGGAAATCCGAGATGTCAACCGGAGCCTAGAATTTTGACGTTGAGAATATGCATTGAGGTGATCCAGTGTATCAAGCTATGTGTTCGGTATTTTGACTACGCGTGCTCCTCTAAGGGATCTTTGATAATTGACAGGACTCATCAGCAAATTGAATCAACTTCGGTGAAGATTCGGTCAGCCTCAACGAAGAAGATCTCTTTCTTTTACCGAATCGTTCCGAGCCATTTCGCCTCATTGACACAATCAAACTGATCATGATTGACGCTTCGGTATGCCGGGTGGTGTTGAAATAATCGCAGAATCCGAGCAAGCAGAATCCAGAGTGAGTATTCGGTCGATGTGAGGGGACTTTAGAAGTTGTCCCTCTCAGTGACAACTGCAATCGGGACACGTCATCGGAGTAAATAAGTGGTGGAAAGATGTAGGAGAGAGCTTGTTGTCCTCGACGGTTGGTAGACAAGAGGAGGAACGTCTTACAACACACTCAACTTGGCACCTGAATCGTTTCGCGATTATGTCAAGCCTTGAGGTACATAATGAATCAAGCCTGTTTGTTTATCAGATCTCGACTGGTTAACGACGCAAAAGGATCCTGCTACCGTGATCTCTCGTCCTATTGATTTCCTCTTGTTTTTTACGGGTTCCTTAGATCGTGTCATCGCTTCTCCCTTTGGTCATTCCTTTTTTAGCTGGCTGTTGTCGCACGTGTTGTCCCTGAGATAGTAACTTTCTGATACTCCTGACCGTGTCGGTTCGCGAACGTGGCCGTGCACCGTAGGAAGAAAAGTGGTGAGGAGGAACGAAACGGACTCACGTTTCGTTGCGATCAAGCCACGTCGGGCGAGTTAGTCACGATGAATGGGCCGAATGAATCGCGCGAACCAATTAAGGATTACGACGGGTCCCCTCGCGACAGTTCTCCCCTATCTCTGCTTTTCTCTCTTCTACCTCCAAGTCCCTTTCCCCGTGGAACGTCTCCCTGGCCAGTGTCCTCCATCCCTGGATGACCACTTGGCCGAGGGTCGTCGTGCCGGGTCTTCCGGTACCCTTGAACCTTCTACTACCCTAGTGTACTGTACAAACGCAGGGAATTATTTTCAGCAGGGAGCTATTCTCTATTGTTATTTCGTTTCCTTTGTCTTGAGGGTAGAAAAATGTGTTGATAGAATTACGTGGATCTCTACGTCCGAGGATAGTGAAGGTGATGACGTTCTTTTGCCTCAACAGAAATTTTTTCATCCAACAAAATTATTCGTGAGATGATTCAATTACGACAATCGTTGACGACTGTAATTTTCATTTAAGGCTCGAATTAGTTGATGGTCGATAATCAATGATCTCGCAAGAAGCTGTCGTTCGGCCTTGATAATCTTTGAAGATTTTCACGACGACGACGACATCAACCGGTGCCTATAATAGCCCCTCCACATGGTCATACGATGATATATCTGTTAATTATAATGACCACTACCTCATAAGCTCTTTACCAAATAGTCGCTTCTTATTCCATGACTGATAATTTCATTCCGGATCAGAGCAGCTCTCCGAAAGTACAACTTTGTGAGGCTTGAATCAAAAATAAATCTCTTTAGGGTCGTAGGTACCGTTGAGGATACGTCGACGCAATTTATCGCCGAACCATCTGCAACATCACCAACTCACGTTTACACACATAGCGACGGAGAAAGAGAACGAGTTACGTTACAAACGTACGATCCTGCCAAATTCGTTTTACCACCTCGGGATATGAGCCCCGCCAGTGTCGTAAGGGGCCACTAGCCATTTCAGACTAGTACACATATACCATTCATTTCTCACTCTTGCCACAGACGAGGAGAGAAAGTACAACAGTCAGGATAGAAAGTGTGCGATATTGTAGTAGTAGATGTACACATATGTATAGAGTATGAGAGGCTGAACTCACCTACTATATCGCCTGAGCAGGCTGCTGCACAGCTAGGAAAGCGACTCCCTCTCTCCAGCTCCGGTGGGGTACTCGCGTCGTTAGGACAGAGACTCGGGGGTGCAGAGTGCCGATTTAGGGGATGAAACACGAGCGGGAAGGAGGCACAGGGGTTTCAGGCTAGTCCAAGGGGAAGAGGGAGCTTGATGGTATAGGGTTGGGTAGCGCGGTTTCGACGTCGACGTTGACGGTGGCGTTGGTGTGGTGTCGAGGCGCCAGGGTGGCAGGAGAGCGATGCAGGCGGCGACGGCAGCGACGGCGCAGGGTCGTCGTCGTCGTCGTCGTCTTTATTCACGCATGCGCATTACTCCGTAATGCTACCGTAACTCGGGTCGAACTAGGAGACGAGTTCAGTCCACTGCCTGATCTCGTACCGCGTACGTCCGCGTTTATCTTCCGAGATTCGGAATCGTATTATAAAACGTCAAATACGAGAAAACAGGCTGAGTGTTGGAACATAAATACGTGATCAATCGAATCACGATCCTTCTATTCGACCCTAACCCTGTTTATCCTTTTGGCTTGGAATAGGCTTGATTGAATTTTGGACGAAGCTTCACTAAAGGTGAAGATTATATTACAAAAGGTCAATTCACGAGACAATTAGAACGTTTGACCACATCCGTTTTTAGGCGACTTGTGCCCAAAACTGGGTAACTCTTTGGAGAAGCGATTATCCTCTTTGTTGACATAAAGCTTACGGAAAAAAGAGATCATAACTTCGTGTGATTGATGCTCCAATCATGATTCGATGAACGTTTGATTCTTGAACTTTTCGAGCCTTCGTTAAGAACGTTCATCATCCAATAAAAGTCTTCAAGATACTCCCTGTCCAATGTCGTTGATTCCGATCAGATGCTTGACCATTTCCTGACGTAGGGCGAATCCGTCATCGCCTCTGCATCCCATTAACACCAAGTATTAGCACGCCATCGAGCTATTGCACTTAGTGGCCGTCACAAAACACTCGCAGTATGTGTCCATCGATATAATCCGTCGCGAGTTTACGTATGTTAAACGGAGTTTTCAATCGAAACGACGCGGAGGATTAACGTTGCTCGTTTGCAGGATTATTGCCAATCAAAAGCGGATACTCGTGTGTGTTACTCCGCATAAATTTAAATTCGATTCTTTCGAGTTTATGAACGTTCCCGCCTCACTGTGACAACGTGAAAAACTTATTTTGGCTCAATTTCATTTATCCTGCCGTACTAACCTATAAGTTACTCAATCAAACTTGGGGCGAACATGATGGTGATTTAAGTGCAGCAAATAATAGTGTCTTGTGCAATGATAACAGCAACCATTACAACGATAGCGATAGAGGATCAATGTACCAGCAAGGTGAGTGTCATGGTTTTTGTTGACATTTTAAACTGCGAATCCAATGCCATCTTCGATGTTTACGATCCCAAAACTTCCTCTTGAATTTTTTTTTTTTATTAGGTTCAACTCCACGAGGATATTTTAAATTCTTATGAATCTTTGCTCTCGAAAGTCTCAAGGCGACAAACCTCGACGGACCCAACCCAGAATCGAGTCATACCAAACCTCTCCAGCGTACGCGACCCTCTCTCGGGACTCCCCACCACGCCCACTATGAATTGAACCTTTACCTATGTCATTGCTTGGATGCATGAACTACTTTTTCAACCCTATAGCAGCATGTTCTATCAACAAAATTGACACTTTACACCTGGGGCTAAAACCTTTTTTTCCAGCCTCTAAACTAACCTCGTTTGACTTTGAAGCTGTGCAATGTATTCAAAATAGCGAAAATATTTTCAATCATCATCATTTTTTGAATGCTTAATGCACGGCGGTCTGGATATCATCTAATCGACATTTATAGTGAAAAAATGGGATTTTCTTTTAGATTAAGATAAAAATGATTATCGACCATTCTGGGCCAATTCCAATAGTTCAAGGAAAACTATTTCAGATGGTTGCTGGATGCGACAGTTGTTCGCAATCATATGTCGAGAGAGGGAGAACGGAAAGACATAAAGGGAGAGCGGAAAGAGACGAGGAGAAGGTTTTCGTGGGGCTAAGGAACGGGCAACCTTATCGATTCCCAAGCTCAGATTCTCGAACTCGACATCAAACTTCCGCCATTCGATGGTCCTGCCTCGTATTCTCTCTCTTTCACTCTCTTTTCTTCTCGCTCTCCTGCTCTTGCCGTTCCTGCACCGTTGTCGTAAAAGTGCAGATCCCCGGTACGCGCGCGGGATCTTCGAATCTCAAGAGGGTTTGAAGGGTCAAGCCTCTCACCCTCTCGATAGACGTCGATAAGTCGACGCATTTCAATATCCTGATTTTCCATCGACGTTTATACGAATAACTGAATAAAATCAATTTCTCGTTTGTTATTCTTTCCCCGTAATTATTCAGCGTGCATTTTAATTGAGATTTTCGCATTAAAATTTCAAATATTCTTCAAAACAAGAATCCGTAGCAGTTATATTTTTATTGAACGCGTGTCGAAAACGGTACGGAAAATTTTTTCACGGCACAGAATCCAATACATTTTTTCCCCGGTCCATTTAATTGCCGTTCACGTTTATATTCATTTTTTCCACAATATTTCAGACCGATTTACATTATAATGGGAACAAAAAATCGTTTAATCCTCGAGCGATAAAGGATTTAGATACAGTTTATGCGTTTTCACACTCAGTCTATGTCCGTCGTCATATGTCAGCACTGTTTGTCTCTAAAAAAAGTATTTTTTTTTTCGTTTTTTTTTTGTTATCTTTTTTTTTATAACAGATTGATCGAGCATCATCCTCGCACGACCTCGGAGGTCCAAAGTCACCGGGTTGTAACGATCGCTATACACGTGCAGCGATGCACCAGCGAGTTAAACGGAGCAGTGTTTATCGCTAGCTAACCGGACGTGCGCCCAAATCGAATATCGCGCGAAAGCTTTAGGTATTAAAAAAAAAAAGCAAAGGGATAACGCGAGAGCCAGATGGAATTTCGACCCTATAGTATCCGTTGCACATGTAATCCTTATCGTTGAAACAATGATAAATATATGTTTTAATACGTAGCATCAGAAAATTATTCGAAAATCGCAATTTATTTATGACAAATATGTTCAAAATTGTTTATTGAAGAAATAAATATTCACAAAATTCAAGGGTTCACGCCCATCTGCTCATACGGAAATGAGCCAACAAATAATAAACGTTTAATCCCTACATTTCTCTCAGTATTAAATCTGTAGCGTACAAAAGAAATGCACACAGATAGTATGAAATTTGAAATCGAGTGATTTCGCATAAATTCAATAAATATATGAGCAATGTAATATTTTTTTTTTTACTTGCAAAGAAACACAGCGAGAGAGAAAGGGAGAAATACATTTTATCTGTGTAGATACGGAAATTTTCGAAGAATAAGGTAACGTGTTCCCAAAGGGAAACGACAAAAGAGGCTGGCAGCTTTCCCTCCTCTCTCTCTCTATTTCTTTCTTGTCGAAGGCAAACAAACGTGGTATTCTCGAAGGGATTCCGAGCTGGTGGCGCCTGGTATTTTAATGGAAACAAATGCAACTTGTATACTCTCTGGGTTTCCTATCCGTTCCCTTCAAGTCTTGGTGTACTCTCTCCTCTACCCCTTTGGCCCCTTTCCCTCTCGGCCATTTTGCTCTCGATGTATTTCATCGTATGTGTTCCCCATTACCGTGACTTGGCTATGTGTCCCATAACATTTGTCTGTGTGTGGTACATATGCGCGGGCGCGCGTATGTGTTAGTCTGTCTGTCATTGAAACACGTTCTGGAACGGGTGAGCACACACGAATGGTGTGCGCGGTGTGTCGGTTGCACGTGCCGCCATCGCCGACAGCGACGACGCCAACAACTGCGAAAAACAAGGACACCCAATGCCACGAGCTACGAAAATAGTTGCAGCGCGAAAAATAATGACACATGTCTCACCATGTGCGCGCTTCATGAAAGAAGTCAAAGGAAACGAGGCCTCTGACCCTTTCGTCTCTAACCTCAGAACAATGGAAATTTGATAATAATAATAATAAAAATAAAAAAAAAAACAAAACCATTATTTATGTTGATCCACAACATGAAACACTTTACAGTGACGATAGAGGTTAATTATTGTCCTTCACAAAACGCGTCGTCCCATTATTTGGGTCACTCGTCATTCTTATGATCATAGTAAAGCGTTAATGATCATGGATTAGACCAAAAAATGTTGTTCGAGGATGATTTCTCGCGTCTAAGCACCAACGTTCTCAAACATAAACTAATTCTTCTTCGGGATCATGCATCATTTCAAAGTTTGCCACTACGATGACTGGTCCCTTGGTTGGCCCAAAAATGGATCATGACAAACCGAATGACTCTACAAATCCACAGCTCAATTTACAACAAGTTGCGTGAAGTTTCTGCGTAGGATAGAAATTTCATTTTATTAATAATTGAGAAGAAAAATATATGAACACAAAAGCTTTCGATACGCGGTTCATCGTTTTGATCGTGAGACATTGACGTTCAGTGGGAGCTCTCGAGCCAATCAATGGCACTTGATGACCCGAACGAATGTTTACCACTTGCGCGTCTTCTTTGCTCGAGACCGACGGTTTTATTAAATATATTGGACCCGGTCGACGACCCACAAGATCCTACGTCTGTGCACACGTACATGTGTGCGTGCACGTGTATTTTTCATGTTCCATATTATCTTGAGATGCAAACGACAAAGTCTGAATCACGAGAATGACATAACGACCCATCTCATCCGCTGCTACGACTAATTTAACATTTTTCTAATTATCTCACCAACACGCGTTGACAAAACATGGTCGGGAAATGTTGAAAAAATGCTCGTATCTTGAAATAATTAAGTAATTGAAAATACACGATGGGTTGGAGCCGATGAGGCTTGTACGAACACTTTTAATTCATGATTTTCAATCCGAGTTTTTTTTTTTTAGAATTTTTCAAGAGATAAAGAGAGAAATAATGATTGGGATATTTTTACCATCTTACGGAATCATTTATAGAGTTTTTCGCATATTCTATGCGCCTCCAATGTCCATTTATAATTGTGTAAAAGTCGAAAAATCCTTGTTATTGGATACCTTCGTTGCAGTAATGGGTAAAATAATATTGAAGACTGATGCATTCGTAATGAGTGTGATGATTAAAGAACATACACCTGTTATTCTGAAAAAATCAATAGAATGCTCGACGTAGTCGATTGTGGTTCAACTTAGGCCAACGACCCACAATCGATCTTTTTCTTTTTACCTGCAGTTTATTTGCTGCGATATATTAAAAATTGATCGAACTTAAACAATTACGGAGTGCCTGAGTGCTGATAATTCACAGCTTGGTAATTGCTCTAATTGACGAAGTAAAACAAAAGAAAAAGCTATTTATAAAGTTTAATTAACAGTTTAATATACCAAGAACGATTATTTTTCAAGCGCAACACACACGAGAGCATAAAATGGAAAAAATATCGGAACTTAAAAAATAAATCATGTATTCGTCGAATCGATTACGAAAGCATCGTCATAGATAAAATGACTGTGCATGAGCTCATCAAGTCAACGCAGCTATAAGATGTGTTTTTAACGAACTTTAATTTGGATAATTCAATGAGAAATCGATAATACACTGTGGAATTTCTCGTATATACATTATTTAATTATTCGTATTTAGCTGGGGTTACAATTAAAAAAAGAAACTTTATTACTTTCTATTCATAGCTCGACACAAAGGCGAACTCTACATACTGAATAAAAGTGTTTATTCTTAGAACAGCGAAAAACTCAGCTAACCTCGAAAGCCTTACTGTCAAAACGAAGAATGTAATAATAAACCCACAAGTATTGCAATATTTGTGCGCCATGAGGCGCACAAGGTACACCTGTACCAATGAATATTTCCAGTCCCTGCTTCAATCAGATCACAGTGGCTTAAAAAAAGATTCTTCGTTCGATAAACATTTTGAAAAAAATTTTTTTTTTTTCATCTATTTGTATTTGTAGACCATCAACGTCTATGTACAGAATGAATTAGAACGAAAATGAATGCTATGATCCTACCATGACCGAGTTTTCTCTCCGTGAACTGAATTGCAGCATTTTTCATCCCCTTTATCGACGAACCAGAAACAACGCTTTTCCTCTGGCGTTTCGTCCATCAAAAATTGAAGCGTCAGCCACTGACACGGCAAACTCTCCGAGTGTTAATTATTCATTCTGGCCACCAACGCTACACATCTCGCGACACCATTTCTATTCGGCAACTAAAACATTTTTCTGTTCACACAATATTTAAACTCAATCAAATATTAGCGTAATTTTAATACCATTTTTTTTTTTTTTCGTAATGCCTGTCTGATTTCTCAACGATTCTTGCTTTCCCGTAGCAACACGAAAAAGGTTCTATAGCTCACTTGTCACTGTGGTTCTCGAAAAAAAAAAAAACGCTTTTTACATCCTCGATAGCTTTTCGTTGTACAATTTTGGCTCCATATAAAAGGCTCGAATAGAATGAAATCCATTTGATACGAAATGTCATCGGAAGTCATGTTATTCTTATGATACCCAATACAATTTTACTCGGGTGTTGTTGAACCTCAAATCGCTCATTTGGGGCAAACATAAAAAAAAATAATATATATGCGACGTGTGTGAAACGAAGAGAAACCAAGTATATAAGTTTCTGCATTCGGCCCGACTTACAAGGCATTTGTGATTCGCAGGACGAGAGCTGAAGCCGAGTACCGCAAATGCGCCTTTGGCTTATGCGGCAACTTCAGCCGCGACGGAGTTTGTCGTTTTCCGCATTCATAGCATAAATCACTATTGCAGAGCTCTTTTTTGTACTCAAGAAGTTGTACAGAACGGTGTTGAAAATTCAAGAGAGTACAAGAAATATCGTTGTAAGGTGCTACAGGCGACTGGAGGCAGTGAAAACAGTAAAAAATTCAATAATTTCTCTTTCTACTGAAAAAAATTTTTCAACTGAAAAATAAATGAATGTTTCTTTGAATCGATAGTTTCGAGTGTATCCAATCAAATTTTGACAAATGAATATTGATGGATGCCCCATGAGCACGGACGATCCGGTACAAATCTCGCGGAAGATATAAAAACAGCAAGTCTTTGTTACGGCCGATTACAAAAACAAAAAAAAACTATTTTGCAAAAAAGTTACGATGTACACAGACTTGTTCAGTTGAGTAAGAGGAACTGTGAACTGAAATTCTGCGTTATTGGCTTTTTTGTAAATTGGATTCGATATTTTTTTCCCCCGTGTGGAATAGCATCCGAAAACGAAAAAAATGTGGATTGAATAAAATACTTCAAAAATAGTTTTATCGAGCACTCGGGGAAAAAAAGAAAAAACAAATTGAGCCGAGATTTTTTATTTGTTGTCGGAGAAAAGAATAGGTTTCGAGTGAATGAAATATCATGTGGAATTCGACGCACATTTTTGCAAAGAATAAAGAAAGGGAAAAGGAAAAAGACAGGAAGCAGTTGTGAAAAAACGCGATCAAAATAATAGCTGCCAAATGAAAATGTTTCGAGAGAAAGAATGTAAAATTTTTTATGTCCTTCGCTAGGTCGATTTTTTTCAACCCTAACGCGAGTACTCGGTGTCCTTACCTCTCCCAAAACTCCTGCTTCTAGCTTTCTCGTCTCCGTATCCTCGTATTTCCCTTTTTTTTTTTCTCATTTTTCTTGTACTTTCGTCTTTTCCTGTCGATACATCTGGGCCGTTCCATATCTCTTTCCCCTTCGCATTTTTGACTGAGTGCACGATGCGCGTATACATTCGTACTTTGCATCAGTGTCATATTCGTCGATGTTTTTCGCTTCGGCACCCCGCACCGGCGTGTGTCTCAAGCTGACAACCCCCTGTACATAAGGCGTCAAATTTTTTTCTCCCCTCAAATCTCCTTCCAATCCTTGCACACACACTCCGAGAGAAAAAAGTCTTTATAATATATTTATATTTATATGTACACTATACATATTGTTTTTTTGTTCCATCTCCCTTCTACTTTGTCTGGCAAACATATCGAGCTCCGTCGAAAGCTCACTAAATCCCAGAAGACGCGAAACATCGTGGTGTATTACGAGAATAGCGTGGTAATGTCACTTGTACAGGGCAAAACACTCCACCCATCCCATTACCTTCTCCCATCCCTTTCAAGGAGGCAAAGCACCGACTTTTTTCCAAGTTAATGAAAAATAGTAGAACAAATGAGATTAATATGTCACTATGAAGAGTTATGATCCAATGATGGATGCGAACTATTTTTTTTTTTTTCTACCAACTCAAACGACGTAGAATTGATACAAAATCAATTGAAAACAACCATAAAAGATGATTCGGAGATGTATTAGAACGTTTCACCAGCTTTTTTTCTTCGACTCAATCGACGTGAGGGAAGAAAATAATGATGCACAGATGAAAATACGTTTGGAGTCGTTTCGTTGTCGCTCAGTCACCCTTTTCCTCCACGTTGCCTTTGGCCTCTCGAGGGACAGTGGGATTGTAGGCAATGGTGCAGAGTGGAAAAGGAGAGGAAGAGGGTGGCGCGCCGCCCAGTCAATCTCGGTTTTGGCCCGGGACAAGCTAGGACGTCGGATCGATACATAGGAATCCAGCAGGAGACTGAAGCAGACACTGGCTGTAGAAGCCACTACGAAGCAAAAGATTTTCACTGTGCCATCTCATTCTCCCTCGCTCTTTCTCCCTGTTCTTCGCCACCCTTACTATTAACGGGGGCTCAACTGCGCCATCTCTTTCTTTCTTCCTCTGCTATCTCCTTTTCTCTTCATCTCTTTATCTTTCTGTCTCATTTATCTCTTTGGAATTTCACAGTAGATACACAGCCGGCTGAGTCAGTGAATGAAACTTGGCTGATACTTTTGATTGAAGGGGAAAAACTGTCTCTTGATTCCATCCGGTTAGGGTAGTAATGAAACACTATTATCATTGGATATTATTATGGTCAGTCTGGACCATTTGGTCACCAGCTGATGGCAAATTATTCTACTCAAACCATAAGGTATGTGCAGAGGTTCATCTTGCCTGATCCCAACTTGGATGAACTTTTCAGCGATCTTGATGAGTGTCTATTGATTATTTTGATCGTGTCACGTTCAACATATTAGATTTGATGGGAAACTTCCCTTAGCTGATTCTACCATATTATACCCTTTTTTGGAGTTTAAATTGTTCAAAGCCTGCGACGACATCGCATGCAGCCCAACAAGAGTCCGCGGTCATCGAAAGCATGCTTGGAACGTGATCAAGACCCCTCTCGAAAGCTCAATTCTACCGGTTTTCAAATATTCTCAAAGTCCAACTGAAGAAATGTGGATTTTGATCCATTCACCTTGGCAGTGCTGTCCTTCATTGGGTATCAGGATTACTGGCAAGCCGTCGGCTGCATCACCCTTAGGGAACGACGATCCAACTAACCAACAATTATCCCCAATGGGAAAACTGATATGAGCAAACAGTGACACCTGAACGAGAGGATAATCCAGAATAAAGACTGATAAATCTGAATATAGGGTTATACGAAACAGCGTGATGTTGCGTGTACACCAGTAGTCATACTATGTAGCTGATGTATAACGATCATGAGCACCGATTTCGTGAGCCCAATTTGTGGCAGTGCTCGAGGGAATGAAATAGCTTATATATGTTGTGAGAGGGTGGTAGGGGGAAGAGGTGGATGAGGGGAAGAGGGAGATTGTTGAACACGAGACGGGCCATGACGGGGAGACTTAACTCGTCTCTGGGTGGGTGATGGAGCTGATAGACATTATCGAGGCCACGCTAGGTCGGGTGTCACGGGGACTACATGGCCCCGCCGGCGGTTTCATTTGATATACATATATGTGGTCCCTCTCTCTCTCTCTCTCTCTCTCTCTTACTCTGGTTAGATTCGAGAGGTTTCCCATGCTACCTATAGCCCATATACACGTACACTACAATAATACTGTAAGTTTACCAACCAGTATACACGTACCCAGTCGTGGTATATTCAGTGACCCGCATGCAGAGCTCATGTGCATCTCTCACTGATGCGCATCACATTTCGTCACACTATATGTATATATGTATTTGTACATATATTTATCCACCTCTCAGATATACATAAGGGCTTACGCAACTCCGGCTGTAACATCCAGAAGATAGCTGGACAGGCACGACTAGCATTTCTAACTTTGATCCGGGAAAGGTGTCATCAATGTCATCGTGAACGTGCTGGTAGACGTGGTAGGGAATAGACCGTTGGATAGAACCCGTCGACCAGTTTCATGCAGCTTGGGGTGATGTCTCAGGTGCTTTTGGAGGTAAAATATTTCTGGTAAACTGATGATCTTATTATGATAACCTTGATCACCTCAAATGCAAATGAAGTCCTAGATCAATCAATCGGCATTCAAGTCCTCGAAGACCAGGCCTCACTTAATGACATCTGATTACAGTTTAATTCTCTTATTGGACCATTCGAATTTAAATGAAAGGTGTTATCAACATACTTCATGATCAAAAAAATCTATGAAACCGAAAATGTTGTAGAACTGTTGTAGAACTTTGCTCCCGAATGTTATATTTTCGAAAATAACATCCCTGGCACTGTATGGACAGAGTGAAGGTACCCACCACTCTGTCAACATATAACTGTACTTTTTGATAGAGCTCAGTGATGCTATAGCGTCAACCCAACTCCAATAAAGCCCGTAATGTATGGCCGCTGCATAAACCATCCACTGTATATAACACAGGATCGCTACCTACCCCGTCACAGGTTGCACGATCCCCGCGGTAGAGTGAGATGAATATGCACCGACAGTATGTGTGTGTGTGTGTATGTGAATGTAAATATATGTATACAGTAAGAGCCTACAAAGCGTGTCAGGTATATATGCGGGTTGAAGGTGGGATGGTTAGCCAACGAGGCTATAGCTGGTTCTTGTCAATGGCTCTAACGCATAGCAACGAATTTAACGAATCGCTGATTAATTACAACGCTTTTCAAGCCTCCATTGGTACCTCAATCAGATTTTTACCAAATGGCTCCTGGTTGCATTCGTTCATTCGTAAATACGAATGAAAATTGCTGAAACTTTGGCAAATCAGTACCTTTCAACAGAACAAAAAAAATCGTTTCGTACCACTTACAATATGGCTGCTGGTTGAATTCTCATCTGGTAGAATAATGAAGCTATCGTAGCTTTTCATAAATTGAAAAGTAATATTCCGCATTTTCGTAACCGGTGTATTGAACCTTCGTTTTTTTCGTTTTTACTACTATCTCTCTCTCTCTCTCTCTCTCTCTCTCTCTCTCTCTCTCTCTCTCTCTCTCTATCTCTTTCTCTGTTTCTCAAAGATAAGGAAAATCTTTCGGAGCTTTAGACTAACAGTCACAAATCACTCTAAGCACGGTCATGGATTAAAGCGGAAGTCGTAGCGGCAAACGAGACGTCGCCCTACCAACATTTCGAGATCTTTCGCGCTTTCGAAATAACGCTTTAGGTTTCCTTCGAAATTAGCCCGAGAATACGAAGTCTTGAGACTCTCCACGAATGTTAACCCTCCCTCGCCTCTCTTCCATTTCCAACCCTCAACTTGGAATCTCCGATGTTTTCTTAAATCCGAATTTATCGCTTATTTCGACGCACCCCACGGGAATCGTGCGTCTTCGTACTCATATACGAACACACCCTTATCGAACCTGCTCGCATTTCTTCTTCTTGCTCCTCTTATCGACTGCTTCCAATCGTCGAGAAACTTTTCGCTCGATAAAACGCACATAATACCCCAGTTTTTCTCGTACATTTAACCTGGAATTTTACCCGAGGAAACTCAATGTTAAGAGACGTTAATTCTTTTTTCCTCTTGCTCCTTTTTTGCGAACAACCCTCGTGAATGAGGGGTTGGAAAAGTAGAAACGAAAATACTCGTTCGAAATATATTTTATTGTGTTTTCAATACATTAACGCGAGCGAGGCTATAAAAATAATACCAACAGCAACAGATTGTAAACAGAAAAGTAAATCACAAAAAAAAACATTCGTTTGTATAACCAAGATTACAGAAAATTATTGACTCTCCGTTTCAATTATATTTATAACGAATGAAGGTGACCCCACGGGCGTTCAAACCCGTTAAACGTTTAAATGCACATTTCTACTGAAGGGTGAATAGTGACGAGGGAAGGAACGAAGGGTAGGAGGCAAAATTTTGCTACCATATATTCGGACTCTCTCTCTCTCTCTCTCGCAATTTGAGCCTCGAGCTACGAAATCATCATCAGCACGCGTCCACCCGCAAACAAATGTACAGAATCCGGTATTTCGTAATCGGAGAGTTAACGCCATTTCCCACTCTGTTATTATACTGCTGTAGGAATAATAATAAATATACACCGTTATATCTCTCCTGTTGGCCCAAATCTCCCTGGCTCTCTTTCGCCTTTTATCTTTCCACTCATAAGTATAAATACAGTCAATGACTATTGATCGTGAAACATCATTTATTGACAAAACTTTTTTGCCCATGGTCAAAAGCACACTTGACGAAAAGCGTTTAATTGCAACAATTCTATAGCCAGGTATGTGCAGGTGACAATAAATATTTGAAAGTGTGCCGCGTTAAGGCAATTAGTCAAATACTCCGGAGACAATGAGCGGAAAAAGAATGCCCTCGTTTGAACTCGAGATAATACGAGAGCAAGGTCTTGGGCGTTGGCCGTAGACAGGCGTATTTCATTCATGACATGAGACTAGCCAATATGCCGATGACGATATGACAAGTGATGATGAAATCCCTGCCAACCAGAATCCATGAGCTTTCATAGACTTTTTATCACAGTGGCATATGATGACTGGTATGAGACTTTTGATATTCTAATTCGTCAATATGTGTGCTCGTGCCTTTTTCAATACTGATAATGTCATAGTACGATATTTGACGAGTTATGAAGTTACACTGAATACAATATCGATACATACAGGAAGATGCAACTGCAAAAATGTAACGAAACGAGCATGACAATAGAGGGTTTGTATCGAATAGAAAAAAAAACTGAGGACAAAAGTAATTCTTCTGCAGCCAGTCAACATCAATCGCAGGGCTGAAAAGGGGCTGGGGTGGGTACGAAAGAACAGTTTGAAATCTGGAATTACTGAGGGCTTAACTGTTTTCAAACATTTTGAAAATATTCTAATAAAAAATAAATAAATAGGAAGGATAGAGGTTCTCCGGAATATTACGATTATATATTAGATGTTGTCGAAAAATACTTGTGCAATAAAAGTAGAAATAATTAAGGGGTAAGTTTGGTAGAGAATGAAATAGAACGGGTTAGCGAATAAGATATTCATCGAGAAGAGGGAAAGAGAGAGTACGTAGATATAATAATGTTCGTTAATAGGACTTCCTCTTGGCTGGAGAATTTTGCAAGGAGATCCCACCCCTTGTGGAAACTCCAAGCTCTTTCGCGTCTAGTTCTGTCGGTTTCCACGTTTGGGTACTCGAACTTCCTATATAAGAAGAAGAGGCGTCTCAGGGCATCCTCGTGGTAACTTGAATCTCGATTTTCACCAGAAACCGTACTCCACTTGAAACTACCCCTAAAAATCAACCCCCTCACCTCACTTTCCATCTCTATCTTACCCTCTCGTTTCAGGCGAGTTCACGGAGGGTTATTTCGACGTGGATTCGCCAAGTACCGGAACTTCCGAAACATCACTTTGCTTCCCGATCCTCATCTACAACGAATATTAATATTTCAGTCAGGATATGCGTAACTAACCAGAAATAACCTTGGGCGCTCGATTCTGTCTCGTATAACATCCCATCTAATATTGCTCCAGCGAAATTCACTAATGTCTATATTTTATGCGCGTAATTTATCCTTCAAATCGACATCTCGAAGGCGAAAATAATTATCCGATTATGTAATTAATTAATTATTTACGACAGCCTAATGGAAATATAGGAAAATACCAAAGAAAAAAAATTAAATGTTGTTTACGTTTTTTCTGCAGCCTCATGAAAGATGGCCATACGATTATTTATCTCAAGGGTAGTTTTTTTAACCCTCAAAAATACTGGATGTTCAATCCAATGTGCTCTTTTTCCTCTGCACAAAATTGCACGTCGTTAAGTTTCTTGGAGCATTTTCTTAGAAAATAAAAAAGAAATAAGATCTATCACACAGAGGAGTTGAAAAAAAAAAAATGTGAATCCAGCTAGTGAAGGGTAGTTGTGCACGGCTGGAGATTTATGTGGGGGACGTATCGAGAAGTATCGAGTGGTGGAAGAGTCCGATTATTTTTTGTGTCTGTAAAACGAGAGGGAGAGAGAGACAGGGAGAGAGGGTGTGGAGAGGATGGACAAGGGGTGGCAAAAAGGATGAGATAGAAATTCCGTTGCCCTCGATGTGACACCACGAAGGCTGTGGCGCCTCACCGCAAAGAGTTCGTGTGGTGAATCGATGCCACGTTAAAAGGGGGGGGGTGGGGGATGAAGCGCAGGGGGGTAGAAATCGGGAGGCATTAAAAGTTTTCCCAGCAGGAAGACCGAGGCACACACAGCGGCAGATGCTTGGGTCATACAAGCCCAGAGAGTTAGCTAGATCTAGTTCGAACGACTACTCTATATCTCCGTCACTCTATTGCAACCCCCTCGAGAGAAAAACCTACCTATGCTCCCTCTATTCAAGCCCCATTCGTCCCGTGGGATTTTCAGCTTATCAACGAGCTCAAAGATACCACCGAAAATCCAGATTTCACGATATATACATTCTATTTTTGGAATCACACATGTCCTTACACTTGGACCATCAGTTTTTTTGTTCGATTAGAAAAAATTTGAAATTTTTTTTTTTTACAGCTTATTCGAAAGATAATTTTTATCAAATCACATATTGATTCATTTATTTAATGGTCTCATTATTTACGTACTTTCTATAAATTCATATCACAGTTTTTCAAATACATTTACTTATAAAATTATGAATAATCAATCAATTTATTAAATGTATAAAAAGTTTCAATTAATGCCAAAAAAAGAGGAAGAGCCAAGAAGTAAGAAGTGCTGAAGGCGATGACCCTTGAATTATGAAACACTGAAGTGATGATAACTGTTATTGATATTACTATATTTCTCATCATCATAGCGTAATAGGCTGAAAAGGAAAGAAGAATGAGAGAGAGAGCGAAAAATAGAGGCTGGTAAAGAAGGGTGGCGTAGCCTGATTTACGAAAAGGCCTGATTTGCCAAACGACAATTGTGAAAGCGTTCTGTGCACGGAACTCACTCGAAGCGGAGTTTTCTCGTAAAGTTTTCCGATGGTCGTCGCAATCCCGCCAGTAATTGGCTCAATCTCGTTTTTTCGATTGCCAGGGCAATCGATTTACTTGGCCGAGGCAACGTGAGAAAAAGCGAGAGAGAAAGAGAAAAGAGAAAAAAGGAGAAATTAGAGGTCGGGGGTGGTCTGAAGGGGTCGAAACCGTTCCGGTGGTGCGGTGCAAAAGAAATCTAAGGGTGCGCGCTTCCTCCGGTTCGTTAGTGACTTTATAATAATGAGAATCGTTGAGCGGCAAAGTTCTCCCTTTTCCAGTTCCTCTCCTCTGTCTCTCTCTCTCTCTCTCTCTCTCTCTCTCTCTCTCTCTCTCTCTCTCTCTCGACCTCTCACATTTTCCCTCGGAGCACGCAAGCCAAAGGAGTACGCAGAGGCTCAACTGAGCAAAAATGGAATCACCTCTAATCACTGGCCTTGGGTTGCTACGCCGCGACCAACTGTGCGAACGAACTGGCAAAATGTGGTTATATATTTCACAGCCCCAAAGAAAGTTGCGACTCAGCAGACTCGAGGGAAAATTTTCTATCGCGAAAGAAAACGTATCTCGCGTTCCAGAACGTTGTCTTTTGAAATATGAGGTCAACGAATAGTTGGAAAATATTATATAAAAAAAAAATAAAAAAATTGGTTGGATAACTTGGAAAATTAGAAGTAGTTCAGTGGAAATTCTGATCAAGTCTTCGCGTCCGTAAAAAAATGTAATGAAAAAAAAAAAAACAAATGAGAACAACCCATTATTCACGAATTCATCCAAGAATCGAATAAACTTCAGCAATACAAAATTTATTTAAAAATTACTGTCCAAAACGACCCGAGTATTCCAGGTACGCAGGGAATTCGCGTGGCTCAATCTGGTAGCAGGATATTGAAGACTTATTGGAACTTCAAATTGACCTAAAGTTGTTAGGAATTCAAAAAAGTTTTGTCGCATCTAACCAATAAGTTCATACCCTTGAAGATTTCCATGCAAAATCTTCTGAAACGATGCAAATATATTCCAAAACTAAACATCAAAACCGCGGGAATAAATCAGCTAGAAATGAAAAATAAAAAATAAAAATCTCGAAGACCGCGGGAAATGTTTAGGGTTATTGACAAAAGAGAAAAAGTTACTGAAAGGCTATAACGAGGACTTGATTCTTTATGAAACGGATTTTATAAGCACGAAGCAAGTTTCACCACGGTTTTATCGATCGGTTGGTTCAAGCACAGACTCTTCGTGCTCACAAAAGCCCCGATTCTTTTGCAAATAGAATGTTGGCTGATGGTATGCGAATGGGAATAACGGCAAAGAATAGAGGAAGAATGTGCGGAGGGAGAGCGGGGAGGGGGCACATGAAATGTAGCGTCTAAGATTCAAGTGACCGTAAAAGGATTTACGTCTGGGATGTCAACAAGAATTGTTTATCTGCATTATGAACCTAACTCCTTTTCCTGAGACCTTTTTTTTAAGGGTGAGACCTTATCCCACTTTTTTTATTCGACATAGCTGAATTTTTATTTTCTCAAGACTTTAGACAAGTATACTATGATTTTTGATAGCTTCAGAACTTGTCTCTGACTCACGAAATTGTGACATCTGATGAGAACATTGCGACTGAGATCTCTTGGTTGACAGAAACAAATATCTTTTTCTCAGACATTTGAATCCGGCCTATTTTCATAAAGCTTAGTTGATGAATCTCGAACAGCACATTCTGGCTAGCCTAATGTATTTCAAATAAAAATTATACCGATTATGAGCTTGAGGTCAGAAATTATGTAAACAAATTATAACAACTAATAGGACTCTTGATCGAATGTACCAAAACAAATAAATAAAGTCACAATCAAATTTCAATAAATCAGAAGATGCATGAAGCTGTAGTAAAATGATAGTTAATAGATAATAAAAATCGAAAAGAACGGAAGAAAACGTTGATCGATGTCAAACTGAATCTTTTGCTATCCTGATGAGCTGTCACTTTACTATTTACATTGATATGACACACCAACATGATTAACATAAAAGATGATGGGATGAGCCAAAGGCGGGAGGTCGTACTACATCGAGACTCGGATATACACGTCGTATGATAAAAGCTTCTACCAGTTTATTTCGGGGAGCCTAACAAAAGCGTGGTTTCAGGCATATTGTCACCGAGAAATATAGCGAATAAGGGATGTTTGAGGGTGGGAGGGCTCGGTATGGAAGTCGGTCGCGATGCTCTCATCAGGGTTGTACCGGGGCTTCATAAATAATGCAGGGTTTGCCAGCAGAGGTTCAACTCGTCCACGACTCCATCTCGCACGTTCTTTCGCGTGAGTTGGTGGATAAGAGGACGGCCGAGAGGGATAAAAGAGTAAAATGGCGAGGGGGCAAGAATAGTGAAAAGTGAAGAAAGAGTGTGGTAAGAGAGAGAGAGAGAGAGAGAGAGGAGGCAGGAGTTTAGCCAAGAAAGTGTATAAGACGATGCACAGTATAACAACTTTGTAGTCACAGGCTTTTTTCGGCCCAGAACCATAATTATCTTCTTGGGCCATTATCTCGACGAAAGAAATGAAGAAAAACATTATTTTTTGCCGATTAAAAGTGCTGAGTCATCAATGCCTGTGCATGATCACTCGAAACACTCGTCAAGGTCATTGTAATTATTTTAACAAGCTTTTTTGATTCTTACTCAAAATGGTGAGGGAGGTAAAGAGAAAGTTGTAGTAGTGTGGAGTGTGACTGCGAGAAAAAGAGAGGGTTGTACGATTTGAGCTCACTCGATGAAATATAAATGTTTCTTTTCCCAGCAGATGGCTAAGGTTTGAGGTCGACGAAACCATCACTCTATGTTTCTTCGAGCGCCATTTTTCTCTTTCTATTCCAGAACTTATGGGCACAGTGCACCACAGTGACCTTTGCCAAGATCGATAAGATCACGCTATGGACTCTCGTGGTCTCTCACTTGTTCTCTCGCACCTGTTATTCTCTCGAAACTCATTTGTATTGAAAATGAACTGTACGATATATTTTTGCAGCGTTTCTGCTCCACGATTGACTTTTGAACAATATTTTCAGTTGAAGTCCTTCCTCGAGAGATAGAAGGTCGTGAGAGCTTCAGAAAACTATTCAAATAAAATAAACGTCTGTATACTAACCTTCCAGCTTGATATCCAATCGTTTGTTTCTGTGACCCCGAAGGTCTCTGACGTCATGAAAACTCGTGAAAAATCAGAAGATCAAGAAACGATTCAGAAGCGTTTTTTTTCCTCCTGACCTCAGCAAGCAGAGATGAAAATAATAATGACTTCAAAAAAAATGTTTGTTTGGACTTATTAAGGTCAGCTGAAAGACACAATCCCTCTCACTCATCAAAATCTCTGGAATGGAATAGACGTTGTTTTGCCTCACTACTCAGGGTTGCGGTGTGTATGTAGAAGCTATTTCGCGTGGTTTCGAACAACTTTGCTCGTATCATAGCTTCAGCACAAATTTGGCAACTGAAAACCCGCAGAGAGGCCACGAGGAGAGAAACCATGATGGAGGATAGTATCCTCCTGGTTGTGCGGTTTCCATTGAAGCCCTCTGAGGAAACTCCTCAATAATACGAGCTCGTCCTTCACGTATTCCACTCTCAACATGTGCCAGGGAAAGTGGATAAAGCGATTCCTACATATCGAGGGCAGATTCTCTCAACCGTTGAACCGTGGCAACCAAAGATGTTTATTCCAGACTCTCTCAACCCTTAAGAGTAAAACGTACCAGAACAGAGACCGAAAATAATGGAGAAAGATGGTGGACCCAGTCTTCCCGTAAATTCGATTATAGTTTACGAATGTGCACAAACCGCTCCACAGGAATTTACAAGGGCGTGTACGGATCCACGATATATATGAGTTAAGGGTTGCTTTTACCCAGCTCGATACTAGCGAGACTCTGCTTCGGGAACCCCCTTAAATCAAGACCAATCTACTCGAGCGAATATAAACTTTTGAATTGTTTGATTCTACGAATTTCTTTCACACTCAAATGTTGTGTTGAGGTCAAGTTTGCATGTTTCAGGGCATAAATAAAATTTTCGTTTTTGTTCAAAGTAATGTATAGAGCTGGTTCGATGAATGTTGAAATTTTTTCAGAATAATTGGAACAGTTTACGTTTTCAAATGTCACGAGAGCTCTTTTTCTGTAACTGAAATGGTGTGGTAAAAGGATATCTACATTTTTTTCGATTCGATTTCACAAAAGTTATTTCGGAACAATAAATATCAAAAGACGGTCACAACATGGCAGATCCACCCACACGTGTTTGCGTTATCCTTGTGGAATTATGAATTCTTTCTGGACTCTCAATACGCTGAACCAAGAGTGCCATAAATCTTGAAAGTTTCCCTCACGTTTCTCTTACCCCATCTCTCCTTCTTTCTTCTTGCTCTTTCTAGACTTCCCATGGGAGCCATGCGTGCCGCACTGTGCCATCGTGAATTGCACGAACGAGCAGGGGAGATAACGTTCGGCACATACGTATCCTCGTGCGTGGCTTCGTAATTTTTTTTTGTTTTGTTTTTTTTTTTTTTCTCAGTTTTTTTATCTTTCGTCCAAATGTCAAAATGCGGATTGATTTCGGGGCCAAAAAATATCGGTTTTCGTAGGAGTATCCGATCATTTTCAGTTGGTGAAAAAGTTTTTCAATTTCGCACAAATGATTACACCGACTCTAGTTGCACAAACCCATAAAAAAAAAAAAATTAATTTGCTTTTAAATTTACAGCTACGTCATGATTTTCTGCCTATAATGGAAGCATCCCTTGAGCATACGAGGGTCGATTTAATCCTTGTTTTTGTCAGTGAGAAACGTCATATGATATTTTATTGACAACGACGACACGTGACTCGGCCAACGAAATAAGTGGCGAAAATATTGGCTCGTCTCAGTGGCACGGGGGGGTTCGGAAATAAGGGTAGATGGATAATGGGATATTAGTGTCAAGAAAAAAAAAATGAAAAAAGAAAAAAAAATCTTCCGCGTCATTGTCACTCTACAGGCCATATATTGGTTTAAGGGTATGTGTATGTAGGAAATTTCATCACCTGGTGTGTGAACCACACGCGTGCTAGTCTTGTTTTTTTTTTTTTTTTTTTTTTTTTTACTTTAACCCCCTGCCATCGCCTTTTTTCGCCAGTTGGCAATAAGGGGTGTTTGAGACTTTCTGAAATGAAAATAGGGGTGCAAAAAATACCCCAAATAATCCACCGAGACTAATCCTATCTCGGTGTCATGAAAATAATCACGCGTCATTTATTGATAAACATATCTCTGTGTTTTTGGGTGTGTATTTACATAAATATTCGAACTCAAGTAACCAATCACTACGAATTCAATTATTACAAACAATTTCGCACTCCTCTAATATTCAATACGTTCAGAAAAAAAAAATCCGAAGCAAAAAACAATTTTCACGAACCCCAGAATCTTTCACGATATCATAAAAAAGGAATATCACCGAAAAAAAATAACATTTCTAACCAAACTATGATGATTTTTTCTTCTCCCACGATCCCAAGAAACTCATATTTTTTCAACCCCCAAATAATATATCTAAGACACTGATTAACATGAGCCTACACAGTACACGATACGAGCCTACCCTCGGAATAAAATGAAGTTGACAATCTTGAGGAAATCGTGCGTTTCTTATTATTATTTTTATTACGTATAATTATATACGTTTCGCAGGGATCTCGTTGACTATTTTTTATAGATGTACGGAAGAAGGGGTCTTGAAATAAAGTCGAGGGTTGCGGGAAAGGTGACTTGGTTGCAAAATGGCAGAAGAGGCAGGGAGATTTTCCTCTTATTTGTATATATATATATTTAGATGGTGTATCTAGACAGGGTGGTCGCGAAAATAGGGGAGGTTTGATGTGGTGGATGGAGGATCGTGATCTGGGAGAGAAATTCGTGCGTCCCTCGTTCACCCTGCGTCCAATCTAAATTAGAGGCTCTCATGGGCATTATATAGATATATATGAACCTGGTATGGTACGAGACTAAACCAACCCTGGTCTTCTACGGTCTGGTCTACTCGTGGGTATGGTTCGCATCGTAGGTTCCTCGCACGAGCGGAGTGGGAAATTAGCGAGCCGTTCGTATATATACAAGCGGTTCGGTACATACATCTACAGGATGTCTCAAAAGTCTTACCGGTGGATTCATCAATTCGTAAATCAAATTGAATTCAATCAAATCAAGTTTGTAGCTAATTTTAACCCTGATGAAAACGATTTGACCGTCGAGCAGCACACGGTTCCAAATTTCAACGACCAGAACATTTTTTTTGAACATTTCAACAATGTCAAACTGACGTCAGGCTCTTCCAGTTACTCTAAAAATCATTTCAACCTTCAGGCAACGTTTTTTGTGAAAATATTGAAAATATTCGGTGCTTTTACCCTGGGCTTCGTTTTTCGAACAAAGCGTGAAAAATTTCGTTTCAAATTGGAACGGTGTGCCTGAACCATGAAATTTTCGATGTTGGCAAAAGTTATCTATTTCGGTATTGTGATGGGTGATGTTTGAAATAACGATCGTGAGATGTAAGCACACTTTCTATCGAATGATTTTTCAGCAAAAATTTTCAGGTTTTTACCATTTATTGTCGAGATTTTTTTTTTTCTTTTTTTTAAGTTCTCGAATAATGAACTTTTTTGTCAGAAAACATTGGCTGCGTTGTACTGTGCCACTGCGATATTTATTTTCGTTCGATCTTTCGAAACGCTAACAAACTCATCTTCTTAATCTTCATAGAAAAGCTCGATTATTTGAGAAAAAGGGAAGACCGTCAGTCTCATTTGAAACGAGAGAGCTTTTGAAGTACAAAACCTTGAAATTTTTATCCTTTTATATCCAATAGGAAAGAAAATATAAGCAATTTGCAATAAAGTCCACAAGAAACACGGTTTGACGTTAAAATTTAATTATCAGAGACAAAAATAAAATATTGTAAAACAAAAGTAGTTTTTTGGAAAAGAAAAAGTTAGAATTCAATCGATGGTTCATTCAATATTTGTATATTTTTTTATATAAAAATTTCATGACAATAGTTAGGACGACGAAAGTTGTTATTATTTTTTGAATTCATGTATAGAAAAGGTGGTTATTCGAATCCGATTTCAATAATGCCCACATCTGCTCGTCGATATAGTCGAAACAGTCGAGACGATGACATCTCATGGATTATCAGGCCACGCGTTGGGGTTCTTTTTGTAGAGGATCTCGTGAGATGATAAGGTGTCTTAATATTCAGCAAAAACTAGGGGGATCTTTTGTCGCTATTCTTCCATTCATAGAACATAAATACATATATTTATGTATATATTGGATTATTTTAATCTCTGTGCTATTTTGATTCTATCACCGACTTTTCGGGATTTGATTCCTGTCTGAGTCTTCTCTTTTCTCTCGTCAGATAATCTCAAAAAAATAACTACCTTATTTTCTTTTGTGTACTTATCCATTTTCTTGATTTTTCGTTATACAATTCTTGAGTGACAAAACACAACGAGGCATTTCGTTATTGCAACGAATAATAAGGAATAAACGAAAGGGTCGTTATGAAATTGACGAATGTATATATCGAACGATTATCCACAAGAATAATTTTTCCATGTTTTAAAAAAATAAATAATTTTTTCAAAATCTTGGGACTTTTGTTTCTCAACCCTTTTTATTCGTAGCTCCACAGAAGAGGCACAAAAGCGAACATGTCTCGTTGACGAGGTAACGCCGGGTTATTTTTTTTTTTTTTTTTTTTTATTTCTTCCATTTTCTTTCTGTAGGGGATTTTTTTTTCCTTCTAGTCCATAACGAAAGCACGGTTTGACTGCATTGCTCTTTGAACTGCTGGCTTTCATGTTAGCTTCATTAACACCTGGATCACCTTCGCGGATCCGTGCATTTTCTCCATTCTCTTTGTTGTTTGTTCTTCACTTCGATCAACCTTCACGATCCTAGAAATTCTTCTTTGATCGGGATAATAAAAAGGGTTTGAAAAAAGATGAAAAAAAAAAAAAAAAAAAAAATCCTCGACCTTATTCGCCATAGAGATTCGCGATCTTCCAGAAGAATTTTTCCCGCGCTTGAAAAAGTCTCTCAGGACTATGAGAAGCACCCTTCCTTTCCCTTCTCCTTTTTCCACTTCTTGTGTAAGAGTTTTGTATGGAAAGCGAAAATGGCCAGAAAATTTTCCATCTACTCCGCCCGGTTTTTTCCTCTCTTTTTCTCTGCTTTTCCTTTTCTCTCCAACTGTTCTCGACTGCGAAAGAGGCCTGAATTTTCTGCAGCAATGCACAATTTCGTGAGGAACTTAACTCGTTCTCCCAACCACTATTACCGTTGATCGACGAATTTCTCATTTTTTTTTTTCTTTTCCAAGCTTTTCTTCATCCCGTCTGTTGAAAGAACATTTTTTTGTTCTAAACAGGCTGAATTTTTTCTCTTAGCTATGATAGGCCAAGGATGCGGTAATGAAGCGAAATAACTGGAAAAAAAAACCCCCGATTCAGTCTCACTACTCCATAGCCATACCGCGTGGCCATAAAATAACACAAACTCCCGTCGCTCTTAGCGACTGAAGTGTCAGAATGAAGACGTTTTGACAACGGAGCGAAAAAAATCTTCGAGAATGTGACGAACGGAACAAGAACTGCTGAAGGTAAATTTAGTAATGAAAGGGTGGTTTTTTTTGTTTGTTTTACACTCGCATCCCGATGGTTGGACCTAGGCAAAAAGTGTTTTTCGCTACTGATCCGTACGTAGGCTTCTCGGAGCCCCATCCACCCTCGATTCAGGCGCCACCCCTCCGTGACGATTCAACGAAATCGCGTGAGAATATGGCCTTCGGTATAGGGGTGGGATAATTCCATCAGCCGGATATCGACGAACCGATAGGATATTACCAGCGAGCTCAAATACAACTGCGTTTATACTTATATATATATATATATATATATATGTACGTATGTAAACTATAATACAAATGCAGGTAGATCGACAGGGTTATACTCGGGCCAACGAGCATCTCGATGCTATCGTATAATCAGTCGCTTGGAAAATAGAGATCCATTGAAATAGCGAGGCCAAGATAATCCTTTCGAACTTCCCTCCCAGTGACATATTTCCTCATCTTCCTCCTTCCCTCTCTCCCTCTCTAGATAAATGTATCGAACAACGATGTATCGTTGTTCATCAACGGATGAAGAAAAATTAAATGTTCATCACGTATATATACACATTCAATAACAATTTATAGTACTGATCCAGTGAGAAATCACACCTGAAGTCATAAATTCGTATGTAGACGTTTGTTCGAAATAGAATGACCCAAAGGGGTTGTTTTTCAACCCTTCAGCCGAGGGCTAGCCAATCACCCGGCTAGTCCCGGGGAACTGTGTCGCTCTCGGGTTAGCCTGTATTTTATACGCAGTTTACACGACAACGAAGCTGTGCGAGCTCGGCCACCCTCCTCCCTCTCTCTCTCTCTCTCTCTCTTATCCTACCGACTACATCTACTAGCGTCCCCGGGATTGTATCTCCATAGTCGAGGGATTTTCCCTTTACGATCCGAGCTATATATATTCCGTTGTTCCCCATCAACATCAGCGGCAGTACGCTCCAGCCACGATAACGAATACGTATACATTTACACGCACCCATATACAGGTGGGACCAAAACTGACGAGAGCGCGGTACGTCGCTGGGTCGCTGGATACAGGAATTGTGAAATACTGAAAAGAGCAAGCCTTCGGAGCAATTTTATTCTCCGATCGCTGCGCCGTTAAAGAGATTTTCAATTATTTGTGTGAGCCAATGCGACGTTTTGGTCTTTATAACAGAAAGGCTTGTCTAGTCGAAGGGACAACCTCACTGTTTTGCATATACGAATTCTACTACCTGTCAACCCTGTATGAGATTGAAACAGTTTTTGAAACAGCCTGTACATGACTTAGTTTTCGTTTTTTCTACACGTACCAATCCCGAATGGGATTGCCCGGGGAGATGCGAGGAGTACCGATTTTAGGAGAAGATTCCTTTCTCCTACCCTCGCCTCGATCGTAACCCACGAGAATGGGTTTTTTCGCGCTTCCACCAAAATTTACCCCTGCGTGTCGTCAGACTCCTTAACATAAAAAAAAAGAGGCGAATTTCCCGGTAACTTATTTTTCTTGGCTCCCTCGACATCTTGAAAGAATATAAAAAGCCTCGTGCCATTTTTTATTTCTTTTTTTTTTTCATCCTCAGGTGTAATTGACGAAAGGGAGGTGAGCGATTTCGAGGATTGAATAATCATTCAACCCTCAAATTCTATCATACATTTTCAGCTTTTATTTTCCGGCATATTGAAAACCGACGAAATAACATCAACCGTTGAAAATGTTTCTCAACTATCCGGAAATTACTAATATATATATATATATATATATATATCGGATGATAAATCATATCCTGCCGTTTCTACTTCGAAACCTTGGAAAGAGTAACGAAATTTCATAACGGACAATGCAACTTTTACATATTTGGGTGAATGTATTTGAGAGGCAGGACATTTTCCCATGGGGTGTTCTCGGCTAACGAGAAGCCTGTCGCTCTTTTATGTTCCCTCTTTTCGTGCGTGACGTGTGGGGATAATTCTCGTAGCCTATCAAGAGGAAGGGAGCGAACGAAGCGAGGGGGTTGAATATGTGTAACAGTTACTCTCTCTCACTTCCCCTCTCCCTCTCCCTTTCGCTCTTTCTCTTCACGAAACAACTCCCCCAGGAATTAATTAAAACCCGTTGGTTTTTGATCACTTATATATTGTGGGTTTTGTCGATGATATTCCCGGTCCATCGTTAAAGAGCATTTTTTAAATTCATTCTTTTCCCTCTCGCTTTTATTTCTCGGTGAATCTTTTTTTGTGTGTGTGTTTTTTTTTGTTAGGGATGAAAGGGCCGTTTGAATTAAAAAACGAAGGGTGATGGGTTTACTATTAAAAGTTTGCCAATCAATCGAATTGATTTTCTCTTGTCAACTGTGGACAGAACGGTCATCTCTCGAGTGTCCAACATCCGTCAGTTGGTTTTTTGAGAAATTTATTTTTTATTTCTTTCTCATTTGCTAATCGAAGAACTCGCTCGTGTTCTCACGAAATCCTGATCAGGACTTTGCCAATTCTGTATATAGATGAGAGATGGTATCCCCAAAGTCCTGTTTCGTTGAGCCGATACTGAGCTTTTGTTCGTCGAACCTGGGAACGCTTTTTGTTGTCATGGGGCCGTCGGAGCCTGATACGCTCGAGGATTACGCGCAACATGGCCCACCTAATTGTGTCTCGAGCCTGGTCAGACAGCTATATCATTCCAATGGGCAGCAAAATTCAATGGAAAATGATTAACAAAACGACAGAAAAAGAATACGAACCCGTATGAATCGAGCTCATTCATAATATGAATTATCGGGTCAAACGATATTGATCCATGAGCACATTTCAATCTCGCTTTATCGATCGTTTAACAAAGAATAAATATAATTACAAAATATAAAAACAAAATGTTTTGATTTAACAACAGCTCGAAATCATATAATAAGCTCAGAGACATAAAACACTTTCGTCACTTTTGTATAGTCACCTCGATGTCTAAACCAACAAGAACAAAGTCAATGAAAATTTAAAACAGTTTGAAATTAACTTCATTTTTATTCAACCCTCAACAAAGTTAGATTACAAACAAAATTTCGGTCAAGATTTGAAAAAAAAAAGAAAGCTCCGTACAAAAATATTATTATCCAAGATAGTTGGATATTTATAACTAAAAAAAAAATAGAGCAAAATACGCAGAAAGTAGCATAAATAATAAACGATTACAGTAAAGAGTAAAGACCCATTGCATTATCGATCGCCGAGTTCTATTCTCGGGACCCACCACGGATAATGCACTTTAATTCTGACTCCCAAGATGTCGAGGGTCTCGCTTCGTTGGTTTTAATGCTTCGAGAGTGCTCTACTCTTCGATAGGTTGGCAAATACTTATAACAGGGATACAAATCCGAAAATCTGTTCAATTATTAATTTATGAAAGTTGAGCATGAATAAACGAAATCTCCGTTAATATACGTGAAAGAAAAGAAACAAATACGATTGGTTTTCCGCTAAAATTCTTCAATTTTGTGAAAAATGAAAAAAAAATATTTCTATAATCATTATTCTTATTATTATAACAACAGAGTTTGATTACAAAAAAAATTGCAATGTTAATATTGCCGCTTAATTGCGAATGAATATACAAACGAATAAACTTTTCTTTTCTTATTTTGAATGAAACAAAAACAAAATCAACGATTCAGAGATCGTAGTACGAAGCGTTGTTAAAGGGTTAACTACCCTTCAGGCTTGTGTATCGATCGGTCCATGTTTTAATAGAGGTTAGAAGCAATCCTGTCCTCATTGACGTCGCCGTTGTCATCGGGTTACCGGGTTCAAGAAGTCGCATACAGGTCGATGAGCACTCTCGTTGAGTTATTGCCCTTGAACCCGGAACCAACGATCTTGTCTCAACCCTTCAACAATTATTTATAGCACTTATCAGTATCGAATATTAGAAACAAATAATTTCGCTCGAAAAACTACAAGAATTTAACGTTCCTCCTTTTCATTGTAAAAAGTTTTCTTATTTTTATTACTGAAACTATTAATTTCTTCACAATTATAATTTACAATTGAAACAATAATTATTCATTGCATAAGTACAACGACGTTAATTTTGGACAATGAAAAAAAAAAAAGAAAAAAAGATGAACTTGCAGCGATTTTCTCACGTTTCCTGGAGCTCACTAATCCGCTTTTGGACTTTTTCCTCCAAATCCCAAACCACCTTTTCCCTTAATCACATACGTACACAAAATACACATGTGCATATATACAGACATCAAAAGAAAATATATATATTTGTACGAGTTCATGTTGATTAAAAAGCATTCGTGCCAACTCTCTTCGCATCTCTTTCTTCCTTTCCCGAGTCCCATGCTGCCTCTGGTCCAAGCATGCAACGAGATAGCCCTGCAGATCTCTCTTTTCAACCAACTGAGTCAGTACTCGGAGTACATGGCTCACTGGCCGGTATAATTAACGTTAATTTTTTAATTAGAATCCCAGGCTAGCGCGTCGGTAACGTCACCCTTAGTGACGTCATCACGTGGTACAGAAAACGAATTCCGTACAAGGGTGCGAGATACATACACAATTTTGTGCAAAAATAAAAGTTCATAAATTGTTATTACGACAAAAATGAGAATTAAAAGAATGATTATATTTTTCTGTAGTAATAATTGATTTTTCTCTTTCGGTCTCTTTCCTATCCGCAACGATCCTCCTCGCGCAAGCGTATTGACAGAAGATTCATTTGTTCCAACGGAGATCGGAATCGAAAGCCGGAAGTGAACGTTAAAAGCTGAAAGAAAATTTCAAACGATGATAAAAGAAAATATTATTTAAAATAAGAAGAGTTCGTGTCTAGACAGATTCTTCATCCAAGGGGGAAAAAAAATCCCCATGAAGGATCATTAGGTCTATGTACGGTTCTTCAACGAATATCAGTCTCCCGCTCATTCACCAATTCATGAAGATACAAACATATAAAAGAAAAAGAGAGATAGAAAATTGGAAAGGGGCTGAAGGGGGCAGAGAAGCTGCTGCCAGTATATAACGTAGAATGGAATTCACGCAGAACAATTGGCTTCCTCGAAGAGATTCCGCTTAATTGCCTCGTCCAATAATGAACGAATGAGAACAACGAGGGAACGAGTGAGATAGAGAGCGAGATAAAAACGGCGTCGCTCTGTCCGGAGCTTTCAATATGGCGATACGTTCCCTCCTCCCCCCATTTTCTAGCTTTTTCAGCACCCCTTCCTCTGACTCTTCAAATCGTGGTGAAACAAAACTCTCTCTTTCTCTCGTTCTCTGTACCCGCAGGCTCAATTGCGGCTTTCCATACAGATTCACCGCTTTAGTTTTACCAACGGTACATCAGCATAGCGACTGTGTATCGTGTTACGTCAAGAAGGGTATAGAACTGATGAAGCAAAATACACATGAAAAAATAAAAAATGTAGAAAAAAATAATAGCTCCATAAGAATGAAAAATCGAGTTATGTTAGCCCTCAATTTTTCGTGATCATCGTTGTATATGAACGAATATTTATCTTGCTGAAACGAGGCTTCTATTATTAGTGTACGAAAACGAGTCGCTAAACTTTTTTTCTTTTCTCAATACGAAGTTATATCGGCTTATCTCTGATTCAACATTGGATCGTTACGTATTTAACCCTGTGTTCTTGGAACGCCAACAAATGAGTCGCGCTTTGGTGGGCTCTTTCACGAATTTCACCATTTCTCGTCAAATCGCGGCGAGGCTATTGCCGGAAGTTTTTTTTTTTTTTTTTTTTTTATTCGATTCATCCGCTTCCAACAGAAAGTTCTGAGAATGAATGTCACAGCGATGGAAATATTTTCGGAGAATTGTGAAGCTCTCCATGGCTTCTGTTATTTTATGTTGAATCATTTTTTGTTCCTCAAAGGGAAAGTGTGACTCGGTTGCGAGAAAAATAGTTTGAATAAACAAAGACAAAGAGAGTACGGTGAAAAAATGTGTGAGCTAGAGGGAAGAACCGGTCTGCGGGTTTGCAAACAAACTATGGGCTCGTAGTGTATGGCTCAATTTGCACTTGGCCACGAGCTTTCTTTCTCTCCTCCCCTCTACTCCGCTATGTGACAGGGTACCTTTCAATTATTCGTCGTCGCTCGTCTTCCCTTTTCCCTCGCTTTTCATTCCCACTGGGTATGCACCCTATGCTCTTGTAACTCGAGCGGCGCCGCTTTTGTAACCATTCGAATGTGTGTATGTGTATTTTTGCATTTTTTTTTTTTAGTGCCCAGGAGCGCACACCTCGACTCGTCACAGAAACGATAACATAAGGGAATGCCTGCACTACAAAAGAAAGTGAAAAAAAAAACCAGAAATAAAAGCTTTGGAAGCAGACCTTTTCCGAATTTTCGACCGATTCTCAATTTACTGCAATTTTCTATTCGAATGAGATTGATGGATTCTTTTAAGAACTTTCCGAAAGGAATCCCAAGATTTTTTTCATGCTACAAGACAGAGTCGTCGAATGTTTAGTATTTGGAAAATGAATGTTTAAAAAAAAAAAAACAACAATAATATGCAATTATTTTTGTTCTGAATTATTTGTAAAACCTCTGTTGTATTCTCAGAATGAGAATAATATATTCGACCGGTTGAGGGTCCAGTTAGAAGTAAATGAAAGTCTAATTGAGTGTGAGAATAAGGAAGCATCGTCTGAATGATTGAATTGTTTTTGTTTCAGGTAAGTCACGACTGAGAGATGTAAAGTACAGGGAGACGTCACGAATCAGTGGAGCATGCTACGCTCTCATTAGTGAGACAATTAAGTTGGAGGTTATGCTAAGTTCTACTCGTCGTTGTACAGAGGTAAAAGTACAATACATTTGGAAATTAATGTGACTGCGTGTTTGTGTGTGTGTGTGTGTGTATGCATATATGTGTGTGTGTGAGTGTGTGATGATTGGGCAGGAATTGGCAAAGTGTAAATACCAATTAGTGTTTTACACGTCGCGGTATAAACCATATCCAACGAACTGCGCAACCCCCAGTCCTGTCTGTTTCTTGTGCGCACTTTCAGTAATTAATTAGCGAAAACTCGATGTAGAAATCATTAGGGGTTCCGTAAATTGAGAGAGAAAAAAGAAAGAGGGAGAGATCAAAAAACCACGCCCTTCGGTGGCTCAAAGAGTTCGAGGGTGGTAGCCGAATGTACAGGCATACAAAATAACCAAGGTACCGAAACCGTTCGGAAGGAAAAGCAGACGTTAAAAAATAACGAAAAGAAAAAGTAGGAAAAATCGACCTGGAGCGAAAAGCTACCCTTCGGGACGTCTGACTAGTGGTTGGAAGTTTCCCCTAGTGGCGAACGAAGCAACTTATGTACTCGAGACTTCAATCCCCTTTTCAACCTCTCGTGATTCTCACTCTGCTTTCGTTTTGCCAACCTTATTTCCACCTGTTTCGAAATTACCTTTTTTTCTTCAATGCCCTTTTTTTTATTTATTATTATTTTTCTGCTCAACCCTCTTCTATCGCCGTCCTGAAAAAACGTTACGTCTCATACACAGTATTGGAACAATTGTTTCAGAGCCACAAAAACACAAGAAGAAGACTCGAAGAGGTCTACTTCGTGGAGTGACCGCTAGGTGGCTTTGGGCACTGCGTTTCGTGCCGGTGAAGGGCGCAAACCGTTCGTATAAGTAGCGGCAGAGCAAGCACCACTTCGTCTAGTCTTCAAGACGGTCGATCGATTCCAGAAGCTATTTTAATACAAATATTGATTTTTCTGAACAAAAAAATGAAGAGTTTTTTAAATGTCTGTTCTTCATAGCTCTCTAAACCCTTTCTAACAGAGGAACACTTGGGCAGTAACAAAAACGATTGCGTGATACTCGGTGTGCAAATTACGGTGTTTGCTCATTTTATTTTTCCCAAGACTGCGTTGTGATATATAGAAACGGAGAGAAGCGATGACGAGGGGATGAGGGGCTGCAACCCCCTTGAGGCCTCACTCTTTCCACCCTTTGCCTAAGTTCTCTGCACCCAACCGAGTCAGAAAAATATGGCGAGACTCACGGAAGGTAGAAGAAGGCAAAAAAATATGGAAGGAGGAAAGGTATTCCAGTGCCTCAAGGCCCGAGCTCCGCTTTTTCCCTTCCGCACTCTTTCACTCAACATCCATTATACTTTCGTCTCTCTTTCCAGACTCACCTCATTCTTCGCCTCGGCATTCGTTGCTTGGAAAACCCTCTTCCGTCCTCACCGGCCCTACACTCATTCTATTTTTCGTTCTATCGTTACTCTTTTTTGCTTCTTTTTTTTCTTCTTTCAGCCCTAGCCCTTTCCACCCTACTTTTCTTCAACGTGCATTCTCCTCGTTATTATATGCTTTGCAGATAAAAAAAAGGGCCCCCAGGGCCCTCAGGCGTTGATGCCAAGAAAATGAAAGCTCGATGGCTCGATTGCGTTTAAAATTTATGTACGCAACCTTAGAACCCTTATCTTTCGAAGCACCCTATCGAAATGCTTTTGCCAGGCCCTTTTTTTGTGAAAATTTCGTAAAAAAAGGAATTTTTTTGGAAAAATCTTCCTGGAAAATCGTATTTGAGTGTTTTTTCTCCTTTTTTAAATCGTTTTTCCGCTATTTTGTACTTTCTTACACTTTACCCATGGCAGTATGCTTGGCGGATTAAGCTCTCTCAGGTTTCGTCGGTTAAAGCTCCAATTTGAATTTATTTACATTTGTCCTGGGTTTTCTATGAGACTCAACTAGGTACGCTGTAAATGAGTCGACGTCGTTAAGTATTCTCAAACTCTCTCACACTTCTCAGCATCGATTTCGTACTCGGGTCATCCCTTTTTTCTTCTTTCATCCTTATCTCCGACGACACCTTTTCGTTGGCGATTTTATGGCATAACTGAAATATAATTGAATTATTTCTTCTCCATTCAGAACAATGAAATCATTTGGAGATATTAACGATAAACATAACACACCGTTAAAAATATATCAATTAATATATTCATGAATATAAATCTTTTCATTCGTGCTAAATAGAAATGATGAAATAGTTTTGAATAGAAAAATTAAATGAATTCAGTCAATGGAGAATTAAATTATACGTCTATTAAATTCGATAAAAAAAATTCTTCGAGTTTCTCAATTTAGATTGAGGGAACAGTTATGGGTGAAGAATAATGTAGTGTATCTGGTCGCGTGACTCAAAAGAGTTGGCACACAGTCGGTGACCTCACTACCGGGAAATGAATTCATTTTTATTATCTGTCTTCCTCTATTGCACTCTTCGAATGTTTTATCGCTCTTGAGTCCGCATTGAAACGTGTAGAGAAACGAGAGTATATAGAAGCCATTATTCCAAGATAAAAAGAGAAATAGAAAGAAAAAAAAAATTGAAGGAGGAGGAAAAGTAGGAGGTGAAAGGTTATCGCATATCGTACTTATCTCGTGGTATACGTGATATTTTTATTCCACCAATGCTGTGTACGTAATAATCTCGAGTAGACAATGAATAGCTCGTACGCCGAGAAAAATGGCCCGAATAAAATGCTCATTTCTTACTCGCCAAATACACTAAATTTTATCGAATTATTCACCGTACATTATTCGAAAACTTATTCTCATCTTACTTACAGAATTGCTGCCGTAATTTTTTAATGCATCAATTCAGTTACCTTCGCTACTTGGATTATGTCGATTTTGTCCTTTATTTTTATCGATTCTTCTCTTTCCCTTCTCCTAAGATTTACCGAATATTTTCGGTGCTATGGACCATAAAATTAGTAGAAGCATTTCTCTTCCATTCACAATGGATTTCCGGTGATATTCAATCGTATTTTCATGGAAAAATACTAGAAACGAAAACCGAATATGGACAGTTACGGAATATCCGAATTCGAGAATATTTGAAAAATTCATAAAAAGATCCGAATAAGTAAAAAAATATGGAGACACTTGCAGAGATTGAAAAATGAAATTACCGAATGTCAGAAGGTAGGAAAGATAAAGATCTGCCGAAAAATACCAACAGTCAATAAATTCTTTTACTTCGTACCCGTTTTTTTTCTTTTCGAGTGCAATGGAGAATCTACCTGGCCCAAAAAAGCATCTTTACCGACAAGGGAGTTTTCCGTTATTGGAACGCGATTTTCCAACGGTGAGCTCGAGTCTCACGACCTCCCTACCTGTCTACCTTTTACATCGGCTAAATGTTGGTGCTGTGAAACGTGAGAGGGCGAGAGAAGAGTGTCGGGTTTTGTTGTTGGCCTCGCTGGTGATCAATGGACCAACGCGAGGGTCACCAAGGCTCGACTGACCATGCCAACAAGGTGTGAGACGTGACGTGACTTCACCGACAATTACCCTTAGCGCGAGATGCCCTTCAGCTTCAACCCTTCACCCTTCGCTAGCCTCAGAAACGAGTGAACTCGACGTTCAAGCTATTTTTCCGACTTCTCAACGAATTTTTTTCTTGTTCGTGTTATTCAGCCTTTTACTCTATTTCTTGTAAGTTCTCCACTGATTATTATTTCATTTTATTTTCATGCCCTTTGAATTATCGTGACTGCTTTTCTTCTTATCGAATTTCGAGCGCACTTTCAATTTATTTTATATTTGCTCATGCGTCAACGTTAATTCTATTCTGTTTGAAAATACTTGAATTGATATTTTCTTTCAATCCAATTCGAACAACTTTATTCTAGTATTTTTTTGGTATCCATTCTTATCATTATTTTACACTTTCAAAACAATTTCTATTATAAAGAGAAACAGTTTTTAAATTGTTCTCGAGATTTCATTTTAATAATTTTTTTTTATTATCTCAAGTGTTGGTCTTTAATTTTTAATCTTCCAGAGCATACCATTGTGAGTTTGTTCAAGCCCCATCCCACTGCACAACACTTTTCCCGTATATCACTAACTTTTGCGTTCCTGTGAGACCTTCCAAAAGTATTGTTCATAGTCACTAATTTCCAAAACATTATTGTATCACATTTGCACAACGACCAAGTTGAAAATTCACTTGTTCACCCATCGCTGTCTGTTGAACGCCTTAAATATTTTTGTTCCACATCAAATTTGAATGAATCTTTAACTCGCATTGTACGTAGACGCTTTTACCCTATATTTTCGCATCCTGCTATTTTCTGGCATTCGACTGTCTCATTTTCTTCGTTTCTCATTTACGACACGACTTTTCTTACTTTCTTTATTTTTTTCAAGCTTTTTCCTCTTTCCTTTCTCCGGAGTATTTAACAGCTCAGAAAAGCACTTGGCAGGGGTTGTCTGGACTGTATGATGGTCTGGTTGCTCAGGCTGAGTTCGCTAAGACCAAAACCATAAAATTCGTGAAACGAGGAAGGAAAAAAAAAAAGAACTAGTAAAAGATAGGAGAAAAGTGTAGAGAAAGGCGTGGGTGTTATTTTGTGGGGACTTATTTTTCTAGCACCGGGCGGGGGAAAAAAACTCCTGAGAGATAAGAACACCGGGATACTTAATTTAATCGCTCCAGAGTTGACGTATAATTAAGTGATAAGTTAGTTACCAAAGAAAGAAACCACGAGATTCTTTTATCTGAAATAAAGTATAACCAAACATAAAATATCAAATGAAAAATAAAGTCGAACCAAGCTTGAAATGAAAAATGAATGATCAACTACATATGGGCTGTCCAATTCCAAGTGAAATAATGAAAATATAATTTCGTAGTAGGTTGTTCCGAAACAATGAAAAACTAATTTCAATCTCGGAAAGAAAAAAAAAAAAAATTAAAAATGGGAGCAACCATTTTAACACTTCGTCAATCGCTTTGCTTGAATATTTTAGTGTGTGTAAGCTCGTTCGACCACTAACTGGGCTAACACACGGTAATTCAGTAGAGAATCTACGGTCACGCGATTCTCCTACCGTTCCATAAACTAATGCACGTGTTCTCCTTTCTGAATAATTTACAAACTCCCATAATTGTGTGTTAGATAATCTGTTGCTTTTTTCCTCTTTTCCCTTTATTTTTTTCCACTCCTCGATTTTATTTCCTCAGCAATTTGTACGTCGTCGCTTTTGTCCCCCTAACGCTCAAAGATAAAGGTAAACACGCTCCATAACATTCTTGAACATTGCAGAATTTAACTAGATTCACAGAGCTCAAAATTTCATTATTTTTTTCATGAGGAATTTAACGAATGATTTCGAAATTATGCTGAAAACTTCAGCCCAATCAAGAGTCAAGGATTGCACGAAACGCCTTATTGAAAAATTGGCTTCTGCATGAAGCTCCAAATGACAACTGATCAACTGCCATGTTAGCCTAACCTTGAAAGTTTATCGCACCATCAGAAATTTCTTCTCAAGTATGCTTTCAAGTACTCGATTAAATAAATACTGAATCTAAAATCATTCCGACACAGTAATCTGACTTTAATACCTTTCTGCATGTTTAAAAAACCATATGCATATCGTTAAAAGCGCTTAAGAAACCAAATAAAAAATGGAAAAACGATTTAAGCCTCCAACTTTTACATCATGCAGAAAAATGCTAATGGCATCAAAAATTCTTCAAAAATAAGCATTTTGAAAAAAAAAACGTATTGGGCAAAGCCCATAGCTGGCCGGTTACATTAAACTGCAAACAAATCTCGAAGTTCGATAAACAGGAAATCTAGACGACGTTTTTACAGAATAGATCCAAATGTATGAAAAATGCAAATGAAAAAAAAAAAAAATTTAGAGTCCCGAGTGCTAGTATTCCAAAAATCCGAGTCCGGTACAACGAAGCATAAAATTGATAGAAACGTCATTCCACTGGAGCTTCAGAACTGTACGAATAGGAATAGAGATGATAATAATAGAAATGGAAAAAAAAAAGTAAAAAGTAGAGAGAAAAAGAATGAAGGAGGAAGAGGAGAGTATCGAATACGTGGAAATGTACCATATGACGAGGAAAATGCTATAGTAGGTACGAGGGATTTAGGGGTGCGAAAGTTTCGAGGCAAACTTTGGCGTCGTTACAACCCTCCATCGGTTTCTTCCTCCTTAGTTGGTATCCTGCTTCCACACTAGAAGGCGAAACCCCTCGTAAGAACTTTCGCACGCTCTTGTCCCTTTCTCACTCCTTTGCGCCCCCGCTTTTCAACCCCAATTCCTTTCCCTCCTGCTCACTTCCACGTGTTTCCCCTCAAACGACCGCACCTCTTCGTTTTCCTGAGAGATGACCAAGTTAAGTAATTTGTGCGCCGTGCACCTACCGCGAATAAGTCATAACTAAGGTAGATTGTGACTAATTGTGTCCCTGGTGGGTAGAGCCCCATCTCGAACGATGCGACTTGGGTTAGGTGCGTCGAAACGTTTTCTCTATATCCAGCAGATTTGTACACGAGACACTTTCTAAAAATTGAAGTTCTACAGAAAGTCAAAACTTGGCGTGAACAGTATTACAGCGGTGAAGACTCCAGTAGCGACTCTCGCTTTATACTTTGACATTAGTAACGTAAATGTACTTGTCTCGAGTCGCAACCGCGACTCTAGATTTCAAATGATGAAAAATATGGATGAAACTTTATTTTGCAATAAGAGTCTATAAATCAATTGATTGTGAGAAGGAAAGCCCGATTCCACCGAGTGGTTAAACATCGTTTGAATGTACTTATCAAGTCACGTGACGTCGTACGTGTTTGTGCCAAGTGACCCGTAAATCCAGGGATATTCAATGAAGACGTCAGACGAGGAGCCAGTAACAAGAACTTAGGGGATGATGACAAGCGGGCAGAGAGTAAGGGAGGATAGGTTTTCGTTGGCGAAGAGGAACGAGTCGCTCAAACTGCGATTCGGGTCGATCTGGGAACTTGTCCGGACACCTGGTGCACTCCGGGATTGTTCACTGCTGATGCCACTAAAACTATCCCTTAACTCACACCCCAAGGCTCACGATATCACCCCGTTACCTCATCCTTTACTTTCCCGACACCCGCCAAGGTCTGACCTCTTCCTCTCGCTCCATATATTTCCGCCATTGTTGCCTCTCTCTTTCTCTCTCTCTGTTATGCTATTTGAGCCACAAAACTCTATCATGTCCTTGCCTACTGCTCAGCTATTCTCATCCAATACGTTTTCCCATCTCGCGCAGTCGAGCTCACCCACCTTACCCCCTTCTTTACTCCTTTTGTCCTATCCCTTCTTTTGCCACGTAGCCAGTTGGCGAACTGTCGTCACCGTGAAACCAGAACGTCCTCCAGGTCTCTCCAGGGTTCTCGAGCTCTCTCACCAAGGAGACCAGATACGTGCACCGCCTGTATATCCTTCGGGTGACCTCGTTTTCAAAGCTTTCAACATGGCATTTCGCCCCGAACGTTACTCGAGCACATTGACGCAGTAAGCTCACTCTAGATATGCTTCTTGATACTTCCGGTCCTTCGAGAGCTTAGTTAAGTACTATGTGCAAGGATTAGGCATAGTTGCGACGAAGCTGGAAAACCTTTCATACGGTTATCCAAAATGGCTTTCTCCTTTCAACGTTTTTAAGCATTACTGGTTCCTCCAGAGATTAATTAGGTAATTAGGGTCGCTGTGCAAGGATTAAACATAATAAAATAGTCCTGTATCCTTTCGAAGGATTTATGGAATGGCTGGTAACGCACTTTGGTACTACAGTGCATTCAATTTGATTTTTATATATATATATTCATACTTTTGATCCTTCGTCAGGTTTGTTAAGCTTTCTATATTAAAAATACGAATAATTAAATAAACTATAGAAGTTTCCACCTCTATTAAATTATCCTAATCTCGTGCTTGAACGGACAGACATTCCAACCAGTGACATTACAATGAGCGTCTACGTGCAGGGATGAAATTCAAAGTATCCGTCGAGTACTACTATTACTTGGTTATAAATTAGAAACGAGGCTTTCACCTACGGTAGAATCATTGAAATGAACTTAATATCAACGAAGAATATATACGACATGAAGTTGCAATGAGAGACTAAAAAATCGTTTGCTAAAAAACAAAAAAATAGTGGGTTAACATCGAGACTAACTTTTAAGTCCTAGAAACGCTTTTCTAATGCAAATCAATTGTTTATATGTCCAAAACGAACTTTTTGAATAATTTGAAAAAACATAAATAGTTGAAAACATTTTTATTCAAAAAGTTACAAAATTGCAGAATTTCACCAAAAAAAAAATCTATTCGTACGACATTAAAAGTTATAACAATTTTAAATAATTTTTATTGACGAAAATTATTTTAACTTCTATCAATCTTAAAAGTATTGATCGCTGATCTGTAGCCTATTTTCTGAATTTTTTTGAATACCCCTCAATCATGTTTGAATCCCGTTTGCAGTACTTTTGATATTTCCAAAGTTCAGTAAAGATTCCTTCGCTGAATGAAAGCATGGTTATACGAATCCCCTATTTTCTCTATCTTTTATCTTCCTCTACCTTCGGGTATTATGGGGTCATGACCTACTTAAAATATTTCGAGAAAGCGATATTACACCGGGTTTAATGGGCGTTTCGTTTGAGGTGTGCGTAGTGAAATTTCTAGATCGAAGAAATTATTTTCACCTCTGGATAATTCTGAATTTTACCAGGGGTCACTAAAAACGTGTTCTATATTTTGAGTTCACACCGAGATTTGCAAGCGGAAATTATCTGCAAATGGAGAAAGATAAGAAAAGCATGGAGAAAATACGTGATGTATTATTTGCTTATTCGTAGGTTTCGTCGCTCTATTTCTTTTATTTTCGCCCCTGTTCTCTCGATTTATCTCGCATTAAGCAGTAAAGCGCAGAAATACACCGGCAATGGCTGCTTGTTTCTGGCGGAGGGAAGTTCCTATTCCCTGGTGCTGAAACCTTTATTCTTCGTCTCTTTTCCTCTCTTTCTTACAGCAACAACCCACACATTTCCCAACGAAATAAACTCATGATTTAAAGGGGTTGAAAAAGAAGATCTTTACTTGGCGCTCCTTCTCGCGGCCTTATTTCCGTAGCAACCCCTAAGAGAGAAAGAGAGAAAACTGGAAAGGCCTGATTAATGGCCTTTAGTTTTATTCGCGTTCTCCACCTTCGCAGCCTGTAATAGGTATAGCCAGAAGATTCTTGGTTCGTCGTTTCAACCCTCCCTTGAATAGTGGCATTGGGGATGACCTTTATCTCGAAGAGATTCGGGGGCTTCTTCTTTCTGGGCGCGGCACCACTCCTCGCGATCTTTATCCGTTTCTTCTATTTCTCTTTCTTTATTCCTTTTTTTCTTCCCGCAATACCTCGATCTCCACTCGGATTCTCTCGATTGCTAGCTGAGAATTTCACCACGATATATGTGAATTCCCGCCATCTTTTAGCCCCTCTGTGATCTTTATACTCCGCGTGGAGGAGAAAAATACACGTTTTCACTACAACACCTCTTGCTAAGGTCATTCGTGCTCTCTTTTTTTGTTTTCACATCTTTTCCGTCGTCGACCTTTGGGGAGTCAGAACTTTTTGCTGAACATAAGAAACATCGGATCGACAACCGTTAGCAACTAAAAATACCGTTAAAGTATACAATTGTACTTGACTTTATATTCGACTTTGAAGAATTGTCTCATTCTTAAATTCCATCAGTTATTATTTCCATGCATCGATTTCATAAAACGAAAGCATTGCGTGCAGCAAATGCGTTAGCTTTTACGTCAAAAGAATGCAGATGAATGGTAACGACTCGTTCCTCAGTCCAGCCTATTTTAAAATGTTTCCGCTCCGTAGTTTCCTCTCTTCGATTCGTCGTAAGACTGCTAAGTTTCGCCTCAGGATATATAGGGCGTGCCAACATTCGTGCTCGAACTTTCAGAATGAATGGTTTGTAACATTCTGATGAAAGAAAAAATGTGTTTCAGCATTTTTTTTCTCTACGACTTAGCGTTCTTAAGATATTAACTAATTAGTGAAAGCCGATACGGTGATGTAGTTAGAGGCGGGATGACAATGGAGCCCACCCGTTGCAATCTATCTCATAAAGTAGGCGTGGCCACATCACCGACGTTACTTGTTATTTATTAATTAATATCCGAGTAACGGTGTACTCGAGTACTTTTCTCTTCAACGATTCGCCATGTATCAACTCCGCAAAGGCCTGAGGCAATTTTTGTAACATACTGTACGTCTATATATATGCATTCATCGAAGGAAGTGCACATAGGCGGTGAAAAACAAAGGAATATAGAAGACGGTGAATGATAGATCACAGTAGACTTCAGAAGACTGCCGAACGAGGGAGCCACCTACGCGTATGTATACTTACAAAAGTCCAACCAGTCAAGATCCTATCTGTTCGTTAGACCATAGATATATGTAAGGAAAGGTTGTTGAGGAGCCACGCGAAAGGGATGAGTATATTAGAGTCGACGAACAAGAGCACCCCTATATTCGTTCGCCCTTGTATTTGACCTGACGAATGTGACCCGAGCACGCAGACCTCTCGACGATTCTCGCCAACGTAAATTACGTATACAAATGCATTCCTCCCTATAAACCGGAATAATCACTGTAAAAGAAACTGGCTAACACTTTTATGGACGTATATTTATAGGTTTTAAACACACGCATCAATAATACTGTTCCAAAGTAATGAATAATTCTTAATCATATTCGTTCGGAAGCTATACGAGGGTAGCGATAGTTTCGACCATTCAACACAGGTTGACCATAAATCCTATACATTCCTTCTCGTTTATTTTACCAGTCGACAAATCTACCCAAGAAAATTCGTCTCCTGCGTAAATCATTGAAAGGGGTCCAGACTAGAGAACAAAAAAAGTACAGAGTTGTATGAAGAACCTTGCCCGAAAGGGATAAAAAGAAGGATCGAGGAAAAAGTACGGGGGGAAGATGATAACGTCGCGCTCCCTCGAGCAGTAATTAAGTGCGTTTTGTCGTCGTTGTAATTTTGCCTCGTCGATGGGTTGAAGAAAAGATAGTAAAAGAATACCACCGCATTATTTATATATTTTTTCGATATAGGGTGTCGCAAAAATTCTGCTAAACCTCGTAAAGATGCTCGATTGCGAAATTCTAAAAGAAGAACGTATTCGAGCACCCTCAACTCTCTTCTGGAACGTCTAATCGAGGCTAATCAGCCTCTCCATGATAACAGAATCAAATTCGTTCCAGATGTTGCCTTTATCAGGCCTCAATATATCAGTCATTTTATCATTCAAAATTTAAACCTAGAAATGGAAAAATATTGATTCAAAAAATAATAAAAATACAGAGAAGGAGTAGAATATTTAAAAAATCTAAGCTAAAAAAATTCATCGTGTTATCAAGTAAGCTCAGTTCTGTATGAAGGCACTTGTGCTACGATTTGAAAGTGTCCTCATACAAAATGTAACGACTTGGCACGTGACACCTGAATCATGCCGCCTTTACAGCCCTGATTTCAGTTTCCTGATCAGGAACTTTGATGCCTTTACATGCATATTTATACGTGCATGTATGCATTCTATAGACTCAAACAGCAAAACAAAACCATAAATATGATTTTGCTTAGCATTGTTCTGGATGAGGAGCTCAACCGTTCCATAGATATGAACGGTTCAATGACAGGGTGCTGATGGATGCTGATGGATGGTGAAGCCACGTCGAATCGTTTGTCTACTGTATGAAGAAGAAAAAAATATCTCAGCAATTGCTCAGTGAAGAGCAGAATAGTTAAATACTTTTATCTTTAAAATTTAACGGTCTATCTGTTCTCTAAACGCGAAACTGAAATCTTGCGACATCCTGTATATAAAAATAAATGTATTTATATATATACATTTGAGAGCATTGAATGGGGAGACGAAAAAGGAAGAGAAGAAACTCAAAGTGGTTGAAAAGAGAGAGCACCAAAGGGGTTGAGATTCGAGATGAACGACCTCAAAATTTCAAGTGACAACCATCTTGCGACGTATTCAAAGCCAGCGGGAATATTATTCGCGGTTAAGGCAACCGCGCTGTAATGGTTTACAGCTAATTATTCTTGTCAAAATGTGGTAATTCCGTGATACTGAATCGGAAAAAACAAATTCATTTATCGCGTCTTGACTCTCGAGAATAACCCAGGGACAAGAGAGAAAGCGAGCGCAAAGCAAAACCCATTCGGCAGCAAACCCTTTCCACGTCGCCGACTAATTAAACGTACCGGAAGTCGATTCTCGGTTTCCGCGAGAATGCTCTGACTCTCGTCCGAGCATCATCAACGGCACCAGACAGTTTTTTTTCTCTTTCACCCCCCCCCCCCCCCCTCCCCCTCCCCTTGACTCCGTGGCAACGTCCTGCCGACCGCGGATGTTGCTCGCGAGATACCGCATAGAGCTTCCGGTTGACAACACCCACGACTTCCTCCTCGCTTCTTCGTGTGCTTTATACGGACTCCCTATCTTCCTGCATTGATGTACTCCAGAAAAAAAATTCTCATCACAAATGACGACTTCTTATCGTTATTTGTATATATAAATAAATGAAAAGTCATTCGTACCGATATTGAGTACTTTTCAATGGCATCAAAAATCAGAATCATTCATATATTTGCTTGAAATTTGCAAAATAAATTCTTCGTGTACAGAAAAAAATTCTTTGTAATTTAAAAGCTCAAAATGAATGCGATTGAATTAGTTAACTCAATTCTCGTCTTATTTGCTATGAGAATCGATCGCTTGTAATTGCAGCGAAAATTCATGAATATTCGAACTTTTTTTTTTTCATTTCTCGCGCATGAATCTTTAAGAGGGTTCGATAAAGTTTTCGTATGGAAAACGTTTGGCAAAAGGCCCTGTCTGGATTGAGTCAACATTCGAGTAAAATAGATAGTGATATCCTTTTAGTGTACAGCTCGGCCAATTTACATGAGGTTGGTAACCCCTGCTTGAGTTAGGAAATAACGTCTAGGTCGTTGTGGTCTCTTGATGGTCCCGATTCTTGGCACGATCGGTATATGTGCTCCTGGGAGTTTTCTCATACATCATAGAAAATAACCACGAGAAAAATCTACCGTTCACTTGCTTTTTCGTTCTTACATATTTTGGTCTTGTTTTTTTTTTTTTTTTCTCGAAATCCTCGCAATATTTATATTTCATTGTTTTACATTTTTTATAAAACCTTCGAAAAAAAAAATATATACTGCTTTCGTAACTTTTGACTCGGCAAATATTCACTTTTGAAGCTGCTAAATGAAACCCTTCATAAGCTCCATATGAGTTTTCGATTCAAACAACCCCATCAAAATATTTTCATTACCTTTGACACAATAATAATTCCCGCAAAATATCGTCGATACATTTAATTTCCGACTGAAAAATCATGTATGCGTTCCCTGATATTTTCTCATTTATCTTTCGTATAAAATCAATAGCAATATCGTGCGATACGAAATCCTCACGAATGAGAATCAAGAGTGGAATGGGAAGGTGAATATATCGTGATTGATTTATAAAAATGAATTTGCTCCATCCCTGAAAAACAATTTCAAGCATTTCGTAACATTTTCACGCTGAAAAACATACATCATTGTCATCGAATACAAAATAATGTAATTGATAAAATCATTCAGAAAACTCATCCGAAGCCATTCATCATTTTTTTGAATTAATTTCTGTTTCCAGTAGATTTTTACGAGCCCGCAGCATCACTTATTACCGCTATTTTGGTCGCACTTTACTAACTTCGATGTTTCGGTGAGAACCTTTAACAGTCTTACCCCCGGCCGTTCCCTTCTTAAACACTGCAGTATCGAACTTGCACGAGGACCAAACGAAACTGTGAAAAACCTTTGCTGTTATAAAAAAAACTGTATTTAAGTTCCGGCTCCGCCCGGAGCTGCTTAACTTGGAAGATCTGCGGAGCGACAAACCGACCAGGCACTTATCACTGTCGTTATCAATTCTCTATTTCATATGTGGAAAATAAATCTGGAGATTTTTAAGTTACAAATAACAAAATACGAAATTTAAAAGCTGTCGGATTGCAAATGAATTTACACTGCGTTTCACCTTATGCTCAATGATAATATTAACATCCGAAATGAAAAATGTACGTTAATTTTTTTTGTACGCGATTCCATTACTTTAAAAAGCAGTAGATTAAATGTTAAGCTTCTACGAACACAGGAAACTCGTAGTTTCCCTTCTGAGAACATAAGCCGATAAGCTTTTTTTGTGCTCACCGAGTTCCAAGAACAAGAAGCCCTTTCTTTTGAAAAACAAAAAAAAAACAGCAGCAGCACAGACGATTCTCTAATTTAAAAAAATTCTCTTGTTTAAAACATTCGCGAATATTTCATTTAATCCCGCGAAAATATCTGCAACAAAATGCATATAAAACGTTATTTATTCTCATAAATTATGAAAACGTAGAAGCCTGAAAATGCTTCTGAGCATCTGTTCATTTTTTATACATTGAACAAAAATTGAAGAGAAAGTTTTCGAGATTCGTAATTATTAGAGATTGTTGTCGGTGCTGAACGACGATGAAATGAATTAGTGATGCTTTAAAACATTTATTTTTATATACTAAACCCAAGGGAGTTAGTCTTTTGAAAATCTTTGATAAGGAAGTAGGATCCTAAAGTGCGAATATTGATCCTGCTTTCATTTAGTAAGAGTAGTGGAAATTTTTCACTCCCTTTTGTTTCTAGGTCACTTACACTTTCACCTTCGCTTGGGTATCGTTCCCCCTCCCCTTCCTCTTTCTCTCTTTTCTTCTTCTCTCGTTCTCTCCCTTCGTCTCTTTCTCCCCCTTTGCCCCTCTCTCTGTCTTTCCCTTCCCAACTGTCTGGATGCAGCCGACAGGAATCGTCGACGATTCCCATTTCTCAATCCGACTATCTCCCGGTTGTAGATAGGCAAGACGTAGAACTGTCTATGTGGGGTGAGGAGAGGGGTTGAGGGGGTGAAAAGCCGGGGGAGAAACGCGCTCGAGCTTTCTAATCAAATTGTAAATTCGCCAAAAATGCAAATTTACCAAGAGCCCCGACAGTATTTCTATCAGAGTTTGGAGGGGGGGGGGGAGGGGGGTGGAATGGAAGTGTAGGGGTTTGAACGAGTAACAGAGCTCACGCGAGCGTCGCTTCATTCTGCCTCGTCCCTCTCTTCTCATCCGCGTAAACTTCATGGCCGTAGGAAATATCAAGAAATCGTACCCCCGCTCAGCCCTATACCGTCCTCAATCCATCGTCTTGGTCCCCTTCATTCTTCTTCTTTTCCAAGCAACTCTCAGGCTCCTTCAACTACCCCTATTTTTCACCCCCTTCGTCGCTTTTCCTTTTTAACTAACCCCCTCCCTTAATCTCTCCGATCACTTCGAGTCTCCCCTTCAGCCTGGCTCCTTACCCTTCTTCAGACTGCGCCCCCTTTTTTTCATTATTAATTAACGATGATTATTTAGTTTGTAATCTTAATCGAAATCAATTATTTTTTGTACTTATTACGAGGCAACAAAAAAATAACAATATGGGGTTAAAGAATGGATGAAACGTTGAATAAGAAAATGCAGCAGGGCTGAATTTTCTATTTCAATGATGTAGAGTGTAGATTCGAATGCTAAAACTGATTTCATTAATAGCCTTGAGATAGAATTATTTGATAAAACATTAGAAGGGTGGTAGGACGAGGTAGAGGGTTAAAAAAAAGTTTCGATCGATAGCACGTATCTGGAAAACAGAAATCAATTTTTATGCCTGTCTATATTGCCTCGTATCTCTTACCAAACCAAGTCTTTTGGTATCGCCCTCGAGCCCTTTCCATAACCCCCGTATATATATCTATACGATTGAGGAGAAAGACGAACGAGAAACGAGTGAAGAGTCCAGTAGTAACCCCTCGATAGTCCAGTCTCGTCTCACTGAATTATCACCGTCCCGAGTTGAATTTATATCGAGCTTCGGTGGTTCGACAGATTAACAGAGCGCCGAGAGCGCTTCTAATAAATATAAAAAGGCAGGAGTGCGGGAAGAGTATCCAGCAAGCTTGTTCACTCTGTTGAGAAAAGAAAAACTCCACACAAAATGGCGTCGTTCAACCCTTGAAACGGAGGAGTTGGTTGTGCCTGATTCATCAAATGGCACCAGTCTCCCTGCACAAAATTCTGAAATATATAGCGATGGAATAATTCGAACGAATGACAAAAATTTTCATACTCGAAAGACAGAATTATTGATGAACAAATTAGTCGAAATAATAATGAATTAAAATGGCGAAAATGACGAAAATCTTGGTGCACAAAATAACGGTATAGTTTTGAGGTGTTTAATACACAAAATAACGAAGATAAGGATGGCTTCCGGGACTTAAAATAGCGTCGTTTGCAATCAAAATGTTAAAGGTCTTAGATCGAATCTCAGACACACATTAATTACGTATATATCAAATGGAAATTTTCCAACGTTGGGAATTTGCTTCTCGAGATAGTGTCGAAGAAGTCCCGGGGGTACATTAAACGTAAACGCGTATCTATAAACATGCACACAAGCGCATACGGAGAGTGGCTCATGCGGCTTTTAATTTCGACGCTTGACAAAATGTCGAGCGTTATCAGGGCTATGAGAACGATAGCGAAAGAACAAGTATGTCGTTTATACGGTGCCTCTTACGATATAGTAATAGTTTAAATGACCGACGTAACGATACCAGGCTCTCACGCATTATGTCTGGGATGTGGCCAAGCCCCTACGGCTTTTCATTCGATTATATCGCTCTATATATGTACATAGGATCATTATGCCGATACGAAATTTCCTGATGGTAGCAGCACGCCCATCAACAAGAGAAAGAGAAAAAGAACGAAAATGAAAGAGCAAAAGAAAAAAAAAGAAAAAAAAAAAAGACAAAGATCGCGTGAGACCGTTGCACTCCGAGTTGAATAGCCCATCGGATTAATCTAGAAAATCCCATAAAAATTTATTTTCTACTGTGATTGCAATCCCGCCGCACATGCCCAAACATTTATTCCCGAAGTCCAACCTCAAATTAATGAATTATCGTTCTTTTTTTTTTTTTTGCTCGCTTTCCCTCGAATTCATTATCGGAGAAGAACAGAATTAAGAAAGCAGACAAAAACTATCGACCACTTTTCACGAACGTTACGACGCCTAAAGCAAAATGAAACCCCCTCACCCCCCCCCCTCTCTCTCTCTCTCTTACTGCACCGCGTAGCATCGTCTGGAAAAGTTAAGGGAGAACGAGACTTTAAGAGGAATCTAATTTCAAATCGATTTCTGCTTTCCGATGAATATTACAACAACCCGATGAAATCGAGGATGAAATAAATAAAGGATCGAATTGAAGGAACGCTCTTGGGCTACTCGGACTGCAGTTTAAGCCTGCGGGCGTACAGCCCTATATTTCCAGTTCACCTACCTCCCTCGATTCACTATTCTATAGAACATCAACATCGCGTACAATATAATTTCAACTTATTACTCACCTACAGTCGAAATTCTCATAAATTTATTCTAAAAAATATACTTCTTTTTTGAATTCATTCCTTGAACCATTTTTATCAGTCAGCCAATAATAGTTGGAACGGTGAAACGTGGGATTAGGTATTCAAAGTATATTTTACGCCTTTTCCCCGAGATCAACTCCACACACCTCACTTCCTGCTCATTCGATGAAAATTTTAGTTGTCATTTGAGCCTCGATGCTGCAATTTGGGACGAGTTTCGAGTTGAAAAACATTTTTGAGCCAACTGCATCGATGAGAATCTGCCGGTTTGAAATCCACACGTCGTTTTACACATTTTTTTAGACCCATCAATCTCAAGACAACAGATTTTTCAGTAAGAATTCCTTGGAAAGATTTTTCAAAATTCTATGATTTAACCTTGTCAATTCCTAGTGATTTGTTCACCAGGTTAGTTTTAGATTCATAAAAAAATAAAAATAAAAGAGAATAAATCGTCATGAAACTGGTTCATTTAATAGCCTTATTGAGGGTCAATCTCAAGGAAAATGCGGTAAATACAATTTATGGATAAAACGAACTTACCGGTAAATGAAGTTCGCTCGTAATTGTACGAAATAACTCTTCCAACATGATCATCATCCGTTCTTCAAAAACTCTCTCCTCTCTCTCTCTCTCTCGTTTGAGGATTGAAATCCTGGATCCATTAATACTGTTAAAAGTTTTTTATGCATGAAGCTTGCTTGATATAAAGATCGTTTCAACAACTTCATCGTTATTTATTTGTTATAAAAATGTGCTTAGAGCAGTATAGAGTGAGTTTATCTAGTGCATAATTGATCATTACGAAAGAAGAGCTTAATACAATTACGATGAAGCTCTACTTACAGATGAGTTCGTTTAATTCATGAATTTTCCACCATTTGATCTCCTCAAAGTTTCATATTAATTAAGTAAAAAATGCGAAGATCGTTCCCATAACCCCAATGTCTCGTCGACACTTCTTTTCCATGTCATCGATGTTTTTTTTTTGTTTTTTATATTTTATTTTTTGTGCATTGAACATCTCAAGACGCAGTGGGCTCTCGCCATCAGTATTCCTCACGTTTGTCGCGTCCTGATTGTGCCGGAACGAGTAATGGCGCAGTCTCTCGAGTGTCTGACTAGCTCCCTCTATGGTTAACCCCTCGATCCCCCTGTTTTCCACGAGGCCAGAGCGAGCAAGAACTCTCGGGGCCATAAGTTGTCCAAGAGAGGGCCAAGTCACGTAGAATCCGATAGTTAAACTGACAACCGCCTGAACTGCATAACAACGGCTTTGGGAATCAATTCCTTCGATCCGAACTTTTTGACTTGAAAAATTGTCCCATCGGATTCTTCATTGAAATATTATTTCATTCGATACCGATTATACCAATTGAGGAGTAATCATTCTTCGAACACTTTTTATAATGCCACGATAAACTTGAAACAATTGAAACGTCTTGAGCCTCCATACTTTTTTTCGTAACAAATTTTCGACCCAAAAATCATAAATATTTTCTATCAAAGATTTTTTTTCGATGAGCTGCAAACCTGCTTGTTAAACCTAACATAAATATGAATCGAGGATTATAAAAGTTTTATCCCAGGGCCAAATAGAAAGTGATATATTCAGAAAAAAATATTATTTACTTTTGTGATCATTTTCTCACCACCACAATATTTTTTGTTTAGTAAAATCTATTGTTTGTGTCAAGGGATCGAGATGAAAAAAAAAATAAAAAATAAATCGGTTCGATAAGTGGAGCAATTTTATAGAACGTTCGAACGTTAAGAGGGTCTTGAGGAGTATAAACGAAACATTTACATACAATCGATATTAAAATGTAAAAGAGCGTATAGACACGGTGAATCTGGCTGTGAAATCGAGCCGCGTATATCCCGGAGCATGTATAATGGACGGAAGAAACTTATACCTCGGCCTATCGTAAATATATTTTCCATAATGAAGAAACAGCATGATTCGAAAGGAAGAGAGTCTCGAAAGCAGTTCAATCACCTCGTAGAAATTTTCATCGAAAACATTGTCGGCCACCACGGAGTTGTTAAATTGATTTTTTATCGACTGTATCGTTTCACATCGACAAAATCGTACAGAGAGTTTCAAAAATTATTTTCAACCAACTTCCGAATCTCTAAAAACATACAGGCATAATTATGACAATATTGAATAAAACTATTCAGAAATGAGTATCAAAATTGAAATTTAAAAAATCGTGATTTTTTTACTTCTAATTTTACGAAAATGGTCGTTTTATAATCAACGAATAATTACGTATTCAATAAAGTATGTTTTAAAAAGATTTCTGTCACACGTTAACAGAAGCAGTTTTCGAATGAAGAGTTTAACAAATATGAGATACAAAAAAAAATCGATCAGCTCAAATCAAATTTCGGTTTTTCAATAAAAATAATAACGCTCGTTGTTCGTTGATGAAACAAAAACGTGCATCCGTCGACGTATTAAATTATTTGTTGAATAAAGAGCAATTATTTTAGTTAAAACAAATCGAAAATACACTTTTTTCGGTTATAACTAATCACAATTCCTTAAATATGAAAACGAGACAAACTGAATGGGAAAACTAAACAAAAAAAATCTAACAAAGAGATTAATCATTTGTGCGAACGCTATTACGATCGAAAACAACTCCGAATTGAAAAAAAAGGACGAATAAACGTTTTTATTTTTAAATTGTTTAAAAAAAAGAGTCTTCTGGCAATGGTTGAAAGGATGGGTATGGTAAATTGTGAAGGATCGAGTCACGGGCGAGTAGTTTGGCGTTAAGGATCACGCTCCGTTGATTTATCGGCTGGCGGTCGTTCGTTCGGATCGTTTACTCTTGGTGCTTGCTCCGAGCGGCGCGTGTGTGTTTCCCTCTCTTCGCGATCGACGATCATGAATCGGACGGTAATTTCTGATCCCCGGAGGGCGTCGAAGCGTTGCAAACGTGAAAAAAGCGCAAAGAATTGTCTCTAAGTGAGTGATGAAGCGGAAATAAAAAAATAAAAAATAAAAATAGCACGCCATCGGAAGTTAATGACATTCGATGGATTTCGAATCTATTTTCAACTAAAAAATAATCAGAGAAAAATTAAACTCCCTGTTACTAGCTGAATAGAATCTTTATCAATTTAATAAAAATGTAATAATCATGAGCTCAATGAAGCAACTGCTCAGAATTAACGGTTGTGTCTTTAATCGATTAATGATTATACTTCACCAAATAATTCTTCTTCATCAAACGAATTAAACACAAAATATATGAAGTGACGCTATTATTAATGGCTTTACCCTACTAATTAATGCACTTGAAGTCCTCAAATCTACAGTATATATCTATGTATGGATTAAGGTTTGCACCGAGCATGTAATACTATAGATATATGCGACTGAAAAGGCGGAAGGGTCATGGAGGAAGTGGTGGCAGTGGTCAGGGACGCGTCGAGAGAGCTAGGATTTGCCCAGGCTGGTGAATATTGACGTGGAATACTGCGCGCGAGCTTCATTACGTCGAACGCCGCGACCTGAAACTCCATCATATACATATATATATACATCCATAAATTATGTATAATAAATATATATCTATATATTTCAACAGATTCTCGAATCTCCTACTCAATCGTTAACATCCAACCAAAAGTAACTTCGATCTCCTCGTTGCCTCATCCCCATAAGGATCGTTCGCAACAACCCCTCATAACTCATCCCCGGAAATGCACCAGCCTCGAAGCCCCCTCACCTAAGATAATAACTGACATTGTTTGCGTTCCGCGCTTTCGAGAATCTCCATTGAATCGTAGCACACAATGTTCACTCTTCAAAATATCTCATTCATGGCAAATTCTACTCACGATTCATCGGTTAGCCGCGGATTATCGCGATACGAAAGTATTCAAAGCTATTAAATAATCATTTTTTTTTTTATTCAATTATTATTTCATGTTTGTTATTGTGCTAATTGTGATAACGAATAACGATAAATCCTATTGGATTACATCAGCAATGGTGATCTTCGACTTTCTGGTCGATTGATACCAGATGTCCTGGGAGCTCAGTGCACTTGAATATGTGTGGGAAGAAAAAAATTTTGCCTTTTCTTCTGGACATTTGATCATTGTTTATGACTCGTGAACAAACCACTGTTTCACACAATTTTTCACGTAAAGATCCACGATATGAATTCAATAGGCTTCCATTGACACATTGTTCAATAATATTTTTCGAACAAAAAAAAGAAAAATACAACAAAGCTGTACAGGAAAATGGGGAAAAGAAATATTGAAGTTCGAAAACTGCTGAAACAACATTCGAAAAATGATGAATTTTTCGAATGTTGTTAAAAACCTTCGGATCCCGATCGAATTTACGAAAACATCATTCGTCTACTGGCAAACATTTGTTTCGCGTTAACGCCATAAAAAAAATTTGCTTTTTTTCCGCAACACTTCGAGGGCATGAACCGTAATGAAAAAGAAATCAAATCGTTTTTGTAGATCAATAAAGAAATCGATCGTTATATTACCAGTGAGAATGACTCTATATGAGCGTGAGCGTATGTGTGTTGATGATTCGTAAAACATCATCGTTGTACACGAGTTTTATTGGGTATCATACGGCATGAAACTTCCTCGATGAATTCGGTGCTTTAGGAGAGCGAGTAGTAGCATCGAAGTTGGCTTGTTTGATACTCGTTGTTTTTGTGTTGTGTCAATGTCACTGTATACACGGTGGGCCAAAATTTGTGTTACAGTATCGAGCCAATGTATGCACGTCCTGAAATTCTTAAGAGAAAAGCCCCGAAGCATTGTTCTCTAGGGTTCACCATTACTGAAATATAAATGAAGTAGTTGCGAGCAATTTCTTTATATACAATTTAGCTTCAAAGATTTCGAGGTTTATGAATTTCGAGACACTCCTGATGTTTCAGAGATTCTATAGAGACACATGAACCTGGCGTTTTTGTGCCCCCCACTCGTATGCGTCCGCAGTAGGATCATGCGGGTATACTGCATGCGTCGGTTCATCCTATGCAGTTCTCTTTCAACCAACAAACCATTACCAAATTGTACACTGCGACGAAGTGAGAATTTCGTGCATACGCTCGTATGAATGTATATAAGCACGTATATATGTCGTTATGATGAGGCACAAAGCACATAAACGTTTCGATCTGGGTCGCATAGATTCTCGTATGCCACATGAAGATTTATCATCCAATAATATTTTTCAGCTTAATTGAAACGTTGAGTGACACTGAGCGAGATTTCAGTAACTTTTTCTGTCCTGTCATCTTCAGAGTTTGGTCACTATGGTCGGTAATATGAAGAAGGAATAAAAAAAAAAAAATACATCCATGGTGAGACACAGTAGCAACGTTGATACACGGCTTGTAGTAGAAGCCACGAGGAAGGGAGAGGGGGCGGGGGGGGGAGGAGGAGGAGAAGAGGGACATCGGGATGGTTGTCATGGTAGCTTAGAGAACGCTGTCGCGCGTTGTACTACATATGTGTCCACGTATATGTGTTCTCGTAGAAGGCACACACCGATACCACCCCGATGAATGGCTCCTTTGATCTACGTTTGGCCTGTGCGCAGACTGTCCGGTAGGTTATGTGTATGGCCGGCGCGTCCACCGCAGATGCAGAAGGGAGAAAACGACGAGAGTACGTGCGGTAAAGAGAACGTGAGTAGCCTAGAGAGGAAAAGAGAAACGGTAGTGGGTGGCGTGTCGTTATATATACATGGATTATAGAAGGTGTCCGAGAAATCATTGCCAAAACGTTTACAATGGGCAAAACGGGGGATTTGAAAGCCCGAGGATATACAATATATTTACTCTCGTATCGCGTATCGCTGATTTTACGGGACTAGTTGAGGTATCTGGGTTCAACTCTTGTCGAAGAGAATTTGTGGTTTAAGGGATTGAACTACCTGGTACCGCGATGAAATGCTACGTGCTATTTCAACGCTCAGGACCTTCGGAAGGATTCGTAAACTTTAAGGGATTGCGGGAGCAAATATATTTGCTTCTTAATTCAACTTGACACTGGATTTGCCATCATTGATGAGCTTTTCATTTATTTCTTTATCTCTAAGTTCTATGCGACGTTTAGAAGTTGAACGACGATGAAAAATCTTCCTTCCTTTCTAGCGCCAATCAATCGGCTCCTTCGGGAATCCTAAATGGCTATCAATTCATTTATCTGCAGAGGCTAGACGCGAAAAAAATAAAATTGCTGACGACTTTTTAGCTGTCAGAATTCTACGTTTTAAGTTTTTCGCTTATTACGAGGTGCAAATCCCAGGACACTCGATATGTACGGCGAGTTCGCGTGTATATTACTATCGAGCGTTTGGCGGAATGACCCGGGGAAGCCTGGCATAGCGTTTTATATAGCATGATGCATGTACGCGAAACCGTGCTTGGCCAAAGGCGAAAAAGCCTCTTCCAACCCTCTCATTTCCCTCATCCACGACAACTTTGTGTATCAACGATACTAGACTCGCTATAGAATTTATGTGGACGGATCGTGAACCCTATCGACTGGACTCCCTCTCTCTCTCTCTCTCTCTTTCTTTTTGCCTCACCAAAACACGTACGTAGGTACTTGTGGCCTCGATAGTCCGACGTTGATTTCCGTAGCACTCCAATCCGCTCTTTACGATTCGATGGATGTCGAATCAACTGACATATATACGCTGCTTTTAGGAGCGTGGACAAATGGCAGAACAGGAAAGATCGCTATTGATCTCTCTCCCTCTCTCTCTCTCTCTCTCTTGATCTTTCTCTTTCTGCTCCATATAAACGGATATTTCTACACACGTATGAATAGACGTACTTCGTTATAATTAACATAGTCGACCGGTAATAATCTGGTATGAATGATACGGTGCATTAATATATCGATCCGTTGACCGGGAAACATTTCTAACTAGTTTGGATTGTCCTGAGAAGCCCATATACAAAAGCGTATCGATAATAATCAGGTTGATTCGAAACTAGATTGGAAATAATAATTGTAATGAAACTCTTATCTTATCATTCGACTATAAATCTCCAATGAGCTTATTTTGCATTAACCAGAATGATAAATATTATCGATTACAAATTTAGATTTTAATTTATAATTGATAATTATTTCGAATTTAGTATTTTTGTATTATTACGATCATTATTCACAATAATAATGGTTTAAACGGTAAGAAAATAAAAGAGAGAGAGAGATCTCGATACAGAAATTGGAGGTTTGTGATTTCATTCGAAATTGCTCTACGTACCACAGGTTTATCCTCCTTGAATCCTACACATCAAGGGGAAAAAGAGTGAGAAAGAGAGAAATGAAGCTGACTCGACGAGTTGCTTCACTGATTCGACCTTCAAGGAGCGACATAACCTAGAGTTTCTTCTTCTGTCCTTTTCGAACAAACCCTCGAATCAACCTCATCTAAACCTCCCTTCACGCTCTTCACTTCCTCAGCTCACTTTTTTCCCTTCACCTAAATATCGTTTTATTTTTTTTTATCTTATACATTTTGCTCCTTGGCCATATATATCCCAATGGGATTTACGGTAATCCTCTCGATCATTTCGCAACGACATAAAAAGAGTACTTATGTGTCGGTTCAATTACGTTGCCAGCCAGTAAGCTCGAGCTTTTCCTTTTCTCCCCCACTTCCCGCCATTTTCTTTGGTTTTTTTTCTCTTTTCTCCTGTGCGCGACCACGAAATTTCTTGTCTCATCATTTTTGTCTCTTTATGCTCTCTCCCATTCCCCCTTTATCTCTTTTGGTCTATTTTTTTTTTCTTTTTTTTCCATCAATCTTTTCACTAATTAAATTTGAAAAAAGAATACACGCATGTTTCAAAATTTTTCTATTTTCCACCGTTCGTAAATGGTTGAAAAAAAAAAAAAAAACAAAAAACAATGAAAAATGTTCATAAAAAAGACTACTGCGATGGAATTTTCTCATAAAAAAAATGGTCAAATTGGTAAATGAAAAATAAATCTGATAACGTTAATTGAAAAAAGTATGACCCTGGTGTAAACTTTTTTTAATGGTATAATGAAAAGAAAAAGGTACAACAAAATTGAATGGTGAAAAAAGTCTGATGAAAAGAATATATATGAAAAATGGTTGAAAAATGAGATCGAATCGAAAATTGAAATGTCAATCTTGAACAATGATCCTTGGGGTAAACGGATTATCCACGTTTCGTTTATTTTATAACGAAAGTTCATAGTGATCGACTCTCTTCACCAATGGCGAACATATGAACGATTCGATAATTGGGATAATAGAACGTGCTTGCGTATACTTCAAATATGACGAGAATGAGGCGGGGGCAGAGACAACGAGAGGGAGAAGAAGAGAGAGAGAGAGAGAGAAAGGTTAAGCGTTAAAGACTCAATTAAATTGCTCGCACGATCTCTCGTTTCTCGTTCAATCACGACACATCATCCTCATGCTTTCAAACCCTCATGACATCTATTTTCGGTATCCACTAATCGGGATTTCTCTCAAAATACATATATGACTAGAAAGCTCGTTAGAAATCTCAAAAGTACTGAATTTTCAACTCCCACTAAATGTATAACTTTTAAATAAATAAAAAATGTTGAGCCAAGTCGAAGGTCATTATGCAATAGATCGTTGCTTGAGTTAAAATTTTAAATCAACTTCGAACTGAATAGGTAGAAAAAAAATGAGTAAATTTTGGGTGTGTCGTGCGAGGATCGAAGAGAATTGTTGTTGAGGGCAAGAAGTGCTGTGCTGTGCAAACACTGGTGGTTAGAAAAGCAAAGCAATGGTCGAAACTCGAGATTCTCGAGGGTGTTCACCCGAATAACTCTATTCTCAAGTTTGAAAACGACTTGGAGTTGTCTCGTTGCGGTTGTACGTGGATATCGTTGCACAGGCTCAGAGTTTCGTCAAAAGGATCTTATGGTCCAAGATCCCAGGGTTCCTTGGAAAGAGGAAAATCTACATAAGGTGCACTTTCGAACTTCCGGTCGATGTTCTCATCCATGATTCCAACCACAAAGTTATTTCCGGCTTTCTCCTATTTCTTGCATCATCTTCGCCCTCAATTAATTATCCAACGTTAATTAAGAACTTTTTGTTGACAGTAATTTTGACAAAGACTGAGCAGAATAATTCGTGCGCTTAATTTATCAATTAATTCGATCTCACAGATTATTTATTACTAACCCTGTCTGCAGGCTTTATCCGTAGCGTATTTACGAAAAAAAAATATATACATTTTCTTTTGAAAAAATAGAATGAAAGTTTTTGAAGAATCATACAAATAATTTGATCAAATTGGATCCCAAGCCATTCATTTTTTTGTTTATCGATATTTTAACGAATTTTTATGAATTTTTCAAATCTCTCCTGTAAGATTCATCGGAATTGATTTAATTTTTCTCTATCGAAAAGTTGTCAAACATTTCTTGCCCCCAGACTTATAGTCTGTGAGCAACATTCATAGAAGAAAAGAAAGAAAAAGAGATCATGTCAAAGCAAATATTCGAATTTCGATCAATGATCTCATCATTTTTTTTCAATCATCTCTCACATCAACAATCACATAGTATTTTGGAGCTAAACCAGCCACGAAATGAAACGGAAGGGATACATATACGAGAAAAATAGAAACCGGATATTTGTACCAATGGAGTGGCCAATTTTGAGAGTTACTAATTATACGAGATTGAGGATCGATTATCCGCCTTTAATTATTGTATGATGGCTTAATCACGCCGTAATCGAATGACACATCGAAGTAACGCAGTTGCCAGAATGAAGTGGGCTTTTACCGACTAGTTCGCAATTGCAATACTCCGTGTTCCACGCGATTGAGTTGGGTCCGTTTTCACCCGAAACGTTAGAAGCAGCTGTATACATTAGAATCAACATAGATGGTGTCTCTAAAATCGTTTCACGGTTGAGCGGTATTTTTCTCTGAGATTTTTTACCGCTGAGACATTATTTAAATAAGATCCAGCCGATGAGGCGCACCAGCGAGGCGCAACTTTTCATCGATAGGCCGAAGGCCCTACTCCTTTCTTCGCCCCTTATCGCCTGTTCAGCGCGTCGTATTGGCCGTCATTCGATGAATCAATCGCACCCCAATGTTGTGTCGTAAAGAAAAATGCTCAACGACTTTTCCATTCAGAATTTAACGACCTTCGTAGATATCAAACTGATACACAAGTCCAATGGTGGGGTCGTAAATTAGCACATTCTTAATCAATGCCATGATGAAATTGGGCAGTAGATCATATAGGCGCAGACACCACATTGGGTTAAGCATCTCTCATTCGAGAATAACTCGACGAAACAACGACAACGTGCGGTCGTTAACACACGTTAAATCAAGCGTTACATGGTAATCGTTGATTGATAGCGCGACAGAGACACACACCAAGGGACAGAGGAAAGGGAGGGAACGAAGAGACTACAGTAATAATAATATCGACGATAGCTGCTGGTCTTCCAGCCTAATAACAGTTATGCTATATCGCTTTAAATGCTTGACATTCCGTAATTATGTTGCAACACAACCCCTACTCGTATTCGTGTACTCCAATGTCACATAAATACGCGATTCGTCCGAACCGAACCACCCCATCATAAATGACTGCAAACTGTTCAATACAATATTCACTCGGAATTAGTGTTCTCGTATTACAAAATTATCATATGCTCCTCTTTCGATCCACGAGGCAGTGTCTGCTCATTCGGAAATGACATTTTTTCGATATCGCACTTTTTCACTCTAATATCTCGATGGAAAATATATTTGTAATTTTAATATATTATTTGGCTCTTGGCCAATGGTTTAAATCGTGTACACGAACGGGCTAAACAATTTTAGCTGAACACTTGACAAAAACTACTTGAAAAAAAAAACAAAAAATGAATTAAATATCAAAAGAACATTGACTGGTTGAAAACTATTTCATATTCTCTTTTTCATTTTGAGAAATAACATGGGACGTGAAAAAAAAAAAACAAAAAAAAAAAGTTATCCCGATTGGAATAATATTAAGGACTAGTGATGATTGAGTATTTGGATCGGTGCGAAAAACAATTGATTTGTATCACGGATTTATTATTGCCGCCTTCGTGGCAAAAGCCTGTGAATTCGAGTACCAGCCGAATAATTCGAATGGTAACGTTACGCTCTTGGTAATTAACTTCATTAATAACTCTGTACGTTAATATTGCCTGAGGGGGCTGCAATGGGATCTGGCATATACTGAACAATTTTCGTTGGCACGGGAAATTAGCCTCCGGGATATTCCCTCTATCGCTGCTGTACCGTTCCGATATCATATGCGTTGTTCTATATATAGAACGGTGAATACCGGGCAAATGATAACGTATGATAACGGTAATTGGGAAATCTTACATTACTCATTCTCTTCTGGCTGTTGCGTTTATTCATTGAATTATTTTATTCTTAATAACTAAGAAAAAAAAAACACCAACAACAACAGCAACAACGCTGATGATGAAATTTGATTGTTATTCGATGAGTGTTTCGATCCAAACCCTTGAGCATCAAATCCTCTGCATATAAAAGTGCATTATTTATCGTTATATTGATGAGCATTTCCTTTTTGTTGCAGGTATGTAGAGCATCAAGGTCCATTTTCGATCGATAAACATTTTACGGATATTGTCGTGAGTAAAAAAAAAAAAAAAAAAACAAACAAACAAAAAAAATGTTGTGCACAGAAATTGGCATGCAATGAAAAATGTTGTTAAAATTTGTCAAATTGTTCGGTATAATTAAGTCTTCGAAACCTACATTGGAGCCAAAATATCCAAGCCACTTTCAACATTTTATTGTTAGCCTGTGTGTCGTGGCTAATAATAAAAATTGATTATCGAAAAATAGGGGGGCAGGAAACGGTTTCATTGAATTTCAAACGAGTTTGTCGTACAAAACTACGAACAAGCGTCATATACAGAACACGTACTCGAGAATCGAATATGGGCAAGGAAGTAAATTTGCTGACCTCGTTCCGTAATTAAACTGGTCATTAACGTTTCGGTAAATAACGTGAAACTCCGCGAAACGAGCGTTAAAATTTTATACGAATTTCTATTTTACACGTGTACAGGCTATTCCGAAAATAACACTTACTCTTTATAGATTAGTTCGTGAAGTTTTGAAGAGAACAGCACTCGGCTGTTTTTTTTTTTTCTTTTTTTTTTTGTTACACCATTCGCGAGATATTGATTGATCCGAAATGGCGTCGTTAATAAAAATTTTGAAGAGAGGGAATTGCAGCCCGCCCACTCATCGCTTTACTGGATTGCCTGATCTCTGAATGATTAATGTCTGATCTTACAGGCCTCGAGGAAAAAAATGACAGAACACTTTTCGTTTTTGTTTTTTTTGTTTGTTTTTTTTTTTTTCATTCATTCAATAATCTACCAGTCGATCTCGAATCTAAGTTTTAGGCCCATCAGTACATTTGCATATAGATTCAGGAAATTCATTGGATATTTACTCAAGAAAATACTCATATTCGTGTTTCGTTGTAGCCCATTCTTCTGCTACCTTCACTACGCAGACGCTCCACTATTAATGTATACGTCAGCAGTGTTAATCAAGCCACTTCACGTTATTCGTTCTTCATTCATTCGTACCGTAACAAAGGATTTTCTCGCTTCGAGCAAAAATAATAATTGAATGGACGTTTTATTTTATTTTTTTCTCAGCCATGCACAGCACGAACGTTTAATGTCGACAAAAACGTTTTTTAACTATTTGACCGAAACGAAGGTTCGGGGAATGAAAAGAGCTCGACCTCGTCAATATTTTCTATTGAATTCGAACGATTGAAAAAATGGCGACAGAAATTAGTAGCTTGTTATTGTTTCAAATCGAAAAATCGGTATCATTCGAAAATATTCGGTGAAAGATAAACTCAGTGATAAGGTAATATCATTAGTGATTCAACAGCTCAAAGATATCACACAATCTCTGCGCTCTCATCACTTTTTTTTAGAAATATTTAAAAAAAATGAGATGTAGAGAAAACGAAAAAGAGAGAGAGAGAGAGAGAGAGAGAGAGGGAAAGAGTAAAGCTCCGTTAATTGTGACACGTAAGGCGATTAAGCGAGCATTGTTGTACGTTAATTGAGAGATGACTTCAGCGCCGAGAGTGTCGTATTTATTACACAAAGATGGAATAAGAGCGGGGCAGAAGGGAATTAGCGAGAGGGGAAGATGAGAAAAATGAGTGAAACAGAGAGATAAATATCACTGTCTTTTCTCTCATCCTTTCTCTCCTCTTTCTAACATTCTCATTCTCGTCTCTCGACTCACGGAGACCGAGAGGATTAATTAAACCGAATTGCCACGAGCGCGAAGAGATCTCTCGTGACTCGAGAAAATCGTGTACCAAAAATCTATATGGGCCATTCCTTGTCATTAAATTTCATCGTTTTCTGAATTATTTATTAATAATAAGCAGCTCCCCGTCTTCAGTCTATTCTTTTACATCATTTGGTTCTTGCTGTTTTATTATGAATCTATTAAATTGGCCTGCAGAATTGTAAATAATGCACAAATTCGCGTCATTAAGCAACGCTGGATCTCGTAGTTTTACTGTTATTATTATCATCATTTTTTTATTTCCAACCTTCCTTTTTCCTCAATTTCTTCTTCCTTCACTCGAAATTCTTGACTCCGAGTCAATTTAATTCGCACCAAGTTCGTCGTATTATTGTACTTATTATGCTCGTATAGTCGTCGACGCGGTAGTCATCTCGACGAACTAATTAACTCCGTGATAGCTTCTCCTGCTTGGATTACATTAACAAAAGCGAGGAGGACTTGCGGGGAGGTGAGGAGGAGGCAGAGGGGTTAAGACTTAATAAAGAATGAAAGCGAGAAAAAATAATAATAGAAAGGAGCAGGGGCCAAGAACAAAGCGAAAAAAATATATATAAATTTTAGAAGGATTATTTTTACTCTAGTTAGAAAAAACAAAAAGAATTACCCGAAAATAAAAGTTTTTGATTTACCCAAATGAGAGGATTTTGAAATGGAATTTTTTCTTTTTTTTTTTTTTTTTTTCGTTTGTTTGTATTCTTCGTTTTATGCTTTTTCGAGCGAATAAAAATTGAACGAGATATTCATTTTCGTTATTTAAAAGTGACTCAATTTCGCGAGAGGCTGCTCGTAAATTTTTTCTCATCATCGTAAATTTCGTTGCACATGCTTGACACACGAGGAGAGCAAAAAAGCTCGACTCTCTTTCGGTTAAGCTTGATTTTTATAATATTTTTCTCATGCCAACGCACAAACCATTCCACTGTCCGTTGTTCTTCTTCCATTGCCAGCTCATACTCCCTCTATCCTCCCTATTCTGTTTTCTCGTTTCTCGCACGTGCTCGAAGATGAGATGAACACACTCAGAGATTTCATCTCGAATGACCGAGACTGAAAGAATTTAAAGAAAATAAAAGAAAAACGATTATACCGAGAGCACAATGCCGTCGATTGTTTATCTTGAGATGTACGGCTCTGCTCAACGCGAGTACGAATGATGAAGAGCAAGAGAAAGAGCGACCGAGCGAGATAATATATATAAACGAGTGAAAGCGTTAATCAAGCATGTCGACAATTTAATATTTCATTTGGATTATCCATACAATGGTGACTCGATGCTATTTTTTTTTTTTTTTTTAATCAAACATTTGAACCTGAATTCCTGATCCTCGAGCGAACGAAACAAATAAAATTTCGAGTGGATTTTTTTATTTTTTTATTCGAGTAATCGTCGTTCAGATATTAATTATTTAGTCGATGGCAAATTTGCTGAGGGGCGAACGAGGCGAAGAAAGAGCGCACCTGTCACCCTGCCGAGTGCTCGACGATCCCTTCGCATCGGCTATATCGATAAACAATTAATATATGCGCGTCAGTGTGTCACTGAAAATGAAGTCGAAGGACTATTATCTCTTCAAAATTTCTTCATCCGTATACACCCGACGAGTGACAAACGATTCTACGACATTCAACGTTGCAACCAGGGTCTAGTTTTTCACTGCTCTTCCTCGAGGAAGAATAATCTACTTAGACGCGACAAAAACGAAGCCTCGATTATACAAATAAGGAAAATGCAGTAACCACCCAGGGTGGCCTCTGTTCCAATATGATAGTTCTGTTGAACAAGCGATGGGGCAAACCTTTTGCAAACCGCAGAAACGCGGTCCGCCATAAACCACCGACTGCGCAACGATCTCTAATTACGTATTATCCGCTTGCTGTGGTATAAGGCTTCAATTTTCTTTCCCTCTCTCTCTATCTCTCTTCCTCTCACTCCCTCTTCATCTGAAACAACTCGGCCCTCGCTGAATCCTGCAAAGATTCTCAGATGTAAGATTCTATTCGCGAATATGGTAATATAATTTTTATGGTTATTATTCCTTTTAATGGTTTTATATATACTGTGAAAATATCTCGAATCGTTCGCTTTTTATTTAGGGGAATAAAACAATGATCTGCAATTTAATAATAAAGTGTACGATTTTGTATGAAACAGTGAAGAGATTTGGAGAAATGTAGAAAGACGAAATTGGAGATGAATATTTGTCGTTGACGAGAGATCCCTTATCAATTTAAAGAGCAACCTTTATCAAATTTATATGGAGCATCCCAAGAAACAGGATATCGGATTCTAGAGATTTTACGCGGTTAGGGAAAAAGGGAGAGAGAGGCGATGGTTGTGGTCGTGAATCGCGCCAATGAAAGTCGTTGATTAATATTTCAGGAAAGATACTACGTAAATATATATATATGTATAACAGTTTATTTCAAGAATTTCTCTCGCCCGAGCTGCCGAGACCGTTTGAATAATTCATGCCAAAGTACCCCGATTCCTTCACTCTATTTCCGATCCTCTCCCCCCTCCCTCCTCCACCCGTAAAAAATCATACCCAAACTACCGTTCGAATTATTTGTTAAACCGCAAAAACGATATTTGTCGCGATTTTGTTCGACGATTCTGATACAGAATCCTTCCAACTTGATAAATTTATCCTGCTTAATAGCTCGTTCCAAAAAGAAGAAAAAACGAAGATTTTAACGGATTCGAATCAAACGAAAAAGTTAATTTGAGTTATAATTTTTTTTTTATTGTCTATTTTAAATCAACAAGCTTTATTGGAAATGCAATCATTTCTTATTTGATAAAAAGAAATATCGTGATATCAATATTCATATTTACAGTATGTTACTGCCACTAGATTCGCGTGATAAAAATAAGCGAAAATGAATCGATATAATCGTCTCAACTGGACATTCAGCGTTTTTATTACCAAATCTTACGAGTCACTGAAAATAGTTGATGGAAAAATAAATGGATTTGGGTGGGAAAAAAAGAATGTTTAAAATCTTGTCTTGACACCAACTCACGTGAGTACGTGTGCAAACCTGGAGTACCGAGACTACTTGCGCTGAATGATCAACGAGAAAATGAAAGAGAGGAAGAGAGAGAGAGAGAGAGAGAGAAAAAAAAAAGTTGGAAAGGAGAAACGAAGCACGGACCGAAGCTCGAGCTTCTCGCGATATCGTGCTCTTTTTCACTACGTTATAAATCAAACATTCACAAAGGATAATGGATGAAGGAAAAGCCCCGGGCGAACTACAGCGCTTGCTCGATGATACGTATACACTTTATACATATTTTACAATATATATGTTACTATGTGTATATATACGTATATAGACATAGTACCATTATGGGATGTAGTACTTCGAGAGAATAATAATAACAGTAACAATTTTTTTTTTTTTTTTTTTTTTTTTTTTTCAATCCCAATGGATCTCGTGGTAGAGTATCGGAAGAGGAAATTCTTGAGTGAAATTTACGTAAGTATATAAAAGCGCAGGGGTTCGTGCAAAAGGGACAAAAAACAAAGACAAAAACGAAGGGTTGAAAAACATCGGAATGTTTATTCAATTGTATTGAATTAGCTCTGTATAATTATTTCAAACAATCTTTTGTTATTACTATTATTCTCGTATCTGATTAAATATTCTTATAACTAATAAAATAAATATTATTCTCATAACTAATGGATCACGATTAATAAAGTATATATTTTCGATTTTCCTTCCATACCCATGTTCCGGACAGTGTACATCGATCACAAAAATGTGAAAGAACCAGAGAGGAAAAGGGATGATAAAGAGAAAGTGTTGCAAGCATCCCCTTGTCTTCAACCACTATCCTCTTTTTTGTGTTTTTCTTCTCCCTCCCACCCCTCCCCCTTCTCTCAGTTTCTCAACATCACGAGCGAAGGATAAAAAAAAAACGAAATAGATGTATTGCTATACATTTGTATGTATATTCTTACCAACCCCTCTCACAAAACCATCGGATAATTCCCATTCGTTGCAACGTCATTAACTTCTTCTTATTCGGAGGGAAATACCGCGTGTGCACGCTTGCGGGGCTTATTTCGAAGATGGCGCCCCCTCGTGGGGCCCCAAGGACTCATCGATCACCGAGCTGCGGTGCTCGCTGTTTCCGGGGAAAAAATATATATATTTCTATCAGTTTATATATATATATGTATATATGGGGGTTCGGCGAAGGAAGGTCACCTTTGCAACACTCGATGTAACACCAGAACACCCGAGAATGTCCAATCTCGACGAGATTTTTCACGCTTGAGTTTCTCCTCCCCCTCTCTTTGTCTACGGGGTGAAAAATAACGCGAGGGGCTAAAAATCTGGCTGTTTTCGCAACTGCCATACTCTCCAACGAGACATCACTCGTGTATTTTCTTATAAAAGCATTTTTTTTCTTTCCTCAAATCAATTATTATTTTGTTTTTTAATCATTTTTGTTCTATTGTGTTTTTTGATCGTTTGGAGTTGTGTGTGTTTAAAAAAAATTTTTATCAGTCATGCTTCCATGGAAGCTTTCAAACTCTTTCGTGTAATCTAAACGGAAAATCGTTTTATGTTTTTTTGTTTTTTATCGAAGAAGTACAAAATGACTGCGATTTTTTGCGTAATTTTTTCCACCGGGTTTTAAAACTCAACGTTTTAATTATTATTATTTTTTTTTTCAGTTGCTACGCTAGATGATTCGTATTTCGTATCTTTGCTTTTTCAATTGTGAAAAAATCTTGACGAGCAATATTTCGGTTGAAATATAACGGGGAATGAAAAAAAATGAAAAAAATAAAATAGCAATGAGTTTACGAGCGTGAAAATATTGCGACGTGCAACACTCGTAAATTTGTCGAGATAAAAAGCAATGCAAGGGAGGAAAAGCGAGAAAAAAAAACGTAGGTGCGCATGTAGGAAAGGATGATGGGAGAGGGAGGGAGAAAATAGTATATTAGAAATAGCCCTGGGTGCGAAGGGAGAGAAAAAGGGGGCGAGCTTTATTAAGCGGCATGTGCGAATAAGGGATACGAGACCAATCGATTATCCACGCCGTCAGTCTGTCTCGCTATCAAGATACTTTTAATCATATTCATATTCATGTATATCTATGACTAAGCATATAAGTTGTTTCACATCAACTCCTTATATCTCTGTAGCACGCCTACGAATCACACAAACTATTTTAGTTTTTTTTTTTTCTACTTTTTCCTCCTTTTCATTCATGATATTTTGAGCAACTTGAATAGAAATTCTTCATAATCGAATTATTCAAGGAAACTCATTAAGAAACTCGTATGAATTTAAAGCGAGACTCAATTTCCCTGTTCAAGAATCTTTCGTGCGAATATTTTAGTTAATAATTCGTTGAAAATTTTTGAAATTCATAAATAATGATATTACCAAATACAAATTTGCAATCGCATATAAAAAAAATTGGTTGAATAAAATTAAAGGTTTAACCACAAAATTGAACCAATTTCGAGCATCGATTTAACAGAATAATCTAAAGAAGTTTTCACGTATTCATCAAAGTTTCAGCTTTTTCCGTTCTATTTAAAATGACACTTTAAATTCGAATAAAAACGATATTTTGTTAATTGAAATGAATTTCCCTCTGAAAGAACTCGTACATGAGATATTTTTAGTGATTACGATCGACGAATTTTTAATCATTAACGCGAGTCAACATGATGCTCTATATCCCACAAACATGTATATACCAATCGAGATACTTTTTCAATTATTTTTTCATACACCGATAACAACATTTCGTTGAAATAATAAAATATTTCGTTGGACGTATTCAATGAGATTATCGACGAAATAATTTTATTGAACACGTCCAACAAAATGTTCTGATATTTCAACACAATTTGTTTTTTCACACATTCCGCAAAGTCACAGTGATGTAACACGATAAAATTTATCATTAGGACGCCTATTTTACACTTTTTTTGGAAATATCTGAAAAGGTTTTTTGGATCTTTTGTATCGAGAAGATTCAAAACTCGTGAATGGGGACAATGCTATTATTGGGCAAGCGTTATAGTATGGGACATGAAAACCGTTTCGTAACTGAAGAAAATATGTCAAGCAATGCAGTTCTTTTCCAATATAATTTTATTCATTAATCGGTACTGCAACAATGAAAGTTTTACTATGGTGAAAGGATCGTGAAGAGAAACCTGAAATATTCGACATATGTGTGATCTTGACGCACGTAGTACTTGTTCATCTTTATTTCGATAAATTCCAAGTGCTCGTGAGATTGTTCAATTCTTTCATTATTTACAACCTCTCTGTCTTTCCAACTTCTGGATATGATACTATAACCTCTTCCCTCAGTCCTTTCCCCCCCCCCCTCCCGCCCTCGACGCGGACTTCCCTCTTCGCACTTTTCTTGTATCCTGAATCTTAGGAGTTTTGTCTCGTACGTGGCGCGAATAGGGCCCGATGAAACGATAAAAAAGATCATAAAGGTAACGGCCGTAACGGGGCTACGGTCTATACGTGAGTTTTTCCTCTAAACTCACTTCATACTCGACCGAAAGACTCGCCATAATTTCTAAGGATATGTATCGTTTTTTTTTTTCTTATTTTTTCATTTTTTCTTCTCACGTTTTAGTTTCTTTCTCTCTCTCTCTCTCTCTCTCTCTCTCTCGATAATTTACGGCTTGCAAATATTTTCAAACTTTGTGGAGAACTTGTTTCCGGTGTCTAAAAAAAAGACCTCAATTCTTCTCGATCGAGTGTCACGAAATATTGATTGACAAATGCATTTCCGCTTTATTTGTTGTAATTTTAGTTTCATCAATTTCCTATTAAATTTTTCATTTTAATTCTATAAAAATCCTGACTCTCTGAATACTTCATAACAATCCTGATGGATTATTTATCACCCATGAATCTCCTATTCGAGAAAGGATCCTGGCATAACCATTCAATTCAGTGTTTCTGAATCATTTTCTCATCGATTGACTACTATTTTAAAACAAAAACCATTAGACTTAATAATTCAAAAATAAAATAATTGAAAATCAATTGCTCCATAAAAGATCGGTAAATTTATTCACGAGTTGAGAACCATCAGTACTTTGAAAATCCTCTTTACCAGGTATATAAAAAAAATCGCTCCAGACACGAAGTACGAGATTGCTCTTGTGCACCGAGAAATAGGGAGCGAGGAATCATCGCGTTTCATCTTGAGCGGGGCAGGTTTTTCAAATGAAATTCCTGTGCAAAGTAGTCAGGTTAACCACACACGCGTAATAAGTCATTTGTTTCTCGGGTACGCAAATTGCAAGTTCTAGAAATTTTCTCAAGAACCCTTGCATGTTACGATTGTTTTTTTTTTTTTTTTTTTTTGTTTTCGTTTCTTTACAAGAGCAAAAATCTCGGGCTATTGCATGGCTCGAGTTTGCAAATGGTGAGCAAAGTACGATTGGCACTCGAAATCATAATAGCCAAAAAAATGAAAATGAACAAACAAAAAATAAAGTAAATGACATTAAAGAAAAACAAGTAAAGTGTATTTTCAAGTACAACTAATTTCAAACATTGATCCATTACTCCTTTTGGCTGTACAGTACTTAGAACTGAAATATTAATCCAATTTTTTCGTTTTAAACGAAAATGAACAACGAGTGCAGAGCCTAACGCGTCCAAACACTTAACGTAGCTGAATACACAGATGAAAATAGAGGGGAAATATTCCACGAAGATATGGCACGTACGAGTGATGAGAGCGAAAAATTCTTCTTGAATCCGAGATAATTGCGAGTTTGCCGATGGTCAATTGTTTTTATCGAGAAGCATTTTTCGTCACCGTTAATTAAAAAAAAAAAAGGGAGGATGAAAAAAGGGATTCAAAGGGGTGCATAATGCTTCATGGGCCCATAAAAAATGTTCAAACCTTTTAGTGAGATTTGATTTTTCCACAGCTGTTATTTTGTTCCGGGTTGTTGAGGATTCGACATGGCAGCCGAAATCCACGTTGTTAAGTATCCATAAAGTAGAAGAGGAAGTAAAAAAAAAAGGGCAAGAAATTGGACGAGGAGAAAAGAGAAGGGAAAAAAACCGGAAGAAGTCAAGGAACAACGAAAAACTTAAGGTCCGGAGACAACCCATTGAACAAGGATTTTTCGTCCTACATCTTGTTTAAGGACGAATAATGAAACCTCACGAGACTGGAGACACGCACGCACACACGTCGATTTACGAAAAAAAAAAAAAATGTCCCTCTTTTATTCACGAATTGCAGACAGTTCATTCGGGATGCTGCGTCCTGATGGACCAAGTGCCAAAACCCATCTCCCATGGGCCAATTTCCCCATCCTCTAATCCCACCCTTGTTCCTCCGGACCCTAATGCCGTAATAATATTCGCAACAGGACAAAACGTGGACTACACATAATGGCGATTGTTCGTCTCCTCGTGGCTCTCTACTTCGATCCTTCAAGTTTTCTCTTACATATACGAGGCTTTCCGATTCGCATTAACCATTTTTCAATCATAACGATAATTCGAAAAAAAAAAAAAAAACTCCTCTCAAATCGTATACGAAATTTTGAAACAGGCTTATCCGAATAACCATTTATTCTCATCATTCGATTGTTTTGTATCAAACATTATACATGTTTTTACTCTTCTAGACATTTTTTTATAATCTTCATTCATTCGAATCTGATGCCGAACGAAAAGTTCAATTCGCAGCTGAGAAGACTCTTCTTAAAAAATTGAACTTTTAATTTGAGTTGATTCAGAGCTGTCAGTGATTAGGGTTTATGGTTTATTGAATGAATTACTTCACTTTTGTTTCTTTCAATGCCTTCATCTAAAATTATGGTAATAATAACACTGCTCGTCTTCCAGAAATAAAATACCATAAAATTATAATTTATATAAATTTGACATAAAATGCTCCATGCATGGGACATATTTATACATCGCTAGATGTTTCCTGGTCGGCAGAACCCTCTATCTCTTGGGCGACCGTGTAGATCGGCTTAAGGGAGTCCATTCTGGAGTAGAGCTGGGCTGTATAAGTGGCAGAGAAATGTGACATTCGTCGGGAAAACGAAAAATGGTTGTAGCAAACGGCAATGGCCATATCTAGCAATGGTAGCCTGTTACGGGTACAGGCTATTGTAGCTATAATGCTATTATAACGTTCTGAAGATTCTCTGTCTCGAATATTATGTCTCCCATTCATTCGATACCGTTTAGCTGTCGTTTTAGCAGTAAGCTGTTTAGTGTCCTCGAAAAAATGTGTGAGTCTAAGCGTCGTGTTCGTGCGAGGAAGGATTTTTTTTTTTTAACGCTTAAGACGTACTCGTATAACGAGATCCGGACGATCAGGAATCGAATGAAGAAAAAAAAACGATAGTCCCGGTAATCCTCTTCCGAAGATCGGGCAGTAGATCGGATCTTGGACGTGCTTGCTGACTATTACCGCTATAGTTTTTCTACTTCACAATAAGTTAAATGTTCAAAAGACCTTGAAAATCTATGAGTATTCGGTGCTGGGTAAGATCTTTGAAAAAATTCTCAAAGATTTGCTGTATTTTGTTTTCGAACTAAGATCTTCGGAAATATTTTTTTTTCATTTCCTTTCCAGAATGAACGATGCGTAATTTAAAGAAATTACGATGCAGGAATGTTCATAACCTATAGAAAGCATTATTAATACACCCTCCACTCATTCATCATTCCTGTATTTCTCTTCCCACTCGACTATTCATCCCTCGCAACATATATCTTAGCACTTCGTGCTTATTCGAAGAAAAAAAAGATCATTTTCATCAACAGCCTACTACTGTCTGGTGTCCCGATCAAATTCCACCGTGAAACGAACGATTGCTTCGGAATTTGCATTTCGCTCCATAGAAACTACCCTCTTCACCCCTTCTCCTCTTTTGCCTCTCTGTATTTTACTTTGCAGCCTGCGAATCCCCTTTTCTATCAGTCGATTCATTCCACACTCTCTTTCTCCCTCCGTCTCTCTCTCTCTCTCTCTCTCTCTCTCTCTCTCTCTCTCTCTCTCTCTCTCTCTCTGGACAGCGGGAATGATGACGAAATACTGCAGCCCTCTTGTCACGGCACCCTCGTTCGTCGACCACACACGTAAGCTCGTGGGGTTGTTACGTACGTGAATGGAACGTTACTGAAAGCGCATCCTACTGAAATACCCCTATATACGTGATATTTCGAGAATTCACATACTCTAAAATTAGCTACGTATCAACTTTTACGGTGATAACGACTAAGGTGAATCGCTAGGCAGTATGTGCTCCCACACTCCACGCTCGTTACGTCCAGCACATGGATATTTCATGATTATTTCCTTTTTTTTTTTTACTTCTCAACGGAATTAAAATGAAAAAATTCGGAATTAAAAAATTCCAAATCTACTGTCAAAGCATCCAGTGCCACTTGGAGACTATCCTCTGCACAATAAGCCTGATGGATTCCTCCCTCGTTCGACAATGTATTTTCGTCAGTAGAAATCAGTAGGATTCGGTAGGATCATTGCGTTCACGAGCAGTTGGACTGGCTAATGATCAGACGCGTTGATCTAGAAATGAAAATTTGCTGGCGGCTATGGAACCTCCCGGTTCCTAGAAACGCTTTGAACTCCTATGAACATGCTTTGTATTAAATACGCCAACGTGCGTACATACATATTGGTAAATTAATGAAGGATGGCTATTAATACAGACACAGATTTAGGATTACGTGTGCACAGGCGTATCAAAGTGACTGAACATGGATGGGTTCACAGAAGCCAGGGTAAATTACTGTTTATCGTGAAAGAACGCATGTAGAAAGTCGATCACGCAGTGATCTTTTAAACTTGATCAAAATACTAATACTGAACAATATTATTGTGTTTCGAACGAGTTCATCATTCGGAATTCGAAATGAAAGTAAATTTGATTAAATTCCTAGTCATTCGATAATTAGGATAATATTTGATTGGCCCACAGCAATCATGATCCCTCACTGTTTACGAGCAAGTCAACGGATTTCGAACAGAGCATTGAGTACTTTGAGGAGAATGGGCAAACCGACCAACGTATGTACAAGGTTCGAATATGCATTTCTATGGGGCACATGTATCCATTCATACTGCCAATTATGAAAACGACGTAATGCTTTACATACAAGTATACTCGTGCGTATATTCGCAATGGTATATTCGTTGAGCATAACTCCGGCAGAGTGCGGAGTGTATTGCTTTCACCAAAGGGACGAAGAGAAGCGAGCCTCTGGAAAATTGACTTCCTGTGAAAGGTCCACTCTATTCATGTATTACATTTGCCAGATTAAAAGATAGCCAACCTTGCTCTCTACCGGTCTTTCTATTTATTATCATTATCAGTATAATTATTGTTACCGTGTGCTACGCTGATTGTACGTGCATAAATCACTTCGTTTTCAATATAATTCATTTATTTCAATCGGATAATAATAATTTTATTGATGAATTGTACTTCGTTTTATTATTTTCAGTGAATGATCACGCTTGTGCTGAAAAAAAATGTTGTCGACAACTGTTGGAAGCAATTCTATAAAAAAGGACTCTGCAAAGAGATAAATGGTAGCTCATTTTTTTTTTATTTAAAAATTAGATATTCTCGTAATTGAGATTGTTCATCTGTGCAGAAAAACAAGAAAAATCCACGTATCGTAAACAGAGTTTCAGTAGCCTCGTGCTTCATTAGTGAGGTCGAGGGAAAAAACAATTTTCTCACCCGGCGTTGTTTCGTTGACGTGGCTCTAGGTATATATCTAAAAGTAGTCACGCTCCCTCCGGAGTGCGAGAGGTTTTTCGAACCTGCGATGTACCACGGCACCCTTTAGCTCCTGTCGAAGCAGCCAGAGGAAGAGTGAACGAAAAGCGAGAGAGAGAAAGAGTAGGGTGATCCAGAGCACGCGAACTCTGCCATGAATAATGGAGGGTGTTTCTCAAAATCCGACGTGGGGTGGTCTGGTTGAACGTTGAAAAGTACCAAAGCGCCCCGTTCTCTTATTTCCCCCCCCCCTCCCCTCCTCTACCCTTCTCTTCTTTCTGTACCTCAATCCACGCGCACCAAGCCCCGGAACTTGTATCGAAAGTTCGACGTGCGAAAATTGCCTCGGCGGCGCTGATGCGTTCGTGGCAACCTCCAGTTTTATCTATACGTATATATGCATATATTTTTATAGCACGAGCCTGCTGACTGAGGCAATCTGCGAGACAAGACTCTCCTCCCTTTCGCCGCTCGTTCTACCAAGACCTGAACCTCTATCATACAACTCCGACCCATTTGTTCCCGACGCAGTGAAAAATTTGCAGGTATGAATAAAAAAAAAAAAGTCTTAAACCAGTTTTCACCAGCCTTAAACCACTTGTGTTTGAGTGTCTAGGCTTCGGGATGCGAAGATATTTGTTCTGAAAATCATCCAAGACGAAGATTTCATCTTAGAATTTTATTCGTCAAGAATAATCGAAAATTTTCAGGAAAATTTGAAAAATTTACAACCGGTTTCAGCTTATTTCACCAGTTTTTGGCTGGGTTGGAAATACGAGCTCTGAGGTACTGGGATATCCAGTTTCAAAATAATCATCATCGAAGATTCTGTTATGGGATTCAATTCACTGAAATCATGTTTTGTTTGATTCTGTCATCACTCGATTATGATACGATGCTTTCAAATTTGCAAACTCCTTGTCTCCCAACGAAGACAGCTGAACCAACAATAGTCATGGTCGTCAATGAGTCAGAACAGTGACCCTAGCGGTTGGACATTGTAAAACTGTGACTAATCATTTGGAAACCCTTAAGATTGTCATCTGGCTGAACCAATAGACGGACGTAAGAACTATCTGTGAGTCAGAGCTTCCGATAATCCACACCCGTGGCGTCATTCATCATAAAATCCAAGAGACATCATAAAAGCCTCTCTCAGTTGAGTGTATCGTTGGCGACACCCGGAATATGATCTTGGATGAGGCAATTCAATGGAAATACTGATGAAGCCTAGTGCGCCGTTAGTCTCGGACCGAAAACCCGGTCAATTAGCTCCCGCCAAAGTATCGATAAAGAAGCCTGCAGGTTGGGCGGAGTTTTGGTCTTGGCCGTAATCACAGTGACCATAGACGATAAGGGAATTCCACTCCGAAAGCTGGACCCTTAATGTCTCGGAGTGGCTACGGCGTGGATGCTACTGTTGGAGATATAATAAGGTGGTAAATCCGCTGCTAGCCGTAAAACTGCGTTACGAGCAAGCAACACTTTTAACCACGGCCAGTTTTGGTCAGCTTTACCATCCATTAGACCCGGAAAGATAGAGCTTTGGTGAGTGACGATAAAGGATGGAGTATTTTGGGTTAGAAGCGGCTCGTTTACTCGGAAAGGCACGAAGACGTGTCTACCTAGGTCTGAAGGTCGATGTTCCTAGTCTCGATAGTTCTATCTGGGCCTCTTCCATCTCACTTGAGTTGCCTCTTGCCTCATTTCCTCGTGATCAATCGTGATTGAACGGATCATCAGGAACATCCAGACAGGGGGGGGTCCAGGAAACTTGAACCTGAAAATAGCATTCGCCCTAGCAATTATCACATTCGACCCTTCCAATGGTCCACATCATACGAGGAAAATGGAATCTGCTTCGTAACTAAATTACCCACTGATAGTAATGATCAAGTTCTACCCTCGACTCGGATGATGGGTTTGCAATTAGAGGCCAATCGAGCAAGGCAACTTGTAATCCTTCAGTCTGACCATTGCAAATGGAACTTGACCAAATGCCCAAAGTCAGCACCGAACTCTTTCAAGTTTAGTAAGTTTGCTGCCTTCTAAGGCTGTCCTCGTCGACTCTGGCGACTTTCCTGCAACTTTATGTGAAAATCGAGTTACAATCAATTCGATACGCTTTCGAGGCACTTGTCAGATGAAATGTCCAGGTTTGCCAACTGGATTACTGTCGTGTTACATAATTCTAAAAAAGCGAATCATCGAATAATCAACTGATCGGAGTGTGAGGTCGACTTTGCGGAAGAACTGTCCTGTTAGGGTTGACCCATTGTTCCAGCATTGCAGGGCCTTTCATTGATGTAATTTTTTGTAGGGTTCCGAGACAAAGCTCCATGGCATACCTCACCCTACGATCCTATCCTCTTTTCACCCATTCCTCCCCCCGTATTTACTTGGTTTCCTTTTTACCAATCTATTGTCGCAACTTTATGGGATGAGTTCAGAGGAACAGTGTCCGACCAGTCTGGCTCATCTCTGCCTCATCCTTTTTACCTCCCATTCACGATCGTATTGTCCGTGGGTATTGTCGACGGGTCGGACTGGAGCTGGAGAGTCCAGTCTCTTTGCCCAACATTGCTGGTGGGTGATCCTGGAAAATGCAGGACCTCTGTCCATGGACGGATTGATATAGTTGGAGTTAGCTGGATGGACCTGAACGAAGAGGGAGTCTGCCACCTCTTTCATCATTGGACTGGATCCGACGATTCTGTTGTCCAAAGCGGCCGTCCAGCCCTATCCTCGCGTCAATAAATAAAAGTATCGTCTATTTTCATATATATAGCTTGGACGAAATGTAGCGGTGCGACGCAAAGAGTTCGTTTCTTCGCTCTCCCACAAAATCGACCAAATTCGCATGCTCGCACGACTACATCGACTTCTCACTCACCCTCATCTTCGACGTACCCATGAAATTTGATGCCTCGCAAATGTCAACTCACTTCCGGCTCTCACGTAACTTTTTAGGATTTTGAATAACGATATCCAAGTCACTGCACGAGCGAGAACTTCCTCCGCTCCTATCTTCCATTCACCCCTCCCAGTTCCTCCACCGTACAATGTAATCGTGTGTAAGAGGTTATCAGCGCACGATTAATCATCCGATACATGGACCAAGACGTATTCAAGATCGAAAACGTCCCAGTCCATTTTTCCTACAAGCATTGAACTGCGTTGAAAGAGATTAGGCTTTCAACTTGACGGAAATGGGTGAAATAAATCATTCTCATCGATAATTACAATCGGCTGTTCCATACGAGCTGACGTCAAATCTGCTATTACTTTTAACGCTGTCAAAAATGAAAATTCGATATTCAAGTTGATATTAAAAATCAAATTTTTGTTTTTATTCATGAAAGAGAGTACAAAATTACGGTGATGCATTTTGGTTAGCCTCGAACACAAGTATTAAGGCTGGCAATTGGATTTTCTTTGAATTGAGATCAGACGTTGATTAGAAAAAGGATTAGACGTCTCTCAAACTGTATTATTTACATTCACATTGATCTTCAATAAAAAAAAAAAAAAAAAAAAATCTACTTATTCTCTTTCTCATCGCTCATAACTACTTTAGCGTATTCCAATGATAACTGCCTCGTAATCCTGTGAATCGAGTTTCTCATGTATTTACAATCTCCAATTTAATTTCTCGATCTTCCGGATGACTCGTCAGTCACAACAAAAACGTCAGTAATATGATCGTCGATCGAATCACGTAATTTCGTCTCTTCTTCTCCATCGTATCGCTCGTGCTGTACAGAGAATATACTCTCGTGATTCCAACGCCTCTTTTGCTTCGTAAAGATCCTTGAGCCTGACACGGGAACTGCTCCCTGGCCCTTATTCACAACTCCCACATTGCTGCTCTTCGACAACCGTTATAACGTGTTTTATCTCAACCATCTTGGTCCTCCAATCTCTCTTCTCTCTTCTTCTTCTCCGCCGCTTTACCATTTTCTTCAATTCCCTCACTCCTTTATTTTCATGCATCGTTCTATCTCGAACTCAATGTATTATTTATGTAGAGCGTTCTTTAGATAAATAATAAAACTGAGAAAAAAAAATATTGTTCTCAGTCTTATTTGCATTTCTATTTATATTTTATTATTGCAGTCTATTTTAATTCTGGTCCAAGATGTTGAAAGTTTTTATACTATTTCCTATTATTTTTGTAGATAAAAAAATGTTATTTATTTTTATCTCGAATATGGTGTTTTTTTTAGTTTTCTTCCGCTTATTCTTCATCGAACATTTTTCATTTTATTTAATAACAGTTTTTTTTTTTTTTTTTTTTTTTTTTTTTGACACCTTGGAATTGTGATACAAACTCGTGAAAGATACAATTACGTGTGCGGTGACATGAAAAATAGCCAAACCGCGGGTCACACAAAAGCCCGTTAGCTTTATTTTCTGTAATAAACGCCCCCAGAATTTCTCCACTGAGAAGACACACGAGGAAGATGCTGAAAATTTTTGTGAATGGGAAAAAATGATTGAAAAATGAAATTAAAAAAATAGATTCAACAAAAATGATTCGTTCACGTAACGTAATTTATTTACTTTTCCTCTCAAACATCGGAAATCTAATATTATTTTCACGATCCAAACCTTTATAAATTTTACTTTTTTCATTGTCGATATCCCAGCTTAAAATAAAGAGCGAAATAATATAAAGGAACCGACTCACGAGAATCGTATACAATCAAAGACTTCCGGTGTGCGACCAAGATGTGCGACCTTTTTTTTTCTCATGCGGGTAAACGACTGACTCGTAGAACTGAGGGGACGAGATTTTTCGTCTCGGTCCACCACGGTAATTCAAATTTCTCTCGGTCGAGCAAAACCGTTACAGTTTCTATTATTGGGCGCACTCAAAATGGTTCATGCGCGATCTATTATTAAACCGTTGAGAATTCGTTGATTCTGGGAACATCGCAAAATTTATCGACGTCGTGTCGAATCGATTTAAATATTCATATTGAGTGTATCATAATTTAATCTCACGATAATTAGAATTTTTATCAAAATTGGTCTCCGAGCAATGAAACATTGAGAAATTATTTTGGTATTCATGGATTTTATGAAATTTCGAACAAGAAAAAAAATATTAAAAAATCGTCTTTATGATTCTTTTGTTAAAAGAAATCGTTTGGATGTTGTTTTTTTTTCAGTTTATATTGTATGCAAGTCTTAGGAAGACCTGATTTGTGGCATTGTGAAGTTAAAACGTTGCTGCTGGACTTTCGAGAGGGTTGGCCCAGAATCAATGCACGAAATTCTAAATCGCAGCTCTCGATCTCTTTGATCCTTTTTAGAGCACCTGGTCTCAGTCGTCGTTTCTTTTTCGCTCTCTTCTTCATGCACCATTCTTTTTCTCTCTATTTTTTACCCTTCTTTTTTCTCTCTACTCCTTTGCGCTCGCGCTCTTCTCCCGTTCCACTATTCTTTCTTACACGTGACCCACGTGACCTACCATTCGTAATAATTCGCATTGCACTCTGCAGTGAGAGGAGTGCACTATTCCGACCTACAACTTTTTTCTCTCTCTCTCTCTCTCGACTTATCACTCGTAAAATCTGTGCCAGCGATATTCTCAAGCGATATAATATTTTTTTTCGAGGGTTAGTTTCATCCTATTCTTTCTTTATCCTCTCCCTCCACCTTTTTTTTTATCCAGCTTCTACAATCCTCGATTTTTTATTTCTACCTTCAAACAGAGCATCTGCAACGATTCTGATCCTCGTCAAGATTTCATCATAACTCTTAAACCTTTTCCATCTGGATTTTAACCCGATCAACCTGAATTTCGAAATTATTGTTTTTTTCTTCACGTATTGAAGCGATGAGAAAAAAAATATATTTTCAAAATGCAAGCGGTCCAATCGAATAACAATCAACGGCAATACACTGACAGCAGTGATGGTGGACACGATTAATTATCGACTCATTATTCTAAATTCAACTTCATTGCTCACTGAAAACGGAGTTCGAAATATTAAAAAATGAAATAAAAAATTTTTATATTAATTTCTGATTTTCTTTTTTTCGACCCACTACCGGATGCGCAGAATTTTTTTTTCCTCCGAACAGCTGTTTTTGACTTTGAATATCTCGTAGACCATAAAAATTGTGCCGAAAAAAATGGCACCATAAAAAATACAGAAAACCAAGGAAAAAAAAAGGAAAGAGAGGGGAAAATACATGAGAGTGGGTCGGTTCGTTTGGGTTGGGAGAAATTTCATAGGGATAGAAATACGACACCTAAGAGGAGCCACGACCCGAGCCATTAGCTATTTACGGAAAACGAGCGTTGCAAATGGAGAGCACAAGGCACGGTTGTCGTTCCACGCGTCTCTTCACTCTTCGCCTTTTCTTCTCTCTCTCTCTCTCTCTCTCTCTCTCTCTCTCTCTTGCTCCCTCTTTTCCATCTTTCTTACTCTCTTCAGTTTCATTTGAAGACTTGGCCTGGGTTACGATCGAGGCATTCGTGGCCCAAGGGACGAGCCAGAGGTCTCCGGGATCCCGTATTGAGGGGAAAAACAGTACTGGAGGTTAGTATCGTACAAGAAGAAACGTGCTAGCCACGAGTACACAAAATCGTCTCTCGTCTTTGTCATAGTGAATTACTATACGGCCCTCTCTCCACGTATTAACAACGAGACATTCCTTTGGATCTTGAGAGGATGAAAAAAGAACGAAAGAGTTACACACGTTTCCATTACTTTTTTTTTTTTCCAACTTTCATTTCCAAGCTATTCGTGTTATTTCGTGAAGTATTCAATGCAGAGATTCGAAAGAATTTTGATACAAATGAAGACAGATAATCAATTCGAAAACATCAAATGATTTGCACGCTAAAATGTATGCCTACGATTTTCGTGATGAAAATAAATGTCAGCTTTGTCATGAGTCTTGCAGGAATTTTTTTTTCGATTACTGTAAAAATCTTCTGAATCGATGAGCCAGCGGCTGCATTCTCGAAGGTATAATCCAGAATTTAGAATCGATCGAATAGATCACTGAGAGAGAAAGAGAGAGAGAGAGAGAGATAGAGAGCAGGAGGAAGAAATAGAGGGGGTAGGGTCTTCGAGCCCTTTGAGACGTCATACTGGGACACGACGTGTGGCCCTTTTCATCTCCATCGATTTCTTTTCATTTCTCAAGGCGATTAAGGATAACTACCGACCGTATGGATCTAATGTCCATGATGCTGCAATTTTTTTTTTCTCAAAAATACACGTATTGTTGGAAGAAAAAAAATGCTCAAATTGAAAAAGAGGAATATGGAAGATTCTTTTTTTTTCTTGTGGATCGTATCCAAAGAAGACTTCATCTTTCGTCTGACCGATCGTGAAACGCTCTCGAGCGCGTGTCACTCGGATTCTTTATTCTATTTTTCTCCCCCCCTCCCCTCCTCCCTCCCCCTGCTCCCACACACGAGAAAATAGGAATGGCGGATCTCTTTAGAAGCACTGTCCACCTATTAGCTTTTGTAAACCAGCGACAAGGGCCGAGAAAAACGAGTCCTAAGCAAATAACTCTTGGAGTTTGTTCCCCTCCCCCTCTCTTCACAGCTCTTTGAACAGATGACAAATTGTCCCGAACTTGAAAAACATTTAAAAGGAGCACGAGAAAAAAAAAACTCGTTTTCTCGAAGAAACATGCTTCCGAGTTCCGAGACGCACATTTCTTTTCCGCTCTCAACTTTATCCGATCTCTAAATATGTTTATCGTCGCGACTACTCCGAAACTTCTGCAAAAATGACCTTAAAAAGATGAATCAATAACCGATAAAGATTCGCATTTAATGAAAAAAAAAAAAACGTTCAACGATTTTATATTTCTACTGGCCTGGTTTGAAAAATTCTTGTTGCTTTTTTTTTTTTCATCCAAATGTTCACATGCGCCATAAATGATAGAATACGATCGAATAAATATCTATAGATTTCGTTACCTCTCGGTTAGAAGTTCAACGTCTGGCTAATGGGAATACTAATCGACGTTAATTCGACGCAGGACCGAAAGCCAACGTCGAGTTTAACGAGTCTTATTGACAAGCTCTCGTATGCATGTACATATATATATGTATATTTAAAACGTTACAGTTCTGGTCGATCGACGATCGTAACATTCACACTGTATTTCTCGTCTGCTCTTGATTCCTGTTTTTATTTTTCTGTACCCAACCGATCTTCAACTCCTTCGTTAAACACGATTAATTTTTGGTCTGAGTGGTTACTGTGCCTGCGATGCATGTTTGACAATGAAAGAAAAAAAAATTTAATTGATGAATTAAATTCAGAGTGAAAATGATTAGCGGACAAAAATAAACCTGCAATTAATATCGTTTGATTTTCCTCGATGCAACTCTCTCGATGCACGAGCATCGAAAATTGGCTGTTGAAAATAATTTGAAATTTTATTACACGATTGATTAAATTCTCCATATTTTTTTACGTATTTTAATTGAAAAAAAAAAATCTCCTTCCGAAAATTGTAACAGACATCCCCGTTTATATTTATTTCTTCTAATCAAAACAACATTTGTCCAGCTTTGTCGAGTCTACGCCCACGAGAACAGGAATAAAGATAAACAAAAAAAAAAGAAATAGGACAGGAAAAAACTTCAAAGATATATCCGCCTCTTCTGTGAGCCGCTCTGAAGATCCGAGAAGAAAAATATGTAAATTGTAGTAATCATTGATAAATGAGAGTCAATTTAAAGTGGCAGTAGAATTTCGTATCGGTTGCCAGTTATGTTATCATTCCTTTCCAGTTTTCAAGCGTCCCATTTTATAACAAGACGCTGCTACGCGCCTCGTCTCTAGATTCAAAATGTCTTTTATGCGGTTATAGAGAGCGTGAGTTATAGTTCCTCGTTCTCATTGACGAGCTGCTCCCACGCCTTGATATAAGAAAACCGGGGAACAGTTGCAAAGTTCTCTCTACTTATCTACAATTTTTTTTTCTTTCTTTCCCAAGTGATTATTCAACATCGCTTTTTCTTTCTATATTTCCCCGTTTTTCTTTGCTTTTTTCTATCTTTTTTTTTTACTCTATTTAATATTCATTCCCTGTCATTTTCTATTTATCTTTTTCTCAATCCTTTCTTTCCTATTCCTACGCTTTTTTTTTTTTATCTCGTATTCGATACAGCTTAAGTGAAAAAATGCTTTCTTCTTATACGACATTGAGCCATCACACGATTAAGAGCCATAAGTGACTTGTGAGATGAGCGAGAGAAGAGAAGCACAACTCTCAACGTCCCCCAAGATTGTCTGCGCTCCCTGAACATTAATTCCTTTCCACATCCCCACCTTTCTTCTCGTCGCTTAACATCGGAGCACTTGCTTCAACGTTCACAGCTATTATCGTGTCTTCTTGTACACCACCCTCCCCTCTCATCCTTCTCCTCTTTCTCCTTTAACGACTAATTTGCCAAATTAGGCTCCCTGTGTCCGAGTCAAATGACACACGAAATGGAACACTGCCCAATTTTATGTCCGCTCAATCGTCAGCTCGGATTTTAAGAAAAATATATTCATCAATTAACTCCATGAGAGCTCTTCGTATTGGTTGATCCTTTTATAATGACTCGAGTGCAAGTTTTTCACAATATTTCAATTCTTATACAGTCATTAATGTGCACTTTATTTTTATCATCTGTCAGCTAACAATCTCGAATTCTGAATCACTAAAAATAAACAATTTCTACAAAATTCTACGAAAATTAAACAATTATTAATAAATATATATATACACATAGCATTGTTGGGGTTGTCAGGAGTGGAGATTGAACTTTATACGAGTCACGAGAATCTTGCGATACGCCGCGTTTGTCCCGCACGAAGATTGATGGTGACATATACTCCGCTCCGTACATAATGGCAGTGCAAAAGGGTGGTTCGTAGGGGTAGATTTTTGCCAGTCTCCGAGATCTGCAAGTCATAGACGGAACACTCGGTAGCCGCTCACCGCGAAAAAATCGAAAGCTTTTAAAGTTCACACCGGGGCTCTTCGTTCATCCAATTTTTTTTTTTTTTTTTCTTTTTCTTTTTCCTCTTCTCATATTTTCGCGCCATTTCATTCGCCCCTCGTGGCAAAATCGTCACCCTCGACTCGCACGCACGTCAAATTCAAGCATCATGCAAGGGTGATTTTTTATCACGTCATACAAGGAGGTCTCGACACCATAAGAATTATTGTTTCGCGAACATAATCGCGTATTTGTTATTTTCATAAATGAATTCCATTCTACGATAGAAAGCTCGTCTCAAACGTTGGACAGATATTGGTTCTTTCAATTTGAATCTCGAAAATTGCTCGTTCAATTTTCAATTTCAATCGAAAATTAACAATTCATCGTTTCACGTTCATTCAACTATTATTCAGTTATGATTGACAAATTTTTGAAAAAAGAATTTTCTTTATGTTCCAGGTATGTACGAGAGCAGATCTCTCGGATTCTTCAGGGTCGATACGACAGAAATAATTTCAAAAATCCTATTTTTAATCTTTTGTTTTACGTCATTAATATTATTTTTTTTGAAATAATTTATGGAGCTCGTATCAACACCACTTTTCCCGGATAAACGAGTGAGTCTTAGACATACGTGTTTATACAGACAGCATTTTTATGCTCGATAAATAAGTTTACGATTTACAAACGGATCTATGACGGAAGCCTGCGGGCCGGAAATTCCACCCTCGTCTTTTAACGAGCGTAGTCTTAACATCGGAGCCTGAGAATTTTTCGTCAGGCCGGAAGTTTATGAGATTATATGTGTATATACAAGCTTCTGGACAAGAAGTCGTTCAACTTGGTCTCGTTTGTCAAATATTATCATCACCATCAGCTCAATGAAGACATTTTTTTTTTTTTTTTTTAATCCTCTAATAAAGACAAATTGGATCGTAAAATTAATTCGGATTTTTTTTTATTCATCATTCAAAATAAAATGACGTTATATAAAACTTGAAGGAATGGATTATCCATACACTTGGAATATTAATTCAAAATTTTTCAGATAAATTGGTTCATGAACTGCATTTATTTACCAACACCATCTAATTTCAAAATTTATTTAACATTATTTTGTAACGTCATGATAATTTATCATTTTTTTACAAAGCATAATTTGTGATTTTACTCGAATATTACGAACTCCATGATGGGATAAAGGAAATATAAAAACAAGCGTCAGCTGAGAATCTGAGCTCGAAAAAATGCGTAAAAAAAAAAAAAAGGTGATGGGAAAAGATGAAAGGATCAAAATAATAGAAGTTAACCTCAAAATTCGTAACCCGATTACTATAGGCGGTGAACGACGACATACGGAAGGCGAGATAGAAACGAAGCGAGGATCCAAAAAGTCGAAAAGATCACAGAATGAGTGGGAAGGAAGAGAGAGGGAGAGAGAAAGCACAAGAGATTAAAGGGCGCGAAAGGAAAGAGTGGACCTCGGCATACAACCGGCTGTGAATCTTCCTCTCCCCCGTTTTTTGTATACCCTTTTCCTTGGGGCATCTGTTCTTCCCGAACTTAATACCTGTGAGCACGGCTCAACTCTGCCTATATCGAAACTACCTGTTATTGTTTGTAAATTGACTCAATCGTGAACTTTGATTTTTTGCGGTTTTTCATTCCCATAACAATAGTTTTGAACAGTTGAACATTTTTACTCGAATCATCGATACACAAGAATTTAACGATTACTCTTAAAATTTTTAATTGTTTCATTTCAAATGTTTTTCCTGTACGTATATAATTTGAAGGTTTTCCCAGTCGAATATCGAAAATTTCATAAATTCCAGGAGAAAACCGAATTGTAGAAAGTCTGGGAAACGAAATTTTGGATAATTTGTCATTCGTTTCCGGCTAAATATATTATCATAACTGCACGACAAAATAGACTCAATCATTCTGAGCTGGCAGAGTCTTATTCTCGATTCTTTCCTTTTGTTCGCACCAGTCATAGATGTCTCATCGCATCACGTGACAATAACTTTGTTTTTCCAACAGTTGTGTATTATTCGAGGCAGCCATGTTTTTTCGAAGGGAAAAAGGGCCGGAGCCTTCTGTTCGATACTGAGGGAATTTTTTTTTCTTCCCTCTCCATCTCACTCGCTCTTTCATCTTTTTATGAAGGGTCGAATTAGTTTTGGTATTGTAATGTAAAAAGCCTATTTGGATAGGATCGTAGGTGGCTCTGTTGCCTGGGTACGATCCATAGAAAAATGATGAAGAAAATAGAAGCTTAAGAAACCAGGGAATTGAACGGAATAAAAGAGCATGACGAATATGCGATAAGAAGGGTGAATATCTTTGGTAAGCGTCACTCTTTTTGTTTACGAAGCGTGCCCTTGGCTCACCTTGCCAACAACCTCTTCCTCCCTATCTCATTGTTCAGCTCAATGCTTAACGAGACATTAATACAGATACGAAGTTTCTTTATAATTCCATGAAAAAATAGATCCTTTTTGAACCGATGAGATACGAAGCATCGACCTAAAGGTAGAATAGAGCAAAGTAAATCAGACTTCATGTCTATCTCTATTTTAGTTCTTCAAATTAAATCCTACGAATTTACATTATTTTCATATTTTTCACTCACATGCTACGTCAAGTCCCCAAAAATTTGTTTATTCAATATCATTTCAATCAGAGGCATTAACATTTATTTTTTATCATCAATTAAACTATTTCATTGGCTCGAAAAATTCAAATATATCGAAATATCGAACCGATGACGTTTTGCCCCCAATTCCAGAGCAGTGAAAGTTAAGTTTGTTGGTACAAGTTGAAGAAGTTGGTCAAAAAAGCGGAAGCTGAGGGTTTCATGGAAAGTTTACTGTGCTCAGTGTATCCTTTGATAACTTGTAGAGAATCTCTGGTTTCTGGAATAATTAATGGACTGTGACAAAAAGTTTAGTAAACGGTAACTCGAGATGGACAAATAAAGACTTCTGACATCAGACAGAGAGCGAACTTCTTCCGGACGTAAGCGACGTTGCTTACTCTTTCAATTGGTCGGAACGTTGTTAAACATGAGCTTGTAAAATGAGTCGGCGGTTCTGAAGATTGTTGACTCTGGAAATACTGAAAAAAAAAAAAAAACAAAATATTTCGTTTGAAACAAACAGAAACTTAGTATAAATTCGGTAAGAAAGTAAGTATCGTAGCGTCTTGACTATCAGTTGCTCAGAAAAAAAAACTTACCGCTTGGGAATGGGCGGTCAAGGTAGGCAGCAGCGAGTATTCTAAACAGTGGCTAATTGTTTCGTTTGAAGGAAATTAGGATCTTGAAAACGTAAACAAAAAAAGACCCTGGGGGTACATCGCAAGAAATCTGTATATAGATATAGGTATGCGTGGATTGTTCGGTCAGTGAGAGGTTGCGGTGTGTGGTACATTTTCTATTATGCGTATAATTCCCATTTCAAAGGAAAAAAACATTCCACGGGGGTTGGCTAAAAGGTCTCTTAGGTGTTTGTTCAATGAGAGAGAAGGAAGAAAAAGGGACGACCATTAGTTTCTTCAACGATCCTTCATAAACAGTGAACGAAAAAAAATGGCCACCCAGCCGGGGGTCTGGCGACGTCGGCTGGTGTCCACAAGTGGCCTCACGACGTTCCTCAGTAGGCGCCGGTCCTTTTTCTTTTCCTCTTGCCTTTACTGCCTTTTTCTTGACTTCTGACGATCTATCTGCGTGTAGATCGCCCTTGAACCGTTAGATATAGAAACTTCGCTATTCTCCTCAAAAGAGAAGACCCCCGACAGGCTATGTTTTTGGTCTTAAGATGCAAATTCACAGCCGCAACGAACAAAAGTCCAGGAGATCTCCGAAGGGCTTCTACGTAACCTAATTTCATTGGAATTTCTAAAAGTCTGTTTCTATGGATAAGCCAATTATACTGAATTATGAGTCTTGATGGATTGGGACGAGCTATGTCAAAGTGATAAGTAGATCGTAAATTGGTTTTGACACACTTGTGAATTCCCTGCTAGTTTCATCATAATTTGATCAAACAGTTCAATCATTTTTTTTTTTTTTTTTTAATTTGTTCAGTAACGATTCAGAAATACTGTTCAAACAAAACATGATAGAAAAAAGAACAGTTGTAAATTTATAGATAAATTTCTGTCCCGGTGGTCAACCGTAGTATCGCCACAACCACAGGGTGTCGAGCATGACCATTCAATGTCTCATCCTGGGTGGTTCTGTCTCGATGACCTCTCTTCCTCTCTCACCGTAGCAATTTCTGCTCAAAACGTGTGCAACAGACACCGACCTTCGTAGTCGTTTCTTTAAATGACTCTTTTTCTCTCTTTTTTTCCTCTCTCTCTCTCTCTCTCTCTCTCTCTCTTCTTCTGCTTCTTCTTCTTCTTCTTCTCTCTCGCCTCTCTGTTTGAGCCAGAAGAGCCTCAGGCATTTTCAAGAGGTGGCGTTGTTTCGTGTGCGGTCACCGAACGCCTCGACTACGTTTATTACAATCTCGAATAGCCGTCCACACCGTGAAGCTGACCACATCTCTGATCCAAGCTTTCCAGGACAATAATAATGTCTGAGAACAAACTAGGGCGGTCGCGTTGAAAACTTCAATTTATTCATGCCCGAGTTTTTGCCTTTCAAACTGAAATTCTGCATTGAATGCGATCAGGCTTAAAACTAATGGAGCTTCGAGCTTGATAACAACTACTTTGAATAATTTATTGCCTTGCTTCTGATACGTACTCCAGAATACTTGGAAGAAAAATGTTTTTTATAATGGCATTCGTTTCTTGTGCCAACAATTTGAGACTGTAGAGCAATTTCAGAGCTCGATAAACATCGTGAAAATCAAAAAATCGTTGAAATTTCATTTGTGAAGTGGTCAAAAATATGATTATGAAGAAGAATCGTTTCGGCGATGATAAAAAAAATATATATATGGCAGCACGAGTTTAAATTTCTTTAAGGCTAAAGGGACATGAAATTCCTGCACAAAATAATGCTTTACGGGATGTTGATTCTTGGCAATGTGGAATGAAAGAGCGAAGGAAAGAGTGGAAAGAAAGGAGGATTTGGAGTGAAAGAGAGATGAGAAGAAGACACACATGGTCATCGAGGTTTGCAGACCACGTGCCCTCAAGGCGTTCAAGTCTAATAAAGAGCGGGTCTGGACACACTTCAAGACTTAAAAAAAAAAAAAAAAAAAAACCTCCAATTTCGGAGTTTACAGAAACGAAAATATCGGACACGAAGCCTCGTCAAAGAAAGTCACGGTTTACGAAGGGATGTTTCGAGATTCTCTCTTGGACGAGCCAAACGTGATCAGGAACAATCGACACGAAATCTCGTGCGATCTTTTCGCGCTCTCAAACAGATGTGTACAAAGGAGAAACAGAAGGAAAAAAAAACCAAAGGGAGTGAAATTTCGAGTCGGAAACGTGACGAGACGACTTCTCGTCACGTTCCTTTTTATTTTCTTCGATCTTTTATAGATTCGGTTGCACCCAGATGGACTCTCAATATGCTGGCCAGAAATGTCACGTTCGGAATTGTTTGAAATTCAAAAAAATATATATATATATACGTATAACACTCATGAGTAAATAAGAAGTCCGAAAATAATTTTGAAACTTGACACACCTGGATAACAGACCTTCGAACATTTCTCGAAGTAACTCCGACTCCGCGTTACATTTTTATAGTTCTACTATTAGATTTTTCGAAATTTCAAAGTTCACAAATGTGCAGTCTGTTAATTGACATTTTGAAAGATGCGACTCCAATTTGAAACTAAGCGTTAATTCAACAACGTTTTGGACAAAATATCTCGGGGAAGAAATCAATACTCACACATGATAAAAATAAAGAATATCAACGGAGACAATCATTTTCAAAATATTCACAACATTCATTTCATATGACTGTTGAAAATTCTTATAAAAACAATAATAAAAAAATACTCTGTAAGAAAAACCAACATATTCTACTCCATGATAATTGGATTCCCATCAATAATCCTTAATCCAGTGCTCTCAAAAAATCCCCGGTACAGTTTCTAAGATCCTCTCTAGAATATATATTTTTATCTCTTCCAGCTAATTCAACACGTTTGTATTTCCTGGAGAGATAGGAGCGTATGTATTTTGAACGTGCGGGGGTCCGTGAACTCGATTATTATGTAGATTAATTCATGCCTGTAAAATACTTATTATAATACACGGATCATTTCGTGATAGAGGGAGAGAGAGAGAGAGAGAGAGCTCGTGACGAGCATTGTTGATTCATCTCGTAGAACTGATACATCTTCGAGTTAGCGTACATTTTTTTTTTCTTCAACCATTTATCTATGAGTTTGTGAGGCACCAAAAAAAGGAGCGTTAGCGTTAAAAATACAATTATAACGAGGATATATATTTTTCAATATAGATTGAAAAAAAAAAATTGAAAAATCTATCAAAATTTCAATCGAGCATTTGGTGAGGCACCAAAAAAAAGAGAGTTAAAAAAACAATAATTATAACGAGATATATATTTTTCAATATGGATTGGAAAAAAAAATTGCATTTACATTTTTTTCGTTCACTCTATACTTTTTTTTTTCATCTATTATTTTCATAATATTTTTATTCTATATATAAACATGACACATGATTCTTTTCAATTATTAAAAGAAACTTTTTAAATACTGCATATATCCTTCGAATATTCGTAGTTAAGATTACAATATATATATATATATATATATGTTTGTGTATACACACATATATTTACGTCCATTAATCATGTGGTTCTTGGAGCCCTCCAACAGCGAGGTGATATCAACCATGCCTCACTGCTTGACAGGTTTCCAAGCAATTAGAAGACGCCTCTAAATTCTTTTGAGCTTTTCTCTCTCTCTCTCTCTCTCTCTCTCTCGTTCGTTCTTCGGTAGAAAAAAATTCCGGAGTTCCATCTACTCGTTCGTGCCGTCATGACAATTATTGTCATGAGTGACAGTTTCGTTTCGATACGCTTGGATTAACGTTTATTCGTTAAATTAGCTTTTTTTAATTCACCTGAATCACGTTTGACGAAGATATTTTCGGTCAGTGATCGATTTTGTCCAACAAATTTTATACTACATTTCCCATAATACGTTTTTTCAACCTATAATGACCAACTAAAGAATGACGTGGAGTAAAAAAAAAAAAAACTGCTTCGACGTTTTGTAATGAAAATTTGAGATTTATTAAAAATAAGTATCGCATTTATGTTATAGGAGTCTCAATTTATGTTCACGTTTATACGGATAAATATTCTGCGAAGATAGGAAGGGAAAGAAGGAGAGTTAAGAAGCCCCTTGAAAATTTTCAAATTAGAATTTTCGCGAGCAGCAAGAGGAAGAAAATAAAGAGATACTGTTCGAGGAAGGGACTTTATAACGAATTTTCTCCTGTGTCTTCTCCCTCTAGCCCTCGCTTTTCCTATGCTTGGTATATCGTTTGAAGTCTCCAGAGAATAATCGAACGTTTCGACGATCCCCGATGAGAGAAAGAGGGAGAAAAAGTGCTCTCGTAATATCGTCTTGACTTCCCTTATTCCTCCTAGTTGCTTCCTTACCCTTATCAATTGCCTTTCGTGGCCCTACGCGTTTCCTCTTTTCTTTACATTAACTCTCTTGCATATACCTAAATATACGAGTATATATATATATATTCAAGATCCTTCTTCATCGTGATCTTGAACCATGAGAAAACATTCACGTAAAGTATATTGAGACCAGACGAGATACTCACATTGTGATATAATTACGCTATTCTACTCTATTGTGCTTTGCGAAGGCCTTATTCGACTTTGTCTGCTTGAATGGTCCTTCAAAGGTTCGCAAAATCGTCTTTGTACTCGCCAATTTCATATAATTCTTCAATTTCTTTTATTTTCCTCTCTTTCATTACTTCCATTCTTATATTAATCATATGTAAATTCATTGCTGATTTTATTTATTGATAAATGATATATTCATTCGAATTTATTTGTAAAACTTGAAAAAAATTCGATTTTTATCTGATTTTTCAAAAGTTTCGTATCACTTTGCTCATATCAAAGACAAGTTGGAGACGGAAACAAACATAAATTGTCTGGATCCGAAGAGCGAAGAGTCAATAAACGGAGAAACGGCAGTTCTCGATCGAATGTATAGAGCACGCGGTAGGAAGAGAAAGAAAAAGAGGAGATATGTGTGTTTCCAGATGGAAGACAAGGGTGAGAGGTCACTTCCGAAGGTCAAAGACAGTGGTCGAAAGGGTACTCCACTTTCAGCGCACTCGTGCAAGCCCAAGGTCAATATAATAAGTGAAAGAACTGCGTGCTGATACGAACATTTTTTTCTATCTCTCTCTATCTCTCTCAGAGCAGAGAGAAAAGTCAAACTCTGCAGTGAAGTAAGGGTCCAATAACGTCCGATTGAATTCCTAGCAAACCAATAGTCCCCTAACCTCCGTCCAATTCTCAAAATTGCTTGTTTTTTTTTTTGTTTCTAGTATTAGGCTTGTATATTTCAATAACGAACTCGACGACCGCAGCTAAAGTCACGTGAAAAGGGGCAAAACGGTCTGAAAAAAACAGACGACTTTGAACCAAATCTGTAATCAGAAACGATTTGTTGTCTGGAGCATTGAATCAGAATCGTCGAGTGTTAAATGATGATACAAAAGTGACGTTGATGTGACTTTTGCTTGAATCCTGACAGGGTCGGAGACACAAATACGTGGAATAGGTACTTTTCCTGGCGAATGGTTACTCTTTCATTCTTCTCAAAAGTCTCCTTCGAGTTAATGTTCAACCTTTGTCGTTCCAAAGGTCAAAGTATAAGGAGACGGGAGTTGAAATAATTGGAAGACTTTTGTGAAGGAATGACTTCGGTTATGACACAATTGGAGTTACGAGGTCGATTAGGAGGGCCTGGAAGATGGCAGAGGGTTACAATATTCCCACGAGAGTGAGCTTTGTCGTTGAACAAACGAAGGATAAGACTCGAACTCAAGACGCTAATACGAGCGAACAAGACGCCGAGTGGATCGAAGTCCAGAAGATGCTGGAGAAGCGTCAGACCAGCTATTTCGTCCTGGGATTTTGTTGCCAACGCTTTCTCAGTCAACCTTTCTCTCTCTCTCTCTCTCTTCTTTCTCTATTTCCCACTCTCTCTTTCTCTCTCCCTCTCTCTTTCTCACAGTGATAGAAGAAGAAAGTACCAATGTTGTTGCAGTGTACGCACTCGGGGAACAAGCGAGCTCGATAATTAGAGTGGTATAGTGGCAAGCCATGTTGCCGTAAAAGCATTCCGCCAGGACCCGTCCATCCAAGCTTGCTAAATCGGAACCGGTGAACTGTTAAAAGACGTTATTATTATCCCAACTCTTGCTGGAGCTTGGAAGAGAAACCCTTCGTTTCCACATACGCTTCAGAGTCTATAAAGGGAATTTCGACTTGTCCAGCTGTGAGATTTCCCTCTTTGCTACTCTTTGACTTCCATTCCTTGCTTGCTCGGCCGGGGCCTCGTTCCTATCCTACAAAGCAACGCGCGTCGCTAAACGCCTTCCGGTTAATTGAAATTTTCCTCCAAAATGACTAACATCAACGGCAGCTCGAGATGTAGGAAACTTGAATCAACAGCTACAAAACGGTTGAACATTTTCTGAAAAGATCATATTTTTCTTTGCACCAGCTGTGTTTTCATAAATATTTCAGAACTCAGGGAAAACCATGGCTCTGATAATGAACTTAAGGCCCCAGAGGTCACGAGTTATTGGACACCTATAGCTGAAACTTCGTAGTGTGTGAAGATGGAAATATGGAATCGTAAGACCCCGCGTCTTCGCATACCGTTCGAAGTGGTTAGAAAAACAAATAGTTTAACGGCCGAGTGCAAGCGGAAGAAAAAAAGACGACGAAGAAAAAGGCATTTTTAGTTTTTCGTTTTGGTTATCTTAACACTCACTGCCATGTGGTACGCGAGTCAGTGTGTATGGCGCAGGCCTGTTTACAAAGTGACTCCCTCTTTTCCTGGTCATCATCAGGACGTGAAGGATCAACAGCAAAAACAGAAGCAGACGCATTATATGGAAGAGACCCTTTTCGTTTCTCGCCTGTGCCTCTCTGCTTCTCCTTTCTTACCGAAAACTCTGTGTGGTGCGTTCAATAGGCGTATCAACTGAGCTAAACCGAAAAGGCAGTCATTAAGAAACGTCCAGTTGCGCGGGTGTCATTGGACGCAAGAAGATAGAGCCTGCAGCCCGTCAGCATATTGCCACGTCATCCGACCCTTTTCTCGGATTTGTTGTTCTTCATTTATCAGCTCTTGCCTTTCCCAAAACAATCGATTAAATATCCATTAGGGATGGCAATTAAGAGCTCCTCTTTCTTGGGAAAGAGAAATACTAGTAATTATGACAAGCCTGGGGGGCTATTTGATTCGAGGTTATCAACGGACAGTGCTGATTTCAAAACGTCCTCAATGGCACATGACGACTAATGGGTAGGTTGAAATCAATTGAACAATGACTCATCAACGACAATCTGGAGTGGGTACTGGAGATGTGGGAATGACTAGAAGAAAAACGGCTGGAAGGTGGCATCAGGTGACGAACAAGACCACACATGAGGGTCCACCCGAAGCATCGACTAAATGCAGAAAACTAGCAGGAACCCGCAGTATCAACAATGCCAGGAGAAACTCAAGAGCAAAACGATTATAAACTCTCGAGGTAAAGGAAGGCCATCAGGCGTCGCAATGGCACTTCCGCAACCCCGAAACAGCCCCTAATTCGTGTGTATCTCCAACCCCTCATACAATCCGTATGGATATAACTCGGGTGTGTACACGTATGTGCGCTATTGTAGGACACCTACATACAAAAACAGTTCATACAGAACCGGGAGATCGTGGCGGTCACGGTTCTGGCGCACACGTACGTAAAAAGTAACACGAGATCGGAGCAACAGGGGTGAGAAAGAAGGACGGGGCAATGAAGGAACTAGATAGGGAGAAAGAGAGAGAGAGAGAGAGAGAGAGAGAGAGAGAGAGAGAGAGAGAGAGAGCAAATGTGAGAGGAGACATGGGTAGCGCGGAGACCGACAAATGCGACGTAATAGGAGCGATTGTTCGTTGTCGGGCCAATTTGAGTGGCAGCCAGCAATTTGTACGCCCTGCCCTCCGCCTAACCCCCCTTAACCCACCGGGTGCCTTCCCTTCCTTTTGGTTTTGCCAGCACCCAGCTAGGAGCAAAGCCCCTCCGGAAAAAGGCGAACCCGATTTAGCTCCATCTCTTTCTTCGTGCCATTCTCTTTCCCTCTGTGTCACTGGCATATTCTGGTCTGTTGTACAATCCGCACGAGGCGACATGTTATAATGCGCCCAATAGTTGGAAGGGTTCCTTCTTTTTATTTCCACCGCGCCCTTTCAATCTAAAATCCCGCTAGGTCGCCTTATGTTACCGCTCCGTCGTGGTGTCTCCGCTGCGCTGCTGTTACTCAGCTCTGGATTTTTCTCCACCAAAGGGTTCAACCAAATGAGTTATTTAGAGAGAAAAAAATAGGAAATGCGTTTGAAAAACCCGTTGCCGGATGCCCGGTCCCATGCACTTGGGTTCTGCTTAGAACCTGTACACGACCTGTCGAACTATTTGATCCAGTTGGCCAGGTCGGATGACCATAGATTGGATACACCCATCATTGATGTTACAGATGGCAAACACGAAACGGCAACTACCATCCAAGAAAATTACAAACAGCTGCAACTGAACACAGATTTCGGCTCTAGAAACTGGATTCGCTATAGTTCATGTTCTACATCCAGTTCTCCTGGTCGATAGCAACACATCGAGTCAATCGAATTTGGACTACCGATAGCAAAGACGGGAATACTGATTCAAGAAAATAACATTTAAATCCAACTGGACCCGAGATTGTAGAAGTTGTTCAATAATCCCCGAAATGATTGAGAAGCATCTGAAGCTTCGAATCTTGAAAAGGGTTGGATTAAGGCTATATCTCTGCCAGCTTCGAAGGATATTGGTATGTCTCGTGGATCGCCAATGTATCTGGCTGGTGAAAAGCCAGGTTCTCTTTCATCCATTGATGATGCCTACGCACAGTATAACCCAACATGAGATCATCACCCTAATCCCAGAGCAAGGTCTATTCATTTCGAACAGTTTGTCCTCGGTTCACCCAGTATACATATACGTATATGCATAGAACAGAAAGCGTATAGCTCGGTCGGTTCTATGGTTTTGGAATACTGTACATTATGTAACCTGGTCATGTACTCGTATTAGATAATCACCCAGGGACAGTTAGAGGGTTAATACCACTTTTTCCTATACCAATGTCTCCCTTTCTATGCTCAGCCCCCTTCCATTCTTCGGTCCAGAGACTTGAAAGGCCTCGGCTGCCGACGAATGATCGTCCATCCGTCATCTCGGCTAGCACACTCCAGCCATGCTTTTATTCAACGCATGCTATTCCCCGGACGCCTGCGAGCAGGACAACTGGACCCTCTGTTCCAAGAGCCCAATCATCAATAAAATTTGTTCATCCACGCTCTACTCTGCGCTTTATCATCCCACGAAAAATGGAACAGTTACGCTTTCGCATACGAATAATATATCCTTTTTGTTCCTTCTCCCGATTCGTCCACTTTGACTGCATTGACTGCACTTCCAAGTTGTATATCGTTGGGACTTGGGATTACCAATCTCGGAACTAGCAGCCCCCCTCCATCAAAGTCAGTAAATATTTTCATTATAACAGCAAAACCTGTCGCAACCCCTTGGTTCCCCAAAGCTATCCCCGAACGTCTTTCAATGCCCCCTCGATTTTTCTAGTGGCCCCGAGGGGCCCATATCGTTGACATGGCCGATCCCTGGATTGGGCAACGTACCTTAACTACATCCATGCTCTCGAGCCATGAGCTCTGTCAATAAACTTATTTTTTTTTTTTATTTAACATTACAAAGTGCTTGTTCCTCGTGATTATATCGGTGCTACGTGCACAATTTTTATTCTTTCACTCTTTTTTGCTCTCGCGTTGGTTCGTTTGTTCGGCTGGTCCATTCGGGTAAAATTCCCTTGTGGCCCCCGCGGAACCGGGCTCATCGATTTCGTTTGATGTGGCTGTTTTGCGAATTCGACGAGCGTACTAAATCAGCAACCCCGGAGTATACACGACTCGTTGCCCCCCCCCCCCCCCCCCCTCCCACCTTTTTAACCTCATCCTCCCACACAATCTCCAACAACCTCCACGTCTCGTGTACACAACATTGGATCGCTCTGCTAGCGCGTACAATAACCCGCTACCTCGTGATATGGAATTGGATTAATGGCCGTCTCGTTTTGACCAAGCTGGGTACTCATGTTTCTTCCAGTAAGACAATAACATTTTTTTCCAATTTGATTCTTTTTTCAACTCCATTTAAATAAATTTTTTTTTTATTTCAATTTAATAGCCTCTGTTTGCCCGTGTCCTTTTTGAAAGCTAACATATTTTTTGGTGAATGGAAAAAGATGGAAATGAACGAGATTCTTAATGCTCATTTTTGGTGGAAAAATTCTTTGCTCCGACGTCACACTTTACGGCCGAATAATTCCGCCACCGCCACGTGCCTCACGTGCGAAATTTCCTTAACTGGCAGTTGCGGCTGTCGTGAGCCCGTAAATGTGGTATTTATCTATCTCTTTCTCTTGCTCTCATAATAATTCAGTTCCTTCGTTCCCTCGTGGCGCAACACACCTTTCGCAGCTTCCGCGACGTACGTGTCGTCGCATCTCAACAGGACCAAATAGCTAGGAAAACTCATATTTGTCTCCCCCCCCCCCCTTCCCCCTCCCCACCCGTTCTCTGTTCTCTTGTGAAAGGGATCCAGTCGAAATGGATGAAAACGAATAACGTTCCTACACGATCCAACGATTATATTTCCCCCGTCACACGAATTTTTCTTTCCCTATCTCGTCCCCCCTCCCATCCCTCCCTGCCGCTCTTCTCTCACTCTCTTCTTCTCTTCCTACCTGGCGAAGAATATATTCGAGTAATTTTCCATATGTAATTATGAAAAAAAAAAAATTGAAATGGTTTTCTCTCAATAGTTTTTAGCACCCAGAATCAATTCATGAAACGTTTAATAATAGTTTCTTGTTTTTGAAAAAGCAACGATCCAATAGAATACTTACAGTCATAATTTTTTTTTCGATAAAATACAATTTATTAATAATGTTTTGAAAAAATGCATAGCAATTGCACGAATTGTATTATCATGATATTTTTTTCTTTCGCTACATTTTGTTCATTCCTTTGTTCTTCGTTCTACCATTCTTAGTTTGTCGCCCCGTTAATTACTCGCTCTTTGGGTGTCTTGGCTTCGACATCAATTACGGTCACCGAGAGATGCTAATCTTTATACCAATATATATATATACACCGTTTCACTTCCTCTCGAGAATCGCAGTGTTCAATCTTCGTACATACACATCTTTAAATTCCTGACTGCGTTGTGCGGTAGAATGACAAACATTTTGCCGACTATTTCTGAAAGAATGAACAATACACGAAGCGGAAGGAGGAAGAGATAAAAAAAAAAAAAAAAAAAATAGGGAGGCGAAAAAAATTTTAATTGTCCTCGGTCTACCTGTGCATTTCGTATTTTTGTTTCAGTCTCTCCCTTCCTCTATCCATCCTCCTTTTTTGTCTTTTCTCCACCTCTCTCTCTCTCTCTCTCTCTCTCTCTTTTTCTCTTCTTCGGCTGCTTCTTTTTGTTTACTTTCGATCTCTCGGTTTTTCCCTCTCGTTTATTCCCCTTTACTTGGTTATATATAGTGTTCATTTTTTTTTCATTTTGTCCTGCATCTCTTTTTCTACCTCGTTCTTTGAATTTTTCGTGTACATGAAAGAGGAGCAGCCGGCTTAGCCGATTATGCTAATATGCCCGCCCACGAGCCTTCTCTACATACAGTCGTTGTTCCAAATACATTACTTGTTTTCGCCCTCTCTCTCTCTCTCTCTCTCTCTCTCTCTCTCTATTTCTGGTCAAACCTTTACAACCATCATTCAGGATCTTCGATTGCATTAATTTTAATTTTATATCATTTATACTTTCAACCAAAAAAAATTATTTTTCATTTCAATATTGATAATCATCTGTTTATAAATACATTGAGCAAATAAGTAGAAACAATAAAATGATAAGGTAAAGATCAATGTCAATTGCCATGACATGAATTAATAATTTTTTTTTTCTTCGAATCTGACTCACAATCAGAATCCATTGAAATAATTTTTTTACACGTTTTTGTAGAATTGAAGAAGTAGTACATCAATTAGAATAAAAAATATGTAGACAGGGATTCAATAAGAGCGGAATGGACAAGGACCACCCGAGCGACTTTTTTCTCAGCTCTTACTTCGTCTCTTTTTTTCTATGCACAGATCGGGTTCACGAAACATAGCTTACGAAGAGAAAGGTGTTAGCGAGCTTGTCGAAAGATATATCTTTCGGAGATATATCCAAGGCAGTTACATTGTGTGTGCGAGGGAGGGATGAATTTAGCTCGGGGATGTGGATCTCCTCGTTTCCTCGATAAGAATCTTTACTCAACCCGTATATACGTATATACGAATACACGTAACATAAACGTTTTTGGTTCTGGCCGACGGGATGCTGCGAAGAAACGCGAGTCTGATTCTTGATTCACGAGGCGCAAGCTGCATAGTGGCCGGAGGATTCAAAACCCGATACAGAAATAAAAAGGGGGTAAAAAAATTTCTTCATCTCCCTAAACCTTTATACAACAAAAAAAAAACAAAATTGAAGCAAAGTGGTGGGCGTGAGAAAAACCGAGTGTATAAAAATCGAAAAAGGAACAAAAAAGAGGACAAAAGAATTTAAAACATCGAGCCTAACGTTTTGTTTTTTAAATATAATAATAAATACAATTCTATTCGTTTGTCGTAATGTCGATTGGATGAAAAATAAATCCGAAATAATAAGAACACGAAAAACCAAAATAAGATACCACGGAGATTTCTTTCGGAGCATTGGAATATAAAATCTCGGGTGTCCCGTGTGATCTCACGATCAAGCCTCTTTCTCTCGGTAACAAGGATCGAACGAAAAATCGAAATTCCAAAGCTTCTCGTAGGTGGCCGGTCTCGAGTGCCTCTTGAAAAAAAAAAATGTATATATTTCGAGCCTCCACAGTTAGCTCTGATTTATTGGAGATTAAGGTGGGGAAAACTAATTTTATAACACTACGAAACATTTTGTTTTTCTATTACTGTCCTATAAATTTTTATTCCTAGATCTAACACGATTTGTTTCTTTTCATTTTCCAAAAACACGATCATTTGACCTTTCACGATAACAATAAGATTTTTACGTCAGTTATTTATGTATATGATCGAACGTGTGAACGTTAATATTATCATTATTATTAAATTAATTATTATTCCAAAAATTGGAATCATAAATTTATCAAAAGTTTCGAGTAAGTCTCTGAAAAAAGTGCTGATAAATGTTTCGATGAAAAAAAAAAACAAAAACAAAAGATTTTTCAAATCGTTCCTTAATTCTGCAACATCGTGAAGTTTGGTAGCGCAACATTGAAATTTTTCAACTGTACGATTCCGTTCACGTAAACAACTGAAGACTCTTTGTCAAATTTCCTGTCGATTGTTGTCGAATAAATTTTAAAAATAGGCACGACGTAATTAAATTCTTCGATGGGACGTACGAATACGTAACGGATCCTCAAAATCATTGTTCATTTGCCCACACCCGGTGAAAGAGGAGGAAGGAAGGTGGATGAAAAAAAAAAAAAAGTCCAAGTCATTGATACGCGGAATTGTTGATTCGACAGGAAATGTCAAAGTGTCAGGCTCCTTCACACATACGCCATCTTGGTACACCTTGCTGCGCGCGTGGCATACATGATTTGCTTACTCACGCGTGGCTAAGAGAAAGAACGACTCATTGGCTTGATAGAGTTTACTGTTCGAGCGTACTCCTCTATTTTTTTTTCTTCCTTTTTTATTTCATAGTTACGTTTTTTTTATATTTATTTCTTCTTTTCTTTCATCCACACGCCCTCTACTCGGCTTTTTACCTTCGCTGGTCTTTGATGACGCCATGCAGAGTCTCTGGTCGCGTGCTGCACATATGTGATTGTATGTATAACGTATCCACGTGTATACATAAATATTTCGATTCAATGTAAAAGGTTTCGTGGTGAATCATGAGCCCTTTAGAGATCGCTTCATCAATAATATTCGTTAAGAAACAAATAAAAGGTTGCTGATCGCTTACATTTTTCATTCGGTATCCTCGTTTTCTGTGTTAGTTTCTCGAGATTTTATTCGAGATCTTGGGCAGTATGCTACAGTGAGATTTTTTATTTTCGCTCGTACTTTTGCACTCGTGCGTTTCTCTTCACACTTTTCTCCGTATATATCTCGTTCGCAATACTCGTTCTCAGGCTACAAGGAAAGTGGGAACGAATATACCGGAAGTGGCCTGGCGGCGTTTCTCTACTTTTACCGCTATGTATAAATATGTATAGATAGATGGAATACATATATATATATATATAGCCTTGCGAGAAACGTTTCTCACCCTTATTCAAAGATAAGGGTGGTGAGACTGCTTTCTCTTCGTTCCTGAGCTTTTTCCTTCGAGTTTCTTCTGCCACCCTCAACCCCGAGCCTTCGAAGAGAAAACCTGTCCTCCCGGCTAGGCGAGATAGCGAAGAGAACGCCCGAGAGATAAAATCTCGTACGACCACCGCGCGTCAAGCCGGAAGTGCATCCAGTAAGGAAATGACGTATAATCCAGTGTCGCACGTCCGGCAAGAAAATCTGGTACGTTTCGTGACCTGAAAAAAAAATGTCATTTACACATACCTGTGTGTGAATAAGGGAATAAAGCGATCCAAGAAATAGCGATGGTAATGAAAAAAATAATTGGAATGGTTGTTAGAAAAAAAAAAAAAAAAAAAAAAAAAAAACTGAAAGATAAAAAAGCAATTATTCACTCGAGTTGAACGAAAAATGATTTTTTCAAGCTTTTCGGTCGGCGTTTCAAAACCATTGGATTTTTTGTAATTCGAAAAAAATATCGCAGTATTCCCTCGAGGGTTGACTGAGGGCATTAAAATTTGTGTAATTGGAAACACGAAACTGTCTCGATTTCAAAAATTCGTAGATCGAGATATTCGAATTTGCTAATTAAAAAAAAAAATCTACAAAATTTTTTTTCGTGATAAAAAAAAAAACTAAAACCTGTAGAGGGCCGAGAACCTCAGCAGCATTATCTCGATTTTTCTTTACCGATTGTTGAGCTGATATTTTTCGGGGCCTTTTTCAATGGGCAGACTTCGAGACGAGATAAAAAAATGAAAAAAAAAAATGAAAAAAAAAAACTCCCTTAAAGGAGACAGGGAGTAAGAAAGAAGGACTCAAAGAAAGAAAGAAAGTAAAACGGAGGGCTGGAGAAGAAAAAGTTTCTCATCGCAGATTGGAAATCGTCTCAGCTTACCGTGTGCGTGTATGTGTGCGAGTCGCTGTATATGAAAAGAAAGACGAAAAGGGCTACGGGGAAGAGAGTGATGAAAAAAAAAAAAGACCAAGTCCCTATCGGCCAGATGGCAGGCGCGACTGTCTGCCGAACTCGGTTCATCCTTAACCCATACGCAACATTATAAATATATATAACACGTAGTAATATTATGCACTGCAAAAAAACGTTCGCTTCGCCTTCTTTTGTCCATTCTTTGCCGCTTATTTCTGCCTGCTACGTGCATGTGGACCAAAAAATTTAGGAAAACCTAACAGAGACGTAAATGACAGTCGGACTGAAATGATTTCTCACGCCCACCGGGAAAATCCATTGGCTCTTTTACAAATGAATTTCAATGCCAAACTATTCGTTATTAAATTCATAATTTCTACTTATTTTACGACTAAACATGGGAATAAATTAAATTCTACATCATTCATGAGACAGATGATTCTCAAGTATTATTGATTATCGGCTATTTATCTCGGTTCGAACTTCGATTATTCTAATCCGAAACTTCGAGAGGATTTTCGATCTGTAAAAAAAAAGAAAGGAACGTAAAGAACGGGTGGGTCCAGAAGGATGCTGGATCGTCCTTTCATCCGTCCGGTTAATGCTGATATTCTTCTCATCTCGTCTGCTGCGGCACAGAGGCCCTTTAAGAACGACCGTCTCTCCCTTTTTACACTCCTTCGTCCGTTCTTCTTTTTTTTCTCTCTTCTATCGGGGGATACACAGGATGCTGCAAAGCGAGCCGAAATGAATTTTTCGACACACCCCTTCCTCCCGAAGAAGGGGTGCCATGATCGCTAGAATTGAACAGTTCCATTTTTTCCCTTTATTGTCATTATTACTATTTGTCCTGACTGTAAAAATACGAAAAATTATTCTTCAAAATTTTCGTTAACACGACAAGATATCCCAAACATTTTAATCCAATGTTTCAAATATTCAACCAATAGATTAATGACCATTTCAAAAAACCTACTTACACTTTTTTCCAATACGAATGGAACTCAAACAACAACAAAAAAATAATAAAAGTGCCCAAAAAAAGGATTGTCAGTCTCCTCCGGACAAAAAACATCTCCAAAAATGATCTCATGAGCTCAGAGACTGAACGTGGAATAAAATAAGAAAAGAAAGACGAACGAGACTCCATGCAATTCTCGTTTTATTGTCACCTGGTGAAAAATCCATACAAACATACTGAACGATCATATTATGAGATGTAAGTGAGCACGAAATATAAAGCATAAATCTCTCGAAGGGTTTTCGATGTCGTACCTGAAGTTTTATACGTTTCGCTAGAAATTTCGAGCCCTTTGGGACAATGTAATTCATATATATATATATATATTGATATCCAGACATAAACACCCAAAAAAATACAGAAATGTTTGTTATATTCGTATGTTTATATTGGTGAGAAAGCCTCGGAGGTGCTGGGTTTACTCGGTGCCATGAGGCTTCGTATATAAATGGACTAGGAGTGTTGTATTAATACCACCTCGGACTCACGCTTTTGCGTGACCACGAGGTTAGCACCCTGTGCACGACGACCCCTTAGCGTTATACAACCATGGGCATGTATTTACCCATACATATGCATATTACACTCTATCAATTTAAATGTATATATCTGTGTATAGAAAACGTAGGAAAATATAGGCTACGTTCGTATACAGGGTATCCTTTGGGCAGAGCAGCTCACACTGAAAACTAAATTTCGTTGAAATATGAAAATATATTTTGTTTGACGTATATTCAACCGAGTTGTTTCGTCCGAGCAACGATATTTTATATCGCGTTTCACCAAAGTTTCGTTTCAGTATAAAGAGTTTTCGTTGTAACATTCGAAATTAAGTTGCTCAAACGAAATAATTTCGGTGAACAAGTCTGACTAAATAGTTAAATGTTTCAACGAAATTTTCGTTTTCGATGAAATATTCGAATTAGTACTGCAACTTTATAGAATCGTATCTAAATCTTAGACGATCGAAATGTTCTGTAAGTCATTCAAAGTGCAATGATTCGATGGTGCTAGTGAATAAAATTCGTTTGCTTCAACGATTTTTTTGTCTCTGAAATAACGTAAAAGTTAAAAACCCATATGATGATTGAAGATTGATTTTCAAGTTTTTTTTTTTCCCCAGTTGAAGAGTGCACGAATTCATTGGTTCTGCTATGCAGACACACCCTGTATACGTGCATACATGTATGAGCCTCAATATGTGGGGATGCATATATATACATGTGTATTTTATAACGTATCGTGACGACCTGCTTTGGCTGAACGACAAAAGCTACGTTAGAGAGAGAGAGAGAGAGAGAGAGCAGGGCGATTTGCCCCCGAGCTGCAAAATAACACGAGCAGAATAATCCATGTAACCTACACTGACCGAATATTCAATGTATGGCCGTGCAAACTTAAATATAAAATGACCATGGAGCACGAGTCCGTTGAATGTAAAGCCTGGGCGGAAATTTTCGAGCTTTATATCCTGCTTACCTCAAAGTCCCTTTATGGAAGACTTTACAAAGACTTGACATTTTAGCAAAAAAGATAAACAAGATAAATTCGTTTTGCTATCTGTATAGAAGTTTTAATAAAAATATTGTTTGCTCTGGCTAAAAGGAATTTATAACTTTGTCCACACATAACGTAACGCTAAAATTTATCTTAGCGTTTATCATGAGATTATTACAAACAAAAAAAAAGTAGAAAAAAAAAAAAGTTGATGACTAGTAAAAAAATACGATGAAATACTGAAAAAAATGTATAAATTCGAAACTCTTCTTGTGAAAATTATATAATTTTCGAGAGAATACCGGAGAATACCGTGTAAGAAGATTATGAGAATTCAGGAAAGATCATTTCGTCTTTATCTACCTTAGTAATGAAGGCTGAAGAGAAGAAGAACGGCGGGGAAAAGAGGGGTAGGCGGGGGGGGGGGGGGGGGGAAAGGGAGGAAAATATATTCAAAGCCGGAGGCAAGATTGGCATACGTGCACGCGCGTGCATAAAATGCCACAAAAGTTACGTATGTAATACTTCGATGTTAAGAAAGAGAGAATGAGACGGAAGGATACACAAAAAAAAACACCGTAAAAAAGGGGCAAAGAGGAAATAAACAATAAGAAAGAGCAAACGATGAGGAGTGGGAGGGAAGGGAAATGAGAAGGAAAAAGAAGAAAGGAGGAAAAATGGACAGAGGGACTTTACCGGCGAGGGCCGTTGCCGTAAGGGCAGCAATTTACGAAGCTATCATCCGCGTGAACATAACGTACATACATATATATATAAATGTAACGAGTCAGTGTGCGGAGCCTGAGGGATTTTCTCATTCCCTCTCGCCCTCTTATACCTAAACTCGTTTCTCATCCTTTCTCTCTCCCCCTCTTTCTCTCTCTCTCTCTCTCTCTCTCTGTCTCTTACTTTTCTATCTAACCATGGTGGCTGCTTCACGCCCCCGCAAAAAATACGAGAGCGCATCAGAGAAAGGAAGCGAAAGCAAGAGAGAGAGGGAGAGCGAAAAGCACTCGGAGTAATTTTTATTACTTTTATACACAGCAAAATCACGGTGAAAAATTTAAAAAAAAAAATGAAAGCTTGGAGACCGTTAAAAAAATTTTATGGAAAAAATGTCTGCGAAAAATAAGACAGGGAGAGAGAAAGAGAGAGAGAGAGTAGATGAAAATGTAATTATATCACAGCCAAGGAAATTATCGGCTCCAACCGATGAAGTATTTTTTTTCCGATATTGATGATCTATTTTAACAATTTTGTTACACCCGACTTATTATTATTATTATTACTATAATTATTATTATCATCAATACAGAATTTATCATTATTATATTTATTATTTATTAGAATTTATTATTATTTTTATTTAATGCATTTTTTCTCCTCCAAACAAAAAATACGGAATTTATCAATACTTCGGTTACAAAATTAAACACAAATATTAATTAATTCTACTATTTTTATAGTTAAAATTGTTTTTTTTTTTTTTTTTTTTTCTTGCCATTATCATTTTTATTGCAAATACCCAATCTGTGAATATACGTGCACCACCTGCTCACACTTGGTCAGTACATTAATCCTGAACAGACTCCGAGCTGATGCGTTTCTTATTCGTCCGGACATTCGCATTAAAAAGCCTTGAAGGAAGAAGAGCTCATGGTGGACCGAGAACGCGGATTGAGAGATATCTCATGAATACATTAAAATCACGCAGATGTCCCCATACGTATGCGCGCGTACACCTGCGTAACACACATATGTACACATATATCCGGTACGTTTCTCTTTGCATATCGCATAATTACAGATCTAGTTAATCGTATTTTCTTTTTATCTACTGTTTCAATTCGAGTTGGAAGCGAAATCGAGGAAAAAAAAAAAAAACATCAGGAATTACGAACGAAAATTCAGTTATTATCTAATCTTTATTTTATTCAGGATTATGATCTCATTGTCGAATAGAATTTTAAACATTATTCATGCACAATGAATTTTAAACGAAATTAAAACGTAAAATTGACGTGGGAGAAAAGTATCGCAACGTGGAAAAAGGACGTGGAGATAGAAGAAAAAAAAAAGAGAGACAGCGAGAGATAAACCGAGACTCTTTGGACCGATACTGATGCTCTTCATCTCGTGTAGGCCGGAGCACAGACTCCGATTCTCCAGCGCTGCATGTGAATTTACTCTTTTCTCCCCTCCCTTTCTTCCGCCTTCGTTTTTTTATTTTTCTTTCTCTCTCCACCCTCGCTTCAAATACCAGCCGGCGAGTACTCTCACCCTCACGCACTATTTTACACGGATATATATATCGCCCCTTCGCTATCTGTATACATGTATAAAGGTAGGAATATGGGAGAGAAAGTATCAATATATATATATATATATCTTGACCATCCTATACATTTTGGAAGATGTGAAACGGTCCGTCAGGGGGCAGCAGAATCTGAGGATAGTGCATTCGTTACAGTATGCCAAGGAATGGTTGGCCCTGCGAGATGCTCAGTCTACCGTCGACCGCGCAACCGTGCGGATCGTCCCTTCAAATCGCGAAGGAACGAACACGAATAAACAATTTCTTCTCGTTTCATTATTTTTTTTTATTTTTTATTTCATTACCCAAGAGTTTTTCGTTTTTTTTTTTTCGTTCTCCCTTCTGTTTTGTTTTCGTTCGACATTTTTCGAACACGAGGGTTGGAAAAAATTCGACAATTTCTACGGAGTGTACGAACAAATTTTGGAGTCGAAAATATATTTGCGAGAAAACAACGTATGGTGGAGTAAACATAATATTCACGTCGTGAACAAACATTTTTTTTTTTTTTTTGAGGAACGAACGTATTTATTTATTTACAGTGAGAAAATGAATATTCAGTGACGTGAATTTGTTGTAAAAACGAAACTAGTGATATTTGTTGTTGTTATCGTTGTTATTTGCGGTCCATGAGAGCCCATGCTTCCGCCGGATATACTGACCGATTCTGGATACCCAAATCATCGTAAGTGCATAATTATCCGGAAAAATTAATTCTCGTTAAGGCTTACTGAAGTCCTGAAAAAGAGATTTTTTTTTTTTTTTTTCATAGAATTTGTTTTCCTTTTATTGGGGGCTTTTTAATTGATATCATTGCAAATGAATGTAACATTTTCAACGTCGTCGTAATCGTCGTCGTCGACGCTGAAATAATAAAATAATTCGATGTGAGATATAAAAGAAAAAAAAAAAAGTTTAATTCAATTGAATCGTGAAACGAAAAGTAATTTTTTGCTCGCGGAACAAAGTGTCAAGTTTTATCGAATTGATGCAAGGTGCAAGTTCGTGCTGAAAGTGCGTGGAAACAAAAAAAAAAATTGTGCGTGATTTAATTCGATCGCGGAATACTAATTCTCCATTCGATAATACTTTTTTAATCAAGAAATGGAGTAAAAAAGAAAAAAAAGTCGAGCTTAAAGCGATAGACTGGTACATCGAACGTGTTTCTGTTTTGAAAATAATTTTTTTTCAATCCCATTCAATTGAAATTATTCTGTAAAGCAAAATTCAATCATGACTTCGGCTTTTTTAAATTAAAACTATTATTTATCAATTATTCCATTACATTAACGTTAAATGTGCGATCCTGTGGTACTTTTGGATCTCGTACCAGGCGAAGGATTACTGAAAAAGCCCAACATGGATTACAACGAGTACACGTATTGCTACGGTGGTGGTCGAGGTGCGTAATAAAAATAAATAAAAAAAAAAAAGAATAAAATCCAATTGAAAATAAAATAAACCAGTAATATCGAGAATAAAACTTGTCTTCGCCCCATAAATACAATATTTCTTTAAATAAATTAAAGGATCCCCCCCCCCCCCTCTCCCCCCATCATGCATTTTATTCAATCGAACTTTTTCAATGACGTGAAAACATTTTTTTGAAACAAAACCAAACAAATCTATACGAAATAGTGCGTGAATAAAACAAATATATTCATTCGTTGATATAAATTCACAATAAAAATTCGTAGTGATTGGAAAAAGCATTATTATTTCATACAAAAAAAAAAAAAAAAAAAACCAGAATGTTGTTCTTGATTTTCGCGAAGCTCGTGCTCCGCAAACAGTGCATTATCAATTTTTTTTTCCTAGTGTTTCTTTTTTAATTCCTTAAACCAACGGATAAAAATATTTTTTACAATGATTCTTGTAACATACGTTAAATAAAGGCTCGAAATAAACACGATTCGATTAATAAAATTGTAAAAAACTGCATAAACGATCATTATTTTTTTTCGTTCTTCCGTTCAGGGGAGGGAAAGTAAAGAATTTTATCACTCGGAGACGTTGAAAGTGCGTCTAAATTGTGTGAGACGAGTAGAAAGACGTAAATAAAAAAAAGGATTCATGTACAAGAATGCGTGGATTTTTTTATTTAGATTTTATTTTCATTTCATTTTTATTCGTTTTATATATTTTCTCTAGCCTCGCGTGCCTTCGCACTTTTCACCCTGAAAGCTTTACTGGCCTGTATATATATATATATATATTTTTTTTTTCTCTCTGTTACCATCTCCCTCGCTCGCCCTCCCGCTTTTTCTCTCTTATTCTTGTAGTGACGTCACGAAGCCGATATTACATCTGCATAATAAAAGATCGCGTGCTCCCTGAGGCAAAGCTCCGATGCAGGATTCGAGCTATAGCCCTAGTAATCTATACACGATGTGGCAAGAAAGAGAGAGAAAAAAAAAAAGAAAAATAACAGAGAAATATAGTGAGCGTGGTGAAATGCCCTATGTGGTGGTTTTAGAATCGTTGAAATAGAGCTCAGCTGTCGTTCTCCTGCAACAATAATATAAAAAAAAAGACCTTTTCCACTTTTTTATACATTTTTCCTTTGCTTTTTTTTTTTCACCATAAATTTCGTTCGGAAATTCCGACCAATAAAAAGAAGAATTCTCTGTAAAGGGCTCGTAAAAAAATGTGCCAATAAAACGAAAGCCTGTTGTATAAATTTTTTAAAATTTATTCACTGTCCAATTTCGACACCGCTTACGATTACATATCAATTTTTTGAAATTCAAACTCCGCACAATCGCTGCACGCTCGTATTTATATAAATACCACGATGATTATTTTCGTTTAATATGTTTTTATTTTTTTTTTTTTTTGCCGAAACAAAAACGATTCATAACGCGAACCGAATGCGCTTGCGAAAGTATTTTGACATCGAATAAAACGTCGTAGAATTTTGAGTATCATGCTCAGCGCCATCGTTCGATCAAGTAAAATATGTAAAAATAAAACAACAAAAAAGAAACCGGATCCTCGAAACTCCACATTTTCCGCACAAAGAATTTTCTCTGATGCCAAAATCCGAGATCGATAAACTGAGGAAGAAATAAAAAACGTAAAGAAATCTCGTTTCTTCACCTAACTATGTAAATATACGTTCGTATATATTACATGCTCGTATATCCTGAGCTCGTTCAACTTTATATGTCCGTCTAGAGCGGCTCCTTGAAACATTATACCGCGTGGAGATGAGATATACAGTTGGCAATAAAAAAAAACTTAACACACACACACACACAGGCAGATACAAGAATGTTTGAATTTCCCTGTTGCTTTTGGTGAACGAGTGTGTCCACCTGTACTTGCACTCCAGTCACGCCATATTGATATTCAAAATTAAAATAACAAATCGAAGGAATGAAAAAAAAAAGAAACAAAAAACAATGTGATGAAAGCAATAATTATGTCCCCTCTGGTAAGAACGTGATGGAGCTAATTTCACTCGAGGCTCATTCCAACTGCTTATTTGTTCATGTTACCCGGCCCCCTTTTGTCTCCTGCTGGAAATTATCGTCCGAAAATGGTACTTAATTGTTCGTTACCTTATTCGACACGTCTGCCTTCGTGGAAGTGTATAAACGATGCTAATAACTCGACCTGTAGAATTTTGTTCGTCTTCCTGTGAAGAAACGTCACTTTTTTTTCCAATTTATTATTATATTCCTGCTATTATATAATGTATTTTGTATTATTGTTTCAAAATTGCTATTGAAAATAAAGAACAAGCAGGAATATGAAGTCATTCGTTGGATGAAAAACGATATCATTATTGAGAAATGTTTAATCAGTTCGTGGAATATAGAGCGAGTACAAATTAGCGTTTCGGCTTTATCGAAAGTTTGAACTACGCCTGAACTGGCTTTGAGAGAGTTGGGTTGCCGCGATTAGGCCGTTTGTTCATTCATCTTTGTGTCAAAGTTCAAGCTCATTATCTTTCGCGTATACGCATAACATGAGCGTACTAAAATAAGAGAGTTGACAGCACTCAGTTTGAAATTAGTTCAATGAATTTCTTTCAAAACGAGCCTGCACAATCCCCCCCCTGCCTCCCCCTCCCGCTCTCTCTATCTCTCCCTATATATGTACGTAACTAACGAAGGATGGACACGAGAGGGTGACAGGGCCGAAACACACCAGTAGCAATATTACGGTCTCCGTACGTTGCTCCGATTCTCATTAGAGGCACGTGCTCAGCTATCGATTGAGTGTTACAGACTGCTCGTATATAAACTCGATGTACAGCGCAGTTAAACATTCGCTTTTAAAGTCATGATGATCGATAGATCGTACGATTCTGGATAGAAAACTCGTTTGCCATTATTATTCCAAAGAAACATCGTTAACGAGATGTCAATCAATTAGTGAGTATCAAATCCCGTAAGCTGATAAGCAGAAATAGGAGTGGCGAGCGGGAAACGCCGGCGCTCAAGACTATTGGCGTGTGTCTGAAAATAAGCGGGGCTCGCTGTAGCCAGCACGCACATATTTCGATTAATATCCCATCAACGGTAGATCATAGAATAAAATGGCTAAGAAGCAGTTCGCTCTTGAGAATTTGGCTGGTCAAATTATCGGTAAATCTAGGGCACGACAGAGAGCAATCGATGATTTTTTTTTTTCGATGCTTATAATAGATCCCAGGGGGTTATGATGTCGACTGGACCGTAGCGAGGAGAAATAGGGATGGAAAGAAGAGAGAGAGAGAAAAGGGGGATGCTGAAGCCGGATAGATCGAAGTGGAAGAGTCCGTGGTAGCCAATCGGGCATGAACGTTTACTCGAAGGAAACCTGTCAAAGTGAAACATTTCCCTTCGAAGTTGGGCACCCACATAGAGGCAAAAATGTGACGACCCTAGCGACGAACAAACCACCCTGAATTCTCCCTCCGTTAGGACGCCCTCCCACATAGCCCTTATATACGACTCGCTCCAATATCCGCGACCTGCCAAATTCAGGACACCCTCTCACGCAGTCGGCGTCTTTCTCATCCTCTCATTCCCCTCGTCGACGATTTTTTTTTCTCCACTTTCTCCCGGTTAGACTACTCGCAGTGTTGGGTCGTCGGAGCCCTTTTTCTTTCCGCACTATCGTCTTACGCATTTTCCATCGCCATCTCTCTCTCTTTCTCTTCACTCCATTTTATTCTCGTCTCCTTCTCTCCCTTTGGGCGAACCTTTGCTTGCATCTCGGCGTCTCCCTTCCACTGTTTCTTCCGGACCCTCGTTCTTTTTTTTTTTTTTTTTTTTCACGAACCTCGTCGCATCGATCTTGAACCCCGGCTCAACGGATTTATTTCGGATTCCTTATGGCGTATACTATATCATCTTCGTCGTCGTCGTTCTCGTCGCGACAACGATGAAGACAGCCCCAGGTTTTGTTGAAGGGAAGATATCGAAGGGATTTACGATTCGTAAGAAGGCCCAAGAGAGATAGAAATATATATAAATTGCCCAATCGAATTATCTGTACACAAATGTGATGGATTCTACGAGGATTAGAAGTGCGACTCGCTCTCAACGATTACCGCGCTGATGTACACGAAATGGCTATACCGAAGCTTCACAAAATGGCCGCTAGTCTCTGACTAAGCTTCTGGAGTACTTTTTTCCTTCGGACAAGCCTCCATACAACGCAATAATCCGAATCATTTCTCTTGTCTACCCTCAAAAGGAGGATTATCATCAACCTCAAGTGCATTTTCCAACCCTCCGCGTCAATTAATTACTTCTCATTAATATCATCAAGCATTATCGCATGTGTCATGATAGGGAGCTCGAGAAAACGAAAAAAAAAACTTGGTGATTGAGTGTGAGTATTACTTATTTGCCAACACTTTCTGATTTCTTTTTCGCTCCGAGCCCGCATCCAAAATTTCTCGAAAATCCGAAAAAAAAAAAAAAAAATTCAAACAAAAAATTCTCTTCCGTTTCTCGTTCGTTTGCCAGTGACTCGCGGGCAAAGTTAATCCCGGAATTAAAGAGGGATTATTCTCAATCTCCCAGTACGAAAGGGGACGAAACGCTGATTAATGAGAGACGCGACTAATAATCGGGATTTCACAAGCCCCCTCGAACCCCCCCCCCCCCCCCCCCCTGCCCGCCCGCGCTTGTCTCCTCGCGGCTCTTCGGTTCTCTCGGACATGTCCACTGTTGCTACTACGCAATTCAAAATTCCGTTATGTCGCATCACCGGCGTCGGACGTCTCGCTCTGAACCTCCGTGACCCCGAACCAACTTGTCATCGTAAATATACGAGTTTTTTTTTTTCTTTTTTTTTTGTTGCTCCTTTTTTATTTTTATTTAATTTCTTGTTTTCTCGCAACCGTAAGAGAAACCGCCGATAAACCATGGGATAACTGAACCATTTCTCTCTCTTTCTCTATCTTTCCACTATCATTGTTATTGTCCCATTTGTTTTAAGGTGACCCCTGCGGCTTAACCTGTGCGAAAAGAGCGATAAGATACGAGGAAAAAAAAAATTGTTTACCGAAGACTTCAAGTCGCTGGTCCATCTTCGCGAAAATCAAATACTCCAAAACGCTGCACTTTGCCGATTTGAAAAATGTTTATTTTATCCCTAGAAAATGAACATAAATTGGAGCGCTATTCACGTCTATCTCGTTTCATTGAAAATCAAATTGATCGCGAAACTTTTTTTGTCTTTTTTTTGGTCAGAAATGCTTCTGTGAATTTTTTGAAAAATCGTTAACTCATAGCTGTAGCGAGAAGGAATTCAGGATCTAAGATTAATACGATGAAAAATATATATATTTTTTTTTTCTTTCAAATTTATTCTTCTGTTATGTATGCGGGTAAATCCTTCGATTATAAGTTAACGTGATTTAGCGGCAAGATCCTATTTAATCCTCTTTCTAGCCCAGAAACGATTTATTACCAGAAATGACAGGTTTTTATAATTAAAAATGAGACGAGAATTTCTTTTTCACCGATACGAAAGATTTCTTTACGGTAATAAATACAAATCTACCTATTTTTCATATTTATTTAGATCTCATTATTATTATCATGCATATACATATGTATTTATAGATTTTTTTATTTCGTTATTAGCCAACGTATTCGTTGTTTCGCTGCCTCGAGCTAGGCCCAATAATATATAGGCTGTAATACGAGATAGGCGCGGCCATTTGAGCGCGTAGGTGGCTTATAATAACCATCCTGCTTATGTCAGACTTTTTTCTCCCCATCATTGCTTCAAGAGAAGCTTTAATTAACAGCTTTGGCTCATAAAAATACACTCTAATCGACCAAACGATCAAAAAGAATTGACCATGAGCTATTTATTTCTTTACTTACGTCTGCTGATCAATCTACAAGTTTTTTTTTTCTCGTTTTTATCAATGAATTAATTACTGACGAAAGTAGTGATTCTCATAGCTTTTTATTTTCAAAAAATAATGCTATTCGAACTGTTAATTCCGCCTTTTTCTTAAATATTTTTTTTTCTACAGAAACAGGTAAAAAGTAAAAAAATTTCTCAATAAATTTTGTTCTCACGTACGAAAATTAATATTTTCAACGTGAAGCACGCGCGTGCAGCTCGTAATGCTGTCGTCACAAAATCTTCAGGTACTATAACTGACAGACACATCCGTACTACGAGCAATACGAGTATATCCCCCGCGCCTGTGTATATTTCAAAATGCACGTGTTTAGCTCTTAGCCACCTCCATAAAGATGAGATCTCTACGGGTGGCCGCGTACAATATAATTCATTCAATTAACACGTGGGCGTTAAAAGTTTCTTTGAAGCAACGTGTGTCAACGTTTTACCTCGATTCACCATTCTCTATTCCTCCCTCTCTTTCTTATATACGCATTGCCTCATTCACTCCCCGCACTCGCACGATGACTCGAATTTTTTCGTACTAATTCTCCTGTCAACGGTCTCTCGATTAATTTCAGTGATATTTTCTTGCGCAATGATACATTTATAATTCCACCGTAACCAATTAATATTCTCTTCAATTTTCTGTCCTATTAATAAACGGGATGACATCAATTATCATATTTATTAATCGTTTTATTAGTATAAATATTTATAAATATATTTATCACATACTCCTGATAAACGTTTGACCAAATTTTCATGAATATTTTCACAATAATTTCAAGAGTCGAGATATCCGATGAAAATTACAGAATATTTCAAATAAAATGAAGAAAAAAAAAACATATTTTGACTTAAGAATCATTCTGTATGTTCGGAACTGGTCTTGCCATTGCTGGAATTACGGGAAATATCTGAAAAATGCAATGTCTACTGTATTCAAATATCCACATGGATATATATACATATCGAAGTGAATGGCAGTCACCGATCGCGAGTTTAATCGCCCACGCGAGACTTCGGTCCTTTTCTCGTCCGTAGCATTATGTTTCCCATAGATATTTATATATAAATCTATATACATACGTGCGAATAAATAAAAATGTATAAACGCATATATATATATATATGTATATATCTTATATAGATGCTTTTATAAAAGGTTCGCGATTCTCCCGATCGCCTGCTTCGATACCGCGAGAAACTCGCGGAATGAGAGGCTCCGATCGGTTCTCCTCGCACAATGGAACTTCTACTAGAATTGCTGAGAGAAAAAAAAAAAAGAAATAGCAAAAGAAAGAATTCCAGGAGAGATCGTGGAAGAAAAGGGAGAAATATACGCGTGGGCGAGTATCTCGACGGTTATCCTTATCTTCTTTCTCCTCTTTCTTCATCGTTTTTTCTTCTTTATTGTCCATTCTCGTTGCTGGAGTTTCCGTGAAGCACGCATTCACGCACTTCTGCCTTTTTTTTCTCTCTCTCTCTCTCTCCCATCCTCCTCATTCTATAAATACACTACGTTTGAGTACACAAACATAGAGAGAATCGTTGAAAAGTTGCGGTTTAGCTAAAGGGGATAGACGGAGATTGCGAAAAGGCCAAAAGCTTCTCTGTTTCACGTCTCCGACGTGTACCGTTGATGAGTTTCGAACGGTGATTTTCTAATGATCATTTCGGAGTTACACTCCTTTTCGTCATATTTTAGTGATTCAGTCAGACCGAAAGAAGTTTACGTTTTTGTGGTTCGTTGAGAGCAACGACGGCGGAGCAATTGTAATGTCGAAGTTTCGAAGTAAATTTAAGAAACAATACGGCAAATCGATCGGGACAGGAAACCCGGGGAAACGTTATGATAGAAAACGAGGCCCTGAAAAAGCACAATTTCCCTTAAAGGGCCGGACGTCCCGATACCAGTTGTTTTTGCAGCTTCGCCGGAAGGGCACTCGAGCTCGAAGCCGGGCAATTATTCACGCTGATCGATCACGAAGCGGCGGAAGATGAAGGAGAAAGAGAGGATAAAGAAAAACACGAGAGTGTCTCGAGAAAAAGAGAGATTCCGGCGGATCTCACCTGGCGGAGTATCGTGACGAAACGCTTGACTCTCCTGGCTAAGTTTCTCTTCGAGTATCATTTGGAATGTCTGCTGGTAGTTTTAAGCCGCAACGTGCCGAGAGTCCGTAATCGATAAAAGCGTGAACTCTCTTCGGTCTCTCTTTAAAAGAAGAAGAAATGAGAGGGGAAGGGGGGAAGTTAACCCTCTTTTTCTTTCATTTAAGATTTTTCTTCTTTCCCTCTCTCCCTGCTGCCCCTTTTTAACGCGTGACTTTGTCCCGAGCTCGAACTTCAAGTATCTCAAGCTTCTCACTCTTTCTCTCTCTCTTTATTTTTTTTTCTTCTCCGGTACAAAACGCGTTACGTCGTGCGTGTTTACCGAACTCTCGAGGAGTCCGTCCATTCCCATCCCTCTTGCGTGTGTACGCGTGTGTTTCTAAGTATCCGTGCAAAGGGGCGAGCGAGGGTGGTCGGGGATGGAATAAGAGGGAATCTTGATTCCTTGAGCGTGGCGAATGAACGAGCGCGACTGATGCGATTCTCGCACACATGTGTTAGCCAAAGAATCTCACGAAAGTGTCCCAGAGTTACGGTGGCTCTGGAACATCTCCGAGTGAATGAGAGAGACAAGGGGATGACGGGAAAACTGGAGCCACTCAGGCTCTCCAAGCCCTTAGCATTGTATTCCCCCTTGGCACGCACCTCTGCATACGAATCACGAGCGCCCCCCAAGATGGATGACATTCATTTATAAACTTTTGCTTCGAATTATGCGCAAAAAACAAAAAATCCGGTGGATACCCCCCGGTAAGCTGCCGAAAACAATGAGAATTGGATTCAACTCTCGGTTAAAATAGATTTAGCTGAAGCTTTTACTACTCGGCTTACTATGAGAAAATTCAATCGAGATCGGATTAAACTTGCACAAAATAGTCGCTTTTCCTCTATCGTCATTTCTGTTAAGATCGATACGATAATGAAAGAAATTTAATTGAGAGGCTATATATTTCACTTGAAATATAGATTAAGATCGAGGTCAAAGTTCAATCGTCGATATTCCGAGGAACACAGCATTTTCAAGTTTCAAACTAACATTTTAGAGACAGAATTATCGCAGCTAATTATTATGAAACTGCGAAAAAATCGTTGAATCTTGATTCCACTTAGTTCTATAAACTGACTCACCAGGGAGCCCGAGTTTGAGGTCATTTATTAAAATCTTCCTATTTTGGCAACCTCGTTTATTGACGAAAACGTTTCACGCTGTTGAAGTGTCTCGACCTGCCAGATGTTGGAAGCGTGTGGTATAAGAGAGCAAATGGTATCATGTCATACCGAAAATAGGCTTCAGTTTCATGGCGTAAAGATCGAGTATAAGGAAGAGAGAAGAGGGGAGGATATGAAAAGAATAAGCCAGTTTTATACCTGAAGATGGGTGTAACTTGCGATTTGGGAGACGAGAGAGAGAGAGAGGCCTTTTTTGGTCCGGAGCTCGAAATTTCTTTCATTGTGTATTTACCTTAGCACACGGAGCATTCTCTAATAAATTCCATTAGTCTTGGAATCGTGCACGCATGAGAACCCCGAGGATATTATGTTACGAGGGGTTTTGACACGGCCCTTGGAGGACCTCAATGGACCATTTTCATCCATTACGCCACGAGGTACGACAACAACGCCGCGCACGTTTTCTTTTTTTCTTCTCTTTCTTTCTCCGTTACACGAGAAGATAAATAAGAAGATACACGAAGTGAACGCGGGGAAGAGAATGAGGATAAAGAAAAAATCGTGTCTCATTCACGTGAGCAATCCTGGACGAATCCAAAGAACGCTCAAGGTCAACCAGGCGTACTTTAATTCGATCCAACAGACACTCTTTTGCCTCGAACCTCTTGAAAATTGACGACTTTAGCCTCTATCCTACTTTCGTACTTCTTTCCTCCTCAATCCAGACACACTCTTTCTCTCGCCACCCGCCCTTGCAAATGATTCGTGCTGGACTCGTAAATGACCTGGGTCACCATCTTTCATGTCAATTTTGTTACTAATGGACTACCAACATCGTAAACATCACTTGACATCTGGCAAAAGACTTCTTTGACCCAGACGAGTCTTTTTAAGATGGAAAAAATATGATATTTTTTTTATTCGAGCCCAACATCGCGAAATTGATGTTTTTTTTCCCATTACTTTTTGAGTCTTGAAGAAGCTCGTGAAATGCCCATCGCAAGGGCTTCTAGCCCGGTGCTATATTTGTCAACATTTTTCAAAAAAAGGGTTCCTCTCATTAGTACGAGTTCTTTCTAATTAAGACATATTTTCTTCCACGAATTCTCCCATTAATAAGAGTTCTTCTTAATGAAGAAGAAGAAAAAAATAGTCGGTGACCTCATCGGAGCTTCATGGGCTTCCTAGATGACCTTACGGCACGAATCCCCAACCTCATTGCTTCGCAGGTACTCGCAGCTGTAAACGCTTCGTTGAATGAGAACGCGATCATCTAAGGCTTCAAATTCAATTGACAAGTGTTGAAATGGCGAAAAAGAAAAAAAAAAAAAAAAAAAGGAATAACTCGAAAACAATGTAAATGTCTATGGGGAAATATGGCGAAATAGGACGAAATAGAGCTCCTCGTTTTTACAGAGTTCGAGGGCAGATGTCGAGCTGCAATTTTTGTTCCTTTGAACCTTTGAGTCTCGTCCTCCAGGCCGACGTCACTCTGGTGGGAGAGAACAACACGGAAAAATACATTATCCTCTATCCCTTTCTCGCTCTATGCAAAAGAAACAGTAAAAGAAAAGAAGAGAGAAAAATGGTACCGAGGATAATGTGGCACAGAGGGAGCCACTTCATTCAAAAAAAAAAAGCCACATTTCTTGGGCTCTCCGCACTCCTGAGAGGCTTCTGCTTCTCATCTTGCCAAGAGGACAATGGCCCTTCGAGCACTCCCACAAGTACCATACGTACAGTCCAAGGGTACCTTCTATTTTTTTTTTCTTTTCAGTCCTTTTTTTTCACTCCGACGCTACTTCACAGAATTTCTTTGATTTTTTTTCTTTTTATTTTTCGAAAATCTCCATGCTTTAAATCGCTTATGTGTCGTCCCACGTGTCCAGAAGTCAACGTTGAGTACCCTTGATCCTCCTACCATTTTTTAACTCCGAATTGTCGGACTCGTAATCCTCTCCGAGTCCAAATGCACTTTGACGCTCTCGAGTATGATTTTACCATGTTTTTCTCATTTTTCTTTCGCCATTCGTATAGTCTTGTTAAGAGAAAACAAAATGTTGTTCTGCTCGAAGGATCATTATCTCGATCCAATTAATTCTCATCAGTTTAAATATGTAAAAAAAAAAATTTTTTTCCTGTCTCGAAGTAGATTGCTATGATTGATCTATTTTTTTTTTTCTTCGTCTGTTTCAGGGTGTTTATTGGACAACACGGCACCACGGGGACCGCCCGATGTGCCACCCCGAAATCCTACAATGAGCCGTATCAACGGAAGACTGCCAGGAAGTCACGGAGCCAGTGATCCCGATCGCGATCCTGATCTCGAGCCATCCTGTCTGGTGCGCACACCATCTGGCAATTTCTACAATATTGGAAGTTAGTAATTATCACTAATTACGATAGAAATAAAAATTTGAAATAAACAATAAAAAGCAGTTGAAAAAATCGTATTGAAAAAAAAAAAAAAATATCGAATGAAATATTTTCTTCAATTCGACGCGATCACTTTGAGTTCAAAGAATATCCCCGAGGATATTAAATCGAGTGACGTGTCGAAAAAAAAAAATGTTGCCCTTCGATGATTTTCCCTTACTAACATACGAACCACAAATTTGTATCGAAATCGAGATTTTCTTTGGTCGGATCGATTCGATGCACAGTATAAATATACTTTATTAAAGAATTTGTTGTCTCATTGTGTGGTCGGTAATCTCGTTCTCGTTCTTCTTCATTATTCACTAATGTTCGATCGAGTATAATAGAAAAATCCATGACACGTGTGGGAGTGGTCAGAAACGAAAAGAATCCGAGTCACTCGAAAATATATATCGATCCTTGTAATAATTCTTCCTTGAGCGAACAGCAGGTAGACGTGAAAAAAAAAAAATCGTCAGAAAATCGATGTAAAATCATAAAAATCAACATAAAAAAATTTTAACTTGATGAAGCTTTGAGAATATTCTGATATTTTTTAATTTCTATAAACAACCGTGAGACCATTGAAGATTCAGTGATAATAATAACGTTCAAAATTTAAATAGGAATTAAAAATTGTTAAAAAATTCATTCGAAGCTGTAAATGAAATAAAATTTGTTCGATAAATTAATTCGCGAAGTTTATAAATAAAGAGAGAATTTTCAATCGTAGAAAAGAAGACAAAAAATTTCGAAGTTAAATGCCGAAAGGGAAGTTTCTGGTTTTCTTGGTAATCTGAGGGAACTTTGACGAGGGTTTAGCCTCGCAATCGATGGGCGTTTCTCTCCCGACTGACCCGAACAGACAGACACACAAGATAAAAAGAAATTTTGAGATATCTCTAGTTCGGTACTCGTGTTATTCTTTTTTCGTTTTTTTTTTTTTCTTTCTCTGACTTGCTTCGGATCTTTTTTCTCAGCTATTTATCGCTCGACCCGCCAGACACTCCTTGCGTCCTTATCGTTGACTGCTGGTCTCTGGACAGCCCTTTGAGAAAACAATTTTTTTCTCCTCCCAAAGTCGGTTTCATTTCACACATTTTATTGAAACAAGTGATTTCATTTATTTTTTTTTTTTTTCAAAACAATGAAACAAATGTTTCGTACTTTGCTTAAAACCTAAATCTTCATGAAAATTACACTCCTGAGTAAAATTTCCGAAATTTTCATATTTTTTTTATAATACGAAAAAACAACCGAAATTTTACTGCACGAGACCAGCTTGCATCAGATTTGGTGTATACGATGCGAGCAACCCGTGATATACACGAATCTTCTATCTATTGACTCACCCGCGGTTATGACGGCCTCGCTTTTTCGATCAACCCCTGCATAATGTATATTTTATCCCTTTAGTTTTTTTTTTCTCTTTCACGCTTCCCACCCTTCTCTCCCGCCATTTTCTTCTCCCAGCTTCTTATCTTCAATTATCGATCTTCATTCCCCTCTCCCCTGTCGTTGCCTTACCTATTTCTCGGAGACGAGGGCTCGTTTATTTCGAGATTAGGGGTTTGTACAGATAAGTCCAAGATTGTCTCGTCAAGCCGTACGTTATTGAGACCGTGTATCTTTTTTTCGATTGTTTTTTTTTTTTTTTTTGTAACGTTTCATTAATTTCGAAAAATAGACTGATATTTTTGGGCCCTAAAATATTTACAAAAACGAATACTTTTTTCTCCTCTGATCCAGTGAAATTTGGATCGACTTGCAAAACTTGAAAATTAGAGAATAAAAACATTAAAACATTCGCTAATTCGAGGAGGGGGAAGAGTATAAAATAAATAAAAGAAAGAAAGGGAGGCAAAGGAAAAAATAATAATGGCTGGGAATTCGAGAGTTCCTAAACGTCCTGATCACGGACATCTTCGTAAATGCCATAATTACCATAGCACTCCCTCATTTTTGCACTCTTTCCCCTTTTCTCCTTAGGTCTATCACTCTCTCTCTCTCTCTCTCTCTCTCTCTCTCTCTCTCTCTCTCTCTCTCTCTCTCTCTCTCTCTCTCTCTCTTTCTCTTTCTTTCTTTTCGACTCTCGTTTTCATTCTCTCAGCTTTGTGCCCTTTTTCTCCCTTCCTTCTGACCCGGATAAGAGCGTCTCGGTCTCGACACCCGCAATTAGAGAACTGACCATTACACCAACTTCCCACGCTCGGATTTGCGAGCCTCGAGCTTCGTTCAGTGAAATTGATCTTACTAATCATTCGCCATTTATCTCGTCTCGAAGCCAAAATTTTAATATATAAATAGAGATAAATAAAAATGAACAAACGTAAAAACAATAAAAATTAATTCTTACATAAATTTTTTACCGTCATTATATTTTTAAGGCACATTTTCTGACTTCGAAAATAATTCACGAAATAAAATCGTTGTTTATTTATTTATTCCTCTCACTTGGCCAATATGTAACGAGAATTACTCATCTCCGGACTGGTGTGGCTTGAAATTTAAACCGCACGATGAATCATGTACTTATTGATTCAACAGGGGTATGTTCCCCTTTTTTTTTCGTTCGCCTCCCGCGTACATTTTCTCCGGGTTCTTTATTTATAGTCTCGCGTGTCTCGTTCGCGAATTTTCGTTGAATCTCAATGCATAGCAAGCTCGAAAAAAACGCGTCTAGAATATTTAAAAAATAATACATTTGCAATTCTCTTGAACAGCACATTTGCGGGCACTCAATTATTGTTGTTATTTTTATAACGTGCTCGAAGTTTGTTTTTTTTTTTTTTTTTTTTTTTTTCAATCATCACTAATTTGTGAATGAATGAAAAATTTCATTTTTTTTTCTCAACGAAATTACTCAGTTCATTGATCAAATATGAGAGCGACATTAAAATTATTCCGATGCAATATTTATTAAAGTATTAATTTATTTATTTGCAGAAATACCGAAGAATGATTACAACAACAAGAATCCATCGACGGGCAACAGTCCAATAAAGGTCGAACTTCAAAACAACATGGACAGGTAAGATTGACGGGGGATAGGTTAGTAGTCGAGGCTCAACAAAACGATCGATCGATCAATCCCCTCTCCAATCACGAGTTCCTTTCCATCATGTTTTTTTCTTCTGAGCCCATGATTCTCAGTCGCTAACAAAAAAAAAGCGGACAGAAAAAAAAACAAGGGATGAAAAATAAGGGACAGAAAATTTAGATAAATATTCGAGGGTGACGTTGGGAAAGGACCTTCTGCAAGCGCCATTCACGGAATTTTTGCATCCTCTCCTGTTACTTCGTGTTCATTCATAATTTTATTGCTACCGTTGAACAAACGGTTTGGTCTCCTTTTTTTCTCCCTTCTCAAACCATGAATCATTCCTCCAAACATTCGATGAATCGGTCAATGAGTCAAAGTTCGAGTATTGTGATCCTCAATGTCGAGTTCACCGTGAAAATTCACGGGACTCCTCGATCCTTTTTCACGACAAAAGCTCTCTTCGAGAGAGTCCTCGAAAATCTTATAAAGCCAGACGAGAAAATGTTTCATTTAAAAAAAAAAAAAATCTTTTGAATTTTTCTTCAAGAAATTTTACACTCTCGAATCATCGATGCCTCATGACTTCAAGAGTCAGAAAATTTCAGAAAAGTTATTTAGAACCATTTTTCACTTATTTTTTAAACAACCTCTCCAACGAGGTTCGATACCAGCATCAATAAATAAGTTTTCTCCGTAGTGAAAAGCAAGAAAATTCGAATTAATGAATTCTGAACAAGTTATGTTTCCATATTGCAATGTTGAAAAGCAAAATAAATAAAAAGATCGAGGATTTTTTTTTTCTATTCGAAATCTTGAGTGAAGAGATATCTGCCACTCGTGTTGAGCTTCTTCGTCGTGACGTCGTCACTCTGAGGTCGAGTGTGCGGTAGAAAATTCTGAGTAAACTCTCTTTGCTCTTCGTCTCTCTTTTTTCTTTTTTTTTTTTTTCCTTTCTGGCCTGAGAATCTGTCTATCCAGTTCAAATATTATGGTTAGACACTCGTAAGTAACAGGAACGGCTCTGGGGTCCAGAGTAAACACTTGTCTCGTCACAGAGAAACGTTCACATATTCACACCCACATGAAGAAAAGAGAGGGAGAATTTTCCATCTAGTCAAAGTGTTTCTCTCGTAAGATTGGAAAAATATTTCAGTGCGATACTGTCGTGAAAAATTCCCCGAGAGTCCTACTTAAAAAAAAAAAAAAAAAAAAGCCTGGAAGCTACGGGGGAGAGAAAGAGACAAAAAATCATCATGAATCACTGAAAGTTTTCGTAACTTTTCCTATTTATTCATCTGCGAGTGATAATGTCACACTTTGACTTTATCTCGAAATGGGCTGAGGCTTAAGTCGTACTATTATGCTTTGGATAATCTTGGTTCGATAGAAAACATAGCCTAACTCTCGATAACCATGTTAAAGTATGAGGACACGTGTGCCCTTTGATGCTCTCAAGAAGATTGTTAGCATATGGGTCATCTGGTGAGATTAGTGGAAGTTGGGTTATTTCGAGACCCCATGGCGGTTCGAAGGGATGCCAATGCATCGAGAAATCACTTTGGGGGGGGGACCCACGAGCTTGAATTTATCTAGGCAACGTGTCTGATTCCCACGAGAGATAGGTCCTAATGACATAATCCAGGGGCCCATTTTTGCGCCCCCCCCCCTTCCTCCCCTGGCCACTAAATATCACACGATCCGTGGGCATACCAAAACGTGACTTTCTGTAATCCACTGTGATCAGGAATAATAATTTTGGGGTCGTTTTTTCTGTTGTTGTTCCAGGGTAACTTTGCCTTACGGGCACACCCCATCAATGATCCCCATGAGAAGACAGAGCATACGATGTCACTTTGGCAAAGGAATGGTCTGGTGCAGCTGGAAACAAATCGCCATTGTGGTAACCATGGTCTCACTCTGCTTAGGCGCAGCCCTTATTTACGTTGCCGGTGAGTTGCCTGTTTTTTTTAAATATACTTTCAACTATTATTGTGCATACGAGCAAGTTTTCGAAAGTCAATTAAAAATAGTAATTCGAAGTAATTCAAGAATTGTCAATTTCCGAACGAGTATGTTCATCTTTTACATTAATACTTGATGATTTTTCAGCCTCAAATATAATGAACTGGTCGTATCAGCGAACAAAGGCATGCACGGTGTTAGTAGGCGAGAATGCGGACGCCAAATTGGCAGGTTCCGAGGCGAATAAAACGTCGACGTCGTTGACATCAGGCTCCTCATCGTCCGGTGGTAGGACACGTCAACAATCGTCTTCAGGAGGTAGGAAACGTATTGATGAGGAATTAGACAACGTATTTTTGCGCAAACGTAGAGACACTGTTAACCAGCATGCCCAAGTGTTGCACCAAACAAACATGACTAGTTATAATCCAAGTGACAGCACGGAGAAACTCGTCACGATTGATGATACGTCAGAAAGTCCCGACGATGATAATCTGCATGACAAGGTTTTTAAGGTTGGTTTGCATGTCGTGGATCCTGTTGATTATTCACAAGCGAAAATCAATGATCCTGGAATCTTTAACATCGGGGATAACAATGAAGCGGAAACTGAACAACTAATTCGGGAACATTCATCTACATTCTCAACTGATTCTCCTTCGCCTTCTTCTTCTTCTCCTTCTCCGTCTTCTGCTGCTTTTCCTTTATCTTCTTCTCCTCCTCCTCCTCCTTCTTCTCCTCCTCCTTCTTCTTCTTCTTCTTCTTCTTCTTCTTCTTCTTCTTCTTCTCTTCCCTCAAGTCATTCTTCCTTGTCAAGTTCCAATGGCTCATCAACTCCACAAAATCAAGACGAAAATCACTCGACCAGGGCGTCGCGCATCCTCGTTGATCTTGAAACATCGACGAACGAGAGAACGACCTTGCCTGCGAGTGAATACAACTACATAACATCATCTTCAGGAAATCACGATTTCATCGATGAATTTGCTCCCATGGAAATTGAAACAAATACGAAAAACAATTCCGACGTAATTCAAACTCGAAAAGACTCGGACGAAGACTTGTTGGAATTGCTGCCAGAAGGGTATCTCAGAGACGCCGAAATTCCAAATGCTGAAGACATTGGATCGAGCAACGAGAATACCTCGACTAGCGAATACAATTCAATAACCTCGCCCTCCTTGAAGTCTTCCGAGGCAGATGAAGTTTCTTTGGAGATCAATGAGAACGCGGCCTCGAGTACAGAACTTAATGTAACCGAAGAAACTATGAATTTTGAAGACTCGTCCAAGACCGCAGCTAACATGGAAACTTCAACTTCGGACATTTTGAAAATAGTTCGGGAAATTTCAAACGAAGATCAATCGGTCGAAATACCGAACATAGACGCCCCTCCGATTTCGGAGATCAACGATAAATTGGCAGAAAAGCCTCAAGGAGATTATCCGTTATTATACAACTACGAAGAAGTGGAAATAGTTAAGCTGAATCACGAAAAATCGATGACCGGTTCTAAATCAATTTACAACAGTGTTGATCTCGATACATTGCCAAGGTCAACGGGAACGAACAACGGCGTAAGAACGGTAGAGTTTAAACCGGAAACGATGGAGGAAAACATGGAGGAGAGATCGAAGGAAGATCTTCGAGTGATCATGAGAGAGGGAACGGACGAGGAATTTTTACGAGAATTCGAGCGACGTTTCAGCCGTAAAAGCAAGCAATTTCCTTCATCGTCATCAACAACAACAACAACAACATCCCCATCATCATTTTCGCCAAAAATCGATGCAGAAGCGTCGTTGCATGAGGATCATGACCCCGGTGCTTCCAATAATCCGGACTCTAACAGTGCAAGCTTAACGAACGTCCAAATGATAGAAATTCCAATGATCCCTGAGGCGAAAGGTCAAAACGAGGCGTCGATCCGTCACGATTCTCGTAGAGTCCTCGTAAACGTTACGATTTCGACGGAAGACTCGTCCTCGTCAACGGGAACTCGACCGCTTTACGTTCTCTCGGTATCGGTACCCGGTGGCAACGGTTCACCTTCAAATGACCTTTCACCTCACATCAACATCGAGCCTGCTATCAAGCTCCAAGAAACATCCGTGCCTGACAAGGTTAATTTGACTTTGGGAACATCGTCTCGAGCCATGCCGTATAAAATATTGGAGGCTCCTTTGCCACCACCTCCCCAACCACCCGCCTCACCACCGCCACCTTTATGGGGCGGGGGCGAATGCGAGTGCTCATGTCCATGCATGGAATCGTCCTCCGACGAATGGGACAGCTTTTCGACTAACGAACGACCTCCTAACGTCCTAGAAATTCTTGATAATGAATTTCATCTCTCTCAGGATCTTAATGAAATTTCTTCTCACAAAGATACAACGATTTTCGAGAACACGAAATTCTACCATGACGAGGAACTATCTTCCACCACTCCTAACCAAGGTTTGTCCGATTTTTTAACGAGCACCGAAATTTTCGAGGATTTTAACGACACTACATTGGATACCAACAACGCGTCCTCCACCGACAATGTCGATGCAACCACCAGCGAGAACGAGACTGTCTGGTGCTCGAATACTACCCCACTTCCCCCTGAGCCCACTATACTTATTCTTGAAGGTGAGGCCTCTCACGCTCGCCATTTTTCATTTCTTTTTTTTTCAATCTTTGCTTCCACAACATTGCTTTTATTTTCGTTTTTTCTACATTGTGAAAAAAAAAAACTTGATCGAGATTTTCGAAAAAAAGCTACCGATCGCTGAATGATCATGGGCGAACGCCAAGGGGTTGAAAATTAAAAAATAGACGAGTTTCAATTAAATTTCTGTTTATGATCCCCCAATCCACAGCTCTCCGGTTCGAATTTTCCTACTCTAATGGGTCCTCTGTATTTTTCAAACTCTCGATACCAGTTGTTTTTTCAACTCTTTTTTCGGTTATATTTTTCGTTCTCGACACACAATCTGCTGCTTCCAATGTTATATTCAGTGCTCCATTCCTTTTTTTTTTTTTTTTGCAGCATGCTATTGTTTGTCAGCCGTCCTTTTTATCGTAAAATGCTTTGTACGCTCGTTAGTTTAGTGAGTGTGCATTTCTTTTAAGTTGTTGTTGTTTTTTTTTTTCTTTCTCTTGCAATGTCACAGGTAAACGACCTTATTTTAATCACGTGTTTACCGTTCACTTGCCTCTCTCCCTTTGTACCATTATCATGTAAATTGCTTTGCCCAAGAACGTCGAAAGGGTAGGTTCAAAAATGTTAAGCGTTACTCTGTGAAAACTTTTTTGCCTTCGTGAAATAATTTATCAATTAAAAATAAAGTTGGGACATTTCGTTCTGAAAACAGACACACAATATTATTTTAATCTCCGGTGTCGTAATTAATACCTTTTTTTAATTATCTCGCAACGAATAATTTATAAACGTTTTTAATCATGTTTTCTATTTTACAAACATTTCTTCAGGTCAAACTGTTTATTTTTATTCAAGCGTCATCATTATTGCGAAACTTTACACTTTTTTTTTATTTCATTAGTCGCGAGGGATTTTCGTACGAACATTCAATTTTTTTTTTGTTTTTCCACGGTTCTCTACGAAGCACGAAACAGCGATATCGTAATAACAATGTCATAATCGACGCAACTAAAACACGAATTTCATCGGCATAATCTTTTTTTCAATTCACTTTTTTTTGTCTTGTTTCTTTTTTTTTTACATATTTTCTCGCTGCATCGATTTCAAAATTTCATACGAATTCTGCTTATTTTATTTCCATTTTCAAATTTTATATTTTTTTTTCATTATTTTCACTCTTTTTTGTTTTACATGCGATTTTTGATTCGGAATTAATTGAAGAATTGTTGAATTTTGTCTCTCAGGCGCAAGAACGTTTCCTGCGAGATCTTTCCCACCGGATGGTACGACCTTTGCTCAAGTCGGTCTCGGCCAAAGGCTGAGCAAGGAAATTCCTCCGTACAGTTATTGGAACATGCAGTTTTATCAATCCGAGCCTGCATACGTACGTTTCGATTACAATATTCCACGTGGTGCAAGTATCGGTGTCTACGCGAGAAGGAATGCATTACCGACTCACACGCAATACGATCTTCTCGAAGTTCTCAGTGGATTCAAGGCTCGAACAACCAGGGCGTCCCATGTTAGTGTAATTGTATGTGCGAGTGACCCAATTATGTTTTTTTTTTTTTTTTACTCCTTTTATCTGTCAAAACGATTATTACGTTTTGTGCATAAACATTTTTTTATCGTTCAATTATTTTTTTTATCGTTTTTCATTTCATTATTATTTATTATTTATTATTAATACGAATTTGTATCGTTCAATATTTTTAGTAGCATCGTTCTTTTTTTTTTTAATATCGTTACATTTTTATTTCCTTCGATTTCGATGATTCACCCCCTTTTTTAATTATCCTGTTAATTTGATGTGTTGTCCTCGAATGAGAAAATTCTACGATCGATCAATCTTCTGTTTAAAAAATTTGAGTGTACTCTCCAGCTCTTCTCTAAATTTTTATCACACCATTGCGAATCAATTGTAAATTATTGTCCCATTGGACAACGACGAGACTCAATTAGATGCTAATTTATTGAAATGAGAGACCAATCACGTAATTCAATAGTAGATCATTCAATGATTTGAAAATGTGATTATTACCGTAATTACAGACGGTGGAGTCGCGGTTGAATTTTGTTAAGTTTCACAATGAAAAGGATCATAGAATTTTGATAAATCGAGACAGAATTTGAGGTTTAATCCTGTCCTGTATCCGGTGCTCGAAAATAAATGAACGTTTTTCGAAACGATGATTTACTCAATGAAAGATAATTTTTGTTTGAATTAATTGCAGCCATCGATTAAAAAGGAAGTGACACATTACATGGAGCCAGGTCACTGGTTTTTGTCACTGTACAATGACGACGGTGACCCCCAGGAGGTGGCGTTCATCGCCGTGATTGCTGAAGACATGACACACAACTGTCCAAACGGTTGCAGTGGCAAAGGCGAATGTTTGCTTGGCCATTGTCAGTGTAATCCAGGTTTCGGTGGAGAGGATTGCAGCGAGAGCGTTTGTCCGGTGCTTTGTAGTCAACGTGGCGAATATATCAACGGCGAATGTCAATGTAATCCAGGCTGGAAGGGTAAAGAATGCTCGTTGCGTCATGACGAATGCGAAGTGCCTGATTGCAACGGTCACGGTCATTGTACCAATGGAAAATGCAATTGTGTCCGTGGCTACAAAGGAAAATTCTGCGAGGAAGCTGACTGCCCCCATCCAACTTGCTCCGGTCATGGTTTTTGTGCCGAAGGTACTTGCATATGTAAAAAGGGCTGGAAGGGCGCTGACTGCAGCACAATGGACAAGGAAGCCCTTCAATGCTTGCCCGACTGCAGTGGACATGGAAATTTTGATCTTGAGTCACAAACTTGCCACTGTGAACCCATGTGGTCCGGCGATGATTGCTCCAAAGGTGAGCAACTTTGATGCACTGTCACCTTCATTCATTTATTACTGTGATTCATTTTTTCCACCAAAAATTGGTGCACAACTATTTTTTTGAAATTATCTCCATGAAAAATGGATCGAAAATGAAAGCTTAGAAAATCCCCAGAACTAAATTATTTTGCTCTGGTAAATAATACGCTTGTACCAGTTTTAAAAACCCGAAAAAAGGCTAGCAGTTCACCGGTCAAATGAAAAACATGCTTAAAACCCTCTCGTTTTTTCCACCTGGAAATTTCGTTGAATAATAATTCCAAAAATTCGTAACTTGATAGAAGTTTTGCAGATATTGAAGCATTTTTTAAATCTTCGTTAACAGTGGTTCTAACGGTAAAGCGCCAGGACATTATGATTGGAGAAAATATTCTTCGGGAAAAAAAAAACAGCAAATTTATTGTTTCGATATTTTTTTTTTCCCCATTTTTTATAGGAACAAAAATCCATACAAAGCTAGCACACCAATTTATTTGTACTTTTCTCTATAAGTTTTGATCAACAAATTTTTCAACAAATCCGAACAAAAATATATCATTTTGAGGAAAATTTAAATAACCGCGAATTCTTGTTGCAGAGCTTTGCGATCTGGATTGCGGTCCTCATGGTCATTGCGTCGATAATGCCTGCGATTGTTTGCCCGGATGGTCCGGCGATCTTTGCAACTTGAAACAGTGTGATCCACGTTGCAACGAGCACGGCCAATGTAAAAATGGTACGTGCTTGTGCGTAAGTGGCTGGAACGGACGTCACTGCACGATGGAGGGTTGCCCGAATTCTTGCTCCGGACATGGACAATGCAAAGGTAACGCCGACGAACAATGGGAATGTCGATGCTACGATGGCTGGGATGGAAAAGACTGCAGCGTTTTACTCGAACAGAATTGCAACGATGGAAGGGACAATGACAAAGGTTAGTTCACGAATTTCGCTCTTCGTTTACGTTTTCGAAAGAGAAAAATGTACACAGTATTTCGACTTTTTTTCTCTCGAGTAACTCGCTGAATTTTAAAACATAATCTTTGCTCAAATTCACATTGCATTGAACACTGATTCTTTGAAATCTTCATTTATTTCCGATCTCGTAAAAAATCAAATTTAAATAAAATGCTAATAAAAACAATTTGAAAAAAAAAATAGACGGTCTCGTGGATTGTGCGGATCCGGAGTGTTGCGCTAATCACGCCTGTCGAAGCAGCCAACTTTGCGTCTCGGCACCAAAACCGATTGACATTTTATTACGGAAACAACCACCAGCTATAACAGCCTCCTTTTTCGAGAGAATGAAATTTTTGATTGACGAAGGTAGTCTCCAAAATTATGCTCGCCAAGAGACCTTCAACGAGAGGTGAGTTGTTGATTTATTTTTCATTATTTACCAGAGGGGAATAAATAACTTGAAAAAAAAAAACAAACGACATGATTAATATATTCTATAAATTAAAATGTAGTCGAAATGGTGGTCTTGACGATTTCGAGACACCGATCGAGATGTTTGATAGCAATACTTATTAACATTAATTATGAAATTAATAGTAGTACATATCATTCTATATATCCATATATATATTTATATATTTACACTTATATATTAATATGAATATTAAAAAATGTCCGTCCCGATTCGATGTTGCGTGCAGTGGCGTCTTTAATCATAGAACCCGAACGTCAATAATCCGTTCGATGTCATGCAATAATATTACACTTGTACACAAGTTTTTCTTTTTTTTTTAATTATCATTTTTCATCAATATTATTGCAATGAAATTCGAGAAAACGTAGCATTTTCAATTGGTTTATCGAAAAAAAAAAAATAATCATCCGTTAACAATTGTTAGTATTTCCGGAGTGATAAACGATTAGACTGTTTTTCACGTTGAATCTGATCGAGGCTAGTTATTGATTTGAAAGAATTATTTATGGTTTTTTTTTTTTTTTTTTTTTTTTTTTTAATTTCAATATCGCAATCAATGATTTCCCAAGGATAATTAAAAAAGAAATAAAACGACATTAACCGTTGACACATATACCACAAAATATTATATTTAATATATTAATATACTGCGCTGTTGTGACCCGTGTGAAATCACATCCCATCAGTTTTGTACATATGTTTTGTATGTAAGTGTGCGCGAGTGTGTTCCCCCGATGCACCCCAACCTCCTGATTAATATTTTTTTTTTTTTATATTTTCTCCATTCTTCTTGTTTCTTAACAGCCCCTGAAATTTTATTTCGAGAAAAAAACTCCTTTTTCGTAGTGTTTCTACAAAATTATGTCCATTTCCGATTGTTTAACGCTTCGAAAAAAAGTGACGCTCATTTGTAGTTTTTGAATTCATTTGATAATCGTCTCCCTTCTACATTTTTCGTTTTCGTTGAACAAAATTTTCTCTCCCCCCGCCCCCCCTTTTCTCTCGCTCTCTCTTACTAATATTTTCTTTCTATTGTCCGTCCGAGTGAAGCTTGCGCATATGTCTAAGAGACCCATGCTTTTTTGCCCATCGCTCTCGAACAGTCGATACTATCGTACGAAATGAAAAAAAAAACAAAAAAAATATACAAAAAGAAAAATAGTATAATGAAAATATCGCAGCTAAGGGACACTCGAATAGAATTATTATTGATTGAACCAATCAAAAGAAATTAGAGAGAGACAAGACTTTTTGAACCAATGAAATATTCATTAGTTAGCCTCCAATTATTCTTTGATCTATTTTATAGTGATCTATTTGATATTTATAGTGATATATTTGATCAAAATTTATTAAATTCATTTATTCTAAATTCTCATTTATCTCTAAAATTTTTGGGACAAAGGAAGTTATGCAATGAAATTTTTTTGAATTTTTATTCATCCTTTTATACATTTTTATCGAACCGATCATTTCGTTGAATTGATTTCTCGATACTTTATAATTTCAACAATTTTTTGTTCCATTCTCAACATGCTCGTTTTTTTTTCTTCTACTTTAATCAAACTTAATAACTCGATTTGTTTGTCATGAAAATGCCCGGAAAAAAAAAATTGAAAATACTCGTTTTTTTACTCCCTGTATCGATTATTTTGACACACTCTCTCGACTATCGTATTGGGGTGAAAAAAAAAAAAGACAATACTTTAATTTAACTGGGCTCTGTTTTATCCGTGCTGCCCGATCAGTGTGTTCTGGAATCACTTCAACACAAGGTAAGAATGCCCCGTCCGCAGGAGGGATGGAATCGAAGAAACGATTTTACGACAATAATTTTATTATTTTTGTTCTTCTTTTCGATTTTTGTTTCTTATCGAAGAGCTCGTAGAGTTTACCGTTTTCTTTTGATCGTAGCTGCCGCGTGACGATCGGCTTTTTGCATTCGTGTTATTTCTGCATCCTTGATGAGAAGTAAATTTGGAGAAAAAAAAAAGAAACTATAAAAACAATAATTAAAAAAAAAAAAAATGTTGAGAGCGAAAATTTGCGAGAATTTATTTTTTTACATTCAGGCCGTATGTGTGTGTGTTTGTCAAAGATTGAGAGTCAATACACGAGCGGGTGGTCAACATCCACCTCTTATGTGTTTTTCTATCTGTCCGTCTCTCTTTCTCTCACTTTCTCTCTAGCCTGTGTCCACAAATGAATTTCGTTTATATTGGAATTATTTGAAAAAATCACCAAATTCTCCAATTTTATTATTTCGTGATCACGAAATACTCAATATTCTGAATATCCGGTAACCCGATTGATTTTTGTTTATTTTTTCGATATATAACGATATTTTCTTTTATTTTGGTGATTTTTCTCCAATTTCGAAATGGACCCACAATGGCGAAAGAAGAAAAAAAAAAAAAAAACAAATTGTGTATATGTGTGTTGTGCACCCGAGCTCTTGAACCGTCTCGTCTGTCACAAAGCGTGATTTTGTGTTTAAACGTAATTGTTGCATGGTTTATTTTGACCTAATTACATTCCTACATTGTGTTACGTGAATCTTTTCGTTGAGCTTCGTACGTTGTGTTAATCGTTGGTTAGGACACGTGATTAAGCTAATTACATTATATTTTATTGTCTGTATGTTGCTCTCGTCAACGTTACGAACGAAAGAGCATTGAAGAAAGCCAAAGTGTTGAAAAACCAACACCATTGTTGATTATAGCTCCGAAAAAAAAAAAAACATTCAATAATTTTAATAAATGTAACGACGAAATCAGCAACAAAAATAGTAGAAAAAAGTGCTGTTCGATACTTTTTAGTTGAAGAGCTGAAACATAAAAATGAAACGATGAAAAATCAGGATTACAAAACAACACTAAAAACTCTTAAAAAAAAGTTTTATTCAAAGATTTTTTTACTAATTGAAAGACAGATTGAAATTTCGCTTGTTGCGTAGTTTGAAAAAGTAATTTCAAAGATTTTGCGACGTAGATTTCGTTAAGAGAGAAAAAAATTTTGAAATTGTTGCTTGACGATAAAAATTCGAGAATTTGTTTGATTAATTTTGCATTTGATCGTTTAGTCGTTCGGCTGTTGTACGTGGACGCGTGGTGACGTCATTGGGTACCGGTCTCATGGGCGTTAGGGTCAGTACGAGTACGCCCCTCGAGGGATTCACCCTGACGAGGGACGATGGCTGGTTCGATCTTCTCGTTAATGGCGGTGGAGCGGTCACCTTGCAATTTGGTAGATCACCTTTCAAGCCCCAGAGTCATATCGTCTTCGTACCGTGGAACGAGGTAAAATAAAATTTATTTCATTTTCAAAGCGGCACCAAGTCGCTTGAGGTGTTAAAAGCTAAGCTTACGTATGCATCACCGATTCATTAACAGCCTCAAGATTGAATAACGCTTGATTTTACAGGTTGTAATAATCGACAGAATAGTAATGAGCACGTTGGACGAAAAAGCGCCAATTCACATACCGCACGCGTGTGCAGCCCACGACTACGATTTGATGAAGCCGGTAGTGTTGGCAACATGGAAACACGGTTTCCAAGGTGCTTGTCCAGACAAAAGTGCGATTCTTGCAGAATCTCAAGTGATACAGGAGAGTTTACAGATACCGGGAACCGGTTTGAACTTGGTTTATCACAGCTCACGTGCAGCGGGCTATTTATCAACGATACAATTGCAATTAACACCTGAGACGATACCACCAACGTTGAATCTTATCCATTTGAGAATAACGATCGAGGGAATACTGTTCGAGAAGACTTTCGAGGCAGATCCGGTGATCAAATTCACTTACGCCTGGAATCGTTTGAACGTCTATCGTCAGCGAGTTTACGGAGTTACCACAGCGATGGTGAAGGTTGGTTACGAGTATAGCGATTGCAAGGACGTCATCTGGGACGTCCAAACGACAAAACTCAGCGGCCATGATATGTCGATATCCGAAGTTGGTGGTTGGAATCTTGACATTCATCATCGTTACAACTTCCACGAGGGCATATTGCAAAAAGGTGATGGTTCTAATATCTATCTGAAGCACAAACCACGCGTCATCCTTACCACCATGGGCGACGGACACCAGCGACCTCTTGACTGCTTCGATTGCGACGGCCAAGCTTCGAAACAACGACTACTGGCGCCAGTTGCACTTGCCACCTCCGCAGACGGATCCATCTTCGTTGGGGACTTTAACCTCGTGAGAAAAATCCTCGTCGATGGAACCGTCAAAACGGTCGTTCGTCTCAAGTAAGTTTACAGTTTTTATATCCATCCATAATATCCATGAGAGTTGGCAGTATCCGTAAGATCTCAGAACTAACCGAAACGATATTTTATCTGATTTTCAGTGCCACGAGAGTCTCATATCGCTATCACATCGCCCTGAGCCCCCTGGATGGCGTCCTGTACATTTCGGATCCGGAATCCCATCAGATCATTCGCGTTCGGGATACAAACGATTATTCGGACCCGGAGCATAATTGGGAAACGATAGTAGGTTCGGGTGAACGTTGTTTGCCCGGTGACGAGGCTCACTGCGGTGATGGTGCATTGGCGCGCGATGCCAAACTGGCATATCCTAAAGGTGTTGCTGTTTCGGCCGATAACGTGCTCTACTTTGCGGACGGCACCAATATCCGTATGGTCGATCGTGACGGCATAATAACTACGGTGATCGGTAATCACATGCACAAGTCACACTGGAAACCAATACCTTGTGAAGGGACTCTCAATGTCGAGGAGGTTCATTTACGCTGGCCGACAGAGCTGGCGATAAATCCCCTCGACAATTCTCTTCACATGATCGACGATCACATGGTTCTTCAGTTGGCACCGGACGGCCGCGTCAAAGTAGTAGCCGGACGTCCTTTACACTGCGCCAGTCCCTCTTCGACCTTCGACACGGAATTGGCAACGCACGCAACATTGGTGATGCCCCAGAGTATCGCGTTCGGGCCATCCGGCAATCTTTACATCGCCGAGAGCGATTCCCAGCGAATAAATAGAGTTCGGGTGATTGGTACAGATGGAAAAATTTCTCCGTACGCCGGTGCCGAGTCCAAGTGTAATTGTCTGGAACGTGGCTGCGATTGTTTCGATGCCGATCACTATCTGGCCTCTACTTCCAAGTTTAATACTATCTCAGCCGTAGCCGTATCTCCCGACGGTGTCGTTCATATTGGCGATCAAGCCAATTATCGCATCAGATCGGTTATGGCGAGTATACCGGATGCGAGCGGCGCCAGAGAATACGAAATTTACTCTCCCGACACCCAAGAAATCTACGTTTTCAATCGATTCGGCCAGCATATCGCAACCAAAAACATTCTTACGGGCGAAACCTTCTACCTGTTCACGTACAACGTCAATACGAGCAACGGCAAATTATCGACCGTCACCGATGCGGCTGGCAACAAAGTATTTTTGCTTAGAGATTACAGCAGCCAAGTAAACTCCATCGAAAACACCAAGGGACAAAAGTGCCGATTGCGCATGTCTCGTATGAAGATGCTGCACGAACTGAGCACCCCGGACAATTACAATGTGACCTTCGATTACCACGGACCTACTGGACTATTGAAAACCAAATTGGACAGCACGGGACGTAGTTACGTCTACAATTACGATGAGTTCGGTAGATTGACCAGCGCGGTTACACCCACTGGCAAAGTTATAAGCCTTACTTTCGACCTTAGTCTCAAAGGAGCCACCGTGAAAGTTGGTCAAAACAACAGAAAACCGGTTTCCATGTTGATCAAGGGTTCATCGGTCGTTACGAAGATCGGTGATGCTGAACAGCGCACTACAGTGATGGGTGATGGTTCTGTAGGCCGCGTAACACCCTGGGCTCATACGGTTAGTACGGACACGATGCCATACGCCATATTGGCCGAGATCGAACCATTACTGGGCGAAAGTTATCCCGTTCCGGCTAAGCAGCGCACCGAGATCGCTGGCGATCTCGCCAACCGATTTGAGTGGAGATACTTCCTGCGAAAGGTTCAAGGAAACAAAAATCGTGGCAATACAAAAGCGATAGCTCAAGTCGGCCGAAAACTTCGGGTCAATGGTGACGTTCTGCTGTCATTAGAATATGACCGGGAAACCAATACGGTTGCTGTCTTCATCGATGATCGAGTGGAACTTCTTAACGTGACTTATGACAGAAACGCCAGACCCGTCAAGTGGGGACCGCGGGATGGAATCTTCGCTGGAGTTGAACTGGAATACGATCGGTTTAGCAGGTTAACCAGCTGGACCTGGGGCGACATAAGCGAAACTTACGGCTTTGACCGAGCTGGAAGATTGTATGAGATCAAGTACAGCGACGGAACTTCAATGATCTATGCCTTTAAGGACATGTTCAGTAGTCTTCCTCTCAAAGTCACTACACCACGCGGCAGTGATTATCTCCTGCAGTACGATGAAGCTGGAGCTCTTCAATCATTGACAACACCGAGAGGCCACATTCACGCCTTTTCTCTTCAAACTTCTCTCGGTTTCTATAAGTACCAATATTACTCCCCCATGAATCGCCATCCTTACGAAATTCTTTACAACGACGATGGACAAATCCTTGCCAAGGTTTATCCTCATCAAAGTGGCAAAGTTGCCTACGTCTATGATCATACTGGCAAACTTGAAACAACGCTGGCAGGACTTTCATCGATCCACTACACCTACCAAGAAACAACGAGCCTCGTGCGCAGCATCGACATCAATGAGCCTAATTTTGAGATGAGAATCGAGTACAAATATCACGCTGGTATCGTCAAGGATGAGAAAATCAAATTTGGCAGTAAGAGCGGAATGGCCAACGCTCACTATCGTTATCAGTACGATGGTAACGCTCGTATATCCGGCATCGAAGTTGACATAAATGGCAAGCAACTGCCGCAATTACGATTGAAATACAATCAGAATTTGGGAGTACTAGAGGGTGTCGGTGATTTGAGAATTTATCGGAACACCTTCAATCGTTCGGTCATGCAAGACAGCAGCAAACAGTTCTTCACCGTCACCGATTACGACGAGCACGGTCGCGTCAAAACTGTCTTGACCAATATCCGATCTGTCGATGTTTTCCGCATGGAACTCGAATACGACAACAGAAATCGTATCAAGATGCGCAAATTAACGATCGGCAAGGAACCCATGGAGAAGAAGGAATGGTCGAGAATGGACAAAATAACTTATAACGCCGACGGACATGTTCTGGAAGTTGCCGATACCGATAACAATTGGCAGTACGCCTACGATGAGAACGGCAATGTCATCGGGGTCACCGAACATACGGAAAAAATTACCCTCGGCTATGACAGCGGCGATCGGGTCGTTCAGTACGGCGATGTTGAATTCAATTCTTACGATGGAAGGGGATTCGTTGTTATACGTGGTGAACACAAATACAGGTACGGCCTCACTGCCTCACTAACAAATTCTCTCTCATTCATTTTCGATTCAAAACAACTTCTAAATATCCGATATCTTCTTACTTTGTAGGTACAACTCGCGTGGCCAACTGATCCACGCATCCGAACACAAGAAATTCCAGATCTGGTACTTCTACGACGACCGCGGACGTCTGGTATCCTGGAACGATGATAGAGAGAACATAACACAATTCTTCTACGCTAATCCGAGAACCCCGGATCTTATAACTCACGTGCACTTCCCGAAATCGTCGAAAACCTTCAGGTTCCTATACGACTCGAGAGACTATCTGATGACAGTGGAGACGTCGGAGCAACGCTTCTACGTGGCTACCGATCAGAACGGTTCTCCATTGGCGCTTTTCGATACTAACGGTAATCTCGTGAAAGAGATGCGCCGTACGCCGTTCGGAAAAATAATCAAAGACACCAATCCTGATTTCTACTTGCCGATCGATTTCCACGGTGGTCTTTTCGATCCTAACACCAAGCTCGTTTATCTGAACAAACGTCTGTACGATCCTACGGTTGGTCAATGGATGACGCCAGCTTGGGAACAAATGGCCAATGAATTAACAACGCCAACGGACATATTCATATACCGTTTCCGGAATAACGATCCAATAAATATCCGACAAAACGTTGAATACATGACCGATTTGACGAGCTGGTTGAAGCTCTACGGTTATGACATCAACTCGATGTTGGGCTCCGAGTACACGAAACGGATGGTTTATCAACCGAGCGCAACGATAACCTCGCCTCAATTGACGCCGGACTTTGGAGTAATGTCGGGCTTGCAGTGCATCGTAGATCGAGTGCACGAGAAATTCTCAGATCTTGGTTTCGTGCCTAAGCCATTGTTGAAATTGGAGCCGAAAACGCGTAATTTATTGCCAAGAGTGGCGCACAGACGGGCAGTTTTCGGCGAGGGCATATTGGTTTCGAGAGTCGGTGGTCGTGCTCTAGTGAGCGTTGTCGATGGAGTAAACAGCGTAGTCCAAGACGTGGTGACGTCTGTCTTCAACAATTCGTACTTTTTACCTCTCCACTTCAGCGTACACGATCAGGATGTATTTTACTTTGTGAAGGACAATGCTCTCAAAATACGCGATGACATGGATGAGCTTCGTCGTCTCGGCAGCATGTTCAACGTTTCGACCCACGAAACGACCGAGCATGGTGCTGGCACGTGGAAAGAATTGAGGCTTCATAATCCCGATGCTGCTGTAGTAATAAAATACGGGGCTGATCCCGAGCAAGAGCGACATCGGATCTTGAAACACGCTCACAAAAGAGCGGTCGAGAGAGCCTGGGAGATTGAGAAACAATTAGTAATGGCGGGTTTCCAGGGTCGCGGTGATTGGTCGAAAGAGGAAAAGGACGAGTTGATAGCTCGTGGTACCGTCGTTGGTTACGAAGGTGTTGATATCCACAGCGTACACAGGTATCCACAATTAGCGGATGATCCTGGCAACGTCGCGTTCACTCGTGACACTAAACGCAAAAGACGCAAATCGGGTAATCGCCGCAACAGAATACATAGGCATGATTCGTGATGCGACCATTGCCACGGATCATCTGCAACGACCGTCGTCTCGACGAAGTCCAAAATCGTCGATACTACTCGACGAGACAGCAACAACGACGACGACAACAACGATGACGTATATACGTCACGTACAATCGCGCCGACAAGAGAGACGAGCATGCAGAGAGTGGCCGATACGACGACCGCAGCGCTGACTACCCTGGCGCCATACACGGTGGCGTCGTTAACTACCAGCGTTGAAACTACCGCGAAAAATCACTACGTTGATGAGAAAAACATTTCTTCTTGAAATATCCTTTCGCAGAATGAACAATGCAACTTTTGAGATTTCACTTTTCGAGTGGAGATAAATCTCAATTTTTGTTTTCGTTTTTTTATTTTTTATTCACGGGTGCTCTCGTTTTGTCGTCGAATCGATCGCGTAATCATTTTCTGTATTATAGACCTTATTTTTTCCAGTTCATTTCTCTCTACTGTTTTTTATTTTTGTTATTTCTTTTACATCTATCTCTCTTTCTCTCTCTCTATCTCTCTTTCGACTTCTGCAAGTGCTTTGTTGTACGTGACCAGAGTCTCGTTGTTTAATACGGCAGTGATGATCGGTGTAATTATCGGACGAGTGATCCGTGAAGTGTCAAAATTATAAGCTAGTCGCGATATATATTTACAATACGAAAAGTATAAAGCTTGTTACAAGGTGATTATTTTATAGATGACGAATTATGAACTCTTGGGTCTAATTACGCGGAGATTTAAAATATGTAATTAATGAACAATACATGTGAGAACAAATGTGAGGATGTAGAGTGTGTCCTTTGTATGTATGAGTTGCGCTGAGCGTAGAGACTGAACGAGAAAAGAGGACGATGAATTGTTTTTTTTTTTTTTTTTCTTTTTTATTTAATATTTTTCCAACCATCTCGAGACGAAATAGTTGGAAAAAATGTAACAATCGCCTGCAAAAATGCATTGAGTGCTAGGTGATAATTGACGCATCAACAGGGTCGAAGGACGCGTGTACGTAAATGAAAAAACTGTTAGAAAAAAGGGGAGGGGAGGGAGGACGAGTTGGTAAAATATATAGACGATCAATCGCAACGAGCGATTGCGTCTGCATTTACATGACGCCATATTGTTTTTTTTTTTAATCACTATTCTTTTCTTTTCTTCGAATCCACGCAAACGCGTGTACGTCCAACGTTAATAATAGTAAAAAAGAGGTGGGAAAAGATGATAAAAATTGCAAGAGAACGTCGTCATCTCGCGCATTCTTTTGGAAATGAGAATGAAATTTAAAAAAAAAAGAAAACAAGAAATTAAATTAAGAATGTAGGGCGCGCGGTGAATGAGCTGCGGATGGGAGAAGAAAAAAAATACACACAAAAAGGAATATTTTTAACATAACTCAATGAATCGAGGAAGAATCTCGATTTTTTTGTAAATATCAACTTAATCTATATATATATATATATATAAATTAAAACGGTAATAATTGTAGATAATATTGGAACACGAAATATCGATGAGGTGGGAAAAAAAAAATTATATATATATATATATAAATATCTGACAGGGGTGAATGAACATCACTCGACGATATCGCTTTTTTATATGTATACACCATTTACCAGCGCCATGCTCGGACACATAAACGGTAATGAACGTAATTACAGCGAGTAATTAGAAAAATTAAAATAAAAAATAAAAAACAATACAAAACAACTACAACAACAAATGCAAAATTCATGTACACTCGAGAAAAAACCGACGAATGAATAAATGAAAAAAATTATAAATGTAGCATCGAAATGGTACATGAGCCGCACGCATTAGTATGTGTATATATAAATATACATCGACGAATTCGCAGTCTGGAAAAAAAAAAAAAAAAGTTCACTGGATAATTTAAAAAATTGCCAAACAAATTTCGTTATTTCTTTCTCTCGATATTCTCGAGAAACACTGCAAAATGAAAATTTGATAATTTCTTATTCAAATTTCCTCGAGGCTCTCTTCGAAGAATTCTGAAATTTTTTTTTTTTTCTTCACTGTGTGCGAGATAAATCGTTGTCTGCAAAGTCTATAAGGCGCAAATGAAATGTTGCACGAGCAATGATATAAATACGTATATATATATATAAAATAAAATAAGCCCCGATAAAAAAATTAAAAAATCCTGCAATTCGAGAAATCGATGCAGGATAATCGTTCATTCGTGGTCGATTAGCTCGTAAGTCACGAGAGCGAAGAACAACTTTTCTCTCGTTATGTCATAGACACTTGTAAATATTAGCTATAACGATAATAATAAAACATTCGTTTAGATAATGAAACAAAACAACAAAAAAGAAAAACTGTGTCGTATCTAATGCGAGAAGTTGGATGGAGTAGCATTGAATAACGGAGAGAACAACAATTATGCAATGAATTTTGCAAAATTTGTTGTTCAAGCACGGATGGGCGGATGGAGAAGCTGAAAAATTCGTGTAATAAATAATTATCGTACCCCTCCCCCCCATCCTTAGTAAACAAATTCAAAAAAAGAACACACCAAAAATATCCGAGAGGATTAATGAGAGAGAAAAAAAAAAGAAAGGAAAATTAATAATAATATTAATAATAACAGTAATAAAAAATATTGATAATGATATTAATAATCATAATAATAATAGTAATACGCCCCGCCTATCTTTCTACTGAAGAAAAAAAAAAACAATGAGAAGAGAAAAAAGAAGCAAATTATTTTTTGAATTGTGTCGTCAAAAAGAAAACGTAAACCCAATGTCCCCATTTCCCTATCCTAAAAATCCTCGTTCCCATCTTTCCCGACTGTTGCCCGATAATGGAAAAAAAAAAAAAAAAAAAAAATCGAAAAGAAAAAAAAACAATTATAATAAGTGATTTGTCGGTGTTTAGATATTGGAAGTAGATCTCGATGCCTCGATTGGATTGGATCGAAAAGAAGATGAAAAAAAAAAAGCAAAGTAATCGATAGAAAGTATAAACGAAACAAGAGAAAATAAGTAAATAAATAAACAAGCCCACGTGCATGTCCCCCAGAACTCACTTACATATATACGTGTATATGTACAGGATTCTTTGAAAAGTTAGCGCATGAAACTTTGCGGTTGATTAGAACATGAAAATTCGAGAAAATGAGTCCTGAGCTATTTTTTTCTACGATGTACCGTTTGCGAGATATCGATTAATTAATTGTAACGAATCAAAAGCGCTGCTTTTAAAATGTGGGAGTGGCTAACGGAAAGCGCGGTGACGTACGCGCATGTAGCCGGGAACAAAGAATCGGCGGAGCCGTGTCTCTCTACTGCGCTTATATGACAGCGCACCCTGTTAGCTCAAATAATTGATTACTCAAAAAGGAGAAAACGCAGGGAAAAATAACAAAGAAAATTGCTTTTTGAAAAAATTCATCATTACCGTTTCAACCGATTTTTCATCGTCCTGTCTATATATACGGTGTCTTGAAATGTATATTTACGTGCTAAACGCAAACGTACGTAAATATGTACTTGTCTATCGAACGAGAAAATATAAGCGAAAAAAAAAAAAAACGAGAGAGCGCCCGAATCGCGAAATAAACACGCACACATAAAAAGCATATGGAAAAAAAAAATACAAATATACAGATAAACGAACAGAGTGAAATAAAACGTGATCGAAACATAATCATTAAAAAACAACTGCGACGCTCGTAATATTCGGTGAAAAAGACTGTCCAATAACGAGCATTAAAAATATATTGGATACAAAATTCTTCTCGAATCAGTCAAATTGTATATCGCTTTAAAAAACGCTCTCGCGTTCAACACCGTTAATATTTATCGTATCGAGAAAGAGTTATAATTATTTTATTTAAAGTTCCAACCGGTTTTTATTGCGAAAAAAATTTTTATCTTCTTTTTCTTTACACACTTATGGAAAAGATAGATTCTTTTTACCACAAAATTATTATTACGATTGTTACTATTGTTATTATATTATTAATAGTAATATTTTGAGCAAGCGTTCAACTGAATCTTTCGGTAATTTTTATCTTTTGCTGCATATATTCCATCTCATTGGATTTCAACAGTACGAGTTCATAATGAGGAAGAGGATGGGCAAAAAAAAAATGCTGACACGTGCATGAGAAAAGCAATACTTCGTAACTAACGTGCTCGAATGACTGAATGTTGTGGCTGTCAAAGGAAAAAAAAAAACAAACAAATAAATAAATAAATAAAATAAAATCAGTGCGAATGAAATTTTTCAACGATGAATGAAGCGAAAGATAAAACGGAAAAGAATGATAGCGGATAAAAAAAATATCACGACCGACGATATATAAATAGGAGAAAGGAATGATAATTGCGACTGCCGAAGAAAAGTACGCGCTTGTGTATTTGGTGTCCGTGCGTTAGCATTAATAAAACAAAACAAAACAAAACAAAAAGAAGAAAAAAAAAGTCAACAGGAGAAATAAGTAGTAGCGTGTGATACGTAAATGAAGCATGTGAGGAGAACGCGAAAAAGTCGAACGTGTGAAAATATTGAGAAAAAAAAAGAACAAAATCATTGCAAATTTTCGCTAATTTTTCTTTCTTTTTTCTATTCAAATTTTGTACATACAATTTTTATCATTAAATTCACAATATTTTGAATAGCGAAATAATTGTTTCGACCATGTTTATCAAGCGCGGCAACGGGATGCCGCAAAGGTCTTCTTGGCTTCTTGCGTCGACCGTTCGTTTCGGGGATTTCCCTATTTGCGTATACTTTCATACAAAAAAAAAGCATGAAAAATTTGAAAAAAATTAATAATTAAAATAAGCAACTAGTGTTCCGTTTGTGATTTTTACCACGTGAACGATGAAGATAAGTGACACAATAAAGGAAGAACTCAACTTGTAGCGAACGAGACGTAAAGGGTGTGTAAGAACTTGGTGAATTTGTAAATAACGTATTATTATTATTATTATTATGTAAATAGCACGAAAACGTATACATAAAGCATATTTCATAAAAAGAAAGGGAGATGACGAGAAACACACTGAAACTCTCCCGCAAAAACACGAAAATAAACATGTAACACACACAAGGTTTTTATTTTAAAGGCTACGTAATTATATATATGTATAAAAAATAACTATATATATATATAACTACGTAACGATACCTAACGATAGGTATATATATATATATATATATATCTACATATGAATATATATATACATATTCTATACTCTTACACGCTAAGTACTCAATAAATATATATATAAAATGTCCTTGTGTTTGTGTACGTCTAAACTATGCCTCTTACCTGAACTCCTGCCACTAATTTTCTTGTGTCTTTCACCTTGCTCCTCCGATGTGTTTCGTCTGCTGTGATGTTTCTCAAAATTTGTCTATAACAATGAAGAACGCTAAAAATGTTGGTTGTGACATACTTGAAATTTCAGTGTGAGATCGGCGAATTTCCACTTCTTCTCGTTCGTATCACCGACGCAGCCGATTGAAATCTAAGCTTCGCGAGTGAATAATCTATTTTCCCGTAACGGTAACCTTTACAAAGGCAACGAAATAGTAGAAACATTGTCCTTGAACGAAGCTCTTAAAGGCACGATCAATCACTTGGCCAAATTTAACAAAAATTGTGTTCTCGTCGCTCATAACTGTCCCTTCGAAAGCTTTGAGACAATCCGATACTTTTCGATCGATTAGAAAAATTGATCTACGGCTTCATCGATTCTCTGGAAATGTAACGCCTATAAGCCTCCCAATCTTTCTACTCTCCTCTTTTTTAGTCCTATCAAAAATGTACAAAAACATATAGGTATAAAGAAACAGGAAACCGCGATCAGGTCATTTAAGCTCATAAAAATTTGAATAATACGCATGTCAGCGTGTTTTCATACGAATGGGTCCAAGACACCCGGTAGTGCCTTCGTTGGGTTTTCGTCAGTAGGAGCGCTGGACCAGGAGACACGAGGTTCGCAACCCTTAAACGCGGACCTATACTATGGCGCTATCTTTCGAAGATGTTCCGCAACGGTTCGCCGATTTGATAATTCGGTCGGAGATAAAGTTATATCCGTCGCAAAATGAGAGGTTTCGAATCCTTATCCCGTGAGCGCGAATGCAGTCTGCTTCGAAGTGTTGTTTGGAACTTATCAAAGAATTTCTATAAAACAAAAAAAAAAGGTTAATATCTAGACACATGTTTTCCTGTCGAAAGTTTCGGACGATTGATAAATTCGTGTTCATAAAATTTCATTTTTTCATATTATTTTATTTCATAAATGGATAGCTTTATTATTCATCTATTTACAATTTATACGAGTACCATGTTCGTTCGTTACCTCGCGTGATAGTTCATAAACTATGCGAAAGTGATGCGAATAGGACCAATGAGAAAAAAAAACTAAGAAATTAAGTGCAATATTAAACGAAACGACGTAAGTAATGTCGATGGGTATTTTTTTCTGTAATTAAATACTTCCAGCTGAGTCATATCATTGGTAATTTCGCTCGAATCTTATTGGATGTGTCAGTCAACACCAACTTAACGCACGAGAATAGTCAAAGTACAGTGAATAAAAATACGAATGAATATTTTTAAAAAAAGACACGCAATTTACCTAGTTTCTCGCAGAAACTTATAGGGTCAGATTGAGCGTGAAATTCTCGGAAGAAAAGTCCTCAATTGTTTGTTTTTTTCTACGATTAACCGTTGATCAGTTATTGATTCGTAAATTAACAGTCAATCCAAATCGACGGGCGAACAGGACTTTTCTTTCGGAAATCACACGATCCATCTGCTCTGTAAAGGCTGAGCGTAAGCATTGAACATTTTCTGGAAATTCTCTCGCATACGGAGACGGAACAAATACTGTTCACAGTTTTGAAAAATACTTACGCACACACGCGAGCGCGCGCACACACACATACACACACACACACAACACTTTCGCTCGTTGTTTAACAAACAAATACTTAGTCAAGTGGCTTTTTTCATAGGAAAAACGTCGAAACGAAACGGAATATCCTTGATATAAGCCAAACTCTCGCGATTTTTGACTAGTCCAAAAAAAAAAAAGAAACGAAAAAGGACTTTGAGGAATGCTACATCAAAGGGACCAACGTTCCTTCGAAGCTTTGGGCGGAAAAAAAATATAGTGCGAAATTTCAAAAAACAAAACGCACGAGAAGAAAATAATGTGGATAACTATTCTCTGTGTTTAACTTATTGACGATATTTCGACAGATTATGAAAAAATAAAATAAAATATATTTACAGGCCCGGGGACAGATAAGCGATCCTGCGACTTCGACCAACCTCTCAATTCACCCGATAATTCATGTCAATTAGTGTATAGCAATATACAAAAATACAAACATTCGGGGGCCGATACAAATCGGTCGATTCGTAATTTTCAAGTTTTTATTCTTTCTCTCCTTTTTCCATCGTTCCTTATCACTCTTGTTTTGTCGTGGCATAGTTTTTTGGTGGCATAGCTCTGCGAATTGTTCTAATAGCTTTTTCGCTGCGTTGGGCGACTTTACTCAAGACCCAAGAGCCAATTGATGCCTTGAACTAACAGGGTAATGAGTGGCTGCCAAGCCACGAGCCATCTTATCCAATCGAGCAATTGACCGTACATCACATGAGGTCGTTCCCAACTTTTGAAAAGAAACGTTATCTCTGAATTAAGGCTCAATAAAAATTCTTATTTCAATGCACACGAACTATTAAATAAATATAATTAAAAATTATTCTATAAAAAGGATACGGATTTGTGAACATCTTCCTGAGATCGACCTTTTCCTTACAGTAAGGACAGGTTTGTTTTTTACCAACGATACACCAGCCGCGGATGCAAAATTCATGAAAAACATGTTCACAGCTCAATTTGTACGTGTTCTCAAGAACTCCTTCCTCATGTTCCGAAACCAAGAGTCTGTTACCGCACACCGCACACACATTTGGCTCCAATGTTCTCGTTGGCATTTTTCCTGGCGCGTAATACTAAAATAACAATGATTTCAATAACAACGACATTAAAACTATTGTAATTATATTTTTAAATAGAGAACTCTCATGACAACTGTGAAAAACCAGCATATTACAGTGACTTGGAAAGTTTGAAAATTTTTTTAAAACAGGCAAAATTCATGTTTTATTTACTTTTTATTTATAATAAAAGAAGCTCGTCTAGTCAAGGACGAAATGATATAATAATAAATGATTCAAGAAGTATTTCCAATCCGAATGAACAGTTTTTTTATAAATCAGAGGAGCCAGTGAGAAAACACGGTTGTAAAAATAAATCATTTGAATACTTTTTTGACTATCACTATCCCAATAGCCAAAACGATACGATTAGTTATCAAATCACAATGTTCTAGAGGCATAAAATAGAGTGACGTGATAAAAGGACCAATTTTCTAAAGTTCGTCATAAGCATTAACCCTGAAACGCTGTTACTCGAATGGAGAATGAACATAAATATTAATGTGCAAATTAACTGCATGTTTTGAAACACTCAAAATTAAAAACAAAAGAAAATCTCACTCCAATGTGCGAAGCCATTGTGTCGGCGCATATCTCAGCCATGTCTCTGCCCAACACACCAAAATAAATGCCATAGCACAGGAACAGAAGTGCACAATCCATCCAGACTGCTGGCTTAACGTCAAACACCAAATTAAGGCCAAAAAACGTTGCAAGTCCAACGAGATAGCTACATATACCGAGGACGTAACTTAGTTTGTATAGAAAATAGAACCATTTGTAGACCAATCTGCGAAAAAAAAAATTCGTTATAGACAATCATTCTTTTTGATTTTCAATATGAATTTAAGGATGAATTTCGACTTTTTGTTCTCCAAGAAAAAAAAAAACATTGATTCCTTATGATTGAAGATGCGAACCTGGGTGTCGTTCCCAAAATCGGTTTTTGTATGGCTTTCCTGACAACGAGTCCTGTTATACAGGAAAATACAAGCCAAATGAAGACAAATCGCCACCAATAATTCCTGACACTCACACCAAACGGTATAAGCCACATGGCGATCAAAGTGACAAGCTGAAATTTATTGTTCATTCTATAATTAAGAGGATGCCAAATCTTCTTGAAACTATTTTGTTTAGAATTGTTTTCATGAAACAATCAGAAATCAGATTTTTTGTAAAAAATACATATTCAATTTGGAAATTGATAAATTGTTTTTTCTTAAAATATTTGGTGCCAATATATAACCAAAAAAATATATTTCAGGAATCTGTTTAATGTTTCCTTTCATCTCTAAATAATTTAACGTGCAAATTATAAAAAAAATATTTCTTTGTTATGTGATTTTACTATCAAAACGATCTGAAGTAAAGTTTTTCTGACAATTTGCAAGTCAAATGTAGAGTACTCCTTTGTGATTGATTTTTCTTTGTTTGATTTGAGAAAGAATGGAGTAATGAATGCATACCTGATAAGATTGAGAATGCCTCTGTTTCCATTGAACTAATATGAATTGAGCTACCAACAAAGTGACTAAAGTGACGATGACCATTTCGGCGTGCATAGATTCGTGGCCTTGATGCTTTCGATGCATTTTTATGTGTTCCACCCTTAACGGAAAAAATTCAGACAATTATTTCAATAATTCATAATCCGATGTATACTCAATCAATAAAGTACGTACCTCCATCGTTCTTCGGGGGTTAATTCGGCTTCGCTCTGTAAAAGATTTGACACATTGAAAATATTGAAAAATTTTCTGATTAATTGTCTAAATGAGTAAAAGAAAAACTATTATTCTTTACACACACGGAAAATAATTGCTTAATTGATTAGTCTAAAAATCACAATTCTCATCAATTTATTGTTATTCTCCAGCACAGTTTGACTTTTGAAACTTAAATTTAAAAAATATTGGAATGAAGTCACAATTTTTTAGGTTAATTAGCTGTTCGACGTATGGTGAGAGAAGCTTCGAAGATGCTACAAGATTTATAAAGGAAAACGTTGTCCTACTTTGTTTGGCATCACGTGTAATTCCATGTACGAGTCCATTTTTGAAATTTCACTATTTTTCTATTGTCCGGAGAAAAATGCGGCAATCAATAGGGTGTATAACATACACACATATATTTACAAATATATAAGTGCATTCGTGTGACACTTAAAAACGCCAAACTGACTGCCACGACGCACGTACAAATCTTGCGCACACCCGCAAACAGCTGATCATATATTTTTTTCTCAAAAAATCATTTGCATAAAAATTATTGTTTCCTCGTAAAGATAACACTTTGGACAACTGCGCTTTTTGTACGAAAAAAAAAAACAACAATTTCAAACTCTAATTGGAAATAAGAATATTTTTGTGAATACATGTGTAAAAATTTAACATAATTCTTTGGGCAAAATTCAATTAACACTCGTTTTTTATTTGAATAAATTTTTACTGCGCTATCGTGTAAAACTCTCGAAGAAAATTGCCAGAATGAATCACGCAGAGGAAAAAGGTGAATTTTTTCAAAGAAATAATGACCTCAATAATTTGAAATGCAGCTTTGCGTATAAAAAAATTCCAAATTCTCCGCCATTTAGAGAGCTCACTGATAGGCCGATATTCGTCCAATGCGATAAGACTCTCTTTCCGAAATTCCAACGATTTCCCATGCGTTCTGCGCTTCTGCGAACTTTCTAGCTAAGCCCTCTCGTGGTTAATCGCTGAGTCATTTTTCTACAGAGTATTGCTGCTGAGAATTTTTGCGATAATCGTGCCGAATTAAAAAAGTAAGTAAAAAAATATAGCTGCTATAATAAAAATAAACAAATATACAAAAAAAGTTCTCAAATACTGTCGAAATTTGAAAAAATGAATTTGTAAACTCCTTAATTACTAAATCTTTCTATAATAATGGCGTTCTTCGGAGCCGGTTCCAGCGACTTTTTTTTTTCTTTTTGCGCATCCACACCGGCAAAATAAGAAATTGCGTTGTCGCGTCAAAAAATATTCAGTTTCCATGAAATTTCGCTTCTACATTGAATATTAATGGAAAAAAATAAACGTTAATGAATATTTATGAATGTGCATTTCTGTTTCTTTCCTTTTAAAACGATCGGAAAATTTCATTGACTCCAAAAACGATATTTGTTTCTATCAATCATAATCTGCTATAAAAAATAATCAGGGTAATAAATCACATGTCAATAAAATTCCATCAATATTACGTTTTTTCTTTGTTTTTATCCATTTTCAATCTTCCAACAGGCTCAACAATGCTGCCCCCAATAACTAAGGAACAAATGGTGGTATTCCTCGAAGCATTGAAAAAAAATCCGTCGCTCTTGTACACACCTGATTTTGAGAGTCTCAAGTCATTCGTCGAACACTTTGGTGGAAAAATTCCACCCGCCGCAAAACCCGAGGCGGGTGAACCAATGGGCCAAGAACCGGAAGAAAAAAAATCTAAACCCGAGCCCGAAGGTGAAAGTGAGGAAAGCGAGGAAAGTGACCTTGAACTTGACATGACCGGCGTCTTGGGTAATCAAATCATTTTCTTATCAATCATAATTTTATTTTCGTTGTTATACAGGGTCTCGAAGACCTTGATATTTTTCCAGCAAGATATTCAAAAATTGTTTAAATTGGATTTTCAAAAAGATTTTCCATTTATAATTATATTTTGTACACCGAAACTTGAGTTCCGTGTTTCCAAATGTGTAATGGATAGACCAATTGGATCAATTACGATCATTCCATATGGCTGCAATAACAGCTAGTCTTTGAACCCTCTGCGGATCAGTGTAAAACTTTCATAAAATATGACCACGGAGGATCAACATTTGACAGATTTATATTTTCATTATGCATTTTTTTTCAGCTCCATTTTTTCATGTATCAAATTTTTCTCTGATCAAGACCTCTTCAATGAATATTCTTGCAATAACACAGCTCAATAAATGACTGAAACTCATGACCTGTGGCTGAAATCGATCCAGACCGACAGCAATGTTTTTTAAATATTCAATATTCATTAAAATTTTTGAAAACTCGTCAGAAATTGAGCCTCCAGTTTGAAAACACCTTGAATTTGGAAATCCAGCATTGATTTAGAAAAGAAATTGAGCCTCGGTTAATGATGAACCTTAAATTCTGAAATTCAGGCTTTAAAAATGAAATGTCAAGCTTGAAATAAAAACGTGAATCAATAATTTCAGAACCGGACAATGATCCTCCACAAAAAATGGGTAATCCAACGACAGTGCCAACGGAGGAAGAAATAACAGAGTCGCACACAAAGCGTTCCGAAGCAGTGTCAGCATTCATGGAGAAAGATTACGAGAAAGCTTTGGGTCTCTACACCGAGGCGATCGTTTTGAATCCTCAGGCAGCTTTGTTATACGCGAAAAGAGGACAGATATATTTGTTGTTGGGAAAGCCTAACGCTTGTATCCGCGACTGCGACAGAGCTTTGGAGTTGAATCCTGACAGTGCAGCGGGCCACAAATTTCGTGGGCGTGCCAACCAGCTTTTGGGACATTTTGAAGAGGCAGCGGTTGATCTCCGACTCGCGTGCAAGTTCGATTTTGACGAGCAAACTAACGAGTGGCTCCGCGAAGTTACGCCAAACGTGAGTACGAAAAAAACCATGAAACATCATCCATTCAATCTGTGATTTTTCATTTCTTTCCACGTTTTCAGCACTGCAACTATTTTATAAAATGTAAAATTCGTATAAACGGCAATCGTTGCATTTTTCTTACGTTATTATTCGTCTTTATCTTCTGGTCGCTGATATTTCATTTCCAAACTCAATCGAATCGATTATATAATAATTTGGATTCATTCGGGCAAGGGACAGAAAAATTTTTCTCAAAATTAAGAACGCGAAGAAGTTCGATTACAAAAAAAAACTGAGGAATAGAATTTTTTTTTCACGTTTTTCTTTTTTTTTTTTTTTTCTTCTTTTTTTGGTTCACAGCACACGATCTTATTTTTTGAAAAATACAATGTAATTTCCTAAAGATTAACCAAACGCTAGAATAATCACGAGTATAATCCTACATATTTATCCTAAGCAGTGCACGGTACTTACGTATTTTTTATTCTATTTTATTTGTATTTATTTGATTTTTTTTTTTTCTTTCTTTTACTTTCACATTTCGTGGTTTTTCAACTTCCAAACTTTATTAATCTCTTACGTATTAAAATACGACACATTGGCCGGACAGTGATTAATGGTAATGATAATTATAATCGTAATGTCGAAGTCGCATTAATATACGACCCGGAATTGTGTCGATTTCTTTATTTTTCAGGCGAATAATAAAAACTCTCCGATTTTTATTTCTTCTCGCTATTCCCGGATCGCCATTTTTTCCACTCTTTCCAGAAATAGAATCAATAAATAATCGTAACATGGATAATGATAATTGGATGAACGTGAGGTATTTTTATGACGAGAATCATTAGAACGAATACGAAAAATTGCGATAAGCAATTTTCAGTGATTTCTCGGGATTCGAATAAGTTATCCGCTCTACAAAAAATGCATATCGTAGGCAAAACAATTTCATGCAAGCTAAAAGATTATTTAGTGTGTATTGTTGTTGTTGTTTTTTTAATGATTCTGTCACTTTTCACAATACTTTGATTTATTTCTTTCTTTTTTATTTATTGACTTGTTCAATCTTTTCTGACTTTAAAATCCCGACGGAAATGAGATGAATTTAGTGTTGAAAAAGAAAAAAATTCAACTTCGCTCTTCTTATGGGGAAAAAAAAATCTGCGATGAACATTTGTTTCGGGTTTTTTTCTAAAATTTACGACGATTTTATCGCGTTTGTGCTTTTTTTTTCTTGGTGCATCGCGTTTTTATCGTGATGTAAAAGGTTTATTTCGATTAATTTGAATTTCCTGGCTGCCCGCAGCTAGGCGATCGGCAACGAGAACGATCCCGCTCTCAGAGCAACGAGTTTTTCTCGATCTTTGCGATATTTTATTTCGCGTTATTTGCATCGCGTGCATTTTTGTGATGTTGGATGAATTTTCAAAAATGAAATCCAGCCGATTTGATCGAACGTTCGGCGCTGAAAAATGACCCGAGAAAAATTCCTTTCGTTGGTGAATTCTCGGGTTTCCTCTTTTCTTAAATTATTATTATTATTTTTTTGATTCTTTTGTTTTTTTTTTTTTTCTGTTGTTTTGTTTTATTTAAAATTTCTTTTGATTGTTCAGTCGCGATATCCTCGCAAAAAATAATTCAGGCCGCGCCGATCGCGCCTCAACTCGCGGATTTTTCATCGCTCTCGTGCATCGCAGCCTCGACCGATTTTTTGTACGTTCCAACGAGCTCTGGCAAATCATAGGCTATCGCAACGTCAAGCCTGTTTATCGGACAACCCCGGAAGTATGTGCACGTTGAACTCAACGGTTGGAACTCGTACAACGCGTTCAAACGGAAAAAGTCTCGATATACGTCCGGATCCGGAAGATCGTAACGCGATATGTTCGTCAACGTACTCAGACCCTCGTAAATGTGATAATCCTGCGGATTCTCGATTATCTTGTCGCTTATTTCCTTCTTGTTGCCGAAGAACGTCTTTTGATTGTAATACGTCGTTAAATAACAGTCGACCATTTTAGCATGATTACGAACGCGCACCTGAAAAACAAAATTAAACGAATCCTTATAATTCCATCATAATTTCGTCATCAATTTTTTTCTTTTACATTTTTGAATTTCCTAAAAATCGTTTGGACCCAGTTACACCGTAGACCGAGTAACCAATATAAATTCGTAAACTCGTCACATTGAGTATATTTTAAATAATATTCTATGTAAATTTGAAGTAAATAGTAAATGTTTTCTCTTGTCCCGGAACTCTTTAAGGAGGGTGGCTACATACGACAATATGATAAGAATTTAATAAAATTTGGTGATAACATTCTTCAGCATCAAATGCAATGACACAAATTTTTTCAAATTTTTCGTCTACATAGTTGTCGAATGATTGAAGTTTACAATATGCAAAAGATATACCTATATATATCAGAATCCTATGCTTACGCATGTAAACTCTAGTGTTGAATTACTCGAAAACTATGTAGAAGAAAAATCTTAAAAAATTTGTATTTTCATATTTAATCCAAAAGAATATGCTAACCAAATTTCATTAAATTTTAATCATTTCGAATTTTCCTATGCTTTTAACATGGCAACATTGTTGTGTGTAGCCAACCTCCTTAAAAACTCAGGATAGTGATGACCAGGGCTCATAAAAAAAAAGAATGGCAACTCATGCATGCGCTGATCCAATATTCGACTGAATTATTATGATGAAAAATGCAATGAATTTTACCGCGAATCTTCGAGCGCTCGCGATTTTGTGCTCGACTCGTTTGTCAATGGCTGAACGTAAATCCCGAAGAAAAGCGCGTTCCTGTGCATAAAGTAGCCTGGTGGGGGCGCCAGCTTCGTAGGGCATGGACCACAGAGACGTCGAGTACATGATTGGAGGTTCGGCACTTGACATCAATGGCGAAATATTCCAGATCAAAGCTCCCTGAACTCTCATCAGTTCTTCGGGTTTGACTTGATCAGCTTTGTTGAGAATAATTCGCGTCTGAAACAGATCGAATCTCGCTTAATTCTATAAATCCGAAGCTATTGACTCGACAAAACTGTTTTCGGATTTTTCCAGATTTCAATTGATCTTTTTCAAGACTCTTTTTTTTTTACCTGATACTCGCGACCTTTGAGCTGATCCAAAATTGCTTCAGTTTCCGGTCCAACGTCGAGTTTTGCCGGATCGTAAACTAGGAAAATAATGTCCGCTCGATCGATGAACCACTGGCAGGCGTCGTTGAATGGAAAGAGACGTTGCACTTGTTTACGAATTTCCAATATTCCTGGAATCTCCACGATATTAACCTGCAATTTTTTTAAAAGAGTTTTTCCGAATAGAATCGTGGTTTATCATGGAATTTTCTAGAATTCACAGAAAGACAATAACGAAATGGAGTTGAAGATTGAAACGAGATTTTTTTCTGGTTTCAATGTATAAAGAAAATTTGAATGACCAAACTTACCCTCTCAAGTAGTTTGTTGTTGATTTTTAAACCTCGCAAACGATCAAGCATTCCTTGACCAAACTTCTGCAGACCTGAGAATGTCCAGTCCGCTGCAAGCTGCGTGCCATCGAGCACTTCCGTTTCTTCTCCGTGCATGACGATGTTGAAATAGGCCGGAGAAGGTTCAGCTCCTGCAACGATTGAGCAAAATTTCGGTCCAGTCAGAGTTTCGTTTTTTTTTTTTCTTTCTTCTGATGAATGAAGAAATCTATAAACACACCTGTCCTCAAGGCGTAAGGTGTGTACTCGGTATCCAAAAGATAATTTATGATCGAAGACTTTCCTCCGCTCCATGGACCCATGAAGAGTACCAAAGGTTTGGAAAATATTTCCGGATCTAGAAACGATAATACGAGCATAGAATTTCACCAAAAAAAACCATCTTCAGTGTTCTTACTTACCACCAAAGTGTCTGTTGCTGAGATCTCTGTATTTGTATAAAGTTTCCAAAGGTTGGATTGCTGTGTCGTACAATTTTTTCAAATCCTTCAGAATTACCTCAGCCGCTTTCTGAATCGCTTTTTCCCTCTCTTCGTTCTCAACATCCAGTCTCAGCAATTGATTAATGTGATCGCGTGGCCTAAGATTTTCTGGTATTTCAATCTCTTGGATCAAGTCTTCCTCGGGAGTGGGAGCTGCCTCTTGGCTCTCTTCGGCTGTTGAAAAGTCGTCGAGGTATCAGTCAGATAAGAATTAGAATCCCAAAACGCAAATTGTAGAGTTAGTTTCAGGAAGGACTCGATTCGTCTCTGATCTTTGAAGAAGATTTATCTTCAGGAAAAGCTATGAGTTTACGTCAAAAATACATACGACGAGAAAAAAAAATCGTCGATTCAATTGGGTTCGACGACGAAGGATTTCATTGATTCAAAACCGATCAATTGATGTAATATGGTTAGCACCCTGGGATCCACGATCCCATGATTTATTCCTGAGTGTACAGCTCAAGTTGAGAACCTCCGATTTTTTTTTGGAATCAATAAAAGTGTTTGATGTTTGACTTACCACCTTCTCCGGAATCGCCTTCACCCTCGGTCTTCTCATCTTCTCCGGACTCGTCTTTCTTATCATCCTCCTCAGTCACATCATCATCCTGGCCAGTTTCTCGTCTGGATCTTGCGAGGACCTCTTCATCCTCAGCGGAAGCTTCTTTACTGGTGGCTTCGGCTTCCTTAGAACTATCTTGCTCTTCGGATGGAGCTTCGCCCTCTGCCTCTTTACTGTCTTTGTCATCAGCTTCGGTGGTTTCCTGACTCGTTCCTTTTTCCTCTTCTCCACTGTCAGCTTTATCTTCACCTTCCGCTACGTCCTCTTTCGATTCTTCAGCGTCTACTTGCTCTTTCGATTCTTCAGGCTGTTCCGCCTCTTTCGAGTCGTCTTCTTTATCAGCCTCTTTGCTTTCTTCTCCGTCACTCGTTAATGTCGCTTCACCAGAATCTGCATCTTCATCTTCACCAGATTTGCCTTCCGATTGAGCATCATCTGCCTCTTGGCTACCAGCCTCGACACTAATGCCACCATCTTCGGTATCCCCGTCTTCAGCCTTTGAGTCTTCATCCTCGGTCTCAGCTTCCTCTTTGCTAGCGGTGGCCTCCCCGGAATCTTCGACATTCGCCGAATCATTCTCTGCAGTTTGTTGATCCGCATCTTCCGCAGATTTACCATCATCTTCCGATGCTTCTTGTCCCTCTTCGGATTCGTCCGCCTTTGCCTCATCTTCGTTGTCGTCTTCGGACGTGACAGCTTCCGTTGATTCTTTTTCAACAGAACCTTCATCCTTTTCGACCGAATCCTCGTTCTGTTCTACAGCCTCACCACCTTCTTCCCCGGAATCTCCATCCTTTTCACTGGACGCTTCGCCCTTATCTCCCGAATCTTCTCCCTCCTTCTCTCCGGAATCATCTCCATCATTATCCTCGTTGGCTGATTAAAATGACAGATTGATACCCGGCCTAAGAATAATCTGTTCTCAATTGAAAACGCCATTCTCACCTTCTTCCGTTGCCTCGGTAGTGGCGTCTTCGCTTGAATCTGGTTTCTCATCAGCGTCGTCACCTTCCTTCGAATCGGTCGTATCACTTTCGTCCTGCTCGGCTTTCTGTCCAGAATCTTCATCGGTTTCATCCTCCTTTGTTTCGTTACTTTCGTCCTTTTGTTCTTCGGCACTCACAGCGTCGTTATCCTGAACGACAGTGTCAGTTTCCGTGCTCTCCTCAGCAGATTGACCTTCGGCATTGTCCTCCGCTCTTTCGTCGACTTCCTGTATACCAATCGTAAAAGCTTGTAAACTGTATAATCTCTGAATTTAACACGGGCCAACAAATTCTTTTGCAACTTTTTCTTGTTATCATCGACAGAAGAAAAAAAAACAATCAACTTTACTTGATCTTCTTGTGATTGACCCTCTTGTTGCTCTTCATGGCCGACATCCTCCTCACTGCCCGGACCATCCTCGGCACTGCTCTGCTCGGGAGGTCCTTCAAACGAAATATTCTAGAGATCGCCATGTCCGACCCTGGCTAACCGGCTAACGTCTAGTATTACCTGTTCCGAGATCTTTCAGAGCTTTCTCGATGTACGGCCGACATTGAACCTCGGACGGCACTGACTGCTCCTCATCTTCGCCTTGCACACCTTTAACGTGACGACGAATCGCATTTTAACGGAACTCTGAGATTACAAAACGCTTAGATTCGTGTTCAGTAAACACACAGAAGTTGTTGCCTATAGATATAAGAGTTCTGCATCGAGAATGAGTCAACTCCTCGTGGTTAAGTTTAGGGACAGTTGAGTTCCGGCTTTTACCGTAAGTGCAAAAGTGCAGCGGACTAAAATATCTGACCCGTCAGGGTGACGCAAGTAAATTATCGTATACCAAAATGCCGTTTATGCCACGAACACTGTGGGTAGAAGATATAGAAGAGGAGATGAAAACGAGGCACCCAAAAATACGTATATATATATATATACACACGGCTTTATATACGAGAACCGTGTTCACGATTTGGGGATGGAGTCTCATGAGATGTGACAGGTGTTACGCGAGTGAAACAACGGCCTCAACGCTCATCTGACCCGTGTGGCAACCCGGGCATGCGATACCAGGGCCAGCCAAGAATTCACTAAGCGAACTTCCTCGGATACCAACTTGTTGGATCTTTTTTTTTTTTGTTTGTTTGTTTCTCTCTCTTTCTCTCCACTGTCTATCTCGAGAGGCGATAATTCCGGGCTACATTGACGAGTGAAAATTCAGGGTCGTCATCGGTGTTTGTCTCGAACTTCATCTGCGTATCCTCAATTTCGCAGCGGACCTCATTTCCTCATCAATTATTTTCCTACTTTACTTACATCTCAATCGCCATCGACTATGACGCGTTTCTGCGATGTAATCAAGCGAGCATTCCGAGTCGAGGTGAACTCTTGTCGGAACTCTAACAGATCTACAGTAGAATAAAGCTATTTATCTCCTGTCTCGTTCTCTCCTGGTACAGGAGGAGGCAAAGGTTCTAAGTTTAGCTGGTCGGGTAGGCGGTTTCGCGACGAGGCAGAGCAACACGCACGGAAATATTTGTATACATACTCTCATCTCTTTCTCCCTATCTCTAACTCGCGAAAACACCGATGCCGCTCTTCCATCCACACACATGTACATACGTATTCGAATTCGACTCGGAGAATCTTTATTTTTATCGACCATTTGAATTTCGAAAAAGAGAATTCGAGGACTTTTGCCCCAACGGCTGTCGCCTGCCACTCACATATTTCATAATATCATATGTTTATTCTTCACATTTTTGAGAAAACCTATTACCCTGTGTACCATGCAGCAGGGCTTTGTGAAAATGTGAAAAATCCGCCAAATCGAATGTCCGTTTAATTATTTCAGATTTTCGATCAATATCTTAACCAGATTCCAAAATTCTTCCAAACTCTATGTCTCTCGACATCGTGAAAACTCAGTGAAGCTCAGAAGATACCGTTTTTATCCTGCATCATTGGGTCATCGGGGTCCATCAACGCTTCAATGAAGTCATTGAAGTTCAATGAAGAAAATGTAATGAAGATCCTACCGGCCGAAACCTGTCGGAGAATTTGACTTTAGCCCAACTTCTGACCGTGATGTTATACCTCACGGCCTCGAGGAGAATAAAAAAGGAAGGGCACTAAAGCAGCACGCGATTGCACAACGTACGATGGAAGCCTCGACTTGAACTTGAAGACCACACCCGTTGATAGGCCAACAGGATCTCAATAAACAAAAACAATTATCAAACTCACTGAATCCCAAAGATTCTGAAGTTCCAAATTATTCGGGCGATCGACATGGTGGAAGGATTATTTCGATAGAAATTATGGATTTCGATGATGATGAAGACCTTATGTAACATTGACCTTCGTCAGTCAATCGTCACGTCTGCGTCAGCGTCCCACGTCGAGCGAGAGACGTGTGACGACGACGTCGTCTGTGTGTTTCGAAAATCTGGCCCGGAACACTGCCCGAGGATTAATGTACATTTTCATCGTGTCATAACAGCGATACATAGTTGTTGTTGCAACCGATCTTACTACGATCTTACAACGTTATAAAAACTTTAACTTCTTACCAATTTTCACGCCTGCGTCATCGTGTTCTATTCATGAAATTTTCATTTCTTTTAGAAACATCAATCTATCGAGAGAATCACAACTCGACACGAGTCTTTCATACTCTTCGGTACAATTTTACATGTTCTTTTTTTTTTATCACTGCTCAACGATCATGAAAGCCGCCGATAGGTATGCAAAAATTTGATCAGAAAAGTTGAAACCAAAACGACCTTACCTCAGCCTTTACATAACTCGCCAACGAAATTTCGTTACCGAGCTGCACTATAAATACTTGGGGAATATAGATGACAGCATAAGACCGGGTGACAATGCGGAATCGAAAGTGCGTAAAGAAATTAAACGCGACGCTGGAGGATTGAACGTTGAAAAGAAGAAAAAAAAAATTGTTCAAATCGATGTCAGGAGATAACAAAATACCCAAAAGCTGCATTAATCAGCTGCAATTATCGGCACTGTTTTCCAATCGATAGATTTCCAAACCGATAACGAATAAGTCGTGCTTAAAAAAATAGTAGATGAATCGATGGTTGAGAAGTAGGCGCAAGTTGGGTCCGAAAGTAACTTTGATTCATTCTTCCTACAGTGGCTCGAATGGAACTTCCGGATAAATCGATTGGATATTGTAAATGTTGGGGGAGGCCGATTGATGCAATAATAAAACTCACCGTGCAAGGATACGGCGAGAATCGCGAGGATGAGGCCCACCACGTAGACGGGTCTCAAACTCGTCGAGCCCGTCATCCCGTCGCTTCACTATGCACTACGCGATGAGCCAGGCTGCTGGCAACGCGGTCAGTTCTATCACACGAAACGTCCGCACACGTTCGACTCCTCAACACACTCCCCGTTAAACTGCTTGGCCGGCTTCGAAACGACCGCGAAACCTGTGAAACTCTCAACCACACGTATATTCCTCTATCTCCGTCAGTAGCTCTTTTGCCTCTCGTCTTCATTCCTTTTCCTCCCTCCCTGCGCCCTCTACTGACGTCGACTAAATCTGCTGCTCGGTGTGCCATCGCTTCTCTTCGTCTTCTTCTTCTTCTTCTTCTTCTTCTTCTACTTCTGCTGCTTTTACCCTCTCGACCATTTCTGTACTCTCCTTTCATTCGTTTTATTAATCTCGTCATATTAAACTTTCGCTATTCCTTCCGCACTCATCACAGAAATCATAAAATACAAAACACCAGAGATTATATTGGTGCATTACCATCGCTTGTACGTTATGTACACCTATTCAATTTGCCGACTTATTTGCCAACAAAGTAACGATCATGTTGGTCCTAAAAACAGAAGTTACGATATTATCAAATACCCTTGATCAACTTCGTCTGACACGGCTCATGTGTCATCGAATCGGTATTGATGTCTGATCACATCGCCAAATGGATCATTTCTGTATTTCTTTTCTGTAGAACTTTTCTCTTTTAATTATTAAAAGCCAGCCAATAATCACCGGTTGTTAAGTTTTCTGAATATGCCATTGGTTGCTGAACTCGAAAAATATTGGTGACGAAATTTAGAAATAATCGAGAAACTCGATGACGGAATCGTGAAGCTTTCGGAGCGAAGGGAGCTTGCCAATGTTCGTCATAAATCATTGCTCTTCGATCGAGGCTTAAGCTCGAGTGAAATGTGACGTCGTCTGCTTGTTTCGTGGCAGTATATCTCGTGATGGTATCGATCCTCGAATCTCGTGAATTTTCTGCAGCTTCATATTGGCTAAGAATTCTTATTCCCAGCCTCTCGGTCAATTAGCTTGCCCGGTATTACCGTGTACCGTTATCTTTTCTTAAGCTCTTCGATATTCATTCGTGTCCCCACGATTGTCTATGTGAAACCTCGAAACGCGTGTCTGTATTCGCGCACGAATGCTCACGCACGAGTCTCTTCGTCACCACTCTTCGTGTAGCTTTAAAAATACTCGGTGGCCCGGTTTTCCTGCACCGGCATCAGCATCACCGGCTTTCGCGGTGACAAAACACCACCGTCGTATACACGCTTTGATGAGAACACAATGTTGCCTCTGCTAACATATTTCTGCCTCACTTCTGCGCTGATATCGTGCATTTACTCGGTTAAATAAAAAAATTCTTTGAGATTTCTCGCTCATTCCAATCGCAAGCTTCGTGTCGAAATGGACAGTGATTCGAGGAAAAAAAAAACTGTATTCAAGTAATAATTCTACATTCTAGTAGCTTCAGCTATTCAACGACCATGAATTTCGTGTACTTTGCAAACTCTCCGCTAGATGGCGCACGCCCCGAACTTTTCTCGTAACTGCGGCGCTCCGACCATTTCTATAAGAAACGATCGATCCAGCTTTTCTTCATGAGCCACATTTACAACTTTTCACGTCAAACACACGAGTTTATCTATTCTCGTAACGCCCAAATATTAGAGTTCCGTAAATTCGGCTTTTTTTTCTGATGTCAGATGACCGATAATTCGGAATCGGCGATGATGATGCAAGCTATAAAACTGATCTGACTCTATGCTAATATTAATTTAACCGAAATAGCGGAATTAATATAGACGAGGGCAAGGTCATTCGTCGTATGATAAAAAAGACGGGTCAAGCTTCACCAAAACTACTGATTCTCATGACGGGGAAACGGTCTCGATGTTGCAAAATACTTGAGCTTATACCATGCCGGAACGTACAGTTGGACCAAAGCCCCGCATTCGTGGTTGCGAATTATTTTCAATTCGGCAAAAATTAACATACTTTATTATTATTTTATCATCGAAAACTTTACAATTTTTTGTTTATTCAATAAGATCAAAATATACTGAAATTCCATAATGGTCAGACGATCCTGACATGGCTATTACTGTACTTTTAAAAAAACTATCAAATTTTTTAAATTACTCATCAAAATCATCTACGTGGGAGACTGAAAAAAGAGACTCAACGTCCCACATTAGACTTTGTCCTTGAGATATCAGATAACGTGGCTGGAACTCAAAATGCGTTAAAAATAACAATTGTATATTTTCGAAATTCGTCTTCTGCCTACAAAAATCACCACAGTTTTAGGCCTGACGCCAACTTATTTTATCCATTTAGTCAATTTTTTTTTTTTTTTTTTTTTATCGCAACACAAAAATATTTACATCGTTCGTGTCTCCGAACTGACGTGAACTTTGAAAGTTGAATAAATGCGCCAATTTTTTTTTTCTCTACCACTCAATAAAGCCGCGATATCGTCTTCGACTTTATAATTGGAAAAAAATTCCTTAAAAAGAATCTAAAAATTGATTTTTTTCAAAATTTATTCCTCAATAATTAATGAAATTCAGTAAAAAAAAAAAAAAAAAAAGTGAATTCTATCGCTTCAAACAAATATATAAATTACGTTCATTCGCGTAGTTATTTTTCGAAAAATGTCTCATTCAAACGTGAATTTGTAGCGAGTAAAATATTGAGAAAAAAAAGAAAATTTTAATAGCTCAGAGTCGTTTCGCTCGTCTCTCGATCGACAGTAGCGAAAAGATGAATAAGAGAATGACGTGGTAACCCGTGACGGAGAGTAACACGTCGCAAGATTTCCGACGAGTGCGAAAAAAAAGAGAGAAAAATGATTTTTTTTTTTCTCCACGACTATAAGAGCGTGAAGATTTTGCTCTCGGATCTGTGGTGAATCTGCTGCTCTCTCTCTCTCCCCCTCGTTGCTGGGCGACACACAGAGTACGCGGAGCAGAGATTCTCTTCGATGTTCACGACTCCCCGAGCGCCTTTATATTTAGACGTGTCCGGGCCGCCGCCGTATAAGGTTGGCTCGCCCCTCGTGCGAAAAAACCCCCCCTCAGCTCAATACCCCGATCCTCCACGTTTTCATCATTTTCTTCGTTACTTTTCACCAACGACCTCTGGCCAATATTCCGCAAAACTTTATCTTAAACAATCGATCAAGCCTAACCATTGGGCCAACCTTTCTCTGGAAGCTTTCGGAGTTAACGACGACGCTTCGCCACATTTCCTATCGAAAAGAATCTTCTTAAGGATGCTTCCCGTACCTACTCTGGGAAAAAAAAAAAAAAATTTTGTGATTCAAATTTTGGCATTTGACAATGGAACTATTTTCATTCATTGAAATTTGAAATTATGGGGACATTGACGTTCAAGAATAATGACGAAACAAAAACGTAGACTGGGGAAAAAAAAAAAATTAGTTTTCATCGTAGAAACAAAGTATTTGACCTTTCGATTGAATTTCTTATTTAATTTTGTGATATTTAAAAATATTTTTCTGGCATTTCACACTTTTATTACTCATTTTACAGCTAGATTCGAACGTGTGATAAATTTGATAGTAATCGTACTTTGAATCACCCTGTAGCAAGCCATATTTCGTTAAATATATCGCACAAGACGTGTGTATGCTTTCTGAGGCAGAATCGGCGCGTATGTCCCAAAATATATGTGAAAAAGTATAGAAATACATTTTTCGTGTATTTCGAGATGGATAAACAAATATTTGGGACACGAATATGGAACAAAAATGTCGAATATTTTTTTATCGAACCTTTGAACCGAATGTGAAAAGACAGTTTTTAAAATTGCATAGATAATTTTATGAAATTACTTTATTTGAAATAATAAATATACGTACATTCATGAATTCCGATTGTATTGAATAAAATGATAATAAAAACGAGGAAATGTCCACAGGCTCAAAAGATCGAGGAACACATGAGAAAGAGGGATCGAAAATCTAAGGAAAGAGCGGCAAGAAAATCAGCCAGAGCAAAGTCAACGAAGGAAAACGTTTATGCATCAAAACCTGAGGGATCAACGTCGGAAGGTGACAGCGATGCTGGAAAGAAGAAAATGAACTTCACCGAGATACTTCAAGCTTTCAAGGTATTTTTATATTCATTTTCAAAAGTCATAACGCTGTACTCGAATAGCTAAATAATCAAAGTGATATAAAAATCAATTTTTTTCTCTCAAATCAGACAAATTTTGATTTCATTCCATCTATCATGATCTGTTAACAAATAAATGTTTTTTGCACACTTCAAAATGGATAGCTCGAAAAAAAAATCAGATCAAAGACAGAAAAATCGATAAAATGATTTCGGAAAAAATTTAAGACCAAAAGCAACGAGATAATCAGAAAAAAAAAATATTGAAATTGATAAATGTAATGAAAAAAGGACATATACAACGAAATACAAAATATGTATAAAAAAAATTGGATGTAAAAAACTGATCAGTACGAGTTTTCTATTCGATGAAATTTAAATTCGATTATTTAATTTTTCTAGGATCCCGAGATATCGCAAATGTTCCTCGACATATCGGCGAATCCAGCGAATATTAAAAAATATGAGAACAACCCGAAGATGATGGAATTGATGAGCAAATTTTGTGGACCGGATGGCAAAGGTGCAGCGAGCGATCTTCTAGGATTTTTGGGAAGCATGGGTGCCGGAGGCTTGGGAGGAGGTATGGGAGGGATGGGAGGCATGGGAGGACTTTTTTCGGGTGCTGGTGGTGCAGCGGCGAATCCACCTCCGGCCGCGGAGCCAAAACCATCGGCTCCAAAGGCCAGTGACGAGGTTGAACTTGACTAAAACATATTCCACCTTTTCCCAACCTTTCCAGATCGAGTTAAGATTCCACTGATTTTTACATTTATCTTTGCAAAAATATTTTTTAATTTTCTTAATACTGCCTCATTGAACGGTGATTTACTTTTAACGACAATTGTAGCATATTTTTGTTGTTGTTTCTAACACTTTGTTTTTTTCTCAAGATTTTTTTCGAATTGAAAAAAAAACAATAATTGAAAATACTTCACGTTCATCGAATTCGAGATCCGTCATCGGGAATCGCGAAACACGATTCATTGGCCTGAGTATGAGTGTGTGTGTTTGTTGAATATGTATGTGAATGCACTTTTCTAGTGCCTGTGAGATCGAGGCGAAAGAAAAGTACCGCTAGTTTTGAAAACGACAACACGATGTATCATTAGTTGATGCTGAAATAATTATTGAAACTGAGATGCTATAGCTTTGTCGTATATTGAAAAAATAAATATAGACCATTTTCATGTGTACTTTCCTTGAGTTTAATTTTCCCAAAACGAAGCTATTTCCAACATTATTGGATTGCATTCCATAAATTATTTTCGTTGATCCCCGAAGTTAAATTTCACAGCAATAATTGGAAAATTGGTATGAATTTTTTTTTTCTCCTCCGAACAACATGAATTCCAACTGAGTTTTCTATTCTTATGAGTAAAAGATGAATTTTGGATGAGGATAAAAAAATAAAATAGAACTTTTCCATACCATTATAAATATTCGTTTATTACGTCGGTTTTTTTTCGAGTTTCCGACTCTTCTCGAACGATTTAACCAAATAAATATGTACATCGTTATTTTGACAGGGCTTACAAAAGAAAAATGATATTGATTCGTTGTTTTAATAATAGCGTAACGAATAAGAGCATGGTCGTTGCGCGACCCAACTTTCATGGCTATTTCGATTATTGGAGATTAATTCGTATAGCTCTTTCGACTCTTCAATCAAGGCTCCATTCAAATGAAAAGTCGAGCTTAAAAGAAAGAAAAAATGCAAATTGCCGAAAACACTAAAATCTCCCTCTTAAAGTTAACTTTACAGCGTTTTACATCAACTTAAGAAGTAATATTGCACACAAGTAACGAAAAAAATTGAACGAAGGGACCCGTACTTAATCCTAGTCACATAAACCTGGGTCGTTCATCTCCCATGAATTTTCTACATTTTTCCTTCCAGAAATCATAGGTTCCTACGAAAAAATGTTGAAACAGAAAATTAGGAAACATCGTTTCGGGACACGATAAAAAAAAAAAATTTCAATTGAATTCATGAATTCACAAGTTTTTTCTGATTTTTTGAGAGCGATTCTCATGGAGAACTTCGTAAAGACGGATTTTTCTCTTCAAATTACTATTGCAGCATAAATGTAAATGGAACGGAATTATCAAATGGAATTGCCAAAGACGAAAGAAGTGTGTCGACGATCCCTTTGATTTTCATGTTTGAAAAAAAGAGTGTAAAGAGCGATTGTGGTAAGTAGAAAGAAAAAAATTGTTCCACGTGTGTCTAATTATTTTTGTCTAGTTTTGAGCATGTGCAGATTGGGGTGCCATGGCACTTTTCTGAAAGTCAATGTTTTCGTCGTCTCGTCCGGACTGGGTTCGTCTTCATTGGCTTCGGTGATGGTTGGTTGGAGGAGACCAGGACCGTGATCATTGCCACCGAGACTGAGAAAACGACGATGTTGTGGAAAGACGTTTTGACTGTTGGAACGAGCAAACCCTCCGGGATCACTGGCCACTCGACGATGATGACGTCGATGACAATGTTGGTCTTGATAATCGTGATTATGACGATACTGATGATGGTGGTGATGGTGATTACGATAATGATGATGATGATGCCGTTGGTAATCGTTATCCTGCGGTGAATTATAATTACGTGGACGATGATGGCGTTGAGCTTTTCTCTTGGGCGGTGGCATCGCGTATTCGATTACTTGTGGATGCATCACCGGATTGGCGATACGCATTATCGGATTTGTCTCCAGATACAACCAACTTCCGCTCTCCAAATAAGGATGAAGATAATGGATCGAATCTTCGATTCTCGTTTCTTCATAATTCGATAGTCGATCCAGCGAACTTTCGGTCTCACGGAAATCAAGTTTCAGCTTCCTCTTTCGACAACGTCGATGACGCGATATTGGCTGTAATCTAAGAGAGAATAATTGATATCGACTAAGAAAAATATAATTTAGAATAAAATCAATGACTCGAGAGTAAACAGCGGTTTGATTCGACAGGTCAAATACCATTTTGTTATATTTTCCACCAAATTGGCAAAAGTGACTATCACAATGTTCCAAGAAATGGGGCATCGTAAAAAAATGGTATTTCAACCTCTCAAATCAGGAGACTCCAATGGCATATTTCTGTGGCATGTGGCAGGAAAATTTCGGTTTTCCAGATAAATCAGTTTCATGATTCATGCCGATCATTACTCAGTTTGATCGACCAACGTTAAATTCTATCGATACTAAAAGACGCTCAAATAACTTAGTCAGTTTACGTTAACATTGAAATCGAATTCTTTTTTTTTTCGTCTCTTTCAACATTCTTATCGGTATTGATATTTATTCAAAACGTCACGAAATAATTTCCATGAAAAAAATACCTGGTCGAATATCGTCCGGACAATAACCGTCGTCAGTTGAGTGGATGCTCGCCTCTGGGTATTCTATAACATTTGTTCCAGGCCTCGAGCAGAAGGACGCAGCTATGGAATCTATAGAAGACAACAAGAGGCAAACAAATCCTGGAGATGATGCCCCAAGCTAGTACACCGAAGAAACGAAGTTGAAGTTCCTGTGAGACCCAATTTTGAGTGACAACGGTATCGAAAGCCCATAGAACAGCGTTACTGAAGAGTAGAAAAGTGACGACTTGCCGAGCAGGTTTAGCCATCATTTGGAAGCGAGTTATGCAGGATCTTTTTGAAGTTTCAGCGATGAGAGTGCTTTGAGCGAAGCACTGGGCGAGTTGGAGTATCGATGCTGCCAATAGCATAGCGTGTCTCCCACGGCTTTCAGGATCCTCAGTTTCAGCGTCATAAGTTGCGAGAGAACAAGCGCAAACAACAGCGGTAAAAACAGCGTACAATTGGACACCGAAAAGAGCAACATTCGACAACAAAGCATCCAAGGTCGCTGGTGCACGGGTGACCACTGACATTTGTCGGACTTGGACGAGACCACTCGCCGTCATTATACCGCTCAATGCCAAAATACCGATCAACGTGCCACACGTCAGCCACGAGAGCGTAGCCGGTGAAAATTTATCATCTTCTCTCACCACAAGGAATATTAGAATCACAACGATTCCAGCTGTCATGCAGAGTATACCGAGGAACAATCCTTTGCTCGAACCATCACAACCCACTCGAGTGTGACTCGACGTCAAATCTTTGCTCGAATGGAACTTCGCTTTGTGACAATAACGATTTCTACCTACGTTCTGGCCCATTACGAATGTCACCGCAGCTGCGATTAAACTGAAACGAGAACGAATGTTTTTTTTTTTTTATTTTTTTTCGAATTAAATTTCATTTTTTAGTTTAAGGCATCGCATCGATCACGCAAGTGCAAGAGAAATCGATGGAATTGTCATTTTTCTCCGAGACGCCGATGGAAAAAGAGCGGTGTTAAGTTTCAAACTGTGTCGGAAGAACAGACGCAGCAAAAGATTTCCACCGATTTTTCTTATACGAATGAAATAATTGTTGAGAAATTTGTCGAATTTTTACAATTCCATAGAAATTTTTGCTCTCTTTTTATTTCTTTTTTCCATTCTCGCTGCAAATGATATTTAATCAACTTTTCCTTAAATAACTTAAGAATTTCGTAAATGCTGGATCTTTTTATACAAATAGAAAAGAAAAAATTATATTCTCTTTAAATTTATTTGTATTCAGAAAATGATCAAACGTCTTACGCGTCACGAGCACTCAAAATATCCGGTTTTTTCATTTTCAAATACTAACTACACTACACTAGTCGCATCCCTCTCAATTTTTTTAGTAAAATTTATCTTTATTTATTTTTTTTTTTTAATTTATTACTTTTATGATATTTCTGACGACATTTATCCATTTTTTTTAAATCAAGTTTATCTCCATTTTTTATCTTTCATTTAAATGAAGTTTATAAAGATATTTTTTTCTGATTTTGTGAAGTTTATTTCTATCGACTGGTTCGTTAGTGATTCAGCGAGCTCACCTGAATTGGACGATGAAAGGGTACAAGAAGGGCATGCTAGAGGTCCATAATTGGCCGAGAGTGTTCGTGTTCAGACATTCTTGAAGAGTCACAACTTGAGATATTTGTTCCGGTGAAATAGGCTGATAGGGGTATGAAATGACATCGTCCGAGGCTGATTTGCCTGAAAATATATTATTGAAAATTTAATTACAACAAATGTACTCGTACCAGAAAGTTTAAAGTTGAAATTCAAAGAAAAACTTGATATCTAATTTACCCAAAAGGTCGCGAGCTCTTCTCGTAAGGGAACCAGGAAAGCCTCGAAGGTTCAAAGGCGACGAGGACGTTCCAGGACCTCTTTGAGCCAAATGCACGAAATAAGTCCATTCTTGTGCCGAATCCCAGATCACGAGACGAGCCCAAACTGCGATATTCGTCGCTGCTAAATGCGTGAAGCCAAATCTCGCTGCTAAACCAAATCGTTCTACCAAAACCTGGGCAAACAAAAGTTCAAACATTTTGGAAGATTCTCGTCCACTTGATTGGTAAAAAAATAAAAATTACACTTTTTTTTTTTTTTTTCCAGCCCAAAACTTTATCGCGATAAATTTCAAAAGATCGTAACTGAATTTTAAATTGATTATCGCTCACCTGTGAATTAACGAACAGAAAATGCATCTGCAGAAAGGTGAAGAGTCCGTGGAGTACCGGATGAACAAAAATAATGTCGCTGAGACACTCGGCACCTTGCATCATCGTGTGCATAGCCATTTCCAGGCCATTGAAGACTAGAGTGGCCAGGCCGAAAACTGAAATTCGTATAAGATCGTGAATGACTGAAACATTGATGAATGAAAAGAAGAAAAAAAAACAGATTTCATCGATTCCATTGATTTCATTGATTTTTAATTTGCTGTCTTACGTAAAGCTCCGACGCGAATATAAAAACTCGTCGGTGCGGTTCTCGCTCTCGAGATATGAGCTCTTTTGAGAGAACCGAACCGGGTGAGTGAGGCAGCACCCAGTTCCGCATCTTCGGTTCTACCGTTTGCGAGAACACCGCAACTGTCGACGAGGACCCAAAAGTATATGCTGATGATAACCGCTATGCTTCCGACGTAGAGATACATCAGAAAAATGCTCTGTACGAAGAAGAAGAAAAAAAAAACAAACAAAATAAGCCATGAAAATAGGAAAGATGTAAATGAATACTTTTTTAATTAGGTCATTTTCGAAGATGCATACAAACGGCGAAACAATTATATACCCTGGAAACGTATAACCCCGTAAGATAATTTTTCATTTTGATCGACGGAATATTCGTAAATAAATTATAGGGGGAAGGTAAATACGTGGCATAATGGAATTTGCAGGCAGCTTCACAAAGTTTCTGGGAGAGATTCTCGCGTGCTGCAATTACGAATTCCGTTTTGTGAACTAAAATTACCGCGAAAACCCGCGTCGATTCCCGAGATACTACCGTAAGAGAGCATTTACTGAAAGAAAATAAATAAAAAAAAAAGGCAAATAAGTTTGTGCAGAAGTAGGAAGAACGAGAAAGTGGAGGTGGAATTTAATATTTCCTCAAACCCTCTTGTGTGCTTTGCAACTATTTATTTTTTTTTTTCTTCTCTCTTCTTTCTTCCGAGTAGATTAATGAGAACCGGTTAAACCTCGACAAACCGGATTCATTTACGTCCCTTATCGTATACATTCTAATATACATGCGCTAACGTGCAATCATTCTGAGCGTTGAAATCACCTAATGAATTCCCATTCTGTACGTCAGTAGTTTCGCTACCACACTGACATTAATTGACATTTTAATATACTGCTGTAATAATCCTCCCCATTCGCATTAAAATAACTCGCATTGATGCATTTCTTTTTTTTCATATATTTTTCTCATTTTATTATTTGACATTATTTTTCAATGGCCTCCCTATTGAATTTCAAACTTTTTCTTCCAATTTCTCTTGAAACAACCTTCGCGACTAATTTTGAAGAAAAATTCATCGATTTTCTCATACACTGAGAAAAGAGAATTTGCTGATTCAACAATATTTTTGTTGTATCAACGAATCTTGGCGAACAAAATGAAATTCGTTGATCCAAACAAACATTCGGTTGTTTCAAAAACTTGCTACGACAAAAATCATCGGTTAATCAACAAAAGTTTGGTTGAACCAACAAAGTTCATTTGTTTCCCACAATTTGTTGAATCAACAACATTTATTTTCTCGTTTTATAATAAAACTATTTCGTCTCCGAAATATTGCGTTTCAATGACAAGTGACTGCGATTTGAGGCTTTTCAAAAAATTATCTTCCAAAATATAACAGATTTTGACTATATTTTATGTAAAAACTATATTTTCGGAATCGATTCCAGAGCAATTTGGAAAAAAAAATTACTCATCCGTGATTCGATCGCCGTACAATAATTATTATTGACATATTTTTAGTCCTTCATCTAAATTAAGCTGTTCGCGTTCATTTCGAAAGCTCTTCGCTTTGGAATATTTTCAAAGTGTTTTTTTTTTTTTCTCTTTTTTCGTTCAATGGACCTGTAAAGCTCTTTTGCTATTTTCTATCCTTCTTTTTTCAATCAAAAGTTATCGCAAGTTTGATGCGTTTAAAAAAAAAAAAATAGTTGAAGCAAGATAAGCTCTAACGAATGGCGAATTTTCCAAAGACAAAAATCATCATATCGGTCAACGAGTTGTACGAATGATGCGCGCGGGTCTCCGTGAAACTTTCACCGCGTTGTTTTCTCTCCGGAAAACAGGAGGCGGGTTCTTTCGTCGAATAAATTTGCTCTTCTGTATCGCCTCAACAGCATACTCCAGTATCATTATATCCATAAATATTATATATATATAATATATAGATATGCATACAAGACATTCGTATTGAGAGTATCATCTCGCCGGAAGCTAAATGTCTATGGTAATGAGAAGCAAAGTCCACGCTTACTTCCGGTGTGAATTCGCAAAGAAGCCGGTTACCGTTTTATATATTCATGCAGCAGCTTTTCAGGATCTGTATCAAAATGCGAAGTTAATGTTCGGGCACGCGCGCGAGTCACAGCGGGATCACCGGACGCTGATTTCACTCTTCTTCTCCGCCTTCTACCCCCTCCTCCCCCCTTCTCATTCTCTTTTCGTAAAAAAAAAAAAGAAGAAAAAAAACTCTTCGAGATAATATACCTCGCTTCAAAGTACAAGATTATATATGTATAATGGGCTCTATCTACGAGATACTCGACGAATTAGAAATCGCTTTGCGTCTCGATCGAGTGAACAGATTACGGGCTCTCGGCGAGGCGAAAGAGAAGAGGCCACTTTGACGAGTACTGAAGTAGCTGAAGTATGTCCAGAAAACAGTACTTCTATTCTTATAAATTGTCTGTTCGAATAAGAAAGACTTTTGAATTCCATTGCTCGAAGAATTGGATAAAAGAAAGAAGAAAAAAAAAATAAGATAAAGCATCGTCGATGAAGATCGAACTCGTGGAATTTTTACTTCCGGTCTGAGCCTTCGGTGGCACTGAAGCGATGAGACGACGATGCTCGAGCCAGAAGAAGTATTTTCTCGCGAAAATGATGAAAAAAATATAAAATTGAAATAAAATTTTTGTCGATTAAAAACTGTTGGGCAGTCAGTAATTTGCCATTAGCGATAAAACATGATCGGGGGTGACGTTTCAATCAGAATCGCGTGGGACCAACAATTAGGTTGATTTACCTCGGCTACCGTCGCTCAAAGTATACTTTTTTTGGCACCTTTCCGCCAGATACTCGAAGGTAATTGCATCTTTTTTTTGTTCTCTCATTGCTGTCAGCGTATGAAAAATCGATCACGCTGCTCACGTCGCTGATCCTGAATTCGAACGAGGCCACGGAATGAAAAATTTAATTAAAACGCATTCAGCCGCGGTTTGTGTCAAACGCTCGGGGCTTTTATACATTCACGCTTATGTGCTGGCTCTCGTTATATTCCCGGTACGAAGAAAGCACCGCGTGTACTTTTGAAGAGCACTTTGTAAAAACAGGTTTACCGAGAGTGGAACGTCCATTAACATGCCGGCTATCTCGTACACGACGCCGGTACACGATACACGCGATTATAACCATCATTCGCCACCGCGTTATCAATAACCAACATCATTCCTTTCGATAATATTAATGAAAATAAAATTCTTGAATGTTACGAACCATTTTATTAACATAGATCGTAAAATTCCGGAGAGAAAAGTCTTTGGAATTTTTTTTCTAAGACGCAGCGTTGCCGAGATATCGATCGATCAGAGTGGCAGCCAATCCGGTGCGTCGGCGCGGGAACCCGGTGGGGAAGACACGCCTTTCCCCCACTCCCGACTCGCAAGATTGGCCAACGCTGTTACATCGATATCTCAGTAACGATACGTCGGAGAAAAAAAAACCTGAGAACTTTTCTCTTCGAAATTCTATCCTCTTTCTGATGAGATAATAATAATCAACGATTTTTTTTTTTCTTTTCTTTTTTTTCTCTATATCTCAATCGATCATCGTAACCTTACCTGGAGGCTTAAAAGGGGCACGGGTGTATCCATAACTTCGGCCAAACACAGCGCCATCATCAAAACAACCACGAGCTCCCCGTAAACGTTGCTCAAAACGATCCATAACTGCGAACTTTAAGGGGCAAACGATTTTCGGTGTAAACTTCGTAAATTGACGTATTCAGCGAGAGAAACAAAAAAATGCTTACTATGGTTCCGAATGGTCGAGTAAATCGTCGCTCGAACGTGCCCTCGCGAGAATTCTTGATACCAGCGATCTGGGTGGTGCCGTATTGGAAATGGGCCTTCTTTCCGTACTTGGGACTTGTTCATTTGGGCCACTGCTCCTCTCACCCCTGGCGGGGTTCCCCGAGTGGTTTCCCTCCACCGTGCCACCCGTCGTGCTTCCGGTCTCGTTCAGGCTGTCTTTGTCATGCGGCTCATTGCTCGCTGCAGCATCAATGAAAAAAAAACACACACACACACATGAATAAAAAATAGCAACGAATGATTCTTGGGATGCAGCGGTCAACTCGTTTCTTCAAAATTATCTTTCTTTTGTTTTTTTTTCGAAAAAATTCGAAAATTTGAAACGCAACGCGTGCCTCTGATATTGAGATGTTTAAAAAATAGTAAAATTTTAATCGATCGGAGCATCGGAGATCGGATTTTTATTCATTAAGCCGAAGGCATTGTATTGTTCGGGAGACAGCATGAAATATATTGCTCGCGAGTCCATTAAATTGGCGCTCGGCCTCTCGAGAGTTGCATAGTCTCTCGCACTCGTGGAATTCGTGCGATTAGAGTGGCATCCGAAGAGCTCAAGTTCTCGGTAATAAAAGATTCTGGTCGAGCATTTTAGAACCCGTCAAACGTTGCGAAAAGGGACAAACGGATTAATCGACCAATTTTGAGCACTTTTGAAAATTAATTTCAATGTTTCAAAGCAACAATAAAAATTTCTCGTCCTCGTAGTCCCTTGGCAACAAATAGGAACGTGCTCGTTGAGAAAAAAAAAAAAACATTTGTTGTTTTCATCATTTATTACTTTTATATGAATCTCGAAAAGTTTTCTGCTTTTGTATTTCCTTGGGTTAGGATAAAACAAAGCGGATCGGTTTTTAACCGAGACAGTGAATAAATTCACCGGCGGACAGCTACACGCTCGATGAACAATCACTTAAACTCCGAATTTAAACGAAGTTTTACGGTAGATAAAGTTAGCAAGATAAAACAACAATTAGGATGGAATGATGAAGAAACGAGAGCGATAAAGAGGCTAAATCCGTGTGCACGATGCGTTACAAAAGTAGTCATGTATATAGATATATTACGAGTGCTAAGTACAGCGTTTGATTTGGGTGGCTGACGCCGTCGAGTGTCATCAATTTTGTCACGAATACGAGGTATTTCGGGCCAAATTTACGATCTAAAATTTATTTAGGCATTTTTTTGGCTGTCATCGTATCCAAAATACCGATAAAAACTGATTTATCACGATTTGATATTCTTCGTAACGAGATCAATGATGACAATAAAAATAAGAAAAATCTTTCGAAATTGCTTAAACCTTTTTTTGTTCGTTGTTCGATGGTATAACCGACGGAAATAGTAAAATTTTCAAAGAAAAAAGTCTCATTCCTATTTATCGTGCAATTGCTACTGCTCGTCCGTTGATGACTTCATGCTGGAGTTTCTAACGGTCGTATTTCAAAAAGCAAATATTAGCTGGGTACACCGATTGAGTTTGTGTCAAGTATGACAAAAAGGGAAAAACAATCAACGCGGAGCTCTATATGCAGGATCGAATACTCAGGTCGAGACTAAAATAACAGGCAACCACATACGATCTTTAGTTTACCTGAGGAGGAAGGAACTTGAGTCGTAAATCTTGAAGATGTATAAATTACTGGCGGCAATAAAGAAAAAAAAAAAACAGCAATTATGTGGACACTTGTCAACGTCGAATTTATGTACACTTTCTAAAATGAATTTTCATGACGTTCCAAACAAACGCGCACTTTTTGTAAGCTCGTTTAAATATTCATATTTATTTCGTATCGCTCGAAAATAATGAAAAGTTAAAATTTCAATTTGAATTACGTTTTTATACTCGATCGATGAGAAATTAATTTTATTTTTAAACAGGTGTTGTTTGTTTGATTGTGTTATTATTTATGCGGGATCAAACAAAACGATGCTTTCCGAACGATACGTCGATAGAGAGTGCGACTGCGGAATCCTTTGCACACGTGCATTCGCTGCTTGGTAAATCCCGGAGAAACGGTCCCGTCCGCTACCGTACCAACTCACACTTAATTCAATACTTGAGTCGCTTCGCGGCAGCGTGAGGAGGATGAAAACATGGAAAAAAAAGGAACTAGCGGATGAAGAGGCCTGTCGTTGGGTCACGTCCGTTCACATAAAACACCATCTGTGTTGACAAGCGAAAAAATCTATCCCCCACCAAAATGCAAAAGTATAACTTACGGGAACCGATTCACCGTCGCTTTATATATCTTTTTTAATCAAAAAAAATATATAAATAAAGCGAATCTCAATGACAAAAGTTCAACCGACCTAATTTTATGCTGAAAAAAGAAATTTGCTAATTCAACCAAATTTTCGTTGAATTCTAAAATGAAAATGAAAAAATTCTATTGAATCAGCAGATTTTTTTTTTCACTCGGTGTATTTTCGAATCAGTTAAAATTGAAAAAAAAAAAGAAACATGAATAACGCTAATTATCATGATTACCAACGTGTGAGAGAAATAATTTTGTGGCCCTGAACGTGTGAGAAACAATTCGTTTTATCTTGATTCGATAAAGACTCTACGAAAAGAAAGTCTTTCGTTATATATTTTCAAATTACGTGCCTTTTCCCATCCACGTGGGCAAACTCGAAACTAATATTCGTTCAAAAAACAGCCGCAGAGGGCGCTGCAATCCTAGAATATTTTCACTCGAGTATATATACGAAGAATGGTGTATACTTGAACGAATAGAAACAACAGTTGAAGTATAAAACGTGGCTCTGCGAAGAAAATGAAAGATAACTGTAATCGAGCATAACCGAGCGAGGACCATTGAGATGTGCTCGTCGAGATCCAAGATATGCGGTCCAGATGCAATTTCGCAAACATCATCTTTCTTTCGTATATGCGCGAGCTATCGCTCGAGAATGTTTGCGAGAGTAATAATAACGGTGATAGCATGTGTTCGATTGAGAAACTCGTTATTACTATTATTCTAATATGAAATAATTTGAATTTTTTTTTTACTGCAGTTTTTCAGATAAATTCGGTACACATAATGCACAGGACAAAAGGGCTTTGATTAAAAAATTATTTTTGAGTTTTTGGGAATATTGAAAAGATAATGCAATTTAATAACGCCATAATTATCCGGTAATCATGACCGACGACGATGGGTATACGATCGTCGTATGGCGTCAGCGGTCGCCCGAAATTAAGCGGCCTCGGGCGAGGCCAAATCTTGGATGGGTGACCGCTTACAATTGGCTCATGCGCCGAGATTACATTAGCGGGAGCTACACCCTCGGAGGGTCTCGGAGGAATAGAAAGAGGAACAATGATGCGTAAAAAAAAAGGTCAAAACGATGGAAAGAGCCCGTGGATAAAATAAAAAATACCTGAGAATTAAGTTCTTTTTTAAATTTCTTTTCAGAGAGATTTGAAAAAATGTAAGCCGTGAAACGATCGTGAATAAGTGAAAAAAAAAATAAACAGTCTTTCGTTTGGGTCATTTTATACGCACTCGCTTAAATGAAGAGCCTGAAAATGATAATTATAGGGGAGGGAAATCGAGTAACTGGATCTCGCGAAGAGCCTGGTTAAATTTTATGCACGCGATTATCGTTGAAAAGGTGGTCCAAACAAAATACAGACTCACGTTGATACTCGGGCGTTTCCTTTTTTATACAGGCTCTTCCAACAATATACAATCCGATCATCACTAACAAATCAAAACCAAAAAACTCAAAAAATTTTCTAATCCATTACGAATTTTCTTCAATAACGAATCAATGAATTTCGAAAATTTTTACAAACGTTTCAAGCCTTTGAGACAAAAGTTCGATTTTTTGCAAACTTTTTTACGAAAACAGGCAAACGAGGATCGAAACTGTCGAGATACTTTTCAAATCGAGAGAGAAAAAAAAAACACATTTTTTTTCTCACGCCGTGTGTAAAAGTCAATCGACACAATAATTCGCAAGAGATCCATGAACTTGATTCGAAAAGCGTTATTTTCGAAGAAACGTGTTCAAATAACTTGTCCATAAATCGGTATAAACCGCCAGCACATGGAAACATTTCAAAGTCACGTTTCCGAGATTCCAAGCTATAAGAAAATGATTTAAAAAATAGATTTTCCCGAAGTTCCATGCAAGCTGGAGTACAACTTTAATCAGCTTAAATAAAAATCCGATCGTGGATTGGCAACAAAAAAGAAAAACAAAAAACAAATAAATTTTAGTAAAACTGGATCGGAGCTCGTTAAAAGTTGATACAAAAAATAGTTCGTACTGTCGGATCTTCCGTCGATGGGCTCAAAGGGTCGAAGAATCATGATTTTCACAATATCGTATATCTTGCGCAGACAGGCAGGAAGTCGTAAACACGGATTTAAATTCGCGACCATTTGTTACGGGACACGGTGAACAGCTTTAGCAACAAAATATTTTTCAAAAATAGTAAAATTTCTAACGATCATAAATATAATGATAAAAGAGAGAGAGAAAAAAATCAATTTAACTTTTCACTGCAACCGCAAAATAGGTGGATATATCGATTAGTTTTTTAACCAGCAAATGAAATCGATCGTCGATAGAGGATGGACGAGACAGGACTGATGAAAAAGAAACGAAAATGCATCAACCACGAGTCTTTTCTCTCGGTGGTTTTCATTTCTCTCGTTTTTTTTTTTTTCCAAGACAGTAGCCCCGGAACGAGGAGTATTCGTTCAAGGAGAACGATCTAGGTCACGAGTGTATGTGAGAACAGCCAGTCGTACCTTTTAGTTTTTTTTTTTTTATATTTAGTTCCTTCACGTTTTTATGGCTTTTCCGTTTAATCACATCGTGTGCCATTCACGCGGACAGCAGCTATCAAAAGTGTGCTGAAATACTTGTGGTGAATCACGCTGCCGCGTTCCAGGCAGGCAGACACTCTCTGCCGGGGTCTGCATGTGAGTGACGAAAACATTTTGTACTTTCAATACCTTGGTAGCAACTTTTATCGAAAATGTGATGGGGAATACCAAAACAACAACTTTTTCACCA